>JAGSMS010000005.1:8220000-13020000 GCA_029286595.1 Bhutanitis thaidina
AGTAAGAGCCCTGTTTTATCAAAACCTTGAAAATTTCTGATTTTTTAAATATAAGATATACTAACACATATATATTATATAACTCATGACGTGTTGCAGTAATAGAAATTATATTTTTATGACACGAGAAATATTAGGTGAATTTTGCAGGTTCATTTATTTATTTTAACCGTTCCTACCCATTTTCCACCAGAGCTTATTTTGAATTACATGACATTCGATGAGCATGTAGCTATCTCAGTATAACGAACTTGGTTCTCAGTACAAATCCTAGAAAAAGTAAATAACAAGCTCAGCAAACCCTACACAGCTACAAAAACAAGCAAAACAATTTCTGTAGCTCTCTGAAATTTTTAACTTACCATCATAAACTCAAGATGTAAAACTTAGCAAATATTAACTTAGCTTATGCAAATGTTATTCTTAAACGTTGTTTTATAGCAGGATCGATAATTTCCTGATTATATCGTATTTATTAAGCTTTAAATGTTAAGGATAAATTTGATACATTTTAACGATTTCAGGCGCGAAATTAGTTAATAATAGCAGTGAGTCGCCGCGTTCAGATACGTGCAGCCGATTTCTCTTTTTAGTTAGCTACGTTGCTATAGTACTAAATCCTCGGTCAGTAAAATACGACGATGGAAATGCTATCATAAATCGTTAAACAATATTCTGTAATTCGGGCTATAGTTACGACATTGGCTTCTGCAGGCTATATAATTGGTTTCTTGAATTAAACTTTTAATTTCTCTGACACTAGTTTTTAATTTAATCTCTTTAAAGCAGTCTGGGGTTTTTCTATTTTTAAAACGTCCTAGAACCTGTGATTGAAATCACCATGGAGCTTCTTCAAGTTCAATACTTACAGTAAAAAAGCAAGGGGCAGCAATTAAATTTAAGTCAGCCGACATTTTTTTTGTTTAATAGCCTTTTGGTTACGAAAACCGAAACGATATTTTTATTTTAATCAAGTTCGAGTCGTCGCCGGGAGATTCACATCATTAAATAATTTATAGAGTATTGTCAAGTACGCAATATCACGAAACTATCTGTCATTTAGTGAGGTGCTTTAGATGTGATTAAGTCCTGTGATAACATATTGCAGTGATCTATGACGGCGTTCACTCAAATTTCTCACTACTAAATTCTGACGATGAATGACGTAGTGTAAGTAAGCACGTCGGGAACTTTATTTTTAAGTGACCTATGTAGCCTTTGTAACGACCTATGATAGTGTGTGGTATCAGGGATACGCAGACAGTTTAGCAATTAACAATGGGATATTGTACGAAGCGAAGCCCGTCTTGCTTAGAAGCTATTAAAAAAGTTTTTGAACCTCGTACTTCTTTTCTAGGTGTTGAAAATAGGTAACACCTTTGTTTCTTTTATTCAAGTGTATTTCATTGGAATACATTTTGATATAAAGTACATTAGCAATGATTTGTGGGATTTTCGATAAATCCATATTTAAAATATTCTTATCTCGACGAGTGTTATAAGAATGCGTCGTTAAATGCGCCACGGAAACCGAAGAACTGCCATTATACGTATCAGGAAAACATAATATTGCGTCATTTTTTAATCTATCCTCCCTATCCTGAACCACCTTAACAAACCTCTAATTTTCTCTGAGCGCCCCTGAAAGCCTCCAGCGCCGACAAGGAAGCGTTATCGCCCACATTGAGAAATACTGTTCTTACAAATTGCCACTGAGCTGTACGCAATTAATTTGATCATGTTGCGAAGTTTCATCAGTGTGTAATTATTTATTATACTTATGATAATGGCCTATCCTATAGCGGAAATTGCTAGTCCGAAAAGACACAAAGCGGGTAGCAGCGTCTAATGTAAGGTTCGAGGATTCTGGTACTGTGATCACCATTCCGCCTCCCAAACGTAAAAAGTTGGACGAATCATCTGTTTTGGAAGAGGCCTATGTTTAGAAGTATACTGTTTAAATGCGGATGGTGAATGAATATACACGGAATCGTATACACGGAAAAGCAAATTAAAAATCCATTTATGTTATTTTATCAATATTTATTTCTTTAAACTTCATACACAATAACAATAGGCGAATTTCATACCAGAGGCATCATCTACCAGTCTATCTACGGGTTATAGAGAGAAAAAAATACTTAAAATTTTCATAATTTTATATACTTAAATGCTAAAATGTGCTTGTATAGATATTACTTACATATACATTAATATGCACATATATATATATATATATATATATTCATACATATATATAATAGAATAAGATGTTGACATTCATCATCATCTTAATCCTCATTATAGAAAATGTTTGCCCCTAGCGGGATTCGAATCCGCAATCCTCTGCTTCAAGGTCAGGGATACTACTAACAGTAAATATGTATATGTATATCTAATACATTACATTTTACATTAAAAATAATACTTGTTTTATTGTTCGTCTTTTAGGCGTTTCTTTACCATTCATCCGATTGCGCTCAAATTTATGGGTTATGTTCGACACATTACGGGAAAGGTTTATAGTAAAAAGTTGTTAATTATGTTAAATAAAATAAAGAATTTTAATGTTTTTAGAAAAATAACCAACGCCTAGGCATTTGGTTATTTTAATTAAATTCAGCTAATATATTATTAAAAACTATAAAGACTATTAATATATTATCTTAATGAAATAAACTATTAATAAGATGATTCTGCAATTTTGGTAACAAGCACCTCCTTAAATAAGATCCTGAATGCATACCGATCCTTAGCAGTCCTGATTTCGAGAGGGAATACGTTCTGTGAGGTGTACATTAAAGGTGTAGGTTATTAGGAGTCTATCATGGTTGGAGCACAGACACTAAAAGTAGGGAGATAAATAGGAAGGAGGAGTAGGAGACATCGGTATAGAATAAGGGGTAATGAGCGTGTTAGATTTTAAGGTTAAATGAACTAACAAAAATATAAATATACTTGTTTTTGAATATTTGAACTTAAACGTAGAACTTACTATAACAGTAATTAAAAGTAATCGATTATCAAATTTAGGTAGGAAATAAGAAAGTACAGAATTAGTTTAAATAATACTTTATTTAATTATATAATTCTACCACCGTTTCGTAACGAGGTTCTTCTAACGGAGAAGAAACAGGCGAAAGAAACTCCGTAGGTACCCTCTCTTTTGAGAAAACTATTACACCTTAATTATTAACAATTCACTACCACTCCTTTATAACAACACCTCTTTATACAATTAATATGATTCATTAGGATTTAACATGAATATACAATATTTAGGTATAGTATCCTAATTATTATATAAAATTAATATACAGTTAGATTCTAGAAATTTGTACTGCTTGGAAAGATTTAAATTATTGTTCAATTATTATGAAGCTAGGTAACATCATTGTCTAAACTATATACCCGTAAATATTCAAAGGATTAAGAGATAAAATGAGATATCCTAGAGAGGCTTCACAAATGGTCATCTATTGATAATTAACAATGTTACAATAATATCAGAAATAACACATTACCTTGTTGGTTGTTCACACCCCGATGGCTCAGAAACGACTCTCTCGCCCCTCACTGGGGAACCCATATTTAAAGTACCAAGTACCGACTTAGTAAAATAAAAATGCTAAATACAAAGTCTTAGTCAATACAATTACTTACAACTATGGTTGTTTCAAATATAATTTTACACAATAAATTGCTCCATTTATTTTAATACAATTTGTCAAACATAAACACCTTTCGTTAATCATATTCACTAATAAGTAAACCAAACAGTTTTGGCAAATCAAATCATTAGAATTACTATATAATACCCTCTTTTACATTTTTTAATTATATCGAATGGGAATTATTGTTGTAACTGCTTTAATAACGTATGTACGTTGTATAGCCATTATACGTTTAAAGTATGATAATATCACATTTATTAATACAATAATTCATCATTTATACTAATATCACAAGCGCATCACGAAAGGAAGGAATAATAAGAGGTATTATTGAGTTATCGAGAAGATGATCGTATATAGTTACGAAATCTGCAGTCAGGTCGAAATTTCACAAATCACCAAAATCAATTAGTGATAAAAAAAAGAGTCTATGAAATCATTACTTATGGTTATAGATGGGAGAAAATTGTACAGACGGTAAATAGTACAGTGGCCAGTGACTTTCTGATTAAAATTCATCACTTGTGCTTGCTTCTAGGACGCAATTCCAGAATAGTGCCTTTAAATATTTATGTGTCAGTTTCTACAGCATCCAATGGCTACCAATTATTATGACTTGCCACGTGAATGAGTTAATTGTTAGACAAATCCATCAGACCAGCACTTACTATGTTGCACACAATAAATGGTCGCCGGCGCGTACAACTGCAAGTCATCTGCATACAGATGATACGTACACTTAATGTTTTGGGTATTATATGATTAATAATTATTGAAATAACAAAGGAGCGAGAATACCGTCTTGAGGAACACGAGCTTGTATATACACTGACGGAATGACGACTCAACACTGCGATTCTACTGCTGGCACCCTCGAAGCCAATATCGTTTATATGAGACAATCACTTTGAAAATGGCTTTTATTCCAGTACCTAATTATACACATACACACGTACACACATACACACAACATACACACACTTACACGCGAGCACACGCAAAGCTGCGTTGAAAGCTTTCAATGCAATTCAGGTTAGCATTTGGACAAAAGATGGTGTATTTAATAAACTTGTAGTATGTCTGCAGCTGGCGCAAAATGATTAATCCAAATTAAACTCACCTCGGCAGACTCCTTCAATTATACATACCTAAAAGCAATTTCTGAACAGAGTCAACAATAGATGAATAGCAATATCTCTGTTTTTGATAGTAATTATTCAAGCTTTAGAAAGCTCTTCACTTTGAATTCAGATAAAATCTAAAACTAGACTTTTGTCACGTTTATTATGAGACTTTGATTTTGACCTTCGTTCTCATTACAAGATTTTTTTTGATTTTGATTTTGTGCATGTCAACGTCTTTGTATTAATAATGTATGCTATGTATCACTTATCGATGCTATATCAGACAATTGTTTTCTAAACCAATCTATATGTTATTGTGTATAACGATCCGATAGCCTAATTGGTAGTGACTCTGCCTCGGAAGCTGATGGTCATAGGTTCGAATCTCGTCATTTGTATGGTGCGTATAGATGTTTATAACTAACTTATAGGTAAATATGTTTATTGTCTTAGTGGCTGTTGGAAGACTCAGAAATAAAGAAATGATATTTAGAACAAGAAAGATATTTTACCAATGAAGAGCTCTTCCACTAGTAAAATGGCAAAAAAGTTCACAGCTCTCAAGAAACCTAGCAACTTTGTAGGAAAAGTTTAACGTGGTTATTATCCCGCATCAATCGTGGTTTAGTGAGGGATACTCTCTCTCTCTCTTCTTTCTCATACCAAGAAGTGACTTCTTGGTGAAAAGGTTAGGTTAGGTTAGGTTAGGTTAGGTTAGTAGTTACTTTCGTTGTGGCGTCTGCGCCTATGCGGTTAGCTAGTTTTTCCTTGAGGTCTTTTGCTGCTTCCAGCGTCGTTGTTATTATTAAATCCCTTTGCCCCTCGAACTGGCTTACCACCCACGTCGTCTTTCCGCATCCGGGGACTCCGTTGATCCATTTTGTTTTTGGTTCTTTCCAGGTGTCCCAGGGCGCCCCGACTCCATCCTCTGTGATGGCTTCAGCCATCTTGAGGATCTTGTCGTTTAGCATCACCCTGGTGCACCGTGCGGTTACAACATATGGTCCTTCGGAGGCGTTTTGAATTTGAGTTTTCCGCTCTTTTCCGTTTCGTTTTCATCCAGCATCACGAAGCCTGCCGTTTCACTGTAAGCTGCCATATGGTGTTCAAAAGTGCCTCTCAAGACTGTGGACGTTCTGTTGTCATATTTGGCTGCTTCCGCCTCCTCGAGTAGCACCTTTAGATCCTCACTAGCGAGATGGTAAGTTTGTAGAATGTTTCTACATGTGGTGAGGTTCGCTTCTATGGTGGCTTTTGTTAAAGCTTTAAACTGAAGGAACGCGTTTATCATGTGGTCTTTAGGCTCCGCTACCGGACGAAGACTTGGCTGGCCAGATTTTCTCGTGGCGGCTTTTGCTTGGTCATGCTTTTGGGATGGTGATGTGTTGGGAAGCTCTCTTATGTGGTGTTGTTTGAGGTTGAGTTATTTCCTCCTTGACACTGCGGGAATGCTCCGTGCTGCTGCACTTATAGTGTGAAGGAAGGCATCAATCGTGCTCTTTGTTTTAGAGGTTTTGATGTTTTCTTGTTGGATTTTTGCCTTCTCTCTGGCCGTTTGGAGCTGCAGTCGGTCCGATCCGCTGCATGTCTCAGGTTTTGCTATGGGGTGTCCCCAGCTGTCAATGGGGGTGCTCGCTGTAGATGAGTCGTAACTTATGAGGTAGCTTATGTTTTCTCCTCTGTTCTCGTATACGACTATCTTGTGGTTTCTGGAGGCTTTAATGCACCCAATGCGATGTGGTTAGGTTAGGTTAGGTTAGGTTAGGTTCCCGTGTGGAGTTGCCAGTCCTCCTATCGGGTGCGTCCCCAGGTGGCGGATAGGGGAAAGCTATCCACGGGGTTCTGTGGGTAGTACCGGGAAACCGGCGCGGACCAAAACTGGCTGGGTTCAGGGCGTACCTTCAGTTCCTTTAGGACTGAAAAACGGCCATGGGCATGATGCCCTGCGAGGCGGGCCTACAAGGCGGGCTTCGGTTGCTCCCAGTATCCCTCTTCCTTGAGAGGGGACAGGGGATGTGACTGGTGCGGTGGTTGGCTAAATGTTTTAGCTACGGCCGGCGCCGGACGAACCGTAATCCCAATTGGGACCGGTAGCTCCAGGGGGACAAAGGGCTGCGAGGAAGAAAACCTCTATAAAAAATAACCCCAATCCCAAGGTCTTGCGTGCCGATAGGATGAATGGCTGGGGGGGAGCCCAGTCGCTAGCGCTAGGGGGGGAAGGGATTAATCAGGGACCCCACCCTGTTAAAAAGGAACAAAAAAATGAAAGCAGGACCAAAAGTACACACTACCCAGGGTGGCGAATCCACCCCCGGGCCAAGCCCGGGCTGCCCCATCGTATCTGGGGGGGGCAAGGAACTGCATCCAAAAGAAACTGCCACGATAAACGTGGGTTCCCGAACATCTGGGGACAAAAATGAAAACAGAGGTGCCATATCTGGTGAACCATCTGTCCCGGTTCGTGACAGGCGTGGGCGTTTTACACGCCCGAATACGCCCGTTAGTCTGGCAGGTGAAAGCGACGGCGGGATGTCTGATGTGTCCTTCGCGTCGCTCACATCTGCCACTTCGTCAAAAGTGGGGAGGAAGAGGAGGGCAAGACCTCCGTGTGACGAGGTTAGAGCCTCTAAATTCACGGCGGTCTCTGCCACGGCCTCGGAAGAGGATGTGGCGACTGAGGAGGAGATGTTTGGGACCTCTACAATGCCCACAGACACCAGGGCGAAGAGAAGTCTTCCCGGTCCTGAGGAGCTGGCGCATGATTTGCGAAGCCAAGCCAATGCTGCTCTGGGCGAGCATATTGATGCACAGCTCCAGGCAATAGAGTCGGTAGCGGACCGCTCCAAGAACCTCAAGGGTAACTTTGTCCGCGGTATAAGGTTGGCCGTGCGACACATAAAAGCCGCGACGGAGGAGCTTGCGCGGAGGTCCGCTGCCGACGATAGTGTCGCAAGGCTAGAGCGGGAAAATGCAGAATTACGTTCCCAGGTCTCTAGCCTTAACAACAAAATGGAGAAACTTACTGAGGAAATTAACCACCTCAGTAAGCAGACACAAAAACGGGCTGAACCGGCTGAACAGTTCCTCCCGTTTGTTCGGCCGGCTCCTGTTGAACCGAACCTCAGGGACGATCAAGAGGGCCTGATGGAGCGCATAGGCGCTCTAATAGAGAGTAAGCTGGTGGCATTCGAGGCCAAATTATTTCCTGATAAGGTGTTTCGCCCACCTTTGGCCGCGAAACAGACGCCAGGTGCGAGCAAGGCGCTGCCACCGCCACCACAGGCTAAACCTAAAAGAATAAGGGCGAGGAGGAATAAGCCGTCCCATCCACCGGTGGCGGATCTGCCTCCTGTGACTGCACCGCTGCTGCAGGCACCGGCGCGTCCGGATACTGGTTCATGGGCAGACGTGATTAAGAGGCCAAAGCCACACAAGGCTCAACAACGGCCCACAATGGTTGCGGTTGGCGGCGATAAAGGCCGAGCACGGAAACAGAAGAGGAAGGCCGTCCGTGCACCATCATCTGCCGCTGTGACGATCACACTTCCGGAGGGCTCCCCGGTTACGTACGCCAAAGTGATGGAGGATGCCAAATGTAAAATTCGGCTGGCAGACTTCTCAATTGAGACAGTCCGCCAAAAGCGGGCCGTGACTGGGGGCATCTTGTTAGAGATCGGCGGACCTGATTGCGGCCCAAGAGCAGACAAATTGGCTGCTAAAATGCGCGAGGTTCTCTCAGACCTGAACGTACGGGTCAACCGCCCGGTAAAAACGGCCGAAGTTCGGCTGAGGGACCTCGACGATGCGGTCAGCGCCGCGGAACTCGCAGCAGCGGTTGCCGAAGCAGGGGGTTGCTCGGTGTATGACGTCAAAGTCGGAGATGTCCGCCGAACGATGAACAGCATGGGAACGTGTTGGGTGCGATGCCCTATCACCGCTGTTCGCAAGATAGCGGCGGCCAAGCGCGTGAAAGTCGGGTGGGGGTCTGCACGGGTAAATTTACTGGAGCCTAGGCCCCTGCACTGTTACAGGTGCCTCGAGAAGGGTCACGTTGGAAGCAGGTGCCCTAACGAGGTTAACCGCAGCGCCCGTTGCTACGCCTGTGGTGAGCCTGGTCACAGGGCGAATCAGTGCACTGCGTCGAAACTGAAATGCCCACTCTGTTCAGACTTGGGTCGTCCTTCCGACCACAGGTTAGGAAAGCGGTGCGCCTATCCTCCGAAAAAGGGGCCCGCGGGAGAAACGCCCTTACTCCTTCGGCTCCCACCAACACGACGGCTGCAGTCGCAGGTCCGAGTCAGTTGGACTCGGAAATGGAGGTCATCGAGGCATAATATTCCCGCCCCTAAAAGTCCTCCAGGGTAACCTGAACCACTGTCGCAGTGCTCAGCATTTGCTGATGCAGACCATTGCGGAGTGGCGGGTTGCCTTGGCAGTAGTAGCGGAGCCCTACGTTGTCCCTGACCACCCCCGCTGGTTCGGCGATGACTTGGGCTCCGTAGCCATCTACTGGGGGGGCGGAGAGGGTGTCCCACCCTGCATCCTATTGGGGAGGGGCCAGGGCTTCGTTGCAGTGCAATGGGGCATCCTGGTCATTGTTGGCTGCTATGTCTCTCCCAACAGGTCGCTCGCCGACTACGACTTGTACCTAGACGGGGTGGCGGACTATGTTCGTAGGAGCCTACCTCGTCCGTTTATTGTCCTGGGGGACTTCAATGCCCATGCAGGGGCGTGGGGGAATCCCAGAGATAGTTTAAGGGGAGAGACCGTTAAGGAATGGGCGGCTGGACTGGACCTCCGACTACTGAATCGGGGGTCTGTAAGCACATGCGTGCGGTGGCAAGGGGAGTCGGTCGTGGACCTAACATGGGCGACACCCTCTGCGATGCAATTGGTATCGGGCTGGCGGGTGGCAGAAGAGGTGGTCACACTATCTGACCACCGCCACATCGTTTTCGAGGTGGCATCACGTCGCCCCGATGCCATCTCAAGCCGCCGCGACGGCAGCCCGCCGCGACGTTGGTGTCTCCAGCGGCTAGATCGAGACATGCTCGAAGCCGCCGCCACCGTTGCGGCATGGCCAAACAACGCCGAAGAGGTTTCGTCCGCTCCAGAAGGGGAAGCGAACTGGTTTCGGGGCACACTGACGCAAATCTGCGATGTGTCAATGCCCCGCACCAGACGCCCTCAGCGCAGGGCGGTGTACTGGTGGTCGGCAGAGATTTCTCGACTCCGCGCAGTCTCTCTGCGGTGCCGACGCCAGTACACCAGAGCCCGAAGGAGGGGAAGGCGAGCTACAGCCGAGGAGGTAGCTAGGCTCTACAGGGCATACCGAGCGGATACCAAGGCATTGCAAATCGCAATCGCCAACGCCAGGTCTCGGTCCTGGGTTGAGCTCCTGGAGGGACTCAACGGGGATCCTTGGGGGCGCCCATACAGGATGGTGCTGGGTAAGCTCCGGCCCTGGATGCCCCCTCTGACGGAAACCTTAGACCCGGACCTACTGGGACAAGTGATCAATTCACTTTTCCCGGAGGGCCGATCAAGTCCCTCCGTCCACCCCCTAATCGATTGGGAGTGGCAGGATGAGATGGGGGTGACCGTACAGGAGCTGGACCGAGCCGTTAGCCGCTTGAGGGCCCGAAACACTGCGCCTGGACCCGACGGAATACCGGGCCGGGTCTTGGCGCTGAGTATGGGTGCCCTAGGGGACAGGCTGAGGCAGTTGCTTACCAGCTGTCTCCGTACCGCCAAGTTCCCTACGGCCTGGAAGGAGGCAAAATTGGTCCTCTTGAAGAAGGAAGGTAGGGCTGCAGATTCTCCCTCTGCCTACCGTCCCATATGCCTGTTAGACGAGATCGGCAAACTCTTCGAAAGGATTCTTGCCGCCCGTCTTAACGGGCATCTGTTGCGTGTCGGTCCCGATCTGGCCGAAAGTCAGTCCGCTCCCTGTCGGAGCAGGCGGTGTCCCGGGGAGGTGTGGCATTGGCGATAAGTCTAGACATCTTCAATGCCTTTAATTCCCTACCCTGGGAGGCTATCAGGTGGGGACTAGCACATCACCAAGTGCCCCCCTATCTGCAAGGCGTTATCGTAGACTACTTGCGCGACAGGTACATTTTGTACGTGGACAAAGACGGCAAGAAGATCCGGAGGGAAATCCCAGTGCGGAGTTCCACAGGGGTCAGTGCTGGGCCCGGTACTGTGGAACATCGCGTATGACGCAGTCCTGCGTGTCGATCTCCCCCCTATGGTAAATGTCGTCTGTTATGCAGACGACACACTGGTGGTAGCCAGCGGGGACACCTTCGAGAGGGCCAAGGAGCTCGCCGAGCTTGGGGCGGAAATCGTCGTCGCTAAGATCCGCGAGTTGGGATTGGAAATAGCGCCGTATAAGACCGAGGCGCTATGGTTCCACAAATGCCACGGAGCAGGGAACCACCCGACTCGTGCGTCCGTGTAGGGGAGTCTGAAGCCAGAGTGGGGCGGTACATGAAGTACCTGGGTCTCCATCTGGATAGTCGCTGGGGCTTCGAAGAACACTTAGAACGCCTAGTCCCCCGGATCGAGAGGGTAGCGGGTGCCTTGCACAGACTACTGCCTAATCTCAGGGGACCAAGGAGGAAGTTCGCCGCCTCTATGCAGGGGTGGTACGATCCGTAGCCTTATATGGGGCGCCCGTATGGGCAAAAAGGCTTGCCATCCGACGCTGTAGATCTAAAATCTACAGTGTCCAGCGGCGGATGGCCATACGGATCGTACGAGGATATAGAACCATATCCTTCGAGGCGGCAACTGTCCTGGCTCGTTTTCCACCTCTGGACATACTGGCGGACATGGATGCACAGGTTTACAACCGGATCCACATCCTCCGCCAGAGCGGTGGCAGCGAACCAGAAGAGGTGTTCGAGTCGATTAAACGGCAGGAACGTCAGAACGCATTCGCGACATGGCGCGCTAGGCTCAGCGATGAGCGATACGCGCGCAAGCGTGTCGTCGAAGCCTTCCTGCCGGTCTTCGAAGCCTGGATGCAGCGACGGGGAGGAAGACTCACCTACAGGCTTACACAGATAATTACCGGACACGGGTGTTTCGGTGATTATCTGTGTAAGATCGGACGTGAGGCGACGGCGAGCTGCTTTCACTGCGGTGGAAGGGACCAGGACTCCGCATCGCACACACTGATGGTGTGCCCAGCATGGGAGGCGGAGCGGAGGATCCTGGTGAACCATATAGGGCGAAACCTCTCCCTGCCAGCAGTCGTGTCGGCAATGCTGAGCGGGGATACGGAGTGGAGGGCCGTAGACGCATTCTGTGAGACCGTGATGGTCCAGAAGGAGGCTGCTGAGCGGGAACGCGAGAGGGCAGATCCCGCTCGGAGACGGGGCCACAGAGGCGTGCGTGCGTCTCGTCATGGCCCTCCAAATATTGATGGTGTTACCCTACCAGAAACGGGGCCCCTGGGGTCGTGGACAAGCGTTGTCCAGTAAAACGATTTCGGGGTGGACGGTGACTCGAAGTGGTCTCGAGTCACTGTGCATAGCACCGCAGGGGTGCTGGGGCAGGGTAATACTGCCCCCGTGACGGGGCTATATTAGCCAAGCGCAAGAGGGGCCACGGTTGTGTTCCGAACGGAGATCCCGTGACCCCTCGCCAGTGCTGATGGCGACCACCGTGGGGTTTTAGTCGGTGGGAGTCCGACATAACCCGGCTACCTCGCAGGGAGCTGGGTATCCATAAAGTTCCCACGAAAAAAAAAAAAAAAAAAAGGTTAGGTTAGGTTAGGTTAGGTTAGGTTAGGTTAGGTTAGGTTAGGTTAGGTTAGGTTAGGTTAGGTTAGGTTAGGTTAGGTTAGGTTAGGTTAGGTTAGGTTAGGTTAGGTTAAGGTTGGGTTGGGATTGGGTTAGGTTAGGATTGGGTTAGGTTGGGTTGGGTTAGGTTGGGTTAGGTTGGGATTTAGGTTAGGTTAAGGTTAGGTTAGGTTAGGTTAGGTTAGGTTAGGATTTAGGTTAGGTTAGGTTAGGTTAGGTTAAGGTTAGGTTAGGTTAGGTTAGGTTAGATTAGGTTAGGTTGGGTTAGAGTTAGGTTAGGTTAGGTTGGGTTAGGTTAGAGTTGGGTTAGGTTAGGTTAGGTTAGGTTAGGTTAGGTTAGGTTAAGTTAGGTTAGGTTAGGTTGAGTTAGGTTAGGTTAGAGTTGGGTTAGGTTAGGTTAGGTTAGGTTAGGTTGGGATTTAGGTTAGGTTAGATTAGGTTAGGTTAGAGTTGGGTTAGGTTGGGTTAGGTTAGAGTTGGGTTAGGTTAGGTTGGGATTTAGGTTAGGTTAGATTAGGTTAGGTTAGATTAGGTTAGGTTAGAGTTGGGTTAGGTTAGAGTTAGGTTAGGTTAGATTAGGTTAGGTTAGAGTTGGGTTAGGTTGGAGTTAGGTTAGGTTGAGTTAGGTTAGGTTAGGTTAGATTAGGTTAGGTTAGGTTAGGTTGGGATTTAGGTTAGGTTAGAGTTAGGTTAGGTTAGGTTAGGTTAGATTAGGTTAGGTTAGATTAGGTTAGGTTAGGTTAGGTTAGATTAGGTTAGGTTAGGTTAGGTTAGGTTAGATTAGGTTAGGTTAGAGTTAGGTTAGGTTAGGTTAGGTTAGAGTTAGGTTAGGTTGGGATTTAGGTTAGGTTAGATTAGGTTAGGTTAGGTTGAGTTAGGTTAGGTTGGAGTTGGGTTGGGTTAGGTTAGGTTAGATTAGGTTAGGTTAGGTTGAGTTGGGTTAGGTTGGGTTAGGTTGGGATTGGGTTAGGTTAGGTTAGGTTAGGTTGGGATTTAGGTTAGGTTAGGTTGGAGTTAGGTTAGGTTGGGATTTAGGTTGGGTTAGGTTGGAGTTGGGTTAGGTTAGAGTTAGGTTAGGTTAGGTTAGGTTGGAGTTAGGTTAGGTTGGGTTAGGTTAGAGTTGGGTTAGGTTAGAGTTAGGTTAGGTTAGGTTGGGTTAGGTTGGAGTTAGGTTAGGTTGGGTTAGGTTGGAGTTAGGTTAGGTTAGATTAGGTTAGGTTAGGTTGAGTTGGGTTAGGTTGGGATTTAGGTTAGGTTGGAGTTAGGTTAGGTTAGGTTGGGATTGGGTTAGGTTGAGTTGGGTTAGGTTAGGTTAGGTTAGGTTGGGATTGGGTTAGGTTGGGTTAGGTTGAGTTAGGTTAGGTTAGAGTTGGGTTAGGTTAGAGTTAGGTTAGGTTAGGTTGGAGTTAGGTTAGGTTAGGTTAGGTTAGGTTAGGTTAGGTTGAGTTGGGTTAGGTTAGAGTTGGGTTAGGTTGAGTTAGGTTAGGTTGGAGTTGGGTTAGGTTAGGTTAGGTTGAGTTGGGTTAGGTTAGGTTGAGTTGGGTTAGGTTAGGTTAGATTAGGTTAGGTTAGGTTGGGTTGGGATTGGGTTAGGTTAGGTTAGGTTAGGTTGGGATTGGGTTAGGTTGGAGTTGGGTTAGGTTAGAGTTAGGTTAGGTTAGGTTAGGTTGAGTTAGGTTAGGTTGAGTTAGGTTAGGTTGGGTTAGGTTGAGTTAGGTTAGGTTAGGTTGGGATTGGGTTAGGTTAGGTTGGGATTTAGGTTAGGTTGGGTTAGAGTTGGGTTAGGTTAGGTTGAGTTGGGTTAGGTTGAGTTGGGTTAGGTTAGGTTAGATTAGGTTAGGTTAGAGTTGGGTTAGGTTGGGATTTAGGTTAGGTTAGAGTTAGGTTAGGTTAGGTTGGGTTAGGTTGGGATTTAGGTTAGGTTGGAGTTGGGTTAGGTTAGGTTGGGTTAGGTTAGGTTAGGTTAGGTTGGGATTTAGGTTGGGTTAGGTTGAGTTAGGTTAGGTTAGAGTTAGGTTAGGTTAGATTAGGTTAGGTTAGAGTTGGGTTAGGTTGGAGTTAGGTTAGGTTAGGTTAGGTTGGGATTTAGGTTAGGTTGGGATTTAGGTTAGGTTAGGTTAGGTTAGGTTGGGATTTAGGTTGGGTTAGGTTAGGTTGGAGTTAGGTTAGGTTGGGATTGGGTTAGGTTGGGATTTAGGTTAGGTTGGGATTTAGGTTAGGTTAGATTAGGTTAGGTTAGGTTAGGTTGGGTTAGGTTAGGTTAGAGTTAGGTTAGGTTGGGATTGGGTTAGGTTGAGTTGGGTTAGGTTGAGTTGGGTTAGGTTGGGTTAGGTTAGGTTAGGTTAGGTTGGGATTTAGGTTAGGTTAGGTTAGGTTGGAGTTAGGTTGGGTTAGGTTGGGATTTAGGTTAGGTTAGAGTTGGGTTAGGTTAGGTTAGATTAGGTTAGGTTAGGTTAGGTTGGGATTTAGGTTGGGTTAGGTTAGGTTGGGTTAGGTTGAGTTAGGTTAGGTTAGGTTAGGTTAGATTAGGTTAGGTTAGGTTGAGTTGGGTTAGGTTAGGTTAGATTAGGTTAGGTTAGATTAGGTTAGGTTAGGTTAGGTTGGAGTTGGGTTGGGTTAGGTTAGGTTAGAGTTAGGTTAGGTTGAGTTAGGTTAGGTTAGGTTAGGTTAGGTTGGAGTTAGGTTAGGTTGGGATTGGGTTAGGTTAGAGTTGGGTTAGGTTAGAGTTGGGTTAGGTTAGGTTGGGATTTAGGTTGGGTTAGGTTAGGTTGGGATTGGGTTAGGTTAGGTTGGGTTAGGTTGGGATTTAGGTTGGGTTAGGTTGGGATTTAGGTTAGGTTGAGTTATTTCCTCCTTGACACTGCAGGAATGCTCCGCATAGCTTTGTTGCCATCACTATGGCTCCGAAATGGTTCATGAGAGCCTCGTCGACGATGAGTCGAGAGCATCGACCACTGTCAGGCTCTCTTACTCCATTTACAAGCACCGAGGCCATAGTGCGTATTTTCGTTTTGGCGTCTGCGCCTATGCGGTTAGCTAGTTTTTCTTTGAGATCTTTTGCTGCTTCCAGCATCGTTGTTATTATCAAATCCCTTTCCCCCTCGAACTGGCTTACCACCCACGTCCTCTTTCCGCATCCGGGGACTCCGTTGATCCACGTTATTTTTGGTTCTTTCCAGGTGTCCCAGGGCGCCCCGACTCCATCCTCTGTGATGGCTTCAGCCATCTTGAGGATCTTGTCGTTTAGCATCACCCTAGTGCACCATGCGGTTACAACAATATGGTCCTCCGGAGGCGTTTTGAATTTGAGTTTTCCGCTCTTATCCGTTTCGTTTTCATCTAGCATCACGAAGCCTGCCGTTCCACTGTAAGCTGCCATATGGTGTTTAAAACTGCCTCTTAAGACTGTGGACGTTCTGTTGTCATATATGGCTGTTTCCGCCTCCTCGAGTAGCACCTTTAGCAGATCCTCACTACCGAGATGGTAAGTTTGTAGAATGTTTCTACATGTGGTGAGGTTCGCTTCTATGGTGGCTTTTGTTAAAGCTTTAAACTGAAGGAACGCGTTTATCATGTGGTCTTTAGGCTCCGCTACCGGACGAAGACTTGGCTGGCCAGATTTTCTCGTGGCGGCTTTTGCTTGGTCATGCTTTTGGGATGGTGATGTGTTGGGTAGCTCTCTTATGTGGTGTTGTTTGAGGTTGAGTTATTTCCTCCTTGACACTGCGGGAATGCTCCGTGCTGCTGCACTTATAGTGTGAAGGAAGGCATCAATCGTGCTCTTTGTTTTAGAGGTTTTGAAGTTTTCTTGTTGGATTTTTGCCTTCTCTCTGGCCGTTTGGAGCTGCAGTCGGTCCGATCCGCTGCATGTCTCAGGTTTTGCTATGGGGTGTTCCCAGCTGTCAATGGGGGTGCTCGCTGTAGATGAGTCGTAACTTATGAGGTAGCTTAGGTTTTCTCCTCTGTTCTCGTATACGACTATCTTGTGGTTTCTGGAGGCTTTAATGCACCCAATGCGATCTGCGACTTCACCTTGGGCGTGCAGAACCGCCATAGCATCCACACTGATAATGCGTGGTGTGACTGCAGTGTCCGTCTCCTGCTTTCAAGCTCATTCAGAATCGAGCACGTCTTTGCGAATGGGGTGTAGTCTTCGCTCCATGCTAATAGTAAGATTATTTTGTTTCTTAATCTTACTATACGACATCGCTGGTTTGCAAATTCTACCTCCGCCAGCGCGTCGTATTTTTTGCGCTTCATGCTCGTTCTGAACGTGCTGCCATTCAACAAATAGGCTAGGCCCGGCGAGATCTTCACAAAGTTTCGGTTTATTGCTGCACAGAAACCTATTCCCAGTGTCTCCGAGTTGTTGTCCATAAAGAAAGCTACTCCTCTTGTCCTTACTCCCGGTTTGCCTCGTTCTGCATGTTATAGCAGCTGGTGTTCGGCTGTCCGGTACGTGGGACGTCCATCTCTTGCATGTGCCGACATGGGGTCCGCGGCAGTGCCTTGAAGGGCGGAAATTTGTATGTGTGTGTTTGTGGGTGTAAGTGTTGTTTTAGTGTTTGTGCTGTTGCGTTTGGCGGCAATTTGAAAAGCGTGTTCCGCAAAAGCCAAAAATGGTTTCCTCTTGTCATCGTCTTGTAGGATCGTTGGTAGGTCGGATTTTGTGATTTTGGTCCCTATTCTGAATTCGAGGTCCAGACAGGCCGCTTGGAAGCGAGGGCAGTCCAGGATGACGTGCCATACAGACTCATTCACCTCCGCGTCACACTCACACTCAGGGCTGTCTTTCAGCTTGAACTTGTGTAGGTATTCCGCGATTCCACCGTGTCCTGTCAGTACTTGTACTTGCGTGGGCGTCAACTTTGTTTTCCTCACCACTCGGTATGCTTTTTCAACATCCGGGAGGAATTTCTTTGTGACTGACCCTGTGATGGAGGTTTCGTATCTGTCCTGCCATTTGCGGACAGATTCCTCTCTGATCTTTTTCTTGACATAGGACAGGAGAACTTGGTCGTTGTCCGAGGCAGCATCCTCCCCGAGCGCCGCCGACTTCGCGAGCTCGTCAGCCCTCTCGTTTTCGGTCGTTCCGATGTGTGCTCTCAACCAGAACAGTCGCACCTCTCTTCCACACCGTCGGATCTCCCCTAAACTTTGTTTGATGGCTTGTGTTAGGGGGTGGTTCGCTTTTGGGTTCGCCAGCAGATCTAGTGAAGATCTTGAGTCACTAAAAATGTTTACGACTGAGTCAGTCCTCGTTTGGACGAGCTGGATGGCCCTATGAAGCGCGTAGAGTTCTGATTGGAAAACCGTGCAAAGTGGGTCCAATTTGAAGGTGGCATAGTTGGACTCAATGCCGCCCTCCCAGCAGGTCAAAGCGGCTCCGACCCTCCCCTCAATCTTGCTTCCATCCGTATATATTTGAGGACCGGTTACTTGGTGGGAGTTTAGGGTTTCGGAATGGCAGTTTTCCAGTAACTCATATGTTGTTGTGATAAGTTTAGAGGGGTGTGGCTGACCCATGTGATCCACTACTTGCTCCAGCTCTCTATCGGGTGGTAAATAGTCAAGAGATTTCTTTTTTTTGACTTTATATAGGCTAGCCGCTTCCTGTATTCTCAGGTCTAGCGGAAGCAAGCCAGAGATAGTGAGTGAGGAGGTGAGTGAGACCGTGCGGTACGCTCTGCAGATCTTCTGTGCAAATCCCCTGTGCAACGAGTTCAGCTGATCTTGGATCATTTTCTTCTCTGTTGCCGAGGACCATGCACTCGAGGCGTACATCACTATGGGCTCCACGACTGCGACGTATATGGTTCTTATGATCTCGCTATTGAGTATACACATAAGTTTTACTATTATTTCATAAGGGGACATATGAAAATACGTCTTTTTGTTCGTTTTCTGCTTCTTGAATAGGTTCACTGCAGGACGTAGGCCTTTCCATAAAAGCGTTAATATAAGCTGGCACGCCAACTAATATTCGATTAGTACAACGAAACGAGACGTTCGTACTATAGATATTGAAAATTGAATGAGTTCTGGGGATGACACGAGATTACTCTTATCGATACACGGAGATAGATGCAGTCAATTTGATATTTTCATTTTTTTCTAGAATTTTTAAAATGTTATACTATACCTTCTTACCAACGTACTTATTATTGACGAAGAATAGTTGCCAATGAGCATACCAATCAGGTATTGTTAAAAGTTTGTAAATTTTTGATCTAAAATTGTAGTAACGAGCTGTTTTTATGCATGAGAAATAAATTGAGACCGATCGTGGGCTCTATAACAGTTTAAAGGCTTGTCGCCGTATTCACATTTGTACGTATATGTAAATATTAAATGGAGCTTTGAATTGAGTTTTTAGTTAAAGGATTATACGTATTTTAAAACAACAAAAACAAAAGTAATGCATATAATAACTTCATTAAATGCAAAAACGCTTTGTAGTATTATTTATGAAAGGACTATATTCAGCAGTGAACTGGCTGAAATTAAAAAAATTTACGTCATATAATTCAATAAATAATTATTGCCATCAGTCATTTAAATAATTAAAGTGTCACTTAATATGTATCATTACTTATTAACACTAAACCGACAAATTCTAAATATGATTATATTAGTTATTATTAACCTGAAAATATAATCATAAATGAATGAATGTAAAATATTTCGAGAATATTTTTTTTAATTCTACGTACCCACTCTGGACCAGCATTCCGAACTCTTCTCGGCTTCTAAAATTATTTGAGACTACTTTCTAACAAAATGTCCTACAAATACTCAATTTTACGCCTTCGTACCATTATAACACGATCACAATAATAAATCAATAATAACAATCTTACATACCATAACGCTTTATTATACAGTTACAAATTCCGTTCTACAGAGTCATTATTTTTCTAGCTATGAAACATCTAGAGCGACCGATTTTTTAATAAAACAGTTTATTCGTATATCTTCGCCAATCGTTAATACATGTTTTAAAAGACAAAATGTCTCAACGTAGTTACGGTCCTATTTCGATAATTTAATGTTTATTAATACTATGTAAATAATTCATCAAATGAGAAACTTTTGTTCGAATAACATAATCCTGTATAATAAAAGATGAAATGTTCTACCAAAACGGAATCTTAAATTTCAAACGTTTTTAGTCAAATAAATTATGAGATTAAAATGTAACCTGGCATCACTTGACATTTCCGCTCAAAGTAACCGCATCAAACGATGAATAGAAGGGTCGTATGTCACAAGTTCATTTTGTTTTATTTTACATTATATAAATTAATTAATACTGCTGTATTCGTATATAATCAAGAAATACTCCTGCAACGCATTTTAATTGCAAGCTTTTGGTCTAACTTAAAATGTTACACGTTGAGTGAGTTAAGTTTTTTTTTTTTTAAATAAAAGTAAGTCTCACTTTTTGTCCGTGCCTTTTTAGATTTGACGTTATTATTTTTATTATTTTAACATAACTCTTATCAGATTGTGCAACTAAAATGAAATAAAATAAATACAGAATTTGTAATTGCAGTGAGTTCACTTACCTTATATATATATTTTTTCTTTCTTTCTTTTTCCAGTTATTAGTCTTATTGTATTAGTATGAACATGCTTATTAATATAATTTTTTTTTTTTACATTAGGTATACAATTTTTTTTACATATATTATATATTATTTTTACAGACGTCAGAATGTCACACACACAGGCCACAGCATAACAGCGGAGGAAATAGAGGAAATCCAGTACAGTGTGGACTCAATGGACCTGTCTGAGCTGGGTACCCCTCTAAAAAGGAGACTGGACAAAAGGAGACCCTCACGCAGAGGAAGAGGAGAACAACTGCAGCTGCACTGCACCCTCTACCACGCGCGACATACCACCTGCAACAGCGTCGTGCACATCACGCGACACATCGTCCGCGTCACGCACGTCTCACGACATGCCGTCCGCGCCCGTGCTCGCACACCGCGCGACGCTCAGTGTTTTCGCCCCTACATTCGCACCTGCACTTGCACTTGCGCCCCTACCTGCCCCCACGTAACAGAACAGATCCCAGAGGCAAGAAGGGATCAGCACAATGGCATAGGTGAGAGCTCTTCCGCTACTCATCGCACTGCTGCCACCGGCCGCAAGCTTGCGTACGTTGTGGCGAGGAGCACACAGCTAGAGACTACCCACGGCCCCATGAGGAGCCACCTACATGTGCAAATTGTAAGCAGGCGCACACGGCCAACATTATATACAGAGCTGTCTTAATAGTCATCACATAAGCTTCTAATAAGAATTTTTTTTATATCGAATTACTAATGTAGAATATAAACCAGACACCTATTCCTACTGGCATACTTGTCTGATATTGGCTATACACCTGTAGCCTCATGTCATGAGCCCATAGCGCTCGCTTTAGTTATAGAGGACGCGTGACCTGGGTTCGATCCCCGGTGCCGGTACAACGCACAACGGTGGTGAAGGAAAACATCGTAGGGAAGCCTGCATATCGGAGAAATGATAAAAAATATTATTGCGAGAACATCTGAAGTCCGGCAACTCGCACTGGAGCAGCGTGGCGGGATCCGGCTCCAAAATCCCCTGAGATATTTGATAAGGAGCAGCAACGTTTACCCAGCAGTTGACATTTACAGGCTGGTACTTTACTTTACTTTTAGACACCTATATTGGTGTAAGGAGAATGTTTTTCTCCAAATGCCAACCTCATCTGCAGGTGGTGCATCCTGCTAGCCAACAAACTAGGCCCTGGCGACTGACTAATGGAGAAATAACTATCCGAATTTGCCTAACCCAAATACGATAGCACCATCACTAGGATGGGGAGTCATTACAACGAGGCTATTGGGACGAAACGCAGGAGCACAAGATGTCTTCACGCCGGTATTCTAGGAGGCCGTGGACTACCCCGATCAAGCCGGCCCATTCGAGCAGCAGAAAAAGCCGTCGCTTGGCTCTACCACGTTCAAAAGGTAAAAGAAAGAAATTAAAGAGGATTCTTTAATTTTTCTTATTTCTTTAATTTTAATCGTTCATATTTCATAAAAAGGTATTGCGATCATGAAATTAATCAAATTTAAAAATGGAACGCATTTGCACGACATGTTAAAGGTTTCCAATAATAACGCCCAACATGAAAAGTGTCCATCAACGTAAAAATGTCGAATGGGAATAATGTCCAATGTGAAAAATGTTCTTTATAAATATGTACAATCGTAATAATACCCAATGTGAAAAATATCCCTTTTGAATAAACTTTAATGTTAATAGAATCTATTAAGAAAAAAATTAACAAGCGTAATAATAAAAAATATTCGTAACGTTTTATCAATATTGCCATTAACGGCATCTAAACATTTTACTGCTGGGCAAAGGTCACTTGGGATCTTCCCACATATGAAGTAAGCCACTTGGCGATCAAAGTAGCAGATGTCGAGACATCTAACGTGTGTGGTACGAGTATCAAAAACGCAACATACGATAATCGTTCGATGATTCTAATTTAGGACCAATTTAGGGTTTGTTACACACTTACACTAAAAGGTATGATAAAAATAAATAGTTATTTAATTTTCTGATGAAAGAGCAGTTAGGGGTACATTATAATAGGTCGGGGAGTTTTTCGTATTTTATATACAAATTCAAGTTATTTTTATTATAAAATATTTTTTTCAATAATTTGTTGCCGTTTTGTTTTGTAGGTAGTGACATAATCCCATTGCTATAGACTTTTGATCAAAAACTACTACAATTCGTTTTGACAGTCCTCTCTTGATGTTAACCTAACTCTACCTAAACAGTTCTGAACTGGGCTATATGGATCCAGCATTACCACTTCCAAGCTTTCACAAAGTTTGCTGAGTGGCTAAAGATATGTGTGATTTGGCGTTATCATGATGAAAAACCACACCCTTTCTGTTGATCAATTCTGGCCGTTTATTCTCTATTTGTTGCTTGAGTCTCATCAGATGTGGTAGTAGAGATCCGATTTGATGGTTTTTCCCGGAATGAGGATGATGCGGAGCTCTGAGGCGGTTAATCTTCAGGTATTTCTTCATCGTATAAAAAAGAATAATTTCATTGAGGATACGACTACTAGCCAAAATAATATCTTGATATCTGATACAAGGTGGACCTGGAAGACCCAGGTCGCGCACTTCACAATAGATTGTCACGTAGCTGGCGGCGCACCAATCGTATCATAACGGGGTGGCTTTGCCCCATCTCGGCATCTGCACCGTCCCTTTGGTACTTCGCACCCACAAGATTTCCAAACACTATATCTCTCTCGTCTAGTGATACAACGAGTTTTGAGGCCACAAACACGACCGTATGGGTGAAGTTAACAGCCCTCGCCTCCGGAATATTTTTAATCTCAAGGGCAGCAGTAAGCAACTCCTGTTCTCGGTCATTAAGCTCCATCGTGAGGCGGGAAACAGTTTGTCCGAGTTCTTTTACAGCTGGTGACCCGGTGCATTGAGTATTATTTCTAAGAGCATTAATTCTGTTCTCCATTTCATCTATTCTTCGATTACACATCAGTAAAGAGTCTCGCAATTCAGTCATATCTCTTCGAAAATCTTTTAACTCCTCTCTAACCCTACTAAGTTCCGCACTGAAGAGCCGCATTTCTGGGATCAATTCCTAATGAAAAGACTCGGGGGAGCTGGCATATCTTCCGAGGCATTATTTGTCCCAGAGACTATGAACATGCCTCTTACAGGAGTAGAAGAGTCGTTGCCTTTAGGAATATTTTTTTTACACTCTGGACATTGCCAGCGCTCATTAATTCTAGAACGTTCTGTGACTCCTACACAGGCTCGATGAAATCATCTGCTTTATTACAGTTTCATTAAGTGTATAAATTTAAAGAACCTGTTTTTAGTGTTTTCTTTATTGCTCACCACTACATGAGTTAAGAGCACACTTACTGCATTGTTACAATATTTCAAAATTTACTCGGGATCCTTTAGATAGTTTATGTGTGATTAACAAACAATTAAAAAACATTTGTTTTACAAATGCAATTGAAATGATCTCCTGTCCTAAATACTGAGTTCTCTGTCAAATGATTATATTGCAATTTTTTTTGTATCCGCTTCAGAGAAATGTTTCTTACATTTCTGACTAGCAAATACAATTATCAATTTCAAATATCACGCGAACGAAGTCGTAGGCATTCACTAATTTAAAATATTTACATACCATGCATTGCCTATAAATCAGACGAACGTTCTTGTTTTTTAGAAGAATAGTTATTTGAGAAAGAGGCCTTTGGGCAGCAGAGGGCACTTATAGGCTGCTACTTTACTTTACTTTTATATTGTAACTCACCATTAGCAGTTATAAGTAGCGTAAATATGGCTGCATTATCAGGCTATATTTTCGCTAAATGTTTACTAATAAATATAATGCAATTATTTTTACCCGTTTGATAGTCAATATGTACTTATTAAAGTAAAATATTAATTATACACCTAATAAAAAAATATGGCTGCACCCAGCGCCTATAACTAAACGTTAAAAAAGGCAGAATGACTACTTCGTGAATAGCTGTAAATTAAATGTTTGTAATATTTTCTTCTCTAAAAGGAATCGACGAAGCGTGAGCACATTCAGCACTGACTTAATTTCACATCGTCAAATATTTATACCTTGATTTTATTACACGTATCGGAAACATTCCATTTGTTCTGGAACATATTATGTTATTGTACACAATAAAAAAACTGTATTTGGGATCATAAAACAATATATGTAAACATGTACCACTGAAACTGATTGCATAATCAATGTAATAAATGCCTACTATTATATTTTATATTGACAGTAAGAATAAGTAAATTTTTATCATACTTTTATTAAATATAAAATACACACATGTCTGAATAACAAAGTTTATCATCCATACTTTATAATTGAACAATCAAACGAACATAGTAGTAGATATAACATTGTTGAGTGTTAAGATTTTAATCCAATCTGATTAATTATTTAAATAACTTTTCGAGTTTTGTTTTATTTACCTAAGTTATTCCAAGGTGTTATTCTGTGGAATATTTACCAAATAATTGTTTTTTTTTAATTATTATTATTAGTCTCTAATTTTATATTGTATTCCCTTAACATAAATACATATATAATTTCTTTATTTAGTGTGTTATTATTTTCCTTTTTTTAATGGTGTCTATTTAACTATTCCCGAGATTTAACAAGGGCAGCGGCAGAATATCAGCGCTGTAGATACACTGCTGCAGCATAATGCGGAGTCGAATGCCTTTTCGTTTCTATAGTCTAACATACCCATTTATTAAATACCGTGTATTATCTATTATATCTTTGTTGTGTTTTAGCATCGAATAAACATCGTTTCTTTCTTCTTTCTCTTTCTTTCAAAATAACGTAAAGTTTTCTTTCACATGATTTCTTAATCTGCAACTACATGACAGACATAAGAAATATCATGACAATATCATTCTCTATCATAGTTATATACGCACTTTTTCAATAATTATATTGTCACATTTTTCTTTTTTAATAAAAGTATATGTCACGGTTCTTTTAACTTCATCTCAAATACAGACTTCAGGCGCGTTCACCATGTACTAACAAATCTGCCAGACAGACCTATCCAAAATATTCATTATAGATGCGTTCCACTACCCGGTGTCGTTCCGTAGGTGCCATAAAAGTCGACTAAGGGAAATATTCAAAAACTCACGGAATATATATGGCGAACTAACTATTTTATACACGTCAGACTTCAAAACATCTACTCAACAGCCTCTTTTTAAATTGTTTGGTAATAATTATGCCAATTTCTATTGGTTCTTTTAAATCGGATGTCAGTTTGTTGTATATCTTTGTAGACATAGCATAGTAACTCTTTGGGAAAAAAAGTTCACAATTCTATAATTTTTTTAGCCCTGCGCGGATAGTAATAAATCACTCCCTTATGCAACTCTTTATTATTTTTTACATGTACACTTGCTTCAAATTAAGTATGTTAACAGCCCTAGATATCGGCTTACAAGAAATTCACAATGCTAGTTTTTGGGACGATCAAAATTTATAACTTTTTGAAACTGAAGTAATATAACTAGATAAGACACCAACAATCGAAAAAACTTGAAGGGAAGTAAATTGTTAATTTCAACCATTCTAAACACTGAAAATGAAAGACTTCGTGCTTCTGTCAAGATTAAAAAAAGAACTGGCAATGCTGCGAGTAGATTTATCTGAAAAATTGAGTAATGCGTTATTAAATTATTCGATAATTCAAAAAGCAGTTTCATGTCAAAATATTACATAAACATACTAGTTGTCTCTACAGACGTTGTTCTACCTTTTCCGGTAGGAGGCGCTATGAGATTGATTTATTAATAACTTAATAACTCGCCCACAGAGCCACCTATCAGGACCAAATTTTTTGATTTTCTTTTTTGGCACTAAATGAACATACACCAATTGAGAGCCGTAGTGTGGTAGCTTAGTGGTCAGATTGTTCGCTTTAATGTACGTTGCTGACCTGGGCTCGATCCCCGAAAATATTAATACCAAATTTTTAGTGCTAAATTCACCAAATGCCCGGCGGTGAAAGAAAAAACATGAGGAAACCATCAAGCCTGAAATAAAAATAAAATGTTTCGAGGACTTGTGAAGTCCACTTACCCGCACTGGAGCAACATGGTGGACCCTTCCCTGCTCCAATCTCTCTCAAAATTATTTGAGAGGACGTCTTTGACTAGCAGTGGGCATTTACAGGTTGGTTTAAAACATGTTTTAAATATTTTCTTAATATGTTTATATTTGTATATGTAAGCTAGACTACAGCACCATCTATCGGTTACTAGTATAGCATAATTGTCTCAGTAAAAGGAATATATTATGTGAATATGACCTCAATCAGTCAGAACGTTCAGAAGTTACACATTCTCTAACAGACCCACCAACAATTCGACATAGACAAAGATAAAAAAATATTTGTCAATAATTGTTTTGGTTTGGTGTGACGTGGAGGCGTGCAATAAAGCTAGCTATAGGTGCAATACATAAACTGTAACACCTCAAAATTTGCAAACCCCACCTGGCAAACCTGTTAAATAATACAAATACTCCGACAATAATAATTTACCCAAAATATACATTAGGGAGAGTGTTATGTAATTTAATTAAAATATTACATAATATTTTCTAGAAACAGATCTACTTTAATTACCGAACATATTATTGTAAATCCTTGAATATAGGGCAGTACGTAAGAGTCGGACCTCGGTGTGAATTTTCTCACCAAATGCACAAGGTACTATCACAGGAACAACTTCTGTTATCACCATTCCGACATCAGTCAGTACTTTTTTCCAAGTATACTTAAATACAAAATGTAATTAATTCTTCTTTAATGTATTAAGTCCACTGCTGCAAAATTGCCTCTCCAAAAAAGTTTATTTATTTATACTTTATTGTCTACACCAAAAGGATTACAAAAGGCGGACCTAATGCCTTTTGGCATTCTCTAACAGTCAACCCAGAGCGTGAAGAAATGTGGTGATAGGTGCATCAAGTTTAAAATAATATAAATATGAAAGGCTAATTGAGGAATATACTACATAATTAAAACATATATAAATGTATAAGCATACATATATACACATCCACATAGATACACTAATACATACTATAATATATACAGAAATAATAACACAGATATATACATACATACAAACACATTAATACATACATATATAATAGATCAGAATAAATACTAACAAGTATCAGATTGTTTTAAAAAGTGTTCGCGTACCAATCTTTTGAAAGAAATTTTATATGGGGCTTTTCTAATGTCTTCGAGCAAGGAGTTCCAGAGAAGTGTAGCCTGAACGGTGAAGGAACCACCAACAAAATGGGTAAAATGTTGCGGGATACTTATCATATGATTAGCAGAGGAACGAAGGACCCTATCATGGGTAGAAGAGAGATACTGAAATTTATTCTTAAGGTAAGAAGGGGTAGAAGGATCATACAAGATGGAAAAGAGTGCAAAAAAAAGTCTAGAATCCCGCCTCTGCTGGATAGAGAGCCATTTAAGGCGAGAACGATAGTGAGAGATGTGGTCATACTTTCGCAGACCAAAGATGAGTCTGATGCAGTTGTTAAGTAGGCGCTCTAGCTTGCAATGAAAACCTTTGTTCAGGTCTGAGTAACACACATCAGCATAATCAATTATAGGTAATATCAGTGTTTGAATAAGCATAATTTTGGACTTGAAAGTAAGAAAATTTTTTAAGCGATAAAGAACCTGCGATGAAGCCGAAACCTTACTACTGATTTCTAAGTCCTGTTTTTCCCAGCTCATAGTATTATCGATGTACAGCCCCAAGTTTTTCACCGAACTAGAAAACGCTATCATAGTATCATTATAATAGACGGAAGGTAAACTTACGAAATTAATTTTAGCTAGCATTCTTGAGCTGCCTATAAGTATTGCTTGGCATTTCGTAGGATTTACAGAGACACCGAAGCGTGTAGACCAGTCGTAAACAAATTTTAAATTGTCGTTTAATTTACAGATCGCATTAGCAATATTGTCAACGTCAGTTTGGATATAAATTTGAAGGTCGTCTGCATACATATGGTATGAACAATCAATACTTGAGCAAATAGAGTTTATAAAAACAGAAAAATCAGGGGAGAAAGTATACCGCCTTACGGCACGCCAGAATCAAGCACACGCCAGTTAGAGGTCTTTTGACCAACACGGACAGCTTTCTGTCGCCCGCGAAGATATGATGAAAGCCACTCCACTACAGAGGGAGCAAATCTAAAATGGGAAAGTATAGCAAGAAGGATAAAAGTTCCACCAAGCCGGAACAATGTACCGCACGTGGGTTTGCTCATTCTCAACACAGTATACAGGCGAGTTCGTTAGCGCAGTGCACGCACCCTCGCATTTGTGATGCTGCTTCTCATTACTACTCTGTAAAATTTGGATTACGCAAATAAAGATGGATTATTTACAATCAGCCAGTCACCTGAGCCTTGTTTGCTAAATAGCTGGGTGCACTACGTGCAAGAGAGGTCAGCATTGGGCAAAAATTTTATTTCAAAGAGCTATAAGTAATCAGTTGATTTATTATAATAAACATTGCATTGATTTTATTATATGTATAAATGACATTGTAACATGAAGTTTAGAAGACCCTGGAGTTTTCTGGCCAGTTCTTCACTGTGAAGGTCTTCTTTTGCGAACCGGTGTAGATTTTGACGTTAATAAGAGCGTTAAACAAGCCTAAATTGAATAAAAAAGTTTTGAATTTGACTTACTTCGTTTTGAATAACACTTACAGCAGCATGATAGGTCATGCCTAAAATAGTCACAAAAGATGTAGCGAGAATCACCAATAACTAAAACAGAAGAACATATTTTTATATTTGTATTTAATAAAAATATGTTCCTTATTGTGAAACCTTAAGTAGTACCTGCCATTTGATTGCCACATTTAGAAAGTCGTAGATTTTAATTATCTTGTAATATAAATGTAACAGTTTCTTAATTTCAACGTTTGGATTACGAACTTGTAAGTAAATAATTTGCTTATCTTTGAAATTGATATATTCACTTTCTGAATAAGAATTTATTTCATTTTTAGCTATTGGAAACGATAACAGCAATAAAACTCTAATCGATCGAAGTCTTAGTTCGAGATGGCTAAAGAGATGACCATAAAAATGAAGCTCTAATATATGATTCAAATCTATAGGCAACATTTCTGCCACAAAATTCAACATACCTTCGATAAAACGAGGAAGGATATTAAATATTAGAACATATAGTAATGTCAAAATAGTTTGTATAAAATTGACTTTAGAATCAAACGCGATCGACCATTCATTAAATACCGTGTATTATCTATTATATCTTTGTTGTGTTTTAGCATCGAATAAACATCGTTTCTTTCTTCTTTCTCTTTCTTTCAAAATAACGTAAAGTTTTCTTTCACATGATTTCTTAATCTGCAACTACATGACAGACATAAGAAATATCATGACAATATCATTCTCTATCATAGTTATATACGCACTTTTTCAATAATTATATTGTCACATTTTTCTTTTTTAATAAAAGTATATGTCACGGTTCTTTTAACTTCATCTCAAATACAGACTTCAGGCGCGTTCACCATGTACTAACAAATCTGCCAGACAGACCTATCCAAAATATTCATTATAGATGCGTTCCACTACCCGGTGTCGTTCCGTAGGTGCCATAAAAGTCGACTAAGGGAAATATTCAAAAACTCACGGAATATATATGGCGAACTAACTATTTTATACACGTCAGACTTCAAAACATCTACTCAACAGCCTCTTTTTAAATTGTTTGGTAATAATTATGCCAATTTCTATTGGTTCTTTTAAATCGGATGTCAGTTTGTTGTATATCTTTGTAGACATAGCATAGTAACTCTTTGGGAAAAAAAGTTCACAATTCTATAATTTTTTTAGCCCTGCGCGGATAGTAATAAATCACTCCCTTATGCAACTCTTTATTATTTTTTACATGTACACTTGCTTCAAATTAAGTATGTTAACAGCCCTAGATATCGGCTTACAAGAAATTCACAATGCTAGTTTTTGGGACGATCAAAATTTATAACTTTTTGAAACTGAAGTAATATAACTAGATAAGACACCAACAATCGAAAAAACTTGAAGGGAAGTAAATTGTTAATTTCAACCATTCTAAACACTGAAAATGAAAGACTTCGTGCTTCTGTCAAGATTAAAAAAGAACTGGCAATGCTGCGAGTAGATTTATCTGAAAAATTGAGTAATGCGTTATTAAATTATTCGATAATTCAAAAAGCAGTTTCATGTCAAAATATTACATAAACATACTAGTTGTCTCTACAGACGTTGTTCTACCTTTTCCGGTAGGAGGCGCTATGAGATTGATTTATTAATAACTTAATAACTCGCCCACAGAGCCACCTATCAGGACCAAATTTTTTGATTTTCTTTTTTGGCACTAAATGAACATACACCAATTGAGAGCCGTAGTGTGGTAGCTTAGTGGTCAGATTGTTCGCTTTAATGTACGTTGCTGACCTGGGCTCGATCCCCGAAAATATTAATACCAAATTTTTAGTGCTAAATTCACCAAATGCCCGGCGGTGAAAGAAAAAACATGAGGAAACCATCAAGCCTGAGAAATAAAAAATAAAATGTTTCGAGGACTTGTGAAGTCCACTTACCCGCACTGGAGCAACATGGTGGACCCTTCCCTGCTCCAATCTCTCTCAAAATTATTTGAGAGGACGTCTTTGACTAGCAGTGGGCATTTACAGGTTGGTTTAAAACATGTTTTAAATATTTTCTTAATATGTTTATATTTGTATATGTAAGCTAGACTACAGCACCATCTATCGGTTACTAGTATAGCATAATTGTCTCAGTAAAAGGAATATATTATGTGAATATGACCTCAATCAGTCAGAACGTTCAGAAGTTACACATTCTCTAACAGACCCACCAACAATTCGACATAGACAAAGATAAAAAAATATTTGTCAATAATTGTTTTGGTTTGGTGTGACGTGGAGGCGTGCAATAAAGCTAGCTATAGGTGCAATACATAAACTGTAACACCTCAAAATTTGCAAACCCCACCTGGCAAACCTGTTAAATAATACAAATACTCCGACAATAATAATTTACCCAAAATATACATTAGGGAGAGTGTTATGTAATTTAATTAAAAATATTACATAATATTTTCTAGAAACAGATCTACTTTAATTACCGAACATATTATTGTAAATCCTTGAATATAGGGCAGTACGTAAGAGTCGGACCTCGGTGTGAATTTTCTCACCAAATGCACAAGGTACTATCACAGGAACAACTTCTGTTATCACCATTCCGACATCAGTCAGTACTTTTTTCCAAGTATACTTAAATACAAAATGTAATTAATTCTTCTTTAATGTATTAAGTCCACTGCTGCAAAATTGCCTCTCCAAAAAAGTTTATTTATTTATACTTTATTGTCTACACCAAAAGGATTACAAAAGGCGGACCTAATGCCTTTTGGCATTCTCTAACAGTCAACCCAGAGCGTGAAGAAATGTGGTGATAGGTGCATCAAGTTTAAAATAATATAAATATGAAAGGCTAATTGAGGAATATACTACATAATTAAAACATATATAAATGTATAAGCATACATATATACACATCCACATAGATACACTAATACATACTATAATATATACAGAAATAATAACACAGATATATACATACATACAAACACATTAATACATACATATATAATAGATCAGAATAAATACTAACAAGTATCAGATTGTTTTAAAAAGTGTTCGCGTACCAATCTTTTGAAAGAAATTTTATATGGGGCTTTTCTAATGTCTTCGAGCAAGGAGTTCCAGAGAAGTGTAGCCTGAACGGTGAAGGAACCACCAACAAAATGGGTAAAATGTTGCGGGATACTTATCATATGATTAGCAGAGGAACGAAGGACCCTATCATGGGTAGAAGAGAGATACTGAAATTTATTCTTAAGGTAAGAAGGGGTAGAAGGATCATACAAGATGGAAAAGAGTGCAAAAAGTCTAGAATCCGCCTCTGCTGGATAGAGAGCCATTTAAGGCGAGAACGATAGTGAGAGATGTGGTCATACTTTCGCAGACCAAAGATGAGTCTGATGCAGTTGTTAAGTAGGCGCTCTAGCTTGCAATGAAAACCTTTGTTCAGGTCTGAGTAACACACATCAGCATAATCAATTATAGGTAATATCAGTGTTTGAATAAGCATAATTTTGGACTTGAAAGTAAGAAAATTTTTTAAGCGATAAAGAACCTGCGATGAAGCCGAAACCTTACTACTGATTTCTAAGTCCTGTTTTTCCCAGCTCATAGTATTATCGATGTACAGCCCCAAGTTTTTCACCGAACTAGAAAACGCTATCATAGTATCATTATAATAGACGGAAGGTAAACTTACGAAATTAATTTTAGCTAGCATTCTTGAGCTGCCTATAAGTATTGCTTGGCATTTCGTAGGATTTACAGAGACACCGAAGCGTGTAGACCAGTCGTAAACAAATTTTAAATTGTCGTTTAATTTACAGATCGCATTAGCAATATTGTCAACGTCAGTTTGGATATAAATTTGAAGGTCGTCTGCATACATATGGTATGAACAATCAATACTTGAGCAAATAGAGTTTATAAAAACAGAAAAATCAGGGGAGAAAGTATACCGCCTTACGGCACGCCAGAATCAAGCACACGCCAGTTAGAGGTCTTTTGACCAACACGGACAGCTTTCTGTCGCCCGCGAAGATATGATGAAAGCCACTCCACTACAGAGGGAGCAAATCTAAAATGGGAAAGTATAGCAAGAAGGATAAAAGTTCCACCAAGCCGGAATAATGTACCGCACGTGGGTTTGCTCATTCTCAACACAGTATACAGGCGAGTTCGTTAGCGCAGTGCACGCACCCTCGCATTTGTGATGCTGCTTCTCATTACTACTCTGTAAAATTTGGATTACGCAAATAAAGATGGATTATTTACAATCAGCCAGTCACCTGAGCCTTGTTTGCTAAATAGCTGGGTGCACTACGTGCAAGAGAGGTCAGCATTGGGCAAAAATTTTATTTCAAAGAGCTATAAGTAATCAGTTGATTTATTATAATAAACATTGCATTGATTTTATTATATGTATAAATGACATTGTAACATGAAGTTTAGAAGACCCTGGAGTTTTTTCTGGCCAGTTCTTCACTGTGAAGGTCTTCTTTTGCGAACCGGTGTAGATTTTGACGTTAATAAGAGCGTTAAACAAGCCTAAATTGAATAAAAAAGTTTTGAATTTGACTTACTTCGTTTTGAATAACACTTACAGCAGCATGATAGGTCATGCCTAAAATAGTCACAAAAGATGTAGCGAGAATCACCAATAACTAAAACAGAAGAACATATTTTTATATTTGTATTTAATAAAAAATATGTTCCTTATTGTGGAAACCTTAAGTAGTACCTGCCATTTGATTGCCACATTTAGAAAGTCGTAGATTTTAATTATCTTGTAATATAAATGTAACAGTTTCTTAATTTCAACGTTTGGATTACGAACTTGTAAGTAAATAATTTGCTTATCTTTGAAATTGATATATTCACTTTCTGAATAAGAATTTATTTCATTTTTAGCTATTGGAAACGATAACAGCAATAAAACTCTAATCGATCGAAGTCTTAGTTCGAGATGGCTAAAGAGATGACCATAAAAATGAAGCTCTAATATATGATTCAAATCTATAGGCAACATTTCTGCCACAAAATTCAACATACCTTCGATAAAACGAGGAAGGATATTAAATATTAGAACATATAGTAATGTCAAAATAGTTTGTATAAAATTGACTTTAGAATCAAACGCGATCGACCACTTAGACCTTATTTCCTTATCAAAACCAGACAATTCTTCGTAGAATTTTCGAATTGTTTCCCATAACACAATTGAAGCTACAGAACATATAGAATATTGCATTAAATTTAAAAGTATTACAATATCGGTTAGATGACGTGGATCGATAGTGAAAATGTAATAAAATGTGAGAGTATTAAAAAGCAGTGGATAGCTCAATAGTAATATTCTTGTCATGCCCTTAACTTTGAATATCACAGGTAACCTATTTATTCCTATTAACCATCCACCGATGATATAAATCTTGGAAATTATGTCTATACACGAACTATATTTTTTTTCTCTTACAAAGTTGTTCACACGCACGTTTTGAATAATCATCGCAATTTTTTATTTAATACTGTACTAACCGAAGAACAATCTACTAATGGCACGAAGAAATGTAACGATCGATTAAGTAATTACTTAATTTTTTTGCTGAGTCGTTACACTATTGACATATCACTCACTCACTAATACAAAAACATTGCGCTTACATCAAAAATTTATATTATTTCACACTCAGACAGTGGACACTTCGTTTGGTGAAATTTACCCTCACATTCTTCAGGCCATTTCTAGTCCATACATTAATATTAATTTAATAAGTACAATAGTAACGTCATAGGTTTCTTAGATTTTGTTACTTTGCTTTTTTTTATGGGAAAGGCGGCAAGCGAGCAAGAAGCTCACCTGATGGTAAGTGATTACCGTCGCCCACGTACATCTGCAAGACCAGAGGAGCCGCTGGTGCGTTGCCGGCCTTTAAAGGTACTTGGGAGATGGAAAAAGTGGGGGATGGGGAGGGGGAGGAGGCCTCCGGATACATCACTCACCGAACGAAACGCAGAAGCACAAGATGCCTCTACTTCACGCCGGTATTCTGCGTGGCCGTGGTACTAACCGGCCGGCCCATGCGAGCAGCAACAAAAGCCGCCGCTTGGCTCTACCACGCTGAAACATATATTGTCCAAAAACCTTCTCGTAGCGGTATCGGTAGCTCTTAAACGTGAAAGGCCAAGGAACAGATAATAGACATAACATTAAAACAGTTCTAGGTTTGGCTTATTGTTACTTATTTTGAGCACAAGTACTAAACTTTTTACAAGGTAATTCCATAGGTTATTAAGCACGCTCCTCTTTCAACTCTCGCCGACGTAATGTTAATAACATTTTATAACATTTATGAATATTTAAACATATCTAGATGACAACGTTGCTATCACTTCTTATTGTTCGTATTGTCTTCAATCCCAAAAACATTTTTGGTGGATGACGGATGGTGTCACATGAGTTGGTTCAATTTTAGCATTCATAGTGCGTTTGATCAGAACCAAAATAAAGAAGAGAAAAACGGAAACCAACTTTGTCAATTGCTCTCCTCTTTTCTATAATACTATGGACTATGATATAGTTACAATACCCACTTATTTTTTTATGCTCGAATAAAATCCATGCAAGCCTCTCGTTCTCTCGAAAGCCATCTAATAAGTACTGGACTGACTCGGCGTACGTGCCCGCATACGAGCGTGCGAGAATCGTTTCGCGTGCGTGAACTCGCATTTTGTCAACCAGGCATTAGTTTCCAAAGCAGTGTATTACGATATATTGGGAGGATACTACAATATTCGCTTTTACACTTTGTAGCTGACAAATCTGGCTCTGGCAGACCGCTGATAAAGGAAATCGATCTGCTAGTGCCTAAGCGAACTACAAATGAAGTCCAAGGTTATATGTTAGTGATATATAATTATATAAATTAGTGTATATCTTGTAACTCAGCTATAATAGTATAAAATAAACGGAAGATTTTGTCAGCACTTCAAATATCGCTCGCGTGTTTATCAAGGCACATAGCCGACAGTAAGGTGCCCCAGAGTGAGAGAGAATATCGCTCCTCACAATACTATCGCACGCTGCCAGTATATCGGAGACAAAAGAATAAAAGAAAACGTAATCTACAAGCAGCATTGCCAGTGCTAGGGAATGAGAACTGCTGCTATGTTCACTAAAACTAATGAGGAATCAGTGTGCACAATACGAGATTTTCAGAAATTAAACATTTTTCATTTTGTTTTACATATCCGCTAGAAAAAATTACTACACGTCATAGCAATGTTATATTTTCACATAAAAAAGTGCACCTAAAGGGACCATTAAAAGCGGACCAATCAATTACCTTTTCACACGGTGATGGTCATTTCGTGTAATTGTCGAAATCCCACTTGTCCATAGTGTCTTTGATTCTGTCCTGTGAAATTAAAATTTAACTAAAATTAACCCGTAACATTCCATGAAAATGAGACAATAACCCTGGGAAATATTATATAAATTAATCAATTAATTTATTTATGTGGCATTTAAGGTTACATGACTGATACACTGTGTATATGGGTCAAACGTCGCAATTTTTGTCCCCTTTTCAGAAGAAAAGAAAAATACCAAACCGTCTTCAAAAGATATCACCTTCAGATGTCACACAGCGCAACTTCTTTTGTGTATTGAAACTTATTTTTGAGGTCGACACAGAGATAGTATTCCGACACAGAGGTCTGATTCCTTATTACGATAAAACATTATTGACAAAGGTTTAGCTGTAATACGTAGTAGTGTTAGCGTTTATTTCAAGACTCTATACACCAGAGGTGTACCATATTTTTCTCCGAATATCAAACTCACCTGCTCGCGGTTCACCCTGCTGATTAACGAACGATTCTCTGGCGACCGATTGATGGTGGGAAATCCATCCGAATATACCGAACCCAAAATACCACGGGGACCGTCATGGAGGACATCCCAAGTGCGAGGTCACGAGCACTGCGCTCACCAACCCGCCTGCATCTTGATGAAAATGGACTAATTTCCCTTGCATGGCATGTCAACTTTCCTTGGCGCTTTCATAGCAAAAAAGCCTGTGTACAGTTGTGAACCTGTATAGGTTAATAAGCTTGTATAAGCTAATAAAGAATTTATCTTTTTTTTAATATTAGAATTTTTAATAAAAGAAATAAATCTAGACATTTTAATTTTTGAAATAAAAGAGAATACAAAGATATACTTTGGAGGCTATAGTTTTAACAAATTTCTCAATTGATCAAGAAATTTAATGAAATTGTACACCTTAAGTGTATTTTTCTGAGATAATTTTTAATTTAGATAACTCACTGTCGATCGTTTTAAGAAATTTCATTAATTATAACTGTAGCATGATGTGTAAAACGATGAAAGAGAATCCGCCGACCGTTTCGCCGACTCAGTTTACTGATGCCTTTTTCTTACTTCCTTTTACTAATATTTTTACTTTAAGTTAATTTTACTGTATTTTTTTTATACTACAACGACTTTTTTCTATATGCTGGATAGCTTTTAAACCAGTACGTAACTAGTAGTACGTAACTTTTTTTTATTCTAATACATACCCTCCCTCGCGGGGTCAAGAACAAGTTATGTCGGGCTTGCAATGTTAAAACCCCGCGGTATTCCACCCTCGCTGCACATCGGCAAGGCCACGGGACACATCCGCGAGCCTACCAAAAACGAAAGGACACTTCCTCTCCCTCCCACTTCTAGCAAAGCGAGCCGAAACCCTGATGCGGCTTCCTGCTGGACCTGAAATCGTGGGATTCCACGTGGGCAACTAATTTTCGAGAGTAAGCCACCCGGAGGCCATCAGTATCAGGAAGGCGAGCGCACGAAAGCAAACCCTCCCGGCACCCTACGGCAGATCTAGTCTATGGCTCCGCTCCAGACCAGATTTCGGCTGCAGAGGGTAGGGATAACGGTGCATCTTAGTACACACACTCGTCCCAGCCGGGGCTCGCCCTCAGCGACGAAGCTTTGCCCGAGTCGCCAGAGGATCGGCCGGTTGCACCTCACAACATCGCCTATCTTCTCCCCCACAGCCCACCAATTTGCATCCACAGTGGGCACGCCAAGCCCAGAAATAAGAGAGGATTAAGCCAATAATATAATCACTGACCGTGACCTGGCAGATAGTTAAACACTTTTGACATATAGGACACCGAACCTTAGAAAAAGAAATGCATACCTATAAAATTGTGGAGGAAAATTTAGCAGATTTATTATTGGTTGAAACCATCAGCTTTGGGTTTTCTTTTAATTAATAATAAACGTAACAGATTACAATAGCGATATTCTATAGGGTTTTATAGAATTAAAAACCGAAGCTAATAAAATAAAATAAAGATGACTCACACACGTGCAGACCAACAGTCGTTGAAGATTTTTGATTAAATTTATTCAAATAAATTTTGTTTAATAATATTCTAAATAAATGAGCCATTAGTGAACTTTTTTACTGTATGCGACTAGAATACTAGTTCGAATATCCACACGAGAACATTGTCATGTAACGAAATGGTATAACTCTTATAACTAGGCTTTTAAAGTACTATTTATCATTATATCATTGAATGGGTTGCCGGCTCAATCTCTCACCATACCGAACATAGAGGTATATAGCAGCATATATATTCCGCTGGTATTCTGTGAGAGTATATTTTTGCTTAGACTGGCTCTTATTGACCTTGTTCTAATTTATCCATTGAATCGGATTGATAAAGTCTAGTACACGGTCATCATGGACATTATCGTTATCACCAGACTTTAAAAGTTCACTGGCTGGCTATCACAAAAGCCAGCATGCATTTAATGGACGCTTTGCCTATACTCCGGGTATATATACTATGGGTTCCAGTCGAATGCTCAACATACGCAATAAAGTAAGTAAGCTTACATCAAAACCAATGCTAAAACATAGTGGGGCTTAGTAAACGACGAGTGAATGCCTTTGTGTTTGCGCCTACACTTGCGATACTAGGACATATCGTGGATATCATGACTTCTAATAGTATTGGAAAGTTGCCGCCTTGGCCAAAATCGGCCATGAGGATATCCTCATTATCATACACCTAACCACCTAATCTTTGGGGGAGGCCTATGTTCAGCAGTGGACTTCTAATAGGCTGAAATGATGATGATACACCTAACCTAGTACAAGATACTCGGTATAAAGTGTAGTGTGCAACTAGTCTATCTACCTATCTTGAATTTATTCTCTTCGTCTTACTAGGACTGCTTTTAGATTTAGAAGAATTAATCATAATTTTTCAATATTTTAATAATTAAAAAGAAGAAATGCGTTACTGTGATAAAAGTCGCTACTCACGAAGCTATAAAATAGGATGCCGCCAAATTAGCATTTTTATTACCCAAAGCTGAGATATAACTTGACCTAATTTCAGATTTTTATTTTATTAAATTTCAATAAGACCTCTTCATGCCAATGCCATGTGTTAGCGTAAGTAAATCTCCGAGAGCGAATCCAGCGACGAGGCTTATAACCCGTTACGTGCTATCACCCCCAGAGGCATGCCTTCTCCTGGATTGTGGAAACCAATTTAGTTACGATGAGATGTATTAAATGGAAATTACTATCCGCAATAACTGCCTACACCTGACGGTGACAACCACGAGTGCTTATGTTATATAAAAATGTTAAATATTTATGTAATTTCAAATGTGAACCAAAATACCAACTCACAAAATTTTCAAAGGGTATAAAAAAAATTAGATCTAAAGTTAGCATACATTTTATTGAAAGGACTGAAAAGCAAATATACTGTTTTGATTCTTTGAGTTTATATTCATGATTCAGTCTTGAATTTGTATTTATGATTCAAAGTCAAAGGAACAGAATCTTCGATGTCTGTCTCATAATAGCTTTCTACTGATGTTTTCATTTTCTGCACATTCATATAACTGATATATAGCCAAATTGAGAAATATAACATCTTTTGTGTATGTGTCACGAGGTTTTGTAGGTATTATAAAACTTAAATTTTTTCACTTTATTAGTTTTTGACATGAAATGTGGCTAATACATTTTTTTTGCCAAACCAAAACATTATTTAAGAGATTCCTCACGCTAGTTAATTCACGTCTGCCCGGTAATGTTTTTTTTAAGTTTGACATTTCAATACATTCGACAGTTTGACAGATAGAGACTTGCCTAGTTAAAGCGAAGCAATATTCGAAAGCGATCACGATTGAGGTGTAAGGGAAAAACATACAATTTATTTTTCCAGATGCCAACCTCATCTACAGGTGGTACACCCTGCTAGCAATCAAATGATGACGTAATAACGATACGAATTTGCCTAACCCAAATCCCTCACTGTTGATGGGAAGCAGTATCACTACTGCCAGGGTACCGGTATTGCGCGCACCAACCCGCTTGCGAACTTTCCAAGAAATGTATTCTTCTTTTTCTGGTGCTTTCTTGAAGAAGCCTGTGTGTTGGTGTATGTGTGTAATAGATACTAGATAATCAATGATTTTATATAAATTCTGACAAGATCAAATATTATTTTAAGCATAAAAATGGCATATGGCATGCCACAGGGTTGAATACCATATTTGACACCAGTCAGATAGATCATACTACTACGAACACCTTACTGACGGTTACAAAGGCAAAAAGAAAAGCAATCAACTGTAGAAGAAGATAATTGGAGATGGTGGAGCATTGCGAGGAGGATATCCATTTTAAAACGCTTTCTAATGTCTTCTTTAACTTTGAGAAGTGCAGAAGTTGTGCTGTATCCAGGGGACGAAAACTTGATTAAAATGGTGTAGGGAAATAATTTTTGGAAATAAAAACAATCACTTATTAGAGAACTATATAATCAAGAAGTTAAGATAGAAAAGGCAAAATAGAAATTAGTCTATAGTTGTTGGAACTGAGTGGGGTTGGTAATTTTGGAAAGAAGGATTATATTCGCTTTATAACAAGCAAAGGAAAACCCCAGACAACAGAGAAGAGCTATTTCGTTAGTTATGACAATTAGTTATTTGAGTTATGACTGGTAGATTCTGTTTGAGAACTGAAGAAAACATAGCATTGACACAGCCCAGCGTTTTAAATGGAATAGAAACGCGAACGAGATGAACGAACTCCATTTCTGACTCATCTTATTATCGTAAAATTAACAACACTTCGCCTCCATTACCATCCGATAACACCGATTACGAGCCCTCTCATACGTACATCATATTGACAACAACGTGTACTGACTGGTTGTGTTCGTGTAGTAGTAAATCATATATGTATATATAAATATATATATATATATATATAAATAATACTAGCAAAGCTATTTATTTAGTAATATTACTAATATTCCTGTTAACCCTCCAATTAAGCATTACAGCTTGTATTTGGAGTGGTTCACGACAATAGTCGAATGGCGGGCTCGAACTTACGACGTCATGTTTCGTAGTCCACACCCTAACTCATTTGGCTATTGGCGATTTTATATATAATTTTTTTTTTATGAAAATGACGGCAAGCGGTTCACCTGATGGTAAGTGATTACCGTCGCCCACATAATCTGCAACACCATAGATGCTGCAGGTGCGTTGCCGGTCTTTAAGGATATTTGGTCTTTAAGGAGCTTTAATAGGGAGGGGATGTGGGCGTCCGGTTACCTCACTCACCGAACGAAACGCAGAACCAAGATGCCTCTACTTCACGCCGGTATTCTGCGAGGCCGTGGTATCAATCCGGTCGAGCCGGCCCATTCGAGCAGCAGCTAAAGCCGCCGCTTGGCTCTACCACGCTTATATATATAACACAATATAATATATATTTTATTGTAGCAAACAGTTAACAAATCCAAGCACAGTTACAATAAAAACGATTATCATATTATATATAATTCTTTTTTTTTAAAAAACGTTGTATGCAAACTACGAACTCCTTGCATACGAAATCGCGATTAACAGCTAGATAATTGACTGAAAACTGAATTCGATTGAGCACAACTATTTCTTTTCCACTACATTTACTTTTTGTTATATGAAAACACATTTGAATAGATTAAAAATACGCATTAACATTAAAGAAGTACACACAATTAAATGGTAGATAAAACTACAAAAGAATGTATTTTTCTTTCCTCAAACCTATAACTTTTTCTATATACCAAAAAAAACAGTTGAGTGCGACCTTACTGGTCACAAAGAACATACCCGTAGAATTACACTCAATAGGGATTACTCACAAAAGAGGGTTCATTTAGGAATTTAACAATTTTCTACAGTATTATTTTCTTTTACTTTATCACCTTTTAAAAGTGCATTACTATGGTCATAGGTCTTTTCTTGAAAGCGCCAATAAAACCACCACGCTGAACGGGGGGTTTGTGAATGCAGTGCCGGTTCACTCGCACCAGTGATGCTGCTCCCCGTCACTAGTCTATGGTATATAGATTTTCCACCACCAACTAGTCACCAGTGCTCAGTTGCCTAGACAGCAGGCTGCACCGTCTGCAAGAGATGTGGTTGATATTTGGAGAAAAAGTTGGTATTTTCCCCCTCACACCCGGGTTACTTTTACACTATTTTGAGTTTATGGGCTAAATAATGGAAAGTCACTAATTTTAAAATTAAATAAAAAAATATAAAAAGCTACGCTGGTGATAATGATGATGACGATGAAAACATAATTACAATGAATCTACATATTATTAGTAAAGAATCATAGTTTAGCGTGGCAATGTAATTTAATTGTTCACATATGCCGCTTTAATGATTAAGCTATTATGAAATAAAATACCGTTTAGAGAAATAAGATATTGTACACTAGTCATATTTATCACCATGAACTCGATATTGCATAATGTTAATTGCCAAATTATATCTAATTTTCTTCTATAACAGGTTTCTAAACATGTCCGTAGCCAGTCATACTCTTCTTCCAATGGGAGAAAACGCGATAATCGCCACGCTTGGCGAACGGATTGGCGATCACTGTATCAGATACTTCGCACCTTAGACGCTGAGATATTTGAGATGTTTATTCCGCCATTATACGAATTCCAGGATTTTTAGTTGGTTGTTAGGTCACGCATGGGGATGAGATGAGCTCCTGAATTCTCTCAAGCCGCCACCACACGCCAAGCTATTCTTTTTAGTACTGTCTAATTATTTATTTATATTTTATGTACACAATACCTTACAAAAAAATGCATTACAAAATGTTTTATTTACAACGGATTTTAGACGGAGATTAACTCTTTTCTCATTGTTTACTAGCAAACCTTAGAGTTTTCAAATTTCATTTAAATCGGTTTAGCGGTTTAGGCATGAAAACAGAACAAACTAATACTTATTTTCGTATTTTTAATATAAAATTATTTTAATTTTATTTATGTTAGATAAATTTTAATTATTTATTATTTTAAAAAATATTAAAGCATTCAAGTTTAGCTATCTGGTTTGACAGCTACCAAGTTCAGGGCATATTTACCTAGAAGATAACTAATCATTTAAAAGAGAAATAGGTTCTTACCGAATCCAACCTTCAGTTAAGACATAAAGACATTTATTCCTTCGCTTACATCTAAACACAGCATATGGTGTACATGATATGGTGATACATAACAATTATAAAATAACAAATCAAGAAAAAATAAATAAAACAAACTATGAATATGAAAGAGAAAATGAAAACAGGAAATTAAAAATAAATAAATTAAGGTAAATCGAACCTTTTAGCGATAATAAGTATTAGTAGCACGGTCAATAGATAAAATAAATAAATGATATAAAGATGTTGTTAGAAGATTAATCCCTGAAAAGGAAAAGGAAAATAGGTCATGTCGTCGAGTTAATTTTCGCTACGGTTAATATTGATTTTAACGAAAAGTGGTGTCTGCAAATTTCATTTTTAATACATTTGATAAAACAGGAGATTATCAATTCCACTATTCATTCCCCTATTGCTTGGGCATTTTTAGACCGAAGTCGATAATTCTTTTTTTTATCGAAGCACTTACAGCACTCGTGTAATTTTGGTGAAGATCATTTGGTACACTAGCATACTTTGGAAATATTGCACTGAAATCGTTTTCTTTTGTTAAAAATTATTATATCAGCCCGTAAATAATTGCGTAAACACAGAGTACAGAAATTTATGATTTCTTATGTACAAACGACGTCTTAATCGTTAAATGCATTTAAAAATGTTCCCCGGAGGCTGCGACGAAAATTCATCATCATCATCAGTCGACTTGTGATAGGCTGAAATGATGTTCAGCCTATCACAAGTCCACTGCTGAACATAGGCCTCCCCCAAAGATTGTCACGAAGCTCGGTCCTGAGCCACCTACATCCATCAACTTCCCGCAACACTGCGCAGGTCGTCACTCCATCTTGTGAGGGGTCGTCCTACACTGCGTTTGCCTGTACGTGGCTGCCACTCGAAAACCTTTTTTCCCCAACTGCTGTCAGTTCTGCGAGCTATGTGGCCGGCCCATTGCCACTTCAGCTTGCTGATCTTTACGGCTATGTCGGTTACCTTAGTTCTGCTGCGGATATCATCATTGCAGACTCTATTACGCAGAGAAACACCAAGCATAGCCCTTTCCATAGCGAGCGACACAAATTATATTTTATTATTTTTATATTCCTTAATATTGCTTCGAAGAATACCGAGACGTATTAGTTTTGTTTATGCTTACCTTCAAATACGAACAGACTTAATTTCTTATCATTACATTAGGGAACTAATTTACTCTAAAGCTTTCCTATACACAAGCAAAAGATTCTAAATAAAATAATAAAATAAATCCGCAAAGAATGTATAAATTAAAGAAAGTATATTCACAGGATGCTGCTCGGGGCTACGTAATACCCAAGAGGACATATTATGCTAATGAAATGAAGCTGAGCTGATATTTCACTTTATCCTCGTTTCTATTAAAGATACTATGCTAGCGAACTGCGCCGGCTTCGGACGATCATATCTGTAATATATAAGCTAAAATTTAATGTATTATACGAAGTAAGCTTCCTTACTAAATGTTTCATAATTATAGTGAAAACCATATTAAAATTCACTTACTAGATTCGAATTTATATGAATAGATAACACAGGAAAACGCAGTAATAAAGAAAAGATCTTGGATAGTTTAAGAGAATGTTAAGGATAATTTAAGTTTGGATGCCAGTAAATTATTTTGTTACTATGAATGTAAAAGAGCAATCCTGAAAATAGAAAAAAAATTAACTTTACTACAATCTTTTATATTTCTATACAAACAGCCTGTCTTAGTCTACTGATGAAATTATGTCTTTCTAAGAAAAGGCAAACCCAATCTGCACTGCATGTACTGATTAATTCTTTAGACCCTTAGCATTCTACGGAGCTCATCAACCAATATCTGCCCAAATAATCTAAAAGTGTCTGTCTATTGTCACGTTCTTAACGTCGATTTATTACAAATAGTTTATGATCTTATTTTTATACAAACTATACTTCCCTAGGAAGATCAAGTGACATTATTCACACGAAACAGGAGTGTAAAATTATATTATCAAATGTTATTGGTACTTTATATAAGTTATATAATACCCTGAATAAAATCAAATTTACAACTCAGGCAAGCTTAGTTAACTGTGGAAAGTTTCATCGAATTTGAAATAAAATATTTTTTTTTGCATTTTTGTTTAAAAAAATATTGCAGAAACATTTAATCTAGAATTATAGTATTGATAACGGATAACTAATAATCAAAATTGATCTCTGATGTGAGTATAGTCGGTTTCTAACGTTATTTACTCACTATTAATGTTCAAGAACATCGTTTATTATATATCTTAATGAAGTGAACAATGTAGTACGACTTTTTAAGTTTAATTTAAATTAAAAAAACCTATGCAATTTTCAACATATCCAACAAGTATTTTTGAATACATACAGGTTTTATCATTGTCTTGTTTTATCTAGTGCAGAGTAGAGGCGTGACAGAGTACGATATTTAAAATAGTGGTGAAGCCGATGGAAATAAATTATATTAAATAATGTCCACGGCTTTATTCGCGTGGTCCCAGATTTTTATCCCAAGTGGACTCTTAATTGAGATAAAAATATTCTGTATCGTATTAAATTATCAATTTAATATCTCGGCCAAATTTTCTTTATACCCGTTCAGTCCTTTAAGCATTGTCGTTCAAAATATGCATACTTTCTCATTTCTAATCTTACATATAAAAATAAATGTTTGTGTGTTCTATGCGTTCCTCAAATTTATGGGTTATGTTCGACACATCACAGGAAATGTTTGGAACAAAAAAAATACTTATTTACAAACAGAGATGAAACGTATTAGCCTATCGCACTTCTGGCATTATAAGCAAAATTTTGAAAAATTTCCATTAAATTCCGATAAATTTGTTTTTAGTTTAATAAATTAAACATACCAACCAAAGAATTAAACAGAATATAAAAATAATTTTAAATACTAATATGTATCTCAGGGAGCAAATATTCAATTTACATCTGATATACGATGTTAACAAAGACCTAACTCTTTAGAGAATTTTGATGAACAATTAATCGGCATCATCATCACACATTACAATCAGCCATTAAACAGTGGACTTACAACCGACGAATCCAGTAAACCTTGGTAATTTCTGGTATAATAATAAGAAGAAGGATAAAAGTATTAACATTCGATATAATATTGACGGCCCGATGATCTAGTGACCCTACCACAAAAACTGAAATTCGCGGGTCGAATCCCGCCAAGAAAAAATTGGTATTGTGAATATGAATGTTGATAATGGATGTTTATTTATTATATAGTCATTTCTCTATGCACGTATGTTAAACATATCATTGTCCAGTACCCAAAATACAATTCTAGTTTGAGGCTGGATGACATGAGTTTGTCGGAAACATTATTCGACAGTGTAAATAACAAAAACCTACAGACGTGTATCACTTGAACTACACTAAGTATAGGAATTACTACGCTAAGAAAGCTTTAAAATTATTAAAAGAAATAAAAATGTTATTACACTACAGAGGACATCAGCTCACTTACTTGTTTATTCCTATATTCCTCAGAAAAATTACATCTGCATAAAGCCATATACGGGAACGCAAACACCTGTTAAGCTTAACGTCTGTTGCGGAAGTTTCCACTGTACACTTTAATTCTGAATATTGGTATAAATTTGGCACAGCTGCAAGTTTGCACCGAATGGGCATAGATATTTAAATAACACGTATGCAGTAACGATGATAACGTTTTAAAGATATATCTTTGTGAATATTTGTTTAAAGAGTGTTGTAAAATTGTTTGTTAAGTGTTTTAATATGTTTTTACGACGAACAAAATATAGGTTTCAATTATCAAACACATATTTTATTTTACTATCTATCAAGGTTTCCAAATAAAGTTCTTCTTACAGGAGGAAGAAACTGTACTCTATTTTACTTTTTCATTTTAATATTCAGTTTTTTTTGATTAATTAATCAGTAATTATAATATAGTATTTTCTGTACAAAGTATCTAATTATTGCATTAAAAAATTGTACCATCTCTTTGCAGACGATCTATATATATCCACTATATATAAGGACCTAAACAATGCTATTAGTAGTCTTATAGTTCTTCATACATTGGCCCGCCTTCTTAATAACTTATATGTTATAAAATATGTTCTTCGTCATTGAGATTTACTAAAGCTACATGGGTGTAATCTATGCATCCAACTACATGAGATAGGCCCAATCTTATTTGGAACTAGAAACAGTTATTAATATATTAATTTTATTATAACATCAACATTAATATGCATTGCCATAGAAGACAATTTAAAAAAAAGGTATTAGCTAACTAATGGTATAGAAAGATAAGCTGGAACTTGTGTACAGGGCATCTGCACATTCACTAGCATTTTGTTATGTTAAATTATTTAATTTTGTAATGTGTACATAGACAAAAACTAAAGGAAATTTTAAATAATAAACACCACACTTTGGACTTTAGTGCACAGATGATTACAAAGACGCCATTTTGATCATTTTCTATGCTGTTTCTGCAGGGTCTACGTTAACGATCAAAAACTAAGATATCGTTTCGTTAGTACTTATCAAAACTGCAACTTTGCTCACCATCTTATAGGATATAGCGATCAACATTGTAGAAACGATTACACTATATTCTATTATTACGAACATATAACAACTTGTGAAGTTGTCCGATTTTTCTATTCGTTTGTTCTGATCACGTGAGTTGACTATTAGCGTTAAAGTAGGAGCCTGTAAGTGCCCACTGCTGGACAGCCTGTAAATGCAACAGTCTCCTTCTCAAATATCTGAGAGGGTTTTGGAGCAGAGGAGGGCCCGCCACGCTGCTTCAGTGCGGGTTGGCGGGCTTCACATATCCTCGAAATAATATTTTTATAATTTCTCAGATATGCAGGTTTCCTCACGATGTTTTCCTTCACCGCCGAGCAAGTAGACACAGCACTTAAAATTGCTATTAACAATTTTAGAAGTGCTGGCACCGGAGATCAAACCCAGGTCACTCGCGCTCTATGAAACTAAAGTGAGTGGGAATTATTTGGGAGCAACAGGAATTTGGCAAAATTTTCCACATTCTACGCTACCTTGAACGTTTCCATTCATTGCATTAAATGCATTATGAACATACTGTTTGATTTATAATTCTTATGATTATATAATATGATATATAAATGTCATGTTTCAAACACGAGCAAGCAGACAACTTTAACGTAATAATCCAATACCATCCTTACTTTTACAAAAAATTAAAAAAATACCATCCCTTTTTATTTATGGTGGCATACAAAATCTAATATAAATTTAAAGTACTATCATAAAAACAAAATGAAAATGTTAGAAATAATTAGAAGCGTAAATTTTTTCGACATAATGATTTACTTACAATATCATTGTACAAAAATTTCGTAGAATTCCTTTACTATAAAATTTAGCACATGAATTAATCCTACTTCAACCACCATGTAATATGTACTATAGTAAGTTTTAAGTACAATAAAATTTAAGCTGAAGGATTTTATAAATGTTATAAATATAAGGGGATTTGGATTATATAATTTGGATTATATAATCCAAATCCCCTTATAATTTCTTCATATCCGTCCTTCCGTCCGGATGTCAGAAGCTTAGAACCGCGATCTTTACGCCATTCAACTGAGATAATAGATTTTTTTATCCCTCAGTTCTATGTATGACGAGCAACCCGTAATTTCTTTCCCAATTCCGCTACGCAGGCCGAAATAAATTTGAGTTTATCTCTATCAATTATTATTTTTTTCGTTCGTTATCGTGTGTTCAACATTTATCAAATAATTTAGAGAAATCTCTAATTAATGAATGAATTAAAATTATTTATTATTCGACGTAAGAAAGCTAATTTCATCAAATGTCAGAACTTATAATATTTTTTTTTCTAGTAACATTTCGTAATGAGGCTCCTCTGTCGAAGAAGAAACAGGTGAAAGAAACTCCATAGGTATCCATATTTTTGACTTTTTTATTCAATAATTATAATTTACATCATAAAATAAAAGATATCGTCCCATGGGCAAAAGGAAGCATGCCACAAGAATACAGTGATCCTCCAAACTAGAGCGCAATTTATATTTTTGATTAACTTACCGGTGTAACACTTTTATGAAAAATTATTCAAATATTTATTTATCATATTTCTTATAAATGCTGAAAAGATTCTTGAAATTTGAAGCTTCGAATTTGACACAATTATATGTAAGTAGATTCTTAGAAAACCGCGAGAAGAGCCTCCAAATGTGTAAAAAAGATATTTTTAACAAATACAATATGTACAACATTCATACACATTTATTTTAAACATAAGATAATCAATCATCAATCTAAGGAAGATGCAGTGACGTGTGTGAAATTGTTAATTTTAAATTTTAATATTAAATAACAAATAAATTCTAAACACCATTAAATATAATTACGACTTCAACTTAAAACTTATTAATAAATGAACTCATCGCTTCCCCAAAATGCTTCAAGCGCTTGATACAAATTATTTAGTCTAACATAAGAAGTTGTTTGTGTTTGAAATATCCTGTTAACCGTAAAACCTAACACCCTGGAAGCAATTCAAGTTAACAACATTCACTATATATTAAAGTTTGTTCCCAATAAATCGTTGCAAAACAAACGTACGATTTTACGGAAGCATATCTAGCAGTAACCAGCATCCAAATCTAGTTAAAAACACGAAATGTAATATCTTAGTGACATTTACAGACAGTTCGGATAACGTTGCAAAGTTTCAAGACATCACAATTTTGTACATGGTAGAGACTAGCGGCGACTTTTGCTGCTGCACGAATGGGCCAGCCCTACCAGAGTAGTTTGACGTAAAAAGTTAATTTCGTCTGTGTTATTATTTTTTACCATCTAATACCGTTTCGAGAAAAAACAGGCTAGAAACAATCTGAACCTTACTTAAACTACTTATCAAAATATATTCGATTCGATCTTCAGAAAGGGTGGGAAAGCTTTCGAATATATTAATAATTATATGCATAATATCAAACGTGTAACATCATTCATCATTTCCTTTCAGCCTATCCAGAGACTCCAGGCACAAATTTGTAGGATTAGTTGCAGTGGTTGATAGACACCAGTAATATAAATATAAGCCTTGCTGTTCTTTAAAAAATTAAGAAAAATTGCATTCATAATTTTAATTCATTGCTTCAATTTCCCTAAAAAAACGTACAGAAATTTTGTTTTTTATTTTGTATGTCTGTATATATACAAATATATAAAATTTATTTATGTTCATATACATATGTATATCATTCATATAGATATGTATTCGTAATCAAATGTAAAAAACTATAATATAAAATATCTTGAATTTGTATATAAAATACGAAAAAACTTTTCCCGACTTATTATGTGTATGGATTTTGAGAAAAATGTTATTTTTGACTACTAGTTGTTTGTTACACGCTTCTTCTTTGAGGCTAAGTTCAACAGAGGACTTAAATAGGATGAAAAGATAAAAAAGATTGACAACGTTACTACCATTTGTATCATATGAAATGAAAAAGCTTTTTAATAAAGTAATGGTTATTGCCATCATTCTTGTGAGTACGGGCCCTGGCATCTCGGTTTTAGCTTTGAAATTGGATTTTCTAACGTCGCTAACGAGTTGTTAAGATAACTCGTTAACAATTGTTATTTGTGTCATCTAATAGTTGTTGGAAATAGAGGTTAACAGTTTGTTAATGTTTCATATCTGTGGTAATTACCGCAGATATAAAACTACCACTAGTACGCCCCCTTTGTCAACTCTAAACGTATTTTAGTAATAGAAATTCTATTGTTATTAAATTGAATCCGCGAAATTTTAAATCAGCCCCTGCCTTGTCGCATCGGACATTTTTATTTGCAATTTTCACTTACATTACCAAAGATAAATACGTAGTGTATTTGGAGTCTATCTGTTATAGTTTTTTATTCTTCGTTTTGCACCTGCCAACTATTTTTCACCGTAGTTGTCTGGTAGAGAATGCTACTTGGCATTAAGTCCGCCTATTGTATCTTTAGCTTAAGGTCAACAATAAAGAATAAATAAATAAATGTAATAAATAAATATGTATTTATTTCAGGTCTACTTACAATATTACACAGTTTTTTTTATATATATCACATAAGCAAGGACATTGCTTGTGATACATTAATTATAAACTGCCACGGAAATGTTGGCCTCTGGCTACCTCACTCACCGAACGAAATGCAGAAGCACAAGATACCTGCGAGGCCGTTATACTATCCCGGTCGTGCCGGCCCATTCAAGCAGCATCAATAGTCGCCACTTGGCTCTACCATGTTCGTTGTGTCTTCAGTATGGGCAAACTTACCAAGAAATATATGACGCTGCTGCTTGCAGTTGTTTCGTAAAATTAGGGCTTCTAAATATAGGTCGGTAGGACTCTTTTTTTTTCTAGGAGTCCATCTGAATAGATACGACTATCTTACCTATTTCTGGCGTCGACCAGTAGTGCATTGTATTTTAATCTGAAGAATATGTAGAGTATAGCGTGTGACATGTGAGAGTAATAACATGCTGAGATTCATTCTATCATAGTCCTCAGAGATTGCAAACCATCCGTAGCCTAACTTTGATGCTGGAATGCTGATATACTCGCCACAGGCGGACTATTAGGTCAGCCATTGTAATATAAATTATGCACCTTTTTAGCACTACGCCATCAAAATCCGTTAACAGGTTTAAAATTAAGCGTATTAAAACCACTCTTTAACAGGTAACATGTATATGTATGTATATATTCACGTCTTGTTCCCAACGACGTAGGCAGAGACAATCTTCTTCCATTTGCTACGGTCCTGACATACGTCTTCCGCTTCTCCCACTTTCATCAATATTCGCATGCATACTCGTTGGTTTAGAGTACTCATGACCTGGCCTTTTTTCAGAACTTCTCCGATTTGATCGTGAAATTTTCGCCTAAGTCTTCCTCTCCCGACTCTACCATTTACCTGGTAACATGAAGATGTATATTTCTTTTCGTAACGGTTTGTCGCCTAGAAATGCTGTAATATATGTCGTGTGACTATCAATTAACGTCTATTGGGTTTCTACGTTACGAATATTTATGCCTACTACCCTGCTATTTTAGAAGATACCGTGATAATATTTATTTCTTAAATCGGCTGGACTCCTAAGTAGCACAGTTTTGAAAGCTCCGTCTAAACTTGTAGGTGATTCAACGAGTTCTCGTACGTTATACGTATCATGACAATTACACCTTCTTCCCAACTTCTGGAATATATAGTGTGATCATATACATTTATTACAACGATTTGACCCTTAAGTAAAACTCTAGTGAAAGTGTCATCCAAATCTGTCCTCAGGTTTTTGCGTGATGCGAGTTCAGACAGACATACAAATTTTACAAAAATTGTTTATGTGGAATCGTTAAAATTAAATAAAAAGTAGTCTACCTACAGAAATAGTCCCTTTAGAGTTTTATTATATAGATAGAAGATAATATACACATATAACAAGTCCCGAAATGAAGTTACAGTCACATATGAATATAAAAACGGTTAACAAAAACACTCGGTATACTCCTACGAAATAGAATTTTTATGAGTTTTTGCGAAGGACTTCTGTGCTTTCTTTCTAGTGTTTATCAATTGTTAAAAAAAAGTAAATACTTTTAATTTTGTTATGATGTATAATTTTATAAATGTAAGGTATTTTCATATATTTTCTGGTGAAGGTTAATTGAAATACAAAATGTTAAATTCATTACCATCTATGTCAATTTTATATTCATTTCACATAATAATTTGTTACTTCACGGTTTCAAAATCAAACGTACGAATCTTAAAAATTATCTAAAAAAATATTTGTGTAGAAAGAATATTATATTTAATCTTATCCAATTGCCTAGTAAGGCAATCTTAAAAATTATCTAGAAAATATTTGTGTTGAAAGAATATTATATTTAATCTTATCCAATTGCCAAGTAAGGCAATCTTAAAATTATCTAAAAAATATTTGTGTAGAAAGAATATTATATTTAATCTTATCCAATTGCCTAGTAAGGCAATCTTAAAATTATCTAAAAAATATTTGTGTAGAAAGAATATTATATTTAATCTTATCCAATTGCCTAGTAAGGCAATCTTAAAATTATCTAAAAAATATTTGTGTAGAAAGAATATTATATTTAATCTTATCCAATTGCCTAGTAAGGCAATCTTAAAATTATCTAAAAAATATTTGTGTAGAAAGAATATTATATTTAATCTTATCCAATTGCCTAGTAAGGCAATCTTAAAATTATCTAAAAAATATTTGTGTAGAAAGAATATTATATTTAATCTTATCCAATTGCCTAGTAAGGCAATCTTAAAATTATCTAAAAAATATTTGTGTTGAAAGAATATTATATTTAATCTTATCCAATTGCCTAGTAAGGCAATCTTAAAATTATCTAAAAAATATTTGTGTTGAAAGAATATTATATTTAATCTTATCCAATTGCCTAGTAAGGCAATCTTAAAATTATCTAAAAAATATTTGTGTAGAAAGAATATTATATTTAATCTTATCCAATTGCCTAGTAAGGCAATCTTAAAATTATCTAAAAAATATTTGTGTAGAAAGAATATTATATTTAATCTTATCCAATTGCCTAGTAAGGCAATCTTAAAATTATCTAAAAAATATTTGTGTAGAAAGAATATTATATTTAATCTTATCCAATTGCCTAGTAAGGCAATCTTAAAATTATCTAAAAAATATTTGTGTAGAAAGAATATTATATTTAATCTTATCCAATTGCCTAGTAAGGCAATCTTAAAATTATCTAAAAAATATTTGTGTAGAAAGAATATTATATTTAATCTTATCCAATTGCCTAGTAAGGCAATCTTAAAATTATCTAAAAAATATTTGTGTAGAAAGAATATTATATTTAATCTTATCCAATTGCCTAGTAAGGCAATCTTAAAATTATCTAGAAAATATTTGTGTTGAAAGAATATTATATTTAATCTTATCCAATTGCCTAGTAAGGCAATCTTAAAATTATCTAAAAAATATTTGTGTTGAAAGAATATTATATTTAATCTTATCCAATTGCCTAGTAAGGCAATCTTAAAATTATCTAAAAAATATTTGTGTAGAAAGAATATTATATTTAATCTTATCCAATTGCCTAGTAAGGCAATCTTAAAATTATCTAAAAAATATTTGTGTAGAAAGAATATTATATTTAATCTTATCCAATTGCCTAGTAAGGCAATCTTAAAATTATCTAAAAAATATTTGTGTTGAAAGAATATTATATTTAATCTTATCCAATTGCCTAGTAAGGCAATCTTAAAATTATCTAAAAAATATTTGTGTTGAAAGAATATTATATTTAATCTTATCCAATTGCCTAGTAAGGCAATCTTAAAATTATCTAAAAAATATTTGTGTAGAAAGAATATTATATTTAATCTTATCCAATTGCCTAGTAAGGCAATCTTAAAATTATCTAAAAAATATTTGTGTTGAAAGAATATTATATTTAATCTTATCCAATTGCCTAGTAAGGCAATCTTAAAATTATCTAAAAAATATTTGTGTTGAAAGAATATTATATTTAATCTTATCCAATTGCCTAGTAAGGCAATCTTAAAATTATCTAAAAAATATTTGTGTAGAAAGAATATTATATTTAATCTTATCCAATTGCCTAGTAAGGCAATCTTAAAATTATCTAAAAAATATTTGTGTAGAAAGAATATTATATTTAATCTTATCCAATTGCCTAGTAAGGCAATCTTAAAATTATCTAAAAAATATTTGTGTAGAAAGAATATTATATTTAATCTTATCCAATTGCCTAGTAAGGCAATCTTAAAATTATCTAAAAAATATTTGTGTTGAAAGAATATTATATTTAATCTTATCCAATTGCCTAGTAAGGCAATCTTAAAATTATCTAAAAAATATTTGTGTAGAAAGAATATTATATTTAATCTTATCCAATTGCCTAGTAAGGCAATCTTAAAAATTATCTAAAAAATATTGTGTTGAAAGAATATTATATTTAATCTTATCCAATTGCCTAGTAAGGCAATCTTAAAAATTATCTAAAAAATATTGTGTTGAAAGAATATTATATTTAATCTTATCCAATTGCCTAGTAAGGCAATCTTAAAAATTATCTAAAAAATATTGTGTTGAAAGAATATTATATTTAATCTTATCCAATTGCCTAGTAAGGCAATCTTAAAAATTATCTAAAAAATATTGTGTTGAAAGAATATTATATTTAATCTTATCCAATTGCCTAGTAAGGCAATCTTAAAAATTATCTAAAAAATATTTGTGTAGAAAGAATATTATATTTAATCTTATCCAATTGCCTAGTAAGGCAATCTTAAAAATTATCTAAAAAATATTTGTGTAGAAAGAATATTATATTTAATCTTATCCAATTGCCTAGTAAGGCAATCTTAAAAATTATCTAAAAAATATTGTGTTGAAAGAATATTATATTTAATCTTATCCAATTGCCTAGTAAGGCAATCTTAAAAATTATCTAAAAAATATTTGTGTAGAAAGAATATTATATTTAATCTTATCCAATTGCCTAGTAAGGCAATCTTAAAAATTATCTAAAAAATATTGTGTTGAAAGAATATTATATTTAATCTTATCCAATTGCCTAGTAAGGCAATCTTAAAAATTATCTAAAAAATATTTGTGTAGAAAGAATATTATATTTAATCTTATCCAATTGCCTAGTAAGGCAATCTTAAAAATTATCTAGAAAATATTGTGTTGTCGGTCTAGATATATTTATTATGATTGTCCTGTTTTTCTGTCCATTTCTGTCCATTGTCTGAAACATTACGTCACCTTCTATCAACTTTAATCGTGTTCAGGCAGATGTAAATAGTTAAAACGAGTGAGGGTTTATTTATTTAATGATTCTGTTTATACTACGTCACTATAATTTATCATACCAGATGACAACTGCTTAATATAACCCTTACTGAAAATTGAAGCATCAGTATACTATACAATTTATACCTAATTAATCTGAAAGACACTGAATAATTAATCTGTGATTCAAAAATGTAATAAGTCACATTGGAAAGATTAATGGCCTTAAACTACCAAGGTTTCCCGCAGAGGAACAAATATTCACAAATAGTAATTGTAATTCACAAAATTAGCTAAACGTTTAAGAATTAAATTAAAACTGTACGCATTTTATACTTGTTTTGATAAATAATAATTATATACTGTGCCGCAAAAACTATTTGTGTAGACGCTAAGATCTCAACATATTTAGGTTTCGTACAAAAACCCTTTTTACATTAAAGGTTTGACGTATCAATTTGAAATTCGTTCATACTAAAGTCCATATTCCTGTAAAAAATAAATCTTCTGACTTAATAAAACAAAAAGAAACGGTTTTGTTTACGCTTACTCAACCACAAACTCAAAACCTACAGAGCAAATTCCTTTAACCTTAAAATTTGTAGAATTTAGTCTCATAGGAGTATACTTACGCCTGTTACTTATAGAGGTAGGCAGGGGATTCCTATTTAGCACGCGTATACGACCGCTTTTGTCGCCTGTCCGGGAGACAGCAGTTGACAAATAGCTCTTTTTATTTTTTTTTTTTTATGGGATAGGCGCCAGACGAGCATGCGATTCACCTGATGGTAAGTGGTTACTGTCGCCCACGTACATCTGCAACTCCAGAGGTGCTGCAAGTGCGTTGCCAGCCTTTAAGGGTATTCGGGAGGTGGGAGAGAGGATCGAGCGGGAATTGAGGGGGAAGGAGGGTTCTCCGGATACTCAGAAGCACAAGATACCTCTACTTCACGCCCGTATTCTGTGAGACCGTGGTACCAATCCGGTCGAGCCTGCCCATTCAAGACAGCAGCAAAATCCGCCGCTTGGCTCTTCCACGATTAATATTATTGCTAGTGGAAATACCCATTCAAGTGGCGAAGAACAACGACAACAACAACAAGAAACACGGGAACATTGTTCAATGAGCGAACCTTGGTACGTTTTAGCACTTACGTGCTAATACTTGTAGAGTAACACCAATGTGGAATCCAGATATTTTAGTACTACCCCGGGTTTTGTTACATGGTCCGACTGATGTTTACCTTTAACTGATCACTGTTTGATTGTCCTATTTGGTGGGAAGTATATCTAGACAAATCATTGTAAATTTTCTTGATTAAAAACATAGCTTCTTAAGGTAAAAACATAGGAGCATCAGCTACATCACTCTTAACGGTCATAGGCTTTTGATAATCAAAAATAGAGATTCGTAAGAAAAGTCGATATTTGTCCGAGGTATGATCTACTTTATTATACGATGTACTGGAAAATCTACCCGACCTTTCTTAAATATTCTATACAGATCTATTCCGGCACAGGCGGCGCAGTTCGTTATACGTAATTTAGATCTTATATAATTATGATAATACGAGAGAATATTGTGGTAGGTGTAAGAGAAGAAAATAATGGTAATTTAGAAGATAGATAGTTAAACGTGTAAAGTTCCTTAATACTATCACTTTCTCCAAATGCCAACGTTAAGCTCATCAGACACTATTCCGATTACATTCTGGATGTCAGGCTGAACGAGATTTGGATGGCTTGCAAACAGCTTAGAAATAGAAAAGCGTCAGGTAAAGACGATTTTACAGTGGAGTTTTCTAAAGCTGATCGAAAATTGTTGTACTAGTGCCATCATGTACAGGTGAGGTTGGCATTTAGAGAGAGAGAAGATATATTCCCTCTTACATCCTCTCTTTTCAACTAACTCTGAATAGTCCACTGTTGGACATAAGCCAAGATGATTTACCGTAATCACCATGGCGAGCTGATTATCAATGGCAGTACTCGACATTTCGCGCTTTGGGCACTGCTGCCCACCACTGGTCTGAGAATTTCCGCCCTTGGGCCTTTTTTTAATTAAAGAAAAAAAATACTGAACGTTTAAGAATTAAATTAAAACTGTACGCATTTTATACTTGTTTTGATAAATAATAATTATATACTGTGCCGCAAAAACTATTTGTGTAGACGCTAAGATCTCAACATATTTAGGTTTCGTACAAAAAAAGGAAACCCTTTTTTAATGACTTTGATATCCGTCTGTCTGTCAAAACCCTTTTTACATTAAAGGTTTGACGTATCAATTTGAAATTCGTTCATACTAAAGTCCATATTCCTGTAAAAAATAAATCTTTTGACTTAATAAAACAAAAAGAAACGGTTTTGTTTACGCTTACTCAACCACAAACTCAAAACCTACAGAGCAAATTCCTTTAACCTTAAAATTTGTAGAATTTAGTCTCATAGAAGTATACTTACGCCTGTTACTTATAGAGGTAGACAGGGGATTCCTATTTAGCACGCGTATGCGACCGCTTTTGTCGCCTGTCCGGGAGACAGCAGTTGACAAATAGCTCTTTTTATTTTATTTTTTTTATGGGATAGGCGCCAGACGAGAATGCGATTCACCTGATGGTAAGTGGTTACTGTCGCCCACGTACATCTGCAACTCCAGAGGTGCTGCAAGTGCGTTGCCAGCCTTTAAGGGTATTCGGGAGGTGGGAGAGAGGATCGAGCGGGAATTGAGGGGGAAGGAGGGTTCTCCGGATACTCAGAAGCACAAGATACCTCTACTTCACGCCCGTATTCTGTGAGACCGTGGTACCAATCCGGTCGAGCCTGCCCATTCAAGACAGCAGCAAAATCCGCCGCTTGGCTCTTCCACGATTAATATTATTGCTAGTGGAAATACCCATTCAAGTGGCGAAGAACAACGACAACAACAACAAGAAACACGGGAACATTGTTCAATGAGCGAACCTTGGTACGTTTTAGCACTTACGTGCTAATACTTGCTTAGAGTAACACCAATGTGGAATCCAGATATGTTAGTACTACCCCGGGTTTTTGTTACATGGTCCGACTGATGTTTACCTTTAACTGATCACTGTTTGATTGTCCTATTTGGTGGGAAGTATATCTAGACAAATCATTGTAAATTTTCTTGATTAAAAACATAGCTTCTTAAGAGTAAAAACATAGGAGCATCGAAAGCTACATCACTCTTAACGGTCATAGGCTTTTTGATAATCAAAAAATAGAGATTCGTAAGAAAAGTCGATATTTGTCCGAGGTATGATCTACTTTATTATACGATGTACTGGAAAATCTACCCGACCTTTCTTAAATATTCTATACAGATCTATTCCGGCACAGGCGGCGCAGTTCGTTATACGTAATTTAGATCTTATATAATTATGATAATACGAGAGAATATTGTGGTAGGTGTAAGAGAAGAAAATAATGGTAATTTAGAAGATAGATAGTTAAACGTGTAAGGATTCCCCTTAATACTATCACTTTCTCCAAATGCCAACGTTAAGCTCATCAGACACTATTCCGATTACATTCTGGATGTCAGGCTGAACGAGATTTGGATGGCTTGCAAACAGCTTAGAAATAGAAAAGCGTCAGGTAAAGACGATTTTACAGTGGAGTTTTCTAAAGCTGATCGAAAATTGTTATTTTTAGTCGTGCAAGAAGCTGTTTAAATCCGTCTTTATCTCCGGTTATATCCGTCGGTTGCTGTAAAATCGAAAGCAAGCTGAAGAAGCGAGATTCTAATTTCTAACTAAGTCGTCTCGAAACTACGAGAAACTGCGTCGAGAAGAATTTATTGAATCACTAATTTAAATGCGTAAACGAGCTCGAGGCGAATACAAAATAATACTTAAATAGTTTAAGAGATGTATCTACTCGTGAAAGGGCTTTTAAAATGATTTCACGAATGCTCGATATCGTCTCGTCAACTCTTACGTCTTCGAATGACAAGTAAAGAGAAATATATATTTTATAAATCCAAATCCAGCCAGTCGATATTAACAAAACTAGTAGTAGAAGGTAGCTGAATAAGGGCTGCAAATTGTTTGACACATAAGCCTATTTTTTTCAATAAACAGGAATATTTTGGAATTTTCAAAGATAAAAAGATTATATAAGGAGCACTGGAGCGCGCTAGCGAGCAGTTAAGTAGTAAGTTCCGAAATTAATGGAAAGTGAAAAGACAGAGAATTTGTTACTGGTAGGACGACTCGTAGAAGATCACGTGCACGGGATAACGGATCGGCGAAGAAACTCTGAACCATTTACAAGGGGTCAAATAAATAGAAGTTCAATTCCTCGTAACAATAAGAACGGTAATACATTATAAATTCCCCTTTCGAATTAGACTTGTTCAATTTATTATACATAATGCTTTTATCATAATTAAACAAAATTACCTCTGCGATATGTTGATGTAGTGTACCAGTTGTAATGTTTATGTACCAGTATTAAATTGGAGTCATTACCGGTATTACTTAATCGATCGTCACCTTTTTTCACCCATTAGTATATTGACTTTTGCTTTATTTCTACATCATTCGCGATGTCTATCCGAACCGTGCACGTGAATACTTACGTAGAAGAAAAATATAATTCATCTAACGACATAATTTCCAAGTTTTTTATTATCTGCGAATGGTTGATAGGAATAAATAGGTTGCCTGCGATGTTAAAATTAGTGGGTATACGTAAAATATTGACACTAGGCTATTCATTTTTTTTTAATATTTTAACGTTTTATTATGTTTTTTCCGTTGATCCACGTCATTTAACCGATGTTGTAATCATTTTAAATTTGATCCAGTATTCTATTTGCTCCATAGCTGCAGTTTTGTCATGGAAAACTATACGAAATTTCTATGACAAATTGTTTGAATTTGATAGAGACATAAAGTCTAAGTGGTCGATAACATTTAATTCTAAAAGCAATTTTATACAAACTATTTGTACATTACTTTTTGTCCTCGTTTTTACTATTATATCACAAACTACCGAAGATATGATAAATATATTGATCGAAATGTTACCTGTAGATTTAAATCATATATTAGAGGTTCATTATTATGGTCATCTTTTTTGTCTTCTCGAACTAAGGCTTCGATCGATTAGAGTTTTACTTCTATCTTCCTTTCCCATAGCAAAAAATGAAATAAATTCTTATTCTGAAAATGAATTTATAAATTTTAAAGACGAACACATTATTAACTTACGGGCTCGCAATTCAAAAGTAGAAATTAAGAAACTGATGCATTTATATTATAAGATAATAAAAGCTTACGATTTACTTAATGCGGCTATAAAATGGCAGGTAATTTAAAGGTTTTGGCAATAGAAAGCAATTTTTTTCAAAAATATTAAATGCTTAAAGTTATTTTCTATTTTAGTTAATGGTGATTCTCACTACAACTTTTGTGACCACTTTAGGAATGACATATCACGCAGCATTAAGTATTATCCAAAACGATGTAAGTAGTTATAGATCTAAGAACGCTTTCGACATTGCTATGATAATAGGGACTTATTTTATGATAGTAATTATATTTTGTGTTTAAGTACACTTGGGCAAATACAATGTTTGATGTCGGAATGGTAATAATCCAAGTTTTACCAGTGATCGTACCGTGTGTGTTTGGGGAGAAAGTTCACACTGAGGTCCAACTGTTGCGTACTGCACTATATTCCAGGATTTACAAGAATATTTTTGGTAATGAAAAAAAGTTATATTGTATTGCATGAAAATAAGTTTGTTGCACATGTTTTTATTTAAATTTGTATGATAATGGTAGAAAGAATTTATTTGATTTGATACAGTTCGCAATCACAAATCACAATTCCGCAGGATAATTTCATCTCCGTCGAGCACATAATCAATTTGATCATGAACTAAGGATGGAGAGCAGCATCACTAGCCAAGAATTCTGTTTCCCATTAAAATGGATGTGTCTTAAAGAAACAGTGTAACAATAATAAAGCGTATGTGTATTGTGTGTAAATTTATCGAAGAATTAAAAAAAATATTTAGTATAAATATTAGGCCACGAATCTATGACTCAATATTGGAGTAACGTTTTTCTCAGGCCATGTACTCTAGTACTGACGACTTTGAATGGTAGTCCCACGGGTTCAGATATTGACGAACAGAACAGTGTTCAGCTCTTATTAAGTTCGGAAAATTATTCTCAGCAGTGGTCAGCTGTGAATTCAAATTTTTTTGTGGGAAGTGATTGCCTTTTTGCTTTAAGTTAATCTCAAAAATAAAAAAATATTTTAACATATTATATATTCAAACAAAATGCTTTGACGTAATCATATCGCACCCCTGGCTACGTCGTCGCACCTATATAATTTGAGAATAAAAGTAAATTTTCCTGATTTTCACAAATAAGAGAAGACAGGTATGTTTCCTTACTTGTGAAAATTACTTTTACTATTATTTGGAACTAAATATAATTTATAAACATCTGACCTGCCCAGCGTGGTGGGTATGTGCAAATCTTCCATGCACTGCATTACACTTCATCATCATCATCATCATCATCATTTCAGCCTATCAGAAGTCCAGTGCTGAACATAGCCCTCCCCCAAAGATTGCCACGAAGCTCGGTCCTGAGCCACCTGCATCCATCGACTTCCCGCAACACTGCGCAGGTCGTCACTCCATCTTGTGGGGGGTCGTCCATCACACTTGAAATATAATAAATATATTATTATAATTATGTACAATTCCGATTACAGGACAAATAAATATAATATTACATTAAATAAAATTAAATAATATTGATAACTCGTTACTATTACTTATTTTATATAACGGCTATCCGCATGACTAAACATTCGGAATATTATTCTATTTTGAATATGGCAAAAACCCTCAATATCTGTTTTTTTTTTTCAGATAAATCTAGTCGGAGTATTGCCAGTTCTCTTTTAGCTTTGACAGAAGCTCGTAGTCTATCATTCTCGGTGTTTAGAATGATCGATATCAACATTTCACTCCCCATAAAATTTTTAGGATTGCTGGCATCTTATCTAGTTATACTTCTTCAATTTCAGAAAGTTATAAATTTCGATCGTACCAATGATTAAAATTAAATTTTCTTTGATTTTTCTATGGGAAAATCTATTTTAATAAGTATCTTTAGTCGTTTAATATTTTCTTCTAATAAGTATATTTATTAACAAAAATTGGTTTATATGAGAGTTTCAGAGGAGCATGTCAGACCTATCCTAATAGTGTTGTTACCTACGTTTCTATCTTGCAACCTGTCCGGCGTGCCCGCAGCAGGCATGGATATATGTACCTAACACGTTTCCACCGAAAGACAAAGAGAAGTGAAAACAATCACGTTGAATTTGCATTCGACAGTTGGTAAACTAATTACTTCACTATCTCGTAAAATGTGACCAACGAAATTATTATTATCAGAAAATAAATTAACCTATTTTGATGTGATGATATTAAATGCTCCTAGAGTGATGATATTAAATGCTTTAATCATTTCTTTAAAGATTTTTTTTAAAAACAAGTTGTGTATGTTTGAATCACAGTAATTGCTTAATTCGATACGAATCGCAGCAGTATTTGTTGCGGATATAATAATTTAATCTTTAGAATTGAATACATGTAGTATTTGCAAGATATATTGTACAAGAAGTGACATATAATTAAAATAAATTTTTAATGTTTAGTTATTATTCGATAGTTTGTTATATAGTAGTAGTAGTGGAGTTATGTATAGTTTAAGGTAATTATATAGGAGTATAAAACAAAGTCGCATCCTGCGTTTATCTGCGCTTATAACATCTAAACTTTCAGAGGTTTTTTTTTCTTTTTTCAATGCAGTTTACACCATCTTTTCAAACATGGGGAAGTTATAACGAAGTCAAAGCCTAAACTGTTTTATTCAATTTAGGCTTGTTTAACGCTCTTCTAGATGTCGTATCTACATCAGTTCGCAATACAAGATCTTTTCAAATACTATTATTTAAGTTTTTTTTGCCATGTTACAATGTCATATACAGCTTATAATAAAATACGCAATATCAAATGGATATTTTATATTTTAACAGTGTTTTATTTTAGATATACGAGAGAATTTACTAGTGCAGAGTCAGAGCTATTTCAACTAATCTTTGTACTCATAATATATAATTTTGTTTATGTAAGCCGTTTTTAACAACACATTCACATATAGTTTATATCTTGTATATTTTCCTGTCAGTGTAAAGCCGGCGCAGTTCGCTAATGAAATAGAAAGTATTTTGAAGTTCTGGTATGATATTTATGATCTAATAAGATTTAAAAGTTTATGGTAATACGTATAACATTTATTATAAATGTACATTGTTTAAAATAACAGGTGATAAAGTTTTTAGCGTACTTGACTGCTTAGGCATAGCTTCTCGGTTCTGGGTACGTATCCCAGTCGGCTATATATATATGATAAACTACATAAATAGAACAAAAATTACGAGGTCACGATATGCTATAGAATCAGGAGACCCAAGCTCGATCTCCTATGTTAAGGGCTTGTAAAACTTATGTGCGATTTAAACAGTAAGACGGCTACAGACTCACAATCTGTCATTTTGTTATATATAAGCTCTGGTTAAAAGTCTGTTGAAAGAACTCAAATAAATAGTTACACTTACAAAAAATATGCTATTCGGATCTGGTAGCATTGTGTTGCGTTCAATCCCTGTTTCACTGTTTCGGACACTTTCTTATCCTCTCATCAACTTTTGATTATCTTCTTAATTTCTCAAGAACTAGTTTTCTTCGGCGGCCATTCCGAAAAATTAAACATTTTCAGTGTACAACATAAATTACACGACTATAAATTCTTACATACAAAATACAAAGGAAATTTAAAGAAATATATTCTGTCACGCAGCAAATTTAAATTTCATATGGAAATGAGGTGCGGTATTCTTTTTTGTTATCTGTACACTAGTATCTACCTATTCAGATAGCAATATCAACTTGCGTCAAAAACAACAGAAGTTGGAAGTATGAAAAGTGGAAGTTTGCACCAAGTTTGCCATGGCGACTACATACACACGTGGCAAGCTTAAATCAAACTTTCCAGTTCCTATTAAACATACCTGTTTTTCTCTTCAAAGAGCAATATTGCCACAACAAACTTGGATGGTGATTGCATCTGCAAAAAAGATATAATGTTGCTGCAACAAACATTTTTGTTGCAGCAACATTATATCTTTTGTGCAATTGTTTCTACAAAAAAAACCACAATGTCGCCATTACCAACTTGGAGCTTATTTTATAAATTATATTAATTGTCTCCTAAAAGCATATCAACGTCACCCGGAATCAGCAGGAGAGCGAGTGAAAGATTATTCAGATTAGGAATACTTATGCAATCGATTTCAGTACGCGGAAGCTGACCCATTGTTTAGTCTAACACTTAATCATCAATTATATATTTAAGCTAAGGTTTGTGTCTCGAGAGAAACACTTGAGACTCCACGTTCTTCACCAATTGTGCGGTTACTTCTGTACCCTTAACGTACAAGCAGAATTATTATATAAAATAAGTCCTAACTTACGTCTACAGATCGTGGTCACATAGTGTTTCTGTAAATCACGTCGTTTCCTCTGAGGTCTGCTACCAGCATTTTAGCAGAAGGCAAAATTACGGGCGTTTACTATATTCCTAGTGGACGAGAGGATACTGTAATGCAAATTCATAAAAGTTCGTAATGTACATTGTGATATAACGCACAGTTGTGAGTAATGGCGAGATATGTTTGCGGTGAACGACTTCACAACGCAGGAGCTCAGACTGATATACTAGCAGGAGCGGTAATATGGTTGTGAGACTTTTGATAAATGAGAATTAAATTTAATTGGTAACGCCATTCAGAAACAATTCGTAGCTTCGAATTTGGCGTAGCAATACTTATCAATTGATTCAATAAGTAATAGATGCGCTACGAATCAGTAAGGGAACGGTTTACCATGGATCAATATTACATAGAAAAATGGAAACTCTCGAATGTTAATGTTCCAATAAAGGTGGTAAGATAAATTTGAAATACCTTAAAAGGGTCCTTGATTTTTACGCGGTCAGGATTAGAATACCTTTGAGAAGCTGGCTCAAGTGTACCGAAAGTATGCTTAATTATAAATTACAAATCGTGTAACTCGTTTAGAGGTTGATAATTGACTTCATAATCTTCTTTGCGTTCGAAATGCAACATATTGATGTCGGCCAATAAAGCATGATAGTCATGTCGCAGCTCCTCGATAGCTCACGTTTGAACCAAAAAAGTATTACGATTATTTATATTATTGTTGTATTGTCAATGTTTGCAATTAATGAAAACATCGATTGTACGCGTATAAATATTCAATGTGTATACCTTTTGCAATTTGATTTTAATTACGAATTGTTAATCATTATTTACATATTAAAAAGTGCAGCAAAAGAGACATTAAAGTGACCGTTAGACAATCGAACGGTGATGCTCATTTAGTGAAATTGTCAAAAACCATTATTTATCCATCATAATGTCACTGATTAGATTCAGTAAAATTACAATTTAACTAAAAATGCCCCGTGATATTTTATGTAATGAAGACAATTGATAAAAGTCTGTGCAATTATAATACCTCTAGTAAAATTATAAAATCACAACATTGAGCATGCGATGCAACAATGCAGCGATTACAAACATTAGTAAGTAAGATAATATTAAGAGTTTTTGATTCCATCGTGAATATCATAGATAACCAATTTTTTTCTTACACATCTACATCCTCTCATGTTTCTGTTTATACAATTATATGTTTGTAAAAGGGCTAAGGCAAGAACTTCTTAAATCTCCAAAATGAACAAAAATATAGCCCGTCTAATTGCGCCAGTTTACAAAAGACTTACTTCGGTACATTTCCATCATTATGCCTGTGAAACTTTTGTTAAGCTGCTTTTTTTTTTGTTATGCTTTAGTCATGGGGGAGATGAAGTAGACTCATTTAGTGTAAGAAAACAGTTTAAATACTTTTTCTACTCATGACGACCGTAGACTATTTTTCATTTAAGTAGAATATTATGTACTTATTTAGCATTTATTTGAATAAGCTATTTCAAAGGTAATTTACAAACTATCCTCGGCTCTCGGCTCTCATGTAATTTTAATTTTCCTAATTTAACGTTCACTGTATTTATCGCAGCTCGCGTAGCGTCAGCGTATTTAAATTAAGACCGTATTAAAATCTACTTATTAAAACGTGAGAACGCAATTAAGTCAGTGGTTAAAGTGGCTTTGTAATTCATTTTTTTCTCTTCACATCTCAATTATCTAAAAAAACTTTTGACCGCTGCTAATGAACTCTTTCATCATTGTTCAGTGTTCACTTTTGCTGAGTAGATTGTTTTTCGCCCTGTATATTAACTGTATGTAAGTTAAGCATCGGATAATGAATGAAGAATACAATTGTGTGTTAAACTTACGCTTACTTAGAATATAATTTCTATAATTACTTCATCATCATCGCTAAGCTTTTAAGTCCTCTTAAATAAAGATCTATATAGGCCATACAAAGCGCCAGCAAGTCTGACAGATATTTGAAGCAATCTTACGTACTGCGCTGTCTTGTTGGTGATTGCAGAGTCGATACCATTCCACTGGTACTGCTTCTCATCATCAGCTTGTACGATTAACAGAAATAATTGTTTAAATATATTTTTGAAAACTTCTCTTCTTTCGACTGAATTAGAACCCGGAAATGCAACTCTCTTGATGCAAAACTTCATTGAGGCCACTATGTATCCAAACTTGCACATAGCCTTAACTCTGCAGCATAAGAGACATAGCTTAATTTTGCAAGACGAATATTGTTTTACGAGATATTTACGAGCTCTGTTTCTCGAATAATCAAATTCAACGGCTTCTCTTAGAGATAAATTTAAAGAAATAAACATTGTAACGTTGGCCTCTCTAGGTACATGAAAACATAAAAATATAAATACATTTAATAAGATTAGTGATGTACATAATGTAAATACTAGGAACAGACACAAGCTTGTAATGACAATTACTAGATTCCATAGAGTCAGTAACTCGTTCATGGGGGCATGTATATGTTTATACAACAGTATCCCAGGAAATGCACCAAGTTTTTCTATTAATAAGTTTAAAAAAACAAAGACTTTTTAAAAGGGTAATTATAATCTAATGGAATACATAGATGACTGTAACCCTTAGGAATGAGTTGATCGATCCCAAGCTGTTTCTAAAAGTTTTATTGTATTATTTAAAAAAAATGGAAATCGGGGCACCGCTATGCCATAAAACGCATACTAAAATTCCTCTTCCTCCGCAACTCCATCGTCGCTGCGAAAGGCAGGGAGAACGATACAAAACAATCACTCTCGTTAATCTCCCATCCAACAGTCCACCATCTTGCATCATAACGGCCACCTTGGTCCGGCCCGCCTCGCTGTATCAGCCCACCATTGTAGGAGAATCTTGTTCACCGTGTCCAAGCCAAGGGTACTGAGGTATCCCCATTAAAGGTTAGTGGGAACACTTTCGGAAGGAATATATTCCACACCTAAATGACCCCGACTGGTGACGGGCAGCAGCTAGTGTGGATGCTATCGTCTAGTTGCCTGCCAAATGTGGGGATTATGGAAAACCCTTCCGTTAGGAGAGGCCTGATGTTGAAGTTGTAGAAGAAATTGTGTTAAATAAAAAGTCATCCGAAAATTATCGCTTTGGATATGGTGTTGGCATGTAAAAAAACTGCCACCTTTCTTCCAGTGTGTGTCTTGAGTTGACTAAGTAAAGGAGTCTAATAATCTCGGTAGAAGGGGAGTCAGAGGATATCTCAAAAAAACTTATCCGAAAATATACAAATCGATGACGTATAGCAGCGTGCGAGCTGCGATGTATTTGGAACCGCGATTGTCAATTAGTCAACCTGAAGCGAATCTTGTCGTTACAAACGGATCTGCCGCGTTTAAATTCCGTGTTTCTAGATATATATTGCCTCCCAGGGTAGACTGCGATGCTACAAAAACATATTTTTTAAAAACATTTTTCAATCAGAAATATTTGATAACCGCACGGACAACGATTTTCTTCAATTTATCAAATTCCCGCCAAATTCTAATGACGAAAAAAAATTTGATTGCAGGTTTTTCTTATTTTTATGGCAATGGTTTTGTTTAAGAATTTAAGATTAGATCTCAACATGAAAATAGAATGCATTCATATAACTTAATGTAAATTATCTTATCAAAAACTTATAGATCAACCAAATATATAAATTAAGCTGAAAACGTAGCCAGAGTCGATATCACCATCATCATCATCAACAACAACGTCAAATGTAATATTTGTAATTTCTATATTACATTAGTTATTTATGTAAAGATTTAGTTTACATTTTACTGTTTAATAACGTCATAACAATCCCAAAAATCAGGTTTTTAGTCCTAGGTAATGTAACGCAAAAGCAATTTAGTTAAACACAAATTGTATAATTTTGCCTACGACTTCACATTTGTCACGAGACAAAACAATTTGTCTTCGTTTATGACAAGACCGAGACAACCAACAAAATAAACATTTAACAAACCTGAATAAGATTTGTTTACCTTTTCACCTGGAGTTTAGCCGTATATAAAAGAAATTATATTTTAAAATGTTCTTTAAGCATCATATTTGAGCATAGCGTAAAAATCTAAGTCTAATTTGAAGGTATTAAGTAATTAATAGTTTTATTGACATACTTGACCCACAATAGCATTATAACTATATTTTTTTTTATTAAGTAACCGGCACAACATGTATGAACAAAATATTTTTTTTAATACGCAAACATTATAATTTTTATTCCTACAATACAATGAAGTTTTCTGGGCCGATTTCAATAACACTGAGAGTAACATTTTGTAAGGCAACTGTAAATATCATTGACACTGAATATGTTTATCAGAGACAGATAGCAATCGTGAAAATAAAAATCGCCCACAGACAAAGACTAAACAGTCCAGTTCCTCTTGCACTTCCAATACTGAAACTCTAGTAAAGGCTGTAAAGAATTTGACTTAAAGCCTTTGACTACCACAACCAAATTTCTTATTCTTCCCAATATATAATTATTGTTTATAACTATATACTAGGAACTGAATGACTCTACTCATAACAGCAGAAAATTCAACCAAAAATACCAAATATACTAATAAAATATACCATTTATAGATCAAAAGAATATATGTTTCTTTTACACGTTTACCTATGCTGTTTATGAGTACAACAGCATAAACGAGTACTTTTAAAAATCCTTTAAAGTACCAATATTATATCTTGACGCACATTTTCAGACGACATGAAACGAAAAAATCGCTCCGCTGACTCGTATCAATTGCTTCACTAGGACTCGATGTTTCGAAATAAAAAAGTTATGCAAATGTTTTTCGTTTCGATCATTCGTTTATTCTATTTCCATAGAACATCATCCGTACTAATTTATGAATTTTGTAGAACGTTCTTAATTAAAATTATAGATATAATAAATTTATTTGAATTAATAAAAGGCTAAGATTGGATAAGTTTAAGACTAAAATTTAGACTATGAAGTTGGGGTATAAGGGAATAATCCATCTTTTTCTCCAAACAACAAGCTCACCTGCACACGGTGGACCCTGTTCGCTAGCCTACGAGACTCTGGCAACCAAATTCGGAACGGAAACCCTTCCGAAATTGCAGAACTCAAATCTCACAGAGTGGATACAGCATCACTAGTGCGAGGGTACCGGCACTGCGTTTCCAACTCGCGTGACATGCGTGGTGAGTATAGGCAATATATAATACCTTTCAAGTAATGAATTCTGGGTTTTGCAGGCGCTTTCGTTGAAAGTGCTATGTTATGAGGAATTAAATACCCTAATAAAAAATAAACAGAAGAGGTTAAGAAATTATTAACCGAAACAAATTAATTTAACAACTAAAGGGCCGGACGCTTTTTATATTTCATAGTAAGTAGATAACCAAAGTTCGAAAACAGTTAATTGTAACATGTACAGTAAGTGCTCATTTACCAATGGTATCGACATAAAAAAACGAAACAAATTAAAAATGTTATAAGAGTCTCGCAATGTCTACCAAATGCCACTATTTACTTTGTTCAAATATATTTGTATGTATATTGTATCAGTTATAAAAAATTCGAACATTGTGTGACTTGTTAGTTGGCTATTGGCTATGCCAATATCTATGCTATTCGAAATATTTCAACATTTAATTAAAAGCACTAGTCAATGCCATTTACAGTTTTGTTGACGCTTTAATGATGATAAAAGTGTAAGAGAGCAAACATATTGCTCTCTTACACTTTCTGGGGTACTTGCCACTAGTGAAAATGATTTTTAGAATTCTGATAATATGTTACTCTGTGGAAAATAGCTCAATAAGTTAATTTAATTATTTTTAAGACATTTCACATCAACGTACCTAAGTCCACTAGTCAAGCATGCCGCAAATCCTTTTTTTTTCCTTTTTTATGAAAACTAAGGTTTTCGTCACCGTAGGATTTACTCCTGTAATGGAGGGGTTGGATGCCACTGGGTCTAAAAGTGTTCTAATCAACAGTATTATTTTCAGGCTAAAGAGACTACAATTTCACTTTTTAGACCAATCATGAAATTCGGTAAAAACATATGGAACCTAAAAGTTTATTTTATAACTACCCGCGACTCCGACCGTATTAACTTTAAAATTTATGAAGAATGAATTTTGTGTAGTATTAAAAATATTACTACTTATAGAGTAGAAAAAATTGATTTGATTAAGTAAATTTTATTTTATTTATATAATTTATTAGCTCAAGTCTTCTCGTGGATGTTTGAATAGTTAATTAAGGAGCGTCGTTCATTAGATGCCAGTTCAAATTCAAATGGGTCACACCTAAAATACCAAGGCCAGTATCAAAAATCACTTCTAATAGAATTCTCAATCTAAAAAGAAAATAAATTCATTAGTGTTTGTAACATTTATTTTCTGTACAGAGTCAGATCTGTTATAGTTCTTTTTTATAATGGGCCCATGATTCGTCATATAAATTAAACACCGTATTACGAAATGCTATTAACCAAATTACCATGACGCCGTGGCTATTGACTAAATGGGAATCTACCGATAGCCCAGATTTCAGATCTCCGATAAGTAAACCCTTATTCCTATATTAAATGGACTTTTAATTTTCCCTTTTTTCATAAACATAAATGCATTTTTCATGTCCATCTTTAATTATACTTTGCGAAACCAAGCATCTTTTGATTGAAATACATTTTGTAGTCTACTACTTACACACTGAATATGTAAATGTGTCGTTAACAATTGCAGATGTAAGTTCTGGTCTTCAAATAATAAATAACTCTACAAATAAATTTGGTCGAAATCCTTTTTTTATATTATGTACATTATTTCTATCTTTTTATTTTTTTAAACTTCCTAAGTTTCACTTTCATAACTATTTAAAAATGTAGGTAATAAACAGAGGCGGCGGTCGAGTTTAACCCCTCTAAAACACAGGCTGGTCTTTTTTCGGCGAAACGGAGTCCATTCCAACTAACTCCGACTTTCCGGAATGTCCCCGTTCCGATAAATGACCGTCTTGAGCTCTTAGGTCTGGATCTCTCTTCTAATCTAAATTTCGGTCGTTACATCGAGTCCATAGCAAACACTGCTGCCAAAAAACTTAGTATCCTCTCGGGGGTGAGACGGTACTTCACATCGGAGCAGCTCTTAAATCTATACAAAGCTCAAGTCCGCTCTTGCATGGAATACTGTTCCCACCTCGGGGATGGTTCTGCTAAACATCAGCTTGATGCTTTGGACTCGTTGGAGCGCCGAGCGAAGAGGATCATAGGCAGTGACTCACTAGTAGAGGCAAAACTTCTAAGCCTCGAACACCGTAGATGAGTGGCCTGCCTCTCGGTTTTTTATCGGATTCATTTCGGAGACTGTGAGTTTTGCATAACCTGATACCCCCTTCCCCTTTTCAACACCGAACGACTAGACGCGGCGAGCAGTTCCACCCTTATGTTGTAGACATTCCTCCATTACGCACGAAGCGATTTGCCACGTCTTTCATTATGCGGACGGCTAAGTAGTGGAACTCCCTGCCGAGGTCAGTTTTTCCGGAAACCTATAACCTGGATATCTTTAAAATCATACCTTGTTATTTTTTACATCCAATATGAGCCTTCGATTTTGTAGAAATTTAGGGCTACAGTCTCTTCAGCGGTGCCAGATAGACTCCCGACACATCGAAGTGCTGAGGTATTAGTGCAATGAGACAACGATCCTAGTAAAGAACCAGTTCAATTTTCGAAATCGATCCAATTGCAGTAAGGTGTAAGACACGGTGATGGGATATCCCCGAAAATCTTCACCGGTGCCTTGGTGAATACATTACTCGCTTTCGATTTGCCGTCGATATAGTCCTTATGGCCCGATCACTGGAGGATCTTGGCACTATTTTCAATGACCTTAATAGAGCCTCCCAACAGATTGTTCTTAAGATGAACATGGACTAGACCAAAACCATGTCTAACGTCCATTTTACACCAATAACGGTAGTTATTGGGAACACTTCGTTAGAAGTTGTAGAAATTTAGCCTTGAACAAATTGTCCAATTAGGTAAGTACAAATTCGACCCAGACGTCAATCGACGAATCCAACCCGGCTGAACGGCGTTTGGAAAACATTTCACGTCAAGTATTCCTCAAAACCACAAGACGTAAAGACATAAAGTGTATAAGAAGTGCGTGATTACTGATTACGGAACGGAGATATGGTCTGAATGCAGGCCGCATGAGGAAGCATCAAAGTTACTCAGCGGCTATGGAAAGGTTTGTGCTCAGTGTTTCTGTAAATAATAGAATTTGCAAAGACAATATTAGCAGCAGAACTAGGATAACACCGAGGAAGCCGTAAGGATCAGCAAGCTGAAGTAGCACGCCGACCGTGAGTCGACCACATAACTCGCAGAACTGACAAACGTTGAGGAAGAAAGGTTCTCAAGTAGCCATCTCGCAGGTGGGGCAAGGCCGTGGTTTATGGTAATCTTTAGGGGAGGCCTATGTTTGGCAGTGGACTTGTGACAGGTTGAAATTATGATGACGATATTATTTAACACTATATGTATTCGAGAACCTACAGAAACAAGCACACGTTCATAAACAGTACTAATTTAAGTTATGAAGCGGTTCGTTAGCCAGTTCGTTAACAAACCTGTCCACAAGCGTGAAACGGAATCGACAGGCGAAGTATTGCGACACAGGGGAAACGATTGAAAATTTGATATTGAAATGTGTGATAAATACGAAATCTTAGGATTTTCTTTTAACTCAATTATTCATTTACAAATCTATATAATTGACTGAATTTTTATATTGATCAACATTTTCTTTAGCAGTCTCTGAACAGCCCCCTACCGGAACTGTCCTCTTCTCTTCATAGCAGGATTTAACGTATTCGCCACGCTGGCTAGCATTGGAAATCGGCGGCAGACAACATACGGCGATGAAAGTACTAAAAACCAAACAACTACAAATAATATCATCTTTAAAAAAATATATTTATTTTACAGTAACATAATGTAAGCTATGGCACGGCAAATTTACCGATGCATCTAATGATACCTCATTAATAAAAATCAATTAACTGTGGCTGTAGTACGAGTATATAGTACTTGTATATATGATACAGTAGATAAACAACTATGTGAAAATCACACCTTTCCTTTGGCTTTGCCGTTTTCAGTAACTATTGTTGAAACCTTTTGATATATTCTTCTGTAAATATTTTTATTCCGGAAAATATTCGGTTATAATCCGGTTAGCCGTATCTATGGGGTGAGATGTTGTGGCAATTATCACAAACCCTCCTATGAGGAGAGACCTGCGTAACTTTAAATGGCTATTGAAGAAAAGAAGAAGACTTATTTTTTGAAAACGTAATCACCTTAATTAAATTGTAAGATAATTACTTTTCTCTCGATTAAAATTATTATTCTTGAATATACAGGAAATTGTTAAAGATATTTTCGAATCTGTACACAGAACAAAAAATTTCCTGACATCGATCTTGCATTCTCTAAAACTTTTCAGATTATTTTCATCTTTGACCACACTTATGTCACGTTTCTAAGGACATGCTCAAGATACTTTGCAATATATACTGTAAATATAGGTTAAAATTGCAATTTTTGTCCTCTTTTTGAAGAAAAGTCACAGAGTTGTTTACATAAACTGTCACATTTCTTACTGCGAAACTTCTTTTGTGTGGTTGAAACCTTAGAAAAATAGTCGACATCACAGCATTCTCAGCGGTCGACCCACATAGCTTTGAGCTGCGGTAAAATTCGTTGTGGCAGATTTAACTTTGGAACAAAACTTGGGTCTTGTAGATATCCTACTAGACCTACTATGTAAAAATTCGTAAGTTTGGATATCAGTCGTTCATGCATGCTTTAAGGACCGTAGATATCATAAAATAAGACAAGAAGCATCTAGCAACAAAATATAATGTGTCTTTTTTTTTAAAGTAATGGGAATAAAATAAAGTAAAGTAAGTACTGACGTCCACTAAAGTCCACAAAACCAGAGGAATCGTTGCTGGCCTTTGAGAAATAAGTAAGCTCTTTTCGTGAAATTCCATAAGACGTAACTATTTAGAAGTAATGCTGGCGGTAGCTTATTTCACAAAGTCGTAGTACGTTACAAAAAAATCCGTAAGAGAAACACTGTGGTGGATTGCCAACCATCATGTTGTAAGGGTGGAACTTAGCGGTCGGGATTACCGCGCCTTATAACCACGCACAGCGATAATTTCAAAATTCCTACAGTACAAAATAGGACACACCCGAAACAGACTAAATTATAAGATGTGAGTATATGTTTAATGTCTGTGCCTACCCTAACCTTTACCTGGGTCGCTACAGAAAATTCAAGATTTTCATTACGTTCTGGTAGAATAATATTTGGGATTTGAGTATAGTATTTAAATAAACTGATACAAATAATATATTTTTACTAAAAATTACCGTTAGCATTTCTTCATACAAACTCTTTTGCGCTTTAAGAATTTCCCAGTATTTATATAGAAATAGTACTAATCGTACCGACAGTACCTCTTAGTAAATAAGAACCCTACTTTTATTGGAAATAGGTCAACTGAAAACCGCTTTATATTGTAAGAAATACAGAAATTACATATCTTTTCTGACAATGGCGCAAAACATAAGATAGTCTAAAGCACTGAATCAGAGATAAGTTCTTCTTAGTTTTGAAATATGTTTTTATACAATTCTTCTTTTCGAAGTATCACCTCATATGTGTATCATTACCACACAACTCTATTATGTCGTTGATGTACATGTACTTGTATGCGAAAATGTATATAGTCATGTTTTATGCAAATAAAGTGAATTTAAATGAATTAATGGTTATTGACGATCGAACATATTTCACATTTCTGTTCTGACGTGGCTGTTGCTAAAAACATGTCAATGTAATCAGTTTCATGAAAAAGATTTTATTTTGAAATATGTTTCAACTTTAATTAAAAATAGAATATAATTCAATATCAACAAAAATTCACAACATGCATGCAACTTTGTCAGCCAGTAAGGTGCACCTCTAAATCAGAACGCTATTCGATTTTTTATTGACTAAATTTTTAATTACTATAGATATAGAGCTACAGATGACTATAATACAAATATTATTTTCCGGAACTTTAATTAGAAAAGTTGTATTTTTAACAATGCTAGGCTTGTCCACCAGAGTTCACTCGAATCGAATTATAGGTAGTAACTCTATCATACAAATTCTACACTATATAGGAGAACACTATGTTTGTGCTGCATAAAGTAAAGTTTAAATGATTTTTATGATAATTAAAACATCTAAAATTAAATAAAAACTGAAGACTACTTTGAATAATACCTAACTCAGTCTTTCAACAAACACCATTCAATAAGAATATTTAATGAAGCAGAAATAAACGAGTGAGATGGAGGTTTTTGTTACAGAGCTATTGAAAAATTGTGTATTATGACTTATATTTTCTAAGGAAAAGAGCTCATCGCATTAAACTACGAGCTACGTATTTCGTATTCAATGGAATATTAAACTGTTTTATAAGGTCAAATAAAAATAATAATTCACGATTTAATTTATTGTCGTCATAAATCTCATTACAACTTCTACTATTATTATTATTCAATTATTAGCTTTTTTACTTACTCTTGGGCTATAGGTAATCCAGTGCATTTAATTGGCATCGTCGCATAGAAATAGTGCTCCGTGACACGAAATTTGACTTTTCACTAATGATTAAACAGCCGCCATTTGACTCCAGCAAATGACACCGTGTAAATTTAAAATGCCTGGTCATATACATTAAACAAATATTGACAACACTAGATTAGTCTTCCTAACGATCGCGTGACTTAAAGGTTAGCGTATCTGACAGGGTCCTGGGTTTGAATCGCAGCCGACACGACAACTAACATGTTTCTCGTATAAACGTTACATCGGATCGGAAGGCAAAAGGAGTGAATGTCTCTGTGTTTGCGCGTATACTTAAGACGATATAAAGTCTCAATTGACAATTGCCGATAGTATACGGAAGTTGTCACTGAGATCGAAACCGACGTTTCTACAGATTCGATAGCTCGAGAGAACTCCTCGTAGAGGTAAAACGAAACAATATTCATTTTAAACTATACGAATCTATGCGACGACATTTGTAAGCTTCGGTCTGTTAATCAAAACGTATAACGCTACAGTGAACGCAAAACTTCTACCGAAACTTAACAGTAAGGTAATCGTGTCGCTGTACCTAGAGCCTCTTGCGCGTCCTGATGTCACTAATTATACTCCAATTATGTATAATCAATATATATACTCTATAGAAGCTAATTTTTTTAAATTAACTCTTACTCATTAATTCATTCACTTAAATAGGCATTTATTGGACAGTCCCACATGCAGCCTTGTAAGGCCTCAGTAGCTAATTTTGTACATGACATTCATAATTTTTTCCAGAATTCTTTTAGTTTATTACATGCAGATGTTATAGACCTAGGATGGTTTGACAGTGCAGTGCCGGTACCCCTTAATTATGCTACTCCCCATCAGTACTATAAGAAATTTGGCGTAGACAAATTCAAATGGGTTTTCGGTCTTGTCGGGGTTGTCGCCATAAACTACTTTATCAAGTCTTATCAAGATTATTCCTGTACATCCATGAGCAATATGTAGGTAATATATAGTACAAAAGGATTGTTAACGGGAGCTCGTACACTTAATGGCCCTCCGAGCCGATCTGAACCGGCGACCTATGGATATCAGATCAGTCCTCTTGGTATCTGTATCACTATTAGAATCTGAACGACAATAGTTGAGTATTTAGACTCCAGAAGCTACTACAATATTACAAAAGCGTAGCGTTAGCGCGTAAATAATTACTTACACATTAATAAATGTAATTAGGTCTCCGCAGATAGTCTGTGATTACTCAATACTCAATATTTTGCAATCGTCTTCATATCATTTACATATGAAAAAAATAATAAATATAGTGAACCCGGACACCAGTCCAGTATTATTTTATATATCACACTAAAGTAATGCTATGACAAATAATTAAAATAATATTTCACATAAAATTTAATTAATTTTCTATATACGTTTTCAATATTTATTTAAATCTCTCTATGCCTAAAAAATATATACCTATTTTTTTGTAAAGATTTTAAGTTTATATTTTAATAAATATTATTTGGAGTCTGCCAGAAAAAAGAGCTTTAATTTTGATTTAATTTTGTAGATGAATATTCTTTTAATTCGTGTGGTTTATTAATTATATCTAATGATAGTTCATAATTAATTTTAATAGCCATGTATTGAGGACTACAGTTAGGTATGTTAATCCTAGAGTTTGGTAGGTGTTTTTGCTAAGTGTTAATGATGTGTACATCGTCTGTTTTTGTAAATATTGCTTTGCGTTTTGTCTATTTTGGAAACGATTCTTATCCATTTTTGTTGAATGAAAAATAAATTGTTTACAATTGCGCTCTTACCCCACAATAGTATACCATATCTAAGGGATGGGTATGCATACTTGGCTGACAATACAGTTTCAAAATTTGTACTACATTTTTCAAAAGGGGCATAATTAAATTTATTTGGTATTTCCTATGTGAGTTTTTCAATATATACGGGCTATTGTAAAGCCAAGGAAATTAGACGTATTGACGAATTCTATCAGTTTTTTTGTAAAAAATATGTTTATTGTAAATGTTTATTGCTTATTGTAATTTACTAAATATAACATATAATACTCGTAACTAGTATATAGCGGAAATTACAAAACGTTTGCTTAATTGTAATTTATATTATGATCATTGGCGGTCAAACTATTACAAATTTGTTATTTATTTATTTACTTACAGACAAATAACTTTATTAAATATCAATGTAACTGATATAAGTTGTTAGTGCAAACACATTCCTGTAAAATGTTATACTTTTATATATATATAAAAGTTCTGATATATAGATTCTGATATTGATAATTTAACAAAAAACTAAAACCTAGGTATTATTTTACGTATTTGTATACGCCATAGAATAAGAACTCTTTGATTCGCCTTCATAGATAAAGTTCTTATTCTTTGAATGAATGTGACATAATTTGAAAATTCATTTCAATTCCTTCAAAGCAATTATTATCACTAATTTCCATAAAAAGGAGATATTATTATTATTGCTTTAAACCCTGATTGCATTGCTTATTCCAAGTTTACAATAAATCGGACATGGTCGATAATAGCAGAGACGAGGTAAAAAGAACGTCAAATTCCAACAGTAATCAATGTCAAAAGCTTAATATAAATCTAAGCACTAAGCAAGAGAACCTATTAAATTTTTTTAATATCACTAAGACCTTATCAGGTTGTGAGATAAGACGCACATCTTCCGATATCTGTCGGATCAACTTTCTGCAACCGCAAGCTAGCGATACATCAGGTAAGGCCGCAAAAGTAACATCTAGTTAACATCCAATCACATGGCTCTTCCGCGGCGTTGGTTTATAAAGTCCCCGAAAGTATCCCTGGATAAATTTTAATCTTGAACGTTTGTGTGAAAAGCCGGTGCAAACGGTCACAATCGCGAAAGAATAATTCAAAAATTAAAATACAATATGTAATAATTAAATACTAATAAAATTAATTTCGTTTGTTAGTAACTGAAGTACAGTGTTTAGATTATAGATTCCTATGTAATTTTACAAGTTACAATAATTATAGTTTTTCATTTTTGATAGTAATAATTTCACATCCTTTAGAATATGTTTCATGACTTTAAATGCTGTGGGTGTCTTATACACCAAAAACTTGTATACTTACTTAATAATGGCTATTTCTGAAAATACTAATAGTATTATTTCTGAAACCTGGCATATCTCTTATCATATTATATAACGCAATTTCTATATATTACAAAAACGAATATCGAAACTAATGCACCATTCAACGTTGTAAAGTTCTTTTTCAGGAGAGAGTATTGATATTTGCAATAACCTTTTCCCCGGAAATAAAATTTCTTCCCAAGCGTTGGTTGCTTCCCAGACTAATAACGACGATGATATACTCGAAGAGCAAGTATGTTACTATTTTAACCCTTTGTTATTGTTTAGGAGTCCCAACTTTTTATTATGTAAATAAATAAAAACAGATTATTACGAACTCATGTGTATTCATTATTTGCTTATTTTATGAAGACATCACAAATCCAATTGAGGAATTTGAACAAAGGAAAAATTTGGTTGATTTTGAAAAAAAACTTAGTTTTCAAATAGCTCAACTATATTTTTTAAATAAGTTGCTTCTTCAGGAAAAACACAAGATCAGCCTTGCGAAACTAGAAGTTAACAACCAGAAGTTGCCTTCTTAGTAGCGTAGCATACATTACAGTTCTGGACGCTTAGTCGTTTTTACCTTTCTGTATTCGAAGTAAAGCTTATGCCATAAGTTCGTCAGTGTATCGGATGCAGTGTTAGATACAATCACGTACGTAAAGATGGAACGACGAGCGCCCAGCTACAAAAGTACTATTTAGTTAGTATTACATCAGCCTATTTCGAACCCCTCTAAGAAAACGCCAGCAAAAGCGGATATATTTCTAGGAATGTTTTCCCATATTATCCACTGCGCTAGCGGGTGCTATCCACTTACTAGTGATGATGCTCTCCATCACTTGTCTGTGGGATTTGGCTTCGGCGAATTCAGATGGATATTCCGCCATTATTCGGTCACCAGAACCTTGTTTGTTGGCAAACAGGGTGCACCACGTTCAGGTGAGGTTCGTATTTGGAGAAAGTGATAGTATATTTCCTCCTGCTACTATTTACGTACTATTCATTACACTTAAATGCAAGTTATTAGTTCAGACTTGCTAATAAAATAAAAGACATTTCGTGATTAGGTAAAAATGATTTCATAGGTTTATCACTGAAGCAAAAAGAAACGTTATTTTACGTTTTTCGTAAAAAACATCTTATTATGAAACGAAAAAAGAACATACCAAGTTACATGGATTCAAACGCGATTCATTATTTTGACTGTGACATGTGATTTCAGTTCCCTGTAAACGTGACAAATTTGATGAATGAAGATCAATTATGGGGCTGTTTCTATACATTTCCTGAGTTGTATTCCGACGTGTATTCGCCGGTCGTGCGTATTAGAAAACCCGAAGACGTACCGGAGATTGAGGGAGGAGTGCTAAGTCGGGATTTAGTTGCCGCCTGCCTCAGCTACTTAAAGCGTACGCCTATTCTAGGAGACTTCGTTTTTATTAAACTAAACTTATCTTCGAAGGTGTGTAAATTAAAACTAAAGTGATTTGAAAATATTCTAATAACACAGCAATACGTCAAAGTCATAATCACGGAGAACGATAATTAAATAAAAATATTTCGTTCCAGCAACTTACAAATGTTGACGTCCTTAAACAATACAAGTACTTAGTATATCTGGATCTATCGTCGAACTTACTAACGGAACTGTTTGTTTTATCTCACTTACCTTATCTCCAGTTTCTCTCTGTAGCTTTCAATAGACTTAACACTGTTCTAGGCTACGAAACTCGTAAGTTGTTTTAAATACTTGCAGTAAACGTTGTTCGGAATCCACTTATATAGATTGTAGTTTAATTCTTGATATCGTACAATCAGATAACTATAACTGTACTGATAGAACATTATTAAGAACCCATCTACATTTAATTATATTTACAGCGCAATGGTTCTTAACAGAAGTGCATTACAAATATAATTCTGTAACGAAAGTAAGAGATCTAAGTGGTTTTTGGTCAATCACAATCCTGGATCTGTCTCATAATAATATAAAACGTATAAGAGGATTTGAAAATTTAAGGTATCATTATTTATTACCATTAATATTTTGAGTATTGGTTTTTTACGTTAATTTTGGTGCTGTAGTAAACTAAGAGCAGCAATAGTACTAGAGCCTCAGTAATTAAGAGGCCATGGCCAAGGAGGAGAGCAAGGACCCGAGGGCAAGGCTTTAATTTTCACACCACGCGAGTAACCTGGGTTTGATTCCTGGCGCTACTACTACTTAACGTTCTTCATTGGCGGAAAGGAAAATACCGTGAGACAACCTGAATGTCTGAGAAATAATAAAAAATATTTCGTGGATGTGAAGTTTGCTAATCTGCACTGAAGTAACGTGGCGGACCTTTTTAAAAAAAGGTCCAGTAGTCTATCATTTACAGATCACGCATCTATTTGCTAACCAGTGGGGTCAATATTTCCTTTTTCTCGTTTAGTTACGTTACGTATTCACGATACTACGAAAACATAATCTGCGTAGGAGGCATGCAGCATTAACTGAAAAATGTCGCAGGGCTCTAATTCTGCCTGGAGAATAATTATTTGTATTTGTAACAACCAAACAAAAATTTGCTGCTGCTTGAAATGGGTCTCGTCTCGACTTGGGTAGTACCACAGCCTTGCATAATACTAGCGTGAAGTACAAGCATCTTCTGCGTTTCGTTTGGTGAGTGAGGTGACTGGAGGCCCATTCCCCCATTCCCTTCCCCTTCCTCCACCCCTCTCCCCAAATATCCTAAAAGGCCGGCAACTTACCTGCAGCTCATGCGGTGTTGCAAATGTACGTGGGCATCGGTATATACTTATCTTCAGGTTAGCCGTATGCTGGTTTGTCCCCTTCTTCATAAAAAAACTACATATTTCCTTTTAAATCAGGTTAATCCATTTTCAATATATTATTGTCATAGTGGTTAAATAACGTTACTTACATTTTGAATGCCCAAGGACCGGTCAATTTCCTGAACAGACTAGGTAAATTTTCTACAGAAACATGCAGCTAATTTCCCTCTTCGTACAGAGTCATTCGTGCGACACACAGTAAGTGAAATACGACGGACTCTGTTCTTAAAGCTCTTCGAGTTATTGACAACAAAGGAGTTAGTAATTTTATGAGTGAAACCTGAGCATTAAAACGTATTTCATTATTGAATAAGTTTGATAACTTTAGCTTAATACAATTATGAAGAAAATGACCGTTAACTCGTATGACTATGGTACATTCAAATTTAAAAATTTAATGTCATATTTTTACTTTTTATCTATATATATATATCGAAAACTTACATATTTAACTATCACAATATTTACTAAAGGCATGTGAGGCGCTAATAATTCTTTCTATTTACATTTTAGATATTTACGCCGTCTGGACCTATCTTTCAATCATATTCAAAGACTTGAAAATCTAAATCACCTCAAACTTCTGTGGCTAGATGTTTCGTATAATAATATATCAAGTTTTGAATTCAACCAAAATGCCGGTCTATGGTCGCTTTTGGATTTGGAATCCTTGAATCTCAACGAAAACCGCCTTACGTGCATGAAAATATTTTCAGGATGTACGAGGTAAGAACCGTAATCGAATCCGATAGCAACGAGTACTTCAATACTTACTTTTAACGTAATATTGGTGTTATAACGTTATAATTCAAAATGCTTTAATTCAAAAATTCATCAAAACATTGGTTTAAATTTCATGATAAAGATTTACCGATGCTGCCCATGAAAGAGCCAACATGGTTTTGGAACGGTAAATTTGAATGGATATTCCGCCATCATTCGGTCGCCAGAGCCTCGTTTATTGCCTAGCAGAGTAGCTGTCACGTAGTGCTTGCACCACGTGCATGTAAGTTTGGCATTTTGAGGAAGAATAGGATACACCCATATTCGGATGAGTTTCCTATCATCAGTCAGACGCCAGAGACTCGACCGCAGTCTACACCGTCGTGAGGTTGACTTTTGAAGAAGGAGATGTATAGTATATTCTCCTCTACTCTTAATAAGATTATATTTGTATCGATAGTTAAAACGACCTTTTGTACAAATGCACGGTTGCTCTACCTTATCGTATACATGATATAACTTATTCGATGTAAAAGCACAAAACGTTCATTTCAATAGTTAACCGATTGTTTTAGTTAAACAAGGTCTGTACTTTGATAGCCGCTGGTCCCGGTATCTTTGTTGGATCTCAGTATGACAATCTGGTATATCGGAAGCCGATTTTCAAACATGAAACTGGTAGTCGCACTTGTTAATAGCCCAATGTGAAAGTTGTCTAAATTTAGTATAATCATATGCTTGGGCTACGCGTTGACCTTTATAAGCAGCTAATCCTTTATATGTTTTCTTTTTAACACAGAATAAGACAAATACAATAATACTACAATAATACGGAACTCTAAAAACTTTATAATATTCATTATAACATATTATTTGACATTTATTTGGGGGAGGCCTATATTCGTCTGTGGACTTGTGATAAGCCAAGTACTTAATACGTCTGTGTTTTAAAAACATTAATTATGAGAAAGTTATTTTGAGAGCATTTTTTCTAATGCAGATTACGTGAGCTTCATGCCCGAAACAACAGATTTGGCGTGCTTCTAGAGCTTGCAGTTTACATGCGACAGATGCGACGTCTTACAGTCCTTGACTTGCGCTCGAACCCCGTCTGTTCAACTCCAGGCTACAAGGATGTGGTCATTAACACCTTTCCCCTTCTTCTCAGTCTCGACGCTAAATCTCTGGACCCCGTTGAACAGGTTATTTTAATAATAAAGTAAAATAGCAGCCTTTAAATGGTGGGTAAAGGCCTCCTCACAACATTTGAAAGGGTTTTGGAGCCGGCAAGGGTTCGCAACACTGCTACATTTCGGGATGACGGAGTTTCCAAGTCATCAAAATTTGTTCTTTTTTTATTAATTTTCTGTCATGCAGGCTTCCTCTTGATTCCTTTACCGCGGAGCACATCTTAAATTCATCACTTATAATTAAAAGAGGATTAGTTGTGTGACGCTGGGTTCGAACCCAAGGCTATTCAATTTTTGCCGCCCCTACTAACCTCAGCAATTCAATACCCTAGTTTACAATCCTATTAACTACATTTTCTTCGTCAATAAAATTACAATTATATGATTTGTGCTCTATCGTCGTCCTTACATCAGCTTTTTTCCGTTATTAGTATAAATCAACTAATTCCCTGGAGTTATTATTATCTATATTTCCTTTATAAAATAATAACTCTTTTTATGAAGCCTTTGTATAATTTTTTTATTTAAAACTATTCATATGAAGATCTGTCGCACTTACGAAGATTTTGTTGTAGAAATATATACATTGCTCAATGAACGAGTTACTGATTCTACGGAATCTAGCTAACTGGTATTACGAGCTTGTGTCTATTCCTAGTATTTATATTATGTACATAACTAAGCTTATTAAATGTATTCGTATTTTAATATACATACATTACCTTTTCATACATTATATTAAGAACCCAAGGTTAAAACATAATATATATAAATAACATATATTATAAATAACTCTTATGGCTCTATTTTGCATGACGAATATTCTTTCTAAGCTGAACAAAATACCATGTGACATTATGCTATGGAATTTACTAAAATAAACTATTCTAGATGATTCGACATCAATCCGGCGGCTTATTTTCCTTACAGCTTATGCTACAGAGCTATGTCTACCAGCAAGTTTGGATTATATGAGTTATTCCAATAAAAACGGTGGTATCCACAAGGCCTAACTCTTTCCCATTTATAAGTACATTGGTGCTGGACTATTACTGAAATCTCGGGCTTAAAAGTCCTCAGATACTAAATTGAGTGTCTATTTTACTTTAAGTAACCAGTAAAGAAATGGCGCGATGGTAAAGATCATTTAAAAATCACTTTAGTTGATTTATCTGTATTGATTTATGCAATAATTATTTCAGCGGAATTCAAAAATGGAAATGGTAATGGATATAACAACGTTTGCCACACGTCGACTGCTGCGGCTTTTATATATTGAACAGTTATCAAAAGCCAGTGTGTCCCCTTTCACACCCCCGGCAGATACCACTGAAGTCCCCCTCGTGGTACTCGTTGGTTATGAAGCCGTTGGCAAAGGTTGGCTGCGACACGTATGTTCTGTATGAGTAAATTTATTAAACCATTTTTAAGGTTAAAAGGGCTTCGCTTTTACTAAGCGTACGTCGTCTTTACGTCCGTCTGTCATACCATTAATCTTATGAACTGTTATAGCTGTAGGTAGCAGGTTTGAAATTTTTACAGAATATGTCTTATTTTGGTGGATATCCTAGCAAATCATCATCATCATCATTTCAGCCTATCAGAAGTCCACTGCTGAACATACGCCTCCCCCAAAGATTGCCACGAAGCTCGGTCCTGAGCCACCTGCATCCATCGACTTCCCGCAACACTGCGCAGGTCGTCACTCCGTCTTGTGGGGGGTCGTCCTACACTGCGTTTGCCTGTACGTGGCTGCCACTCGAGAACCTTTTTTCCCCAGCGGTTGTCAGTTCTGCGAGCTAGGTGGCCGGCCCATTGCCACTTCAGCTTGCTGATCTTTGCTAAGTCGGTTACCTTAGTTCTTCTGCGGATATCATCGTTGCAGACTCTATTACGCAGAGAAACACCGAGCATAGCCCTTTCCATAGCGCGCTGAGCAACTTTGAGCTTCCTCATATGGGCTGCAGTGAAGGACCAAGTCTCGGATACGTATGTCATCACTGGCAACACGCACTGGTTGTATACTTTCATCTTGAGGCTTTCCGGTATACTCGACGAGAAGATATGGCGTAGTTTCCCGAACGCACCCCTGCCGAGTTGGATTCGTCGATTGACCTCTGAGTCGAAGTTGGACTTACCTAATCGGACAATTTGTCCCAGGTATACGTACTCGTCTACAACTTCGAGCCTATTGTTCCCAACAACCGGTATTGGTGTGACATGGACGTTTGACATGAACTTCGTCTTGTCCATGTTCATCTTAAGACCAACCTGTTGGGAGACGTTATTGAGGTCATTGAGCATTGTACTAAGCTCCTCCAGCGATCCTGCCATAAGAAATATGTCGTAGGCAAATCGAAGATGAGTGATGTATTCGCCATTGATGTTGATACCGTATCTTTTCCAGTTCAGCTGCTTGAAAACATCTTCCAATGCAGCGGTGAAGAGTTTCGGGGATATGACATCACCCTGTCTTACACCTTTCTGCAGTTGGATTGGTTTCATACTCTGATTCTGTACTCGGATAGACATCGTAGCCTCATTGTACAAACACCTCAGCACTTCGATATACCGAGAGTCTATCTGGCACCGCTGGAGAGACTGTAGCACCGCCTAAATTTCGACTGAATCGAAGGCTTTCTCATAGTCCACATACGCCAGACATAATGGAAAATTGTACTCCTCGGCCTTTTGTACAATCTGGCGAAGAGAATGTATGTGGTCTATGGTACTATAGCCTTTTCGGAATCCGGCATGTTCGGGAGGCTGGAAGTCGTCAAGTCTGTTCACTAGACGATTTGAGATGACTCTCCAAAACAGCACGTAGACGCGGCTTAGAAGCGATATTGGTCTATAATTCTTCAAAAGGCAGTTATCCCCTTTCTTGAAGAATAGGACAACCACGCTTCTTCTCCACGCTTTCGGCGTAACACCGCCATGAATGACGGAATTAAACAGCTTCTGAAGGACAACAAGTATCGGTTTTCCACCCGCTTTCAGAAGCTCAGCTGTAATTCCGTCCTCACCCGGCGCCTTGCCGTTTTTAAGCTGTTTGAGAGCCATCCTAATCTCGCTCAGACTGACGTCCGGGATGTTATCGGAGTAATGTCGGATAAGCTTGGCTCTTGGGTCGTTACTCACATCAGTGTGTGGTTTCAACGACGTTGTGTACAGCTGTCCGTAAAATCTCTCGATCTCACTCAAAATCTCGGCTCCAGCGGAAATGACTGCGCCGCTTTCGGTCTTCAGCTTGGTCAGTTGGCTCTTTCCGATAGACTCTGGCGAAGACTTTGGAGCCTTGGTTCCGCTCTATCGCTTTTAGTAAAGGAAAGATCTTCGCATTCTTGGTACACAAAAGGCAAGTGGCAACTAAATACTAAATCATGGATCGGGAGGTCATGAAATGTTGTCGTCGGGTAGAAATCAGCATTTGGAGGATATAAACGCAACCTCTTCAAAAAGTGTAGCTCGCCAAAATTTTGAGCCTAAAACATTGAAGACATAAACGACACATATTACTAACAGTGCCACTGAAATAGTGGAAAATGGGTTGAGACTGTCAGTGAAGAGCTCTGCTTATCGATTAATCGAAATAAGTCCAAAATAATGGTTGTGGATAGAGCCGGGAAATTGAATCGGCCTGGTGTGCGGACTGGACTAGATGCAGACGAAGATTTCTGCTATCTGGGCTACCTTTTCCAAGAAAGGAGCAAGTGGTCAAGAAATTAGGCGTAGAATAACAATGGCGAAGAATACAATGATTCAACTGACGAAGATTTGGAAAACAGGACAATTCGCGCAGAACAAAAATTAACATGGTGTGGGACGAGACCAAGCGCGAAATTTTAATTAGAATTTAATGAAATTTTAATTTCAAATTAAAAAACATAGATTCCCTAATTTTCGCGTTGTAGTTCAAAAGATCGAAGCTCTGCTGCAAGAATTCATCAGAATTAAAAAATAAAAGTGTTAAAGATCTTTATCCTCCAACCAAATTATTAACCCAGGACTTTTCACGCATTATCACTATAATGCGTGAAAAGTCCTGGCCATGTGGTCTCGAAAGGCAAGCAAATGCGAACATAGTTGTTTAATATTGCCGTGCGCTCAGAAGAAGTACAAGAACTAGATCGTTGTACTGAATTCAACGCAAAAATTAGTGGTACCTATTATAAGTTCCTAATATTTCGAGAAATGCAAAGATTCGTTAATCTCGTAATCGTGAAAGTCGTAGAGTTACTTAAATAACAGTGGATAAATGAGCTGTTATAAAACTCGTTGAAAACATGGTAATTAATTTAAGAAAATGAGCCTGTTTGTGTAATGTGAAAGGACTCCATCCCAAGCATTTGGATAAGTATTGGACAATTTGAATAATCTATAATTATATACAAATAATTTTGTAAATAAACTTGAAAAAAAAAATAGGTATAATGATTATTTTTGTAGTTCAAATAGAATTAAAAGTACGTTTAAAATAAGATCAAGGGCATCAGCTTTGTTTCTATTCGAATTAGCAATTCCCTTTATCCCATAATTTATTCCTGATGGTACTAAGCACAAGTAAATTAAGAAGAGAAGAGGAAATTTTATTTACGTTATGTAACGATGACTTCTGTGTACATTCTGTGTGAAAGTCGATTTCAAATCATAACGTAGTAATAAAGAGCATTTGGCAACAGCGCGGGCGCATTAAATGTACTCTCATTATTATCTAGCACCTACTGCGTAGTAATGACATACAAACACCTCAAAATAGAAGAAATCTCTTGCACTATATACTCTGGCAGTATATTTGTACATTGTGTAGGGTAAATTTACCAATTACCCTGTGGCATCGGCTTAAGAATCTGCCACACACTCTATTTCTCCACATAGGTGTCATAAGAGGCGGCTAAGGGAAAAGCCATGAAAATAGCAATGGATAAGTATCTCGAAAAATACCAGATCAAATTAAAGCGGACCGATTACGGGCAGCAGCGTCTAAGATGCGTGGTGTCTGGTACTGCAATTGTGGTGTAAAGATTGCCTCCATAAAGTCATGAGTATATATATACTCTCACTCCTAAGCTGAGACCGATGATGAAATGGCTCTGTGCATTGATAAGATTTTGTACAAGTCTCTTACCATTCGAAATTAATATATTTCGTAGATACAATACGCTAAGCGAGCTTAAACACTGCAGATTACGAGTTCGATTCCCGCTAGAACAAATATTGAAATGTCCTACAGATGATTTTTCCGGGTATGTAGGTATTTCTGACACTACACACAACTTAAGAGAAATCCAACAGCAGAGCAGAGCTTTTTCTATTTATATTTCTTTCGTTTCTACCACTTAATAGCTGACTTTTTAAAAATGCTTTCTTACGAATCTATACAGCCGTTCAGTTCTCTTTTTTATTTATTTATTATTATTATTTTATAGTCTGAAAGATATCTCAGATTGACGTAACCAGTGAGTGGCATTACATTGCAGGTACTCTTGCTCGGCGTCTTGCTACAGAGTATAGCTCAAAGATTGAATTAGCAACACAGCATACAACAGCGACCAATCACTTTCCTGATCACTATAAATATATATCAAGGCAAAAATTCGATGACATGATTCTAAACGGCGAGTTTCTGACTTACAGTGAAAAGGACGGTGAATCATATGGGCTAAGTATGAAAGTTTCAAATAGTTTATTTCAGTGGATAGAACGTAGGTATGTAATAAATAACTTTTGTTACACCTAGGTAACAAAAGGTAGGAAAATGAGAAAAGGAAAACGTCTTAGGGTGCAGGTGCATATCGACGACTCCCCTAAGGGAATTTTGTTATTGTTATTTATTAAGATACCACTAAGATATATAATATATAAAAATGAGGTATATCATAAATAGGTATACTCGTATTTAATATTAATCCCCTTCATTGCTTTTAAATATAAGAAAAAAAATTATAATGGATTGTGGAAGTCGATTTCTTCATTCATCCTCATTGCAAAAACATTTAAACATGTAAATCAGCTAGAGATACCAAAGATCTGCCTTTTTGATTTACCATATTTTTAAAAATATCTGCATAAAAAAGTTATTTTATAAACAATATTTTAATGTATGAAACTTAAATATGTAATAACTAAACATGATTGAAAAGACAGTATAAAATAAAACAAAAACTACTTTGTAGCGTAAAAGTCGAATAACTTTATAGGTAGTGAATCCTTGTTAACTCAACTTGATTAAAATTCTTGTAAATATTCTGTCGTGGAGTTTTCCCCACATCCTCCATACTCACCAAACCTAGCTCCAACCGATTACCGTATATGAGGATATAAATAAATTTGAAAAATTTCCTATAAGAGAATAAAAGGCAAATAAAAAAAAATATTGCAATATAAAATTGCCAATGTACCGGGAAAAACGGCTCTACTGCGTCATAGTGTATTGGGGATGGCTCCTATAAATTATAATCATTTACCTAACACTATCAAAAACAAGAAAATAGAAAATTTTAAAAAAAATCTTAAATTAATATTGGTTGAAAAAATTTATTAAACAATACAGGAATTTATTTCCGATAAAATTTGACTACATGTTATGTAATTACATAGATATAATAGTTTACATAGTTTTTTTGGACATTTGTTATTATTTTTTTTTAACTGATAATGAAATTAGACATGTACATTTATTTATATTGTTATTATTTTATTTTACTTTGATAGTTGTTATAAATTTTGATTAATATATATATAGAATACAATATACCTTACATAACTATGTCTGAATATGAAATTATATCATATTGTAAGATTTGTATGCCAATAAGTGGTAGGTCATATAGGACATAAACAAAATGTTAACATCTATACAAGTATCACATATGATCAACAAATAAATGTAAATAAATAAAGGTGTTCTCAGGAAGCGGTACAAAATGCCTTCATAGACTTTGTATTGTCCAGATCCTACGACGAGATCCTACTACGGAAATACGAGTTGGCATAAATGTATAGGTAATAAGGGTAAATACTTCGATAAAATGAATATTTATATTCTTGAAAAAAAAAAGATGTTTTTTGAATTTTTCAATAAAAACGGCAATTTCATACCTCGTCTCCTAATATTATCGTATTTTAACCGTGTGTGGTTGATTATATATTTTATTATTTATCTAGTAGACAATATATTGTATATTTTACACATAACCCAAATCGGTCGGTGATACCTGCAGATTTTCTATAGGTCTTTGATAGTTGCATTTACGTTACGATATTGTACTCGTAAGTTGTATTTTTTTTTAATATGTATTGGAGTGTAACAAAAAAGTTACATGAAAACTGACTCGACAAACACCCCTTCACAAAACACAAAACTTCTATTGTTGTAACACATCTGGAATTATTATCAATAACCCTTATGTATTATTGAACCAACAGCGAATATATTTTTTTTACCCTTTACAAAAATTTAAGGCCGTGAAGAAGCTTACATAACAGATGGAAAAATTAGACTTGCTACTATGGATTTAATCGGAGCTTTAATGCTTAATCTTCGAGGTCGACGACCCTACCTGATTTTAGCATCGTGTTCAAATAAATCAGTGCTCACCAGAAGGCAACAAGAACGAAAAGAGTATAACCTCTAAAATTATTTCTACTCGTCACTTTAAAATAAATGTAAAATGTTATCTCACTTTCTGCCTTTCCTTAGAGCACGAATCTATGCTACCGAGAAAAAAATGTCTACGATGCTACCACAAGAAATATCGACCTTGCAAGTTTTACTATCCGGTCGAATAATAGTTACTGGAATTCTTAATGAAATCCTTTTCGTAATTATTTTTTATCTTATCAATACATAATTTATAGACTTTATTTTATAAAAAATTAACAAAATTATTGTTTTAAATTGTTCATATTAACATCATTGGAGCTAACTAATCAAATTGTTTGCCAGGCTTTACCGGATCCAAAAAATGCCAGTAATTTTTTGTTTGGTTCGGAGTGTTCGCTCATGGAAAGTGAAACACAGCGAGCTGATCAAGCTTTAAAAGGTGCCAATAAATTCGGACTCTTGAATTTGGTTTGTTCTCTTTATTTGATTTTGGTGTAAATTATAATTCTATTAATTTAAAATCATGTTGCAATGATATTTTTTGTTACGATTATTGTTTTTGTTTTTGTTTGCTAAATTTTAATTTTTAAAACTATGTTGCAGTTATTCGATTGGTTATTATTGTAATGTAAGTAACGAAAGGTTCCTAATATCGTCCTCTCTGAGAAGTCTCCGACAGGATTCAACTACTGTGTAGTATATGAACGGAAGCCTCTGCGTTCACTTACTCCCATTATCCCAAATCCGAAAGAATGTATAATCAATAGTTTTTAAATGTCTAATTTTGTGTTAAAAAAATAGGCAGACACTGGTCAACAGTAGTTATATTGCTTTTTTTTATGGAAAAGACGGCAAACGAGCAAGCGGTTCACCTCATGGTAAGTGCTTACCGTCGCCCACATACATCTGCAACACCATAGATGCTGCAGGTGCGTTGCCGGTCTTTAAGGATATATGTGGGAGATGGGAGGGAAGAGGAGAGGAATAGGGAGGGGATGTGGGCCTCCGGTTACCTCCCTCACCGAACGAAACGCAGAAGCACAAGATGCCTCTACTTCTCGCCGGTATTCTGCGAGGCCGTGGTATCAATCCGGGCGAGCCGGCCCATTCGAGTAGCAGCTAAAGCCGCCGCTTGGCTCTACCACGCTTAAAAAGCTACTTCAAATAAGCTACAATCAAATAAAACGACCTTAAGATCTAATATTTGAGTGATTTTAGAAATACTTGACATCACCAAGACGAGGAATAGGCAAGATTCTTTTTTTTTCACTTTTAATTTTACGTTTCGTTTCGATTATAGGAAAATAAACGATAATCATAAACAGAAGAAAGAAATAACAAAAATTGCAAACGATTATGTTCATTTAATTCATACAGTATTTTGAGTAACTAGGGGAAATCCTCCCTTTGGAGAGGCATATGGTCTTCAGCAGAATGCTACTTACAGCCTGTCAAATAATTATTTGGAGTAAAACTACTGGCGCAATTAAACTAATATCATTACAATATAGGAATAATACATTAAGATTATTCATTGTGATGTTTGCCCATACTCACCACGCTAGGAAAGTGCCAAGCGGATTGGTTAGCGCAGTACCGGTACCCGCGCTCTAGTGACACTGCTCCCTATCACTAGTCTGTGAGATTTGGGTTCGGCTCCCACTCCGTCCCCAGAGCCTCAATGGTTTACTTGATTGATTTGGTATTTGGAGAGAGAGAGAGTGTAAATTCCCCTCATTGCAATACTATTCAACTAACACTATACAACTGCGCTTTCAGAGCACTACTTCTTGTAGAGATTATGGTAAAAATGCGATGGTTAGAAGTAATGATGCCGGCGGTGGTACAAGCCTGTTATCACTATATAAAGATTCACAAGGCACTGGTGAATATGTCAGTGAAGTAAATGGACAAACCCCTTTCCAAGAACGAAACACTAAAAAGTAAGTAGTGTAGAAGGGAGATAGCGATATAGATTTGTATGCGATAAGTTTAGAGGTATGTAAATGGTTCTGCAGGCACCTGGCACTAACAGAAACTTACCGTGTCGACCCAAGTTTTTCATAAACATCAGATTTAATAAAAGTAAAGTAAAGTAGCAACCTGTAAGTGCCCACTTGCAAAGGCCTCCTTCCCAAATATCTCAGAGGGTTTCGGAGCCCCCCGGCTCTAGTGATAGTACTCTAGGGATTCTACAAAGTCTCTGAAGCTATTTTCTACCGCTTTCTGAGAACAAATTTTTTTTCATAGCAGGAAATTTTCAATATTTCAGAAAAAATGGTAATCGGTTGGGGGTAGGTCTGACAAGTACGGAGAATGATATATGGTTGCTAAGTCCAGGTCACAATTCTAAACAAATATTTTAATTTCTGTACCTTTTTAGCAAAGTATGACAGACTTCAACGCGTGCTCCTCTATGCACATTAGTTAACTCATGGACAGCCATTTATCGAGATTTTTTTATTTTATTTATTTTGAGTTTTTTTAGTAAATGTTGTGGGTAAACGAAATCGCACAGTGTAATCGGTAGTGACAATGGCATTGCGAGATTGATATAGTCTCTGCTGCGTTAGATACAATAGAAGGTCAATAAATTATTGAATTTGGAACGATATAGTATGTGTTGTAGAAAAAGTTTTAATAGCGAATCTTGAACCTTGAACGTTTATTTTTAATTCAAAGTTGCCTCGCCACTAAAACAGCAACTTTATACTTTAACCCCCTCTTATTATAGTAACACTTTTTATAAATAACACTTATGAAAAGGCGCGATAGGCGAGTGAGTTCGTTTCCCTACTTAGACTGCTTATACCAATGAGTTTTCCGAAAGTTATGGACGATTTTTATCGTTTGTCTAGACACTAACGTATTCACAAACAATTCTTGTCCCAGTATAGAAAGGTATTGCTCGATACCTTTGTAAAGGTCTTTGTATCCCAGTGCATTCGCGCTTACTATGAGATGTCATAGTAATTTTGTAAATACGGGTATAAGCCGGCGATAGGCTCACGACTTGTCGCAATGTCCCAAATAAGCTCAGGTGAAAAGTGCATTGAAACGACTCACTGAGCGACAACCGCGTGGCTTAGCGGTTAGCGTATACCTGGTGGAGTGCTGAGCCTTGGGTCCTGGGTTCCAATCCGAGCCGAAGTCAATTATTATGCAAAAACACTATTATTAGTTTTTGGGTCTGGTTCCATCGTCCCATGATTCTGATACTGCATCTGACACTTCCTCTGATCTTATCACGTAAGTATTACATCGGATATGGGAAAGTAGAGAGGTGTAAGTGCCTCTGTATTGGCGCGAATATTTACGGCACTATCATATCTCTTGTGCAGTTGACAATATATTCAATATAGTGTTTGGAAGTTGTCGCCGTGGTAAAAATCGGCCAGTAGAACATCAATCAATCATCAATAATCGGACCACTCCAGGGTTGTGAGAAGAAAATTTTTTAAAAGTAAAGAAGAGTGAAATGTGTAGTCGGTATCGATTTATAGCAATATCATTGTTAGATTAGTATTAGTGTATACGACCGTAACAGAGTAACTGTGCATAAAGATATATTAATTTTAGAATCAAAATTCTTTTAGCTCTTTTACTACTAGAAATTTGATTTCATGTTTTGATGTATTTTCATAAAAAAAACAAGCAGATCAAAACGTAGGTAAAAAAGAAATTACATACTCGTAGGGTAAATCTTTGAAAAACTTAATATTTGTTTAAGGACCGATTGGCGACAATTACAAAACAAAAACAATAAACTGACAAATATCAATAAGAGCGTGGATTTCACCAAATACACATCAACTACGTGGAAAGGTGAGTCATGAGTTGTGAATCAACATCATTTTTGCCATGGAAGGTAAGGCAGTATATTATCAACCTCAATAAATCCACTGCTGAATACAGGCCTTTCCATGAAAACGCCTACGATAGCATCTTACATGCATAGAGGATTTGCTCATACCTCATTGGAAGACGATTTGGTGAGCCCTGTTGTGAGCACTTTCGCCAAAATAGTACCCAAAATAGTGCTATTCGTCACTAGTCTGTCGAATTTGGATTTTCTGCCATCATAGTTCTCGTTGGTTTATCAGCCGTGTGCAGGTGAGGTTATCATTGCAGATTTCTCCTTCAACATCTGCTGGTAATATCTAAGTTAACCTTCTGTTTTATTATTTGTTTATTCTTGCAACTTTTTTATTTCAGATATTATTTTAGATTATTTCAGATAGATTTATTGCAGCACCTCTGGTGTAGCAGATGTACGTGGAAGACGGTAATTACTTACCATCAGGTGAACCGATTGCTCGTTTGCCGTCTTCCCATAAAAAAAAAGATACATTGTGCATATGAGACGTTAATGATCCTTCAACACGATTTTATTTTTAACTTAGGTACACCTGTGGCACATGGTAGCACAAAATCATCAAAATCTGTAACATTCACATCGCAAGATGTAGGCGATGAGACAGAAAACCATTTTGCTGATACATCGGGACTACTCGTTGAAGCACCATTAAATAATGTCGGTAAGTGTTTATCTTATTTTATAACAGCTTCAAAAAAGAATTTAAACGTGACTTTTTTGGAAAAATATTTTCCTTTTTTACAGAATTGTTTTATTAAAATCGATTTTACCGTTTATGAAAAAATAATTAATATAAATATTGAAGGATAAATATCCAAACAAACATGTTTTTAAATTAATAATATTAATATTCAGTTGGATATAATATGGTACCTGGTATGGTGATATGGTACTATTTACGGAGGAATTATAGTAATTCACATAAGAATATGATCAACATACCATGGTACGGATGCACACGATACTTACCGGATTAAAAAGTGAACGAATATTTTATAGATCTCCGGCTTTTAGATTTTCCACTAATCCTTCCTACGTAGTCGTACAACTTTTGGTTTCTTCGTCTTTTAGCACGTACATTTTTAATCCTAACTTTATAAATGAACACAAATAAACATAAGAAATTATTCAGTTTCAGCATATGAAATTCCCAGTCCAGGGCAAAAGTCACCTTTCAATATTTTTGTAGCCTGGAAGAGGTTTAAAACGTTGCTCCATTGCGGGTTGGCTTACTCCACATGTCCACGCAATAATATTTTTTATTATTTCTCAGACATGCAGGTTACGATGTTCCTTCTACGTGATAAATTCAGAACATAAAACTTCTATTAACAAGTTTAGTGGTACCGGCAACTACGATACTAAGAAATTAAAGCGAGCGCTCTCACCACTAGGCTACACTACGGTTCCATAATAAAATAGTATTCCTATGTTAACTATTTATTATTTATGTAACAAAGAGTGAGCTTGAATAAGTAATGGCAATAAATACACGTTCGTCCAAAGCAGATTACATGAAGCCCGGAAGGTCTATAAGCACGAAACTGTGTTCACGTCTATATACTGGTGTGGATACTCACGATTCTGACCTTTGGATTGCTTTCCTCATCGATGCCGGAATTCTCCAAGCCAGTGAAATTGTTCTGGAATCATGTATGTTAAATGGCTGTCTTTAAACTATGTCAAAAACATCGGCTATGTCGGCGCGGGGAGGTACCGCTCGCCTCTTCTGAGGGGTGCATCCCTCTTTTTGCATCCCACTCCTATGAAAAATAGACTAGTGAACCCACGATTTGTATGACACTGTGGGCGCACACAAATCACTGCATATTCCCGGTGGAAAATTGCCACCAAAAATTTTAAATCGGGTGTTATCGGTCGATTGTTCGCCAGAGGCTCGTTCGCTACGCACGTGCGTGCAAATGAAGTAGACTTCAGTAGAAAAAGATGGTATATTCCTCGTAACACTAAAAAATTTAAGAAATATAACAAAACGTCTGAATCAATTTGTTATATCGCCCCTAACAGCTCATTTACTATGTACTCATTGTATATCTATGATATATAAAATTAGTACATTTCTAAATGGTGTTTCTAAACTTTTTACAGCTGATTCGACTATTCCTCAAGACAGCAAAGTTGATGACTTAGAATTTATAATAAAACAGATAGAACTTCATCAGGTAAAGATTGTTTTTTAAAATGGTTAGCAAAAAAATATATAAATATATTTATACAAAGGATTTATTTAAATTAAATGGCGACTGATATTGACGGATTTAATAATTCACTTATAAAATATATCAAAGATGCTATAATTATTCCCCGCACATCTGTCTATAATGTTAGTCTAACTAATGATACTTTCCCCAACGATTGGAAAACTGCTGTTAGTCCAATACATAAGGGTGGTACATACAAAAACATGTTTTGAAAATTATAGATCTATTTAGCTATTAAGCACACTTTCAAAAATATTAGAAAAACTTGTGAACAAACGTCTTGTAAGCTTTCTAGGATCGCATAATACAATATCTTCATGCCAATTCGGTTTCCGCAAAGGAATGAGTATAGAGAATGCAGTCATACTTTTAACAGACATGGTGTCAGCACGACTTGATTGCAAACAGTGTAGGCGTCATTTTGGATTTGGCCAAGGCTTTTGATACTGTTTCCATCCCTATACTCTTGAAAAAACTAGATAATCTGGATAAAAATTCTACATCAACAACGACACTGCCATTATATTTTATGGTTCTTCATATTATCTGAGACTTTGTCCCATGCGGGAATGGGTATGACATAGATTTATTAATGGCTACAAAACAATCTTCAAACGCTGAATAAGAAGAAAACTAAATATATGTTTCCACAAGACTGCCACTTCGGCTCCAGTATTTAACTAAATATCATACAATACTGACAGAACATGTAACTGCGAATCTCTTAGTAGAAGTGACGTCATAAAATATCTTGGCGTTTTAATAGATGAAAATCTGACTTTTGAAAATTAGATGGGATCTCTTTCCACTTTTTTTTATAGGAATCGCGGCAAACGAGCAAGCGGTCACCTGATTGTAAGTGATTACCGTCGCCCACGTACATCTGCAACACCAGATGTGCTGCAGTTGTGTTGCCGGCCTTTAAGGGTATTTGCGAGATGGGAGGGAGGATGAGGAGGGAGATGGGATGGGGAATGAGGTGGGCCTTCAGTTACCTCACTCACCGAACGAAATGCAGAAGCACAAGATGCCTCTACTTCACGCCGGTATTCTGCGAGACCGTGGTACCAATCCGGTCGACCCGGCCCATTCGAACAGCAGCAAAATCCGCCGCTTGGCTCTACCACTGTAAACACTTCGTTCGCTCAACGTTTTGGACAGTTTATTAAAGCCCACATATACAACGCCCAACACTTTGTGTCGCATTTGTATCTTTTTTGTAATAGAACTACAAAATGTACCGAATTTCTTCATTAGATTCATTTATTTTGGGGAACACCTTTCCGCAGTTGGATAGGTTTCGTACTCTAGTTCTGTGCTCGGATAGACATCGTAGACTCATTGTACATACACCTCAGGACTTTGATATTCCGGGAGTCTATCTGGCACCGCTATAGAGTACACAATAGCACCGTATTCTGTACAATCTGGCGAAGAGTATGTAGGTGATCTATGGTACTGTAACCTTTTCGGAATCAGGCTTGTTCGGGATGCTGTAAGTCGCCAAGTCTGTTTACTAGACGATTTGTGATGGCTCCTGAAAACAGCACTTAGATGCAGCTTAGAAGCGACATCGGTCTATAACTCTTCAATAGACAGTTATCCCCTTTCTTGAAGAATAGGACAACCACGCTTCTACTCCACGCTTTCGGCGTAACACCGCCATGAATGACGGAATTAAACTCCTTGTGAAGGTACCGGTTTTTCATCAGCTTTCAGAAGCTCAGCTGTAATTCCGTCCTCACCCGGCGCTTTGCCATTTTTAAGCTGTTTGAGAGCCATCCTAATCACATTCCGACTGACGCCCGGGATGTCATCGGAATAATGTCTGATAAGCTTGGCTCTTGGGTCGTTAATCACACCTGAGTGTGGTTTCAACGAAGATGTGTACAGCTGTTCGTAGAATTTCTCAATCTCACTCGAAATCTCTGCTCCAGCGAAAATAATTATGCCGTTGTCGGTCTTCAACTTGGTCAATTGACTCTTTCATCTTTCTTTCTTGGTCAGAAGACTTCGGAGCCTTTGTTCCGCAGTTTCAATACAGGCTGTATTATTTTTGCGCATGTCTTGTCTCATACATTTGGAGATCTGTCTATTCAGTTGCTGATATGCTGACGCATCAGTTATAGACTGCAGCTTTATCTCAAGCCTGGCTTTCATGAGTATTAGATTGTGATCAGAGAGCTTTTGGGCGTGTTAGTGCGGCGGGTCCTCAAAACGGAGCTCCTACTGTATGAACAGTTTCCACTAGCCTGGTATTTATATCGCAAGTACACAATACACGAACTTTTCATCTCCATATTCTACTTGTAACTTCACTTGTACTCGGAACTATTGGTAGTTCTATTTATCTAGCTAGTATTGCCATAAACAATGTAACAATTTAATAAGTTATCATTATTCCGAATTAAAATTTTCAGGTTCAGATTCTCGACTTTCACCACTATCAAAAGGTTGTTTGCTAACCATCAAAGAACACCATGTAGCTACCGGTGAAATTGTGATTTGAAACTATATTTACGTACATACATACACCACTTCCCAAATCTATATCCCTATAACCTTTTATCTATACCTCATACACAATACACAAATTGTCTACCTAAAACTAAATTATTTTATTTTAACGTCAGATACTCTCAGAGTCTACTACTACAAACATAAGAGATGATTATGAAGATATACACCGCAAAATTCCTGGATTATTCTGGAACACTGTAAGCAACTAACTATAATTTATAATGTTATAGGTAAAATTAAATGTTAATTAAATTAAATGTTACTTTAAATATTAAACTGCACGTGTGTCGGGTAAATAATAGGTCGGGGTAAAAGTTTTGTTATAAAGTGTATTTTATATACAAATACAAGATATTTTTTATCATCGTTTATTTACATTTGATTATAATATACAGGGTAATTGGTAATTCGACGTATTTACGTTAGGAGATGATAGGGGGACTATTTGCGATAATTTTAATCCCCATATGCATTATGCAAAAGTTAACCATTTTTGGTACATCATGCTTTTTAGTTTTTTCAAAATAAGTCAAAAATGCATCATCAAAAATTTATTAAAAACAAAAAGTACCAATATAAATCTCATTTGAATTATAAAATATCTGTTTTAATAAATCAGAAGAAATTCTGATATATAAAAACAATTAAACATTGGTTAGTTATGAATGTTAAAACAACAATTATCGGTCCAAATTTAAAAATGCCAGACGAAAAACGTTATTATTTCAATATCTTTTTAAGTTTTTTTTTCCACTAAAATATGCCTTAAAAACAAAAAAAATGAAACTTGGCTTACCGATTTTAAAAGCAACCGTTTTCTTAGCTCTCCAACAATGCATAACTAGGAACTTATTACATAGAAACTAAACTAAAAAATGATCCCAAAGGAAGCAGGCGGAAATTCGAAGAGGATATTCTCCAAGAATTTATCGAGGAGCTAACAATTTCGACAAACACCGTCGCCAGACGTTTCTCTGTCACACAATGGAAAGCGTGGTCTATTGCATAATGCACGATTCTATCCTTACCATTATACTCCTGTGCAAGTTATTTTTTTGTTTTTTTGTTTGCACGAAGAGGGCCCTGAAAGCAGAGTTGCTTTCTGTAGATTCATGCTAAATGTAGATTTACAAGACGCGGCTTTTCTTATGGACCTAAAAAATCCTATGGACCAACGACTCCTAATTCGATCAAGATGGGATTACTAACTACCATACCATACATTACCTAGAGAATTCTGAAGAGCCCTTAACAGGTGAAAATCGGAGAGTACAAGGTCAGGACTATATGGGGCATCCATCAATCCATCCATCAACTTCCCAACCAAGTTCTCTCAATATTTGCTGCGTGGCTAAAAATTGGTGTGGTCTGGCGTTAACATGATAAAAACCACACCCTTTCTGTTGATCAATTCCGGTAATTTTTCTCCATTTCTTGCTTAAGTCTCATCAGCTATTGGCGATATAGATCCAAATCGATGGTTTAACGATGCCCTTCCAATCCCACCATACACACAGCATCACCTTATTGCGAGTTAATCCGACTTTCGCTAGTCTGTGGAACTTGACTGCCCTTTGTCCAAGATCTTTTTGCACGTTCTTGTATAGGTTATCCACTTTTCATCACCAGTGATCAGTGATACATGATTCATTAGGTTTCTTTCAGTGAGCTCGCGTGGCACCCAAATATCGAGCTTTTTTGTATATCTGGACTTTTTCAAAAGGGTCAAAACTGTTTTGTGGTCAACCCCCAGATCTTTAGCTATGTCGTAACTACTAATATGACGATCTTGCTCCACTTCGACCAGAGCGAGCTTCATCTTTGAAATCAAAATTACCGGACTGAATTAAATTTGGCTGCCCGCCAAATTAACTAGACAATGGCGTGAAACAGTTTATATTTAACTGTTCTTAAAATGTAATTTATTAAATATTTATTGGTTATTTAATGGTATCATTACCAGCCAGATACAAACGGTACAAACAAAGAGATTATACTGCAATTTTTTACTTATAAAATAGGAAAAACTTTTCCCCAACCTAATACATACCCTTTTTTTAAAATGAATATTAGACAGTTTAAAACACCCAATAAAGTAATATTATTTTAATTTTAAGACTTTTTTTAATTTGATTAATGATCTGCGTTCTTCCTCCCCTAGTAATAATTTAGCTACAGAGTCTTTTCAAGACTTTTTATATACCTATAAAATGTTTATATGCTATGGTATGCAAGCCATATTATGCAGATTATGTGTAATAGGCAGTGATGATGGTGATGGGGATGTCTGAAGATGATGCATCTTTTAATTGTTTCTTTTAGTAAAAGATTTGGTCTTTCTGCCAATGTTGTTTAATATATTATTATACTAAACTGCAGATTGAAATGGATGATCCTGATTATGCTTTTAAAAGGACGAAGAATATAATTCATGACATAATTGCCTCGCAAAAGAACCTTAAGCCTATGTTTGACATGGATTTTATGAAACACAATAGTGTAATTCAGAACAAATTAAGTAATATATGTAAACAAATAGCTCCACAGAGACTTTTCTTTTAAATTTTAGTGGTAAAATGAATATTGAGAACAAATGTTAACTGTTTTATTTTGGAATCTGTAGACTTTTAATAATACATATTATGTTACATACACACAAAATAATCTAAATTAAAAATTACTGTGAGACTGGACTTCCTTTATTTTCCACTTTTAATAATCTTACCATTTTATGATTAAAAAAGTTTGACACAATAATCATTTGAACACCATGGTGTCCAACATTGCTCCTAAATTCTGCACAATATTATTTGCCATAAGGACATCTACTTTTTCCTCTAAATGCCTCTTGGGATCCTGTTTGCCAACATTTTTGATTGCAAGCTGTTCAGGAGTCATTTTTTCTTCATCTTCCAGTGCTTTGTTATAGTTTTTGGCAAGCTCCAACATATCTGTGACTGTACTCTCATTTACAGTACAATGTTCTTTGTAGTCTAATAAGGTAAGGCCATCCATCCATGACTTTTTGTGAAGATTTAACAACATCTTTTGTTCTAACTCATTTTTTCTGTAATTTATACTAATTGAGTAATAGTGGCGGTTGAGGCCATGTATGAGAGCTTGTACAGAAGGCTTCTGAAGGTGTCCTAAATTAGAGGTTGTCTGTCTTGGCTCCTGCCCAAGAACCATCATGTTGGGATTAATAAGACGGAATGCATCAATGACCACTTTGCCCTTCACCGATTGTATAGGATCCACCACAACAGCTACTGCACGTTCTGAGAGAGCCTCGAATGACTGCTGAGTATTTATGTCAACACCTGACAACCAGCAACCAAAACCTGGATGTGAGTGATACCTATAACAGAATGTTTATTGTAAAATTCTTTTGAATTACTCTTTGCCTAACATGTCAAAGCCAAAACTCGAAATTTGTGTAAACTCTTGTAAATAATAAATATCAATACTAGACCATCACCAAATTTTTGGTTTCAATAAGCTGAATATTCCAGTTAGATATTTTATTAAAATCAGAAAATAATTACAATCAATTTATACAGTAGAGTATCACATATTTTTCTATAGCCAGATATGTAGCAGAAAAACACTGTATCAAAGTATAAACTTTTTATTCATTTGCCTAAATTTGTCTTTAAAGCTATATCTATAAATAAACATCAAAATCTAGACCGGTTAGCATAACAAGACCATCTCAGAAATGAACCAGCGAGAAACTGGGTCTTTTTTTTTAACAATATATCAGTAGCCAGGGGACATGCATGTGCAGAGTAAGAGCTCTTTCTACACATCTAATCTCCTAGATGACTATTTTATAGTGTGCCTTTGTAATAAACTTTCTTAAACAAGCCTTTTTCCTCTCTTCTCAAGAATCATATATCCACATTATACCTATTTTTATCAAGGTTTACTTTTTAAATTGTTGTAAATTGGATGGTATCTTTTCACTTTTGCTCATCATTGCAACTCATTCAAAATATAATATATATTTGGATAAGGGCATAAATTACCAGACAACAAACTCTCCAGCCTAGTGTTAATAAATACTTCAAAAGATTCAAAATATTGCCATATTTTACCATGCTTGGCGGATAAATTGGCAACCAGTTTATTTATTTTTAACTACTTCCTTTTCTGGTTTAAGCTGTTAATCATTAACAAATTGAAAATTTTGTTTTGTTAGTAAAGTGATACACTTTTTTTATCTTACCATCCCACAACCATTTCAGGGCGACCGGTTTGCTTCAACATATCTAACATTTTAGCTTGAAATACAGGATCTACTGCTTCAACAGACACTCCAGTACCAGTCTGTGGCATGGCAAACACATCAATCACTCGTACTGTGTAATCGTCCACAAACTCTCCTGTGAACAAAGATTTTATATTTAAATATTTAGTATAAGATCGATTTACTGATTTAGATGAGGTATGTGAGATAGAAGAGTTTTGGAAGACATTTAAAGATGGATTGATAAATGTTGCGATTGATATATGTGGTGTTTCTAAAAGGAGGAAAGGATAAGGGTCACACCAAGATTGTAAAAATTACCGAGGTTAGATTATTAGCCTACTCAGTGTCGTCAGCAAATTGTATGCTAAAGTTTTTATAGAAAGAGTCATGGATGAAACTGATGAAAATATATGGGATGTGCAAGCAGGATTTCGAAAGGGGATGGGATGCACAGATCAGGTATTCTTCTTAAGGTTCATAGTTGAAAAGTATTTGGCTAAGAACCAAAAAGTCTATTGCACTTTCATAAGATTTGAAGAAGGCCTATGACAAAGTGGTGAGGGATGAATTGTGGTTGGTACTATCTTTGCATGGAGTGAGCAGTGATCTGATACGAGCCCGGAAATCCCTATATGAGGGTTCCCGAGCTTGTATCAGTGAATGAGTTGCCTGTTAAATCTTGCTCTATGCCGACAATCAAGTCTTACTTACATCATCGGCTGAAGAAGTGCAGGCAATGGTGACAATAATGAATGGGGCACTGGAAGGAAAGGGAATGAAAGTTAACGTTAATAAGACAGAGGTTATGGTGTTTGAAAGAGAGGATAGGATGACGGAAGTATGTATCAAGATTAGGAAAGATAGTGCAGAGCAAGTGAATGAGTTTATTACTTGGGAACAATGTTTAATAGAGATGGAAGGTACGAATGTGACATTGAAAGGACAGCGATGGCAGGTAATATGTTGAATGGGATACATTGCATACATTAATGAACAGCCAGATGATATCTCACGAAGCTCGTTTGGCTGTGCATAGAGGGGTATTGGTACCAACACTAACACATGGAAGCGAAAGCTGGGTATGGCAGAAGAGGCATGAAAGCAGGATAAATGCAGTAGACATGAGTGTTAAGAAGTGTGATTGATGTGAAGATAACTGAGAGGGTTCGAAATAATGTGATCAGGCGGCATATATGAGGCGAGTGTAAATGGTAGAGTTGGTAGAGGAAGACCTAGGCGAACATTTCACGATCAAATCGGAGACGTTCTGAAAAAAGGCCATGTCTCAGGCATGCATGAGAAAATTGATGAAAGTGGGAGAAGTGAAAGACGTATGTCAGGACCGTAGGAAGTGGAAGTAGATTGTCTCTGGTAGGCAGAGACAATCTACTTCTATTGTTCCCAACAAGCCGTGAATATATACATATACATTATAAAAATATTTTTCAAATCCACCACAAAATATACTATTAGCAACTACTTGCAAAACTATTTTGAATCGGACAATGAAAACTTAAAAGTAGTATGTATAACTTTGCCACATACTTAAAGCAATTTTAATACAAAATTATTATTTTTTTTTTCACACAAGGACTTGAGACTTATTATTAACTTTACTTAAAAATCTGGTCTTTTTATAAATAATAGGAATACATAATACCTAACATAAGACCCATGACCTCCATTGGTACTCCAGCCCGGCCATGTTTTAACATTTTCAAGAGCGCCAATGATGAAATATATACTTGTTCAGCGGTGTCAACAGCAGGTGCATCAGTAGGTGGCGGCGCTTGCGATAATCCAGTCATACCTCCACCAAGACGAAGAAGACGATCCATTTTCACTTTAAACCTTTTACTCCTATAAAATGCAGAAAAACAATGAAACCGCTTTAACGATTGACTAATTAAACGGTGTATAAGCCTTATTTCTTTTGAATTTATTACAGAAGTACAAAACTTACAAATATATTTAATAAAATAACTAATTCACTAATCAGAACCCAAGTTGAACTTTAAATGATGTATTTATTTCTTCAAAATGCGGAATGGATGACTTAAGTGAAATTTTGACAACTCACATTGAAAGAAAATGCAAGCTCATGAATTGTGTTACTATCTAAAAAAATCTTAAAAATATTTGATTTTTTTGAAATTAGTTTGAAGGATAATTAAATTTAAGTAGATACAAAAAAAGGAAAAACGATAAATCTTGAACGATAATTGATCGGTTTCAACAACACCGAAATTGCGCAGAAGATATACTGTTTCCTGAGCAGTTACTTCCAATAGATTTCGCAAAAGCTTTGTACTATGTGCAAATATAGAGACCTATTCAGCCAGCAACGCCTTGCTGTGGCCGCCCGGATTGTAACCAGTATAATTCTTTTTATGTTATCTATTAGATCAGACTTGTGTAAAAGCTATTTAAAAGCAAGATGCTACTGAATTATTATAGTTATAATATATCGCGACAAGTCTGCTGTCTTGCTCATGTATATGCATACAGAGAATCGAAGAGAAAGGGACCACTCATGACAGTAGATGTAGTATATAAATATTCTAGCTCGTGAACATTTTTCTAGTATCAGTAAGATTAGATAAAGTAGCAGCCTGTAAATACCCATAGCTGCGCAAAGGCCTTCACTCAAATATTGTTTGACAGAAATTGGAGCCGGAAAAGATTCGCTTCGCTGCTCCTGTGTAAAGTGCGACGTGCGATATACTTCAATCGTCACTACCACTATTTACATGCGTGCGAGGGCGAATCGCTACAACCCCCTTTGTTAAACAAACTCGAGGCAATAATCTACTATCGAGTCCTCTAATATAAAGAGCACAGTGGCTGAAATTAATAGGGGGCCGAAGTCCTTTTAGCCAATGACAATAAAAAAAGGCGAAAATTTTCGCTTTTAGCCACAGAGTACATTAATACATACAGCTGAATTGTCAATGTGACACTGATAAGGACGTATAATCGCCGCTTCGCTTATTCCCTCTAGAGTAAATTAAAAATTTAATCTCCATTAATATTTTAGTGTAAATAACAATAAAATATCATTTTAATTAAAGCTATGCTATCTGAAAAATCAGTTCTAGCCGACAAATATTCATCAGGTCCACATGGCCTGGGTGCGTTAGTTGACATTATTCGGATTCAAAAATATTCAGTGCCTATATATTATTCTAACATAGCTATCAGAATACTAATTCTTCTACAGAATAATTCTAGAAATATTTAAATTAATGCGTTTTAGGTGATCCAGAAGATAGAACATTGAGAAAAGTGGAGACAGAAGTATTAATACCTAAACTTATGAGGGAAAAAGCGAAAACAGAAAAATGTTTGAAAGAAGTGGCAGATTTCAACCATTGTTGTAAAGAATCCTCAGTATTGATGGTTATCAAGTGTAGAAAGGAGAATTCTATTATGAAATCATGTCTGTCTAGTTGGTATCAAAATGAAGATTTCAAAACATTATGTACAGAAGAATATTTGAAGGAGAGAAGTGAATATAGGAGAATTGGAGTGAAGAAACCTTTTAAAAGAGCTTAAAGAAAGGGCTTTATTATGTTTTCTACTGTTAAGAGATGATGCTATTGATAAGTGTAAAATAAAGTAAAAGTGTAGATTAAAGAGAAACAATAAATTTAATTACTCAATATCATCATTTATTTTAACTGGAATGTTTCTTGATACTGTTATTTCTCGTACACTATAATTGCATAAATGTTCTGGTAGTATTAGACTTTCCTTGTAAGGTTTAACCACCTCTGCAATCAACACTTCCTGTAAAATGAAATTATTATTATGGTTATGGTAATATAAATGTCCCAAATTATATCTCTACATTACTATGCCTTTATATGCAGAATTATAAAGTTGTTGAACATGTTTTACAAATGTCCCTATGCATTCTTTGTGTGAACATAAATAAATAGCATGCAGCCACTTTAACAAATACTGTAAAATAACAACACAATATTTTTTTCTAGCTTTTGTGGTTTATTTAGTTAGAGTTGAGGTCTTGATTGAAGAATATTATTACTCCTAAAAATAATGTACTAGGGGTTATAGTTCTCTGCCTGAGAGTTGACTGAGTATGTACCATCCCATCACCTATTTCTGTTGCCAATCCGCTGTGCTAGTAACCACAGTTGTCTTCCAGCTTGAAAGTAATAACAGGCTGTGAGACATTCCATCTTTATCCTCAGATGTGACAATAGATCTGTCACCATCTTTGTTTGAAGTTGCTTGCAGGTGGCCAAGGGCTACGATACCCACATACCATCATGTGGACTGTGACAGCTGGTTTTTTACCCCATTCAATAAAAAACTTACCTTAATTTCATTAACTTCTAATTTCAATCCGTTAAAAACAGAAAACAATACTATGAGATAACCTAAAAAAAATATAAAGTTTATTTTTAAACCACATACCTTTACTGTTGTTGATGCCACCCTAATATGACCAAACAATGAAATCCAGTCATACTTCTCTTGATCATACTGTATTAAAACAATAAATTCAGCATGGTTTATCTCTGGGCCTTCTTTATACAATACTAAAACAAAAGAATAAATACTTTAACATTATATTATTTTCTGATCATAACTGTGGTACCATGAATGTTAATGAAATATAACCACAGAATATAAGTAATAATTTGTATAGATTGGCATTACAGTGAAAAGGGTGAGACAAAAACTAAATACAGCAGTGTGCATGTAGTATAAAGTTAGTAAAACAACTATGCTGCACCATGCACTCACTTAACTTCAAAAAAAGTTTATTGACTGGTATTGAGATGTTGTTGTTAATTGCATTGAAGAGTGTCCCATACAACTCTGGTTAAGTTACATTTCTTTTTGCATATATTTTCACCAAATTTTCAACCAACCCAATAAAATTGATTTATTTTTATTACTTTTATCCTATACCACACTGCAATTTTTTGGTCACACACTGACAAAAATACACATGTACACCAAACTTTCATTACCAGTCTCTTTTACTCTTACTGATAGTCTGAGAATGTGACAGATAACAATACCTTGTTTAACAGTTTTGCACAAGAGTGGGAAATATAGCTACCTCCATTAAAACACAAAAAAATTGTAATTTATTAATACTATACATGCCAGTATCTAAAAATAAGAGATAAAGATAATAACTACAACAGTATAAGTAGTGTTTATGATCAATAAAATTAAATGATCATAGCTTCACTAAACAACTCATAATAATATTATTTTCCTTTTTGATTTGTTTATGCAAGTACATCATTGTACATCATTGAAAGTTATCATAAGAGTTTTCAAGAGCAGATACCATCTAATTACTTAAAATGCCAGCCTCTCTTGCATATGATGCTCCCTGGCAGTTGACAAATAAGGTGCTACTTAGTATGGTGTGTATGTGTGTGAAGGTATTTTTGTTAAAGGTGAATTGGCCTAACAACTTTACATATTGTGAACCCAATTTAATGTCAAAAAATTGACCTATTCCCATAAAAACATCAGTTATTCTACATTGAAAGGAAAGTACTTATTTTTTTACTTACAGTAATCACCCCCAAACTTGATACCTGGTTTCACTATGTATCCTTTAGATCTAAAATAGTGATATACAACATATTTTTCTATGAAGTATTTATCACTTTTAACAAACAATTCCCAACATGTTTCCACACTTAAGGCATTATTTTCTTTGTTAAATATTTGTAAGCAACCAAGCCCATATAACAAAAAAAAACTTTCTTGTGTAGTAAGCATAAGTTTTTCTGGCAATTTCAATTTATTAATACAACAGTTTGGTTTTATTTTTGCAAAGTAATCATCATCTTCAGAATCACTATTTGGTACTATGACTACTATATCTTCCTTGTCATGATCCTGAAAATTATTCAATTGGAAAGACTCATCTTCTTCATAATTATTATCATCACTAGATACCAAGTCTATTACATCTTTTTTTAAATGTTTTTCACCATCTATTAGCACTTTAACAGCTAATTTATCAATATCTTTAAGAAATAAATCTGATTCTACAGGTTCCTTAGAACTACCATACTTTTTTAACCAGGATATTCTTTTAATAAACTGCCTTTTTCTCATTATAGGGCTACTTCTATTCTGAACTACATTAGGCTTAGATCGTGAAGATGACCCCTTGCCAAAACATCCCATATGGTATAATAGTGTCACCTCATCTATAGATTTAACTTCTACTCCAAAGCCATTATAATAACCAGTAAATATGATGCGCATAGAACCATCTAATGGAAAACGTAATGATGACTCCACTTCGATAGGAATAGATTTATTTAGGTCATTAGTTTGACAACTTGATTTTGTTTGTAAAGTAGTCATGGCAAAGAAACTGGCCAGTTCCCAAAATTTAATTATAGAGTAATGTGTCACGGGTCCAAGAGTAAATTATGAATCTGTAACACAAAAAGAGAAGTTGATTTCCCAAAATTGATTATGAATCACGAAACAAAATTTCCGCACTATAAACGCACTGATTTTTCTGAACAGTATTAAATATGGAATCTAAGCCCAAAAAAAATCCAGACGGTAACGTTGACAAATACAACCGTAAGTATTTTTCTCTTTTTCAATGTTTGCACCTCATAGCCTCTTAATATTCGGTTGTGTTGTGATGATCAGAACATTGGAGTAGAAGATGCACAAATGGCGTGTACTACACGGCTCTGTTAGCAATTTGGGAAGAAAAACACAAGTTAAAATGTCAAAATATGCTCTGTCTCGTTGTTTATATTCAATTACATATCGTTGATATAGATAGATAACACGTTATTGGAAAAGTATCTGGGAACAGGGTTCACCAAACATTTACAAATCAATAACAATCAATTGAACATATTTTCTTTTGACATTTTGTCTACAGATTATATTTATTGTTTCCGTTGCATAGAATACAAACTCAAGAGTCTAACTTAAATACGGTTACAATAATTTACAATTATATACCCACGAAAGAGTTGTAATAATTTTTTATTAATAAAATTGATAATGTCTTATATGTATATGAATGAGTTAATTTGAATAACTGTGAATATATTTTATAAATGATATTTAATTTAATATTTTCCCTCCTTATGAGATGTTGTGTTAATGATGCTAAAATATTAAAAAGGAATTATTGAAAGCAACAATTCTCCTAATAAAGTATATTTAATTTTAATGTTTCTGAAGGTAGCTGCATTTCAATTGACGTTTATCCACGTTATGTTGCAAACATGTATAAAAGCAGAACTGACAACCGCTTTCCGTAATATAGCTTTCTCTTTTTTTTTTCAGCTCATAAAGTCTTTGTTAGAGAAGGTAAGACGATTTATCATTCATATTACTATAATTGCCAACTTCACATTATGCAGTCACAAGACCTCTCAGCTGAGACTGCTTTTTCAATATTTCTCTTTTCCCAAGTTTATTTCAATTAAAAGAGTCTTTATTGCTATTACGGTTTGTCGTAAAATATTATAGCCAAAATGGCTAATATCAGCGAAGAAAACGTTAGTAAACTTATCCCAACACTTGGCGATGATAAAATTGGTAAAGTATTTTCTTGTACTTTGTAAAAGTAAAAAATTGGTTTATATTTACATTAAATTATTATGTAAAACGTCTCGTCTAGTATCTTCATCTTTTCTATATCTTACAGATATGATCGCTGCCACCAGCGTATTGCAAATTAGGGCGAGTGAAATCCGTCAAACTCATATTAATTGGCAGAGTTATTTACAGTAAGTAATGATTCCTTTATTATTTATTCCTCATTGATTACAAGATTCGATGTTAACATATGCTATGATTATGGCAGGTCCCAAATGATCACACAACATGATCATGACTACATTGTGAATTTAGATCAGCGTGGTCAAAAGGATTTACCAGATAGAAACCCGGAAGCTTGTGCAGATGTATTCCTAAATCTTCTTACGCACATTTCCAAGGATCACACTATCCAGTACATTCTTGTTCTTATCGATGATATTTTATCTGTAAGTATTAAGTATGAAATTGAAAATAATATTGCCTGATCAGTATGTAATCAGTTTCATAAGTATGAGTTTCGTTTTAGGAAGACAAGTCCAGAGTGAAAATTTTTCGAGAATCCAGACATGGTAACATTTGGCAACCTTTCTTAAACCTGCTGAACCGTCAAGATGAATTTGTCCAACACATGACAGCACGCATTATTGCCAAGCTTGCATGCTGGCACTCGCAGCTCATGGAAAAAAGTGACCTGCATTTCTATCTATCTTGGCTGAAGGACCAATTGAAAATGAATGTAAGTCATACTTTAATTGCTTAAGCTTTTTTTTGTCAAGATTTATTTTTGCATGACTAAAGATTTTTTGCATGTGTCAAAAACAAGGAGTTTGAATGATGTGCAATTTTTATTTCAGAAATTAAGTTAATGAATAACTGTAAATTTTGAAGCTTTGTACTTTATTATTTATGTTTTCTACAAATTTATATGCTATTTGGGTTTTCATTATTGATGACTTAATTACTAACCTTATATCCTATGAATCCTACAAAGGTAACTTATTGTGAATTAAAAAGCTGGGTTGTTTAGAAATACTTATTTTGTTTAATATTCAATATTTCATTTATTAACCATTCTAGGTACTTATTTACATCTCTTGTTATTGTTAAATGTCTTGATGTTTAATATCAGGTTATTCTATATACTATTGAATCAGATTGTTTCACAGTTTTTTTAATTTATAATCATTTTGTGTATAAAATAATGATAAATAATTTATTATTCAGATTTCTGTTTTAGATTGATAGTGTATAAATAGTGTCTACATTATTTTTATAAAATAATAGTTTAAATTTATATATTTCTCTTAATTATTTCATACAATATGAAGGGTGTGAGCTCTATTTTCCTTATCTCTAAGTCTATATTATAACAGGTAATCTGTGACATAACATCTTTTATTAAATCATATGACCTGCTAACTTTGTCCTTGTTAGAAAAAAAACAATATTAATTTTGACTGTTTTAACATTACACTTAATGTTAATATCTATCACAAGATTGTAATGTTTTACTATTGCAAATATAAGAGTAGACTACAAGTTTACGTGAAGTGCAAATTACTTTAAACATTCACTTCATGTTTGCTAATATTTACAATTGCAACATTAAATAAATATGTTTTCTGCTAAAAACAAACATGACCATCTGTTTTTAAACCACTGGGAGCTAACAAATTGTGAACATCAACATTCACCTTGCTTCGTGGGGGCGTTGTGGACATGACTGCTTTTTTATCACTGAGAGGTTTGTTTTCTGGTAAGGCGGAGAAAATGTCTGCCGAGTTAGAGCATGCTGAGCAGGTTATGTTGGCACATGAGAAACATCATTTTGCCGATAAGCCCAAACACCACAAGGATAAGGAGGCTGATGGAGCCCAAGAGAAATATTCGAAGCTTTACAGCTCTTTTGATGAAGTGAAATCATGTGAGGAATTACCACCAGGTCTACATAAGGTACTCCCTGTATAGATGTCAACACAAGGCCTTGAATGTGTATAGTGTAAACTTAACAATGAATTAAGTGATTAACTTTGTGGTACAATTGACTAATTGTTGTATTTACATCTAGTTTGAACTAACACACGTAATATAACAAATGTTATATTTGCTTGCTTAAATTAAAATTCTATTGATTACCAAAATCTGTTATTGCTTATTGCTAAAAATATATATGTATAATTAATCCTTTGGCTTTTTGTATAAAATTCCTGTTTTGTCTAAATGACTACAACAGTATGTATTTATAAATTATATGATATCTAATAATGATTATATCTAGATTATGAATTACTGTTCATCAAATTTGTCAAAATATGTATTATTAAATTATGGATATATTGCATTTTTCATATGTTACGCCAGGTTAGAACAAAAATTACTTGTTTCACAGGGGTTTTGCCACTTTAAATATAACTAATTATTAACTCTTGTACTTTAGTAATATTACTAGCATTTTTTTTAGATAAATTAAAACACTTGATAGTAAAATAATAAGAGCTATCAGTTATATTTATTGCAGGATTTTAAAGTAATTGTGACCAACATATTTTTATATAATATTGTTTTGTGTATAAATGTGTTTATATATTTTATACATATATCTATATGCTTACTAATTATAATATTACATTGCATTGGACAATTAGTTTTCCAGATATTGTCATTAACTTTATTTTGTATTAAAGTAAAATGTTTTCGTTTTTCCTCATTTTGTTTTACATTTTACTAAATATCATTGAAATTACAATTTTGTTAAAATTTTAAGAGCATAACTGAACTTTTGTCAATCATGTTTCTTTATAATATATTGAAAGTATTTCTTTAATGATTTTCAGTAATAAAAATGTAAATATTTTTTATTTTTATTGTGTACAGAACAATGACTACATCCAGTCCGTTGCACGCTGCCTTCAAATGATGCTTCGCCTTGATGAGTATCGTTTTGCCTTCTTATCTGTGGATGGCATATCTACTCTTCTGTCTATCCTTGCATCACGAGTAAACTTTCAGGTTTGTATCTAATATCTTATACTTAAAAACCTGTAAATAGTCCACTGCATGATATAGGCCTCTCCTAAAAGAAGTATTTTCCGTAATTGGCACGGTCGACCAGCGGATTGGCGACCGCAGTATCAGACACCTCGCTTCTAACATCCTGCTGCCCGTCATCGTCATCATATCTAATTAGCGGCAAATGAAGGTCTTACAACATCCACGCAAGTGTTAATTCTCGTAAAAAGAAATATAAAATGTAAGGAGGATATACCACTATCGCTTTCTTCAAATGCCAACCTCACCTATACTTGCCAACAAAAAGAAATACATTTATAACAGGAGGACTTGGGAGGCCTATGTACATCAGTGGCCTTAAATAGGCTGATGACTAAAATAGACCTGAAGGTATTGTGATTTCTTGTATTTACGCAAGTACTACCCATTTGTAATGACACCATCATTTACGGATGTTATCGTGTTTAATTTAGATTTTTTAGATCTCGACGTTTCGGGGGCTTTACAGCACCCGTGGTCACGAGGGGACTGTGAGATGTTTGACGTCCTGATGTCATAGTTAACCCGGCTAGCGTTAGCTTTATAATTATTCATTTTTGGTCCGATTTTTGCAGAATGAGCTCACGGTGTCTTGAGGTCGTGCAGTGGTATGCTTGGCCTTTGATTTTATTAATTGCCGGATAGCACCCAGCCATCTTTTCTATTGAAATTTGAATGTTTTTTAATTTCAATACCCTCGCGAATCATTCTTGGCAAGAATCGATGTTCTTTTGCGAGGGTATGTGGTCTGTCAAATCTAATGTTATATGATTGGGGCGATCCAGAATATGATCACAGAGTGCAACTTCCCAGAACGCCTATGTTTTACTTCAACTATGTGTCCCTTGACGCGACGGTTTTAATTGATCTTTTTGTTTGCCTTATGTAAGAGAGACAACATTCACAGTCAAGCTTTGTACACTTCTGCATTTTTTAGAGGGATGCTACACTTGACAGATGGTAAAAACTGAGTAATCTTTCTCGGAGACAAGACAACTTCATAACAAGTTTTAAAATATAGCCTGTCTTGTCCGTGACTCCTCTGATGTATGGTAATACAGGAGCCTCTTAGTCGACTGTGGCAGGCTTCACTCGTCACTGACGGAGGTGCGGACCCTGAAGCTGGTTGTCGTGCAGTACTTGCTTGACATACTGAAGCTGGGCGGCCAAGTGTTTACTGTCACAGATCCCGCGTGCTCTCTGAAACAAAGATTTTCCCACGGTAGCTAACTTGATGGTAGTGAGATTCACCATTTATCACTATGACATCAGGACGTCAAACACCTCAGTCCCCCCGTGACCATGGGCGCAGTAAAGCCCCCGAAACGTCGAGATTAAAAAAATCTAAATAAAATGCGAAATATATAATAGTTTCTTACAAACTTGTATTATTAATTATGTATGTTTTGTAATAACAAATATATTTGGCAGGTTACTTGCTCCTTCTTTTCGGAAGGAAGAGAATGTTTTAATTGATAGAGACTGAGAATCACCCACAGAATCAGATAAAATATATGACTATCAATCAGCATTTTATTACTAATATGTATTGCAAAAGTATTCTATTCTATTTAAGAGCCTAAAAGTATTTTATTCAAAGAATGACAAAATGAAGTATTTAAAAGGTTTATAAAAATATGAGAACTTCATTATAGATAAAGTTGTTGGTAATTCTTTTTAAAATATATCCTACAGAATCAGATAAAAATGTTGCATCGCTAACAATATCCATCCCTCAACGAGTAGCGTTTTGAGGCATACCACAAATTACTATTTAAGTTAAACTATAGGCCTTTATCATAATAAAACATTGGTCATGTATGTATGACTATCGTTTTTACTCTAAAATAATACAATAGGCCACTTTACATTTTAAAAGTAATTACTAATTTAGTTAAGATCTACAATAATAAAACACGATAGTAGTGGACGGGACTATAGGGGTAAGATTACGCTGCCTACTGCAACTTTTATTCGTTTTTCTCTTCTGTGATTCTTAGTTGATTTCTATGAAAATCAAGCGACTTTGCTCGATCGAGTAATACATTCATCATGAAGAAGTGATAGGCGTGTGTGTTGATGTGATAAGTAAAATCAAAAACATTTATTTTCATTCCTAGGTGCAATATCAACTTGTTTTCTGCCTATGGGTGCTTACTTTTAATCCACTTTTGGCCGAGAAGATGAATAAGTTTAATGCCATTCCAATTCTCGCCGACATCCTTAGCGACTCCGTCAAGGAAAAAGTCACCCGCATTGTGCTTGCTGTATTCAGAAACCTTATTGAGAAGCCTGAAGACCATCAGGTATTATACATATTTGTATCAAAAATATTACTTCTTACTCTGTACCTACTTTTTTTTTTTTTTTGAGAAAGGAGGTCAGCGTACCTTTGTTCGGCTCACGCAATGGACACACAATATATGACATGTTTAAGAATAATAAAAAAAATCGTCCATGCCGAATGTATGAATAAAATATACAATATAAGCTTTAACCATTAAATTAATTTCAAAATTAAATTGGTTAATTTATAGGTTGCCAAGGAGCACTGCATTGCAATGGTTCAGTGCAAAGTTTTGAAGCAGCTTTCTATCTTGGAACAGAAACGTTCAGATGACGAGGATATTATGAACGACGTGGATTTCCTAAATGAACGTTTACAAGCCTCAGTACAGGACCTTAGCTCTTTCGACCAATATGCTACTGAAGTTAAAAGTGGCAGGTGGGTCGCTTAAATTATTTAAACATGCGTTAAAGTAGTAGTAAAGTAGGTCTGTGGCGGGGTACTTTAAATTTTATATCGATGGGTTGTAGTGGTCACATGATTGACCTACATTCAATTCCTAATGCCGGCCTCATTAACATTGTTAATTCCATTTTGTCTTAAGTGCTGAAATAAAGTCATGCTTAGCAATGTTAGTAAGGAAGTATTGTTATTAATAACAAAATTACCTTTTAAGGAGGGAAAATCAATTTCTTTAACATACACTTAAAATAAAACAGTATATGAGTGCGGCGCATGTATTAAAATATTTCATCATATTATTTTTCTGAATCTATATTTAAAAATTTAATGTGCCGTGAAGGGGTCAAAGATGTTTGTTCTTTCTTGATAATTATGGATGGCACTATAACAATAACAATTAAAATTTATTTTCGATTAATCTATATTATGTGTTAGTAGAAAAGCTTAAAAACTTTATTCATTTCTTGAAGTATGTTAATTAACATCATCATTATGCTTATTACATAACTCATAATTATGTTCACAGACTGGAGTGGTCTCCAGTGCATAAATCGGCTAAGTTTTGGCGCGAGAACGCCGCGCGCCTCAACGAGCGCGGTCAAGAATTACTCCGCACGTTGGTGCACCTGCTGGAGAAAAGCCGCGACCCTGTCGTTCTGGCCGTGGCTTGTTACGACATTGGCGAATACGTGCGCCATTACCCTCGTGGCAAACAGTACGTTGTCCACTGACGTTTTACATTAAAATTGGTTTTGAAATTGTACGAAAATCTTTACAACTAAAGAGATGTATATGTATGTATATATTCACGCCTTGTTCCCAACGGGGTAGGCAGAGACAATCTTCTTCCACTTGCTACGGTCCTGACATACGTCTTTCGCTTTTCCCACTTTCATCAATCTTCGCATGAATACTCGTTGGCTTAAAGTACTCCTGACCTTGACTTTTTCAAAACGTCTCCGATTTGAATATCGAATTCGAATCAGACAGAGACATGAGTATGGATGAGATTATGAAAGCACTGAAGAGGATGAAAGCAGGTAAAGCAGCGGGATATGATAGGGAGGCGGTCGAAATGCTGAGAGCTGGACAGGGCGTGGTAGCTAGTCAGTTGTATCGCCTTTTCAACCGGTGTTGGACAATGGGCCTAGTACCGGGAGACTGGTGCAAGGCTGTAATTGTACCACTGTACAAAGGAAAAGGGTCGCAACAAGATTGTAAAAATTACTAATTAATTGTATGCTAAAGTTTTGATAGAAAGAGTCATGGATGAAACTGATGAAAATATATGGGATGTGCAAGCAGGATTTCGAAAGGGGATGGGATGCACGGATCAGGTATTCTCCTTAAGATGCATAGTTGAAAAGTAATTGGCTAAGAACCAAAAAGTCTATTGCGCTTTCATAGATTTGGAGAAGGCCTCTGACAAAGTAGTGAGGGATTAATTGTGGTTGGCACTATCTTTGCATGGAGTGAGCAGTGATCTGATACGAGCACTGAAATCCCTATATGAAGGTTCCCGAGCTTGTAGAATTAACGGGGCGTACACGGACTGGTTTGATATCCATAAAGGTGTTAGACAGGGCTGTAGCATCCCCATGGCTGTTCAATTTATTCATGGATATTTGTTTGACAGATTTGAAGGAGAGTGATTGCGGACTAAGAATGAATGAATTGCCTGCTAAATGTTTGTCTACGCCGACGATCAAGTCTTACTTGCTAAAGAAAATAACTTATAAATTATTTTTAAGTTTAAACTTAGTTGTTCTGGGAATAATATAATTGGTATTGTACTGTAATTATAATTATAAAAAGAAGGATATCAATCTGCTTCCCCAATTTTTTCTTTACCCCATTGGTTACCCTTATGGACTGTGGAATGCGTCACATATTGTAATTAGACTGGCTAGTACACCATTCAAATGAGAACACAGCAGTGGTTGTACTGCTGATTGGCGGCAGACATGGAGCTGCGTTGCGAACTCTTCCCGGGTCCAAAACTCACAAGTGAGGGTAGACATCCCAACGCCCAACAGTGGGGAGGAAATTGCTACTTACCTTACATAGACTACAGCCTGCTTATACTGTGGATTGTTACGTCCAATTTGCAACATATTTGCTTATAGTGTTACAACACAAATTACTATTTTATTAACATATGTGGTGTTCTCGTCTATTTTGCTATATTTTGTCATTATCTATTTAAGATATTATAAGTAGTGGCATAAGAATCTGCCTCCTGCATTCTAACCATACCAAAAATAAGCAAACTGATGCAGCGTCTATGCTGCGAGGGTCTGGTACTGCGATCGCCAAACCGCGCTTGCTGCTCCTTACGGGAGAGGCCTTTGTCATGCAATGGACTATTTACAGGCTCTACTAAAGTTTTAATGTCAAAATTCGTTTATAGTATTATCGAGCAGTTGGGCGGAAAGCAGCGCGTTATGTATCTGCTGAGCCACGAGGACCCTAATGTGCGCTATGAAGCGCTGCTCGCCGTACAGAAACTTATGGTCCATAACTGGTAAGTTTATTGTTGTATATTTTATTCACCTACAATATAGTTAAATTAGACAAAAATATAAGTAATTTTTTTCTGAGTAGTTAAAAAATACATTACAGAGTTTCCTTGGACGTCATAAAAATCAAGGGAATCAAGTAAAACATGTCCTGAGCGGTTTAACAATTTCAAACTAAAATGTTCAGACTAGTGATGAGAAGCCACATCTAAAATGCTATTGGTCTGGTATTGCGATTGCCAATACACCTGCCAAAGAAATCTTTTTGACACTTAACAAAATCTGACTTTTGTTACCTGAATGTCTGAAATCATTTAACCTTTAAACCTAAAAAATCTACTTAGGATGAAATTTTCACACTATACCAACTCTTGGATAAATTTAGTTTGTTTTCAAATAATATCTAATAGTTTTAAAATTACATTGATTCTGAAGTTACATGTTCGGATCTATGCCAATAAAATGCATTATTAGTATTGGTACATTACTTCTGGGCATGTTCTATTTAAACAGAAATTACCATTTTAACAAAAATTTTATGACAGTTATTAAAATGTAAAAATTTACAGGGAATACCTTGGAAAGCAATTGGAAAAGGAACAAATTGACAAGCAGGCTGGCACCGCCGTCGGAGCTAAGGCCTAAATAGCGCCGTTTGTTATGGAACAGAATATTTAATGTTGTTGTAATATTATTTGTTATATTCAGATTGGGCTTTAATTACAGTAAATTGAGCAATATTTCATGTAGGCCCCAATTAAATATTAAATTTTGTAAATAATAGACCATTATTAATTATGGATATTATGTGTCATATTCAACAGTATACTTGTACCACAGATTACTACATAACTTGTACCGTTGAACATCTAAATTCTGTTTAACATAATGATGAAATAACTATTAGTAAGCAGATAAAATTGTTATGATCACAGCCTATAGTATTGTGTTTATTATAAGTATTATTTAACTAAACTACAGCTTGAACAGAACATTTGCCATCTCTTTTAAAAACACATTCCTATACTATGTTTATTGTTGATAAAAATTATGTTTTATTATATATGAAATATACTTTATCGTGAATTATTTAAAATTGTAAAAGATTAGTAATATAGTAGCATTTCAGGCTATAACTGGCTCTGTTATTAACGTGATTAAAATGTGTAAACTTCTATCGTATTTCATTTTGTTCATTTAAAACTCACGTTATACCTACCTATTCTTAAGAGGACGTATTACGCCATTATTATAATTATAATTTGTGTATAAATAAGCAAAATAAGTCCGCTGCAGTCCTGACATACGTACTCACATTATTATTGAAGATGTAAACTTAATAATTATCGATTTTCGGAATGTCAATTGCAGTAAAACCTACGGACGAAATGATAATTCTGGATCTTTTACACTTCCTTTCATTGTAATGGAGAAACAAAACAGCTGCAAACGATATACCTTCACGTTCATGTTCACTAAATTTCTAGCCAGACTAATAAGATATAATAATATTTTATTTTTATTCAAATCGGAATCTATTGACTAACTAGGCGGTGACACACACGTGATACACAAACTAAGCGATGTTGCCAAACTTCTATCTCTACTATAGAGCTATCTCTACTCGTTCTGAGGCTCCGAGAAAAAGACAGATAACAATACCTCGTTTGACACTTGACAGGGATGTACAAGAGCGGCAATAAGCTATAACTACATGTTAATAATTGGTGCTAGGACCTGAGACATTCCTTAACGAACCAACCAAATTCAACTAACTCGTAATTCAACTACTGAAATCACTACCCACGAAAAGGTTGCACTCAAAGACGATCGAAATTTTACTCTCATCGCCTCAAAGAAGATTCACTACAAAAATAAAGGCTCGTGAGCTTCCCCTCCCTCTCCCCAAATATCTTTAAAGACCGGCAGCGCTCTTGCAGTTCCTCTGGTGTTGCAAATACGTGGGCGCCGATAATCACTTATCATCAAGTGAGCCGTTTGCCCCTTTTCCATAAAAAAAAAACTTGAAAATAACTTTTAGTACATATTTTTTTATTTTAGTGGCAATTTCGTTATTCGGAATTATGCCAATGTCAAGTCAGTCATGGGAATAACACAATATCTAAAAACCGTCATTTGTCACAAACGTCAAATGACTGTTGATGAAAGTTTTTAGATTATTAACAAGACACTTGTTGAGATGTCTACCTTTAATAATGAACATAGACTATTGTTATATATACACTACTATAAACAAACATAACTAAACTTATATCATTAATAAATAATTATTAAATGACACTGACATCTTAATTATGGAAATTGTACAAATTTTAACAAGATGTTGACAGTTGACACTCGCTTATGCTTTATTTCTATGTATTGACTCACTTCCGCAAATAATGATATTGTAATGTTTTTATTTTAACATATTTATAATTTGTATAAGAAATACATAGAAGAACTATTTTAAACAATGGAAGACGTTTTAGTTTTAAAAGACTATAAAACTGCACCTGATATTGTACACGAATATGGTCCAACATTAAAGTTTGGTCACATACCTTTAGTTATTGATAATGGTAAGTATTTAGACTTTTGTGCTAGTATTTTAAATCATTTTATAAAATAAAAAAGATCCTTGTCTTTTATGCAGGTTCCTATCAATGTAGAGTAGGTTGGTCGATATACGATGAGCCAAATTTAATTTTTAAAAATTTAATTGCCCGGCCGCGCAAGGATAGATGTAAAAAAGATGCTGAACCCCCAGTTACGCCACCAATTCAAATAGGAAATGATATTATTAATATAGAAGCTGTTCGGTAAGTTGCGATGTTTTGTTTGCTGTTATTTTATTTTATGTTGCTCTGGGTTGGTTTTAGTATTGCTTGGAAGATTTTTGCGGACAAAGTTTTTTAAATATAATATTTGTGTTTTGTTGCTTACACTCCCGGAGTAAGAAAATGCGTTATATTTGTGAAAGACCTATTTTAGTAACATAATGTTTTATGGCATCTAAAGTTAATAGGCTAGGGTAATGTGACTTGGTAATCATGAAAAGAGTAGCTAATACTACTTATAATTTGTATTTTTGTAATTTACTGCAAGGATTTATTGAATGAACATTACATTCAAATGTTTCTTGTACATAAAAATAAATCACTATTCTACTGTACATTATAAAATAAACTATGGTAAGAAGTTAGTACCTTAATTTTACTGTCTAACACCTTTGTAGAGAATGAGAGGGGAATGGGAGTGGAAAATTACCCATTTTTGATGCGTTTTTAAGATATCAGCACAGTATATAAAATTGACAGAATAGTGTTTCATTTCACTTGTGTTTCTTATATTTAGTTTTCATCATAATTCATTAAAATTGTGTCTCTGGCAATAAGCATAGGCTGGAAAATACAACCAGAACCCTCACAAGCCTATAGTGGCTTGTGACTTTAAGCTTAATAAATTTCCTGGGGACTGATTGTAAAACCCAACCCAAAACTATAAAAAAAAGTACTATAAAATCATCTTGTGGATTGGCTACATCTTGAAATCTGGAGGATCCAAAGCTTGTTATCTACTCTTGCTTGGCTTAGTCTAAGACACCTCTCCTTTTTTTTTATTTCTTTTCTATTCTTTTTTTTACAATTTTACAAAAGACAGATATCTGCATAGTGTGATATTGATGACAATACTATGAGATAACTTACTACTAATAAACTACATGGTACACAATATCTTTGCCTATGAGCCGTTTGGGTAAGCACTAGACCTTCTTATCTACTTTTGCCACTAAGCAGCAGTGCCACCAGAGTTGTGTTCCGGTTTGTAAGGTATACTAATGAAATGAGATTACCTGTACTGTTTGTTTGAGATTATACCTTGTTGTCACTCTGAAAATAATGTCAGTTTCGGTTCTTATGCTCAATAAGTGGAAAGTAGATTTAAAACTTCCACTTCCTGGTAGTATCTGGTTTAAGCCTCAATCTGATAATTTTTTTCAGTTCTAAGCAGGAAGTCTGTTCCAACGTTCCATCAGAGGGCTGAGTCTCGTCTTATGAGCTGAGGCCTGAGTTTCACAGTTTTCTGCTTCAATGAGGTTTCCTCTAAGTTTTGCAAACTTTCTGTGCATGACCATCAAGATGCTATTCTCTCTCCCATCTCTTTTCTGTTTTTATTGACCCTAAAACTTTTGTATTACCATCTCTATGCAGATGATTGACAGTTTTACCAACACTTTGATTGATGGTAGTGTCTGTATGCTCTAATAAGGATCCATTAACTTTTTGTCCTCTGCCTCAGTTGTGCTGTTGAGTTGAATCACTCAACATACTCCAACATTCACATAATATGAGAAATATAAAAAAGTGTCAACATTTTAAATTTTAAGATTTCAGTTGAAGACACAATTTGATAAGAATGTAGTTACTCATTATGAAGTGCAAGAACAAGTATGTGACTACATTTTTTCCCACTTGGGTATTGATAATGAAGGCAGGGTACCTCATCCAATAGTAATGACTGAAGCTTTTGTTACACCCAATTATTGCAGACAGTGTAAGTAGAAAATTCGTATCAAAATCTATGTTCTTTGATATAGTATCATAATTTTCACATGTCAAAAGTCATTCTTTTTTTCTTTAAATTTAAAATGATTAGTAGTACGATATTACAATTTTTTTTAGAAACAGCGTGGGGTTGATCAACTCATTTCAAGTGGTTATAATCATCCATATATTCCTATATAATATAATAATCCTTTTCACAAAGTCTCTGTTTAATAATTATTTTGATTAGAAGTCTTTTTGCACTTACTGGGGTTTTGTTGCACAAATATACATTCTTCTTATGAATAAAGAAAGTATAACTTCAACATACAAATGTTTGTAAAAAATATACACATTCAATAATTAATAATCATGCTATAATATAGCCACTCAAATAAAAAAAACTGATTAAATGCATAAAACATAAAACATATCTTACTTTTATTTACAAAATGAGTCTTACACATGTAGGAGTTTGTTTTCTGTTACTGGCCGCTTGGACGCATAATTAGAAACATTTTAAAAAAGCATCCATAGCTCGTTCTTTTTTTGAAATCGGAGAATAACATTTCTTTCTTGGATTTTTCAATTATTTTGGCGGTAATTCATTCAAAATTTAATCTGAATTTTATTTTTCTCAATATGGGCAAAAATAAAAGTTGTGACGCGTTAACTAGGCAAATAACTGTGAATTTACATATAGATCATAAGTGGGCGTACAGAAGAACAGCTGAGCATTTAAATTGTACTGTTAAGAAAGTTTTTAATGCAATTGATCATTATAAAACACATGGAACTGTTGAAAATATTCTTAGAAAGGCTCGGCCAAGAAAAACCTCTCCTAGAGAAGATACGCTAATCGTTCGTGTTGCTAAAAAAGACCCAAGAAAAGGCTCCAACCAGATTAAAAATTAACTTTTTTCGCCTGATGACCCGAGAAACATTTCGCAAGACTGGTACGCCGAAGATTAGTGGAAGCTAAATTGAGAAGAATCTCTCGAAAGGTACCGCTTCTTACCAAGCAACACCGGGAGAAGCGATTATTATTCGAAAAAAGTATGTTAATTGGATGGTACGAGAATGGAAAAATGTGCTATTTTCAGATGAAACAAAAATAAATATGGTAAATTCCGATGGAAAGCGCTATGTTAGACGTCTTGTAAAGAATGATTTTAATAATAAATACACAAGGAGTATAGTCAAGCACGGTGGCGGTCACATTAAAGTTTGGGGGTGTTTTTCCGGATGTGGAGTTGGACCCGTTCGGAAGATTGAAGGTACAATGGATCAATGGCAATACAAAAATATCTTAGAGCACACAATGATTACCTACTCGGACGATCATTTGCCTGTAACCTGGATCTTTCAGCATGACAATGACCCTAAACACGCGGCCAATAGCGTCAAATGTTTCCTTAGCGAACAGCGTATATCCATTTTAGACTGGCCAGCAAATAGTCCGGATTTAAACCCGATAGAAAATCTCTGGTATATTGTTAAAAAGAAAGTCTCAAACAAACGTAATACCAGTCAAAACGAACTATATGAATCATTTGTTGAAGCATGGAATTCAATCCACCTAGAAAGATGTATGAAATCGATTGAATCAATGCCACGTCGTTGCAGTGCTGTTATTGAAAATAAGGGATACGCCACTTAATATTAATTATAACTATTGGTGGGCTGTGGATAGTAGCTATTTCGTAAATAACAATACTAATTACTAATACTTAAAAAAATATTGTTTTTTTATACTTTTTTGTTGTTGTTTCTAATTAGTTGACCATTATTTGTGCACTTGTGTAATGGGATTTATATTGTTTTTCTAATAAATAATAAGTCGTTGAAAATATTGTTGTCCTATTTATTATTTAATTTCAAAATAAAAACGATTGCGGTGAAGTATCTTACATAATGTCAAGGACCGTTGGTAGTGTTTCTAATTATAAGAACACCACTGTATATACACATATAAATATACGTATATGTGTATTTTAGGTGAAAAGGGCAAATGAGCAAACAACTCACATCCTTTGAAAATAACTAAAATAAACAATCCTATCTGTTTTGACGTAAATCAGACTTCTTATTTTCCTTACAGTATATGCAGCAGAGCTAAGTCTAAGTTTTGATATATATGGTATTGAAGCTCATTGAAGCCTAACTCCTTTTATAAGTACGTTGGAACCTAAATGTCTAACATACGTACGTATTGAGAATTTTATAAATTTAATTTATAAAATTCTCAATACGCCCCCCCCCCACAAATGACCTTTTTTTGACATTGCTTTATTCACTTTGTCGTGTGTAACAAATTATCGCTTGATTTAAAAGAAACGTGTGCGTGTGTGTGTGTACCCATGTACGCACGTAAGACGTTATACTTCTTTAGCGTAACAACAAAACAAAATTAACTAAAAATTTTAACACGCGTGCCAGTACACTTAGTTTGTGAAAAAAAGACATCAAATGCAATTTATTACGGTTTAATTAATAAATGTTTAGTAATATTATTTAAATGCTTAATTGAAATTTACACCGGTAGTAACAGACAGAGCTGATGATCCAAAAGTCATAGGCGAATTTGAAGTAGATGGAGTGTATAAAACTTGATTCGTAGGTGATTGGTAACGTTGAGCAAGTATTTTTTTTCGCAGCCTATACATCTGACACTTTTCAGCGTTTGTTTTTTTTTACTCTTTTAATTCTATTCGCATCTTCCTTCCGGATGCGATAATGTTTACTATTCATAGCATTAGACCTAAGCACCTTGAAAACTAAAAAGAAATAGATAATTAATACTATAGTGATAAATATATAAGAAAAGATTAATTAATTTTCCATATACAGATACCACCAAGATACCAAAAATAAGTAGAATAAACTATTTATCAAATAATAATGTAATAATATTAATTTATAATGTAAACAAATAAAAAGAATACATACCGACAGTTAACCTCTATAAATTCACTTAAAAAGTTAATAGTATATATAGTTCTTTCTTTTCTTTTATTTAAAAAAAACGTTAGTTTCCTCTGTAGGAATTTCTCATGTGTGGCGGAGGCAATTTACAGGCACATGGACAAACACCCAGACAGGGAACTTATATTTGTAGTCCGTACAAATAACAGTCCCGTGCGGGAAGCCAAATGCTCAGCCATTACGCCACCGAGCTGTCTAGTTCTATAATACCGCTTTTATTACTAATACTCAAAATAAAATATCATTCACCACCATATATAATTTAAAATTATACACACATACACATATGAATTTATGTATGAATATATGTTTTTTATCTCCACTGATATAAAACACGTGTTTGATGACGAATGTATCTTATGGGTTTACAAAACACTTTTGTAAAATTGTTTGATTTACATTGTGTGAGAATTTTATTAGATGTAAGTGACTCAAGTACAAGTAGTGTCACCATATTGTAATAAGCAAACATTAGCCATTCGTGAAGTTATTGCTCTATATATAAACTCTTAGAAAAGTTTTTTTTTATTTTTCTGTACATGTACCGGTGTGTTTGATTTCATTATTTAAATTATTTCAGTGTTGTCTGAATTATTATTTGAGGCGTATGGTGTGCCTGCTGTGAGCTATGGTGTTGATTCCCTGTTCAGTATGTACAAGAATGATATTGGTGACTCTTCTCTTATTGTCAACTGTGGATATCACACAATACACATTATACCTGTCATCAAAGGAAAAGTTATCGCTGAACATGCAAGAAGAATTAATTTAGGTAAGAAAAGCTTCTAAAAGGATTACAAGTTTTTTATTAAACATTTCTATTTTGGAGAATTAACCATAAGAGCTGTCCCTTGGCTTGATTGAAAACGCTTGCAACGCTGGTATTTTTGATCTGCTATATTATATCCTTCCATCCATCTGTCGAAGGCGATGAAATATTCCTGGCATTATGCCTATCCCACGAGATGGGATAATGTATTTTCCTTGGTTGTTGTTAATCTCATCAGGTGGAGAAGTTTCAGTGTTGAAACTAGGTGTCCGGTTACTTCGCCCACGGAACGAAACGCATAAGTACATGATGTCTCTACTTCAAGGCGGTATTCTACCAGCCTATAGTAGCCGGCCCATTCGAGCAGCAGCAAAAGCCGTTGCTTGGCTCTATCACGTATCTCTAAAATGATTAAAAAAAAACTTGCCGCGACTCTGCAAATTTCTAACGCTTTTAAACTCTTCTATTAAAATTTTTAGCGCCTGTTTTTTTACTTTATTTTTATAATCATTGAAAGCTTCGATAGTCCTTCTACAAACATTATAAGGCTTTTGGTAGTCTGTTTGCTGAACGAAACTTATTTCTTGTGCTATCTTCTAGGTAGTTTATTGAAACTGTCAGAATCCGAGACACTGAATGTATGGTGTATAGTGACATAGTCTAAACTTACCTATAGGAGTGCGACGACGCGGTAGGCTTTTACTTGTCAGTATAAGTTTTAGGAAATTTAACATCTCAAAATATCAATGAAATTATGTTTCAGGTGGCAGTGAAATAATAGGCTATTTGCATAAATTATTACAATTAAAATATCCAGTTCACGTAAATGCAATAACTATGTCACGCATTGAGGAAATCCTCCATGAACACAGCTCTATAGCCTTGGACTATCAAGAGGAAATCAGAAAATGGGCGAACCCTGACTATTATGAAGCAAATGTAAAAAGGGTACAATTACCTTTTGTGCAAACCACAACCTCTTCAGGTCTCACCGGTATATTCCTTATTATATCATATTATGATTTTTTGTATTTACGCGAACACTACACTGCACTGCAGTCTATGATCATATCCTAGATCGCCACAACCATTATATCATCGTGTGCCAATCGTGTGACTGTGACATCTAGACGACAACACCTTAGTCCCCTCGTGCCCACGGCTGCTGTAAAGCACTCAAGACGTCGGGAATGTATAAACAAAATTAAACATGATAAAATCCATAAATAATAGTTATATTTCAAATATCATATCATATTACTTAATTATAAATTATTCGGCCGTTAGCATAAAATATATTTAATTGTTATTAAAGCCGAACAGCAGAAAGAGCGAAAGAAAGAAATGGCACGCAGGCTTCTGGAAATAAATGCAAGAAAACGTGAAGAAAGACTAGCAGAAGACGAAGAACAGTTGAACCAGCTGCTAGCAATTCAAGTGAGTAAAATGAATTGTATCTATCTATTCATATCAGTAATTTAATGAACAGTAAATTAAATAATCTTCAAAATATGTTCTACATGTGTTATTTCGATACAAAAAAAAATAAAAGGACCATCTTACCATACTTGCCTGGCCTAGGAGGATTTGCTATAATTGCCAAACTCGGTAAGTTGATTGGCGATCTTAGTACCAGACATCTCGCACCTTAGTTTCTGCTGCTCTTCTGCTTACTACACCCTCAGAAAGAGAGGAGGAGGTAGAATCGGACGCCGTTACTGCACGGATTTTTTTTGAATTTTCTCCTAAATTTAACCTTAAAAAAACACTTAAGTATATAAATATTATTTGCATTATTATATTACACAGGACTTAATAGAAGATGGTGATACAGACGAATTCAATGAGGCTATTAAAGGATTTGATATAAAAAGTGATGAGGATCTACAGGTATTTATAATATTTTTCATATATTTAAAAAAATTTAATTTTTTACTAAGGTTTTTTTTGAAGCCACAACCCTCTTAATTCTAAGTGCGTGCCTGACCTTGAGGTACTTCAGGATAGTATTGTCTGATTCGGTAACATCAAAATAACTAGTATCGACCATTAGTTATTCATTGTTTCTTCCCCTGATCAGCAGAGCAACTTCTGTTGTCTCTCAGTTTCACTCAGTTGTCTTTCAGATACAGAGCGCTAGTATAATTACACGCTGCGAGGCATTCCATCTTAGTCTTCAGGGGTGTCAACGCATCTGTAACCTCTTTCGATTGAAGTTATTTTAAGTTGTCCACGGGTTAAAAATGCTACTTACCATCAGGGCGTCTGGCATATTTCATTTTGATGTTTATTTCGCCAACTATTGTAGGCCAAGAGATTTATTTTGCCGTCACTATTGAAACCAGGAAGGGTGACGAATCATTTTATGTCGTTACCTAATTTGGCAAAAGGCTGCTATAAAAGCATCATATTGATGCTAACAAATTAAAAATACTATCAAAGTATACATTCCATTCCATTTTTTTAGAGACAAATTTCCAACTTGAATATGCGTATTGAGAAGAACAAGCAGCGTATAGCAGCTGCGGCAAATCCTGAAGAAATGCCGGAACCAAAGCCTTCGGGTCGCTTTCAGCCACCTAGCGACCCTGAGGCTTTTCAAACTTGGCTTAACGATACGCGTGCCAAGGTATGTATTTTATTTTGATTGACATTATTTGAATTAACTACATTTATTTCATATATTTTTAAATTAATAGACACTGGAATATTCTGTTTCATTCACAATGAAAAATATAATATAAATAGTCATCATATACTAAAGGTTTACGTTGTATTGATATAATCTAAATTTAGAACCTAATCAAATTTAAATTATTAAATTTTATAAAATTTTTGGAGGTAAAAATTTTGTTGTAAATTGCAAAGTTAATTCATTGATTGGCTCGCAACATCCATAGAACGGCAAAATGTGCGAACCGCTAGCGTTTGATGCTTACAATAAACCGGTTTAACTGTGAACTTTAAGCTTTGAGCTGTGCGAGTCGTGTGTGATTGCAAGGTCCTACCATCTAAGTTTAGAAGAAACGAAACGTACATTCATTCTTAGAAGTTCATTTCGAAGTTTGGCAAAGTTAGGAAACCTTCTATCTTTAATTTCGATCGTTAGTGGATAGCACTAGAGCACCGACTACAACACCCTCTAAAATATTGAAACCTATGCGCAACCGTGGGACGTTTACGGGTTGCTGATTTACTCTACACTCTTCTCAGTCTTACGAGTAGGCAGAGATTATGGATTTCCATTGCACGGTTCTGCGTAGCCGAAAGTAACCTCCGCGGCTCACTTTTCGCTAGAACGTATCTATACTAGCGAATTTATACTAATACATAAAATTCTAAGTTAGTATGTTTGTACGGTTTTAATTTAAAAACGAATGATCTGATTTTGATATTTCTTTTTCTCTGAATATTTCTTATAATTCTAGAAAGTTGCTATAGGCGGTTTTATCTAAATATTACAAAATTTTATAGTTTGTGTTTGTGACGGACATAAACCGAAATTTGGAAAACAACCTATTTCATGAATAAAGTTTACACTTACCTCAATTAAGAGTTCCCTTAGGACAAAATTTGTAATCACGCAGACGAAACCGACGACAGCCACTAGTTTATTTGTGATTACATGTTTAGACGCACATGCCGTAAGCTTCGGGGTCGTAAATCGTAGCATTATTACGTATTCGTTTGATCTGCGCTTCCGCCGAAACGCGCTTGCACAGAACAATAATACGACAACACAGTGACATCCGTTTGAGTTTTGACCACAGTTTGAGTCATCGGCAATTTTGACAACGCGCTTACCACCCGCATAGGCCGAATGCGTCACGACGTCATCATCATCATTTCAACCTGTCACAAGTCCCCTGCTGATCATTGGCCTCCCCAAAAGATTGTCATATAGCACGGTCCTGAGCCGCAACACTATGCAGGTCTAACTATAACGTCTCGTGTGCCCGCGCACCAGTACCGCGAGGTGGTGCAGCGGCGCGAGGCGCGGCGCGCGCGGCGAGCGGCCATGCTGCGGCGGCGCACGGCCGCGGCCGCGGAGCGCATGCGCGTCATCTCGCGCCTAACCGCCGCCGGCGACGACTTCGGCATGCGCGACTCCGACTGGGATGTCTACAAGAGGTACTTGAGCGCACACGCTCTGTCTTTATATCTGGTGTTCTGTCGTACGTAGACGATGGAGTAATAATGTAAGTTGTAAGGTTAAAATATCTATTCATATATTTCGGTACTGTGGCTGTATGTTTTCACATAACAAGAGATCAGGACATCGAGTTTTAATTTGAAACATATTATTCGAATAAAATGTCGTTATTCTCATCTTCAACAGCAGTAAATTTATATTTGGTCGTAGTATTTATAAGTATAACTTAAGGGCCCCTATTTGAATACAAACTTGTTTGTTTTATAACTAGCCTTCAAAATCGCTTTGGCAAACAACACATGTCGGGATAACCATCTCGAAAAATACTAGACCAAAAATAAGCAAATTCATAAAGTGTAATTCTGGCTGAAATCTATATTTTGTCCATCATAATAATTATTTACATCATAAGGTACATTCACAATCATGATATGTATCATTATTATCACTTTAGCATCAGTCGGGAGGCCGATTCTGATTCAGAAGCGGACGGCGAACGCCTCGTAGAACTAGAAGAGGCACTGCGAGAGTTCGAGCCGCAACAACCCAGCAATCAGCACCACCAATTGCATCTAGCCATAGAACCCTACAGGTACCTTTTTTTTGTAGTAAAACCAATTACTGTATTAAAGTAAAAGAAGGTTATAAATAATCAACTGAGATCATAGGCTTCTCTCATTTTTTATAGATAATGTTTTGGATCCGAGAAGGGTCCCCGCTACGCTTCTTCAAGTACATGTGAAGTCTCAGTTACACAGCACTCTTATATTTATATTAAACATACTTATTAACAGGTTGAATGCCACGGGGGTCACCGGTGACCGGCACTTAACTTGGCTGTGACGCCATGGGGGCCACCGGTGACCGGCGTGCCCAGATTGAAAAAAAAAATTAGACAAATGACAATACTTTTTATTTATTATCATCTTTGATGTAGTGTTGTGAAGAAATTAATGCAGTATAGAACATCTGAAAATAGTTTTATTTATACATGTAACATAGTTTTATGTTACGATGGTCGTATTGAAACATTCTAAACAAAGAAAGGGTGACCCAGCACAGTCTTTACAATATGCCACGACTTTTTTGCTACAGTTTTTTTTTGCAATTATTCATCCTAGCTTCTTTGATTTTTATTTGGTAACAAAATTAGCAAAATCTACGCACCGTTTCAGCTTTTCCCGGCATTGCTTTTAATTCATGTCGGGGTTTCCTGCATCATTATCACGCCATTTTGTTAAATACAATGCAACTTTCAATGTGAAGTCAGAAAAAAATGCAAAACATAACAAAAAAAAATTTAAAATTAAAACTAAGCAAAGAGAAGAAAACAAAAAAAATGTTATAAAATGTTAATGCTGTCTTTGCCACGATTTATCTGTGCTGCAACGTTGCCGTGAAAAGGACCTCACTTAGCTATGGCCTCAGCTGTAATAAACAGCCTTAGCGCTGATTTTCAGTCAGTTCAGCTGCAATATATATGCGGTAGAAAAGAAAAAAATTAAAAAGAAAAGTTAATTTGCCTGTGTTTCATCTGCATGTGTTGTGTTTTTACGAAAACAAGATGACTCGGATAATCACATATACTTTTAACCAACAGAATATGGGATAAATGAGATGGGATATTTCAACATTACATGTATCGCTTCATAGAAAATTCATCATGGCGCTACGGACAATCCCGGTAAAATGGGCGTGGTATTCAACCTGTTAATTAGCGAACCGAACACTTAGATCTGGAATATATAAAAATTAAATGGGAATGTGCTACTTGCCATCTCTTTCTCCACTTGCCAATCTCATCTGCACATGATGCACTCAGTTAAGCTACAAACGAGACCCTAGCGACCAAATTGTGGCGGAAAACCCATCTGAATGTGCAGCATCACATGTGCGAGTGTACCGACACTGTGCTCACAAACCCGCTTGCCCAGTGTGGTGAGTATGGTCAAACCTTACGAGAAGCCGGATTTGCTGACGCTTTCTTAAAGCGTACTGTACCGTTATGTTCAACAAATACATAGACGAATGCCGCATGCTAGTTTGTTTTACACTATTTAAAGAATTGGATGTTTACGTCTCAGTCAGTCGGTTGTATTTTGATGCAATTCACAATTATTGGCACAAAGTTCGGTCCTGACACAAGAGTCGACTCGGCATAAATGTAAACGAATAAACTCTGCTAATAATTAAAAGTATGCACCCCTGTATATCCTGTTAAGGATAACAAGTGTGAACAGTGGCGTGACTTTGATCCTAGGTCGTAGGTATTAAAATCAAAGTATTTGTATCACAAAAACGTAGTCACCCTTTTTTAAGAAATTAGCTAAGGTCGACACTGCCTGTCCTATATGGTGACTACTAGCAGTCGAGGTAGAGCCAAGCGGCAGCTTTTGCTGCTGTTCAAATGGGCCGGTTCCGGTCAAGCCGGTACCACGGCCTCGCCGAATACCGGCGTGAAGTAGAGGCATCTTGTGCTTCTGCGTTTCTTTCTTGTGGTGTAACCGTAGGCAGCCTCCCCCGCCCTCCCCCTTCTCATCCTCCCTCCTATCTCGGAAATACCTTTAAAGGCCGCCAACGCACCTGCAGCAACTCTAGTGTTGCTAAAGTACATGGGCGACGGTAATCACTTACCATCAGGTGAACTGCTTGCTCCTTTGCCGCCTTTCTCATAAAACAAGCGTGCGTTGCTTAAACTGTTACGAATCCTGTAGTGTGTCATAACAATGTAATATATGTATATGTAAAGAAAGTATAAATAAGCATGTTTATTTGGCAATAACAAAATAAAAATAACTACTTAATAACAAATAAATAAAAATAACTAGTTGTGTAATGTCAAAATGGACCCTTCTGTGGGATCACCACAGCACTGTTTCTCAGTCGGGATCTTCATTGACTTCATGAACAACGGTTGGACGCGTCATGGACAAGGACACGTTGGTCATATACTTGAAAATTATGTGTATGACAAAATAATTAGCCTCAGGTATTAAAATGGATTTTCTATTTCAGGGCTCCAGAATTAATATTTCAACCGTCTATGATGGGTAACTTGGAAGCCGGTTTAGCCGAGACTATGGAGTATGTGTTTAAACACTTTAGCCCAGACGATCAACTATTGTTGGCAAATAATGTCTTTCTTACTGGAGGTTGTTCGCAATTTCCAGGTTTGTTACACATACATAATTAATGGTTTTTTGAAGTTACCGTATTTTCCCAATACTTTTCTTCCCGTGGGTATCGTATGAAAAAGCCTTGAAATCTCATGGCAATCTCCGGGAGATAATCCGGCGACGTGGCTCTGTTTGCGAGAAGTGAAAAATTTTATCAAATGCTGGTGCGTCCGTTTTAATGATACGTGATTAAAATTTTATTACATAACAACTTTTAAATTAGAAATAAAAATTCCATTATTTGACTTACAATTGTTTTAGAATACGAGTTCGTGTTCTTAGTTGTTACGTTAATGATTCTAACGCAGCAGAGACAGCCTGCAATATCAATGTTGCGTTAGGAGAGGATACCAATATGACTACGAGACAATATTGCCCATTTTGACCCAAAACACGAGAAATGCCCGCGTTGAAGCTTGCCTCGCTTTGAGGAGCAGGTACAGGAATTAAGGAATTTTGGGCAGAAAATGTCCATGCGGTAGGAGCTAAGTTTTGCAGGATCTGTCGCAAACAAATGCTCCAAAGTCTTCGTCAGACATCTGTATATCGAAAGAGCCCGGTGAAACCACACTCTGGTGTGAGTAACGACCCAAGAGCCAAGCTTATTCGACATTATTCCGATGACATCCCGGATGTCAGTCTGAGATAGATTAAAATGGCGCCGGAATCATACCTGATGAAAGTGGGTGAAAAACCGATACTTGTAGTTCTTCAGAAGCTGTTTAATTACGACGGTTTACGCCGAACGCGTAGAGTAGAAGCGTGATTGTCCTATTCTTCAAGAAAGGGGATGAATGTCTATAACTATAAACGGAAATCGCTTCTAAGCTGCGTCTACGTGCTGTTTTCGAGAGTCATCACAAATCGTCTAGTAAACAGACTTGACGACTTCCAGCCTCCCGAACAAGCCGACTTCCGGAAAGGTTATTCTACCATAGACCACATGTATACTATTAACCAGATTGTACAGAAGACCGAGTCGTACAATTTACTATTATATCTGGCGTATGTGAACTATGAGAAAGCGGAAATTGGGCGATGCTAGTCTCTATAGCGGTGCCAGATAGACTCCCGGTATATCGATGTTCTGTGAAATTTGTACAATGAGGCTACTATGTCTATCCCTGTACAGAACTAGAGAACGAAAGCAATCTAATTGCAGAAAGGTGTACGACAGGATGATGTTATTTCCCCGAAACTCTTCACCGATGCATAGGAAGATGTTTACAAACTACTGATACAGTATCAACATCAATGGCAAATACATCACTCATCTTCGATTTGCCGACGACATAGTTCTTATGGCAGCATTGCTGGAGGAGCTTAGAACTATGCTCAATGATCTTAATAGTGTCTCCCAACAGGTTCGTTCTTAAGATGGACATGGACAAGACGAATATCATGTCTAATGTCTATCTTACACCAAGATCGGTTGTTGTTGGGAACAAAAGGCTCAAAGTTGTCGACGAGTACGTATACTTAGGACAAATTTTTCGATTAGGAAAGTCAATAAGTCAACTTCTACCCAGAAGTCAATCGACGCATCCAAAACTTCAAGAGCAAAGTAAACAACCAGTGCGTGTTTCCAGTGATGACTTACGGAATCGCGACTTGGTCTTTCACTGCAGGTCGCATGAGGATGGCCCGCTGAGCAACTTTGAGCCGAGCATAGCACTTTCTCTGCGTGAGAGAGACTGCAACGGTGATATCTGTAGCAGAACTAGAGTAACCGACATAGCCGTTAGGACCAGCAAGCTGAAGTGGCAATGACGGCCCATAATACACATATTTGTGATCTATGACTACCGTTGGGTAAGATAGATTCGCGAGTGTCAACCACGTACAAGCAAACGCAGGGAGGGACGACCTGGACAGTATAGTGGCAAGTCGTGATGGATACATGTAGGTCGCTCAGGACCGAACTTTGTGGCAATATTTGGAGGGTCTACGTTCAGCAGTGGACGAACGAACGAAAAAGAATATTAACGTATGATGAAAAGTAAATTCTCTACGATAATATGTATATATTTACGCCTTGTTCCCAATGGGGTTAGCAGAGACAATCTTCTTCAACTTCCTACGGTCCTGACATACGTCTTTCGCTTCTTCCACTTTCATCAATCTTCGCATGCATGCTCGTTGGTTTAGAGTACTACGATAATCGCATTCGAAAAACGCAGTGGCTGAACTCGAGTCGTCAATGAATGTTCGCCATTATTGCTCCGTGATAACGCAAGACCTCACACTGCTCGACAAACCATTTTAACATTACAAGACCTGCAGTAAGAAATCATTCGACAGCCTCCGTTCTTGCTAGACCTAGCCCCAATTGTTTACTGTCCATTTTTTCCGCAAATTGGACAATTTGGTTCTCAGGACGTGGTAAAAAATGCCTTCATATACTTTGAAGAGTCCAGATCCCTAGAGTTCTATCGCAAAGGGTTAGATGATCTTCCCTCTAAGAATAGGAAGAAGCGAGCTTAATATTTGACAATCATTAGCATTTTAATAATCCACTGCTGAACATAGGCCTCACCCAATGGATGGATTGACGTAATCGACGCGCTTGGCCAAAGGGAGTTGGCTGGCACCTTAGACCTCTCCGGCACCTGTGTGTGGCATTTCAGAGATGGTTATTCTGACATATCTCTTAGACGACTTTTTCAGCACTGATATAAATGTTATAGGTGTAAGTGGGAATTAATAATCTCTTTCTCTAAATGCCAACTTCATGTTATACCCAAGCTAGCTAAATAAAACTGGAGACCGAATAATGGGGGAATATCCAGCCGAATTTGCTTTACCCAAACTCTACAAACTGGTGATGGGGAGCTGCCTCCCTCCCTTAAGACTTATTTTCACTGAAAGAGCAGCGGCTCGCAGCAGCCTGGTGAACAGATTAAGGTGTATGCAATGTGGTATTAATAAATAAATAAAAACATCTCAAGAAAACTCGCGTGTCTAATAATAAAGATAGTTCATTTGAATGTTTGTATCATAGCACTCAACCGAAGAAAACCAAAAATATCAATTTCTCCTCAATATTTCACTTAAATTGTTTCTTCTTGTTTTTCATCAGCCTGTTGTTTACATTAATATTAGCTAAACAACGAGGTTCGCGAGCAAGAGTTTTAACTTTCGTTTATGAACATAGTAAAATATTATTCTCATAGCATATAAAATAACTTTTTTTTAAATAAAAAATGATCTCTTAGTACCCTATCGTGGACATAATAATACACGATTTGATTACACATGATATGGTTTAAATTATTCGAATGTATTATATTTTATTTTCGGGTTTTCATCGTTCACAACTAACTATTATGTTTATTTTCAGGTTTGAAAGAAAGATTAGAAAGAGAGCTTCTTGAAATGCGACCATTTCAGTCAACTCATAAGGTTGTGATGGCGAAAAACCCTAGTCTCGATGCCTGGTATGGCGCAAGAGATTTTGCAGGTAGCAACGAATTCGAAAACTGGTGCATATCTAAAGAAGAATATTACGAAATGGGCGCAGAATATTTAAAAGAACATCACGCAAGTAATAAATATTATAAGAGCCCTGCACCTATCGTAGATAATACGCTCGCTCCAGCTGGGGACGCGAATGTAGTTAAAGAAGAGATAGTTGTAGATTGCTAATTTTTTATGTATTAGAATTCTTTTGTATAAGTAAAACAATAGAAATAAATAATTTGGTTTGAATTAAAATTACCTCAAACAAAATGACAATAAAACGGTTGTGAGATTTGGTTGTGTAATGTCTGTCACGTGCGTTTGAAAGAGCTATGGATATTAAATACGAGAGGGTGTTTTAAAGTTCGCAGAATTAATCGCGGTCAAGGAGGGAAAATAAAGGTTCAAAATTATTTTATTTTTCTATATATTCTCCTGCAAGACGAATACATTTTTAAGACCTTTCGATTAGTTTATTTATACCTTCAAAAAAAGATGATCCTTCCGTTCGTTGACAAAAAAATACGAGGAAAATCTTCATTGGTGGAAAATTTCTTTCCACGAAGCCCTTTTTGGTGGGTGATTTAAAATATCCAAGCCCACCTAGTGCAGGGCAGCCAGTGGAACACGGCTCTTGTGGACGGGCGTATTGTCGTGCAAGAGCAGGACACCGCTGCTTAAATTTGCACTTTTTTTTTTAATAGCTTTTAACCGCTATAGGATTGTTGCGTAGTATTCTCCGATTATAGAGACATCTTTATCCTTATAATCGATCTACAATATTCCCAAAAAACTCGCTTTCCGGCGGATTATGACACCTTAAATTTCTTGGGAGGTGCTCCTCCCGTTTTTATGCCACTGCATGAAATCCTGGTTAGACTTTGGTTGATAATGTGTATCCAAGTTTCATCTCCAGTAACATCATATCTACGTCTATATCTACGTCTTGCTCTTGAAGACGAAGTTTCGGTGGCATCTTTCTGACGGATCCGATGACGATTGCCTGCGTTTTGCCGACATTCACCGACAACCTCCAGACAGAGAGGGAGTTGGGTAGGGTGTCAAGATCTCTGTGCATTTTTCTCGCTGCGAGCTCTGCTCTCACGGAGCTGGTAAAGTAAGCCGCATCGATAGCGTACAGAGGGAGCAGCGAGGATTAGTCTTTTGGAATGTCCTTGGTGAAGACGGCATAGCAGACTGGAGAGAGGCAGCTGCCCTGCGGGACTCCTGCGGTGATGGATCGTTCACCGCACAAACTGTCTTCCACTACCACCTTAAAATCTTTTCTCTTTGCGGAAGGAGGCCACGTAGCAGCGAGGCAGAGGGTGCAGCGACAGCTTGTACAGTAATCCGTCGTGCCACACTCGATCGTACGCTTTTTCCATCTCTAGGAGCACTGCAATTGCCGTCCCTATTTTATTATTTGCTGTCACGGCATAATGCGCCACTCGTGACAGTTGGAGTGTCGTCGAGTGCTCGGCCCTGAAACCAAATTGTTCCTCACGGAAGTTTAGGTCAGGTTTCATTAGTCGCAACAGGAGCTTCTCAAACACCTTCGAGATGCTGGGTAGCAGTGTTATGGGGTGATAACTCGAAGCGTTGAGTATATCTTTCCCAGGCTTGGGGAGAATTATTATTCGCCTCAGCTTCCAATTCTTGGGGAAGTGCCCCGAGCGCAGGATTCCGTTGAAGGGCCTGGTGTAGACTGCTATGGTTTACGGTGCAAAGTGCCGTAGAGCAGTATTTGTAATTCCATATGCGCCCGGGGCTTTCTTTGGTCTGTTTTGACGGCGTAAGCAAAGCCCCATCTCGGGAAAGGACACATAAGGACCAGTCTCGGAGTATAGGAACAATGGCGTATCGCAATACTAAAATCTTTATCTTTCCCCCGCAACTTTACTTCAATCTCACAGACTAGTAAGGAGTGGCATCGCAGTGCGAGTCCCGGCACCGCGGTCACCAAACCGTTTGCCTAACGAAGTGAGTACGGGCAAGCCTTCCTTTTGGCTTTTGCTGACGATTTCTTGGAGCAAAATATTCAGCAAAGTGACACTCATATCAATGTTTTTCAAAAATAGCATGTACACCATCTTGAATTTGAAATATGTCAATTTCGTAATCAGCGTACCGAGAATCCTCGAAAAACGAAAACAAATGAACACCCGTACCGATATTTACGAAAAATTCCATGTTCGCCTTGGATTTGAATATTGATTACATAATCGTAATCTAGGCCCCAGGAAACCTCGAGAATGACACCTGTATCGATATTTTTCCAAAAACCTGATATCCGCCATCTTGGATTAAAAAATGGATGTTGATCTTCGTTATGTTACAGAAACTACACCCAAATCAATAATTTTCAAACGATCCAAATCGTAAGCCTGTTCCATCGCAAAGTACCGGAGGGAAGTTTAATAACAATACCTTTTACTCTGTCGCGCGTGATCGATAATGTTCTTATTGTTGTCAGTACAGTAGTTTTAAATTACATTAACGACCATAGATCGTCAGTTTTCTTTTTGTTTAGGCGCCTGAACGCTTTAGTTATATTTGTATGGATATGTTTAATATTAAAATCAGCAAAATCTACTTTCTAATTCTTCCTTTCGAATTAATTTTGCCAGTTTCTAAATTATTTTCGATGTGCCTCTAACTTTGTATGTAGTTTGATTTTTGATATCTAAGTGATGCTCTCGGATTAAAATTATAATGTATGGCACTCTTTTGTAAGAATATAGTTTCTATTTTAGATGCGCGTCCCCACAGCAATGCAATGACATTATGCTATGGAAATAACAGAGATAAAGTATTCTAGCTGTTTCGCCATTCGTCAATTTCTTATTTTTCTTACAGCAGCATATGCTGCTGAGCTAAGTCTAGCATCGAGCTTGGATAAAGGAGGGCCCCATAGTAGCTTTGCAACAAGTTATTTTAAGAAAAACTGGTATCGACAAGACAGTAACTCTTCTCCATATATAAGTACATATTTCCATTTAATCACACATTATTAGCATTAATTAGACGTATATGTTCAGCTGTAAACTTGAGGCAGGTTGTAATGACCATGATGATAATAATAGGTAATAGTAGTTTAATAGTATTCTATTCGGCTTAATTGCCGCACAAGGATTATGGAATTATTACAACAGGTTATTAAAATAAAAGAAATATTTAGCCACAAATATCATGGCACGTTTATTTTTCTCCACTACATGGCGACTTCTAAAAGAATCGTGACTTGTTTTGCATTTCATATAGTTTTTTTTAATTAGAACTCTCCAAAAGAGCACTAATGAATAATTTTAATGTATATTTTCCATAAAATTAAATAAACTCTGTATTTATTTTGATCTCAATATAAATTACTATGAACTGAAAAAAAAATTAGAAACGCTTTGTTAGTTTGCTAATTATATTGATTGATGATACTAATATAATATAAAGAGTACATTTAAAAAATCACATTAAAGCATATACATAATGCTGACTACATAAAAACCCTTACAGCCTCTTTACCTTCGTGTCATTAAGTAAACTCATAAAATAATAATATAAGAAACACGATTTTCACGCGTCAAAATCCATTAAAGTACATTAAGGTACAGACAGCGAAACGACAACAGGTTCAAGTAACCTTTTCCCCAATAACACAAGAGGTTTAGACTCGATTATTTTGTGTGGATAACTTGAATCTTGGCTTACAACAATTTTATAATAATATATGTATTTTCTTACATAGTTTCTTTTAGAAAGAAATAAGTTCTGTAATCATCGACAATCATTAAGTAACTAACTCGAACGAACGGGCATTTATTGCTAACTAAAATAGAATTTGAATAGTGTTTTCCCAATATAGTTTTGACATGTAAATAACATGATTGTGTAAATAAATTTAAGTTATAATCAGCCCCATAAAATAAAACTAATAATAATTTATCACATCTTCAGACTATAATATAATAAACAACATATTTCGTAAAGGAGGCTGTAAAGGAGCTATATTCACGTGCAATATAATACACCACAGTTAACAAATCTAACTTATTTAAAAATATAAACTAGCCTAAAAATTTTAACAATAAAAAGAAAAACAGTTGCAGTTAAAAATATTGGTCATCAAAACTCTGTAGAGCTATAACTAAATGACCGAATCAAGTCTGTCATGCCATGATGTTTGTTTATTGGATTTTAATAAAATTGCAATTAAACGTATGTAAAATACTCCAAAATTTATTACTTTTAGCTCTTAGCCATGTAATATATTATTTTGATTATATATAACTACAAATGGTAAAAAACCAGTGACTTAGAAATAGCTCTCAGTATATAAAAAAACGTTAAAATCCTTAGGCTGTACTCTCGTATGATTATCATGTAAGCAACGCAATATGTTGTCAAAGCGGAAGTTCGCGTAAATCTAACGATACAATACAACTAAATATTTATGTATCTTAGACGTTATGATTATACAAGGCTCACTGTTATTTGCTCATAAAACTACCACAATCAAGTAAACTGGTCGGCGGCGCGCCGTCTCGGCCACCAAGACTAGTACTCTGCCTCGACAAGGAAAGTATACATATTATATATTCACGGGATAAGGATATGTACGATTTCTTTAACCGATTTTTTTTTCCAAAAGATGAATCATAATACTAAAACTTGGGTTGGTCCTTCACCACAACCGATCCGATGTTAAAAAAATGAAAATTCTACAAAATAATCTAAGGTTCGCTGATGCTTACTTTTGGTGAGTATTCTTATGTTTCGACGTTGTGGATTCTTTTAGTAATTCAGTCTTTTCCTACGGTTGAAAAGAAAATAAGTAGAGAAAGTGAAAATATAAAATCATACCCTTTTTACATAAATTCAAATAGTTCAGTATTACACTCTAAGTATAGTAACTAACATCGGTATGTAAAATAGTTTAACAGCAAAGATAAACAAATTGCTGACATGTCCAAATATGGTTAAAAATTTGTGAAAGAACACACGCAATTTATAATTCTTCGCTGCTTTCTTAGGGGGGTCCTAATTTTTTACCAAATATACTCCTATTACTAATCCACCATATAATATGTGGCTTTGTTTAACATTGAGAGTTTATCTCGTAATTAAAAAGGACCATTTATCCTTGGCTTTCTCTCTTGACTCTTATAAGAACGAGAGGAAACGATGCAATAAAGTTAAAATAATGAAGGATAAACAATTATAAAGATAATGAACAACAAATAATATTTTTAATTCTAGGCTTTATAAAGAAAAGTATTTCATCCTACAAGAGTCATAAAGAGGAAGTAAGGACACAATATACTAAATATTTAATATGTACCTAGTTTGCTATGTTGGTGTTTCTATTTCCCATTCATAATATCTATGGATAATACAATGGTATCAACACTGAGAAGCACCGTAGATAAGGTGCTCGACATTGTTTCTACGTCTATTGTTAAAATATAGTTTTAACTTTTTTCTTCAATGGTGAAGTGGTGAATTCATTTAAAAATGGTAGTTGCAAGATTTATATTACTCATTAACCAAAGTTCTAGTTTGTCTAAATAATACTGTTCTCAATGGCTTGGTAGAAAACTTAATAAAAATGACGGTAATTTCAAAAACACGGAAAACGTTAACGCTATTCTTCTACTTTTATTTTATCAGGGCAACTAAATGCATCCGTCATGTTATTTTATCTTAAAGTATTGTGTACATACATACATCTTTAATTAAAATGATAAATGAGATATTGGCCTATTTTCTCGTGTTTCAAATACAGAACTATCAAAATATAAAAAAATATTGAGGACTATCAAACAACATCCATATGTATATATTATTATTATCATTATCATGTATATCTACAAGGAAATTTTGATTTTATTACCCAAAGTATACTTCTGCACTATATATTCTATGATTATTTCCAATAATGTTCTTATCAGTTCAATATTCATTTCACCATTGTAGAGACAATGTCACCTCTACAAATCACAAGTTCTTATTATAATTATAATTTCGAATTGATACCTTTCTCCACTTCAATCGAATAAATAAACCCTACCAATATTTACAATATCCCACCCTCAGCGAATGGACACACACAACATCGTGGATATAAAATAATGTCATAGAAAACAACAACTTAAACGGAAACAAAACAATATAATATAGAGAATACGAAACAGCTATTTTTAGAAGTGGTTAAATAACACTATGAAACCGAGTTCTCTACAACATTTATTTCCAATTCTACCCTGACCTGCAAACTTAACTAAACTTACACTACCACATCATTTACATAGAAATGGCACCAATCTATCTTTGATATCAATAATGGCAAACCATAAGGAACCCCCGCAGCGGACACGTCGCTCGCACTCCACTGTGCAAAAGAACTTTGTCTCGAGATACTGGAAGACTACTGCGCTATACACTATACATTATTCCTATTATTCGAAAAACCAGTAATGGAAATAATTTGTTTTCTATAGAAAATTGTTTAATACAATAATACAGGTATGTTGAAACCGAATCCGATGAATATACACACTGTTAAAGGAGAATGCAATATATGCAAAATACAAAATAGTATGATGGTACAAATGAACCATGTCGGAATTAATAAATGAAAGTTTTCAATGATGTTATGTCTGATATTGCCTAACGTCGCTATTTGCTAGAAGGCACACAAAGTTTAGTAAGAAGCTTGACAAATAATACGCTCTGTGTATACAACCCTTAAGTGATATTAAAACGGTCACAGGTTTCTCATTTATTGCCACACAAGTTCACATGTGGAAAAGATCACATATGAACATCAAACATAACTTTACTATGAACAAAATACAATAAAAAATATTGCCAATTTTTGTTGCAACAGGCACTTCTCTGGATTACTCCAATAAACATCATATTAAAGTTATCAATTTTGTGAAGCTTTCATTATTGCCTCTTAGGACTGCACGATAATGGATTCAATTTGTACTTGTACTTTTATTATTATTTCTTCATATGTATGTCTGATTAATCTTAAAGCATTCGTCTTACGGATTAATTGTGAGAAGTTTAATAATCTAAGAGCCCTCTTTTATTATTATTCATGCTCAAAATACTTCACTTTCATCGGTAATTTCTACAAAATTACTGAACTTCATATACACTGACACTAAGTTAAAGCATCGCAATAAGATATTGTTTATATTTCTCTATGTCTAATGAAGATGTGGGTGACAAGCTAATGACAGAACCTTAAAAAAATTTAGAATTTCGAAGCTGGAGACTTACCATTCACAATTTCCAATAAATTTTTAACACTAAGCAAATTAGAATATGAGATCAAAAATTTAGGCCTAAAATCTACAACGATGAGACTTTTAAGTATCGATTTATGAATGCCACCACGAAAAATTAATATAATTATGTGATGGTAGAGATAAATCACAGTTGTGGATATAAATCACAATGCATATCATAGGCGGTACCGCTACGTGACTACTGACTAAGTCCTCGACTCTGTGATGTCCACCTGATGTTCTGCTCGAGGGATCCCACAAGCGTAACGCCCAAAACATTCCGTGCGGCATCCTTCCCAACTTCTTCATCCCGACTCAACAATGGGTAAATAAATAATTCAATAAAAAATAAAAGATTTTTTTCTTCAAACTGTAAAGACCACGCCGACAAATGTGCGGCAGAACTTGCTCTCCACTTTATTGTTCTTGTGTTATATTAATAGCTGCTCCTGTTGATGGCTGCCAAATTTGTTTTAATATTGCACCACTCTGGCTGCTTGTTGATCAACCGAGAGCTGAAAATAAAAAAATAATATTTTAAATTAAGTAGTTGTAAGCTAATATAATGTAAATCTATTTAGGGGAAGTGTAAGGAAATTAAAATTAATAATATTTGCTCATAGTCGAATTGGCTAGGTTCTAAAGCATTCCATCTTCGCCCTTATAGATTACAAACCATCGGTAGTCTCCTTCGCTTGAAGTTATTTAGAGAGGCCTACAGGCTTTAAAAGTTAGTTACCATCATGTGGACTGTACGGTCAGCCAGATAATATTAATTATGAACACTTTTAGATAACGTAACAAACGAACAGGAGAAATTAGTCAGTTAGTTATAGGTATGATGAAGATATATTTTTCCATGACGGCTCGACGCCTTGAAATGCTATAATGACGATCGTATAAATTTACGTCTAGATATCTATGCGATGTTTATTCGTGCCTACTACCCAACTATTTTAGAAGATAGTGTGATAATGTTTATTTATTAACATGAATGAATTCTTAAGTAAAAATTAATGAATTCTTTGTTTGGAGGTTTCAACGTTATACGTATCTTAACAATATCGCCAACTGCCCAATTTTGTTTTTTAATAGATAGCTTGATGATGTTTATTTATTATAACGGCTCCATTCCTAAGGTTTTTGTGTGAAGCGCGCTTAGACCGTCTGACAACATTTCCAAAAGCTTTTGTTCTAACATCTGTATCGATAATATAGCATATCCGACTAAAAAAATGTACAGAAATCGTCTTCTAAGAGATTTATTTGAGAAGAGTGCGATTTATTGGATTGTTGAAACATCTCGGAATTGCCCATAGGTGATTAGAATGAACAACTTTTTTAAGAAACGTCAGTATACCTCAATAAGCTATAAAAAATATTTTTATTTATTATTATTACTAACTACCGTAGTATATTCTAATGAAGAACACAATTCACATATTATAAATAAAAATGATATCATGTTATAATTTATATCATATATCAATCCCCTATAGAAGTGATAAAATTATCTCACCTATTGCGACGATCAGTCCGTGAGACGCATCGGACCCGACATCTGCGGCTGCGGCGTCGGCGTGTGTGGCGGCGGGGGCGATGCTACAATATTGGACAAAGTCTTTAGTACTGTTGTCTCGCAGTCGCTCATCTATCAACGTTAAAGTACAACTAGGTTGGCTTGACATGAGGACTATGGCGCAGTAAATATCCAGGAAATTCACAATGGTGTATACGGTATAGAAATTAATATATTTATAAAAAGTAATGTGTATGAGAAATTGTATGTAGAATATGATGTTTAAATTAAAGTCGTAAAGTTGTATTCGTCCTGTATAAACTCGAATCATAATTATCAACTACACTAGAATTTTAATAACACTTACAAATGGAGGCGATGGACTGGGGAGACAAGGCAGACATTTTGCTGTCTTGCATCGACACTTGTGTGCCCTGCGACGTCATGTAGCGATTAACCATCGGCACAAAACTGAAATTTATTCGAAACATAATTACAACCATGTGTAAATAACCTTAATTACACTTCAAGATATTTGGCGTATTCTTCGCAGTTTAGCTGCTGAAAGTTTCCCTTCACTTACAAGTGTTGTTGATGAAGCAGAACTTTAAATCGTAAAACAATTTTCGGGCGCCGACACCGAGATTATAACAGGTGCGGGTCACTCGAGTAATACGATATTTATAGCGAGCGCGCGGTCCTTGACCACGGGTCTGCATTTGCCAGACCTTAAATATCTGAGTGTATATCTGAACTTCTGACTGGAAACCGCGTTTAAGGTGACAGACATATTGTACTATAATCACTACTATCGCCAGTGGAACAGTGGTAGGAGAACGCGGTTTATTGTGATAAGAAGTTCGAAGAAAAAAATTCCTCACCTTAAGTCGCAAACGCCGGGCGAGTCGAAATTGCTGTTGTTGGAGTTGTTGGTGTTGGTGGTGACGCTGTTTATCGTGCCAATGCTGTTCGCCGACATGTTACTGTGGTTCTCTCGGTGCACACGATTGTGGTGTCTAATGAACAAAATTACTTAATTCTATATTGCTCCACAAGACAATGTAATGATTATAACTAATTGCATATTTGTAGGTAAGAACATTTTTAGAGTTAAATTAGATTAGAAAATATTTAGTTTTAAGATTACTATTACAATGTAATTGAATATAAATTAAAGATATAGTTCATTTTTGATTTAAAAATACAATTATAATCGTCATAAATACAATATCTCCTGAAGTTCATAAGTTTATTACTATTTTTGCTGTATTTACAGAAAATATCTAAACACACAATGGTGATGAAAATTTGTATCTTGTAAACATAATATTGGAGCTAAAATGACACGTTACTCAAATGAACAGATCACTGTAATACGAAACCCCTAGTTGCACATAAAGTAAGGTATACACCGTACCGTATAAGGTAGCTGTCGCGCACGAAGGTGCGACCGCACACACTGCACTCGTAGCAGGAGGCGGCCGAGTGCGTGCGGATGTGCAGCGCGAACTGCGACTTGGACGTGAACGTCATCGAGCAGCGCTCGCAGTTCAGCGGCTTGTCGGCCACGTGCGACCACCTGCCGACCGAATGTTACTGTAGTTATAGGTAATTATTACTAGGTAGTAGACGCCTTCTCTACTTGGGTTGGTATCATTGCATCATCTCTACCTTCTTACCCATTTTTACAACAACATCAGTGCTGTTACAACTGTTGTATTCCGGTTTTAGAGGGATAGTAAAATTACAGGCTGTGATGGCATTACATCATAGTCTTCAGAGGAGACAACGCGTCTGTAACCTTCTTCGATTAACGTTACGCTACAGCAGCTATATATCATGAGGTGGACTGTATGCTCGTTAGTCACCCCAATCCAATAAAAATGGATCAGGCGTTACAAGTATCAGCCAAATGTCACTCAGCCTCCTCGAAGTATTTTATAAGGGATTATGAAAACACATCTGTGAAAATCTAACATGAGAAACCAAATTAATATTGTTAAGATCCGTAGTTTGAATAGTAGAATTCCCAAAAGAAAATAAATTCGTAAGAACTAAAGGGGGCGAGCTTCGTCGCCGGGTTTGCTTCCAAAGATTGTCGTGAGAATTCAAGGTGTTTCCCTTAGTCGCCTCTTACGTCGCTCACTGGAAACAAGAGAGGGCGGATTCTTACAGCCTTTGTCAGCGTCTAAACGAACAAGGCTTCTTTGGTACAGCGATCGTCAATGCGCGTGCCATGCGTGGAATGGGAATAATGCAGCTCCTTCCAACTTAGAAGAGACCTTTTCCGTCCAGCAGTAGATTGCTTGATTGAAGATCCTTGATGGGCTTGTTCAACAGATCTAATAAATAATTCTGTTCACGACCATTCTTGTTTAGGTTTAAACTCGCGAATGCAAACTTAAAGGTTCTCACTTCCTTTTTCAAAAAGAATTACATTTTAAAGATTTAGCCAAATTTATATCCATATGTATAATATTATTATATTATGTATGTTTATGAATTCTAGAATACGTAAGGATTAAACTTACCTATGAGCTGTTACGTAACTTTTCACAGCAAACCGTTTCTGACAAATATCACATGCATATGGACGTTCACCTGAAAATATTAATTCTAATTATGAATAGGAATAAAAAAAACATTTATGATATTTTTAAAATATCCGTAGTAAGTAGATAATAGACAAAAAAATGAAAATTATTAACTACAACTAAAAATAATAATAAAGGGTGACAAAAAGCATAGTGAAAGCAAATTATGTTAAAAGACGGCAAGATGCAATTACACAGTATGATGGAGTCTGAAATTGATGAATTTGAGCCAAGAAATTATAATAAATAAATGATACTAAAACTGAAATGATGTAGCAGATGATATAAATGATAAATCACAACAGTTGTCGGTGCCACATCATAAGATCTAAATTGGCGTAATTTATCGCAATTTGCCGTCTTCTGCGCAAAATTTTACTGCGGTCAATGTATTCACAGGAATAAAGGTAGCATTAAAAACATTATTTTACTATTATGTGAATATACTACCGCAGGTTAAAAATAATGTAACGATGAGCATTTAACTTTATGTGAATTAACTTACGTGTTATGTAGTTTTACTCGATAAATTATTAACAAAGTTAAAAAATTCTAGAAAATATCTAATATTTTTACTAATAAATATTTTTAATTTCTGCTTCATGAAACATCAAGTTACGCTGACGCTTTTGAATAAAAAATTAGAAGAAACCTTTGACTTCAGACATTACATAAAATATTTATGATTAATAGTTAATGTTGGTTGAAATTATGAAATTGATAGTTTTGACATAATTTAGTTAAATAATTTATTTATTGGTGTTAATATAAATAGGAAATGAGAGAAGAATGTATAAAAAAACATGTTTTTCTGATACTATTAGTCTGATAATCTTGTTAATATTTCACCGATATTGATAGATTTTTACAAACAAAACAAAGAAACAAAATGCTAATCGTTATTGAAATAGGCGAACTGCACAAATGTTCGTTACTATCACATCGTTACATCACAGTGATAAATGATTTAAATGAGCGGATAATAAAAAAGTAAGAACAAAATACAACTCGAACATGTGTACAGTTCGTCTACATGAGCCTTGTTTGACACAGCACAAATAAGCCCATGTCGTATAATATTTAAACCGTGCCCCTTCGCCATACCGGTGTGGATTCGCTTGTGAATGTTGAGAGTAGATTTCTGCGTGAAGCGTTTGTAACAGACATCGCACTCGAACGGCCGCTCGCCGGTGTGCGTGCGCATGTGTATCTCCAGGTACGGCTTGCAAGTGAACGCCGCCGGGCACTCCATGCACTGATACGGCCGCCCTTGCACTAACCATCAGCGCACGTTAATTCTCCGTTAAACACAAGTGCAATAACGTTAGTTCATTTATATAACTACTCACGACTATTTCCTGACATGTGGCACCGACAACTTTAACGTTAAAAACGGAAACTATAGCATAATGTCACAGTAAAGGCGTAAGGAAACGACTGACCTGTGTGCGTTCGTTTGTGTATATTGAGTGTAGATTTTTGAGCGAATCTTTTGAGACACACGTCGCACTGGTACGGCCGCTCGCCGGTGTGCGTACGATTGTGGATCTCGAGGTACTGCTTGCAGGTGAAGGCGGCCGGGCACTGCAGGCACTGGAACGGCCGGCCCTGCACTGTGGACGAGCGAGCGGTTAGTGCGCGCGGCGGACACACCTCCCCATGACCTGGCAGCCAACATATCGTTCATACGTCCCTAGCGTCGAGCGGCGACGTACCTGAGTGCGTCCGTTTGTGGATGTTGAGACTGGACTTCTGCGTGAAGCGCTTCAGGCAGATGTCGCACTGATACGGCCGCTCGCCGGTGTGCGTGCGCGTATGTATCTCCAGGTATTGCTTGCAGGTGAAGGCAGCTGGGCACGACAGGCACTGGAACGGCCGCTCGCCGGTGTGCGTGCGCGTATGTATCTCCAGGTATTGCTTGCAGGTGAAGGCAGCTGGGCACGACAGGCACTGGAACGGTCTGCCCTGGACTGGTGCCCAACACATATATTATAGCAGCGGCGAGCCCGCAAGGACGCTAGACGTCCTCGCACTACGGAGACCGCGGCGCGGACTGGTCGCCGCTCGCCGTTTACTCCACACCAAATCTTCGCATCGGCTTTCGCGGTAAATTAATTCGGATCGCGTAACATGCGGACCAACAAGACGGCACCGAGGAGGTAGATTTGGAGGGGAGAGGGAGAGAGAGCAACTATTGGGCGGGGCGGGCGGGGCGCCAGTCCGGCCGATTGTGACCCACCTGTGTGCGTCCGTTTATGTATATTGAGGCTGGACTTCTGCGTGAAGCGCTTGAGACAGGCGTCGCACTGATAGGGCCGCTCGCCTGTGTGCGTGCGCATGTGAGTGTCCAGGTGGGGGCGGCGTGCGAAGGCCGCCGGGCAATGCCCGCACGTGTAAGGTCGCCCTTGCACTGCGCCCGGTGCACACACAAAAGCGAGTAACGCACGTCGCCGACGCAACCGCCCGCCCACAGCCAATCCCCCAAAACTAACACGGCTCCAACTTTGATGTCGGTTACCGAATTTATAATACCGAGGCGCCCATTATTGCGTCGTTGCGGCGATTGCATTACCGCTTTTGTGAAAGAATTAATATTCATGAAGAAATGATGAATACAAAAAAATGGTGCACTAAAACCACTGAAGTAGCTACATAAACATGAGAGTGTAACCGGCAGATTGGGTAATGATTAATGACAGAAGGGTTACGGATGAGTGCAGAAGTACTTTAAAGCGCGCATTCTAATGAGTTACTGAACGGTCGTGGTGTTAGTCGGAAGCAACGAGATGGTAAGCTATCGAACATAGGGAACGTAAAACAACGGGTTAGGCAGGCAACGGAAAAATAGGACAGAAGCATGACGCTAAATGAAAATGAATGAGTCTGTGTGACGACGCGTAAGTTGTTGCTACCGTACCGGAAGGAGTACTGCTGTATAGATATAATATATTTAAATATATGTGGGCTACTAACCCGTATGTATTTTTTCGTGCAAATTGAGCGCGCACTTCTGCGTGAAGGACTTGAGGCAGACGGTGCACTGGAACGGCCGCTCGCCTGCGCCGCCAACACACGGGGGGACAGAGAAACAAAACAAAACCACGATGGACAAATAATTCTTCTACGCATCGCGCGCGTCTAAACTGCACTACCATGAGGGAATTTCGATAACGTTATTTGTCCATCAAAAATAATACTCGCCTACTTTAATTTAAACGAAAATTCTCACAACGTACACATGCTTTACTTTTAATGTTTGTGAATAGTTTTTGAGCGCGTTCAACCTATTTGAAACATCAACCGCATTTACACTTTTCAGTTTTAAAATATAATCATTAAAAACACTTCCGAATCGCTAATCGTATCTACGAAAATAAAAACGAGAAAGTTGGGAGCCCTTTAAAACTATTCACAAATAAGGTATCAAAGCCACAACAGCAATAATGTAGAAAAAAAAATAAAGATGTGATACAAATTTGAATTGTGACTTGGAACCCGAATGAATAAAGAAAACAATGATCAGGGGACCCACCGGTGTGTATACGTTTATGAGTGCCAAGGCTGGACTTCTGCGTGAACCGCTTGTCACAGATGTCGCACTGATAGGGGCGCACTTTGTTGATCAGCGATTGGATGTGCTCCTCTAGAAATACCAACAAAATATAACTACAAAAACTATCCCGCACGATGTTACTGCCAGCGATCAGTGCCTAAAATAACGTGAGCTCTATAATTACAAATTCATTGTCTACTTAAGGATTTTAGGGCAAATTGCCTACCAGTATGTATCTTTCCATGTCGGCCCAGGCTGGACTTCTGAGTGAAGCGGATAAAACAGATGTGGCACTGGTACGGCCGCACTTTCTCTAACAGGGCTCGTCTGTGCTCCTCTATAAGGTATACGATTTTCGATATAGCGTCTCAGCATTCTCGCAAACATTATTTCATTAATGCCTAGTAACTTTCTAATACGCATTCACTCGTTCACACTCAGGGGGAGGTAGGCTACGTTAGAGTACCGTTCTGCCTCATATTTACGTCACGCACAAGTAGGCAGTAGGTAGAGATATAGACCCACCGGTATGTATTTTTCCGTGCCGGCCCAAACTCGATTTCTGGGTGAATCGCACAAAGCAGATGCCGCACTGGTAGGGACGTTCCTTAGCCAGCAGCGCGCGTCTGTGTTCCTCTGAACGAAACCATCGCACATGTGAGAAAAAGGGTTTGCTTATGTGAAGTTAATAAAGAGCCGAAAGAAAATCAAATTATCGAGTGTTAAAGATTATACATAGGCCACAGGGCGGTGTGGAAGGGGAACCCACCCGTGTGTATTTTCTTGTGCCGGTTGAGGCTGGAACTCTGAGTGAAGCGCATCTGACAAAGTTCGCACTTGTAGGGCCGCTCCTTCACCATCAACGCGCGCATGTGCTCATCTAGAACCCAGGCCACATTCCAACAATACACCCTCTTTATTTTCGTACTTTCAAAGCCATAGTGGAACTGACAATGGATTTAACTTTGTATAAGTTAGTCCACTGTAAGTCCCGCACCTCCCCCTGTTTACCACACATCAACGAGGCCTTCCTCACGCCCTGATATTAAGGATTTTGACTTCTTCTACGTGACACAACTCAAAAACTATTCACAATTTTACATTAAACAGTATCTAGTGAAATATTCATATTATACTTTTCACAAGTGTCGTGCCGCGTTTGAGCTTCGTGCCTAATATAAAGATAATATTGTATATTATATGCTATGTATTAGCTACTTATAAAGCTCCGTCCAGAGGCCTTTTTCGGTAAAAGGAGAAGCATACTGTACATAAATATAATAGACAGTAAATAAATAAATAAATATCAAAGTGTACTAATGAGATTGTTCTGTCAACTGAACAAAATATGCACTAACAGACAGATGTATAAATATATCCCCTAAAACATGTTACATTATTTATTAAAACGCTTAGTTTTGGAAAAGGTGTGTTAACGAAAAAAAAATGTATATCATTAAAAATACAAAAAACATATTAAGCTTTCAAAAATAAATTGTAATTAAATAGATAGTTATGTGAATCAGGGCGCTTTAAGGCGCTTTAAGAGAAATATCAAACAATATGAACATTAAAAAAAAACTAAAAACTACATATTATTGAACCATGGTAACAGGAGGAGGTTGACTTAATAGAAAATAATAAAAAAACAATTGGTTGATAAAAGTAGGTTTCTTTAATCCCCTCATGGTACAAACATGGGAGTTTTGTAAAAATTATTACGTGTGTAACTTCCATAAAATTGTCTAATACATTCACTTTAATCTTTTTTTAAATATTTCAGCAAGTTATATTTAAAAAGGTCGGAATATTATAGATCAGATAATATGACATCTTCTAACAATTTAGTTTAAATGGAAATTACATTTCATTAAATAATATGTAATATAAATTTTAATTGTTAGCTTAATTTACTTTAATATAAATTACTTTAACAACATTATAACTTAGTGAGAACATTTTGTCAGATTTATTGTTGTTAAAAGTAATATACTTTACGTGTTTTATTTAAAAAATTTCCAATAACCAGGACTTTTAAAGTTTGTTTTCTATAATAAGCACTTTATAAAAATAAAGCTGGAATATGGTTAATACTTTAGCTTAATTTCTTGACGCATTGAAATCATAGAAATTCCAATGTTATGACATGAAGGGTTATTAAAACTTTAATTTTAATACTAAGATATACAAGGGACAGAAATAAATTGACTCAATAATTCAAACTCAATTAGTTCAGTATAGTCAGCATAAAAAATTAACTGCGATTATTCAATTGCAAGTTGTATCAAGGAAGTAATACAGCCAACACATTTAATTTGAAAAACAGTCAGTGTTATTCGAAAAACAGACAACAGTAATGTTAAATGTGGAAACTTATTACAGTATTTTGTAGAGCCCACACTATTTAAATAGCATAGCTATTTAAATAAAACTTTAACAACTAATCCATTTGATTTTATGGAAAGAATACTGCTTGCTGTGTTCATATTTTCTGTTCTTTGAATGCCTCAGGAATAACAAAGGCTAAATCTAAATATACTTCCTAAAAAACCAAATAACTTACCGGTGTGGACGCGTTTGTGCGTATTCAGGCTGGACTTTTGTGTGAATCGCTTCAGGCAGAGGTCGCATTGGAAGGGTCTCTCGCCAGTATGCGTTCGCATGTGCACCTCCAGGTACGGCTTGCGACAGAAAGCCGCGTCGCATACCTTTAAAATAAGTTGCGTTATTAAAGATTTCACTCCACTAGAAGTTGTGCAGATACACTGAGGAAAAATTATATTTAGATCTAAATTATGTATCTTCGAGTAAATCTCAAAAACTCAAAACGGAAGTATCCATACAAGCACTGTGTTGCAGGTGATGCCTTACCAGACATAACGAGACGCGCAGCTTAGTTTTACAGTAGCCTACTGTAAAATATATAAATAAAAAATATTATATATAGGGCTATATGCTTGGTATTATTCTCGATATAAAATCTTTAACGATGATATCTAAAGCTAAAGCTATGGTAACCGAACCATAATATGGCCTTAAAAATCAGTAAGCTGTAATGGGGTCATGGGCCGACGACGTAAGTCGCAGAATAACTGTTGATGGAAGAAAGGATCAAAAGCAATCTTGAATTACACGGATTTATTCAGAGATATTCTGAAGAAGGTGAATCGCCTACTTAACAATTGTATCAGATACATTTTTGGTTCACGGGAATATGGCCATATCTCCCAATATTGGTTCCAGCTCAATTGGCTTACCAGACAGGAGGCGGCTTTTCGAATTCAGCTCGTTTATTTCTCATTTTCTTCGCCTTCTTATCTCAAAGATAAATCAAATTATCTCTTCTTATCTCATTACAAGGTACTTCGATCTATGTGTAATAATAAGTTATGTTTTCCAACACACTTTCAACAACACCGAGTTATTTGGTCCTCTCTGTATCCTTCAGTGTACAAGCCACACGTCTTTGAAACTTCTTGCCAGACGATATCAGATCAGCCGATGGATTTCTCACCCCGTCGCCGGAGAACCGCAGACGACGGCAACGCGGCTGTTGCAGTTGAATCCGCCTTTGTTCCACAAGTGACATATAAGTAATACTTCTACACTATTCCGCTGATTCTTCGATTTAATTATACCAGCCTCTACCTAATCTAATTTCTTGCCCCCACCGCGTGACATCCCCCGTGGACAGACCATTACAATGTATGATAAAAATAAAAACTCCGGGAAAAGCTTTCCGACTTACCGTGCACTGAAAAGGTTTATTTCCCGAGTGTAATTTCATGTGGACGTAATATGAAGATGCTGATGATAAAACTTTACCGCAAACCTGAAACAATATTTTAAATGTTTACTTGAATATGCCTATGTACATTACTTATACTTATAGAAGTAAGTAGCATTGACTACAAAACTACTTCGACTAGATAGGAAGTACTTGTTCAGTTTAAACACCGATGCTAGCAATATTTCAGAGTACACAAAAATATGAGATACATAGTACAACATAAGAGGTGTCCTTGGCGCACCCACTCTCCCGAATTCACTCTAAAGAATTATACAAAACACCAAACCGTCGCCACTGCCCAAAATATATGAAGATGTTACAAATATTTTCCATTGGCTTTACCATTTACACCTATAAATGTTAAAGCCAATCTGCCCAAGTTATCACGTACTTGTAACTCCCCTTTGGTTTAGTTTAGTTGTTAAGTTTTTTACAACAGTTAATGTGGTGTTCTGTGGCAGTTAAACCTAGCTGATGGAGAAAAATACAAAATTTTATACTAAAAACGTTTTATTAGTTAATAAAAATAACAAAACTTCTTGCTTACCTTACAGGCTTGTGGTTTTGATCTCGGTACTTGTCCCCCATTCGACACCTCCATTTTAGTTTGAACAGAACCCATGTCTACTCCCATTCCCTGTTCAAGAACAACAAGCAATTAGAAGTATTTTGATTAAGGTTGTTAATCTTAAGAAATCAATTTAAATTATAATTTTAACTCAATTTTTTTCCAAAGCCTTAATAAATACTTTCAATCGTGAGTGTACCTAAGCTAAAGAGCGCTCGTACCGTGTCCCGTTGAGCTCATAGCAAGCACAGGTCTTTACAATAGATACCAACAAACATATAAACAAAATATAGTACTAAAATAGTAATGCTCTACGACGACCCTTTTGTTTCTTAAATACCTATACCTATGCTTCAAATTGTGTATAGGTAGTTAGTAGTTGTGAAGTTTTATTGAAATTATTTATTAAATATTTACATAAATTATTTAGTACACTTTTTTTTAAATAGTGATCGAAATTGTTAGTTAAGGAGTAAAAGTAGCAGCTTGTAAATGTCCAATTACTGGGCAAAGACTTCCTCTAAATATTCGAGAGGGTTTTAAGTCGTAGCTAAAATATATTTTTTTATTATTTGATGTTGAGACTTCCCATCGTTCTGACATACAGTTTTCTTCATCATTCAACTAGTAAATTCAATTACAATGAACTATGCCGGCACTGGGATTTGAACCGTCTACTCCAGTACTATGAAATTAATACGAGCGTCCTACCTCAGCTAGCACCACCCAAATATTTCAATATATTTCCTATTCCTAACTCCTATTCCTTTCCACCCAAATATTTCCTACCTCAGCTAGCACCACCCAAATATTTCAAAATATTTCCTATTCCTTTCCACCCAAATATTTCCTAGGTCAGCTAGCGCCACCCAAATATTTGAATATTTTCAAAATATGTTACTGGTTGTTCTCCTGCAATACCCGCCACATATAGAATGTTTCTTAATAAACTTTAAAACTTTCTTAATGTTCAACTTACATGCGCCGCTCTTAGAATATACAATAAATAAATACTCTTAAGATTACATTTGAAACTTTATTTATTACATGGCATTTTGTATGGTAAATAAGAGTTTTAATCGGTAATTTTTATTTTACTAGAACAGCATTAACAAATGAGATTTCAAATGAGGATTCGTTTGCTTAGCTTACCTGCGAACACTGTCGACCATCCATGTCCATTTCAACTCCTTCATCATCCATTCCTTTAAAGCTTAACTAAAAAAGAACAACTAATTAATATTATTACCAGCTGTGTTAAATCCATCATCAATTATTCCATCATCTCCGGCAAATTTTATGCCCAATTGCTTTTTCAAACTGGTAAAGGAGAATATGGCGGGTGCAGATCGGACCAAAATTAATAATAAAAAACTGAAAATAGCCCGAGTTAACCATGACATCAGGCCGTATAACACCTCAGTCCCCCCGTGACTACCGGGTGCTGTAAAATACTCGGAACGTCGATAAATATTAATTCAAAAACAAAAATTAAACGCAATAATATTCGTTAATAATAGTTTCATTTCAAATGTACGCGTAAATATAAGAATCATTAATTTAATTTAAATTATCCGATTCCAAAAACTTATTTATCAACCTAGTACCAGGAACTTTCCTCCAAATACCAACCTTACCTGCAGATGGTACACCCTGCTAGGTAAGTAACGCGCCTCTGGCCGAATGTTGGCGGAATCTATTGCATAAATGATTCTTGCAGTCGGTGGGTGTATTTTTAGTCTGTAGACAGGTTTTGAGATTTAAGATTTGGAAAGCATTTTTATCAGTCGACTCTTACGTCACGAGGGAGAAGGGGATGGAAGATTATCTTACGCCGCCACCAAACGGTAGGAGTAAAATAAGTAATAATAATTTACATTTTCAGAAAGATAACATTATTTTATTGAAGTCTTACTGTTTACTCTAAACTTACCTCATCGTCTTGCGCTTGCAATTCCTGTTGCTGTTGATGCTGTTCCAGCAGCTCTTGTTGATGTTGTACTTGTTGTTGTACTATGAGGCTATCTTTAGAGTCTTCTTGGTGATGTTGGTGTTGATTCATATTTAAAACGGCATGGTTGGAGTCTGATCGGATAATTGTAGGGGGGCCGGAGTGTACATGTGAGTGGGAAGTATAGAAGCTGTAAATAAATGTTTTCCTTTTAAGCCTGTACAACAAAATATCTTCTTCATCAGCCTATTTTTTAGTCTACTGAATAGAATTTCTATTGTTACAACACGAAAAGAATTAATAAAGGTCATGTAAAAATAAAGTAATTTTTGAAAACTAAAATTACCTCATAGGTTCTGCTTTGATTTGCTGTTCAAACATAGATATTGTGGCGAGTAGGTCGCCGGGGGGCGGCACGGGGACCCCCACGCCCCGCGCCACACCCCCGACGCCCACGCCCCAATGTGCTGGGAAACTAATGGTGAACCAGTTCTTTCTGCCCCATGTCCAACTCCTTCCACCTACTAGAAATGACAAAAAATACATTAATAATGATTTAGAACGCCAATAACTACAAAGCACTCCATCGCAGGTTAGAGTTCGCCTTTCGGCTATTGTTGTAAACAACGACGCCCTTGTCGGATATATCGGCAGAGCCAAGGGAACGGTTTCGCAGACATCCGCGACCCCACTCGCACCCTCGTAGATAACCCTCGTTAGAGAACTTATCCTCTCCCTCTCTCTCCTGGATAGGCCAGAACAACAGCCTCCAATCTCACGTGGAAAACGAGTTTGTCACCTGGAGGCCACCGTGACAGGAAGGGGAGAGTTTGGAAGCACTAGATCTCCAACACTCTGCGGCGGATCTGATCTATGATTCTGCCGCCGACCACATTACGGCCGCGGAATAGAGAGAGCAGCGCATCGTAATACCGACAATATTTTCCGCCCGCGACCCACCATGGCCTTGTCAGCGATGCGGCCCCGCTTGCGGGTCTTTGGGACTCTAGAAGCCTTAAATTATAATATTATTAGCTTCTGGAGCGCGAAGCCAGAAGGATAGGGAGAATGGCGTATGGCGTATCGCAATACCAAAATATCTCTTCCTCCGAGACTCTACCTCGGCTGCGGAGAGCAGGGAGACCTCAAACACGTATCCGAAATGGGCTCGCCAACCCATTCGGAGTAGCTACCTCACGCCTGCGAGCCCGTAATCAAGCCTCAGCTATTGAGCCCCCCGACTCAACAAGACGGGAAACCGTTTGAAGGGACATCAAGCTTTTAGGATTAGTTGAGAGTAGGTTATAGGAACATTACGTTATTTACATCGCCAGTATTCTTTTTAAAAATGTGTTCCGTCCATTACAGATATGAAATTCATCATTCATCAACAGATATGAAATTGTTTGAAGATATTTTAATCATTAATCAAAAGATATATATTATGTATTCATCATCATCATCATCGTCATTTCAGCCTATCAGAAGTCCACTGCTGAACATAGGTCTCCCCCAAAGATTGGCACGAAGCTCGGTCCTGAGCCACCTGCATCCATCGACTTCCCGCAACACTGCGTAGGTCGTCACTGCCACTCGAGAACCTTTTTTCCCCAACGGTTGTCAGTTCTGCGAGCTATGTGGCCGGCCCATTGACACTTCAGCTTGCTGATCTTTACAGCTATGTCGGTTACCTTAGTTCTGCTCCGGATGTCATCGTTGCAGACTCTATAACGCAGAGAAACACCGAGCATAGCCCTTTCCATAGCGCGCTGAGCAACTTTGAGCTTCCTCATACGGGCTGCAGTGAAGGACCAAGTCTCGGATCCGTATGTCATCACTGGCAACACGCACTGGTTGTATACTTTCGTCTTGAGGCTTTGCGGTATACTCGACGAGAAGATATGACGTAGTTTCCCGAACGCAGCCCAGCCGAGTTGGATTCGTCGATTGACCTCTGGGTCGAAGTTGGACTTACCTTATCGGACAATTTGTCCCAGGTATACGTACTCGTCTAAAACTTCGAGCCTGTTGTTCCCAACAAGAACCGGTATTGGTGTGACATGGACGTTTGACATGAACTTCGTCTTGTCCATGTTCATCTTAAGACCAACCTGTTGGGAGACGTTATTGAGGTCATTGAGCATTGTACTAAGCGCCTCCAGCGATCCTGCCATAAGAACTATGTCGTCGGCATATCGAAGGTGAGTGATGTATTCGCCATTGATGTTGATACCGTATCCTTTCTTCTTCAGCTGCTTGAAAACATCTTCCAATGCAGCGGTGAAGAGTTTCGGGGATATGACATCACCCTGTCTTACACCTTTCTGCAGTTGGATTGGTTTCGTACTCTGATTCTGTACTCGGATAGACATCGTAGCCTTATTGTACAAACACCTCAGCACTTCGATATACCGAGAGTCTACCTGGCACCGCTGGAGAGACTGTAGCACCGCCCAAATTTCGACTGAATCGAAGGCTTTCTCATAGTCCACATACGCTAGACATAATGGCAAATTGTACTCCTCGGCCTTTTGTACAATCTGGCGAAGAGTATATATGTGGTCTATGGTACTATAGCCTTTTCGGGATCCGGCTTGTTCGGGAGGCTGGAAGTCGTCTAGTCTGTTCACTAGACGATTTGAGATGACTCTCGAAAACAGCACGTAGACGCGGCTTAGAAGCGATATCGGTCTATAATTCTTCAAACAGCAGTTATCCCCTTTCTTGAAGAATAGGACAACCACGCTTCTACTCCACGCTTTCGGCGTAACACCGCCATGAATGACGGAATTAAACAGCTTCTGAAGGACAACAAGTATCGGTTATTACGTATTATGTATTTCTAATAGACTTTTCCTCGATAACATAAGTAGAGTAATTATTACGATTAAATAAATTAATGAAAATGAAATTTCTTTATTTGACGAAAGAAAATCAAATCTCCCTTCTTGATATTATGTTTCTGTCCTCACTTGACCATGTTGAAAACCATGGACAATGTGCTGCCGATGCTTTTTATTATCACGACCTTCTTTACTTACCTTACAAAATCAGACCTAAAGCTATGTCGGAAGTGGACGACCCTCCACAAAACTCCTATGTGTTACGTCACGGCTCTCATATGGCAGCGTTCAAAGAATTCAACATAAATTCGACGAATTGCACATGAAACAGTATATACCAAGAATGTTAATCGAAAAGCAAAAAATTATAAGAGTTGCAATTTTAAGGGCTAGCTTTCTGACACGATTTGTGACTAGGGGTTTTTAATTCTGGGACAACATGACAACAGTTGATGGTTTAGAAGCGACCGACCTCCAAGAAAACGAAGAAATTGAAAATATCAAGCTCAGCAGGAAAGGTATTACATTAGTAGAAAAATTAGCCATTATTACGGAACTACTTACTACACATTAGTATATAAGAAAAATATTTTTATCAAACGGTATTTCGGGTGAAAAAAATGTTAGGAAAATAAATAAGATCTTAAACCATAACCATCGTTTATCACAATTATTCATTATTACTCTAGGATCTCCCGGGGTATGTACGATTTTTATCGCTAGCCTGAACACAAGACGAGTACAGGTTGACGATTTCACACATTGTTCCCAATAAGCTAATAGAATAATAGTGGTAGTAGTTCCCAATAATAGTGGGTTGTAACCAGGATACAAATCTGATTCTTTTCAAAATTAATTAAAATTTGTTTTTTTTTTTAATTCATAACATTAGTAATATTTTCTAGAACCTATTGGAGAAACAAAAAATATGCACTAATATCGTAATCATCAATAATAGTAACAACGGAATAAACTTCCTGATTAAGTGTAGAAGTTGTAAAAAAGAAAATAGTATAATATAAGTATCCCTTATATGCTACTATTTTTCGCGTCCCTCTCGCGCGTTGTGGTTATTATTCAGAGATATATAATGTGGATGAATAAACTTTTATTTGTCTATGCCAAAATAGTATTACGAATTAGGTACTAGGTGAAATATTTTCCAGGATACTATGAGGGTTCAAAAATCACTATTCACCCTATCAAGCTAGTGCAGAAATTTGCAAGTGTTTAAAGTTATATTTACAAATTGGTCCCCCTTCTATATACTGCCTCCTGGCATTGCATTACGAATAAACTAGCATAATAAAATCTTACTAATATTTGAGTTTAAAAGGGGAAAGTTCGTATGTTTAGATGTTATTCGCTTAATAACCCAAAGACTGGACATATATGAATGAAATTGGTGACGCTTTGGTTGAGTTATTAATACACTTTATTTCTCATACTTACCACGCGTCCTACCGGAAAAGGCAGAACAATATTTGCCGGGCTTGCTAGTATATATATATATAATACGAATGTATTGAAATAAGATAAAGTATACTTTTGTGTCGAGACCAAATCGTTAATAGTCACCTTTGTAAGTCGCAGATTATTCCTGCACTATTTTATTTATATAATCGGTATTCCTAGAAGGATGTCTGATTGTCGCGTCAGGCTCACGAGGACGCATCCGTCAGGAGCCAAATTATTATTAATTTAGGTAGTGCTTGTAACGATTTAACTCGTTTGAACCCACTTTTCACATAAGCCTCTAATAAACATAATAGGGTAGTTGACATAGGACATTAATTAATTTTATTCACAAATATTTATATAAACTTTTTATTTATTTAATATTTTAAGTACATGGGTGACTGAGCTTCGGTCTTTCAGCCTACTATTATAATTAAGCTAATGATGTAGCGCAGTGCCTACTGTTGTTGAGTAGCTAAGATACTGGTACCTAAATATTTTATGAGAATAACATGTACTTTAAGATAAGCCTTTTTAAAATGTATATCACGTGCCTTCAAATGACAATCGAGTATCGTGATCTGATTAGAACAGTAAAATTAACTTCAAACATTAATTTCAACCAGTGGTCTTTAGACTTACATTATTATAAATTAACTCTGCATTTGTGATATATCCCAGAATTCTATTCTTATCTATTTATATATATATTCTATATTTTTGTTCATATGTAAATAAATAGCAACAAAATTAGTTTTGGATTTGATGGATTGTTTGTTTTTGTCATATTCAATTCAGAAGTTTGATTATAAAGACATTATTTATATTATGTTTAGTTATAAATAATTACAATAAAAAATACATATATTTCAATATTGATATTATTTTTGATAATTCTACTTTGATCCAAAATTATTAAATTCTCTTCATATTTTATGTAATCACAATTTATGGTATCACGAAAGCGAAGTCGCCGCAATGCCTATAAACCGCCTCCGCAATACAGAAGAAATTCTCACAACTGAGAGAAACTTTTTTTTACCTAGAATCGAATATGTAAAAAATTACTTTAAAACAGATTTATGTATATGTATTTTCTTCTGAAACATGCGAGTTCCCATTTTATGTTTAATGTGGTTTGGAGATAAGGGAGTGGATAGCTATTTTGGCAACAAATTAAAAAAATTGACCTTGAAAAGTAGACCCAGACTAAAATAAGGCACTGCAATTGAAATAAAGGTAAGGGGGCAGCCTTGTATATTTTTTATTATTTTATGCTGTACCACAATATAGTCTCACCCTTCTTGTCATAACTATAAAATTTTTGTTTTCTCAATATTTTTAAGAATCATTTTACTTATTGAAATTGAGTATTTCTCTGGCATGGTCTTTCATCGGCAAGGAGTTGTATTTGGGCAGTCTTGTTCAAGATTCTACTAAAGACTCTTGAACAAGCCCATGTATGATTTGTTATTTTTAATATGAACTCCTGTTCTAGATTATTCTCATTCATTCAGCATGCAGAACAGTCAAGACAGGCATTGGACTTATGTATACACAAGTTCATGCAATGCCTATCAACAACTTATAATATATGAATCTTGACAGCCTGGTAAAATAGGTTACTGCTAATTATTAAGCTTATGTCAGTGTTGAGGGTTGCAGGATTGAATTCCACTAGTGAAATCCACCACCAAGTTTATATGACAAATTTGAAAGTTTGTCTATGTATGTCATATTATGTAGTATTTGTTAGATTATCTAATCAACATCCACTGCTAGTGGGCTGTTAAATCCTAGTTTTAGACTAGAAAACATGTTAAAACAAAATTCTTTGATTTGTAGGTATGTGTTTATTGTTGTCCAAATCAGATATTTGGTACCTATTCTCATGTAATTTAACTTCAAACGACCATTGAATATGTGTTGCAAAAATTTATCCAATCAGTTTACATGATATAATGCAGCACAGAGTCAAGCAAATAATAAGTCTAGTACAACACCTGTACATCCTTCAAATCTCTCAGACCTGTGGCTAGAAATAAATGTTGAGAATTTAGTAGATATTTCTAGACCCAATATATCTCCTGCAAGATATACAAAACTATTATACTTAATTAATTTGTGTAGCAAAAGTCAAGGTTATATGTAGTATAAATAATAAAAATATTTTGTTTCTGTAATAAAATATAAAAATGATTGAAAACATAATTTCAAAATGAAATAATAATACTCAACATATATTTAACTTTCATGATTTTTTCCCAAAAAAGGTATTACAAGTATTCATAATGCAGACAATATTCTCTGTAACTATAAAATCATACCTAAATTAAATTTTAAACCTGTATGAACTTTGCATAATAATGTCAGATATTTTATTTAAGCTTTTATATTTTTATTTATGATAAAAATTGAAAATCATAAGTCTGTTACTTAGTAGTAGTCCAGTAGTCGTCCAGAAAGTATTGGTGGTTATAATTTAATTTTAGAATTTGATTAGAACATTATTGTAATTTAAGAATAAGCACAATTTACTTAATTACAAGTAAATTGTTTAATCTTTCAAACATTGGCATCTAATAATAAATTTCAGAATAGAACAAAATTTAGACTGAGCAGCAAAAAAGTATAAATAATTTAATTAATACCTATACTTATGCTCGCTTTGAAAAGAAAATTTATTTAATTATGATGATGTTTTATATAAGAGTAAAAGTTAAATATAAAATATAGGAAATTAACATAGCATTAGATACCATTTGAACAAAATTAGCAAAAAGTATCAACACTGTATAAACAGTGTAAAACTTATTATAAAATAAGTAAATTAAAATTGAAATGGCTGAATCGCTGTCCGACAGTCTCCACCCAGCCTCCCCCCCGGCTATCAATAAAATGGCCAATTCGTTTATGAATTTTGTCGTAAACTTTCAGGACGAGGCTGCGCTACGCCGGTTGTTACGGAATAAATATCCAATAAGAATTTAATGTAAACAATGCTAATTACACGTCTAGCTAAATTGTTATTAATGAAAGTTATGTCATATTCCAAACCAAATCGTTAAACCTACAGAATACAGTACAGATCGCAGTGTGTACCGCTCAGACTCCAATGAATTAATCGTAGTAAACAAACAATGCTTACAAATAAATAGTTATAACTGTTCAAGATAATACTTCTACGTAATGGAGAGAGTTACGATTTATTATTTCTAACAATCACATCTTCCTATTATAATACTAACAAAATGTAAAGTTTTAATACATTATGCTTATTGTCTATCGATTATAGGTAAAGCAAAACTTTGATTCTACTCACATAAGTAAAGAAACACCTAATAACAGTGGGATGTGCAGAAACACATAAATTAAATCACTAATTACACAATTTCGTTAAGATTGGCCATTCGAATTATGTTTTTCTTAGACACCGACATAAAATGGCTGCTACCTCATTGTTCTGCGCGTTCGTTCGTGCGCATAGAAGCCGTGAACGCTTGGGGACGACTTCTCCGCCAATTAAAATTATGGCGCGAAATTTAAGGTACTTTTAATGGCCATGAATTATGTTAATTCAATAATCATTATCATTTACTTACGCACTTAATATAACAATGGCATAACAAAAGAAATACGTAGTTGTAATAATAAAAATAAAGGCTGGAACATAAATGTAAAGATCATATTCGTAGTTTTCTGAAATAGCGAGTTGTTTTTTATGAATATTATACATTATTACGTTTCTATGACGATGTCGTATACCTTCCAAATGTTGATGTAATTGATTGTCAGAATTAGTAAATATTCCGCAGATGTTACAATAACGTCTTCTTTGAAATTTTATTTGCTTGGTTTTCTTTCTGATTAGATTTTCTTCCATTATTTTTTAAAATAGAATGTAGGTAAGAATCTTAGGATTTTAGAGCAGGTAGTTAAGCTATAAGTACGTTGTACATAATCCCATAGTCAAAGTACGTATGTAAGTACATAGTCAAATTCAAATAATAATTATTAATATGCTATAGACAAGATGCATACATGGTCTACACGCGTATTTATGTTTGATAATGTATGCATTCATTCGATAAAGATTAAATTTTGAACACTGATAGTTTTGTAATTACAAAACGAAATATTATTATAGGGTTACTCAATGAAAATAACATTAGCAGTGGGTAGTTATCGAAAAGTAATGCTCTGCAAAAGACTTGCCAGCTACAAAGCTACAGTAATCGGTAGTTTTTTTTTTACAAAATTAAACCAGTTATTACTGCTATAATTGATATTAGTTTTCTAATAAACTGCAATACAAATAATAATCATTACAGCAGCGCTGAAGGGCGAGTTTTCCTGTGATGTGGACGTGCCTATGCTGGGTTCGGTAATCGCAGCACGATGCTCGCCCCTTACGGTGCTCTTGTGTGCCAAGCAGCCTGTTTGAATGACCCAACCTTGATGCCCTTCCTTTTATCGTTACTTTAAAAAATTACAGTTTATATCTGCTCTCAAAAAAGGTGTAGACTGTATGTAGATATTATTCGAAGAGCGGCGGTGAACGTGTATGTTGGAATAAAACGCCACTGTACAATCTTGAGAATGTGATAATTACTATTCCTAATTTCGGGGTTGTACTTCTTAAAGACTTATTTCAGTTTTTATTCTTTTTATTTCTTCCAGATTTCATCGTGTGGCGCCTAACGAATTGAATATTTTTTCCCCTACGTTTTTATGTATATCTTCAAGTCTAAGTTACGGTCTAGGGTGACTACAAGGAATTTGAATTCCGTCACCAATGGGACTGGTCTGTCGAAAAGTATAATTTGGGTCGATTCATTCTTGGAGATACGTCTTGGGACTCTTCTTCTGAACAAGACCGCCTTGCTATTTTAGGATTTACATTCGCTTAATTCGTTGGCTGCGGTTTGGAGGTAAATGTGAATTGTCCCAACGCCTAAAGGGTAGTGCCGTCTGCGAATTGTGTCAGTTTGACTTTATTATTATTTTGGATTATTATTATTATGCTTTTGGGAGTATTGATCATGAAAAGCGTGTATAGGGTCAGAGTGGACGGAGCTTTACGGAACGCTTGATATTATAGGTTTGCTACCGAAGAACATCCCTTCGACTCTGTACGGAAAGGTGCGATTTGACAAATAGACTTGTATACTGTATGCACAAGCCCGTCTGGCGCTCTTGCAGTGTAAAGCTTGTACAACGTATTAAACCGTATCGAGAGTCGTCTACACAGGCTATTAATGTCTTGCAAGTGCGGGTGTCGTGGAGAGTCCTCATGACCTGAGTTACTCCTCGGGGGTTTACGGCTCCTCGGTTCTAGGATGTCTCGTACATCCTAGATCGGGAGTACAAGCGCTAGCGACGTTGTGGTGTTTTCAAGCATTTTGAAGATGGCCTGTGTGTCAAACCCTGTCGAAAGCCTCCTCCGTATTGAGGAGAACTCCCAGACAGATGCGACCGCAAGATAGAAGCAGTTGCGATGTGGTTGAGTACCTGATGAGAAATCCGTTCTATTCCGCCGTAGCTGTATACATAAGTGGATTCTACGCTAGATAGCTGGATATCTCCGTTCTTTTCGAGGCTTCGGCAGCATGACGATTTTCACCTCCTTACAATTTGTGTGAAAGTGACCTGTGTGCAACACTCGGTTGAATAATCTTGTCAAGGCTACCAGGCCCTTTCTGAGTAGTTATCTTAAGGCGAGTGCAGTAATTCCGTCGACACCTGGCGCCGTTGTCAATTATGATGTGTGCACGTAGGTTTACTACGATCAACACAAGAAGGTGCTGCGTATTCGTATCTTACGGCACCTCAAGTTAGACTAGGCTTCTTATCTTGTGCACGTTTGAGATGACTATGTCAAAAGCATTTGCCTTCCTACTAGTGTGCCCTATGTGTGGACTGACTCGGGCCTAACAATTCGTTACATCTTTAGCATAGTCAAACAACTTCTTGCCTGCGGTGGTTACAGTACTTGTCTCTCAAGTGGGTTGGTGAGAGTGCAGAGGGTTACTCTCGCACTAAAGATGCTGCTTTCCATCATTAGTCCGTGGGATTTTGTTTTGGCAAATTCAGATAGATATTACGCCATTATTGGGCCGCCAGTGTTTCGTTTGTTTGCCAGTAGGATGCATCACATGCATGTGAGATTGGCATTTGGTTAATATGTAGAATGGTTTACTTTACATCCAATGTACAATGATTACTTAGCAAAATTTTATATGTTTTCTTAATTTCTTCAAAGTTTCTTTTAAATGTATGGTACTCATAATGTTGTACAATTTATATTAAATTTTAAAATTTGGGTTCGGCAGTTTCGAATGGATTTTCTGCAATTAATCTCAATTTCTTTTTTGTTTGATCCTCTGCATTATTTAAATCAATTTATAAACACAAACAAACTTTAACAAACTATTAATATAACATTTAGACTTACAACTATTGTTCAAATAGGTCTATTGACATTACCTACAGCCTAAAAATTTAAATTATAGGGCTATTCCACTTGTTTCTTATCAAGATGACTGCGGCATTTACACGCTGAATACTAAAAATTAACTCTTGTTGTAATTTTTCTCTCGGGAGCTTTAGGCACTTTCGAAGTTTTATTTTAATATTTTGGCAACACTGTTCGATTGTACTTCATGTTCATTTCTTTAAGAAAATTTTAACCATGGCGGTAGGTTGTTTTCTGTTTACTGGAATAAGAAATCGGTTCGAATCACAAATTTTGTAACAAATTTATCTATAATTAGTAGTGTACTTTGAGAATAGCATTTTTATTTAAGTTATTCATGATATATTTAGATGTTAACTTTAGTTACACAAGTGTTGTGTTGCTATAACCTAAATAATTCTAAAGTATTTCAATGTAAGTAATATTGGTCAGTGTTAATAATTAATAATTGAATAATGGATTTTAGCGTGTACCACCACCCGCAATAAAGAAGAATAAGAAAGATAAAAAGCCTCCTAAAGACAACTCTAAAAATGTTATGCGAAATCTTCATATCAGAAAATTATGCCTAAACATCTGTGTGGGAGAATCTGGAGACAGGTTGACACGTGCTGCTAAGGTATATATGTAATTTTAATGCTAGTGAAAGATTTCTTAATGTTTTAAGCCAGACTAACTTTTAGAACTACGTATTTACAAATAATTCTATTATGCATTGCTTAGTAATCTTTAAAACTTTTTTTTGGCTAATAAAAGAGATGTTTGTAGCATTGTTAGTTTTCGTAATTTGTATATCTCCAGGATTATGTTTGGACTTAAACATTAAACTCTTATATTTATAGGTACTGGAACAACTTACTGGCCAACAACCTGTGTTCTCAAAAGCAAGATACACTGTAAGATCTTTTGGTATTCGTCGTAATGAGAAGATCGCTGTACATTGCACAGTTCGTGGAGCCAAGGCTGAAGAAATCCTTGAAAGAGGTCTGAAAGTAAGTTACTCATATCCCATAGCCATGATAAACTATTATAATCTTAGGAGTACTTTTGCTGATCATGAGTTATTTATTAATAGAAAATGTCATAAAATTTTTTGTATGTTGTGTTGTGTGGCATGTTAACAGATGAGTAACACTGTACCTTGAAATTATTTAATGCCAACTATATTGCAACAGGCATTATAGTCTTGTGTTGTGGGAAGTTATTATATTCTTCTCATCATTTATTTTATTAGTTTTTAGGTGTAATTTGTTTAAGATCAATTAGCATGAATTGTTCAAGGATTACCACCACATGTATGTGTTTTCCTGTGTAAATTCATGCAAAAGAAATATTTCTTATTGCAACTTTTGAGTACTATTTATTACTGCTCAAAATACTTACAGAAATAACATTCTACTAAAATCAATTTAAGTGATATGATAGTTAACATAATAGCTCTCAGTAGGAGTAAAATTTGTGTGAGTCAAAATAATTGCGTAAGTCATGTAGCAGCAACTTGCAAATTGCTTTACTATACAGCAGCAAAGTTTTTCACTATGTATTGCTTGCTCAACCAGCTTCACTCAGTCACTTTACTATTGGTCATGTGATTACTGTGTACTGAACACATAGCTAATGTGAAACATCGACGCTCTAAAAAGTTTGCTGTCTGTGATCATATCCTTGATCGCCCTAACCATTACATCAGGATTTGATAGACCACAAATCCTCACAAAACAACACCAAGGATGATTTGCGAGGCTATTGAAATCAAAACCATCCTAATTTCAATAGAGAAGGTTGCTGGGTACTACCACCGGCTTGGAATCCAGTAATAAACAAAATTAATTCTTAAACCAGGCATACCACTGCACAACCTCTAGATACTGTGAGCACATTTTGCATAGATAGGACCAAAATTAATAAATAAAAGCTACCTTCAACATGACTTAACTATGACAGCTGGACATCTAATATCTCAGTCCCCCATGACCATGTCTGCTGTAAAGCAATTGAAACGTCGGAAATATAAAAATTAAATTAAATGTGATAAAATCCATAAATAATAGTTTCATTTCAAATTTGTAGTGTTCGCGTAAACACAAGAAATCATTTGTTTATGAAAGTTACCACATATATCAGTAAATGCAATATTGAATGTACCCACATTCAGTATTGCATTTACTGTTTTTATTTTAGCTATATTTGCATATCCTCACATTAAAGTTCATATTTAGAGAAAAAGTTAGGGCATTTTTGCTTTAACGGCATTAGTTTGAGTAAGCATATTTTTTACAAGCACTTTAAACTTGAAGTATAATATAAATTTTTGGTGGTATCTATCAATGTATAAGAGGTCTAACTAGTTCACATATAAGCCAACAAAGTTTGTAGTATTTTTATAATTTGATTATGTATATGTATGTAAATGACTTAACTTTTACTCTTTATAATCCTAATGCTTTTTACAAAATAGTAAATTATGAACAGACAATTGGAGTAGGTACATAATTCTTCATGTGTTGCAACAATAGAAAATCTATGAAAATGACTCATGAAGGAATAATTAGTGTAGCAATTTTTTTATCACAAAAAAGCATTTGCTGAGGAACAATATGGAAGGACAGAAAGGCAAATGCATGGTTTGAAACATTCATTTCTGGTTAATGGTCTGTCAATAAACACTGAATACTTTATTTTTTCAGGTCAGAGAATATGAGTTGAGACGTGACAACTTCTCTGCTACAGGCAATTTTGGTTTTGGTATTCAAGAACACATAGACTTGGGCATAAAGTATGATCCATCTATTGGTATCTATGGTCTAGACTTCTATGTTGTCCTAGGAAGGCCAGGTATGTATGATTTCCAAATTTTGTTTTGCAGAATGGTATTTGGTATTATCATAAAAAAATAAACAAATCTATTGTTGTGACGAGATGAGCCTAACATACACTATGGTCTTTAATAAAATTGAAGAAATGATGTCAGTATTGAATTTAAAACTTCATGTTTATTTTTTGAGAAACCATTAAATGCAGCACATCTGTTCAGGAGTGAAGAGTCTTTAATTTTCACTCTGTAATGCATGTGCAATAAAAAACTTTTTTCAGGGAGAATTATGATTGACTTCAGTATTCTCACTGACTCAAAGGTACAAATCATTTGAAATCTATTCAGTATATAATTTAAATAAGTTCTCATGACTAAACACAATAAAGGGGTGGTCAGAGGTCATCTAACCTATTTATTTATACCAACATGACAATAATATAGGCAATGTACATGGTATTAAAAAGTTAACATTAGGAAAATGTGTAGAAAAACTTGAAATAACATCATCATAAATTTTAATACAATAAGAACCCAAATACATGAGATTAATAAAATTTTGAGCAAAAACCATTTAATTTAATCTTCATAAATTTGTGGTACAAGAATATAAACATTATTTTTTATTATTGAGTTAATAGTTTCTATTACAATAGTTTATTATAGAGTTAAGTTTTAATTTAATTTCTCCATTATAATGTATTTATTAAAATTTAATTAATAAGAACATTATATGTGTATACTGGTAGTACCTAATTAATACAGCCTGATAGAGGGCAGGGTCCAAAGCAGTCAATGACAAACTTGACATATAAAGTGATATTCTCAATACTTTCCTCTGTATGACTTAGCATAATTCTCCCCTCTTGTCAAAATATAAGGGGTGAGTGCAGACTTTCGTGATTGCTGTATTTACAGATTTTCGTTATTGGCTGTATTTAATATCACAATTGATACTTAACTATTTCACAATTGGTAACTTATTTATAACATAGTGTAATAACTAAAAAAAAACACAATGTGATTAACACTCACTAGTTACCTCAATCTTTCTAATTTATTTAAATTAGCTTGGTGAAATAATTTTTAACATAACTTTGAAACAATTGCAATTCTATTATTATGAGTCATATCAGAATAAATGACACTAAAAGGGAAAATGATTATAAAAAAAAAAAAATAATAATGTAGAAATTAAAGTGATGTTTATTAATAGAAACAATTACTCAGTGTATGTATGTATATATTCACGCCTTGTTCCCAATGGGGTAGACATTGGTTTAGAGTACTCTTGACCTGGCCTTTTTTCAGAACGTCTCTGATTTCTTCGTTAAATGTTCGCCTAGGTCCTTCTCTCCTGACTACCATTTACACTTGCCTCATATATGCCGCCTGATCACATTATTTCAAACCCTCTCTGTTATCTTCACATCAATCACACTTCTTAACACTCATGTCTACTGCATTTCCCTGCTTTCATGCCTCTTCTGCCATACCCAGCTTTTGCTTCCATATGTTAGTGTTGGTACAAATGGTTGGTTGGTATTCACAGCAAAACGAGCTTTGTGATATATCGTCTGGGTGTTCATAAATGTATGCAACGCCCCATTCACCATATTCCTGCCATCGCTCTCCTTTCAAAGTCACATTCGTACCTTCCATCTCTCGTAAACATTGTCCCCAAGAACAAACTAATTCATTTGCTCTAAACTCCCAAATCTTGATACATACTTCCGTCATCCTCGCCTCTTTCTAACACAATAACCATTACTCAGTATCAACTACATTGTGATTTTGGCCCCATTAGCGTCTAGGTACGCTAAAACGCTCCGCTTCCTTCGATTACTTAGTGAAGCAAGTCTGCCGCCCGTCGTACCTCTCGACATAGATACCCTTAGCAGTTAGTTAAAAAAAAAAAACATCGTGAGATTTTCGATTCCAATTATGGGTCTCTTTTCAATTATTATTTAAATATTTAGTGTTCTTAGAAAATTTTCTTTGTGGCAATAAAGTGTGAGTCATGTCTTATACATGTTAACGTTTTTACCTTTGGAGGTTATAAGTAATATGAAACCATGGAAATTGTATTTAAAAATGTGATAAATAAAATAATATTTAAAGGTCATGTATGTCAGGGTATACCGATAACTCGTGTAAAGCACTGTTAAAAACAGCAGTGCCTTGCTAACTATTTTTTTAATTTTTTTTTATTTACAGGTTTCAATGTTGCTCATAGAAGACGCAAAACTGGAAAGGTTGGATTCCCTCATCGCCTGACAAAGGAAGATGCTATGAAATGGTTCCAACAGAAATATGATGGTATCATCCTTAACAGCAAAAAGTAAAATAAGTAATAAAAAATTATAAGATTTCTGGTTTAACATCTTATTTCAAAAATACCTTTACATTTAAAGCCACCCCCATGTCCACTAATAAGTAGACTATACATTTAAATGTACCCAGGATAAAAAGTAAGTTTTTCAGTCAACCTACTAAATTTCTATCTATATAAAATCTGTTCAGTTATTGATCACAATGGGCACAGCTAGATTTTTAATATTCTATATAATTTATCAAGATTTAAATAAACCGATTTCTATTTATAAAAAATTTACAAGTGGTACTATTTGTGCCTAAAAAGAAAAAGTAGTACTTCCTTTATTTTTATCAATAAATTAATAAATCTAATTATACAGCCAAACAATACTCAAACGTAAATATCAATGGATGAGTACTAGAAGGGGACTGCCTTAATAACTTATACAAGCAGAATAAGTAAACACTGGTTTTCACCTCTCAGACCGATCTTCGCAATTTGACCGACGGGAGTCTAGGTCCGAACAGTCAATACTCTAAATACGTTTAGATGTAGCTAAAAGGACGCGCCTCCAGAAATTGATGTAGTTGTAAAAGCCAAAAACTAGTAATTGCAATAAGTTCGCCAAATACATATTATATATGTATTATACTAATTAAAGATTGTAGCCTCGATAGCAAATTTGGTCTCTCTCGGGAGTCAGGAGAGTAGTTCGATCCCTGATGTATCATACCAATGAGTTTTTCGAAATTAATGTACGATATGTATCGTTGGCTTTGACACTAAGACGGCGAGAAGGCTCACCACCAATCACTTTGTCCCAAAAAGTTGTGAAAGGTGCGTTGAAAGGACTAAAATGCCTGCCTACCCCAGTATTGGATATACGGTTGTGAGCGTTTATTTATATAGTACATACTATTAATTTTTTTTTATTGTATGTTTCGTACTCTGGTTCCTCATTGTACAAAAACCTCAACATACCGGAAGTCGTACCTGCCACGGATGAAGAGACTACCACCGCCCAACTTTTATGGAAAGAAAATTCGAAATGTTGCTCGGATGCTAGGCATATTCGGGAAAAAACTAGTATTTTTGTAATTTTTAGTTATTCCAGAACCAAAAAAAAATTCGCATCTCTATCGTTCGAATCGTGAGTTCTGCGTAAGTCATATTCGTAAGAAAAGTTTTCAGAAAAAACATCGGCATAATCACAAAGCAAAGTTGGAAGATTCCGACATTGCTTAATGATATCGAAAGTTTCTTCTTTTTTCCGTGCTTGAGTCTCATTAGCTGTTGTCAGTAGAGATCCTAATCAATGGTTTTTCCCGGCGGTAAAAGCTCAAAATTAATGATGCCCAAGAAGGCTTCCCACCATACAGACAGCATTATTTTATTATGAGTTAATCCGTAATATTTAGTCTGGAGTTTGACTGCCTTTTGACCATAATCTTTTTTCACGTTCTTGTCATAAGTAATCCACTTTTCATTACCAGTGATCAATATTTTCAAAAACGGTTCGGTTTCCTTACGATTCAATAGAGAATCTCAAATGAATTCATTAGGTTTCTTTCAGAGAGCTCGTGTGGGATCCAAACATCGAGCTTTTTTGTATATCCGGACTTTTTCAATTGGGTCAAAACTGTTTTGTGGTCAACCCTTCTTCAGCTATGTCGTAGCTACTAATATTCCGATATTGCTCCACTTTTCAAAAATGGCATCGACTTTACCCGTAACAGGTCGACCAGAGCTAGCTTCATCTTTGACATCAAAATTCCCGGACTGAAAAAGCTTGAATCAATTTTGTACTAGGTACTATACTGCGTTAAGTCCATAAACGTCTAAAATTTCGGGGCTTGCATCGCATTTTTCAAAAAATACGGCAAAAAATTTACCCGGCGGTTACTTGTAGCGCCATTCTTATATAGCAAATTTTAACGGGCACTTCATACACAGAGACTTCTCTTCACCTCTACCCTCCATACTATAATGTTAGCGTTACTCCCACAACGTACATTTTAATATATATGATATGTTACTCCGTTCCAACCCTAAACTAAGAGCAATTTGTGAAGTGTCGTCTTTACACGTAGTGGTTATATACTCTTTGTTAGTTACTATGACAACACTATAAATACAATGAGTTAACATTTTATTTTCACATATCTTAGATGTTTTCTATTTCTATGTAAGTTTGTACTACAATGGCTGGAACATTTGGACGACATGATGAAGAGGAAGATGTTTTAGCGCCTAAGGAACCACAGGTTACCTCCCGTGATCCGGACGAACGCAAGGCGGGAAGAGCATTACGTATAAAACGAAGGCAAGATGCACTCAAAAGGTAAAAAGTAGCCGATTTAATAAATTATATTATAAGTAATATATCATATCCATATTTTTACTTATAACATCACTGGATAAAATGACATTAAAAACATAAACGTTAGGATAATTCTGTATTTTTTGTCTGAAGGTCCCTCTTTATAATGGCCAATATCTGTGCCAATTGCTCTGCTCTGCAGTATATTACACTGTATTTGCTGTACTAAGTAAATCTAAAATAAATGCTCAGAATTAAAAAAGGATGTATGTAGATATTGTTTTAATTTTGAGAGTACATATAATTATTTAATTGTTAATAATTATATAATTCATAATGTGTTGAAGAAATACAAATTTTGTTACTATGACACGTGAAGGGATATTAGATCTTTTCAGAGGTTTAAGTCTTGTGTGGGGCGTGAATAAAGCACAGGTATATACGGGGTAGGTGCTACATTGTTGCCATTTAAATAAAATTTGGTTACTACTGGTTTGCATAATTATTAGAAAACTGAAATTTTTTTACGCAAGTAATAAAAAATAATTTACAAACTGCTTAAAAAGCTGTAAAGAACTAAGCACAAAAAAAACAGTTCTTAGTTTTTTACCCAATATGCCCGCCCTCACGTTACACACAAATTTAAGCGGCAGTGCGTGTTCACCCTCACTTTGCGCAACACACAGAAGTTCGACACAATTAACCTTAGTTTTTCAAGGGCATTAACAATCCTGACGTTGGCATGTCCGGTGTCCACTTCGGAAGAAATCAATTCACTCGCAATCTTAAAAAATCAACACACAAACAACAACAATCACATAAAAAAAGCATCCATTCAATTAGGTAAGTCAAGTCTCTTAACTGAAATTACTAAATTAATTGTTAGGTGGACTACTAACACTAAACTATTAACAAAAAGCCACACGATAAGTGTACCACTCTTAGTAATAACTAAAATCCGATCTAATTAGGCGAGCTTTACAAAAATGTAATGTGTATTCATACAAGCAAGATCAGCGGCGAAACACTTACTGAAATGGACAGTTGGTTAGTGGGGAACTAGGGAATCCCCGGGTACGTCGCGCTCGCGACGCGCGACAGGATGCGTTATCTCTGTCGCTCATCGTTTTTTGTCTCTGTTCTGTATTTTTAGAAACTTGGCAACACATCATACGTACGTATGCAAAATTTTATATTTTTATGAAAAAAAAATTATAGTTTCAAAGACCATCAACTATCGTAGGTACATACATCCTCAGGGATTGCACTGTTGAGCTCGTCGCTTATACGGCGAATCGCGCAGACATGATCTTATCTACGATTCTTTGGCGCTAGATAATTCTGCGTATCTAGTGCACAGACACAGGAACGCATTTTGACGGTCCCGTCTACTATGTATAAGTACATGCAGGAGGATGTGCTCGAAATTGACCGCGAATAATAGGCTATTTTTGGTCGATATTATCATTCCACACGTCGAAAACTCTTAATAGCTGAAACAGATTAGTAGGAAAATACCTTTCTCACGAGGTGACCATCATCTGAAGTGGTATGGCTAATTAAAATTATTATCTAGCGCTCAATCTCGGTCAGTGAAGCGACTCGGTCTCCGTGAAGGGCTCCGGGCTCAAATGCAGAAGGTGGTGCTCTTCGATACCGCCGGCACTATCCGGCGGTTTCTTTCCCCTTCCCTATTTAGTCATACCTGGCGAGGGCTCCCGTCTGTTTGGGTTTTTTTTTATTTATAGTGTGTATTAGGTATGTTGGTGTATTATATAGGAAAGTCGGCAAACGAACAAGCGGTTCACCTGATGGTAAGTGATTACCGTCACCCACATACATCTGCAACACCATAGGTGCTGCAGGTGTGTTGCCGGCCTTTAAGGATATTTGGGAGATAGGAGCGAGTAAGAGGAAATGGAAGGGGAGGGGGGTCTCCGGCTACCTCACAGCACCGATATCTACACAGAAGTTTTGTCTTTTTCGCAATAGGCCATAGCCGCGGTAATCCAGTTTTGAACAATAAAATTTATGAATTTTTGTAGTTTGTGTGGTATCTTCAAGTTCAAATTGAGATGATCGCCTGTCTTAACGGATAACGTACCTGACTGCAGAGGATTTGAATCGCAGCCGAAGCCGATATTTGTGCAAAACATACATAATTGGTCTTTTAATCTGGGTGTGTATGTTGCACTATGAGTCTCTGACACTGTATCTAACCCTTTGCCGATCTTTTCGCAAGAAACCGTTACATCGTATACGGTAAGGTAGACGAGTGAGTGCCTATGTGTAATATGTTCTGCATACATGTAATATGTTCTGACTACATGTGTATGCTATCGCTAATACGGTGTAGGAAGTTACTGTTATACAAAATATTAAAAAGATAATTTTACTTATAGTTTATTATATATAACTTTGATAAATTTGACATTCGAAATAGTTAGCTGTTGTCTTCCAATGTCCTCCAAGGAATGCTTAAATTTATATATTTTCTTAGAGCGGAACAACCTGCCGAAGAAATTAGTACAGAGGAAGAACCGGGACCGATTGAGCAAGCAACTGCAGCAGCTGCAGAGGAACTTCAACGCCTATCGTTAGATGGCGCTGCTAAAGTGACCAACGTAAAGGTAACGACGGACGAGCGCGAAGTAATACGACGTGAATTATTTTCAGAAAAGATGAAAAGTGAGTAACGGCAATTAATACGGAAAATTCTGACTCCTCTGTACGATCACAGTGTAAAGAACGACTACTATCTTTACTCTGTGTTACTACGGTGTAAACACGTACATTAGTGGATTGCTATCTTAGTAATAGGATCCAAATGGTACAGGTAAACTATAAATTCTGTAGATTCTGAAGTAAATGTGGGTGTGGGTGGGATCCATTCTTGGCCATTTATATTTTATTTAAAAATTTAAAAGAACTTACAAATATAATATTCTCTCGGACAAGTTACTTTAGTTAAAGTAACTGATCATGCACTGCAAGAGAGCTGTGAAAGCACATCATAATATGTTATGGTCTTTTATTATGGGGACATGCGGTTGATGCAAATTAAATTTTTATCTTGAAAAAAGAGCTATGCTTTGCGCACTCGTGGAGTTATCTCGCACTCGGGATTTATTAGAGGTTATTTAAAAAAAAAACATTTTAAGTTTTCCCTGATATGAATCCCTATTCCCAAAGATTAGTGACCTATCTTTGTGGGTGGGAGACTTGAGTGTGTCATGCTCACCTTTGCTCGCGGCGGCGTTGTGTGACGGGTCGTCCACTTCCCTTTCATATAGTCGAAGAATGTAAGAAGAGTGGCAGTGAGAATTTCCTGAGACCATTCGTTGCTTTTTATTTTATTTTACGTTGAATTATTTGCAATGTACAGCATCTGTTTAAAAAAGAGGATACCTATATCGGAGTTTCTTTTCCGGTTTCGTCTCCGTCAGAGGAACCTCATTACGAAACGGTGGTAGATTAAAAAAAAACGATCTCTGTATTTCTAACGTCAAATAAAGATTTTTCATTTTCCATTCATGCGTATTTTACTTTATTGATTCTGTGTTATAAAGCTTTTATTTCCTTTATCACTCTTTAATTCCGTTTAATTTAATAAATATTTAATACGATCGAATTATGAACTTACAATCGAATGGACGGGGGTACACCGTCACATATAAACAAGTTACTTGACAATTTTAAAGATAACTGACAGGGTTCGAAATAATGTGATCAGAGAGCGTTGTGGCGTGAAAGATGATGTAGTGACATGAATTGAGAAAGAAATGCTGAGTTGGCTTGGACATGTGGAGAGGATGAATGAAAGTAGGTTTTCGAAACAAATATATGTGGCGAGTATAAATGTAAGAGTCGGGAGAGGAAGACCTAGGCGAACATTTCGCAATCAAATCGGAGACGTTCTTGAAAAAAGGCCAGGTCGAGAGTACTCTAAACCAACGAGTATGAATGCGAAGATTGATGAAAGTGGGAGTAGCGAAAAACATGTCAGGACCGTAGCAAGTGGAAGAAGGTTGTCTCTGCCTACCCCGTTGGGAACAAGGCGCGAAAATATACATACATACATTGACAATTTTGTTATGTTAGTAGTGACGAGAAGACTGCTTACTCTATTAACTTGGGCGGCTTACCTATATCTCATGAGAAATTATTACACTTTCACGTTTCTTGCTTACACGTTTCTTAATAAGTTTCAATATATTTTTTTTCCCATAAAGATGCGTTACAGAAGATTGAAAATGAAGCAGCAGAAGCACAAATACAATTTGAAACAATTTCGTCTCATTGGGATGCGATGTTAATGATTAAGGATCCTTTGGATATTGATTTCGAAATTCAAAATCAGAAAAAGAAATGTGAAGCATTGTTAGAACAAAAAGGTCAACTAATCAGTCAATTAAAACAGGAATTAAAACGTATGGATCACGCTTATTACGAAGATTTGGAAAAACAGGTTAGATTTTATTTTAGTTTTGTAAGGTTGAGACAATTTCGTAAAAATATTACGACGTTTTTTATTTACTGGCCCTGTAATCAAAGGCAAGTCAAATAAAACAAATAATTTGAACAAATAATAAGAATTATAATACTATGAAATTAAAAATAAAGCAAGGGTTACCTCTCACACATTAAGGGTTATGTAGCAAAGCAGATTTTTATTTATAGATTTTAGGGTCTACTAAACTAAACGGGTTTTGATAAAATGAAAGGCTGGACGCTTCAAGTTTAAATTCGTTTGAATACTAAAGTCAATGGCCCCCTAGGCCTGTAAAAAAATCATGCTTTTAACTTGATCCAATACAAACAATACAATACAATATTAAAATATGTATTTTAACTTAAACTTAAGTTGATATCCGCGAAAGGACATCGAATCATGAAAACGTAGTATCGCCTCGTTATCACTCACTGCTGATAATTAGTAATTATCATTAGACAAATTATCAAAATAAAGCAGTGAGTGAAGAATTTTAATACAAGTTTTACATTAATTAGATGAATTGTGTACATATATGGCTAAAATATTTCTGTACATATAATCTTAAGCAAGTAACGCCTTAACGCCCTTTCATGAGAATTTCATTTCAAAGCGAAAGAATTAAAATTCACATTTTGCGGGCAAGAATTTAAACAACGTACACAAATGTGAGTGATCGTCTTTGTTGCATATAATACAAATGGATTTATAATTTTTCAAATTGTTGGAGGGTTTCATTGTGGGAGGACATTATTTTGCGTACAGGATTGTAGGCAAGGAGAGATGTACATTTGCGACCGATTACGTGTATTAAAGTGACTAGTAAGTATTAAATGAACTTTTCAATGCGGGTTCCGTATTCATATATATTTTACATTGACTGCGAATAAAATTAGCGAAACAATCAAACATAGGTTAAATTTTATTGTTTAGGGGATTCCATTTACAAAGAGTGTTCAATACCTATTTTGGATCAACTTTTTAAAACTATATGTAATAAAATATAATCTGCTTGGTCATTTATCTTAAGATCTTTTAATGCGTTAACCGCCGACTCACAATTATCTAAAAAAATTCTAATGTTAAATTAGATTTAGTTCAGTTGATCGATATAAGTTGAAGCGATCGACCAAAGAGTACCATATTAATAGATAATTTTTAGGATATGTAATACCTGCAAAAATACTGAGTTTTATCTGTTATTTTTCGTCGTTAGTAAGAGCGAACTATTATAAACATTCGACTTAAAAAATAAAGGCCTATTTAGCATGGCACCGTCAAACGAAGCGATTTCGAATGGGCTCTGCGGGGGTTATAGGATTTTATTTTAATTTGGATGCAACTCATTTTCATTACATAATGAAATTCCCCGTAAAATATTTGAGCACATATATTCAAAATCTGAAAGTATAGTATAGTCTACTTTGGCGTTGGCATCCTTATTGTTTAATGCACATTGTGCCTTGCGATATGTTTTTTTCATGAACTATGTAATGATTAATGAGTCTCGTTTAGCAATTAAGATAGTCGGAAAAATTAATTTGAATATCTGTTTTTTAGACAGAATTTAGTACAATATGTAAGTATGCGACAAATAAAATTCAAAGCGTGAGAAATCTTACGGCTAGAAAATGTTCTATATGAAATGAATTGAACACGAGTGGCGAATATTTGCAATTGAACGATAAGAAATATGCGTTGTTTATATATTTGCAGTTCTTCTGTACCTGTGTGGTGTACAAAATGGGTGGTGTGCGTAGCGCTGGCGACGATTATCTTCGTTAGAATAAACGTTGCGTTGCGTCTCTTTCTTCTTGGAACGCTTGTCTTGATTATATTATATATGAAGGAATATTTAACTCGGGTTAGGGTATTAGAACCGCACCATTTGAACAAAGTATTCAACAAAGGTATATATTATAGCGTTTTCGCGTCAACACCTTTTCCATAACGTTGGCCAACTCTCTTCCTCGTGGGTTTCATTGAATAATAGTAAATTGCTTTAGTTATTATTTGTAATTGTTTTCAGGATAAAGATATAAAAGAGCTATCGGATCGAATTGAGAAGCAAGTGACGATAATGCAAAGAGCATATGAGAAGCAACTGTCACTTGTAGAACAAGCCATAAATATTGAACGTGAGGCTATGGTGGATCATAATAATAAACGCTGGGAAGCTCTTTACAAACAAAGGGATAAAGAAGAAATTGCTCACATGGAATACAAGTTTGAACAGGTTTGAATTATTATTTTAAGTTAAATTCTTAAGTTATATTATATTCCAAACCGGCAGCACTTACCACAGCTCCATTAACAGATTCAAATAACTTTTATCTCGGATCAGTTATTGCACTGGAAGGCGTGAGATCATCAAATGGGTGACAATTTTTATTCATGACAATCGTCAATATTAACGATTATCGATATTGGGTATCACTGTAGTTAACGATAAAGTATTTGTTAAAGGATTTCGTATGAAATAATAAATATGAATATTCTATGCCTCCTTTCTGATTTTTTTTTGACCCATGCATGTTCCAGAGCCACTACAAGTTGTAGCTCTGTCCATTGTACGATTAATAATTGGTCCGAGCTTTTTAACTGCTTCAGTGAATGTCTAAAAAAACGTGTATGGGAAATAATCTACTAATAATCTATAAACTGTGTTTGTTTGTGTGTTGTTGTTGAGTGGACTATGTTTTCTTAAAGAACGTAATGAATTATTGAATTTATGTAACTTTCGCTGTACACTATATTTTGCATATTAACAAAACACTGAACTTGCACAATTGCCTTAAACGCAGCTAGAAGAACACAAAGAAGACATGGAGGTTATAATGTGGGACCATCACACAAAATATCGCCAGGCTAAAATAGAACTCGAATCGTTAATGCAGGAATTACAAAAGGAACTGGAGAAATTGAAAGCTACCTGTCTAATTAACACAGAAAAAATAGGATACAACTATCAAGTTTGTATTATTAAGTTTAACATCATATCAGATGTGTAATTCATCACTATTGTTACGAAAAAAGCAAAATAATATAATATCTATTTCTATATTAAATGAAGCGTAACACCATTGTACTTTAAATAAATAAAAAAACGTTAATAACAAGTATCACATTTTAGTAAATGTATCAATAGTTTTGTGCTGTTGTCGTAGCGGCTCTTAATAATCTCCGGGAACAACGGCTCACCACTAGTCGTTCTATCACCTCACGAAGCGAAAGATCGATTGCTTGTTGATGGTTGGGAAGCTCATTTTGCTACCCCGCGTTAAATGGAAATCTATAATCTCATTCCATCATATATCGATGACACGCGCGAGTGATTTTATACACCAAAGCTATAATTTTACTTAATGGGCGATTTTTAGGTCTTGAAGAAAAGGGAAGAAGAAAACGTATTTGTAAGATCGCAACAAAAACGGAAATTAAATAAAATGTCGGATATTGCAAATAACCTACGTGCTAAAATTCGCAAGGCGACGGAAGACGGAGCCATTGAAGAAATGAAAGCTGATACAGAAATAGTGAAATTGATGCAATCAATGGACGATTTGGAAAAAAAATCGCGTCATTTTTCTCGAGTAAACAATTATAAATTTAGTCAAGTATGGCGTATGTCTGAATCACGATGTGTACAACTCTCTCGTGATATACGACACGCTGAAGTAGCGCTTCATGCTCATATTTTGGCAGAACCACCTCCGCCATCGTCTCCTTACCCGCAAAAAAGTCCTTTATCAAAATACGGTATGCAAACGTTATTATTATTATTTAATGATTAAAATAATTCTTAAAAATTTTACATTAAAGTGTATGAAATTAAACGATTTTCAGAAACTGAAGGAGCATCTACAGTCCTACAAGACGAACTGAACGCGCAAGCCTTCATTAACGTAGCAACCAAAGATGCAAAAGATAGATTAGTAAAGATAGTTTTTTCAATATATAATTTTCCTTTCATTTTTAAATATCATTTTCATGAAATTTTGTTATTAATATTTCAGGTTAAACATATACTTCAATTAGTTGCGGACAATACTGGTTTCCTAGTAGAAGATCGTTTATTAAAACTTATTGAAAAATATCAGCCAACTTCTAGGAACCTGTGTACATTGGATTCTATTTTTATGGTAAATATGCCAACAAAATACAGTCTGCATTTTTACAGCATAGTACATATAATAAATATATTATAATTTTGTTTTTAGGCGTTGGAAATTCAAGCCGAAGAAGACATTGAACTTTTGTGTAGAACTTTTTTGAATTATGCCTTTTGTTCAATTTGCGCCGAAATGGAATTCACTGCATCTGAATCTCTAGAACCATCATCTGGGGCTAGTATATCATTGAACGTTTTCATAGCCATCAGGGCATACTTAGTTTACATAACGGTTACATTTAGTTTATAATCTTTATATCGTATGTGTATAAAATTAAATCTAAAAATTCAACGCTCTTGAAGCTCCTCTTGTTTCTGTTGGATCGGAGAACATACATTGCATGATAATGTGTAATTTCAACACTGATTTATTAAGAAATACGTTCTCAAAAACTTGTCAAATGCACTACTCATAACAATGTTGACACTAATGATTCATGGATTGACCTCATTGTTATGTCTTCCCCTGACCGTGTCAAAAAGCACGGTAATTTCAAATTGCATGGAAAAGGATGCAATCAGATGGTTCGAAATCCTAAACGCCGTTATATCCATGAAAATATAATTAACTCATCTACCACTGATGTGTGGAAATTTCTTAAATTTCTTTGCATTTCCAAGCCGATTTCAAAGGACCACGCCTCATCTCTGAGTTTGAATGACATAAACCAGCATTTTACTTCTTTTTCATTGTGGTTGTATGTCTCCTCTTCTAATCCCCGATTTTCAATTCACACCGGTAGCTCTCAATGAAGTTAAATATACTGTTAGTAATCAAATCTAAGGCTGTGGGAAGTGACGAGGTTAGTATGCAAATAGTGCCAATGATACTTGAGTACCTTTTACCAGTAATTACTCACATAATTAATTTATTCTTTGACTCTGGTCTTTTACCCGACCTTGTAGAAAAGGGCTTTTTTTACTACAACTCCTCGAAATCTCCAATGCCTTCTTGTCTAATAATTTTCATCCGATTGCTTTCTCTTTCCTTTCCTTTCTAAAGTTCTTGAAACATGACACAAAATATTACGTATATCGGGATTTCGTCTGTCTCATTACCACCACTGCACTTATCAAGGTACTTATCAAAAAGTGTCATTTAAGAAAGCAGTGACGTAAGGCGCAAGAGGATGCAGGTGTGCCGCAGGGCGGTATAGTTTCTCCCATAATGTTATCGTTATTTACTCTGGCACCTCAGTTGTAAACTGTTCCTATCATCTGTATGTAGACGATCTTCAGCTTTATGTACAATCAAATTAACATCCTCAATAACAGCATAATAAATCTCAACGATAATCTTGAATCTATTGGAGATTGGTCCCACAGATTTGGGGTTACTGTTAATCTATTAAAATGTCAAGTAATCATAATGGGTGGTCCTTACTCCATACTTGCCGGGATTGATTATAGTAACCTTGCTCCAGTTTATTACAATGGAACATTAATTTGTTTCTTAGTAATTCGTTATCTATATTCACTGAAAAATTTCGTGCCCTTTAAACCTAAGCCGTTGCTCACTCAATACTTAATTTTACATGCAGATGTGTTACCCGGACATTTCCTAATCACGTCTCGACAAGTTGGAGCGCCTTCTTAATAACTGCGTTAGATTTATCTTTGGTTTACGTAAATATGATCATGTCTCTTCTTACCGTTCCAAGCTTTACTGGCTTTCTATTCGCCGAAGGCGCGTATTTCTAGAATTCTGTGTTTATTGTATTCTGTATTAATTGATCCTAATTCTCCTTTATATCTTAAGAATTATTTTCAACTTTATCCTAATGGCGGAGCCTCGTTCCTTAAACCAACTTAAGATTCGCATTCTCAAACATAATATAGGATACTATAACCTTTCTTTTACTGTTCAATCTGCACTCTTCTGGAACGGCCTGCCCAGTATGATTAAAGCAGCTTCTAATAGGAATGCATTTTAGAGACTAGTTCGTGAATACCTAATTAATCATTGACAATATTCGGCTTATCTATTTTCGGTTATTATTATATATTTATCTAAGCGTCTTTTTATATATTTGTATACATATTTAGGTACTTTATATATGAATTTTATTATTTAATTACATAATGTGTTTATATATCATATTATTAATTTATTATTTTGTATAGTCTACCTATAGTTTTTATTTTTTGTTTTGCACCTGTCAACTACGTTTCACCATGACAAGGGTTGACTGGTAGAGAATGCCATTTGGCATTAAGTCCACCCATTGTTACCATAAGGTCAACAGTAAAGAATAAATAAATAAATAATTTAAAAAACTTTTAGGTCGGATCTCAGGATGATTCACATCCAAGTATAACTGGCAAAGGAACACGAGGTATAGTTTTTAACCATATTTTTACGTCATGTAATATTGTAACTAATAATCACCTTTGTTTTTATTATTCAATGCAGGCGAAAGGTCGTCTACAAGAGTTAGAAGCAGCGTTATTGCAAGAAGTGTTTCGGCCAGTACATCTCGCTCCATTCACGTTGGATTTAAGTAAAGGCTTTATCCGTTTCATTTATGCATAAGTGGTGCATGTATCAGTGTGTGCATGCGCAAGAAGGAAAAATTCTTTGGATTACACACACTTTTCTGTACAGTTTTCAGTACACTGTTCTGTACACTATACAATTTATTTTATAAATCACTCTATAATATTTTTATAATTATCGGAGAAGAATGTATATGTACTGCATATGTATAAAATGGTAGTAACACGGCCTAGGAATACCGGTGTGAATTAGAGGTATCTTGTTTTCGGGGTTTCGTGCGGCGAGGGAGGTTACCGGTGGCCCACTCCGTCCTCCCAACCCTACCCCCTTATTTTACCCTGCTGCCCTCCCCCCTCCCTAAATATTCTTTACCGCCAGCAACGCACCTGCATCTCTTCCAGTCTTCTAGTTGTATGTGGACGTCGGTAATATTTTACCATCAGGTGAGCCGCATGATCGTTTGTCCCTTTCTCATAAAGATAAACATGCATGAAATAAGATGCCTAACCGCGGGTGCGTCCTACCATAGAACTTGAACACGTATGCATATGTATATATCCACGTCCTTAGTACAAAGATGACTATGTACAATGTGCTAGTATACCTATCCGTAACATTAGTACTAAACTATATATTCACTAGTGTAGGTATACTTTTGAAACATATAAGGGGTTAGGTCTGGCGAGTTCGGAAGATGACGTTTGTTTTGTAACTGCAGTTCATGTAATGTTAAAACGCTTGGTCGAGCAATGCGAGGTCTTGCGTTACCACAGAGCAATAATGGCGATGATCGTTTGACTAGTCTAGGTTGTTTGTCTGAGAGACACAATAGACATCTGCTGTTATTGATATACCAGATCTCAAAAAGCTATAGAGAATTACACCATGAAGTTTTTACTTTTCTATCGGTGTTTAACCCGAGTTCAGCCATTGCGTTTTTCTCTTGCGATTATCGTAGAGAATCCACTCTTCATCACACATCACAATTCTGTGCAAAATAACTTCATTTCTGTACCTATTCATCAAAACATTTTATTAATTTTCTATATTGCGCAGGAGTCGTGAGATGTCAGCAGCCGAACAACAACTAATGGCGGAAGCCGATGAGATCATACAGAAATGTGGTGATCCACAAGGTTAATTTCTTTCACATTTTATTTAAGACTATTGAAAAATATTTGTTACTTACGAAAATTTAACATTATTTCTATCATGTCATGGCTACGAATAACACGTCACAGACACATAATGTAAACAACAAACACACTACGTTTATAAGAGCTAAGCTTGCTTAAAGCGACACAAACTGCATGCGATGTGCTAGTGCTTTCTCGGATTTGTTTAGATGGACAAACATTCAGTGGGAAAATAATTTTGCGTATATAATCAGTAAGTAAAATAAATTACAATAATTTCCTGTCAATATCTGAGAAGGTTTTGGAGCCGTAAAGTCCACTGCAACGCTGCTCCAATGTGGTCGCCGTGCGCACTTAACTTGTTCAGGGAATAATATTTTTGTTCTTTCTCAAACATGCATGTTTTCTCGTGATGTTTTTCTTCATCACCAAGCACGAGGTAAGTATACGTGCACTTAAAATTCGGATTGCGCCTTTTTATAGATTTGTTAAATGTAATAGAAATATAATTATAATTCTTATATATATTTGTTGAATCATAAGCGAACTCAACCGCGACGTGCGCGACGGGCGCGACGACCGAGTCGGCAGCGTCCGGCGGCGGCCGGCGGCCCGGCGGCCGTGGCGTCACGGTCTCCTCGCAGCACACGCTCGCCGCTAACAGGAACAATCCTTTTTTATGCGCAGGTAAACTCCAAACAGGAGTCACGTCACCGTCTTCAGGTATCACAATATGTACGCCGTGAATAGATCTTATGCCCCTTTAATTATATTTCTTCATATTATGCTCGTTGTCTGATTATTGTAGTAGTAAAGTCTGCTACTTGACCTGTAAATGTCCCACTGTTGGCAAAGTGACATCTCATAAATAGTTTATTTGTCTACATATAAACTAAATTTCTTGTTAACGTGCATGATTTAACCTTATATTAAGTTGAAATTAACTAAATCTCTTAAGCACTTGATACATGTAAACAAGGCATTCGGAATAACAATTTTATTGGTACCGACACAGGATCGATTCGTGTAGGTATGCACACTCGATTAATACCAAAATAAAACGAGTTCTCTGATCCCTGCTACTATGGTTATGACTGCAAAGTATGTTAGTTAAGATTTATTAAACTTCTTTTTCAGCGGGACATTACTTGGAAATTGAACCCTTGCAAGTTTTGGCGGCTTTGAATGAATTTATGTCAGTATTCGTTCCCCCAGATAAGAGGAAATTATATGATATTTTGTGAGTAAAATCAGTTATGCGCACCTAACAACTTACTCAAAAATCTACCATTCCAAGGCATCTTTTAAGGACATTTAAACAAATATTTTATGGGCGTTTGTTATGAATATTACACTATAATAAAACCGGTTCCAGGCGAAATCTAGATAACTTTTTATTACAAAGGATTAATATTTAACCAATAGGCTCTGAAATTACTGGATGGATTTTGATGAAACTTGGCATGCTTTTAGTTTATTACCATAGATTTTTTTTATTAACGGTCAATTGGAGGTTGCACCAAGCAATAAGGAAGTGTCTTTTAGTACAATAGTTTTATGTTTATCTGTAATTCACAAGACAATAAAAAAGTATAAGCAATGGTTTAAAAAAAAATATTGTCGTGAAGAATGATAAAGTTATTCAATTGTATCCGGGCGGTAATTTTGCATTATAGCTATAAATATATATTATATATAATACACAAGATTACGCTTGACCGCCGGCAAACACCATAGTGAGAGGAAGCGGTGCTAAGGAGCTGAACATCGCCAATACTCGTGAGGGCCGACGTTGTTGATGGTCTATAAGACAAGGAATAATATTGACAAAAATGGCAGCTGTTTAAAATATTCTTGCTAATTTTAATCAATTAGTAAAATCACACGTGAAATCTTTATCTCAATCAATCAATATCATTATATCTTCAAACTTCCGTCCGGCAACGATTGTATATCAGTATGTAGTCTCGACTCTGTAGGAATATTACTTTTGTGGTTACAGGCTGAGGCATAGATTCATACTTACATAAGGGAATATAATTGAGTGTCCTATCTTTATCTTAATATAATGTATGTATGTTAATAGCAAGTTGTGTTCATAAAAACAAATGTGTTTTATATCTACAGACAAACCAGAATTAACATTAACTTTGTATGATAAGTTATGACTAGGGAAAATCAAATTATGCAAAAGTTATGTATCATTTACTTTATTATATTACACACATGCCAGGAATGACCTCATATGGACACTCAATTTTAAGACGTCCTTGCAAGTTTTCTATAAAAATTTTGGTTCATTAAATTTAATAAATTAATTTATATTAAACAAAACCACTGTTAAAGCTAATCCAACGATGGTCGCCTCTGTACCTTGATTTTCGTTGAATTGGCATTATCAATCCAAGCACGGTAATTCTTGACGAACTTAAAGTTTTAACAACAAAAAAGAATTATAGAAAAATTGCGAATCATTCCTTAGTTATTAATGATGCCAGTTGCCTTTCCTTTGATTTTCGTTTGTATTATGAATCTGCATCTGTGTGAAGAGTTTTGCAAGAGATATCATATTCCTTAATATTCTCATGAAAGCAACATTTTCATGATTTTCATAAAATGTATAAAACTTCTCGCTTTATACATTTTATTTGTTTCGGTTTTGGAACCGGGATGAATACCGCCACGCTGCCCCAGTGCAGATTGGCTCCTTTTTTGTTTGTATGAGTTTTTTTATAATTACGTACAATTTGTATGTTTGATGGCGACAGGTTCAACTTTCGAATTTATCCAAAAGAGCTCTGGTTAAAATTGGGTTGAAATAAAAAAAAATGTTTAGATCTCACAGATTTTGTTATAATAAATTAGCTTTCATCTACACTATTCTTAGATATAAGCAGTACAAAATTTACTTTTAAATCTTCCGAAATATGGCATTGATCTGCTATCAGAATAAATTCTGCATTGTGTATCCTTCCCCAGTTAACAGGCTCCCGTATCGGCATAAAGGCAGTGCCAAGTCATTGCAAAAAATAGATGTGCAAAATGATGCATATCAAAAGTGTAACAAAAGTTTGAAGAGATACTTTGCATTTGAAAGTATAACAATTAATCGTTATAATCTGGTGACAAGGAAGTGCCTCCGCCATGACACTTTCAAACATATATGTATCTATTCTCGAGTCATATCCGCTGAGCCACGAACAATTTCACAAAAATACCCTTCTGTAGTTATTCGCCAATAAATATTATGTTTTAATATGGGCTATGTTTTTATTATTTTATGGGCTTTTATAGAATATATAAAATTATCACTTTTAAATGTGGGCAAGTTGAAACAGGCATCTGAGTTGAGAATAGACATTTGGTTCAGAATTCCGACACGTGCGAAGACGCAGTGGACGTCTTTGTTATAACTCTTCTGAAAAATCCTTGCTCGGCTCGTAATCTTGCCCTATAACCACTAATCCCTATTTCAGGGAAAGCGTAAAGCCTCCTGACTTCACAACACCGTCACGTAAATTAACTTCAGAAGACATTGATCAGTATTGGAGTCAATGGAAAAATATGTTTCTTCCCGAAAAGGATCGTTTTTGGGACGGCTTGTTGGTAGGACTCAATAGTTATCTGCCAATTTTGCAAGGTAATATTTAATATAACTTTCAATTATAGTTATGCTATAATATTGTTAATTTAATTTTAAAAATAAGCTAGTTTTATCCTCTTTCCTCACTTATCTACTTAAATTTAAATCTTTACCTATTTTGAATATTTTAAACATTAAAAAGTTAACAGTTAACATTATACTCGAGTGACAAAGAGATAATACGATACTATTACATCAGTTACGTGTTTGTCTCGCAAAGTTTTAAGATAAAAAAATTCGTTAGCAGTTAATCAGTCGCTATACAGCGATTCATTCGTCGGGAGTCAGAACCCAGGTTTAAAAGCACTGGGGATTTATTTGCTATTATAAACACCTTAAAAAAATTATGTTTATTAGATTATGTTAGATTCTTACTATAAGTTTGTATTGTGTAGTTATCAGTAGATTGTCAACAAACCATGATAACATTTTGCACATGCCACTCGCCAGTAGTTTTGGAAAATTTTAATCAGTTTCGAGTTTCGAATTATGATCGAATTTTAAAGTGATCTATTTTACAACATTACTACCAATTATCATCTGCACAGAAACATTTAATGACGTACATAGAGCAACATTTGCTACATGGTAGAGCCAAGCGGCGGCTTTCGCTGCTGCTCGAATAGGCCGGCTCGACCGGGGACCTCGCAGAATACCGCCATGAAGAAGAAGAAGGAATTTTGTGCTTCTGCGTTTCGTTCGGTGAGTGAGGTAACCGGAGGCCCGCTTCCCCTCCCCATCCCCATCATCCTCCCTCCCATCTCTCTAACACCCTTAAAGGCCGGCAACGCATCTGCGTCTACTCTTGTGTTGCAGATGTCCGTGGGTGACTGTAATCCCCAGGTGAGCGAACGGCTCGTTTGCGTCGTATACCATAAAAAAATTGTAGATAGACTGAATTTATTTTTCTCTTAACAAGAAAACATAACACATCACGTGGAAACGGATGATTAATCAATTCTTTATTTATTTTGGATGACGACACATAATTTGCAAAAGCGCACAATATATGCGTGTAAAAGTGTGTACTCACACAAGAATTGTGCTTCTAACGCTTGCTCTTCTATGCACATCAGTTAATTCATGGGGCGTTTTCCCCATTTCTTGAGTTTGTTTTTTTTACTAATTTGGTGCAAATGGCTTTGTTGGTAAACAAACATCAATCAATGATGCTAATTCCTTGGTAGTTTGTAACACGATGGCCATTTGTATTAAATCTCAAATTTAGTCATGGTTCACTCGGTGAAGGCACAATAGAGTTAACAGTCAGTATGATAAAACGCCAAGCCTGTCCAGCGTCCTGCAAACCAATTATTACCTAGACGGAGGTATAGCTTATTGCCACTCTTGTATAAAACTGTCAAACGAGGAATGTTATCTCTGTGAAATTCTCCTAGATCCAGAATAGTCATTTTATACGTAAGTTTTTAACAACAATTTTATCCTTACTTAATAAATTATGGATTTTTTTCCGATTATGACAAACATTACGGATTTACATGACTGTGCTTGTTTTAAGATATATTCATCAACATCAAAAAATTATAATTGCACGCGTCTCATTTGAAGCTCTCACTCCGTTCAGTGTAATAATATATTTAAAATAAAAAATAATTCAATAATAAACTATTTTCAACTGAATAGTAAAAAAATAAAGATACCAATTTTTTTAAAACGTGGTTTTAGCTATAAAGGGATAAACACATTTAAATTCTTATTGTAATGATATATGTGAGAGTTGTCTTTATTTAAAAAACACTTTTATGGTCTTGACTATAGGAATTCTTGTAAAACAAACAAATAAAGAATTTGAAAATGGATGTTTTGCCCATACCATTCTGGGTAAGTGGGATAGTGAACAAAATCATAGATAAGATAATGAACTTGATGCATGCAACAACAACACAAAGTGCATCATTGTTGTTGCACTTTCTCATCATCATCATCATTTCAGCCTATCAGAAGTCCACTGCTGAACATAGGCCTCCCCCAAAGATTGCCACGAAGCTCGGTCCTGAGCCACCTGCATCCATCGACAAAAACATAACTTAACTAACACAAAATGTTGACACATTGTACAGAAAATTATTTTCTACTTCTGATTTTTTTGTATTTTGGGTTGAATGGCAAAATTTGCGATTTTAACTTAAAAGTTTTTTTTTCTGTTTTCTGTTATTACAAAATCTACTTTTTTATTTGTATGTGCATACTAAGAATGTTCAATCCTAATTTGACAAACCAAATGTTTAAACAGAACGCGAGCGTCTTCATGAGGACGTGGTAGAATTAAGGTTGCGTAACGCAGCTTTGCGCCGTCTCGTGCGCGGCGCTCTTCCAAAATTGCCTCCACCTTCGCAGCAGCGTAACGAACAACGAGCTTTTACGGCTCCGATAACCGATATAGCTCCGCCGTCCGCTGTGCTACCACCCATATTATAATTAAATTCTTTAAAAATTATGAGAAATAAAGTTGCTATAAAAATATCTGTATTTCATTTCTTTAGACTGTGAATCAAACGCAACTTTTTGACACGAATTTCCAAATCATCAAAATAGTAAAGGAAGAAGTCTGAATGATTCGGAGAAATATCTATCTACTTGTTAAAAAATTATGTTTATTTGTTGGTCCTTATAGAGTCGCAAACCTCTCGATCAATGATGCTCAAATTTATTGACTATGTTCGACTATCATATGGGCGAGCCTGGAAAGGTTTTATGAAAATATTTTTTTTTTTTACTACAAAGCTGCGAAACATGGCAAGATTCAGCTAGTACCTATATAAAACTGTCAAAAGACAGTCTGTGCATTCAAAATGTTCCAAAAAACCTCATGGCTTAAGTATAGGGCCTTGGGTGTTTTTTGTGATTTCATGGATTGCCAAGGCCTTCGACGAGACACTTATACGGAAACTACATCATTGTGGAATAAGAAGTTGTAATCAATGGTGGGAGTTCTTCCGAATCTCCGGTATCAATGGGCGTTCCGCAGGAACATTAGGTTTATACAGTACATCAATCTTAGTAGGGATGACGATAGAAACATAATACAGTATTGACAATTATTATATGCCTGTCCGATAAAACGACGGACGCTGTTATGGGAAGTCCGACTAAGCGATACTTGCTGAAATGGACAAAACACCACATATATAACCACCTATTGGTAATAGGTGGTTATATATAATCCGCTAATCTCTCGCGACGGAACCTCGCATTTCATATCTGCTCAGTCACCCTCACGGAGTTAACAGTGTAAATTGTAAATTCTTGAGCATTTTCAAATTTGTATTCGCACGTACCTTAATCTGCTTAATAGCAATAGTCAAGTGTAACTTTAAGATCAGATTAGTAGATATTTGTGCCGTTAGTTTCGATATTCGACAATATTGTAAATACGCTGGCCAACACTACGGTTTTTGAGGCATTCCGAATATTAACAAGTTATTAATACACATCTACGATTTGCATGAAAAGCGAGTCTATAATCATTAGTCATTACCAACCAAAGCTCAAGTGGGTATGTTGTGGGTAACGTGAGCATGTATAATGACAATATATATAAGTATTCGGTGACGTTAATGCTGTTAGTCATTTCTGGCTTCTACGGCATCGTCGAATGTTAGTTTTGATATTTCCTTATTTTAGAAATTCAGTAACCATATGTATACAAAATGATGATAATTTTTACGATTACTTCCTCAACGTCGATTAACAAAAATTTATTTTTAAGAAATGAATTTAAAATATCGATACTTCTTTGAATACCTTATTTACATTCAGCTTACTTCTACGGCAGGCGACAGGGGAGTGGATTGGGAAATGGGTAGCGCGAGTATGTAAACGCATCACTTGTTGTCACACAAGCACCTGTCGCTGCCACTCGCTCTTCCTTGGACTCTTAAAATTAGCAGTTTTTAGTACTGAAGTCAAAGGACAGGCAGGGCGAGTGTGGTTGTTTATATACTTTTCTCTCCGTCAGTAGTTTTTTTTTAAAAAAAATCCTATTATTTGTGTATCAATTAAATGCATTTATTATTATTATTATTGCATTTAAGTAAACGCTCGCTGTCTTTAATGCTGCCACAGAAGTATTTCGGGAAATATTTACGACAACGCGCGCAGCAGAGTTAGTAGTATAGGCCGAAAGTAAATCCGGCATATGACCGACTATTTATCATACGAGAGTAACTTTTATGCGATAATATATCGAACAAAAATCAATGCATCGTTTTCTATTGATTCGATTCAATGTATCGATGTTGATTTAGTGCGATGTATCGATGTTGGTTCGATTCGATGTATCGATTATGCACATAAACCGGTTCTAAACCCGATAATTTTTGGAAAAACCCGTATTTTTTGTATAAATCAAACCTTCAGTTTTATTCTAATTGTACGATGAAATATAATTGTAAATCAAAATAATACATCTCTTCTTAAAATAATATTTAATCAGTTTTCAGAACATGTTAATAAATGAAATAATATTGTTAAAATAAAGTTTGCTTGAACATATACCTAATATATTATCAAATTTGGAGTGTTAAAAGAAATTCAATATGATTTCCAAAAGAATCGACGCTCATGCCACATTTACTCTAATGCATGAAGTTTTCTAAAACATAAGTATCAATAATTATACAACCGCAATCTTTCTAGACATGTCCAAAGCCTTTGACATTGCATCTCCTGAACAGTTATTGACCAAGCTGGAAGATATATATTGATAAGATAGCCTGCTCTTAATTGGTTGAAGGGCTACTTATAGAAATAGGTCTCAATTTATTTAAATAACCCAACTAAATTCAAAAAACATACATCTGTTTTAAACAGATTTGTGTACGCTTTATATAAACTTACGTGAGTGGCAAGTTAATACGCAGCCATTACTGTCTATTTTACATACGTAGAATATGTGTTTAGATATAGTCTTATAATGTAGAGTAATGGCACAGACTACATAAAAGTGTTTACAGCGTAAAAGAGAGGCGTCACGGATATCGGCAACATCCACTGGTCACTTCTTGTGGGCTTCATTTTAAATATTATACTACCCTTTCCTTGTCTCTGCATATTCGAGGTAGGCAAATTTGTCGAAAATACACACAGATACATATGGTTTTTACAAGCGAAAAACTATTATGCAAAAAGTGTCAAAAACCCAGAAAATTGATATTTGCTGCAATTCCTATTGATTTAGAATTTCCCAATTATTGTACACATTCACAAGGACTTGTGGTATAATATTATACACTATCAAGATTATACATTATATCGTAATATTACTAAATAATTAATAAAAAATATATTACAAAATTTTATGTAAGTCTCAACCATCGCTAGCGCGTGAGAGTTAGCGCCAAAACTTGGACTAACACAAGTTATTTGGAACGTGGTGTTTTGGATACGCATCGAATATACATAGAAATACAAGTTAATGCATTCGAATACATGTTTCATGTTGTTCACCATAAGTAATCGGTCCTTTGAAATAGCTACCGGTTTTAATCGGTTATGACAAAATCAACTTTCACCACTAACACCTACTGCTCATTAGCTAAGTCAGCAGCAAGTCACTTTCTTTTTCAAAAAACCTTTTAGTTTTTACTATGTCAGGATATTCCTTACAAAGTTAATTGTTTAAGGTACCTATTGCGGATGAATTAAAACTGTTTATTTGGGAAGCGGTTAAATAAGATGTTAAGATTAACGTTTCATATCTTTGGAGCAATTCAATTCTTTTACGCGTGTTACTATGACTACACATTTGTGAAAGTTCCGAGTACTTCGTCAACAGTGACCCCCTTTGGAGGAAAATTTAAATATTTAACTTTCCTCAATGCAGTAAGTTTCAGTTTTGTAGATTAACTACCTGTCATCTGTATAAATTATTAACTACTAGTGAAATGATACAGAGTCAGTATAATTACAGGCTGAGAGGCATTCTATCAAACAATTCCAATTGTTAGTGAGTTTGTTAAAAAAAAGCATTTTTTTTTATTTCCCTGTGTTGTGGATTTATTACTTTAGGGTACTATTGTTCACACTTTCCTTTTTATAACAGGAATCATTCAAACTCGTGACAAGCCGCAGAATATGCTTTATTTGCAGTGAGATAACTTGTACAGTGAAAGCCAACCTATCTGTCAAGTGTGCTATTTGAACTTTTCCCATTGAGAGTCATTCAGTGGCCTATTATAAAGAACAAGCCACTGTCTAAACTAGTTTTCACTAGAAAAAAGATTTGACTTGCATATATTTACAAATTACACCAAGAGATTTTGTATTCGTTTTCATGTCTTTTTGCTTTGCATTACTGAAAAACCGTTTGGTAATGAAAAATACAAGCATATATCATACAAGTATATCATGTATTGGTCAGTAAAACAGTGTAATATTCTAAATTATGTATATAAGTTTATAATGTACCAAAGAGATGGAAGGAATATTTTGAAAGTATTTGAATGAGTTGAGACACCAGCAGATGCAGGAAAGCCTTCTCAGGAAACTAAAGTGAATCAGACAGTGGACTAGATTATGAAAGCACTAAAGAGCATAAAAGCAGGTAAAGCAGCGGGATATGATAGGGTGGCAGTCGAAATGCTGAGACCTGGGGCGTGGTAGCTAGTCAGTTGTATCTCCTTTTCAACCTATGTTGGACAATGGGCCTAGTACCGGGAGACTGGACAAAGGAAAAGGGTCGCAACAAGATTGTAAAAATTACTGAGGTATTAGCCTACTCAGGGTCGTCGGCAAATTGTATGCTAAAGTTTTGATAAAAAGGGTCATGGATGAAACTGATGAAAATATATGGAAGGTGCAAGCAGGATTTCGAAAGAGGATGAGATGCACGGATCAGGTATTCTCTTTAAGGTGCATAGTTGAAAAGTATTTGGCTAAGAACCAAAAAGTCTATTGTGCTTTCATAGATTTGGAGAAGGCCTATGACAAAGTAGTGAGGGATGAATTGTGGTCAGCACTATCAAAAGTAAATGTTAATAAGACAATGGTTATGGGGTTTGAAAGAGAGGAGAGGATGAGGGAAGTATGTATCAAGATTATGAAAGATAGTTTAGAGCAAGTGAAAGAGTTTGTTTACTTGGGAACAATGTTAGCGAGAGATGGAAGGTACGAATGTGACATTGAAAGGAAAGCAAAGGCAGAAGAGGCTTGAAAGCAGGATAAATGCAGTAGAAATGAGAGCGTTAAGAAGTATGATTGATGTGAAGATAACAGACAGGGTTCGTAATAATGTGATCAGAGAGTGTTGTGGCGTGAAAGACGATGTAGTGACACGAATTGAGAAAGGGATGCTGAGCTGATTTAGACATGTGGAGAGGATGAATGAAAGTAGGTTGACGAAACAAATATGTGAGGCAAGTGTAAATGGTAGAGTCGGGAAAGGAAGACCTAGGCGAACATTTCACGATCAAATCGGAGAAGTTCTGAACAAAGGCCAAGTCAAGAGTACTCTAAACCAATGAGTATGCATGCGAAGATTGATGAAAGTGAGAGAAGCGAAAGACGTAAGTAAGATTGTCTCTGCCTACCCCGTTGGGAACAAGGGGTGAATATATACAAACATACATACAAGTAAATACCATCACACAACTTTCACTTCATCTACTTTAATTGTGTAACCATTTTCTTGTGTAAAAATTTATTCAAACTTTTGTTTTGTAGATGCTGCAAACAGTTTACTATACCATAGCAGTGTTGAATGATATTTTTGGATCAAATGAAGCAACACCATCACATAAACCTGTGGTGAGGTACATTAAGGACACTATGTTCAGTGCTCTTGCCTTTCCTTTAGCCTTTTTTGTTGGTGTTACATTTTGGGGCCTTTATGCCATTGACAGAGAATTAATTCTTCCTAAAGCATTTGATCCATACTTTCCCGTATGGTTGAACCACGTGTTGCATTCAAATATTGTTATCTTTGTACTAATTGAACTTTCAACATCATTTAGAATGTACCCCACTAAGAAAAATGGATTATCTATTCTGTGCACATATATATTATGTTATGCTTTTTGGTTTCACTATATATATTACCAAACTGGCAGCTGGGTGTATCCAGTATTGAATGTTCTAAATTGGCCACTCAGAGTTGTTTTCTATTTGTTAAGTTGTGGCATAATATGTAGCTTTTATTCCCTAGGTGAGAATTTAAATAAAATTCTGTGGTCTAAAGAAGTTGAATCTACTGTAAAATCTGGAAAGAAAAAGGCGAAGTAAAGAATAAATTTTCCTCAAAATCTATTTGCATAACTAAAACATCTCAGCACTTGACAAAATATAATAAATAATTTCACCAGTGCTCTTTTAATGGAAATAATAGCAATAATTTAACTTCTAATTTGCTTAAGAAATGCTTTCTGAAAAGGAAAGTGATGAAGATAGCAATCAATAGCTTTTTGTACCATAAAAGTGAAACAAATTATTTAAAATTAATTATGTTTGTAGGATCTATACATAGTGTTCCAATCTATACATAGAGTCTGGGGTAAAATTAAAATATACGAGAATTTAGAGAAGCAGTCATTTATCCTTATAAAAAATTGATAGTCACATACCACTAACAACATTATAGCGAATTTGATAAATCACCGAATGGTGCCTTTCCAACGAGATCATTCTCAAACCTAGATTTATATAAAAAATTTAAACAAGGAAGTATCGATTTTGATGTAGTAATCTTCTTTAAAAATGTAATTCCAAAGTTCCAGACTACCCACCCTTCTTCAGAAAAAAAGCACAACTTCCTAGACTCTGAGAACAAAAACTCTTAATATTTACTATTTTTATAATACCAAAATAAAAATATTAACTTAGGAGACAGGAAGACGAAATAAAATTGTTGTAAATGTAAAAATTCCGGGCACCATCTATTTTAAAGTCTGAAAAACCATAAATTATTTTTTGTATTTTTTTTTCTCATACATTAAGCATTCCTAACCCAGACGGTCCAATTCACATGTGCGAGGTTATATCGTCATAATAGGCCTATTGTCGTCATAATATCAAGTTGTCTTACCATTTTGTGCTGGCATTGGGTGTTACTTATTTTAAACAGTATTATTTTAGGGCGAGGCTATTCAGTATACTAAAAAAAAATTTTACAGCAATTAAATACCGCGATTGATTGGAGCCGGTACTAGCTTTCATCTAATTAGTTTTTTCGGGTATTTGAAACACTGATGATACAAATAAATTATCTTCAAAAAGTCTAAAATGGTACAACACTTCTATTAGCTTTTCTGTAAGTTATTACGGCTGAAGTTAGTTACAACAATATTAAGTCTAGAATTTTTAATATGTTCGTATTTACTTTAATTTTTTCAATAGATTATCAATTGTCAGTGAAATTTACTGGAAATTAATAAACCAACCCAGCATGCCCGCAAGCAGCAGTGGAATTACACATGCAAATATGAAAAGAAAAGCAGGGATGTGAAACTCTCCTAAAATAATGATGTTTTGCTTCTTCTTCCTTTATAAAATTGCATTAGGCACAAGAACTAAGTACACAATCACTTTAATGAGCGAGAGATGCTCATTAAATATCATATCGGGATTTGTTTAAAGACTACTAACAAGAAAAGCTGACAAGCTTGGCAAGTTTATTGGTTTGCAGAAATTAAAAAAAATATTTCACTGTTTATTACAGTGCAGCATTCTAGATGGCCATATTATATTAAAAAAACTATTTGTGGAAAGTTGCTACTTATATATAAACTAAGCATAAGCCTGTGTTCAAAGTGAATATAATTTCTGTTCAAAAGCCATTAGTGTAAATTAGTAGCTCAAATTTGAAACTTCTGATCTAGAGAAATGTTTGGCGTTCAGTTGATTATGGTAATATGAATTACCGATATTCAGTTACCATAGGCGTGCTTACTAATTTATTATAAAATATATTTTCTCGTTATACTTAATTATTTTTTGATGTGTTGAAACAATAAAAGTTAAATTTTTACGACATGTGAAAGATTACATAAGGTAGAGCACAATAGCTGTACTTATCTATTAATGCAAAATAAATAAATGCTACTGTATGAATAGTTAATTTTAATTGAAAGTGTTCAAGTGTTATGTACTTGTATGTACTTTTAACTTACTGGTAGCTTGTCATTGTGGAGTGATGTGAAAGCAATAATTTTTACAATAAAATGGAATATAAGTAAAGTTTGTATTTAATTATTTAGATTAATTTTATACTATTCGTATTACAAAGTAATTTTGAGTTTTGTAAGTGGTTTGTTGCTGCTCGGAACTGAATGTCGGCGTGAAGTAGAGCCATCTTGTGCTTCTGCGTTTCGTTGGGTAAGTGAGGTAACCGTAGGCCAACTTTCCCTCCCCACCCTTTTAACCTCTTCAAATCCCTTCTAACCCTTTAAACCTGTAGCCCCTCTGGTGTTGTAGAAGTACCTGGGCGACGGTAATCACTGACCATCAGGCGAGCCGCTTGCTCGTTTGACCCTATACCAAAAGAAAATGTGTAATCAGAAAGTAATCACAATATTTCGTATTTAGTTTGCTGGGAGCCGCGGTGGTCTATGAATGGTCAAGGCACTTGCTTTCATTTCATAACATGCGAGAGAACGACTTAAGTTCAATCCACGGTGCCATCACCGCTAACAGTTTTATTAGCCATTTTATCACGAGTTCGGCGGTGAAGGAAATCATCGCGAGGAAACCGGCTAGTCTGGGAAATACAATTTCGAGGATAGAGGTGTAAAGTCCGTCAACTCTCACTGGAGCAGCGTAGCGGATCCTTCCTGGTTCCAAAACCCTCTTAAATAATAATTCCTCTCACTTCGCCTTTTCCAGCAGCGGGAAATTTACAGGCTGTTATTTTACGTTTCTTTTATTAGGAACTTTCCTTAACAACCTGTAAATAGTCCATTGCAGGACATAGAACTCTTCCATAAGGAGGATGCTTTGCCATAATCGCCACACTTGGCCAAGCGGTCGGTACCAGGTACCTCGTAACCTAGACGATGCTCTACGTCATCAATCTGCTTTAATTATGGCCTGGCTGTCGAGATGGATATCCCGCCATCTGGTAGCCATTGCGATTTTCGAGGGTTTTCCCGTGAAGATCTCGAAGAAAGGGACATTCCGACCCTCACGGGAAGAAAGGGGGTGGCAGATTCTTACGACGATACCACAGGGCAGTTATTAGGATCTATTTATGTGAAACATGTATGTAGGTAAGCATGTCCACTTAAGTATACTTGCATTACCTTACTTTTTGTAACTAAAAATTAGCAATAACCAACGTCAAATCACCCATGAATTGATTGTAGGTATATTGTTTTTCACACATCACACGTTTCTTTAAATAAAGTTAGGGAGAGGATGAGTACATATTAAGGCCTTTTATTTTATTCGCTACGTCATCACTTGATTGTGTCTAGTCCATTGTATTATTTTTTTTTTGATTTTGTACATGGCTTAAAAAAAGGTTGTTTTAAAAATGTTTTCACTTATTTAATTTTGTCTTTTTTATTTATTTATTACTTTACTTTTTGCCAACACTAAGATATAAACTGCCTATCGCTAAGAAAACATTTATCCACACTTTCCTTCCCGTGGGTGTCGTCAGAGGTTAAGAGCTAGAGACTAAAGGAAAAAAGAACTCCAAGAGCAAACACGGCGACGAGTTTCGCTCCTCCCTCTACGTTCTATATCCCGGAGAAGTGTAAAGTGGGTTGTAGAAGGGCTTATCCACGCAGCAGACAGGTGTGGTATTTATTATACTATAATACCTTTCTGAATAAAAAAGAAAAAACATTAAAGCAATCTATATTTATTAAAGAATACATTTTACAAAATAATACTTGAAATAAAATATTGTAGCGACCGATAAGTACATTTTGTAAGTTATAAATACATTTTATAATCACAGTATAAAAGGAAGGTACATGTTAAGGCTAATAGTCGAACATACGGATATTTTTTAGTGACAACGTATAAAAGGATCCTTAAGTGCGAAGCCATAGTGGTTAAAGTAAAATTGGCCACATAAGTAGGTACGCAGAATAAAAAAAAATCGGGTATCTGGTGATTCTCTAAAAATATAATTAAACAGGCACTAAAATGTCGTCAAAGAAAAACCGTATGTTGCCAATTGCTTCTCATCCGTTTTGCCACCACTTCATACGCACGCACATATCCAACCGTAAAGTCAATATTATATAATATTGTAGTAAAAACACCATTTTCCACCTCAGACGTTTCGAGCATTACTAAATGGCTAGCGCGCTGGTGGTGTATGCATCATCTGTACGGTGACAAATTCACCGTAAATTCAAATTCAAGTTGTGCGACTTCTAGTGCCTATTTATTTAGATTTCTGTAGACGCTTAGTTTTAATATAGTTATAGAGACGAAACGCAGCAAAATTTCCGGTTTCATTATGAATTCATAATTTAAAGTGATCAGATTTTAACCAACAATCGTTATCCGATACGTATACGTGAATTATTCTTTACGCCTCATAATAGTTATAATTCACGAAATCAATAAATAATAAATACATATAATTTATACTAGTTAGACGCAATCTAATATTCATTATCTTATTACAGAACAGTTTAAGTTGGATTATTTCCAACATCCTTTTACATTAAATACAGTCCTTAGAAAAATAGTCACTATGTAGCGTTAATAGCCGTAACATGTTTCCTGCGTATTTTGGTAAGACTAGATAATAAAATAATTTAAAAACACAATTACTTACCTAAAATGAAATTTGATAAATCAATGTAATGAGCTACTAATTAACTTACACTAAATTGTTTCAACTATTATAATAGATATACAAATACTATAGAGATTGTTTTGGTACTATACCAAAAAAAAAAAATTTAAAAATCTTCGTTTTGAAATCATTACCAAGATAATTATAACCGTTTGTTAATCTTTTCCACCGAAACACCAATGAGAATTGGCATCATGTTATTTATTAAACAATATTTCTTATTATTTCGGTGTGGTAGTTCCACTATAATGCTTAAGTTGTGAAGCCTGAATTTTTATTCTCTTCTGAACCGTAAACAGTGAATGCTTTCCCTTTTAGTTACGTCGCATCAAATTTTTTCAACCTCCTAGTGAATGATAAGACACAACAAAACTCGGAAAATCGTTTAAAGAAAAAAGAAATATTTTGTGTCAGGATTTCGTCGCGAGACGTTCAAATTTGTTCGTACTCCCCTCTCTCGTCCTCATCACACCTAATCTTTAGCTATTTACTCACCTTTTTGTGTACGTATTTTATGAACGGCCTTTATTATGAATAAAATATTTAATATACCGTGAATTTTACGTTTACCGTGAATCCTAAATAATTATTATGAGGAATGCAGTTGCTAATTATATCAGTTCTGCGTGGAATTACGGTTCCAGTGTAGTATATGAACTAATTCCTTTATTATCATGTTTTTAAGTCAATGAACATTATTATTGATTTAAAAGTAATTTTGGCCCAACTAAAGAAGGAGAGTAAAACCACCACCCTAAATGAAAATTTAAAGTATACGAATGTCTTATTATAACTCAGTTTATAAATGCTCTAGTTTATAACTAGTTAATGGATGACAATTATTCTACAAAATGTAAGAACACTACAGATGGAATTGGAATATCTTCTCGGATTATGAAATAGTAACATACTATACTAACATTTCAGTTAAATATAAATTGTATTTTTATTCAGTTACAGTAAGAATATTTTAACTATTAGAACAAATGGCGTCGCGGCAGTCATTTTTAGGTTCGACGTATGCGCGAATAGATAATCGCGAAGTGGACGAAATCCTGGTTTCAAAGTTATAATATTTGTACTGTAAGTAGGAGAGAAAGAGCAAGACAGATTCTTATTGTATAGATATCATAATTGAAAGTTAATTTACACTTTTTTCAGTATTATTATATATTTTAATAAAGACCATGGATGTGCAAAAGAAGATTTCTTTTCTTTTGTACACATTATCATCACTTAAGTTTTATGTTTAAAATGTACTGTTGTAGACATTTACTTATAATAAACCTTCATTGTCTATTGTCAATCAATCACTATTCATGATAAGAAATCCGTCTGTTCATTGTAATGGTGGTTACATTAAATCGTGTAATTAAGACATGAAATATCGTTGTCTCTGTCATACATATGTAATTAATCAATACTGGCATTTATAACTCAGTTTCAAAATATGTCAGCTTAAGATATCACACGCAGGTACAGGTGATTTTTCGTGTATGCCTCTTTAGACATTCTTAAATTTATAGTTTAAATATCCATATAAATAAACTAGAGAACTCTGACAACTGCGTTTTATATTGACATTTAATTTTTGGGATGCAATCTTGCTCTTACTATGACTCGTTTGTTGTCGTTCTTATAACTATTTTTATATTACCTTTTATTGTTACTTAGGCAATAATTTCAAACTAAGATCAATTTCTATCAAACTCAGTAGCGTTATTATGCGGTGATAACTTTTTAATTTGGAGACCTATGTTTTGATTTTCCGAGAAACTTTTAGCCCGTTTTTCTTCCAGCCATTTTCTTGTACTGCTTCTCCATTTATTCCGCGGCTAGCAAACGACGTGTTCTTGCTTTTCGATTCGTAAAGTATGTCTGATTCGGTATCCGTTTCTGATATATCTTTGGCGGCGACTAGAAAGAAAAAGAAAGTAGAGAACAAAAAGTATTTGTTTTTTTTTTAAATATTGAGTAATATCAAGACTTTATAAGTAATATTATTAATCAAAATTTAATTTACATTAGAAAATCGAGTAATTATTAAGAGTCCTATTAGCAAATCACAGTAGTCTTGCTTTTCCCAATCGGCCAGCTAGACATGGCATGGAGGCCAGGATAATTAAAAACCATATACGGATATGGTTTTTAATTATCTGTCAGTGTCAAAGTGATATTTAAACATATTTATGATAATTCTTGAAGTTCTTGAATACTTGTTCAAGTATATCGACAGACTGAAGAAGACTTGTTGGACTGATGCACCCCGTGGCGTGCGTGGTCTCAGATAAGTATTATTTCGACGACATGTGAAATCCGCCAACCCGCACTGGAGCGGGTGAAACGTCACGTTTTGATATTAATTAGTCGTTAAAGATTGGCTCATTGATGGTTGATCGTATTGTAGATAATTTACCTGCGGCTCCTATCGATAGGTCCACTATGACTTACTTAGGATACCATACCACTTGCAGATGATGCGTTTGATGTGCCAGGTGATATTGAAATGCTACTCGGCGCTCAGTTGTTTTCACAACTATTCTTGCGTTTGTGGTTATGGGCGAAGCACCAGTACTTACTAAACCTGGTAGAGCACGCAGTTTAGCATTATGCGCTACTACTAGTTTCCCCTTAGACAGTCTCGTTAAAAGGTTTTTAGGAATTTGAAGAAGTGTTCCTTCGTGCGCTGCAGCTCGACTCAGCAGTCAGAAACAAAAGTGTGAACAATTCCATACGTGCACTACTCTTCGCTATTCCCACTAGGTTCGTACCAGACGCCATCGCTCAAACAAATACGGGTTTGTCACTGTATCCAATCCTTCATACTGACCATAAATTACAGGATGATTATTTTAGGATTTTGTTTAAATTTGCACCTGTTTGCAGTAGCTTTCTGTGACATAGTGTGCCATTTACTTGCAAATCAAAGTTTATCCGCCGCATTTCAAATACTTATGAATTATCATTCGTAAATTTTTCAACGGCTAGTTTTTTAAACGCGGAGAGAAAGCAGAATATGTCATTATGTAGCAAAAGTTGGTATAGCAAAGTGCGAGAACATCCGGAGGAACATAAAAAGTATCTTCGGAACGAGAAGAGGGTCGAGGAATTTTGACTTCTTTTTCCAAAAGTGCTCAAGTGTTAATATGACTATTTATTAATTTGTACAAGAAAATACTATCTATATAGTTGCGCCGTCGTCTAAGCTTTGAGCTTGGGGCGTTTAATACTTGTTCCAAAGTACGACAAACGGTAGTACGCGCGTAAAGTGCGAGTTACTCACAAGGCTTGTCCTCGTCGGCGCGCGGCAACAAGCGGTAGTGCGCGCGCGGACGAGCGCGGCGCGGTGCGCACAGCCTCCGCAGCGCCCGCGCCGCGAACCCGCCCACGCCGCCCAGTGCGCACAGTGCTGCCACGCCGCCCAGGCTCGCGTACACCACTGACCAGTCTGCAACAAACGTTTCTTTGTCATCGACTAGTTGCGAGCACCCGGTGTTGCCCAGGTTATACAATATACTTGTATTCGGTGAAGTTAGTGTTGATAGCCGATTATGGCTTTCCTAGCTTCATCGGCGTTCGGGCTCCCGACCTTGAGACCGCAAGCAACAATAATTTAATAAACGCAGATCTACGTGTAATCTGCATGTGTTTACTTTATCTACATGTTGATAAGTTGTCCATAAATCGTTTAAGCACAGCGTCGGACCTCGTCCCGGACAGTGCTGTGGTGTCGGGGTCTACCAATTTGAGTGACTACACACACTGATTGAGCGACACATACCGAGTTACCTTTGAGAAACGTTAGTGACATCACTCACCACAGTCGGGCATGGCGTCGGGGTCGAGCTGATTAAACAGGCTCTGCATCCAGAAGGCGTCACAGCGGCACGTGCGCGTGGCGCGGTCGCACACGCCGCGCCCCGAGCACGTGCTGAGGCAGCGCAGCGAGCGCACGCGCGCCACCCCTGCGCCGCGCGTCACCCCTGTGGCGCGCGTGGCCGCGAGCGCTCTGATACCCTCCACGGGCGAGCCCTGTAATAAATAATCGACACACTTAAGGTCCATGCGGATTCATTCACGAAGTACCTACTCACGCGGCTGCAAGTGGGCAAGGATTCATAACCCATTTGTATATATACAAATAAATATTTGCAATTAAATAGTGACCTAGTAGACATCTTGTATACAGAAAAATACACCCAGTTCACTAATCAAGAAAGACAAAATAATTTTATCCATTTTTCTGTGGTAGGTTGTGGTAAACATACATGTAACAACACACCGGAAATTTCATTGACACCTAAGTGAATCCATGTTCCAGTGTGTACTAATAAAAGCTATATAGTAGCAATTTACGTGCTAATTTACTGTGTATATAATTGAAGTACGGAATGAAAATGAATGACTAAATTCAGAATGTATCTATCAATTCTTACCTTCTCTGACAAGAACAATATTATTTGCGTATTCCCAGAATCAACTTCTCCACGAATTTCCGTCACGTTAACTTTCATGTCGTCTTTCAAAAGCAGGGTTATCTTTTGCACAAGAGCATCCAACTGACTTTTAGTAAAAGTCGATATAGGGGTGTGAAGTGTCATTTCCAGCAGGTTCATTTCTAACGGATCTGGTTTCACCTGTACGCTCACTGTATCTCTATCAGATTCGCCCTGGTCATCTGTCACTGTCAACTCAAATACGTATCTTCCAGATTCTATATTTGTTAACTGTAAATTAGAAATAATAAATAAATGGACTTTATATGCCTATAGAAAAAAATCAAAGATATATCGACATTATGCGATTGCGATATCGAACGATCCGAGCGCGTAATGAGGCAGTGCTTGAAACACTTATTGGTTAGTGTCGGCACTTCAGCAAGCTTATACATAGTTAATAAAATGCTGAAACCAAAATTCGAGGAGTCAATCTGAAAACAAGGGGTGTTTCTAATCATTGTTAAATACTTTATAATCATTCAAAATAACATTATTTGACAGAAAAAATTTGTTTACTTTTGTACTTACTGTGTTGCAGTGACCTAATTAAGTCATAGTTATGCGTAGTGGAAATCGAATATCGACATTTTCATTATATGGTTCACGATCATCCAGTAAGGCAAAGTACAAAAACTATAACAAGCGTTCGATGTCTATTTATTTATTTGATTTTGAATTTTTTGACTATTAGACGAAGTGATTAAGTTAGCAATATATTTTAACCTTAAATAGATAAAATATAAACACAAACAGACATTCCATTCTATCAATAACTATTATTATTTTTCCGATTCATTATCAGTATCATTCTGTTATTGCTAACTTTAGAGGAGCAAAATCTTAGATAAGTTTAAGAAACCATACTCACCATAAGTACCGGCTGTGTATCTGAATTAAGTATCACAGTGCCTGCGGCTAGTCCGGAGCCAGCGCGGGACCACTTCCAAGAGACTATGCGAAAATCATCGTGGGACTTGGAGCCGTTTAATATGAGCACCGATAGTGGTAAGGTGAGCACTTGATCTCCGCCGGTGTCTGCCTTCGGCGCACTATTTTTGTCTAGTTCAAAATTATATCATAAGTATATTATAAGCTATGAATACAGTTATGTTCAGTGCAACAAGCTTTAAAAGCATAAGTAATTATTAAAATAGACTTTAAGATGCACATTAATTAACTTTTCGAATTTACTTTTACGTCATGCATAAAAACTTAATTGTGTAATAAGTATAGGGAAATATAATTATATAGTGTAATATTGTTAAAAGTGGAGTGTAGTATAAATTAATAGTAGCGCATGCGTGCGTATGAACGTATTATTGTAGATGTTTCAACTCAATGACTTAAGAACAAAGGCCCTTTAGTGGTTAAAGTTTTGAAAACATGTTTTAAAAATGTATATGTACTAATTTCCAGTATAAATAATAGTAGCATAGAATAGACCTCAGAATGGACATTATTTAAATACTGTTAAATTGAATATTCGTTTTTACGTGTCGGGTTTTAGTAAAGATAGTTATCCTTCTAATTTCAGAACTATACAAAAATTATTATTTTTTGGATGTAGATCAATAGCGTAGCTAAGCTACCATTAACCTACCATTCTTTTACCACAAACTCCATAATTATTTACACTTATTTCAATCATAGACAATATTTTTATTTATCTACACCCACGCTAACACAAATACTTACACAATAACTACTAAAAGTGAAAATGGTAAGTTTTGTTAATAGACAAGAAATATTTTATAAGCAATGCGTATTTCTAGTTATATGTACTATTATGAAAATAATAATAGAAACACAGAACATTGTAATTATTACACTAATAAATAAGGAAGCGTTTATGTATAAAGGAAGTGATTTTGTGTATATAATGTAACCATAATGTTTGTGTATAAAAAAGTGATGTAAGAGTGTATGTAAATTTTGTTGTTGTAGGTAAGCCCATAAAAAAAAAGTCAAGCAATAACAGATTGACTAGGGTAGTAACTGGGTTATTTAGAGTATTTGTCACTACGACAAGGGAGTCGAAAGTATGTTTTTTTGATAAATGTAAATTCTTCTTGCATTAATAAATGCATAAGTTATTTCCAGTTTTGTCTCACTTCCATAACCAGCTACCCCCAGGTCAATGTTCATTAAATTTATGTTTTTGTAATTAATGCAATTTACGTGAACTTACTCTGTGTTACTGTCATGGTGACATTGTCAGTGGCAGAGTTGCCATTATCGTCGAGTACGGTCAATGAGAAGTCATACTGGCCCTTAGTAAGTGAGGTCGCGTTGGCTATCGACTCATTGAAGCCGACAATGTTAGAGTTAGTGGGACCGGAGAGGCAACGCCACGTGTACGCAACTATACGGTGATCATCGTGCGAACCGGATCCATTGAGTGTGACCCATGTTTGAGGGAGTGAAATGAACTGTAATGACATAATATAACGGAACCTAGTATATTACTTTTTAGTCGATAAGCATGCTTTGTTAGTCGGTATAAAAAAAGTAGGATGCAACGATTTATTATGCCAAAATTATATCAAAACTTTGTAGTTAGGGTCCGACCGAAGTTTCAGCTGCGACTTCGGTAAATAAAATCACCGTAGGTAACACATTCGGGTTTGGCTAAAAAATAGCCAAAGGTTTGGCCATAACCGAAGTTTTGTATCTAGGTATCGACGAACTGTTATCAAATAACGTTAGCGTAGCGTTGACGCGGATAGCAAGAGACTTCGGCGAAACACAAAACAAGTCAAAAGATGTTTTGTATGACAGTGAGGATCATCTGAATCAAGCTAATTAAATATAAAAATTCTTCGTCATCAGAAATCTGAGTCCCATTACTATTTTGTACTTTATCAAAAACAAGTATGTTATTTCACAGTTAAACAGGAGTTCTTTCAACCGGACACTTCTATTTGCCGACATGTGGCTTAGGAAAAATTAGTTATTGTGAACTGAAATATCTTATCTAATCCTAACTGTTAAAAACCAGCGTGTCCTGACCAAGGTCTGATCGCTAGTTTTACACGAAAACAGTTCCTAGTTCTTACAGAGTTGAGGCCCGGTCGTCTTCGGAGTACTAACTGTGGTGCTTCTAAAGAAGAATTATATTACATAGTTATATATCTGCCTTGGGCCAGTGCGAAAACGCGCCAAAACTTTAGAGTGGATAAGGCATAGCAAGTTTGTTTGTATTTTGCACACCACGAACGCGAAGACAAACGAGTACTAAAATAAAGAAAAACCATAAAAAAAATATATTAATGACAAGAGTCAACCTTTTTTTATCAAATTTTTTCTTGGACGTTTGTTAGTATATACTAGGTGCGGCTGAAAAGTTTTGAGCCTAAATATCTTTAAGTACCACTAATGACTCGCGCTACACAACACTAATTGCGTGTATCCTATGTAATATAAATGTCAAGTTTCATGTCATTAGCATAATTACGCTTTTAGTAATTGAACAAAACAAAAATACTTAAAACTGATGGTTTCATCTAATAACAAAACCGCCATTTATCACCACAAATACTTATTTTATACGTGGTTAATTTATTAATAAAAGTAAAATTTATAATTCAAAATACAAAAGACTTTGAGGTGAGCACTTTGAATTTTGCAATTTTTTTGTTATTAACCACACACACACACACTTTCTGTACCTTATAAGCCGTATAAACCTTATAAACGTAGAACCCTTGACAAAAAGGTCCTTATTGTGTACCTAAATTACGTAAAAGTACTGGCTTCAACGCAAAATTATGCTTTGGCCCCAAATGCACACAAAAACTAGCACTCGGTCGGACATTACAAACCATTTAGACATTCCAGTACCTCCATCTAGACATTCCTATTTAGAAATAGATCAGAAAAATATTAGAAACCCACCCACCTTTCCGTTCATTACATACAATACATGCAATGGTTAATATTAAAGTTTTTAAACACATAGACTACCTAAAATACTTCGTATATCAGGTACGTAGCAAAGAGAAGTAGCATGGTAGAAATATTGACAAGACAAAGCGGATTTTATATATTATTTGTAGTTTTTTTGGCTCTTCGGTTCTCGTCACTCAATAAACATTACGCTGATAGCAGTGGGATGAGATCTTACCATTCAGTACTAAAAATCGACTGCTTTAAGAGATAAAATTACGAGGTGTCCGTTACGACGCTTAACATGCGGCTTGGAAACCGTAGCATGATGACAGTAAGAAGCTGCAATGATAGATGAGAGTAAGATAATCCTCAGGCCTTATTTTCGTTTCATCGTCGCCTATCTCACTCATTGAAATGAGACAAATAACTCTCTTAAGCCGCATCTACATCGTGGAATTATGGCATAAAAATTTATATTTTAGTTTTATCATAATAAGTTATTATTAGGTATTACATATTGACAACTCCACTTGTATTTTAGTAATTTCTATACAGTAAAAGTACAGAATTGACTGATGTATGAGAGATAATATTCCTGTCAACTAATGTATGTTTATTCGTTTTATTTTATAGATAACGTCTCTGTTCCTTTTATATATAAGTTATTAAAAACATCAAACAAAGTAATATCAGTCAGATGCAGTGAGACTCTGGACAGAATACAACAAAACCGGATCAGAAAAACAATAATTTGTATTTTGCACAAATATTGGCTTCGGCTAGGATTGAACACAGGATCCATGGCTCAGTAGTCCTGGTATGCTAACCACTAATTTACGCGAATGTTATAATCGCGTGTGTCACAGTATTTAATTTAAAATGATTTCAAAATTCTGCTATACTTTCACTTGGCATTCTAGCATAATTTAACCATATGTTTACACTGCATTTTGATTGGTGAAGAAAGTAATAAATATTAACTTCATTCTCCTATATTAGGATCCCCGTTATTTAACGTGCTAAGTGGACATGTGTTAAGTATGAACTATTATTTACAATATACTTGTATGGCACAATAAGAAATAAAAGTGGTTGATTCTTGCAACAGTACAAAATAAAACCTTTGTCTTTTTATATTTGCTATAGAGTTAATTGTTTGAAATGGCCACTGAGATAGGTGTACATATATGAATGTTAATTTAATTTAGATGATACTTACACCATCAGATCCTGCATCTGCAATGGGTGGTGTGTTGGTGGGAGGTTTAACAAACACATGAACATCGGCCGTAGAGGACTGTCCCGATGAATCAGTCACTTTTAAAACAAATGTGTAAACACCTTCTGACAGATTCGATAGCTGTTGGTCAAATAATAGGATAGATGTTTAAAATTAAATCTTAAATATATTATCGAAATCTTTATATAGTTATAGGGAGATGAATTAACCAAATGATTTTAACTCAAAACACTAGTTTGTTACATAGAATTGCGTACATTGACATCATTAATGAGATAGAGACCCACGGTGAATTAATAACACAAATTTAAAAATAACAATTTTAACAGAAGAAAAAAAGGCTATGCCTTATGGTGGACCAAGACAGCCCGATGACAATTAACAATTAAATTTTGTGACAATTAACAATTAAATTTTGTCGCTAACTTTATTTAAATGGTTGGTAAAATTATAAAATCAAGAGTAAACATAGCAATAAAAACGCACTTAAATTCAAACAAATTCCCTTTCATTTAATTTTATGAAAAAAACAAAACAATCGAAATTTTTTTTTTACCTTTTTTTTTTAATTTTACATACCTACGCACTTTGAGTGAGTAAAGACTTAGAAATTAATTAATATAAATGGTAAATTTCTAATATCATGCATGTTGCTTAGACTTTTTTGATGTGTGTATTTTTAATAATATACCTGTAAGTATGGGGAATGTGTATTTTGCATGTCCACAGCTTTATTCTCGTCCTCAGTCGACTTGGTCCACTCCCAGGAAGTTATTTCATGATCATCAGTCGACAGGCTGCCATTCAATGTCAAGTTGTTGTTGGGCAAATATATTATTACATCTTGACCTACGGTAACAGTGTATTAAATATTATCGTGTATGCCAAGTAATATAGATAAAAATACATTTTAGACATTCAAACCTTGAATAATTAAAAAAAAATTTCGAGTATATAATAGTACAAAGCAAAGAAAATTACCTGCATTAGCTTCTGGAGGGTAGTCAGTGTGATTTAAAACAGTAATGTTGGCTGTTGTTGAGTTTTTAACATGGTCAGAATCTTCTACAGTAAGTTTGAATGTGTAGTTTCCAGGCTGTTTAAGATCTTTTAGCACCAGTGTCGGTCCATCTAGCAGTGGTGGTTGATAACCAATGGGACCTGACGTCAGGTCCCAATGCCATGATATTATTGCGTCATCATCCTAGTTTTAAAAGTAAATAAATAATTACAATTTTGGCATTGCTAATTTAAATTCATTGAACACAATTAATCATCATATAATACACAATCCATAATAAATATTTAGTGGTATAACTAACAACTTTATTCTTAGATTCATGTTTTTGCAAAAAATAAAGGTTTTACCACGGTTAAGTATTTATTATATGATTCTGTACATTAAGAAAAAAAAAAAGACCGAATGCTTACTAAAGAGGCGGGGATTGTGTAAGGCGTTTAGTACAAATTTCACGTTACTTCGAGTTGCCGTTTCGGAACCGCAACTCAGTTCACTTCGAACCAATGACAGAGCAACTTGTTGAAGCAATTTTAATTTTTCACAAACAAATTTGCCCATAATTTGTTTATTATATACTATAACTGTTTACTATTATTAGAAATATATTGTACTAAATCCTAAATATGTAGTGTTATAACGTGATATCGTTTTGATCATAACTTTAAACGTAAAAAATTACACTATATTTGACAACTCAGTCATCACAGATTAAAGACGTGGGTACGACCTGAACAACATGTATCAGAAGTTCTTATGTTCTCAGCTGGGTAGATACTAGATGGCGTTAGTGAACAAACAAGACTTGGAACATCGTGTGTGACCGTATTTGAAAAATATAATTAATTACTTATATACTGTTTATTCTTTAAACTTTAAATTTACATAATTAAATTCATTTATTATAAAATTAAATAAATAATAACTTTAGCATTGGTAACTTTGTACTTGCCTTACTTGCACTACCATCAAGTACAGCTACGGAGTTAGGGAGTTTTACAGTTTGTGTCTGTGGCGTTATTACAACTAATGGCGGAGTATTCGTGCGTTTTGGTGGTAAAACTGTAACGTTTGCAAAGCCTTCGCCATAGGCATTTGTACCATTTACGGTCACTTTGAATCTATACTGGCCTTCGGTTAAATCAGTTAGTGTCACTGATGCGCCGTTTTGGTTCATATTACCTGCAAATAAAGGCAGTTTCGTTAGACACAAACATTTCCTGTCTTGATTTTTATTTCAACTGTAAGTACTATAAAAATTCTTATCGCGAATCCGTAAATTTGATAAATTAGAATATCCATCATCATGATAAATCGTGTGATGGTGATGTAAGAGCCCATCGTGTGCCATTAGTATTGCAAGAGTCGAAAAGGGTAAATCGAAAATTGCTAAGAATAATAAGGCCTAGAAGGATAAGCGTCTTAAAACCCGTTATGTCCAACGTGCGGCAATAAGACAGTGTAGGTAGGCGTAATCAGCGGGTATTTACGCTCTACGACACGCACGCAATTGCAAAAATAATGTGGCTAGTGGAATTGCATTTTCCGCAAAGGTAGTGAAAGGAAAAGGCTTATTTTCCGTATCTCATCAAGAAGTTTTTGTAATATTTCAACTTCATTATATATTTTTTTCAAATACAAGTTTCTTTGAATTCGACCAGTTTCTCGAACACTACTTGTGTTACTCAAAATTTGGATAAACATGAACGACCTACTTTGATATTATTAATAGATTTAGGAGTACAAAAATTAGATAACTAAACAAAAATAAGGACCTTGATTGGTTTTCAACATTTTAATTTACAGCTCAAAACGTAATTTTAATAAAATTTGCGAAAGGTGTCGTGCGGTTAACTAAGCCAAATTAGATTAGTTTTATTTGCCTCCCGTGTGCGAACTCGGTTTCTAGGCATTATTATGGAAAAATTCCCAAATTATATCTAAGAAATATAACCCTGCATCCTTTTCCGAATATCATCCTATATCTATTTTGCCGTTCTTGATGTACTAAAGCCAGCCAATCAGCCGAGTGCATTCCTACTTGAGAAGTACCGTTACATCTTTAGTCAATATTACTGATGATATTAGATTGGGAATGGAGAGTGGTAATTATTTTTTTATGGAGAAGGCGGCAAACGAACACGCGGTTTACCTGATGGTAAGTGATTTCCGTTCAACAGAGGTGCTGCAGGTAAGTTGCCGGCCATTATGGGTATTTGGGAAATGTAAGGGAGGATGTGGAGGGGGATGGGGAAGAGGAGTGGGCCTCCAGTTACCTCACTCACCGAACGAAACGTAAAAGCACAAGATGCCTCTACATCACGCCGGTATTCTGCGAGGCCGTGGTACCAACCCGATCGAGCAGGACCAATCCAGCAGCAAGCCGCCGCTTGGCTTTCCCACTTTTAAATAATTAAATTAACTGTATTATTATCATTGATAGATTTTAGTAATGCTTTTAATACGGTTGATTTTGACATTTTACTGGGTACACCTGTCACTCACTTAACCTGTCTCCAACAGTAATCGATTAGTTTCGAAGGTACCAGTTTGGGCGTCTGCAACGCATCAGCATTGATAAACTCTAGACTCTTCTTGGTATAATACTACTGCTGGTGTTCCACTGGAAGGTGTATCGCCTTATAAGATCTTACCACCTTTATCCATCTGGATAAACGTGGGTGTAAATTTAAAGATCAGATGATCTCCTAATGATTTAGCTGTAGGTATTGATGACACGAACTTAGATCTTGCACGTATTTCGGAGCGGAACAAGCCGTATGGTCTTAAGGTCATTCTATTAAAGAGCCTGGTTAAAACTTTATTTGGCTATAGCTCCCCAAGTTATTTTTGACGGAAGTGTAATTCAAAATTGGGCATTATTATAGATAAAAAACATTCATGGGGACCTCACTTACAAGAAATAAGTCGGAACTTTTTCCTCTGCTGAATCTTTTAGAAGATTATGAAACTCGTACAACTGCTGCTAAGATTGCGCTTGCACAGATACCTCGCCTTCAAATTCTTGATTATGTAGATATCAGCTATCTAGATCTCATCGAAAAGCAACTTGATAAGCTTGAGCGACACCAGAATTTTCGTAATATTTGGATTACGCAAATATGATCATGTTTCGCACTAAGCAAAGTGGCTTTCTAAGAAAAAAAAGCATATACGATTGTCTGCGCAGATCTAATATTTGCACAAACATTATCGCGCATGCGCCCTGGTATTCCTGTACACATTTACTTGTAAACATAATCGACAGACATATACAATGCTGTGCTATGAGGCATCGGGTACTGAAGTGTCTAGTACCAAGCTTGATGATTACGGCAAATCCTCTTAGCTCGTGGGAAGCTTATTTTCAATAGTGGGTTGTTTAAATATTGATGACATTGTCACTTTTATTATTCATTTACCATAGGCTCAGTTGTAAAGAACAACATCGCGGGGAACCTATGCATGATAAATGAAAATACTTTGAGGAAAATGAGAATATGTAAGAGTCTCCGTCCCTATGTTTTATCCCAAATAACTAAACTAGACTGACAAATTATCTTCGGCGCTAATGCAGGGCAATGCTCGAGATATGTGCGGTTATCTATACCAAGAACAAGAATTTTGCCTATCAATACGTATTTTTTATTGTAATAAATTGAATAAAAGTAGAGTTTACCTGTGAAACCTTCCTTAGGTTGATCCACTAGTGTCCACACATAGTTATAATGACTCATTGTTGACTTTTCATCTGGTATTGTATAAGCAGCCAGAGTAACTTCATTATCTGGAAGTTGAACCTGAAAAAATGTACAGGTTTTATTCATGCATACTTTTGATAGTATGGATCTCTGTTTAGTAGCTAGGTAATCAGCTAAATAACCATAATATTTTTACCTGCTTCGACAATATTGACACAGTTAAATTTTGTCTTGGTGCTGGTGTTTCTGATTTAATATCACCGATTTTCGATTCCGCAACCAAGTCATCATTTTTTTTCATAGTATCCATTGGTCTTGTCGGTCCTTTAGAATAAGGTCTCAGTGTTTGAACACAAGCACCTTGTGCATTTTCGTCCGTACCTGACACACATTTGCAGATGCCATTACGTAGCTTTAATCCTAGTGATACACATTCAGAATTGAAAGGGCAGTCATCTGGTACACCAACAACACATGGAACCTTTTCAAGGAAGTTTGATGCATCCATTATCATATCATTATCGCTATTGTCTCTAAATTTATTGAATGTTTGTGAATCCTCATCTTCTAGATTAGGCAAATTATTGAGAAAGCGTGAAAGAAAATCCTCGTCTTCAGTAAGGATGTCACTACGGTGACTAGTATATGGAGAGTACAATTCTTCTTCAGGTCCAAAGTTATTATGTACTTCTCGGTAATTGGTTTGATCTAATATATCTGACCAATTTTCTGTAAATTAGCAATATTTAAATTATTTATTAACGGAAATTTTAATTACACGATATACATAACAATACTATGCCTTCTCTGACATTTAGTTAAAAATGTATTAGTACTAGTGGACATTATTACTTAGAAATTGCGAATAATGTTTCTACCAAAGAAATAAAAAAATAAGGTTTTTTGGATTTTTAGGCTTCGAGTTTAATTTGTTTGAACAAATTAAAATCATAGCATATTAATTATAATAAAACGCAAGCGCCATTAATCATGAGTTTTATGACTACGGCAAGAGCGGTGGCGAGCGACGCATCATTCCATTGTCTGCGCATCGGCGACTTCCATTGCGAGCAGCGGACGCCAGCGCGAAAAGTTGATTAGGTCTGTGAACTGGGTGGACGTAGGTTTTTGTTCTCAAACGCACTAATTTTCCCTTCCCAGCCTGTAAGTAGTCCACTGCAGGCCATTGGCCTCTCCCATAAAAACAATTTGTCATAATCGCCAAGCTCGGCAAGCGGATTAGCGATCGCAGTACCAGATACCTGCGACGCTAGACGCTGCGGCTCGGCATCAGTCTGCTTAATTTTCGACACATCGGTAGCCTTTACGATTTTACAGTGGATGAAAGTATCATGTCCTCCATAAGACACAACACAACAGAAGAGCACAATCAGAAGACCCCAAACTAATTCTTTTTGTAACACTTTCATTGTTGATACATAATAGGAGTACCTACTCGCCATACCCTGACTCGGTGGATGACTTAAATGGGTGGAGGTTCAAAACGTGGCCATAGCCCTGATACAAGAGCCGTGGGTAAGGGTAGGCCAAATTCGAAGCCTCTTCAATATGAGGGGTAGGTTATACAGGATACAGAAATACTTTAGCGAATACGCCTACCCTACAGCGTGTATCTTTATTACGAACAATATCTGTGTACAACTTTTAACAGAATTCTCTGCCAGAGACACATTCAATACGCAGGACATGAGTGTCGCACCACAGTGTATAAGGTGCCTCGGTGCACTGCCCCCACACGACCTCACTAGGCGACTGCGATAGGGGTAGGTTTTATTATGGCACTGGACAGAAACACTTTAGCGAATACGCCTATCCTACATCGTGTATCTTTATTACGAACAATATCTGTGTACAACTTTTAACAGAATTCTCTTCCAGATATACACTCAATACGCAGGACATGGGTATCGCGCCACAGTTTAAAAGGTTCCTCGGTCCAGTGCCGCCACACGACCTCACTAGGCGATTGCGATAAGACCGGGCTCGAGGACAGACTATAATGCGAACCACCCTCTCCGGGGAATGGATACAAGCAATAACAGGGTATGACCTTTGTTGAATTGCAGCTCGAATGGTCCGGCTCGACCGGGTTGCTACCACGGCCTCGCAGAATAAAAACGTGAAGTAGAAGCATCTTGTGCTTTTGCGTTTCGTTCGGTGAAGGACGTAACCGGAGGCCCACTCCCTCTCTCTATACCCTCCTAATACCCTGAAAGGCTTGCAGCACCTCTGGTGTTGCAGATGTACGTGGATGACGTTAATCACTTACCATCAGGTGAACCGCTTCCTCATTTGCCACATTTCCCATAAAAAAAACCACAAGCCACCTTAAATTAAAGTTCAGAACCAATATTCGTCACTAAACGAAGTTGTGCAATTATTAATCTCACTCTGGCCGCAGAAAAGGCGGCTAATCACATCACTCTAATGAAGTAACATGCACAAACCACCCCCTTCGAGCTGCAGGCTAATATTTCTCCAGCACCTCCAAGGCGCACCCCTAGGAAAACTGACAAAGTCAAATACTTACGTGCTCATCATTCATTCAAAATCTCAAATTTTGGATCACTAGGGAAAATGGAGGATTTATCAAGTATAGAAGAACGGGTAATGACGCCCCATACCAGCAGCATGCTAGACAGTTACCGTGAAGCATGTCAAGTGACCACTCGTTCAACTAAGCCTGGTAAGCAATCCTGGTGGGGTAGCGCCCTAGAAGTGTAAGCGAAGGAAGGTCAGAAAAGCCCTTAAAGGGACGATGCATGAATCTACTGACGATGACCGACGCTTATACAAAAAGTTAGTCTGAGTATAAAAATGCATACGGTTTCGACGAATGGAGGATTGCGCAAATTCTGTGGAAGAATAAAAACCTGCAAACAGGCAAATCACGCTAGGGCCGCGCCCACAAACCCACAACCACAAACCCGATAACTTGAACGGAGAAATAAATCTGTGTCCTGCTACAGAACTGCTGCATGTTTAGTAATAGGCTAAAGCCTGATCCTAATCTCTGGAAGGCATGATCACACTATAAGACCTGATTGCAGAAATGCGGATTTTACAAGCTAAGTATGAAAAGATCCCGAAACAATTTGCATTTGACAAAAATACAAAATCTAATTGCACAAGGTCCACTGTATTGAGTAATGAGCTCAATACAGTGGACCTTGAGCAGTTTTCCAGGATGAACGTATCTTCGATCTTCGCACCATAACTGGACATGGATCTTTAGTAAACATCTGTTTACTGTGTGTCACAGATTGTCTGGTGTTGAGTTTGGAGGATGAAGAAACGACGGTCGCAGAATACAGGGCTAAGCACCTCGGTGCGCCGAGGTCGTTCATTATCGCTTCATTTTGCTTGAATGACAAATATTCCTGCACATATGCAGAAACGAGCCCGTCATAACATAACATAACTTCCAGCATAGCCCTCTCAAATGAGCTGTTGCTAAGAAATTGTACCTTGATGCACCCACAAATGGCTAAGTGGATGCAGTATCGTGTCTTACGAGAACATTCTCACAGAAAGTTTTATAAATTAACAAAAATTATACTTACCACTAGGCAAAACCGGTTTAACTAGTATCATAGAGACATGTGAGTCCCATTTTTGTGTCCCAACTCGAGGTAGAGGCAAACACAATTCATCACTAACACATTCCACATGATAACATCTGGTTTCAAATATGAATACAATATTACAAGATTCTGCAAGGCAACAAGCCATAACACATTGTCGAACACCTTTCAAGTCCTTTTTTGCTGTATAATTCCCAGCAGTAAAATTTCCTGTGAAAAATAAATAATTATTTCATTTCCACAGAAAGATATAAATAATAAAATAGGTCTCTATTGTGGTATTACTTTCGGTATCTTAAGAATATTAAACATATATGCATAAGATAAAAATAAAATCTTAAATTTCATTCAATTAAACAATGTACAAATTTCCAATTAAATCAGTCCAAGGGCCTTATCTACTATGTCATAAAAATATTGCATGTCAACTCTTTGTGAACTTGATAAAATCATACTGTGTTATTTTTCACATCCAATACATGGTTTTGTTATATTATATATATATATATATATATTTGTAACCATGTCTTGGATAATCGAAACTATGTTCAAAAATAATAAGGCATGATTTTATAGAGTAATGATATCACATGGAATTTTAGTGAAATTGTTTATGACATAGTGGAAAAAGCTCCAGCAATTTTTCAAATATCTAAGCCAACTTTTACATCACAGATTTTAACTTATACACATTAAACAAACATTTCTACATATACATATATTAAATACTATTTACCTATTTAATTATAAAGCCAGAAGCTTCTCATAGAAGTTACATCAGTTAATTTTATATCAGGCCGAAATAAAAATCTTTGTTTTATTTAAATAATGATGTTGGGTTTATTGTGCCGGTAACCTGAGCAATGTTTATGCAAAGCCTAACTTATAATGTTTTATTTATCTACTATAAATTATATGCTCTGGGAGCACAAGAGAAGAGTTATATCATTTCTTGAGACATTTTGGGAGACTAAATTGGCAAAATCATAAATTATATTTCCCATCATGGGTAATAAAAATATTCACAGAAAAAAAGGGACTCTTAGACGGTTCTATTTGAGGGTACTCTCCTTCTCTACTACTCAATTATAAGTTAACTTTAATCTCATCCACTTGATACTTGATACACAAAACATAGGAACCAATACTCTAATTGAGTATTGCCATTCCTACTCAAATCAGTCAAACTCAACTCAACTCATAAACCATAACATAACTCATAACAAACACAACTTCACATAACTTTAGACTCAACACTTAAATTAAAAACACATACCTTTCATTATCTTTCATTTCTTAAATTTTATCACTTTTTTCCACATAACAGTTAACAGTTCAATTATTTTATTATAAAACCAAAACCAAAATTCCAAAAAACTATTAACTAACAACAATAAAACAAAACTATAAAAAAGACTTAAAAGGATATTAAAAAACAACTGCAATTATTTTTGTATCAAAATAAATGAGTATTTCTTGCACGGGTTTAGATTAGCTATTGTTTTACAGTTTAATTAATAAACAATTATATTTCTATGGTCACCCTCTTAATTGTTTATGTTTATTGAAAAACACCCCCTTAATTGTTGAATTTATTGAAGTCACCCCTTTAATTGTTGAATTATCCTAGTCTCTTTTCAGTTATATCTATTGTTCTATACAACATTGAAATTCCCCTATAAAACTTATAAAATAACCCATTTCCTTTCTTCATAAGCTAAATCGCAGATTGGTTGTCGACTCGCATTTCAATTTCCAAATTTTCTTTCGTAATTTCTTTTACCAGGTCTCTAATATATACCAGTATACCCTTCTTGCAATGATCATCAAGCTTTTTCAGTCCAGAATTTATTTTAAAATATGTAGTTGAGCCAAACATCTGGTTTTATTCCAAACCACAATTCCGCAGGAGTTTTGTTTTTTCCTTTTGTTGGACATCGATTTAATAAGAAGCTAGCCGTTAGTGCATTCCCCCAGAAGCATTTCCTCAGAGTTATTTGGGTTCAGCTCCATCCAACAGCAAGGCTCTTGTTTTCTCCATAAGAGTATGGTTCAGTCGCTCTGCTTTACCATTCAATTGTGGTGTGTATAATAGTTAAATCCAGGACACCACGATATTAGGCTATTGTTCGAATAGTCTGTCCCAGACGTTGCACTTTTTATTCTTGCAGAATCTTGCTATGTGCCCTGGTTCATTGCAGATAAAACATTTCTTTTCATTTCCTTTTAGGATGTCTTGGGATTCTGTGATAGAATCTTCTTTGATGAATTCCAATTCGTTTTTAACTCTTCTGGTTAACTCTTCTAAATTTTTCTTTTCCACATCTACATTATTCCAAATTGATTTAAAAGTAAAAAAATGTGACAAGTGTTGCCTGCCATTATTTACACATTCAAACTCCAACAGGGAGTTTCTAATGCTATGAGTTCTTGGTACAAACTATATGTTTTGCTTGTAGATTTAAAAAAAAAATATTTCTTTCAACACACCTAAACAAATAAATTGTGAGACCAGTTAAAAGATCTTTCTTTTAAATTCAAAATCACAGTTTCATTTAGAGACTAAAATTGCAAGTGTAAATTTTAATTGCAGAATAGCTAAAAATAAGATCCTCACCTGCAGGTGCGTAATTACCAAAATTTTTAGGATAAAGTTTTGGGCACATATTTTCATATTTATCATTCCAAGGTTTATTAAATTGTGTTAACGATATTCTTATGTTCACGGCAATAAATATAGCAAATATTTGTACGATATTATTTGTAATATACATTATAATAAATAATATGCAAACATCAGATAAAAAAAAATTTGCGCTTGTTCTATTTAGAGTAAACGCATATGATTAAGCTGTGCTAACCGTTATCTTATTTAGAGGAAATTAAGAGTTAAATATATGTAACATTAGCGTGGGCGTGATGATAAAAATTAATAAATGTTTTGAAACAGTATCCTCTATGGAAAATAATTCTCTGGAAATCATTCAACGTATAACGTTTGACGTTTATTGTTGTTGTTGTTATTTTTGTACATCCACATAATAAGGCAAAGGCTAAAAACCATAAGGCGTTTTTTCTTACGCCATATATATTTATTACTTTATACATCTAAATGAATTAACTCTTGACGTATTGAAAAATAGAAATTATATTTATTCCACTATTAATATGCGTTCTGTTCAGAAAAGAACAGAATAAACATTAATACAGCACAAATACTTATAAAAAATGTAAAAATATAAGAAAATACTATATGAACCTCATCATTTCAGCCTATCACAAGTCCACTGCTGAACATAGGCCTTTCCCAAAGATTGCCACGAAGCTCGGTCCTGAGCCACCTGCATCCATCGACTTTTCGCTCAGGTCGTCACTCCATCTTGTGGGGGGTCGTCTTACACTGCGTTTGCCTGTACGTGGCTGCCATTCGAGAACCTTTTTTCTCCTACGGTTGTCAGTTCTGCGAGCTATGTTGCCGGCCCATTGCCCCTTCAGCATGCTGATCCTTACGGCTATGTCGGTTACCTTAGTTCTGCTGCGGATATCATCGTTGCAGACTCTATCATGGAGAGAAACACCGAGCATAGCCGTTTTCATAGTGCGCTGAGCAACTTTGAGCTTCCTCATACGGCCTGCAGTGAAGGATCAAGTCTCAGTTCCGTATGTCATTACTGGCAACACGCACTGGTTGTATTTTTTACTGCTTTTGAGGTTTTGCGGTATACTCGATGAGAAGATATGACGTAGTTTCCCGAACGCAGCCCAGCCGACTTGGATTAGTCGATTGACCTCTGGGTCGAAGTTGGACTTACCTAATCGGACAATTTGTCCCAGGTATACATACTCGTCTACAACTTCGAGCCTATTGTTCCCAACAACAACCGGTATTGGTGTGACATGGACGTTTGACATGAAATTTGTCTTGTCCATGTTCATCTTAAGAACAACCTGTTGGGAGACACTATTGAGGTCATTGAGCATTGTGCTAAGCTCCTCCAGTGATCCTGCCATAAGAACTATGCCGTCGGCAAATCAAAGGTGAGTGATGTATTTCGCCATTGATGTCAATACCGTATCCTTTCCAGTTCAGCTGTTTGAAAACATCTTCCAATGCAGCTGCTACTTTACTTTACGATTTTATAAATAAATGTAATGTGTGATGTATATTCCGCCTCCTGCCGGAAGCTATAACATGTTTCTAAATTTCCCTTAGTCGACATTTACAACCGACCACGTAGTTCCGAAGCCATTCTTACCCTCGACTTTTACTTTTTTAACTATATATTTATTCTCTGGCCACTTAAATGTTTTTCTTGCAGATCAACGGGCAAGACAATTTAGGTACGATGCTTACGAGTATGAATTAATTACAGTTTAACATTCGTACTTATTTGTATGGTTGGAGGTACTTCCTTAACAATTTTATATGAACTGAATATACAGGATCTAACTTACTACCTGTATTATTTTTAATGATAACGAGCACGATAACATTGTATTGCACAGAATTTATGACAAGTATGTCATTACATTTTTTTTTAAATCTTAGATTGAAGCAAATTATCACTGGCCTGTTTTTGTTCAAACTGCAATCGATGCTTTAATTCGCGGGGATAGTGATAATTGTTATAAAGTTGTTCTAATGCCGTAGTTAAATGACTGGGAGGTAAATATTTCTATCCATAAACTAGTGTAAACTTGGTTTCTGAATGAACTTTTGTGTTAAATAAAAATGTCCAACAAAGCAACCAACTACTCCATGTCCCGGTACGGTTGTCTGTTAATATACGAAGAAAAGCATTTAAATGTTTGTGACTCAACTCCAAAACGCCTAAGGATTGGTGATGGTATGCGGTAGAGGTAAGCTTGTTTTATTTGTAATAAATTACATACCCCCTAGAAAGTTTCTGCTATTCGGTTGGTAGCATCTTTTCTTATGTCATCTATTGTTTGACTTTCAATTGTTTTTACATTCAGTATTTGAGTTAAACATGGAGACCTCGAAAATCAGTGTTTTATTTTATTTGAGTTAATATGAGTTAACAGAGACAGCTCGCAATATCAATACGGCGTTACCTCTCCTACCGCCGTACGACCAACGAAAGTACTGTGTTTTTGGTTTAATCGTTTTCTTAGTGGAAACTTCTTTAAGAATGTACCATTAAGAAGACCGGACGCTAAGGTAAATAACAGTGGAAGCCTATTCGCATCAAAAAACCAAGGACTGGGACTCAAACGATTGTAAACTTTTCCGAAGTTCCACTTTCATGGTCCATGATTAACGAACGACGGGCTAGGTAGCATTCCAGGATCCTGATTCAGAATCAGGATCCTGGAATCTTCATGATTGAGAGTTGTCGAAGACACTACTTTTTCTTGTTAATGAATTGTCAAAATAAAAATCAACTAAAACATATATGTACATATTTGTTTGCCAAAACACTCCTAAAAATAAAAGGTGTCTATTAATTAAAAACAAACATTTAATTAAGTACTTATATATTTCCTAAATTTGTTCATGGATGACTATCGCGTTGTTATGAAATCGATAAATTGTGCAAGGATTTAAATTAAAATATTGTTTACATTTCGTTTTTAGGTAAAATGAATTCTCATTTCTGCTGCATACTAGTACGTTTGAAGTTGTTATCGCAGGATGGGTGCAGGACAGATTGGTGGAATTGCAACATTGAGTAATTATTTTTGGTCACTAATCTGTACATCTCAAAGTTGCTCAGGGCGCTATGGAAAGGGTTAGCTCGGTGTTTTTCTGAAAAAAGGTTCTCGAGTGACAGCCACGTACAGGCAAACGCAGTGTGGGACAACCCCCACAAGATGGATTGACGACCTGCGCAGTGTTGCGGGAAGTCGATGGATGCTGGTGGCTCAGGACCGAGCTTTATGGCAATCTTTGGGGGAGGCCTATGTTCACCAGTGGACTTGTGATAGGCTGAAATGATGAAGTTGTTTTGTGTTTGTGCAAATAGATATATATCCCGTTTAGGGCTTATATCTTACGCGTATGCGAAGTTTCAAAGCTCATCATAAGTAATGCCGTTTGAAATTGTCCAGGACATGATCGTCACTTACATTACATCGTAGGCTGATTTAGGTATCGATTTATTTTTGTAAATATAATTGTTGCAGTGGATATAGATTTTGATAACGCCGCGGGTTTTCTCGGACAAGCCGCTGATGACACAGAGGCACAATATGTAGTAAGTATAAATTATTTTCCATGAATAACAAACCCATGTTGAACACTTCATAACGTATATTTATATTTATGCTATGAATAAGACACTTGAAAACTATGTTTTGAAATACTTTTTAAATGTCTAATCGTAGATTTATCTATCATCTATCATCATACCTATCATTGAAACATAAAACTTTTGTTCTGCATTAAACATGCTTCTGCCAACGGCTTCACCCTTGTGGTCACACACACAAGTACAAACACCCTGGAGAGTATTTCTTAAATGAAATAAAAATTTCCTATTCCAGCCAATGAGGTTAAATTTGGTTCATTTGTAAAGACTCTTAATTATCTATTATGTCATATACTACAGAAACTACAAGATACAAGAATACGTCAATAATATTTTAAGTTAAATCCGTTCAAACATAAATACAAAGGATTTTACTTTGTAAACTTGCTAATCATAACAAACGGTTGTTAAATGCGTGTCTACGATGCTGCTACCAATCTTTGGTGCATTTATACTTCCAGATGATTCAGGAATGCCGTCAGGCATCTCACATACATTAGCTATTTTACAGGTTTATTATTTGTCACACGCAATGTTGTTTTGTGCTGGTGTGCTAATAGAACCTCACGTCGTTCTTACTCCGGCTAGTTGCGTATTTGGTGAAAAGTACAAGTTTGAAATATTTGCCGGTACCCACAAGTTCTTAGAGAATACAGGAGTCAGAAGGCAGGTGAATCATCTTTGTATACATAGAGGTGAGTAGCTTGAAGCTCAAATTATTATACAAATGGCAATCGGGAAACTACTACGAATAATTTTTTTAATCACCTTTGAAAATTACTATTATAAATAAACTGGAGCAGTACCTAAGGTACTATAGTCTGGCTAACGAGAAGCGATACAAAAGTTCATTGGCAAGGCAAACTGCCTTCTAATAAGAAAATGACAGAATAGCATTACCCCTTTCTTACGTTAGGATGTACCCGTAAGTGTGAAGGTAACAGACGGTTATATTCACCTCGCTCAACCCGCGGCGCCAGGAAAACAGCTAACACAGGGATGCGTCCAGTGTATGTGCTACAGAATACGCACAAATTATTACGTTATTTTATTAGTTAGTTATAATGTTCAGTTTTCGAGATTGTTTGTTGTTTTTTTGGGATTTTTGATTGACTTTTGTTTGAAATAGTTTTTGTTTATTTGTTAAGTTTAAATGTCATTATTTAAAAAAAATGTTGCATACTCCGTCCATAGCATTTACCGAGACCAGCCGTTACTCTCAGTCAATGCCTTCAATTCTGTTTATTAACATTTGGTACCGCTTGTCATTTGCTAATATTGGTCGCACTTTAGTAATCTGCGATCGATCGCTTGCCAAGTGTAGCGATTATGGTTAATCATCTCTACTTGGTCGAGTTTCTTGTTGAGCAGAGAACTATTTGTGTGCTCATGACGAAGAAGAAGAGCCATAACTATGCCAACTCTTGCATATACGCGTTTTCATAATTACAGGGTATAATCATACGATGCGATGGAAGGATTGTATTTCCGACAATCTCGCGTTATTGATCCTTAACCAGCAGTACTCTTTTCATCGACGCGAGAAGGGTTCCAACTTTATTATAAACCGACTTCGATATGGAGGTTCAGCGCCCAATATCGAAACCTTGATGGCTGACCACTCCTGTCGATTTTATGGGTGGGGTAGCAGAAGAAATGTTAGTATGATCAAAAACGTGACTTAGTAAGTATGTATGTCCTATAAATGACTCATTGCTGGATTGGATTGGCGAACAGAACATATAGTTTTCCTAATATTTCTTAGACATAGGTAAGTAGAAAAGGATAATATTTTATGGCTTATATTTAACTTTTAATGTTGTATCCAATGAAATAGGAATTATATAATGTCGATCTCTAAAATATATTACATTTAAAATTAAGCATTTTTTAAGCTCTTTTGTAAGATAAAAATAAATAAAAATTTATACGATTACATAATACATAAACACGAACGGAAATACGATTATGTTTTACATATGGACTGAATAAGATAGACAAAGTATGAATTATTGATTGATTTGCTGTCTACATATTTTCAGGGATATTTAATACCATTGTTAATTAATCTCCATCGATTGGACGTTACTGTATTACCCTCGGAGCATTGTCTTCGAATGTGGAATTATCAAGACAAATATCTTTGTCTTCTTCAGCCAGCTTGTAAGGTACTTAATGTTAAGTTATAGTTGTTTCTTCGTGGCTTGGTAAACACCTTATAAAACTAATGAAAGATTTATATTTGACAGTCTGAAAAGCATGGAGCATTGTGTCCGGTATGTTAATATGTATATTTAAATTACAAATCACCTTCGTTTAATGTGACCGTAAAATTGAGCAAACAGCATACTGTCGTAAAGTCAACACATGAACATCAAATATGGGAACGATTTCTTAAGTAAATTTTGCATGTTATTACGAAATTAAGTTACTGGTGAACACCAGTAGTAGTAATCTAAGCAAGTTAAGTTTTTTCTTAATAAAATGGCATGAAGTTTAAAGAACTTTTATACTATGCCAAAAAAGTATAAACAAAATTGTTGGTGATTGCACCATCACACATCATTATTTCGTTAATGTATATTAATGTTCTTTGTTACCATTTGATAAGAGAGAGTCAGAATGTATACCTTTAAACACCTTAGCCATTGCGCGATTACAAACGATTCCAGTATCCTCAAAACACACGTTACTGTAATAGAAATTCTACAGTTAGATAGTCTATTATTATATTAAATTATTTAATGTGTTGAAGGACGACGTGGGATCAGTTGTTGTATGCTCCGGCTACGCTCTTGGCATGATGACTTCACGTCTCGTGGATCGACCTTGTGGAGTTGGGTTTACCGATTTGACGAAATACCATAAGTTCCTGACTTGCGGCGTCGACGATTCACCTGAATTAATCGAGCATGACGCCGTCATGGAGTTCGACTATACTACAAAATATTTGACGACACTTCGCACTGTCTCTACGACACAAAGAGCTACAACTAAAACAACCAAAGCAAAAATAACTACGACAAAAAAGATCGAAACTACCTCGAAACCACATAAATATTTTAGGGGTTAAGTACATGTTTATGGTTTTTATGTTTACGTTTTACAGTTAAATTTAGGTCGCCTGGTCGTCCTGTATGTTAGTATTACTCTATGGTTAGGCGTATGAACGATATTCGGATAGGCAGATAGCTCCGAAGACCTGTATAATCGATATACATGTGTATGAGGGGAAGACCAAAAGTTCGCGAAATAAATTTCATTAATATCGCACAAGCAAAATAATTATCTGTAAGGAGCATGGCCTCTATTAAAAGTAAAATAAAAGTCTATAAGTATAATTAGATTCGTGCATAATAAGTGGAAAATGTGTTTTTTTTTAAATTTCAACTAGAAACAAGTTTTTCGTGTTTCTTTTCCAGAAATCACGATATTGTATTATTCAATCCGTGCCGTATCGGCATAAGAATCTGCCACCCTTTGTCTTCTCTCCCCGTAAGATGCGAATAAGGGAAACGCCTTGAAAATCGCAGTGGGTAACGATAGATGGCGGATGGGATAAACCGAACGATGATGGACAGTAGCGTCTAGGGCGCGAGTTGCCCGGTACTGCGATGGCCAAACCGCTTGCCGAGCATGGCGATTATGGCAAAGCGAAATGGGTACGCTCGGTTTGATAATCGGAGTACCGGGCAACTCGCACTCTAGACGTGGTTGTTCTTATCGGTGTATAATTTTGGTGTGCCATATGCAATTTTTTAATAACATTTTTCATTAATATCACACAAGTTAGCAAATTATTTAGAAAGATATCGCCACCACCACATGACGCTTTAGTCTTAGTCATACCAAATCTAAATAAAGCTAAGAATTAAGAACTATCAAATATAAAAAGGTAAAATCCTGAAAGGAATATGGCTGAGTGCCGTTGTTTCACTGCTGCTGGAGGATAAAATTCTGGATATGGTTTTATGTCACACAGCCAGTTACGAATTTTCTGTATAGGCCATTGCTATTATTATATGCCAAAATTGCAACTATAAAAATTAAAAGTTTTGTATGATTTTTCTATTTTAGTATTGTAGTAAAGTATAAAATATAACACAAACACACTGTAAAAGTGGTTAATATTTTTAATAAAGCTTTGCTTTAGTTTATGAATTAAAAATTATAAAATACAAATTTTTTATCTTCTTGTTAGACGAATTTGATGTCCATTGATGGGAAATAAAAGTAACTCCATCTTCAATCGTCCAACACTCAGTGCTTCTATTTTATATGATCTTACTATACTCGAAATAATACTTTTTGTTAGAATCATGCCAAAGTTTCGTCCTGTAACAAAAAAGTTAAGAGAATACTTAAAACGCTAAACATTCCTTTATTTATTTTAGCAATTTGAACAAGAAAACAACACATTGTCTCATCAAATAACGCTCGCACTTATTTGTTTTCTTTTTTAAGTAGTGGTGAAATTCATACCGATGCAATTTCTGGGTCCATAACTGAAAGGCATAAATGCAGCCGGGTGGCGATCTATAGATCTTTCAGGTAGGAATCTGTCGGGATCAAAATCGTCTGCGTTCGCACCCCACTCAGTTTTGGAACGGTGAATAGCGAACACACCTACAACTGCACTCGATCCTGTAGGTAACGTTACTCCACAATGAGCTGTAACAATATAGTTAATCTTCAAAAATTTATTTGGAATATGCTCATGTATCCTGCTTATAATAAAACATAGTAATATACTTTGTAAAAATTAATGCGAGTAGTTCAAATTTTTATCTGTATTGATAATACTGATACAACAATGATCATGAACGCATTAATAGGGTTTCTGGATCAAGTGTAATATTTTCGTATGAATATACGTGTCATATAGTGCATATATACATATACATTTAGTACCATTAATAAAATGATCGTCGCCATTATAGCCTTTGCCTGCAACAGCTCTATACCTACTTAACATCGCAAATCCACTACAGGATATAGGATATACAAAGCATGGCTGACAGGAAATAGTCTCGCAATTTTTATTTTTCTCATAACCTTTTTACGTGTCATAACAATAAAATATCTATGGCTCCCACACATCATGCGATAACTCATATTAAAAGACATTGCCATAGTTACCCCGTAAAGTCGGTATTCAACCGTTGTTTATTTATTGTGATGAATCAGGAAGATCCTGCGAACGTGATTTATGTTTGCAATAAACCGTGTTTGCATACTGTAATATATAATGTTTGCAACTTACGTAAATACAATTCTCTGTCAATATTCCGGGCGACTATAGGCACTACAGAATAGAGACGCATACTTTCTTTAATTGCTCTCTCTAAGTAATGCATTTTGTAGATATCCTCTTTGGTCGATGCACGTTTCGATTTGCCGAAGATTAATTCTTGCCTGTAAAGTATTTTATCATTTGTTTATATTGTTAAAAGGAATGCAAACACCGTAAGCTCAAAATATCGGGTAAAGTTGAATAGCTCTACATGGTCTAACCTACTCATCTGTATCTTAATTCAATTTTTTGTTGAGACTCAACTATTTCACAAGGAACAGGAACTGTAGAATTTGATAAATAAAACTATTGTCATACCTAATTCCACAAACCCTATAAACGGAAACAGATCCTGGTAATCGATGGTATATATTCATGAATTTATTAGGTGTTATATGTTCTAAATTATAATACAGAAAAACTGGTTTAACAGTTTTTACTTGTATAGAATAGAAGATACATTTTTTACCTTCGAATGCAGTATTTATGAGCAGATCACAATTATCTAATGAAAATCCAATAGTGTAAGGCAGTAAAATGAAGATTTAAAGACACTTAACAATAACTTACTCTTGAAACACCTTCTCTTGCACGTTCTTGTGTATACCGAGAAGGACTAATGTGTACGCGATGACGAGAGCGGTGGTATCATTTCCAGCAATTGTGATGGAGTCAATGTGCTCTCGGAGTTGTTCGTCCGTGAACTCAATCTCTCTTCCAAACAACATGTCGAGGACTACACGAAGTTTATCGCCTGGTATCGTCAAATGAAAACATTGGGTCTAAATTTCAACATAGGCACGGAAAACTCTAGAAAATTCTTGGAAATTCTAGGATTTAACAAGCACTTCGTACTTATTAAAAAAAATTATTCAAGCACAGCGTGCTCGCGTTTATTTTTATCTGACTTCTAAAAATTAATGAAGCTCATAGCTCATACCTAATATATTGTTGCATATATTCTGTACAATTTTGTTTGAAAAATATCTATAATAAATCAAATGGAATGTATAAAGCTGATAAATATCCAGGCACTTTGATAACACTGCGTGGAAGTCGGTTTTGATTAAATAATTATTTAGTATATGAATCACAGAAGCAATATATGAGTACTCTCTATCCTTAATGCTTCTTTTCTTTATTTCTTTTGCAATTACAGCTTCTATGAGTAAGCCCCAACTTAAGATGGCATACCGTGTATGGAAGATTTGCCCATACCCACCACACTGGGCAGGTGGATTATGAGCGGTGGAACCCTCGCACTAGAGATGCTGCTTCCCATCTGTAGTATGTGGTATTCAGGTTCAGCTGGATATTCCGCCATCAGTCCGTCCCCTGCCTCGTCCGTTAGGCAGCAGAGTGGACTGCACTGCATACATACATACATATATTCACGCCTTGTTCCCAACGGGGTAGGCAGAGACAATTTCCTTCCACTTGCTACGCTGGCATACGTCTTTCGCTTCTTCCACTTTCATCAATCTTCGCATGCATGCTCTTTGGTTTAGAGTACTCTTGACCTGGCTTTTTCCAGAACGTCTCCGATTTGATCGTGAAATGTTCGCCTAGGTCTTCCTCTCCCTACCACCATTATCATACAGGTAAGGTTAACCTTTGGATAAAAATATAGTATATTCCTTCTCCAGTTAATACATATCTATGCTGTCTTAAACTATCTATACATCTATATACATAGTACAAAAGAAGTCCCTGGCAAACTTCTGTCCGTCTGTACAACGGACAAGTTCTTCCTGAGATCGGGAACAACTTGTCCGATTTGAAAAATTATTTTTGAGTTAGATAGCGCGCTCATTAAAGAAGCTATATAAAATCACGCTATGGACTACTACAGCAGCAGAGCAGTAACCATAAAACTTGTTCATGTTCTCATTATGTGTATGAAGCTCATGGCATTTATAATCTGAATTTAACGCGGGTGAAACCGCGGGACACAGCTAGTTTTAAATGTTATATGGTAGTGTAAAGCCGTGACATAGAAATTGGCATATCCTATATATTCATTTACGTTATATATATAATATTACATTAATTATAGTGATAAAAGCACTAAATTTGCAATCTGTCTGTGAAACAGCGACGCGGACTACCTACGCAATATCCTTGCATAATCAATCGCGACGCCATGCAGTCGGATGTGCGAAGGCTAATATTATGATTATCATATATCAATATGTTAAAAAAATAAATATTGAAACAATGAAAATACCTATAAACAATAAAAACCGGTCAAATGCGAGTCGGACTTGCGCATCGAAGGTTCCGTACAACCACACAAAATATCGGTGTTATGTATTTACCAAAAAAAAAATGAAAGACGATTTTTTAGAGTTTGTACTATAATCGCACCAAGTTTGACGCTTGTAAATAATTACTATTTTTACAACAGATAAAAACAATCGATTTATTGTTGTGTTTATGTCGTGTGTTTATGTATTGCATTATTTAATATATTTCTTTCTATTTATTTATTGTTAAAGCCTTAATTTGTATACCGCTTCCGTGTTCGCCCTGTGTGTCAGGATATTAAATATGGCGCTCACTCGTAAGACTTTAATAAAATAATTAGCTATTCAACAAACCTGCAGTGATGGTTATTTCGCTTACATGCAGCGTATTTTCAATCTTTCGAAAACTATAATCGATGACGCTACTCGTGATTTATTTTTATCGCAAGACGAAATCATCGATGACATCAGGAATGATTATCAGGAATGCATACATGATATTAATTCCATAAATAGGGCTATACATCCATCCGGATCTATATCCGGAATACAGTCTTGATTTCAATGCATGGTGTAGCTTTGAAAATTTGTAGTGCCGTTCCTGGCGGGCGAAAACGTAATACGCAAGGCGATCGCTTTTCGTAGATTGCCCATCATAGAAATTCCAGAGTTCGTGGAAATACTTCTAAATGAAGCTAAATTTTTTTTATCACATTTAATTGAACAGAATAAACAAATTCAGAAAAAATCTATTATTTAGAAGGAAAATTAAAGAGTAACGCACAATATATTTTCTTTGTCAATCCGACTACTGATAATTATGAATCTACATGGAACGGTTTGTATGTGGGAGACCTTTTGCTGTTTTTCTAATGGTCCGGCTCGACCAGAGTAGAACCATGGCCACGTAGTACACCGGCGTGAAGTAGAGGGATCTTTCAATTCTGCGTTTTGTTCGGTGAGTGAGGTTCCCATTCCCAAATATCCCTTAAGGCCGACAACGCAAAAAGTTTTCGAAAGTCTTCGAAATATCTGTTCGATACGCCCATTACATAATTTTGTGAAAGGTAGAGTAAAAATTATTCAATGCGTAATTTCCGCACCTGCAACCAAATTGTCGAACGAGGAAATTAAGAAACCAAAAATATCTCCAGTTCCAATGATTTCACACTCTTATCTAACAGTGAACAAATATCTGTGTAATAAATCGCATGACCATATTGAGACTTTATGAACTTTTCGCTTGATTGCTCAAGACTCAAAATTGTGAAGGATAATCATATGTACAGTAATTGTCTCAGTTTTGAACAGCTTTGGAACGCTTGCTAACGCATTAACATTTATCGCACATACGGTTTACGTCATCATTCGTTGAATCTTTGCTTTTTTCGCAAAAAAATTGGATTATGTTAACTTTTCTAAAACATATAATGTAATTCAAGGGTTCAACGTTCTTTTATCTTACCGTTCCGGAGGCGATGTTATGAATTATGTCCGTGAATTATGATATTATGATTTGACACCTATTTATTTATTTGGATTGCAAAATACTTAAAGTTAAAAATACCAACTTCTTCTCCTAAGGTCATACTTAACTGCACGCGGTGTACCGTGCTGAGTAAAGGACAGACTGGCGACAGACTGATGGCGGGAAATCCATCCATCTTTGCCTAATCCAAATAGCAAAGACTAGTTATGGGGAGTAGAATATCTATTGCGAGGCTATTGGCACTGCGCTCACGTATTATGTCAGCTTATGTTGTTATTGTGTGTTATCTGCTTGAACTGCAGTCGTAACCTTGCGCACAGTGTAACAGGAACCGTAAGTAGTGACTACAGAATGTGTGGTATCGACGTAAGAATCTGCCACCCCCTTTCATGCCGTGGTTGTGGTACTATGGAAGGCGATTTTTTAGTCTTAGTAGTTAAAGAAAAGCAGTAAAAAAGACAGCAAAGGCAACTGGAGGATAGTGGGAAAACCATCTCGAAAACCAAACCAAAATTAAGCAGACTGATGATGGGCAGCAGTGTCTAAAATGTCAGGCTTCTGGTACTGCGATCCCCAATCTGCTTGCCGAGCGTGGCGATTATGGCAAATCTTCCTTTTGGGAGAGGTCTATATCCTATAGCGGTAAAGGTAAGTAGTGAAAGGGCGTCTGTGTGAGAGTGAATTTTAAGACTTAAATCATCAGTTTTAAGCCACGCCACTATTAACACGCGATGGAAATAAAATTAAAAATCATCTTTATTATTCGACGTGAGAAATTTGTGTTTGTATGCTAAAAGTGACTAAATAATGCCTTATATTATATATAAGGTAAGGTAATATCAAACCCCGCGGACGGGTGGAGACCCAAGTTGACAATGAAGCAGCAAAGGTGATCGTGGAAGCAGATCCATCGCTAACCATGTCAGTAATTGAGTAAGTCAGTAAATTAGAGGAGGTGCGATTGGAATGTCTCAGACAACAACCATGCTCCCCGGACCTTGCTCCAACAGATTACCACTTTTTACGGAATTTGGACTATTTCTTGCCAGGAAAAAATTCAATTCCTAAGAGGCAGCCCAAACCGCATTCAAAGAATTTATTGATTCTCGCTCTCAAAATTATTTCAGCAATGGAATCAATGAACTAATTATAAAAAGGCGAAAGTGCATAGATAATAATGGCACACACTTCGATTGATTATATATATAATTTCATAAAAAACGCTAATTTCATATATGAGGACCTAATAATAAAGTAAACCAAATTATATAACCCATTACTGCATACTCGAGCATACCCTGCTATACAGACAAGTACGACGCAGGTAGAATCGCGGATCGTCGTCGCTCTCTAAGCAAATAACCATGCCAACCAGTCATACAAGGATCGGTGGTTAATATAAAGTGTTATTTGGACGAAATCATTTTCGGAGTTAAGTCACAGAATAGCTAATATTTTCTTGTGGTTAACGTTTCAAAACTCTCTTAAATGAGAAAATTACCACACCACTTCGACTTGCCAATGTTGAGTACATGAGTATTTAGCTCGTAAGCCGAATTGTGCGCTTGGTAGGACATTAAGGTATCGAACACTGTTGACCAAATAAGGAGTAAACATTAAAGAAGTTGTGGGCATGAGTTTACTCTTAACCCCAGACTTGCTTTTTTTGAATTTTTGGCTATGGCATAGCCGTATACCGTTGATCTTGCTTCGGGAAATGGGCGGCTAACTACTGACAATATCCTCATGTGAAATTTAAATTGTGCCCATTTATTGTATTTTGCCCACATTACCATATGCAAACTACAGCAACCCTTAGAGGTAAATCACTAACTTTAACTATGAGTCTACGATACTGCACCTAAATACCTTCTAAATGCGCGTGCTTACGTAAAATTACATACAAAAAACCTTACGTGTATACCTCCCTATAACTACCGCAATGGCTGAAGGAATTGTTAACAACGTTAAAAAGTGTTAATGGATTGTTATATGCTCTGTTCAAAATAATCTCTGCAAAAAAGGTATTTTTTTTATTGATTTATTTGATTGAAATTATATGATTTTTCAAGGAACCGAACGTAGTTTCACGAATATATTCACAACAAACGATACGTGCTTTAGTAACCCAGTTTATGTCTCTCTGGAAGACAATGTGACAGATGGCGACCTTTATCACCGAGCTTACACCTGAAGATTGCCATAAAATTTTCAACGACTCTCTTAAAAATCTTAAATTTCCTTCAGAATAAAGCTCATTGTTACAGAAAACAATACCATCAATAATTCAAAAAGCTAATAAAATAGTAACTTAATAAGCAAAACGATGTAAATATAAATGAAAAATAAGAAGTACCCATTGTTTAACCCTGGATTTCTTTATGGTCTCTAAGATTTTATGACTATTTCACTCACATAATCATCGAAGAAACTGAATGCAAAGTTACTTTGTATTTTCTATAGCGTATAGGACCAGTTATCAGTTTGGGAACTTAGTTAACGTCTTCTAAACGGTATATGTTCCACGGTCAAGTATTTTTAAATTTCTGGTTTAACCACTCATTTATAAAGAGATATTCTTTATATATGTGTATAAAGAGATTTTTTTTATAAATGTGTAAACCTACAAAATGTTATTGTAATCATAATTGGGGACCTTTACCCTGCGATGCTTTACGATGCGACGTTCTGCTCTACGCGGCCGAAATGTGTTCGGCGGCGGAGCCATACACCAGATACGCCGAAGGGTGCTTTTTTGATCCCAATGGTTGGCGCATTCGGAGTAGTCCGTTACCTACGATTAGAGACTACGTATGCGCGGACTTGTTCCGGCGAGTCTAATGAGGAAAGAGAGGGAGGGGATGTGTTATCTCCCGAGGAGGGCCGCCTAGGGCTGCCGGCCTAGGTAGGGTCGCGGATGTGTGCAAAGGCATTTCCGTAGACTTGCCTCCGCAAGGCAGGCTATGCGTTAGGCATTTCCCCAAGTAAAGTAAAAGGTGAATCTTTATTTTTGTGTCAAAGTTAATTTCCTTCTAAATAGGAAATTAGAAATAGGAAACTTTAAAAATATTTTGTTTTAATGTACTGTTATTAGGAAATCATATAAAAATCTAAAAATCATCATTACAAAGGTCTGTATTAAAAAGAAAACCATACCGATATTAATAAAAATAGGCCACGATAGCAGAGTAGTTCGAGTAATCATCTGAATCAGGAGACTCGAGGTCGGTTCCCTAGTCAAAGTTTCATACCAATGTGTTTGTCGAAGCTTATAAAAATAGTTTACAGCTTATATAATGTATAAGATGTGGTGCCTGCCAGGACACTAAGACAGGCTTGCCACCTGTCACGATGATCCAAATCAGTTAATAAGTGGGTTGAAACAACTAAAATAAATGTGGTCTATACATTATGTAACCACCATATTATTACGTACAAGGCCGAGAGAGCATATTAATAAAAATCTTTAATTTGAAACGACCAAAATTATGTACTCTAGACAATGTCCATTAATTATTTACTTAACTTTTATCTGCGGCTTCGCTATGTGATCGATGAATAGAGTAATATTGTCAACATTATACCGTTGTTATATTTTGTATGTCTTTTATTAGCGCTAGTAAACGTAATTTTGAATCTACTGTAAAAAAAAATCACGGTGTTTTTTTGATCTGAAGATAGAAGAAAGAAAGAAAGAAACGTTTATCAGGAAACTTGCTATCATTTCGTTTCGTTTTTTTAATTTAATTGAGATAAAGTTATAATATGTATACAAACACATAAAAATTGCCTTCGCCACTCCATTGCAAAATGATATAAGTTTGTCCTGTGATCAATGACAAACGCAACCATAACAGAATAGTGTTTTCTTCATATTTTAAACATAACACCTGATTCAGTCACAGCCACTTTTTCAAACAAAATCGTTTAAACTTGCTGTACAACTACTACATGCAAAAAGAGCTAATCACAAACCTGTAACTCTCACGAACACATATTTAAATTTAGACAAAACTCCGTTTTAAGACTATCTTTGATTAATGATGTGAGCTCGCGGCGATGCACAAGGCGGACGTCGTGATTTGACGATAGACAAGCGGATTTTAAAATGTACGACGCAATTAATACTTCGAAGCATAAATCATTTTCATACATTCATTCATACTGTTCCCGATTTGACCCAAACCTAGTCCAAATTGGTACTCGGAGACTTATTCAACTTATAGTAATGAACAACCAATTTTAGAGGTCATGGTACCCTCTAGAATACACTTAACTATTAAATTAACTGTTACTGAAATTATTTTAAAATTGTATTTTGTGCCATATACTGGTGCAAACTATTAAAAATCGACTCTTCAATATATGACGGAGCTAGATAAGATCAAAAATATTCTTAATAAAAGGTAGCTAGACTAGGGAGACTTTATAGTATTGTTTATGGAAGGCTTGCAAGTGACAATGGTCACCATGTTTATCATGTTGCGTAGCAGTATGGAAATTCCTATCGAGAGTGTTCCTCATCTAAAATGTGCGTTAAACCATTAGCTATCGCCTGTGGATAAGTGGATGTCGCTGTTAAATCTTAGTGAACCAATAATGTTGACTAATTTCTAGTAGTTAAAAATATATGGTTTCAATTTATTCTGCGTAGGTTTATCGTTTAATATTTAGAAAAAAATAATGAATAGTTTATTCGTAGCTTACTCAATATGAACGACGCATAAACATTGATTTCACAACTTTTAGAAAACAATAATGTTCGGTTCGTTTAAATTCTTGTATTTAGTAATATTTTCTTAGTTGATTTTAAAAATTATTTTGATAGATTTATCTATTTTTCATAGTTGATGAATTCTTAGATAATAGCGACAGGTCTATTATACTCGATTTAGATGAATATCAAAGGACAGCAGCATAAAAGTCCAATGTTTGTTACGCAAATAAATATACTACGGAATTCCAGCAAGAGACAACAATCGCAAGTATTAACTATTTTGAATACTCATTATACATATTTACCACCGCGTTGTATGTACGTATAAATACCTGATTGTTCATTTGTTTTTCTTGATTTATTTCTCTCGTATTCTTGTCGCCTCTTACGTACTACCTACAAAAATAATAAATATTAACTATTGTTTTTATGTGATGCAGATGATGCTTTGCTTGCTGTTTCTCTGCGCGATAGAGTCTGCGGATGATATCCGCATCAGAACTAGGGTAACTGACATAGCCGCAAGGATCAGCAAGCTGAAGCGGCAATGGGCCGGCCACATAGGTCGCGGAACTGACAACCGTTGGGGAAAGAAAGTTCTCGAGTGGCAAACAGTGTGGGACGACCGCCCACAAGTTAGAGTGATGACCTGCGCAGTGTTGCGGGAAGTCGATGGACGCAGGTGGCTCAGGACCGAGCTTTGTGACAATCTTTGGGGGAGGCCTATGTTCAGAAGTGGACTTGTGATAGGCTGAAATGATGATGAATATATAATAATGAATAAAAGAAACAGCCTGTAAGGGCCCACAGCTGAGCAAAGGCCTTCTCAAATACGAGTATCAGAGAGGGCTTAAGAGCCGGGAAGAGCCCGCCACGCTGCTACAGTGCGGGTTGGCGGGCTTCTCATATCCTCGAAATTATTTCCTCACGATGTTTTCCTTCACCGCATGTGGTAAATACAGAATTTAAAATTTCTATTAACAGGTTTAGTGGTGACGGCACCGGGGATTGAACCCAGATCACTCGTTCTCTATGAAACTAAAGTGAGCGCTCTAACCAATAGGCTACCACGGCTAACGCCAGACAAAATGGTAAATTGTACTCCCCGGTTTTCTGTACAATCTGGCGAAGAGTATGCATGTGGTCTAAGGTATTTTACCCTTTTCGGAATGCAGCTTGTTTGGGAGGCTGGAAGTCGTCAAGTCTGTTTACTAGATGATATGAAATATCTCTATAAAACCACCCGTAGACGCGACTTAATAGCGATGTCGTTCGAATTATAGACCGAATGATTCTTGACGAAGAATAGGACAACCACGCTGCTACTCCACGCTTTCGGCGTAATACCGTCAATTATATATATTATATATTATTATATTATATATATTATATATTATTATATTATATATATTATATATTATTATATTATATATATTATATATTATTATATTATATATATTATATATTATTATATTATATATATTATATATTATTATATTATATATATTATATATTATTATATTATATATATTATATATTATTATATTATATATATTATATATTATTATATTATATATATTATATATTATTATATTATATATATTATATATTATTATATTATATATATTATATATTATTATATTATATATATTATATATTATTATATTATATATATTATATATTATTATATTATATATATTATATATTATTATATTATATATATTATATATTATTATATTATATATATTATATATTATTATATTATATATATTATATATTATTATATTATATATATTATATATTATTATATTATATATATTATATATTATTATATTATATATATTATATATTATTATATTATATATATTATATATTATTATATTATATATATTATATATTATTATATTATATATATTATATATTATTATATTATATATATTATATATTATTATATTATATATATTATATATTATTATATTATATATATTATATATTATTATATTATATATATTATATATTATTATATTATATATATTATATATTATTATATTATATATATTATATATTATTATATTATATATATTATATATTATTATATTATATATATTATATATTATTATATTATATATATTATATATTATTATATTATATATATTATATATTATTATATTATATATATTATATATTATTATATTATATATATTATATATTATTATATTATATATATTATATATTATTATATTATATATATTATATATTATTATATTATATATATTATATATTATTATATTATATATATTATATATTATTATATTATATATATTATATATTATTATATTATATATATTATATATTATTATATTATATATATTATATATTATTATATTATATATATTATATATTATTATATTATATATATTATATATTATTATATTATATATATTATATATTATTATATTATATATATTATATATTATTATATTATATATATTATATATTATTATATTATATATATTATATATTATTATATTATATATATTATATATTATTATATTATATATATTATATATTATTATATTATATATATTATATATTATTATATTATATATATTATATATTATTATATTATATATATTATATATTATTATATTATATATATTACAGTTTGCTTGTGCCTGACTAACATTGATATAGACGCACATTTTGTCCTTGAACATCGTCAAGTGGTTATTGTATAGAATAATTAGTAATGGAAGACACTGAATGATAGTAATATGTAATGGAACTCAACCTTGTTTCATAATATAAAAAGCGGCCTGTGCTTGTCCGTGTCCGTGTCTTTTTTAACTTTATAATAGTAAATGATGGAAACGAACCGTTTTCAGAATAAGTAGCTTATAATACGCTGATATCCTTGCCGTATTTTGTATTTTGAGTGCCGCATACCAGAACAACCAATAACTATAGATGAGGTATCATATTTGTTGGTGACCATGAACCTACATTTAGTTACCTCTTTGTAGATGGATGTAGATTTCTATGAATCGCTTTGACCACTTATCTGTCTGCTCGTTTGGCACCATTACTAACATAAATAAAATATGCAACGCTATAAACGCGACACGGCATTGGTTTATTTAAAACCAACTAAGAGCATGTTTCAACTAAGAGACCATTATTTTTTTATCTATTAATAATGTTTTTTAGTTTGCCAAATAATTTCGACCTTGCTTTAAAAATTCTTCTTGCAAAAATGGGAAACATGAGCAGAGGAATATTAAGAGATAGTTTATTTAATGATTTTTAAAAAGGATATCAATTGATTATCAAAATTGTAGTATAGATGTCTAAAGCCAAAAATAATAGAAGGTTCGGGTAACGGGGGAGAATTAATCTCAAGCCCCATTCCCATTTCATTCGAAGTAAACTATATTGGTATCCGTTTTTTTTTCGAACGGGATTTTTGCCTAATCCTGAATCTCGCACTTTCTGGTTTTATTTTCCTTTCTAGATAATAAAACAGGTACTGCATCATTCTATCTGACAAAACAGGCACATGTTATTTGGTGTGGATGATGATATTAAAGATTTGTAACTCTCCTATTTGTCTTATGTGGAAAAAATAAGGACTACAACTGTCAAATAAAAACACTGATCGTTAAAGTTGCATGAATTGCTCCCTGTGCCTAAGGGTTCTTACTCCACCAAGGTTTTACAGCTATTTTTAAAAATATTGTGTGAATTCTCAGTGTTTATCGCACGTTTTATCAATATCGTACTCGTACCTTACCATATATATATATCTTATGTATATAACTGAAAACCAAAATGACAATTTATACACAAACATTCAAAATTATTTTTTATCTATTAATAATGTTTTTAGTTTGCCAAATAATTTCGACCTTGCTTTAAAAATTCTTCTTGCAAAAATGGGAAACATGAGCAGAGGAATATTAAGAGATAGTTTATTTAATGATTTTTAAAAAGGATATTAATTGATTATCAAAATTGTAGTATAGATGTCGAAAGCCAAAAATAATAGAAGATTCGGGTAACGGGGGAGTATTAATCTCAAGCCCCATTCCCATTTCATTCGAAGTAAACTATATTGGTATCCGTTTTTTTTTCGAACGGGATTTTTGCCTAATCCTGAATCTCGCACTTTCTGGTTTTATTTTCCTTTCTAGATAATAAAACAGGTACTGCATCATTCTATCTGACAAAACAGGCACATGTTATTTGGTGTGGATGATGATATTAAAGATTTGTAACTCTCCTATTTGTCGTATGTGGAAAAAATAAGGACTACAACTGTCAAATAAAAACACTGATCGTTAAAGTTGCATGAATTGCTCCCTGTGCCTAAGGGTTCTTACTCCACCAAGGTTTTACAGCTATTTTTAAAAATATTGTGTGAATTCTCAGTGTTTATCGCACGTTTTATCAATATCGTACTCGTACCTTACCATATATATATATCTTATGTATATAACTGAAAACCAAAATGACAATTTATACACAAACATTCAAAATTATTTTTAACTTGCATCAATAAGACATTGAACACCCAACCAACCGTGGCTTACTCAACACAATCAATCAAAATCACTTACCAAACACAATATCCAATGTACAGGCAGTAATATATCGCAGAACATCGAAGTAATCCTTGTCAATTTGTTCATTGAGCCTCTCTTTTAGTATGTCTGCTTGTTCACCAATCACGCTCAAATAGTCTTCTACAACTTTGTTGTGAAACACGGGCAACAAAACTTTTCTGTGGGATTTCCACAGACCAACTGAAAAATATATTATCCTTTACCATAATAGAGTTAGAAGGAGGTTCGCAATTTGACTGTAGGTAGTTTTTTGTATGCTTGAATTGATTTAGTAATGCCGAAGACAAGGACAAATATATATTAGTCAGGTACTAAAGCTATACAAACCGCGCAGTAGTAAAGTGTCAGCCGAAGCAAATGCCCACAGCTGGAAAAGACCTCCTCTCAAATATTGTGCCAGTGCGGGTTGGCGGAGAAAATGTTTTTTAATATCATTTCTCAGACGTACAAGTTTCCTCATGATGTTTTCCTTCACCGCCGAACACATCGTAAATTCATGCACTTAAAATTGCTATTAACAAGTTTAGTGGTGCCAGCACTGGAGATCTGATTCACGTCAATAATGTAGGTACTATAAAATTAAAGGAACGCCCGAACCCGACTACTACGACCCTTTTTTATCCGCGTTATAACTACAATGACACAACTTATGATTTAACGTTAATGTGTATATTGCCGAGTGATAGCGGTGTCTATCTGCCACCCCATCTTTTACCGTGTGCGTGTCGGAAAAGCCAGCTATGAGTGTAAACTGTGATGGACAGTATTCTAAGTTGTGAGGATTAGTCGGCGATCGCCCTTACACCTACCTACCATGCGAGGCGATTGTGGTTAATTGCTTTGCATTTTCCATTGCTTGTGAAAAATCCAGCTGCGGACTCTGTAGAGGCGACTTAGGAAGACGAAGGAGCGTAAACTATGTAATTAACAGCTTCTTGAAGTGTTAGTCACTTCTGCAATATAGCACTGAAGAACTTAATAGATTTTGAAGAAATAAAACACTTACGCGGAGCAACAAAGAGCCCATACCCCAGCCATGGTCGTAGAAAACGATATACTACGTCCTTATCTAGACAGTTGTCCAGTACTGTTTTCGCATCTTCAGCATTAGTAATAGCTGTAAAATTTTTACTTAATAATTAAGATTCAAACGTATTTACTATTTTGTATGAGTATTAGGAGACGCAAGAGGGAAAATAAAACCTTTTTATTCAAGGTTCAACCTCACCCGTCCCTCACCACTCACGCGATGCAAACGAAGCCTTGGCGACCGTCTTAGGGCGAAAATTCCATCCGAATATGTTTAAGACTCGCCCACAGACTCGTGTCTATGTAACAACCTATCGCATCCATCGGACGGTTGTAACACTATGCAGGGCAACAAATGACACTGCTGCGAGGAGTCTTACATTGTGCTTATCAATATGAGAACTTGTCTTCCCCAAGGATCATTAGTCCTCCAAGCTAAGTGGTCAGACCATTTCCAATTTTACTTAAAACTTATTTCGTATATTTCCTGTTCTTCTGCGAATACCCTATTTCGCAGAGAGATACCGATCATAGTCTTATCCATAGTTCGAAATCCACACTTAAAACCACTTTTAGTACCCTATACAGTCTGCAGGGTGGACCCACGCCACATCTCGTTTTTGTACCCCGTCACTAGCAACATTCACCTTTCAAGTAATAGTCCAGAAATTTTTAAATTTCCTACCAAATTTGTTATTATTAGATTCGTGTGGTATGGTATATGTTGTCCTTATACCGTACCACACAATATAATATAGAAAAACTAACTATAACTTATCTATGAAAATTATCTAGATTGTTGAGTAATCAATGTACTTACATACATATAATTTAGGTCCGAGCCAAACTTTAGCCGCGCCTTTGTTTTTATCACCTAATTTTGCTATATCCTCGAGATTTTGAACAATTTCTGCAAAAATAAATCAATGTTCAACAATACGTCCTCCCATAATGTTACATTATATTAACGTATATTGTTGATATACGAGGTATGTATACTTACTTTCAGCGTCTCCTATGAATAGCATCGCGTTTCCTAGTAACGGTAAAGTGGGTGGAACAGGCAATGCGGCAGTGGCGCGGTCCATGCGTCTGGCACCAGCACTCCAATAAGCCCAGTAGCAGCTCCCGATCACCACCAAAAGTACTAAAATTATCATGGTCCTGGAGAAAGAAAATTAGCCGTTGCTTACAATTCTGTAAATTTTACTGAATAATTTTTGGATGTAAGTGTTGAGTTTTTGGATGTTTTGATGGAAGAAAAACCTTGGATGGAGTGAGAGAGAGAACACACCATGATGGAGGAATATACCGAATAATCTGAATATGCCGAACCCACATACGGAAAAAATCGTATAACCAAATAAATAACTCGGTAAATGATAATCTCCTGCAGCAAACCCGGCGACAAGGCTCACCACCCATCTTCCAGAGAGACGAAGAAAGAAGAAGTGGGTTGCGGAAGCCAGCCGTTTGGCAACACAGAGTCCTTATTCTACCCTCTATGGGCTGGTGTGCTTAGGTACATAAAAATAAAAAAAAGTTTCAGACATAGTTTCCGAATAAAATAGTTCTGAACCCACGATACGCGATCGCACCACTATTTTGGCCAAAAAGTACCTAAGCGTATAATGATATAGACCTTAAGTATATTGACAGCCTTTTTATATATTTCTCGATTACGAAGTTTTTATACAATTTTAGAGCCAATAGCCTAACTTGTAGGGCTTCGAAACATGACGTCGCAGGTTCGTGCCATTTGACTATTGTCGTGAACCACGACACCAAAACTAAGCATTACAAACTGTAATGCTTAGTTGGAGGCTTAACAGGAATATTAGTAATGTTAGTTAAATAGGATATAATAATAATAGTATTCTTTAAAAAAAAATAAGTATAATGATTATTCAATACATGTACAATAGTCTTTGGTCCCGCGTATAACCGAGTCGCTATATCTCCTTTTAAATAGTATACAATTAATATAATTTAACAATTTTAATAAGAAATATCCAAAGAAGAGAAAAGACCACCATGTAGCAATAAACGAGATATTCTGTTTTAAGTTAATATATAGTTCTTTGCGGCAGGAGTCAATTTAATATCCTTTCTTTTAATTTTGATATTATTTTACTTAATTAAGATTCAAACGTATTTACTATTTTGTATGAGTATTAGGAGACGCAAGAGGAAAATAAAACCTTTTTATTCAAGGTTCAACCTCACCCGTCCCTCACCACTCACGCGATGCAAACGAAGCCTTGGCGACCGTCTTAGGGCGAAAATTCCATCCGAATATGTTTAAGACTCGCCCACAGACTCGTGTCTATGTAACAACCTATCGCATCCATCGGACGGTTGTAACACTATGCAGGGCAACAAATGACACTGCTGCGAGGAGTCTTACATTGTGCTTATCAATATGAGAACTTGTCTTCCCCAAGGATCATTAGTCCTCCAAGCTAAGTGGTCAGACCATTTCCAATTTTACTTAAAACTTATTTCGTATATTTCCTGTTCTTCTGCGAATACCCTATTTCGCAGAGAGATACCGATCATAGTCTTATCCATAGTTCGAAATCCACACTTAAAACCACTTTTAGTACCCTATACAGTCTGCAGGGTGGACCCACGCCACATCTCGTTTTTGTACCCCGTCACTAGCAACATTCACCTTTCAAGTAATAGTCCAGAAATTTTTAAATTTCCTACCAAATTTGTTATTATTAGATTCGTGTGGTATGGTATATGTTGTCCTTATACCGTACCACACAATATAATATAGAAAAACTAACTATAACTTATCTATGAAAATTATCTAGATTGTTGAGTAATCAATGTACTTACATACATATAATTTAGGTCCGAGCCAAACTTTAGCCGCGCCTTTGTTTTTATCACCTAATTTTGCTATATCCTCGAGATTTTGAACAATTTCTGCAAAAATAAATCAATGTTCAACAATACGTCCTCCCATAATGTTACATTATATTAACGTATATTGTTGATATACGAGGTATGTATACTTACTTTCAGCGTCTCCTATGAATAGCATCGCGTTTCCTAGTAACGGTAAAGTGGGTGGAACAGGCAATGCGGCAGTGGCGCGGTCCATGCGTCTGGCACCAGCACTCCAATAAGCCCAGTAGCAGCTCCCGATCACCACCAAAAGTACTAAAATTATCATGGTCCTGGAGAAAGAAAATTAGCCGTTGCTTACAATTCTGTAAATTTTACTGAATAATTTTTGGATGTAAGTGTTGAGTTTTTGGATGTTTTGATGGAAGAAAAACCTTGGATGGAGTGAGAGAGAGAACACACCATGATGGAGGAATATACCGAATAATCTGAATATGCCGAACCCACATACGGAAAAAATCGTATAACCAAATAAATAACTCGGTAAATGATAATCTCCTGCAGCAAACCCGGCGACAAGGCTCACCACCCATCTTCCAGAGAGACGAAGAAAGAAGAAGTGGGTTGCGGAAGCCAGCCGTTTGGCAACACAGAGTCCTTATTCTACCCTCTATGGGCTGGTGTGCTTAGGTACATAAAAATAAAAAAAAAGTTTCAGACATAGTTTCCGAATAAAATAGTTCTGAACCCACGATACGCGATCGCACCACTATTTTGGCCAAAAAGTACCTAAGCGTATAATGACATAGACCTTAAGTATATTGACAGCCTTTTTATATATTTCTCGATTACGAAGTTTTTATACAATTTTAGAGCCAATAGCCTAACTTGTAGGGCTTCGAAACATGACGTCGCAGGTTCGTGCCATTTGACTATTGTCGTGAACCACGACACCAAAACTAAGCATTACAAACTGTAATGCTTAGTTGGAGGCTTAACAGGAATATTAGTAATGTTAGTTAAATAGGATATAATAATAATAGTATTCTTTAAAAAAAAATAAGTATAATGATTATTCAATACATGTACAATAGTCTTTGGTCCCGCGTATAACCGAGAGTCGCTATATCTCCTTTTAAATAGTATACAATTAATATAATTTAACAATTTTAATAAGAAATATCCAAAGAAGAGAAAAGACCGCCATGTAGCAATAAACGAGATATTCTGTTTTAAGTTAATATATAGTTCTTTGCGGCAGGGAGTCAATTTAATATCCTTTCTTTTAATTTTGATATTATTTTACTTAATTGTGTATAGTAAGTGTCCACTGTTGAGCAAAGGCCTCTTTCTAAAACATCTGAGAGGGTTTCTGAACCCAGGGTCCACCATGCTGCTCCAGTGCGGGTTGGCGCATATATTCTCGAAATTTTCTTATTATTTCTCAGAGATGCAGATACCGTCACGATGGTTTACTTCACCTCAGCGGTGTCCTTCACAACGTACTTAAAATTGCTATTCACTTATTTAGTGGTGCCGGCACCGGCGATTGGACCCAGGTCACTCGCGCTCTATGAAACTAAAGTGAACGCCTTGATCACTGGGATACAACGGCTCTTAATTATTTAATTCTTGAAGAGTTGAAACAATGGAAATCCTATTGTTATGACACGTGAAGGGTTATGTGATATTGTAAATACTCCTTTAATGGGGAAAAACAAATTTAAAAAAAAATGTTTATGGCAAAAATTCTGAGCGATCGGTTTTCAACCCCATTGCTATATATATATATTTTTATTTTGCTTTTATTTATTAATCCCAAATGATTATTTGACGCGCCAAGACTATATAATAAAAATCCACGAGTTAAGTTAAAAAAAAGAATGACGGTGTTACTGTAGTGGACTATAGTAGGATAATACCGCACATATTGTATAGAATACAGAAAAAAATAGCTCTCTAGATCTAGTCTTATTACATATGTTTTGAAAAACTCATTGGAAAAGCCCTCCACAAAGGGAATCGAACTCGAGTTACCTAATATGGAGGCAGCTCCCATAGTCCATCTAACCAATCGACTTTGGAATACTTCCAACCACATTTTAGATATTATAAATGTTACGTAAGAGACGAATGTACCAATCCTATCCATAGCGCACATTATATATTAGACGAATGGGAGTATTGAGCCATATTTACATTTATTGTAAACTTTTGATTTTAAGAGGAACTCACCAAAATAATGCAAGCGCTGTTATCTAAGGTAACAGGAAATATAAATTTTTTAATTGAAATTCAAAATTAAAAAAAACCGATTTAATCTTTCGTGCGTGAATGTTTTTCCATTTACAATGTGTCTGTAAAAAGCCTGCACGATTCTAAAGAAACGCGTTTTAAAATAAAATATAGAAAATAGAATACTTTGAAAGAACTTTAAGAGATATAATAATAAGAAAAATCAAGAAACACGTGAACAAAGCAATAAGTCTATCAACCTCAAAAATATTATTTACCAAATAATCATTTTAATTATTCTTATGGGAAAACTTTAAGAATAACACTACGTAAATCTTGTATTATTATTTAAATTATTAATCGATTAATTAAAATAACTTACCTTTGCAGTGTCCAACTTTTGCTATTGTAAATCTTGATGAAATCTAAGAAACGACTGGCGGCAAAGACACGCTTATACAGACTCAAATAAATTTAACTGTACATACATTGAAAGCTTAACACATCATCGACTCGCTTACTTATTTTATATTAATTTACATGATAAAGATGGCATACGCAATCCTTAAGGTACTGGAGTAAATATTTAGCTGATATCTCAATTCATTTAAAAATAATAATGGTACGAGATTTTTAAAAACTATTTTGGACACGAGTATTTCTCGTGTAGGCCGATGTAAATGCTTATTTCTATTTTCGTACGTTTTCTGTGTTTAGTAAACTTGAGTCTACTGTCTAGGGTGACTAGGTGTTATCAAGGCATTTAACTTCCATCCCGGTATTTTCCGAACCGGTATTTTCTCAACGAAAGCTATTACACACATGTACACACATATATGATTATGTACCCACAAACACTGAGCTTAGTTATATAATTAAATTTTATATTAATAAACCATAAACTTGTAAAGGTTACAGCCTGTAAATTCACACAGTTGGGCAAAGGCCTCCTCCCAAATATTTTTTGAGAGAGATTAGAGCCGGGCAAAGTTCACCACTCTGCTACAGTGCGTGTTGGCAGATTTCACACGGCCACGAACTAACACATTTTATTATTTCTCAGACATGTTGGTTTCCACACGTTTTCCTTCATCGCCCAGCACGTTGTAATTTTAATACTTTAAATTGCTATTTACAACCGGGGATCGAACCCAGGTCACTAGCCACCACGGCTCTAAAAAAAGCCTCTATCTCTTCTATCTATCTATCTCTATCACCGGAAGCATCCGCGGCGACGAGGCGGGCCATTTTTTCCCCGCTGAAACGTACAGTGGTTTGCGGATGCCTGTTTTGCTGCGCTGAGTCGTGCAATGTCCATAATCTCTGCCTATGGTTGACAGACGCAATTGTAATCGATATCATTAAGTTGTCAATTGTCAATAGATCAATATATACTACAGTAAATTATCTCATGGAACCAGCGCTGAAGATAAAATTCAGCAATAACATTTTAATGAGTGCCGTTCAGTAAGTAATGTTAATCGGTAAATGGGTGCTATCGTAAAATATATTTAAAACTGTAACAGCTAATCATGTTCGCGTCGTTAAATAGAAGACAATTTCTAAAGAAGATAGCCACTGCTTAATTATTCTGTTGCAATAGTCCCCGGTCTTAAATAGAAACGTGTAACGGATATTTTGTTAAAAAAGTTTCTTTCTTTAATGCTTTTTTGGTACTTAACTTTTTTTTTAAATTTTTTTTTCAGAAGAGATCTTAGATCTTAGAAATTCATTCGATTTATTATAATATGTAGGAAAACAAAGCAGGTAACAAATTCAAAATCATTTAATTGTTCCGGGACGGAGGCTTCGATGAAGCATATGACGAACCTTAACTAAGTTCCAAAAAGGCCGCGTAACACTAAGTGGCCGGCAGACCTTACGACACCATCTCAATTACTCAAAACGGATTGTTTATAACATACCCTTTGGCTATTACAACATTCGACGGAGCATAAGTCACGGTCGTTGCATTAGCACTCATGGCATTCTTAAAATTACACAGATAATATTTTTTAATATATGTTTATGTATAAACCCTCACGCTTGTCACTCAGAGTGGTAGACAGAGATTACGGTTTTCCTATTGGCAAGGCTCCGCAACTTGTGTCACTCGCCCCTCACGTTCTTTTTCCCGGAGAGGCAAAATGGGTTGTGGAAGACGTTTTGGCTACACTGAGCCATATCAAATGGAAACCCGTAATCTATGCCTACTCCTTTGGCATATGGGTAACAGGCGTGAGTGCAATCATTACATTTAGGTACATATTTATATATAATAACTTTACTCGTCATCTTGATTATGTTCCAAAGAATTAATCTTCTCATGATTTACTAAATAAATTTATATTTAAGTGTTTAGATCAGAGTTATAATAAGCTCACCGTATAAAAATTTAATACACTTAAAAGCGACCTGTAGATCTGTTTAAAATATTTTAATGCATGGGGCATTACAGATAGATTGTCTAGCTTTAATTCACAAGACAAGTAAACACCAAATAAGTTTCGTAAACTTCATTTTCTTTAGATAAAGTGGTTTGCATATTCAACATATTGGACGAAAACACAAAATTGCCCTTTTTAAAACTAAATTTGTTGAGTAGCTTATGCACAATTGTTTTGAAAATCTATCTTAATTCATTCGCCCTGGAAAGGCTTACTTTGCTATTTATATTTATGTACATAAGTTTAAAAAAACTGATTAGTACGAACTCTTCAAATAGGGATTCGAACTATGGTCTCCTGATACGGAGGCAGATTCCCTAATCACTAGGCTATTGTGGGATATTACAAAAGAATACTATTATATCAACGTAAGTACTACGTTGTGACGTATTCAAAAACAATGTTTGATCCACGAAATATTGTAAGCAATGTCAGAAGGTTCCCAGATATTTAAAGTTTAATTTATCTTGCAACAAAGTGTCAACCGCTATGTATTAACTAAAAGCTTCATGATTTAAAACGTCATCTTGCGTTGTTATTGATAAATAAAGTTACATTAAAATAGTTGAAATTGTCGCGCGATGGTGGTTTTAAGGAACTCTTACATTAAAACATTTACATAAAGTCGAGTTAAGGAAATGGCAAAAAAATCGCATAATCTCCTATGGATGGCGGAATAACTAAGAACCTTCTTATTTTTTAATCATGTATTTACTTGTACTTTAAGTCCGTTAACTCTTCGAATGTTGAGGATCAGCAGGTATCAGGTTACTGTTCGAACTTAATACATTTTTCAACGATAGTTATAATTTTATGTACTTACTTGATAAGATTTGCTGCACCAAGCCTCGTCAGTTTTAGACTTCTCGTTTTTAGTAAATATCTTGGGCACCATGCACCAAATTTCATCCCTCCAGATTTTGTTAGTCTCTGCAGTTTTCGTGATATTTTTTCTCTTTGTGTCTCTACAGTTTTGTTTTTTTCTTAGATGCAGTTTATAAACAATTCTTGTTTATTTATATAAACGCGATATACCACTCACTGACTTATCACAAAATTTTAGCTTGAAATTTAGCAGGTAGATGTGTTGGCGACCACTAATAAAGAATTTTACGAATATGACGAATGAAAATACGAGTCAAGTAGTGGTTGAAATGCATGCATGCATGTATGAAAGTCCTTTAAAAGAAGAGAAATTAAAATCGGCATTCAGACTAATACTTAATCTACTACCTGTATCAGCGCTTCTGTATTATTAACTTAAATTCCTCTATGAGGGCTTTTTGAAAAACAATCCTAAAGAGTATAATAGAGGGGGGGGGGGGGGGTTGTATGGAAACACTTAATTTATCAAGGGGTGCAGAGTTTTCGCTATTCTTCACACGTGATCTTCCACGGGTCTTCCACTCTTTTCTTCTTTTCTTCCTTTTCTTCGTGATCCTCCTCTTTCACTGACTTCAAAAACACCACTGAATTCTCCTTAGCGCGCTCCAGTGCTCGTTATATTATCCCCAATTTCGATCGTCTTTTTATTTTCGATTATTCCAGAATAATCCCGAAATGATATTTAAATTTTTAATGGATGGAATAGGTTTACCAGTGTACAGCCACCCTTATTTACCTACTAAAGAGTTTCGTTAACGACGACTGATATAATATACGATTATTTAGTTGACAAGACGTTATCGGGCATTCGTTACAATATAATGTATACAATACAATATAGATTGATTGTCTATACAATCAATCTAACCGCTCGTCTGGTATTAATATCTTATGCCACCAAAAAGGCAAATAATATTACTGAGTCAATGACTAACGGAGCCTTAGAGCCCCAGCATAATTAACCGCAAATTTGTACCCATGGTAATTGTAAATCACCTGGCAACGATAAAATACAAAATTACTACATTAAATGTCTCACTAGCACATGTTTACGTTTCTACAACAAAATGTGTCAAAATGTCTTTCTGTCAACGGGTTTAAAAAGATCGTTTAAAAAGGGATTTTATGATATTAAAGGATACTAATGTCAATCAAACCTAGAGGAAAAATTGAAAATCGAAGTCGCGAGCGAAAAATAATTAGTAATTGAAAACGAGATTCGTTTGCATCGCGTTGGCCTTGAGTAATTTTTATTCTGGTTTAGTTGCTTAAAATTGAAAATACGTATTGGATTTATGTGCGTTATTATTCTATACACCTTTACTTTCCCCCTCTTTTTACATCACACTATCTGCAGAGAAAATTTTGTGTTAATCTATCCATTATACCTCTTAGATTTTCAGTGAAACGCGAACACAGACAGATAAAAATAATTGATTTGGCATCAGTATCACGCATATTATACCTGCTACTAATTTGTCTTAAAAATATTTTAATAATTATAGAAATCACTTTTCTACAGATTTATTATAATATGCATTTGTGAATAGGTATAGAATCGATGTGGCTATTGTATAAGGCCATATAACAGGCATTAATTTAATGTTTTTGTAAGTCGGAGCTTGACAAATTACACTCTTATCTTTTGTATGGAGGCCTTGGTGTGATATAAATATAACAATAGGGTGAATATTGTTTTTTCTTTGATAGTTAACTTAAAGTTTACTTAAAAACGAGGTACCTACTGTGTTCTGTCAAGATATGTACTATTGTTCTATTGAAACGCTTGGCCAGAAACTTTTCCTCCCCACCTCTCCTCGAAAGTGAACCTACATGGGCGGCCTGTCTTAACTGGGCAGCTAAATAATTAAAAATAATAATAAAAATTGTATAACCTATATAAATTTTGATATGACGCCGATGGCGACCAACTTTTTTCGGTTGCATAATAGACATCTCAGACGGTAGTTTGCATTAAGGACAAAAAGAAAAAACAAAAAAAAACTTGTTTACTTATGTACTCTTTGTTTGTGGAAAAAGACATTAAATTCGATTGATAACGGCTTAATTAAATAAATAATTTTCCTTCCTTTTATTCATCACCATATGTAATTTAAAATCACACACAAATACATATGTATATTTACGATGATCCTCCACTGATCTAAAACACGTATTGTAGATTCATATATATTTGAATAACTCCCTTGAACATACTTACTCTCGAAAACTTGAATGACAATTACTAACCAACTTCATGGTGTCGCTTTTAGGTTTACGCGCGCATCGAAAAAACGCGCCAAAAGAAGTATAACTTCAAAAACGCTCACACGTGTGTAGAAAAAGTCAAAATTTAACGACGAAAGGAGGTGCAAAATAACCAGAATTGTTATTTCATACGTCTTTAACAACAATTTTACATTTATATTACATTTTTCCCCCAAAATCGATAAATGTTAAAGATTTAGGTAAAGAATATCACTATGCTTGTCTTACGTTATATTCATTAAAATCAAGTAATGAAATTTGCATCCAAAATATTGACACGCGTTTGAAGCTCCTTACTCCGTTAGGTGTAATTATTGGTCTTTGTACTACTGAAAATATTATCTCTATTTTATGCATAGACCATAGAGTAAGAATTTATAATATTCTACGCTATGTATGAAGTAGAGACAGATTGCATTTTAGTTTTAACATAGTACTTACTAGCTCCATAGGTGCGTATTGACCTATCTATTCCACTAAATATTTTTATTACCTGTGGTAAACAATCATGGCTGGCTTGGTTCGTTGGCTGTCTAACTTTCGGTAGCGTTCCTTTCCTTCCGATGTTATATTTATTAGGTTATGATAGTTTGAGTTATTTATTTTTAATTACATTTAGTCACATATAGCATTAGTCTAAGTGATCTTTAAAACTTTACTTTTGTGTAGTGTTGTTGGAGTGCATTGGTGAATAATGTCAACCCGTGTTCTTTAAAAACAAGGTAAGCGAACCGTAAAGCTTCAAAGTTTTGTGGATCACGCTTAGGTGAAACTTTAATGATGATGTGATAAGGCAGTAATACAAATATTTCTCTAACTAGGTACCGAAGTCTTAACATGGATTTTGGACATCCTCCACCGAATATGGGCATGCCCCCTCCTGGCATGGGTGGTCCAGTGGGTCCACCAGGTCGTAACAACATACGCCATAATTTTAGACCTTTCAACTACCAGATGCGCTTTCCACCTCAGGGTCCCCTAAACATGACTCAAGACGACTTCGATGGTAAACGTTTACGTAAATCTGTTATGCGGAAAACAGTCGATTATAATGCTGCAATTATAAAAGCTTTAGAATGTCGAGTATGGCAAAGAGACTGGCGCGATAGGCATGCGCTTCAACCAGATGCTATGTATACTCCTGACCTTTTACCGCCGCCTTCATACCCAGACAATCCAACTAACGCCGTTACAACGCGATTTGTTAAAACTGCAACTAATAAGATGAGATGCCCTATTTTTGCTGTAGCTTGGACACCAGAAGGACGTCGATTAATTACTGGAGCATCATCAGGAGAATTTACTTTATGGAATGGTCTCACATTTAATTTTGAAACAATTTTACAAGCACATGATTCTCCAGTTAGATCCATGGTTTGGTCACATGGAGAAGGTTGGATGGTAACTGGTGATCATTCAGGATTTATAAAGTATTGGCAAAGCAATATGAATAATGTAAAAATGTATCAAGCCCATAAAGAAGCGGTAAGAGGCATTAGTTTCAGCCCTAGTGATTCTAAGATTGTAACTTGTTCAGATGATGGTACTTTACGTATATTTGATTTCTATAGATGTCAAGAAGAAAGAATTTTGAGAGGTCATGGGGCAGATGTAAAATGTGTTCAGTGGCATCCAACAAAAGCTCTCATTGTATCTGGAAGCAAAGATAACCAACAGCCTATTAAGTTATGGGATCCAAAGTCAGGAACTGCTTTATCTACTCTTCATGCGCATAAGTCTACAGTTATGGATTTAAAATGGAATGATAATGGTAATTGGCTCATAACAGCTTCGAGAGACCATCTGCTTAAATTGTTTGATATACGCAAACTGGGAACTGAATTACAAGTGTTCAGAGGACATAAAAAAGAGGCCTCAAGTGTAGCATGGCACCCAAATCATGAAGGATTATTTTGTTCTGGGGGTTCTGATGGAGCAATTATGTTCTGGAATGTTGGTACAGATAAAGAAGTTGGATGTATTGAAGGTGCTCATGAATCTATTGTTTGGACTATGGCTTGGCATCCCTTAGGACATATATTATGCTCAGGTTCTAATGATCATACATCAAAATTTTGGACCCGTAATCGCCCAGGAGATCAAATGAGAGACAAGTATAATTTGAATACACTACCTCCAGGAGTACAAGATGATCATGATTTGGAAGAACCTGCTATAATACCTGGTATGGGACCTGAAGATAAAGTGGAAATATTTTCTTCAGATACTGATAAGGTAATACCTGGTTTAGATTTAGACACAACTTTGGTCCCAATGGAATTTGAAAAGAAGGTGAAGAAAGTACCATATAGTAAGCCAATACCCAGAAATTTCCAAGCTCAATGGAATCATGGTCCAACTGCAGATGATGCTGCCACAGAGGCGTTGACTCAAGCTTTAGTGGAATCTGTACCAGGAGCTGTGCCACTCCAACAATTGGCACCATCTGCTATATTCATCTATGGGAAATTAATAACTGTTGAAGCTGGTTCTCAACTAGAAAAGGCAATCTTGGATGGCCCTATAGCCTTAAAGAAATACATATCAACTGGAGAAATAGAGGAATTACATGATATGATGCCTCATTTAGAACATGATGCTGATGAAGATAATTTTCAACCATTTGAATATCCGCTACAAGAAGATGAACCTGAAGTTCCTGATGAAGAAAATAAAGAAAAAGAGGATTATGAAGAAGAATATTTTGAAAATGAAATGGATATTAGTGAACAAAATGATCAAGAAAACTACAATAATTATGATAATAGATCTGAAATGGATAACATGGGACCAATAAATAACATGCCACAAATGGGGCTGATGAGGCCTCCAATGCCCCTGAATATGGGTCCTATGAGACCCCAAATGGGTCCTCCGATGATGGGGCCTTTGAATATGCCACCACCACATATGGCTGGTATGCCACCCCTGGTTAATATGCCTCCCATGGGAAATTTGCCTCCCATGGGCAACATGGCTCCCATGGGTAATATGCCTTCTCAAACCTCATTCTCAGATAATGGTTACACTAAAAGTCATTATGATTCAAGTTACGAAAATCAATCCTTTTCACAAGACAATGAAGAATATAATGAAGAGGAGACCTTTGAACAGAGTTATGATGATGATAGCTTTAATGAAGATGAGAATATGAGTGAGAGCTTTAATAGAAATCAAAGATGGAGTAGAGGTTATAGAGGAAGAGGACAAGATAGAGGGAGAGGACAAGACCATGGTAGAAGTCTAGATCGCAGTAGAAATCATGATCGTGGAAGAGGTCAGGATAGAGCTAGGGGTCGCGGTATTAATGGTCATGGTATACGTGGTAACCGCAGAGGCAACAGCGGTTCACGTGGCTCACCTTGGAGCCGAAGAGGTGGTGGTGGTCACCGAACATTTAGAAGAGGCAGCAAATCAATATCTAACTAGCACATGTTTGTTCTAAATGCATGCACAGACTTTAAATTTTTTGATGAAAACAGAATGTGTGTTAGTGTAAAAAAATACAGTGATGGCGATTAAAAAGGTTGTACATAATTTTTATTTACAGCTTGTATGTTATTTTGATAAGCTGAGAACATAATAAATTTATATTATGTCATAAAAAAAAATTATTTTCTAATTACCTATTTATATTCAGATGTTCTCCTTACTCAGCAAGTTTTTGGTGAGTTGATCAGTTGCTATAGTTAGTTAATTTTAAGTCTGAACACTTTCATTAAATCTATCATTGTAATGTCAGGTAATTGTTGGATAATGAAGATGTACCTGTGATATACACAGCAAAATGCAACATTTTCAAGAAAGAAGTAACTTCTGTGAGTCATCTGCATCTCAATGGGCAGCCAAGGCGTCGTCGTTTCCCTTCGTTTTTATAGTAAGATCCCGGTATTTTTTCGAATTATGTTAATTAATAAAGAAATAAAATGTTAAAATAACATTTTAACCTATTTAACTTTTGTATTCTAATTTTGTTTATGTGGGAATAAAAAAAATCTAAATAAAGAAAACTTATGTCTAAGGTTGATCCTACCCTGATTACCACGTTAGTCAGTGCAAAATAAAAATATTTCTAATATATTATGTTTATCTAGACAACATAAAATTATATTTTTTTTCATATAAAGGTATGAAAAAATTTTTAACCTTCTGGGGTATTTACTGTATATTATATATTTTTAGAATAATTACTTTTAAATTTAAGAGTATACTGTGTCTCATGTCACTGTATGAAATAATATGATAGTTTTTAAATATATTCATGAAATGAGACACAAACTATATGAAAAGAAACCGATTTTTGCTTAATATTTTTCTTCCATAAATTTTATCATATTTGCACATAGATAAATATGTTAAAGGTCCCTTTTGGTTGTTTGCACTGACTTATTTAACCTATCCTTATATCACTCTCCTTGGACACGAAACTAACACTAAAAGCTAGTTTTTGTAATGACTGTTTATAGTGCTTTGAAATAGAATTTTGATTTATAGCACAATTTGTAGAAAAAATAAATTTATAAAATTTTCAAGGGTTTCATTTGATATTGCCCTCATACCTACATAAATAAAGGAAAATTGAAAAATGAAGTGTAGTTTTCATTTAATTTTTTTATTTTCGCCCTTGTAGCATTTTCCATGTATAGGTGTTCAATGAGATTTGTTTGTTACAGATGTTACAAAGATGGATATACTGGCTAGTAACAGTGTCAGTATGCCACGCAAGCCAGTATGACAGTGGAGGAGATAAAAATGCCATAACTGATATCAGTGAGAATTCAACAGAACGTCTAGAAGCTATAAATGGCACACCTAATTATAGACTAATAAAGCCAGAGAAAGGTACACAATGGTTTCCAGAAAGAGAAATAAAACTTGATAGCTGTGTGAGAAGAGCAAGATGTGAGCCTCTAAGCAAAAACACCTGTTTGGGTGTTAAGCTTCCTTATGATAAGACAAGTGTACACCTTACTTTCTATGACACACAAAACAAAATACAAACTCAGTTGGAATTCTACAGAGAACTAATAAATGTACCCAAATGTTGGGCTGTAATTCAGCCTCTACTCTGTGCTGCATTCATGCCTAAGTGTGAAAGAATACTAGGTCAGGATATGGTGTACCTGCCTTCATATGAAATGTGCAAAATTACAATGGAGCCTTGTGCTATTTTGTTTAATACTTCTTATTTTCCATCATTTTTGAAATGCAATGCCACACTATTTCCACCGAAATGTGATAATGCTGCTAGGGAAATGAAGTTCAATACATCTGGCAAATGCTTACCACCACTGATACATACTGATAAAAGTTTGCACTTTTACGAAGGTATGCTGTTGTTATTAGTAGTATGATTAAGATTGAATTGTTATCTTAAATTTAATACAGTACTACATATTAGAGAACACAATTGCACAATTGAGCTAAAACTTGGTAAAATGTGTTTCTAGTTTTAAATCATTTTGTTTTTAAATGTTATTTGAATTATTTGTTATAAAATTATGATTTTATGACACAAGATTTAAATTCAAGTGTAATTAAACATGTGTAAGGTATTAGATACATGCACGAAATAACTATAACTAAAATAAAAATATTGTTTCAGGAATATCTGGATGTGGTCTTCCATGTCGCGATCCGCTCTATACTGAGGATGAACATCAACAAATACACCGGCTTGTCGCATGGGGTGCAGGAGTTTGCCTTGCTTTCAATCTATTGACTGTTGCTACCTTTCTGATTGATTGGCGTAGTGCTAATAAGTATCCAGCACTTGTAATCTTCTACATCAATGTATGTTTCGCTGTTGCTTCAATGGGGTGAGTATATTTTCATATCTTAATACTTTAAGCAAGCAATTTTTGTTTTTGTATGTATGTATTATTGGTTTCTCAGAAACCGCTCTAACAATTTGGATGACATTTTATATCGTTTTCACAAAAATAATAATATATTGGTGGTCACCCAGTGAACAATTATTTTAAGCAGATTGGGTGCATTGAATTCCTGAAATCCTAAATTTATGCAATATGTTAAAATCGAATTTCATTATTTTGTTGAAAATTTGCCAATAAAATAATTTACTGTTTCTTTTCAGATGGCTAGTTCAATTTGGAGTTGGGTCTAGGGATGACATAGTATGCTCTAAAGATGGAACTCGGCGACGAGGAGAGCCATCGGCTGAAGAGAATTTATCATGTGTCGTTGTATTTGTATTGGTGAGTTAAGCAAGTTAGTAATATACTTCAAAATTTTTTATAATGGATAACATTTCTCCAAATCTCATCCTCACTTGTTGCCTTACAAGCAAGCCTTTGCCAACTGAAATATGGCTGCCCAGCATGGTGATTATGAGCAAATGTAATAAGGGGTGCTACTCACTGTTTGCTGGCACTTTCCAGGAAAGGATTGTCTAGCCGACTTGATATGGTTAATAAAGATCGGCACGACCCGTGCCACATGGTGTCAATGACCTCAATCATTATGTTAATATGGATATTCCCGGGATTCCAGCTTTCGAATCGGCGAACGAAAATAATATATTCTCATTACAGTAAGTCCGTAACGGCGATAAGATTAATGATTTTTACCATAAAATAAAACAACATGAAATTCAAAATAGGTGTATATAATCATTAATCACAAATAATGTTACATAGAAGAGGTAGGCACAATACAATATAATTAATTAATTATGAAGTGTCGTTATGCACTTCAAATGATTATATGTTAACACTTACATGTTTTATATGAGTGCACGTAATATTTTACGCAGTATAAAATGAAACCATAGATTATCAATATTTTCTTTAATGAAAAATGATACATTTTACGAGTTTATTTATATACTGACTTCTATTTACAAATACATAACTCTTTATTTTTGCGAATCATGTCATGTCCATATTATTATTTCCTCTTTGAATCCCGCGGTGTGGCACGGGTCGTGCCGATCTATGTTAATGACGATGATAATTTCGTATTTTTTTAAATTAATTTAATTGTTTTGAAATATATTTTCAGGTTTATTATTTTATGATGGCTGCTTGCGTTTGGTTTGTTATTTTCACATATGCCTGGCACATGAGTTTCAGAGCATTAGGTAAGAAATTTATATAATAGTCATTATTGTATTTAAAACAGCTTGTACGAAAATTTTTAGTTAAATATTCTTGTAATATACTTATAATCTTTGACGACTAAGTGGCGTAAAGGTTAGCGTACCTAACTACTGAGCTATGGGTCCTCGGTTCATATCCCAGCCGAAGCCAATATTAATGTAATGGAAATGCTTCATGAGCGGGTTGGCAATTGCAGATCCAGATACCTAGCACCTTAGACAATGTTGCCTGGTATTATTTTCTTACACGGCATGGGGAACGCATTTACATAATTAGATTTAGTAACTTGTTACGTATTGTGTACACACCTCATAAAACTGTAAAAGGGGGTTTGAGTTTATACATTTAAATTGTTTTTAATAATTTCTTTTAGAGAATGTGTGGGATGGAATAGAAGCTAAACAACAATTTTTGAATGGTCCATTTGTCTGTTCGCGTGCGCAACACAAAACGGCAGGGCAATAAATTTGTCAATTTGAAAATTTCAATAAATTTTTCTTGGTTAATATAGTGGTCTCCTAAAACATAGCCAAGTTATATTTAAATTAGTTGAGTAGAACAAAAGTTACAGCTCTCTGTACTATGCTGTCTCATATAAAGCGGTCATGATTGTCTGGTTATTTAGAATTACAATGATATATGAGCGTAGCCGTGGACTGTTTTAAGTCTACAGACTTCAAAATCTAAGGAGTCAAAAAGAGACTTAAAATTTTATTTTATTGATTGATTTGTGTGTTATACACATAGGTAGTACACGATCGAAGTCTCGGGCATTCGCTAGTACATAATAAAAAAAACTACTTGCATTTTGAAAAGATAAAGCATTTTAAAATTAAATAGTTGTATAAAGAAACATGTAATAAAATATAAAATTATTTGCATAGCCTTTAACTATGGAGTTAAAGTAAATTGATGGTCATAGCTGGGGATGAATTGTCAATTGACTATAGAATATAATATATTGTCTATCAAAATTATTACAGGAAAGATACAAGACAGAATCGATAAAAAGGCAGCATACTTTCACTTAGTGGCTTGGTCACTTCCCTTGGTACTGACAATCACAACAATGGCATTTGGTGAAGTGGACGGTAGCAGTGTTACCGGTGTTTGTTTCGTTGGATATGTGAACCACCCAATGCGAGCTGCATTATTGTTGGCACCGCTGTCTATTGTGCTGATAATTGGTGGATACTTTCTTTTACGAGGTAAGGCTATATTTTTTTTTATTCTCGTCTCATGTTTAAGGATAAATGGCAGAGGCCTAATAAATGAAAGGTATGTTGAAAGTGAGATATGCTATGCAACCAAAGCAGTTTTATCAGTAGTTGCAAATTGGTTAACATTGAACATGAAATGTGTTTGCCTGTTTCATAATGCCAGTGATTGAATTATACTATATTATAGGATGAATATATGTAATAGCCGTGACCAGTAGTTGTAGTAGTGGTCACGGCGGTCACTTTAGTAACATAGAACGCGAGTGACCTTGGTTCGAACCCCGGTGCCGGCACCTCTAAAATTGTTAACATCAATTTTATGTGCTGTATTTAACACGTACTCGGCAGTGAAGAAACATCGTGTGGAAACCTTCATGTCTGAGAAATATTAAAAAATATTATTTCAGGGATATGCGGCCCCCGCCAACCCGCACTGGAGCATCGTGGCGGGCCATTACCGGCTCCAAAAGCCTCTCAAATAATTGACACGGACGCCTTTGCCATAGGATGAATTAAATTGTTATGTCTACTTCCTCTTTATTTTCCTACATAAACATAAATGGCAAATGTTCTCAACATGCACTTTTGTTAAAGGCGTGTTCTCCCTCATTGCGGTACGAGTCTCCAGTAAGGACGTGATATCGCCCCGAGCTGCCAACAAGATCCGGCAAACGATCACCCGTTGCTCGCTCACGGCCGCTTTGGTCGCGGTATTCATCTGTGTCACATTCGCCTGCCACGTCTACGAGTTCCGGAATGCAGAGTCTTGGAAGGAGTCGTTTAAAAAGAATATCATGTGAGTAGCTAACATTGTGCAAAATCTTTTATTGTTACAGTTGTTGGCGATCTATCTGCTATTATTACAATTGAGGGCGTGCACAGGTTATCAGAACATAGTAGGCAGAATATGAAAAGCGGTTCGAATTTATTTCTGTAGTTTTTGTCAAAGTATGAAACTTTAATGACGGTTCGAGATGTTTTTCTGACTGGAGTTTTTTTTTATTATACGGTGGACTCATCCGGACGGATGTCTGTATATTATGTCAAATAATTTGAATCACACCAGAAATTGTGTGTAACGCATATCCCATTCACCTGGCCAGTCGGAGGCGACAGGCGCCACCACTCGGCCACTCACCGCAAAACAACGCATCCGCGCGTAGTTGTGAGAGAACATTCACTCGCGGCAGACCAATGCAACGCAGTAATTTACTAAACAATAAGTATTCAAATCAGTAGATCTGTAGATCACTGTGGCACTGTACCTCTTTTTTGTTTCATTTCTTTTTTGCAGTATACCCACATAACTATGTTACAATATTCGTTGAATTGAGTACGCAATGGTACCGCGTTCGTTGGTTGAACGAATATCAGTGAATACTAGTATGTACACAGACCTATGAAGGTTTCCTCATACTGTAAGTCAAAATTTGTTAATATTATATATTTATAATATAGGTTACAAAATAAATAAAAAAAATATTGGTTCTTATCGAAATGAAACCTAAAAAGATGTTCAAGCTCATATAACAAAATTGTGTAGTGTCAAATTAAAAAAATAAATATATGCACGAGTATATGTTTTGTTTGTGGCTTTTGTTTTTGTAGTTTAGACCCAATAATTCTGCCAAATGTATTTGATTGTATAATAAATGTCGAATCATAATAATATTTACCTCCAATTTTCTAAATGTTATCCACAGTTTTCATTTCCTTTCGTTAGACAAGGAAACGTAAATAGTTTCACGAACTATCCGGTAGAAGCTTATATGTAAAATGTATTCTATCTAAATCCATAGAACAGATACTCATGATACTAATAGCTTTGGAGAAATTTAAGCAAGCAAAGTTTATTTTTAACATCATAAGTCTGTTGTATGCTATATTCGATATGTTCTTCTGAATAAAACATAAAAATAGATAAGTTATTGTTTTAAAATTAGTTTTGCTGCTCTCTATACATATATACTGAAAGGACTAGGAGGACTAACCACGAGTGGTTTTCAGAGATAGAATGTGTTGATGTAATAAGTTTAGTGTTGGACTATCCAGATCTAGTTATTGTTGCAGATCAATTGCTCTCATTTAAACTCAAAGTGAAAGTAGTTTTGAATAGGTAAATTTTGTATATTATATTGATAAAAGAATTAACTAATATCAGATGGAAATCTTAATTGTAATAATTATTTAGAATTAATGTTTTATGATTTTCGTTTCTTTTGTCAAATCTTTCATAAAACAGTTTTGATTTCGAAAGTGTACCTTTACCTATCTAATTATGGGGCGTTAGGTGTTTTATATTAATGATGATTGTTCTAGTTGTCGTCTTGAAGCACTGAAGGAGAGCGAGCGCGAGTGCTCCGTAGGCTGCCGGCCGTCGGTATCAGTTCTGCAGCTGCGACTGCTATGCTGCTTCGCAGCGGGCGCGCTCATGGCCTCCTGGACGTGGACCCCCGCCGCCGCCTCGGCCTGGAGGCGTTATATCGCGAGGTAATATCAAATGTGGGTTCTAAGATAGTGAGTAGAAGTAGATAGTTTTACTAGGTGGCAGACTCTTTATCTGTCTTGAAGTCGTCTGACCACCACGATCTTACCCATTTCTGTCACCAATCAGCAGTTCAAACATTTTTGCGTTCCGGTTTGAATGGCATAGAAGGCTTGGAGGAGAAGAGGCAGTATAATAATAGACCGAGACATTTCATCTTAGTTCTAAAGGGTGAAAACGCATCTATAAACTTTTCGATTGTTCTGTCGAAGTTGTTTGTAGTTGCTAAACTACACAGGCTACTGTTAGCTTTGTTTGTCACTCTAATACCATAAAAAAGAATTTATGAGTTGGCGGATTGGTACCATACAATTATTTAAATGGCTATGAAATACATGAGGTAATTTTGTTTTACAAGGCTAATAGTTTTTCAAGTTTAATTGATATTTTAAAATGGGTTAATCTCAGTTTTTTTTAAGAATTTATTTTTAAAATATTGCGCTTATTTTAAAAGAGGAAACATAAATGTAAAAATATGATCCACTTCGTAAATTTCCCACAGTTGAATAAGTCAGTTATTGGAATATTCAATAGTAGAGAAGAGTGGGGATTAAGTTTTCAATGTGGCAGAGCCACGCGGCGGCATTAGATGTTGCTTGAATGGGCCGGCTCGACCGGGTTAATTCCACAACCTTGCAGAATACCGGCGTGAAGTAGAGGCATCTTGCGCTTCTGCGTTTTGTTCGGTGAGTGAGGTAACCGGAGGCCCACTCCCCGTTCCCATCTCCTTCCTCATCGTCCTCTTCCATCTCCCAAATACCCTTAAAGGCCAGCACCGCACCTGCAGCACCTCTGGTGTTCGTGGTGTAAAGTTTAAGCCTGTATTACACTTGTAGACATACACTCGGCGTCAAAAAAATCGCACCTTTTGAAATTTTGACTTCAATCGAATAACGGCGGTCGTCTCTGTCGGAAGTGCAACGTCGTCTTCCGGATTCATGCTTCCTGATGTAGCCTCCAGTCTCCTGGAACCCGTTTCACCCGGAAACGGCTTATGTTGAGTTGTCGAGCAATATCAACTTGGCGTAGTCCTGATTGCAGTAGTGCTACCACTTGAGCTGATTCTTCTGCCGTGGTATCCATTTTTCAGGGTTTTTTTCTTACTGGAGCTGTTCAGGTGTGACTTCTGTGATGTCTGGATAGCTAATGACCCATAATTTTTTTTTTTTCCCTGTATGGAAAATGCTGTTACGCATACCGTGTTGCTGGCCGGTAGGCCAGCAACTGGGTTATGTCGGACTCAATCCTCTGAAGGAGGACCATACCGACTAAAAACCATCCACACGCTGTTAGCCCGGAGGCTTTTACAGCCTCATCTGAATTCACTCGCGAGCAGATTGGCCCGCGAGTTTGGCGGGATGACGATTTTCTTCAATGACGCGCGGATTTATACGCGGAAGGATAAGACAAAATTGTGGTGCGGAGACCGGTGAACCCTGACAAACCGACGCGACAGACCCCGATCGTGAGACGCTCCGGCAAAGTGTATATGGCTGCTTCTAACCCTTGGGGTGAGCACACGTATGCGGAGCGAAGTCGCTAACGGGACCGCCGCGCAGCGTGCGCGGGACACGGACGGCACTCAGTAGTAATGGCTCGCGATTGAACGCGGGAAAAATGGTGGAGACGAAGTAGGGACCCGCTGATGCGGGGCCCACTAGCGATATACTGACACACGACATATTGTACTGCGAAACTCCGACAAAGTGTTATGGCTGCTCAAACCTGGGGGCGAGCACACGTATGCGGGAGGCTAATGGTGGCGTGAAGACCTATGACCCTGACAAACCGACACGACAGAACCCGATTGTGAGACACTCAGGCAAAGTGTATATGGCTGCTTCTAACCCTAGGGGCGAGCACACGTAAGCTAAGCGAAGTCGCAAACGGGACTGCTGCGCAGCGTGCGCGGGACACGGCCGACACTCACTACTTAATAGCTCGCGAATATGCGCGGGAAGATGGAGGCGCGGCGACCTACGGCCCTGACTAACCGACACGACAGAACCCGCTTGTGAGACACTTAGCACAGTGACCCTATATGGGGAGCGAAGTTGCAAACGGGACTGCCGCGCAGCGTGCGCGGGATAAGGACGGCTCTCACTAAATAATAACTCGCGAATACGCGGGAAGATGGAGGCGCGGAGACCGACGACCCTGACAAGATCTACGCGACAAATACTGAGTACGAGACACTCCGGCACAGTGTCATGGCTGCTCAAACCGGATGGCGAGCACACGTATGCGCGGGGCGAAGTCGCAAACAGTACCGCCGTGCAGTATGCGCGGGCGGCACTCACTTTAATAACACGGGGACAAAGACGCGGAAAGACAATAGGGCCGAGTAGGCACCCGCAGGTGCGGGGCCACTAACGACCCATTGCGAAATAATGACTCATCCCGCTGCGAAACACTCCGGCACAGTGTTTATGGCTGCTCGAACCGGAGGCGAGCACACGTGTGCACGGAGCGACGGCGCAAGCGGGACTGGATTTTGTACTAGATTTTCTACTCGACCCATAATTAATTTTTACCCCCCCCTTTTATTCGTGTCCAAGGTGGCACAAGTAGTGAGTCCTCTAATGAGCTTTTCAGCACTTTTTTTTAAAGACCCTAACGTTTCGTGATTATTGTTTTTACAGAAAAGAACGATACGCGTTTTTAAAGTGTATTAATTGTGCTTTCAAATGATATTAATTTTGGTAGGGTACAATAAATAAGTTAAGAGTATTATTAGCTTGAAGTCAAAATTTCAAAAGGTGCGATTTTTTTGACGCCGAGTTTATTTAGAGGAAAGTAAATAGAAGCTTAAAAATATTTAATATGTTCTCATTACTGGCCAACTATATCAGCACTCGTAATTTGGAGAAGAAGGATTTGAACTTATTTTTACTCATATTTCAGAATTTGATTTGTTTATTTTTTTCGGTTGTCTTAATTAAATTAAGTCTTAATTAAATTATTGTAAGAAATTTTGTTGATCATGGTCTTGGATTTTGCAGAACGACTTCTAAATTTAAATTATTATTTTATCGTCAAAAATGTAGTTTGTCGTGTTACGTAACCAATTCTTGATCAGTTTAATAGATAAAATTATTCACTATTTACATTTTATCTTAGAATGAATGAAATCAAAGTTTTGGAGTAGCCAGCCGCCCGCAAGACCTTAACCCCATGTTTTGAGTATACTGGGAAGAAGGTTGACCACAGAAGTCCAGTACCAGCTAACATTAGATACTTTAAAATGCATTGGTAGAAGAATGGAATCTAATGCCATAAAGTTTAATTGATGATTTAATTAAAAGTATGCCCAAACGAATGCAAGAAGTTTTGACAGACAGAGGAGGTAACACTTAATACTAAGTGTGATAAACATTAGAAAAAGATTCTGCTGTTTGAAAAAATTTTAATTTTCTTTATGAAGGTTAAATGGATAATTTTCCTTAAAACTATGGAATACATTTTTTTTCTCATATTGGTTTCTTTTAAATTAGTCTTAGTTCTATTGTTCAACAATGTTAATTTTACTAAATAATTCAATCAATTCCTCTAGGCGGATGTAGCAGTAGTCCTTTAATAATAAATAACGGATGCCATATGAAGTTTAGATATTGGCTAGATGGCATTGATAAATTTCTATCCCTCCGCTATACAGCGAGCGACATGTCTACAATATTGGAATGTGGACAGAAAGTGCGGGTGCTCGGTGGAGGCGGACGGCAGCCGGCGCGCGCGCAAGGACGAGCTGATAGCGCGAGCGTACCGGCGCCGCGGCGAGTTCGCCGCGCGCGGCCGCATTTCCATCTCGCTAGGCGCCTCGCGGCAGGACCCTGTCGGGCTCTGCCTCGACCACACTGCGCCTATCGACTGCCACGACGACGCCAAACATGAGAGGTGAACAAGCATTCTACATTGTAGTGCTCTAAAATTTATCAAATATATATAACACACCTACTTCATCAGCCTAGACAAGTCCACTGCTGAACATGGGCCTCTACCAAAAAGTCCTATAGTCTAGTTTGTACTGACACCCCTGCCTTAGAAGCGGAAAGGCAAACATTTTTTTTGCTGAACATACATGGTGTTGTGGGTCGCGGGTTCGATTTCCGCACGGGACTAGTATTTGTATGGAAACTACAAATAATAGTTCCTGGTTTGAAGTTTGTCCATGTGCAATTCATGTATGTAAACATATAAAAAAGATGAAAAGGAAAAAAATATCTCACAGTCCAGTTCCCACGACACAGGGAGTCCTTTTCTGGGACTGGATGAATTGTGTGAATGTCCAGTTTAGAAAAAAACCTTTTGTTGTTTTTACGAAGTTTAGGCTTATGTATTAATCCATATGGCACTGCTAATTGCACATTATGATACCATTTTTCCAAAAACTTTCTATTATTATTCTGTTGGAGTATTGTTCTCTAAATTAAATGTTTACTTAACTTAGAGTGAATGACAAAATAAACAATATAACAAATAAATATCAAGGATAAAACAAAGAAATAGATCATAATATCATAAATATGCATTGACAAAATTATACTCAAAGATTATCATTTATTGGTTTTTTAACTAGCGGTGAATTATCATCATCATGGGCAGCCAATTTACCTCGTTTCGTACGGCGGCGCGATGCGTTGGTTCTCCCTGCACACACCCACCATTCTCTCAGCTCGACACCTGACCGAAGAAACTCCCAAGATTCTCAAATTAGTATTAGCCTTCGTCACGTGTCAGTAGAGTCCCGGCGCAACTCTCTCGATAGCCAACTGTCCGTCAAGATCGCAGAAATGAAAACAAAGGTAGGACGTCGTCGAACGAAGCATAGTAAGGCGAAGAGGAAAGCTCGAGCAGCAAGCGCGCGAAAGGAAAGCACACCGTCTATTGAGAGTCAAATAAGTCGTTATTGGCTCCAAGCAGTGGCAGCGAACAACGATCCTTCACGAGAGGAAGTCAAATTTAGCTTTGACTGAGATTTTTATATCAAAGACAATATTATGGTTTTTAAAAGAAAAAAGAACAACATGATTAATAATATATTACAATCCATTATGATGTAACGGAACGGTCGCCGAAGCTCGTCGGGTTTCTTCCGGAGATTGTCAAAATATTTTAAAGGTTTTCCTCTTAGTTGACTCCTTACGACACCCACTCGATGTAAATGGAGGCAGCTTTGTTTGCACAGAAATCTTATATTTACACTAGCTCGTACGGAGGTCGTAGTTCTGTCCTTTCCAGTAGCTGGCGCGATGAGTTTAATTTCTTTCCTAATTAATTAATAACTCCTATCCTATGAACAATTGTTTCGATAAAACAAATATATTGTGTGAATATGACCTCAATTGGAAGTAAGTTACGTATATGCACCGACGATTATAAATAATATGTAATCTTTATATTATAAGGATTGTGTAATTAAACCGAAATCAATACAATCTTTATCATAAGTTATATATAATCTAATAATATTATAATATAAGTAACTAATTTCTCATTATTGTACAAATTAAGTAAGAATTCCGTCAAAAAAATCAACAGTACTCATACTATAATATAAAATAACAATTAACGCCTTACAAAACTGTAAACAAATATTTTTTGATAATATGGAATCCAATCTTATTGACCAGATACAATCTATATCATTTCGTGACAAGCCCTTCACATGTCATTACAATATAATTCCTATTGTTACAATTTGACAACAAATAAATAGGTGCAGATTGGCTACATTCTAAAGTATGGTATTGTGTTCTGAATAATGCAGACCATTTGTTTTAAGACTTATTGATTCTTCTTTATTTAACATTTTTTCTAAATAATTAAAAGGCATAGTTCATATTTAGTTTTCTTAGTTTTGTTAGAATTTCATAATAATTTCTCTAACGCAGATAACTATTATATGGCACTATGTACCTACATATATAAAGATAAGTAACTTTGCAGCTTGTGGTTGCCTAGTGATGACGACCGGGGTTCTATTTCTGTCGGTAACACTAAAATTGTTAATAGCAATTGTAAATGATGAATTTACCACGTACTTTGCGACGAAGCAAAACATCGGGGAGAACAACCTGCATGTCTGAGAAATAAAAAATATATTTTAAGGAAGAGTGAAGTCCGCAAACCCGCATTGGAGCTACGTGGCGGGCCATTCCCTGCTCCAAAACTCAAATATTCATATTTACTATATAGTTTGGGTAAAGCAGCATTTTTTTAAAGAAATGAAGTTGGCTGGAGTTAAATATTTGTGTGCTTGTATTCTGTAAGTGAAATTAATATCATGTTTTTTTGAATAAATATGGTTAACGATTTAAGAATTAGTGAATAGTGTAAGGTAAGAAAAGCAAAAGTTCAAATTAGTATGTCCCAAATAGTCCAAAGGTGATTCTGTGTATCATTGTGAGATAATACAAAAGTTAGGGGTAAGCTAATATTTACTTTCCTGTTATCAAACCGGCCTCTTTAAGATTTACGTGATAAACAGTATATGTCCAAAAAGAAAGACTGATCAGAATCTCTTATTTTATCCCTCATATTAAATAATATTCCATGACACAGACTTGTGATATAATTGCATATATTTTAATAACTTGTGCCATATGCTAAAAACTGGTTTAGATTGACTTATGCCAAATTTTTAGCTTGAGATGAATATTACGTACTACCTTTTTATCAAATTTTGATATTTTTTTACTATTTTATTGATATTATAGAAGTATAAGAGAATCATGTAATTTTACTGCACGAAAAATTTATCGACAATGATTTGAAATTGTACAAAAACCCAAGACGGTTGTGATATATAATTCTTGTTGTGTATAATGTTGTGAGGCTATGTAACGAAGCGTGTTTAAAAATAAATAAGTCTTGGTCATCACTGTTGAACTAACATTATTACTGTCTGTTATGGCCGAGGATAATTAACTGCAACACACAACATGAGCAATGTTAATTACTTAATACAATGTGCTTTTACACTTTTGTAAATTGGTTATTTACCTGTAAGTCTGTGCTAGCTTTAAACTTTTTTGTAGCGATACGTAATTTAATGAATACATACTTAAAATTTTTGTTGTTTTATTTATTTCAACTGGAATTGTCTAGATAGAAAAGGAAAACCCGCGACTTATTCATATTACTTAAAAAACTTAAAAACCAGACAATTTTTTTTATTCCTGATTTATTAAATCAATATAGAGTATTTGAAACCGCATTAAATCCACATAAGAGACAGTTGTTTTTATTCTTGTCAATTTAGTCCTAATATTTATTTAATAAAGAAGTTCAAAAAACAAATTTCGATTTTAACTGCTCATTTAATGTACAACTAAAGTAAGATTTATTTTTAGCTCAAAAGCTAATTCTTTTCTATTTTAAATTTTGTGTTCCATATGAACAATGAGCCTTTTGTACCAAATTACAACTTACTAGTTTTTGAAAGACATGCGATCAGGGGTTAAGTAATAATTGGATTCTATAATATAGATAACAGGGTAAAGTGGAAAAGGGGTCCGGATCTTAAAAAATACATCAACAAAGCATTTGATTCATTCCTTGTTTAATTAAAGACAAAGTAAGGTCACAAAAAAGAAAAATCGGTCCGGCGATTGTCATGAAGCAAACCGATTGTATTACTAACGACAAGGAACCGAAAAAAACAAATACCTATAACAAACTTAGGTACATACATTTGCTAGATAATTTAATTGAACGCATAAAATTGGACAAATAAATACTAACTTACTAAATACTACTTCATAGTATTTCAGCAGACAATATAAAAATGTACAATAAAATAACAACAATATTTAAGTAACAAAGAATAAGTTCCACACCCAGCGTTGATTTTTAGACCTCAATTCTCAATTTGATATGCACAGAAAGCCATACATAGCAGCCAATAAGTAATATATATGATATTTTATAAATCATGCACGATAGCGCAGTATGCTCGGGCGGACTGTGGAGTAGGTTTTACAGTAACGAAACCAATACAAAGTTTATTACTTTATAAACGTTGAATATTGCCAGTTCACCGGTTAGGTTAGGTTAGGCGAACTTACGACACCGGTTTTAGTTTAAAATAATCCTGGTGGTTATACTTGTCATTACGCACCGGTTATTCAGACTAGGCTCCTTTAGTTGTTAAAGGTTAAGGTAATAATTTTCTTTGCATTTCAAATTGAAAAGAGTACACACGCTTTTATGTTGAGGGTGAAATGTACAGTAAAAGCATTATATAATTATGCAAAATCACAAAGACTAATCACAGATATAGCTTTAAGTGGCAAGATATAAATAACATACTGTTACATATTTTTTCACTCTAAGGAACATATAACAAATGAAGATAAACTCTGAATAACGTTAAAATTAAAGAAACAATTTTCAAAATAATTAATTAATAATAATGTCACGAGTGATTTTTTTCGTTATTCAAAACTAATCTTCAAAGTTATTGATCACTAACAATTATTTTTAAAATGATATACTTACAATAAAATTTGTCATTCTCTTATTTTTTTGCTCTAATATAAATTAAAAAAATTTTAAATCATGCAAAACAATAAAAATAAAAAAAATGAAAAAAGGAACAATGTAAAGGAATAACACTTAGATAATGTAGTCATGTATATAACGTGTGGCTAGCTTTAGATGTACTTTCACTTAAAAACTAAAGTCAAATTGCACAATTTTAGATCAAAGGAATGTTTCTTTGGCTCTTATAAACTATAGAAAAAATCACAAAAATGTCTACTAAATAAATTCGTTTAAGAAGAAATTAGTTTGTAAGGTTACAGCTAATGAACCCTTTCACTTTTGCTAAAATTATTGCACAATATTATGCCATTATAAACAAGCTATATCTAAAATAATATGCTCACATTAAATACATATTATACATATAATATCTCTGAAGACATGCCAAAAATGTAAACCTATCTAAGTAGCAAAACAAAAGATAACTATGTCAAGATTTTTATCACACATTCATAGCAGCACTTCACCATATCGTTTTATGATTCTCTGGCCTTTCGTATATTCTTTTTCTCTGCCTCTGTGAACCCAAGAATATTCTCGATCGCATTGAGATGGCCTTGATGGTTCTCTGGGTCAGTGAGGAAATAGTAGATTGCTGATTTCAAGAACTGTAGGGTTACTTCAGGATCAACATTAGATCTATTTCCCTTTTGTGACTCGACAATACGGCGATACATAGCCTGAAAAAACAAACACATTTAAAGGTGCAACTTCAAGATGGTCCTTGTTAGTGCAACTAAAATACACTAAAATATTAAATCAGAATAATATGAATGAAATTTCAAAAAAACTAATGCTAAAAATAAAAAAGAACACCAAACTTTACTATTTTCTACATTATAATTTATATTTACACGAGTTCTACTCTAAAATACAGGAAATAATAAATACATATAGATGTTCTCGAACCCAGTTAGTATAATAAACCAATAACCAAAAGAGGCTGTTTCAAAATATCACATGCAAATTAATATTAAAATAAAATTTTGCAGTTAGAGAAAGATAGTTATTTAAATAATTATGAGTGCTTTAGTTTTATTTTTATGTTAATAAGCATACTTTAATAATAACTACATTTTTATTCATAACATTTTATTAAAAAATATTATATATGATGAAGTTCAGTAAGTTTATATAGTTTTTTCCAATTCATTGATCTATTTAGTTATTTTTATATAGTTACAAATAAAAAGAACTTAGTAAATATACAGATTTTCATAAGTGATCTTCTGAATGATCTGTAGTGTAATATAATAGTGATCTGTAGTGTAATATAATAGGACCCACACACCACCTTTAACCAATTGACTCTAATACACAAAGATTTGTGACATGTGCATTAAAGCAGTGTAAGAAATAATATTAAAAAAAGTAAATAAAATTTCTGCCTGCGGATACAAAAATCCAACCTTTCGAGCTCCTAGGACCCATAAAGAAACAGCCTCCTTTGCACTTAGAAGTGCTTGTGACTTTGCTGATTGGTCCCTTCTGAATGCCATGTCCTGTAATGCACTACACATTAAAGCTGTTCTTGTTAATTGCCACTACATCATGTGGTTGTAAAATGTTACAGGTTTTTTCAATCTTATTGTTACCAATTCTTTTTATTACTTATTTTTACATTAGCATCAATGTAGAAATGTTAGCATGTCTAATAGAAAGAAGAATGAAAGGATTTAAGATTTTTTATGTCATCTGTAAGATACTTAATTGTAATGATATATGAGAATTAGCTGATTAAAATAATTATTTTTTAGTCTATTCACAAAGAGGTTTATGTTATATGCAGAAGATTAAATAACAAGGGATGTTATAACATCATGGTACAGAGTGTTTTTGTTACTTACTCGGACATTCTCAAGCTCAGTCTGGGTAATCTGCAGCTGCGCTAGTAATTCCTCTACAGATACTCTGCTTAACTGTCCCTGTAATGCATCCATTTCGCTTTCCTATAAAACAAATAAAAAATTGAGAATACATAAATAAACTTTTGAGATTGTCTTGGTATAGTTTTTAAAAAAAAATATTTTACTTTTTCTTGCTCAAATTTAGCTGCTTCTACTCCTTTGCTATACATTTGCAGGTACATAGCGCGATGCTTACTATCTTCATCTTGCAGTTGATTACTTGCTTCCTCCAATGCCTTCTCTAAAACGTGAATTCTCTCTTTTGCTTGTTCATAATTGGGTAACAATTCTGAGTAGCGTGTGTTCACATCTGATAATTTTTGAAGTAAAGCCTCTACTTTGTCATTATGAGTTTTCTTTAGCTCTTGTGTATCTCCCAAATGGGCCCGCATGACATCATCAATTTTTTTCTCATAGTAGGCAATTAAGCTGCGTAGTTCCTCATCACTATCACTCACTTCAGTCATGCAAGATACATCATGTGTAAGCATATGAACAGACTCCTTAGAATGTAGTGAGGAATTTGTTAGATCATCAAAGTGACCAGAATCAGTGAATGAACCTTGCATTTCATTGCGACACCTGGTTGGTGTCTTATCTTTAAACAGAGGACTATCAGTTACATCAAACTGCCTACATATTTCTTTGCACTTGACACTATCTTCTTCAATTGATACTTCTCTAGCATTCTCTCTTATTGTTACTATTTCACTAGAGTTTGATTTTTCATCAGGTGAGGATATAGAAGCTTTGTACAAACGCAGTTCTACTACTTCTTTTGTAAGATGAAATATTTCACTGTCCTTCTTTTCCAAATCTTTCTTTGCTTGACAGAGTAGCGCTTTTAACCTGCGTATTTGTTTTTGGGCTCGTTGTGTTGGTGTAAGATATTCATCCCCTGCCAAGCCCGCATGGGAAGAGCAATGTAAGACATATCGCATAGATCTCCCGCTAAAGGTAGTTCCATTAAATGGAGCATAACCGGCATCAACTGAGGCAGCAGTGGCAGCACTACCATAACTATGCAAAGATTCATCATCTGGCAAATCTTCTGGAGATCCTGGTGGTGTATGAGCTGAATCTGTCATACTCAGATTTCTACCCACACAAGGCTCTTGTGACTTAAGGCAAGGTTTTCTTGGCTTGCCTTGAATGTTTGAATTAAATGACTAAAAAATAAATGAGAACTGTATTAAACACCTTTTAACTTAATGAATGTTCAGCTAATACCTAATTTAATACTTATATAGTATATTGAACTAAACATGAATGGTTTTAAAATAATGTGGAAAAACATTTTCTTTCGGGGCTACGAAGAAGCTACGCTGTAAATTAGGTATTGTATGTGAATTGTGTGATACTTACATGGCTGCGAGGGCGATGGCTTGGCCCTGGTAAACGAGAGCCATCGCTTCGTGTCTTATGGTGAGAATTTTCCGTGATTATTGGAATTAATTTTCTTGCGGACAAAGGTGAGCGCTGCACCATTTTCTCACCGCGCAGTCGCAGTGAAGAAGAGCGTCGGAAATTACCGATGACACTTCCAGCGCAGCAGTGGTCATCGTGATACTCGGAGATTCTTCGGTTCGAATTTTTACTCATTTTCTTTATTATTGTTCATCGACGAAGTGTACTGTAGAAATTAAACAGCTGGTGATTCGCTTCGCTGAATGTTGTACAGGTTAAGCAAACCAAAACAAAGTAGAACAGATAAAAGAAAAAATAAAAGTTTAGAGCTATAAAAAAAAATGTTTTGTTATATTTTCGTTTTGTTTGTTCAGTTACGTATAATATAGAGTTAATGAGTCCAATTAAAATGCCTTAATAATTAATGTTACGATAAAACTAAATCATAAGAGTCCAGGGCTGTACAAAATGATTACTACCCACAGAACATTCTACTTTTTGGTTGCTTGGAAGACATTGCTATGCAGCGACAAGGCCGCCGTTTTCTGTATCCTTTTGTTTTAATGGTGTAAAATAAAATTTTATTGTTTCATGCATTCATACTTTTTAACGGTTAAATTATTACGATGAATGAATTAATGAACATTTGGCAATTCTCAACCAAAAAACAAATATTACTCGCATGTTTAGTATTATAGGCGGATACGTAAACCTACTTGTGCTTGTGCTAATACCTAAATTTTAGCCAATAATAATTCTGCCACAGGAGAAACTAGTAAAGTATTCGATGCTGTAAGTACTTAAAGTTATTAGTTACTAAGGTTTCGACTGCGACCTTGTTTGGTCGAAACAGATTGAATTGAAACAAGTTATTTCCAGGGGTTAGCATTTATGTATTCCTTTATTTATAATAACCCTTTTCATAGTCGTTGTTTAATATATTTTTTATGATATTGACTTCCTGACAACTAACTGGGGTTTTGTTGAATAAACGTATATGGGGTAATGCCCCATGAACGATACTGATTCAATGGCTTCTAGTAACAGGTATTACAAGCTTGTGTCTGTTCTGAGGTAGGCTAGATATTATGGATGTAGGTTGAATGAAGTAGCAGAGACAGCACAACTTTTTGCAGTAGGTGTGCAAGAGCTCCGGTTGTTCTACAGTAAGTAGCATCGACATAGCAGTCGGAAGCAAATAGAAGTGCAATAATGCATATATAATATTAAATAATTACATTGCGGTTTCAGCAAAAAGGTTCAAGTAACCTACATGTAAATCAATCCAAATCATAGGCATAGGTAGTCGGTATCGAAATGTCATTTATTGCTGATGGCAACATAAACTTCTACGCATTTCACTATTGAACTTACTCTTATTAAAAATTTAAAAGTACCTATACTTTGTAATATAAATATTGTACTATATTATACATAGTATTATTATGTATATGATATATCCTTTAGGCGAAGTTCACTCTGTAATACAAAAGTAGGTAGGTATAGGTACAGATAAAGAGCATCATTTCTGTGGTTTGAAATATGCGACTCAGTTATCCGTGTGGGAAACAAGTTTCCCTCAAGTCGTTCATTTGCCATGACTGTCTTTTTTACGTGGCAGAGCCAGGCGGCGGCTTTTGCTGCTGCTCGAATGGGCCGGCTCGACCGGATTGTTACCCCGGCCTCGCAAAATACCGGCGTGAAGTTAAGGCAGCTTATGCTTCTGCGTTTCGTTCGGTGAGTGAGGCCCACTCCCTCTCTCCTCTCCCAAATACCCTTAAAGGCCGGCACCGCACCTGCAGCTCCTCAGGTGTTGCAGATGTACGATGGTTTTAGATGGGCGACGGTAATCACTTACCATCAGGTGAATCGCTTGCTCGTTTGCCGCCTTTCCCATAAAAAAAAACTTTCATAACAAAGCATCCATTGAGCGGGAACTATTTTTTTTAAAATAACGGATATTCCGATTACAAGGTGTTCTAGGATAAAACGTTATTTCTCTTACCTTACTAGCTACTTAGTGATACCACCACAGTCATGGATTCTACCATGTTTTGAGGAGATTACGATTTCTTCGAGGTTACTACTATTATTCTAGTACTATATAGTACTACTATTCTAGCTAGTCTATTAGTCTATTTAATTACTATTCTAGTGAAAGATGATTTCCATAGCAGTGCTAGAGATGCATTTGAAAGAAAAGTCCATTTCGGAAATAGAAACTAGGTTAGTAGCATTTAATGCAACTTAAAGTGAGCACTCTGTTGACCCTCAGCTGTAACTGAATGGTAAGGTAAGCTGTAAGAAAAAGTGAAGAAGAGGCACTATAATGTCTCATGCGCAATAGACAAACTTATCGCCGTGGTCGAAACGGACGTCAGTTTTGGGGTTTTGGAATACTTTTACCAGGTTTTAAGAAAATAGATGTTTGATGTTTGTCCCTACCAAAACCTTACACAATGTTCCTTTAAAGGAACGACCTTAAAGGGCAAAGTGGATAGTGCACCTGACTGTGAGCTATAAGGGACTTGGGTTCGTATCCCAGCCGTGTGCACTATTTATTAAAAATACAAGTTATTGGTTTTCGGGTCTGATTGTTTTGCGGTTGCGTCAGCGTGCCCCTGAAAGCATTACATCGGATACAGGAAGGTAAGGACGTGTGTTGCACAGCGGCTAACTAGCCGTCAGCATTCTCATTTTGAAATAGTTAGTCTCCATATAAGTACATAAAAAAGTGAGAAAACTGCCCAAAATGCAATCATATAATATTAAAATATTTTTATTTATGTATATATAAAATATTATACCGACTTTACGACGTTAATAAAATAGCATGAAATAAGTAACGCGCCAGCCTGTAGTAAAGTAGCAAATGTCCCACAACTACGCAAAGGCCTTCTCTTAGTGTTATTCTTTTTGAGGCCGGGAAGTCTCCAGTGCGGGTTGGCGGACTACACCATGATGTCCTCGAAGTATACTTTTTTTATTATTTGTCTTCTATACTTTTTATTTACGTACTTTATTTTCTATAGTTTACTTACAATGATTGCAACTACTATTACAAGTACCTAATTATCATTATAAGTCTAACAAGGCTTTTCATTAAAAAAAATATAACTTGTGTATATAATAAATAACCTTTTATAATAATCTCAATTAACAATTATAGTAGTTCTTTGATGGACATAAGCCTTTTCCATAGTATATGGAGGATTTATTTCATCACGTCTACCACCCTAGACCCTGTCTCCAGGCACCGGTGTCGTTTCCGCCATCTGTCGGACGCCATTTTTAAGGTCTTTCCCTTGGTCGAATCTGACGACACTCACGGGAAAAAAATGATGCTAGATTTTAGTTATAGCGCTACCATAAACCGCGCGGCTCCGGCTACTTTCGATTAGTATTACTTTTTGTAGGATGTATGTATCTTGACTTGCATTAGACATCGTATTACAACAGCAATACAGAGTTACGGTATTGCACAACAACCTAAGAACAGCGATTCATAATATTGCAAAAAACGCACAACAATCGGTGAGACTGGCAGTGTAGTCACTGACTTATTTCGTTATCGATCCAATCCGGTTTCTTGATGTTCCCTGTTCACCTTATTCATAATTTGATTTGTGCAGAAACAAAAACAAAACAATGATTTTAATATTTTAATCATGCTCCTATAAAATTAGTGTTAATTTTGCGCAAATGTGAAATCGTTTATCCTAATGTCGATTTTTAACATTAATAATTTGTTTTGTTGGCTCAGAGTGGAAAGTGTTGCTTAGTTAAACCTTTTATTTACATATAGTGCCAACCCACCAAACCAACTATCTAGTTATTGGCATGACCTTGAAGTTACATTTTTTATGAGCAAAAAGAACGAGCTTACGTTCACATGATATACGTTCACAATGAAACTCAATGTATTACTCGCCTATTATGTACGACCTGATGTTATAAAAACGGCATTGCTGTAGAGGGTAATTAATACCTACCTAATTACAAAATACTTATGTACAAAGAAAATGCTTGTGTCGAATTTTACGGTGGTGGTTACTTTATTGATTATATACGAATATAAGAAATGTTTAAGTGGCTACTTAAGATAATTATCTACGATATACATATCTTTTATGGCTAGGTACCTACTACGGCATGATTTGTGTAGTTAAGGCATAAAAGTATGTTCTAAATAGTTACCTGTATAGTTGTGAGTACATTAATTATTCACAGAATCTCTCTGTCTGCTCTCAATATGCAGCCTGTAAACATCCTATTGTTGAGCATATATATACATAGCACATATGAGTTGAGGGTTTTGGAACCGGGAAGGGTTCGTCACGCTGCTCCTGTGAACGGGGATTGGCGGACATCACCAATCCCCATTCACACGTGTCTTCGAGGTGCTATTTTTTTCCTTTTTTCGATATCACGATGTTTGCTTCATAGGTGAGCACTTGATATATCCAGTACTTATATTGCAATTAACAATTTTAGAGGCATTGGAATTCACTCCCTGCTCACTCACAGACTTTAAACTTGAACCTAGTTCTCTAACCATGAAGATAAAGAGGCTCAAAAAATAAATAATAATAATATTAAATTAATTGTATAAGGATTTATGACAGAATTAAAATTGAAAATACGTAAAGTGCTCCAGAAATAGGTTATAAGTTGCGGTCTTAGTTTTCTAAGTCGTTAATTCTTGATTGACTTCTAAACAGTCCACAACTTCTGGCATAGGTGTCACCTTTTTTCTAGCTGTGGACATTTGCTTTTCATATTTTTATTAACTTTGGAAGGTTTCTAAATATGCACTTGCTTACATTGGTAAACACCTAGGTAGCTACGCGGTTGCGCATACAGCACAATAGGAATAAGTATCCTTATTAAAACAATATTTTTCATGTACTAGATACTGAACTAAATAAAGTATTAGGTACTACATATGTAGGTAACCAAGGAAACTGGTTTGATGAAAGGTTTGATAATATTACATAATCTCATAATTAAGATTTTTATGTCAAAAACCATTATTAACTGTTTTACTGTAACTATCCAATAACCTTAAAGTACTTACTACTAGCGCCTTGTGCGAATTTTTCAACCTTCATAATTTTCAGTGAAGACACAGTTGCTGATTCATGGACTGCAAACATCATCGTGCACCATATCATAGTTCGTAATGTACATTAAGTCGATGGCACAATATTATTCGGCGGAAAATCTTAGAAACTGCAACTCGAACATCGCAAATTGCATAGAGTAAACCATTCACATTAACTTTTACACTAAGAATGTTGCGGCAAGTTGTCGGAGCGCAGTGCGTGCTTGGCTGCTTGGTCAATGTTTGTTCACGGTAGATGATGCCGCCGCTAGCGCCACGCCGCGGCGACAAGCTTGAAACACTAACTTCAGAAAAAGTGTTCATTGTAAAATGTAACTGTTTCATCAGACTTCTTCGTTATGTATTACCTCTCCGATCGTTATGTACTCTATGTTGCGTAAAATTGTGTTTATTTTAATTTTAATTTTACAAAATGGAAAACTTAGGACGAGGCACATTTTCAGCATTGGACTAAAAAGAAGCTACTAAATGACGATGATGATGATGAACCTGAGTTGATCATCATCATCGTCATCAGTTCAGACTAGGGCTGGTTGTTGTTCATATAGTTTTCTACCTATATGCGATTATACTAGTTAATGGAATTTCACTGTCATCTGAATAATGTATTAAGATTTCATTGAATATTTCACCATGACTGGTGTCGAGTTCATATCAAAGGTACTGTTGTTTGGCAATAATGTACCAATAGAAAACGTTTCGCTAGCAGCAATGCGGATGAAAATTGTGGCGGCAGTTTTTTTTACAACGTCAGCGGTTATTACGACATACTCTGATAACGCTACAAACATGCACCTCGAGTAGGTACAGCAATTATTTTTCAATCGATAGTAAAACGAATAAAAATTATTTTCATAAATATATATATGCTTTTGATTAACGAATCAAATTTTATTTATTACCGCACCGTTGAAGATCTGTATATAATAAACTGACTATAAGATTTATTAATTAATATAAAATATTTACTAACATAATTTAGAAACAATAAACAGACATATATTTCATAACATATACACGCAAAGCTATTTAATGTGGTTACGTTATGGAGGGAAACATAATGAAATATAGATTTTAGAAATTCTTGGTTTCCTACACATGTACATAATGTTAGGGTGATGTGGCTAGTTGCAGGGTATCAGTCATCCTTAGTTATGAGATTTTACTTCGCCGATTACAGTAAACAGTATTTGGTAAACAACGCATGAAAATCGTTATACCAACGACTGAAAACCCTTTTTGTTCTGGTTCTTCTAAATAACTAGTATATATATCTAAAGAAGTCTTCCACATGGGAGGGCACCTAAGTTAAAAAAGAAAGAACATAGCAGCTAGTGGGGCATTCAAAATTATAGATGCAGACTCTCCACATTGTAAAGTTTAGACTTGTGATTGTTATAATTCAGAAAAATAAAATCAGAAAATAGACTGCACTATTCAGTGTTAAAATGCAAAAGCAAATGCTTAATTTGAACAGAAATAACTTCTCTTATAACCTTGAGCACATGTAAAAGATGGAGAATTTGTGCTATATAGTAAAAATTCCCATTTTGTCTAAAACTATTTATAAGAAAATCTGATACGTGTAAATACTACACTTACTTAATTTGTTATCTTGTAAATACTAACATGTATGTTTTCTTCGTTGTTTTGCAAAATAATATTAGTACAGTCAAGTATAGGTTTATAATCAGTATTAATGGAAAATAGTTGTAGCAACATTGACCGGGTTAAGTTTAGCTGTGCATAGAGGGGTATTGGCACCAACACTAACATATGGAAGCGAAAGCTGGGTATGGCAGAAGAGGCATGAAAGCAGGATAAATGCAGTAGAAATGAGAGAGTTAGGAAGTATGATTGATGTGAAGATAACTGACAGGGTTCGAAATAATGTGATCAGAGAGCGTTGTGGCGTGAAAGACGATGTAGTGACACGAATTGAGAAAGGGATGCTAAGCTGGTTTGGACATATGGAGAGGATGAATGTAAGTAGGTTATCGAAACAAATATATGAGGCGAGTGTAAATGGTAGAGTCGGGAGAGGAAGACCTAGGCGAACATTTCACGATCAAATCGGAGACGTTCTGAAAAAAGGCCAGGTCAAGAGTACTCTAAACTAAAGAGTGTGCATGCGAAGATTGATGAAAGTGGGAGAAGCGAAAGATGTATGTCAGGACCGTAGCAAGTGGAAGAAGATTGTCTCTGCCTACCCTGTTGGGAACAAGGCGTGAATATACACATACTTACATGTCTTGAGCTATATGTGATGCGTATCATATTTTTCTAAAAAAATCTTAGAATTGCATTCGCTGTTAAAATAGAATATTTATGATTTGATGTAAGATCGGAAAGATCTATAAGATTAGGAGCGGATTAATTTATATTTTTATACATAGCGGCATAATCTAACTCTGTTTTAACCAATTATCCGTAACACCTTTCTTACAAAAGTAAAAATAAAGTCGCATTCCATATTCGCAACATTGCTATGCCCACCTTACATATTTTTAAAGTCTTCTTTTTCTTTAACAGCATGTAAGTAGTCTTGCTGGACATAAGGTTCTCCCTAAGGAAGATGTACCGAAAGGGTTACGTTTGTTAATCGGATCGGCGAACGTAGAACCAAACACTTTGCACCTTTAACGCTTCTGTCTATCAATGGTCTGTGTAATGTAAGCCTAGTGTCATCGTTACTATGGTTATTTCACCATTTACCGAATCTTATGAGACTTCCAGAATTTCGTTAACTCGACTGTGACGTAACCGATCACATGATCGGATGGGATGATAGATTCTCTTGCGCTGCCACCGTACGGTAATTTTGAAATATACTATTTCAAATCCTGATACTTCTTCCCAAAAACATTTCTTTTAATGCAGTGCATGTACGACGGTAAGTATTATTATAAATGAATGATGTCGTCAATAAATAGTGTTTTACTTTTAACAGTCTATGGACGATGGATGTGGTGAGAAGTAATTGATTTTCTAAAATCGAGTTTGTTTTGTAAACTGAATTTTAACATAGAAGAAACTTTTGTGGAGTGGTAATTTTGGAAATGCCTTAATGCCAATGCTTTAGTCCAGCGGAGACTTACAAAGGCGGCTTATGGTAAAAAGGGAGCGTTAAGACTAGCGCATGGACTATGCGTAACCAAAACAGAAAGATTAGATTCTGAGAAAAACAACACTAGAAATTATATTCTATAGGCAAAAATAACTATTCATATGTTGCCTCGTCTGACTGATATTTTGTACGATAAAAGCAGAAACTAATTTCCGAGCAAATTTTTCAAACTGTCATTTTGAATCATTGAGATATCAAGAACACGCATTCGAGTAGTCGTGTCAAGGTTGCTTCATGTCAATTAATACTAACACCTTGAAATTAGTTTGATAGCGTCAACGGGAAACATTTTGTTTTACCCGCATTGAGACGTACTCACATGCAAATTATTTATTCGATACCTCTTGCGAATCAATATTAAGGCAGAAGTACACTAACAAGTTACCAACAAAAAAATTTGTTTACCTGATATTTTGGCAGTTCGTAACTGTAGTTTTTCGGAAACTGTAATATCCCTCATATTTAATAATTAAATACTTTCTATAGTTACATCATTAATTTCATTCCTTGTTTCTACCCTGGGGCATTATCTGCTGTGCCATAAAACTATTTCACAACAATTCCGTGTGATGATATAATCATACCGTGTTGTTTTTCACATCCAAGACATGGTTATATTTATTGGTAACCATGTCTCGTGTCTGAATAACGACTCAAGAAAGTTTTGTATGTACATATATATTCGGGTGCAATTAGCAGCAAGTTTTTTTTAAAGATAACCATTAACTCTCGCTTCTGTGAAGGCGGTTTTAGTGCAGAATATATTTAATACTGATTTATCGAAAGTCCCTTAAAACCATCATCGCCAATGTGCCTTATTTTTCAAAAACATTTTCAAATGAAGCGATAGAGACTTCTGGGCTACTAGATCATTTAAAATAATAAAACAAAATGAACTCGGATGTGGCCTATTTCCAAGAGCCAACTATATCAAAACCTTTTGTAGTAGCTTCGCTCTCATTTTAATTGGTAATTGCTAACAAGTAAACTACACACCATTCTGTAAAATTAAATAACCAAAGTTCTCCAAAACAATGATTCTTCATTCTGCAATTGCTGCAGACTTACCAATTTTTTATTCAGTAAGATGAGTCCAATTTACCAACGAATGAAGCATTGTTGTTGTCATACGTGAGGTTTATAAAGTTCATCATAGATGAGAAAACAAATCAATAACTATTATTTCCTAGAAATTTAGAAAAAGATACAGAAACAGAAACGTTATTTTACACATAAGAAAAGTTTTTTTTAACGAAATGGAAATTCCTTTAAATAACAATATCTATAAAGTTCTAGACGGTGTACTTTGCAGCATTCATCGTCAGCATTTGGTCGCCAGCATTTTGTCGCCTGCATACATCATTGGAACATGTTATCGTAGCAGTTAATATATAATTATAAAATCAGAAGCATCTCATCAACATGGTAGATTGTTTAGTCAGCTTTGCTTTGCCAATGATGAAAATTTCAACCGCTTCCTGATTTACACATAAGTGGACTGGTTATAAAATACTTGACTAAGATTTTCTTCGGTACATGTCTGACTTGAATTTACAATCTGTTTGCCTCTGAGATACAGTAACTGGAAAACTAAGACAGAATTGCGCGACTCACCACATCAAATATAGCGTATTTGACTCAAGTCTCTCGATCTGGGGTCATCTTCGAGCGACTTCCTGCCGTGTTTGAATTCTCGGTTCCAACGTTTTACGGTGGCAAATGAAGGTGCAGGTTCCCCATAAATCATCTCTCAATCATCAAAACATCTCTTCAAATATTTTCGTGGGCGTTTTGTTCTTCGTTGTGAGGAATTTTATGAGAGCTCTGTACTCCAATTTTGTGCAAAGTGTCGATGACTCGGACAAGGTGATGTTTACGGTTCAATTATTTGAAGCGTAATGATGCTAATGACATGATACTTGACATTTAAATTACTTAGGATACCCGCAATTAGTGTTGTGCATCGCGAGTCATTAGTGATACTTAGAGGTACTTAGGCTCAAAACTTTTCAGCCACCCTGGCAAGACACGCGATCGTCATGTTGCAGTTCATTCTGACAGGCACATTGATTTTAATTCATTAAGAAAATATAATAATCTATGTATATAGCATGCTTCGGTGTTTAATTTTTTACATAATGTCCAAATCTTTTATTTTTTTACTTGGTCTATTAATAGTATTCTAACGGATCACCTTGGGACGATTTACCTGTCATTCGAGTGGGGAAAGGCAGAGATTAGCATTTCTTTCTTTTAATAAATTGCAAAATCTCTGAAGCCGCGTTTTACACGATTAATGCTAGTTAAAAAGAAAACTATAATTTCTGTTCGTAAGTTCTATTACGAATATAAAAAAGAGGCCACTTACCGATAGCGGTTTTTTTTAAGTAAACCTTGAAGTAGCTGCTTATTGCTAATGCAATTTTCGTTACGCATTGCACTATTTCGGCTAATTAACACACTTCCTTTGAAAAGGTTACGTAGTCTACTGATTTCGACAAAACAACTGTTACATAACTGTCAAATAACATGTTTAACATCAAATTTTTATAATGACTGTAATTTTGTTCTCGAAATACTTTCACACGATCGTTTTCCTATGAACAATGATTATTCTAATTTTCAGTCGGAAATTGTAACCGTAAAATAAATTAATCTTATCTACGACGTGGTTTATCTATACTAAGAAATGATGCATATTTTATATATAATATAATATGTATGCATCTGTAACTTACTTATTTTCAGTGTATAGTTTTTTTAAAAAAAATATTTAGTTCTCGTGAAGTTTTAATGGCATTAAATATACAAAATTAAATTTTTTAATTAACGTAAAATTTTACTTATGTAATTTGTAATATTATTATAAGTAAATTTTACTTATAATAATAGTCTACTCCATAATAATTTTATCACCTCACGGGCGGCGATCATTGGCGATCGGAGCACCAGACCTTAGACGCTGATGCCCATCACCGTTTTTAGTATTTTGGGTCAGGTGTTGTTTCGAGATGTTTATTCCACCATATGTCGAAAGCCATGACATTCTTTAAGCGAGACTTAGCGAACTTTTACGACACCAACAGTATGGAAGGAGGTGACTGATTTCCTTACGCCGCCTATGAGCTAACATTCCACCTGATGGTAAATGGCTACTGCAGCTCGTGGACACCTGCAAACTACTTTAGTAGCTTTTTCCATTTGATATTTATGTTTTGATTAATTTCATAAATATTTTTTTGGTTTAAACTTAAACAGTTTGGCTGTTATAACATACTTCTAACATATACGTGTATGTGTAACATAGCAAAGAACACTGCAAGATCTGCGACCCATTTGGCCACGCAGAAGCGAAAGGAAATCACGATAGTTTACAAATTTTAGTCTTTCTTGTCTTAAACAGAACCTTTTTAATTTAGACATGCTTTCAATACTCTAATGAAAGTTCATTGTTATGCGTTTCAACTGATCGGTGGTTTACGAGGTGAAATTACGAAATAGCAAATTCTGATCTTTACAAATGCATAAAAGGTCTTTGAGTAACTTTTAATGAGTAACCGTTAGTGAGATATACCTCGTCCAAGCCATTTACAATATACCTCTTCCCCACTCATAATTTCTAAATAGTTTGACCAAGCCACGGTGCTAAGTGGTTAGGGTATTTTGTTTTTCGAATCAGGAAACCTTTCTTGGTCAAATTTATTAACTAATTGATTCATTATATTTGCTACAGGGTCTCAGTTATATCCTGTAATTAAACCTTTTCGAATTAAAGAGGAGGTTAACCAGCGTTGATGTTTTCGGAACTACACTTTGAGTTGTCCACTACGTTATACGTGTTACATTTTTTTCTGTTTTATGAGTAGTCAAAATAGAACCAATTCGGAGACGAGGCGGATTCGGAGGCAGTCATTTTCCGGTGAGGCGAAAAGTGATTTGGTTACGCTGAAAAGGATAGTGCCAAATGGAAATCCGTAATCTTCACATAACCCTGAGGTGTGAGTGCTTTTACATATCGTCGATGGCAATTTCAATTGGTGAAAGTAACAAATAGCAAAAAGATCAGGTTTTTGGTTTTCTATAAACAGTTTTCAATTTTCTTTCGAATGGTATATTTTAAATATGGAATCCTGATCAAACTATAACGAAATAATGATTGAAAATTGTCTTTTTCGTCTTCTTCATTAGCCCATAAAAGTCCACTACTGATATGGTAATGTTGCCATGTAAGTCCTCTTCAGGAAAGCGCCGGGAAAAGCCAGCATGCATTTCTTGAAGCTTAGTTCATACTCACCATGTTGGACAAGCGGGTTGCTCACCAACCCGCAGCGCTGGAACCCTGGCATCAGTGATGCTGTTTCATCAATATTGTGAGTCATCATTTACTCTCCAGAGCTTCGTTTGTTAGATAACAATGCGCACCACGACGTGCAGAATGGAATTAGGAGAAAGCGATGGTATATTTCTCCTTACACCCCCAAATATTTGATTATTATTATTGGGAGTACAAGTATGATCTTCAAATTAGACAAAAACAGATTCAGGCTTTCTTGGACTACTTAAATCAATGTTGTTTGTCCTAAAATAATCGCAGAATGTAGTTGACTTTTGGAGATTGAGCTACTTTTTCGTTAATTTCCACTAAAATTACGTTTGCTCAGTGTTATCCATATTATTGACTATGCTAATAGTTGTTATCTTGACCGGTACTTTAAAGGGTTTACAGATAGCCCAATGATCTACTTCAGTCGGTATCAAGCCTTTGCAGCTTGCCACCGCGAGGTCACATGAATTTTTTTAGAAACTCGAATCTTGCACTCTAATACGTTTAGGGGACTCGATGATTGAACGACATGATCGATTCAAATTTTTTGTATATTATTTTAGAATGATTTTAGAAATTATTTGAATTCAGTTTATTGTTTCAATTATTTCAACAAAAAGTTAAACTTAGTTTCTAATTGAATCCTTTAACTTAAAATAAACTAAATTCCGTTCGTTACTAAAGGAACCTACTTTCCTAATTTCATGTTTCTAGATAGGCCATTTCTCTTTATTAATATAGATAGATAATATTGCTAGTAATTGCTCTCTCTTTTTATTTATAACGATCAATTCTCTAGCTTATATGAAAATCCATTGTAATTGGAGTATTGATTAGCAAATACTACTGATTTGAGTTTAGTTACGTCCCACAACGTTACTAAATTATAGTTATTTACATTTTCTTAATTATTACAGCACGAAACGTCTGTTGCGTCTTTTGAAAAGTAAGGGTTTATCTTTTTGGCTAAACAGAAGCAAAAAAAGAAGAAGCGGTTAAAAGTTCACTTAAATGTATTTCTAAAAGTGAGTCTATAAACGCCCTTTTATTGGGCAAAAGCAAGGAATAAATTATAAAACCCATTGGTTGATGAGGTTCTTTTTGATAGAGCTTAGAGTCGCAACAAAACCGCCACGGTCATCTAGTATGCATTAGCTAACTTCATTATGTCTTTGAAATAGATGTATACTTTATACTCTTATAGACATGTTTCATTTTCATGTTTCCTTCAGCGCCGAAAAGATGGTAAATTGGCATTTAAAATAATTCTTAATTTAGTAAAACTGCATGGTTGGGCTGTACTATTCAAAGGTATTTTAAATTTAAGACTATGAAAAGTAAATACATTTTTTAGCATGATTTATAAATGTTTACGAAACCGCATTTATCTTGATCAGGCGCAGCTAATGAAGACGTTGCAAATGACTTGTGTGACTTGTGTATTTCATAACGCATTGACTGTTGTTGACCTAATTTTGAGGATCGCTACCGGCTGCAAAAAGACAACCTAAATAACTATGTAACTTATTAAACAAATCGATTTCTGAGTCTCAAAGTCTCACTTAATAAGTACTTATGATTGCTATTACTTCCTGAAAGGCAATATTGAGAGAATTTCTTCAGGCGCTCTACATCATACCAATGTTACAAACATTGGTATGATGTAGAGCAATTGCAATTTTTGTCTAGAAACTACTAGACAATATGATCACTTCCTTATTCTTTAATATCTATTTTCTATTTAACGGATGTTGTCCGATAGATATACATATATAATCATGTAGTTATAATTATACTTATAACAGTTCTCACTTCTTCCGCTGTCGGAATGTTTCCTGTACCGAGGAATCGTAGTAGAGACTTAAATTGTATAAGAAGAAATAACCACACCCAAAACAATTATTTATGGGCAATACAAGTACAACAACGGAAAATTTTGAGTTCGTAGTGGGCCAAACACACACTCACACGAGCCGACAAGTTTCTTATAACAATCCTCTTCTTCCTCATCAGAATCTAATTATATAACTCTATCAATAAAATATTTTCAATAATCCTTACTCTTGGATCATGGTCACTGAACCAGACACATCGCATTTTAATCGCTCCTGCCCATCAACTGTCTGATTAATTTAGGTCGGTCATAAATGTATTAAATAGTTGTTCTGCAAAGAAGAAGAAATTCTGTTGTAGCCATGGGGAGCTATTGAATAGGGCGTTCTATTTATTTAAGCTTCATAGTATAGTAGTAGTGCTTACCACCACTAAAACAGTTAATACAAATTGTAAGTTGTAAGTGCGAAGTTCTTCAAACCACATTGGACTGATATTGACTCTACAACCCTCTCAAAAAGTGTGAGAGAGTTTTGTCCAACAGTGAAGTACTGACTTTATTTTACTGTCTGTCGGAGGAGAGAACATTTACCTGCAATTTTTTCTTTTATATATTATCTATCATTTTGTGCAAACACTAGGTACTATATAGTATCGTCATGGTAGTCAAAAAGGGTTCACAAACGAACTTTTAATGATTTTAAAAGAAATAATTTTTTTTATGTCAAAGGGGGCAAACGGTCATGCGGCTCACCAGATGGTAAGTGATTACCGACGCTCACGTACATCTGCAATACTAGAGGGGTGGCCGTTAAGAATATTTGGGGAAAAGGAGGGATGATGGGGACGGGGGCTGAGGGAGGTGTGAGTGGGCCTCCGTTTACCTCGTTCACCGAACGAAACGCAAAAGCACAAGATGGCACTACTCCGGTCGAGTCGGCCCATTCGACCCGCAATAAAAGCCGTTGCTTTGCTCTACCACGTTAATGTGCTTGTCAAATAATATTATATTTCATAGTATGTTAATAATTTTGTAGCATTGTTTAATAATTTATTATTGAATATTATTTTTAAATTTATTCGTTGAGAAAGAAATACAATTTATATGTAGTATGTTTTACAGTACCAACTCTACTTGTATCATAAGATATTGACCCACGGATGCAAGTACTAGAGAAATATTGCTATTTTTTTTCAAATGAGTGTCCACTTAATAAATAATTCAATATCGGCTTTATCATGTTAAACCAATGTCATATAAGGAAGTATTGTATAGTATTGGTTTTATTGAAGACGTTACTAAAACATTGAGGTAAAAACTTGCCGATATCCTTTACATATTTGCTTCGTTCGAGTCCAGTACAGAAATGTAAAAAATTTTAATGAAAGAAAAATACTCAAGCTTTGGCAGTATTGGTATGAGAAAGGTTTCTAGAATTGCGTTGCCAGCCTTTCTTGCTTCCGTGCACAGTGTCAAGGATTTATGAAATAAAACTCTAGAAAATAAGTTGGAATTGGCCTTTGCCGCGGAGGCAATGAATGTAAAGAACAGTCTCTGTTCTAACGAAGATATTTCACTGGAAAATAACCATCTAAAATAGTGGTCTCTTGTATCGTGTATGGTATCTCGTTGGTACATAATCTATAGAAGTGCTTATTGGAACGTTTTCGCTGTGACCGAAACCACGCTCGCTTTCTAGGTGTTTCGGCAAAGCTTTAACCATCAAGTGATCTTGGTGAACATTACAAGACATAGCAAGTTTACGCATAGCAGGCATTCGAGTAGGAAAACCAATCTGTCAACCACATCGATGTCCTTTTGGTAGCGATGTCTTCAAGTTGGGCTTCCATGGGCTTTATTAGCAAACAAGTGCCGGTAGAATGTCTCGTCACGACTCATTAAATGTCGTCATCCGAAGGATTCCTGTTTTCGTGGATATTCTCTCGATTTAAAAGCGGAATTTTTAGGGAGGACAGAAAGACCCAACGGCATGACTTTCACCCTTGGGAGAGAGGCTAAGCTATTTTTTGGAACGCTATTTTCATACATGCAAATAACATTATATAACATTGGCGGCCCCTCATATCTGGAATACATCGATCAGGGCCGGAGCGGCCGAAGCAGCTGAATTGGATAAGTAGTGTAAATATGCCAACTATCTTAACACTTAAAACTTAAGTTTAACCCTTCAGCATTTTTTTAACCATGCTACGAGGACTAGCACAGGTACGATTAATAAGATATCTAAGATTCTTCATAATGTGATCAGAGAACGTTGTGGCGTGAAAGACGATGTAGTGACACGAATTGAGAAAGGGATGCTGAGCTGGTTTGGACATGTGGAGAGGATGAATGAAAGTAAGTTGACAAAACAAATATATGAGGCGAGTGTAAATGGTAGAGTCGAGAGAGGAAGACATAGGCGAACATTTCACGATCAAATCGGAGACGTTCTGAAAAAAGGCCAGGTCAAGAGTACTCTAAACCGAATGCGAAGATTGATGAAAGTGGGAGAAGCGAAAGACGTATGTCAGGACCGTAGCAAGTGGAAGAAGATTGTCTCTGCCTACCCCGTTGGGAACAAGGCGTGAATATATACATACATACATACATAAGATTCTACAACAAAAACAACCTTGTGTGAGATTACGCCTAAAATCTACAGACGTTGAAAGATCTACAGACTGCAAATTGGACTTAAAAAGGTACCGTAGATCAATGTGAAAATAGTACAAAAGTTTCCTTTTTACTTAGGTTGCATGTGATTCTCACACGTGACAGAGCGGAGCCTGTCGTGATTTTTCGATAAATTTACAGACTCATCGGAGATATGAATATGGTAATTACCATGCAATTTAATTAACATAATTGTGTGTGGCAGTACATACGATTGTATATGGATTACGATTATATACACGGGCACATGAGGCAAAGCGTGTGTAAATACATCTCTAATTACAGATTCGGGGACTTTTAGCTTAATGAACGTATTTACTCTGCTTTATCAAGATAAAGTAGTATTAACAGTAGTAGCCACAAGTGGCTAATATTATTATGTTTACTTTACACTTCTATTAAAACGATTACGTGTAAAGTAAAGTAAATAATAAAATAATAGCGCCCTATAAAATTATAACTATAATCTTTGGGGTATTTCTATATATTCTCATCTGGCTGGGTTGTATATATAAATACATATAGATACAAATAAATACTGAAATATAAATGATAATTTATAAATTATATAGATAATAAAATTAAATAGATAATAAAATCCAAAAAGAGAAACCGGCTGACAATGCGAGCAGTATCGACTAGCACCGCCTTCTGCATTTGAGCTCGGAGCGGTCCGTGACGGAGTCCCAGCCGCCTCAGATGTTCCGAGAGGCTGACTGGGATTAACCCATTCGCAGAGACGACGATCGGAATAATTTCGGTCGGCATACCATCCCACATGTCGGTTACCTCGTGAGCCAGGTCCGGATATTTTGTCTTCTTGTCTGTTTCGGCTTTCACGAGGTTCTCGTCATATGGATTGGTAATGTCAGCCAAAAATATCCTCGACTGTGCCCGGTCCATCAACACAATGTCAGGCTTGTTTGCATGAATCGTCCTGTCCGTGATAATGGACCGGTCCCAATAGAGTCTAGCGCGGTCATTTTCGAGCAAGGCTTCCGGCGAGTATTTATCGTAAGGCAGTCTCCGATCCACGAGACCGTATTGCAGAGCAAGCTCCTGGTGTAGGATCCTGGCTACTACTCAGAATTAGAAAGCGCTGAACGACCGGAGATGACATGCCGAAGCGACTCACCTGAACGGCGACAGATGTCGACGGTGCCATCCCTTAGGATGTATCTCCGATAGTTGTTCGTCTTAGTAACCTAATCCTGTATCGCACAGACAAAACTCTCGGTTTCCCCAAAGAGGTCACCAAAACGCAGCCAGTTTAGGGAGGCGACGGTATCTACGAAAGGCTCATGTAGAGCCTTGTAGAACCCGTGGAGCTCTTTCTCCTTCCATACGGTCTCCCGGTCAGAGACGCTCTGTACTGCCGGGTCCTGCCGTTGCTCGTTAGCCAAGGATAGAGGGGTAAGCCCTTTATCACAACTAATGACGTCTGAATAGAATGACTCATCCGGTCTCACTAGGAAGTAATTACTATTATCTTTGTTATTATGAGTGTAAGGATGACAAACGCGCGCACATATCACTTGAAAGGAAGTAATTTTCTATAGATACAAGTATTAATATCTGTTTTTATTCTTTTTTAGCGGATATCAACTCTAAATAGTTCATCTTTGGACATAGTTCTCCTTTGAAAGGAAGACTTGACGTAATCGCAGCGCTTGAGTTGTCGAATTGTCTATCGCAGTACTAGATGCCCTGCAGCTTAAACGCTGCTGCCCGTCAGCGGTTTGTGGGTCATATTTGAGATGCATGATTCTGGTATCTGTCGGCCGCCACGATATTTTTCTCAATCGAATTTTACGTCACCTAAGATTCATCAGCAGCGGCTTATGGGAAAAACTACACTCGATTATATCAGACTTTCGATGCTAACGATGCAGTACATAGAGCTATGCATTTTACAGCAAGTAATCTATGAGAGCATACTTCTCCCCCGGCTCCCTTCTATATATTTACATGCTTCAGACAGTACCGTACTGTGTTTGTAAGAGAGCCGCGGGAATTTTTTTTGTTTAAAACAAAATTATTTGGTCTTTTTTCTAAAGTCAAAAACTTACTGGGGTACAAAATATGTTGTCTGAAGCATATACATATATATGTAGATGTTTCATTTTTGAATTTAATAAATATTTGTAGTACTGCTGGGATACGAATCCGTTTAAGTGCTAGAAACTCAAACACGTTCGATAGGGTCCCCACGGAGATAGGTAAAATTGAGTCACTAATATATTATGCATTACAGCAACCAATAAGGAGGCGGGGAGAGTATAGCACTCTGCTCCACGGGGATAGGCACATACATACATTGGCACGCTAGTTTCCCATAGACAATTTGCACGTTCGAATAAATACCCGTCTCGAAAACATGACAGACGGTACAGACCGAAAATACACAGACTGGTGACGAGCAGCAGTGTCTAAGGTGAAGTATCTGGTACTGCGACCGGTAATCCGCTCGTCAGCAATGACGATTAAAGTGGCTGATGTTCTCTATGGGCGAGACTATGACCAGAAGTGAAATGTTTACAGGATGTTAAAGAGATGAAATGAAAACGTAGAGATTTGAAATGAAACTATTATTTACGGATTTCATCGCGTTTAATTTTAGTTTTTAACTTTCAAACGCAGTCGGCAGTTATCAACTGCGCAAAATATATCATAGTCTGCAATTGTACTTTGTGTTCAAGCCAACGATCCGAATCGTGAACAAGTTTCGGAAAACTCATTACTTTCAACTCATTATATATCCACATAAGAAATTGAATCGCATTCAATCTCTTATGTCTCCCGATTCGAAGGCCAATCCCCCAAACTACACATAAGCCGTGGTACCCATCTTTAACTTATGTTATGTACTTATGCGATAACTTAGGCGGAATGGTCAGATGCATTGTCGTTGACATTGATTAAAACACAACACAGCCATTTCACCAAAACTCCGTGTGACGTCATTCCCCGGTAAAATTATACCGTCTATTATTTAATATGGTTTCGATTATCCCAGGCATGTTTACCATTAAACGAAACCATGTATTAGATATAAAAAATAACACTGTATGATATATCGAGTAATGAATTCACAAGGAACTTTTGTGAAATATTTTTGGTGCATAGTGGATAAGGTTTCCAACTTCGGCCCCATGGGTTAGCAGGAAATTACGTTAATCCCTAGAGTGAATGCTTTGACTGACGGAAGTATCACTACCTCTGCCTATCCCAGGAGGAGTTACAGGCGTGAGTTTGAGTTCTTATTGTTGATTCACGAGATTTGAATATATTTTCGATGAATGAAATGTTTTTGATACGATTTTTTATTTTCTTGATATGCAGATTTCGCCTCGATGTGTAGTAAATAGCACTTTAATAGCAATTAGCTCCCTCGGTTATGAGCACTGAGTTTTGGACTTTATTCTTGTATTATTATAATATTGTTACGAGCTACGGGTTGCAACATTGGAGTAAAGAGAGACGGTATCTTAAACTTCTATTTTTAAGATACCGTCTCTCTTTTTTTAACACTTACAAAGGTTGCAGATACGCCCGATACGCTATTCCGCGCACGTGGTCTTTCACGGGTCTTCCTACCAGTAACCAATCCACTTTCTTTTCCTACCCTGGACACTTCGCCTTCACTCCTTTTTCTTCCTTTTTCTCTTTTTTTCCCTTCCTTTTCTTCGTGACTTCCTCTACCACTTACTTTGGAGCTCACCACTGAACTGTCCTTAGTGCGCTTCAGTGCTCCTTATATAGTCCCTAATTTCAATCGTCTTTTTATTTCCGATTATTCCAGAATATTCCCGAAACGATATTTAATTTTGATTGAAGAACACTGGCTTATATATTTATGTATTTCAACCAGTGTACAGTCACCCTTATTTACAAACCAAAGAGTTTCTTTAACATCGACTGGTAATTTATTAAACTTTTTGTTATTATGGGATAGGTGGCAAACGAGTAGTTCACACGATAGTAAGTGATTACCGTCGCCCACGTACACCTCTGGTGCTGCAGGTGCGTTTCCGGCCTTTAAGGGTATTTGAGAGATAGGAGTGAGGATGAGGAGGGGAATGGGGAGCGGGGTGTGGGCCTCCGGTAACCTCAGTCGCCGAACGAAACGCAAAATCACAAGATGCCTCTACGTCACGCCGATATACTGTGAGGCCGTGGTACCATCCCGGTAGAGCCGGCCCATTTGAGCAGCAGCAAATGCCGCCGCTTGGCTCTACCACGTAATAGATAAATATTTATTTTAACTTGTCATTAGAAAACCTATTCTTATTTGTTTTTTATTTATTCTTCAGTAGCGAAGGTTGTTGGCTGGCATGATCGATTCTTGTTGTAACAGATGTAGCATTGTTTCCCTGCAAAGTACACTACAGCTATTCTTCAAAAACCCACTCTGTAGAAAAAAAATTCAAGCAAAAATATCCTCTTTTGCAAAACGAATATTTGCTCTTTGATCGAACTTCTTTCAGCTGTATTATAGCAAATTATTCTATGTTTTCATTTGTTTTGTTATTTCTAACAAAAATAAAATATTCTAGCTGTTTTGACATTTCTCATACTTGTTAATTTCTCTACACTGCAGAGCTGAGTCTACTAGCAACCCATGGAAGTTTTGCATTTATTAAAAAAAAACTGATTTCTTTTTTATAGCAAATTGTTAACGTTAAACCATTAAACTGTTTTTGACATAGCATTATTCACCTCGTCGTGTGTAACAAGTTGTCGCTACTTTATCATGTTAATCCCCTTCTAAGTAAGGTAAGTCATTAATGTAAGTAAGAAAAAGAAATGGGCCAAGAATCGTGCCTTGCGGAACGCCCATTTTTACCATCGACCTGGAAGAACTCGCACTACAACATCACAATCAACAGTATAATCACATACTTCACCCAGTCCCTAACAAGAATTTTTTGCCTTGAGAAAGATAAATAATCATACATACATGGTAACGGAGGGTGATTATACAGGGTTATTGGTAATTCGACGTATTCCCGTTAGGAGGTGATAGTGATGACTATTTGCGATAGTTTAAATACCCATGTGTATTATGCAAAAGTGATCGAGCCATCGCCTAACATTGACACCAAAATGTCCAGGACACCCGACTTGGTGGTATATCATGTTTTGCCTCGTAGCCAAAGGCACGTGTTCGAGGAGGTCAAACATTTCATTGGTCAATAAATTTTCGTAAGCTGTTTGAATGCAGCACATTTACATAGCTCCGTAAAAATGTGGTCCGATTAAATTGTCGTCAATTATTCCCATCCACACATTGACCGAAAAACGGCGTTGCGACCCTTTTGGCCTCTTTTTATTAGGATTTTTGTGCAATTTCTCACTCCAATAATATTCATTGTGGTAGATAGTAATCCCATCTTGATCAAATTTGGATTCTTCGTTCCTAGTTAGTAGCATTGTTGGAGAGCTAACAAAACGGTTATGTTTTTAAAATAGTCTGCAATCCTAGTTTCATAAGGTTTTTTTTTGTTTTTAAGCCATTTTAGTGGAAAAGAAAAATTTTAAATAATATCGTTTTTCGTCTCGAATTTTTAAATTTGGACTGATAATTGTTGTTTTAATATTGATAAATACCCAGTGGTTAATAGTTTTTATAAATCAGAAGAAAAAATGAGATTTAAATTGATACTTTGTTTAATAAATTTTTGATGCTACATGACTTATTTTGAAAAAGCTAAAAAACATGATAACTCAAAAGTGGTTCACTTTTGCATAATGCATATGGTGGTTAAAATTATCGCGAATCGTCACCCCCATTACCGGGAATACGTTGAATTACCAATAACCCTGTATATCAATAAACATCTATGATCCCATATAATGTCAAATGTCAAAACAACCAAACTTTAACCTAATACACAATTAAGTAATCTGTATGTGTTAATGCTAATAACTCTATGAAGCAAGAGCAATATTAACAAGCAATATTTTTTCAGTTCTTGACAGAGTTCAATCGGTGTATCGACTAACGTTTTTTTCTTAAAGTAATTCATATACCAAAATAAAAAAAGGTACAAAAGAAAGCGTTCACAATGTTTCATCAACAGTTCATACCTTGTTATTTTTTAAGTGCTATATTCAGCTTGACGCCATTTCGGAAACACTAGTCACTTGGCGCATTTAATTACAATAAATTTGCATATCGAAAAGTTGACTCAGTCTTAGTAAGACCCTTTTGTGATAATCTTAATTTTTATTGCTTTAGGGTTCTGGACTTTCCAAGATAAACCAGAATGGTTATAAGATATACGAGATATACAGTGGTGGTCGTATAATTAGAAACACTACCAACGGTCCTTCACATTATGTAAGATACTTCACCGCAATCGTTTTTATTTTGAAATTAATAAATACAATAAATAGGACAGCAATATGTTCAACGATTTATCACTTATTAGAAAAACAATATAAATCCCTTTTCACAAGTGCATTTTCAATATTACATTACGGACAAACATTTAAATCAGTTTTAAGGTATGAACAATAATGGTCAACTAATTAGAAACAACAACAAAAAAGTATAAATAACAATATTTTCTTAAGTATTAATAATAAGTATTGTTATTTACGAAATAGCTACTATCCACAGCCCACCAATAGTTATAATTAATATTTAGTGGCGTATCCCTTATTTTCAATAACAGCACTGCAACGACGTGGCATTGATTCAATCAATTTCATACATTTTTCTAGGGGGATTGAATTCCATGCTTCAACAAATGCTTCATATAGCTCGTTTTGACTGGTGTTACGTTTGTTTGAGACTTTCTTTTTAACAATATACCAGAGATTTTCTATCGGGTTTAAATCCGGACTTTGCTGGCCAGTCTAAAACAGATATACGCTGTTCGCTAAGGAAACATTTGAGGCTATTGGCCAGGTTACAGGCAAATGATCGTCCGAGTAGGGAATCATTGTGTGAGCAAGTATACTTTTGTATTGCTATTGACCCATTGTACCTTCAATCTTCCGAACGGGTCCAACTCCACATCCGGAAAAGCACCCCCAAACTTTAATGTTACCGCCACCGTGCTTGACTATACTCCTTGTGTATCTATAATTAAAAGCATTGTTTACATGACGTCTAACATAGGGCTTTCCATCGGAATTTATGCACTTTTTTCCATTCTCCTACCGTCCAATTAACATATTTTTTTAGCGAATAATAATCGCTTCTGTCGGTGTTGCTTGGTAAGAAGCGGTACCTTTCGAGAGATTCTTCTAAACAATTTAGCTTCCACTAATCTTCGCCGTATCAGTCTTGACGAGATGTTTCTCGGGTCATCAGGGGAAAAAACTTCATTTTTATCTGGTTGGAGACTTTACTTCGGTCTTTTTTAACAACACGATCGATTAGCGTATCGTGTCTGGGAGAGGTTTTTCTTGGCCGAGCCTTTCTAAGAACATTTTCAACAGTACCATGTGTTTTATAATGTTCAATTGCATTAACAACTTTTTTAACAGAACAATTTAAATGCTCAGCTATTCTTCTGTACGCCCACTTATGATCTATATGTAAATTAACAATAATTTGCCTAGTTGACGCGTCACAAATTTTATTTTGCCCATTTTGAACAAAATAAAATTCAGTTTAAATTTTGAATTGCCGCCAAAATAATAGAAAAAGCCAAGAAAGAAATGTTATTTTCCAATTTAGAAAAGAACGAGCTATGGATGCTTTTTTAAAATGTTTCTAATTAGGCGTCCAAGCAGCCAGTAACAGAACATAAACTCCTACATGTGTAAGATTCATTTTGTAATTAAAAGTAAGATATTTTTTATATTTTATGCATTTAATGAGTTTTTTATTTGAGTGGCTATATTATTGCATGATTATTAATTATTGATTGTGTATATTTTTACGAACATTTGTACGTTGAAGTTATACTTTCTTTATTCATAAGAAGTGTTTCTAATTATATGACCACCACTGCAAATACGAGTATCTAGTTGGAAATAAAAAAAAAGAGTTTGGTATGTGGATAACAAAAGTGTTTAAAAATTTCAAATAGGTACTGGCATTCTACAATATATTCTGAAAAATATAGAAAAAATACTTACTCGTAAATAAGAGCTTAACCCACAGTACAATTTACTAAAACTAAAATATAAATAAAATGGCCAGTGGTCGCTAAGCTCGTTAGAAGTTAAACTTCGTTACCCTTTTCGTGACGCTTGAATTTCTTAATACAGCTAGAAAATCTACCGCGACAAAGAAGTCCTCTGGAGTCAATATTGGATTTAGAGAAGCCCTCGATCTAATAGATTTCTAGGCATAGAAATCATAAAGTCAAAGAAAATTATAAAGTCAGGAAGGACAAAAATATAATAAAATGTAATTTTTTACACAAAATATTGTATTACTAACCGGATACAACGCAAGTTAAAACGCAGGTAAAACCAATTTTTTGGGGTAGTATGCGTCCACGTGTGTGAATTCAGTACGCACCAGAAGTGTGAACAGAAGAGTTTTATTCATACGTGAGTTCTAAAATCATTTCGAGAGTAATTTTTTTCATAATGTCCATCAATTACAGAGTAACGTTTGAAGATTCTTTTTCCTATCGTTACGACGCGAGGACTAAAGTAATTAAAAAAAACGGAAATTTATTTATTTACACCTTTAAGAAACAAAACTAATAAAAACAGAATTATAATATTCAGTACCTATACATTTATGTGGTACCTTTTTATCATCTTGTAGTAATAGACTGCACATAGATCCTCTGAGCAAGCCAGATACTGCCAGTTTAAGCAGCCATACCAAGGTCATCGCACTTTGGTTTTATTTGATACATTGGGTCTACTTATTATTGAAAAAAATATATCGTCTTTAATGCTTTCAATGTGCTGGGTGATTTTCATATTGGTAACATGTGAAAAGTGATGTGTGCATAATGTTAATTTTATAGATACATTTTAAGTAGGCGTGTAAAACTACTTCAAGATAATTTTGTCGAGCGAAGCACAGAACCGGCCCGACAGCCTTGCCGGGTGCAGAGACCGCTTTTTGTTAACCGATTTAACGATCTATATTGCCATTACGTAAAATTTTATAAATCATTAAGTACTAACATGTAAAATAAACCTTAATTATGTCTCCGAGGAAGCAGGTCCTTGTTTGTCCTTCAATGATAAATTACTTTTTATGTTTACTTTAACTGTAAACATAATTAAAAGGAAGTATAAACTAGAGATGTAGAGGTGTAAGGGGAATATATTTTTTTCTCTAGCCTGCTTACCTCACATGCACGCGACGCATCATGCTAATAATTCACGTTCAAATCTTGTGACTTTATAATCCTTCTACAAATTCCATATTCGAATCTGTAAGATAGATCATTGATGAGCCACCTAAATTGTAAGCTATTTCTAACAAGTCCAGCAAATTATTAAGACTGACATGAATCAAAATAACATATTATATAATATTGGTTGATTCCGTGATCGAATGAAATGGAGTGTCCTTGGAATGATCAATAGTAATAGCTTTATGTTAATACAGGAAAAAATCAAAAGCTGTAAGCATTTCACTCCTGATATTATAACTTGGTGATATTTAGCGAAATCGCCACGCCAATAATGCGTCCTCAGTAGGCGAAGTCGACTGAACCTGTATAATAAATTTATAAATATACTGTATATATTTTATATGTGCTAGACTCAATGCTGTAATGTAATTAATGCTCAATGGGCAATGGGTTAGCTACAACGCGAAACAGTAACATGATACTGTTGTTTTATAATGTGGTTATTTTCCGGTCATGTCTACTCATTCCTGATGCAGGTATAATAGCAACTGTATGGATTTAGGGTGGCCTTACCAGATACAACAACGGTTTGTAAGCCAAGTTCGCCCATGAACAGATAAATAAGTTCCACTGTGGATTATTTATGTACCTAAACATAAAAAAAAGATTTTACGGATGAGCAGGTACCATAAAAGTCAGCACATTATACGCTTCAACGCCCACGCTCTCTCTCTCGATTTTCTCTGGCGGTATGAAACATTTGCATGATAGTGAATTCAAAACCGATTACAATTATGTACATCAGATAAGGCAATAAATTCTAACCTCGTATATTTACTCATATCTCTGGAATGAGATCAGTGGTCTTTAACCATATCGCAATATAAGAATGCTTATTTATTAAGTATCTAATATCTAGATCAGTGGGTATGTAAAGTAGACTTGATTACGATAATTGACTATGCAAGTGCAAGACTATGAAGTGCAGGGAAAGTTAAGGCGTATGTTGTATCTTACTTGTTAGTTGTCGTTTTTTGTACATTAAGTCACGATAGAATAGTTGTGAGGATTGTCATTATACGAAGGGACATTAACGGATAGATGTCCTGAGAGGCATTATAAAATATTTTATCTTTTTAAGGAAGGAATCTTTATTTGTTACAGCAGAGCAGAACAATTTAAATTAAATATTAAGATTAAGAATTATCATGCAAGAAAGTAAAATAAAAATGCGAGATATTTTTTTTACATGGTGGCGTTGTTGAACTTGAAGTATGATTCAACAATAGGGTCTGCGCTTTGTGTAAGATTTTGTTGCAATAATGATTGCATACCATATTTTATACAGTATGAAGTTTTACTACATAAACTGTAACGAGGTATTTCATGTGAAGTAATACGTTACAATCAAAGAAAATGGTAGTCTTAAAGCAGTCATTACATGTCTTAATTTGAAACATTGCACAGCTTACAAGATACAACGTACATAAACAGGCTAATGTTTTAAATGTCTGTCAAGACAGTAGGGTACATATTTGATTAAGATAAATGTATTTCCACCAATTTCTGATATAACAGAACAAAATTATAAACGAAGCGCTGAAGCAATAGAATGAAATAAGTACATAATATAATATACAGATAAAAATACTAAAATGAATACAAAATATACTAATAAAACCAAAAAAAGATTAATACTGCTTTTCGAAATTTAAAAGCCAGGATTTATACTTTGCTTTAAAATTATTGACTTTATAGGTTTCTAAAAGGGAATGACGTAATATTCCAACACTTCATCGCATTATACTTTAAGCTACCCCTTTTACTGTTTCTTTTTCGAAAAACTTCATTGTAATTCAACCACGACCATTTAAGGATCTGGGTTAAGACTTGTTTTGAAGTCGTTTTAACGTCGGTTTGAAAAGAATCAAAGTGATTTCCATAGCGTAGTAGGTACTCGTATGTAAATGTCGAGCGAAGCACAGAACCGGCCCGACAGCCTTGCCGGGTGCAGAGACCGCTTTTGTTAACCGATTTAACGATCTATATTGCCATTACGTAAAATTTTATAAATCATTAAGTACTAACATGTAAAATAAACCTTAATTATGTCTCCGAGGAAGCAGGTCCTTGTTTGTCCTTCAATGATAAATTACTTTTTATGTTTACTTTAACTGTAAACATAATTAAAAGGAAGTATAAACTAGAGATGTAGAGGTGTAAGGGGAATATATTTTTTTCTCTAGCCTGCTTACCTCACATGCACGCGACGCATCATGCTAATAATTCACGTTCAAATCTTGTGACTTTATAATCCTTCTACAAATTCCATATTCGAATCTGTAAGATAGATCATTGATGAGCCACCTAAATTGTAAGCTATTTCTAACAAGTCCAGCAAATTATTAAGACTGACATGAATCAAAATAACATATTATATAATATTGGTTGATTCCGTGATCGAATGAAATGGAGTGTCCTTGGAATGATCAATAGTAATAGCTTTATGTTAATACAGGAAAAAATCAAAAGCTGTAAGCATTTCACTCCTGATATTATAACTTGGTGATATTTAGCGAAATCGCCACGCCAATAATGCGTCCTCAGTAGGCGAAGTCGACTGAACCTGTATAATAAATTTATAAATATACTGTATATATTTTATATGTGCTAGACTCAATGCTGTAATGTAATTAATGCTCAATGGGCAATGGGTTAGCTACAACGCGAAACAGTAACATGATACTGTTGTTTTATAATGTGGTTATTTTCCGGTCATGTCTACTCATTCCTGATGCAGGTATAATAGCAACTGTATGGATTTAGGGTGGCCTTACCAGATACAACAACGGTTTGTAAGCCAAGTTCGCCCATGAACAGATAAATAAGTTCCACTGTGGATTATTTATGTACCTAAACATAAAAAAAAGATTTTACGGATGAGCAGGTACCATAAAAGTCAGCACATTATACGCTTCAACGCCCACGCTCTCTCTCTCGATTTTCTCTGGCGGTATGAAACATTTGCATGATAGTGAATTCAAAACCGATTACAATTATGTACATCAGATAAGGCAATAAATTCTAACCTCGTATATTTACTCATATCTCTGGAATGAGATCAGTGGTCTTTAACCATATCGCAATATAAGAATGCTTATTTATTAAGTATCTAATATCTAGATCAGTGGGTATGTAAAGTAGACTTGATTACGATAATTGACTATGCAAGTGCAAGACTATGAAGTGCAGGGAAAGTTAAGGCGTATGTTGTATCTTACTTGTTAGTTGTCGTTTTTTGTACATTAAGTCACGATAGAATAGTTGTGAGGATTGTCATTATACGAAGGGACATTAACGGATAGATGTCCTGAGAGGCATTATAAAATATTTTATCTTTTTAAGGAAGGAATCTTTATTTGTTACAGCAGAGCAGAACAATTTAAATTAAATATTAAGATTAAGAATTATCATGCAAGAAAGTAAAATAAAAATGCGAGATATTTTTTACATGGTGGCGTTGTTGAACTTGAAGTATGATTCAACAATAGGGTCTGCGCTTTGTGTAAGATTTTGTTGCAATAATGATTGCATACCATATTTTATACAGTATGAAGTTTTACTACATAAACTGTAACGAGGTATTTCATGTGAAGTAATACGTTACAATCAAAGAAAATGGTAGTCTTAAAGCAGTCATTACATGTCTTAATTTGAAACATTGCACAGCTTACAAGATACAACGTACATAAACAGGCTAATGTTTTAAATGTCTGTCAAGACAGTAGGGTACATATTTGATTAAGATAAATGTATTTCCACCAATTTCTGATATAACAGAACAAAATTATAAACGAAGCGCTGAAGCAATAGAATGAAATAAGTACATAATATAATATACAGATAAAAATACTAAAAATGAATACAAAAATATACTAATAAAAACCAAAAAAAAAGATTAATACTGCTTTTCGAAATTTAAAAGCCAGGATTTATACTTTGCTTTAAAATTATTGACTTTATAGGTTTCTAAAAGGGAATGACGTAATATTCCAACACTTCATCGCATTATACTTTAAGCTACCCCCTTTTACTGTTTCTTTTTTTCGAAAAACTTCATTGTAATTCAACCACGACCATTTAAGGATCTGGGTTAAGACTTGTTTTTGAAGTCGTTTTAACGTCGGTTTGAAAAGAATCAAAGTGATTTCCATAGCGTAGTAGGTACTCGTATGTAAATGTAGACGAATTGGCGCGTGAGTCAGACCGTATCTTGGCTCATATTTATCTGACACTGACCTTACTTTGTTAGTTTGTGTTTTACTTTATTTGTACGCTTATTTTGTGAATTAATAATTATAAATAAATAATAACACGTGTATTTGAAGAAATTATATTTGGGAGAAATATCCGATGTCGATAGCGGCGGCAACTTTTGAATACTGTTGGCTTCAACTGTACAGTAGATATTGTAGTGCTGCTAGTGTACACGCAAATACAAAGACAAGTCTTTACTTTACCGTATCTGATGTTACGCTTATGCAATAAGGTCGGAGGATGGGTCAGATGCAGCGTTTGATAAACGGGGCGCAAAATAACACAACCAGACCCGAAATCCAATAATCACTGTTGCACAAATATTAACTTCGGTTGGCATTCGGGTGGCAACAGTCAGGTACGCTAATAACTTCGCCACGGGGTAGTCATATTGCTTTATACATATAGGCCCGTATTCACAATACCCAATTACAATAAGCTGTTTGTAAAGGGATACAAACCTATCCGACCGTGTTATACGCACGACCACGACTCTTAAAGTGTTTCACAAATTACTTAGGTTCCACAATAAAAGTCAAATACCACTCGAGTGACTTTTACCGTGTGTATGAGTGAGTAATCACCGATAGAATGTTGATTATAAATTCTTAGGAGTTAAGAATTGTAGGGCCTAAAAAGATTAATGCTTTTTTTCATCCTGTGACCCAGAGTTTTCTTCCCAGAGCTACAATTGGGGGCGGTCTACGTACAGCATTTTTGGTACTATGATATTGGGAATAGGGCTAAATGTATGATTATTTTAGTTATAAAATTTTAATTATTGTTAATATTATTGATGTATTGATTTTGTTAATATTTTTCTTTATATACATAAAAATCACGCCAGTCACGGGTAGGCAGAAATTGCTGACATCCATTTGGCACGACTCAGCGTAGCCAAACGGGCTTCTGTGAACCATTTTTCCCCTTTCCCTTCGAACGTGACGTGGTGATGAGACTTGTCGCCGGGTTTAATTCCGGAGGCTGCCGTAAGTTTTAAGGGCCTAGTTGCCCCTTAAGACACTCACGGGTCGGAAGGTGGTGGCAGATTCTTAAATCGCCACACTGCAATTTTTTTAATTAATCTTAAATATTTGATATCGTTCTTATTTTTTCTGCTTATATCCTTAGATATAAGCAGAAAAAATAAGAGACGAATCTCTCTTCATCTTACTCATCTATTAGAAACTTTTTTTAAATAACAATACAAGCGTTAGAACTAGTAATGTTTAATACCATCTATATATCTACACGAATATAGAGCAAAAATCTAGATTCCTTATCAAACAATAGAATACTTATCGCAAGTTATCTATGTATGAATATCGATCATTTAGGTATAGCTAAAGGTATTTCCGCTAAATTGCGTTTTGGCCAACAATGTTCGTTTTGGACGTTACGTGAAAAGAAACGTTTCTTAGGGAAAAATGTTTGCCTCTCGTACACATTGCCATGCCTGACAGGGTCAGTGTAGAGCATAATGAAATTATATATTATTGGTACTATTAATCATGTAAATAAATGGAAATAAATAAATAAGCTATTTAGATACATACTGAGATTGCTATGTTGCATGTGCGTAAGAATCAGCCACCCCCTTTCTTCCTATGGGTATCGTAAGGGGCGACTAAGGGACTTGAAAAATGGAACCCCTACCGATTGATGGTGGGATAACCATCTCCAAAAATACCAGACCAAAATAAGCTGCCCGATGACGGCAGCAGCGTCTAATGTGCGAGGTGTCTGGAACTGAGATCGCTAATGCACTTGCCGAGCATGGCGTTTATGGCAAATTCTACTTATGGGAGAGACGTATGTCCTGCAGTAGGCTATTTACAGGCTGTTAAGGATATGGAAGGTACATAACGGTAAAATGTTATAATATTTAATAGTAGTAGTACATAATGCCTGAAATTATATTTGATATAAAATATTATTCATTAAAGTCAAAAAAGAGTATCGGTTTTTTTAAATACTTAATTTTTCAAGATCATTTTGATAAAACTATATAATGACATTATGAAAACATAATATTCTTCGTATTATAATACAAATTAATATAATTAATTATATTAAATTTCGTATTTTTATACTTCGTAATACACTAACAATAATATAGTCGAACGTAGCAAACTTAAGTTATATACGCGTAAGTGAGGTAGGCAGTAAAAGATATATACAATAATTTATAAAAGAATATGGGTCGTCAGAATTTACTTGCTCTTTCCAAACTATTACGTATATTAAAATTCGCAGCCAAGCTTTTAAATCTTGATGCATAACTATACTAAGACAACATAAAAAGCTAGTGGCTCTTCACCGCATCTCCGTAGTCGTTGTGAGTCTATTTTTACATCGCGCAAGACGAGCCTAGTCACTGCACGGGGCCAACGACCATGGGATGCATCGACACGGTTAATTTTTAAAAAGTCATTGCCCTTGAAGTTAATGTTCCAACATCAGTCAGTAACAAACATTAGTGTCTAAAAAATCACTATTGTCACAAAACTTAATACCAACTTATTTGTAGATATAGGTACTTTAAAACTTAGGAGCAGTCATTGAATAGGTATTGTACCGATTTCTATTTTTAAGTAAAGTAGGTAAGTAGTTTTTGTATTGGAAAAATGTGTGACTAGCTGCCTCTTGTTTATATGGTGTAAGGTAATAAAAGGGACATAAGGGATTATATATTCTAGTAAGTCATTGTCTTCATAAAATAGGTATAGTAGCCCTCATAATTATGAAAAATATGGTAGACGATACCTTTTTGACGTTGTAAGTTTTAAGTATCTTTTAGGTTTTTCTTATAAAGTTATTATATTAACAATAATATTTTCTTTTGTATTAACTTATATAAAAGTAGACGATAGAATGCATTCAACTCTGTTGTACATTATATTTGTGCCTAGATATGTGGGTTCATATCTAGGCACCGAAGTGTTATACACTCATAGTTACACGATTCGTTGATGTCTTTGCAACGCTAAATTGATTTATATTTTGTACCTACGATTTGTTTATTATTTCTTAAAAACTTTGTGAAATTAACGTACATTTCCTTATTAATCGGCAGTCTTTAAATACCTCACTTTTTGACGTAAACTTCTCCCAAACTTCCAAAGGGGTCTTTGTCATAAACTCCACGCTGTAGGTAGGTTCGTATAGGGTTCGCAGCACCAGATATTTCACATCGCACCTCAGAGACTGCTGCCTAGTCCAGTCACTGGTCTAAATATTTTATGTTTACATTATGAATATTATTTTATAGAGGGTTATTCCGCCAAGTATTGAAATCCATGTGATTATTCTATTTTAGACGATATACGATATTCACAGAGTAACACCATTGAAGCACTGTAGCAGCTTGGCGGACCCTTTTCGGTTCTAAAGCTCTCTCAAATATTTTCCATTTACAGTCTGCTACTTTGACTTTTTTTTCAGAGTAACATAGAGTCTCTTATAGGACTCTCTTATGATGTCACCACATACGACGAAGTTTATTTTGGAAACATTATTAATAGACTTAAGAAAAGGATAAGGTTTTTTACTCGATAATCTTTTTCATGTACATGTTTACCGATTACACCAGTATTTCTGAACCAATTTGAATACCATTTAAAATTAAAACAATCTAATTTTCTTTGGAAATGTAGTGCGAATTCGATTAAAAATTATTCTTTTCAACGTTGTTGCATTTATCTGTACACCTAGCGCTACTCACGGTCTTCAACTTGATTTTGTTCGATAGATCTCTGACGAAGACGTTCTTCAACTTCATTATATTTACGTGAGTGTCGCATCATTGTGGCAGTCTTTGAAGGATGCCTATGTTCAGCTTAATAAAGGCTATATGATGATCACATTATCATTGGACATCTCGTTATTAGGTTACGGATAATGTTGAGTCGTGATGCCGAATCCTCCATATTGCTACTTTTATAGGCATTGAACACAATTTTGAAATTAGTCCTGTATGCTTTCGTATTTTTATACTTCGTAATACACTAACAATAATATTTTCTTTTGTATTAACTTATATAAAAGTAGACGATAGAATGCATTCAACTCTGTTGTACATTATATTTGTGCCTATATATGTGGGTTCATATCTAGGCACCGAAGTGTTATACACTCATAGTTACACGATTCGTTGATGTCTTTGCAACGCTAAATTGATTTATATTTTGTACCTACGATTTGTTTATTATTTCTTAAAAACTTTGTGAAATTAACGTACATTTCCTTATTAATCGGCAGTCTTTAAATACCTCACTTTTTGACGTAAACTTCTCCCAAACTTCCAAAGGGGTCTTTGTCATAAACTCCACGCTGTAGGTAGGTTCGTATAGGGTTCGCAGCACCAGATATTTCACATCGCACCTCAGAGACTGCTGCCTAGTCCAGTCACTGGTCTAAATATTTTATGTTTACATTATGAATATTATTTTATAGAGGGTTATTCCGCCAAGTATTGAAATCCATGTGATTATTCTATTTTAGACGATATACGATATTCACAGAGTAACACCATTGAAGCACTGTAGCAGCTTGGCGGACCCTTTTCGGTTCTAAAGCTCTCTCAAATATTTTCCATTTACAGTCTGCTACTTTGACTTTTTTTTCAGAGTAACATAGAGTCTCTTATAGGACTCTCTTATGATGTCACCACATACGACGAAGTTTATTTTGGAAACATTATTAATAGACTTAAGAAAAGGATAAGGTTTTTTACTCGATAATCTTTTTCATGTACATGTTTACCGATTACACCAGTATTTCTGAACCAATTTGAATACCATTTAAAATTAAAACAATCTAATTTTCTTTGGAAATGTAGTGCGAATTCGATTAAAAATTATTCTTTTCAACGTTGTTGCATTTATCTGTACACCTAGCGCTACTCACGGTCTTCAACTTGATTTTGTTCGATAGATCTCTGACGAAGACGTTCTTCAACTTCATTATATTTACGTGAGTGTCGCATCATTGTGGCAGTCTTTGAAGGATGCCTATGTTCAGCTTAATAAAGGCTATATGATGATCACATTATCATTGGACATCTCGTTATTAGGTTACGGATAATGTTGAGTCGTGATGCCGAATCCTCCATATTGCTACTTTTATAGGCATTGAACACAATTTTGAAATTAGTCCTGTATGCTTTCGTATTTTAAAAGGGGCCATCATATATAGGTCATAAATGGTAACGCTATGTTTACGATTTAAAATCTTATGAGTATAGTGATCAGTTGCCGCTTAGTCATCGTAGAGATTAGAGACCGATCTCATTTCTTCTTACGGTGCTGCTTGAGGAAGAAGGACGTTTATCATTTTTTTTTTCAGAGTAACATAGAGTCTCTTATAGGACTCTCTTATGATGTCACCACATACGACGAAGTTTATTTTGGAAACATTATTAATAGACTTAAGAAAAGGATAAGGTTTTTTACTCGATAATCTTTTTCATGTACATGTTTACCGATTACACCAGTATTTCTGAACCAATTTGAATAACATTTAAAATTAAAACAATCTAATTTTCTTTGGAAATGTAGTGCGAATTCGATTAAAAATTATTCTTTTCAACGTTGTTGCATTTATCTGTACACCTAGCGCTACTCACGGTCTTCAACTTGATTTTGTTCGATAGATCTCTGACGAAGACGTTCTTCAACTTCATTATATTTACGTGAGTGTCGCATCATTGTGGCAGTCTTTGAAGGATGCCTATGTTCAGCTTAATAAAGGCTATATGATGATCACATTATCATTGGACATCTCGTTATTAGGTTACGGATAATGTTGAGTCGTGATGCCGAATCCTCCATATTGCTACTTTTATAGGCATTGAACACAATTTTGAAATTAGTCCTGTATGCTTTCGTATTTTAAAAGGGGCCATCATATATAGGTCATAAATGGTAACGCTATGTTTACGATTTAAAATCTTATGAGTATAGTGATCAGTTGCCGCTTAGTCATCGTAGAGATTAGAGACCGATCTCATTTCTTCTTACGGTGCTGCTTGAGGAAGAAGGACGTTTATCATTTTTTTTTCTACTTGAGAAGGAGATATTCCTTCTCAAGTAATTTAACCAACTGCTACCTTAAATCAAAATCCCTAATAAAGGAATGCGTAATTTTACCAACTAAATGATTTATATATTTTAGATACCGAGGTACTTTATGCGTTGATAATTATCACCATGTACTTACCATAAATGTTTTGATGATTAACAATTTCTCCATATGATGACTACCGTGACGGTAAGTCGATAAGTTTTGGCTAAAAATGCTGCACGTGTAATATATTATGTTACCGCTTACGGTTACGAAGTGTACAATAAAATGAACAAAGCACGGACGTTGTACGATTTTCGGCCATCCGTTTAAACGTTACGTATAAGGCTTCATCGAAACTATGGTACAAAGTGGTTATGTGTCCCTTTCTCTCTTATATAGTTCGTCCCTCACGTACACGCAGACGTCATCGCAGAAACCAGCCAGTCAATTGACCGGTATACCGTCAACCTTCAGTTTTTCTTTTATTTATAACTCGCTTCGACTGAGTAAGTTATGCACCATTTGAATGACATAGTGAACTTGCTGCCTACGGCCCTACTAAATAATAAATCTTCATAAATGATACGTGTTTGATACTTATTATTTAAATATTTATAGACATTTGAATCTTCAAAAACTTTGTAGTAAGAAAAATAATTTATCTAATAATGTAAACTTTCATATTGTACCGAATAAAATTGCCAATGTTAAAAGCTCAAAAAAAATTCTTTCATCTAAAAAAAATAGAACAAATATATTTCGAGTTATTTTTTCGTAACTAACTTGATTCGATTAACTCTTTCCGTGTCATAGCAATAGTATACCTAATCAGTATATATGATACTTTGTTAACCAACGGTACGATACGGTTAATCAATAAACAATAGTTATTCAATATACGCTTAAGTTGTGCTAAAATAGAAACACCTTATCTTAATTAAAACGTGTTTAGTATTTAATATATTTATGAAATCCCTGAACCTGGCGTATTTGTTATTGCTATCTCCTCTGAAACTAATTATACGATTATGATGAAATTTAGCACAGATCATCATGTGTTGTCTGTAGTTTCCTAGTATATTTTGTTCCTGATATTATTTACCACCACGTTTTCTTGTCTTTCAAGTTCACTTGTGCAAGTAACTTGCGTAGTTCTTGATGTGAACGAAGCATTGTGCGGTTTAATGAACGGCCAGCAATGGCGGCGGCGCGCGCCCCGATCGCAGTGCGCAGTCGGGCTTGAGCTCCAGGCGGCGCGCGCGCAACTCCACGCTACATCGGTGAAAGGCCGCATGACTCATAGCGACGCCAGACATGAACGAATACGCCGAATATGATTGGAGGCTGCAACAAATGCAGAACGAGCGCCTGTGTGACGTATCAAGGAAACGGCTCACAGATGGAGATAAACAACGGGCCCTCGATGGACTAAAAGAAGCCGTGGATTCAAGCCTCAACCTCGCCCTACGCGACAAGAGTCGATGTCAAGACGACAATTTTTTGCGGCGGTTTTTATACGCGCGCAAACATGACGTGCAGCAGAGTTTCGAGTTATTAGTCCGATATCATCAGTATCGTCGAGAGCATCCCGATCTTTGGGCGACTGCAGATGGAGGCGTTTTACGTGCATTAGCTGATGGCTTGCCAGGTGTGCTGGCGCAACGTGACCGCCGCGGCAGATGTGTACTACTTATGTTTGCATCTAATTGGACCCCGCATGCCTGCCCTCTTCTTTCCGTTTACCGAGCTCTACTACTTACTTTGGAACGAACTATAACAGATATTCAAAATCAATCCAACGGTTATGTTATCATTGTTGATTGGACAGAGTTCACGTTTAAACAATCATGCAGTTTACAAGCAAAAATTTTAAAGTTAATGATCGATTGCCTTCAAGACTGCATGCCTGTTCGATTTAAGAGTATACATTTTATTGGACAACCTTGGTATGTGGAAACTGCACTAGCTGTAATTAAACCGTATTTGAGAGCAAAGACGAGGGAACGAATCGTGCTTCATGGTAACAATTTATCAACGTTGCATGATGCTTTACCACTTGATATACTGCCTGCCGAACTAGGCGGAGAAGGACCCTCCTATAATTCGGAAAGATGGCTAAAGGAGTTTTGTCAGTGTGAAAATATAGATCCGTCCCCAGTGCCTTCAATAACTGCAAATGCTCCACAAGATAACGAATTACCTGCTGCAAAACTTGACAAAGCGTATAAACATAAAGACAATCAAAATTTTTCATTTCACGGTAACGAGAAGAGCGCAAAGTCAGAGTTATTGCGTGATAAAGACTGACCTTTAGGTGCATCGTAATTGCAATATTGTTACATAGAATGGATTTGCCGCTGGCACCTTCACCAGGTGTTAGAGCGATCAGAAAGTATGTGTTTTGTGATATTGAGTGCCTGTTGATTTGTTAACGTCTGGGACCGAAACTAGTTATTCGAAAGCGTGTATGTGAGGTGAAATATTATGACTCGCTTATGAGGTTTCTGAATTAAGTGATGACTTTAATAAAATTACTTTAACCGTGACCTCGCTTAGTGCTAATAACAATTATGAGTACACTACTGCCGTGAATGTACTTTGGGTGGGTTGCTTAACTCGCTACAAATGCACCCGCGTGGGCCTAACGGTTTCGAGTTCTCATTTTAAAATATTTGTTTGAATCGTAACAGTGTATTAAAAGCTTCACTACAATATTCAACATTCGAATATTGCATATTTATGAATCCAAATAATACTCCTCTGAATATTTCTATTATTTATTGGGTACTTGTCTCTAGTAACATTTTTAAATATTGTCATAGGTATATGTAATTAGACTGCAAAATGATACATTGACAGACTGTTAATATTTTGTGAGGCTTGATGCGCATTTACTATTGTTTAAGTTCCGTAAACGTCGATGCGATATGTCTCAAATAGGCGTTGTGTTGTACAAAGTAATTTGAATTCTACGTATGTTTGTTTGAGTGGAACAGCATTAAATTATTTTAATTCATGTCAGCTAATGTCCAGTACCTTCCTATTGTTTTGTTTTATTTGCGTATTGTCTATTGACATTAATCTTGTATTGTCACGTCATATCTCTTTAATCAATATGCTCTCTTAGAATTAGTTTTATACTCCACACGCTTACACTCTTTTGAAAGTCGAATATATTCAATGTATCTCAGTGTGTTCGTTGCTTAAGAATGTGTTATACTTTATTGGTAAATACCACAAATGTTGGACGCTTAGAACCTGATATTACGAGTTATAAAATTGATTCCATTAGATAACTTTTATTTCTCACCTAGAACTAAATAACGTCTAAATTTTAAAATGTTCTGTAGACAGAATTTTGGATTATTGAGGTGATAATCGAAGGTCACGATGAGTGATAATGAAGAGAAGAAACACCTAACGCGTAATTTTCATACTAAACATTAGGTGTCTAATGAATCTAAATATGTGTGAAGAAGAGCGAAACAAAATTGCTTGTTTTTCACAATATTTATAGAATATATTTACACATGTTTTACTTCCTACTTATTTATCAAATACCATGCTTATATGGACTAAGAATAATAGTTAATACAGAAAGAGATTAAATAATATTTACCTAAAATTTTATCTCTTTGCTAATATTGTAAGTTTTGTTATTTTTATTGAAAGAAACTAAGTAATGTTATCAATTAAAACTTAAAAACCGGGGCTGTGGTAACAGTATAATATATCTACTGTTAAGAATGTGTCTGTTCTATGTATTTTCTTCCATATCACCTATTAACAAAACTTATTTAACAAAATATAGTAGAATAGTCCAACTTGTTATATGCGACATATTGTTTCATATAATCGTAGCTCACGCCAGTCGTCACAGTTGGCGATGCGTGGACAATGGGCGAGTCGGCGCACGCGCATGGCTCATGTGAGTCACGTGGTACTTCCGTCGCTGCAACGGAAGGAGCCGCCTCCAATTGTCACCTAGTATTTTAATAGTTTAATAAAGTTATGGAACGAGTATACCATACCTACTACTAGAATTTCATCCAGGGGTACGATATGAGGTTGAAGTAGAAGCATAAACGCATATAAGAATCACGATTGGACCATGGGGTGGGGTATTTGTTTTGAATTTCTCAGTACGTAAGTGACTTGGGTTCGAACTCCAGTGCACGCGTTATTAACATAAACTGCTACTTCAGTGCTTATGTACGATTCAGTGCTAATTTTTGAACCGCCTGTACCGATTTTGACTTCAAGGGAAGGTAGAACTTTGTCAGGAGTACTTTTTACACAAATTTTAAGATTTTTATTAATATAATATCTTGTTTTTAATCCATCCACGCCATCGAAGTTGTGGGTGATACTAAGTATAATGATATGTTGAAAACTTAACAACTGGCCGTTATCGTTAGATAAAATATATCGGAATGTAGGGTATGAGTTATTATGTATTTATGTTATTATGTGAAATCTCCTGCTTAAAAAAGGGGCATGACTAGGGTGAAACTTACTTTACCTTCAGTTTTTATAAGAATAATTTGGGGTGGAGAAAATATATTGCAAAATTCACTAAGTTTAAATTGATCTAAATGACAAAATGAAAAATAGTTAATAGTTATCACATTATTTGCAATTATTTACAATAAGAATAAAAACATGCTTTTATCGGTTTCTTTCTGTATTAAGATTTTAATCTTTGGCCGAGTCAAATCCGTGATCTTTAGGCAGGTGTATGTAAACAGTAAACAAAATTATCTTAAATAATTGACTTAATTTCTTGGAAAAAATTCCAATCAGTAACACAATTTCGGTGATGCATTATATGCAATCATAAAAACAAAGCTAAGAGTGATTTTAATAAACATGAAATAAAATACTGTTATACAATTAATAAAGTTTAAATCATAAAAGCAATTCTTAAAACGAAATCAATAAGATTGCTTAAAAGCTTGTTACAATAAGTGAATATGTAACAACTTTTTGCTGGTAATAAAAAAGTTATTTCATGTATTTTTTAGGCCTCCTTTTAAACCTACAAATGAAATACAATCTCCGATTATATCGTACTTAAAAAAGTGTACTATCTTTCAACAAGCAAGGACAAACGAATTCGAACATCTACGTTGCTACGCAAAAAAATGTTACTCTGAGATTAAAAATAATTGTAGATAAATACGTAAGTTCACAAAAAAAAATTAAATATTTTGAGGAGACTTTTACGGGACAAGATATGTAATGTATCTAGTCCCGTAGGAAAAGTCTTAGGGAAATGCGACTAAATCTTATGGTCTCTAACAGATCGTGGAATAACCATTCCACTAGTCTTTTAGGCTAATCAAATATCATTTGATTAGAAGAAAGAGAGAAAAAGGGCCCCCTTTCCCATCGCCCGATGGGAATAAAAGTTGAATGTGAGACAATGTCAGAGTACAACGTTAGTTTACCTACAACGTTTATTTGACCATATGGATTTGATAAACTTAACTTATTAAGATCTAAAATCTTAAAAAAATCTTAATGACCTAATGTTGCTCGATTAGCCCAACTGATACATGCAGGAACCGATAGCTATGAAAGTGTGTTGCCATTGCATATTATAATTATTTCCAAGAACAATTGATTTATATATTATAAAGCTTGAATTAAAGATCAAGCTACGAGTACCTATATACATACATACATAATTGATAGTGCTAAAGTTTAGTCCGACAAAGAGAACTAACGACAAATATAACTAACAACGACGAAGAGGATATTGTTTACTTTTAGAATTGCGAAATTACTTTGTTCTCTGTAATTCGTCAGTCACAAAGAAGCACGTTCGCTTGTATTTTGTACATATTCATTTTGAAGGAACTTTCATTTTTACTTGCATTATAATGGAAAGAGTTTAAGAGGCTTCCTGTTTCACCATGAACTATGAAAGCGTAGAGGTGTACAATATTTTCAAAAAGAACCTTATGGTTCTTCTTTCGATCCTCATCTATGTAATAGTTGACCGCTCATACACAGATGTTGTTGAACTTGTTTTAGGATTAGATTTTATTACGTTGTTTAAAAAAAGTTACAACGAATAATTAATAAATTTTAGATATAGAGAGAGAGAATAAGCTTAAAATACCTGATGAATATAGCCAACTACTACCATTCGAACTAAATACATTGTACCTGAAACAAAAAAAAACCACAGCCGCTACAAAATAATGCAAAAAATGTGAACACAGTAATATGCCAATTATTATTTTGGAGTTTTTGTTATAAAGCTGCACATGGCACTCTTATCTTATCCGAAATTTTAGATAGTTGCGATTGATGGAATCAATAATGATATTCCCACACGTATCGATAACGTATTCTGTAACTACCTTATTTATGTGTTCTGCTTCATAATATGTTTACGTAACAAACACAAATGCGCACAAAGACCAACTTATGGTGAGGGTCTATAGACAACTACCCCTACATTCATTCTTGATGAACAATTAAGATGTAGGCGCCCTGAGAAACTAGAGGAAGGTGTCCAGTTCTAGACACACAATGGACGAAACGCGGTAATTCTATACTGCTACTTTTCTTTTTGTTGGTTTGGGGTGACTAAAGAGCTAACAGTCCTTCTTATGGTAGGTGTTAATATTATAATTATTATGTATTTGACTCACGTCAAAAACGAGCGTGGACTTTGATAAAAGATCGTATAGGCAATCCATATAGGCAAAAAGGCAGTGCAGATCCAAGTTAGTCATGTAAGAAAGAGTCAAAACGCTATGCACGCCACTATTCCTACTTACGTGTCATAACAATAGAATTTCTAATGTTTCTAAACCTCAAGAATTAAAGAATTTGTTACTTTTTATTTTAGAATAAATTCAAGAAGAAACTCGAAGCAATGTTTTGTGGTAGGTTGGCGGTCGAATCGCGATCCATATCTCGCAACCGGAGAAAACCGCACGACAGTCGCATGTGCTCGTTTTACAGTGAGCGTTACAAAGATGTGCTTTACCAATAAATCAACGTTGCGTAAAAGCATATTAATACTCCCTCCTCAAGTTTCAATAAAAAAAAATATTTCAATAAATTTAATATCGTTAAAAATAAATTTACAGTGTACTACCTGCGTAAGAGTCTGTCTCCCCTTTCTGCTCTTTTACGATAAGAGGCAAATATTGGCACCTTGAATATCTCATGGCAAACCGGTGTAGATTGTAACGATCATAAAACCCTTATGCAAGCCTAAATTCAATACAAAAAACTTTGACCATGAATCTCCGATATCAAACTTTCATTTGGACTTACCGTAGGCAGACGAATCCACTTTTCGCCTCTCCGGAAGATTCGGAAGCTTCGCGCCCGGACTTGCTAAGTACAAAGTTATCGAATTTCCATTAGTCGCCTTTTGCGATACCCACGTGAAGAAAGGGGCAGATTCTTACGTTGCCATTATGGCACTAAAATACTATATCAACGACTAATAAAAATCACTGAATCGCTAAACAATAATTACCAACCGCTACGAAGTATATTGCTGATTACCTACATTTATAAATTTTATATCAAAGATAAAATATCAGTAGGTGTATCTTGATATATGATTGACAGTTGGAGCTGATAATTCACATATATAGTAATAGACTGCGACTTTGCGCTCGTGATAATAAATTTTTAACTCGTCATAGAGATGAAATATGCTACGTATGCGATATCCTATTACAAGCATAATCTACTACCCGTCGCGATTTTATTCAGGTGATTGAGCGACAAACACCCAAACAAACAAGTGTTACTACTAGAATATGACTAAGTTTATATTTATTTATTTGTAAATAAATATTAGAATCATATTTTTATACCATAATTATAACATAATATAATTATAACATAATTGTAATTTAATTTGGCAGCAATGTCTGAGGTGCGAGATTTCTGGTACTACGATTACCAATTCGCTTGCCGAGCGTGACGATTATGGCTAATTCTCCCTATGGGAGAGGCTCAAGTTTTGTTAATATTTACAGTGGACTATTTACAAGCTGTTAAGGTAAGGTAATATAGGGTAAGGCATTAGGAACATGTTTATAAACCAGTGCCATCAACAAAAAAGAGCTATACAAAGACTTTATCTTATTTCTGAAGTATCTAGTATTATATAATTCTTCAAAAGAATGTTATTAAAACTTTTATTTGTGGTGTTAGTATCGCACAAATATTTGTCAAAGAAATGTTACTTGATTCTTATGTACTTCATACTATAAGTAACTTGCAAAACGACTAAGCTTAGCTCAGATCTTAATTTTCTTTAACATAAGTTCACTTAAATAACAATTTAGCTTTTGGCAATCTGAACTAGTGTACCTAATAATTAACCGCTCATTAGTACAGTGACTAAGCGTTTACTTTGGTGTCACGGGTTTGATTTCCGCTTGGGACAAGTATTTGTATGGCCTGCTAATATATGTTCTGGGTCATTGTGTTTGTCCATGTGTCCACTCCGGTATCGTGGCTTGTTAATAACTGAAGGTTTTTTTTTAAATATATGACAGATGTGTAATCCTGCAGCTGTGTAAGGAGGAAACACAATTTGTTCTTACGTTTATATTTATAATGCTTTTGTACCGAACAATTTAAAGTTGAGAATTACATACCCCGAAAATTAAATACATAAGGAATTTAAACGTATACTGTATATTATTTATTTAGCATTATTGTTTAAAGAAGCTTGTTTTGTATGTAAATAACTGACTGATTTTTTTTTAAATAAAACATAAGTGTTACCCATAAAGAAAGCAACGAACATTTCCTTTTATATTCCTGTTGTTAAACAGTTAAAAGTATTGAAAACTGTGTAAGTCTTGTAATTTAAAAAATGTGCCGTGTGGTTGGGTAAAAGAGCCTGCTACCCTATCTATTTTTGTAATAAAAGTGGAATTAGGGAAATGCGAGAAAAAATTTTGAACTTCCAGCCGATGACTAATTATTCGTCTCAACTCTGCTCAACCTAAATTATCTACACCGATGATGCAGTGTGCGAGCGTAAAAGCGTCAACTGCAAAGCGAGGCGATAATGGAAAATCTTCCCATTCGGAGAAAGCTATGAGCAGTTGTGATCTGTTTAGGGGTGCTAGAGAAGAATAAGAATATACCTGACGAATCAGGATACAAGATATTTGGTTAACAATCATTGTAGCTCAAAGAATACCTCATCCGATCTTGATAAAGTGTCTGTAGGTATCTAAAGGCTGCCATAAATGACGGAACAACGAAAAGGACACTTAAAATATTAAAAGCTGTTATGAAAAATATAATATCGTATAATATAGAGTCGAGTCTTTAATCAACGAACCAGATAAATAACAACAACGAACCATAATAATAATTTTAATTTTAATTTTGCTGAGCTGGAGCCATCCATTGCCGTCACTGAGTAAAACCTGGCAGATCGAGTTCGTGACATCATGCGCTCGAAAGTATTTGATGAGGCGCGCAAAACAAATCACGAACCGATTGTTTCATGCCAGCCTATGTTTTGTGACATACCCAGGTATCGGTATGTAGCAGCCTCGGAAAGGGTCCTAATGTTAATGGGCATAGTCTATGACCTCAGAATTAGTGACCTTTACCCATTCGACGTGGAGGATCGCACAATTATCCGTCCCGAGCTCTGTTCTGATTGAATCACAAGTGATTTTCAGCAATTCATTCAGATGGTAGCGATTAGTGGCGAACAACTTGAGGTCATCCGTATAGAAAAGGTGGGTCACTTTTGTCCCTGCCCCCCGAAGCTGAAATCCTCTCCCAGAGCCCTCCAGAAATATGCTGAGCGGGTTCAGAGATAGGCAGTTGTATCGCAAAGGTCGCAGCCACTAGCGGGTGAACCACTACCACCTACCTCACTAGAAGACGTTAAGGGAATTATTAAAAATCTTAAGATCTGCAAGGCCCCGGGAGCTGACGCTATTTCTAATAAGATAATTAAAACGCTCCCAAGCTCATTAATCCTATTGTTATTAGCAATTTTCAATGCCCTCTTTACGATCCACTGATGGAAAAAAAACCATCAGACTATTCAAAACTCTAATTCTACAGACTAGTGGTGGGGAGTATCGTCTCTAGTGCGAAGGTACTAGAGAGTAACCCGGCAGTCCAGCGTGTTGAGAACGTTCAAATCTTCCATTCATGACATGCCAGCTTTCAACCTACCTTTGTCCAGCTGTGCACTTACACTGGCTAATAAAAAAGAATGTGAAGAATCAAGTATTTTTATCGATTAAATTGTCATAGTAAAACCCTACTGAGGCAGTTGCAGTTTTGTGCTTCGATGCGTAAACTAATGCGCCATTGTTTCGTGTTATATTAGCCGAAACCAAGTCTGACCGTTATGACTACAATACCGGTTAAACAAGAAAATATATCAGTCTATGCGTATACATGAAATGTTACGAAATACTATTACTGAATGTCATATTATAAAGAATACTATTTTAAAACTTGATTTTGTGTGAATAGCTTTAAAATGTACCAGTAATCACGCATATATAATAAAAACCACAAATCAGACAATCACAGAAAATAAATAAGAGTAAAGATGCTAGGCATAAACCCTCTCAAATATTGAGTATTTTAGCGGGGAAGATTCACCATAATCCTCTAGTACGGAATAGCGTATTTCACATGTCCTGGAAAAATATTTTTGCACGTTGTTTTTCTTCACAGTCGAGCACGTGGTTAATTCAGCACACAAAATTCTAAATAACAATTTTAGTCGTGCCTGGGGATGGAACCCAGGTCTCACGCGTATGATATAAAGAAGACCCATGAGTTGATACAGCACTCATAGAACATATTTACCACTTTATTACATACTTTTGATTTGTCTAAAAATATTTGACAATTTTAATAATTTTCATTCCTAATCCAAAGTCCAACCTTAACCAGTGTTAGATTACTTTAAATTTCTCTAATAAAAATAAAATTACACTTTTTATCAAATATGATGATTAAGTCCTCTCAATGGGAGAGGGCCTTCGTCCAGCAGTAAACTGATAAGAAGTTGGTAAAGAAGAGGTGTAAGGGAGAATATATCATCTCTTTCTCCAAATGCTTTTTTATGGTAAAGACGGCAAACGAGCAAGCAATTCACCTGATGGTCAGTGATTACCGTCCCCACAAAACATCTGACAACACCAGAGGTGCTGCTACAGGTGCGTTCCTGGCCTTTTAGGGTATTTGGGAAGCATGAGTACCTCACTTACCGAATGAAACGCAGAAGCACAAGATGTCTCTACTTCACGCCGGTATTCTGAGAGGTACAAACCGCTACCATGGTCGAGCCGGCCCATTCGAGCAGCAGCAAAAGCCGCCGCTTGGCTCTACCACGCCTAGAAACCTGCATGTGGTACACTCTACAGCTGAAAATCCATTCGAATTTGCTGAACCTAATTATCACAGACCGAGTGATGGGAAACAGCATCTCAAGTTTTCAAAGGTAAATTTCAATGATGAGAAAAAAGACACATAAGTATCTAGAAAACATTATAGACATCGTATAAGAGCGTTCGTGCATATTTTGAGAAATGCTATTTTATTATTATAGTTTTACATTAGTTTACCTCGCCAAAACCTTACTGGGCTTGTCTAATCTGTAGATGACATTGTATGATAAGAGTTTATCTAGTTTTAGGCGATGTTCACTTGGCTCTTAAAGTGATAATCTCCATTAATATGACAACGTCAGCCTTACGAACATATCTTTTATAACTGACACTTTTTTAAAAAATGTGTAAAGAGGTTTTTTTTTTATGGTAGTGACGGCAAACGAGCAAGCAGTTCACCTGATGGTAAGTGATTACTGTCACCCACATACATCTGCAACACCATAGATGCTGCAGGTGCGTTGCCGGTCTTTAAGGATATTTGGGAGATGGGAGGGAAGAGGAGGGGAATAGGGAGGGGGTGTGGGCCTCCGGTTACCTCACTCACCGAACGTAACGCAGAAGCACAAGATGCATCTACTTCGCGCCGGTATTCTGCGAGGCCGTGGTACCAATCCGGTCGAGCCGGCCCTTTCGAGCAGCAGCTAAAGCCGCCGCTTGGCTCTACCATGCTGATGAATTTGATAACATAAGTTCGTTTAATATATGCTTTGATGTTTAGTCATTTGTCATTTTAATGAAGAAAATTGTTTCAGGATCACTTAAGCCCTTTTTGTTTTGTAAAATTTGGAGTATACTTATAAATTAATAAAATAATAATGGTACTAAACGCCTGACGCCTAAAACGCTGTTTCTCATAACCGTAGTATTTTTCACTACGATATTTTACTAATATTTCCTATAGTCGACTCTCTCACATGTTTTGTAGATGAAGGGGCCAACGTGCACAACCAAAGTTGCTGGTGAATTTCCAGCCTTCAAGAAAGGATCTAATGTATGAACTTAGTAGCCTGAATTACTAATTAATTTAACATAAAAATGCATAAAGATGCAACGTCTCTCTGCAAGGCCAGTGGTTCAAACTAATCAGAAAGAATGATCGTTTACGTATCGAGCCGGCCTTCGTTCAATGAGGTGAAATGGAATGAGCTGGTACTGTGGTGCCCCGGCCCAGTGATGAAAACAGTATTCCAGGGCCGAACTTACGCCTTGTAAATTTGCAAGCGGTGGACCAGCGAAAAATACTATGCCTTTCTACTGAGTAAGTTTTTTAGAAGATTCTGTCCCTCCGCATGATGAAGGAACTGAAAGTTGCTCGATGTCTTAATGCCATGGGATATGAGCGTAATATAGGTATATGTATTCTATTACACCGCTACCATGATGTTTACGAGATCTTTTATAAATGTACCTACGTAAATTCTAGTCATAGCTTCATGCAGGTGGCGAGAGTGAATTTCAAAACAAACGAATCTAATACGGTAACAAACTGTTGCAAGATGATTCCTTATTCTTAATTCCATATTTTGACTCTCGAAGTATAATCTAATAGTGTACCTATTCGATTATAAGTCAAATCAAAGTTGTTATAAACCCACCGATAAAATTTTCCAGGTTGCAAGTTGTGTATTATTTATTAATTTACAGTGTTCCAATCACATTAATAAAAAGGATTTGAAAAAGGCGAAATTAACTATTTTTGGCTTTCTGTTCTAATTATATCCAGGACGTGAAGGAATATTGTTACTGTCGTATAAAAGGAAAATAAAAATCACAGTAGCAGACGCTGATCCCAGTCATCGCAATACGAATATACACCACATACCTATATTTTCGTTCAGGTATTTTTTTGAGATGGTTAATTCCGCTATTTCTCGGACTTAGATTATCTAGTATATATGTGTTATTTGATATGGTTTTGGAGCCAGAATGGTCCGCCGCGCTGGTTTAATGTGGTTCACCATATTCTCGAAATATTTTCTGTCATATGGAACAGCGTGAAAAACACTTCTGTGCCCCACCCCAAACCATCTCAAACATTGAGAGGACTCCGTTGCCTGGGCAAACACAAAGTGGGACAACATATTTTTACTTTAAGTATTTATATTATATATAAATAATCATACGAGTACTGAGTTACTGGTTGTTAAACACGATCCCGTGAAAAGATTGTAGAACTTTGTTATCCGCTATTTAATAACCCAGTAAAGTTTTATGTAAATGTGAACCAGTTTCAAATCATATTTTTTTATTATTAGCAATAGCATTTCTGAAGAGGAGACGTGCTGAAACGCAGTCTGAGTAAAGAGTATAGTAGAGCAGTGGGACATGTGACTTACTTTATACATTTGTTTGTATAAAAAGATGAATACGATCATGACCGGAGATCAAATTTGAAAGGTAATTGTGAATTGAGAATTACTATACTTTCCAGAAATTAAAGAAAATGTTGTTACTCTGTGATGTAGTTTTTTCTTGAAGTTGGAACGAGTTGGTGGTCGCAGTACCCAATACCGCTCCTTAGATCCTTTTGGGCCTCGCTCCTTAGACCCTTTTGACCTAACATATTCAGCCTAGTGTATAGTAGATATACACTAACTAGGAATACTACAGATGGAGAGGAAGATTTTCTTGCGACGCTGCCACACGACTTTTTTTTTTAATATAGTTGTATAGCATACATTTATTTTAATCTATTTGTATAGTGTGATGTTTCTATGAAAAGTATTTTTTTTCTTTTGACGTCCTTAATTCTTTATTGTTCGTCGGTATTTCTCATTCGAAGTATGTATGAAATTATTAAATAAAGTAATTCACATAATCTAGTTTAAAATTAAGTTTCAAACCGTTAAACGGTTAAGAGATGACTTCCGTGGTAACAATATGCTTCACATTTCACAGCTTTGAACTAAGTCTAGTTTGTGCTAACACATACAATGGAAAGATGGGTGAGAGTGGTACCTGGTTGTTCTCTTTGTGTTCGTAACTGTACAGGAACCGGTTTGAGATGTTTACAAAGTTATAATAAGTCACTTGTTATAATACGCGATTACGCTAAATGCATTTGAAAGTTGTTGTATGACGATATGGAATAATAATAATACTTAATAAAAATACAATTGGCAGTCTGACGATAGTGATAGATAAAATCTCCCAGTAACCCTTCATGTATACTACTGTAATAACAATAGCAATACTATTTTTGCAACACTCAGATTTCTCGAAGTAAAAATCAAATAAAATTACCCTATAATTTAAGAAATACTTTATTTTTACCGTAACTATAATAACATAGTACCAGCATGCAATATTTTTCAATTATCTTAGAATTGTTTTACATTGCTATGGTATGGAACGAATATATCTTATAAATAAACGTGTGGATCAGACACGCTCAAGCAAGCAAGCCGAGGCACCGTGCACGCTGTGTAACACAAAGCATACTCATTGTTCTTTACGTTAAGAAGGTGAGTTCGCACTGCAGCTTTAAATACAAGACGATTTCGAAATTCTTTTCAATTCCATCGTGGCCACTACTTGACTCAATTAAAAATACCTATTTAATTTTTAGTAGGTACTAAAATTCCTTTTTTTTGTTCTTTCTGTAACATATTTTCGAGGTAGCATACGTTAGTCATGCTTGGCTTGTCGCCACCCTCAACACCTGCTACCACTTACCAAATACAGTACAATTACAATATTTTTATGTAGTAAAACTTTATTTTAATCTTTCAAACACATGCTGGGACTAAGTTAAGACTTTATCTTTATAATATCTGCATATCATTTCTTATTACTTTTATTTTGTATCATTATTTTTATTTTATAACTAGCGGCTACCTGCGACTTCGACCTCGTGTTCATAAATTGTATCCCAAGATAATTCTTATATCGTTGTATAAAACCGCCTGTAACACTTCTGGTTTGGGAAACATAAGCAAGAGTTTAAAAGGGCCATCAAATTCCGTAAAATTTCTTTTAAGTTAATATATATATATTCACGCCTTGTTACCAACGGGGTAGGCAGAGACAATCTTCTTCCACTTGCTACGGTCCTGACATACGTCTTTCGCTTATTCCACTTTCATCAATCTTCGCATACATACTCGTTGGTTTAGAGAACTCTTGACCTGGCCTTTTTTCAGAACTTGTCCGATTTGATAGTTAAAGTTAAAGTTAAGTTAGTTAGTTTATTTAGTTAGAAAAATCCGTTACATACATAATATATATTCGTTACATAAATACAAATAGGCACATACAATGAATTGTAACATGACACTTGAATTCCATTATTTTTTTGGCTATTTAGGGAATCACGTATTTAAAGTCGACAATTTTTCTTTTTTCTTCACTCATCTGTGAAATTTTGGAATCAGCATATTCGGATAGATTTTCCGCCATTAGTCGCCCACCATCCTAGCGATGATATCTATATAGGCCTGTAGAAGTCCACAGCTGGCCATGAAATCGCCTATGAATACGCCTAAACATGGGAGATTTGCCTATACTCACCACGCAGCGTGTAGGTGAGGTTGACATTTGGAGGAAATGATGCTGTATTTCCTTTATTACATATCCCATATTTAATTATTTTATTAGTTGCAGTTTTATTAATCCCGTAATCAAAATAATCTTTAATTACGAATCAGTAACGGTCTTTATACCGTGAAAATTCAAACAAAAGCAACAAGAAATTTCTTAGTGCTTGAGTAAGATTTGCATAATTGTCACTGTGACGTAAATTCGTGCGATTTAAACTACAATTATGGACATATTTAGAGAAACACAAAAAAAGAGACAAAATTGCATTAAACATAACGGGTTTATTTAGAGACTGATTGAAATTTATCAGTAAAATTAAACAAACAAAACTAAAACTAATTAAAAAAAACAATAAGAGAAAAAAAAATGAATACCGTATTTAAAATTATAATTTTGAACTTTCATAGAGAAAATTTAAATTTGTTCAAAGAACAGATTTTTTATATTTGACAAAGCTTGTAATTTCCGTCATATTTCTAATTAAACATATTAATAATAGTGACAAATAAACAAATTTATTTATTAACGTACAAATGTTGCAAAGCAAAAAAATGGGATAAGAGTAATTTAAGCTAAAGCAATAGAAATAAACTACGACAAGACAGAGAATTTCAAGAGTACTCACGTGAATTTTATGTAAAATTTTTATTCTCGTAGTAACACTGGTCAATAGAAGTTTGAATGGAGCTTGTGCCACGGGCAACATTTAGCCGTACGGTACAATCAGGTATGCACCGTTAGCTAATTACTGCTGCTCATAAGATATACGTCAAACTTGCGACTGCAGTCCTTAATAGAAAATTATATCGACGACTATATAGTTAGAATGTATGAAACTGTATTACTAGGAAATGCATTTTATTCTGATTGGTTTAAGTACGTATCGTACGTATATTGGTATAAGTATGTATCAGTGCCTCTAGGAATTTTACATATTGTATATCTAAGCTTTCGGGTCCACTATCTACTACGTGGACCCATCACGTCTACGGAAGTACGTAAATAGTCGATTCATATATCATATTCACCATCCTCAACCTCTAAACAATTTACTGCAATACAGAGGCCTTTCCGAAGTTGAGTTGGATTTACCATAGTCGTCACGCTAGGGTTTTTATTATTCTCTTCAATCTGGATAATTTAGGCCATATTTGAGGTGGTTATTCTGTTATCGGTCAGTGGCTATAAGATTTATAATTTAGTGTTTTACTACACTAAATTGGTGTTTTGTCGAACTGGCCAATTTGATCTCAAATAATCTGGCGTTTGGTTAGAATTCCAAATTCAAATGTATTTCAAATTTAGGCTTGTGTATTTGTGTTTCGAATTTAGAGTTCCATTTGTTTTCGCACTATTTGTATTTTCTTTGACATCCTTCTGTTAACAAAATGGAAAACTTGAAATAGCACCATCCTCATCCTCTAAATGTAATAACTGTAGCACCAGCGCTGCAGAAACAGCTCGAATGATTAATGATATGTATGGGAAGCTAAGCTAAAGCAATAGAAATAAACTACGACAAGACAGAGAATTTCAAGAGTACTCACGTGAATTTTATGTAAAATTTTTATTCTCGTAGTAACACTGGTCAATAGAAGTTTGAATGGAGCTTGTGCCACGGGCAACATTTAGCCGTACGGTACAATCAGGTATGCACCGTTAGCTAATTACTGCTGCTCATAAGATATACGTCAAACTTGCGACTGCAGTCCTTAATAGAAAATTATATCGACGACTATATAGTTAGAATGTATGAAACTGTATTACTAGGAAATGCATTTTATTCTGATTGGTTTAAGTACGTATCGTACGTATATTGGTATAAGTATGTATCAGTGCCTCTCTAGGGAATTTTACATATTGTATATCTAAGCTTTCGGGTCCACTATCTACTACGTGGACCCATCACGTCTACGGAAGTACGTAAATAGTCGATTCATATATCATATTCACCATCCTCAACCTCTAAACAATTTACTGCAATACAGAGGCCTTTCCGAAGTTGAGTTGGATTTACCATAGTCGTCACGCTAGGGTTTTTATTATTCTCTTCAATCTGGATAATTTAGGCCATATTTGAGGTGGTTATTCTGTTATCGGTCAGTGGCTATAAGATTTATAATTTAGTGTTTTACTACACTAAATTGGTGTTTTGTCGAACTGGCCAATTTGATCTCAAATAATCTGGCGTTTGGTTAGGAATTCCAAATTCAAATGTATTTCAAATTTAGGCTTGTGTATTTGTGTTTCGAATTTAGAGTTCCATTTGTTTTCGCACTATTTGTATTTTCTTTGACATCCTTCTGTTAACAAAATGGAAAACTTGAAATAGCACCATCCTCATCCTCTAAATGTAATAACCGTAGCACCAGCGCTGCAGAAACAGCTCGAATGATTAATGATATGTATGGGGAAGCTAAGCTAAAAGAAAGCACGATACGTTTTTGATTCCAACGTTTTCGTTCTGGAGATTTTGACCTCCAAAACACAACCCGGGGACGCCGGACACCCAAGTTGGCAATGAAGAGTTAAAAGTGATCGTGGAAGCGGATTCATCGTAACCTACGTCAGAGTTAGCGGCAGGTTTCTATGTAGGTGACAAAACAATTTTAATTTACTTGAAACAAATTGAAAAAGCGAAAAAGCTCGAGAAATGGGTACCGCATGAATTGAGTGAAGCGCAGCAACAAACACGCATTTAGTGCTGCGTTACATTACTCAGGTTAACTGGACCTGGCTCACAAGGTGAGCAACATGCGGGGAGGTATGCTGACCAAAATTATTCCAGTAGTCGTGCGAATGGCTAAATCGCAGTCAGTGACGGCCCGCTTATAGCTCAAATGCTTCTGCATGCTGCGATGCTCTTCTATTCTACCCGCATCGTCCGTCGGTTTCTTTCCCATTCCCTCTAACTAAGGGCTTCCGTCTGGTAGGGCTATATTTTTTATTTTGTTAAACATACATTTTATGTATATTACATATCTAATTCTATTATATTATTTTATAAATTTATATGTATTTATATTCATATCTCAACCCGACGTGCATATTAAAGGAAAATTCCCAAATAATTACAATAATAATAAGCTCTCACGACCGTATACTCATACGTCTATAAAATATTATGCTCGCAGCTGAAGTTGCTTCTTCTTCGTCAAGTGTGCTTTACTGCAACTGTGGATACAATAGATACATATATTAATAGATAGAATTAGGTCTCATTTTTTTTTTATTTTTTTAAGATGTTTTATCACTCCGAAAGGTTAACAGGCAAGCATGCTTTTACCGTTATGTCCGCCTTTTGGTCACATTTTGAATATGGTTTAATAAAGAAAATATAAATAAAAAATACCTACGTCTTTGGACAAGGTCCGCCATTAGAGTTACAATTTAAATCATAAGCAGAACATAGGTTATTATAAAAGTGGTTAAAATGTAAGGACTTCGGCGACTATTCAATAATCTGTGATTCTTATTTATATGTCTGTGGTGTGTTTCATTCCGTTGGTATTTCACGTCTTGCTACAGTTTGAACATGGCTGACATAGTTGAGGAGGAAGGCACATAGTACTTTTAAGGAAATACGTAATTAATTTAATTTCGATAAATCTCAAAGCAATACGATTAATGTTATCAAGTGAATAATTTTGTTAGTATATAAAATAAATGTAACACTGGTTGGCTGCTAAAGTTAGAACAATGACTAAAACGCGCGAGCGAAATGCTAAAAACTAGTCCCAGCAATGTTTAGTTTCATGTTTAAAAAATAAATAGTACTCGTCGTTTGAAAATTAATGCGATTGATAACGGTTTAATTAAATAAATTATCATTCAACATTATAAATAATTTAAAATCACAGAGAAATACACATGTATATTTATCTATAAATTTATTTTTTTATTTCCACTGATTGACGTGTTGTAGATTCATATACATTTGGTCATGTCCAAGTATAAGACATGTGTATTGCTATCCATGTAAATTCCAATACTTTATTATATCAGTAGATTCTAGATCTGCAATATTTTTTTTTAAATTTCATTGGCTTTCGATTAACAATAATAATAATTGTATTATTTATGGAAGCCAACCACCCAGAGACAGATCTTTTCTTACTAATGACTGAGTGACATCCACAGATAACAAAAAGGTGAGTGGACTCCATACAGCCAAAAAATACCTTGCAAATATTGTTTTAGTAAGTACTTATTATAGGAAAATTGAAATGTAGTAGATGGTTAAAGATCGATTTTTGATCTGTACTCTTCAAAGCGATTTTTAAATAGACCTGTTTCGCAAGAAATCGATACAAAATCAAAGGTGAATCTTCGATTAAATTGAATCGAGATAGAAAACCCACAGATATACAAGAACAGATGGCTTATACTAAAACAATTTTTTTCAAGATACTTGAGTCGTAATTCCTGCAATATATGTTGTCATAGGCATTCCATAGATGGCGTTATAATGATTTTTGTGACCCATTTTTTTAATGTGGAGTATTCATTGTCACAGAATGTTCAATGTCACACGAGTGATGTGATATTCAAAAACGTCACTTTTTATTAAATTTTTATCATTCAGGTCACAAGTCACAATTGAATTGATGATTTCATTTCATTCCCAATTCAAAGGCATTAACATCTTAGCTATTAGAAAGTGAACAAATTCAATTTGACCTGGTTAGGTGCATTTTATGGGATCTTTAACCTCTAAATTTATTAGAACTTCAACAATGGCCAATTCAGTTGAAATTAAACAGTTCATCAAAGATGCGATTGCTCAAGACAAAGTAGTTGTTTTTTCAAAATCATATTGCCCATACTGTACTCTAGCAAAAACCGTAAGTGTTGAATTTATTTCACCATAATTTTTAATATGGGGAGAATGATCGGATAGTACCTACTGTACTAAGATTCGTCGTATAATTTTCTTTCGTGTGTAGTTTATTTTTAATATTTCTAGTAAATGCAGATATATTTGATTAATTTACATATATTTTTCATTATTACAAACAGGTTTTTGAAAAAGTAAAACAACCAATCAAGGTATTTGAGCTAAATGAGCGGGATGACGGCGACGCTATTCAGACAAATTTGGCAGAAATCACCGGATTTAGGACAGTAAGTGAAATTATCAATAGTTTACCATGAGGCAAAAACATGACATCAGCCTATCAACAATAACAAAATGTGACATCCGAGTTGTTAGTCAGATATAAATTTAGAAAATCATATAGCATTTTCCTTATTTTTGCTTAATTAATTCCCTGGGCAAACCTAGTGCCAGACAGTTTATTGAGCCATCTTTTTTATACTAGTGAAATGTAAATAAATTGTGGATTGTTATAGAAGAAATTAATTGAATCTGTTAGAAACAAGAAAAATTATATATGGTAATACCCCCAAAGTTTATATATATATGGATTGTTATTTTTATTTTTCAGGTACCACAAGTATTCATAAATGGAAATTGTGTGGGAGGTGGATCTGATGTAAAAGCTCTTTATGACTCAGGCAAACTTGAACCTATGTTGATAGGTTAAATTAAATTGCACAATTTGAACATGTCGAGTGCATGTAAAAATTAAAATATATATATACCATATATATTAAGGACAATCACTAAGTTTGTTAGTTTTTTAAATTTGAAAGTACATTTTTTTTATGAGACAATTTTAATTGTGTCAAAATATGTTGCTTTGTTATACTTTAATTATAATTTAATGTTGTGTACTTATATTTTCATATGAAATAAAGCATTTAAAATGTTAATTTTTCTTGTTTTAATTTTGTCAGCTGTATTGAATGTGGCTTTCCAATACTTGATATGTTAGAAAAAAAAATGGGTTATTTTTGTTTGTATAAATTTCTTTTTGGAAATGCCTGATTTAAAAAAAAAATTACTTGTGGAGCAACATACATAATTCCCGATGAATATAATTTTGGCATGTTTAAAGTTTTCTATTAACTAGTGTGAAGCTGGGATGTGTCCTGGTTATGTTTCATTTTTATTATTAGAATATTTAAGGCTGTTAACATGAAAAAAAGTACGAAACATAATTTTTACTTTTAAATTTATATTTACTTACATAATGCCTTTAAATTGAATGTAAACTCATTTTTTTGTATAATTTATTCAAAACATTTTAAATTACATTAGAATATATATATACATATAGAATATATAATATAACCTTTTAAAGGGGAAACTTAAAAACGACAAAATCGGTAACTCTATCCAATTTATTAATAAGGTTTGCTGATCTGATGTAAAATGAATTTTGCCTATATTTTGTGAAACTATGTGAAATATTAGGATATATTACTTGTAAAGAAGTTGCTAAAAAGGCTATCACTTAAGCAGATAAGTGAAATCAATCTCCATTCTGCAAACTTATTGACGGTAAGTCGAACGGAGGTTTTTACCTCTTTAAGAGGGGTAGGGGGTTGCTCCGAGCATCCCCTAGTTTTCTGTCGGAGGTTTTTCCTTCGTTAACCGGATCCTGCAGCCTGCTGCGTCGTTGTTACTTAAAATATTTTACTTGCGGGTTTTCTGCTCGCGAGTCTCTTCCGCCGAAGTTGTCAAGGCCACCGGGCCAACAGCGTATCTCAAAACCGTGGCGGTTTTAATCGGTCGGGCACTTATTGCTAATCCCGTCATAACCGATTACTGCCTTCGGTGACTGGTAGTATTTCGCACCTTTACCCCACGTAAAACTATTGATACAAGTGGCAGTTAGATCTCAACAAGAACCCTATAGACGTCTATTGACTTTCTTCACCATACTATCAATGTGTTTCTCATAAATTAGCTGTGAGTCATGTATGACCCCTGAGGATCGTATCTCATCCACGATTTTAAGCTCTCCTTTGAGTTTCTAAACAAAAGGTAAGGTGTCAACCGTCTGTATCAATTTCCACGGATACATAATTTTTCGATTCCAAACATTACATTCTCTTTGCCTTTTGGGTTTGGTTACGGAACCTTAAAAATGATGAGGATTCCAAGTATATTCATATATTAAATAGGGGTTAAAGGTTAACGTTGCTGTTTTAATGGAGTCATCAATTTTAATTAAAATTAAACCTGCATAATCTGAGATTAGTGTTTAAAACTTTATTTACACAAAAACTTATTGAAAAAACATAATATTGTTCTGAATTAAAAATATGACATTCTATTATTTGACTGTTACTTGTTTTTACATTCAGTATTTGAGTTAAACTCGGCAATGCAGCGTTAGGAGAGGATATGAGTATCGCACTGTGCGTTTTTGATTTAATCGCTTTCGTAGTGCTAACTTCGACTACAAGACTAAACCACGAGGAAGACCAGAACACTAAGGTAAATAACGATGAATTGCTCCATGATAACACAAGACGACCTCATACTGCTTGACGAATCAATTTCATGCAAGGAAGTAGACTTTGTAGAGTCCAGATCTGCAGAGTTCTATCGCAGCTAAAGCATAAATGATCTTCCCTCGAGATGGCAGAAATATATAGATAATGAGGGTAATTACATTGGTTTACTGAATATATTTTTTTGAATCTCTAATTTTAGGACACAAAATTAATATAGTATTTCTCTTGTTTTTCGTATACATGACATTATATATGTATATTATTGATATTATCATTTATAGTATGCAATATCTTATATTATGGGCCTATGAGTCTGAAACTTTAAAAGTAAAATATAATATAATATTCACACGAAAGATCGCTGTCCAGCAGCACATCGTGTACTACAAATTTCCACGTGCACAATACAGTTTCAGCAAAGCAGTTTCGATTTAACGTTGCTTGGGAAATGTGTTTTGTTCAAACTTTTTAACAGCTACTACTTACAATTCACGACGTCTTATAAGTACGACTCGCACTTGAATATATATTTTTGATAACAATTTGATGTGTCCTTCACTATTGTAAAATTGTCAAAACGGCTATCATAGCGTGCCGCTACTGCAGTAATGCATACCAAACTTGCACTTGCATACCAAATTTCACCTAAACCCGTTCAATAAATTTAGCGAAAACAGACACACAAAAATTAAAAAATAAAACCGAATTCGCATCAATTTAACCCATTAAACGTCATCTACATATTTTTTTCGAAAATATTAAAATTACCATAATCATAACAGTCTAGTATATCCCCGCGGCTTGGCTTGCGTTAAGTTCGAGCTAGCAATACAATTTTAGAGGCCTCAAACTAAATGGAAATCACTTGGTCTCGCAGTAACTTTAGAATTCCCACATCAGTAAGTATCCTTATGGATGGACTTAATTGGGAAATAAATTTGAAGAAAATGTTTAAATTGGAAAATATCTGCTTAACGTCTTTGAATGATGTCCTTCTGGCTAATTTCGGTGACAATTTCCGAATAGTAATAACGGCAATTGCTAACTGCGCAAGATAATATTTCTAACTACGTAATATTACAATTCCTCGTAAATCACTAATTTATTATTATCTTCCTTTAATATTGCCTAATTTTTCAAGTGTTAATAATCGGTATTCATATTGTTATTTAGTTTGTTACAAAAATACGATGTATGCATATATATCTTATTTAACTATGTCAGACTGTTTGAGTCCATTGCTGGTCCTCCAACTAAAGCTGGTATTCCATGTATGTAAGATATGCGTATGTTATATTTAATTAAGCAAGTAATAAAGTAACAGGGACGGACTAGTAAAAATAATCGAGAGAGAGACAGAACATATTTTTTTATTACGTAAATTAATTTAGAGTTTTAAGTTAATTGCTCCACTTGCACAATTATGCAATGGAGCAAGGTACCGTACCTGGGCTAATTGGTGAGACGCTGCCGGCGTGGCTGGAGTGGCCCGCGGATGTAGACGTGACTAGGAGATTTTGTGGGTGTTGGTATCTACCCGACCGCTCTGGTGGTATGGCGGCCGTACGCTGCTTTATGCCACACGCTCGTCCAAGAGATGAGCGAATACAAGGGGCTTCTGGAAGCCCAAGAGGGTAAAAGGGAACTCCAAGTCGGAGTTGACACGTATCCTGGGCTTAATTAGTCGGACAATGTTCGCTCCGCGGAAGAGAGCTGGTATTATTACTTGCGAGAAAAGGGATGACAGAGCATTTTGATCTCCTCTCACCACCAGTCACGACCAAAGATTATCGCAGTTAGATAATGGATACTATAGATATAACTTAATGATATGATGCACCTAGAGGTATGCCCTAACAAGTATTCAATAATCCGAAAGATATTATCATTTAAATTATAATTTAATTATTAGTTATTATTGAGACTAGAATTTTAAGAGTTTATTTTACAAAATTTAGCGTAAAACGCTACATCCACTAACCAAACAATGTCTTGAACGTGTAAAAGGGGATGAGGGGATGGAGATGCCGCTACGCATCACTAGTCTGTGGGACACGGGTTCGAATGCATGCAATCTATTCGTATTCGAAATATTGCTTATATTGATGTTAATAATAACTGATAATCTGTATGTTATATTGATTTATCTGAGAAAAAGCAGTGCATAAGATATTATTAAAAAAAATCCTGTGTTAAGAGCCGATACTAATTCTTTTTTTTTAAAGAATTCTAGCAATGCTTTTTATTAAGTAGCATTACTAATATTTCTGTTAACCCTCCAACTAAGCTCACAGCTTGTATCTGGAGTGGTTATGGTGGTAACCCGCACCCAAACCCATTTGACTATTGGCGCTTGGCTCGCCGATACGAATGCTAAAACAGTAAAAGCTTTTGTCTGTGTGTCTGTTTCTCTGTGTTTCTGTTTATATGTCCAAGCTTCACACAATAATCTAGTTGTTTTTTCTCTGAGAGTTAAAAGGGCCCATTTGTGGTTTGTGGTCGCAAGAATAATATTTATTCTTAAAGTAACATACTTCTGAAAGTCAATCAACATTTAATAGGTATAATCAAAGGTTTAAGGCCGAGATAATTTAGTTTTATTGCAATATTATCATCATCAATTCTGCTTATCACAAGCAGCTTGTAGCAGTGAACTGCTAGACCACTTATTTTTCAACAATACGAACAACGCTTTTAACTAGAAGGTAACCGTACAAATTAAGCTTAACCAACAAGACAATAGTCAAAGGCGGGGCTCGAACCTTAGATAATTTGTCGAACCTTAAATTATTGTTTCGTACTTCGCACTCTAAATCATTAGTCTATTGGCGCTTATAATTCTTTGCTGCACCCCTTGAGTCTAAATCTGTTCGTATTAATTCTACAGATTTAAACATAAATCCTTCAGGATAAGTCGCTTGTTCCCTTCCTAAACGCTTTATTACGCACACGGGATGAAAACATCAGGCCTGATCAAGGCCACTACGCGCAGCCTTAGGGGTGACAGATATCCAGCGTACGCTACTCGCGGTGTTATATTACCTATGCCATTGATAAAAGCCTCGTTTTCGCGTAACGCTATAGCCTTAGCGACAAGGAGAAGTAAGCGTGAAAGAGAGAGCCGATATTTGTAGTCGGCACCCTCGCAACCCCAGTTACCGCCGCCCTAGCAACTGCTTTGTCCGTCCACCACTAGTCGGCGCTCGCGAGCCCGCCCTTCAACAACATGTTGTAACGTCTTATTTTGTTCAGTTTAATGTAAACAAACTGTATTGTTTTTAGCATTTGTATTTGCAAATTCGATTCTGGCAGTAATTAACTAAATGCCACGTATACGTGTATAAGTAGGAGTCTAATATCATTCGCAATGTGATTTGTGAACGAGGCATGTCCTTTGGGTGAGAAAGCTCAAGGTAAATATTGAAATAACATTACCACGCATAATTACCTAAAATTTAAAACGCAAGTATTTGTTTTCGTAACGATTTAGTGTATACAATACAGATATCAAACGTATTATACTTAAGTATTTCGATATTTTGCTTTTTCTAATAAAAGTGTAAGTTGTTTGTACATATGAACAAACAACTAACGCGTTCGAGTCTTAAAACAAATTACGTTATTAGAAATTCAGGATATTTAATTTCATAAAATCCTTAATTCACATACATACGAATTCATTTTGGTTTTATGTTTAGAGAAAATTATATTCTCTCTCTAGAACTTCAAGCGTTTAGCTATCGAAGTGATTTTATTTAAATATATTTAAAATATGTCGCGTTCAATTTGAAATTTAAATTCAAAATTTGTAATAAAAGTTTTTAGTTCTGTTTAGAAAATTAGATAGTTATATACTTAGAATAATATTTTAGTAATGTAAATAAATGATATTTAAAATTTTCTTAACAATATCCTATGAAAGCATGGCGTTTTACCATTGTTTCATTGCTATAATCTAACCTCTACGTTTTCGCTGCGTAGCGTAATTTTCCGAACGGAGTTTACGGGCGACGTTTCGGCGGGAAGGGATGTTTAGGTGGGTGAGGGTGCCACCCACCACAGACAATATAAGGCAACGGTTAGTTCATCCGACGACCAGAGAGGCCGCGACTCTCCGGGCGGTAACGTAGCGCCTTGGTTGTCGCGTAACCGTGCTACGCGGAACTTTGGTAAACTTCCCCGATTTCGTAGCTGTTGATTATTAGTGACAAGATGGTAGAGTACTGAAAAAAACTACCTAATTTGGTAAGACTTTGTATTTAGAATAGATTATTTATGTAAAGTAGGAGTAATTTATATGATTACTCCTTTTCCTACGCTATATCTATACTGATATAAAAAATTCTTCGTTTTTTGTCTGTGCGGATTTAACTTGTCAATAAATTGAGATCCCATAAATGCTATTTACGCTATGTTTTATCTTATTTAATATTACAAAAAATTGTAAAATGTCTGACCGGATTTAAATGTAAAAAAATGGTCAGAAATGTAGATTGTGCCGTGGTGAATAGGATTTATTCCACACATTTATTTATATTGTATACACATATGCACACACACATATATGTATATATATACATAATCTTTATCTTATCTCTTTGACTTTTCTTAAGTAAAAATTATGAACACGCGTGCGAATCCAAGTGTTGCTACCGCTAACTAAACTCATAATTTGGTTTTACTTTATTTCTGACATTTATTTTTTATTGATGACAAATTACTATTTACGTAAATATTTAAAGGTGTAATGTAATGCGATGGGTGTTTAGATATTCAGACATTTCTATCAACCGTAAACTTATTGTAAGAGCATTTTCAATGGGAACTGTCCAGAATACTGTTGATTTTATGAAAGGAATCCTTCCTTTTGTGGTTATAAATGCACAATGGAACTTAAGCAATATCCAGTCGACCTAGGGCGGTCAGAGGCCTGGAGTTTTGTGTCTTTTCAACACATTGTTTAACAAAGCTTATTTGGGATTCTTCTTGGTCGTGTCCCATCATGTCTGATGATCGTGGTTGGTGGGAGTTGTCCTGCCACGAATCCAGTTACGCCATCGTTTTCGGCCCATTGCGTTCCTCACCACGTCGTAAAACTTTTGAGAGACCAAACACGTGATCTCTTGCCTTCAGTATATTCAACAACGATTAACTTTTCTAGATTTTCGTCTGCCTTTCTCATTAAATGGCCAAAGTAGCTCATGAGGCGTTGCTCGCAGATTGTGGATAGTCTCGTTTTATATTGAGTTCCGACAGTATCGACAGATTGGTACTCCTAGCTGTCCAGTACCACAACTCTAAAGCATCGATGCGCTGTCTTTCTCTTGCCTTGATAGTCCAGGTTTCGGTTCCGTACGTAAATATGGGAAATACAAAGGCTCGCACAAGTCGTATTTTGGTGTTTCTGGAGATTCCACGGTTTTGCCATATTCTCTTGAGTCGTGTCATGGGATCTGTAGCCATACCTATGCGCCTCTTAATTACAGGAACACAGCTACCACTGTTGCATATCTTAGACCCCAGATAAATAAAGTCGTCGACGACCTCTATGCCCTGGATTGTATGATGAGCTTCAGACAGGACGCCGGCGCGATCCACAATCATTATCTGTCTGTAAAATTTTTTTTATGAAATTGTAAAAAAAAATGAAGTAATCGTGGGCGAAAATCTAATGATACTGATTAGCCTAAACGATGTCTCAGAATAAATATTGTGGTATCGATTCCTAATATACATCAGGATTTAATTCTCATCGTCGTTACAAACGCCAGTTATGCTATATTTCAAAAACCTGTATAGCAAAAGCAATTCAAATGCTTTTGTTATACAGGTAAGGAGAAATATACTATGTTTTTATTTTAAAATAATTCAAACCAACCCCATGTTAGCTACGAGACGGTCTGAAACTGTAAATAGGTATCAAATAAATGTAATACAAAATAATGTTACAGTAAATAAATGTTATTAAGTTTAATAAATGTTATATATTGCATGGGAAATTTCTATTATTCATCACTTTTTACCAGTGGTTTACGCTGCACGTCTTACGTTTACTTAAGTTATAGGTTTATTTAGTCGATAGCGATCTTAGATTTGGCTACCAGTTTAACACCACATATTTGTTTTAATTCGTCGGAAGCGTTAGGTTATCTAAAACATATATGATGTTCTGATTTTTTGTATTTACGCGAACACTGCATATTTGAAATGAAACTTATATCGAATTTTATTGCGTTTAATTTTTGTTTTTATGTTCCACGTCACAGCACCCGTGGTCCTGGGGGACTGTCTCATGTAATATCTGTAAATAAAAGTTTTCTTTAAAATATATGATACTATATGAAAACTGGGTTAATTTCTGAACGCAAAATGGACGTAAGGTATTTAAAATTTCAAAAGTCTATAAGCATAAAACAAAAACTGCAAATGTATTATTTTTTTAGATATATTTTACACACTTTTCTTCGTACCATTCAGATCCAATGTGAATATTTCAGCGCAATGACGTTCTATAACTTTAAAGGTTGATGTAATAAAATTATGTGCCATTAATTTAAATCGTCACACCACATCACAGATTAAAATTAATATTAAGCAGAAAAAACATTTGCTAAGTAAATATTGGAGTCAAAAAGCTTTCTACAAACTAAAAATTACGTTGGTTTTTCTAACAGCGCTACAAATGCTGGCACGCACTTCTTGGGAATATGGCTTCGGCATATACTCTCTATGCTAGGTAGGTGGGTATGTAAGTACAAAGCCGTTTTCAGTGGAAAGATACACAAGCATTACATAATCGCAAGTATTTCATTTTCTCTGTATATAATAAAACATCCAATATTTATTATCCTGATATAAAACACACGAATACACAACACGTTCTTAACAATAAATGCTATTTATTATTCTTCGTCGCTTAGATCCAAGTCGTTGAAAGAGTCGCCAACGTTCTGTAGTCTGAAATATGCTTGATTTTTATAACGTAAAGCAGTTTACTCGCGAGACGCGGTTTAGTCGACACAAAGAGAAAGAAAAAACCTCCTCGCATGTCAACAAGCTTCGTCCTACGTAGAGTTCGAGAGATGGGTCTCTCGAGGGTCTATTTGTACTCATTAATGACAGGAAATTAGAAATGTTATTCTATCTTAAAGTGCTTTTCGCGCACAAAAACAATGTCACGAAGAAAAATATGTACAAAGCATTTTTATTAAAATTGTAGGTGTGTTCCTCTTTCGTATGAAATTATTAGTTTTCGTGATACCCTGTGAATGCGGGCCGAAAACTTTAATTTGTTTTAGATACAAAATTCATATCTGAATCAGTGAGCCGAGAAATTTGTGCAAACATAATATTGTAAGAGCGCAAAACAAAATTGATCTTAAAACCAATACGGATAAATCTTACTGGTCTTGTACATCTCTTCTGTTATACAGCTGGTTAGGGGTTATATTTATTTGAAATCCCATATGTTGTTTATGTCGGATAGCACCTAGAGCACGTTTTACGTATTTCCGTATTGGTCGCGTGAGAACGGGATGCCCAATTTCAATGGTATTGTTTTGTGTATTATCCCAACTTCAAAACAAACTTGAATTACGAATAGGCTATTCGTAATTCAAGTATCTACTTTATTTTTATTTCTAAAGGTAACGTTCTTCCAAATGGTTTTTCACATCTCTAATTTTGTATTTAGTAGTTAGCCTGATTGCTATGATTCGAACCCAATATTTGTGTTTTTTTTTTTTTTTATAGAAGAAGGGGCAAACGAGCGTGCGGCTCACCTGATGGTAAGTGATCACCGACGCCCACGAACATCCACAACACCAGAGGAGCTACAGATGCGCTGCCGGCCTTTAAGGAAGGAATAAGCTCTTTTCTTGAAGGTCCCTAAGTCGTAACTATTCGGAAATACTGCTGGCGACAGCTGATTCCACAAAGTCGAAGTGCGTGGCAGAAAACTTCGATTAAAACGCACTGTGGTGGAATGCCAACCATCTAGGTGGTATCGATGGAACTTCGAATTCAGTCGCGATGTACGATGGTGAAACTCAGCAGCTGGGATCAATCCGAACAGTTCCTCAGAACATTCCCCGTGGAAAATTTTGTAAAAATGCAAAGAGAAGCAACATCTCTTCGCAAGGCCAAAGGATCAAGCCGATCAGAGAGAGCTTGGTCGCCGACAATTCGAGCCGCTCGACGTTGGATGCGGTCAAATGGAAGGAGTTGGTACTGGGGTGCCCCTGCCCAGAGATGAGAACAGTATTCCATGTGGGGCCGAACTTGCGCCTTATAAAGTTGCAAACGGTGGACCGGCATGAAATACTGTCCCGCTCTACAGAGCACACCAAGCTGTGTAACACATTAATTCTAGATTTTTGGGCCTCGTTGTGGTGTATTGCATCCCGTGTGTCTGAGAAATATTGGTAAGCCGAATTTAGGCAGAGCTAGCAAAATTAGTACTTCAATCAATTTGGTATATATTTTTATGTGTCTTCTTCATCAGCCTCTTTATAGTCCACTGACGGATATAGGCCTTCCCCATAGAAAAGATTTGCCGCACTTACCGCGCTAGGCAAGCGAGTAGGCGATTGCAGTACCAGTCACGTTGCAGCACAGACGCCGCTCCCCTCCATCGGTCTGCGTGTTTACGGTTTTTTTTCTGGCATTTTTTTCTTTCTTATTCGCTGAAGATAAATATTTCATATACTAAATAATGCAATCAAAATATATTCATATATTATATACTACACTAGCTGTTACTCGATACTTGGAAGGCGTGGAGTTCGTGATTTGTATGATATATTTTTAATTTAATCCTTTCTCATTCGAGAATCTAATCAACTATATTTTGAAGAGTAATCTATTAAGTTTCAAGTTAATAAATACGGAATAAATTTTCGAAACAAAAACCGAGGAGTTTCATACATACTTCCAACCCTATTTCACCCTTTTTGGAGAGGTCTTTTGTAATATCCTAGCGGATGCCTACACTCGGTCATGAACCTACCTTTTTTTTTTTTTTTATAGAAGAAGGGGGCAAACGAGCGTGCGGCTCACCTGATGGTAAGTGATCACCGACGCCCACGAACATCCACAACACCAGAGGAGCTACAGATGCGCTGCCGGCCTTTAAGGAAGGAATATGCTCTTTTCTTGAAGGTCCCTAAGTCGTAACTGTTCGGAAATACTGCTGGCGACAGCTGATTCCACAAAATCGAAGTGCGTGGCAGAAAACTTCGATTAAAACGCACTGTGGTGGAATGCCAACCATCTAGGTGGTATCGATGGAACTTCGCATTCTGTCGCGATGTACGATGGTGAAACTCAGCAGCTGGGATCAATCCGAAAAGTTCCTCAGAACATTCCCCGTGGAAAATTTTGTAAAAAAATGCAAAGAGAAGCAACATCTCTTCGCAAGGCCAAAGGATCAAGCCGATCAGAGAGAGCTTGGTCGCCGACAATTCGAGCCGCTCGACGTTGGATGCGGTCAAATGGAAGGAGTTGGTACTGGGGTGCCCCTGCCCAGAGATGAGAACAGTATTCCATGTGGGGCCGAACTTGCGCCTTATAAAGTTGCAAACGGTGGACCGGCATGAAATACTGTCCCGCTCTACAGAGCACACCAAGCTTTTTGGAGGCCAATTTGGCCTTTCCCTCCAAGTGACCACGGAACTGAACGTCGCTTGATATGTCAACGCCAAGGATTCTGATACTGGCTGAGGCAATAAGGGGGAATGTTCTCAAAAAAGAGGAGAAACGACAAAGGGATTCTTTTTAGCGGTGAACGCGCAAACCTGTGTCTTTTTGGGGTTGAATAGAACCAAATTACTTCGACCCCAATCCGAGACTTTGAATAACAAGGTCTCGACTTCAGACACAAGTTTGTTCCGGCACTCGTCGACGTGTTCCCGAGAAATATTCGCACGGCCTGTATATAGGGCATCACCCGTGCTGTCATCTGCATAGCAATGAATGCCACTGATTTGTAGCATGTCGTTGATATGCAGAAGGAACAGAGTGGGAGATAGCACACAGCCTTGTGGAACACCAGCATTCACGGGTTTGGGGTCCGAGCATGCACCGTCGACAACAACCTTGATGCTCCGATCCGTGAGGAAGCTGGTGACCCAGTTGCACAATCTCTCAGGAACCCCGTAAGATGAAAGCTTTGAAAGATGCGCTTTATGCCAAACCCTATCAAATGCTTTCGCTACGTCCAGACTAACCGCCAAAGCCTCCCCCTTAGACTCAACTGCTTCTGCCCATCGGTGAGTCAGGTAAACAAGAAGATCACCAGCTGATCGTCCGCGACGGAAACCGTACTGTCGGTCACTGACCAGCTGGTGCTCCTCCAGGTACCTCAGGAGCTGGGTGTTGATGAGTGACTCCATTATTTTAGATAACAAGGGGTGATGGCAATAGGCCTGTAGTTGGACGGATCAGAGCGGTCGCCTTTTTTGGGTATTGGATGCACAAATGCTGTCTTCCAAGATTCCGGGACGACGCCTGAAGAGTAGGAGTGCCGGAAAAGACGCGCGAGAACCGGTGCCAACTCAGGGGCACACATCCTCAGCACAATTGGAGGGATTCCGTCCGGCCCACTCGACTTATGAATGTCCAGGGAGCGGAGTGCCTTTCGCACTGAGCTCTGCAGAAACTGAATTTCCGGCATGGAGCACTTACACCACGGTGGAGAGTTTCCCCGGTCATCAAGAGTCAGAGATGGCTGACAGAAATTCCCCTGGACAGCCTTGGCGAGAGACCAGAATGCGCGGGATCCCGATGGGAGGCGAACTAATCTCTCGCCAATTCTGCCAATGTGCTTTAACGTTGCCGCAGCGATAACTCTTTTGAAGGACCTGGAGGCAGAGTTGTACTCGTTTTTAAGAGCACTGGTTTTTGCATCCCGAGACGCCGATGCATCGGCCCAGGCCTGGTAGCACTTCCGCTTTCGGCGTGACGCTATTTTGCAGGTGCGACCAAACCAAGGCTGGGATTTACCTCCGACAGGCACTGCAGAGAACGGAATAAAAAGTTCCATTCCCTGAAGTACCACATCGGTGACAGAATCTGCAACGACGTTGGGATCATCCAGCGAGAAGCAAACCTGCCCCCATGGGTAGGAAGAAAAGAAAGACCGCATTCCATCCCAATCTGCCGACCTATAGTGCCACACACGGCGGAAGCCCGCAGATCGCGTTCGGGATCGGCGCGCGATAGGCACTACACTCCGGATCAGACAGTGGTCCGACGAGCCAAGAGGGGCATCGACTGAGACCAAATATCCGTCCGGGTGTGAGGTCAGCAAAAGGTCCAACAGGGAAGGTGTATGACCTTCCACGTCTGGAATCCGCGTCGGCGAGGTTACCAGTTGTGTCAGGCCATATGCTAATGCAAAGTCGTGAACAGATCTCCCCACATGATCGGTTATGCGAGAACCGAGCCAATCGGTGTGGTGGGCATTAAAATCGCCGAGAATCACGATCTCTGCGGATGGGATCTGTTGTAGCACGGAATCTGTAGCCATTTGGATGTGGTCGATGAGTCGGTCAGTTACGGTATTACCGCTATGGGACCTGTAAAGGCACGCATAGACGCGCGGATGGTCGTCGCTGTCGATGCGCAGCCAAACGGTGGAAAGGTCCAAACCTTCAAGACTACCGAGGCGTCGAGAACAGATATCATCTCTGACGTATACGTAAACTCCGGCACGGGGCACAAAGGAGTGTTCCAGTTTGTACCCCGGATAATGGAGATAAGAGGTATCAGCCGGAGACGATATCCGAGTCTCTGTAAGAAAAAGCAAGGCTGGCTTCGCCGTTTCAAGATGGTAATGAACGGCGCTAAGGTTCGAGTGGAGTCCCCTGATATTGCAGAAATCCACGGCGAGCGCGGTAGGGGATGCCATAGTTTCCTTGCTGCGTTTGTCTCGAGTAGGGAAGAAAGAGAGCGGAATATTGCCCCCCCCCCCAGAATACGCGGGGCAGACTGAGCATCCACGATTAGGTAGCGTAGGAAAGCCTGAACGTGGATGCTCAGTGAGGGATTCTCCAGAACCGTAGGTACTGGTACCCTCCTGGGGTAGCTCAAAATTATATACCGCTACAATATTTGGGGAGGGGGGAGAGGGCCTCCGGTTACCTCACTCACCGCACGAAACGCAGAAGCACAAGATGCCTCTACTTCATGCCGGTATTCTGCGAGGCCGTGGTACTTATCCGGACGAGCCGGCCCATTCCTGCGGCAGCAAAAGCCGCCGCTTGGCTCTACCTCGTGAAGTGGCTCTACCACTACCTGCCAAATTTCAAGTGAACTTTTGTACGAATTGACCGATTCGTGATCATATTCGTCCAATGTATTTGTACTGTGGGGACGCTGGTTCATAGCTATGGTAGGACCTGACAGGAGGCGCTGTGGTCGAGTTATTAACAAATTTTATTTCTCACACTGATCGCGCCACATACCAGAAAGGACAGAAAACATCTGCCGGGCTACCTGGTATATATAAGATTGGGTATATGAAATGGTGAAAAAATTGTTGATTTAAATAAACTTTTAGATAAAACTGTCGAGCAGATTCAACTGCGAATTCGAAGTTTTCAACTTCTGATGGAAAAATGTATTAATTAAACGCTGCGAATGCGTCGGGGCGCGGCTCATCAAAAATGTATAGAATTCGTATGATTTGCATAAAAGTCATTTTATTGCTTCGAAAGACAAACAGAATGGAGTATTAGCTGTTGGAACGGATCCAGCTATGCGGTGCAAACTGTCAGGATAGGTGAAGCAACAACCGCCCACCCGTCACTAATAGCTTTCGCTTTACCTTTTTAATATATCAGGAAAAACAAATCGATGTGTAAAAGTTTTTTTTAATAAAATAAGGACGACTAAGGAACACATTCCATCTGATAATAAGTGGCCATAGAGCCACGTAAGTAACTAGGTACACCTACTTACATTCTCACGGAGGGATACAAATGTAGAAACATTGTCATCTACATATTTTTTTATTAATTTATCTTTAATAATTATTAATTTAAAGTAAAAAGTCAGTTGTGCTCAACATTAAACAACGTGTGATGTTGTACCAAAAAATTTCATGTAGGTATATCTATGGGGTACATACACTACATAAAATACTTATAGGTCAACAAATGAGATTAACGAAACTTTGGCTTTTGTTGAATCACGCTGACGAAATGGTAAATGTTATGTTTTGACTCGCTTGTGCTTCTTTAAATATCAAAATAATTTTAATGTCCGTAATTGAATTTTCTTTTCGTGGCAACACTGCGAAGTAAATTTGTTTAAATTTTTCATTAACGGAATCTAGCGATTTTGCTAATTTAGCACTCAACGCTTGAACAAGAGGCAGCCCTGGCGCAACTTGTGCTTGAAAGAAATAGCCATTACAATAACCTCCACACTATGTAAGATTGTGGAACGGATATTGTATACCTCATGATATATCTAGACCTAAGCAAGGCCAGTAGTATGGTATTTTCAGCAACTGAAATCATATGATTTAATTCCGACATCCTCTATTTACCGTCAGATAGTAGTGCGCTAGCACCGAAGACTGCATCACCACTCATTACCAGGTGGGATTGTGGTCAAGCACTGAAAAAATAATGCGAGTTGCACCGCAATTGTGTAGGTATTGTTATTTTTCCATTACATAGACGAAATTTTTGAAATTCATATCTTCCAGAGAGTCCACTGTGATCGTCTTATAAGAGTATTTGAAACCAAGAATTTGAAGTTTATGGATGCGTCTGATTTTCTGAAATTACAGACTTGATTTTGTGACCTCCGATTCAAATTCACCTCCGGTGCCTTTGAGGTCACTATGAAACCTTTGACTTCGCCTCCGATAAAACATCCCTGCTGTACATTATCCAACTATTATTATCCTTTTATTTTAAGTTAGGAGGAGGGTAAAGTATAAAGTAGGTAGCCTTTATTAGTATTTAATTTATGGTATAAAGTAAATCGGTCGGAAGAATGATAGTAAAGTATTTCTAATAAGTTTGACAGCTACTGTAAGAGAGTGGACTTACAATCTTGAGTTCATGGTATACCACGATACCATGCCGTTCGTCTCGAATGTTAAAGAGTGAAGTTTTCATAAGAATTTTAACGACTTTGAGTTAATTACATCAAGAATTTACAAATAAGTTTCAAATAAAATTAATATTCAACAGAATACTCTCGAAGTTTTTATTACTTTTGTAAGTAACTTGATTTCAAAGGAGTGGGGGCGAAAATCAAAATTTGCGTCTTTAAAAGTAGAACCGATCAGTGTGAATCCGGAACCAGTTATACCTAATTGTGAACAGGTGACGCGTGGGGGGAGTCTGTGGTGTATGGAATTTGTTGTTTGTCTTGTAGAGGTCACGTCGACTACTGCTATTATATTTTCTAATTATATATTTTACCAAAGAAAAAAGCTATTACTAAAAAGAGGATAATTGGTCAGGGGAACCTAATAACGGGACGGCGGTAGATTGTATGAATGATGGTTTGCTAACGAAAGTTAGATTATTTACATCAAGAAATAAATAATTCTCATATTATTTCTAAAAGACAGGTATTTTTAGCGTGTGATTTATTCGACAGTTAGCAAATACACGAAAAGTAAAATAGTGCAATGTATAGACGAGAAAAACGATTATATATTTGTATAATGTATAAATAGAATTTGGGATAAATGCAAAGTGGATAAAGAAAATAATTTCTGGCATTGCTTAAACTTGCCGTACCGTTAAAAAATTGTATATAGATTTTAGTACGGAGAGGCAGAACATCAAATAGTTTCATATGAGTTTCCATTCGTACCTTTACAAACATTTTAATTTCACATGTCTTTTTGTTTCAGATGGTTAATCGGACGTTACGAAGATCTGTTTTCAAAATAAGCTAGGTTCTGAAGCTCAATTTTAATCTTAAAAACGAAAATAGTACAAAAATATCGAACTTATTTTACAAAGTACACACTAATTTATTTTTATAGTCGACTCTAACGCTAGTCAGATTGGAGCTTGCACGTAAAAAGGAGCATTTTGCTTGAATCCTCGCTATTTACTATAATATATTAGAGTGAGATTGCGTTATCGCGTAGCGTCCGTAGGTTTATTGGGGAAAACAATGCGAGAAGCTCTCATAAAGCATCGGTATCTTGGTTGTGACTTTTAGTGGGCATAAGAACTGAAGTGGAGGGTTGTTGGTGATGTGCGAAGATAAGGAAGAGGCTAGTAGTGAAGCGGAGGCGGCTGGACCGAGCCCAAGGCGTCTGTGCTGGCCACGCCGCCCACCTGCACCGCTACCTGACACCAGGGGTCTCTGTTGTGCTAAGCTGCTTAGAAAGAATGGGAAAGCGAAAAAGGTATGTTTAAGATTATTCTCCTTACTTATGTATATAATAAATATGTATGTTATTTTATCTATTGTAACCGTTGTGTAATCTGTAGCAGTGAAACGTTGGTAGTATTAAAAAAAAAAATTGGCGTTAAGGTATTTTAGAACGTAACTGAAAAATGACGCTATGCTTAAAGCTAAATTTTCTCCCCCATCGTTAGCTTGTTTATTCCAACATTGGATGTACATTGGATGTTTATGTACTGTGTACACACTCACATATTACGAGAAAAGACCAGCAGTATCCCAACTACTTTATAAATTTACCTTTACACTATTAACTTCGACATTGGAAATAAAAAAAAAAGTTATGTTTGTGTACTCTGTATAACTTGGGAATTTGTATGTTATACGATTGTACTCAAGTATTTGGGTTACGTTTTTTTTCAATATTAATTTTATCGATTTAGTAATTAGCTTATTATTTCAATAATCGTGTAAACTATTTACCAAAATTATGCTAATCATGCATTTGATTTTCAATGACTGCTTCAATTGCGGATTAAGCAATGTTTTCATTCTTGTTTGCGTATAAATAAGTACAAGATAATAACGAAGAACTGTTGTGGACAACTGATGAATGTTTATTATTATGACGAGAGGATATTATTAAATAGATACTTGGAATAACTCATTCGCGTTCTGCTAATTTTACATTAAAGTTTGAGTTCACGTCGGGCGCTACTCTAACTTTAATTGGCTGCCTCGGGGCGATACTGTGTACCAGTACAGTGAAGGCTGAATATACGAATATTGCATTTAAAAAGAAGTGTTGTAAAGGTAGTCCTTCATTAATTCGATCTAAAGTAACTTTAAAATAGAAAACGTAGTGGCATATTAATAGTATGTTTAAAGGATCGATGAATTGAAAACACCCGTGTTTTATAATTCAGGTCTTTTCCGCCATGGTACAACAAATTTACTAAATTTCGTGAGACTAAATTATTATTCACTGATAAAATCAAACTGTTTTATTTGTTAACACTGTTTTCGTATATTCAAGACATGGTTACTAATAAACGAAATCTGCGATGTGAAAAATAACATTGTATGATTTTTCCGTGGAACGACTTTACATATAATAAGAATAGGGCCACAGAGTGGACTTTTATGGGAAATATAACACTATTACCATAAACAAAATTACTATAAAGGTATTTTGTAATGACATTTTCATAATAAAGCATATGTTATTGAAAAAAAATTGGCTAGCGGTTCACCTAATGGTGAGAGATTACCGTCGCCCACATACATCTGCAACCCTAGGGGAGCTGCAGGTTGGTTGCCGGCCTTAAGGGTATTTGGAAGATTGGGTGGGGATGAGGAGGAGGAGGATGGGAAGGGGGAGTGAGCTTCCGGTTACCTCACTCATCGAACGAACGAAGAACTTGTGCTTCTTCTGCCTCTACTTCACGCCGGTATTCTGCGAGGTCGTGGTACTGACCCGATCAATTTTAAGTGCTAAATTTACCATGTGCGCGGTGGTAAAGGTAGACATTATGCACGAACCTGCATAGCCGAAAGAAAAATGTTTCAGGGAGATGTGTGAAGTCTGCTAACCCGCACAGAAGCGCCTTCCCGGCTCCAAAAACCTCTCAAATATGGAGAGGAGTGATTTTCACAACAGTGAGATATGCAACTTTACTTTATTTTACACGTAATATATTTGTTATTGAATCCAATCAATAGCTTTTCAGTTGATTTATTAGCTTATTGACGTGTATTGTTATTTGACTGAACTACTTCTTAAAATTCAACTTCTCAAAATAACGATGACAAAAAACTTGAAATATAATTTCTCACAATGTGTAATAAAGAAGGTACATTTCAGAATTTACCAGATAATAAATCTTGTTGCTAACAGGTTGAGTGCAATAACTTACCTTTTCAAGCAGTATTTAAGCGGTTGGTTCGCCGTTTAACCATCCTGTGAATGGAAATAATTCTCAGACTTCTCGCAAAATGTTCTAGAATTTGCATTTAACTTTTGAAACGAGAAAAGATTCATTTGATAACCTTCAAGAAACAATTTTACAGAATTTTATGTATATCCATTACATTTTAAAAATTTAAAATTGAATGGGAGCTCATTAAAATATCCGAGGTCTGTCACAACCAGTATAAAATTTAAAACTAATTACTAATGTCAATTTTATTTCTTTATAATAATAATCAATGTAGGTTATGTCACCTAACCTCTGTCTGATACCATAGACAATATGACAGCATAAATGTAATGTACTAACAATTAAAGAATACATCAATAGACGCGAAAACATAACTAGAATGATTCACCAACACCAACAACCACATACTAGACCACACCTACACCCCCTATTAATAATAAATAACCTACACACCTAAAATGTAATAATACCAAGCTCTACTGGAGTCGTGACATAATATAACAATACAATAAATCACAATAGACAAAATTTAACATACCTTACAGATAGTGACTAGTCATACAGGTGTAACCGAGTACTAACACCAGGCTCTCCTGAGATTGCTACACTATTTTCATTATTTTCTCCAAGTCGCCTCTTTCGACACCAACGGGAAGACGAGGGTAGCAAATTCTATTATGATTTTTTGAAATTTCAAAAAAATGTTTCGGTTCTTTTTGTAGTGTAATCATAAAAATAAATATTGTGGAAAAGGTTCCTATAAAATTATTTTAAAATATATATAATGACAATACTGAATATAAATATTATCGGTGCGGATTATTATAACATTAGTTTAATCTAATGAAATGTCTTAATCTCTGGCGCGACAGGGATCCTCGTTTCAAGGAAGAGTGCGTTTCAGTAGTATTATGAGAGTAATTGGAATTTGGTTATAGAAGCCTCGTAGCTTCAGAAATTGGTATTTCATTACAAGTTAACTTTGCCGATTGCTTCACTCAAACTTACTAACCTCTATAGGTTATCTATATACCATAGGTTATTAACCATCGGTTTTGTTCCCGGAGATTGCCATGAGATTGAGTAGAGATCTAGGCTTTCACTTGGCTGCTTCTCACGAAACTTACGGGAATTTATTGTTACATCACTAGCGCCCTGCAATTATATAGATATTGGTAGTATTATTAAAGTAAGGGGAATAAACTTCTCTTAAGCTTATATGTTTAGCATCTAAGACAGCAACATACCCCAGCCTAAACAAAGAACAAAAAAAAAGTCAATAGCAAAATTTTAACTTACTGACTTTGAGACGTAATGACAATATGAAATGAAGTTTGTTTTAATTAATTATCTTTACTATGTTAAAGGTAGTTAAACTTCAAAAATTTGATTATTGCGGCTAAAGCAAATCGCATTTACGAACTCGTGTACATCTTTCATAAAGATTGGATTCGGGTCACTGAACGTTTGATAGTTTCATGCGCTAGATATGTAAACCATTACGGGGTAGAAAACCTTCAAAATGAAAATGGGCAAGTTAGCTCGAGCACCCACTTAAGACATAATTTAAACTGTACTAAAACGAGATACGTTGTCAGCCAATTATAACAGCCCGTGGGTATATCGCCAATTATAGTTTTCTATGAAACTCATTGTCATTTGACTGGGATTAAATCAAATAAATAATTACTCAATACCTATTTAATAACTTAATTCCAACAGTCAGACGGTATCCCAGCCAAAGATACGTTAGACAGGGGAGCTAGTGAGATAGGTATTAGGAGATAAGTGGTATGTTCTACTTTACACTTTACTTATTCAAGAATACTTGAAGTCCCAAAACGTACTCTAAGAATCATAGAAAAGGGGTAGACGGTTTTAATTCCGTTACCACACGACTACAAATGTCTAGAAATACAAATTACGAACCTTTAGCCTGTACTGGTGGAATAACGTTTTCAGGGGTTGTTAGGGTGGTTTATTTATGGAGAGCAGATACCGTACCATAAACATATTTAATTCGTCATTTGCGTCAGTTTGTTCGTTTGCCACAGTGACACATGTGTAAGAATAGCAATGCCGATTTGGATAAGAATGTGGGAGACAATAAGATCTCTACTGTAGGTATTATCCCTGCTTAATAAGTTTCATATCGATCAGTTTAGTAAAATTACATTTATTTACACTTCTCTAAAGTTCGCGATTAATAAAAAATCAGAGAACTAACAGTGAAACCTGTTTCTTATGCTCCTTAATTTTTCTCACCTTCCTATCTTGGGCAAAGAAAACTGCTTTCATGGATTTTATAGAATACATGAAATATATCCACTCGTCGTCGCGGGTAATAGCTAGTTTTAACATACGGTGATGTTAAAACGATACGGTTACGATGTTTTACATAAGGTGATGGTTCGAAACTCCCCACGAGCAAGTCGAGTTCATGCTTAATAATTTTTTTTTACATTTTAGTGGTGATGTACAAACTCACTGGGCGTTGGAAATATGAACACGTCGGTCTTCGACGACAGTAACGACAGTTTCACATTTAATTAAATACACTTTATTAATTAAAGCACCAACAACTAGCGAAACAGATAATTTGGTCGCTAGCTACTAACTTTACATCAAATCGTTTTTGTCGTCGCACGCTTTTTCAACTTTAATTAATCTCCTCCAAGCGAATGAATACAATCATGATTGTATACCTGTCGGTTTATATTTGGTAAGTATAAATAACTATAATTTAAACTTCAATTTTCTATTTAACTAATCAATATATTTATAAGATCTGTAATTAATTGAAATGTAATATTAAAAATTTAAGTTTGTAAGGTGAAATACAAACCTCTACCGCGCGCTCGATTCCTGTTAACGGTTGGACGGTGGCCTGCCTAGCGTGGTGTAAATATGGGCAAATCCTTCATGCATTTTATTTCTCTGCCATAAAGCTACCATGCCATATGCTAGCTTTAGTAGAGAAACAAACTCGGTCACTCATAACGCTTATATTATGTACATAGTGTGTCAGGAATCATTTTTGAAAATAATACACTTTTTTTTCATTAAACCCTGTCACCAGCCCACTGCTGAACATAGACATTTCACAAAGGTTGCCACAAACTACGGTCCTGAGTCCACATGAAGTATTTACGCTTTCGTTTATTCTGTATGTGTAAAAGTTATGACTATGTACGCAGCCAAAAAGATTATCCAGATACTTTTCTTCAACTAGAAATCCCTTTTTCTACAAATGTTAACTTCCCCTTCACGTGCACCCTAGACTGAATAATGAGGTGTCAGACAATCAATTCATTCGATTATACTACCCGAATCCTTTGGACTAGCGATAAAGGTAAGGTATCATCACTAGTGCGAGGTCACCGGCCCCAAACCTCTTGCACCACAGCGTGTTGCGAGCAAATTTGCCATGTATTGCGTGTTAGCTTTTGTTGACACTTTCTTGGATAGGCTTACGTCGAGCAGTAGAATAAGATAGGCAGACAAAGGGAAAATGTACGTGATATATCTATGAGTATTTTATAAAACTGGTCACAATCCGCGTTTGCCTGTGTATTCGCTTATAACTTCTTAACTTATATTTAGACGTTAAATTAATGCACTAGAGAATTGTAGATTTCAAAAATGTTTAATAATAATATAAAATATATCCATATTTTGTTATTCATCATTTGTTTAAAATTAATTGTTTACTTTAGGAGCCATTGTGACTACGACGATATGAACGAATGTTTTATATAAAGAAATTCTTTAGTAAAATTAGCCCCGAGGTAAAGTCGGGGCGGGTGGCTAGTATACATTTTGCTAGTTTCAAATTTGGCCGATGGCGTCTTTATTAGGTGTAGATATCCGATTTCACTGATAACCCTTTTTTTAAAGTATCTAATATAGAAATCGGCATAATTTATTTATTTAAGCTTCATGCTCAAAGTGTTACACATGGCGGACTTGATGCCAAGAGGCATTCTCTCCCAGTCCACCATTAGGCAAAGCAGAGATAAAGACGTAATAGAGGCGATACAGCTAACAGAATAAAACAAGTAAAAAGATATAAATATCAAAATATATACTTACACAGATACATACAAACATACATACATAAAATATATACAAATATGTCATATACACATAGAATAATGAATTTTAATACAAAATACAAACAAATTTGCATGTCGGGACAAACAACTCAAACGACACAATGACAAAGAGCAGCACTATTACAGACTTGCAACATTTTTATGGTTAATAGTTTTAAATAAAAACCTTTTTCAAAAACAACCCTTGGGAATATAGAGTAGGGGATGAAAGTTTGTATAAGAACATTTTATTTACTGTTATTATTAACTTGAAGCTTAATCAAAATACTCATTAAAATATATTTGATTCTATATTAAAACAAGGAAAGACGTATTTTCGAATTTAATAATAAAACATATGCTAATTACAAAGTTCACGCGTGCGAAGCAAGAAAAGTACACTTGAAAATGGCTGCCATAGCAGTTCTGTATTCAGCTGTAAGGTTTCAATCTTACTAATGTGTCTGAGGCGGATACGGGCCATGCGGGGTGCATTGCTTGTATCCGCCTCACTGCTGATACGATGACATCGAGACATATTTTACATAAATGAGAAGCCAATAACTGCATTATTAACAACATAAAAAAATATCGATATAAAATTTTATAATTTTTCAAAGTTATCTTCATCTACTAATAACAAAACCCAAACGAAACAAAAACTGTACATTGAAAAGATTTTCAAAAATAACTGTAAATGCTTTTTATTACATGGGTTTCGCGGGGACAGGTTAGGCTCGCACCGACCAAAATCCAACGGATCCAAAATCTCTGAATCAGGAGACCCGAGTTCGATACCTTAATGTGAAGGAGGGTTTATACTAATCAGTTTTCAAATCTTATGTACGAATTGAATTAACGGCCTGAACACTAAGATGGTGACAGACTCACCACCTGTCACGTTGTTTCAAATAAGTTCAGAGGAGAAGTGGGTCGAAATGACTAAACCACTCACCTGGGGTGGTACTGTGTATTCGGTCGCGTTAGCTTTATTTTAACTTACTTTACTTATATAATATATTTACATAATTATAACATTATATTTATATAAAATATCAGTTTCTATAACTTCCGCTTTTTATTTCAATATTATCTAATAAAATAAATGTAGATATTAAAATGATGGTTCTCGCTTTCTTTATTTTTTTTATCGAATTTTCTAAAACTTCTATCTACGATTTTAAAATGCACCGTAGTTCTCTAACTCGAATAAAAGTTCAAACAACTAAACTTATCGCTCACTAACTACTTCTTTTTGAATTCTTCGTAGAAGAATCGCCTGAATGGAAGTTTTTAACATGTCTATCCACATGGTGGCTTGCAACTGCGGTTTGTAAAATTGTAATGAAACCACGAAAGTCAATGGTTTTATCCTTAAAACATAAATGTCTAAGATATTATTATAGAGATAAAGCCTCTTATAATGATTAAAGGTCGATCACTGTGTTGCAGGTACATAATGTTTTGAAGATACAATATTTCACGCCCCCTATAAGGGAGATGCCAATTCGTATTTTCGAGAGGGCCTGTTCTTAATCACTCAAAAATGTGTAAGGGTAAATTTAACAACTTTTACTCCAATTGTCTACCTCACCTGGGCATGCCGCATCCTGCTGACTCAGGCGTAGTGCTTCACTAATACCGGTACTGCGCTCAACAATCCGCATGCGTACAGTGGAGAGTATTATTTTATAACATTGGAGTTACAAAATAGCTAAGGCTAATGCAGCACTTGGATACCTGCAAACAACAATTGAAGCAGCTTACAAATGCGTTATCACCCCTGAGGACTTAGATGGAATACCTTACTGCTTTTAAAATTTAAATTCGGGGTATTACTATAGTTTGCTCTTCTGATTGGTGATATATCAATATAATATTATAAAACATAAATAAAGACGTGTAATAAAATATTAAATAATTTAATAATGTAAAAAAATATTAAAATATAGTGAAACACATACTTAACATAATACCTAAACAAATAAATAAAGCCTAAACAGACGGCCGAGGTTGTGGGGGAAAGAATATGATAGCGGCTGACGATGCGGGGGGTTCCGATCGCCTTCTGCATTTGAGCTCGAAGCGGTCCATCTCGGAAACTCAGTCGCCTCAGATGTTCCGAGAGGGGAGATGTACTGGTATTAATCCATACGCAGAGATGTTTATCGGAAAAAATTCTGTCGGCTTACCACCCCATATATTATTCATTTATTTTATGGGAAAGGCGGCAAACGAACAAGCGGTTCACCTGATGGTAAGCGATTACCGTCGTCCACGTACATATGCGACACCAGAGGTGCTGCAGGTACGAGTATTATTAAATAATTATTTACAAAATACGTCCTCCAAACAGGAACACAACGGTGGTTGCATTGTTGATTAGGGGCAGAAATGGGTAAGAGGGTGTTATCTATACAGGCAGATCCTAGTCCTAGGCAGAATAAGAGTCCTACTACCTAAATTCCCTGATGTAGTAGTGGAGAAGAAGATTTTTTTATTAAATATAAAAAATAACTAGTTTAGCCATAAACGTAGTTATTATTTCATAAAGACTATTTTATTTTTTTCTGAGTTTATATTTGATATTTTGTTATGTAAGAAACTTTTAAGATTTTCCGCCATCTCACAAGGCGACAGGTTCACCAACAATTTCTCGGTCGAAGATCAGGGCGACCCCGTGCTGTTATGTATGACATAAGAAAACGAAGAATATCATCGCGTTTAACACTAGGACTCTGTCGCGAATTATTAAACAAGGCTAGGTGATAACTGTTTATACACAGGACATGCCCAAAATCAGTTCCGCTTTTTAAAAGAGTGGATCGATCAAAACGCTTGAAGTCCCATTCGCTGGAGGAAGACTCAGAAATGTGCTCGTTACACATGAAAAAACTATAAATTGTGGTCAGTACAGGACATGGCCTACTGAAAACGTTATACTGTCATTGAGTCTCTCAAAAAATCTGTTTAGAAGTATCATCACGATGTTACTAAATATTAATATGGACAGATAGAGCGAGAAGTACACATATATTTGTCGGTTCTTCTTTTTTGAACCGGTGTAGATTTTGACGTTTAAATGACCTTTAGGATTTTCAGCAAGCCTTGATTGAATATAAATGTTTTGACTTTGATTTTGTGTATAAATAAAATAATAAGTAAAATGGATTTAAATTGAATTGTCTGTTATTTATTTTACTTGCTGGATAATTATGATGCAAAACTGTGTGAGCGTTGCATTACTTAAAACTAATAGCAAATAAGTTGGCCGCGATTTGTTTACTTTAAATATCAAATTAGTTTCTGCTGACGTGCGGCGCCTCTTCTACTTTAATTAACTGCCTCGAGGCATACAACTGTACTGATGTTAGGAGAACTTTGTTTAAAAAATACGAGTAGCTTGAAAATTACACAGGCATATAATTATTATTTAAATATCGTTAGCCATATAGTTACGTATTTGGCTAAGAACCAAAAAGTCTATTGCGCTTTCATAGATTTGGAGAAGGCCTATGACAAAATAGTGAGGGATGAATTGTGGTCGGCACTATCTTTGCATGGAGTGAACAGTGATCTGATACGAGCACTGAAATCCCTATATGAGGGTTCCCTATGAGCTTGCATCAGAATTAACGGGGCGTGCATGGACTGGTTTGATATCCATAAAGGTTAATACCTTTTACAGGGCTGTGTAGCATCCCCATGGCTGTTCAATTTATTCATGGATATTTGTTTGACAGATTTGAAGAAGAGTGATTGTGGACTAAGAATGAATGAGTTGTCTATTAAATGTTTGTTCTACGCCGACGAATAAGTCTTACTTGCGTCATCGGCTGAGGAAGTGCAGCCAATGGTGACAATAATGAATGGGGCACTGGAAAGAAAGGGAATGAAAGTAAACGTTAATAAGACAAAGATGTTTGAAAGAGAGGAGAGGATGACGGAAGTATGTATCAAGATTAGGGAAGATAGTTTAGAGCAAGTGAATGAGTTTGTTTACCTGGGAACAATATTTACGAGGGATGGAAGGTACGAATGTGACATTGAAAGGAGAGCGATGGCAGGTAATATGGTGAATGCATACATTTATGAACAGCCAGACGATATCTCACAAAGCTCGTTTGGCTGTGCATAGAGGGGTATTGGTACCAACACTAACATATGGAAGCGAAAGCTGGGTATGGCAGAAGAGGCATGAAAGCAGGATAAATGCAGTAGAAATGAGAGCGTTAAGAAGTATGATTGATGTGAAGATAACTGACAGGGTTCGAAATAATGTGATCAGAGGGTGTTGTGGCGTGAAAGACGATGTAATGACACGAATTGAGAAAGGGATGCTAAGCTGGTTTGGACATATGGAGAGGATGAAACCTACTTTCAGGTTAACGAAACAAATATATGAGGCGAGTGTAAATGGAAGAGTCGGGAGAGGAAGACCTAGGCGAACATTTCACTATCAAATCGGAGACGTTCTGAAAAAAGGCTAGGTCAAGAGTACTCTAAACCAACGAGTATGCATGCGAAGATTGATGAAAGTGGGAGAAGCGAAAGACGGTATGTAAGGACCGTAGCAAGTGGAAGAAGATTGTCTCTGCCTACCCCGTTGGGAACAAGGCGTGATATACATATATATATTTAATTACGGTGTAATTACGCTATGGAATAATTAGATACTAAATTTTGTAGTTTACGTATTATAATACATTTTACAAAACATATTAATTGGTAACAATCTTGTGATAGCCACAACTATATTACAGGTATATTTTAAGTTTTTTTTTTACAGAAATATTGAGTTATATTGTACCAGTTAAGGACTCCCGGTAAAGTGAGACTCATACGCTCCACTCCACAATGCCTTTCATTTCAGACTGTATTTGATCCCAACTAGCCTAGCTGCCCGCGTTCACTCCACAACCGTGTTGTTATCTGCTTAACCTTAAATACTGGGCTTCAAAAGATCGTAAACATGCAGCAAGAGTTGTGGAGAGAACAGACCACTGGAGTGAACTCCGGCACTAATTATGATAAATGTAACCTGAAACGAGCAGCCATCAATAATTACATGTAGAGACGGTTACTGCAGCCTAGCTTTCTATCCAGGCAATCAGTCTAGAGAATATGCCATAGGAAGGAAGCTTTCTAATTAGGATTGCGTGTCAGACCCTATTTTAATGAAAAATTTGGTACTGGAAGACAATCCCACATTCTGGTGCCTTTTCCCCTATGACGTTGATGATTGTTGCAGAAATTAGAATCAAATTTATAATTTTTTGGCCATTAGAAATCAGACACAATCAGGAATTAAAAAGATATGAATATTTTCTTATTAGAATTATAGTATTGATAAAGGTTCCCTTCCGCGAGCATTTATTAAAGAGCATTGGGAAGTGTGCGTTCATGCAGTTAAAAAATCCATTGAGGGCATAAGTTAGGGAATTCGCGAGGGTGTAAACTCTTCGTAAAAACATCCGAGGAGTCGGTAGTGTGTGGTTGGTGCACTTACTCTGATTTACATTTGTGGGTAGGTACCACCTTCATTCCCATTTGTGCCGCTAAGCAGCATTAAATTCACTATTGAGTTGCAGTTTGTAGGTTCTGGAGAGCCAGTTTAATACAGACTGTGAGGTATTTCATCTTAGTCCTCAGAAGTGAAAACGAACTTGTAATATTTTTACGAACTTTATTTGGCATAGACGTCAATAGGCTACAGTAACCACTTACTATGAACTATTAGCTCGTTTGTTACAACTACATCAGCCTACTTTAGTCCACTGCTGAACATAAAGTGCCAGCAAAAAACGTTTTATTTATGTTTTTGGAAGGGCTGCCCATACTCACCACGCTGATATCTAATATATACTACATACTAGTAATGCTACTCCTCATTACTAGTCTGTGAGATTCGGTTTCCGTAAATTGGAATATACCGCATTGATTTAAGCGGACCAAAACTCCGGTTTTTGATTTTGCGATTATGGAGCACAACTTTTCCGCTTCGCGTTCAAGGCGTGCAAAAAAACTGCAATGGCAAGCGACGAGCGCTCGAAATTTTGAGAGTGAACAATAATCACGAGCCATACGGGCGGTGTTCGTTGCTCACCAATAAAGTTCGTGCACACGTACTGTACTGAGTGACATAAGTATAACAAAGAATTTATTCATTAATTTGACATATCCACTACTCAAATGCTCGTAGCCGAACGCTCATTACGCGCAAATGCGCGCAGAGGGGACGCACCTGTACAAAAGTAATAAGTAAATCATTTGATTTTGTGTAATTGATTGAATGATGAACTGATATTTCTGTTTTTTTCGAACTGTTGTAAATAGTTTAATGCTAGGTTGATATACTATTTGTCATTGTTAAGGTACATAAAAACTTGTTATTTAGTAATCACGATGTGACAACGATGTTTTTTTTACTTACAGACCAAAATCGAAACCATTGTACGAATCATTCTTCAATTTTCGTCTATAAAACTTTTCAACTATTTATAAAAGTTCAGAAATGGTTGAATAGTTTTATTACAGTTTAATCGCTTGCATAAGTTGTTCTTGAGCCCTCATGTAAGTTCGAACGTCGAACTTATCTTTCGTTATTTTTGTTTGATTCTGTACGGTAACATCTGTTTCAAGATTTATAGAAACCTATTACTAAACCAACGCCATCCGTTTGTCCGTCCGTTTGTCCCTCAGTCCGTACGTTCGTCTGTCCTATCAGCGCAATTAAATGGCAGTATCTTTTAAACCGTAATTAGTAGCCAGTTGAAATTTTCTCAGAATATGTTTTTTTAGGGCGGGTACCCTTACAAATAATATCTCTGTAGTCCATACTTCATGACTGAAGATCATAATCACTTTCAGATGGTGCAGCAGAATAAGGACAGAATAGACGACTTGTCACTAGCGGTTCCGCTTGGAGGTCGTCTTCACCACGTCATAGAGTTTGGTTGCCAATCCATTTTGTGAGCGATCTGCTGCGTGATCTTTTACCTTCAACAATGCTTCGCTTCGCTTTATGCCCAAAGTATTGTAGAATGCGATTATGATTGATAGTGGTCTCTTATGTTGAGTTGTGACTATAGTATATATATGTGTTATAGTCTACGGTATACGTAGCTTTGGCCTCCAGCTTCCATTAACTATTCTTACTATCCTTCTAACTAACACTATCCTTTTCGTTTCTTTGGATAATATGGGGACCATCCAGGTCTCGACATCGTATAAAAATATTGGGAAAACTAGAGCTCTGTCAAGCCATATCATGGTTTACCAAGTAATACTCGGTACCAAGAATTCCATATACCTAGTAATTGCGTCTCTACCTATGCTATCAATCATTGCAGATATAGGATCCGACGTATACAAAGCTGTCAATATTTTCAATGCCTTGAGAACTAAAAGGGCATGGTCTACTACCACAAGGTTGGTCTTACTCTTGTTGACTCTTACCATGTTCTCGCTCTCAGCCTCTAAAAGCTGTAACAGTCTTCCCATCTTCTCCATTGATATTGCGATTGTCTTGCGGATGATATACTCTCTATATATGTTAAAAAGTATCGGTGAGAGAATATAATCTTGGCGCACACCCTTTCTTGTTACAAATACAATGGAACAGTCTTACAAAAGAGTGGCTATTTGCTTACAGAATGTTTATGAGTCTAATCAGATGATGTGAAACACCCATATCGCACAGGACCTCCCAGAGTTTGTTCCATTTAACGCAAACAAAATGTTTGGGATAGTCTTTAACCAATTTTGGTCTCTTTTCGACGATGTGTCGCATATTAAGAATCTGTTCTCTTGTGCCTTTACCTTTCACAAATCCTACATGCTCATCGCAATATAATATGGTTATAATGGTTCTGTAATTGCCACACTTTTTTGTAGAACCTGTTTTATGAATTGGTTTTTAAATGTTAAAATATCATAAATGGTATACTCAACTTTTGCCTCAACAACTCAACTTGTCAGAATATAGAGCCGGTTCTTATTCCGTCATACTCCATACTCCTGAAAATATCCCTTCTTCCAAATTGTACAGAACAGTGTTCCAGTGTTTTTTATGAAAAAATAGGCTTGCGTTTGACCTCAATCTTCCCCGATGGAAAGCGAAGATGAGGCATAGGATGGTACACGCTTGCCTAGATGTCTGTTCACTCTGGCCTTGAAGATATCCAGGTTATAGGTTTCCGGAAAAACTGACCTCGGCAGAGAGTTCCACTCTTTAGCCGTTCCAAAACAAGGTTTAGTTCCGTAAGGTGTATACCGTGTTCGTCGTCCACAACATATGATTTTGGATTACTCGTTGTTAACTAATTTGAGCGTTAGATGTAAATCTCTTTTTTCATCGATTATTACTCGTATGTATATATATATATATATATATTTTATTGCACGAAATAAATGTTGTTAAGGTAGGCATTCTAGTTTTGCTAACAGGGTCGTTTTTTTTTATGGGGAAGGCGGCAAACAAGCAAGCGGTTCACCTGATGGTAACTGATTACCGTCGCCCACGTACATCTGCAACACCAAAGGAGCTGCAGGTGCGTTGCCGGACTTTAAGGTTGCCGGTTTTACACGTGGCGTTTTACAAGCCAAGCGGCGGTTTTAGCTGCTGCTCGAATGGGCCGGCTTGACCGGAATGGTACGTAAAGTAGAGGCATCTTGTGTGTCTGCGTTTCGTTCGGTGAGTGAGTAACCGGAGGCCCACTCCCCCTCTCCATCCCCCTCCTGATCTTCCTTCTCATCTCCCAAATACCCGTCGTTGCACCTCTTTACACAGTTGTGTCAGCGACGTGGGCAGGCGAGGTTGACTGATGGTCAGATTAAATGTTAGTACCGTTCTCTCCCTTATTTCCCAAACACCAAACAAATAAATAAAGTTTGGAACATCTGATGCAAAACATCGAAATTTATTTAACAAAAGATACGTTTTTTCACCAAACTCTCACAATTGTATTCTATATTTACTTCCTAGAATATACATTTCTCCGTGAAATTTATGAAGTAATATTTACAATACAGACGAGGAGATGGCACGGTAGAGTTGACGCCGAAAGAGCTGATGAGTCACAAGATTGGCCAAAGCAGCATTCGACGTCGTCGAGGCTTTTGATTCGATTATTGTGCAAAACGTAAAGTAAACAACAAATAAATAAAAGGCTGAGGATTCTGAACTGAATGAAAAAACACATTTTTCTAAGAAAATATATACGTATATAATGTATATAGAAAACACAGATATTGAATGAATAATGAAAAAATATTGAAATAATGAAAATATATTAAATGGTTGTACAGAAAATTTATCCTATTTACCGAACCCAAATTCCACAGACTAGTGATAGGGAGCAGCATCACTTGTGCGAGGTACTGGCACTGTTCTAACTAACCCCTATGATCAGCGTGGTGAGGCCCAACATTTCAAGAAACGCATCCTGACTTTTTCTGGCGCTTTTCTGGAGAGGCCTGTGTTACAGGTCTTAAATAATAAGGATGTTAATGAAGATGATTGTAGATTACATTGTCACTACCCGCTTTTTGTTTTCATAGATTTTCAAACTCATGTAAATTCTGATCCTTTTCTACTTTTACGAAGAAGCAAATACTAAGTTTATACACAATGAGGTAGCTTTTTTACTATTCTGAAATTCAAAGTACAGCAAAGAGATTCAATTTAACTAATGTGTCTGCGGTCGATCGAAGACAACAGCTGTGGATGTTCGCGATAACGTTGGCGTGTGGCATCGCAAATGTTACATCAATAGAGATACTATTGCTTCAATGTTAAAGATTTGTAAGTTGGGGTGTCGTGAGATTTCATGAAACAGTTTTCATATTTTTAGAGTTAGAGTTAGTAGTTTTAGTTATAAAAAAGGCGAATAAACTCTCTTGGCAGCATTTGTTCATGATTCCACGGTCATTTGAATAACTATGTACAAAGTTCTTATTCTATGGAATAGCACAAAATCGTTTCTTTATAAATGACATATGGGCTTTTCATCATTAACGTCTCCAATGGATCTTTAGAATCCTCAATCGAAATCAAAATGTCTTTATTCAATCTTTTTTCAAGAGCTTTTTCAAGCTTTTGTGAAAGTAAATCTATGCCTGTACGTTGTTAAATAATTCTCTTGGCAGACCTACATTAAAATGGCTCATTGATCGCTATTATGTAATCACTCCCGGTACTTCTGTTTCAAGATGTTTCCATTCAACGTATGTATTTTGGTGGCTTGTATATATAGTGGCTATCCTCAATTTCATTTAAAGTAATGACATTAAGCGACAAATAAAATTATGTAGGTAAACTAGCAAGACTGATATAATTAAACAATTTCTTAAGGGCTACACGCACAGATTTTCTATTAGCTTTCGGAAGCTTATGTATACTTGCGCTTTGCCGTTTCTAAAATGTCTGAAAGCCATCCTAATCTTCGTAAGACTGACTTGTTTTTGATGGCTCTTGGGTTGTTAATCGCGCCAATGTGTGGTTTCAATGAAATCACAAATGTCTAGGAATCCTGTCGATCACACTCGGATCTCTAGTCCAGCGGAAACATCTGTGAATAAGAATTATAAAAATATCGAAGCTTAACTTAGTCAGGTGGCTCCTCAGCTCTTCATTGTCACTTGTTCAAAACAAAGCGTATTGATTGCGTAGGTCTCGTCGCAAATAATTGGCAATTGTTAAATTCATTCTAATTTCACTTCTGAGTTTGAAAGTGTTGACGGACAGCTTGTTGATTTTAACTGACCAGCAGCTCTTGCAAAATTTAGACCTTGCCGCAAGGACTGTTTCCATAAGCCTGTCAACCATTACAATTTTCATCGTCGTCATCAATGTATATGTCGCAAATAATTATATGTGTCAATACAATACTCTTGAAGTATCCTTATACATTGTCTCTAGGTAAGCAATAATCGTGTATAACCTACTGCTTAACATAGGCCTCTTCAAGAACGCTTTAACTAAACTCGGTATGCATTTCTTAAAAGGTTTGCCCATATTCACTGCACCAGGTATATGGTGTTGGTAAGCCCTCTCAATCGTGTCACTGCTCCCCATGACCAGTTTACGGGATTTGTGTTCGGTAAATTCGAATGGATATTCCACCAGAATGCAGATTGGCATTTGGAGAAAGCTCTTATACTCCCACAAATCCCTTTACTTACATTGATTAAAAAAAAACTTTTTTGATATGCAGTCGTATACCAAAGTATTGCGCAAATGTGTGTGCGCTGTGAACATGACATTTCCGCAGTTTCATATTACTTCATAGTATTATTAGATTAGGGTTGCCTGGAAGAGAATGACAATAATAATAAGTTTACGTCTACAATAATGGATAAATAAATGAAACACTTTTAATACCGAATTGTGAAATAGGTAGGTAGTGTAAATCTATCGAATAGTAAGTTGTATAAGTCATAGCTTTCGTTAAGAATCTCGAAATATTCACTATTCAAGCGATGTTTCAGCTACGAAAGGAGCGCTTAAATACCGCTTTGGACTGAAAATTATTACTCTCTGTTCTACAGTGTGCTTCACGATTTATTGACTGCTTAATTGCAATATAAGATCTATCCTTTGGTTCAAATTTAAGTCTAGTAAATGCAAATATTAATTTCATTATTTAAATGCTTTAATCATTTTGATAAAGTGAATCAATATATCACCATGATAGCCGAGTGGTAAGAGGATCTGCCTCTGAAAAAGGACACTCAAGTTCGATCCCCTATGTACGATTTGTATCGTTGGCTTGGACACTAAGATGGCGACAAACACGCCACCTATCACGTTGTCCCAAATAAGCTCTGGTGAAAAGTGGGTTGAAAGGACTAAAATGTTAAGACCTTTGATCATTGAAGTATTGGAGTGTGTTTAGTTATGTAAAAGACGTTATTATTTATTTATACATGGTTGAGTCATGTAAACTTATTATATTTACTAAGTACTTATACTACAGTAGCGACGTATAACGGTACAAAAATACACAGAGAAACAAAAATATTTTCTTGAAACCAAATCAAACCACAATATTGAAAGGTATCTTTCACCTATAGGTACTTTAAGGCAATAAAGGGTCAGAAGTCAACAGCGTCGAGTAAACACCCCCAGACCAGTACCTTTAGCTGTGTTTCGTACTTAGGTGAAGTATTAGAAAGCTTAGAGAGTTAAACGTTCTGATGATTTAGTTATTAACGTTTTATTTTTATTTACTGACAGTATACTGACAGTTCTATTATATTGAATTGTTACTAGTGATTTTTTTGAGTATTTAGTTATGTTAAAAATGAAGTAGATGCCTGTAACCCATGCCCTGTGCCACCACGACTCAATACACATGCTTAAATAGTATATCTTCCTTAAATCATAAGAATATTGTTTTTTTTGTTTTTTAAACGGTCAGGCTATATCTATGTTATTTTAAGGTTAACTAGCAGTGGAACAGCGTGTGGCACATGCTCTCTCAATAAGATAATAAGAGGAATTTGCGCTTTAGTTGAACGTAAAAAGTTCAGCCTGATTAGCAGGTTTGCCCAATATCCCATATCTGCCCAACAGTTTGGTCTTAATTTAGGATTGGTTACTCACATTTGTTCAAAGTCACGAAAATACTTTAATTTGACATTATGTATGAATGTCAATCATTCGTCTTTTTTTATAGCCTTATCTCATTACTGTGGTTACATGCATTAAAAAGATATTGGCTTTGACTAGACAGGATGCTAGTGGTCTTCCACAATTTAAAGATAATATTTGATATATTTCAGTCTTATTTTATTCACGGCTACCACTTAACACTCAGACTACGACGGAAAAATGTTGAACTTTTTTCCCAAAAGTTATCAGCACTCAACGTCGGTAAAAATTTGAATGTTTTTAATTACAAATTAAGGAACTCTGCACTTTCGTTAGGAAGTAAATCTGATTTTGGTTGTTACTTAGTATGCAAAGCTTAGATAGAACCATTTGGAAATGTTGCGGCAGATATTATTAAACTTTAGATTTAACGTTGTTATATTTATATATCAAGAGTTCGGAGTTTTTAATGTTTTGTTACAGTAAAAGTAGTCCACCAGTAAATTATTGAAAAATCTCCTAGAAATAGAACGAAGGCAACCCCGAAGTTGCCGTAATCGTCACGCTTTGCAGGCGCAACCATGGTAGCAGAACCTTTAAGCACCGCTGGGCGTCACTTGCCTTTACTCACCCGTGCACACGTTTCTTCCGATCACTAGTACGTTGCAACATATGAAAATATTATTTTATGATGTGACAAGCGCGCCGTCAACAAAATTCAAAATTAGGCACACCGAGTAACACAAACCCGAGGTTCTAAAATATCTGGTTTCCACATCGGAATTCCTCCAAGGCGTGTATAACCCCAAAATGCTCCATCTACTTTCATAGTCATATGATTACGACGTCTCTGGAAAGGCAAAGAATTTCAGGTAGTAATCCCGGCGACGAGGCTCTTTACTCGACACGTTCTATCTCCCGGAGAGACGAATAATGCGTTGTGGAAGCCCGTTTGACAACGCTGAAGTCGTGTTAAATGACAATCCATAATCTCTGCCATATGGGTTATGGATGAAAGACGTCAGTACTTATCTATAAGCCAGTGCCTATAATAATTTTATTAATTATTTCCATAGATGTCGTCTTCTTCTTTCGTTACATGGCTAAATGGCAGCTAACTGCTGCATAGTGGGCTTTCCAAGAAGCCGTTAATAAAACCTGCCCTGTATGTAAGCTCAGTTTATAATCACCACACTGGGCAGATTGGTTGAGGAAAACTGAAATTTCATTTGTTTATGTTTCTTGAACAGGACGCTTAACAGAAACTTTTCAGTAACCTAGCGAAAACCAGACCTAACACACTTTAGTTAAGTTACCACTTAAGTTGCGTTTTGCAATATATCTGAACCTTCAATTTTACTTTTGCATAATGAGTCATTTAGTAAAACAGTTTAATAAATTTCTGCGTTATTAGAATTTTTATCTACATACGTTGTTGTAAAATTAATTTATAATAAACTTTCCGATTATTACCGATTTTCATTGTAAAGTAAAGTAAAGTAAATTTTGAGATCATCGGAGAATTTGAAATTAAGAATACCAGTTCATAGCACAAAATTTTTGGACAGATCATTCTCTGTACAATCTGTCCGTCTATGGAATGCCCTACCGCTATCGGTAAGACGCGCCCAATCCTTACCAGTTTTTAAAAATCTCGTCAAGGCCTACTATCTTTGTTACTTCGGTTATTTAGACAGTTCTTTTATATTTGTATTGATTTAGTCTATTTATATATATATATATATACATATATATATATACTTATATAATAGGAGCCGGGAAGGGCCCGCCACGCTGCTCCAGTGCGGGTTGGCGGGCTTCACGTATCCTCGAAATAATATTTTTATTATTTCTCAGACATGCAGGTTTCCTCACGATGTTTTCCTTCACCGCTGAGCAAGTGGTAAATACAGCACTTAAACTTGCTATTAACAATTTTAGTGGTGCCGGCACCGGGGATCGAACTCAGGTCACTCGCGCTCTTTGAAAGTAAAGTCAACGCTCTGTCCACCAGGCTACCACGGCTCTTCGGATTTTCATTGATTTAAACTGAATTTAAGACAAGCAACCGCCTCAGTCGGTTTATCCGTGCCAGAGCAAACATTATTTTGTGATTTCCTTAAACATAGATCGGTTTAAAAGTCACGTAGGAGCCACAGATTTTCAATTTCGAGTAAAGCGTAATATAAAATCGCATTGAAGATATTTTCTATCTACAAAATAAAATATGTATAAAATATTGAGAAAAGAAAAATATTTACATTTGTTTTTTGTGTAGTTGACAACAAATGATGTTTAGTGCAAATGCAAAAAAACAATCTAGTTTTTTTGGAGAGGATTATCCAACGTTTAATTTTCAAAATATATTTTCTTAAGCTATCTTGGCTCTTAAAGATTTTCAGAAGGCTTACGTAGTGGAATGTTTATAATAAATAAATATAAATATAAAATACAAAGGGGATGACGGGCAGCAACATCTACGGTCGAGGCGTCTTTTATTTCGTTAGCAAACGCGCTTGCCTAGCTTTACGTTGATTCCAAATCCTACCAATACGAGTAAATATATAATGAACACTTAACGAATTAGGCTGTAGCGACAATGAAGACGATGTCACGATAAGGTTCACGTTTAATTGATTAAATTCGGGTACTTTAAAATTGGCGTTGGAAGTCACAAACTAGTTTCTCTGCAAGATAGGATGCGAGATACCTGCAACCACATAGCAAGCTGATTTGACAAAGGGCTACAACAAGGCTAGTGGAAATTTGTTCCCATCTGTAAAATCCAGTATTTTACGAAAGATGTTGTATGTATTTGGCTTTATAAGCCTGACTTCGGCCGCATAATATACATTTATTTCCCACAGAAACTTGATCGAGAAAAATGTCATAACTCAGCTGAATTCCGAAATCCGTTCATTCCATTAGGCTTGATTGAGTGACGAAAAACCGAAAACTCTAACTATCTTATAATATCAGAATAATAATCAATCACACTTATAATATCAGAAAGATTAGTAATTACTGGGTTTATTTCATGCATAGTACGCGAGTTATCACGTTCTTCGTAGGAACCAGTATGTCTGCGAAATAATATAAAGAAGAAATTTCTCGAGCATACGGGAAATTTACCAACCCGCATTGGACCAGCGTGGCAGACTTTTCTCGGCTCCAAAAACCTCTCCAAAACGCGAGCAGTTCAAGTTTGCTTCTTATTACTGCCGTGATTGATAACATAACATGGCGGTTTTCCGCATAAGCAAGCGCAAACTGATAAAATATTTATCCATACTGTTTATCGTGTTGTACAATATTATGTATAATATAATAATTGTCTATTCACTTATCAACAGAAAAGGGAAAAGTGTGAATGCACTGTTCATTATCATTATTATCAGTCTGCAATAAGTTCAGTCTCGGATAGCCTTCTTCCCCCAAGCATAGTAGCATTGCAGTAATCCAAATATTCTTCGTATTTGTTGTAATCGCCATTCTAGCCGCGCGGGTCGGCGCTCAAAAACATTTTTCACCTGCTTCCTTTTGGATGAGATTTACGCCACTACCATACTTTAACATAATATTATTTTTCATTTGTATATGAAATTTAATTCAATACGATATGTCAAAATATTGATTCCTGTTTTGATTATTACATTCATCTTTATGGAATCTATATTATTACGTATAAAAAAACTATACGGGTTTAATTTTTTCTTTCAATCAACAATGTATTTTATTGGGTCTTAGGTGACTTTTTCACCGATCCACGCTCAAGGTAATTTCAAACTGTTTGCTTTAACGTGGTCAGTTCGAATATAGATTTTGCTTTGAGCTGAAGTGTCCAATTTATTATTCTATAAGTGTTTTCGATAAAGTTCAACGAGGACGGGTCAGAAAATTAACTCTTATTTTACATTCAAGATTTTTTACTTTACAGCAGCGTACTGTTGAATAGGATATTATAATAGTAAATAAACTGAAACTGAAGGCGAACAATTTTTTTTTACAGGGTTCTTTACGATATTTTCCTTCAACGCCGAGCACTTGGTAAATTAAGCACTTAAAATATCTATTAACGCTTTTAGTGGTGCCGGCGTCAAGGACGTCCCTTAAGACTACTTCTACTAGTCAATGTAAATATTATCTTCACACGTGTTAATTTAACTTTTATTAATTTCACAGGTAACTATTTTTACCTCTATTAATTAACGTGCTAACTAACAAAGCTCTGGCGAGACTGATGGCGAGAGGTCAATCCAAATACAACGTATCCAAATCCCACAGACTATAGTGATAGCAGCTTGTTTAATGCCAGGCCCAGCACTGACCAATCCGCCTACCCAGCATGGTGAGTAGGTATATAATATACATAAGTCTTCCGTGCACGATATGCCAGCATTCATTTTGACATTTTTAGGGAATGGCCTATGTTTAGTAGTGGACTTATACAGGCTGCTGACGAAGATGAAGAAAAATAAATCATATTTTATTTCATAATCGTATATACACGAATCTTTAATTTCCTTGTAATCATGAAACATTCCACCTTGGGATCCGCATATTTAAAAAAAGACATCAATGGAATACGACCAGAAATTAAAAAATTGCGTAATTGAATAAGATTAAAATGGCAATAAAAAGTTTGATGTTTATCTGAGTAGAATGCTCTTATTCGCTTTGTTAGATTTGCATATTATTTTACATTTTGAGATGTAAATAATTATTATATCTAAGAAGATATTTTTAACGTATCACATATTTGCCTTCATTGGCAACTTTAACTTTTAAGCCAAAGGTCAGGAGTTAATAGTACGTTATGGTTACTAGTATTTCAGTGTAGGCAACTCTGACGCTGAATGAGTTAAGAAATAGAGCCTCGCTTGAAATACAAAGAAATGTTTTATGCATGACATGCGAAGGTTCGAAGTGATCGATCTGTGAAAGAACCGATGGGTAAGCTTCACTTGCGATGACGTCATCCATTTGTAAGGAACATAAATGAAATTGTCTTTTTCTTTTCATTTGAATTTGTAATTATTGAATTTAAAGATTGGCTTTATTTGACATCAGCGTTACGTTGGCTTTTGATTTTATTCAAATAATGATATGGCGGACACATGTTGATATCAATGTTTTTGTTTCTTACCGGATTTATACATCAAAATAATTAAATCCGTACTACGTGACTCTATAAATATTTCGTACATAAATAAAAACAAATATTACCACTTTAAACGGGTATAAGTAAAAGAGTAGTAGAATCAACATGGATGTGCTACATGCGAACGTAGTAGAGTCTTGCTTCAAATACTGATTGTAACAAAAACAATATGAGTGACTCCATCGGGGAAAAACCACGCTCTTATAGAATACGAGTTCTAACGTCCAACCTATTTTAGTCCACTACTAAGTATATGAATAATAAAGCTTACGTTTACTTACATATTTGCGTATACACGTACAAATAATAACGGCGAACGGTTAACGCCAATTTTCATGTAGCATGGTGCTAGAAAAGGTGCAGTCTTATGCCTTACCATGGTTGTCCTTGAAAATCTCAAAAATGCTGGACTGAAAATACACAAATACGCCATCGTCATTCCACCTTTTATGCCTAGCTAATCCTACGATTGGGAGAGGCATAATATGACAAGCAAATACCGATGATGATGGATGATGGAAGATGAAGATGCTTATGTTAATGTTAATCAGAATACAGTTACACTAATTTGTATTCCAGGTTCTTTTCTCTCATAATTTTTAAAATATTAACATATTACTTTTGCCTCAAATATACTTAACGAATATATACAAATATTTAAAATGAAACCGGAATTATAACAAAAACTGATTTTCTTTCTAAAAATTGCCTCGCTATACTAAAAGTATGCTCCACTGGTTTTGGCTTTGCATACTGAGTAATAGCAACAAAAAGCGATTCACTTCAAAAAAAAAACTGCACGGATCTCTAATTTGTAATTAAAAGCACTCAAAATTTGCCGAGGCTGAGTGGCAATTTTCCTCAAAGCTCAGTTTTCTTTTTAACAGCATAACCGTTGCTCAAGCTATAAAATATTTATATTTCTATAGAATAATTATAATAATAAATATTGTACTATAGTACAAGACTTTATCATTTACTTTATTTCATACAACAACTTATCAATAAACTTAAATAAAACTCATTATATTAATTTTAATGTTTTTTAAAATTATTAAATAAAATGAACAATCAAATTGTAGTGCTAATAACATGAAAGAATTAAAGTGGAAGAAACACATACGAAAATTATTAGATTTACCTATGCACTTTATAAATTAACGAAAGTGGCAACAAGACAAACAGCAATTATGAGATATTGTGCATATGTTGAATCAGTTTATGCGTTACTGAATTATAATTTTAAGAAGAAATGAGTTTTTGCCATTACCGATGTTGCTCCGGATGTCACATACCGACCTTTATTCAAAGCTTTGGGGATCTGACCCATGCACTGTTTGTATATATTTGAAACAGTAAAATTTGTAAAACAACACGAAAAACAGTTGTATAAACGAAAGAAAGATGTTGTAGCTAGAAACACCAAATACGAACAAAACAAATTAATGATTATTAATAATACACCAAAAAGTGCAGCCTTCAGGAGAAATGGTTACAGGATGGGTATAACTATTAAATATCAGAACATAACACTTTTTACGTAAACATGTCGACAACTTTTAATTTGATCAAAATGATTTTGTTATGATAATAGATTGAAAATTAGTATGGAGCACTATTACTCCTGTTACTCGTGGCTTCTTATAAACGAAGAACCCTTCTACAAATAAAGCAATTTGCTTAGTGAATTTGGCTGTCTCCATGTTACCTAATAATAAAACATTATTAAAATTATATACTATAGCGGCCGGACGTCGTCTCGGCTGTAACAGCTTCAACATGATCTCCCTCTGCACCTTACTTCTAATTAATTCACCTACTATTAATAAAGGCACGTCACAACAGGTGTAGTAGATATTAAGTTTCAGTAGTAGGTATTAGATATTAACTTCTGGAATTAACGGAATAGCTTTTCTTGTTATATCTCCTGTGTTGATAGAGTCCTGTGTTTATAAGAACCTGCCAAAAGATGCAAAAAAATTGTATTCTACACTTTTCGACATAACCAAATGATTAACAAAACACAAAATTTATTTTTCTTAACGAAAGAAAACCATAAAAAATGCTAAAGCACCCAGGAAGAGGAGGGGAATAGGGAAGGGATGTAGGCCTCCGGTTACCTCACTCACCGAACGAAACGCAGAAACATAAGATGCCTCTTCATCACGCCGGTATTCTGCGAGACCGTGGTATCAATCCGATCGAGCCGGCCCATTCGAGCAGCAGCATAAGCCGCCGCTTGGCTCTAACCACCCTTAACTTCGCAACTACCATGATCAGATAGTTGATTGACGAGGCAATAAATAAATAAGTTTACTTTATATACTCGCACAGTACCAAGTCATATGGTCTAACTGTTTATTTTTATAGTTCACCTGATAGGAAGTGGCTATTGCAGACTATCGACAATAACTCATCTATAGTGTTGTCACCGGTGAGGACTAACATTCCTATATATACCAATATATAATTTCTTAACTATACTCATATACCTATATACACTCTCTATAACTTCCACAACGGAAGACAGCAATGATTTCGTTGCTGATAGTAGTAGTGCTACTAGATAATGTGTCGAGTTTAGATCGGCTAAAACAAGAAAGACTTTTCTAACTAATAGCATAAAATTTTACAATGTATTCACTAACATTTAAGAGCACAAAGATACTAAATTTAAAATACTTTGTTTAAATGTTAGAATTAATTAAAAAAAAAGGTCTACCATAAAATAAACCCAAATATACTTGCAACAAGGGTCCTTTGGCCACTGATAAAAAATGACATTGTCAAAATTTAACAAACTGTCTGTTATAATCATTTATTAATACAATGTCAGCATTTGTTATTGCTGCCGATATACTCTAAAACCACCATCAAATCCATTAGATGGAGTTTGTCTACAGAACTTCATTTAAAGCTTCATTTGAATAATCTTTGTATTTTAATGAACAACAAAAATGGCTTTTAAACAAAGGGATCGATAATAAGAAGCCCTGATGCTTTTAATTACAAAATAAGACAATCAGCACACAGTCGTAGCTCGTGTTGACTGTAATTTGTCGCGAGGAAATTAAAGTAATAAAATAGTATCTTCTCTGCACTAAGTAATGCTGTTTTGATTTGTTTTGAGAGTCTAGCAAAATTAAATAAAACGTTAATATAATTAAAGTTTATCACAGTTTCAATCATATTTAAGATGGAGACAACAATTCTTCGTGGTATATTATCTACCTTAGTTACTGTGGACTTGTGTATCAATGAGGTTTTGTACAAGCGTAATAACGTTTCACGCGGAGCATTTCAGTTAAATATACACTAAATATCAAAGTAATTATCATTATATTAATATGGATTAATGTATTTTTTTTCTAATTGAATTAAACGTTACTTCGTTTAATTTATGGCACTGTAGAATCGCTTCCAATGGTAATGTGATGTTCAAAGAAAGGCATGATAAAGTAGTTCAATGCTTAAGTAACTTTCTAATGTCAAAGTTAGAGATTTGCATACTTTTTACTTTGTGCTGTTAGGTAGACAATTTCTCCAAAAAGGGTCGAAGTATTTATAAGTAAGTGTCCTAAGAAGGTTCTTTTTTGCAAATATAAATTTACAAAAAAGAACAAAGATAATAATCTTGTTTCCAATCTCTGCATTTGGTAATGGCGTAGTGCTGCGAAAAGACATTTTTAATTTGGATAGAACGTGCAGAAAGAATTATTTTAAGTTATATTTCGACTAACTTTCAGCCATCATACTTTATGAACTAGTAACAGTATTGTCTTTACGCATATACATATATCTTAAATAGTATTATTATTGACGTGTTAAAACAATAAAAGTTTTATTGTTAGACACGTGTACAGTTACGACGGTACCAGTGCTTTATTATGCCAAAGTACCAAAAGAACTGAATGATTAACTCTCTCTGGAGCAAATAGAGTAGTGATCAGAATACATTTTAACTCCTTAGTCCAGAAACTATACAACAAATTAATTAAGTATCGTGTCACCAGAAACTTAAATAAACTTATAATAAAGATCATCGTTACTTAGTATTTAAACTTTATAGAGTTTCTTTCGAGAGTCTTCTTTCCCAGAACATATTGAGACATTAATTGATAACCGCTACGTAAATAAATATAAGCTAAAGACGTGGACTGGGGTGCACGTGAGGGTAGGCAGGGATTACCGATTTGACTAAATACTACTGATCCAGAGTATTTGTAGGCTTCATTATTATTCCTAGGAACCGTGTGGGTGCAATCTCTTACCTATATCTGTTGCCAATCAGCAGTGCATCCACCTTTGTTCCGATTTGAAGGGCATAGAGAGCCCAGTATAATTACAGACTGTGAGTTATTCAATCTTGGTCCTCAGGGGTAACAACGCATCGGTGACTGTGCCTATAGGCTGCAGTAGCCACTTACCAACAGGTGAAGGTCAGCTCCAGTTTTACCATTTTTTATAAATTTATTTTGATGGATTTTGATTTTTATTCTTCGAAAGCTCTCAACTAAAGAAATTACTCAAAACGCGATAAAATCCGTAAATAACGGTTTTATTTCAAATGTGCAGTATTCGCGTGAATACAAGAAAATTGCTTACATTCACATTTCAGAAGCATATGAGTTATTATAAAGAAACACTACACAGAATTGCGGGCTAGTTACTTATGTTAATGAATTTAACTAGTGTAATAAATACTGTTAGAATTCCGGCAATCCATTCTCAGCAGTATTATTTGACCCTCTTTATTATGTAAGAATATGTGTGTAAGTATGGTTAAAGTGTTTCTCGTTGTAGTAGCAGTTGACGTTCAGTATGACAGATAAAGGATTCCTTTTGCATTTGTGGCCTGTACGGTTCAGTCGTTCATTTCGAAATGCTTTTCACAACTCTGACGGACATTTATTTCTGTGTTAAACGTTTCACCAGTGCTAATTTGGACCAACGTTACAGGCCCGACGCTGAAAATCGTACATAAGTTTCCAAAAACTCATTGGTACTAGGTCTATATCTAGGGGTCTCCAGATTTGGAAACAGATCTCGTAATAACTCAGCTAGAGTGGTCGTTTTATTTATACACCAGATCACAAACTCGACGTGTCTGTTAGTAATCATGTGGAATTCTAGTACCGACTTCTTAACTACATCGTGAGATCAGCTCAATAATACCATATTATTGTAGGTAATTGTATGGTTACGTATACTCAAATAGGGCCCATTTATTATTATTAAAATATATTTTACTAATGCACTAAAATGGAAGCTGGAAAACAAAAAAAGTATAAGTAAATATGTATTATTCATTTTACTTTATGCCATATAAAATAGGAGAATCTAACTTCTGTAACTCCTGTGCCCTATGCCAATATCTGACACTATCAGATTAAATCATTTGAAATGTTCCAACCTTGCTAAAATATCTTGTGGATATTATAGTGGCATAGTGTACTTTCTTAAACTGCAGACAACTAAACCTGTCTCCTATTCTTATCGCGTGCAACTCGCAAGTTTCACATAGATTTACTTTTGTATATACAATGCAGCAAAACAAAGTTTAATTTTTGGAAACTTTATAGGTAAGATCTATTGAAATACGAGTATATTAAAAATGTTGCAGAAATAAACACTGGAAAATTATTTTACAAAATATCTTTTGATAGTAGGGCCATTTAAATTTAGGATAAGGAGAACCGGAGGATTAACTAACTTCGAGTATCTCACGCCAACCACTTGATTGAATATATGTAGGCATCCCTGAAAAGAATATTTTAGATGGTTATTCTGTTATCTGCTAAGAAACTTTATAGAGGCTATGTACCTATGTAAATTGGAGTATACCACAACGCCAAAATCTCCCTGCAGACCCACACTGCACAGGCGAGGTGCACAGTTATATATTCTCATCTAAATCATAGTTTTATATTCTCTTTATTTATTTTATTTATCTAATAAGCAAAAATGCCTTACCTTAATGTAGAATTTTAAAACATTCGAAAAATCTGTCACCTTTAAATTAACTAAAAGTTTATTGCACTATCCAGAATATATCTAAAGTCTATTAAAAATTTTACAGATAAGAACTATTAAAATAATCAAGTATTATTATGACACAGATCTTGTTACAGTTTCAAATCGTAACCTTTTCTAACTCCCTCAAATGACTTAGTTTTTAGCTGGACATTCATTACGTCATTTAAATAACTTTATTATAAGTTCATAGCCGTTACTGTTCTCGTATATACCTTTTGATATCGTTATTAATAACCCTAACGTGTCATAGCAATACAATGTCTATTTATGCAAAACATTGTGAGTTAAACATTGTTACGAAATTCTTTCTGGTGTTATGTGTGTAAAACCAAAAATTGACAAAGCTTTGGAATAGGAAAACGGCTCTCGTTGTCGTGTTAAAGTGAGCTCGATAAGCGTATTTGGTGGTGGCAACTCATTTAAACGACGCTCTGGTGAAAATCTATCCAAAAATACCAAATATATAACTAAATTGTGATAGGAAGTGGCTAGCTAGCTAACACTTCTGTAAGGGTGTTTGCGTCGCATTCATGCACCACCCTCTTGCCCGGCGAGGTGATTATGAGCAATTTTTAGTCCAGAAAATGGCAGCAATGGACTTGGTGATGTTGATGATTATGAGACCGAAATCCAACTTAAATTAAAATATTATCCTACGATGGATTAAATGGATGGACATACGAGTATTTAAAGATTACGCTTTAAAGAAAATGATCTATTTGATTAATACATGAGCATAATAATATAAGTATGAACTAAAAAGTGTAATAGTTAACCATGATGTAACAAATGTTTATTATCTTGACTATCTACCTGTTTGATATTTATTTCCTTTTATTTTCCTTATATTTACTAGACATCGTTTGCGATATTGGCTCATATATTCTTGAGTTGCTTTGAGAAAGTTTTAAGTTGCTGGAAGATACGTCCATTATTCAACATGGACTTAAATAAAAATACAAATCGATCTCTGGTCCAAAGCTTATTGAAACATGCTTCTATTCCACTACTTCTGTGTTTCTGTCTGTTATGTCTGTATTCTATCATACCAGTAATCGATATGCCTATTTAGACGAAATAAATGTTATACGAACATGGATTTATACTATTGGACACCTTATACATCGAGTGGTAGTTATCAAAACGTAGTTTTATTTTCCGATCTGTCGATAGTTTTATAAAGTTTCAAAGTGCAAAGTTATTAAAGTTACAATGCCTGCGGAACCATATCATGAGTAAAACTCATATTGTAATGCGTATGCATAATTGTTTTCGTTCTTATAATTTTCGCTTAATATGCGAAGTGAAAAAATAAGCTTGCGGTTGCAACCAGAGAACGAGAAAATGTTGTCAATCTGCTCACATTGCCGTTTTTACTTTTTTTTTTTACGAAAATTATAAATCGTTGCAGTAGACAAGTGCGATCAATGCAGAGTCACTTGGTCGTCATTTAGATATAGTACACCTACAATACACTACAGGGCGACTGCTTGCAGTACGGTGTCGATATTTTTTAGTTATTTATGTAGCTGTTACGCATGCATTACTTTAATTTATTGCTTTCAATTTCTGCTCTATCATAATATGTATGTAAAGAAAGCAAGAAAGAAACATGACGAAAAGGCATTCGACTCAGCATTATGCTGCACCAGTGTAGCTACTGCCGATATTCTACCGCTGCCCTTATTAAATGTCGGGAACAGTTAAACAAACACCATAAAGAAGGAAAATAACAAACATGTCGCCTTTCATTACTATTGTTTTTAAAAGACTACACTTAAGTTATCGCTATGTTTTGAATCATTCGAAACAGCATATTCATTATTTTGCTGTAAGCCTAAGAAGAGGATATTATGTACATTGCATTAGGCAGATAACTTGGCCGCGAATCGCTAACTTCACTCCGAATTAGTTTCCGCTGACATCGCGCGCAACTTTAACTTAGATTAAACACCGCAAGGCGAACAATTGAATAACGTAGGTGTTATTTACGAAGAAATAACTGTTTACTTGAGTTAATTTATAAAGTTACGATTTCTTATGTAATGAATATGTATGTAACATATTCATTTCAACATACATTGCAACCATATGCCAAATACTGGGGTGGTCCAGACGTTATAGCCCTTTTAACCTAGTCCTTTTAGTAGAGTTTATTTGAGACAGCGTAACAGAAGAAGATCCTGCCAACGTCTTAGTGTGCTGGCCAAAGATGCAAATCGTACTCGTACAATTGCACCTTTGGCCAGCACACTAAGGCGTTCGTATGACAATCGTACCTGCCTTCCACATAAGGGATCGAAGTAGAGTCTCCTTATTCGTAGGAAAATCTCTTAACCACTCTGTTATTTTAACTTTGTAGTATTCAAACAGTAACCACAAGTCCTATCCTCTTGCGACTTGAATGGTGGTGTTGTGAGAGCCGCGTCTGGCATTATCACCATTCCTCGTATCCCCCGTAGTCTACCAAGTCTTATCTAAAGTGAGCCCTCTCGGAGCGGTTGGACATAGATCTACAGGAGCATTTGCCGTAACAATGGGATTGCGATCGCAGTACCAGAGACCTGGCACCTTCGACACTGCTGCACGCCAAAAGTTTAGATTGTTTTAGCCTAGCGTACTTTATAACTTGAGTGGATTATACCACCACCTGCCGGAGGCCACACGGTTATTTCCCTTAGTCAACTTTATCATGTGGAGATGAGGTACCAGAAACTTGAACCACTACATGGAACCACAAATACCTAACTAAAACAAACCATTTCTATATTGCGAATATTATATTGAAAACTACATTGTAAATAATAAAATACCTAAATTAGTAAGATTTTCACTTCGTGGTGGTGAAAATGAACAGGCTCTTACGACCAAATTACCAGTAATTGGGTGATCAGAGCTTTTACGTCAGTGGTTTCGACACACTTTAGAAGTTATTTGGAACAACGTGACAGGTGGTGCGCCTGAGACTATCTTACTGTTCATGCCGACAATGCAAATCATACTTGACTTTTGAAAAACTGTTTGGTAAGACCCCTTCATACAAGGGATCGAACTCGTGTCTTCTAATTCTGAGGCAGATCTCCTAACCACTCGGCTATCGATAACTCAATTACTAATTTATATTTCAAGTTTCTTAATTAAAGTCCTCATTGTAGTAACTTAAGTAAGTCCTTCATTAGAGGTCCTCACGTGCGTTGAATTTAAAATCAGAGCTCCATAGGTTCAATGAAAAGAAAATGAAAAACAATGATCGTTGGTCCCGTGACCACTCCTTGCCATTGTAAACGTTTTCAAAATACTTAGTGCATCTTTTGTTTCTATAGTAAAATGTAATTCAGTGGGAAATAATATTTTATTATTTCTACTAGACTTTGGATTTTGGAATGGGAGTGATGATTTAGAAACAAGTATAGGTACATATTGTAAATAGTTTACAGGTGGACATTTACGTCTGCCAAATGGAGATGATTTGCAGCTTAACGCTTGGTACACACACATGACGTGACACGCACGGCGCGATAGCCTAGTTGGTAGCAAGCTGCCTTCGAAGACGAGCGTTACGGGTTCGAATCCCGCTAGGGGTTCAATTGTATGATGAATTCGAGTCATCGAAATTTATTATACGTATTTAAAATTGTAGGTTTATGTATATCTATCTATACATAGGGAATCCTAGTTAGGGACTAGATAACGCGTGTGTATTTTAAACACACAAGGAATCATTAAGTATCTAGGATCAATATTTTATTATCAACAGAAGAAATTTAAATCAAAAGTATAATTATTAAAAATCTTTTAGATATTTGTATCCCTAACTTTCAACCAATTGTTAAACACAGTAAAATCACTATTGTACTAATATTGTACTATACACAAAACCCGTGTCGTTATTGACTAGGGGATTAAGTTATTATGATTTTTCAAAGATTACATTAAACATCATAACTAGTAAAACAAATAACTCGGAGAACTGCACAATTGTACATCAAATTCGTTTTCGCTGACATCGGGCGAGTTTGTAACTTAGATAAATAACCGCAAGGCAAGGAACTGAATCAACCATTATTCTAATTAGGTACAAGCGACCCGGCCCATCTTCACACAGAATAATATTGCAGAACTTTATTTGCTTAAGAAACATTTCCAACTAGAATTAGCTTAAAACAGTTTTTTTATGGAAAGGTAGCAAACAAGCTAGCGGCTTACCTGGATTAATGACAAAATGCTTCTACTTCACGCCGGTATTCTGCAACCAATCCCGGTCGAGCAGCTAGTCTCTACCATTAGTAAGTCTCAATCTTCCTTCGAATTAATCGCATTGTGGATCTGAAAATGTATCTGTGTAAAATTATATTTAGTATATATGAATAATATGAACACGTTAGTTCTTATTCTATGATTTATATCAAAATAAAAGAATAATAAAAATCACAGAAATCAAAATGTTTATTTGTCAGAAATATTTATTTTACATTTGAACTTTCCTCCGTTTCGTAATGAATTTCTTTTGTTGGAGAAGAAACAGGCGAAAGAAACTTCTTTTTTAAAATATTTCTTTTAACGATTATCAAAGAATTTGAATGATAATTCCAAAGGGTTACAATGAATCGGTTATTGTTTAAATTTTTGTAAACTTATTGATATGAATACTAGGATTTTGTTGTACAAATGTATTCAGTGCCACATGAACGAGTTGCTGACTCTATGGAATCTAATAAGTGTCATTACAAGCTTGTGTCTGTTCCTAGTATTTACTTTATATACATCTCTAAATTTGTACATATGTAATATATGTCAATGTAACAAAAATAATAGCACTATATAGCACTTAAAATTCCAATTTACCATATAACTAATGCCGGCACTGCCATCGTCAATTGCCATCCTAAATTACATTTTTAAGTTTTATTTGGATAGATATAAAAGAACCAAATAGAAAATGCAATGCTTTCCAACAAATGTTTGTTTATGTATAGTTGCGGTCTTGTACATATAGTTGGGATCCGCTATATAGAAGCTATAAATCACGCGATCTGTATTAATTACACCAGTCCGGAACGAAATTGGCCCTTCACGACGTCAATTGAGAACTGTCATTATCCCAGACGTTGAAGTGTCAAGTAAACACTTGAAGGTGTCCCTCTAATGCGCAATCTACTAAACACTTAGTACACGGAAGCGTTAAGAACCGAAACGGGTGCGTATGTTAAGCAATGTTTTAGTTTAATATCTTATTGTAAATATAAAATAAATTGCCGTTTCATATTTAATAATTCAAACACCATTTTTTTCCATGAAAAGAAATCTATACATTTCAGCAAGCTCATGGGAAGATCATTCATACATTTGCGATAGAACTCTGGGGATCTGAAATCTGAAGTCTGTGAAGTCATTTTTTACCGCTTCTTGAGAACATTTTTTTTTCTTTGATGTAAATTGTCAAAATTGCGATCAAAATTGTAATCGGTTAGGGTTAGGTCTTAGGAGTGCCTATGGTTTTTAACAGGTCTTGTAATGTGTAAACGATTTGTCAAACAGTGTGAGGCCCTGCTTTATCAAGATGCTTCATTATTATGACGAAGATCGATTGACAAGTCAGGGTTATTACTCTGAGAGTTTCGCCATCGTTGTTGGAAGTTCCTCCCAATAGATATCTGTTGTTATTGATAGATTATTGTGATCCGGATGATCTCAAAAAGCGATAGTGAATTACACCATGAAGTGACCACCACATAGTTGGGTGAGCTTCGTTTCAGGGTAATGTTCCAGTATTTGACTTTGAAGAATCCACTTTTCATCACACTTCCAAATTTTGTCCAAAATCCCTTAATTTCTTTACCTACTCATCAATAAAAAAATCAAGCTTCAATTCATGCTTCTCTACGCACGTCCGTTAACTCGTAAGCATCCATTTCCACAGTTTTTTATTTTACTAATTCGATGCAAATGAGTCAATATTGTAAACTAATTGGTAGTTTGTTTTAACAAATCTCGTAGTAGTAGTTGTAGAGTAGTAATCGATTACTTTTAATTTATCATTATTTACCTTAGTGTACATAACGAAAGAGATTAAACCCAAAAACGCACAGCTCGTTCATTAGTCGTATCCTCTCTAAACGCAGCATCGAAATTGCGAGCTGTTTCTGCTGCGTTAGAACCACATCGAAACTCTTATTCAAAAATTTTAATTATTTATTTATAGGACCATGCGGATTTTGTTTTAATTCAAAGTGCCACTCCATTAAAACAGCAGCTTCATATTTTAACCCCCTATAATTTAAAAACCATACATTTTAGCAGCATAGCGTATTATTACATTTCTAAATAAAGTACACGCCATTTCCCTGTTGAAACTCGTAAAAAATCAATTCATAAAAGCGCGACTGGCAGTATTACAGACGTAGCCAAACTACCCCACTTATTACCATGCCCCTTTCTGTCAACAACCTTAATCAGACTATGTGGGATAGTAATACGTTGAAACATGTTGGCGCGGTTGGTGGCCCATAAATTAATAATAGACTAATAAATTAATAATAAAAAACAGGTAGGCAATTTTCAAACACAAATTTACTCAATATACGAAGAATTTTATACCTTAGTAAGAATATCTCATATGCAATTCAATTCAATAATAAATAAATAAGTTACTGCGTTCACTTCGCAATATACTTAAACCAAATCAACTCGGAACCTTCCTTCGCAGTTCATTGATTCCCATCCAAGTATCCGAGGACAATGACCTAACTGTAATTAATTTTGTCGGAAGCTCCGGATCATTAAGAATAATGGCCAATAGTGCCACTTTAATTTGTAGTTTCTGTCCGTCAGGTATATCAGTGTGGTAGGAAGAGAATCGATGCTCCCCTCTCTCCCTTTTGTGTGTGTGAGTGTGTTTGTGAGTTGTCAATAGAAATACAACCAGTTCAGCCATACATAATGCTAAAATTTAAAAAGTTCCTTTATTTTCTGAATTTGGAATGCGCTTATAATATTAGAAATTTCGATAGATTTGCCGCCATTTTACATGCTTTTTTTTTTCACCGTGTTAATTAAATTTCATTATGAAGTGGGGCGTTAAACAACGCAGAATTGCTGTGTTTGCTCTGCACAAAGTGGGTATGGAGTCGACAATAATTTTTAACAGTAGTTTTTTGTGTATTACTGTCTCTGAGATCATTGATGTCATCGACCATAACCTGTATGTGACCAGGTGACCTGCCTCTCTGTGAACACTATCAAAGCCAGAATTTGACGAACAACTCAGAATTGTCTCGAGAATAATGTTCCGTACTACATAGGAACTTAAGACTGACCCTCGTCCAGTCCAGATCTGAACCCGTAGAACTACAAATTGAGGACATGATTTGCTCAAAACGATACTCCGTCAACGAGTTTTTTCAAGAAATTTAAGCGCTAGCAGTGGTTATTCTCCTAAGAGACAGTGCATAAATCCATAAATTCGTGGCCAGAAAGATTAAAGGCCTTTATAAAAGCTAAAGGCGGCCACGTTGAATAAAATTGTTTTTAATTATTCGCTTAGACTTCGATTACAATAATGTATATTTTTATTATTTACAAGTTTTATTATTATTACACTATTTCTTTAATAAAAATATGCATTTTAATGTGAAACAGAAGATAGAGCTGTACTGAATGTGGCGTAGGATTTCTTTATATTGCGAAATATTATTAACTATCTGTAATGATGTTTTATACATTCAGATTTCCTCACGATGCTTTCCTTTACCACTGCGAGCATGATAAATTCAGCACTTAAAATTTCTAGTGTCGCACGCATCGGGATTTGAACCCGGGTCACTCGCACGCTATGAAATTCAAGGCAATTCCCTGACCCCTTTGCTACCACGGCTCTTAGCATTAAATAATAATTAAATAACAGAAACAGCGCCATATAGTAGCGGCATCGATACTTGGATACTGGTTTAACGAGCAATTTTCCGTGCAATCACTCCAATTCCGAAGCGTAATTGACGCCCAACAGGGGCTAACAACTATGATTGGCTACAAATGCTAGGAATTGCATACATTCAGCAATATGTATTTCATTGATTTTTAATAATATATACCAGATTTTTTTTGTAGAATAATTTATTTTTATTCATTTTCTTATGGTTTTTCTTCAGTAGCATATTTAAGTCCTCTACTGAACCTATGCCACTTGTATAAAGCTCCACCAAAAGCTAGAATGCGTTTCTTGAAGCGTTAGCCCTAATCACCACGCAGGACAAGCGGGTTGGTCAGTGCTGTGCTAGTAATGCTGCGTCCTCTTATTAATCAGTCGGTTTCCAGAGCCTCGGCTGTTAGCTAGCAAACACTGCGTGCTGGTGTGGTTGGCTTTTAAATAACAATATTGAATAGTTTTCCAGGCACTACTAATGCAAATGTAGAGCAAATATAGAATAATTGACAATCAGTATTAATCTTAATAAATAATATAAAAACGAAATATATTTTTTTAATGTTAATGCAGCTAGGTTCTATTGTATATGAAATCTAATGGTTTTTTTAATAATGCTTATTTTCGTCAATTTTTAACAGTGCATTAAAAAAAGAGTGAGAACATCTGCCAAAGATACATTTTTAATAGAAAAATCTTTAAATATTTCTAACTCGTATATGTGGACAAATCTATATAAATAAGATTTTATTTCGTATTTAAAACCGAACCTGGAAAGTAATTGTTTGACATGTTACAAAACAAATGACTCAAAAAATTAGCAGTATAAATTACGACCCTATTTTAATTGGCAAATACTTTTTAGCCTTTCGTTAGACTGGCTCTGGTCCTTCACTTTTTGCTATTCAATCCGGAATAAAATCGAATGAGTGTCCGATGGCAGCATCCAGGGCAGATAAAGTATTTTTGTATTTTTTTGAAAGCGACATTCCAAAATTGTAACAATAATTCTCTTTTATTAACTTCTCAAATGGTTTATTTTTATTTCGACTATATCGTTCTTGTTATATACATTAATATGGGAGATATATTATATTTAAAAATGTCATACAGTGCAAGGGGCCTGTGTCGTGTAGCATAGTTTCCACACTTTATGTATGTATGTATATATTCACGTCTTGTTCCAAACGGGGTAGGCAGAGACAATCTTCTTCCACTTGCTACGGTCCCGATATACGTCTTTCGCTTCTCCCACTTTCATCAATCTTCGCATGCACACTCGTTGGTTTAGAATACTCCAGACCTGGCCTTTTTTCAGAACGTCTCCGATTTGATCCTTTGATTAGTAATGGGGAGCGACATCACTACTCCAAGGATACTGGTACTGTGCTGACCAACCCGTTCGCCTAGCGCAGTGAGTATGGGCAAACCTTTTAATAATTTTTTGGCGCTTTATTTATTTTAACAGCAGAGGTTTAGCAGTGGAATTAAACAGACTGATGGATAAGAAAACACTCACGTTAACAATACAACATACAACAATAGTAAAGGAATTAATTTAATGTTCGACGAATACGCAGCATTTGTTCGCTAATTTCCATATTAACAATGAATGGAAACTCGCATAATGAAGTCAAATTCATTTTGCTCTAACTCCATTTGGAACGTTCTGTAAACATGTTTGCTTCATAAGAAACCCAGACATTTGAATTATTATCATGTATTACAGTTACGAGCTTGATTAATAACAGCAACGCAAATTTGAAATTATGTTTATGATGAATGTGGTAATAAAAAAGCCTCACAAAATAATGATGTGTCCATTCAGCATATTATCCTTAAATTTGTTTTCTTATTAATATGCTATTTTGTCAAATATTTGGATCACTCAATTAAGCGAACTGAGTCTGGATAATAAGATATGAATATAAGATAAGAATATGAAGAATAATAAAAAAAAAATTAGTTCAAGGTCATCATTAGAGCAGCGTGAACTCTGCCATGCTTCAAAACCAACATATATTTCATGGAGGTTTTGACCATATTCTCAGGAAGACATGTTGGTCTGGTGAGTGCGACACTGGTACTGGTATAGTATAGTGATGCTGGTATCGTCTCACTAGTGGTGCTGCCCCCATCGATAATCAGTGTGACATTCCGCCATCAGTCATTCGCCTGTACATCATTTGTCAGCTAGCATGGTACTCCATGTGTAGGTGAACTTAGCATTTGGAGAAAAATGTACTATGTTCACCTTTACGGGGTATATATTCTTATATAGGAATCTTATATAGATCCTTTTGCGATCTTGACGGCAGTTTATTGAATTTACTTTTTACTTAACTTCGGTGAACAAAAATTTCAAAGACAATGTACACGCGCTTTCCGGGACCCTCCTTTGCAATTGCGAAGCACGTCTTTGAATACTGATGTAAGACGAATACGCATTGTAGCATTTGTTCACCTTAACGCTTGTGCATTTACTCGATAAAAGTCTATCCGTGAAAACGCTACTTTCTTTGAATGATGATCGACTTGCTTTTCTTTAACACCAGTTATAGTCAAATTTTTATTAAGTTGTTTTTAGATATTTAATTTTGAGCTTTGCAAAGTTTTTTGGGGGACTGTTCCGCAACAGCAACCGCAAAATTATATTTTGAACAAATGTATGCCAACGGATATGGTGGCGATCTAATTCTGCCGTCACATTTCTTCTGGTGGGTCTTAATTGTTGACCTAGAAATAATTAAAGCTTGGCAGGCTAACCGTCTTAAAAAGTGCCAAACCGACCTTCCCCTACAAACCTGCCAAGCGTGGCGTATGAATGAAATAGTGAAAACTCTTTTAATCAAATATCTTAAATGCCCTTACAATCCATATAGTAACTATGCGCCTTTCGTCATGAATAACAGCTTACTGAGCCAAGATGCTGTATATAAACAGAATGGAAAAAGCATATATGCTTCGCCCATTTTTATTTTAACCTACAAATTTTCTGCATTATCTCTATTACTTTAGTTATTTTAGGTCCCATAACCAAAAACTTTCTGTTTTCACTTGACATATATAGGTAGATTGTTTTTAAGTTTTTGCTTTAACTAACGTCCATGTCAGCCATACGTTAGGCATATTAAAATAGCCATCTCGAAGACCTTTCTTTTATTACACAAGCTGAAATGTATAAACAAGTATAAAGAATCTCTTAAGCTCCAAAACTTTCTCCTCAATTTAGGATTACTTCTAATTGTCTGTTTTTCTGTGGAACCTTCAAATAATTTTAGCTGTCTAAAATGCGAGTATCTACTCGTATCTATCTATATCCATATCGATATATCTATATCCCTCTTTTTTTATTTTAACTTTATCTCCATTTGTAACATATCTTTTATATTTGTCTTATTTAATTGTAATTATACCTTTCTGCTGTTCGAATATATTACAGAAAGTATAAAAATACTTGATTGTTTTATTCATTATTTTTAATTCCAAAGCGTTCACATTCTTTAACTTCACGTCATTCTACAATTCAAAAATAATAATATCAATGAATGCCTGTTTTTGTCAGAAGCGTATCAGCCTTTTAGTACTGTAGTTTTAGTTAGTCGAGGATTATTCAAATCAAGAGTTCAGACTACAAATCATATCGTCGCAACAACATCAGAAATATGCTAATTGTATTGTAAGTTAATGCGAATGTAAATTTTCGTGCGTGTTCTTATTACGCATATATCACAAAACTTTGTAGCCATAAGCAAAATACATTTTCTACTTATACATACAAGTTGGATGCGTATATAATAATGGATATTAATATGTATGAAATTGATAAACTACAACATTGTTTAACCAATCACGAATATATGCCAAGTTGGAACAAACGAGTATGCTTAAAATTACAATTTTTATGTTATCTACTTTATTGTAACTCGGTTCTAGATAACACTGCAGCACATCATCTTCTATACCGTTTAATCGATCGCCATGAATATTAGTATACTTAAGTCTTTGAGCACGGAGAACATTTCAATTAAATAGCGAATTAAAAAGTCAAAGATATTGTGCATTAACGTAAACTACAAAAATGTATTTAGTTCATCATCAATTTATATTAATAAAAATAATAGGATCTCATCAGTATGAGCCAGAAGTCTACTACGAATTATAAATTCTTGATTACAAACAGACCATATACACAGACAGGACTACGTCCGTCCCAGTACTGGGTATACGGACGTGAGAGCTTTTTCCTTTTATTAATATTATATCGTGATTGAAAGTAACAAAAACTAAAGAAATATGAACCAATACCAAATATACTAAAATTGAAAAAGTTATTTTAGACTGTCTAACTAATCTAATTGAATTCTATTACGAAATTGTATTTTCGTAGGTACTTCAATTTTGTCTGTATATTTCCAATATAGTGTTATTGGTACCTCTGTACTGTAAACTATTTTTGTTTTAGTATTTTTACGAACCAGTCTTCATCATTCAAAGCCTAACATGAATCCTTTTATATATATGTTATTTCTGTTTTTAATAAACCTAATCTGGTTATAAATATTTACACATTAGTTTGCGCATATGCTATTTATATATTACATAAAATACTTATAATCACGTAAAATAAATTTAAACGTGCGAGAAGGAAGAAAGAAGGTTAGGAATAAAAATATGAAATTTAAAGCCTTTCTTAATAATGATTAAGCCTTTGCTAAGTACATTTTTTTTTAATATTGAACAAAGAGGAAAATATAAATAATTATTTTTGTCACTGAGAAAAATCATTGGTTTTCTTGATTAGTTTCAAAAAAGTTTTCTTAAATTTTATTAAGTGAGTTGTAAAACGCATAGCCTAAGGTATGGAATAACCACTTTAAATACTGGGACATCATGCGGCGGGGACAATCAACTATTGTGAAATACGTAAGATTGCTCAGGCCCACGGTAGAGGCTGGTATATTTATAGTATTTTTAAGCATGGTAGAGCCAAGCGGCGGTTTTTGCTTCTGCTCGAATGGGCCGGTTCGACCGGGTTGGTACCACGCCTCGCAGAATATCGACGTGAAGTAGAGGTATATTGTGCTTCTGCGTTTCGTTCGGTGAGTGAGGTAACCGGAGGCCCACACCCCGCTCCCCATTCTCCTCCTCATCCTCACTCCCATCTCTCAAATATCTTTAAAGACCGGCAACGCACCTGCAGCATCTATGGTGTTGCAGAAGTATGTGGGCGACGGTAATCACTTACCATTAGGTGAACCGCTTGCTCAAGTATGCAAAAAGTATGGTGATTTTTTATGGTGGAAGGACCAGCAGAAATTTGTCATACTTACTAGCACGTTAAACCGTCACTTGTAGAATGAAAGACGGTCGTTTATGGTGTGTCCAGATATTTTTGGGTTCACTTCTAAATTATTAACACGCGTGAGATGCAAACAGTGCATGCAGCGGAAAAAGAGAGAGGTCCGCCGTGCATTGAAGCTCGCTCACTGCTACGCGCGAATGTGTTCTTTTCGGATTATGGTTGAGAGATGGCGTTTGACGCTTTCCTATCCGCCAGGCGAAGCAAAGATACGTTACAAAAAATTGCCGCTGCAATAATCCAACAATTTGACATAATATACAGACAGCTTTTTTTAGATTTTTATTAAATCTAGGCTTCTTCCAAGAAGCACCACTAGGAGGCCTAGCTGCCTTACGGTAGACCGTCGCTTCATTCATTTCAAAGGGCGCCCTACACCTAATACGTTTACCCTAACACTCTCCACTCTAGGACCCTTTTACTGCACTATTTATTACCTACTTCTCACAGTTGTGATATTGTGCTATTTATCAGACTTAATTAATCAAACTTGTCGGGTAATGCGTGCAGTAATCCCATTGCCATGTATGCTGATGATAGCAAACCATGCCAATACACTATATCCTAAGCTATGCGGGTGGTGAGCGCAAAGACAGTAACCTCGCTGTTTAATTTGGGTACGGCATATTTGAATGGATTTGGCGCTATTAGCCGGTCGCCAGAGTTAGTCAGCCGGGTGCACCGCGTGCAGGTAACGACGACACTTGGAGAAAATGTTGGTACGTTCGTACGTAAGAAGAAGAAGTTAGGGGAAGCGGCAGTGCTGAAGAAGCGTACCAACCCGCACTGGAGAAGCGGGAGTGGCGGGACCTTCCTCCAAAACCCTCTCAGATATTTGAGACATTTTTATTTTGACATTTATCCGCTTACTTTTAATATTTTTTTTTTAATTCTTTGTTAAATTGTTTCTTTGTCTGTTAATTTGCCAATCTGTTTAACCCTGGATTCCACGTGGACAAGGTCGCATGCACAGCTAGTCCATAATAAGATTAAATTATTACAGCGATGCTCATATATAATCTAAATATTTCTACTTTGATCCTTTACACGGGCTGTATACCTGAGGGACATTAGTTAATCTGAATAATTATGAAATAGCTTATAAGAAGGTAAGACATTTTGGGTTCGAATTTTATTTATATTACTTACTCGAGGAAAATAATATTATTTATTTAAATCTACATTTTTCAAACTTTTCTAAAGCAAAACATGTATCAATATTTCAATCGTCTATAATTTTTTCTTTCCGTGTGACTGTCGGAAGTAAAGAAATAGCGCCAACCCTGTCTGACCACGGCTGTCGTAAAAGGCGACTAATGGTAAAAAAATCGATCGCACATTGAGGGTCGACTAGAAGAATTTGCAACTGGAAGAAGAGGCACACAAGTTATACTGGAGTAATATAGGGTTACAATACTAGATAGTCCTCAAATCCGGCAACTTGTTTTATCACCGGGACCATCTGTGTGACCTAAAGATGTGTCGGGTTTATAGTCTACTGGTCTCTCATCAACAACGTGATCAATAACGAAAGTGTGTCGAGCAGGGACGCATACCTTATAATCAGAACAATCAAAAGGTATTCGCAGAACGTTATACAGGTGTACACGAGAACCTGATAAGGAAGTGGAGTCAATGTATGAGAATATTTCAAGAGCCAAGCATTACTCTAAGACTCACTACACGGTGTTGACGGGACACTTTAACACAAACTAGATATAAAAAAGGCGATGTGCTGATAGTGGGCAATTTTGAAGTAGTGAACGGAACTCAAGAGGGCAACACCTGACTTACTTTATGGCAAAGGAAGGATTCTATTTGATAAATTTCTATTTCCAAAAGCGACCCCACAGAAAGTAGACCTGGATCAGCCTGGATGGTACCACAAAAAACAAGATTGACTTCATCGTAACGACCAAGCGTCAGTTGTTCAGTGATGTCTCTGTGATCACTGGGGTGAAAACCGGCAATGATAACCGAATGGTAAACTGAACCTTAACATTAGGCTTGAGAGATCTCTTCTCATGAAGTCTACGCCTTGTGCGTTTATCCAACCCCCGAGGGCTTTCACCTTGAGTTGCATAATTGCTTTCAGTGCCTACGAGACTGCGTTACAGTCGATACGATTAGTAGGATAGTGGAAACTGTCTATACAGTAGGAGTTAACTTTTGCAGGACCCGATGAAGTTGCAGTCTACAAATTATACGTCAGCATATCAGCAACTGAATTTGACAGATCTTTTGATCTACGAGTATGAGACGAGTCAAACGCAAATTTAATACTGTATTGAAAATGCGATAGTGCGGAACAAAGGCCAACTGGCCAAGTTGAAGACCGAAAGCGGCGCAATTATTTCCACTGGAGCAGATATTTTGTTTGAGAACGAGAGATTTTACGGACAGCTGTACACGTCGTTGAAACCACACACTAGTTTGAGTAACGTTCTAAGAGCCAAAGCTTTATCCGACATTATTCCGATAATATCAAACAACTTAAGGATGGCAAGACGCTGGATGATGACGGAATTGTTAGCAAATTTTCTGAAAGCGGATGGGAAACCAGTACCTGTACGAGTAGTTTTTGTTAATGTTGATTCCGCCATGGCGGTGTTATGTCCAATGCGTGGAGTAGGAGCATGGTTATCCTGTTTTTCAGGTAAGATAACTGTCTATTGAAGAACTATTGACCGATATCGCTTCTAAACCGCGTCAACGTGCTGTTTTCGACAGTCATCACAATACGTCTAGTAAACATACTTGACAACTCCCAGCCTCCCAAACTAGCCGAAAAGCCTATAGTACCGTAGACTACATACATACTCTTCGCCAGATTTTACAGAAGACAGAGGATTTACTTTATTATGTATGGCATATGTCGATTATGAGAAAGCCTTCGGTTCAGTTGAAATTCGAGCGGTTCTTCTGTCAGCGGTAGCCAGCGGTGCCAGGTAGACTCCCGATACATTGAAATACTGAGGTGTATGTACAATGAGGCTAGGATGTCTGTCCGAGTACAGAACCAGAGTACGAAACAAATCTAATTGCAGCAAGGTGTAAGACAGGGTGATGTTATATAATTGAAACTCTTCATCGTTGCATTGGAAGATGTTTTCAAGCAGCTGAACTGAAAATGATACGGTATCAATACATCACTTACCTTCGATTTCCCGACGACATAGTTCTTATGGCAGAATCGCAAGAAGAGCTTAGCACTATGCTCAATGACCGCCATAGTGGACCAAACAGGTAGTTCTACAAATGAACGTAGACAAAACAAGACATTTATAATAGATATATATAATTTATGGCGCAGTAGCTAAGCTTCTGGCGGCGCTGGGTTCGCGGGTTCGAATAAGTGCGGGACTACAAATAATTGTTCACACCTCAGGAGAAATGCCTAGTGTGGGCTTTTCGTTTAATAAACGTTTTTTTTTTAAAAAGGAAAATGTTATATTATAACATACATAGGAAATATTGTTATCAAATGATTAGAAAATGAAATTCGAATATAAAATCGGGTTAGTTGTGAATTAATCACAATGTTATGAAAAATAATTTTGCCCTTCTTTTTTGTAACTCGTGAGTGAAAGGCGTAAACACCTACCTATCACTGAAGGCAGTGACAGGTTATGTCGGGATCAGCAATTAGTGCCGGGCCGACTAAAATACCCACGGAACCAGGGTTACGCTGTTGGCCTGTGGCCTTGACAGCTTCTGCGGCAGAGACTCGGCCCGAAAGTAAAAATTATTGGATTTTTAAACATTATTTCCCTGCGCGGCGTAAATATTCCACTTTGAATGTAAAGTAAAAGTAAGTTTTTTTTTTATAGAAGAAGGGGGCAAACGAGCGTGCGGCTCACCTGATGGTAAGTGATCACCGACGCCCAAGAACATCCACAACACCAGAGGAGCTACAGATGCGCTGCCGTCCTTTAAGGAAGGAATAAGCTCTTTTCTTGAAGGTCCCTAAGTCGTAACTGTTCGGAAATACTGCTGGCGACAGCTGATTCCACAAAGTCGAAGTGCGTGGCAGAAAACTTCGATTAAAACGCACTGTGGTGGAATGCCAACCATCTAGGTGGTATCGATGGAACTTCGAATTCTGTCGCGATGTACGATGGTGAAACTCAGCAGCTGGGATCAATCTGAACAGTTCCTCAGAACATTCCCCGTGGAAAATTTTGTAAAAAATGCAAAGAGAAGCAACATCTCTTCGCAAGGCCAAAGGATGAAGCCGATCAGAGAGAGCTTGGTCGCCGACAATTCGAGCAGCTCGACGTTGGATGCGGTCAAATGGAAGGAGTTGGTACTGGGGTGCCCCTGCCCAGAGATGAGAACAGTATTCCATGTGGGGCCGAACTTGCGCCTTATAAACTTGCAAACAGTGGACCGGCATGAAATACTGTCCCGCTCTACAGAGCACACCAAGCTTTTGGAGGCCAATTTGGCCTTTCCTCAAGTGACCACGGAACTGAACGTCGCTCGATATGTCAACGCCAAGGATTCCGATACTGGCTGAGGCAATAAGGGAATGTTCTCAAAAGAGGAGAAACGACAAAGGGATTCTTTTAGCGGTGAACGCGCAAACCTGTGTCTTTTGGGGTTGAATAGGACCAAATTACGTCGACCCCAATCCGAGTCTTTGAATAACAAGGTCTCGACTTCAGACACAAGTTTGTTCCGGCACTCGTCGACGTGTTCCCGAGAAATATTCGCACGGCCTGTATATAGGGCATCACCCGTGCTGTCGTCTGCATAGCAATGAATGCTACTGATTTGTAGCATGTCGTTGATATGCAGAAGGAACAGAGTGGGAGATAGCACACAGCCTTGTGGAACACCAGCATTCACGGGTTTGGGGTCCGAGCATGCACCGTCGACAACAACCTTGATGCTCCGATCCGTGAGGAAGCTGGTGACCCAGTTGCACAATCTCTCAGGAACCCCGTAAGATGAAAGCTTTGAAAGAAGCGCTTTATGCCAAACCCTATCAAATGCTTTCGCTACGTCCAGACTAACCGCCAAAGCACAAGATGCCTCTACTTCACGCCGGTATTCTGCGAGGCCGTGGTACTTATCCGGACGAGCCGGCCCATTCCTGCGACAGCAAAAGCCGCCGCTTGGCTCTACCACGTTAAATCAGTATATTTCTCCTCATACAAACCGACTATACCTGATTATCTAATGAAAACTTATAGTCGTATCTATTTAAATATAGGTGTATTCATAGTCTAAGATGTGTGAGGAACAGGTGTCTAAGATAGGCTTAAAAATACTGTATTACAGATCACCAGGTCCCCAACCCATGGAAAAAACAAGGGCATTATTTAGTATTGGTGTGGTACTGGTACTTAAACTTATGGTTTAAATGATAATCAATTTATATACAATTGCATGTATAGTGTTAGGAGAAACTAAGGTACCACTGTAATGGGTTCTAATTATAACAAGATGGGAAAGAAAACATTAATGCTATAAAAATAAAAGATATGAGCATAATACTAAAACTCTCACTTTCTTTACCCTTAAAAATTTAAGTTACTTCCTGTATAATAAGAAACTGTATCATCTTAATAGCAATAACCGCCATTAAAAGCAGTAAAAGTTTAGATAACTTTTAAAGAAAAAAGGTTTTACTCGACTATGCTAAAGTTTTCCACTTCACTGACGTCAAAATGAACTTCATTTATGAACTGAATTGTGTAAGGAACCTCTGAAATTATTTTTTATTCTCTAGCTTAGGGTTAATTTAAGATTTTCAATATCTTTGTCTTACTTTTTCTAGCCTCACATGCATAATGCTTGTGATCGTACCTATTCACAAGTATGATGGCTTGTGGAAGTTGCAGTGGACTTATGATTTAATTTTGTGGATTTTCATAATCAAAAAATTTTATTACCTCTGGGACGATGGATGTCTTTTTAATTTTAATTATATTGTATGGATTCAAATTATTGGGGGGAAATGTCAAAAATAGAATAGATATTCTATTATCTTCGTTTCTTTCGTCAGTTTTTTTCTGCAACTCGGCAAAAAAATATTTTCTTTATCATATTCTTCTTTTACATTCCCAAATTTTACAAAACATACCACGAGTTTTCATTGCCTGGTTCATTAACGAACCGCTGCTGCCTATTACCGCCCGTGCGCTACGGTGTCAGTTTCCGATCGTTGACTCTTGCGCGCTATGTAATTTTGTCGACGAGTGAACCTATTTATTCTACAATAGTACAAATTATATGTCAATGGCATGCATTCTCCATGTTAGTACTTTGTTGTTTGGGCATTACAATTAGGCCGTTTGACTACAAGCACTCCTATACAACAAACATAATTTGCGATAATTTTTCATCATTGACTAATTTGTGCGATGCTACTTAGGTAAATAATATTATATATTAAATGACACGGCTTGAAACGGTTGTATGGATTGAAGTAAAGTAGTATATAATATGTGTGTAAATAAAAAGTTTCTGAGAAAATCAAGTATGCTGTCGTACGGACTGACACAAAAGTGATCTTTAAGCGAGTTTAATTTGTCCTTTCGTAGGTTCAAAATTCTACGCTGCCGATTTAATATATAACCATATTTCAATAGAGGTGAGTGTGGTCTAAAGTTAACTTAGCATACATACTCGTATATATAAAAAAGAAATAGTATTTTGTGTGTCTGTACGAATTATGTATTTAGTTTTTTATATCTGTACAAACAGATTTAACTCGGTGATTAATTAAAAAATATTTATTGAATATAACTAATATTAAAGCCAAAACAGAATAATAACAAACTTTTTTCTTGGAACACCTACATGGAATATTATGGAACAGAGTCCCTTCGCAACATTAAAGCATTAAACCCAGAAGAATGCTTAAGTAGTTTTTTTAGTTTTATTAGGCTGGTATTAACCGCTGAAGTTCTAGCATTTTCAAATTTCGACCGACCAATGTAATTATGATAAAACAATTACTAGATTTATTGGTTTGTCTTATACGCATATGTTTCAAAGGAATGGCTTACAGAAGCCTGTCACAGCGAGTCGAGTAGGATGGATAAATCAAATTACGGACGAATGAATTGCAAATTGGACATTATTCGTTACATCCCCTACGACCTGCCACTACAAATATAGAGCTATGCCTGTATATATCTCGAAGGTACTTACATGTAAATATCGTAGACAATGAAGTACGATAACGCATGTTTTTTAATAAGTATCTGTGATATAACAACATACTATGGATACTAGCAGATGTACGTACTTGTAACGTTACCCATATTTCACTACGAATAATGAGGTTATATCATAACCCAGTCTGGGTAGGTTAGAATAGATGAAGAAGAATCTAAAATAAGAAAAAATTATTTATATTACACATCTTGTTTATAAGATTGATCTTTTTGAGAAATAGTGATCAGCGATGAAACGGAATTTGACTTTGTACTTATTTCATGCTTATCTCATACAAATCATGCTCAACTGAATCTGAGGTTTACGTTACAAATATCATCAAGTCTTTCCTACAAGCGGCGGCAAAAGCGTATATGCTTTCCATTTAGGACTATCCAATATTCACCATGGTGGGTTTGTAGGCGCTCTGCTCGCATGTCGGTACCTTCGCAGTAGTAACTGATCATGCCCTCCATCACTATGTTGTGGGATTAGCATAGGGTATTATTGCGTTTTCCGTTTCAATCTATGAACATTTCTACTAAAACATTGGAATAGGAATATCTCTTTAATTTTTCAAGTTATTTATATCCTTATTTATTCACTGTACGACTTGCATAATACAAAAAATTAAGCAGTGTAATATATTTTTTATTCATATAATGATCGCATGTTAACATTTACGAGTATCGCATGCAACATTGTATGTAAACATACCTTGTTCATCTGTCGTATGTATTCGAATATTATACACTAGGTGAGGAAAAATATGATTTACTCTTCTCTAAAGTTCTATACACGTCCATCTTACATTATAAAGTATAGCAGCTTTTCTTGGATTTACTGGCTTACATATAATTTAATTTCGTTTCCTATAACGTTTAATTACAAAGATTCATAACTAAGTACAAGAGGCTTGAGTAACCTCGAAACATTCGATTTCCATAAAAATATAGTTCATGTATTTTATTTATGTGTTACTTTAACATATGACCCAGTATCATCTAGTGTCCTTTCTATTGTCAATATATAGCTATTTTGTCGACTTAGCCGAATAATATGAAGTAAAAACTGACGTGTGAGTTAAATGAACACTTTTCCCACCTTCTAACAGGTCACAACATTACAATTCTAAAATTTCAATTGTAAATCATAATCCCAATATCTTCTTTAGTTATAATTAGTTAGTGAAAGTGTGATGAAAAGTTTTCCCTACTTGGAATATTCTTTTATTTGCAGTCTTTATCGTAGAATCACCAATAAGCCGGCGGCTGGGGCGAAGTGCTGCAAAATTGCGTACAAGTTTTTTTTTAATTACTACCCAGATACACCACAACGAAGCGCTAGTCGTAGGAAATTACACAAAAAAAATACAATTCAAGAGACCGAGGCTGCTCTATTTCTATCTTTCAAATAAGGTTTTTTGGGGAAAATGTCAACTCAAGAGTACTCTAAACCAACGAGTATGCATGCGAAGATTGATGAAAGCGGGAGAAGCGAAGGACGTATATCAGGGCCGTAGCAAGTGGAAGAAGATTGTCTCTGCCTACCCCGTTGGGAACAAGGCGTGAATATATATACATAAATGTCAACTCTTGCTTGAGATGGTAATTTCGTCACTTCCCGTAGTTTTTTCTTATAATTTAAAAAAACTATATATAACAGTCTAACTTAGCAGGGGTGGCTCCGAGTGGACTTGGCGAGCCTACTTCGGATGCGGGTTTGTGAACAGTGGGAGGAGTATTTGCGTTGTTACTTGGCACTGTTCTCCTTGCCCTTAAAATTTATTAAATTAAAATGTATGGTAGAAAGATCTGAACAATATTATTCTTACGTCAGGCTAAAAACTCGATCAAAACTCTTCGCGACGACATTGCCAACCATGCAGAGAGATTTAAAGTTCAAGAAACACGCATATACAGTACGATCGTATTACTGTGTTTGTAATAACTAACAACCTGCTTAAGAGAAAATATAGCCCTGTTTGTTGTCACATATGGGTGCAAACCAAACTGGGCATAGTCATAGCATAGTGCATCTAGGTGCCGATGAGTTACAAAAGTCGTGGCAAAAGAAATGGGCCTGTAGTTAAACTTACTGGATATGTCACATGTTTGATTCTTTGGGATGGAATAGAGAGTTGTAATATCATACAATTAAACGACATTCCCAGGGTAAATTAGATTCTTTCGTGGGTGCAAAGGTTCCGCAAAATATCTCCAGCTCCGAACACCTCTCAGGCAGGGCCCAGCAGAACGACTACCAAAGACCATGACTCTCGGTGCGAAAATGAGCGGTCGCCTTGGCACATATTTGAACAAAATTCGCCGTAAAGTTCACGACATCCAGCCAAGTCTGCTGCAAAGCATGGCACGAAAGGCGTTGATTCTTTTCCCACAGGGCGTGTGACTAAATGGATGGCATTTGGACGATATCATTTTTATTAAATACACTCCGCAAGCTTCTGCGGATTTTGACTTATTGATGAAAACAACATGAATATCAGTTTTTGTTTCATTCACATATAAAAACATAAATCTACCAACGAACAGCCTGTACTTTTAAATTTAGTTTTTAAAAGCTTGTAATATTCTACCTTCATCATCATCATCATCATTTCAGCCTATCAGAAGTCCACTGCTGAACGTAGGCCTCCCCCAAAGATTGCCACGAAGCTCGGTCTGAGCCACCTGCATCCATCGACTTCCCGCAACACTGCGCAGGTCGTCACTCCATCTTGTGGGAGGTCGTCCTACACTGCGTTGGCCCGTACGTGGCTGCCACTCGAGAAGCTTTTTTCCCCAGCGGTTGTCAGTTCTGCGAGCTATGTGGCCGGCCCATTGCCACTTCAGCTTGCTGATATTTACGGCTATGTCGGTTACTATATACCATATTCTACCTTAATCTAATAAAATTAAAATTACAAATAATGACAAGGGGAAAGTGGTATGAACAGAATGAATCATATTTGACGCACAGATATGTCACCGGTTCAGCTGAGACAGCAGTTACGGTGCAGTGGACAAGCTACCGACTCGGGATATGCGACTCACTCATATAAATGTACGATTTTGAGTCGGGCTTTTCTAAATCTGAGCAATTTAACGATTTTACATTCTCTGCAATAATGTACCAGTTCTTTTCCAAACAGACTATCCGGGTGCCCATTAAAATCTCCTAAAACCGAAACACAGCTTTCAATATCGGAACAAGTATTTGTTTTGTTGCCGTGTAAGTCATTGGGTAAATTCCAGCAAATTATCTTCACAATCCGTAGGCATATAAACGCTAAACAAAGCAAACTACGACCGAATCGTGCCATTAGCATAACCACTGTTATGTCGTTATTACAATGTTAGAAATATGTTCGCGAGAACAAACTGGATATTTACATCGGCACTGTCCTGCTCTTAGCACTCCGACCGACAAATCAATCAACAATTATCAGTTTAAAAGTAGGTATAAACTTTATATCCCATAATAAGGTTATAGCCACTATGCCATGTACACATTTTATTAAAAGTTTTAATGTAAACCCAACCAGGTTCACATAAAAATAAGGGTTTCAGCAATCATACGTTGTTTTGATTTTTAATAATAATTATTACTTAACACGAGTCATACCAACTAAAAGAAAAAAAAGTTAAATCTAATTCACAAAGACAGACCGAGGCGCATCATTTTAATGACAATAAGTGCCATGAAAGATTTAAAAATTTAGATAGCTTCCACACAAAAAAAACGTATTCAGCCACGGTGAAGTTTTCCACTTTACCGTGGCCAAAATAAAGTTCCTTGATGGACTTAATTGCATTTAGAACTTCTTCGTCTGCTCATTTTTAAAGTATTCCTGTAAAGCCATGTTAGCTCAGGGAGTCGTGGTTTCTTAGAGGCCGGGCGCTCGCTTCAAGTTTCGTAGTATGCATGTGTATAGTACTCAAATTGATAATTGCAATTTCAAATGCTAACTTTCCTACGTGCTTAGCGGTGAAAGAAAATATCAAGTTTAAAAATATAGTCTCAATATATAGTCTGAAACAAACTAGCAATCCGTGTTTGTCTGTACATTCGTTTATAACTTCGCAACTTTTGGATTTCAATGCGGTTTTCACCATCATTTAGAACATATCATGAGATAGGGTTTCACCAGGATAACATGTTCATATTTAGCTTATATATTACATAACTGAATCCGGCACCGTTCGTTTGTAGTATGTAAGTCATGTAATTTAATAGTATGATAATTAGTAAAGTAGTATAATCTCTTTATGTTGATATACTTGGTAGACCCCAGCATCGGCTATTGCTACTACAAGAATGGGCCGGTTGGACCGGGGTAATACCGCGGCCGCGCAGAATAACGGCGTGAAGTAGGTGATCTTGTGCTTCTGCGTTTCGTTCGGTGAGTGAGGTAACCGGATGCTGCCTCCCCCTCTCCAACTTCCCTCCCCGTCATGCCTGCCGTCCCCAAATATCCTTTAAGGCCGGTAACCCACCTGCAGCTCTTCCGGTATTGCAGAAGTACGTGGAGCGACGGTAAATACTTAACATTAGATGAGCCGCTTGTTCCTTTCTCCCTTTCCCATTAAAAATAAATATAAGTACAGGCAACATTATAAAATTCTGTCCCTCTAGGAAATTTACGCCCAACTCATACTGACTTGCAACATTGTACAATTTTCAAAGCGAGCTTATTTTACACAAGCCTACTCCTTCCTTAAACGATCTGTTAATCGAGTTTCAGGTGCAGTCGCAGTATGTAATCTGTAAGCTTTAGCTTTATGTAGACCTGATTGAAATAAATATATGTCTACTATAAGTAATTCACTTAGTAAATGCTGAAACAATTTATTGAATCAATTTATTTCCCGAAACAAAAGTTATAGGTACAACAATAATAAATACTATTTAACAAAAATCTGTTTAAGTTGACGTCGCTGAAGTGGTGCTTAAAAAATATTTTATGAAAGAAACATGATTACTACCACAGCTTAGTTTTTTCAATGAATAGCTAGTCAATTAAAAAATAAATCAATAAAAAAAAGTTTAACATACATAGAAATAATAACAATTTTTCTTGTTATAAGGGTAGTTAGTACGTTCAATGAGGATCATCTGAGGTAAATTATTATAGGTGTGAACTGATATAAAAAAATATCACTTTTAAGCATACACATTAAGATTTTATTTGGTACATTGCACGGAGTACAATACACATTTATTTTTGCACTTGAGGAAGGCTTGAAAATGTCAGGGCAATCTCCGGGAGTAAACCCAGCCCAAACGAATCTCGTTGCCCGTCACGTTCTATCTTCCGGAGAGGCGAAAAGTGGGTTGCGGAAACCCGTTGAGCTTTGATTCGTGCGTTACGGAAATATGTAATCTTTGTCTACCTCCTGTGGGTGACCGGCGTATGTGGTTTTTTATTGTTGACATAATTGTTATATTTATTCTTTTAACGAAGATTAAAGAAGAGGTAAATTAAATTAAAAAAATAATAATATTCATATACAATCATAATTAGGTCTAACTAAATCATTTTGACTTTTTAAAATGAATATTATATGATAATTGTAGTAAAGACATATTTTTATATTTATAATATCTATAAATGTAATAAATGAATATATCTCACAAAACAGCGATGTCTAATAAAGAGCCGTGGTAGTTTAGTTACCGGGGCGCTCGCTTTAATTTAGTACGCAAGTTCAAGCTGGGTACATTCCTCATCGCCGTGCTAAATTTACCATATAATCGGCGGTGAATGAAAATATCGTGTGTAAATATCTGAGAAATAATAAAAATATTATTTTGAGGACGTTTGAAGTCCACCAACCCGCACTGGAGCAGCGTGGAATACTCTCTCAGTCTTCAATCTCTCTCAAAAAAAATATGTGAGAGGAGGCCTTTTCTACTTTACTTTAATATCTGTTTCATGTACTTTTTGGGTGCATAGTTTAATTACCACACATAATACAAACCTTTAACCCTGCTTGTTGGAAAAAACCAAAGTTGGGTTTTTGTGGGGCAATTTTTGTGACGGATTTCTCTACAGGTTATCTAGGGTACATTTATATGTGACAGTATATTTTATCTACGGCTCTTATCATGTGCAATGAAAAAGAAGTGTGCGTCAAATTGGAAAACACTCCGCCGGATTTAAGCCGGCTGAGAGAGTTGTTCGCCTGCGGCAGACATGGGGTAATATATAAAAAACATTAAGTGGCGATACACTCTCGTTTGGTGAATACGTGATTTAACGGTAAGGGTATCAATTCCCATTTCAGTTCTATGGATTTTTAGGAATAAAATAATTTATATTCGTATATTTTACTTGATTTGGTTGACAAGCAACCGAATAGTTCACCTGATGGTAAATGACTAACTGCAGACCATGAATTTCAATCGAAAGATGTCACGTCAGCCCGGACGACTGAGATGGTATAGCTCACAGCCTGAAACTATGGCGCCTGTCTATTTCTTTCACACTAGAGCACAACTGTGGTTGCACTGCTTGCGACAGAAATGGGTAAGAGGATGGCACCTACCCAGACGGTACTTAACATAGTGTAATGGTAAGTTACGTATAATACATTTTCTTTCTTTGTCTACTCGTACATCGTAGATGTGTATATACAGAATGCGACCTTATTGATATGTAATGAGAGCTTGGTTAGTACTTATAGACATAATTATTACAAAACAGTGAAAAAAACAATTACCTTTTGATTTTCAAATAACTTAATCTTTTATAATACCAGCCAGTATATTTCCACAGCGGGGCAAAGGCCTGCTCTCCTATATTTTTGAGTCTATTATTATTAAATGTGCGGTGTCCAGTGCTGGTGGACGGACTGCACACGTCCTCGAAATAACATTTTTTTTATTATTTCTCCGACATGCAGTTTTCCTCACGATGTTTACCGGCGAGCACGTGGTTCGGCATTTAAAATTTCTATTAACAATTTTCGATGTGCTGACACAGGGGATCGAACCCAGGTCACTTAAAGTAAACCCTTTAGACACTTGCCTACCACGGCCCTGCTTAAGCTATTAATCGAAATAATTTTCGGTCTACTATTTTTTATGATACTTAATCCGCAGTCTGTCGGACGCCATGAGTTTTCCCTTGGTTGACTCTCACGACTCCTTCGAGAAGTAAGGGAATAGAAGTCTAATGCTGATAATATCGAAAATTGATGTATATTTTAAATATATATTTCAATGATAGAATGCCTGATAATTGATCCTTGCTCGAGTTGGAATAGGACATATGTATAAATAGCACAACCGACAAGCGGCGATCACCATGGGGCATACAGTATGGTACGAGGTGAATTTAATAGCCGCACATAATTTAATTGTTCCGGACTGCCGGCCTGCGAAACGACATATTACAGTCTTTTTACACCACGAACCGCTCGGAAAAACTCGTTTGCATTTTGTTTCATTCGGAATTTAAATTCGCTATTGATCGATCATTCGTATTTAATGATTTTACGCAACAAGTTACATAGTTCTTAAGCAATAATGTTGTACTTATATAGCAAAAATGAATAAAATATAATAGTAACTTAAAAAAAAAATTTAAGAAAATTATTCATTTTGTTTTCTATTAGTGAAAAAAGGCTTAGGACAATGCAACATAAACATTCAACCCCAGACCGCACGGCATCTCCATAACGAGTAATGCCCAATTTATAATTCACGCGGCAGTAATGCGATTTATTTTACCCTTTGAGGTGCAGACGAAAATAGTATTCCATTTGAGTAAATTGTTGCAATAACTAGTCGAGATCAATAAATTCTTTCAAAAGATAATTCCTCCTTAATTATACAATACATTACTTAATTGTGAATATCATACTAAGCTACAGAGCCACGTAAACGTGAATACACACAAAATATTTCGCTTCATAAAATAAAACACTTTTTCAAACATCACATAAAGATTTTTGGAGTTCATTCTTTAACTAAAAAAATACGAGTACTCGTGAATAACACGCATTTAGCTATTTTACCTAACAAAATAAAAAAAGCAGAACCGAAATATGGAGCTATGCTCAAATAATTCCCTCATAGATTTCAGACAAATGAAAAATAGTTATACACTCCAGTTTGTATGGATTTTGATTACCGCAATGAAACTGAATATGCGCCCTTACATGGATAGTAAACTATTAATAAATTGGTTGATGGATGCCGATCTCTGCAAGACGGCTGGCAGCAATTGGATGCGTTACGTCTAAGATAAGGTAAAAGTCTTGAATCTGACTGATAACCATCACAAGAAATGTTACACGAGAATACACGGACAGAGAATACACACACAATTAATTAAAAATCCTAAAATTATCAATTATTATAAATAATTTGTGTACACAAAAACACCAGAATTACCACCCAATGCACGATGTTACGCTTTTGCGATAGGTCCGGAGAAAGATCGGATGCACATTCATTGAAATATTTATATAAACATATAATCAGTCTCCCACAGTGTATTTAAAATTACATCAATTATGGGTCACTACGTTTTTTGTGAGAAATAAATTGTTATAATTAAAATAGTTCGTGAAAATGATTACACTATTCATTGACTATTAAGTCAATAATTTGTGTTGAATCGATATACAATTAAGAGTATTTGTTTCGACATTTCATTAAATAATGTATTCCGAAAAAAGCAGTTTGCGTTGTATGATCAAGAAAACCCTGACAAAATTCGTCTGTTTTTTTCTAAAGAAATTGAGGGGACAGTAAAATCACTTTCATTCATCCGCGCCTGAATACAATACATACGATTTATAACACATAATGATACAACTACACATTGCATTTTATTGAAAAAACCAGTTATTTCGTATGTAATGTAATATCTAAAAAAACATTTAGAATTAATACTGCTTATGAATGAAAATTGTTTATCGCATTGTAATTATTCCAACAATTTATGATGATGATGTATGACGGGACATATTACTTGAGACTTCCAACCAATATTAAGACAAGGAAGCCTCTTTTGATATGTATATTGCATGTAGCTAGATTAATAATGCAACACGACATGAAAAACAACTTTTGCGTACCTCTTGATTTCCAGACCAGCACGGAGCTTAGCTTAAAACGACGAACATAACTCATTTCTATGACACCTGCTGAAAGTGATCGCGAAAAATTATTTAAAAATAGGCATTTTTAAGCTGTATTAATATAATTAAAAATAAAAACTTTTTCTAACCTTAATATTTTTCCAAAAAATCAAGGATCTAATTTTCAATACTGTAGGCTTTGCAGGCCTGTGATCTTCTTAGAGCTAGGCACCCCAGTAGGCGTTTATGTATTACTTCTTTGGTACGCTATAACTACAAGTGGACTACAATTAAATACTAACACTTAAAACTAGATTATTAATGTAAATCTGCACCATTACTAACTTACATTTTACGTGTGAGATAGCACTGAACTTGAGTGTCGCTCTTTCCTGGTTAAAAATATCCTTTGGAAGAAAAAGCTGGTATACTTCCTCTTGCACTCTATTGTAGTATAGTCAAAACATTTACAAATTGTAACGTGTAGGTTGACGTAAAGAATAATGCGCAATTTACTATTCATGGTACGGTAATTTGATTTATCCGAGCTTTTGTGACCCAGGCACACTGCAAAGCGATCCGGTTGGATAAATGATCGAAACCAACTATTGGAATTTCAATGATATCCTTCCACCGCACATTTTGTACAGCTTAAATTTGAAGAAAAATATTTTGTTTGAAAATAAAATGTAATTTTGTTTCAATATACATTTCCGTATACAAAAATGTTAGATAATTTAGCTAGAGTCACGTGCGATGCTCTATTTTCTTTTACTTCTAAAACATTCAGAATCAGAAGACTGCCTGTGTTCAAAGAGTATATAAATACTAATAGTCGACGTAGACAATCTAATGAAGAATAATAATAATAGCGTCTAGTAGAATGCACGTGGATATTTGTCCAAGAAGCATATGCTTATTGTTTTTGCAAACGACAATGATTCGAAAGTAAATTATTCAAATAAATTAATATTCAAAAAAAATATTATTTGGCTATTTGAAAAGCGCACACGCAGCCAGTTGCTTTCAAATGCGGGCGGGACTGACAGGTGAAAAGTAAAGTAAAGTAATAAGCTGTAACTGAATCCGATCCATTTCGTGGTCTCATGCTGGAGACAGGTTTTTTCTTTTTAAAAGATACCATGGTTTAATAATGTGTTATAGTGATTTTTGGTTTTGTTGGTTACTTATATTTTTTATGTTGTGCATAGACCGTGAGTTAACGTGTTTCTTTATTATGAATAGTAACATTTAAATGCAAATTTCTGCTATTTTCCGCAAATCCTACTTCTTATGTCTGAAGGATTTTAAAAATACTCGAAATCACGATGAAGACTAAATCAAAGACGTGTTGAACAAATTTTGTTATTCTTTCCAGGAATTGAAACACGATACTTCTTTTTCAAGATAGACTTTATTTATACAATTCCAAGATCTATATACGCACGCAGTGAGCGGTTTTTGTGACATTCTTGCCATGAAAGTAGAGTCAGTTGTATTAAATATTACTGATAGGAACCCCTCAGACTTGTGGGCCAATACGCACACACCACAATCATTTCCAATTTTATTTTGATAACACGCGTAATGACATTGTTGGCACGTGTATGGAACAGGAAATGGTCTTGGGATCGTTTCGATAGAACTCTTTAATTTTATATTTGTTTTGATTTTAAGTCTTGTCGACATAAATGTAACTACTGAATTTCCTTAATTAGTTTCATCGTGTTTATGCAGTGAAATTTAGAATTACGTGCATTTGTAGTCACAAAGTTATTGACTCTTAAGGATCCGACACCACATTTTTCTGGTCTTCTTTCAATTACTTCACCTGCACGTCACATTGGATACTGAATAGTGCATCTACGTATATTTTTTTTTAACAGTACTTTTACATTTTTTATTCATTTTTAATTTATCTTTACGCAACAGTCTTTCGAATAGAAAACAGATAAATTAAAAGTTGACAATTATTATTATCACTTGTACTACTTCAGTTCGCCCCATAAGGAGAACGCTCGTTTACTTATATAATAATTAAAATATCTTCAGGTATAAGAGATAATAATAATTGTCAATATAATGAAGTTTCAACAAGTGACAACAATCGCAAGTATACATTATAAATTAAAAGTATTCTTTTTAATATTACAGTATAGAAGCGTCTAAAGAATCTGCCACCCGTTTTCTTTTCGGGTATCGTACTCTTACGATACCCGAAAAGTTAAAATTCTCTGCGACTAAGTTAAAATTCTTTAAAATCACAAGGACGACTCGCCGATGAGGCTCGCCTCCCGTCACGTACATCTCCGGGAGATAGACCGGAGAGGCGAAAAGTGATTTATGGAAACCCGTTTGGCGACGCTGAGTCGTACGAAATGGAAATGCGCCTATGGGGGACAGCCGGGAAAGGTGAGTATAAGACATTTTTGATTTAAAATATTTTAAATCATAAATTTTACAGCAATTTCGAGGAATTTTATTTAATTTAAATTTAAAAACGATTTATCCATCAGCAATGCTCCGTTACATACGCGTTATAAAGGGTACGGGAATAAATCGCATTACTGCGCGTGAATTGTAAATTGGGCATTACCTTCTCGTTGCATCTCCCGGCGCTCTGGTACTTTACGCCTGTAATACTTGTAGAACTTTGTACAACTTTAGCAATATTTTCTCTGAATAGGCCATAAATAAAAAAGAAGTTCTAGTCCACCATTTTCAATTTTTTAGGTTGTTTAGTTAAAACTTGTTGTGTGTGCATGCGTGAATGTCAGTGTGTGTAAGAATGCGTGTGCATACGTATACGTACTAGTATATCAATGTTTTTTCGATTATAAAATCAAAACCTCTTACGTTACTCTCTTTCTACTATTAATTCTTTTTTTTTGGGGTATTTCTATATTTACTCATCTGGTTGGGTTGTATAAATAAATACATATATAAGTACATATCATCATCATCATCATCATCATCATTTCAGCCTATTAGAAGTCCACTGCTGAACATAGGCCTCCCCCAAAGATTGCCACGAGGCACGGTCCTGAGCCACCTGCATCCATCGACTTCCCGCAACACTGCGCAGGTCGTCACTCCATCTTGTGGGGGGTCGTCCTACACTGCGTTTGCCCGTACGTGGCTGCCACTCGAGAACCTTTTTTCCCCAACGGTTGTCAGTTCTGCGAGCTATGTGGCCGGCCCATTGCCACTTCAGCTTGCTGATCTTTACGGCTATGTCGGTTACCTTAGTTCTGCTGAGGATATTATCGTTGCAGACTCTATCACGCAGAGAAACACCGAGCATAGCCCTTTCCATAGCGCGCTGAGCAACTTTGAGCTTCCTCATACGGGCTGCAGTGAAGGACCAAGTCTCGGATCCATATGTCATCACTGGCAACACGCACTGGTTGTATACTTTCGTCTTGAGGCTTTGCGGTATACTCGAAGAGAAGATATGACGTAGTTTCCCGAACGCAGCCCAGCCGAGTTGGATTCGTCGATTGACCTCTGAGTCGAAGTTGGACTTACCTAATCGGACAATTTGTCCCAGGTATACGTACTCGTCTACAACTTCGAGCCTATTGTTCCCAACAACCGGTATTGGTGTGACATGGACGTTTGACATGAACTTCGTCTTGTCCATGTTCATCTTAAGACCAACCTGTTGGGAGACGTTATTGAGGTCATTGAGCATTGTACTAAGCTCCTCCAGCGATCCTGCCATAAGAACTATGTCGTCGGCAAATCGAAGGTGAGTGATGTATTCGCCATTGATGTTGATACCGTATCCTTTCCAGTTCAGCTGCTTGAAAACATCTTCCAATGCAGCGGTGAAGAGTTTCGGGGATATGACATCACCCTGTCTTACACCTTTCTGCAGTTGGATTGGTTTCGTACTCTGATTCTGTACTCGGATAGACATCGTAGCCTCATTGTACAAACACCTCAGGACATCGATATACCGAGATCTATCTGGCACCGCTGGAGAGACTGTAGCACAGCCCAAATTTCGACTGAATCGAAGGCTTTCTCATAGTCCACATACGCCAGACATAATGGCAAATTGTACACCTCGGCCTTTTGTACAATCTGGCGATGAGTATGTATGTGGTCTATGGTACTATAGCCTTTTCGGAATCCGGCTTGTTCGGGAGGCTGGAAGTCGTCAAGTCTGTTCACTAGACGATTTGAGATGACTCTCGAAAACAGCACGTAGACGAGGCTTAGAAGCGATATCGGTCTTATAATTCTTCAAAAGGCATTTATCCCCTTTCTTGACGAATAGGACAACCACGCTTCTACTCTACTTCCACGTTTGAGAGCCATCCTAATCTCGCCCAGACTGACATCCGGGATGTTATCGGAATAATGTCGGAGAAGCTTGGCTCTTGGGTCGTTACCCACATCAGTGTGTGGTTTCAACGACGTTGCGTACAGCTGTCCGTAAAATCTCTCGATCTCACTCAAAATCTCGGCTCCAGCGGAAATGACTGCGCCGCTTTCGCTCTTCAGCTTGGTCAGTTGACTCTTTCCGATAGACAGATCTCTGGCGAAGACTTTGGAGCCTTGGTTCCGCTCTATCGCTTTTTCAATACAGGCTGTATTGAATTTGCGTAAGTCTTGCCTCATACATTTGGAGAGCTGTCTATTCAGTTGCCGATACGCTGACGCATCCGTTGTAGACTGCAGCTTTATCTTACGCCTGGCTTTCATGAGTTTAAGAGTGTGGTCGGAGAGTTTTTGGGGCTTGTTCGTGCGGCGGGTCCTGCAAAACTTAGCTCCTACCGCACTAGCCTGCTATTCGTATCGTCCACTGTAACGCACTCGTCTAGGCACTGTAAGCGATTATGCAATTCGAGCTGAAAGCTCTCGGGGTTATGGATAAGGGCACGTGGTGGGCGGAGCGTAGACTTCACCAGACGAGACCGCTCGAGCCTAATGTTAAGGTTCAGTGTCCCTCTTACCATTCGGTGATCACTGCCGGTTTTTACCCTAGTGATCACAGAGACATCACTGAACAGCTGACGCTTGGTCGTCATGATGAAGTCGATCTCATTTTTTGTAAGTATCAAGTATCACTCATTTTAAGTACATATATAAGTAATATTTTATAAATTATGTATATAATAAAATTAAATAGATAATTAAAACCCAACCAGATGGAAGCCCCGGCAGGGCCGAGGGTTAGGGAGAAAGGGAATGAAACCGGCGGACAATGCGAGCGGTATCGAGTAGCACTGCCTTCTGCATTTGAGCTCGGAGCGGTCCGTCACGGAGTCCCAGCCGCCTCAGATGTTCCGAGAGGCTGACTGGGATTAACCCATTCGCAGAGACGACGATCGGAATAATTTCGGTCGGCATACTACCCCACATGTCGGTTACCTCATGAGCCAGGTCCAGATATTTTGTCTTCTTATTTGTTTCGGCTTTCACAAGGTTCTCATCATATGGAATGGTGATGTCGACCAAAAATATCCTCGACTGTGCTCGGTCCATCAACACGATGTCAGGCTTGTTTGCATGAATCGTCCTGTCCGTGATAATGGACCGGTCCCAATAGAGCCTAGCACGGTCATTTTCGAGCACGGCTTCCGGCGTGTATTTATAGTAAGGCAGTCTCCGATCCACGAGACCGCACTTCAGAGCGAGCTCCTGGTGTAAGATCCTGGCTACTAGGTTGTGTCTGTGCAGATACTCAGAGTTAGAAAGCGCTGAACAACCGGAGATGACATGCCGAAGCGACTCCCCGAGACGGCGACAGGCTCGACAGATGTCGACGGTGCCATCCTTTAGGATTTATCTCCGATAGTTGTTCGTCTTAATAACCTGATCTTGTATCGCACAGACAAAACCCTCGGTTTCCCCAAAGAGGTCACCAAAACGCAGCCAGTTTAGGGAGGCGACGGTATCTACGAAAGGCTCATGTAGAGCTTTGTAGAACCTCCCGTGGAGCTCTTTCTCCTTCCATACGGTCTCCCGGTCGGAGGCACTCTGTACTGCCGGGTCCTGCCGTTGCTCGTTGGCCAAGGATAGAGGGGTAAGCCCTTTATCACAACTAATGTTATTCATTGTATTAATTCTACTATTAATATTTTAATAATAATATTATATTTTCAGTAATTACAGGAAAATCTTGCTGTTTCAATACCTGAAATAGACCAACCATACATGCAATATTATCCGCACGGCTCCAGTGCCAAAAGAAATATAATTTCGCAGGCCGGTAGTCCGAAACAATTTAAATATGTACAGCTATTAAACTCACCTCACCTACGGTGATCATCGCTTATTAGTGGTGAAATTTATATCATGTGCCATTATAAGTCGCCGATCGACCGGGATTACCGCGGCAATTACGCTTTGGAAACGCTTGGAGTTTCCGAAATGATCAGGCGTTAAACTGAAAAAAAAACTAAATATGGAAAAGATTGCCATATAGCGGCGCCAAAATCATATTTAATTAATTTTTACCTTGCAAGTATTTCTTATTATTGATTAATAATTATTGTGTATTCCATGAGCATCTCCCTGGCGTGGGTTTGTGTTGTATTGTGTGAGCAAAAGAGCGACTACCTGACGAATTTGGCGAAAAGTCTATTTACAGCTCAACACCGAGCAATGAGAGGGGCTTATATTCAGCAATGAACTTAATATAGATAAGGTAACGGGTAGAAGGTTTGGTATGTTGGTATGAGCACCGCGTGGCTTAGTGTCGAGCCATGGATCCTGTTTTCGAATTCCAGCCGTAGCTAATATATGTGCAAAACAAACGTTATTGGTTTTCGGGTTTAGTTGTGTTACCTATGTTGGATCCCGTGACTCTGACTCTGCAAACCAAGGCAAAGATGAATGAGCGCCTTTACATTTATGCGTTTAATTACGGGACCATGATATATCCCGCAATATTGTCCAGTACTGTCGGAACCTGGAATTTGTTGTGGTCAAATCGACCTTTTACCATCATTTGGTCACCATGACCAATTCTTTTTAACGTATTCAATGTTGTAGCAAACTAATGAAAAAGATCTTACCAGTTCCGAATATCAGCGAATATCCTAACAAATAATAAAATAAGAAAAAGTAAAAATTAAGAACACCTCGACAAGAAACGACTTTTAATCAAGGTTTTTTTTGTTTCTGGTCTATCGTAAAAACGGTAATACATCATACAAGTGTCGAACTTGGTGTGATTATAGAAAAACCGGCCAAGTGTGAATCGGGCTCGCTCTAAGGACCCCAACTGAATGAAAAAAAAAAAAAAAAAATATTGTGTGGTTGTACGGAACCTTCCATGTGTGAGTAAGACTTGGTCGGTTTTTAACAAATAGATATCTCCTTCAACTACAATGTATGTGTTACATACTTAAAGAATTACAAGGTGAGGAACAAGCTATTAAGTTCTTATTTAAATAAAGTGTAACGATTTATTTTAAAGAGGGAGAGAACACCTAATGTGTTATTGTCCTCTTGTTGCCCAATTGCATTGTTGGCGCTTCAATTAAATTTATGTAGGTCTGTAATGAACTCGTGTACTAACGTTGTACTTTTCTCTGCATTATAGTAAAATTACAACGTGATGCATTCTCAAGTCTTTTTGAGAATTAATTTATGCACTTATCTTTTATATGTATTAAATAAGAAAAGGTAATTTATTTTATACATACATGTAAATCCGAGAAAAGAGGGCAGTTAACCTATTTATAAAATGTAAATTGAATAAGAAATAACTTTAAGCAAGAGAATGACAAGACAGTACAGTTTCCGTCGCGGACGATCAGCTGGTGATCTTCTAGTTTACCTGACTCACCGATGGGCAGAAGCAGTTGAGTCTAAGGGGGAGGCTTTGGCGATTAGTCTGGACGTAGCGAAAGGATTTGATAGGGTTTGGCATAAAGCGCTTCTTTCAAAGTTTTCATCTTACGGGGTTCCCGAGAGATTGTGCAACTGGGTCACCAGCTTCCTCACGGATCGGAGCATCAAGGTTGTTGTCGACGGTGCATGCTCGGACCCCAAACCCGTGAATGCTGGTGTTCCACAAGGCTGTGTGCTATCTCCCACTCTGTTCCTTCTGCATATCAACGACATGCTACAAATCAGTACCATTCATTGCTATGTAGACGACAGCACGGGTGATGCCCTATATACAGGCCGTGCGAATATTTCTCGGGAACACGTCGACGAGTACCGGAACAAACTTGTGTCTGAAGTCGAGACCTTGTTATTCAAAGTCTCGGATGGGGTCGACGTAATTTGGTCCTATTCAACCCCAAAAAGACACAGGTTTGTGCGTTCACCGTCAAAAGAATCCCTTTGTCGTTTCTCCTCTTTTTGAGAACCTTCCCCTTATTGCCTCAGCCAGTTTCAGAATCCTTGGCGTTGACATATCCAGCGACGTTCAGTTTCGTGGTCACTTGGAGGGAAAGGCCAAATTGGCCTCCAAAAAGCTTGGTGTGCTCTGTAGAGCGGGACAGTATTTCATGCCGGTCCACCGTTTGCAACTTTATAAGGCGCAAGTTCGGCACCACATACTGTTCTCATCTCTGGGCAGGGGCACCCCAGTACCAACTCCTTCCATTTGACCGCATCCAACGTCGAGCGGCTCGAATTGTCGGCAACCAAGCTCTCTCTGATCGGCTTGATTCTTTGGCCTTGCGAAGAGATGTTCTCTTTGCATTTTTTACAAAATTTTCCACGGGGAATGTTCTGAGGAACTGTTCGGATTGATCCCAGCTGCTGAGTTTCACCATCGTACATCGCGACAGAATTCGAAGTTCCATCGATACCATCTAGATGGTTGGCATTCCACCACAGTGCGTTTTGATCCAAGTTTTCTGCCACGCACTTCAACTTTGTGGAATCAGCCGTCGCCAGCAGTATTTCCGAAAAGTTACGACTTCAAGCAAAGAGCTTATTCCTTCCTTAAAGCCCTGCAGCGCATCTGTAGCTCCTCTGGTGTTGTGGATGTTCGTGGGCGTCGGTGATCACTTGCCATCAGGTGAGCCGCACGCTGGTTTGCCCCCTTCTTCTATAAAAAAAAAATTACAAATTTAAGAAGAATAACTTTACTGAATTTGAATAACATAAGCACTATAATGAACTATATTTATCTGTTGTAATGAATGCATAATTTTTTTAACAACTAGCTAGCTATTTTTTCTTATAAATGTGTTTTGCCAGTTTGTTTCTTAAATACAGAATAACTTTTCTGCTATTACAATTTAATTTCACTGGCATTTAATTTTCGTAATTCTTCATTTGATTGCTCCCTCGTGTGATGGTGTTTTGCCTGCACTTAACGCTCTTTGTATGTTACGACGCGCTGATATCGCCTCGGGTGATCAGATTCCACACCCGGTGTGCTTCCTCAACGAATATATGTTTTTATTACCATGGTTAAATTAATCCATACTTTGGGCTTGTTATATTTATTTATTATTATTTATTTATATTATTATCATAACTTCACAATATTTCGATATAGTTAAATAAAAAGCCCCATGAAACTGTTTAAACAGTTTGACTGTGAGATCAGGTGAGTTTCTTATTTTAATCTATTGATATTTAGAAAGAAACATAATTTAACTTTTTTAGGATTCTTAGGATGTATTTCATAAAATCAAAAATGATAATCATCTGAGGAATTTAGTTTTAGCAAATTCGAGAAGGCTTCCCGCCGTGTCCGTCACCAATCTCATTTGCAAGCTTGCTTGAGAAAAACAAGGTAGGCTAGGCTACTCTTTTCACTTTCGTATTATTTCTATTCTCAGTAAAAGCTGCGTTAACAGATAATGCATTATTTACACTATATTAATACATTGCAAAAAAGTATTTAATCCAATTACTAATTAAAAACCTATTACTAATTTACAACTTATGCAAGGAATATATAAAAAGTAAAGTAGCAGTAAAGTAAACGTAAAATTATAATAATGTTAACTTCATCACCGTTACAGCTTGTAACGAATTCAAATTACCTAAGGTAAAAAATATTGTACAAAAATTATTGTAACATTTACGAGGCATTTCAGTTATGAGACAGAAATACGCACCATTAAAGCACACAATAGAGTCATCCGGCGGATAGTCTTACCTATCACATTCACATGTCAAAAGAATTTCTTATTTTCCGGGCTATTGTTCACTGTGAACTATCCATGGAAAAATATTTAACTAAATGCGGATCGATACTTCGATAAGTGGAACATATTATACCTATCTTATATCTTTACCAACTAGTTTCAAAGTTTCAGCCTTTTGACCAAACGTTTTCATTATTATCGTTATATTTGTTAAATTCTCAAGCTCAACATATTTTACAAAATCAAACATTTCATAAAATCGGAATTTCTAACTTTTGCAATCCTGACCTCAAGTTACTTAAATAACAGTTTATAAACATTTAAAATTTTAGTAAATTTACTATTTTTTCATCAGCAATAGAAAATACAGGGACTTCTTTGAACTATGCTTGGATTTGTTAACTGTTTGCTACAATAAAAATAATATTAAAAAATATTGTTATTATTTCCAAGAAAAGCTGGCTTGTAATTTTGGAACTGTTATCCAAACATAGAACGCTGGTGAAGGCTGTGAGGTAAGTTTTAAAGTGGTAATGCCCTTTCCCATCATTCATCTGCGGAGTTTACCTTCTCGAATCTTCTATGAACTTTTCGCTAACTTACGGCCGCCACAGCATTGTTTGTTAGTCACCTAGGGTATAAGTTTAATCCCTTTCATCTCCTTAGATATAGAATGAAACAAAACCTAATCTCGTATTACGGTAACACAAACCCTATGTACACCCCTTACATAGGGTTTTGAGTTGTAGGGGAGTGGACTGTGTAAGGGGTACACCCTACGGGATGTAAGGGGAATATAACAGATTTCAAGCTCACTTGCTTGCGATGCACACTTTTTTTTATATGTGAGGAAATAACTAATGTATATCCGTTATGTCGCGATTGCACAGACTGCAACACGGGGGGTGTTCCACGTTCGCCGAATATCGGCTGAGCCACGGGAACGCTTTGAGATTCCACGACCCCGACCGCGCCTTTGTCTCTTATATATAGGATTATCTCTCTCTCTCCTGGATAGGCGCGCCGGAGCATGGACGCGCCTTCCCGCTTGATTTCCCACGTGGGCAACGGACCCCTCGTCGAGTCCATCAACCGGAGGCTATGGGGACAGAAACGCAAGAGCTTGGAAGCACCAGCCCTCTCGCAATACCTAAACTCTTCTTCCTCCGCGACTCTACCTCGGCTACGGAGGCTAGAGATAGCGATACCAAGCAACTACGCCTATTTCCTCCCGCAGACCACTAACATACATCCGAAGTGGACTCGTCTAAGTCAGGCCGGCGATGTAGTAGTTCCACCATGGATAACTGAGTCACTATCTATCTATCTATCTGGCTATCAAGATTACCAAGCCAGTTTTACACGGACACTTATTTCTATCAGAAACACTTTTACATAACCATATTTATATTATATACTTTCGTTATCCAACTTAATAACCTTTTAATTTTTAATGAAAATTTTACAAATGTCAGTTTGAGAGCTGTAGTATATCTTTGGGGATATCGTTAGCTTTAGGTTACAATGTAGGAAAACTTGGGTTTGATCCCCTAGCCTAGCCGATACCACTGTTTATAGAGAAAATAAACGTAGGAGGTAGGAAATTAAAGCTCGCCAACCCGCACTGGAGCAGCGTGGCGGGCTCTTCCCGGCTCTTAAACCCCTCTCTGACACTAGTATTTGAGAAGGAGGCCTTTGCCCAGCAGTGGCCACTTACAGGCTGTTACGTTAATGAAATAAAAAAATAAGGATTGTTTGCAAAAAGTTAACAAAAAAAAATGCAATATTACTGAAGTCTTACAATGTTTTGGACAGCTCCATTTTCTTTTTACACACACAACTTTCACATATCCGGAGGTAAGAATACTATAGGATTGATTTCTTCAAAATGTCTTATAATCGTGGTAATTACTAAAAATGCGTAACTATGAATACCTACAGCTTAATATTCTAACGGATTCATCAATAGGTACTGAATTATGTATGTATATATTCACGCCTTGTTCCCAACGGGGTAGGCAGAAACAATCTTTTTCCACTTGCTTCGGTCCTGACATACGTCTTTTGCTTCTTCCACTTTCATAAATCTTCGCATTCATGCTCGTTGGTTTAGAGTACTCTTGACCTGGCCTTTTTTCAGAACGTCTCCGATTTGATCGTGAAATGTTCGCCTAGGTCTTCCTCTCCCGACTCTACCATTTACTGAATTAAGCGATCGAATATGGTCCGATTGAAGATGGTCCGTATATTTTCAGCAGGAAACTAAGAGGAAATTTTCAATCAAGGAATTGTATGAAGGAATGAAACTTATGAAAGAAATTATTGAAGTGAACGAGTGATTGAAGAAATTAATGAATGAAATTGGTGAAATGAATGAAACGAATGAAAGGAATGAAAGATAATTTCGGTTGTCAGATATAGATTTTTTTTTCAATCTACCACTTTTTCGTAATGAAGTTCGTGAGGGATGTTGGTGAAGAATTATAATGTTATATGTCCTACAAGTAGCTGAAACCATACTACAACTGTTCATAATAACAGTTGTAATATGCTTTCATATGCTATTGTTACAGTTATCTGTAACAAAAAGTACATTTCTTAGAGTTATTTTTTTACTATTAATCCCAAACGGCTTATGCTTGCACGTTTATATCCTGTGGTCCCAGAAAAAAAATTGTATCCGCCTTTACTTGCCCTTACAAAAGTATGTTTCATTTCTTTACAAGGGCTGGTACTACATTCAATTATCTGATAAGTCATGTCACCCTTCGTTTTCTTATATTACGTAATATATATATGATATGATAGGCATAGGTTTGTAGTCATACCCGTTCCTATGACAACGCCTCAATAAGAAATTCCCAATCAAACCGCAAATAAAATTACCGGTACATTAATGTACTCCGTATTTATCAGACTCTCCAATTTATATCCCTCCTTTAATTAAGGTTTGTCCCATTGTCAATTACTTTGGCTTTGATAGTTCCTTAAATAATTTGTTTTTAAAAAACATTTAAAGAATTTTGTGATACCTTACTTTTGTTATTTGAGTGCCGGAACACTCGACATTTTTTATATACATATTTTATACTCAAAAATAATCATGTATGAATATAAAAGCTGTCTGTCTCATTAGTAATTAGATAATCACATACTTGTTTTATTTAGTTTATGATATATTATCAAAAAACCAACTTTTATTTTTGTAGTGGCTTTTACGTCCTTAACGTAATCGGTTAGTCTTACCTGAAGCATTTATTATCTATATTTTTAATAACAAGTTTTCACCGATGAGAAAAAAACCTTTTACCACACAACCCTCTAGTCTTTTCAGACAGAAAGGACGTCGTTTAATAATCTCAGTGGAATTGGTGCCTCTTTATCCCTACATGATATATTCCAGGAAAACTATGGATCGTCATAGAGAAAATAGACGTCGAAACGACACCGGGTCTTTGTCGGTGAATTGCAGTGGGCAGGAATTGAGTTATGTCGGTGTCGGAAGTCCGCGCGGTGCGACCCTTTGTCGCGTCATCAACCTACAAATTGGCAGTTTAGTCGCCACCGCCTCGCCGTGGGCGATAGACTCTCTCACTGATATCTCTTAAAATACAAAGGTTATTGTAGTCTGAAATGCTTTGTGAATATAATGTCTGTGGTGAATTGACAATTTTCAAAAGAAACTTCAACGAGTATTGTAATTTTGATTATAAAATCTAATGCAAGTGCACGGTCTCTTCATCCGCAGGCCAATTACAATTTTAAAAATGTTTGTGTTTACTAGAAAATCACAAAAATTATTTTCAAAGTAACCTTTGATTTCATAATATCGCTCAATAACTTTACTTAGTTATCGATAATCAAGGTAAATTGGCACAGTAGCCAAGAAGAGGCTAATGAAAGGCTATGAAGTCAACTGCTAGCCATCACCCTGCGTCAGTTACAGAGTTAATTAAATTCTGACACTAGTTCCGAAGTCTCGTCATGTATATGTGCGGAAAATGTCAGTTAAGCGCAAGTAATTATTTTTCGCGGATGTAACACAGGATGCACGAGATTTTCTGAAAATATTTATGTTATTACTATAGGTTGTGGTTGTATTTTTGGTTTATTGTCACAGACAATAATTCACACTCACCTGTTACCCTAACAGGGTGGAGGTGGTTTCAAACTATCTTATACATAGCGTTTACGCATAAAAATTAAATAGTATTCGATGAAAACAGTGAGGATCATTTTATAGGCTCAAAAAATAGGTGCGATAATAAAAAATTCTATTCCAAAAATGTACTAAGTTGATATTTATTTAAGTTTTTGTCCATTTTTGCATCTGTAAAGATATATACACACGCAATATTGTCACGTATCGGTCGGTCGCGTCACCATCATAAATCAATTTTACAAGACTGAACCCCACTCAAACACACTTAAACGAGTAAACAATATCATGAAGTAGGAAAGAAAGTGTCCGAGCTAACTTTACACGTTGTTGGCTGTCACTTTTATGGTGATGGAGTAAAATAAAAAGGATTTTAAACTTGCCTTACGTAGTAACTACACGTGTAGCAATTTAAACGCATCATGTTGCGTTTAGCTGATATGATATTCCTAATAACACTTCCTCATATATTTTTTTAGAATAAATGTACATAAATTTATAACTTATTTTAACTCATTAACGTAACGTATGCACGTTAAATTTCTTACTATTTATTTGAAAATGGAGTCCGCGTAGCTTAGAAGTGATGCTTGGCTATAAATCAGATTTAAATCATATTTTAATAACTATTTTACTGAATGTGTCATAATAGTAATATTTGCAACTAGCCTACGCCTTATTGGTAACGCCTTGAAAATTGTGTGGAAACCCGGAGCCAGTAAATATCCCACTACTGAGCATTCTAAGTTTTGAGAAGATTTTGGAGGCAATAAAAACCCGTCTCGCTGCTCATTGACGAATTGACGAAATTCGAATGACGAAACTCTTAGTACAGTCACTAAGAGAGAAAAAGAACATATTTTTATATTGGTTTTATTTTAAAACAAAATATTAACTTTATAAAGTTTTGATATTGCATTGATACTCCAAAGGCAAGGTGTTGACTCCAAAGGCATTATTATTATTTAATAAGCAAATCTCTTATGCGGTAATTCTCGGGTCGTATTCATAGTCCAGACTAAATCCAATTAAAGCGAAGAGCACCTACTCTGGAACGCAGACGTAGAATTTCCATATTTTGACTAAAAGTGACATAGTAGAGTAAATTTGATAATAATTTGTTTTTGCGCTTCTTTTTAACAACTGACTTATGTACACAGCTTTGTAGTCTCAATTGGACGGTAAAATAATGAGGTACATAACAGGAGGGGTTTTAGTGCAAAAATAGCTCTTCACTAAAATATATTATGTTACAATAAGTTACCACTTTCACACAGATTCTTACTTCAGGGTAAGAATCTATGGAAAGTACTTTCTAATATTCTAGAAATTCTTACACAGCACATCTCTACACATCATACTGAAAAGTGTTTTGTTATAAAAAACCTAAAGACAGTTTCAAGGCACTTTTTTTTTAAGACGTGCTTATTTTAAAACAAAATATTAACTTTATAAAGTTTTGATATTGCATTGATACTCCAAAGGCAAGGTGTTGACTCCAAAGGCATTATTATTATTTAATAAGCAAATCTCTTATGCGGTAATTCTCGGGTCGTATTCATAGTCCAGACTAAATCCAATTAAAGCGAAGAGCACCTACTCTGGAACGCAGACGTAGAATTTCCATATTTTGACTAAAAGTGACATAGTAGAGTAAATTTGATAATAATTTGTTTTTGCGCTTCTTTTTAACAACTGACTTATGTACACAGCTTTGTAGTCTCAATTGGACGGTAAAATAATGAGGTACATAACAGGAGGGGTTTTAGTCCAAAAATAGCTCTTCACTAAAATATATTATGCTACAATAAGTTACCACTTTCACACAGATTCTTACTTCAGGGTAAGAATCTATGGAAAGTACTTTCTAATATTCTAGAAATTCTTACACAGCACATCTCTACACATCATACTGAAAAGTGTTTTGTTATAAAAAACCTAAAGACAGTTTCAAGGCACTTTTTTTTTAAGACGTGCTTATTTTAAAAACTAAATTTGCATTATTAACTACGTAAATTAGAAGTGTTGAACCACTATTGTGTAACAAGGGTACGAGTATAAATAAAAAAGAAATATCACAGTTTCTCTAAAATGGCAACCTCACCTGCACGCGGTGCACCCTGCTGACTAACGGACGATTGAAAGGCTTATGTCCAGTAATGGACTTACACAGACTTATAAAGATTCAACAAATTACCCTTAGCCTTGCCCATGGGCAAGGCACGGGCTGATTTTATTTAAAAGTGAAAACAACCCTTTTTCTTATATAAAGGTAAATCGTGACTTTTGAAATACCCATTCCAGTGTATCTATAAATTCCCATGAGTCCAGACTAAACGCAGAAGCAACGGGCACAAACGCCAACAGTCAAGTGGCGTCGAGTGCTAGAACGTGACTATCGACTCAACAGCGCCGTAATCCTCATCGAGAGTGAAATAGGAATACAAAAGTATAGTTTTATTTAACAGAAAAATATGAATATGAACGTTGTTTTAATTATTGGGCTACGGATTGAAATAATGAAGTGTTGGCAAATAGACAGGGAAAATAATGAACCGGTACTGGTAATTTTTTTATACTTGTGGAAATTCCCAGCGTATACCCGGGGGCAAGAACAGGTTGTGTCAGACTTGCCCCGACCAAAACCCCACGGTGTTCGACACATATCGGCTTGGCACACGAGAACGTTCGACCACCCCCGCCCCGGGATAGCCGCGGGCAGACGACGAGGCAAGGATCCGTTCGGTTGAGATAAGTAATATACGAGTAGGTGCATTACATATTATCACTGACTAGGTGGATATATTAAATTTTATATCAATAGCAAAAAATTACTATAAAACGAAAATTTTAATTTTTTTAATCACGTCGCTTAACAGACGGTCTGTCGTTACCGTCGCACTTTATAAGCTACTTGCCGGATCAAGATTCCGCTAATTCGAATGTATTTTCCGCCATTAGTTTGTTCTTAGTTCTTACTAACTTTAAGGAAGGAGAGTAGGCTGCGCATCTTCTGCTTTCATCTCGTTCTCTATCCACTGTCTCCTTTCTTTAACCCCGAATTATACCGATTTATAACGATTTTACTGGTAGCTGTACAACAAACACTTACCCTCTCAAAAGTGTGAGTCAGCCTTTTCCTGGTAGTGGAATCTCCCCTAAGTTGTCTAAGTGTTCAATTATTTTTGATTTATATAGTTTCTGCCGAAATAAAGAACATTACTTACATATTTCCTAGGATGTAACAAACTACATTCGATGTATTGGAACTCCAAGAGCGAGCAATATATCGCTTCAGTTGATTTCAAAAGCGAAGCAATTATATCTGAAAAACTTTGGCAAGGATGCATCGTAATTGGACGACCCTCGATCATCCACAGGGCGCGGTGTGATAGATCGATTCGTGTAAAAAAGGTGACGATGGGCGCTGGACCTCAAGCACCGTTGAATATTAAACGACACTTGAGTGATTTCGTCTGGAAGCAATGAATATAAATCATTGGTTTTAGTTACTCTAAGGTCTATCTCTGACATTTCTGTACGTTTAAATCTATGTAGAAAATGTAATATATCTTTTTTTATTACTAAGTAATCTTAGAAAAATGTTTCAAGTCGTATGATAAAATTATTAAATTTATGTTGAATATAAAAAAATAATAAAAAACTTGTGATAGTTCGTATTATTTCAACTCTTTTTCCCCACTTAACCTTTTCAACAAACATTTTTACAAAAAATCCGTGTGACATCGTTCCCTTAAAAAGTCATACCGTGTTTATTTTAGTTTGGTTTATCGAAGACATGCATACCAATATGACATGGATGTAAAAATAACCCGATATGTCATTATGAAGTCCCAGAAGCAGTGTCATTCAAAACAACACAACCAGACCATCATCGAAAATCAATGATTTAGGTGTTGCATAATTATAGTCCACGGATGGGAGTCGAACCCAGGGCGCAACAATCAGATACCACTAACCCAGGCGGTCGTCAATAAGTACATACAGTTTTATAAAACGTAAGTAAACATTTTACAATTTGTCCAATCATTTAATCGTGGCTTTCTCGTAAATTATTAATGAATGGAAATATTAACATTAGTGATATACAACTTCCCCTAAGCTATCCGCTATTTCCTGTTCAATGTGCTAATTCCAGGTGAATCCACTATCTAGAAACTGCTCGTGTGTAAAAATTACCATTGTATATCTGACATTGCAGACGATTTTCTTTCAATCGAATTTAATTTTATTTTTTATAGAATACAGAGACGATTGAGTTCGCTGCGCTAGCGCGTTCTTTTCGTGGTAGAAGCTACAACCTACCCGTTTAGTTAACACAAATTAGTAACCAAAAATAGTTGTTACTGCCACATAATATATAAAGTTAATAAAAATTTGCCGTTATGGTTTTACGGTTATCTGTGTCATATACTACCTTCTTCTTCTTCTTTACCAGGCTGTGTAAGTCCACTGCTAGACTTAGGTATCTCCATGAGAGCACCTACAAATGCTGGCATGTCAACCATGGAAGATTTGCCCTTACACACCACGCCGGGCTAGCGGGTTGACGAGTGCTGTGATGGCACTCTCGCACTAGAGATACTGCTCAGCATTACTAGTCTGTGTTGGATTAGTAGATCTGGATTGGCTTTTCAAAAACCCTAAGGCAAACGCAATAAGAATTCAGTCACTTACCACCTTACTACACGAGTTTTTACTTTAGTCTCGTTTTAAAATAGAACTGGTTGAAACGAAAATTCAAGCTAAAAATCGTTTTGGTAAGGCGGTTAAATTTATTAAATCCCTTTTTTTAATGATTTATATCTTCATTTTCCTTTTTATCTTTTTATTGAATTTTAGTGAATTGTTTTATAGAAATTGCTTATTATGTCATATCAAATAAAGTAAAAGTGTAATATGTCAAAGTAATATGCTTATTTAAGTATATTACATTGAAAGATAATATTTAGTATAAGTATGCTGTTTACCCTTCCTAGGTGGATGTTACACACAATGTATATACCTTTTACCACTAACCCCGTAACTTTTTTTGTCTTAACGATCAATAGGATCCTATCGCATTTCTAAAGAGCTAGCTACCAAAATGAATCGATAAAAGTTTGTACTCCATTAAGCATTTTAAATTTGCAACACTGAAACGCTTTTAAATCCATTAAACAATAGTCAGGGTCGTCAAGGGTTCGACCAGTAGCGCAGGACGACTGAGAGCATTGTCCCTACGAAACGTTCCTGTGTCCGGAACTCTATCATTAGTGTGCTCACCCGACGAGAAAGCGATTTTACCCTCAACGACTGCGCCTCTTTGAAACCAGAGCAATATTGTCGAAAGCAGGAAAACTCCTTTAGAAAAAAAAATATTGCCCGACTCGCGTCGAAGAAAATGAGGACGGAACGCCGGAAACCAATCGAGCGTTAGAGTCTCAGCAGCCAATATGCTTCCGCGTTTACGTTATCGCTGACGGTGCCCCGGGAAGTACTTCGAACTCGAAACGAAAACACGAGGCGGACGATTTACAGACTCCCACCGCCCGCGGTTGTAAACTCGAACGCTTGAAACAACTTCGTTACAACTCCGCTCTGTTTTGTTTCTGGCCTGCAATATTAGTTTTAGCCAAAACGCTATTTTTCATCCCGCCGTCGAAAGGCTTGTAAAGTTTTCTAATTTAGTAAAATGTTTCATGAAAGTCTCAAGATTGAATAGAAGTTTTGTACGTTTAGAAATATCATCTATTCTGGCGTATCTTATTCATTGATAAAATGAAATTAAAAGGAGTATTACAACCTGCTGATTGTAAATTTGTAACAAATTTGAATATGTAATTACTAGACGTGATACGTAGTCGTTAATAGACAATTATTTTTATTACAAACTAACACTAACTATTAGCCTGTCTTAGCCCGTTACCTGACCGTACCGTACAGGTACCAGGGTGAGCTGAATTGCCATACAATGCGCCATGAAGTGCCATACTGTTCTATAGGATGTGCACAAAAAATATATTTTTTTTCCTTTCAGACAGGCAAAAAAAGGGAACCGACACTTATGATTTTTCCAGGCCACAAGCGTACTACGCTACTAAACGTATACTACTCGTAGTTTATATCAATACATAAATAACGTTCGAATAATCAGCAAAGTATGTTGTATCATCTTTTTTCGTGGATAATTTCAGTTTGGAAGCAGACGAGGCGAAGGCGGAATATTTTACAGTCCTGAATGTTTTCTTTCAATAATGCTGCATGGAAATATTAAAAATCCCATTTCAAATGTGAAGGAAAAGATTTTTACTAACCTTTTACACACAATATCGGTTATATATAGTGCTAATAAAAATGTAATTGGGTTTGACATCTTATCACCACGCAATCCGTGATCAAATAAGCCGTTAGCCGTAGCCGTTTTTTGACTTTAATTCACAGAGTGAAATTAGATTCGACTAAAAACATTTATGTCAAACCTGATTACATGAAAAAAAAATGATATACACACATCAAAAAAGTCTAAGCAACATGTATGATATTACAAATATACCATTTATATTAATTAATTTCTAAGTCTTTACTCACTCAAAGTGCGTAGCTATCCAAACTTTAATAAAAGGTAAAAAAAAAAATCGATTATGTTTTGTTTTTTTCATAAAATTAAATGAAAGGGAATTTGTTTGAATTTAAGGGGGTTTTTATTGCTACGTTTAGTCTTGATTTTAGAATTTTACCAACCATTTAAATAAAGTCAAAAAATCTGCCAACACCACAGTGTTGGCAGATTTTTCGACGCCGTTACCACCCAGCTACAAAACAGTAATGTAATTATTTAGAAAGCGTTCTTGTGAGATTAAGACAGTCATCCAAAGCGTTACACAGATAGTCTACGTGTATTTAGGGAAACCAGTGCAAAACCACAACTTGAATTTTGTAAATTATTATTAATTTAATTAATTGACACTATTTTCTCCTCAGGTTCTAATGTTCCCTGAAGAGGGTTGGGCGCGCAGTGCGTCTTCGTCTCATTGGACACTGCAGCCGTGCTGGTGGCGCCGTTCACGCTGTAAGGTTGTCGAAGTCGCCGGTACTAAAAGGTACGTACTACCTTACTTATGTCTTCTTTATATTTACCGTAACTAGCAATACTGTTATAGACTTACCTAAACGGCTTGTAAACAGTCCACTGCGGGACATAGGGCTCTCTCATAAGGAAGATTTGCCTTAATCGTCTCGCGCGGCAAGCAGATTGGCGATCGACGATAAATAAGCCTATTTCTAGATATATACCTTTCCCTAGTTTGAAATGGGGTCATTACCAGACGCTGTTGTCATGCCGGAAATGCAAACAAGCCAGACCTATTTGTATTATGTGATTTAATTGTAGGAAATAAATTTAATCACACGTCATCTATATGAGGAGATGTGGCGGAAGTGGTTCTTGTGCCACCATCACACAACAACGGTTAACAAGTCGTGGATAGGACTGAACAAAGACATAGTTTAAGTTAGGTGAATTAATTAATTGGCGATCACAGTACCTACCACCGGTCTCCACTTCCAGTCTTTATATCTAGGACTGAACTACTTGAGACAGGTGGAATAACCGCACCTTAACATGTCAGAAAAGACTAAATTTTTCTGATATTTCAGATAGCGAAATAGTAATTGATTTCTTTGCACAGCCTCCGTATGCCATACGATATTAAATCTTTCTCAACCATATGCATATTACTAGGGCGGTCAGACGTCTAGGAGGTAAACCTGTCGCCGTTTCCGTGTCCAGGCCACCGAAACAACTCGAACATAAATTTCATTGGTACGAGCCCTTATATAGGGGATCTAGTATTAGGGGATCTACCTCCAAGTCTCCAGGCAGAGGAGGCAGATCCTCTAACCACTCGGCTATCGTGGTTTATAATATACCAAACAAGGATAAGTGAAAATGTTAATTCTTTAAAACGCATTCAAAAGTCTTAGACTTTTACTTAAATTCTAAATTAAACGATGCTAGTAATCACGTTTGTATAAAAATTAAATAGAAACGTAGGAGCCTATAAATGACATCTCTCAGTTGGGCATACCTTCAAATATTTTTTTAGATAGATTGGAGCCAGAACATCCTCCAGTGCGGTTTGGTGGACTTCTCACGTCCTTTAAGTAATATTTCTTATTATTTTTACAGACGTGCTGATTTTCCCTCGATGTTTTCCTACAGATCCCTGTGCCCGGCATCAGGGATCGAGCCAAAGTCACTCTCATAGTATGAAAATAAATCGAGCGCCCTGATCACTAGACTACCACGGCCTGTACTGTACACATATCCACATCGAAATAAATATACTATAAAAAATCTGCTAATAAAAAGAATAGGAATAATACTACGAAACCGTTTATGAATGCCCAATAGAAATGCACTACCGGCGGTATCGGGCAATAGAGATACCAATACACCAGGCACTAGAGGAGTCATCAGGTTTGGTATCATGGCTTGAGCTAATCCATGCTAAGAATATTAGACGGGATAACAATTAAGAGAACAAGAACGTCTACACACATAGAGAGAAACAGGGAAAAAGCCAAATGGCCTTTTAACAAATTTTAGTTTAATTAATTCACCTAAATATTTCCTGTTTAATCACCAAGGTAATTATTTCTACGTTTATCAGTAGCGCTATAAAATACAATTTCCTCTGAAAATGTGAAAACAAGTAGGAAATGTTCATAAGCATCTTGAAAGGAAACAGTTTATCATCTCCAAGAAGCATTAGCCGTGTTGTTCGTAATTAACCAACGCCTGGCTCAGGTGAACGAGTGACAAACGACCGAAGGTCGTACTCGTGGCCTGTGAACTGTACTAAGGTGCAAACATGTCGTAAATAAATATGCCGGATATACATTAAGTCTTGGTTGGCACGAGATTCTACTTGTTAAGTTGGCCTATGTCGTTCATTTAATTCGTACTGTTGCTAAATATTAACTAAATTGATAAAAATTAACAAATTATAACAATATGCCAGTGCGTTAGTAAAAATAATAACTTAAAGTAGTTACCCGAATTTGCATGAAACTTTTTTAAAATGGTTCTTAATAATCCAGATTTACTATAGGCTATGTTATATCCTAATAATAGATTCCCTTAGGACAAAATTGTCGACCATGCAGACGAAGCCGCGGGCAGTAGCTATTTTATGTATATATATACCATTTTTTTTATTTTACTACAAACTTTAGTTGATGAAACCACTAACAAAAAGAAATGCTCAAAAAGGAACATAAAGTAATAATTAACATTACGAATATTCACTTAAGGTTTTTCGCATAAGAATTTGTATCTTGAGTAAAAGTTAGTGTAGACTTCATTACGCATTCCGCACCTTAAATTATTAAGCTATTGGCGCTTTGAAGGTGAATACCTCATAGAAAGATTAGAATGAATAGTTAGAATTTCTATTGTTCCGACCGGTCAAGAAATATGCTAATTCTAGTATGGAGCATATTTAAGACAAACGATTTCACATTTAAAAAACTGATTAAGTTGACATGCAAACAGAGTCGTAACACGAAATCCAGAGAATCCAAAAAAGTCTGTAGAGGCAAATTGTCATTAAAATCTTACTTTTTAATAATTATTAGTAACAACGAAAAGACCAAAAAAATTTGCATAAGTTGCATTATTAATATTAATATCGAGTTAGTATGTATAAAGATTATGACGGATGTCCTAATAAATGATACATGATACGTGTTTTTATCAATGTGACCGAATGAAAGAAAACTCCAGTTAATATATAATACAAGATATATTCTGTGGCCATACGGAAATCAATATAGAAAGCGGCTCACCAGGTGGTAAGTGTAACCGTCGCACTTGTACATCTGCAACAATAGAGGAGCTGCAGGACTGACGTCATCGCCAGAGATCTTAAAATGGAAAGGATTAACGATTTCGTGCTCCAATTAGCGCGGAGAATGTTCGACCACGCCGATAACGGACCACATGAACACCTGCACAACCTGAGGACGACCATGGATACTCTACCTCACGCACTCGACTCGAGCCGGGGACGAGCGACAAGACCCGACATAAGTCGTTAAATACGTCATTTAAATCCGACATATGTGGTACCCAGGCCCGGAGAGCAGCGGCCCCCTGAGAAGGCGCTCGAGTCATGAGAGAAGCCTCAATACTCGTAAACCTGCAAAGCAGAAGAATTTCACTGAGGAGCTGCAGGTGCGTTGCCGGCCTTAAAGGATATTTCAAAAGAGAGGAGGAGGAGGGGACATCGATTACCTCACTCACCAAACGAAACGCAGGAGCGCAGGATGTCTACTTCACGCCGGTTTTCTGCGAGGCCGTGAAACTACCTCGGTCATGCCGGTACATTCGAGCAAAAGCAAATTTTCGCCTTTTGGCTCAGCCGCGTTTAAGTTGTACTATTTATTATCGTTACAAAATAATTTTAAGTGTGTTAGTGATTTTAATTTTAAGTTACACATTATCAATCATGTATGTTCACAATTTAATCTCTGAAATAAATAATTTGAAGCATATATTAATAGATTTTCACTGCAATAGCATTAGCTTTTTTTATTTTATTTTAAAATAACATAATTTTAAAAACATTAAGTAATATCATTTATTTTAATAAACCTTAATTTTACTAAAATCTTTAAGCTCTCGGCAATCGTTAAACGCAAATAACGACGTATAAAATACTTCGAAAGACCACATAAACGTTTTTAATTTGTTCGTGGGAACTATTTAAGGGCTCCAGCGCGATGTTTGAAGCTATTAAAGACCAGGCTGCCATTACATAGGCCGTTAGCGCCATACTCGGTACGTGTGGGATCCTAGCCCTGGCGAGTCGGCTACGTGCCACGAATGTCGACGAGTGTGTGTACGTCATACGTCACTGGAGTCATGCCATTATTTACCAAACGCGTTGTAAATGATACGCCGGTACGTGGAAACTGTTTGGAAAGCTAAACCCTTAGCCAAAAGGTTGTACAAATTACAAGATTATTTAGTAAATTATCTTTTCTTGACGATCACAGAACCAAGAACTATTGCAGTGGTTAGATTGGTTCTGTGGATTAGGTATTCACGAACTCTAACCTCATTAATTTGTCATCGATAATTAACGCCTACAAAATGGAAGCGCAATGCCTACAAACCGCTAAACCAATTTGGCAAAGAAAGCATTTTTGAATTGTCAATGTTTGTGTAGAAGAAATAAATAAAAAAATCGTCTACTGGTAACGTACCTGCAAAATCTGGCTTGAATCCCGCAGAAGTATGTCTTTTACTTAACACGTCAGGCGGAGAGGTTAGGGAGCGCAGTGCTGATAACCTCACGTTAATGATGCCGCTCCTTATTACAAGTCTACGTAGACATGAATACATATTCCTAAAGAATTGTAATATGCATGATTTTCAAAAAAGAAACAAAAATAAACTGGCTATTCCAATGTTTAGGCTATGTAAAACTGAAAAATCTTTTGTGTCAAAGTAAAAAAATTCACGAAAGTATACTGGATCTTACGAAAAACAAATTTAATAATTACTTAAAAAACTTACAGTAGTTTGAATGATTTTTTTAATGATAAGGTGGGGCGTGGCAGTACTCATCCAATTGGACACTGACAATTGTAAATGTGACGCTACAATTGTTCGATTTTCAACAAAATTGAAAATAGTCTCATAGAAATTACAAATGTGTTCATTAAAGTTGTAGCAACGTTCCGCGTATACGATTAACTATCATTGTGGCTAGTAGACTTGAATATGTCATGTTCGCTTAAAACTTCGCCTTTGCTCGCGGCGGCGTTGTGAGGCGGGTGGCCCACATCCCTATGATATGGTTGAGGAGGAACAGGAACTGCTTTCGGGGGCAGATCAGTTAATCCGGGATGAGTTTTTTATTATTATTTTATTTTATCTTATCATATGCCTGTGAAACTATTCGTTGCTATTATTTTGTATAGTTAAATCTGTTATAAAATAACAAAAAATAGGATACCTATGGTGTTTCTTTCGCCTGGTTCTTCTCCGTAAGAGGAACCTCATCAAGAAGCAGTGGTAGATTGTAAAAAAAATTATAGTTTACAAACGAAAATAGATTTTCTTACGTCAAAAGAAGAATGATCTTTTCATTTAATTTCATTCCTCTGTTCTCATGTGTTACGCACATGTTTTGCAATATTATGATTTTTTTTAATTATTATTCACAAATAAGACGAATTAGAGCAGTGATACTCAAAATGCTTCTTTTCTATATTAATCTGAAGATAGTGAAAAAAACAATGGTATCGATTGATTCAACCTTGAGTTTTTTGGGCGTAATCGTGATTACGCCCAAAAACATACATATATACGTACATCCACAGACAGACTAATTGACAACAGGTAAACTTTTTTCCGATAGATTTTTTTTCATATTAATCTAAATTAAATGTTTTGAAAAAACCGGTGTGTTAATAAGTGTTCTCTTAATAACAATATTTTTTTATTATAGAGTATAAAATTCGAAAATGCCAAGTTGGGTAAATAACGTTGAGGCGTGCAATAAAATCAGAAGTAACTACTTCCCACCATCTTAGTCACCTCCACAAACCGTTGCGAAACCGGGCATAATAAGAAACAGGGTATTGTGTGTTCGATGGTTTTGCAAAGGTATTGTGAGGTTTTACCGCCGGGAAAACTATTGATTCCGATCTATACTGCCAACAGCTGATGCCATGAATGCAATCAGTTACAACAAGTCGGCTCGAGGTGATAAACAGGAAGAGTGTGATGTTTCCCGAGATAACGTCAGACCACACATATCTACAGCCACTCAGTAGAATTAAAAGAGCTTGGCCGGTTCCGGTCGCTGCAGAACTCTCTGAGTAGCGTAAGTTTGACATCAAAACGTTTGAAAACCATATGATGTCATTTTTGCTCAAAAATCTCAAAATCCTATAATACTGTCTCTCTCTACCAAGTTATCCGACAAAATGGCACCCTTTATATATATCATTATATTAATATGTGGACATCGTATATTGAGGTACCTTTTTGTAGTAAAAGTACAGGGAAAAATTTATATCATATGTGGCCATAGATTTGCACAAAAACAAAATCAAGGATGTATGTTGCCATAGCGTTCAGGTTAGAATGATCGTATTTTGATCACAAGCGATACAAACGTGATTGAATGATACATTAAATGTGAAAATACGTATGTTAGTTTGTCGTTTAATGACGGCTAAAGGACTGAACGGATATTAACAAAATTTGTCAGGGGTGTAGGTACATTATACAGGGTTAGAGGATACTTTTTATCTCAGTTAAGAGTTCTCGTTTATGACAGTTAGTAATTTATGACAGCGGGAGGACAGTCATTCGTTTAACGTAAACAGAATATCCACAATTTTAAAAAATAAATTAAAAATTTATAATTATAAGTTAAAGTTTATTTGCCTTACCAGAGTTTAAACAGAACATAAATTAGTTTTCTCAGCAAGCTGTTAATAACGAGATAGTTAAGCTTTAATATATCAGTGCTAGGGAGGGTATACAAACCCGGTGCGGTTTGCGAAGCGGCGTCGCTCGGTCACGGCATCGTTGATAAACGCTTGGCACGGAGCGAATGCGAAATTACCTGACACGTTGTTTTAAAAAAAATATATAATGCCTGGAAGACGATATGGGCTTTGGTTTACTCTATAGTGTAGTATGATTATTGTTCTGTATTTATTAGCAGGAACATTTTGTAAATTTACAAACGTTGGTTGATGCATTACAGCTACGTCGCATTATCTATTGTATATTTTGTTTATAGATTATAACATGCTAGAATCGAACTACTCTACGAATCAAAAGACACACGGTGCTACCTAAATAATGTTCGAAAGAATTTAGGACCGTGCGTAAAAACGCATGGAGAGAGAAGTAGAGGAAGGAATCTTTGGGCCTCTGTCATAATTGCGGATTAATGCCAATGGCAACCTGGCTTATTACCGACATTACCATACTGGCATTTCAATTAGCTACATTTCCTACTAGAAAAGTTTATTTAAAAATAAATTGATGCGAAATGTGGTAGAATATATAAAAAGCGGCAGCTTTTCTGGCTGCACTCCCCGTCTCCAAATATCCTAAAAGGCCGGCAACGCACCTGCAGCTCCTCTGGTGTTGAGCGTAGGTAAGTGAGGTGAGTCGCTTGCTCGCTTGCCCCCTTCGCAAGGCACGCAGTCCACCTAGCGCAGCGTGTATAGGCAAAACTTACAAGAAATGCATGCGTATAGTCTAACTATAAAATTTAAATTCAATACGCAAAAACACTTATGCGAAATGTGATGAGTAAATAAGTGAATAAATATCAAAAGCAAAAATTTTAAAAATACCTCCTATCTTACTCCATAAAAAGATAAGTAAGTCTCTTGTATGTGCGGGTAAGCGTATACCCCCATACGTATTTTCAATAAAATGTTGAGGAGATTATGAAAAACCCTCCTATTGCGAAACGTATATACCTACTTGTAAACTATTTAGAGGCTGCTGTATTTAAGGTACCGGAGTATTACAATCGTCTATCCAAGTACGTAATTAAAATAAAAATGTAAAATATTTAAAGGTTCTAACAAAATATAACATATCTCAGGGACATATACATATATAAATGTGCCACAGTTCGGAACATAATACTGTTTTAATACCTGGGTATGCGGCGTAGTAAGTTTCATAGTATCTACGTGTATAACCTGGGTTCAATCCTCGGCACCACTAAAATTGTTAATAGCAATTTTAAGTGCTGAATTTAACACAAGCTCAGCAATGAGAGACAAAAGTGTGAAAAAACATGCTAGTCTGATAAATAACAATAAATACGAGATTTTGGTACATGTCAAGTCCCGAAAATTTACAGGCTGCAATTTTACCTTATCGCAATACCTTTTCCAAGGAGGAATATACAAACTAGACTGTGGCGACCGATCGATGACCGAAAATCCATCCAAATATCCCAGATGCAAATTCCATAAGCTATTGATGGGAAACATCTTCCCGAGTGCGAGGGTATCGGCACTGCGCTAACCAACCCCCCCGCCTAACGTGGTGTGAGTGGGTAAATTTTTCATTCATGGCATGCTAGCTTTGTTAGCGCCTACATGTAAAGGCCAATGTCCAGATGTGAGATACACATGCTGATACAGAAAGAAGAGGTATTAAGTATATGTGTTCGACATTTATCTTTTAAGAAAAGTGTTCATCAATGCACGAGCCCAAGCCCTCTCAGCTTTTATTTGAATCAGAAGAGATTATCTGGTTAAAATGTTTTGTTTTTGTCTAATTAATTAATGTTTAGCAGAAGAGAAAGAATAATACGTATTCCTCTTTCTCTTCTGCTTTAAACTTTAAACTTCAACCTTGAATTGATAAATCAATGCATTCTACGGTGAACTTCCATACCACTTTGCCCTAAACTTTATAATAAAATCGTACTATAAAATGAGTTAAACTGCCTCTTTATTTCGTCCATAGGCACAGCACGCACGCACGGATGATTATTAGCGGCGCCAACGCGGTCTACATCGTTGGAACCTTCAAGCATCTTGGGTCCGATGCCGACTTCAAGGTAAAAAATATAGCTTAGCGGATTTTAAAAATAATGTAATGCGGTATTCATTCATACGACGGGATTCGAGGATTGTAAACCATCAGCGTCTTGTTATAACTCATGTAATAATATAGTAAAATTACCTGAATATCGCAGATATCAACTGGTTCTTAAAACTGAGCATACGATTTACTGAAACTGTTAATAAATGTTGATAAACTGTTATTTCGCTCATATTATGAGGAAGCGTATATTCTTTTTTCAGCTGACCTATTTATAGTGTCATACGTGTAGTGCCTAGTAGCGAGATTCTGCCCGGCCTTCTTATAATGATGATGCACATCACTCAATAATATATTATACGAGTATGTTCTTTATTCATAGGAAAGACTTTCCATAATGGCCACTAGTAAGCGAAATAGCGATCACAGGAACACACCTTAGGTGCTCTAGTCTGCCATCGATCTGGGTTCGTTGTGGTTTTTACGTACCGGAATAAAATAACATCACACACAACGCAAAGCACTTACAAACTTTGAATATATTTTATTTCTGATTTTTCTTCTGCCGTTGTCAACCACTTAGGTGGAGGCCTTCTTCACTCAACGAGTGTGCCATTTTATTCAATCTTGAGTGAACCTTATGTCGAGAAGAGAAAAAAACTACTTAAAAACAATACCATAAAGTAAATACCTGCTTATCCGTGTCATTTTCTCAAATTTTTGGGGTGTTGTGCGTGGTAATAATTACCATGTAAAAAGTAAAGTAAAGTACCAGCCATTAAGTGCCCACGGCTGGGCAAAGGCCTCCACTCGTATCTCATTGGGTTTTAGACCCGGGATGGCCCGCCTTGCTGCTCCAGTGCGGTCTTCACATATCCTCGAAATTAAATTAATTATATTTTTCATTATGTCTCGGACATGCAGGTTTACTTAATAATATTATAATTATAATAAAAAGATTATTTAAAAAAAGATGTAACCTGTGTGATTTTAATCAATCCCTTATTACAATTTTAATTAAAATTATTGTTTACGTATTTTATCGTGTTTCAATTTTTGTTTCTATGGAGGCACCCATAGTCACAAACGGATTTTTGATTAAGATTGTAATTTAAGCCCGTAGTAATATTTTCAGTGTAGTGGTCGCCTAACGGAACTTTATAGTTATTAAATGTAACCAATATACCGTATCATATTTATTATGTGGCTAAGCACCTAACGATCTCTGAAGGCAGAAACTGTAACTTAACGATAATATTAATCGTAAGAAACGTAGGCGTTCAAAAATTGGCGAATGCGTTGAACTTTTTTCATTTTTGATAATCGGTTAGCATTATGTGTATTCAGACATCTAGGCAAGTCTCTTTTTTTTTAAAAACATATTTTACAGCTAATTAATATGCGAATATTTATTTCAGCTATACCTCACAACGAATGTGACTCAAGCAGACTTCAACATGGGTTACACCATGACCGGGACTTTGGAAAGGGGCAGCCGATCCACCAACACTTTCCAAGTCACCCACTTCGCTGTTCTGAGGCGATGCGATCACGAATCACATCACTTGAAGACTTCATAAATATTTTCATATGGAACAAAACAATTGAAGTTTTATAAAATGTTTGCTTTTTATTTACTTCTTATTTAGCGGAAATTGTAATTTAAATAGTTTATTTGCCTTTTATTCAGTGAAACTTTTGAAAGCTACCAATTTACAGCTTTGTAAATGTATCCACAGGTAATTAATATTGTTAATGAAAAAAAAAAACAATTCCTATAAATGAGCTTCAAAGATAAACTAAATTTAATAATACAAAAAGGAATTAAGTTACTATATTCGCACGATATTTCTATCATTAGCTAAACATGATCTATTGTATTATCAACAACTCTTTATCATTGATCGCAAGTCATCACCGACGTCATCATCGTCATCATCATCATCATCTTTACAAATGACAAAACATTTAGCAGTTAAATCCAAAATTCGTTAAAATTGTGCTGACATAATTTGACGGATTAATAATTTGAAATTGATAAATCAAATGATTTACATAAATTGTACGTCACTTAGGCTATAAAATATTGCAAAGCGATAATGTGATCTTAAAATTGATTAGTAGTCGTAACGTAGTTGTTGTGTAGTTACTCTTATTTATTTTGTAGTTTCCTTATTCTGGTGGCCATATGTGTAGTTTACTAAATGTAGGTCGATAATTAATAATTTGATATAAGAAGTAGTTGTAAGTAGTCGTTGCAATTAAGTAGTATTTTCCTTAAATATCATTTATTTTTGTTGTATCCCGTCATGGATTGTTTTGGAAATAGTTTTCGTAACCATGTAATTATTTGCAAAACTAGTTTACCATGTAGAACTAGTTTAATACTTTAACGTCTTAATATAAGGTATCAGGAGTCATATGTACCTGCTTGATATGAGTTTAAATAAGATACTAATATTGTAATAATACGTAGGTGTTAATATTAAGCTTTCGTGCTCATCGATAAATGAAATTATTTCCATTTTAAAATGGCTGTGAGCGTGATTGGAGTGGCTGATGAAGCGCCTCACGCTTCGCTGGATCAAATAATTTATAGGACCACTTTGCACGTTGATCCTAACTGAGCTGTTATCCTTCACTATACCAATTGACGCACACAATGCTGCACGCACACAAAACACCTTTGAGCTTCTAAATTTGATTTGAAACGTCCATTATGTATATAAATACACTTTTCGCTATATTATAAATTTAATAATAAGCTCATTAGATCACTTGTTTTATTGAGGTTCTATACATCTAGATAGTACTACATATAGTAGTATTTTGTGTTATGAATAGAGCTCATTGAATGTTAAATATAGTCGTATAACATTTACTATTAACGATATGTTTTTGTACCGTATAATATTAACTTGACTTAGTTTAAATATTAAATATTTTCCGTATTTATTGTCACTTACGCAATAAACCTAAACAACATATTTATTATACGTCTCGCTGCTAAAGCTTTATAAAATCTGAAACTGTTCTTACGATGCATCGAGTAAACTAATCGTTAGTATTTCATATTATCTCGTAAGTATTATCTAAAATCTAAAGCTAAGAAGAACACAAACGTCCAGTATCGCACTCCCTCCAGTGTTTATACACATCATTTTTGTATAAAGCTAGGAGTTCTCTATACGACTCCAGTTTCTCTATGCGTAGATAATTACTAGATGCTCGGTAATAATTACAAGGCTTATTATAAATTTTTTGATTTTTATTTTAAGGTTGCGGTTATGACCAACTTATATGAAAAATACATATAAGTTAACCATTGCCACATCTACGGGGTGAAAATAATTATCTTACGACGCCACCACAGTGCTTTCCATGATACTTTGGCAAACATGTTCAAATCGTAATAGAACTTAATTTAATACTTGAGCATAAAAGTTAGTATTAAAGACTATTAATGTCAGTATTTGCACTCTTAATCACGTCGGTGACGCTATTTTTAATAATTAAGTCTTAAGTGTAGCATAAATAAAAGTATTAAAATCGGTTGTGATTTAGTAGAATTTTAGTTAAAATGTAGTGTTTCCTTCAACACTTTTAAGCTTCGACTAGAATTTCTTCATCTTAGATCATATGACTACTAGATGTTTTTATGTTTAGCTATTCAGAATATATGAGTAAAGTATGGTTAATTTAAAAAAACCGAATTAGAAGTTAAATCAAGAAAGTAATAGATCGTAATCATGCTGTCTTTCTTGTATGCCTTCTTTTAGAGAATAAATATGTGTACAGCCAAAGTTCATGTCCACTAAAAGTATAAAAATAGATATTTCTTTGTAGATACGTCATAAAAGTCATATCAAATAGTTCAATGATTCGCTAACAAAAAATTAACAGTGAAATGAAACATGATCACCCCTGGTCAAAGCTGAGGTGGGTCACTAGTGTGTATATTCGGTGTTAGCCCTTTTTGGCTTTTACATCTTCGCCGGTCTCAAGGTTTGGGATCTTGAAGCCGCACATCGAAGCTGCACGTCTATGCGATATTTAATTTTATAACTTGTCCAGGGACCGACCAAGGTTGGTTCAGCCACGTCTCGGACTGATGAGTTGTGTTATGATAAGTATAGGCGGAGAGTAACGAGGGTCGCTAGAAAGTTGTAAAATGCGGCAATGTTAAAATAATAAACATTTATTTCCTTAATTAATCGTTTTAAAATAAACCGCATACGCTGCTAAGTATATTGTTTATACCAAATAAGTTATAAACAATAAACTGAGCATCGTATCTTGATGTAACGTGATACTGTAATCCAGTCCTGCACAACATGATATTCTCAAGGTTATGTTACACCGCACATATTAATTTCGTATACAAGATAAAGTATGTTCAAACTTCAAGATTTGGCGATCTTGAAGTTAGAGAGCTAAAGATATTGCGCACATTTGCTAGCCTAAGAGGTTTACCTGTAAGATTAAGGCTAACCTTATTTCTAAACACCTAGCCCCATATACCTCATAGTGTCTCTCAGATTCAGGTAAGATGTACGTGTATCAGAGTTTCACTTACTTTAGATTAGTGTAAAAATTAATATAATGCAAGTGCCAAAGACAATTATAGGGAGCTTTTATTGTAAGCCTCAATTATTTTGTAATATGTAAGCGATGATTTGTAAATGATGCTTCACATTTAACTGTTGTCAATCATGTATCGAGACGACTCAAATAAAATGTACTAAAAATAATTATGTGGTATTAATTTCTCTATTATATTCCATTGTAATCTACATACCATACCATCAAAATTATCTAATTAATAGGGTGTATAACAAATAAGTAGGGCCTATACCATCGTTTTCTCAAAAGATCAACCACATCTGCATGCGGTGCATCCTGGTGTCTAACGAACGAACGTAATCTAGCAACCGACTGATGGTGAAAATCCATCTGAATATCCCTAACTCAAATCCCAGACCAATGATGGAGAATAGCATCCCCAAGGGGTACACAAGTGTACCGGCACTGCGTTTTCCAATCCGCCTGCTTATTGTAGAGAATATGGGAAATCTTCCATGCATGACTTACCCAGCTTATGTTGGCACTTGTTTATGGAAATGCATATGTTCATAAAAAGGCTTATTCTGGCTGTAACAGAAAAGGTAAGAAAAAATACAAATAATATACTTACCCTTGACTGTAATAAGATTACGACGGTCGTTGATCTACACTATTGATCATCATTAATCGATATGAAACTAATTTGTTAGAATTTGTCTCGTTTATTTTAAGTATTTATTTGCCGTCATTTCAGTTTTAAAACAATATTTCAATAGAGAAGAAGGCTAGGTGCTACCACCAGCTTGTGATCCTGTAATTAATAAATTTAAATCCAAAGCCATGCATTTCACCCTACATCGTGGATTGGACTAGAATTAATAATTAAAATCTGTCAGTCAACTATGTCTCGGGGTCAACTATGACATCAGGACGTTAAACACCTCAGTCCCCCGATCACTTAGGTCCTTCCATAATTTGTCGCCGCTTCTAACTTCGGCATATTTTAGTCGATTGGATCTTATTATTTCATCTGAATTGTCAATTAGTCTTCATTGGACAATCGTTCTATAATAGATGACTTATCGTCTATCTACTAACAGACAATCTTACGGTTGCACAGACAAGATTTTCTTTAAATATAAGAGCACTACTATGTTGTTACTTATGGGTGGTACCTTTTTTTTATTTACATGGCGAAATGCCTGACGCATACCCGCCCTCTCGGGGGCAAGTACCGGTTATGTCGGGTTCTTACCGACTAAAACCCCATGGTGTTCCACCTTCGCCGCATGTCGGCAGGGTCACGGGAACGCTTTCGCACACATCCGCGACCCCACTAGCGCCAGTAGGGTCACAAAACGATATATTGCCACCTCTGCCTACCCTGTGAGGAATCGTACATACATGTGTAATTAAGCGTATCAGTGTATGAGTTCTTTATTAACAATTACATTAGCCATTACGATACTTCTAACACTACAACTAAACATTCATGCAATATCGCTTCAGAAAAAATAAATACGAAATACGGACACAGTAAATACTATAATATGAAGGTTCTTTTAATATTTATGTACTCGTAGGTGTGCATTACTGCAGGTTGGTTTCTTACACAACACTGATCTTCTGGGATTACATTCGTGACGGGTATTTATAAACTTTTATAGACCAGTATTAGAACAGACCATTCAAATAAGTTATGAAGTAAATTGTTTTCAGAAAAAGATAAAATGTTTTTATTTAATGACCACCTTTGCACAGATACTTCTGCAGCAATTAATAAAGTAACTTTTACTTCTAAGGACAAGAACTTGCATAGAATATCTTTTTAGAAACAGCACACCTTCGTAACTGTACTATGATGGTTCACGAAGTAATCCAAGTGGTAATTTTTTGTGTTAGGTGAATTTGAGAATTTTAATAGAACAAACCAAAGGATGGATAGCAGCAAGTTTAAAATTTCACTTGCGAATCCAACTGCCAAGTCTAGCATATATGACATGCAGCAAGTACCTTTAAGCCGAATTAATTACAAGAAAAGTAAATTAAACCAATAAATTTAGAAATATCGCTGTCTCCGACGACTGTTAATTGTATAATGGTTAATTTAACTGTCGTCAAAGAGATAAGCTTTAAAAAACATTAAGCTTATTATTATTTCAGAATATGTGTCTTCTTCTCTCTCACAAGGGGAAATCTATAAGGCATAGCTGATGTGAAATGTCTACGCTCTAAGAAGCCTACAGTTTGTCGATATGATCGATTTGAAAGACCTCAAATCCTCACAAAAGAACACCGATTTCTGACAAGGATTATTCGCGAGGCTATTGAAATAAAAAAAAAACTATTTTCAAAACATTAGAAATAACGTGTGATGGCATGCAATACCTCAACAAAATATAGCATTATTTAAAATAAATTGCCTCTGCAAAGTTCTACTCTGTGAAAACCACAAGGTACTATATAGAATATTATATCTACGAGTCACTTAGTCGGAAATCGACATTCGGTCAGAATGGACTTCGCCGGGAAGGTCGTCTTAATAACCGGCGCGAGTTCAGGGATTGGTGCGGCTTGTGCTGTCCGCTTTGCAAAAGCTTCCGCTAAATTATCTATTATAGGAAGAAACATAGAAAATCTTAAAAACGTGGCCGAGAACTGTGAAGCAGTAAGTGGCTTTAAACCACTAACCGTGTTGGCAGACATAACCTCGGAAAATGACGTAGAAAGAATTGTAACAGACACAATAGATTATCACGGAAAAATTGACGTCTTGGTAAACAACGCTGGCCTTACTCTAATGGCAAGTATTCAAGATGGAATAGAACCATTCGACCGTATTATGGAAACTAATATCCGCGGAACATATCTGCTTACTCAAAAAGTCGTTCCGTATATCACGCTCACCCAGGGAAACATTGTAAATGTTTCTAGTATACTTTCAACAATTCCTATGTTCACTATGATGCCTTATTGTATGTCTAAAGCTGCACTGGACTCCTTCACCAAATGTCTAGCTTCTGAATTAGCAAGTAAAGGAGTGAGAGTGAATGCTGTTAACCCTGGCCCAGTAAAAACAAATTTCTTTAAAAGAGCTGGCCTAAGCACTGAACACAGCGATGCACTTCTAGCAACTTTTGCTGCTTCTATGCCTCTTAAAAAGGTATCTGAAAGTGAAGATGTAGCAGATCTAATTACGTTCCTTGCTAGTGATAAAGCAAGTTGTATAACTGGAAGCTGCTTCGCTATGGACTGTGGAATAAGCCTTGCCAGTAGTGTAAAGAAAGTTGATATGTAGTATATGTATCAAAATGTTGTGTCACATCAAACGTAAAATACATTATTATGATTCTGGTAATGTTTATTTATTTCTATGATACGAAGTTCTTAAGATATTATCACGCGGTCAAGCAAATAAAACCATAAATACCAGTTTCTTGAATGATCAATGACATAGTATAAAATTCAACCAGCTTATATACATGTATATATTAATAATGTATGTAGTACATAATTCTATTTATGTCTAAATAATCTCATAACTTTGGTGTCCCAAAATTATCACACAATACGTAGAATCTGGCATTGTAATGAAGTTAACAATATTCATAACCCCGATAAGTTTGTTTAATAAACTTATTCTTCTGAGATGAAACTGCTTATTTAACGATGATGACTTGAAAACAAAAGCGAGAAACGTAAATTATGTTAAACTTCGTGACGAACAAAGGCTTACAGAGCCTAGGGCCGGGTTGAAAGCACAAGATCTTTCTAGTCAGAAAAGGTTTTATGCTTCGTTGAAGTAGTCAAAGATTTTCCTGTGAAACCATTCGTGTATAATTATCGTAATAAGTTTGGTTATCTGAAACTCATAATCCTTCGCCAGGTGCTTGGCGGTTCAGTGTTATCTAGCTTTAATTCTTCTCATTGTCCCGGAAAATTTTATTGCGCTTCTACGCCGGCTCTGGAAATTAAATATAATTATCCGTTTGTGAGTAAATTTAAAAAAAACTTGTTTCATTAAAGTGCTCTTATAAAGAGGAATGAAATTATCGAAAAATAATATTACGAGGGCAAACGAATTATTATGCGACGACTTTAGTTAAATTTTCAAGGAATGTAGTTTTCAAATGAAGGGATTCGTCGAGTCGAATATCCGACCTCGTTAAGTGTTACGGGCGATTGTTATCCGCGATTAATATAATTCTCTAATTTATACACGGCGAACGCAACCGAGCTCCGTTCTATTGTTATTGGACCTAACCGCGACTTTCAATTAGGAAACACCACTTAACCAGATATTGCTTCGTTGCTCTCGTACCGGTTTGAGAGCCGCGCTCCCACTGTAATTATCTTGTTTCGCGTTCTAATTATTTCCATGCGACTGTATTTTCCACTTAATATTTTTAGATTCTGAATTTTAGTATTTAGTAGGCAGGGTGCCTACGCGACAATAAAATTTTGCAAATCTTTCGGTATTCCCTTTCGGTATCATATCATAGAATTTCTATTGTTGCAACACGTCATGAATTATACGATTATTAACGGGAGAGCAGTGCAGTCAAATTATTGTTATCTTTTGTAATCTTCTTCTTTATTAGTTATGTGAAATAGGCGTGGACTTAGGCGTTCCAAAATTTGCAAGTGCCTTGGTTATCGCAATACCTGACACCTCGCCCCTTAGACAGCTGTGTCTTGATTAATTAATGGTCTGAAGTTTCTACTCTCCGTAGTCATGGACCAGCTACCGCTGAAGGCCGGGAGACCTGGAGTAGCCAAGTGTTCACTTTCCTGTTCCGCAATTCCTATGGATGGCGGACTTGCGTGGGTCTGTTACCCATCTGGAGTTGCAGACCATGTAGAAATTTACTATTTGCCAAGAGGAAGAGTAAAAGAAAATGCCGCAGGCATCACCTATGGTGAATGATGCTGGTGGGGCTGCAGATGTATGCGTTAGCGTTTCCGTAACCCGTGAAAAAATAACGTAAGGATTTAGTCTGTGCAAGCCCGACAAAACCCGTCCTTATCCTGCGAGTATATGCTTAAGACATTTCTCCTCAAAAAAAGTTTGGCATATTCGAGATGGTTATTTCGTCGTCTTTTGGAAGTCACAAGATTTTTCTGCAATTTCCCTTAGTCGACTTTTATGACACACAACCCATCTCTGATTCTCTTAAACCGCCATAAATTTTATATATATTACATAATGCAGCACCACAAGTTGATTATCAACACCTGCCTTTATAAGTTTCTCCTAGAAGAGCCTGCACAAGCCAGCATGGATTCCGTGGATGAATTGCCGATAAATTTCATATATCCATTTATTTGTGGAATTTACAATTATTCGTGTCGAGCAAGAAATTGGCCCGCGATCTAAGTTACCTACAACTTAAATTCCGAGCACGGAAGGTATATTATAAACACGTTTGAAGAGCATATTATTCCCAGTTCATAGTTAGTAGAGTTGCTATCTCGAACACGTAACGCGCAATTCATTTGAAATAGCTTGGCGTTGTATGTAGTTGAGCTATATTAGTGTCGATAGTTGCTAACTCACGTAACGTACATCCGACTCTGTGAATGTGATGGTTTCGGTAAATATACATTGTTATTTTCAGGTTTCCAATTTTTTTTTTTATTCTATTAAAGGAAGGGATTCCCTATTTTATACACACTCTGCATTACCAGTTACATGAGCCTATTTTGGTCCACCGCTGAACATAGGCCTCTCCTGAAAAAAGGGCTGGCTAAAGTGGTTTGGAGGATTGCCCATACTCATCACGCAAGGCAAGCGAGTTGGTGAGCGGAGTGTCGGTACCTTCGCAATGTTTGTAAATAATAACTGTTAGTAAGTTAGTAATAAGTTTTTTTTAACATAGATTTTTTTTATCAAGCACCCGACTATAGAAAAGCACAAATGCAAGTTAATCCTCCAATAAAAAGTGGGTTATAATAACATCACATAGTCTAGGACAATAAGGGATTTATGACAAAGCTGACGACACCTAATTTATTATATGTAAGATATTATAAGCAGCTTAGGAACTAAATTCAATTCAATTCAATTCAAGTAGTCGGGTAAATACCGACAAAATGTTGGTTATTGGATCAAACTAGGTAAATTGTAACTACCCAGTTTCAGATATTTACAACCCAGGAAGAGTTCAAGTTAAATTATGAAATAAATGTTACATCGGATAGGTTACATGTAATAAATGAACCACGAAAACAAATAACTTACCTATTGCAGAAATATTGGCATATTATTGCAAAATACTGTATTGTAGAGTTGAGAATAGTATTAAAAGTGTAAAAAAAAAATCAGCCCAGGAGTAAGTAATTGAGTTTAATTCTTACAAACTTATTACCTCTCCCTAATTGTTGAGTATTACCAAAGCTAAACAACTATTATATTACAAAGCGCATCCTACTTTTCTATACATGATACTGAAAAATTGCTCATAGGACAATACAAGTCCCTATTTTTGAGCACATCTTTCCTGCCTTATTTTCTGACAGTAATCTTAAAGACTTGCCTGGTCTCTGCCCCTGCCGGAATATTTTGGACTATATAGACCCCTGAGACTGAAGTGGTCGCTCTACTTAACATCCCCAACTTTGTTTTAACTGTTAAATGAAATTGAGCTTTCATGCTAATATTATTAGAACTACAATTCGAGTAACTTGAAGAAAACGACTGGGCAATCGAAACGCTACTATTTAAAGGGCAACAGATCGGTTCACTTGTAATTTGTGCCGAACGTGATCGGAATAAAAATGTCATTTGTTTTAGACGATCATTTAATTGTGTACAATTTTTGTGATGGGTAATGTAGTAATAGATGGGAACGTTATATTAGCTGTGCTCGCGACTTCGTCCGCGTGAATGTTGGAAAGTAATGTGTCTCTTAGAGAGAGTATGCAACTCCACAATCCCAAACTCAAAAAGATAAATAAGAAGAGAAAGACAACGAAAGAAACGTCAACAGTATGACACGAACAACAGTCAATCGAAATTAAGTTTACGTAAACAACTCAGATACTCGGCGCTCTGAGTGGGCGCAGGCGATCAGCTATTAATCGCAATTGAGTCTGCATAAGCGTCTCAGATTTCCGGGCTTCTGAGAGGCGCTGGCGATCAGCAGCTAATAGCAATTGAGTCTACGAATACGTCTCTGATACCTCGCTCTCTGTGTGGCGCCCGCGATCAGCAGTCAGTCAGTAGTAAAATATTATAAGAAATTTGTAATTGGTAATAAAATACAAAAATATTGAGTCTGAATAAACGTCTTTGTAGCTCGAGATACTGAGAGGCGCTCACTTTTGCCATACTTTGAATATTGCGATGCGAGTTTGACTTTCTCCAGGAAAAATAAATGAATAATTAAAGAAAACCAACAGGTACTTAGTTACAAAATAAGAGGGTATAAACAAATTTTATTTCATCTACGGATATTTAACATAATAATGTTTAATAGTCCATAACATTTAAGTTATATGCGAAAATTTGATTACCAAGTCAACAGAGTAGCTTCAAAATCCCTAAATGCCTTTTCACATCGCCAATAGCCAGTATTTCTCGAAATCCTATCAACCTAAGATCGTAAAGATACAATGTGACTGCTCCGAAAGCGTTAATTTTTTCATTCATTTATTTAAGGTTTACCAACAGTTCTTGCATTGATACAATTTTTAAAAAAGGTCAGTAATATAAAATTACAGCCCACGTTAAACTAATTATCTGCTCAGAAATTGTAAACAACCAATTTGGTTTCTTAGTAATTTAAACACAAACGTCAGGTCATGAATACACGTACGCTGGTATTTCTTATCCCTTCACGTGTCAAAACTTTTTAATAATTGCTTTAGTTCTAAGTCATATTAGGACTTATGAGTATGGAATATTAGTAACATAAGCTTTTATTGTACTTAGTATGTACATAAACTAGTTATCCATGAAAATTCTACTCTATACAAAAAAAAGGTTTTCATAACATTACATTCAATCCAACACTCCCTGGTATTTCGATACAAAGCGATATGAACAATAAAAGAAAAACGCATGCAATCATATATTATCGGAAAAGCCATTTTTCGCAGGCGGATCCCAGTCCCACAAGGTACATAAAATACCGTGTTAACAATAACAAGTCCCGACGCGTCGAAACGTACTCGCCTCGAGGCATCTTACTTGTTCCAACTTGCAATCATGATTTTTTTTGCCAAATCCTACATAGTGTTGCATATCGATCTCACTTGAAGATATCGATAGTTTAACATGTTTTAATAACTATGTGAGTTATTAAAACAAACGTGCCATTTAATAACTTACATATTGTGCCATGTAATTAAATCCAGATCTAAGCCGATAATTATAGCACATACTTTTTTCGACACGGGAAGTATTATGAAATTAGTCTCAAATTTCGGCTCGCACTAGATAATACTCTTCATCACTAGTCTATTATGATTTCAGACAGACTCACCGACCTATTCTTTCATTGACCTATTATTTTGACGTGATTAATGGTTAGTGTACCTGACTATTGAACACGGGTCCTGGGTTCGAATCCTAGCAGAAGTCAATCTATTTGGAACTTACAAATTATTTATTTTTGGGTTGTATTATGCTACGTACTGTGTTTCTGACGAGACTGTCTGACCTCTCCTCCGATCTTATCGCATAAGCCTTCCATCAGATAAGCGAGGGACAAACAAATACCTTCCTCTGTATTTGCGCGAGTCGTGACCGTAGTCGACATCTTCAAGGAGTACATCGTCATCACTGGTTATCTTTTATGCCATATTTTCGCTTAGCGGAGTAGTGCTCCAGCAACACTCTTCTCCTACTGAACCTAAAGTCTACAACACTGAAGAATCTAAAATAATGTAATCACTACGTTATAAGATAAATAAGGTACTTATGTGTTAGAGTTATCTAAAACGTAACATTTTAAATAAATACAAAGTCTAAAGTACTTGTCTAAACTGCTCCAATGTAACGTTGCTGCAAGCACGCTTTATTAAACTTAGTAACATAACTAGAATAATTTTAAAACCGCTAAATAATTTAATCAGTACTCGAAAACGGATTATAATAATGCACAATAATTCTTTATGGATTGTTACATTGGAACGTAACCCAAGAACATCTTAGCTGTAGGTGGCGACGCAGGCAATAATTCAATCAAACGAGGCTTTGCAGAGCTCCCTGTGTTTACCAAACACATACCCTTATCACGAAGCATTGAGGACTTTATCCTTTTCGCTTAAGACGCTCTAACTGTATTAATTATTAACGTCGACAAACTAACTTACTCTCTATTACTAGTAGAATAAAGATTTTTCTGCCTCGCAAATGTAATCAAATGATTAATCGCGCTCATGATTACTTAGTGTAAAAGTGTATCACGATGAGGTCGTTCACACTTTTTGCTGTTCTCATTTACTGTGTGAAATATGGCAAATGTCGAGACGAAGAAAAAATCAGCAAAGGTATATAAATTATTACTCGCAGACAGTAAACCTATTTTTAATTCCCTTCGTTAAAACAAGCCCTTAAACTAACTGTAGATACATTTATCGCACTACTCACAAATTAAGAAAGATATATTAGTTGGTTACTAACACTATTATAGTAAGTCTAGGATTCTTCGTGGCCCCCTTGGGAGCTGTAATGGAAGCGTTAAAACGGCGTCGAAAAGAACTAAGAATTTCTAAATGTCCGCAACTAGATTTACAAGCTTTTGGCATGCGATCTCATCTTACGTGTTTAAAGAGTTCAGTATATTTCTTTAAGATTTAGATTTTCAAAACAAATTGAGAAAATTATTTAACGTTCTAAATTTACATTTGATTATAATTCTTCATTGACATGTTTTTCATGGCCAACGAATATTATCCTTAAAAGCGTTATCTGACCATTTCAGCATTTCATTTTTATAAAACTTACTATAATGGTGGAAGAAATGGCGTATAACTACAGTATTACGTGTAAGTAGCTTGAATAAGTAGATACATACATGGGCATTCATCATGAAACGAAGAATCATAAAATTATTGTAATTGTTACTGTTTACATATTATAGTTGAAGTATAGGATGTTGCACACTGGCATTTGTTTAAGGATGTTATTGGCCAAACGAAGTATACGAGCCTTGCTTCGGTGGCTGCGCAGAAGTATCATGCGACAACCCTCGAAATCACTTGCGGCCCTGCTATCCATACTGCGAGCCCGGATGTGTGTGTGGGGATCCGTACGTACGAGACGACCGAACTCACCAATGTGTGCTGCCACAAGACTGTTCACCGTAAGTACTGTCACAACATAGCATACATACAATAGTCTTATTTATATAGTATGTATACTACGCAATTATCAATGATTTACCAATCCTATTAAATAAAACTTCTATGTGCATTTCTTCTAAGAAAAATCCTACGCATAAAATTTATTTAAAATTGTAATATCTGTTTCAGAACTCAGATGGGCATACCCGTACCTACAAAGAGAATCGCGAGACCGCCCATTTCAAAATATGTGGTAACTGGGAAAACACCGAGAAGCCATGGGAAGCGAGAAGAAGCGTTAGACATAGATGAGAGCGCAGGACCGTCCAATAACCATGTAGACGACTTCAAAAGAACTTCTGAGGTCTCCAGGATGGGAAATTACTTCAACATTGTAATTGCCCCTCCGCCCATCAAAGCATTGCAGCCGAGGAAATTGCTTCACAACGACAATTTTCGATCGCCAATAAAGCAAATAAACCGATAATATATACTACATATCTTTTAATAAACTATAGATATTAGTTTTCAATGTATAGTAATTGTTCCTCTAAAGTTCTTCTGAGTGTAAGAGAACGCATACATCAGTATCTCCAAATGCCAACCACACACACCTGCACGTGGTGCACCCAGCTAGCCACCAAACGAAGCTCTGGCGACCGAATGATGGCGGAATATCCATTCGAATTTACTGAATCCAAATCCTACAGACTGGTGATGGGGAGCAGCATCACTAGTGCAAGGGTGCCAAGAAATATATCGGCCAGCTGGTGCTGGTGCTTTCTTGAAGCGGCCTATATTCAGCCGTGGACTAAAATAGGATGATGTAGCGTATAGTACAGAAGAAAAGAAAATGTCTAACTACTATACTACAGTAGTGTAGAAGTTATTATTCTAATTTTTCTTGGTCTATTTCTACCTCATCTTTACCATACTCAACTGAGTCCACTACACTACTGTATATCTCTCTACATATGTAATAACTAACAATCGAAAGATATTACCGATATCCCCGTCCCACCTGTCCGTCGAAGATCTTCGTCGTCTGTTGGAAGGCGAGATTTAGTATTTCCTTAAAGACAACAACGGTATAAATCGAAGATAGCAGACGCCGCTGTCACTATGTAGACAAAATCTTATTTTGTCTTAAACAATATATAAAAACGTACCTTATCTTATGTTAACAGCCTGTAAATAGTCCACTGTGGGACACAGACCTACCCCATAAGGAGGATTTGGCATAATCGCCACGCTCGGCAAGCGTAGTGGTAATCGCAGTACTAGACACCAGGACGTTGGACACAGCAACCATTCATCAGGCTGCTTAATTTTGGTCTGATAATTTTCGTGATGGTTATCCCGTCATCTGTCGGTATCGGCCTTTGCTATTTCCAAGTCTTTTACCTTAGTCACCTCTTACGACACCCACGGGAGGAAAGGGAGCGGCAGAATATACTTATAGATACCTTTTATTATATATATATATATATTACATTGAATGGATGGTATAAATCATGTTCTACAAATATGTACATCCACCATCCATTCAACGACCGATATTCTTGATTGTACTATAATGACGAGTATACAATTGAGGCAAATAAAACATAACTATTTCTTAAGATCCTGTGAAACATTGCAATCGACACTACGCAAAGGAATTAATAATAATATTTTTTTAATTAATATTAATTTAAAATTAATAAATTTTTTAAATACGTTGTTACAATGTTCTAAGATTAATTTTCATTCTTTAAGCATTAATGACAATAGTCGAATATCGAGTCTATGTAACAAAAAAAAATGGAAACTCAACAGCGACAATTTTAGAATTGGTGAGAACTTGTACAATCTTTGCAAATTTTATATAAGAAGCTTTAGTAGTTTTAAGTTATGTCTGTTCACACAGACAAGCATGCTTGCTTTGAAAAGAAACATCATATTTATTTGTATTGTTTATGACGAAACATAAAAATGTATTTTGGATTACTCTTTTATTTTTATTGTATTCATTCAGAGTTTGCATACATCCGCTATTCGCATTTTCTTTTTATCAACAATGTTTCAAATTTCACTGATTAGCGGCTACTCGAATGTCGTAAAATGAAACGCAAGTTTAACTCAATACTATTTTACCTACAATATGGAGTATAGCTGAGCCTCAAAATGCGTAAACTCTTATTATTGGGCTTTCTGCTTTGTAAGGAAACCGGAATAAAATTAATGAGAAATAACTTTTTTTTTTTAATTATTAAATTAAATAAAAAATTACAGATAATATCATCGCCTTGGCTTCAAGAGTAAATAACTACGATTACGAGGATGCAGAAAATAATAAAAGGCATACTCTTGTTGACGACAGGAGAAATTGGAGAAAAAAAGCTCTATTAAAACCCATAGATTCGGACCACAAGGATTGGGACGACAGACGTAGATTTGAACAAGATAGTTTAAGGTTTTCCGATGATCCAGACAAAGGTTTCGGTGGTATGGAACACCAAAGAGAAATAGATTTCCCTTCGAGTGGATTCAGAGGACAAAGGCGTTATGATGAATTGGATAAGATGATTTCCGGGATCAACAATGACTTGTCGCGTCCATCATCTTTCTTGTAAAAATAATTTAACTATATTTTTAAAACGCAAAAGTAAAAGAAATCAAATAATTAAAAATAAATTTGTTTTTTTTTCAGAGAAAAGGACATGGATAAAAAGCCCGTGTCAATGTCAATGAATTGCGATAGACAACATGAAAGGTATGGCTTATTTGTAGTAGGAAAAGAAAAGTAAAATAGCCTGTCCATATCCACTGCTAGCAAAGGTCTCCTTCTCAAATATCTGAGAGGGTTATGGAGCGGGAAGGGTTCCTATACGCTGTTCCAGTGCGGGGTGGCGGACTTCACATCATGTCCTCGTAGTTTACAAATTATTATTTTTATTCTTTTTTACTACTTGTATTGCTCCACGCTGATTTTTTTTCTAAGTTTAACAATAATCAAGGTATAGAGAAGAAAAAGATGTTAACCCTAAACCATCATTACACTACACACCGTGAGCATATGGTCTGTAAAAAAACATCAGTTGTTAGTTTAGGCATATCTGAATAAGCCAGAACTCGACACGCTCCGATATTTGTGCAGACACTTTTGCAGATATTTTCACTTCCCAGGGGGTTATATCGCATATACATCCGGTTTATATGTGCTGGCAAACATAATCAGCGCCGGTACCTGCCGTAAGATGTATGGCCGAGCACTGATAAAATTATTTGTTTAACCATGACCTTTATCTATACAACATTCCCTATATTTATAAAACATAATTCTTTATTAGATACGAGCCTTGCTTTGCTGGGTGTGCTTCCATTACTTGTGATAATCCCCGTGACCGCCTACGACCCTGCTACCCATTTTGTGAACCTGGATGTATATGCGTGCATCCCTACGTTCGTGACGATCGCACACACAAATGTGTGTTACCAGAAGATTGTACAAAGTAAAGTAATATTATGTACATTATGTAAAACCTTCACCAAATACCATTATAAGTATTTAAAGAAATATCCAAAACTCTTTCACAAAAATTAACGAAAGTAAATTTTGTTTATAAAATAAAATTTTAATGATTCGCAATTAATTTCTCCGTCAAAACTTTATAATAATATTCTGCTGTAATAAATTATCACCTACTTATAGTAAGTTTTACCTCAGCATACAAGGATGGATTTTCTCCTATAAGTTAGTCGCTAAAACCTTGTGTATCAGCCGGCGGGGTGCACTGTGTGCATTTAATTTAACAGTTAAAGAAAATGCCACACTTGTGCTCCTCACCGGGCACATTAGACGATGATGCCATTAGATGATGTCTGTCGACTGGCATACGTTTTTTCTGCCATTTCCTTTAGTTACCTTTTAGGACACCCACGGGATGAAATATGAATGAGTATTTCGGATGGTGTAAAAAAATTACTTACCAGTTGCTAATTTCTTTTATTATTTTTACAGAGGTCTTAAAGGAATTCCGGATTTGGGAGAAGATATTTAAACAAAGCCTTACTTCATAGTATAATAAAATCCATAAGTCTTGACAAAATTTATTGGTTAATACAGATCACAGATCTTTTCTCTGCGTTTAAGACTGCTCTTGTATCAAAAACTTTGTTTAAAAAAAATGTATTTAGCGACTAAAAAAAAAAGATGTAAATATGTTACAAAAGACTTGTTATTTATTCTTGTTAGGTTATTCTAAATACCTACCATTTGACAAACTGCTGTTTGCAGCATGCACATGGGTAGTTCAACCGGTCAAGGCTCTGGTAGAATACCAACATAAATCAGCACATTCCAGTGGTTACCATGCTACGACTAGAACTAGAGTCCTACTTACGGGCAACGAGACATTCCATCTTAGCCCACGTACCATATTCACCGCAAATTTATGTTGTTGCATCTGACCCATGCCAATGGCCCAAAATTGCAAAAAAATACCGTGCTTAAAGTAATTTTGGATAAAAAATACGATGTAGCGTCATGGAGTATAAAATATTATATTAAATACATATATATATATTACAATCTCAACAACATAATGTCCAACTATTCATATAAATACTACAAAGTATAAAATTGAAATCAAGTACGCCTAATTTTTAAGAACTATACGAGTATTTATTTACATCGTATTTAGTAATGTACCAGTATGTATAGGTGCAATAATAAAATACTTTTTAAATAGATTATATGCAATTTTTTTAACTAAAATAAAGAATTACAAGTTCTTTGAAATAATATTTTTGTGTATTATTTTTGTCTCGAAAGATCATCCCTTTTGAAACTATATAATTAACAGTTTAAAAAATAGTTACGTTTTACATTGTTCCTTTTCAAAATATTTATAAATAAAGGTAATATTAAACCATTAAAGATAACACTTTCAAATTAGAGCAGTGAGATGATAAGTCATTAAACAATGCATGCATTGTGCAAAGACTTTTTGAATTGAACAAAAAAAAACAGCAAATATAATTAAAATAAACTTTTGACTTTCAGAGGAGCTGTAAACTATTTTTAATTCCTATATTTTTGGTTCTTTTGTCAGAAGAACCAATGTTCAGGTATGGGGATAAACTCTGTATCAGGCATGCTACGTAGAGCTGACCGTGAGAAAATCACCACACTTGCAGATGAACGGGGACAGTCCTAGTGCCTAGGGCCGTGTTACGGCCTGACTCTGTTATTTTTTGCATATTTGCTTGTAAATTTTTAATCCGTAGGTCTGCTCCATAATACCAACTTTTACCTTTAACTCGTGCAGAACAAGTGCGCAGGAAGGTCAAATGGATTCAAATAATTAAGAAATTTAGAGGAATAGCTAGCAGTTTCTTCTTGATCTGCATAGTAGGTTATTGAGGCTGCCTGGGAAAAAGTCAGCGTTTATAGGTACACATGCACATAAATCCCGTTTAAAAACTTGAGTCATGAGCTTTTGAATAGTCAAAAATCATAATCGATTCATGCGTGTGGCCTGAACCAACAAATACAAAAGACAGAGACAAAAGTTCCAAAAATAATTACATAATTATTATTTAGTATTTACAAACCTGTATATTTATTACTGTACGATTTAACTCTAAGATGTGCTCGCTACTCATCACGTTGTATCTCCCGAAGAGCGGAGAGCTTGCATAAACCCGTTTGACAACTCTGAGTGTGCTAAGTAAAAATCTGGCATGAGTGCTTATTTATAACTATTTTACTGGCTTTATAATTCCCGTATTACTTAAAAAAAAAATCTTTGACAAATTTAAATTATTTTGCAGAATGTGGATCGCACGGAAGATTCGAATATTGTATAGATGGGAACCCTGACTGTATCATTGGATGCCATTGTCACCCTGGTTACTATTTCGATACCGCCACGAAGATATGTGAGCCCAAGTATGATCACTATTTTTTATTAGTGGTACAGTATAAATATTATTTGTACTATTTTGAAAATAAAATTCTGTATTACAGCATAAAATTGATGCAAAACCGCCGTCGGCAAAATGAAGGTGAACCAACTCATACTCCGGTATTTCAAGTTGACTCACCCGAAGTAATAGAACGGTCAACATATTTTCCAGCTACTGGCACTTTGGAAGATCACGTAGATGCTATAGCTAAAATGCAGATGATCTTGGCGACTGGCTTTATAATTCCAGTATTACTTAAAAAAAATTCTTTGACAAATTTAAATTATTTTGCAGAATGTGGATCGCACGGAAGATTCGAATATTGTATAGATGGGAACCCTGACTGTATCATTGGATGCCATTGTCACCCTGGTTACTATTTCGATACCGCCACGAAGATATGTGAGCCCAAGTATGATCACTATTTTTATTAGTGGTACAGTATAAAATATTATTTGTACTATTTTGAAAATAAAATTCTGTATTACAGCATAAAATTGATGCAAAACCGCCGTCGGCAAAATGAAGGTGAACCAACTCATACTCCGGTATTTCAAGTTGACTCACCCGAAGTAATAGAACAGTCAACATATTTTCCAGCTACTGGCACTTTGGAAGATCACGTAGATGCTATAGCTAAAATGCAGATGATCTTGGCGACTGGCTTTATAATTCCAGTATTACTTAAAAAAAATTCTTTGACAAATTTAAATTATTTTGCAGAATGTGGATCGCACGGAAGATTCGAATATTGTATAGATGGGAACCCTGACTGTATCATTGGATGCCATTGTCACCCTGGTTACTATTTCGATACCGCCACGAAGATATGTGAGCCCAAGTATGATCACTATTTTTTATTAGTGGTACAGTATAAATATAAAATTATTTGTACTATTTTGAAAATAAAATTCTGTATTACAGCATAAAATTGATGCAAAACCGCCGTCGGCAAAATGAAGGTGAACCAACTCATACTCCGGTATTTCAAGTTGACTCACCCGAAGTAATAGAACGGTCAACATATTTTCCAGCTACTGGCACTTTGGAAGATCACGTAGATGCTATAGCTAAAAATGCAGATGATCTTGGCGACTGGCTTTATAACCAGTTCTATAAAACAATAGAGAGTCAAGTTATAAATAAGACAAATGGAGATTTGCTAACAAGGCGTAGCGGAAATAGTCCTCAGTGGACAAAAGTAAAAAAAAAAAGACGCAAAAAAGAAAAGAAAGGTTCAATGAAAAGAAAACAAAAAAAAGAAGATCTGAGAAGGAAGTTACTTCGAATTACGGAAGATGATAGCCTCTTTGATTCAAATACAGACACTGACAGCTCCGACACTTCTAGCAGTGACGAAACGCAAGAAAGTAGTGACCAAGAACACGGACATAAAAAATTCGTAATACTAAACAAGAAACCGAAGCCACCACTACCTTCTTTTATATTTTTACCCAATTTAGAAACACCTTACTATCCTCCGATTGGGCTGCCACCTCCAGCTCTGCCGATGTATCCCATGGTACCTGTACCACCTGTACTACCAGCATATCCATTTCCTCGTAAGTGCATGGACATTTGAACTAATATATACCTATAATAATAAAAATAAATAGTAATTAGTAAAAGTATTGTTACAGATTTATTACCGGACTGTGATGACACGGGAGCCTCAATTACTACTGTTACTACATCTTCACCTACAACTATAGCTACCGCAGTAACAGTTTCTACTCAATCCAGTACATCAGAAACTGTGCAAAAGCCTAATCCAACAACAGCTACTAAAAGTTCAATCGATATAGAGTTAACAACTGCAACGGTATCCGATCTGAAAGTTTTGCGTTCCAAGTAAGTAAATTTCACTCAATTTGTCATGAAAATATGATACTTTGTCACATTTATTAAAAACATTAAAGGATGAGGCCTCTTTCTATAGTGGAAAAGAATCATTTATTGTCTTGTGTAATATGGGATAACTCCATTTTTTATTTTGCTTATATATTGTTTTTTTTTCGAAATTATAAAAATTTTGTTCCGCTATTCTGATAATCCACTAAGATGGTAATGGCATATTTAACATTTGTTTCCTTTTACGACACCTTTCATCAGAGAAAGGTTTTCTTTTTCGTCTTCTCCAAAAAGGATATCATGCTTTCTTGCATAAAACATTTGCTAATACAATCACTTAGGGCATACGAGTTAGTGAGTGTAGAGCCACATTGTATTGGCTAGTGCCACACGTGGCACGTATAGTTTACAAAAAAGGAGAAAAAACATTATTGAAATTAATTTCAACAATGTTATTTATAAATGTAAATTCAAACATTTATTCATAAAGCCATAAAAAGGCATTCCTACTTCTTCTGCATTTCATCAGTGTTATAAGTTTAATGCCACATATGGTGGCCTTTTCCTCGAATACACACCGACTTTAACTGGCGCATTCAAGATTCAGTCTGCCATGGAAGATTTGAGTAGTGCGAGGGTACCAGCACTGCGTGAACGCACTAGAGATGCTTCTTCCCGTCACCAGTTTGTCTGATTAGGGTTCAGCATATTTCGATAGATATTCCAAAATCAGTCGCTTGCCAGAGCTTCGGCCGTTAGTCAGCAGACTGAAAAACATTGGAAAAAGAAGGTTGAAGGAGGGTTAAGGTTTATTACCTATTATAAGAGCATAAGCTCTTACCAAGATACTTATGATAAGAGATACTTAATAAATAATTATATATGTATTTCAGGAAAAGAAAAAAGAAACATATGCGTAGCGGCGGAAATGATATGGTATGTATAAAGTAGCAGCTAGTAAATGTCCCACTTTAGGACAAAGGCGACGTCTCAACTTTCGAGGGTTTATGGAGCCGGGAAGAGTCTGCCACGCAACTGCAGAGCGGGTTGACGGACTTCACATGTCCGCGAAGTTATACTTTTATATTATTTCACAGACATGCAAGTTTTCTCATGTTATTTTTCTTTACCGTCGAGCTTGTGACTAATTTCAGTTGCTATTAACAATTATGGTATATATTTATAGTAAAGAAACGAACACATGGTCCATCAGATGATAAGTGGCTCAAAACGGTCATCACACCTGCGTCTATACAATCGAAAATTACAATTTTTTTATTTTATTAAAATAGTAAATTTTTTCATTTGAGATAATGGCGATATCTTCTAATCTATTACAGCTCCGGCGATTGCAACAGCTGGTGAAAAATAACGTCAAAAACACAGAATTCCAAAAAAACGTACAAAAGACACAAGCAATTCCTGCCGAGGACCTAAATGGAGAAACTTCAGACATAGATGAAACATATCCAGTTGAATCCATAAAGAATAATAATTTCCAGTTACGAACTAGCGAAAATACTCCCTTGCAAGAAGAAGATACGGTTGACTTTAAATATTTATCGCAGTTGATACACAGAATGGATATCAACAACACAGGGAATCTGGTAGCAGAAAAGATTAAGCCAAATATCAAAACTCACAAACCTCTCATTGAATTACATAAGAAAAGCCCTATTCATAATTCATCCCCTCAAATCGTGCAACCCAGTCGAAGAAATAATATTCGAAAATCTCCACGGGAACCCAAAACATTAGATAACTCTTTCTATGCAAACCTTGGCAGACAGATAGCTACACTTATAAGAGGCGTCGATTCTAAGAACGACAGGCAAATCAATATTGAAATCGAACACATGGATCAAAATACCCCGAGCCATCCAATATTTAGTGAACTCAGTTATGCCCCACATTCATACTGGGAAAGATTTGTTAGATCACCAAATTACCTTCAGCGATACCAAAACAAAAAAGAATACCTTCAAAAAAGTAACGAAATTCTGTACAACATTGAAGATAAAGTCGAAATCGCAGCATCAACTATGTTACCAATGAGTTTACTAGAAATTGAGAATGTTATAAATATCATGGAAGGTCCTCAAGATGAATTCCAAAGAAACTATTTAGATCCACCAAACAATTTTTCTAATAATACGCTGAACATTAATTTATGGCCCCAAGATATACTGACAAATAATGCTTATATAAAACCCACTAAACCAGTCGAAAGAAAGGTCCAAAGGTATTTTAACTGTACGAAGAAATATTCATCAAAGAACAATTTACAAGCTGATTCAAACAATGTATGTATGCAGAATGTTCATAAATTAACTACATGGCTTGGTATCGATGATACTGTTAACAATATTTTCAATAGAAAGGCGCTATATACACAACAAAAGAACAAAAATGACGTCGAAAGCAAAACATTTTCAACTAAAAACGTATTACCGATATCTAATTCAAACCAACTTAATGTTCCAAATTTTGTAAATTTTCCCAAAACAGCCATTAAAACAACGCCCACCAGACGCACAAGTTTACAATATCAAGAAATTTCACCATTATTCGATTACAATCAGAAACTTAGCGTAACTAATCAGCACCCTTTTTACAATAATCTATTAGAATTTAAATTTCCTACTATTGCTAAATCTGTTAAAAAACCGCTTTTAAGAACTGTTGGACCTTCGTACTTTCACCATGAAGCACATCATTTTGATTATATCAATTAGAAAAGTAAAGCAACTTCTAAACAATGTCAAGTTTATTAAATTTAAAGATGTTAATAGCGAATAATGGTTTATTAATAAGTTTTAGTCAGAAATTACTGGCAACATAGTTTTTCAATATTTTTATTTCAGAAACTTCTTTGTAACTATTGTAATTTTTATCCATAATTTGCATCTGATGATATCGAATGTATTAACGTAAATAATATCCCAGGACTGAATATACTTAAAAGAGATTTGTAGCCGTAAAGGGCCGCTCTGCTATTCCAGTGCAGAATCGGTGCGTTGACGGATTTCACACGTTCTCGATTTTTTTTTGGTTATTTTTAATAGATGCAGACTACCTCGGTCATGGATCATGATGTTTTTTCTTTACCAGAACACAAGATTAATTTAGCTCTTGAAATTACAATTAACTATTTTAGTGTTCATATTTAAACCCAGCTATGAAATTAAAGCGAGCGCCCTGACCACTATGCTACCGCGGCTCTTATTTTAAATATACTTGTCCCAAACTAACAGATAGTGTTGCTTAACATCAATAGTCTATCAGTTAATCGATACTATATTCACTTTCGGTGCAATAGATCGTCTGGTAAAATCAATCGATAGTCTGCACGTCATTTTGTGTTGATTTTGGAATGCGATCATAAGAGTCTGTGGTAGCATACGTCCAAGCTACTGAGAAGGTACAAGCGATATCTATATCGCGGGAATTGCCGTTGCATTTAGAAAACTTTTTTCTCCTATTTTACTTTATATGACATTTTTTTATGTTAGACTCTTTCTTAAGTTCGTCGGTCATGTTTGTTTTAATTGGAAAATAAAAAAATTTAAATCACAGAAACTGAAGGTGAGGATTTACCTAAAGGACAAGGACGATAGGTACCATTCTCTGACATAGAATAGATTCAAACAAAATAATCTTTATCATTGTTATAAATCACTTATATGAAACTTAGTTCATTAATAAAAAAATACCTTTATAATTCGTACGTGTAGATGATTACTACAATATGCATCTGAACAGGATCTCTGAACATGAACATGAAGGTTGTAAAAAAATTGTTCATAGCTTAGACGATAAGTACCAGTTACCAGACAAAAGCAAAGCCAAGTTCACTAATACCCAAGGAGTTTGACGAACTAAAAATTAATTGGATAGGGCCAAGGGGACATGGGACAAGCAATGGATATGACGATATATATACTTACTTGTTTAGATATTCGTAATTACATAAATAAATTTAAACACGAAAATTTAAGTTTTTTTCATTTCATTTGATATAAATACTTAAAAAACAATCGAAATTATATCAATAGTATCGGAAAATCAAACTATCGATGATTTAGCAACACTACACTATCATCAGATACTCATGTGTATTCGAACAATTCCTAGATCTGATAATACCGATGTCCTGCGATAAATCGTTTCCACGGTGGTGGACCATATATTTATATTTATATTTATTAACAATCTGTGAAGGGGTATATTAATTGTGCTCAAACCTCAATATCAAGATACAGGAAAGACAAAATAAAACATCACCATCTGTTATCGCACTTTGTACTTTAACAATAAGTTAACAAATAAACCAAAGATGGACAAAAGAAAACCTCGACATACTAAATTTAACAAACATGAACAATAATTTTCAAAACCTATACATTAACCACACCCACATTGACCCACAAGAAAATGTCCTGATGTCAAGACAGTGTCTGCTTCGTTACAGGTTAGTACCGAAAAAAGCCTAGTTATATACTCGTACATAGCTTTTTTAAGATTTAGTGACAATTTAATACCCGTATAGGTATTGCTTCCGTTACAATGACATCACAAGGGGATTTGATCTTCACTTGTTCTTAGTAATAAAATTTATGGTTTGATTCGATATGATCCATTTGAACTCCGGCCTCTGGGACCACATTATATGCTTAACCAACTCAACCTTGAAACGCAATTCGCAGGATCGTGCCGAAACACTGGCACTCATTTGGCTACAAACTACTACCGTTGAGGCTCTCCACACTCATTATTCGTGTCGGGGAATTGAACCTTGTTTCAACGGAGCGACCATTGTTTTTGCTGCTATCAATGTGATGTGTATCTTACCTTCGGCATCATTTTTAAACTAGTGAAAACCACAGATGAATTAGCAAATTAGTTGAATCCATCGCAAAATCCGTGCAACTCAACGCGCAAATAATTAGTATTCATTCCGGTCCTTGAAGGTATATAAATCTGTCAGAAATTCTTTAATTCATCCCGATTCCATCCATTCCATTAACATGTGATTATGATAACGCTTTAATAATAAAGCTTTGTATAATTATTTTTAATAATACTATACTTACACCTGCTAAAGCTAATGGATCATAAAAGCGGGATATGTCTGATATTATCTTCTTTTTAGTTACAGGCTCCTGGAGTGAACTCAACGACTGCAGGTAAATCAAACCACTTTTACTACTGCATGTTTCCTTAATCTCCTTACGTTTTTTCTTGTTTATTACATCTCATCCCTCCTCAACGTTCATCGCTGTTATTTCGACATTTTTGTAATTCAAAACCTTTTTTTTATATAGAAGAAGTGGGCAAACGAGCGTGCGGCTCACCTGATAGTAAGTGATCACCGACGCCCACGAACATCCACTACACCAGAGGAGCCACAGATGGGTTGCCAGCCTTTAAGGAAGGAATAGGCTCTTTTCTTGAAGGTCCCTAAGACGTAACTGTTCGGAAATACCGCTGGCGACAGCTGATTCCACAAAGTTGAAGTGCGTGGCAGAAAATTTCGACTAAAACGCACCGTGGTGGAATGCCAACCATCTAGGGGGTATCGATGGAACTTCGAATTCTGTCGCGATGTACGATGGTGAAACTCAGCAGGTGGGATCAATCCGAACAGTTCCTCAGAACATTCCCCGTGGTAAATTTTATAAAAAATGCAAAGAGAAGCAACATCTCTCCGCAAGGCCAAAGGATCAAGCTGATCAGAGAGTGCTTGGTTGCCGACAATTCGAGCCGCTCGACGTTGGATGCGGTCAAATGGAAGGAGTTGGTACTGGGGTGCCCCTGCCCAGAGATGAGAACAGTATTCCTTGTGGGGCCGAACTTGCGCCTTATAAACTTGCAAACGGTGGACCGGCATGAAATACTGTCCCTCTCTACAGAGCACACCAAGCTTTTTGGAGGCCAATTTGGCCTTTCCCTCCAAGTGACCACGGAACTGAACGCCGCTCGATATGTCAACGCCAAGGATTCCGATACTGGCTGAGGCAATAAGGGGAATGTTCTCAAAAAGAGGAGAAACGACAAAGGGATTCTTTTTAGCGGTGAACGCGCAAACCTGTGTCTTTTTGGGGTTGAATAGGACCAAATTACGTCGACCCCAATCAGAGACTTTGAATAACAAGGTCTCGACTTCAGACACAAGTTTGTTCCGGGACTCGTCGACGTGTTCCCGAGAAATATTCGCACGGCCTGTATATAGGGCATCACCCGTGCTGTCGTCTGCATAGCAATGAATGCTACTGATTTGTAGCATGTCGTTGATATGCAGAAGGAACAGAGTGGGAGATAGCACACAGCCTTGTGGAACACCAGCATTCACGGGTTTGGGGTCCGAGCATGCACCGTCGACAACAACCTTGATGCTCCGATCCGTGAGGAAGCTGGTGACCCAGTTGCACAATCTTTCGGGAACCCCGTAAGATGAAAGCTTTGAAAGAAGCGCTTTATGCCAAACCCTATCAAATGCTTTCGCTACATCCAGACTAACCGCCAAAGCCTCCCCCTTAGACTCAACTGCTTCTGCCCATCGGTGAGTCAGGTAAACTAAAAGATCACCAGCTGATCGTCCGCGAAGGAAACCGTACTGTCGGTCACTGATCAGCTGGTGTTCCTCCAGGTGCCTCAGGAGCTGGGTGTTGATGAGTGACTCCATTATTTTAGATAACAAGGGGGTGATGGCAATAGGCCTGTAGTTCGACGGATCAGAGCCTTTTCAGACGGTCGCCTTTTTTGGGTATCGGATGCACAAACGCTGTCTTCCAAGATTCTGGGACGACGCCTGAAGAGTAGGAGAGCCGGAAAAACGCGTGAGAACCGGTGCCAACTTAGGGGCACATATCCTCAGCACAATTGGAGGGATTCCGTCCGGCCCACTCCACTTATGGATGTCCAGGGAGCGAAGTGTTTCGCACTGAGCTCTGCAGAAACTGAACGTCCGGCATGAAGCACTTACACCACGGGATGGTAGGTGGAGAGTTTCCCCGGTCATCAAGAGTCGAGTTGGATGCAAAAAAGGAGCCCAAGAGATCGGCTTTCTCTTTTGCAGTATGGGCCAGCGAATTATCCTCCTTGTGCAGAGATGAGAGAGATGGCTGACAAAAATCCCTGGACAGCCTTGGCGAGAAACCAGAATGCGCGGGTTCCTGATGGGAGGTGATCTAGTCTCTTGCCAATTCTCCTTCTCCCAGTGTGGTTTGACTTTGCCGCGGCGATAACTCTTTTGAAGGACCTGGAGGCAGAATTGAACTCGTTTTTAAGCGCGCTGGTTTTTGCATCCCGGGACGCCGATGCATCGGCCCAGGCCTGGTAGCACTTCCGCTTTCGGCGTGACGCTATTTTGCAGGTGCGACCAAACCAAGGCTGGGATTTACCTCCGATAGGCACTGCAGAGAATGGAATAAAAAGTTCCATTCCCTGAAGTACCACATCGGTGACAGAATCTGCAACGGCCTTGGGATCATCCAGCGAGAAGCAAACCTGCCCCCATGTGTAGGAAGCAAAGAAAGATCGCATTCCAATCTGCCGACCTATAGTGCCAACACGGCGGAAGCCCGCAGATCGCGTTCGCTTTCGGCGCGCGATAGGCACTACACTCCAGATCAGACGACGATCCAGGTCCGACGAGCCTATCTCATCGCTACTAACGTCGTGATGAGATATTGAATTTGAGAAGATGGTTTCCACACAAATGGTACAAGAAAGACGATAAACATTAAATTGCCATCTCGTCTAGAAATCCCGCTTACATGGTTTTACAACGTATACGGTTTTAGAGATTATACAATAATATACACGGTTCGATGTTTATCCTTCTGTTCTATTGAGCAATTTAACTCTCATTTCATGAGGTGGGATGCGCACGATAATTCGGAGGTAATGCGCCGCAATACACCGCCGATCTACGATAATACACCGTATCATATATCATACACGAAGCCGAGATTATGCAGGAGCTTTGCTATTCAGCGTGTGCCAAATTATCATACGTACAAGCCCTATAACAGGCAGCTTCTATTTCATTTTGTTTTTATGTACTTTAATGTATAAAAACGCAAAAGCACAGACTATGTTTCAACGCAATGTTACAATTTGACTTTGTCGTTCAATCACACTTAAACGATGGTAGTCATCGGGTGAACCAGAGCGCAGAGAGTTAAATTATGCTATCGAATAAATAGAGGATACTTTATTGTCCTAATTTAAGAGTTCTTTTTTGACATTGTAACCACGCGAGCAAAGCCGCGGACAGTGTATCACAATGTCAGACAAAAGTTTGAATTTAAAGATACTTTGCCGATATATTTTAATTCTTTATCTGCAAAAATCCCATCCGAAGAATAGTTTTATGAGACTGCCCTACACTCCAGCCCCTAGGGGCTATCATATTTAGTTACAATATCTTCTATGGAATGCATGACAGCTTGGGCGTGTGCTTTTCATTACCTTTACACATTAGTGGGTTAAAAGGAGCTAGTATTGGTGAAAAGGTTTAAAATAAATCAACCTATTGGATACTGAAATATATATTACTATCTTATTAGCAGTAGAATGACAATTTAAATAAAAATATGCCAATAACTAGGAAAAGTATGAGTTTCTATATAACATATATTATACATAATCTTCAAGCTTGGTAGGTGGGTTGACAAACGCATTACTTTCGATGACATTTTTTGAATGGATGGAGTTAACACTCAATAGAGAAGAATCTGGAAGGAACTGCCACGCTGCGACTTACGAAGACCGCTAAGACTTCACATGTCCTCGAAATAATATTTTTATTATTTGTCAGAGCTTTCTACACGATATTTTCTTTCACTGCCGAAGACGTGGTAATTTCAGCACATAAAAATGCTATTGACACTTGGTGCCAGGACAGGAATTAAACTAAGGTCACTCGCATACTATGAAATCAAACCAAGCACCCTAACTATTAGACTACCACTCATGCTGTTCATATGAGACTAGAATATTTTATATAGTTTGTAAGGGAAAATTTACCATCTTTTGCTCTTAATGCCAACCAACACCTACACGTATAAAAATTCCAACGCCTACAAGTGGTGGACTCTGTTAGATAACTAACGACTGGCGACAGAACAATGGCGGAAATCCATCGGAATTTGCCGAATCCTAATCTCACAGACTAGAGATATGGATCAGCATCCCTAGTGCGAGGATACAGGAACTACGCTCACCAGACCTCTTGCCCAGCGTGGTGAATCCATATTCATTTGCCCAATCAAACCAATTCAAGAAATGCTTGCCGGTTTTGGTTGACATTTTCTTGGAGATGCCTATTTTTTTTTCAGCAACTTGAATAGGCTGATCTTCAACAGCAGGTGAGTCCAGCTGTCACGCGTGGTAGAGCCAAGCGGCGGCTTTAGCTGCTGCTCGAATGGGCCGGCTCGACCGGATTGATACCACGGCCTCGCAGAATACCGGCGTGAAGTAGAGGCATCTTGTGCTTCTGCGTTTCGTTCGGTGAGTGAGGTAACCGGAGGCCCACATCCCCTCCCTATTCCGCTCCTCTTCCCTCCCATCTCCCAAATATCCTTAAAGACCGGCAACGCACCTGCACATTCTATAGTGTTGCAGATGTATGTGGGCGACGGTAATCATCAACCATCAGGTGAACCGCTTGCTCGTTTGCTGTCTTTTCCGTAAAAAAAAACGTTATCCCAATAAGCTCTGGTAAAAACTAGGTTGAAAGGACTAAAAAGGTAGAATACGGTATACGGTCTTGAGAGCTTATTTTTTTTAAGGATTAGAATATTATTAACAGCTGACACCAGGGTTCTTGTTTATGCATCAAATCTGTATTTATGATAAGTAACAAACAGTACCGGAAGTTGATCGCAACTGTATAATTTGTTCTCAACATCTTATAGGTACTGTTCCATTTCACCCCAATTTGTTAGTGGATTTCAATAAGCGATCCGTAGTCATAACTTTCAACGCCAACATCACATCTCTATAATTTACATAACAAATCCACGGTATGTTAATATTTCACGTTATAGAATCTCACCACTATATTCGAATTTCCAAATTAGAATTTAATTTCATTAAGACAAAATTACAATATTTATAAGGCACAAAAATTGTAATTGATTTATCCACATCTTTTGGCTAGCTTAGCTTCGCTCAGCATGAAGAAGACTAATGTAAAATTCGACACTACACAACACATGTGCTTTCATAAGCTTCAATGAGGTACCCATAGTATGTTTTATTTTGTAATTAAGTTTAAAATAAGATACATAATTAATTTGGGTTGTATAACATTTACTTATTTTGGTACAAAATTTTAGGCAATTTTGTTTGTTTTCGGAAAATGAGTATACATCTGTGGTTAATATACATAAAATTAAAGCATTAGATGCTAGCTCGTAAGTAACCTAGCAATCGGGTTCAGAGCGGTCGAATGTTTTGTCCGTGAGGCTTTAATAGGTTTCCATCCGCTCCATTTTACTAACGGGTATTAATTTAATTAGTAAAAATCAGCTAAATATATTTCCGGCCAAAGCTCCGTTGGTTGTTTTAAAAAGACTTTTTTGACATTAATGCTAATGGTGTTTAGAGCTAATAATAAATGTTAATTGCTATTTTAGTTTTTTTAGCCAATCGCGGAAGGCATCTTTTTATTCTTATTAATATTTCGGGTATTAACTCAAAGCTAGTATTTTCCCCGGATACATTGCAGTGCATTATACATGGTAGAGCAAAGCGACGGCTTTTGCTTGCAAATGGGGCGGCTCGACCGGGGTAGTACCGGTGTATTAGGTATCCGGGGGTCCACTCACCCTGTCCCTTACCCCCTCCTCCCTCCTAAATATCCTTAAAGAACGGCAACGCAACTGCATTTACCATCAGCTGAGCCGATCGTTTGTCAAAAGTAATTTTTTTAAATCTACCTCCGTTTCTTAATAGGTTCCTCTGAAGGAGAAGAAACAGGCGAAAGTAACTCCGTAAGTATCCTCTTTAGAGCACAAACGCTTTTTTATGTAATTTTATATTTGAATTCTGTGAAATCTGGTATATTCTCGAGACTTTTATTATAGATGTGACTTTTATCTAATCTTTGGATATTCTAGTTTATAGTCACTATTCTTTGAGAATAGGGATTCATACATAATATTTTCGTAAACGTATTGACAGGCAAAAGTAAAAATTTTAATTTCTTTAAATAACTCCCTAAGCGAATCACGAGTGCGCAAACTATGAATAGCACCCACGGCTCTCTTTTGTATGATAAATCCCCATAATAAAATACCATAACACATCATGCTGTGGCTTCACAGCTCTCTTTTAGTGCTTCAATAGTTAAAAATAACTAAAGTAAACTGTTCGAGCAGTGGCCACATCAGTCAGTTGCATGAGGTGAGGTTGGAATTTGGAGAGAGAGACAGTATAATTCCCTTATAGCACTTAATTAGACTGCATTATACAAAACAGACTATACCGTAATTCTTTCTTTGTTAGGTTCCGAAGATTTTCTTAGGTACGGAGTAAAGCACAAAATACCACTTCGTCTTTCATTTCTAACTTTCAGCAATTTATATTTACGGGACAAAATATTCTAAATAAGATTTCTTACACTTTGCTATTGTTTTAACTAATGTGTTTGTGGTTTCTTGTAATGTGCCTCGGGGAAATTAGGGATCATCTTGAAAATTTTTGAAAGTTTTTCTTAATTTGCGTTGTGAAAGTAAGAAAAAATAATAACCATTAGGTGTTTTATTTAACAACTTTAAGGAGCTCAAGAGCCAGGCGTATGTAATGATAATTGTCATCCCGCGGGTATTTAAACATATAAAAATTCTTCAATAAACTACGAACATTCGATTATTAATGCTAGCTTTTCTGACGTGCATGCTTTTGCTCCAGCACCGTCTTATTACACAACAATGCAGAAAATGCTACTTAAAAGGTTTTTAATATATAATATAATAAAAAAAAAATATTAAAAACCACCCTCAAACTCTAGAGCACGCATATAACCTCTATGGATAATCGTGAATCGAACCTAGCAATATTTTTTCAATATATATATTGATCAATCGCTCGTTACATATCAAATAAGTATAGTTGAACGACTATCGTGACTTAAAGTACATATGTGATGTAGTATATATGTGATATAATCTATCATCATCCTCATCATTTCAGCCTATCACAAGTCCACTGCTGAACATAGGCCTCCCCAAAAGATTGCCACGAAGCTCGGTCCTGAGCCAACTCCATCCATCGACTTCCCGCAACACTGATAAATAATCTATAAAGGAATAAAATTATAAAGGAATAAATAACAAGGGAATAAAATAAGTGAAAAATATATAAACAGTGCGTTCCACATCGGCTACAGAAATGTGTTTTCTGTAGCTTGTATTTTAAAGAATTATTTTTGGGTAAAATTTTACTTTCATTTACTACAGCAAAAATAGTTCCTTATTTTATACGGAATGCATTGATGCACATTAAATCAGTTTTGCTTGAATATTCCTATGTACAATTTTCTATGTTTTTGAAGTGTTTTTATTATAACTTTTAATAAAATAAATAAAATACATATACCTAAGTGCATAACCTAACCTACCTACGATGTAACAAAAAACCTTTACGAAAGTAATGAATATTTCACCTGTTCAAAGCAAAAAAGCGAAATAGCAATTCATGTGATTTAGTATTCTGGAGCTGTTCCAACCGAGTCGTCTTGTACTTAGGCCAGATTGCCCTCTGGACTATTTCCACAGAGCCGCTGTCAACTTTTGTTTAAATATTGCGCAAAAAGCTTAACCTGAATCGACAATGATCTTATTGTAGACCGTTTGTTGTTTGAATACTTTATTTCATCTTGAAAAGTACGTACTACGTACCTTAGCACGTTAATAAACAGAAATGTAACAATTCTTATACTATGCTTTATTAACTATGCAATTCTATAACTATAAAATTGTGTATAAATATCTATACATAATTTCTCACAATCGTATATCCAATACTGAAATAGTACTTAGTCAATACGTTTAAGTCCTTTCAACCCACTTTTCACCAGAGATTATTCTGGGGCAACGTGACAGATGGACGAGCCTGACGTCGTCTAATCATTCAAAAAACTCAACGATACGAGTCCTCTATTTAGGGAATCAAATTCACGTCTCTTAATAAGGAGGCCGATCCCCTAACCACGTAACGGCTATCGTGGCTAAAACTAAAATGTATCTAACTATATATTATATGAATCACTAAAAACGTTAAAACTATATATGCAAAAAGATCGCCACGCTTGCTGGGTGGGTTGGTGAACACAGTAGACATCCGTTTTTTTAGATAGCCCTAAAAACCTTGTTTTTTTATGATTTGAACAGCAGAGAAAGCAAGTCGCTAGAAGGGACAGTAAGGGTATTTTTAATTAAAGCATTTTCTTTGCCGCATTTATCTATTTATATTTTTGCCGTAGCAAATGATCTTTCTATGGCATAAATATAATAAAAAAAATATAATTTTACCTTTTGTATACGTTGTTGCAGTGAGTTACTCTTGAATAGAAACACACACAAGCCGAGATTGTTTAGTAGCCTCACCCTTCAATCCAACGCATGTCCGTTTAATGCAAATACTCCATATAACGCGGCTATAGTAGAATGAAATATTGTAGCAATAATTTTTATATTCAGTCTGTATAAGTCCACAGTTGGACATATTATGTCTTCCAATGGGAATGCCAACAAATTTATTCGATGCTTCACCGGAAACCCCGTTTAAATTTTCATGTTATCACCATGAACACCCTTTCTTTTACTATCTTAATTATTCATCACAATGATTGATAATTTTAAAACCTACATCGATATTACATCAAGATTTAATGGCTAAATGAAACTAAGGAAAATGTATAAAGCAAATGTACATAGCTAGTCATTACTTAGGTTAGTTAGTTATAGGCTATACCTATAGTAGTATCAAAGCTTGGTTCTATAATCCACGAGACAGTGGGATTATAGAACCATAAACTGTCCACCATGCTGCTTCAGCACAAGTTGGTTATCTTCGCACCCTGAAATGTTTTTAAATAATAGAGGTGCAGGTTTTCTCAATATGTTTTCCTTCACCGTGGAAGATATATATATAGATAGAAGGTAACTAAATACGGTAAATGCAAATAACAGTTTTAGTGCTAACGTCACCGGGGATGGACTTCGGGCTATTAGGGTCATATCTTGAAATCAAGACCCTTCACTACTACCGCCAAAATTTAAACCATCGTCGTGGCGTAAGTGGTAAAAGTACGTCTGCACCTCTGACGACTAAGACGGAAAGCAAAAAAACAGACGCCAGATGTTTCGTGTAAAAGTAATTTCTTTGATTCCGATTTTTAGAATAATAAAACACTAGCTGTGGCCGTGACATCGTCTACATCAATTTGATTCATATGAATGAAGAAAAAAGATGTAGAATAAAAGTCTGTTTTAGATGTTTGGATGTTTGTTGCTAAATCACGACGAAGTCTGAACGGATTTTGATGAAATTCAGCAGGTAAATATACTTTTGATCCTGAGTAAAACACTTTATTAGTGTGTATATTTTCATATTTTTAATAAATTACAAGCCATACTTCTACCAAAGCTAATACTACGTTTATTTTGATTAATTGAAATTGAATTATCGCAGACGAAATGGAAGGACGGGAACATATTAAATCCTGATACATACAGGGTTAACCCGCCGTGTCCCTTTGGCCCGCCGGCTTATAGACATCCGGCCGCAGATTTGATAGAAACAGTAGGTTGTTTCTCGTGTTTCATTAAATTTTAATATTAGAACAAAATGGTGTATGCAGGAATATGCTGGACTGCTGCATGCGGTGCCAGGTAGAGAGCAGCATCAATGCGAGAGCACTACGTTTATCGAACCCACCAAAATCAATACCACAAAAGCCCCAAAAAACAATACCAAAAAATCAATACCAAAAAAATGGTTGTGTGCTGACCATGAAATGTATATAAATCAGCTTTTACAGGCACATTCTCGAAAGGCCTATGTCCTGCAATGAACATTGGAAGGTTGACGATGTTGATTATGTCAATAACAAAGGTCCAAAGGTGAATAGACATAATATTACTCTTACTTTAAAATAAACCATAATATTTATGAAATTATGATTTTCCCCTAATGTATACTTACGAAGACCATTGATATTTATTCGTTCTGTACCGACGGAGCTATTCCAATTTTCATATTTTCCCAGATTGTATACGCGACGAGTCGTGAACGTGTACCTGGCTTCAATCTCTTGCCTTACAAGTATAAGAATAATATGAATCTATACTAAAAAGATGAATAACGAGAACTTTAATTAAGAACAGTATAAAGACTACATGATAATTTACATACAACATATAATAGGGGTTAAAGTTTGAAGTTGCCGTTTTAAATGAGTGGCCACTGTGAATTAAAATAAAACCAGCAAGGTCCGATATTCGTGTATAAAACCTCTTTTACACAAAACTATCAGATTCTAAATTAAAATTATGACTTTATTTTCTTTGAATTTCAATTGTTTTTACATTCAGTAGTCTATCGATTATAGTATTTTTACCGCCAGAGTAAAACATGGTAACCTAAAAAATTTGAGTAATTTTCAAACACGAGTTGCGACGTGGTTCTAATGCAGCAGATACAGCTCGCAATATCATCGCTGCTTTTGGAAAGGATACGACTAACCACGCACTGTGGGTTTTTAATTTAATTATGTTCGTAGTGGAAACTTCGGCTTGAAGATTGGAACACGGGGAAGACCAGACACGAAGGTAAATAACGATAAATTAAAAGGAATGCAGGAAGCCGATCCTTACCAAACAACCAAGGAATTCGTATTGTAAGTAACTCATTTTCACCAAATTGATAAAAAAAGACTCGAGAAATGGGTACCACATGAATTAAATATTGTGAATAATAATGAGCACGCGTTAAAGCTTGCCTTGCTTTGATGAGTAGGTACAGTCATGAAAGGATTTTGGACAGAATTGTGACGTGTGATGAAAAGTGGATTCTCTACCATAATCGCAAGCGAAAAACGAAAAATTCAGGTTTAAATACCGGAACAATGCACTAAAGCAAAACTCTCGTGTAGAAAAGTAATGGGAACTGTTTGGTGATCAGTACGTGGTTTAATTCACTATATCTTTTAGAGATCCGGGGTATCAATAACACCAGATGTCTATTGTAGAGAACTACAAATAATCATGGCGAAGCTCTCAGAAAAACGGCCCCGACTCGATATATCGATCTTCACCGTTATTGCTCCATGATAACTCAAGATCTCACACCCCTCGACACGTTCGCCTTGCAGTTAAAAACCACACGTACTCGCCAGACCTAACCCCAACCGAACCGAACCCCCAACCGAATTTGTTCTCTGGAAGCGGGATAAAATGCCCTCATATAATGTGTAGAGTAAATATGCCCAGAGTTCTATTGCAAAGGTATAAATGATCTTGCCTCGAGATGGCAGAAAGGTATAAATAATAAGGATTAATAATTCGTTAATAAAAAAAAAACGTTTCCGTGTGGCTGTCGGAAGTAAAGAATAGCGCCAACCCTGTCTGACCATGGGTGTCGTAAAAGGCGACTAATGGTAAAAATTATATTAGGAGATGGGCAGCAGCATCTTCCTGCACTATAACAAAAAAAAAACTGCGGTTGCCAACCCGCTCGCCAGGCGTGGCAACTAAGGCAAACCCCCCCATGATGAGAGGTAGAAGAAAGCAATGGCCCCCAGTCCCCGGCGGCCTCGCTAGTCCTGGCTATGGTGGCAGCCATGGTAACGGCGAGGCAGGGGGTGCGAAGAATCACCGGCTGATTTCTAGCTGCCAACCCAAACGACTGGACCTGGCAACATATAACGCACGCACATTGAGGACCGACGAGAAGATACTAGAACTGGAAGAAGAAGTAAGCAAGTTACACTGGAGTATTATAGAGTTGTCTGAAGTCCGAAGACAGGGAGAGGACTCTATAATACTAAAATCCGGTAACTTGTTCTACTACCGGCAGGGTGACCATCTGTCCCAAGGAGGTATCGGGTTTATCGTCCACAGGTCTCTCATCAACAACGTGATCGAGATCGGAAGTGTGTCGAGTAGGTATTCGCTGAAGGTCATACAGGTATACGCACCAACCGCAACACACCCTGATGATGAAGTGGAGGCAATGTATGAGGAAATTTCAAGAGCCATGCATTGCTCTAAGACTCACTACACGGTGTTGATGGGAGACTTTAACGCAAAACTAGGTACGAAAAAAGGCGATGAGCTGATAGTGGGGAACTTTGGAGTAGGGCAACGGAACCCAAGAGGGCAACAGCTGGCTGACTTCATGGCAAAGGAGGGATTCTTTATGATGAACTCCTATTTCCAGAAGCGGCCCCACAGGAAGTGGACATGGATGAGCCCGGACGGTACCACAAAAAACGAGATCGACTTCATCATGACGACCAAGCGTCAGCTGTTCAGTGATGTCTCTGTGATCACTAGGGTAAAAACCGGCAGTGATCACCGAATGGTAAGAGGCACACTGAACCTTAACATTAGGCTCGAGCGGTCTCGTCTGGTGAAGTCTACGCTCCGCCCACCACGTGCCCTTATCCATAACCCCGAGAGCTTTCAGCTCGAATTGCATAATCGCTTTCAGTGCCTAGACGATTGCGTTACAGTGGACGATACGAATAGCAGGCTAGTGGAAACTGTCCATGCGGTAGGAGCTAAGTTTTGCAGGACCCGCCGCACGAACAAGCCCCAAAAACTCTCCGATCACACTCTTAAACTCATGAAAGCCAGGCGTGAGATAAAGCTGCAGTCTACAACGGATGCGTCAGCGTATCGGCAAATGAATAGACAGATCTCCAAATGTATGAGGCAAGACTTACGCAAATTCAATACAGCCTGTATTTAAAAAGCGATAGAGCGGAACTAAGGCTCCAAAGTCTTCGCCAGAGATCTGTCTATCGGAAAGAGCCAACTGACCAAGCTGAAGACCGAAAGCGGCACAGTCATTTCCGCTGGAGCCGAGATTTTGAGTGAGATCGAGAGATTTTACGGACAGCTGTACACAACGTCGTTGAAACCACACAATGATGTGGGTAACGACCCAAGAGCCAAGCTTATCCGACATTATTCCGATAACATCCCAGACGTCAGTCTGAGCGAGATTAGGATGGCTCTCAAACAGCTTAAAAACGGCAAGGCGCCGGGTGAGGACGGAATTACAGCTGAGCTTCTGAAAGCGGGTGGAAAACCGATACTTGTTGTCCTTCAGAAGCTGTTTAATTCCGTCATTCATGGCGGTGTTACGCCGAAAGCGTGGAGTAGAAGCGTGGTTGTCCTATTCTTCAAGAAAGGGGATAACTGCCTTTTGAAGAATTATAGACCGATATCGCTTCTAAGCCTCGTCTACGTGCTGTTTTCGAGAGTCATCTCAAATCGTCTAGTAAACAGACTTGACGACTTCCAGCCTCCCGAACAAGCCGGATTCCGAAAAGGCTATAGTACCATAGACCACATACATACTCATCGCCAGATTGTACAAAAGGCCGAGGAGTACAATTTGCCATTATGTCTGGCGTATGTGGACTATGAGAAAGCCTTCGATTCAGTCGAAATTTGGGCGGTGCTACAGTCTCTCCAGCGGTGCCAGATAGATCTCGGTATATCGAAGTGCTGAGGTATTTGTACAATGAGGCTACGATGTCTATCCGAGTACAGAATCAGAGTACGAAACCAATCCAACTGCAGAAAGGTGTAAGACAGGGTGATGTCATATCCCCGAAACTCTTCACCGCTGCATTGGAAGATGTTTTCAAGCAGCTGAACTGGAAAGGATACGGTATCAACATCAATGGCGAATACATCACTCACCTTCGATTTGCCGACGACATAGTTCTTATGGCAGGATCGCAGGAGGAGCTTAGAGGAGCTTTACAATGCTCAATGACCTCAATAACGTTGGTCTTAAGATGAACATGGACAAGACGAAGTTCATGTCAAACGCCCATGTCACACCAATACCGGTTGTTGTTGGGAACAATAGGCTCGAAGTTGTAGACGAGTACGTATACCTGGGACAAATTGTCCGATTAGGTAAGTCCAACTTCGACTCAGAGGTCAATCGACGAATCCAACTCGGCTGGGCTGCGTTCGGGAAACTACGTCATATCTTCTCTTCGAGTATACCGCAAAGCCTCAAGACGAAAGTATACAACCAGTGCGTGTTGCCAGTGATGACATACGGATCCGAGACTTGGTCCTTCACTGCAGCCCGTATGAGGAAGCTCAAAGTTGCTCAGCGCGCTATGGAAAGGGCTATGCTCGGTGTTTCTCTGCGTGATAGAGTCTGCAACGATAATATCCTCAGCAGAACTAAGGTAACCGACATAGCCGTAAAGATCAGCAAGCTGAAGTGGCAATGGGCCGGCCACATAGCTCGCAGAACTGACAACCGTTGGGGAAAAAGGTTCTCGAGTGGCAGCCACGTACAGGCAAACGCAGTGTAGGACGACCCCCCTCAAGATGGAGTGACGACCTGCGGAGTGTTGCGGGAAGTCGATGGATGCAGGTGGCTCAGGACCGAGCTTCGTGGCAATCTTTGGGGAGGCCAATGTTCAGCAGTGGACTTCTGATAGGCTGAAATGATGATGAAATGATGAAAAAAAAAACTATTTTTTTTTCAATATAGAACTGCAATAATATACTTAAAACTCTTAATATTTATATCCTTAAATGTGCCGAAGGTCATACTACACTACAACATGTAGTCGTATATTATGACTTCTTAAAGCAGTCTAATAGTGGGAGTCATCTGAACTGTATCAGCGATTATAAACGGTGAAACAGACCTTTTTGCTTACGTTCAAATTCTGTTCAGTCATTTTTCCATTCTGATTTCGTAACATGATATTAATAGCTATTAAAGCTATTCAATAAAAAACAGTAGGTATTAGGTGTAAGGTGGAATATACCATCCCTCCTATGTACCTCTTTCTTCAAATGCCAAGGCCACCAGCACGTGGTGCACCTAACTAGGAAACAAACGACTCCGATGCCGACTGAATGTTGGAGGAATATCCATCAAGATTTGCTGAACGCAAATCCCACGGACTTAGGATGAGGAGCAATAAGAAGCTCTCTAGCCCAGCGTGGTGAGTATGGGCAAACCTTCCAAGAAATGTATGCCGGCTTTCACTGGCCTTTTCTTGTCTGTGTCTGCAGTGGACTAACATAGCATTATTATAGTATTAGTATACTTACTTAAGTAGTAGTATAGTAGCATGTTTTCAATAGTTACGATAGTTTTCAAATATTGTTTAATTTTAAACATTAATTGTAAATTTAAAAATTTTGACAGTAAAATCAAAAAATCTGCTTCGGTGTTAGAAACCGAATGCCGTGCCTGAACATGTTGCATCGTGTCAACATGCTCTCAAATTCGTTCATAGGATTTCAAATACCACCTTAAATTATTAAACTTAAATATTCAGTTTAATCGCTTATATTTTAATGCTCGAAATTTATGAATATGTTTATAAAATTTACTATCGTTAATTTTATACATATCATTGCGAACCTGCTCCTACTTTCGAACCTTGAAAGAAAAAGCAGGTTCGGATTTTTTCTACCGAATTGATTAATATTGAAATACAGAATCAGAATTTTATTCGAAAACTGCAGTAGAGGAGGATCAAATTTCATTTTCGTGGGTATATTCTGCTACGGACATTCCACTTAACGGCCCCCGGCGCTGTGAAATCTTCGCATATTTTCAAAGGAATATTTCAATACATTCCCAACAAATAAGCGGCATTTTATCGCCTTAACGACACTAAAAATACTGGAAAACTTTAATTAATAAAAGACAAATTCTAGTAGATTGTGGTTGTAAGGAGGAATATTCCATGTTTTTTCCAAATGCTAAATTCTCTTGAACTGGCGACTGAGCAGGAAGAATGTACCTGAACATGCCGAACTGGGGTCGCCAACTTTATTTAGAAGTAATATAGTATATCTGACCTCAGAGACGGTTATGTATATGGTTATTATTTATTTAAATGTTTAAAACCGGTATTTTTTTGTACTTTTTGCGCTACATAACAATTTTGGAAAAGGCCTGAGTTAATATAAATTGCGTATTTGGCGTACTTTATTAGTGGCAATACACTAATAAAGTAAGCCATAATACTCAATACTGTGTGTAGTGGTAGATTATAAACATAAATACACCTACATAAAATAGTATAAAATGCTCTATTTCGAGAGTACGTTTCCCAATCCAAATCTCTGCTTATTTACCGGTACGCGTATATGTCGCCGCAGTTGATAAGAATTGTCGTGGTCGATAGAGAGGGGGGTCATATAAAATTATTTTACCAGGATAAATAGTTAAGTGGTATTGTTCGGCAGATAACTTATATAAGTCTGATGAAGAAGTAGCACACTTGTAGACATTATAGATTTTATTGCTACATCTCTCAAATTACTTCTACGTTTATACAATGGTGACTTGACATTAAACTACAACAAATGCTATTAATATAGATTACAATATCTATTTTATCTATTAGCTTAATATTTGTTTTCATCTCTTTTATATTATAATATATAGTAAAACTAATTCCTCCGTGCAATCCGCAAGAGACTGACGTCGCGCTCGATTTTCCCCAAACGAAAGTTGCGTCGAGAATACGAAGTGACAAGATGTAACGTGAAATCGGAAAACTGCTTATTTTATTACCGCTCTGAGCTGTAAGCCGGATGGAATAGGCCACGGGCGGGATTGGACGAACCCCAATTAGATGCAGAGAACCAACACACTTAGACATCCTGGCATCTCTCACGCCGAAGATGTAACGAACGTTTCGGATAAATTGTGATAGAGGCCTTTTATATTCCTACAATTTTATAAGATAAATCGTAATTGCAATAATTTACACCATAAATTATTAATTCATTTTATTTATTAATTAATTTGAAGAAAACATATTGTTTTTGTTCGTACGTAATAAAAAGTTTATTAGCCTCAGGAAAAGTAAACTTTACCTATAAACCTATAAGAACATATTAAAACCAAAATTAAACGACAGAAAAACCTCAATAAAATATTTTTTTTTTTTTGCAAAAGTTAAATGAAATGAAATGAATGAATATGTTTGCGCTAATATTTACCAAATTCGAAAATACTCATCGCAGCAATTTGGCAGATTCTCCCGCCTCCGAAACCATCTCGAACATGTGCACAGCCATGCTACGTAAGTAAGTATGTTTCTGATTCTGCGCTGTTAGAAAATTCTGGTGTATTTATTGCCGTAGTCGTTTAAATTGCCGAATAAAAACATACTAGACCTTAGATATACCAACAGTTTTAATAGTCAGTAGACAAAATAGAACTCATATAATAAGGCAATAATGCCACGTCAAATAGTTTACGTCTGCCTCTACCGAAGCCTGAGCTCCGTTCCTAGAAACGATTGAATAAATTTATCTCGTCGTCTAGTATTAAATTGCATTTACTCAATTTTATTTCTCAAGGAATTTGAAACGCCAATCAAAAACGACGCTTGAAAAAAATATGTAGATAAATTTATTACATATTTAATACCTTTACAGATCTAAATCAAAGGAACCTTAAATCAGAACTAAACTAAACAGTTATAAACAGAAAAACATTATTAGAAAAGGCATCTAAATTAATTGTAGAGAAAATTCTCGTGGGCGTCAGATTAATGATGAGCATCAATGTGTTTATATTATTGGTCTGGCAGTGCGACCGCATATCTTTCTTTCTGTCCCGGACGTGTTATTACGGATTAAAAACCACTTCTTGGGAGAGACATGTAGAACAATGGACCACTTATAGCTTGTCACATTACTAACGATGACCGTTTAATCAATTAACAATTTTGGAGGTTGTTTGTATGTATATTTATTATTGTGATCAAACACAAAAAGTATTTTTGGACCTTTCTTGGACTTTACATTACCCACATACATCATCATCATCATCACTGCAGAACGTAGCACTCTCCCGAAATGTGAAAATTTTTCGCTAACTTTTACTAGAACTAAAATGTAAATTATTTATTCCATTAAGCTCATAACTTCGTAGAGGTATAACTTAGTAACTTAGCGGAAATAGGTTCTTTTATGCACCATGGCAATTATTGCAGTCTGCTGCAAGAATATTTCAAAATTTCTCCGCTTGCGGTTTAATGGGTACTACCGTGAGGTGCAAAATTTGAATTTTTCAGCAGTTACCTGTTCCTATAAATCAAATGTAAAGTCGCTCTAAGCTCTTTGGAATCGCAATCTCGAACAATTTTAAATTTAAATTACAGCCCCTATACTCATCCAATAACAATCGTAATGCATTGCATCTCTCTTCACTAATGGTATAGGCATCTCCCATATAGAGGATTTTTCGTAATTGAGACTCTTAATAGGTGGATTTGCGATTGTAAGTGTGGATCTATGCGTGCTAGAACACAGGAGGAGAGTGGATTTTGCATTAAAAATCCTAACATATCCTAGCCTTCCCCTTCCCGTTTGTATTCGCGACTGTGTCGGACGTGTCAGACCTCAAACGTTGATGCTCTTCTACTGTCCACGCATTTATTGCCTATTATTTTTGAAATAGGCGTTCCGCCACCTGACGCATACCACGATATTTGCTCAGTCAATTGTTACGGCACCCACCACTACACCAACACACCACTACGCCACCTCCACCGCTCCACGCATATAATCCACATTACATTGGCTGTGATAGCTTATCAGCACATTCCAAGCCGCGCTACCTCTCTCGCACTCTCACGATTTCTTTTGATCTTTCATTGCATACTAGATCTACAGACCCAAAGCCTTACTTTTTAAGTGTTTTTAAGAATGATTGTAACTTTGTCTTTTGGAAGTCAAAAGTCTTTTTGGGAGATGACGATTGATGATCGAAAACTCATCAAGACACTTTTATGAAACACTATCTTGCTCTTTCTCATTTAGCGCTATTAGATTTATTAAAATCTGAGGGCTCAATTAAAAATAGTTTTAAATGTGAAAATTGGAATAATAAAGTAAAATCGACAAAGTCCTTGTTAGACCACGGATACGGATAGTTAAAGGAATTTCTTCTTCTCTAGGTTATCTTGAAGCCGCGCAGTTTTATCCTCATAAGTCGAAAAGTTTTTATAAATATATGATAGAATGTGTTTTAAAAAAGGCTTGAATTAATGATCTTAAAAATAAAAACTTTCCTTCTTAATGCTGTCTTGCATTTACGCGAATACTACACATTTGAAATGAAACTAATATGAAATTGATATGTACAAATATATATATTTATATTTGCAAATTTCATCGCCTTTAATTCAGTTTAATCCCGATGTTTCGGGTGCTTTACAGGGCTTTTCTCCGCGCGGATAAAGTAAATGCTACGGTAGTAATGGATACGTCGGATTATAATTAAGATTAAAATAGACCCTACCGCTAAAACTCACCAAAAACAACCAGCGATCCGGTAAAGAAATACTCCGAAAAATTCAATCTAGACATTAACTCGATAATACCAACACGTGCAATACCTCCCAATGTATGGGTAATGCTCCACTACATCCATACTGATAATGGTCATACATGATCAGTTCCAGCTTCTACCAGTATCCATGATTCTACAAGCAGCAGTTAGACGATACTGTCACAATGTTGCCTTTAGATAAAGTAACTGTATTTTAGACCACACCTTAACTCCATAAATGCCAAAATACAATTTACAATGGAGTTAGAGCAAATAACTTTATTTTTCCTAGATGTATTAGTAATTCGTTAAGAAAAAGTCTCAAACCGACGTATATTTGGACGATGAAACTTACCACCATCAATCTCAGCTAGCTACCGTGGCAAAATCACGCAGAGGTATCACGGACAAGATTAGTTATATTTTAAAGCAAGTTTCGAGAAAGATTAGTTACTTTTTACCAGCTGTCAAGTGTAATATCCCTCTACAAGATGCAGTAGTGTACAAACTTGATTGTGAATGTGGTCTCTTTTATATAGGGCAAACAAAAAGATCAGAAATAACTCGAGTCAAGGAACACAAGGCTGATGTAAAACATAGGCGCTCTAGGAAGTATGCAATCTGTGAACATATTCTGGATCGCCCTAACCATTACATTAGACAGCTAGGTTATTGAAATTAATATCATCCTAATTTCAATAGAGAAGATTGCTGGGTGCTACCACCTACTTGGGATCCGGTAATTAATAAAATTAAATTCAAAACCAATCATACCACTGCACAACCTCAAGATACCGTGAGGTCATTCTGCATAGATCGGTCTAAAACTTTATAATAATAAAGCTGACGGTAGTCCGGTTAACTATGACATCAGGACGTCAAAAACGTCAGTTACCTCGTGACCACGAGTGCTGTAATTCTGGAAACGTCGGGTTTTAAAAAAAATAATTATACGCGAAGAAATCTATAAATAATATTCCAAACTTTACTTCACTTTTTACTGTGCTAATATTAAAGAAAGTAGCGACATTACACAACGGGTCAATGTACAAGCCAGAACGTTAACTTGCTTGCGAATTTGGAAACATTTTATAAGCATCACATAATATTAATTAAATATTTAATATATATGTACAACCAAAATGTCTAATTTTACAAGGTTCAGGCCACTAACGTTTGTTTTAATAAAAATAATTCAAATTTTAGTGTGTCTTTATCTTGGATATAACTCTGCTTTCGCACAATTTAAACTTTACTGCCATCTATTTTTGAATTCAAGAAACGTACACATTTTAAGATAAGTTTGCTTCTCGACTACGCGTTGAAATCAAGACGTAATAACGAGGCATATAATCGTCAGAGGGCAGTGCAGTGCAATTTATTATTTTTTTTCATTTTATTTATTTCTTTAGACCATGGACTCTTAATACAAAAAAAATTTTAAGTTTTCTCCTGGTTTCTATTAAGTATGTCCACGAAGGGAACGGGTGAGATTTTTTCTGCTGTTCACATCTCCCGTATATATTTTCCGGCGTATTACTAAAGATGTGATGATGTTTTTTGTAATATGAGATTTTCTTACCGTCTTTTGAGAACTCAGCACTGGAGAAGCGTACCGCTACGGTTATTATTATTATGTACGCTATATATTAAATATATTACGCGTGGATTGACAGATCAGCACTCTGAATTGCCATCATTACTTTTTGTAGCAGGGATCGAGCCCTGGGATTTTTTTAGTCACGTCATATGTCATTGGAGAAATTAGAGACACGCTGTTGGCCCGCCGGATTTTACCGCTGCGGGGGAAAAGAAAATAATAAAAAAGGCAACAACGCTGCTGCTGCTGGCTTGACGCCCTGCATCGAAACTGTGACTCTGCTGTGATGTTCTCCGATCCCTGTTAACGCCAACTAGACGGGGACTCACGGCAAACCAAGGGTATTAAGGAGGTTCGAAACCGTCGAAAAGAGTGGAATCGGGTAAATTGTAAAAACGACCACGTACACGAGTATACCTCGTGTAAGCCGTGAAACTGTTGATAGTAGTTATCTGATGTTAATGGCATGTTTCGGGATCTGTAACTAGGAGGGGGAGCCTGATCGCTGAAATTACATCAAATCTAGCGGCCAGCTCCTCCACTACCAGGGCTCTCTTTTTCTTCTGTTCCTTCTAAATAATCTACATAGGTGGTTGACTCCTTCTCTACCAAGTGCTCATCTGAGTGGTACCACCCTCTAACCCATTTTTGCCACCAAACAGCAGTGCAACAACTGGTGTGTTCCCGTTTTAAAGGTAGAGGTCAGTATAGTCACGGGCTGAGAGGCATTCCATCTTGTTCCGCAGGGGTGACACCACAGCTTCACCATCTTCGATTAAAGTTATTTGGAGGAGTCCATGGGCTGCAGTAGTCACTTCCCGTCAGGTGGTCAGCTAGCTCGTCGCTCACCCGAATCCAATAAAAAAATTGATTATCAAGGCTTAACCCAACATTAGTAAAGTATTCATTTAAAGTATCTGCTACCAATATTGAATCTTCCTTTACATTCATTAGTAAATTTTTCGGTTTATTGTTTCATTTAGAATTGTCTATTATTCCAATGTAGCTTAAACAATAATTTATTTTTATTTTGTAATATCTTTGTCTCGAATTCACGATCTCTATCTAATGCCTCTTCTTATAAAGGATTGACCTTTAATACGCAAGTTCAAGCAGCAGCGCGCATGCGTTAAAACTAGTTCAATTCATCCCGTCCCCTCCTTTACGTAATAAGTACAATGAACGAAACGACTGTTTATATTACATTTGCAAGGTTGATATCTAACTCAAGTTTCTTGATTTATTAATGGTGCCACAACACTACGAAGGTTTGAATGAAGACAAAAAACTTGGAAAGGGAATAGGAGATTAGTAAATATCTTGACTCTAATGTCTCGTACATCAGGTTACTTAGATATGACAAATTGTTAAGTTGCTGGACAACACTGCCGACTCCTTGAAAATGTTACTGGTAATTCACACTCTCTTTCTGCACTAGCCTTAGGCACTCTGCTATTTTAATTGCGATCCGTAAACGGCATGTTAAGCCATGTAAGGTTCCTATCACAAATACATGGACGTTCCATTGTCGTTGCGCCAATTGAAAGTAAAAGCTGTTATGAATTAACATAGAATGTAATTGCGCAGTTGGGCGGGCAAAGCCGCACAGGCGCAGGGTGCTCTACTGCTCTGCCGCGTTGACCCGCTTCGCACATTCTGCTCAAAATTATTCCCTAAAGCGTTTGTTTTGACACAGCTATTTCGGCATCGCTTGGTTACGCAGTTCACCATACCATTACAGAAAAGGTACTTTGACAAATTTTCTAACCTTTCATGTCTCTTGTTCGTTATTTAAAAAATGTTTATTTCACCTTAATTTTGACTATTATGATTATGTGCGATAGAAAATAAATAGCAAAAAAACTTTAGTGATCCATTCGTTAAAATATGTCTTATATTGTTGTAGCGCTTTTGAATTTTTTCTGTTTAATAATTCCTCATTTTTTCGGTGAAACTTTCACTTTTAATATTAACACAAAATATTTAGTTTTCCTAGAGGAAGGATTGAGGGCAGCGAACTGCCTTTGGTCGATGCCGATTCGGAGCGTGTCCTAAATCTTAATGATACCTAGTTATCAAAGGTTCTGCGTTTAAATATTTTTGTTTTGCGCTTTATACTTAAATATTTAAATAATTTTTTACGAAATTTATCCTTTTTAATTTATGGTAATGGCGATTTCTATTCGTTTGAATTATTCATTCGTGTAGCTAGAATACATATAGCTACTAAACTTAACACAAATAATTTGTAGTATTTTACTATTATTTTATTATTTATTATAATAACAAAATGATATACATTTCAGTTGTATCTATTTCTTATAACATCGCTGCGGCATCGCCGCAAAATTTTGTTTAGACTGGCTTACCTATTGTGATTGTGACAATGAGGTGTTGTAGCTCTATTATACGTATTATGCTATTGCCATATTAGTCACGCAAATATAGAACAATAGCCATAACACACTGTGTGTTTGTTGAGGAAGGAATCAGCACGATCAGATCGACCTTTGTTTATATTTGGGAGCATAAACGTAGTATTAGGTTATATTTTCTATGCGATTGGAGATTGGATTCAATTGTTAGAAATGTTAACTACATGTTACGTGGTATAAGTTTTAAATATTATGTTATATAACCCGATATAAGTTAAAGCATTGCAAAATGGTTTACTATATTATGCATTCTTTTTACACTGGCGGCAAAGTATACAGAAGTGCTGTGTCGTGCGGACGTGTGTGATCGTAGCGTTGCGCTGGAAATAGGTTAATTGTAGTGTTTACATTAGATTACTTGAAAATCTACATCAAATTGCTCATACTTGGTTCCAAATCTATAGTAACTACGTTATCAAGTAAGTTGTAAGCAGGATTACCTTAACAAAACTAAGGTCAAATTAAAACTCATATTAAATAGAAATATTAACTTTTAAGTATTATGTAAACATAAATTATATAGATATGTTATCATTATATAGAAATTATTAACTCACACTTTTTGACTGTTCTAAGTATTTAATCAAATATGATTTAAAAACTATACAATGAATTTTATTCAAGATATCTAAAACTCACATAGTAATTGAATAATCACGGGTAAAATACGAAGAACAAAAATTCATTTAAATAATAGTCAATCTCCATATTAGAAATAGAATGTACGACGACGTAATAAAATTATATTGCAACCTGGGTATGCTGGGTATGCTGTGTGTTCATACAAAAATAGGGCGCAATGTTTGATACACGAGTACAAAAATATTTCCGGTGTGTACACTGTGGCCCTGATTCCTATTTTCCGCAATGTGACGCGCTGCAGTATCTGACGAAACAGTAAGTGGGTCAAATAAGATCTGCCGCCCACCACACTGGGTCATCGACTTGTAAAAACGCGACTATGGATATGCATACATTACGAAATGCGTTATCTAAACGTGGAGGGCCATGATGCGACACGTGACAAAAGACCTTTACGTGCCGGTGAATTATAGACACGTTGATTTGCCATTTTCTCAACCTCCATTTAGGTGGCATTTCCCTTGATTGTTTTCATGTAAATTACGGGATGAAATTCTACTTGTTACTGATCCTACACACATTATATATGGGAAAGGTTGTATGTTTGGTTGTTCGTTACTGTATCACGCTAAATGATTTAACGAATTTAAATGAAAATTTGGTAGATTTTTTTCCGTCTATGAGTAAATAATTTATATTTTTGATGGACCTGTTCTGTGAAATGATATTTCCTTCTTCATTATCAGCGTGTTAGGAATCCACTACTGGACACAGACATCTAACATGGGAAACATACATAGCACATATTACATACTTAGTACTTAATTTATGTTGCAAGGGCAGTTTTAGGAAACTTTAATTTTTATTCATGGTTATTGAAAAAAGTACTGTAACATTTTTGGTACAAATTAATATCCTTGTCGTTTGCTTGGTACTGTCTGTACATTTTTATTTTTGTTTAATAAGGTTTTTGCCGTCTTTTCTATTTATTGCCAGACTTTCTAATGTGTTCAAATTCCTTTGCATTTTTTCTTGTGACTATCTCATTATAAGTATGCGTATAATTAATGAGTGTATCGTAAAATTTGCATAAACTTCGATGTAACCGACGGTTAAACCTTTAAGAATAATAGATTTTTACTAATAAAAATAATACGTTTTTATTTATAAATATGTGATCTAATATGTTTCGGATTCTTTGAAAGTTTGGGTTTCAAAATGGCAAATTTATAAAAGATCTACATCAGTTAACCATACTTGGTTCCAAATCTATAGTAACTACGTTATCAAGTAAGTTGTAAGCAGGATTACCTTAACAAAACTAAGGTCAAATTAAAACTCATATTAAATAGAAATATTAACTTTTAAGTATTATGTAAACATAAATTATATAGATATGTTATCATTATATAGAAATTATTAACTCACACTTTTTGACTGTTGTAAGTATTTAATCAAATATGATTTAAAAACTATACAATGAATTTTATTCAAGATATCTAAAACTTACATAGTAATTGAATAATCACGGGTAAAATACGAAGAACAAAAATTCATATAAATAATAGTCAATCTCCACATTAGAAATAGAATGTACGACGACGTAATAAAATTATATTGCAACCTGGGTATGCTGGGTATGCTGTGTGTTCATACAAAAATAGGGCGCAATGTTTGATACACGAGTACAAAAATATTTCCGGTGTGTACACTGTGGCCCTGATTCCTATTTTCCGCAATGTGACGCGCTGCAGTATCTGACGAAACAGTAAGTGGGTCAAATAAGATCTGCCGCCCACCACACTGGGTCATCGACTTGTAAAAACGCGACTATGGATATGCATACATTACGAAATGCGTTATCTAAACGTGGAGGGCCATGATGCGACACGTGACAAAAGACCTTTACGTGCCGGTGAATTATAGACACGTTGATTAGCCATTTTCTCAACCTCCATTTAGGTGGCATTTCCCTTGATTGTTTTCATGTAAATTACGGGATGAAATTCTACTTGTTACTGATCCTACACACATTATATATGGGAAAGGTTGTATGTTTGGTTGTTCGTTACTGTATCACGCTAAATGATTTAACGAATTTAAATGAAAACTTGGTAGATTTTTTTCCGTCTATGAGTAAATAATTTATATTTTTGATGGACCTGTTCTTTGAAATGATAATTCCTTCTTCATTATCAGCGTGTAAGGAATCCACTACTGGACATAGACATCTAACATGGGAAACATACATAGCACATATTACATACTTAGTACTTAATTTATGTTGCAAGGGCAGTTTTAGGAAACTTTAATTTTTATTCATGGTTATTGAAAAAAGTACTGTAACATTTTTGGTACAAATTAATATCCTTGTCGTTTGCTTGGTACTGACTGTACATTTTTATTTTTGTTTAATAAGGTTTTTGCCGTCTTTTCTATTTATTGCCAGACTTTCTAAAGTGTTCAAATTCCTTTGCATTTTTTCTTGTGACTATCTCATTATAAGTATGCGTATAATTAATGAGTGTATCGTAAAATTTGCATAAACTTCGATGTAACCGATGGTTAAACCTTTAAGAATAATAGATTTTTACTAATAAAAATAATACGTTTTTATTTATAAATATGTGATCTAATATGTTTCGGATTCTTTGAAAGTTTGGGTTTCAAAATGGCAAATTTATAAAAGAATTGCGCAATGTGGGTCACGGTCAGCGGCCGGCGGCCGGCGTGCGCGCCTTCTGTGATGGCTTCAATTGTTCGTTCTATTGACTCTGATTCGTCTGATTGAAAGTGTCTTTAACCTACCGGACGTAGCTCTCAGCTTCTTAAACTATTACTAACTACTAAAAGACAAATTACCGTTCACGGAGGACAATTTTGGAACTACAATTTATAAGTTTTTAGAACTATAGATATTTGCAACTACATTATATTACGAGAAAATATTATGTCACAGCCATCCAATTCAATAAACTAATTATTGAGTTAGCACTCTAAACTGTAGTGCTGCTAGCACAGGTTAACAAGTATGAGCAGAGCAGTGGCGTGCACACAAAAACAGTAGTAAAATAGTGCCGGCCCTAGTCAATTTCTTAAGAAAGGGTAACTACGTTTTTTGTAATTAACAAACTTTGCTTTGTGATATACTGCCTACCCAAGGTCAAAAGCCTATGCACGCCACAGGGCTAGAGCAACTTTATCTACAGAATATATAGGTATAGTCAAGTTCATACGTAGATAATGATTGAACAATGTTACAAAATTAATGAAAACTTGAATTGTGGATAATTTTTCCTTTTTTGATTTTGAAGTATTCTTTACTGTGTCCTTTTATGTGTTCAAAAATGCTTGTTTGCATTAATGGGACGCCTTTGAAACTCATGAAGGTTAGAGAGGCATGGTAACACTTCAAAGATACTTACAAGAAGTATCTTTAAAGTAGTAGTTCTCTCTTCTTAAGTTTCTGGGCTAAGGGATTCAAAATACTGCCGGATGGCAGAGTTAAGTTGGTTAGTAGCTAAATTCCACATTCTTTTCTCATTTACATAGTTCTAACAAGGGTTCGGAGAGTCATGGAACGATTAACATTAGAACGTACATGCGCTCAAATAACAAAAATCTGTTTTTTTATTCAAAATCCGAAATTCAATTAGATATTTATAAATATTTTATTAAAGACCAATCGCATTAGTTATTTTTTTAGTTTTATTTTATTTGTGTAATAATAAACGGTCACATCTCGCAGCCGGCCTCCATCGCTAACAAAATATCGAATTCTAGTCAAATTTTAATCAATCTTCTACTACATATACAAAAGCGAAATACAACCACTCTGACAACTCAATCCCTATAGGAACTATGAATTCTACGAACTTGAAATTGGCAGGTACGTTGGCTCTAGGTGGTAGTAACAATAATAATTATATTCAAATTACGAACTTTACGCGTATAACGTCGCGAGTATCAGTAAGTTACTTCATATAATGTTAATACCTAATGGTATCCCGCAAGATAATTTAAATTCAGATATTTACTGCCGAGCGGCTCACCTGGTGGTAAGTGATTAGCAACTATATAGCCCACGTACATCTGCAACACCAAGGGATACGCACGTGCGTCGTCGGTCATAAAATGTATTTGGAGACCATTCCCCAAATACATTTTATGAAAGGCCCTCCACATTCCGATTCCACGTGAGTGGTACTCCACACTCACGGTACTCTGCGAGGTCGTGGTAGTAACCCGGTCGAGCCGGCCCAATCGAGCAGCAGCAAAAGCCGTCACTTGGGAAGTGCTCAAAATTATTTGCCACAAAAAATACTAATCAAATTCTCATACATCATTAGAATATTATAAAACGTTATTTAGTTCCACTTCAGCTTGCTGATTCTTGCAACTATGTCGTCGTTACCCTAGTCCTGCTGCGGATATCATCATTGCAGACTATCGCGCAGAGAAACTTCGAGCATAGCCCTTTCCATAGCGCGCTGAGCAACTTTGGGCTTCCTTGTCCGGCCTGCAGCGAACGAACATGTCTCAGTTCCATATGTCATCACTAGCAACACGCACTGGTTGTGTACTTTGCTCTTGAGGTTTTGTGGTATACTCTACCGATTTTCCGAACGCAGCCCAGCCGAGTTAGATTTGTCGATTGACCTCTGGGTGGAAGTTGGACTTACCTAATCGGACAATTTGTCCCAGGCATACGTACTCGTCTACAACTTCGAGCCTATTGTTCTCAACAAAATTGAAATCAATATTGGTGTGACATGGATGTTAGACATGATCTTCGTCTTGTCCACGTTCATCTTAAGACCAATTTGTTAGGAGACACTATTGAGGTCAATGAGCATAGTGCTTAGCTCCTCTTCTACCTATTTTTGTATAGTTTAATTTCGTAAAAATCCCAGTATTTCGGGATCCTGCTATCCTAATATTGCATTCCTTAAATGGCAACGATACAATAATGGTAAAATCAAAGAATCAATAGTTATCTATAAAATATTTATTAGAAACCTATCTTCTAAACATAGCAATAAAGTTAGGTATAGCGTTTTATTTGTTAACGCCAGAAAATAAGAAATGTTTATCATGCAGGGGAAATCTATTGAGCATATTATAAATCATTGATTACAGAAAGATACTTATTTTAGTTCGTTAATAAAAATACCTAATGAAAACTTTAGCCTGCAAACAATACTTTATTCAGAACTTATTAAAACAAAAATGTACGCAAACAAAAGAGAGAATAATAAGTAGCCTAGCGGTCAGGGTGTTTGCTTTCATGTCACATTACGCGAGTGCCCGGGGTTTGTTTCACGGCGCCGGCACCACAAAACTTTTAATTGCTATTTTATGTGATGATATTTTCATGAGAACGGTGACAATGATGATTTTTTGTATTTGTGTTTCGAATATAGTATTTATTATTCATTTCTTTTTGAGCCATTTGTTTTTTCTTTGACATCCTTCTGTTAACGAAATGGAAAACTTGAAATATCGCGTTATTTACGAATATGTGTACCACCGTGGCACCAGCGCTGCAGAAACAGCTCGAAGGATTGATGATGGATTAAGGATTAAGGATGGGAAGCTACTGTAAAATAAAGCACGGTATGTTTTTGGTCCGAACGCTGGCGTTCTGGAGATTTTGACCTCTCTGCCAGAGACTCAAGTTGTGAATGCAGATCCATAGTATATGGATCACGTCAGAGTTAGCGGCAGGCTTCGGTGTGAGTGACAAAACAATTTTAATTCACTTGAAACAAATCGGAAACGCTCATCACAGTGGTAGAACCCAGGAGAACCGGCCAAATCCTGTCCTAAGCGAAAGTTGACTCAGAAAAAGGTACTGGCGAGTGTTTGGTGGACCAGTGCTGTGTTATACACTACAGCTTCCTAAGATCTGGCCAGACGATTACGGCAGATCTGTATTGTCAACAATTGCAATCTATGATGGAAAAGCTAGCCTTTAAACAACCGAGACTGGCTATTGCTCTAGCCCACTGCTGCTTCATGACAACGCTAGACCCCATACCCCACGAGAGACGGTCGCTAAATTGGAGGAGCTGCGATTGTAATGTCTCCGAGATCCACCATACTTCCCGGACCTTGCTCCGATAGATTACCACTTTTTTCCGAATTTGAACAATTTGGAATGGAAAAAAAAAACAATTCCAAAGGGTCAGTTCAAACCGCTTTCAAAGATTTTATTGATTTCAAATTTTTTTACCAATGGAATCAATGTACTACCTATAAAATAATAGTGAAATATATAATTTCATAAAAAAATCTTTCTTACTTTTTCCATATGACACGCTTATTTCATATGTAAGGACCTAATACTTACAAATGAATATGTAATGGTATAGTCGAATGGGCCGGCTCGATCGGGGTATATACTATTTTCTTCATTATGGGAGCATGAGTATTTTGTAAATTGTGATGCCACAAGGGCAGTGAACTAACATTTTACAAATAGTTAAAGTCATTTATTTATTAGTAAACTATATGAATGCTATCCATGTATTTTAAAACATGATAAAAATCTAATTTATCGAATTTAAGTAAAAAATATATTTTATAATTTTTTGGTCGTATCTCGAATCGAAAGTGGGCTATTTAAGCGGTGGCGACAAAAGCCGTTGTACCGGAAACAAGCCTAGAGCGAGTGAAAGTAAAGAAATTTCAAGAGGATGGAGTGAAATGTGAAAATGTAAAACGGTTGAAAGAGCGATTTACTAATTTAGATGAGGTATGTGCGATAGAAGAGTTTTGGAAGACATTTAAAGATGGATTGGTAAATGTTGCGATTGATGTATAGGTTGTTTCTAAAAGGAGGAAAGGTAGAAGACATAAGAATGTTTGGGTGGATGAAGAAGTGCAGAAAGTTGTGAGTGAAAAGAAGGCATGGCTGGATTGGTTAGCGACAAAAGCTAATTATAGAAAAATGTCTGCGACCATTGAGGGTGTAAAGGATGCAAGAAAGAATTACAAAAAGTTGAAAGCGTTGGTGAAAGACATTGTTAGGAGAAGAAAAGAAGAGAATAAGGATGAATTTTATAGGCGCCTTTCTGATAACTTCAGTTCGAACATAAAAAAGTTCTGGAAATCGATTAGATTAGCCCGAGGAAAGTAAGTAATTCAGAGCTTTCTAAAATAAGAAGTCAGGATGGTAATATTATAAAAGGAGAAGAATGTGTACTAAAGAGATGGAAGAAATATTCTGAAAGTCAATTTGAAAGTTTTGAGGCACCAGCAGATGCAGGAACGCCTCCTCAAGAAACAAATAAAAGTGAATCAGACAGAGACATAAGTAGAATGAGATTATGAAAGCACTGAAGAGCATGAAAGCAGGTAAAGGAGCGGGATATGATAGGGTGGCGGTCTAAATGCTGAGAGGTGGACAGGGCGTGGTCAGCGTCAGCTAGTCAGTGTATTGCCTTTTCAACCTGTGTTGGACAATGGGCCTAGTACCGGGAGACTGGTGCAAGGCTGTAATCGTACCACTGTACAAAGGAATAGGGTCGCAACAAGATTGTAAAAATTACCGAGGTATTAGCCTACTCAGTGTCGTCGGCAAATTGTATGCTAAAGCTTTGATAGAAAGAGTCATGGATAAAACTGATGAAAATATATGGGATGTTCAAGCCGGATTTCGAAAGGGGATGGGATGCACGGATCAGGAATTCTCATTAAGGTGCATAGTTGAAAAGTATTTGGCTAAGAACCAAAAAGTCTATTGCACTTTCATAGAGTTGGAGAAGGCCTATGACAAAGTAGTGAGGGATGAATTGTGGTCGGCACTATCTTTGCATGGAGTGAGCAGTGATCTGATATGAGCACTGAAATCCCTATATGAGGGTTCCCTAGCTTGTATCAGAATAAACGGGGCGTACACGGCCTGGTTTGATATCCATAAAGGTGTTAGACAGGGCTGTGTAGCATCCCCATGGCTGTTCAGTTTATTCATGGGTAATTGTTTGACAGATTTGAAGGAGAGTGATTGTGGACTAAAAATGAATGAGTTGCTTATTAAATGTTTGCTCTACGCCGACGATCAGGTCTTACTTGCGTCATCGGCTGAGGAAGTGCAGGCAATGGTGACAATAATGAATGGGGCTCTGGAAAGAAAGGGAATGAAAGTAAACGTGAATAAGACAAAGGTATGGTGTTTGAAAGAGAGGAGAGGATGACGGAAGTGTGTATCAAGATTAGGGAAGATAGTTTAGAGCAATCGAATGAGTTTGTTTACTTGGGAACAATATTTACGAGAGATGGAAGGTACGAATGTAACATTGAAAGGAGAGCGTGGCAGGTAATATGGTGAATGGGGCATTGCATAAATTTATGAACAGCCAGACTATATCTCACAAAACTCGTTTAGCTGTGCATAGATGGGTATTGGTACCAACACTAACATATGGAAGCGAAAGCTGGGAATGGCAGAAGAGGCATAAAAGCAGGATAAATGCAGTAGAAATCAGAGCGTTAAGAAGTATGATTGATGTGAAGATAACTGACAGGGTTCGAAATAATGTGATCAGAGAGGGTTGTGGTGTGAAAGACGATGTAGTGACACGAATTGAGAAAGGGAAGGAACAAATATATAAGGCGAGTATAAATGGTAGAGTCGGGAGAGGAAGACCTAGGCGAACATTTCACGATCAAATCGGAGACGTTCTGAAAAAAGGCCAGATCAAGAGTACTCTAAACCAACGAGTATACATGCGAAGATTAATGAAAGTGGGAGAAGCGAAAGACGTATGTCAGGACCGTAGCAAGTGGAAGAAGATTGTCTCTGCCTACCCCGTTGGGAACAAGGCGTGAATATATACATACATTATTGGTTTGTACTAATACTTATCACCAATATAAAGCTATGATTAAAAAAAAATATTGAGACAACGATAGTTACAGCTTTCCACTTATAACTGCGCTAAAATTGTAACTGCGAAATATGAAATAATTTTTTCTGAATTCAATGATTTCGTATGTTCCAAACCCTGTACTGAGGATTATTTTACAAAGCTACGTACACATACCACTTTAAGAAAAAGTGCAGTATACCATCATTATTTTTTTGTGAGTCAATATCAGTTAAGCACCTTTCGAATATTGTTTCAGGACTAACAGAACATACATTTTAAAAACGTGTTTGGGTTATCCTATCGTTCAAATAATCACACGAGCTTAGGCAGTTATTTTGAAATCACAGACGGACACTTCAATTTTATTTCATTAGATAGGACCAGATCCGTTGCTGCGGGTAAGGAGTAACAGTGCTTCCAAGTGTCCGCTTTTCTGAACCCTATGGACTTGGGGAGGCAAACATGGAGAGGTCCGTTGCCGACGTAGAATTGGAGACGTTGTAAGAAGGAGAGCTTATTCTGGGGCGCCTTGAGGCCTCCCTAAAATATTAAAATTATTATAAATATTATATATTACCTTTCCGAGAAATTGCCACGAAGCGCGGCCGGTGCTGGTCGGCAGCATATGTGCGTCAGTTTTCTCTTGGTCCTGCCTATATGCAGCAAAGGTGGAATATTTTTCGGTTTTAATGAGTGCACTAAACTTTTACCCGCTAAAATATTAGTTATCAGCAGTGGCTCATAAATACGAGCGCTTAATCTCGCGCCGCCGCCGGGTTGCCCGGACGGCGCGCCATGCCAGTTTGACCGAAAAAAGCTGATTGTGCGCACATTATAACTTTAAAATGGCAACGTAGGACGTTGACGTAACAAAACAGAAAATTCTATGATTTTTACTACGTCTTTAAAAATATTTACCATAAGACTTACACCATGATAGCCTAGTGGTCAGGGCGCTGACTTTAGTGTCATAGAGCGCGAGTGACCTGGGTTCGATCCCCGGTGCCGGCACCACGAATTGTCAATAGCAATTTTAAGTGCTGTATTTACCACGTGCTCAGCAGTGAAGGAAAACATCGTGAGGAAACTCGCCAACCCGCACTGGAGCAGCGTGGCGGGTCCTTCCCAGTTCCTAAACCCTCTCTGATTCTGAGGCCTTTGCCCAGCTGTGGGCAACTACAGGCTGTTACTTTTCTTACACCATGACTTCATCTCATGGCAATCTCAAGTGTAAATCGAAAAGTGTGTTGTGTTTTTTCGACTAGGCAATTCCAACATCCTCCCTTGGTAGATGTGCTCAGTGCGTTGGCGCATCCGGATGGCCGGAATGGCTAAGTGAGACCACCGTGGAGTAAGGATTAGTGTTTTTTATTCCCATTGATCTCCCTACCCGCCACGGCCAATATTTAATTCTGTGGCGAAGCCATGGACCAGAACCACATGGGCCAGGAGGACGCATGCTTCGAAGTGCTGACCTTCCCGCTCCCTATGACCTCCAGGGGGCGATTTCGGTGGGGTCCGTTACCAACGTGGTTTTGGAAGTATTGTAGGAAGGTGCATTCGTGTTCCTGCGCGCCTTAACTGGAGGCAAAGGGAAGTGAAGTCTTGGAACATCAATCGAGTTTTAGTCGGTGTTTGCTGCATTGCTCCCCCGGGTGTAATTCAAAATCATATTTTCGTTTGAAAAGGAAAACCTATAATCTAACTAGAAAATTCTTTACATTTACTTAAAATATAAGAATTTGCCGATTCGGGTGAATAAAGAAATGGCGGATTACCATTATTGGATCGTCGTTTGTTAGACAGGTTTAGGTGAGGTTGATATTTTAAGAAAAAGAGGGCTAACTTGTGAAGATGAAGATATAAAAAGCGCAGAAAAAAAATATTCTGTAATCATATTGTTTTTTTAGTTTTATTTTTCTATTAATAACTAATTATGTTGTAATGAATAAAGTTTCTTTCTTTCTTTCATATACCATTTACCTTAACATTTTTATTTGTATCTTTCTTCAGAATGACTTCCCCAGCAATAACAAAGTCACCTGACAACCAAAAAGGCAACAATAAGTCACCAACGCACTCAACCACGGAGCCAAATTCGCAAGAAAATTCTCCTGCAGCGTCTACGTCTGCCGCACCACCGGAGCGTCCGGAAGCATTTAGCTGGCTCCGGATCTTCAAACTTGCGGATCTCATGATGAAGCAAGGTTGTTAAACGCCTAAACAGAAAAATAATTCATGAAAAAATAAAATGTTATATATGACTAATTAATGGTAGTGTGTAAACTATTCCACCACAATACTCATTAATGTCGATATTAATTAATATTGTGATGTTAGCCATGTTAAGAGGTTGTTTATCGTAAATTAGTTATATAACGATAAATTAAACTGACATATATTCCTTGAAATTGTTAATTATATGCCTCTAATTTTCTATTATCGTATGACAAATAATTTCAAAATTCTACTAACCAGCAATTATGAGAATAATATGTTTTACCTATAAAACTGTTTGTTTAGATATAGTAACCTATGTATTTACGTAATTACGCGGATGAGCAATGTTGTTACCAGTACAATCAGTAGCAGTAGTCGTATTATAATTTGTAACGGGTAATATCTAGTGAATGTTAAAATCAGATAGTATTAGTAAATGTGTAGAACGTACCTACGTGTTTAAGTACGTAGGTTTCCTTCCCATCAGAAGTCTACTCAAATCATTATGTGATTTCATTTGAATCGATTGTATATTGTATTACCCACGATAACCATCGACTAGTCTGTAGGCGTTTTCAGTGACGCATACATGGCTATTAGTGTAGTTACCAATTACCACCCAATGATAACTGACAAATACAATGTTAAAAAAATATCATGAGTGTAAAGTATAATTTTCAAAAAGACATGTTTTAATAAATATATTGTTATGAAATCAATTCGTTGTACTCTTTAACAGAGTTATCATATAATTTGGATGATACAAAATTTCGTGGAGTTTTTGCTTATTTTATTTTCGCGGGTGTCACCCCAACGGGTGGTAGACTGCAGGCCTCTCCCGCCACCATCCCCCACGCCACACATGTGGATACAACACTCACAGGTAAAAAATAAATGCATACTTTACTAATAATTTTACATTAATTATCAGTAAATATTTTACAATTTTTTTTATTGTCACGATTATTAGATTTTAAAAATTAAACCAAATAGTTAATTTACACGTCATTTATTTATCATGAAATTTATCCTTCATCGTTTTAACCTGATCGTATTTTGTATCTAGTTAAATAAAAAACTCTCAGTCAGTACATGATAATGAATTTATTTATTCTTTTATATCCATACCTTTCATATATGTAATCTGTTTTGTAAGTCTTCCAGTACTCTGTTTAGTGTTATAGTCTTAGAAACACTGTTTAAACTTTATTATGTTGTTATGCTCGTATATTACGGTACTTATGTCCGCTGCAAAGTACGAGTGAGACATCGACCAGTTTGTAAACTGCATTATATGCATATTATTGTTACGGTGGACAAATTTATTTCTTTACACTACTATCATTACTTATAGTGAGTACACACTCAGTGGTATACGTATACGTATATTAGTGGATCTTTATTACAAGTTTTATTGTAGGAAAAAATCAATATTTGAATTATTTTATTAAACAATTCTGTATATTTTTCCTATGCATTATTAATATAACAAAGAAAAATGCACTTCAATTAATAAAAAGTACATAAATATATACAAATAAACCTAAATACGCTTATAATATTACATATATTTATATTAATAAATAAGTAAAATACAATGTGGAATTAATCAGACTGTAACGAACTTCAGAAAATATTCACAAATCAGACTTTTGAAAGAGTTTTTATTGCGCGCGTTTCTGTCATCTGACATGACGTCGGGGAGGGCGTTCCAGAGCAATATAGCCTGTCCATGAAATGTAGAACAAAATTAGTGCTCTTGAAAATAATGCTCAATGCACCAGGTCAGAAGTAAAAGAACTCGGACAAACTGTTTCCCGACTAACGCTGGAGCTTAATGACCGGGAACAGGAGTTGCTTGCTGCTGACCTTAAGATTACAAATATTCAGGAGGTGAGAGCTGAAAACGTCATTCACAAGGTCGTGTTGGTGGCCGCGAAACTTGATGTGTCAATAGACGAGAGAGATATCGTGTTTGCAGATCGCGTGGGGCGTAACAAAGGGATGGCGCCGATGCCGAGACGTGACGAAGACGGCTCGTCTTGGTACAGTTGGCGCGCCGCCACGTGCGTGACGATATATTGCGAAGCGCGAGTGTTCCACGCACTGCCACCACTACATAAATGAGCGCCTCTCGAGCTAGCTCGAGAAGCTAATCGCCATCTTTTCTATTGAGTGCGGGAGATGACCCATCAACAGCAGTTGCGATATTCATGGACCCGACGTAGCAGAATCTACGTTCTTAGGTAGACCTAACCCGTGTTTTTGGCAATGATGCAGTTAGCCCAAACTTAAATTAATTGCAAATTCTCGTTATTTATGTGTTTTATTTATTCTTTTATATCCATACCTTTCATATATGTAATCTGTTTTGTAAGTCTTCCAGTACTCTGTTTAGTGTTATAGTCTTAGAAACACTGTTTAAACTTTATTATGTTGTTATGCTCGTATATTACGGTACTTATGTCCGCTGCAAAGTACGAGTGAGACATCGACCAGTTTGTAAACTGCATTATATGCATATTATTGTTACGGTGGACAAATTTATTTCTTTACACTACTATCATTACTTATAGTGAGTACACACTCAGTGGTATACGTATACGTATATTAGTGGATCTTTATTACAAGTTTTATTGTAGGAAAAAAATCAATATTTGAATTATTTTATTAAACAATTCTGTATATTTTTTCCTATGCATTATTGTACTAATTTATAATATCGTGTATTAGTATAAAGAATTGTTAATTTCTAATTTAAACATATTGGATAAAAGCATAAACGTCGAGGCACGCTTCCATTGTGCCCGGGAGCTGATAAAATTATCCTTGTTAGTGATTTTAATATTAACTTGCTTAACACAAATGACACCAAAACTAAGCTCTTTAGTAAATTTCTCAATTATACACGTTTATCGCAGGAAGTATCTGAACCCACACATTACACTGACTATAGTAAAACGCTCTTTGACCTAGTATGCACTGATATCGGTGTATATAATATAACTGCGAAACACATAGCACAATTAGGACACCACGCCATGATATCAGTTGAATTTGTAATAAAAAAGATAAACCTATAACGCGCACGATTTACATCCGTCCACTAAAACAGATTTTGATTGATCACTTTAACGCAGATGTAAACAAAATTGACAGGGATAGTATCATATATCTTAACAAAGTTAATGATATGGTAACATCATCAACATAATTTCAGTCTATCACAAGTCCAGTGCTGAACATAGGCCTCCCCCAAAGAATGTCACGAAGCTCGGTCCTGAGCCACCTGCATCCATTGACTTCCTGCAACACTGCGCAGGTCGTCACTCCATCTTGTGGGGGGTCGTCCTACACTGCGTTTGCCTGTACGTGGCTGCCACTCGAGAACCATTTTTCCCCAACGGTTGTCAGTTCTGCGAGCTTTGCTATGCTTTAGCGTGGTAGAACTAAGCGGCTCCTTTTGCTGCTGCTCGAATGGGCCGGCTCGACCGGATCGGTACCACGGCCTCGCAGAATACCGGCGGGAAGTAGAGCCATCTTGTGCTTCTGCGTTTCGTTCGGTGAGTGAGGTAACCGGAGGCCCACACCCCCTTCCCATCCCCCTCTCATCCTCCCTCCCATCTCCCTAATATCCTTACAGGCCGGCAACGGACCTGCAGCACCTCTGGAGTTGCGGATGTACGTGGGTGACGGTAATCACTACGGATATAAAAAAACTAAACTAGAGAAATATAATACTTCCTATCAAAATGTAAAAAACCTTGTTAATACTGCTATCCATGAGGAAATAAAACAAATTTTGAATCATATATAAATAAAAACTTAAATAATTCCAAATGACTATGGTAAATCTTAAATCTAATATTATTACCAATGAAAACACTGAGGTATATCTAACGGATCATTTTAACGTCCCAAATATGATCAATAAACATTTTTTGGACATTCCAGGCAATGATAACACAGAACTGTCAAACTTAACTTTCTATGAGCTTAGTAGATTTGAGCCAGATAATTTCAGCTAAATTCTACAAGCGAGGATCTCATAGCTAAGCTACAAAGCTTGAAATCTAACGCACAAGGTGTGAATCAGACAACACTTGATATGTTACTGATATACCCTACATCGTACACTGAAAGTTTAGCTATTGTGAATAAATTGATCACTACCTCAACATTTCCTGACCTTTGGAAAATAGCTGTGATTAAGCCTATTCCTAAAAAAGTACATCCTACCTGCTCAACAGACTTAACCCCTATAAAAATCTTGCCTTGTCTTTCAAAGGTGGTTTGCGCACAATTCACTTAATATTTAGAGCTACATAATATATTACCTTCGGTAAAGTCAGGCTTTCGTAAGAATCATAGTACCACAACAGCAATTATTGATGTAGTTGAGAATATACTAACATCTCAGGATAAGGGAATGGGTACAGTACTTACTCTTCTTGATTTTTCACGCGCCTTTGACTCAATTTATTGTACTCTTCTACTATATAAGTTATCGTTTTATGGATTTGATACTCCTACAGTTCAGTACTTTTATAGTTATTTAACAGGTAGATAGGTAACCATTTGTCAGTATAAGAAAATATAACGGCGAAATACATGTGTCTGATCCACCTTCAGTCAATCGCGGTGTTCCACAACGATCTATCCTGGGTCCTATTTTGTTTCTTTTGTATACCTCAGACATCATTACATGTATAAAAGAATGCGAGTGTCACTTATATGCTGATGACTTACAAATATATAAATATTTTATCCTCAAGATTGTATACCAGCAGTGGAGCTAAATGATCTTCATCTTAAGATCTTTACGGTCCAGCTACAACACTAGTTTTAAACCCACTCAAGTCAAAGTTTTTAATCTTAGGTACAACAAAAAATGTACAATACATCACGCCTCCAGCCTGTAGTTAAAATTAACAATGAACCCACAGAGCAAGTTTCTGAGGCGCGGAATCTGGGTGTACCATTCGATTGTAGCTTGCGATTTGAGAGTGATGTTCTTGAGGGTGTGCGCAGTAGCTTTTACCGCTTAAAATTCGGCAATACCTTAGTGTAGATGTGCGCATTATACTGTGTGAATCGTTAATACTTTATGAGTTGAATTATGCAGATGCTGCTTATGGGCCACGTTTATTAGGAAGAACAGGGTGGATCATTCAGCGGGTCCAAAACGCGTGCACCCAATTTTGTTCTGTACCTTCTCGTAGTCACGTAACACGTCTAAATGACGCCAAACTCCTTAAGATAATTGCCCGAAGATTTCGCCTTGCCTACTATATTTGATCATAGTAAAACCGGAATATTTAATTCACAAGTTGAAATGGGCCCATGATGAAAATTATATTTATATACTAATATAATATATGAATGGACGGAGACTTGTGTAGACTACTACACAAGTCTCCGTCCATTCACTCATAATAATACAACACCGTACCGCTCCTTTCTAAGGCAGCTTTAAATTTACCGCAACGCGCTGCTGAAATGATTTACCACCACCAAAACCAATTATTTCCTTGAAAACATTGAATACTTTTGAAAGTAAATTAAAATTGCAATTTTTGGCACAACAAGCGCAACAAACATACCTTCGATCGGATCGGACCAAAAAAAATATTTATTTATTTATTGATCATGGTTTTTGAAAAATACTGACTATTGGCAATGATTAGATAAAGGACACGATTTTGATACTATCTACTAGTGACTTGGCTACTTTATTTTCGGATACATTAAAAGTATATAAATTTTCTTAAATTATTGACTATCGGCACGATAAAAGATTCTCGATTTTAATCGCGAATTGGCCATTTTATTTCATCATTATCATATTATAGAACATAGGCCTCCCCAAGGTCTATTTATTTATTTATCTGTATAGGTATAATATTTATGTTTTCTTATTTTTTAACTACCTGTTGATTGTTCGATTGTACCCAGCAGCATTTATTTCCGTAACGATTTCTAGGCTTGGTTTTAGATAGATAAGAGACTTGTCCCTTTATCATGGACTCTAATTAATCTTTTAATACTGTACTATTTTTTGCTCAAAGGACTACAAGATTTTTTAAAAGTTACCATCACTTTGAAAAGGTGTAATTTTCAATAATGAACTGGTATTTTCAAGAGCCTCGGAAAGATAGCAGCCTGTAGATGCCCACAGCTGGGCAGAACCTCTTCATTTATCTGAGAGGTTCAGTGCGGGATGTCGAACTTCAGATGTCCTCGTAATAATATTTTTATTATTTCTCAGACATGCAGGTTTCCTCACGATATTTTCCGTCGATATTATTCGCCGTCGAGCAAGTACGCTCTTAACAATTTTAGTAGTGCCGTCACCGGAAATCGAACGCAACTAAAGCGAGCAGCCTATATACTTTTCAGTCCGTATAGATTTTTCTAATTCTTTGCCTATACTTCTGCAGACCAATCATGCTGAGAGTTTTTCGGAATTTTTCTGCCAGTATACAAAACCTGTAGTTGCCAAGGCTGTTGCAAGGTCGATACGTTAGTAGTGTCATAAAGTTTACACGCAGCACAAAAAAAGCGCCATTTTTTTCAGAATTAACTAAGCACTGTCTAAATATTTAACAACTGTTAAGCAATACCATTTCATCTAAGCAAATCAATGCAGCCTAGATAACTGACAATATCTTTGATATGCAGAGAATGCTCCTAATTAGACGGAAATTAATTTGAAGCGGGCCAAGAAGCAACGGGTCTGTCGAGTATATTTCAATACGTAGTGATTCTTCAAGTATTTTTGAATCTTCTGGGCACTGAGGCTCTGAAATGCAGCATGTACAGGTGTAAAAATTTTTTCGTTCACTGTGACAGTTTTGAATCATATTGTTTCCCTCAGATTTTCTATGATCTATCTCTTATCTTTGCAGATACATGTGTTTGAGGATTATTGTTGTCGGCGGCAAAAGTTAAAGGTTTTTAAATTTTTTAAATTTAACAATCAGTTTGTAAATTTTTCATAGAACCAGCTTTTTCTTTCGCTCGTTTAGGATACTCCGCAACCGAAAGTTTTTGCCGCGGATTACTCAAGACTATTGATCATATGAGAGATCTTGTGTACAAAATAAAAGATTACTAAATAGCGGATTTTTGAAAAGCGAAGCAGAGTTCTCGCTAACTGCTATTAGTTAATATTACTGAGGATATTCGTCTTGGTATGGATAACCAATGTGTTACGGTGTTGACCTTACTAGATTTTGCCAGTGATTTCGACAATGTCGATTTTGATCTCTTATTAGCTATCTTAGCTTCTCTTAACATATCTCCTGAAGTGATTGACTGGTTTCATAGTTACTTGTTTGGTCGCCGGCAACGGACACGTGTGGACAATTCGTTCTCTAACTGGTGCACGATCAAGGCCGAAGTACCGCAAGGTGGCGTGTTGTCTCCTCTCCTTTTTTAAATTTTCATAAGTTCTATTACGCTCCGTTTAACTTCTCGCTACCACTTGTATGCTGATGATCTCCAAGTATATGCTCAGGCTAAATTGGTGGACTTACCTAAAACTATAGACCTATTAAATAAAGATCTAGACTCAATTGTGGAATGGAGTAACTCATACGGTCTTAAAGTGAACCCATCAAAAACCAAAGCAATTATAATAGGCAGTCAAAAATTGGTTACTCGTTTTAATATACCTACTTTACCTAGTATTATATTTGACGGGACATCTGTGCCGTACAGTGACACCGTTAAAAATCTAGGAGTTACACTTGTCAAATTTTTATCTTGGGTAAGTAAGCGAAGTGAGCAGGAGGGTGTTTGCATCGGTTGGGTCTCTCCGTAGATTAAGCAATTTCCTACCCATACCAACTAAAATTACGCTTGCACAGTCTCTCCTGTTACCCATTCTCGATTATGCTGATACGTGTTATCTCAATTTAAGCGAAGAGTTACTTAATAAGCTTGAGCGCATTCAGAATCTTTGTATATGGTTCGTGTTTGGACTCCGAAAATATGACCATGTATCAGAATTTCACGAAAAACTCAAGTGGCTTCCGATCCGCCTTCGCAGAAATACTCACATTCTTTCTCTTTTATACTGCGTTCTATTCAATCCCACTACCCCTCCTTACCTTAAAGAGCGGTTTGAGTTTCTTGGGGCTACTCACTGTCGATCTCTTCGCTCTGACAATAACCTTACTTTAAAAATTCCATCCCATAACACTTCCTTCTATTCTAAATCCTTTTCCATTGAAGCTGTTAGGCTTTGGAACTCCCTACCACTTCATACAAAGCGTGCGCAATCCCTAGATACTTTTAAAAGGCTGGTCAAAGCGCACTTCCTTCCTCCCTAAATAATTATTCCTTCATCTCTCGTTATCTGTTTATCCTTTAACACTAGATTTACCAGACCAGTCATTTAGACTGGTCGTGCAATTTTAATTCAAAATTCCTACAACGTTACACATTTTTTTTCAGAAATGATGTTATGACTTTTATAGCTATCATTAGAGAACACGTTTTATAAACTTAATGTTATTTTATAAACATTAGTAACAAATATAATTTTTGTTATTGACATTTATACCAGTACCAGTCAAAATGACAGGTTGTGTTTGCGATTTTTATAGCGATTGTGAGTCCCTAAAAATGTCAAAAAGAGCATAAATTTCTACATATTTAGAAAATGCAACCAACATACCTCTGGAATGTTCAGTTGTAGAAAGTGAATTATTTGCTAGTGACGGTAATAATATCACTGCTATTATTGAAAGTGGTGATGAGGAAATTTTTGAAGAAAGTAATATAGATCAGTCAAATGACAGTGATTGCGAGAATATTCCAAACAAACGCACAAGACGGTGTATGCGATTCCCTTCCAGTTCTGAAGATGATTGTGGAAGTAACATACTAAATCAGCAAACTGAAATTGCTCCAGACGGAACTATTTGGATGAGAATGGAAGAAGGAGGTGTTGCTGGTAGATCACCAGTTCATAGTGCTTTCAAAGATGTACAGGGGCCAACAGCACATGCTAAAAGAAACATTATGGACGGGAATCTAAGTAGTGCATTCCTATTACTGATTGACAATCATATTTTGGAACATATTCGAATTTCTACTGAGCCTCTCAAGTTTTGGGGAAAAGCTGGACAATTACGCAAGAAAAATTTAAGGCATTTCTGGCAATATTATATGCACGTGGGGCGTACGAAGGAAATAATTTGAGGCTTCAATATTTGTGGAATAACAAGTGGGGACCATCATTTTTCTCCAACACTATGCGTAGACGTGATTTTACTGAGATTCTGCGATACATTCGTTTCGACAAAAAAAATCAGAGGAGTCAACGTTTGCAGTCAGACAAGTTCGCTTTAGTCTAGACTTTGCGCGGACATGTCAGTGTAGTGGTTAGCTGACGCTTATAATTAATGATATAAAATCGCTAACGAAATAATTTAAGCCTAAAGTGTATTTATGTGATAGTAAACATAACTTTATACATCTGTGAGTGTTTTGCAGTCAATTAGTGCAGTTACTAAGCCACTGGACATCAAAAAATAAGTCGAACTAGTAAATTTAGTTATTATTTTTATTTACTACTTGCGGTCACTTGCTTAACGGAGTTGACGTATTGTTGTTGTTAATACCCCCGTAGTGCTACGATATCAACCACGGCATAACATATCTATTGCTATCTGATCTGATCAATAATAAATATGGTTAAATGTGGCGCTTGTGGAAAATTTCTGTCAGCAACCGAGGCCGCTAAGTGTGGGCAGTGTCCCGTATCGTACCATCGAGCCTGTGTAGGAGTCCCAAAACGTCATAGAACTAATGCGCACTGGCAATGTCCAGAGTGTAAAAACCATATTCCTAAAGGCAACGACTCTTGTAGTCCTGTTTTGAAGTCTACAGTCTCTGGAACAAATAATTCCTCGGAAGATATGACTGCCAGCTCCCCCGAGTCTTTTCATCAGGAACTGATTCCAGAAATGCGGCTATTCAGGGAGGAACTTGGTAGGGTTAGAGAGGAGTTAAAAGATTTTCGAAGGGATATGATTGAATTGCGGGACTCTTTAGTAACGTGTAATCGAAGAATGGATGAAATGGAGAACAGAATTAGTGCTCTTGAAAATAATACTCAATGCAACTGGTCACCAGAAGTAAAAGAATTCGAACAAACTGTTTCCCGACTCACGCTGGAGCTTAATGACCGGGAACAGGAGTTGCTTGCTGCTGACCTTGAGATTAGAAATCTTCCTGAGGAGAGGGCTGAAAACATCACTCACACAGTCGTGTTAGTGGCCGCGAAACTTGGTGTGTCAATAAACGAGAAAGATATCGTGTTTGCAGATCGCGTAGGTGCGTACCAAAGGGACGCCGCAGATGCCGAGATGGGTCGAAGGCGGCGCGTCGTGGTACGATTGGCGCGCCGCCAGCTGCGTGACGACCTATTGCGAAACGCGCGTGTGCGGCGCACTGCCACCACTGCTGACCTGGGGCTTCCGGGTCCACCTTGTCGCTTCTACATTAATGAGCGTCTCTCGAAAGCTAATCGCCATCTTTTTTATCGAGTACGGGAGATGACCCGACAACGGCAGTGGCGATATTCATGGATCCGACGTGGCAGAATCTACGTTCGCCAGGGAGATGGAAAGACTGCTTACTGCATTCGATCTGAGGTGGACCTAACTCGTGTTTTAGGCGATGATGCAGTTAGCACAGACTCAAATTAATTCCAAATTCTCGTTATTTATGTGTTTTATTTATTCTTTTATATCCATTTCTTATCATGTACATAATTTGTTTTGTAAGCCTTCCAGTACTCTGTTTAGTGTTATAGTCATAGAAACACTGTTTAAACTTAATTTTGTTGTTTGTGGTCGTATATTATGGTACATATGTGCGCTGCACAGTACTAGTGAAACATCGACCAGTTACTAAGCTGCCCTACGTGCATATTATTATTACGGTAAACAATTTTACTTATCTTATTTCTTTACACTACTACAAAATCATTATAAATAAAAACTTAAGCCACTTACTGAAACACGTTTTAGTGGATGTTTATTACAAAAAAGTATAATTGTAAGAAAAAAAATCAATACTTGAATTATTATTAAACTATTCTGTATATATTTTCCTACACTTTTTTTTTATTTTAACTTTAAAAACTTAATTATTTTATTTTTTTATTCCGTTATCTATATTAGTCTAAAAAGTGATAAAAAAAGATATTACTTTATAATTACGGATAAAATACTTGTTAAAACTATAACATAAGTACAACTTCCTATTGTAATACAACTATTAAATATTAAATTATTTACATATAAAACTATTGTAGGATCGCACGCCGGCTTGTCGGTGACGTCACGAGGCTCCAACTGAAAATCAGCGCTGCAACCTCTGCAGCATTACGCTGAGTTGGAGACCTATTTGGTACTCATTTTTATTAACTGTACTAAATGTTATATTTTTATTATTTTTTTTTACTCTATATATTTTGTATTCGTAATATTTTAAATATGTATACCAAATAAATCATTCTTTCTTTCTTTCTTCTTTCTTTCTAGTCTCAGCAGTTTGGGATAAATTTATAGAAAACAGTAAAAATTGCTTCAAACCAGGAGCTTATATTACCGTGGATGAGCAACTTTTTCCATCGAAGGCCAGATGCAGATTTACTCAGTATATGCCAAACCCCAAAAATTTGGCATAAAATTTTGGTTGGCGTCTGATGTAGAGACGAAATATGTGGTAAATGGCTTTCCGTATTTAGGAAAAGACGAGACAAGAAATTCATCAACCCCCCTAAGCGAATTTGTTGTGATGAAACTTCTTGAACCATATACCATGAAGGGTAGAACTGTAACAACTGATAATTTTTTACAGGTATTCCTTTAGCGTAAATCCATTTATCTATTATTATTAATATTGTTCAACTTTATTTTTGTCATTTTTAAGAGTAAATATACACTGGAAAGTACAATAGGCCCTTTTTCTTATGCACCAGTCATTTTGACTTGTTTGGTAGAAATAGGTATATTTAAATAGCTGGTATATCTAGTGTTAATACTTACTTTTCTTGCGTCGTATGGCTCTTATATTATATTATTTATTTTTTACTCTTTATGTTCCTGTATATGTATGGGTATATATTGTGTATTTATTTAGATATATCAGTATATGTTAGTGTATATATTATATATGTTAGTATATATATATACATGTTTGTGTATATATCAATATATATTTATTACATTATATTTTCACTTCTGTGTAACTTGCGTACACCTTGACCCTTGCTCACTGGTCATTATTTCCTCTGCAAAATGGTTGCCTGGTAGAGATCGCTTCTAAGCGATAAGGCCGCCAATTGTACCCTTGTGTTTTTATTTATTTATTTATTTATTCCTATTTTTGCTATTGGTGTACAATAAAGAGTATTTTCATTTTCATTTTCATTTTTCTATTACCGTACATATATACACCTGAAAAACATTACTTTCCTTTTGGGGCAGTAAGGTAAACATCTGGGAAGATTTTACAGCGATACTTCCACTGAATTTTTTTTGAACCGCCTCTTGATCACATATTAAGGAAGTCAATGTTGTCTGACAGCCGGTTTAATCACGGGCACGGCGCTGGGGTGAAGGGAGACAGAAGGGATGTACTCGTACTTACTGAGTCACTTAACTTAGCTCATCTTTAGCAGGCATCGCCAGGTAGAGCTACGCCACCTCCCTTAGCTAATGCGCTCACGGTGAGAACAGAAGTATGAAGATGTCGAAACTCAGTTAGCAAGGCTATGCTGAACCATCCTAACTCGCGATGTGGCTTGCGCTTTAGGCAAGGCAGAAAATGCTTCATTGTTGAAGAAAAACTTTTTCTCAATTCGACAACGACTTGGCCACGATGTTCTTTATCCACCAGGAATCCGACCACATGGTTAGCACTACCAATTGTTATGCTTTTGCGCAATGACCAAACCTTCCAAACCTGTATTGCCATCAAACAAAACTCTAAAATGAAGTAAAGATTTTCACGGAAATTTATTCACGTCAATCAGGAAGAACCTGAATGTTTTTCGAAATGCGAAAGATCCGTGGGTTGTTACTCTCATATACAGTTGCATGTGGTCTGCGCCAGGCACTTCGACAACTTAGCCATCCTCCAACCAGGAAACTCGAAATATAATTTATAAATAATATAGATTAAAAAAGAAGTAAATCGCGTTTGTTTGTAACTTCCATGTAGACAGGAAACAGTTTTCACTTTAATTTAGAATATTTCACGAGAAAGGTTAATATGTATAACATATATTCACATTTAGTCTATGTATTATAGGTCGGTGCAAATCCTGGGCGGTTCGCTAGTAATATGTAATCATAAAGTATTTTTAAGCATTCCGAGTCACAGGAACCAGCTAGTTCATTGTGTATAAAACAAATCTGGTTAAAAAAATAAAAACAAATTTGTGTAATGTTTTTTTAATAGTATTGGTAGGTAGGAGGTACATAACACGCAGGAGTCTGGGTTTTTTTTTGGATAAGGGAAGTAAAGATACAATACTATTTTCAATATGTACAAAATATACAACTAAATCTATATCCTAGCATTTTAGACTTACAGTAGAAATATGATCACAATATTTTTATATATTTACGCTCTGCTACAACTAAAATCAACGTAAACGGCGGTGAGGGGACGCGGCTGATGCGATATTACAGTCTAGCGCTCACTTTCACTTTTGCTGCACACTTGAGATCAAATGTTAATTTTACAAATATTTAAACTCTATCAAACTCGCACACCAGCATTAGCCGCCTCCTCTAAAAATACCGCCGTATAATGTCATTCTATTCACAAATTGTTTCTAACACTCACAACTTGAGAAGAGAATTACCTTGCCTTAGTATTAACCTTCAACTTTACGATGTCCTTAACTAAATGGTTAAAGACATATTAAAGTGGGACATTCTATTTTAATTTTGAGAATAGTTAAAAACATAACTATATTATACTTCTCACATTACTAATAGGTTAAAATTATTAAGTCTGCATTCCCTTACAGCTCCACTTCACTTCATATAGACTAAAAAGAATTTCTGTGTGGAGTGAAGATATGATTATGGCCATTAGACGTGAAAAATTTTATGAAAATATTTAAATGTGATCAATAATTGACATCTGAGCCAGCATATAGTATACGAATGTAAATATTTATAAGACAGGTCCATACGATCTTACCACATCTGTCTATAAATAAACACATTCTAATTCACAAAAATTATAAAATGATATTGTAATGTGACCGCAATAAATATATTTTATACATTTGTTATTTATGCACGTGTTTTATCTCGTACTTTTTCGCAAGATATGATCTAAATACTGAAATGCTATGATCTGTGAAAATTTATTTACACCGTGTTCCTTTATAAGGAATACAAATAAGAATAAATAGTGTACATATGGGCATTCATATCCATTTTAGTAGTAAAATTATGTTAAAATTAATGGACGAAGTGACGAGTTCGTTAGTGCTCTTCCTAGCTAAGTCGAGAACTGTTTGCGACGGAAACATGACAAACAATATCATATTTATACACCTATAGATTAAATCCTAAAAAGAATATACATAATAATGTTACCTGTGCTGTTATTTTCTAAATCGTACATATAAAATTACAATACATAAAATATTTTGTACTTTGTTTCACGCGCGACACAAATGTCGCACATTTATCTAACTATATAATGCGAGACGCCAATCAATACTATCGCACAGGAGTCAGATAAGTCTTTCGTTAATGCACTGTGAACAAATTCAATGTGCGCTAGTTAGTAGATGATGCAGACAGTTGAAATATTATGAGAAGTACAATATTGTTAGTTTATGCATCTCGTTAAAAGTTAAAATGAGAGTTATTTAACAAAACAATTCGGGTACGCTGTCGTCACTGTGGAAAAGTCTGGCAAATAATAGAGTATTGTGTTAGTGATTATTGAATACGAGGAAATTATCCTAAGCGGCGTCGCTAAACGGTAATCTTATAGGCAAAAGTTCCAACAAACAATCCTTGCAAACGAAGCGATCGAATAAGATAAATAGTTAGGGCAGAGGCCAACTTATCGGCTATGCCACAAAAACATTTCACAAAAATTGACACAAAAAGACATTTCTCGATAAAAATCATCAAGTTATTTTTAACACCCAACACATGGTTTCGCATATTGGTAACCATGTCTTGGATAAACACAATAAAAAAATAACACGGTATGGTTTTATCGGAGAATTGTCACACAGAATGTTTGTGATTTTTTTTTTGGTCGTAATATTATGATCAATATATGCCTCGGTAATGAATAAATTATTGAAATGAAATCGTGAATAAAATTGTTCAATGTCTATTTTCATTAGTAAAAAGTTACTAGATATACGGGATAAAAAAAATATAACATTGAGACAATTTTCTAATTAGGTTTCATTAGAAACTTTAGCTAGGTATCATATTATAGTTCTATGAAATATTTTAAAGTTAAAAGTTTAAAGCGTACCTGTTTATTCTTTTCATAATGAATTCCACTTAATAAAGTGCTACAATATGCTTTCTAAGTCATCGCACCCGGATTACTTATCAACGTAATTAAATTAGACAAAGTCGACGCCGCCCGCGTCTCATTTCACACACGCATTGCAATTCACACACCATAAGACTACCTACAGCCTACTTTAAAAAGTCAGAATCACAGTTTATTTTCCACGTGTATTTTCCTTAATGAATAACATATAACATAGCATTTTTTTACAAATTAACAGTTATTCGACCCAGTTATCGCTTCCATTACCTACCGTAATGACCTATGTATTATCAAATCGACTTTTAGTTATGGATAGATTCAGTATTTACAAAATTTAAATTACTTTAGACCTAGAGGCTTAAAACAAAATAACAATTTACACTAACAATTAAAAATGCTCGATAGATCGCCACACATCTAATCGGAACCCAAAATTAAATAAATTTTTCATTTACTGACTTTGCATCTACCGTACTTTTATAAATTTTAAACTCCGAATAGGGCCGAACCCAGTCGACCATAACAAAAGTATTTTACAAAGCTATACCTTACAACTAACACTTAAAATAAGTGACGCGGCTTACACATTATGTGAAACTATACAAACGCGTCGGGCAGTCGCCATACTACGCGATAACAATAAATATACTAAACGTTACATCACTATACGAGCGGTCTGTTTCGCAGAGGTATTCCGACGCAATTCCAAACGAATCATTCGGTTTAATATCAAACATTTCCACAGCGGCCGCACACCAGGTCGATAAGCTAACGAATCAAATAAAACGAACTTTCACAACCTGGCCGTATTTACAATGCGTTATTAAAGTAAAAGTTCATATAAAAGTCTATGTAGGCGAATTTAAAGGTCACATCCTTGGATTTAATGTCACAGTCCGTAGTTGTTAATTCTTAGACGGTTTTCAAAATAGTACTTGGTTAATCTGTGTAGAGGTTTTCCGTCGATAAGTTGTGTATGAATCCGGGCGGCACCGGGCCGCAGACTTCATACGGTAGCGATCACTATAAGCAAGTGGGCGATGTCAGCCACTCGGTGCATGAGATCTGGTGCGATTCGGTTCAGGTTCTCGTTCGCGAAATCGCACGATGGGAAGATGTGTACAGTGTACACGGCCTGTAAGAAATAACTCGTTATATTTCTAGATGTGTGTGTGTGTGTGTGTGTAATTATTCAAAGTAAATTAATATAGATTAATTATCAAAATTAAAGCAATGATGTTTTATAATGTACTTATGTGACGCCTAAAAGGTATAATTTTCTCTTTAAACATTATACTAATATGTTACAGAACACATACTGATCTTTGCAAATATTGCAAAAAAGATTTATGTGAATACCTTTTCACTAAATCCATCGTTCCATCATCAAGATTAAACAAGTCCCAAGAAGCAGCATATTATGACTAAGAATTTCATTTTCTTTTCTAACACTTGCTTAGAGTATTGTAACACGTGGCAATAGTGTTGTAACTATCGGCCAGTGTCAAAGTGATATTAAAACAATTGTCGGATATTTATCCAATCGGTATAGACAACTTTTTCATGTATATCATCGGAAAAACGATAGTCAACTTTTATTAAAGACCTGTTGCAATAAAACGAAAATCCACGATTTCCGGCCTTCACTTAAATTCTCCAATTACTCATACACAAGCACTTGCGACATAAATACACTATCAACACATCTAAAATCGAAACATAAAGAAATTACATAATTCAATTTAAGAGACACAACCACCACTTCTTGAGAGCACCAAAAGTTATTATCCTATAAATTATTATTATACAGTGGATTATGTCATAAATTACCTGCTGGTGCCCGGGCGGTGCGACGTTGACGATGCCGGCGGCCTGCTTGCGCTGCAGGTAGGTGATGAAGCCGTTGGTGAGGTTGTTGGACTGCTGAAGCACGTCCATGTGGTCGCGTCCGCACGGCAACGCCAGAAGAATACAGTGTTCGCTTTCCAGCTACACGAAAAAATTAACTATTATTAACCGCTCTTAATCTTCTCTTAACAAAATCTCCCTAAACTATATCTTATTCTTAGTCTATTGGATTTAGACCACTCGCATGGGAAGATTTGCCATTACCACCACGCTTGGCTAGCGGGGTGGAGATTGCGATCTCTTAAGGTACCAAACGCCTCACGCAGTTGGTATTAGTCACTACGACTTCTGGATGGTCGCGCAGGTGTGGATGTAATATTATATCGTATGTGACTAAGATTTAAAAGAAATAATAAAAGTAATAACATAAAACCTAACGCTAAAAAATCAAAATGTAACAGCCACGCATAATAAGAACAGAAATCTTAAAATAGTATAAAAGAAAATCGCAATTCTTCTGACTAGCAAAGCTAAGCAAAACTAAGCAAGATTCTTTATGGTTTTAATTCAGTTTTCGCTATTTCCTGAGGAAGGTTATTATTATGTATAAAACAACACACACATTTAGCTTTGACGGCCCTATAGAATAGTTGGTAGTAGTAGGTTAAATGATGAATTATTAGTGTCTATAATAGAGTCATTGTGGTTTATATATGTATATATGATTAACGTAAGTTCTGACCGAACAGAATAACATATTATAAATTAATATTTATTGATAAAACAGTAATTTTGAAGATCACAATAGATTATAAGTTTAATAGGATCCACATATAGAAACTTTACTTGTTTATTTATACTGTAAAAAAAAAATATAGTGTAACTGTTGAAGAGTTTGACGGAATCTCTCTTTGCGGCAACTTCAAAGACATGCGCCCGTTATATGCTGTTCCGGAGTAGACCATACGTGCATGGACTTCTCGTAAGTAATTAGCATGAGCTGATTACGACCCAGGAAATTGTTTGTACTTGTAAGTTTACAATTGTTGTCAGTCTTCACTATACATTACTTTCTAGTTCACTTTTAAATTATTTTATTTACATGAAATGTTTAACCTTTCTTATTGTTTATATTTAACTTTACACTTATGAATTACGTCAAGCTCAATACTCATTATGTACTCATTATTTATTGCCCTTTTATTATTTTTACGTTCAATTTCATGTTGAGGTCAGAGTAGAGGTGTGTTCTTTTGAAGACAAAATTATGGAGAAAGTACAAAAAGATGGCGCCATCTCTTTGTTACATTGTTATATAATTTTTAGTAGAGTTTTGTTATATAGTGTCGCCACAGCGCGCAGGGGGTGCGAGGGCCGGTACACTACGTCGAAATATGTTCAACCCACCTAGCGGCCTAACGGAAAAGCCTTCGAAATATCATGGCAATTTGTGAGCGACGAGGAATGCCACCAGACATACTCCCGGAGTGATTAAAAATTTTGTTACGAAAACCAGTTAGACTACGCTGAGCCGTATCTAATGGAAATTTGTAATCACTACCTTCCTCCCATAAGTAACAGGCGTACCTACTTATATTACTGATGTTTGTTATCACTCGATATCCAGGCACCATTTTTATCTACATTAAAACGCGTTCATGTTATTCTTGTTTCAGAGTACTGGTTGATAACCTGTTTGTCCTTCTTCATACTCACTACCACTTCGACTTTCGACTAATACGTAATCACCGCAGTGGAATAGGTGGAGAAGGCGTTGCCACATATCTACGTTCTTATATTCCTTTCACCGTTTTTAATATATCAGTAAGCTAGTCAAGGAACTCATACCATTACATTACCACTCCGCACTTATTGTTTCCACTCCGCAGTTATCTATCTGAGCATGTGTCGGACCTAAAAATCCTACTGCGAAAACATTTTTTGCAAACTTCAGAGAGGCAAAATTAGAAACATATTCGTACTGCTTATTTTCGGTCTACTCTTCTCTTGAGATGGTTAACCCGCCATGAAACTTTCAAGGCTTTTCTCTGTATCCATTCTTAGGATATCTATCTACAGGAATAAAGGAGGCCAGTAAATTTTATTCCGCCTCTATCACACGGCAAGAAGCTAAGTTAAGCTGCCGTAAGCTGAGTTTCGCACTTAATCATTAATTAAATGCCTAAAATTATATCGGATTGTTACGATGATATGACGATTTAGTTATCTAATCGCAATAGGTAACATGGGTGGTACCTTCATCTTGCGGTGCACCTGGTCGAGCTGCGCTGGCTCGAGGCGCATGCGCTGCGCGATGCGCAACAGCGAGGTGCAGCCGTCCGTGAGCGTGTCGCCCGCCACCCCCGGGTTACCGCCCACGAAATGCATCTGCACAGCAGCCGCGTCGTTCTTCAGCGCCAACAGGCCCTGCCACAGCACCGGATATCGCTGCAAAACCACAACGGATGCTATTAGCATTGTTTTGTATAACCACCGATATACTTGTATTACACTATATAATGCGGATTAGTCCTATCTCTCTCATGGTTGTCTAATACTTTGTCGATTGCACTGTGATTGTTTTAAAATTTCTCAAGGTAGGGGCGAATACTCAATATCGAAATACTGCTTCCTCATACCTCAGCTTGTCGGAGTTTAATCCGTTAAGAATCTATCGTCCTATATCGTAGATGCTTTCAAATTTAATAATTTTGGTTAATTTTAATTATTATTGTCAATTAAGCTAAGGGTAGCAGCAGAGCCGGGCGCGTGTACTCACCCTGAGCAACATCTGCAGCGAGTCGGCCTCGCGCGGCACCTGCGAGGCGTGCGGCGGGCCGGGCGCGGCGAGCGGTGGCAACGCGGCGGGCAAACGCGAGGCGTGCGCCGGCGGCGGCCGGCACCCAGCTTCGCACACTGTAACAAAAAACAAAAAGTAGTTTTATAATCTACAAAATCTTAAAAATCAACAATTTTTTTTTTTGTGAAAAGTATCTATAAAAAGGTTGCGCAGGCAGTTTTAAAAATTTATGTGTATTTTGTGTACAAAATGAAATACGTATATTAAATTATATGAAATAATTATGTAAAAGTAAAGTAGCAGCCTTTAAGTGCCCACTGCTAGGCAAAGGCGTCCTCAAATATCTGTGAGGTTATTGGAGCCGGGAAAGGCCCGCCACGCTGCTCCAGTGCGGGTTGGCTGACTTCAAATATTTTTTATTATTTCTCAGACATGCAGGTTTGATCATGATGTATACCTTCACCGCCGACTTTGAGGTAAATACAGCACTTAAATTTTTGCTATTGACAATTCATTCATTGCTATTAACAATTTTAGTGGTGCCGGCACTGGGAATTCTACCTGGGGTCACTCGCGCTCTATGAAACTAAAGAGAGCGCCCTGACCACTAGGCGACTACCACGACTTTTTTTATGTGTAATTATTATAGTTTTGTATTCGCGTACGATAATATAATTTATATGTATGTAAATATTTACACAAAATTACATTGTGTGTGTGTGCGCGCGCGTGTGTGTGTGCGCGCGCGTGTGTGTGTGCGCGAGTGTCTTCACGTGTGTGTGAGTGAATGCGTGTGTGTGCGTGTGTGTGCGTGTGTATGAGACGAGTTTAGTTACGCACGAAGCAAGCGATCAGCGGGCGCAGGTGAATGCGTGGGGCGCGGCACGCGCGCTGACGGCGGGCGTCGCAGCTCCAGCGGCGGCGTCGGTGCCTCTGAGCCCTCCGCGTCTAGTGACGACCTGCGCGTACAAGCTTTTACTTTCGAATGATGTTCAAATTACAATTATCGAAATAACTGCGATGAATAATAAAGTCATTCGATATGAGCAGAGTCTGCATCATATTTAACACATAATACGGGTGGGTATAACAAATTGACTTACTAGAAATATGCTAAAGGACTATCTAATATGGCATTTATTTTCATTACACCAATATTCTTTTTACCACATACTCTTAAACATAAATGCTCACAGATTAAATAATAAACAAGAACATATATTAAGCCATTCCTGATCAACTGAAAATATCCAATTTACCTAGTATAAGGTGAAGGTGTAGCCCGACTTTCATGTTGTGTAGCACGGAAATGTTGTTGGTACATTTGATAATGTTGATGAGAAAAGTGAGGATACATTCCGTCTCCCTGTGGAAATAATGACAATTTTATGACTTTTCTTTAATAGGTACAATTTGTCATACAAACATACGAAATTCAATTACTTTGTGGTATACCGAGGTAACAGGAGAAGTCTGTTGATGCGCGGGCGGAGGACTTCTCACTAAATCCGCAGACTATTCCGGATAGCGTGAACAGAATTACATTTAATGAAAGATCTCACTAATATACAGAATATAGTATAAATTTATAAATAAACGTAACGTGATAACATAACATAAAACTACAACAGATCTCAATTGAAATGATAACAATAGAAACTCACCAGAGACATTTGACCTTGAGGACTGATGGACGGCACACTTGTGATGGTGACTCGAGAAGCAGCTCCTTGATGAGAATTCATAAAAATTAAATAAAGTGCTTAAGATACAAATAAAAAAAAATAAAAAAAACCCAATAATAACGCTGCAGCCAAGAAATAAGCATGGAAGGAACGCTCACCAGGATGGTGGTGGTGGTGGGGCCCGACGACGGCAACCTGCTTGGCGTGGTGTGGAGGCGGCAGGTGCGCGCCGCGCGGAAGACTGGCGGCGCCTGCGTATGCGCGAGGCCGTGACCCGCCGGCTGCCGCCGCGCCTGCGCCGACACCCACGCCCACCCCAACACCCACGCCACCTACGCTGCTCACCGCGCCCACGCTAGCCATACAACGTACGTCCGCTTCGCTCTCGCCGCCCCTGTTGTTATACATTCGTTCACATCATTGATAAATCAGTTCGTTTTATTTAAATAAGAAAGAAGAGCAATTTCAATTTATTAAGCCATAAATAATACTCTACAAATATAAAAGATAACTAATTTTAAATAGTAACTACAAATTTAAAAGAATCATTAAGTTTTCATTCAAAAATAATATATGTACATGAAGAAAGTGAAAATTATGCCTCAAAATATTTAATAGTAAAAAATAACATATTATGTAATATCTATGTAAGATTTTAGGTGTCTCATAAAAGGATCAAAAAGTAATGATAAATTATTTGTTAAAGTGTTAAAGTCAACTAACCTCACGAGGACAGGTGTTGCACGATCGTTGGGTCGGAGTGTAGAGGGTAGGCGATGGGGAAGTGCCGGGGACTGTACTCTCGCATCGGTGGCTTCGGTAGCGCCTACCGGCATCATATTACCGGGTACGTTGTCCACGAGGCGCCGCGTAAAGCCAACATCACTAGGCTCACCCGGAGCCAACACAAAGTCCAGATTTCGAGGCTCGCGCAATGGTATTCCCAGCTTGTCGGCCTCTGCCGGCGCCCTGTCCGCCTGGTGTTGCGCGGCTCGCTCTGGCACGCCGGACACACCGGGGACGCCCGCCATGCCTGGCACGCCTGCCACTCCGGGCACTCCCGGCACTCCTGCCACATTAGGTGCCGCTACACCCATGATAGTAGTGGCCGATGCGGCCGCATCGAACGCGCTCGCCAACTTCGCACTAATTTCAGATATCATCTTTTTAGGCGGTTTTGTAATAGGAATTGGATTTGGATTTGGCGGTATAGCGATGACTGGTAATGTACTGGTTTTTATCACTGCCGCGAGTTCCGGTTCGGCTTTGCAAGCAACGGGTAGTTCCACAATTTTAGGTATCTTTACTTCTTTAACCGCATCTTCCTTTTTGAGTTTCTCATCACAACTGTCGACAGATGCATCCGACAAACTTCTGTCTCGAGTCCTTTTGACGCCTCTTGGAGACTTTCTTGTGTCTGCGTTTTGTGTCTTATCTGTCTTGGGACCGGCTTGCTTTGTTTGCCGGCGTCTATAACCTTCCTTTGTTTTAGTATGGATTGTAGAACCTTTAACGACATCATCTATTACATCATCTATTGTAGTGCGTTGAACATCTTTCTCCTGCAATCTTCTGGATTTCCTCGTGTTCGATGAGGGAGATGCAAAACTTTCAACCTTATCTTCTTTGATTGCTTTTTCATTATTTTTAACTTGATCTTTAGAGGTGATACTAAGTGTTGACGAGGTAAGGATATTGGAGTGACCTGAAAGAGGACTTTTAATAGTGAGAATTAACCTAGGCCTAGTCTCACTTTTATTGGGTGAAGTAGTTGTTTCATCACCAGAATCTTCATGGAAGTCATAAACATCTCCAGGTATATTATTTATATTACTATTAACCAGGCTCTTTATTTGATTATCTACTTTTACTCGCCCTCTACCACGTTTGCCAGAACCAGTTCCTCTCCCAGGTTTTGAAATTTGCCGAGTTTGTACTCTGTCTTGCTTTCTGCCAGCTCTCTTACCTCTTATATTTCGACCACCTCGTCTAGCAGCTGGGGTTGCTTTGTCAGTATTTAACTCTTCGAGTTGGTTATTCTGGTTGCAATCACTTTGATTTTCCGATGATTTCGATGACTCAGTTTCGAAATTGTTAGAAATAACAGGATAAGATAAAACCGACGAATTCATTTCTTTGGTTTCAATGTTAACAGCACTTCTATCTTCATTCAATTCTATACTATCGTTACACAAAGAATCAACTTTTTTAATGACCGATTCTATGTTGACATCCTTTGCTGACCAATAATCATTTTCGTCAATATTTTTAGTTTGGTTATCAGATAGTAAATCGCTAGTATAGGTTAATGCTTCTTCTTTGTTTAAATTTACTTTGTCTGTTTTATACACTCTATCAGGTTCAACTTTAGTATTGGTTAATAGATAACTATCAGTTGGTTCCCTTTTAACCGATTCTTCGCTTTCCTTAATAATTAAATCTTTTGACACATTCGTTATATCAAGATTCTCTTTTTGGCCATCAGGGTTTTTATTTTTATTTTCTTTGATATCCAATGTTACACTCTTCAACACAGATTCTTCTAACGCGTGTTCATTATTTTGACTTTGAGTTTTATCAGATAATTTTACGCTATTTTTTCTTTCTCTACAGTTTGTTACCAAAGTTACTGTTTTTCCAACATTAACTTCCAGCTTCTTATTTGGATCATTAGTTATTTTAATTTCATTTGTGTTATCTTTTAACAATTCTTCAAAATCTGTTTCACATTTATTTATATCTTCTCCTAGTGAAACTGTATGTTTATTTTTATATTCTTTTTCGTAATCACTTGAAATTGAAGAAACCGAATCATTTTTGTCCCCCATCACATTTTTCTTGTCATGTAAAATATTATTTGCTAAAGATACTGCGCAACTGTTATCTAAATTGTCTGTGTCATTTTTCACATTAATTCTTATGGCTGATTTTGATGCTGAGGTGGGAGTCAATAACAATGGTGTCATTATAACATTTGTAAGACTTTTAGTCGTAATAGCCCCAGAATTGGAACCATCTGTCTTAGTTAAAACTGTTGGTGGCCTTACAGCTGCAACGGATAAAACTGACGCTGGAACCTTATTGGTATCTAACTGTATTACATTACTAAAAGATGTCGTTGTTAATATCCTTTGAGAATTTAGAGTATGTATCACATTGGATCCTTGTCCTCTATTTATTGTATTTGCTTCTTGAATGGTACACATAATTGGTTTTGTCCCACTTTGAATTATAGATGCTACCGGATGGCTGACATTAGCAACATGTAATATAGGTTTAGAACTAAAAGGAATATGATTATGCTCTGATCTTTGCGTTTGGGTAGTATCATGTTTATCAGAAATTTGACTCTTATTTATTAAAATTTTATTTCCAACATGTATAGCGTTTTGCATTGACATAAAACGATTTTGTGCCATGACAGTATTTGTATTTGACTGTAAACGAGTAGGTGACAGAATTATTTTTGAGCTTTCATTTATATTTTCTGTAATGTTTCGTACCTCATTTTTTCTACCGTCTCCCGTAATTATTTTCGGTTGATGCATAACTGTAGGGCTACTCACGGCAATCGTTTTATTTTGTAGAAGATTATTTATGTTCATTTGTTTTGAAATTGGAGCTAGAACTGGTGCAACTGGCAAACGATTTAAATGTATTGGTGCTCCTTGTGTTTGAACCAACACTGAGTTTGGCCTGTTAGGAGATACCATAGTTCTTGCACTAACAGGTATATGCATTGTTTGTATTGGGCTTAATGGTGGTTGCTGCATTCGCACTACAGTCACTTGACCTGGCGATCTTTGATGTAATGAATTTGGTGATCTTATACCAACAGTATTTAAATTTTGAGATGGACTCAAAATGGTCATATTTGTTAATCGTGGTGTAGTCATACTATCTCCTTGAGGATTCGCTTTTGGACTAGATAATCGAGGGTCACAGCTTGTCCTGGGCGAAATTACTATACTTTGTTGTTTTTGGTACAGAATATGAGATTCTGGTATTTTAATAGTGGGAGACTGCATATTTGCAACTTGTGGACGTATCATTTGATTAATTACTTGATACGGTGCACTTACTCTGGCTGTATTGATGATTGGTCTCAATGAATTATTGATCTGATTTGTAGGTGATTTTATTTGAACAATGTTGGTTGTAACGTGTGTAGGTTCATTTAGTAACTGCGGCTCCAGTATCTTTTTATTAGTTAATGTCCAAGATGTAATCACCGGTGTAGCAGTAGAGGTAGAAGTAGTATGTTGCATCGTGTGTTTCGTAGGTGAGGTAAGTTTCATGCTGGACTCATTATTTTTAGTATCCTTTGTTTGAGAACTAATTTTATGGACAACAATTTCCTTCGGTTTCGAAATTATAATATTAGATACTTCTTCTGATTTACTTAGGTTGACCTTAGAATTATTATTGAGAGATTGATTCGTTGCGATTATATTTACAGGTAACCTTTCAATAGCATCTTGAGTAGTTTCTTCAGCATCCTCTGTATCGGTATCAATTAATAAGAGGTCATTATCAGAAACTGGGGTTTCAGGTTTCATTTCCATTTCACTTGCATTTAAATTCTGTACAGCTTGTCTCATTTCTTCTGCATCTTCTTCCGGAATATTATCGTTTTCAATAGCAGTACTTTCAATTTCGATCTCACGGGCACTGTTACTTTCAACCTCTTCGTAACAACTAGCAAACGAACTTTCTTTGCCACCAAAACTTTCCCCTAAAAGTGCAGCCACAGCATCCTCAGTTTCTTCTTGTGATATTATTGCTCTCGGCTTTTCTTCAACTTTTTTATCGACTATACTTGAATGGGAATCAATTATTTCTATAGATTTTTCTGAATCTTTATCTAAATTTGAAATGCTGCGAACAGCATTTTCGCTATCATCAATGTTAAAACTTGATAGAAAAATATCTTGTTTGTTATGTTCAATGTTAGGCGGAATAGGATCTTTAGGCAATGGGACTTCACTGATATCTTGAATAGTATTATTATATGGTGGTGGCATAGGAATTTCATTTACCTCAATAGTTTTGATGTGTTGAATATTATTTTCTGTTTCCACAATTAAAATTTTAGAAGTAATATTTTCACCATCATTTTTCTTATCATCTGAAGATAATAGAGGTGGTGTATCAGTTAATCTAGGAAGACTCGGTGACTCTGGAAGTGACTTGAAATCATCAGATTTATCAGTTGTTCCTACCTTCTGTATCTCTGCTGGTAAAGGTATATCTTTTAGTAAGGTTTGAGGAGATAAATCTTCTTTTTTTTCCGGCAACATAATTTCTTCCAACTTACTACCTTTATCATGATGGTAAAAGTGATGGTGCTCCCTTCGGTTTTGACGATCTTCCTTATTTTTCTTTTTCTTTTTTCTCTTCTCTCTATCTCTAATCTCTTTTTTAAATTTGTCATAGTGTCTGTCATTTGATTTGGAATAATCCATTTTTAAAGAAATTTCTTCATATTTGTGATCACTTTGTTTAACTTGACTTTCAAATAATTCAGCTTTTACACGGTTATTTTCTTCATGACTTGTTGAATCAGAAAATAATCTGGCTTCTATAGCTTTACTCACAGCGTCAACATCTAAGCTATTATCATCATCTTTGACTAAATATCTTTTATCTTTCCGTCTTTTCTCCCTTCGTCGTTTGATGTCATCTTTATCAATACTCTTTGCTTCTTCTGCACTTGTCAATGTTTCTATTTTATCACTTTGAATACAAAGTGTAGATACAAGATCATGTGTAAAATCTAATTTATGATTGATAGGCTTACGGCTGTCTCTTTCTTTATCTGAGTCGTCGGATAATGGTCCAAAAATATCTTCCATTTTTCCATCTTTTTTTACACTCGGACACAATTCTTGCAGTAACTCGAAAGAGTGATTTGGTGATTTTTTATCTTTTTTCAATTTTGCTTTTTCATCTCTTAATTGACCTTCATCAGTGTCAATACTTTCACGAATCTTATCCCTACGCTTCTCCTTTTTAGTACAATGACGCCGCATCTTTTCTGAATTCTTATGTTTAAAATCACCGTCGTACTCATTATTGCTCTCTAACTTAACTTCTTCGTCCGAAAACGACATTTTGTGTCTCTTTTGCTTCTTTCGGTGTTTTTTACGAATTTCTGAAATATTGCGGTTTGATGTTAGTGATTCTGTTTCAGACGAAAGATCATTCGATATACTTTTACCAAAATGTAGTTGATAATCATTGTCAATTTCCCGGCACTTTAACTTATGATCATCTGAATCAGACTTGCCAAATAAATTAAGGAGGGAAGTCTTCTTAATCTTATCTTCACATAATTCTTTTAAAATATTGTCATTCTCTTTACTGCCTTGCAACGAATCAGGATCAGACATTAATTCTTTTTTTATTTTAGGAGCAAAATCAGGACTTCTAGAAACATTCCTTCTTGAACTGTCATCGTCTGATGTATCAGACATAATGCGTGTTCTTGAATTTTTTCGTGATAACTTATTACGAGAATCTTCTTCAGTTGTTGGTGCACTGAAATAATCAATGGACTTTATACGATCGTAGTCTAAGCTAGATGCATGAGATTTTTCGCGTTTCTTACTGTGAAGGACGATTTGCTCATCTTCAGAAGAACTATCCATAGAATTTTTGAGTGATTTCCTTCTGTCATGATCCGAATCACTGTCTTCATCCCAACTTGACCTTTTCTTTTCTTCGCGTTTTGCTCTACTTTGCTTTAACTGACTAAATTTAGCTTTAATTTTTTCTTGACGCTTTTCTTCCTCCTGTTTTTGCATATTCTTGCAAGAACGGGCTTTAACTTTATCGTACATTGATATATACGTAGGTTCATCATCGATAATATCAAAAATAGAATGTTTCTTAGGTTCATCAGAATCAGAACTATCAGAACTATGTACTGGTTTACGGTTTTTGCGCTTATTGTGGTCATGTTTTTCGTCTTTGCTTCTACGATCAGTTGAAATGCGTTTTTCTCGAGCTGATTCTTTTCTTTTTTCCTCGTTTTTGTGTTTTTTGTCTTCTTTGTGTTTGTTTAATAATTCCGCTTGCTGCAATGCATCGTGTTGCATTTGCAGTTCCTGAATCTGCTGCAATTGTTGAATGCGTTTTTTCTCTTTCATTTCTTTTCGAAGAGCTTTTTGTTTTTCATCTTCTTCACTGGATCTTAATTCTAAGGTGGCGAGAAAGTCTAAATCATTTTGTAAGACTTCTGAATTTACAACGGAATTTTCAATAATTTTTTCATCATTATCATCCTTAGAACTTTTTCTGAGATGTTTGGTTTTCTCGCATCCTGTAATATCTCTACTTTCGGTATCCTTAATTTCTGCAAGGCTATCATCGGGTGGTTTCACTTGATTTTTCTTATCATCTTTAGTTTTGCTTTCTATTATTTTTGCAAAATATCCTTTATTGAATTTCGTTGTCTTGTGCCTGTCAGTACTACGAGAATCTTTAGAATCTCTTCTTTCAAGGCACTTTGTATCGTTCTTACACTTCTTTATCTCTTCGTTTAGGCAATCAAGACTATCTTGCGATGATAATCTTCGCTTATGACCAATATTTGGAGGTAAGCTTGAGCTAGAATTTAAGCGTTCCTTACGCTTACAGTCGATTCCGGACGAATCTAGGGAATAATGCCTTTGTTTCTCGTTAATTTCCGTTTTAGATTTAGAGCTATTTCCAGAAGTATTATCAGACTTATTCTTTAATTGCCCTTCTGCATAATCTTCTTTTGTTTCAGTTTTAACTTTAGATTTATTATCAGACTTTAGTTCACTTGCTTTTTGTGGTAAATCTTTTTCTACGTCAAGCTTAGCAACAAATTCGTGGTCTAATTTTAGTTTGGGTTTGACTTCTTCCTTTCCCTCATTACTATCTATGTCTTTAATTTTAGACGAATCGTGAGAAGCCCGTGAAGTGGAGGAATCTGTAGAATCTTTGCGACATAAATCTTTGGACGCGTCTTCTTTAAATTTTCCATTTTTTGAATCATGATCTTTTCTGCTATGATCACGTTTAGTATCTATATTATCTTTTTTAAATCTATCAGATTTGTATTTATCCTCTTTTTTCGATTTATATAATGATAATTCAATTTCGATCGTTTCTTTTCTTTTATCCTTTTTATGATTTTCATGACGCACCTTATCATCTACATGTTTTGTTCTTTCACTATCTCGACCGTTTTTATCTGTAGATTCTCTTTCAATTTTAATTTTATCTGGCTTTTCCGAATGAGATTTATGACTGATAATATCTTCCCTTATTTTTCTGTCCTTATCGTGCTTTTCTACTTTTATATTTTTCTTGATTCTTTCCCTTTCAAAATCGTATTTATCCTTTTCCAAACGCTCCTTACAGACTTTTGTCTTGTCGTGATCACTTCTAAGATTAACTTCAAGACTTTTTGTATCCGAATGCTTTTTATCGGCAGGGCTTAAAGGTATACTACCAAACTTAGAGTTTTCTGCATGATCTAATTGTACATTCTCCTTTTCAAATGTGTCAATGTTAAAAGAGTCAAACGTGTTTGAATTACATTTTTCTTTACTCTTGTCGTTATTTTTAAGTTCCTCTTTTACTTCTATTTTTTTGTTTGTGTCTACATAGTCTACTGCGTTCAAATGGTTTGATGGTGCCGCTTCACTTGTAGTAATACCTTGTATATTAAAATTATTAAATAACAGAGAACAGGGAACTAATTTATTGTCACAGTTTATGTTAGTTTTTACATCATCATCTCTAGATATTTCAGATTTTATGTGATGTCCACGTTTGAACAAATAATCTTCTGATGCTCGTTTACCGCATGGTGTTTCAAACTTCATAAATTCCTCTTTCTTTATACTTTGATTCATTACATCAGCATCAAAATGGTTACATTTAATTGTATTGTCATTGACATATAACTTTTCAGTGTGGTTAAAAATTCTTTCAGCTTTTATAGTATTCAACAAGTTTGGTAATTTGTCTTCAATTCTTTTTATGTTTTCTTCAACTTGAAGTCCATCTTGCAGAGTTAAACACTTTTCTCTGCTTTGAATATCAGAATCTATTTTATCAAAGCAATCTTTTACGACATCTGAGATATACGATGTATTAGTATCATCCTCTTTTGGGATGAAACTAAAATCCCTTTTCCCTTTTTCGATTTCTCGCTTACATTCCTTTTCTTGGTCCAGTCTATCCCTGTCAGAATTTGGTGACGATTTGCGATCCATTATTTCAGTCTGTAATTTGTCAACAGAAGGAGTTCTTAAGCGAAGTCTTAAATCAAGTCTATAATCACTCTCATTGAACTTTCCTAATCTCTCAAGTCGATAAGGTCGCTCCGGCCTGTTGAGACGCGGGTCAGCCGGTCGGTCAGGCGATTCCAGTTCAGAGTCCGGAGCCGGCGGGTGCGAAAGAAGCGGTAGCGCACTGGCGGGCAGCGCCGCAACCGGGACGGAAGACATCGGGCCAGGCACCGTTGTCGGCAACAACGGTATGTGCGGTGGATGCGACGGGAAAGGGTAGCGCAGCGCACGCGAAACGCACGAAGGTGGACGCGCTTGGGGACTGCCACCTGGGCTCGGCGCTCGCGTCGCTCCTTCTAGCCGTTCAGAGTCTTCGTCGAAAACTGAGCGCTTAGCGAGAAGCGAACGTACAACATCAGAGGGCTTGACTTCGTTGATGTCGATTTCGAGAAGCCTGTGACGGAGACGGGCACGATCGGGCGCATCGGCCTGAGCGCGCGAACCGCTCCACTTCTCGTATTTTTCGTCTAAACTACGTATTCGTTCTTCAAGAGAAGGGGAGTGCGGTGCGGATCCAGTGCTCGACGATGAAGCCGAAGGCGGACGTGGCGGAGAATCCGGCGCCGGCGCGGGCGCGGGGGAAGGGCGCGGCGTAGGCGGCGCAGTGCGCAGCAGTTGCGCCGCGAATTTAGGCAGCGGCAGGCTCATGGGTAGCGGCGGTCTCTCGCGCGGCGGTCGTCTAGGCTCCACGGGCAGGGCGTCGGGCTCGTCACGAAGCGGAGTGCCGGCACGCGAGCCACGCGACTCCGAGCCATCCCGCCGGCGCCGGTGCCGACGCCGCGACATGTGTCCCGACCCCGCACGAGACCCCGATCGTGATCGACGCGAGCTCCCGCCGACACTTCTGTGCCGTTCCTGTTTTATAATGTTAAATCATAAATAACAAAAGATTGAATATTATGACATGCCCTGAACTATCAAATTTTCTTGCAATTTATGACAGCACAGTAAACATTATAGTTCCGCAAGGGTACGCGTGGCAAGAAGTAAAGTAGAGATAAGGGAGAATTATCCTCCCCTGCACGTGGTGCCGCCCCTAGTTAACAAACGAGGTTTTGGAAACCTAATGATGGCGTTATCATGAATGCGTTATCGTTCGCAAAACTATCCAAATTTCCCAAACATAAATCCAACAGACTATTTGTGTGCTCACTAACCCCTTAACCAGTATGGTGAATATGGGCAAACCTTTCAAGAAATAGATGCCGGCTATTGCTGACGCTTACTAAGGAAGACTTATGTTCAGTAATGGACTTTAAACGATGAGATGATGATCAAAGTGATCAATTTTGCTGTATCGGATGCAATGCTGATGCGATAAGATCAGAAGGGGAGAACCCTTCTTCTGATCTTATACAGTGTCATGTCACGGACAATTTGTTGACAATTTTTTTTTACTGGATTTTAAACCCAAGACACATCACCCAAATAGTCAGATACCCTAGCCACGAAAACCATACGGATATCATAATAAAAATAGTCCTCTTTGTTGTGATGGGTCAGCGATGCGATCAAATATTCCAGAGGCGACATAACAGCGTAGAAACCAAGAATAACATATCGCGTAATGCATTAGTTAAGATTTTATTACGTTTCACGGGTCAGTAATGAATTGATGATTGATATTTGATGATGCAACATAACATGGAACTGCGATAACCTGATCATTTTGGATATTATGTACTATAATGCCTGTGATGACATACGGAACTAAGACTTGGTCCTTCACTGCAGGCCCTATGAGGAACCTCAAAGTTGCTCAGCGCGCTATGGAAAGGGCTATGCTCGGTGTTTCTCTGCGTGATAGAGTCTGCAACGATGATATCCCCAGCAGAACTAAAGTAACCGACATAGCCGTAAGGATCAGCAAGCTGAAGTGGCAATGGGCCGGCCACATAGCTCGCAGAACTGACAACCGTTTGGGAAAAAAGGTTCTCGAGTGGCAGCCACGTACAGGCAAACGCAGTGTAGGACGACCTCCCACAAGATGGAGTGACGACCTGCGCAGTGTTACGGGAAGTCGATGGATGCAGGTGGCTCAGGACCGAGCTTCGTGGCAATCCTTGGGGGAACATAGGCCATGTTCAGCAGTGAACTTGTGATAGGCTGAAATGATGAACTATAATTATATTCCACATGGACAAACAGTAAACAATGCGGCTAAAATCTTACAGCTATTCACATCTCAGAAAAGAACGGAGATTCATTCACAGAAAAAAATCAAGTTATTAAAAAGATTTATCTCTGCAGATCCATTCTTAAAATGTTCATTTCCAAAATAATTGAATAATAACGGTTTAAATGAACATCGGATTCAATATATTATAGTTTTAGTAGTAGTCTCTGGCTTCAGCGGCGGGGAATTCCGAAAGTATTGTAACTTAAATCCCTGTCAACATTAATAAAAAATAATTTCCACGTACATGTATTGGGTTTTATCAAGTAAGTGATTATTATCTAATCTATGGTTAACGAAACCTTGATTATCTGATATTCCCTCATTGCTGAGGGTCGTGACTTCTTTTCATTAATCACTTAACGGTAATAATGTTCTTAGGATAATTGTGCGGGGGCTTCCAGATCCTTTTGTTTAACATCCAACATTCACTCACAATTAGATAATAAGAAAAATTTCCTCCCTAAGGAATGATGAGACACAAGTGCCTCTTACAATCAGAACCAGACAGTGGAAGGTTCGGGTGCGATAAATGGGACACATTTTATCCAGACGCAAATTCTTCAATGTGTTGAAAATGAATTTGTTGCTTTACAGGTAAGATTTTTGTTATTGCTTGAGACATTATTTGGCGCGAAAGCGCTTTATATAAAACATAATACAATAATTATAAGGATCATCCACTGTTTCTAATTATATGGTCGTATATATGTACCACTGTATATAAATAGCTCCATATAATAATTCATTATTCATAAGAAGATGAATTGTCAATAAATATTATATTTTTATTTTAACCGACATACATACCTTTGAGTGTTTTCGATCCTCCGGGCTGGAGTCTCGCCTATGTCTGTGGGTACGATGGGGTGACACTACAACGGACTGTAACCGATCTTCGTAAGGAGTCTCGTCAGTTTGAGGACTCGAACCTAACTCTTCATATACCCTACATAACAATAAAATAAAACTTATGTTATTTAATAATAAGTTGTTCATGTTTTATCACTATCAAAATATAATCGTCTTGTCTGTTTCAAATAGACAAAATGTGAATCATCTCAAATATTGTCGATAGTAAATATACTTATTTCAAGAAAGGAAACAGATTCAACTACATATTATAAATAAAATTATACCTCACCTGTATCGCCGATCAGCCGCATATTCTGCCGGGTCGTAATGTTCATGTGTTGGAAAGCGCGGCGTTCTAGAAGAAGCGCGACCAAAGCTCGGCGCACGCGTTCTTGTTCCATCATATCTATTCACAAATGACAAGTTTATGTAATTCCTTTAATGTTTAAAAGGGAGTTATAGTTGGAATGAAATTTGTACACCAACCGAAGTTGTTCATGCCTCGTCGAAGGTATGTAGCGCGTGTTGAGATCACCCGATAACCTCTCCGATCCCGGCAAAGAATTTCCTCCTCCGTGCTTTTCTAGTTGTTCGTAGAAAGCCTCCTAATAAATGAACAATAAGGTTATTGAGAATAATCATTATCACAATCTTACAATAGGTCAAGCAGGGTTCAGTGATTTAATTAAACCTGTAAATATATTTATAATTACAAATGTTTAATAATCAGTCAAGAAATTTTTTTTCTACAGAAATGAACCACCTAGTACTTTTTTTACTTGAATCTTAAGAAATTGAGGACATGTGAAGTCCGCTAATCCGTATTGGAGCAGCGCGGAGTATCGTACTTCCCGGCTGCAAAAACCCTCTCAAAAATGAAAGAAGCTCTTTGCCTCGCAGTTGGACATTTAGATGCTGCTGCTACTATACTTTTTGTTTACTCGAATCTGCGCTTAACTAAAACTGAATTACGCTAGTTTATTGTGTTACTCTGGTAATGATGATAATGATGACGTGATATAATGTTTTTATTATAAGCAGGTATTGGAAAATGTTGCCACTGATGACGTTTCTACATGAAAAACAGTATAAAGTAACTAGGATAGATATGCAATGTACTGTGTGACTTTTACATGGTTACGAAGAGAACTAATGTTATTTCGTTAACAAAATCTATTGGTAGTAAATACATTTTTTTAAACAACGTTTATTTTTTAGATTTTTTTTTATTTGTTTTTGATTTTAGAAAAATAATCGAAGCTCCGTTGTAAGAGTTCATCAGTAGAAAAAAAATATCTATTTACTGTTAATGTCCTTACACTCCCATAAGCTGCGTAAATAAAGCTATGACGAGCCGCTAACAAAATTATTAACCAATGATAATGCACAAAAAGAGGCAGAGTGGTCTGCCACCCCCGCCGCAGGGTCCCGAAAGGCAAGTAAGCGCGAACGCAATTGTTTCTACAGTTTTGCCGCGTGGTACTGGTAAAAAAATGTTAGTTAATGAAGTATCGTGATATATTTAGACACGCCTTGAATTACGCGGTTTGTATTTCTCTACTTATACAATGGTCTTACTACTCTTTATCCGAGAAAAGTACGAGATTTAGGAAAGGCCAAGGCCCAGAACCATAAAAAATTACATATTTGAACGTGGTAGAGCCAAGCGGCGGCTTTAGCCGCTGCTCGAATGGGCCGACTCGACCGGATTGGTACCACGGCCTCGCAGAATACCGGCGTGAAGCATCTTGTGCTTCTGCGTTTCGTTCGGTGAGTGAGGTAACCGGAGGCCCACACCCCCTTCCCATCTCCATCCTCATCCTCCCTCCTATCTCCCATACCCTTAAAAGCCGGCAACGCACCTACTTCACAACGCACTTACTTCCGAAGTACGTGAGCAACGGTAATCACTTACCATCAGGTGAACCGCATGCTCGTTTGCCGCCTTTCCCATAAAAAAAAACAAACCTTGCCCCTCATGAAAAGTTGAAAATTATTTGAAAACTGCATTGAAATCCACATAAAAGTATAGAAGTTACACAAGCAAACGCTAATTGCGAATTTGTTTTATACACTATTTAAAGATAAAGGTTACTGGTGTACACGATTGAAATATCGTTAAATATCGCAGTGTTTCGGTGTGCGTAAATGTTGCGTTCGCGCGCATCTGTGTGTGAGTGTGTGCGTGTGACCTGGCACTCGCGCGAGGCGTAGTCGACGGCGAGGCGAGGCTGGTCGGGCTCGGCGGCGGAGGCGAGCGCGGCGACGCGGCGCAGCTCGCGTACGGCGGCGCCGGCCGCGGCCGCTTGCTCGAAGTGCACGAGCGCCGCTCCCGCCGCGCGGTCCACGCACACCGACGTGGCCGCGCCGCACCGCGACACCGCGCTCAGCACCTGCGCCACCGCAAACCCTCCTTCTATTATCTACAGGCTACATGTCACCGTACCGCCTCGGTCTTATGCCTCGTTGAAACGATGATAATTCACGCACTCATGCAGTTTAAATGATTCTCGCCTAGCTCGTACAAGTTTTTTTGCTGGAGTGCCAGAGGCGTCCCGCACCGAATTAATTGGAGCAAATAAAACTTTTACGTGGGTATTGAGGGTTTATCGTTGTTAATAGCATTATGGTGAATGGAATGCTGTGCAAATGACTAAAGTTAATCTAGTTATATGACACAGATGGATTGTGTTTTCATTTCTTTATTGTGTAACTAAGCAAAACAACAACAACAACAACAACAAGTCGGTCCATCTTTATAATACAGAGAGAGAAACGAGGAGCAAACGAGATTTTGAATAACGTCCACTCTTCTATCTGACGAGCGCGCCACGAATACGACTCGTCTCGTCAACTAAAATCTCGCATTGTGTCAATCAGTATACCTACTTATCACCGATACATTTAATTTTTCCACCAAACGCGAATATTCATGCTTGAATGAAGGTATGTTTTTTTTTCATCATCACTACTTTAAAGAAAGCTTGTAGTAACCTTATCTTTGTATTAATTTTCTTCAATGTGTTTTACTTTAAAAATCTTATGGTTAGTACACAGGATAAATGACTCAAAAGACGAGATTGAACCACGCGGTTGTCACCAACAAAAGAATGGATTCATGTTATCATTACATAGATGGATCAGGTACTGAAATTCAAAAAACACTGCATTACCGAAATAAAAGGTCGGGGAAAAAGTTTTTCGTATTTTATATACTAATTCAAGATATTTTTTATTATAGTTTATTTAAATTTGGTTATAATATATATTGCGCCATTTTGTAGGTAATTACATAATCCCGTTGCTATAGAAATTATGGGACTTCTGATCAAAAAATTTAGTTTCAACAGTCCTCTCTTGACGTTAACCTAACACTACCTAAAGAATTTTGAAGAAACAAGTGGATGCTTTAACACTTCCCAACAAAGCTAAAGAGCGGCTTAAAGACTTGTTTGACGTGGCGTTATCATGATGACAAATCACACCCTTTCTTTTGTTGATCAATTCTGGCCGTTTTTCTCTATTTCTTGATTGAGTCTCATCAGCTGTTCGCAGCAGAGATCAGATCTCAGAGAGAGAGAGAAGCTCATCATAATGAACGATGCCCTTCCAATCCCACCACCCAGCATCGCCTTATTGCGAGTTAATCCGGGTTTCACTATAGTCTGCAGAGCTTGACTACCTTTTTATCAACCCCTAAGCTATGTCTTAACTACTAATATGCTGATAATTTTTTAATTTTTTGTAATAAAACTTCAAAATATATCGGATTTCTTCGTTAGATTCACTCATTTTGGCGGGCAGAAAAACAATAGAAAAATGGCGAAAACCGTTTTTACTTATTAGTTTTCTGTTTTTAAATGTCATCTATTTAACTGTATCAAAACCAGCCAGATACTAACAGTACAACCAAAGATTATTTTACCTCATTGTTCTACTCACAAATACGAAAAAACTTTTTACTCGACCTAATATTACACTTACAAGAAATTATTACTTTTACACACCTGCTTTTCAGTGTGTTCAGTAAGGCCATCGACCCATACACAGGTGGTAGCTACTGGCTTCCCGAAGCCGAGTTTAACCCTCGATCCGCCAACATACTCTCCATCCATAGCACGGATAGCTTCCACAACGCTGGATATTGACTGGTACTGGCAAAAGGCGTAACCCGCACCCCCACCACTGCCCTTCTTAATGTCAATCTCAATTATTCGTCCATAGTGCTTAAACTTATCCCTCAACTGTTGTTGTGTTACATCCTTCTCTAGATTACCAATAAATAAGGTTCTGGTTGCCTGCAAACAATATAATATATTATACCATTAATAATCATTATAAATAATTAAAATATTAAAAAAATCTTTTAAAATTATAATTATTATAAATAAATATTTGCGTCATATAAAAATTAAAACGTGACTAAGTCTGAACATATTGTTCCTACTTACCAATTATTCGGGCAAATAAACTTGTCGTCATTTACATTATAAATACCCTTAATTTCATAGAACAAATTGCACATAATTTGTTTTTGGGTTGATGAAAAAAAAATATTTCTTTCAGTATAACTACTTTCAAAAACTATCGGAAATTTTAGCGCTAGACACATTAAAGTGCCACAAGTTTGTACGCAAACATTAAGGCTACTCGTCTTACTCTCCTTTTATCCAAAATTTCATATAGGTATTGCGACAACATCAGAGGTATTATAGTACTGACACTACTAAATTACTTATTTAATTAAAAAAACAAATAATTAATGTTGCACAAATATTCACTTCAGCTACGTCATCGTCGATTTAACTGCGGAAAGACTAGAGGTCTATCGTTTAATTTTTTATTGGTTTAACAGCTGCTGCAGTCGTGCAGATAACTAATATAGCAGTAGTCCTCTACTGGACTATAGGGAAGGATTGGCCCTAACCGTCACGCTTGGCACGCGAGTTGATGATTGCAGTGCCTGAGTTGATGTGACTGATATCACAGATCTGTATAATTTAGATCTATGTTTAGAATTAGATCTGAGGGCATCACAGTACACCACACCACAAATATATAATTCTAAGACTTACAGATAGGCATTTACCTTTTTTTTATATGTATGATTAAAAATATGATTGCTTCTTACCTTGGGATGGTATTCATCAATATCAGTCTCGTAAGGTTTGGCGGACTCGGCGTCCTCGTCGCAGTTCTGGTGTGGTGCCACTGAGATCTTGCAACCGAAAAACAGTTTGTCCTGCGAAACTTCAAGCGCCTTATCGACATCGGACGGTTTTTTGAAACGTACGACTGCATACCGGTCGGCATTCTGCCCCACAACCTTAAACATCAAAGGAACTTTATTAAATATATAAAATTTTTAGCCTAATATTATCAAAAGATTTGAAAACCCCGAAAAAAGTTTTATTGTATGTTATTTTTTGGATTAACAACAAGTTCTCATACCGAAATTAACAGTGCAATATCCGGTTACAAAATCATGATAATAACATGCAATATGACCATTACAAATAAATTATAATAACCTTCACCCAAACCACCTTGCCGTGCTTCTTGTACTCGTGATAGAGGCCGTCCTTCAGCGAGCTGTCGGTCGACCGAGTCGGCAGGTTACGTACGCAGATCGCGAGAGGTCGCCCGTTCGCCGTCGATGCCCACTGTTATATAAGACTTGGTTAAAGTAAAAATTGTAGCAATCTACAACACAGAAAGCGGAAAATTTTAAATAAAAAAATAAAGTATCGTAACACTTAACGTTAACGCGCGTATGCCGAATTCGGAGATATTTTCCACCAAAAGTATCAGAATATTTAATGTATTCCCACCTTACACCTCCTAACTGTGAATGGGGGAGGGGTGGGGAGGGGGAGGGGAGGTGATGGAGAGGGGGTGGAAGAGTGGGCCTCCGGTTACCTCACTTGCCGAACGAAACGCAGAAACACAAGATGGCTCTACCAGCGACCCATTGCAGCAGCAAAAGCCGCCGTTTGGCTCTTATCTACTTTACCTCAAATTGGAACAGCTATTTTATTTTCTCCAATTTTTATTATTATTTTTTTTATACAAAAACTGCTTTTACCGTAGTAGTATTTCGATAAGAAATACACAATAACATTATTGTAAGATCTATTTTTTAAAAATTGGTTTCAACAGGAAAAAAAAACTTCATTGTCAAGATAGCAGGCACAGCCAATTACAAAACTATACTACATATCCAAAACACTATATATAGATATTTTCATCGAGAATGTTTAATACCTACATCCTTTTTTTTAGACATTTTAAATAACTCGTATTGAAAGTGAACACCACACAAATACAAATACAGGACACGTACGTAGACTACTCGTGTTGATAACAATATTTCCACTACCACGGCAGTGAAGACTGGGGCTGGGTGAAATATCCAGCCACAAATGTACGTGGTAAAAGATTTAAAATCGACCGCTTTGTATTGAGCTAATTAAGCGTTGAGTCCTGGGAGAAAACCGACCAAAGCGTCCTTCGGAAGGACTGTACTTCACTTCTCTTCTCCGAACAAAGTTGTGGAGCACACAAGCTGCCTTAACGATGTTGTTAATTTTGTCAATAATAGTGCATCGAATAGATGTCGCAAATATTTAAATTTTTTATCTGCACATGCCAAAAGCACATTCTATTGTTTTTCGCCTTCGTTTCAATCTATAATTAAAAAATATTTTAATGTTATTTAATGACCTTTGAGGAAAAGATGCGGCCATTTCAATATTTTTTTTAATGGAAATGCTTCGTCGGCTACAAAATGACAGCCAAAAAGATTATGCATTTAGTAATTTTGCAATCGTGATGCGTTCGGTAGCTGACCGGACGGATCCGATATTAATCTCGATAAAGCAAACTGTTCGAAAATGCCTCCATCGCTATTGCGTCCTACAAATCCAACTTCATTGAAAAATCCATCATCGCAGGTTATTAGTACACGCAATTCTATATATCAAGCAGATCTGTGAGCGATGTCGACAAACCGTACGATTTTGTAAGAAAATGAATAATATATTGTTCATACATTTTCTTATGCCGCTCGTTTATGCGATAACTGATAGATACCAGCAATCAATGCAATTCCATATCACGTCCCATCATGAGTAAAGTTGCTAATACTCCATAAATTACAGTGTAGGCAACTTCAACTGACTCACTCACTCACCAATCATCAACATTTTTGGTGCTTGTGGCAGAGACAAAATCTTAAAATTTGGGATTTAGTTAGTATTTAGTTCAAAAAGAAGGAACAATTAAAAAAATCCTGAAATTTCTGCTCAGTTTTCTTTGCAATTGGTAAACTTATTAGTTTTTTTCTACAAATTCTTTAATAAATTGCCTTGCCAGCCTTTAAGTGTATAGGATTTTTTTCGTGCGTAAATGTATGACACACGTCGTACAAATTGTGTTCGCATATTGGCTACGGTTTTCAATGTCGAAATGGCGCGTTAGATGCATGGCAGTGGTTGCTAATGTCGCACTCGTGACATATCTTTGGTGCTCAATGAATAATTTGTATCTTCTAGATAATTGTTTTTTTAATTCGGAGACGGTGGCGGCATCGTAGTTGCCATCAATATAACCGAAACGAATGTTTAACGCACCAACGCGTTATAAATTAGAACAAATTGGGTTTCATTTGGGACGTCGTCGGAACTATACGCGCGTCTAGCTCGAACCCGGTACACTTTTTGCCATTTTGACTGTGTTCAAAAATAAATGTGCAGCAGCGGGAGTGTCCTCCACGTACCTGGTGGTGGTGCGCGGGCGGCGTGCGTCGGCCGGCGTGTCGGTCGGGTGGCAGCGCGGCCGGCGTGGAGGCGCGCGACGTGTCGCTGGGCTCCGGCGAACTGCTGTCGGAGCGCGAAGAGCCCGAACCCGAGCGCCGCCGCCGCCGCCCGCCCTCTGTTCCACCGCCGGGCGTGCTGGGTGTGCTTTCGCCGCCCGCGCCGCCGCCCACCGGTCGCTCACTACTTGCGTACCAACGGTGATGTGGTGTTGTTCTGATGGTTAACAATTTTTTTTGCTGTTTATAGAAAATATTTATAATAATCTTACGAAACTTTACAAAGTCTAACTTAACACACCGCCTCAGAGCATAGACGTCTCTTCACCTTCAATAATGCTGCCCGTCACCGTTCTGGTAAAGCATATTTTAGGCGTTATGGTAAGTCCGCTTTTTCTATTAAGGTAAGCAAAATAAAGTAATCTTAGATAAATATTTGAGTTAGTTAATTCCTTAATTTTTCGGAAGCCACGACTATAACGATACCCTTTGGATGAATGAGAATATCAACACTTATAATACGATTTTTTTAACATTGATAAATTAAAGTGCTCGTTATGTTGCACAGCTGATTAATATAAGCAGTTTATGAATTCATGATTGCTATTTTTTGTCCGTTCTGTCTTTTGTGTTGATACTTTTAGCACTAATATAAAACAACGTGGCTATGTTTTTTTACTTCTGTTTCTCACTCATACAATAGTGAAAAAAAGCAAGCAATCAAAATTTCATAAACCTTATGTAGGTTTAGATTTAGTGCGAGTAGTCCCCTAAAATAGCAATCAAGAATTATAAAGACAAGTCAATGATACATTTTTATTCAATTTAGGCGTACCATATTAAAGCTTTTTTATGAAAATTAAAATCTACTGCGGATCAAAAAAGAAGGCCTCAGAGAGAAACCGACAAGAGAAGTCATCCTATTCCATGGCATAATCTACATCCCAGCAAAATTTCGTTACTATCTGTTTTAGTGATTTAAGCGAGATTGAACGACAAACAAACTTCAAATTAGTCATTTTAATTAATCTTGATAATTATTAACTTTAGTTACATATTTTAAGTCCACGCTTTATCTGATTGTTCGTTTATGTTCTGCCCTCTAGTGTGGCCAGTGGCATTAATAAATCCATTCCTAACATAAAACGTAATTAATTACTAATGCCCAAAATGCCACTTGTACATAATATTGACGCGGTCGGATTACATAAATTTATTTTATCGAAATATTTACCCTCATTATCTATTCAAAGATCATTAAAGCCTTTACAATAGAACTTTAGAGATCTGTACTCTACAAAGTTTATGACGTCATTTTGTACCGCTTCTTGAAAACAACTTAGTTTTCCTTGCGGGGGAAGTAGTGTTCTGATTTGCGGAAAATATGGTAATCAGTTGGAGTTAGGTTTGGCGAGTACGGACGAAAACTTTCTAACTGCAGGTCTTATAATTTTAAAACAGTTTGTCTAGCAATTGATAACCTCTTGATAAAAAGCAAGACCTCCCAGTGGCGAAGATCGATTGACGAGCCGGGGTTGTTTCTTTGAGAGTTTCCCCATCACTCTTCAAGTTCTTCACACACATTACTTTTCTATGGGTAAGTTTCGTTTTAGGGCAGATTGCTTGCGATTGCCGTAAAGAAACCAGTATTTATCACACGTCACAATTCTGTCCAAAATCCCTTCATTTTGTAACTACTAACCAAAGAACTACTAGAAAAAGCAAAGCAAGTTTCAACGCCTGCTCCTTTATGCACATCAGTTAATTCATGAGGCAGCCATTTCTTTAGTTTTTGTTTTACCAATTTGGAGCAAATATATATTGTGGGCGACGTCAAACCATAACACTAATCTTGACTTATCTTGAATTCAACTTTTACTTTTAATACATAGCATTTACCTTCATCTTCATCGTGGTTCATTCTTCAAATCGAAGTTTCCACTGCGAAAGCAATAAAACCAAAAACGCGAATGCATTCCTTAGTCGTATCCTCTCGAAATGTTTTATCTCTGCTGTTAGAACCACGTTTGAACACGTATTCGATTATTCCTTATTTTTGAGGTCTCCATATTTAACCCATACACGACGCGGAACAATAAAATGACATAATTGTTTTTAATTTATTTAATACGTTATTTTTGTGTAAAAATAGTTTTGATCACGTATCTTAATTAAGGTAGTACGTATGTACGTAGGATTAACTTTAATTCAAAATGACAAATCTATTAAAGCGGCAACTTCATACTTTGAACCCCTATTATTAAGTAGGATATATAAGTAACGTGCGAAAAAGATCATGGTCAAAGGGAAGTCAAGCTCCACAGACTATAGCGAAACCCGGATTAACTCGCAATAAGGTGATTATGTGTGTATGATGGGATTGAAAGTGCATCGTTCATTATGAGCTTTTACCGCCGGACAAAACCATCGATTTGGTTGTCTAATGCCAACAGCTGATGAGACTTAAGCAAGAAATAGAGAAAAAACGGTAATCATTTATCAACTGAAAGGTTGTGGTTAGTCATCATGATAACTCCAGACCACACATGTTTAACCACTCAGCAAATATTGAGAGAGCTTGGTTGGGAAGTATTATTGCATCCACCATATAGCCCTGACCGTGCACCCTCAAGATTTTCACCTATTTCGGTGTCTCCAGAATTATTTAGGTTTAACATCAACAGAGGACTGTCAAAACTACTTGTCGCAGTATTTTGATCAGAAGTCCCAAAATTTCAACAGCAATGGGATTATGTCACTACCTAAACCAAAATGGCAACAACTTATCGAACAAAATGGCACATATATATTATTATCAAACATAAATTAATTATGCTAAAAATATCGTAAATTTATATACAAAACACGAAAAAACTTTTTCCCCGACCTAATATGTATTCTTTTACGTATATTATAATCACCCTTTTTTATAAATTCCCTATTTAATATTTTTTAACACCTATTGACAGGATGACTTGTGCGCTTACAGGGATTTTGTTGTAGAAAAGTAAACATTGCCCTATAAATGGGTTACTGACTATATGGCCTAATAATTGACATTACAAGCTTGTGTATGTTCCAAGTATTAACATCATGTATTTATATTTTTATGTACACACATACATTACATTCTCACATATTGACTGTGTTGACTGTTTTCGTTAACAGAATGTATTGGTAGAATCAGTATTAAATAAACTAAATGAACATTATTCCAATTTTAAAATTCATGCTGCAGCGGCGTAGGTAAAAGCTATGATGAGCCGCTAACAAAATGATTAACCAATGCACAAAAAGTAAAGGCCTGATTGGTCTACTCCGCCCACTGCGGTGTTCCGCAAGCTATTTATCACGGATCACAAACGGTTAAAGGGTCAAAGCTTCTTACCAGATAAATCAAGAGACCACCACACGACTCTATGATCACCACTAATCACACACACACGAAATAGGTACTCATATTTCGGCTGATTTTTAAATTGAGAACAACTTTCTTTTTTTTATTGTGGAAAAATTCCTTATGGATACCCAGCCCCTGGGGGATAGCCGGGTTATGTCGGACTCCCACCGACTAAAACCCCACGGTGGTCGCCATCAGCGCTGGCGAGGGGTCACGGGATCTCTGTTCGGAACACAACCGTGGCCCCTCTTTTGCTTGGCTAAAATAGCCCCATCCCGGGGGCAGTACCACCCTGCTCCCAGCACCCCCGCGGTGCTATCACAGTAGCTCGAGACCACTTCTAGTCACCGTCCTCCCCGAGGTCGTTTTACTGAACAATGGTTGTCCACGACCCCAAGGGCCCCGTTTCTGGTAGGGGAACACCATATATATTTGTAGGGCCATGACGAGACGCACGCTCGCCTCTGTGGCCCCGTCTCCGAGCGGAATCTATCCTCTCGCGTTCCCGCTCAGCCACCTCCTTCTGGACCATCACGGTCTCACAGAAGGCGGCTACGGCTACGGTCGCTGCCACCGCTCTGGCGGAGGATGTGAATCCGGTTGTAAACTTGTGCAGAGGTGGAAAACGAGCCAGGACAGTTGCCGCCTCGAAGGATATGGTTCTATATCCTCATACGATCCGTATGGCCATCCGCCGCTGGACACTGTAGATTTTAGATCTACAGCGTCGGATGGCAAGCCTTTTTGCCTATATGTGCGCCCCATATAAGGCTACGGATCGTACAACCCCTGCATAGAGGCGGCGAACTTCCTCTCTTGGTCAGAGGTTAGGCAGTAGTCTGTGCAAGGCACCCGCTACCCTCTTGATCCGGGGGACTAGGTGTTCGAAGTGTTCTTTGAAGTCCCAGCGACTATCCAGATGGAGGACCCAGGTACTTCATGTACCGCCACACTCTGGCTTTAGACTCCCCTACACGGACGCACGAGTCGGGTGGTTCCCTGCCCGTGGTCAGCTGATAAACAACTGCCTCACCCTGTGCCCCAGGGCAGCCAAACACAGCGCCTAGACCAGGCCCGGTATTCCGTCGGTTCCGGGCGCTGACTTTCGTGTTCTCAAGCGGCTAACGGCTCGGTCCAGCTCTTTTAGGGTCACCCCCATCTCATCCTGCCACTCCTAAGCGTTTAGGGGTGGACGGAGGGAATTGACCGGTCCGTAGCTAGCAGGTCCCCATACTAGTGGTCCGGCGGACCTCCCCGACTTTTAAGTCATCCACAGAACAGACTCCGGCTTCAGTGACCGCCGCAGGAAGCTCCGAAGAGCTGACGGCGTCATCATGGTCCCTCAGCCGGATCCCCCGTTTTCATTGGGCGACTGATACTAACGTTCAGATCCGTGAGAACCGCTCGCATCTTGGTTGCCAGGTTGTCAACCCTAGAGCTGCAATCAGGGCCGCCAATCTCCAGCAGTAAGCCTCCGGTTTGAGCCCGTCTATGGCGAATAGCCTCAATGCCGCAGTCAGCCTATCTGATTTTTGCCATGGCTACTTCCATTACTTCGGCATAGTTAATGGAAGAGCCTTCCGGTATCGCGACTGTTGTCCGGTTGTTAGAGCATGTAAGGTCTTCCTCTTTTGCTTTCGTGCTCGGCCTTTATCCCGCCAACCGCCACAATTGTGGGCCGGTGTTAAGCCTTGCGTTGGTTTGGCCTCTTTATCACGCCTGCCCACGAACTACCATCCGGACACGTTAATGCTTGTAGCAACGGTGCAGTCACAGGAGACAGTTCCGCCACCGGTGGATGGGACGGCTTATTCCCCCTCACCCTTAAGCGTTTAGGTTTGGCCTGTGGTGGCGGTGGTAGCGCCTTGCTCGCTCCTGGCGTCGGTATCGCGCCCAACGGTGGGCAAAACACCTCATCGGGGAACAATTTGGCCTCGAATGCCACCAGCTTGCTCTCCATCAGCCCCTCATGATCGTTCCTGCGGTTCGATCCAACTGGACCCAATAGATCCGACAAGAGGAATTCTTCAGCCGATTCAGCCCGTTTTTGTGTCTGCTTACGGAGGGCACTGATTTCCTCGGTAAGCTTCTCCATCCTGTTGTAAATTTAGACGCTCTGATCTCGCCACAAGGAGGTCCTGCCCTCCTCTTCCTCCCCACTTTTGATAAAGCTGCAGATTAACATGACGCGGAGGGACGTCTAATGTATCCTTCTCGACGCGAAGGATACTTTAACCGTCCCTCCGTCGCTTTCACCTGCCAGACTAACGGGCGTATTCGGGCGTGTAAAACGCCTGTCACGTACCGGGACAGATGGTTCTCTCAACACGGTTCCTCCTTTTTTTCGACCTTAACCCCTGAGGTTCGGGGCACCTAGGTTTGACGTGGCTATGTCTCTTCTCTCAACATTTGATTTTGTTTTTTCCATTTCTAATCGAGTATTGAGAGAGAGATTATCTACACGAGTATGAGGGAAATACAGGTCCATCACAAGCAGTGCCCCCTGCGCTGAGTGAAAATATGCATTTCACCAACACTTAACCAGTCAGGGAGTCGGCCGGTACCCTAACGAGGGCAACACTAGCGACTGAATATCCTGTCAGCCATTCAGCTCCTCGCGGCGATGCCATCACTTGAGCTTCGGGTGATTTTTTATATATATTGTCGTCTTCGCGCCTTTGGGCGATTGAGCCAACAGCCCTCAGCCCCTCAGGCGCGCGAAACATGATCCACGACACATTCTGGCGTGTAATTCAGAGTTTCGAGCGCTGGCAGAGTCTGAATAATTCGTTCCCTTGCTTGCAAAGTGACCGGGTGAGGAGAACAACGACCTAGTACTTCTTCTCCTGAGCGCGCGGAAATACTGAAGAAACAACTGCGTTCGCGGTTGCTTACCTTTCGGGATTCGGCGGTGGTTGGGCCTGGACTTTTTATACATTATAATGGAATTACATAATTGGTACATAATTTTGTTGGCGGCACGTCATAACTTTTACCTACCATTTTTATTTTTTACTACTGTCGAACTTTTTACATCGGAGCTACGATTCTTTTTAGAACTACGATATGAAATTTTAAACAGGACAAAAAATTGTGTCTAAAAAACAAATTACATAGATTCTAAAGTATGGTCTACCGGGATGGAGTGACCTTAGTACACCGATTTTTTTTTTCAGGAACAACATTAAATAAGATTTGGCGCATCATTTGTAGAAACACATGTGCGTGTGTTTGTTCACGTACATGGGTGCGTATACAATAGCAAACATACCTTTCGACGTTTGAGGGTGGAGTCGCGTAGGGCGTCGCTGAGGAGTTGTTTCGTTGGTATCTTCCGTAAGTAGCGGGCGTGTTGCCGCGACGGCAGTATTCAGAAGCACTGTCGTTGGTTCCACGCCACGTCACCGTCGCCGCCGCCGACGCAGCCATAGCGCACGCATTGCCAGCGCTCTCTTCGCCCCTTCAATAAAAGATTTAAAATATATAAAGAATAATGTAACGTCAATCCAATGTAATAAACATTTAAACAAAATGTTGTTTTGGTAAAGTTCTTACACTATCACTCACTAAAGGGAATGATGACATTCAAAAACGTAATTATCTCTTTTAACTTGATATCTTTTCACTTTTTCTTACAATATTAGTTTTTTAATTGTAATTGAATAAAATTAAAATTAAAAATAGATTAAATTTTTAAATTGACCTAAAGTGAAATTACAGGTCACATGTAAGTTAATAGGAATAATAGTGTTTGACGAAATGACGATTATTTTATCGAAAATTACAACAAAAATTATTAGTAAAGACGCTAACAATGGGTAATTTTTTTTTAGTAGCAATTAAAAATGTATTTCGCGTAATCGCGCCGTGCCTTTGATCTAGAACTCACGACGCAACTGAATTTATTTAAAAACTTGAGACTGTTTATGCTTATGTTTTTGTTTTTATGTGCCACGAGTTTATGTTATGAAAATGACAGGGGAGTTTTGTTTCATAATCTCAATGTAAGGATGGACCCACAAAGTGTTTCTTTTACATTTCCTTCTCTGTCGAAGATACAAATACACAACAATAATATCTTCATCATTTGAACATTCGACATGTTGAACACATCTGCTCTCGAAGAGACTGGAATTGTTATAAGAAACTTTAATCACAACTGGGGGTCATGGTTTCGATTAATGATAACATTGTCTAATATGATAAACGAAACCATTTTTTTTTAAAGTATATAAGCACTAGTAATGCTATTTGACTAACATTACTAATATTCCCGTTAAACACTCCAACTAAGCATTGCAACTTGTATCTAAATCGGTTCACGAAAATAGTCGAATGGCAGGTACGAACCTGCGACGTCGATAAAAACGTATATAAAAAAATGTCCATATAACTCTCAATTATTACTTTACTTGATATCTGTTAATACAGATAAAAATGTAAACAAACCTTATCTATTAAAATCCTCACAGTCACTAAATCGAATAATCTCTGTCATAAGCACAATCCCTTTTTTTTACTTGATTTTTCTCTACTTTTTTTAACAATAGTCTTTTACATAACATTCTTAAATTGTTAATGAAAAATAATCCAATTAAAGTTTTAGTAATCAATTACTGGATGTAAATATAATGGACATGAATAAATATAATAATTTATACTAAATATTAATTATAAATTATATTCGAAAGACAATTTTGGTCAGCCTGAAAAAAGTGACTTTAGGCGCGAAAGCGTAAGGTGCATGCTGTCTTTTTTTACGGTTTTAAATGGCCTATGGAGCCAAGCGGCGGGTTTTGCTGCTGCTCGAATGGGCCGGCTCGACCGGGATAGTTCCACGATTTCGCAGAATACCGGCGTGAAGTAGAGACATCTTGTGCTTCTGCGTTTTGTATGGTGGGAGAGGCAACCGGAGGTTCAGTTCCCTCCTCCATCATTTCCCTTCTATGTCCCAAACTTCCCTAAAGGCGGCAACGCACCTGCAGCTGACATACAGATTTACGTGGGCGACGGTAATAACTTACCATCAGGCGAACTGCTTGCACATTTGTCCCCTTTACCACAGCAAAAAATTCAGTTTATACAACAAATATTTTTTTATCAACTCGTTTAGCTCTTGAGCTATATGGATGTATAGCGACGAAAACGCTCTACATTGTCTTTATTTGTTTTATGACATTTGTGTCCTACACATTCTGAATTATTAATAAAAAAAATTATACTAAAAAAAATTGTTATTCATATTATTTTAAGGTAAATTTAACTTAGATCTTGCATTAACTTAGAATTTGCCATTTCTTCCCGTGGGTGTCGCAAGAGGAGAGTTTTAAAATTGCACATGTTCTCGACAGCTGGCGGAATAACCATATCGAAAAATACCATACTAAAATGAAACAAACCAATGACGGACAGCAGCGTCTAAGGTGCGAGGTGTCTGGTACTTTGATCCCCAATGCGCTTACCGAGCGTAGTAATTTCTATAGTAATTACTTTAATCAAAAAATTACGAAGCTAAATAGCATTCAGTTTGTAAAAGAAAATTAAAATGTACCTATACCCCTGTAATGTACCCCTTCCACAAAATTGCAGCGCCATGAAAACAACTGGAAGTCCGCGGTGGCATACTTTATTTAACATCCCTTACCACCTTCGAACGGGATGTTAAAGCAAATATCCCGCCGTGAACTCACGGCATGAACAAGGTTGGCGGGTCAACCAGGTTAAATTGGAGTACCTACTTTATACAAATATTTCTCGTTCAGTACGAGTATTTCGATTTCGAAATAAAAATTTTTTTTTGAAAGATTTGTATTTTTTTAATTAAAATTAAAAACTAAACTAGGTACATTGACAAGATTGGCAATGTATCAATTCCAAAACTGTACACTGAGTCCTATCACTATTTCATCGAAAAATGTAATTCTCCACTTCTTTTTAATAATAAATAACAGAGTAACTTAATTTTGTAAAGCAAATCAAGGCTTTGTTTGTTCATAGTATGGAACCAATTCTTCGTCAATTTCTAATTCATTTACGGCAATAGAAAGTTGCGTTAAATTATTGTTTTTAATATATGGATGTAACCAATAACGTTTACGCCGCTTTCGAGATATGAAATATATTACAATATACTATAATTACGAATGATATCGTTCAAGTAGATCGGATACACAAATCGGCCGAATGGCATTGCATCACTCCATAAAGGACGTACACAATTGGAGTCTACAATCGATTCGATATCGCACGCATCGCGTCGCGTCGAGAGTAAAGTCCCTAACAGGTAATTTTTTTATAACATATTAAAACATTGTTGCATATTACGTGTTTGTTTAGCTACTAAAAATCATAAAGTAAAAATTATTAAAATTAATTGATATACCTCTTTATTTTGAAAACCAAATGTACAATAAAATTGTTTATTATAAACTTTAAACTCATAATGTGTTTTGTTTTTAAATTTTAAAAGTAAACAAAAAATTACTAAAAAATAAAAATTGTTTTTGAAATGGTTGCCGCTGGAGGAGTTTTAACAATTTGTTAATTCCAATTTCGATAACATCAATCACAGATCGTCACGTTCAGTAATCTTTAGTCTTTTCCTCTTCTTTGACAATAAATTGACTACTCCACTTATTTCTTCATTAGTAGTGAGTTTTACGATTTCTTCTTCCAAATTTGATGATTCTTCGGTATCTGCATTTGCGAAAGGATCTAAAACTCAACTCGGTATATTTATGGTAGAAATATCGTAGAAACGCTTCGGTAAAATCAACATGAAGAACGTCGAACGAACTGTGTTGGCAGTAAGTAAGTAAATCTTGCAGAGACTGCTGATAATGTAGAAAGGTGTTGTATTCACCTCTACGTAGATTTCTTTTGAATAGAAGAAAATCTTCCGCAGAAGCAGCTATGATGTTATTTGTTTTAATTAAATTCGACTCATCATATTGCAATTGTAAAATTAACTTTATTACATATTTTGAACAAGTATGTCAGATAAGCGATGTCATTGTTTGATCGAATCAGGATTTCATGCAATTTTTCGTCTCTGTATTGCACTGTACTGTAAGAAAGACAAATATTGAGGTTTTATCCGCTATGCCAAAATACCGTGTGACATCGTTCCCCGGTAAAATCTAACCTTTTTATTTTTTAACATGGTTTCGTTTCTCCAAGACATGGATGACCATAAACGAATCCATGTCTTGGATGTTAAAAAAACGCGGCATGATCCACACGAGATAGTTGTAAAATATATTTATGGCATAGAGGATAAGGTCTCATAAGTCAAATACATTAAATAAAAGATTCAGATAAGTATCTTTAGAGCCAACGTATTTCTGTGGGCAAGTGACTGTTATCTTTATAATTTTGACAACAAAGCTAACGAAATAAAATTGGACATTCAATGAATTGCTTCTAATCTCATTGATTGCTCTAATAATGTAATGGTTGATCATTAATGCATGTAATATGTAATAAAACCAAATGCTGACAATGCATGCATAATACAATGAACGGCATTTGGTACATTTGGTTCTGTTTGTTCAAACGCGCTATGAAACCCTTATGACGCCGTCATTGCTGAAGCACTATCAGTAACAGCTGACAAAATATTGCAAATAGGAATTCCATTCTCTTGTAAAGAAAAAACTTTTGAATGGTATTAAATATTGATTCCCCCGTTGTGTCAGTTTCCCTTAGATTATTTTTCTAATTTTATAAATCTGATAGAGCATAGTTATTTGGTAGAGTTGATTAATGGAGTTGAATGTAAAATTTGCAAGTCTTAAAAGTACAAAATCTATTTCATCTATTTCTCTTTGCACTGAATTATTACTGCGGTTCCTCGCAGATTTTCTGTTGATAAAGATTTTCTGGCGGTGTCTTATGATGAAGAATAGATTTAAAACAGCACGTATCACTCACGTGCAATTCTAATTAAGTGAATTATCGAATAAATCGATTATCGGTAATCAAATTCGACCATTCGATTCATAAAATTCTTGATTCTAAGCGTAAGTATCTAATTGTTATACCGCTCAAACAGCGGGTAATCTGTATAAGTGAAACTAGTGCTACGGTTTACTTTCTTACGGTTTCGGTGATATTCTTCAGTTTTTACACACATATTACGTAATATTGTACCTTGTGAGACTTATTGTTTACAAAACTTGAATGGCGCGAGAAAGTTAACATTTTTAAGTTTTGCAGAGAATAAAACAGGGCATAACTTCGCAAAACTTTAAGTCTATTTTGTGTATTTCACAAAATAGTAACATATCCCTTAAAAATCAATTAATATAGTTATGACGATTTAAATGCGTGCTGGGAATTTAAAAAAAAACGCAAGTTTTATTTAAAAATTTATTTAAAAACAGATTTGTGAAATAAAGATTTACTCCTAAACTGTGCTTACTTTACCTATCCATTGTATCTTTGATTTTATATTAAGTTTGCGTGAAAACTATGATATATTTAAGTATAGCGTCATCTATAATATCACTACTTCTTCAGCAAGAAACGTACGCAATTCAACATTACTTCTTAGCAGCATAACTTCTAAAAAAAATTATTCGTTTAATATACACTAAATGTCATTTCACATTTTAATTGCCCATTTTAATTACTTTTATTACTTTTTTTCTAGCATAGGCTGATTACTCATTAAAAATGTTTGAACTTGCCCTTTTCCGAGACCCTCACCACTGTGTTCACTGGTTACGACTATTTATCACGGCAGAGCCAATAAAAATAGTAAAACCTTCTCAGAGCTATACCTTTTATATTTATATTATACGTCAACGACCTTTACCTCCGGACCACATTTACCTCGAGATCCGCTACCATCCCCATGGAATCGTATCTAACAGTAGACAGGTCGACAGCTATTGGAGTACAGGATGTTCAACAGTTAGTTCTATTCATTTCCGATTTTATGTTTGAACTAGATACCCCCATTAAAAGGACACATGTTTTGTTATTCTGAAGCTGATATGTAATAGGGATTTCCAATGATCATCGATGTAAAAAGTAAAATATGCATCTTTTAACATCGATGTTGCTATATGTTAAACACATAAATCCGACATGTATGACCCGCATACGTAAGTGCAGATTTATCAAGTTCTCCATTTTGAACTCATGGATAACATAAAATAAGATATCGCAGGGTCATACGTATTTTCTTATTATAAAGCCTAATAATAAATTTTTATATATTAACTAATAATAAATGTTTCTAAGTTGTATTTCTAAAAACGTAATTCTTATAATGTGAGGAAAAATATCAATACTGGCCAACATCGATCCCGTGTTTACGAATGGTTGTATTTGTAAGAATGGAAGAAGTTATACAACCATGCCAGTGCAGCTGTCCCGACAACAAGAGCTACTAAAAATATTGATGTACCGAAAGTAAATTCTACTAAATAAAGTAAAAGGAAGGACAGCAATAAAAGGTAAAATGAGAACATGTTATATGACCGAAGAAATTGAAAAGATGCTGGTAACGTGGGTCAAAGCTATGGTGAAACCGATAGGTTAAGACAATTTGCAAGATAGTGATGACGACCTTAATTTAGAAACCCGTTTATAGAAGGACTACCTAGAAAAACAATACTTAGTCTAAATATAAAAAAGGAATAACCAAAAAATTCCTAAAGTTGTATCCGCCACTCAATGAAGTCAGAATGAAGAGTACTATGAAGACAAGAAGAAATGGACGTATAATGTTGAAAACTCCTGACAAATTTAGATAGCTTTCGAACACTGTTAGTTCCAATGGAATCCATCCGATTTAACAAATAAATATGATCATGCTATCTTTCAAAATAAGTCCGCAGTAGGCATAAATGATTATAAAACAGAAACCAATAGATGTTAATTCATAGTGATACAACTCATAATACGTTTCTAGACGTCGAACCGTTAAAGATAAAAAGTGTCTTCATGCCACTTATTAATGGATCTGGACAGTTGGCATGGTTGTCTATCTATTATATGTATATTTATCTATCGGGACTGCAAGAAAACTCTCAAGAGGACTATTTATATTCATTGAATACGAAGATGCCAAAATTAATCTGTCTGTCTGATTTTCGAAATGTTGTGTTTATCTCAACACGCAAAAACGACGGTGGACGAATTTGGATGAGACTCACAATAGTGGTGTGTAGGCGACGGACCCTTAGAATAAGTTTATATTTTAATTACGCTATCTATTAATGGAGCAGAGCAGTATATAATAGAGCATAACTGTTATGATACGTATAACATACAAATATTTCAACAAATTTAAACGGAGCGTTCAAGCATGTGTTGCTTAGGAGGCCAGACGATTCAATAAATAAATATCACCGCGATATCTTCAAAAACTGCTGGCTAGTAGTGGCCACGAACAATCATAACTAAGAATCCAATAGACTTAAATTGAGACGACTTTTATGACAGCGTTTCTAGGCGTCGAATAGCTATAGAAAAAATATGTACCTTTATCAGACGGATTCCTAAGCAAAAAAAGGCGTCCTGGCATAATATAATTTAAAAACCGTAAATTTACAAAACAAGTGCAGATATTTTAACATGATAGTTTCTACCTTTTGCAACTACAACCCGAGCGATATACCTCCCACCACCGTTTTATAATATTAAAAATTAATCTTGCGTTATTAAATAAATGTCCTTATTATTTAACTCTTAAATCCATCTTGTGCCGAAAACGGTATCTCAACTTGAATCTTAAATAACCCCCCATAATGTTGCCTATCGTATTAATAAATAATTTGTAAACAGTAAGCTATAACATACGGTATGTGACGAGTACTGAAATTTTGTTAACTGTCAGATTGTGGGAGAGTTCAAAGTGTTTGACGCGAAGTAAAGTTGTTGAAATTCAACTACACGAAATCCAGATTTATATCTCACATTATTATAGAAATATATATTAAATATATAATAACTATTATTTTAGTAAGTATTTACATAAAACATTTATGCTCACTGATATTTTACTTGTTTTTAACAAATTCACCACTAAAACGCTAAAACGACCCACTATGCAATTACAGGATATTTTTTTATCCTTGGGTATACAGGTTTTACTTTACTGGGTGGTTGGTGTAGCAAGCATGGTTTTGTTTTAGTTTACCGCTATGGGTGAGAAAAAAAGAGAAGAGATGCTACGCTTTCTAGAAAATGGCGAGATTTCTGGCGATGAAATGATCTCAGACTAAACGAAATCCAGATTTATATCTCACATTATTATAGAAATATATATTAAATATATAATAACTATTATTTTAGTAAGTATTTACATAAAACATTTATGCTCACTGATATTTTACTTGTTTTTAACAAATTCACCACTAAAACGCTAAAACGACCCACTATGCAATTACAGGATATTTTTTTATCCTTGGGTATACAGGTTTTACTTTACTGGGTGGTTGGTGTAGCAAGCATGGTTTTGTTTTAGTTTACCGCTATGGGTGAGAAAAAAAGAGAAGAGATGCTACGCTTTCTAGAAAATGGCGAGATTTCTGGCGATGAAATGATCTCAGACTAAACGAAATCCAGATTTATTTCTCACATTATTTCTATAAAAACTATTATTTTAGTAAGTATGTACATAAAATATGTATGCTTACTAATATTTTACTTGTTTTTAACAAATTCACCACTAAAACGCTAAAACCGACCCACTATGCAATTACAGGATATTTTTTATCCTTGGGTATACAGGTTTTACTTTACTGGGTGGTTGGTGTAGCAAGCATGGTTTTGTTTTAGTTTACCGCTATGGGTGAGAAAAAAGAGAAGAGATGCTACGCTTTCTAGAAAATGGCGAGATTTCTGGCGATGAAATGATCTCAGACTAAACGAAATCCAGATTTATTTCTCACATTATTTCTATAAAAACTATTATTTTAGTAAGTATGTACATAAAATATGTATGCTTACTAATATTTTACTTGTTTTTAACAAATTCACCACTAAAACGCTAAAACGACCCACTATGCAATTACAGGACATTTTTTATCCTTGGGTATACAGGTTTTACTTTACTGGGTGGTTGGTGTAGCAAGCATGGTTTTGTTTTAGTTTACCGCTATGGGTGAGAAAAAAGAGAAGAGATGCTACGCTTTCTAGAAAATGGCGAGATTTCTGGCGATGAAATGATCTCAGACTAAACGAAATCCAGATTTATTTCTCACATTATTTCTATAAAAACTATTATTTTAGTAAGTATTTACATAAAACATTTATGCTCACTGATATTTTACTTGTTTTTAACAAATTCACCACTAAAACGCTAAAACGACCCACTATGCAATTACAGGATATTTTTTATCCTTGGGTATACAGGTTTTACTTTACTGGGTGGTTGGTGTAGCAAGCATGGTTTTGTTTTAGTTTACCGCTATGGGTGAGAAAAAAAGAGAAGAGATGCTACGCTTTCTAGAAAATGGCGAGATTTCTGGCGATGAAATGATCTCAGACTAAACGAAATCCAGATTTATTTCTCACATTATTTCTATAAAAACTATTATTTTAGTAAGTATGTACATAAAATATGTATGCTTACTAATATTTTACTTGTTTTTAACAAATTCGCCACTAAAACGCTAAAACCGACCCACTATGCAATTACAGGACATTTTTTTATCCTTGGGTATACAGGTTTTACTTTACTGGGTGGTTGGTATAGAATGCATGGTTTTGTTTTAGTTTACCGCTATGGGTGAGAAAAAGAGAGAAGAGATACTACGCTTTCTAGAAAATGGCGAGATTTCTGAAATCTCGTTTAATAGATGATATCCTCAACTCCTTTTCAAAGCACAAGTTATATGCCAACTGGGGGAAGAAATTTACTATGGAGGAAACGAATGCTGGTCTACTCAGAAGATAAAATAATTTTTTGAGTTTTGAAAAATTATCCTCAAATATAATGAAGCCGTACAATTTTGTAAGAAAACATTTGCGTTTGTTCATAAATTTTTTTAGGTCGAACGTATATGCGATATCTGACCGATTCGGCAACCAATGCCATTCTCTATCACGTTTCCTCATTAGTAAAGTAGTTTAAAGTCTGAAGTAAGATGTGATTAAGCGAAGGGTGGGGGAGAACGGCGCATCGTAATAGACACTCCTCTCGGCATCAGCGGTGCGGGGGACCGCCAGAGTCGCGAAGTAAAGGGAGAGCGTATATCAATATAAAACCCCCTGCCTCGCGACTCCAAATCGACTGTGGAAGGCAAGGCGAAAGGAGTAAAGCGCAAACTTTCCTTCCCATAGTCCCCACCAAACTACATCTGAAGAATGCTCGCCAAGAACACTCGGAGCTTACACCTTGGACCAGCCCTCCCAGCAAATACTGGCCGGCCATGTAGGTTCCTCTTGGTTCACCGTGGAAAACCAAGCCACGGCTACTAAGCCCCCCCGCCACGACAAGGCGGGAACCGGTTCGAGGGGGAACTCTTGCAAATCCAGTCAACACCGCTGAGGCGGTTCCAAGTACATCACCGTCACCATGACGACAAGCACGTGACGTAAGAGCGGATGAGGGCATTGTTAGGGTTGTCCCATTATTTTTGATTTTTTTTTAAATAAATTGTTCGTCGAATGTGCGATGATTAAAATGGGTGAAACAGCATTAATAAACACGAAGGATCTGCCACGAATTTTAGAAGATGTAAAAAAAAATATGGTATATAATGTACACTACTACTGTAATAATGAATATGTTTAAGAACTTATAAAGATAATCTTTCTTAATCTTTTTAAGACTGATTTGAATTTTTTTTGTAATAGCACAAAATAAAATACTTTGTCCACAAAATAACGTCGGGTTGATAAATAACAATATGTGAACAATAATGAAATTAAATTTATTACAATAAGCGACACTACCACAACCCTAACTCGTATCCGAGGCACGTCTCCAACAAATTACGTCACAACCATAGTAAAAAGAGAATAGCGGGTTAACAAGCGCCACGTGCGACCCGAAAAAAAACTGTCGAAGGGTTTCTTCTATTTCTTTTATAGGTAAAAAAAATCGTAAGTACGTTTGTCAATAATTTCGTTAGTTTTCTCTGAAAGGCTCAAGTTTCACTGCAAATTCCTAACCACGACACGGTAACAGTATAATTCACATACAAACATCTTAAAACCCCAGCTTTACATTAACAACTAAAGATGGGTGTTACTATAGATATATTTGCCAATATAACTTAATATAAATATGTTCAAAAATATTTTTTTTATATGTTTACTCGAACGTGTGCCCAATTTTCCAAGCAATATTTTTTTTCGGAATTAAATAAAAGTTCATGCATTAAGGGTTTATAAATAATTATAATTATAAAGTATCAGAGATTAGTGTAGTTGCGTTATTGAAGGCGCTCATCTATATACCGAACAGTGAAATAATATCACAGGTCATTAAGACGTACACGCAATTCGATATCGAGCAGATTTGTTAGCGATATCGTGAAGCCGTACAATTTTGTAAGAAAACATTTGCGTTTGTTCATAAATTTTTTTAGGTCGAACGTATATGCGATATCTGACCGATTCGGCAACCAATGCCATTCTCTATCACGTTTCCTCATTAGTAAAGTAGTTTAAAGTCTGAAGTAAGATGTGATTAAGCGAAGGGTGGGGGAGAACGGCGCATCGTAATAGACACTCCTCTCGGCATCAGCGGTGCGGGGGACCGCCAGAGTCGCGAAGTAAAGGGAGAGCGTATATCAATATAAAACCCCCTGCCTCGCGACTCCAAATCGACTGTGGAAAGCAAGGCGAAAGGAGTAAAGCGCAAACTTTCCTTCCCATAGTCCCCACCAAACTACATCTGAAGAATGCTCGCCAAGAACACTCGGAGCTTACACCTTGGACCAGCCCTCCCAGCAAATACTGGCCGGCCATGTAGGTTCCTCTTGGTTCACCGTGGAAAACCAAGCCACGGCTACTAAGCCCCCCCGCCACGACAAGGCGGGAACCGGTTCGAGGGGGAACTCTTGCAAATTCAGTCAACACCGCTGAGGCGGTTCCAAGTACATCACCGTCACCATGACGACAAGCACGTGACGTAAGAGCGGATGAGGGCATTGTTAGGGTTGTCCCATTATTTTTGATTTTTTTTTAAATAAATTGTTCGTCGAATGTGCGATGATTAAAATGGGTGAAACAGCATTAATAAACACGAAGGATCTGCCACGAATTTTAGAAGATGTAAAAAAAAATATGGTATATAATGTACACTACTACTGTACCACTACCACTATAATAATGAATATGTTTAAGAACTTATAAAGATAATCTTTCTTAATCTTTTTAAGACTGATTTGAATTTTTTTTGTAATAGCACAAAATAAAATACTTTGTCCACAAAATAACGTCGGGTTGATAAATAACAATATGTGAACAATAATGAAATTAAATTTATTACAATAAGCGACACTACCACAACCCTAACTCGTATCCGAGGCACGTCTCCAACAAATTACGTCACAACCATAGTAAAAAGAGAATAGCGGGTTAACAAGCGCCACGTGCGACCCGAAAAAAAACTGTCGAAGGGTTTCTTCTATTTCTTTTATAGGTAAAAAAAATCGTAAGTACGTTTGTCAATAATTTCGTTAGTTTTCTCTGAAAGGCTCAAGTTTCACTGCAAATTCCTAACCACGACACGGTAACAGTATAATTCACATACAAACATCTTAAAACCCCAGCTTTACATTAACAACTAAAGATGGGTGTTACTATAGATATATTTGCCAATATAACTTAATATAAATATATTGTTCAAATAATATTATATGTTATCTAATAACAATGATTAAACGTTATTCTTACATATATTACAGACTTTTACTAGGTGTGTATGCTTTAATGGCTAGTAATACTGTTACTATACAATTATACGTATGACTATAGACATTTAATACAGTAGCAGACTAAACATAACAGTCAACAAAACATGACCAAAAACGCACACTAATAAACTACTCACGCATATACAAAACCGTGAGGTATTGTATGTATGTATATATTCACGCCTTGTTCCCAACGGGGTGGGCAGGGACAATCTTCTTCCACTTGCTACGGTCCTGACATACGTCTTTCGCTTCTTCCACTTTCATCAATCTGCATGCGAAGATTGATGGTTTAGAGTACTCTTGACCTGGCCTTTTTCAGAACGTCTTCGATTTGATCGTGAAATATTCGCCTAGGCCTACTTCTCCCGACTCTACCATTTTCACTCTCCTATTATATTTGTTTCGTCAACTTTCTTTCAATCATCTTCTCCACATGTCCAAACCAGCTCAGCATCCCTATCTCAATTTGTGTCACTGCACCTTAAGGAGAATACCTGATCCGTGCATTCCATCCCCTTTCGAAATCCTGCTTGCACATCCCATATATTTTCATCAGATTCATCCATGACTTTTTCTATCAGAACTTTATCATACAATTTGCCGACGACACTGAGTAGGCTATTTTTACAATCTTGTTGCGACCCTATTCCGTTGTACAGTGGCACGATTACAGCCTTGCACCAGTCTCCCGGTACTCGGTCCATTCTCCAACACAAGTAGAAAAGGCGGTACAACTACTTACTACCACACCCTGTCCAGCTCTCAGCATTTCGGCCGCCACCCTATCATATCCCGCTGCTTTACCTGCTTTCATGCTCTTCAGTGCTTTCATAATCACATACATATGTCTCTCTCTCATTCATTTTTATTTGTTTCTTGAGGAGGCGTTCCTGCATCTACTGGTGACTCAACTCTTTCAAATAGACTTTCAAAATATTCCTTCCATTTCTTTAGTACACATTCTTGTCCTTTTATAATATTACCATCCTGACTTCTAATTTTAGAGAGCTCTGAAATTGCTGACTTCCCTCGGGCTAATCTAATCGATTTCCAGAACATTTTTACGTTCGAACGGAAGTTATCAGAAAGGCGCCTATCAACTTCATCCTTATTCCGTGAGGTAAATAACCGATGAAATGATAACCTATAGCTATATTTTTGGATGTTCGAAAAAAAGGGCTAGCTCTATTTATTTAATTATTATTTAAAACACTATTGTGTCATAAGCGTGATCGAATAAGATATAACATAACCTTATTAAAAAGATATACGTGAGAAAATAGCTTGTCGGCTGCTATATTACATTTATACAAAGATAATAAAACTACTTCAAAAACATATAAACCGTAAATTGTAATAAACAAAAGGGAAAATCAAACTGTATATTTTTTGTTGGTACACACCTTAACTTTTTTTTTAAAAGTCGAGTACGTCGGTCTACTACGCGGTCGGAAGATTTGGAACTTTATGGTAAATACTACATTACTACGTGTAGTCAGCGAATACATATACAGCGAATATGGAATCTTACTATATTAGAGTACCTTCGTATCAGATTTTGTCGTATTACTGTTATTCTAATAATTCCACCACAAATTACAACCACTGATAAAAAGAAACTTGACTAAGCAAGACTGCGGTGCGACCCCGTACTGGCTAAGGCGGATTTGAATAGTACTTTGACTACAATGATACATAGGGATCCGGCCGATTTAATAAATACTCAAATAGGCCGACAGTAGGCATAAATAATCATAACACAAAGAAATAGACGTTAACTATAGTGATATAACATCCAATACGTTTCTAGGCATCGATATTTTCCATTATAGGAAAAAAACTTTTATGTTCATGCTTCTTTACAATTAAACTCCCGTTGGGCCGCTTACGGGGAAGCCGCCAAGGCGAGTCTGGAGCTGTCGCTGGACGCGGCACCATGCGGATCATCTGCCGAATGCGAGATCCACAGGACCACCTAGCAGCACCGTGCATCCATTATCCCCATCGACTGGCTCGGTCTCGGCAGGGGCCTCTCAGACCTAGAAATCGACGCAAGTGTTGGACGACTGATATAAATCAGAACGCATTGCGCGCGTATTTTCGGGCGAAAGGGCATGAAATTGAAAGTGTTTTACTGGGCTAGGGTGTATCACTTTTTTGCTGAGCTTGAACCATCCGTTGCTGTTACAGAGCAAAACCTGGTAGATCTATCTAGTTCGTTACATCATATGCTCGAAAAAAATTGACGATACCGAACTCCAACGACTACGTCGTGAGGCTATTTCCACATCGAATAAAAATACTGTTAGCTGGATATGCAGGCCCACAAGCTGCATTTACTGAGGATCAGCATGCAGATGTGGATACAGCCGTAAACCTCCAGGCTGTGTTGGATTCATACTATGATGAAATACTCGCCCAGAAAACAGAGCAGATAAGTTTATTGGAGTGAATAGTTTATTGGCGGAGGCGATTCTGAATGTGCGACACACCTCTAGAATGTCGGCATCAATGTGTAAATAACATGTAATTAGCTCTCATGAATTCTGTAGGTTAATTAGTAATTTTTCATTAGATAATATAATGAAATCTGAAAATATCACATCACACTTTCTGTTTTTGACAAGCGACATCCACACGCTTGTCAAAAACACAAAGTATGATGTACATACAAAAGATTAAGTATGTTTTACTTAAAGATTTATAGCTAACGAAGTACACAAATAGCTGTCATAAATTTTTTTCAAAAGCAAAATTGTATGCACTGATGGTAAATGAAGTGCTGCTTCCGTGGATACTGCACCGTAACCCGTAAACGTTGAGTACGCGAGTCCCCTGGGTACAAATCCCAGTGCCCTCGCCACTAAAATTGTTAAATTATCTAAGAGCTGTTAAAGGGAAACATTAAGAGGTAACCTACATATCTAAAAAATGAAAAACTAAAATGTTGAGATATAAACACAGCGTAGACGGCTTTCAGTAATATACTTATACTTAACGGTCTTTTACTTTGCTCGCCGCTTTAGCTTACGTTTTACTACAGACGTCCTTCTACAAGTTACTTCTGTTCTACTACAGACGTACTCGATTTCAAGCATGTATGATTTTAAGGTATTATTATGAAGCTGGTTTAATTAGCTTTCCAACAATAACAAAACTTGGGTGACAAAATATGATGATTTTTCCAACAAATGTCTTTATTTTTTAGTGATTGAAGTTGTGAATGTAATCTGTAGCCTTAAACCAAACATCTCGTCGGCTACTAAGAACCTGTGATAGTTTAACTTGCGTAACCTATAGCTTCTTTGATTTTGAATATGGTGTTTTCCCCGAATTCTACAAAACTGCCATTGTATGCCCCATGTACAAAAGCGGGAATAAAAAACTTCCTACCAATCAAAACCATCTCTTTGTTAAAAGGATACCTTGAAAGTAAACCAAAAACCAGTTTGGTTTTCAATCTAATAGGTCGACAGATGATGAATTAATTATAAATTTCGCCCACGTAGATAGGACAGGAATAATAAATATCTTCAAGTATTTCTAAATCTGCAGAAGGTATATACTACCGTATCTATTCCGATTATAATAACACATTTAGAAAATATCGGTATGGTCGGTAACGGTAATGTCTTTCTGCAGTTCCAAGACAATTTGTTCCATAGAAAACAGTACGTGAAGGTAAAAAATCACATTCACATATATAAAATTTTACTTAAAACTAATTTTATTATTGTAACTCTACGCTTCAGTAATAAAGATAATCGTCTTTTACTTAGTCCACATCAATTCACGACAACTGTTTCATTCTAGGCATTAAAAAGTTAAAATAGTCATAAATGTATACTTCATCAGGCCTGCCTCATTATCAGTTTGTACTAATTTTCACGCCCCCGACATAAGTGTCTCACCGTCACCTGCCAACACTAAAAGACTAAAAGTTGTCATCATAATTGCATACGCGTGACTTTGACCATGAGCAACGCTCAAGGTACAGACTGAACTTCAAACGGCGTTGAGCATAATTCAAATAATATCGCGTTAGTATAGTATAGTTAGTGCGTTGTTAGAGCGTATTTGTGTACTAGCACATTCCCCCAGGTAAGTACATGTTTGTATACTTTATTGTTAAGGAATTGTACAAGGCAACATTTATTGTGTGTAGACTTTATGTATTCAGTTTATATTTAAGTGAGAAAAACGCAAGATGTTGGTTTTGTAGGTATGTGTGATTTTGTCACTTCTCTAGCGTCACTACTCTGCCAGAGGAAAAACATACGACGTTATGAAAATTTTGTTTCATTGATATTTACTATTATACCGCTTCTATTAACTATACTGCGGTATCATGGCGAATGTAAAAAAAAAGTGTCAAGCCTTACAGCTTATGTTATCAAAGAATTAAAATGATCCGGGGAAAAGCTGAATTAAAAGATAAAAAGAAAAGCAAAAAAAGTACATACATAAAAGAAAAAAGGAGCAAAGTTAAGAAATTAAACACATGATTGAATGGCTGTTAGAAAAGTATGGAGTGAAAATTAGAAAACACAGATATCGCCTGAAACAACAATCTACTATAAATTATCCGGCAACACCGCCTACGTGTAATAGTGAAGACTAACCACCTTCTCCTCAAAACAAAGTAGCTCTAGCCTGCGAATAGACGATCAGAAAGTATTCGGAAACTTCGGATATAATTATTAAAAAAAACAAAAAAGTAAGTCAAACGATTACGTACCATTTGTACATGAGTATCAAAATAAGCTTAGGCGTACAAGAAAACTGTTAACACAAAAGTTGCCGATCTTTTAAAAAATAGAGTGGAAAGAGCGTAAAGCAGGTACAAATAAAATATTATTTAGTTAGACGATTCAAAGTTAACTTAATGGTAGAGAAGCATAAAGTTTTAGACCAAATTAATATGAAACCTGTAAGACCAACTGCAGAAAAAAGTTTGTTAGATATGACGCGGAAGACAAGAAACGATAAAAGTACCCCGAAATTAGGAAAACTATAGGTCTACCAGGATCTAATGGCAATTTTTTTTAAAAAAAAATTGCGATTTTCATATGGCAACAAAAAAACTGTCATCTGTCAACTGAAATTTCGAGGAATTGTTTTTGTTTTGGCTTCAAATTTCCTTTAAAAAGTGGTGAAAATGTCGAAGAAACCTCTTCGATCGCAAGCAAGAAATATTGTTTTCAATGTTTATCAAAGAATTGATGATGAACAAGGTGCAGAACAAACACAATCATCGATATTGAGCCATGTGCAAGCGTTGACTGGTTAGTAGGAATGACACGTCTTGATACTTTGTTTATTGCATTTTTCGTGTGTATTATATTAAGTATACTAAACTTTGGTTTATTTCAGGGTTTCTAATTCTAATACTACCATAAGACGAATTGTTGCTGATGGCAGATCTAACAGACGCGTATTTAGTACGCCCGGTAAAAAGAGGAAAGACAGCAAAAAAAAAAAAAACTTGGATAGTTTTGATTTAGAATTGATCAGAAACAAGATAAATGAATTTTACACTCTACGAAAAGAAATACCCACTGTCATGAAATTGCTACAAATTCTTCGGGAGGACATCAATTTCAATGAAGGAAGAGAATCATTAAGGTAACAATAATGAATTTCATTTTCTTTCAGTTTGAATATAATCTAAAAACATATTAATCTAAAAATAACAATCTTATTTTGTCTTCAGACTTATTTTGAAAGACATCGGATTCGAATTTGTGAAGTGCCAATCAAAAAGGACTATTTTAATGGAGCGACATGACAAAGATACACAGATTCAAGTATTTGGAGCGTATGCAAAAGAATCGAGAAGCCGATGATAAGCTAGGTGTGGTTTATTTAGATGAAACCTACATACACGGGTCATGTTCAGTGAACAAATGCTGGCAAAGATATTGCAGGCCCATCTAAAAGTATTTCGGCAGGGCCTAGATGGATCATTGTACATGCTGGTGGAGAAAATGGTTTTGTGCCAAACTGTTGTTTTGTGTATAGGTCGAAGAGTACATCTGCTGACTACCAGCATGATATGAATAAAGATAACTTTACAAAATGGGTTACGGAGAAGTTGATTCCCAACCTTACAAAACCTTCTCTAATTGTCATGGACAACGCCAAGTACCATTCTGTACAATTAAACAAACCGCCTACACAAGCCGACCGTATTGCTGTTATAAAAGAATGGCTTCAATTAAACAATATCCCTTACGACGATAATTGGCGTAAATGTAAATTACTGGAAGCAGTGAAAAATCATAAGTCTGAACCTAAATATCAGATAGATGAGATTTTAAAATCACACGGCCACGAAGTCTTGCGGCTCCCACCATATCATAGTACGTTAAACCGCATAGAATTAATCTGGGGAATAATGAAACAAAAAGTTGTAAAATAAAAAAAGTATCAAAACGTTTTACTCCAATTTCCCCCGTATTGCTAGCGTCAATTCCTTTTTTCCCTTTTTCCATCAGATCCTGGTCACTAAGTTTTTTAAAGAAGATTGCAATAGTCGATGCCCATGTAATAAAAAAGATAGTTAAACAAGTAATAAAATTAATAAACAAGAGATTGTTACCGGATTCCATAAACCTTGTGTGTAGCTAACACACAAGGTTTATGAAAACTAAAAATAAATTAATAATTTAAGCAATGATTTGCCCCCAATGACTTTTTTGTCAGGTTTATCTCCGGACATCCACCAAAGATTAACTTGTTTATGTGTTATTTATGCAAACATGGAGTTGGTTTTGGTTTACCTAAGTAACACCGTTACACATTATAGATTTTTAAAACTATCTGGGAATTCTTAGTTTTTCTATGTTGCGACCGATAATAAGATTTATAAATAAAAAAATAACTACTCGCTTAATGCCCGTCCGTTACACGCGGATAACGGGGGCAGACTGACAATCAGCCCTGCAATGCCGCGCTTATGCTGAGGCGGTATTTTCCATCGGTTCATCACAACATACAGAAATTCCTCGTGATATATTTATTATGTAAATTTTATATAGTTAAATTTTTATTATATTTTTTTTGTTAATGTTTTGTTATCATTATAATTATTATATTTCTGTTCGTATATTATGCATATTATATTCTGTTCAGCAATTTTTTTACATTATGACAATCTGGTAGTTCACGGTGACATTTTAGTTATCTTGCACCTAAGTTGTGCAATGTGTTTAACAGTGTCTATAAAACACAAAAGAAAACAAATTATAAAAGAAAAACAAAATTGAGGATTGACCAAATAACCAAATTAATAATTAATTAATAAAAATGGGAACCAGTAATGTTTGAAATTACTGGTACCGCACAATAGTGTGGTGCTCCGTTTGTAATGTCATTATGCCCGATCGTAAAAAAAACACGCCGAATAAAGGTACTAATTAATAATATACCTTTTACATAACAAATAAAACCCAACTAGACTCTCGAGGGTTAGAGATATATGGAAAGAAACAGGTGGACGATGCGGGCAGTATTAGAAGCTCCGCCTTCTCCATTTTAGCTCTGAGCCGTCCGTCATGGGAATTCACCTAGAGAGTCAACTCCAGAAATTTTGCATTTGTCTATTTCGACTTTGGGATGATGGGCCGGTCCCAACAGAGCTTGTCGCGGAAATTTTTGAGCACGTCTTCCGGCAATTAAGTACTACTGTAAGGCAGTCTCCGATTCACGCGTAATTTAGCGCTATCTCCTGATGTAGAATCCTGGCTACTAGGTTATGTTTATGCAGATACTCAGAATTAGAAAGTGAAGAACAATCGGAGATGACATGCCTAAGCGACGCCCCTTGCGAGCCGGGATGACGACATGCTCGATAGTGCTTGTCATCCTGGCTCGCCCACAACGTTTCTTCAATAAGTAACAACTTCATTACAGACGATTTCGGAGAATGCATCGTATGCAACGGTACAATCGTGCGGTATTTTGCCCCTTTCGATATGAAGAACCTCACGCTTATCCGCCCCTGACTCTATTTTAATAGAATTGGTAAGTGCAAAAGCGACTTTCAGCAATTCCATCAGATGAGAGGAATTGGAGGCAAACAACTTGAGGTCAACATTTTAGAAAATGTGGTTCACCTTTGCCCCTCCTTTCCGAAGGTGAAATCCTCTCCCAAAGCTCTCCAGTAATGTGCTCGACGTGGAAAATATCCTTCGTACACTGCCCGAATAATTTTGGCCATTAATGAGCAGTGGTTTACCTTAGTTCTTCAATCATCGCCCGACCATCAATTCTCAGCACGCGACATGGCCCTTCAAGACACATTAATCGGGTGATTCTCATACACAGTCAATAGATGTCAGTGTCTTATACATAGTAGGCAGACATGTGATGGGATGTACTTAATATTATTATTAATTTAATTTAGAAACTATTTAAAGTCTGCTACTGTAAGTACTAACTTCGTATTTCTTCCTCTAGCCTGAATAAATGCTTGGAGATCGTTTTTCATTAATATGGAACAACAACGTCATTTGATATGATATGAGAAGAGATCACGAAAGTAATAGGAATGTTGGATGCTGATTCACCGAAAAGTGTTGTGGCTATTGCCCTGAGCACTTACGTATGTGCTTGTCTGAAACCTCGCTTTGTAGGAGACCATGGAAAATCATAGATTATTGATTGTTTAATTTTTCATTAGATTACAACAAAAACAGTATAAACAGTGTATGGAGAATATACACTGTTTATACTGTTATATACCGTTACCTTAGGTTAAATTTCTAGCAATATGCAAAAATCACAATTGGCCTTAATTGAAACGTTAAGGGAAATTACTCATGACGCGAGGTGATATAGAATTGCATCGATTTGCAAGTATCGTTCAGATATCGCATTAACTTGCGGCCTAATAAAATGTATGGAAAATCGCTAACGTATGGACAATCATAAATATTTTCTTATAAAATTGTAAAGTTTGAGGATCTCGCTCACAAATCTGCATATCGAATTGCGTGTACGTCCCTAATGACCTGTGATATTATTTCAAATGTATACGAAACGCACGAGCGCTTAAACACTTTCGGAAGTTTCCAGACGTGATGCTTTTTAAAGATGTTATAAGAAGCTACTTCGCACAAGTAAAAATAAAATGCTACTAATATGTACCATTTTATAGTAGTTCGAAAGAAGAAGAGCACCACCCTCTCCCCTCCCTCAGGTAATACAGTCATAAGTAATACTAACTATTATATTATAGCCGATTTCAATACGTTCTGATAAATATTACATAATGAATATAATCGAATCATTAAAGTATTCACATAATAAAAAAATTTAACATCACATCTATCTATTTTAACTAGATTTCTCTCCACTTTTGCTAACAATTTTTATTTAAAAAACATTTTTAAATTACGTCGAAAATGTAGGTTTAAGTGACAAATAAAAATATTTATCAATGAGTTGCAAAAATATGTGCACGGATATTATATAATAATCGAATTTCATATTTATGTATTTTTTTTAATAAATTAATATTAAAGAAAAAATAAGAACATACTAAGCATATTTGTTGATTGTTCATACATCATACATCATCATCATCATCATTTCAGCCTATCACAAGTCCACTGCTGAACATAGGCCTCCCCCAAAGATTGCCACGAAGCTCGGTCCTGAGCCACCTTGCATCTATCGACTTCCTCTTCATACATATATTTTTTTAAATAAAATATACATCTTTTTAAATGAATATACAAATAAAATTGTCGTTTTATCGGATTGCCACCTGTATCTTATGCGATAAAAGAAATACATTTTTTTCAAATCGATCTAGTGACCCTCAGTTTTCTTGGCAATCTAAATAAAAATTTTGGATATTGTGGAACTATATATATTACTAAATATATTACCGGATGTCTATAAAATGTTTCGATAATCCAACTATGGTACTAGAATTGTTAAAAAAAAATACTGAATTGACAAATTTTTCGCGAAGCTATGAACATGATAAAAAGCTTTTAATTATGGCCTAAATCTGGAAATTATAAATACTATAAGATTTATTTTTGGTCGAAGGACTTGTAGCCAATTCCACAAAAAAAAATCTATCTAATATCATAAGACCATACAATTTATGAATGTCCGACCATTCGTCGTCACGGATTTTTACATATGTTCGGAAGCTCTACTTCTTTGCTTTGCTTTTACTGACGATTTCGCTCGCCTACGGTTTTTCCATTTAAATTGCGATCCTCCGGTTACCCCACTCTGCGACGTCGTGGTACTACCCCATTCAAGCGGGCCCATTCGAGCAGCAGCAAAAACCGCAAAATGGCGGTTTTTGCTGCTAGCGGTACACATTTGTGTAAATCAAATACCTAATTATCACGTAATTGTGCTGTAAACGCGATTCATGGACTTTGATTGGCATTGTATTATTTTCTGTAGCGGCGACTTTTGGCATCATGCGTGCTAAAATATATTTTTTTAGTTACGACGTAGTACTGCGAAATTAGGAATAAAATATCTTGTTCTAAGTTCTAAGAAAGGTCTTATTTTGTTTTGCTTAAATGTTCTCCCCCATATTACGATTACGGTATTATCTTGGATTATACAGTGACTAGTTACTTCTATTATAATTAATGAGTAAAATAGGATTTTTCACGTCGTTTTTCTCTTGCATTCTCCTACACAATACATTTTTATGACTCAATTAATCGAATCGAATCCTTAAATTAATTAATTGATTGATTTTCAAGTGGCCACTTTTGCATCACTTAAAAAAAAGGATTGAGACGATGGATATAGGAAGGGTAATATAGTGACGGAGATAGTGGGTATAAAGATATTATGAGATCACAATAATATAGCGGGTCATTCAGTATTCATTATATTCAGTCGGTAATGCTAATCCGTGTTACAGCGAGGTCACGTAAAATTAGCGTGTTGCTGACGGTTTGCATACCCAACTTATTTCCATGTATTTATGTTTTCTATTCGTTTTTTAATATGTGTTCGCAAAGTATGTTGAATTTCTGATCTGACGCCTATTCTTATTTATCTTTAATGTATAGCCAATAATGGTAGCGTTATTCCTCAGAATTGGGATCGACTACTCGTTTTTAACAATTTACATCTGAAATTTTAAAAAAGTTTGCAATTGCAATATAATTTCCTGTTACTCCAGTAGACCTTCTATACTGGAAGAAATTTAGTATACGGAATAAGTAGTGCCAAACACTATATTAAAATGTTTTTACATTTTTTTGTGTAAATAATATTGCCGTCTCTAACAAGTGTTTACTCTGTGGCAAAACAAGCGTTTATTTAATACTGCGAGTATTTTTTTATGGGAAAAGCGACAAAGGAACTAACGGTTCTCGTGATTACCGTCGCCCACGTACTTCTGTAACACCAGAGGTACTGCAGGTGCGTTGCCAGCCTTCAAGGGTATTTGGGAGATGGTAAATTTTTGGTTAAATTGTATCGCATTTGAATAAAATGGTATTGAGTATGTGTATAAGATCGTAAATTATAAAACCCTACATGCTGGTTTACCTATTCTCCAGGTTGTTGGAAACTAATTTTCAAATGACAGGAGATTTCATAAATCAATGATGAGATGAGATTCGATTAGATTAGACAATAGGTGACTTAAATTTAATGTCATATTATCATGTAGTGTTCCAATAAGTATCGTTATTTGTTTTTATTTTGTTTGTTTTTTGTTACGATTAGACCCTTCCACTAAATTGATTCACACAAGTAAGTCATACCTATAGGTATTATAAAGTATAATTATGTTTCGTAAATTCTTGTATACACATTTTTAGTATCTCTTTAATGCTAACATTGGTCAATAATATATAAGTGAGACTTAATTGCCCAATATTTTTCATACCAACTCTTCAATTTATCTTCCTGCATGCTTGTTCGTGTGCCAAAGTTATTTAGAAGATAACAATTCATTTTTTGTTTACTTGTCACTGATTAAGTATATTATAAACCCAGGTATATTATCCATGTATAAACCTTACTGGCTTATCTAATACATGAGCCATGCGAAGCTGAATGAGGAAGACAGACAATAAACGTCACTGCAACTGGGCTTGCACAAGAAAATCGCAAGTTAATAGATCTTTTTTTAGAGAAATATGATTGACTTGCTCACTATGTTGTGAATAGATCTGTGTTCATATGACGTCTATTCTAGACCACTATGTTGTCTTCTGTTAATAAATTACCCATCTATATACCTATCCAAAATATACTGTAGATATAGATCTGCGTGTAAAATGTTCATATGTAGTGACTGTGTGATGTGGTGGATAGGAAAACATATATTATGAATGTTAAACTGTGAATCTACATGTAGTCTACTGGGATTCATTTAGATTCACATATATTTTGCTGTTTTGAAGTGAGATAAAAGTGAAATTACAAAATACTTAGTTTACTTCGAGTGAATGCTACGAGGTGTGTATACTAAGTAGTAATGAGTCTGATAATTTAAAATAATTCTCTAATTAAAGAACTTTCTCCAACACTGTGTAGGAAGCCACAGACAGTTATTCCCCTTCTCATAGCAGTGCTGGAACTAGGGTATTGGAATTGTCTTTATATGTTTATTTATATTGTATATTGAGTGTATTCGAGTGTCCGAAAATAATGTCCCCCTTCAGATAAACTTTCAATCTTGGGAAGAGGAAACAGTCACAAGGACTCTGGTTAGGTAAATAATGGGAGGTTAAGGAGTCACGTGTATGGAACTGGCTATGTGTTGGGATTTTTTGGAATCATTTTCGAGCAGATCTTGCTCATTCCCAATTCATTGGTCAAAACTTGATGAACGGTGGTTAGACTCAAATACAACTATTCCCCTGTGTCATTATGACAATCAACCGACGATCTAAACACACCAGAACGCGGATTTTGTCAATATTGTCATCGGTTTTTTGCAGTGGACGGACAATCTAAATGACTTTGATCGAATTCAAACATGTACTGAACGCGCATTTTTTCCAATTGTCGCCACCTCCATATCCTGTGCTTCCCGTATTGCCATGTAAAACGCTACGTTGTCAGTCTCATTACTTTTTTTATTACTTTTTACTTTATGACACACCTCTTATACCTGTGCAATTTTTTTTTCCATTTGTTGATCCACAATGTACTAGTTGTAGGATGAAGTCACTGCGAAAATGTCACTGGTTTAGATTCAAATACCACATTAGTCATCACTGACTCATCAGTCACCGTGGGAAACGCAAGTTCAGGATGGCCAAATCTAACAAAGTAAATATTTTTAGAGGATATGGATGGTATATTGTATTGTCGGAGATAGTTGGTAGAAAGATAATCTGAAATCTCATCCGTGCAACACGAAACAGACACGACGGGTTATTTAGTATTCATTATTCAGTGGGTGATGCTACTCCGTGTGCTCATCGAGGTCACGTAATTAGCTGCGTTACTGTCGGTTTGCATACCTGACTAATTTCATTGTGTTTGTTTATGTTATCTGACCATGTATTAATGTGTTCAAACCTCAAAGTTGAGTTTTTTATCCAATTGTGTCTTCTTATTTTCTTCAATGGGTAACCCATAATGACAGCGTTACTGATTTACATTTTATAAGAATTAATCGTAATAAAGCAATACTACAATTGTGTTATACCACGAATTATATATTTAGTGAAGTTGTTTAAATGATAAAAAAAATGTGAGCATCTTTAATGTCCAAATGTGTCGTACACAGCCGAAGTATCCAATTAAATGTAAAATAATAATAATAAAATATCTAATCGCCTTACTTCTAATTAAACGTACGGTAAAAGTTTTATTTATATTCGAGTATGTACAAAAACTACTTTATAGATATCATAAGCTACTCAACTGCTCATTAATATGTAACTTTTCAAAATAAAAATTTATTGGGATTTATGATAACAAATTAAAGAAAAAAAGATTTCAAGGTTTTAGCATATTTTTTTAGTCTTATGATATAAAAATATGATGGATTTATGCCTCTTTGAATAAAAATATTAATTAATATATGAATTAGGCTATTTAATGCAAATGCATGCTAGTCTCCAATCTCGTTTGTTAGTGCACGTGGTTCTACCACGTGCAGGTGAGATAGCATATGTAGAAAAAATGGTATATTCCCCCTTACTACCCACTTAGTTACACTTCGTGGTACTAATAGAATATTATTCTAAAATTCATTTCATGCATGGGTCACAGATCTTTTTTGTACGTCATACTTAAATTAGACAGTGACAATTATTAGATCTAGATCTTAGAGAGTGACAATCTTTGAAGCCATTATAACATGGAAACCGAAAGTAAAAAGAAAATTGCCAAAGTAATGCATTATATAAACATTAATAAATATTATATTAGTTAAATATATAGCAAAAGTTTTTATTCCTTCTCTTTTGTTTCAAACCAGGATCTAAAATTATAAAATACACAAAGATTCACTTGATTTTTGACTTATTTTTAAAACCCCATGGAAAATAGACATTATAACTTGTAACCCGTACCATATAACCTGCAATTCAATTAGATATCTAAGGCATTTTTAGGAATAGAAAATAGGGAAGAGATGTTAAATATAATTTTAATATATCTTCGGGCCTCCGTGTGTCTTTGTTATCATTTAACACTAAACACAATATTCTATTTAAATCATAATTTTTGGAGGTGTCAAATTTCCGTTTACTTTTTGCTGCATTGAAATGAACAAGTGTGTATTGAGTTGAAAATAACAAATTCAAGAACTGATTTATCAAGATGCAATGCTCGAAATATTTTCTATTATTTCGAGGACATGCAGATTTCCACAGATGTTTTCCTTTACCGCCGAACACATGGTAAATTCAGCGCTATTTACAATTTTAGTGATGCTGACACCGGGGATAGAACCCAATTCACAGGCGCTCTGTGACTTTATTTTCCATAAAAGTTTAATGTTAGACCAGAGTATGTTTCATAGTTCTGAGCTTAATTCGCAAAACCGAACTTTTTTACGAAATGTCTAAATACTCAAATGTGTTATCCCAGATCCACCGCAATATCTTCCCACTAAATTGGAGCGCCTTTTCAATAGTCGTATAAGATTTATTTCCGGTTTGCGTTAATATGACTGTATTTCCTTTGATGGTTCAAGGTTGAATTGGTTTTCTATTCCCCTTTCTATCAGTACTTTATTCTATTTTAAGCCATAAAACACTCCGTCTCATCCTAAGGGACACCTACAATTTTAGTATATGTTTTTATAGCTTTTTGTTTTACTCATCAAGGTACACGGCTTTGAAAATACAATGACATATCAAGACCAACCGAACAAAAACTATTTCAAAACATACTATCTGAAGGCAAAATAAACACCATCCGATGTATTCCCTCTAGTCTATATTATGTTTATGTATGTATGCATGTATGTATTTTGATTTTGAATATACATTTTGATGGGACTTTCTCTAGACTCTAAGAAGGACATTGTAGGAAGTATTTGTTGTACGTGGTAGAGCCAAGCAGTGACTTTTGCTGCTGCTCGAATGGACCGGTTCGACCGGGACATTACCGCGACCTCGCAGAATACCGGCGTGAAGTAGAAGCATATTGCAGAAGCACAATATAACACCGTTTCGTTCGGTGAGTGAGGTAACCGGAGGTCTACTGCTATCCCCATCCCCATCCCCCATCCTCATTCTCCCTCCCAACTCCTAAATATCGTTAAAGGCCGGCAACGCACCTGCAGCCACTCAGATATTGCAGACGTACGTGGCGACGGTAATCACTTACCATTAGGTGAGTCGTTTGGTCGTAAGTCCCCATTGCCTCGACTGAAAATTTTTTCAATCCCAATAATCTGCATCACCGGCAGACTCAGACACCTTAAACTTCTTAGGGGTGGTGTACCCTTCTTGTGCCATTACATTGACTCTTGCTTTGACGCAAGCTCTAAGTGATGAACTGGTGTCTCATCCCCAGTCACAATCCGCTCCGCTCAAAATCTTGATATCTGATACTCCCAACTAATGCAAATAGCTGTGACTTTTGACAACGTGTCACGTTATGGTTTATTTAAACAAGGTCGAGAAAGCACAATCATAGTTTCACCATGACAATGCATTTCATATACGGCTTCCATCTCATACATTATTGTTCGATCAGATTTTCCTTGTTTGGTCAAGATCTTTATCACAGCTCAATGTTAAATTTTCTTAATATAAAAATTACATAACGGAGGTTTACTAGATGGTAGAACTCCTTTACTGTTTAGTAAAGGTCTCAACTCCTTTATCCTCTTAGCAATCATGCAGCTAAATCGGCAGTGGAACCAACCACGGTTGAGTTCCAGCAAAGTACAATAAATAACTAATGGCAAATTAATTGCGAGCTGTACTCAGCTAGGCAACGTTGTGTCACATAAGTAAATATTCCTATAGAGACCAACTTTCTAACAACGTGCAGAATTGTTACCTATTCTATGTGTGGTTGATATCTGTGTAACGTACGTACTGGAACACGAAAAAAAAGTTGGGAAAAACATGAAATACGGTACATTGTACCAATGTTTATTTGCAATGTAAATAGTCTTTCTCTTGCTTTGATACACACTAAAGTGAATAATATTTTATCATAAATGATTATCACAATACCATGGAATGGATCTTATTTAGTTTCTTAAAATAATTGGTCAAAAAACATAGCATTTCATACGTTAAATTTCCAATGTTTTTTTTTATTTAATTACAGGCATCGAGCATTGAACCCAGGTCACTCGCTTACTATGAAATTAAAAAGTGAGCGCTATGTATATTTATAAATATCATTTTTGGTCTCAATCTCAATCGTCAGAATATGAAATCATAATATTGGTAAATTCAATAGATTATCTATTTCTTTTCCCCACCCATAACATTTATAATGATATATATTACATACATATAACATACAATAATCTACATATTTAAAAAAAAATCATCGTTTGTCCCTCATAGATGGCATACCACTTGATGGATTGTGGTTGGTCAAATTTATGAGTTATGTTCGACACTTGATGGGTGTCAGAGGATTCGAATCTCACTATATCACAGTTCCGTGCATTTGATCAATAGTTTTTTTTAAAGTAAATATAATTTGGGGTCTATGAAATATTTCGTTTTCGAGCTAGATACCGCAACAACCGTTCCGCTTGTTTTGGTCATACCTTACAAAATATATTATGAATCTGTATTTTCAGTATTTGTTGTTTAAATACAGCACATTGTACATAATATACACAAATTTCAAATACCTAACTAGTTAATTTTTAGAGATAAACCCCGTAAAAGTAGACTATGACACCCTCCGATTAATTTATTGTCAAAGATAACAAAGAATAAAAATATATTTATGTACTATTACTATTCACCCAACATGCTGGTGTAATTTTTTTTATACATAGCATTTCAGGACCCCCCGATGAAATATTCAGTATATGTTTTGGAATCAACATTCTACACTAAACATATGTATGTTCTGAAACTCGTTCCGTTTACGAGCTAGAGAATTTTGTGTACGGAACCCATAAAGATAAATATCCCACGGGTGGACAAAGGTATCCTCCGATTTCGGTTACAATAAAATGCATTGCAAAATATATGTACAAAGGCAAGCTTAACTCTATAAGATATTTTTCCAGCAAACCTTAGTGGATGGATATGTGCGGGTGAAACAAATTGTTCATTGAATTTGATTTATTTTATCTAATGTATATAGGTATATAGTCTGGCGGATAGATTTTTACATGAAATTTTCCTTCACCGCCGAGCAAAGAGCAAATTCAGTAAAAGTAGCAGCCTAATAGTGTCCATAGCTGGGCAAAGGCTTCGTTCTGAAATATCTGAGAGATATTTGGAGCTGAGAAGGGCCCACCACGCTGCTCCAGTGGGGGTTGTCGAACTTCAAAATATGTGAATGGGAAATAATATTTTTATAATTTCTCAGACATGCAGGTAGGTTGTTGGTTGGTTGGTGACGATGTTTTCCTTCACCGCCGAACACTTGGTTAAATACAGGACTTAAAATTGCTATTAACAAATTTAGTGGTGTCGCGCTCATTGAAACTGCGAGCACCTGATCACGGCACTAAATGCTTTAATTTCCGTACATACAATTAACAATTGTAATTGTGCATAATGGCACTGAGAATTGAACCAATAAAATAAGATAAAGCTTTATTTGCTTAAAACATGATATGAGGATGTTTGTCTTTTTTACAATGAAATTTAAATAGAAATTTTAAAACAGCCAAGTTTAAAATTAATGAAGATTGTCAATATAATACAATTAACATTAAATTAAAACGTAAAAACATTAAATAACAATGGAATTACTTTGTAAGACCATCGTGTGACACGTTTGTAATTTTTATTATATGATGTCACAAAAATAATTTTGATTGATGTAAGTAAATATTTTTTTCTGGAATAAACAATTATCACAAGATTTGATTTCCCGGATTGGTACCACGGCCTCGCAGAATTCCGGCGTGAAGTAGAGGCATCTTGTGCTTCTGCGTTTCGTTCGGTGAGTGAAGTAACCGGAGGCCCACACCCCCTCCCTATGCCCCTCCTCTTCCCTCCCATCTCCCAAATATTCTTAAAGACCGGCAACCTGCAGCATCTATGGTGTTGCAGATGTATGTGGGCGACGGTAATCACTTATCCATCAGGTGAACCGCTTGCTCGTTTGCCGCCACTTCCATAAAAAAATAAAATAATATTTACCTACTGATTAAAATCAAATAACAAGCAGGAAAAGTTAGAAAAATAAAATATTAAATATTTTTGTACGGATCACGTAGTTATTTCATGTTTATCTTAATAGTATTATAGTTCAAAAGGACATCGACTTTTCAGTATTTTTATAGTTTCGTGAAAACTTGCACAAAATTTCTCTCTTGCATTACTTTATCTTTACTTTAACGAGTATAATAAAATAATATTTTGATTATTTTGTACTTATTGTTTTTTAGGGTTTCGTGGAGTACGTCCGTCTGTCCGTCCCCCTTTTAAATCTCGTAATAAATAGGTAGCGGGATGAATTTTTACAGAACATGTGTTAAGTCGAATATCCTAACAAATAATTTAACAAATACTAAAAATAAAAACTTACTTTTTTTTACGTTTTGTTCGTTTTACGGTATCGTAATAACGGTCAAACGTACAAGCGTAAAAGTATAGTGCAAACTCTGAAGTAAAGCCACGAATAACAAAAACCGGCCAAGTGTGAGTCGGACTCGCGCTGAGGATCCAGAACCGACTTTACTGAAGTTGCGTTTGCGTTGTTTTTCACCACATAAATTTAGAGATACGTCTGTTCATTTCAATAAGAATGTCTATTCTATGAATTGTGGTAACCAATATTTTTTTTTTGGGACATAGTTTTTATAATATAAACGTACCTTAGTTAATTGGTTTTCTGATAGTTTGTCCAGACTCAGCCAGTAAGACTAACCGAGTTTAACAAGTTAACGCCGGGACCGATTATCAAACTTTTCGCTGCGAGACGTAGCTAGTATTCATATTACGATTCATCAGACGGGACAATATTGTTAACTGTTGCGAGCAGTGCATTACACTGTAATAGTGGAAGGAGGAGAAATGGTAAATAGACAATATGCCATGATGAAAGCCAAAAAAGTAACGACTTATTGCAACCAATGTGCGAACAAGCCTTTAGAATGTTTTGAAAAATTGCATAGGTAGAAATAAACTATTTCGTTAAGTTTATAATACTACATTATGTCTATATTAGCAAATTTTTTGTTTTATAAGTTATGATTATTACGTTCAAATAAAATACAATAAATCCTTTGTTTTAAAATAATAAACACAAAATTTTCATTATTTACACATTTCACAATACGGTAATTCCTCACAATTATTAAACAAATGAAAATAATTAGTGATCGAATATCCAAGCGTGACCCATCCACCAGTGATGCACGCTGCCCGATGGGACATCTAATTTAATTGCAGTGTATTTTTGTACCCTGCCGACAAAATGTGACGAATTTTTTTCGTGTCTAAAACTTGTTATCTTTTATTTTTAAAATATTGTTTTATATTTTATCACCAAGTGGAATTTAATAAAGCCTATTTCTTGTAACAGTCATAAAGTTTAATAATAGATATATACCATTTGATAAAGGTTTTACTAATTTTCTAAATTAACTTGGTAGGTTAGGGACAAAACAATTTTGTATGTAGTAGAGAAGTGGTCTCAGTATGTTAATGTCAATTTGGAAATAATTTGCACTCTTTCGTATTAATAAACAAATTTATTTACTTGCCAAATAATTTAAGAGTACATGTAATGTTGTAACTCAGTGAAGTATCGATGATTATGTAATATAACATTTTATTTAATGAATGCTGAGGACAGCAGCTATCGGTATTCTAGCTATCATGCAGAATCGCTTGTGCGGCCCGCGAGACATGTCTTCGAGTGAAGAAGATATTTTAGCAAGTTTATGAAGTAATACTTCTTTTTATATATATAAATAATACGCGTAATACGCGTTTGGGAAAAATGATAAGATTGAATTTTCACGCTGCGCGCGCACACCGACATCTAAAATTAACAGGATGAAGTTGGTTTCTAAATGTCTCTTAAATAATAGCGATGCGGCGCGCGCACACTGAAATCTAAAAATAACAGGATGTATCTTGGTAACTATTATGGATACTATACACTCCATAATAGTTACCAAGATACATACATAGTAACTATAATCAAAGTGGTTATTCAAATATTTATGAATCTTTAAACACCCGTGTTTTACATCAGTGGAGGTAAAAACAATATATAATACAAAATTATACATGTGTATTTGCGTGTGATTTTAAATTATATATGGTTGTGAATGATAATTTATTGTGAGTATTCATGATGAGTGGTTTTTTATGTAATAAACTTTTTAAGTGGGTTTGAAGATTTGAAGCTAACTGTCGGTATGTATTGTTTTTATTTGTTTAGTTACGCTAAAGAAGTATAACTTCTTACGTGCGCGTACATAAGTACACACACACGCGTTATTTTTAATGTCCGTTTACGAAAAAGAAGTGAACGCTATTGGCAACATTCGTTTTTTGAGCTAATTGCCGACTATTTGTTGCGGCAAAAAAATATTCGCAGAATGACGTAAAATCTTTTTTTATATTTATTACAAGAACTTTTGATAGTGCAAAGCCGCTTATATCATTGCGCGATATGTCGCTCAACAAACGGTACAGATATTTAAGAGGCTTCTGAACTTTTTCAAGGTTTTTATCTAATTGTATCAAGAACATTGAATCTTATTACTCCACTCAAAAATAAAATACGTGTGTGGTAAATTTCATGCGGCGCCTTGTCTACGGAGACGCAGTAAACCAAAACGATCTTAACCCACGCCCGACCGTATCTCCTGAATCAAGAAGCGTACATGGAAATATAGGCCATAACCAAGTTTGCTGCTCGAATGGGCTGGCCCGACCGGTTTACTACCACGGCCTCGCAGAATACAGGCGTGAAGTGGAGGCATCTTGTGCTTCTGCGTTTCGTTTGGTAAGTGAGGTAACTGGAGGTCCACTCCGCATCCCCATTCCTCCCTTCCATCTCCCTAATACCTTTAGAGGGCGGAAACGCGCCTGCAGCACATGCGGTGTGAGCCAATTGCACGTTTGCCTCTTTTCGCATAAAAAAAATCTTTCGATACCGTGTATACCGAGCGTACCGATGAGGCCCCGCTGCCGCAACGTAAATTAGGTAACGGCTTTAATTTAAAAAATCACACGTAGGAAACAGGTTATGAAATAATATATACCAATATACGTAATAAGTGTAGTCGTGTTTAGTATCCTGTAAAAGTCCTATTGCTAGGCAAAGACCTTGCCATGATACTTGAGAGAGCATTGGAACCGGGAGCATAGTAATCAAGCGGGATGGTTGTAACCATCTAGACCGCGGATGGTGGGGAATGGTTGGCCGGGGTGGCATGGAAGAGCACCCCTAGCACGCTGCGCTAGGGCAGATTGGCGGACTTCACATGTTCTCGAAATAATCGTAATGTTTTCCTTCACCTTCTACATTTTGTTAAAACCACGTACTCGAAGATCGAACCTAATTAATTTTTTTTTGTATAAAATATAACTTACAAATACTTAAAATCAACATTTTATCGTGCCCATATAAAATCTTATTGTCACCGCGTTAATGAGCATTTTTAGTTCGTTAGGTACACTTGGTCTCTAATTTGTATATTTAGTTTAGAATAGATTGACGGTGAAATGTCTTTGAAAGTTGGTAGTAAAATACGCGATCCAATTCATTCAAACGACAAAAATATGGGAGCTTGAAATCAATTGTTTACAGAGCAAATACTTGCACAAAATTAAATCTATAAAAGGGACAGCTCTGGGAATCTTTCATTATTTTTATTTGCTCTGCGGTGAGTGACAAGTGTTGTTTCAATTATTTTAGAACTATCTAACTTTGTATAACAACATTTCTATTTGGTGCTCTAGCAATGACAGGGTGTTGTAAGGGTTTCATAGCTCATTTGTAACAAGCAGTACGAAATGTACTTGTTGTACAGATAGTATTATTTCATCGTCAGTATTTGATTGTCAAACGCCTGTATGCGTTGCTCCATCAGAAAAGATTCCTACATACGTCGAATAAATCCCAAATACAAGACGCTGCGTAATGGGCAACTAAACTGTTAAAATATCGATAGTAAATAATTAGCTTATTTTTATTTAAAGATTTGCTGGCCTGATGAAACTAAAACGAATTTGCGGCCCACGGTCTTGTATTAAATGATCCGATCAATGTACAATAAATACACTATTAAACATTATACAATGAAACTTTAAATACACTGAAATAGCAAATGACATAGTTCACAGGCCATATATTGTTCGCCGCAGAGCAAACTACCACGTTAAGTAACATTTTGAGAACTGAATGAGGACTACATTCGACTAAACTTAATGTAAAGAGATACTTACACTCCTGATAATTATTTAATATACAAAATGTCTTCAGATTTTGAAGTTATAACTAGAAAAAATCATCGTTTCTGAGTGAATTAATATTTGTGACTGAAAAGTCAAAGGAACATATGAAATCCAGATAAGAATTATATTTAGACCCACAAACCTTTAAAAATAAATCCATGGGTGGTTTTATAATTTGGATAACAAACAAATAATATTTTAACAAAACGAGTCTCATTTACCCTACAAATTTTTGTTTAAAGAATTATAATTTTAATTGAAACAATAACTCACTATTAATGTGCGTAAGAATCGTTCTTCTCAAGCGTAGAGGTCATCCCACAAACATTCAACCTTGAATACGTTTGAAGTTAACCAGTCTCCGCCACGCATGTATAATACTAGAATAACATATACACATACACAATAGGTAACAAACGAAATATAATAGCCATAATGGAAATCAGCGAGGAGGAGAGAAAAGATAATAATATATATATATATATAAATAGAGAATAACCTTTTTATTCAAATGCCGAGACACGATAGCAGATTGGTTAGGGAATCTGCCTCCGAATCAAGAGACTCGAGTTCCAGTTATGCGTAGGCCTCGTACCACTGAGTTTCTTGAAACTTACGTACGATTGGGATCGTTGGCGCGAACTCTATACGACTTTACCATGACGCGACGCGTTAAGGAATTGCATCGATTGCCGAAATGAGTCACAAATCGCATATAGGAGCGGTCTAAGAATTGTTCTTACAAAATTGTATGGTTTGACGATATCGCTTACAAATGTGCTGGATATTGAATTGCGTGTACGTCCTAATGACCTGTGACATTATTTCAAATGTTAACGGTCCGCACGAGGGCTCGAACAGTTTTCGATTTTTGCACGATACCTTGTTCTGTGTGTACCGATGAGCGCGACTTATGTTGCGCAACTACTAATATGTGGGTCTGACATCTATTTTTGTTTACAAACTTTATTATAATTACTTTAATAAAAAAAATCACTGAGTAAAATAGCATTCAGATTGTAAAAGAAATTTATAAACATCCCTGCCTATAAACCCTTCTACAAAATTCAGTGTCATGAAAAGAGTCATCTTTTTAACACACCTCTTTTAATAATAAATATCGTAGTAACTTAAATTTGTAAAAGAAAATCAAAGCTTTGTCTGCTCATAGTATAAAAACTTTGAAATCTATCTTCGTCAATTTCCAATTCATTTACGGCAATAAAAATGAGAATGAAACCCGTTAAATGATTGTTTTTAATATATGGATGTACCTAAAAACGTTTGCGCCGCTTTCGAGATATCAAATATATTACAATATACTATAACAGACATATTTCAAGTTGGTCGCTTACAAAAATTGGTCGAATTGCATCACATCACTCCATAAGGACGTACGTACGTACACAATTGGAGTTTACAATCGATTCGATTTCGATTAGAAACGCCTTTAATTATGTTTCAATATTTTTGAAGTGAATGTGTCTGTGATTTCGAAATTACTGTCTTTTCTATGATTATTTATACGATACAAAAGTTTTTCCAAGTTTTTGGCTGATGGGACTTTCACTAAAACGGCAGAGTACTTTAAGTATTTACGTTGTTCTATATCAGGCGGACTTAGTCTTGGATTAGATATACACATATTAAAGACTTAGCCTCACATATGAATAAACACAATATATACTCTACGAGTAAAATTAAGAATTTGTCACAATATATATTTTAAATTGGAGTAACGCCTAATTTTTTCAGAACCGTGGTAGCCAGAGCTTGCTTTAATTTCATAGTACGCGAGTGACCTGGTTATTTAATCCCCGAATTTAATAATAAAATCACTTAAATTGCAATTGTATGTGCTTATGTGAAATATTGTATGTCTGTCGTTCGATCCCACTTAAAGGACGAGACTGAACGGGGGTAACAACGAAAATTTGGCAAAGGAAAATTAAGATATGTATCAGTGGTCACAGATTGTGACTACTCACAAACACATTTTTTTACCTTTCTAATAAAGGTACTAGTAGTGGCTTGTACCAAATAGTGTAGGGTTCTCGTCCAGTTTAAGAACCAGAGATCATAATTATTAAATGATGCCTAATGTATACAAAGCTACTGTTGTATTAAGTCATAAACTTCTTTGTATAGGAAAGGATAATGAAATATATTATTGTTATTAAAATAAGTACCATATACTTTAGAAGCATAATTAAATCGTTACCTGCGACATTTGCGTTATACTATTGAAAAATGTTTCGGTTCTCAAATATATTTAACTAAAATTTAAATAATTCACATTATGATAATATGGGTAACAATGAAATAGATAAACTTTATCACGTTTTCAATTGAGCACTGATAGACTAAATATATTGTAGATACATTATAATATAATACAGATAAAATGCTATGATATCCGCACTATCATCATATTAGTCGGTTATGGATTGCATTACAAATCCTTCGCCACAGACCAGTCAAGCATTTAATCCACTACTTTTCATACGATTTTTGTAACATATAAGTTGTCATTATATTCACCTACTTTAATATTAGGTGCACTTCATACAAAATTTCGTATTTGTAAATGTGATATCATGGAAAATCAACATCGGAAAATTATGAACGCGTTTTTCTCGAAAGTATGTTTTTCAGATCGGCGACCACTGAAACTCAAAAACTACTCGATGGATTTTGATCAAACTTCACATCTTATTTTTGGCATTAAAAACTAGTCTTTAATCGAAAGACTTTAATTTTTGTTAAAAATAACTACCTTTTTTAAAGCAATTGACTAATGAGTTTTTGGTCGAAAATGGGGGTTTTAAATTTAAAAAGCCGCAATTTTATGAATTTTTCTTAAACTACTTCGATTAAAGACTAGATTTATCACTTAGCTAATGATTTAATTTCTTTTTCTTTAATTTCGATGATCCAGAAGGCTGTTCCGATGGTCACCGCGAAGTAATACTCGTAGAAGTGGGTGCAACAAAGATATTTGACCTCTTTATAATCAGTTTTATAAAATAAACTAAAATACTATTTATTAATTATTAAAAAAATATTGAAAATGATTTTATTTACGCTTGTGACTGCATCAACCCCCTTAAATAACATTAAATTCCTCATTATTCGGAATTGAAACGAACGCAAAATATCATTGGTTAACTAAGACAAGTTTTTTCAGTAATCCAATCGCGACATTTAATGGCACGTCCACACATTGCCGTGATTTTATTATTGTTACTTTCAGTTCAAATAGTAAACTTTCTGTCTCCATTTCTAAATTATAGTTTTACACTTAATCTATTACAACCAACATCAGGTACAATAGTCACACATGATGTAATGTCCTATATATCCATAGCAAATAAGAATAAAATATTCGCGCAAACAAAAACTCGTTAAGGTTGCTTGCTTCAAAATAGAACTGCATAATATAACCGTTACAAACAAATCTTATAGTTATCATGTTAGTTCATATATGTCTGTTTATAACATATTGTTGTTATGACATCAAATAGACAACAAAACTTGTACTTTAGCGTTAGATATTATAAGTGCATCTAAACCAATACGTTTACGGACCGCCGCCAGCCACAGCGATTCTAATAAATCCAAATAATTATCGACATCACACAGATATTACAGATATTATGTTGAAGCTCGTACATAATTACGAAATCACGACATTATTTTGTTCACAGCACAATCTTCAAACACAATTCCACAATTCATCACTGCACTATGACACTGTTTCGGGTGCGCTTCCCACTGCAATCCAAATTACACTGCAATCCTTATAAACAGGTTGACCACAAGATCACTGTTTTAGCGGCGGCGGCGGCACCAGATTTTTTGTGCGAGGTCTATGACGAACATGCTCAATCTAGTTAAATTATTATAACCACAACAATGCAAGCATGAATCGTTTCATTGTGTTTATTAAATAAAATAAAACTGATATATGTATAAAACTGATAGCTTGCGTTTCAAAGTAAGGAACATGAGGCCACGATGAAATTGCCGTCATTAGGCAAATTACTACATAGTACAATTAAGTATAAAGTAGATATCTGCATGTATCATTTTTAACAATATTAATTACAATTAATTTCGCTTAAATTATTCCGATAATTCTATTCAGACATTGTTTACATAGATATTAATAACAAATTTCTTTTCTGTAATATTGCATTACTCATAAAACGCACTTAAAATAATAAGATTAGTTTCTTACCTGTTCACATCCAATAGTTGACTCTGGCCAGGTAAGAAAAAATAGACATGATATTTTATGCACTTTTCATACCTTATATTACATTAAGACATTGATTTGGTTAGAATTCGATTGCAGATGTAGTGATTTTATCACTAAACTTAGTTGACATAACATACTGAAATAAGAACTAATATAATACTTTTTAAATCAAAAACGGATTTTTCAAATAAATAAATGAAATGCAAAATGTTATAAGTCTCTAATTTAAAAATATACCATAAGATTAAATATTGTTTAATAGTCATATCCATAGACTTTCTAGTGTATTATGCATAATTACTTTTTTCATGACGATGAATGATAGGAATGTAATTAACCATTTAAAACTACTGCACTACTACATGTGCCTATTTTAGTCCACTGCTGAATACAGGTCTCTCTAAGAAATCACCAGTAAAAGCCGGCATATATTTCTTGAAATGTTGACCCTTACTCTTCGCGCTGAAACGGGATAATGAGTGCAGTGCCGGTACCTTCGCACCAGCGATGCTGCTTCCCCAACATTATTTCGGGGGATTTGGACATTTGGAGAATAAGATGCCTTAATCACTCTTACATAATCTACGACTTTTTATGTAATATAAAATAACTTCTTAAACTTTTGTCTACTTAATATACGTAAATCACATGTACTTTGATCCGTTTGCTAATTTTGATAACAAGCAAATAAACAACAATAACAGTTCCTCAAAATATTAGGTAAAAGTATGTCTGACAATGTAAAGGATTTATTATAATAATCATATATAGATATATAGTTTAAAGTTATTAGACCATTTATTTACATTAATTAACTACAATAAAAGTTCTTATTCACAAAATAAGTTAACTTTAAAATTAATTACCTATCTTGCATACATTAAATATTTTTACTAAAATAAATAATGTGGTACAATTTATTTTATCCTTAAATATTACTATTTAATACATAGATAAAAAAAGGCGTTATAACATGAATAAAGTGCACAAAATATCATAGATAAATCTTGTGGTTAAAGTTTACCACTCACAGAGTTTATAGATTTTTCATCAATCCATGATACCTGCAGATAATCTTACCTAACATATTAAGAACAAAACTACTTACGACAGATGGTAGCGCGTGATGTTAGCTGGTGCTGGCGCAGAGTTCACGGAGGATGAAGACCCGGAGTAGCCAGAACCGGCAGGAGACGAGCCAGCCGAAGGCGCGCCCGCGGTCGATGGTATCGCTGTCGGCTCGTAATATTCTGTGGTGAGTGTCCTCTCGTCGAGCACATGCTCTGCATTGTGCGCCTTCGAAGCAGACTTGATGTCCATAAAGGCGACTGTAGCGCAAAAACCGGTAACAGACGCTCCGTTTGCACCTGCGTTCGCGTTTTCCATTCTACCCAATAACTTGACATTTTGGACTCGGCCATAGCTGCAAAGAAATAAACTGAGTTTTATAATACACATAAATAATTTTACAAAGACAGAAATAAATTGAAAAAGCAAAAGGTGTAAAAAAAAGTCTTAAATAAAATTTCAAAAGAAGACTAGAGGTAACATAATAGTCAAATATATTAAAAAAAAAACATTGGAAATAAATTTAATTTACAAATAATAAGAATCGATCTAACTCAGTTTATTTGCTATCCGTCGACATTTATACACTTATCATATGCTTGTTCTAAAAATAAATAGCCTGAAAACAGGCAAGATGGTTAGCACAACCCATAATTTTTACCTAAGTCTTGCCTGGTATAACTTACTCCCTGTACTTAAATCACTAACTTGCTTATAATTAACTACAATACCAAAAAAACGTATAATGATTTACTTATACTAAGCATAGACTATACATTTGAAATAAAACGTTTATTTTCAGATTTTATCGCGTTTAATTATTTCTTTTTTATTATTCCCGACGTTTCCTGTGCTTTACAGCAGTCGTGGTCGGTGGCTCAGCGGCCAAATAGTAAGTCCCTTCACTCTGCGAATATATTGTAGATCGCCCCAACCATGCATTAGATTTAACAAACCACTCATCGTTGTAAAATAACACAGATTCCTTCCAAGGATGATTCGCGAGACTATTAAAATAAAAATAAAACATCTTAATTTCAGTAGAGAAAATGGCTGGGTGCTATTCACCTGTTTGGGATCTTGTAATAAATAAAATTAAATACAAGACCAAATCATACAATTGCGCTATTTTAAAGTACGGTGAGTTCATTCTGCGTCGATCGAAACAAAAATTAATAATTTAAAAACTAACGGTAGCTGGGTTAACTACGACATACATCGACGTAAAACAAGTCTGTCCTCCCATAAGCACGGATGCCGAAACGGCGGGAGTAATAAAAAAACTAATAATTACACGCGATAAAACCGAACTTACATAATAGTTTAATTTCAAAATAAAACTTATCTTCTCTGTGGCTTGTTGTTGTTGTGGACACTAAATTTCAATAACTGCCACATTTCAACATTTACAAGTATTAAAATCAGTTTATTATAATAAATTCTAGGGCACGAAGCATACGCTATTCTGCAACCTGCAGTAAAGGGTAAACCTTAACTTCTCGGTTTGTTCAAAAACAAGAAGATACTACATTAAAAAGTTTGTACGGCTTAAACAAAATATACACATAATCCTTGAGTTTATACCGACTCTATATCATAATACTTATTTAGCGCATCATACGCACACTGCAAAACAATTGTTGTAATTAGTAAACTTTTTTTAACGTAGGTAGTGGTAGTAGATATATGACATAAAATTTAAATTTTTGACAAATAAACAAACAGGCACGTACATTCTACGTTACAAATCAATATTTTGTCGATATTTCAAATCGTATAACAATCCGTTTATCTATAGTCCAGCTCATCACTTATTACTACCGGAACTATGTCTAAAATATAACAATAATTACTCTTAAATAAGTACGTACATATTCATGAAACAATCCGAGCGAGTTGTCCGCCCGGTTTGCGGCGCCGATCACCGCACGTTTCCATGACGCGATGAAACAACAAAAAACGCGACGTTGCCGCTCTTATGGAGGTATCGAACAACGCGCGACGTTGCCGCCTTGTTGGAGTTGTACGACTTGTTCTACCTACCACCAGTCACAATCACTAGTATTTTCTTAATAACAGACAATATACCCTGCAGTTTTACAAGTTATAAAATGCATTAGAGCATTAGTTAAATTTATTGAAAAATCTGGAACTGTGAAAGTATATTTAGGGTGTTGCTTTGTTAGGGTGTAAGGTAGAATATTCTAGTTTATTCTACAAATACCAACCTCACCTGCACGTGGTGCGCCCTGCTGGGAAACAAACGTGGTTCTGGGGACTGATTGATGGCGGAGCATAAATCTAAATTTGCCGAACCCAAATACACACAGACCAGTGATTAAGAGCACTACTAAGAGGGTACCGGCGCTGCGCTTACCAACCAGCTTGCCCAGGGAGGTGAGTGTGGGCAAGTCTTTCAAGAAATGTGTTATGGCTATTGGCGCTTTCTTGTAGAGACTTAAGTTCAGCAGTGAACTAAAATAGTTTGAGGTAATAAATTTAAGCACTCAAATGAAACTAATTTCAAAGTTTCGAGTGCCTTTCGCCAACATGGTCACGGGACTATTAAAGTTGATACGTATGTTGTGTTGATATTGATGCATGTAAACCACTTGAAATGTAATAGGTGGCTGACTCCTTCTCTGCCTAGGAATCGCCACCACCTTATTACCCATTTCTGACGCCAATCAGGAGTGCAAATAGTGTTGTGTTCCTATTTGAAAGCAGAGTTCCAGTATAATTAATAACGCATCTGTAAATTTAAGTTGTTTGCAAGTGCCCATGAGCTGCGGTAGCCACTATTACTAGCCACTATACTTTTCTTGGAAAAAATTACCTATAGGTACGGACAACATCAGAAGTTGATAATGATTGAACGAAAACTTTGTCTTTAAAATACTCTTTACGTACAGTAATTAGATTGGTTAGAAAAAAATAGAGTAAGCAGTAGAAACCGCTAAAATTATTTTAATATCTATGTACAGAAGTGGTGTACATTTATGATTTTTTTATGTTTATGCAGAATACATAGTTAAATTGAAATTAAAATACTACGTAATTGAAGACCCCTACTAACAGTTCTCGAATAATTTGCTTACAATGAATGAAGTTTTTATTAGAATAGGTAAACGCCGTGCCGATTCATTTGCCGACAGTCACTACAACCCATGCAGTAGGCATATACCTTACCTACGTGAAATACTATGGATATTTGATACACGTCACTATCTAGATGTTATTTGTAAAGCATTATCAAAAAGGTAAATATTTTTGGTTTTTTGACTATATAGACCGAAAAACAGCGTTGCACTAAAATCACATTATTTATTTATAATAGAAATGGTGCCAAAATTTCATTGTTCACAGCTATCAATTGACTTGTAACTATTTCCATGGCTAACAGAGAATAAGCCAAACTAATAAGTTGAACGACGATCAATGTTTAAAATATTACATGGACAGATAGATAACGAGAAACTTAGCAGCGGCACCAAAGAATGATTAAATCGGTCGATGTCTAGTGCGACGTTGCCAACTCTTACAACATGGCCGCGCCCGCCGTGCCCGTTTCCGTGTGAAACCGACTCAACTGCGTCTGTGTGTAAGGCATGGTCGCTAGCCGTGGAGCGACAGCGACGGCGCGAACCGAAGCGAACAGTAGGATGCGGGGTAAGGGAGGGGAGAAACACCGGCATGGTGACGTCAGTCTACTTTCTGAATAACCACGTCGTATCGTATGTTATGCTTGCAGCTTGCTATTAACATTTTTAAATTGTGATCCGTGATGTTTATTACCGTTGTTCATGTGCCATTTGTACTTTATGCTTTTAATTGTACTGTTTAAAAAGCGTATATCTAAATGTAATAAAATTTAAAAGTTTTGCTATGAAACTTACTTTAAATCCTACCTACTAGGTATATTCCTTGCTGCAGCCTTTAGCATTTCCTTCTAGCTGTAATACGTTTCGATTCTACTATTATAATAACAAAAAAGTATGATGAAGAAGAGTTACCATAAATGGTTTTATTAAATCGCTAGCTATGATAATCTGTTAACTCTTAACGTGTTGGAATGCAATATTAGAAATTGACGACACGTAAAGGGCCATTTTAGACAGCTGACCGGAGAATTCTAAGATATTTCTTTAGAACAAAATTACATAAAAAAAAACTTATAAATTTCTTATAAATATAATCGAACTATGTAAGCTTTGGCTAAGAATAAACATAACTAAATAATGGGCGCTAAATTGAAAAAGGTAATAGGTACTACTACAGCTTAAATGAGCCGTGGTAGCCTAGTGGTCAGGGAGCTCACTTTCGTGTCATAGAGCGCGAGTGACCTAGGTTTGATCCCCGGTGCCGGCACCACTTAAATTGTTAATAACAATTTGAAGTGCTGTATTTACCACGTGCTCAACGTTGAAGGAAAACATCGTGAGGAAACCAGCATGTCTGAGAAATAATAAAAATATTATTTCGAGGATATGTGAAGCTCGACAACCCGCACTGGAGCAGCGTGGCGGGCCCTTCCCGGCTCCTAAACCCTCTCTGATACTATTATTTGAGAAGGAGGCCTTTGCCCAGCAGTGGGCACTTACAGGCTGTTACTTTACTTTTTTTTTACAGCTTAAATAGACTGAATTAAGAAATATGTATAAAAGTACAATATATACATAACTACCTGATACCTGTGTTTTCTTGCGTGAAATTTGACCAAGCAATGTTTTTGTCGAATGGAGGCGGCATAAGAAAATCTGCTACCCAATTTCATGGTGTCGTAGGAGACGACTAATTAATATGCTTGCGAAACAATAACTATTATTAATATGTATGGAAAGGTCCTTTCAAGTTTCGGAAGTCCGACAAAAAAGTACCTAAAGCGCGCCTCTTATTTTCTGAGTTTCGCAGAACACGAGTTGCCTGAGATTCCCTCAGTGCTATCATCCTTAAAATTGTTCTAAATTTTACACGTGCCCGGCGATGAAGGAACACATTTCACATGTTTTCCTTCAGCCAGCATGTCCGAGACAAAACAAACAAATGTTTCGTAAACATGAATTCCGCCTTACTATGTTACCTAAATATGAAAGGGAGGCCTTCTGTTTTCGTCCGCGTTATGATTCCTCTCGCGGCTCTCCTGGAATAAAAAGCCTTTTCCAGGATTCAATGTCATTTCATCAAATTAAGTTCAGCACAACAGATAAAACAACATTGCCACCTCGCACTGGCATGGCGGTGGTGGTTAAACCGAAACCGCGTAATTATTTGTTATACTTATTATGAAACCTTGTGACTTTCGAAGATGGAGAAATATCACGAAAAATGTCAGACCACAATAGACAGCCACGCAGCAGCGTCTAAGTATGCATACTACAATCACCCAATGGTTTTTAGACGATTATGGCATTCCTCTTTATAGGAGATTCGGTGGTGGTATGTTTGAATGTTTAAAACAGAAAGCGAGGTTTTTGCCCGGTAATGTGGCATTTTATAAATTAAACATTTATTGAACGCTAACAAACCATCCCTATGAGTTGAGTTTCACCTTTAGTTTTGTTTCCCATAAATTGCGACTGCAAATACCTAATAGGTGTGTTCATAATATCTTTGCATATTATGTGCAAACGTCACAAGTTGTTGATTAACAACACGTATAAATTTCATCATACAAATTTTACGGGAACTCTTACTGTCTGGAAATAGATATGTTTGTTTACAGTCTACTCGTAACTTATTTTGTAATAAGTACGCAGAACGCCAACCAAATTTCAACACCAAAAAAAGGTTCTAGCAAAAGGTGAAGTTTAGAAATAATTTCAGTAAAAAAAACCTTCATATATCTATAGAACTTGTTCTTCTTCTAACTATCTAAAAATAATACCGTATAAATTTTATCATTGATTGCATTTTATGGATTATATTAAGCTATTTCAAATTCTATGAAATACTACTCATGAGTGTTGAAATGTCCATGAATGTCAAGTACAACATTTAGGTACTGGAATTCTCTGTTAAGAGAACTTCTTTAAAGCGGTCGTTCGGGCTAAATCAGCGGTGCGGTACCGTTGATCGCACCGAGCTAACAGCAAACGGATGTCTTACCGTTATAGTAGGTACGTTTCATTTCAGTTACAGGAATAATTTTCGATGACACCTAGCATCACTTTTTCGTTTAATTTTCTGTTCGGGCCTAATATAATAAATAGCTTCAAAGTGAATGAGTTATAAACTTAGAATTAAGTATCAGAAGTTACATAATCAAAGCTATATATTTTCATAAGTATAATAATGTACTTATTATACTTATGAAAATATTTTTACTTGTATACGTAAAAAGTCATGGCATCCATCATCAAGATAAAATGTTGGTTTTTTTTTTACTTTAAAAATACCAAACAGAATCAACAATTGAGGCATCTGCAATCTAGTACTGCAATTGACCATCCCAGCTTATCACGTGTCGTGATTATGTAAAATTTTTATATTCGGAGTGGATTGTTACCGGCTTTACAGGCTGATGAATAAACTATTATAACTAGTAGAATATTGATAATTGCATAAAAATTAAATGAAAATAAAGAAATAAATCGGGCTGTGGACTGGCTTTCCACAATCGAATAATTAATTAATATTTGGTTGTTTTCGTACGATACCTGAGAAGCCGCTTTAGAAAAGCTATATTAAAAAAAATTGATAGGAGTTATGGTTTTAGTTAATGTTTTTCCATGGCATTTCATCATTGCATTTTTGATATTGTTATTGACTAACAATATCGAAAATTAAATAAGAAATAATAGGTAACATTTCAATGTTAATATTCTCATTATTATAAATTATAATTTACACGTTAGGAAATACCTAAATCACATCCGTTCTCGCATAGGGTCTCGCCTGTTTTACGGGATAAAATGTCGCTCGCGAGAATGCATTATGTCGGGCTCACAACGGTACAACCGCACGGTGTTGAACTTCGCCACATATCAGCCGGTCCACATGAACGCTTTCCGCACGCATCTGCAACCGTACTAAGAAAGTACTAACTGTATGGAGTAGTAACAGGCAATTCAAGCGAGGGTCTGATTCAACTATTTAAAAAAAAAAAAACCGTCCGCGAAAACAAGTCCACTAAAACATCGTTTAGTAAACCCGGGTTGTGGTGCTTGCTTGTCTATAATAAGCTTTCGAGCCTCATCGTACAGACACAATAACTGAAAGAATATTTAAAAAAAAACAAATCATTGTGATATATAAATTGCTCATACAAAAACATAGCTATGAAGGTATATAACAAATAGCTTAGTTCGTCTGTATAAATGTAAGTATGTATTTTATTATCAAATATATCAATGTATTTTACTTAGTGAAAATAAAGTATTGAATCTAATCCATGACGTCGCGTTTAGTTCTCAACATTATTATGATTATACGCTTTTCGCAGAATGCATTCTAAAACTCTTTTTAATACATTAGAAAGAGGTCACGACAGCACTGGTTCTATACCGGTGTCGTCGCGCGATCGATATTAAGTGCAGACCACGCCCAAATTCGTCTGCGGCGGCAATAAATCCAGGGAGCATAGCATAGCGGTTGCGAGTGCAGTTATCCAAATACTACCCAGGTATATGCTGCGAACAGCGGTACTGCATAAGGTTTCTTGTGATTTAACGTTCGGGGTCCACGGAGAAAGCTTTACTTAAAATATTGTAAGCGATAGACACAAAAAATATTAAAAGCTAAATACAGAAAAGAGTTTCTTCAAAGCTGGCAACATGCCTCGAAAATTTGCTCATGCTTACTACACTGGGCAGGCGCGAGACTATCGGTCCGATGAGCGCAGTACCGATAACCTCGCGCTATAGAAACTGCTCTCATCATTAATCTGCAAGATTTGTAACCAGTCGGGCGCCAAAACCTCGTTATTATCAAGCGGGTGCACTACTTGCAGGTGACATCAGCTCTTTAAGACAAAGATGACTTAACTTTTTTCTATATTGTAGAACATATAAATTAATTTTATACACAGTGTAATTATTGTTGTGTAGTTATTATATTAGGGGAAATGTTTGTTTTCAAACTTAATTAAGTAATTTTAGTCGAGACTACTGGTCTGCTAATTTGAATTAGTAATATAACACCAAATTCCTCAAACGAGTATTTTTTGCCAATTTCCCATAGTGAGAGATCTAGCAAAAATTTTAGTGCTTTAGAAATAATACAGATTTTTGTTTTTATAAAATTTTTAAATTATTTATAAACAGAAATTTTTAACCCCCAAAAACTTTTCTTTCTAATACCCTTGAAGGTTTCTTAAATCCTATGAATCCTTTAAAAGAAACCCTAATAATTGGCTTACTGAAAAAAGATCGGCCGACAGCATTGCACTTGTTTACAAATCGCCCGACAACCACAGGCTAGCCAATTCATTTCTACCAATTAATAAAAAATGTGTACTTATCATCCAACACATCGTAATTTATTTCCACCGACTTAATATTGCACTTATACGGGTAAAAATATGTACACTAACACTGGCAATAAGGAAATTACAATTACATCATCACCAATCAAAAAAATATTAATTGCAATTTATTGTGATTAATGCTCGAATTTTCTCGAACGGAAAACCTGGTAAGGACTTGCAACTTGCACGTCAATTAAATAAATAAACATAGAGCTGAATGTTCATGAAAGGAAATGATCCTGCGGAAATTGCAAGTCTATTAAATATCTAATTGAAAAACACCGAGCACGAATTTTCATTGAAGGAAAACTCGAAAATTGCATAGCGTTCGACAGATGGATTAACAATCTTAAAAATTGCAAACCGAAAGTCAGAGTTACGGGATGACACCTAAGGTGTGAATGTCGGGTATTGCGATCGCAAACTTGAAAGTCAAGCGTTGCGTTTACGGGTACTCCTATGTAAAGCAGCGGACTATTTGAAGGCTGATTAAGAAAAGAAGTGAATATTAGTTACACATAATTTATAATAATTAGCTTGGTATAACAAAGTTAACGATGATGACATGGAAATCTGGGCTGGTAGTTATAAACATTAGGCTTAGTCACAATTTTAAATTATTATTTAACAAAGGAACAAAGGCAACAATGTCAAAAAAAATGCATTTATCGAACCGTTCACATTGTTCAAATGCAACATCGATCATATAACTTGTTAGTAAAATAATTATTTAATAATTTGTATTAGCTTAAGATGTAACAAAGAGACTAAAATAGTTACTTCAATTAAGCATACGGTTGAGAACTGGTATGCTTTGGAGCATAATACAAACATTATAATTTAATCAACATATTAAAGAACTTTCAGCAATATATTCGAGCATCATCGAGAATCAATGTATCATATTATTGCATGAATTTTTATGAAATGTTTCATAATTAGCCAATGGATACAGACGATATTATATCAGAAAGGACCATGAACAAAATTATGTGCAGCGACTATATTATTTTCTTACGGAGGTAGGGGGTAATGCGGCGCCTCAGAGTCGAATTGGATAAATCGGTCCGGTGCGCAGTTGGGGTGAGGGGTTCAATCCGGTCGGGTCGGTCGCCAAACCAGCCGCGACAGTCCGTGTTGCCTGCGCAGGTCGATAGAGCGCGGCATGGGTGGGGCCAAGCAATGCTGCACGGGGTGGTGCCCGCAGTGTCACCACGCCGAGGTTGCATAACTAACTACGTTACAACACGTTTTTATTCTCGCAAAACATTATTAGACTTAAAATATTTTTCTGTATTGAAACTCTACAATAATATAACAAAGTATAATTTATACAAGATTGGAATTTACTAGCTACATATAACGCAGAAAACCCCCTCATAAATAAGAAGAGCGCCTGTACTCGTTATTGATATAATGTTTATAGGCTTACACTTTACTATTGTAACATTTTGTAATTACAGGGTATACACTGCTTTTGACATATTTGCCAAAATAATATATAAATATATGTATGTATATATATTTATATATACTGTGGTGGTCATATAATTAGAAACACTTCTTATGAATAAAGAAAGTATAACTTCAACTTACAAATGTTTGTGAAAAATATACAAATATACACATTCAATAATTATTATGCAATGCATAAATGCATAAAATATTAAACATTTTATATCTTACTTTTTATTACAAAATGAGTCTTACACATGTAGGAGTTTATTTTCTGTTACAAGGCGCTTGGACGCCTAATTAGAAACATTTTAAAAAAGCATCCATAGCTCGTTCTGTTTTTGAAATTGGAGAATAACATTTCTTTCTTGGATTTTTCTATTATTTTGGCGGCAATTCAAAATTTAATCTGAAATATATTTTGTTCAAAGTGGGCAAAAATAAAAGTTGTGACGCGACAACTAGGCAAATTATTGTTAATTTACACATAGATTATAAGTGGGCGTACAGAAGAATAGCTGAGCATTTAAATTGTTCTGTTAAGAAAGTTTTTAATGCTATTGATCATTAAGGATCATACGCTAACCGTTCGTGTTGCTAAAAAAAACCCAAGTAAAGGCTCCAACCAGATTAAAAATGAAGTTTTTTCGCCTGATGACCCGAGAAACATCTCGTCAAGATTGATACGCCGAAGATTAGTGGAAGCTAAATTGTTTGAAAGAATCTCTCGAAAGGTACCGCTTGTTACCAAGCAACACCGAGAGAAGCGATTATTATTCGCTAAAAAAATATGTTAATTGGATGGTACGAGAACGGAATCAAGTTTTATTTTCAGATGAAACAAAAATAAATATGGTAAATTCCGATGGAAAGTGCTATGTTAGACGTCCTGTAAACAATGATTTTAATTATAAATACACAAGGAGTATAGTCAAGCACGGTGGCGGTAACATTAAAATTTTGGGGGTGTTTTTCCAGATGTGGAGTTGGACCCGTTCGGAAGATTGAAGATAAAATGGATGGATCAATATCAATACAAAAATATCTTAGAGCACACAATGATTCCCTACTCGGACGATCATTTGCCTGTAACCTGGATCTTTCAGCATAACAATGACCCTAAACACACGGCCAATAGCGTCAAGTGTTTCCTTAGCGAACAGAAAGCCTTAAGCCCGATAGAAAATCTCTGGTATATTGTTAAAAAGAAAGTCTCAAACAAACGTAACACCAGTCAAAACGAACTACATGAAGCATGAAATTCAATCCCCCTAGAAAAATGTATGAAATCGATTGAATCAATGCCACGTCGTTGCAGTGCTGTTATTGAAAATAAGGGATACGCCACTTAATATTAATTATAACTATTGGTAGGCTGTGGATAGTAGCTATTTCGTAAATAACAATACTAATACTTAAAAAAATATTGTTTTTGTTACTTTTTTGTTGTTGTTTCTAATTAGTTGACCATTATTGTTCATACCTTAAAACTGATTTAAATGTTTGACCGCTCAGAGCTCAAATGCAGAAGGCGGTGCTCTTCGATAACTGGTTTACGGACAGCAGATTTTTACTTTGAAGATAAGTAGTATAAGTTGTAGATTAATAATATTCGTGCAAGGTGTAATAATTGGGATTGGACTATAGGTTGCTGACATTGTCTCTATCTCTAGATTTTTATAACATTTTTATTATTATAATGGATAATGGAATGGCTAAATACTTGTGGAGTTACATCTTCGTTAAGACGAAAGAAGACAAATATAATACATTAGATATTTTTTTTAAAAGTTTCGCGATATCCCATCCATCTGTGCATTAATTTTTTAAACCCTTAATAAGCCTTCTAACCTCTTCTCTGGTGTTTAACATTTCAAAAGATTATATACAAATTTTTAAAGGCATTTTATGCTTGAAATTTTATCCGCAAGTTATTTATCTTTATTTGTATATAATCTATAAATATATCTATGTAATAGTTTTCCATGTATTCTATTATCTTTTCCCGCTTTCCAATTTATACCATTTTATACTTATTAATCATAGTGTTGTAGCAATTACGATATCTGGTGTAAGTTAATTTTATGACTTCATTGTCCAGTTTTAATTTTAAGTTTCAATCGTCTATTTATATTTTTTTAGATAAATTATTGCGATTTCTTATATATTTTAAGATTCCTGGATTTAGTGTTTTAGAGGTGTGTCGACTTGGGATAGCAAATTTTATTGTATTTGATATTAATAATTGATGGTCTCTAATTTTAGTTTACGTGTTTTAAGGGTTATAGAATTTTTGTTTGTTATCTCAACTGAATAGTATCTGATCAAAAATAGTATCACTGCTTCCTTTGCATAAAAAAATATAGTTGTTTATTCTTGTAAGTTTATCAAAATAGTTATTTTAATAGTGTTCACTATAAACCAAAAACGAAATGTAGCCATGCCTTCCATGGCCTGTACCTGGCAGTACAGACCGTATGGAAGGAGATAAACCAATATTATTCCGACTGTCGACTCTGCTGAAGGGTTTATACCGGTCAGCCTCACGGAACAATAGCGACAGGAACTCCGTAACAGTCTACATTGTCCGCCGGTTTATACTTAACTCTCAGGCAGTCTGGTTTCCCGAGTTCTCCCGTCTTGCAGGTTTTAATTTATTTATTTCATTATATACATATTTTGTTGACTATATAATTTGTGGTATTTTATTTATATCTATTTGTATTATGTATTAAATGATATTGTATAAATCCATATATAGGTTTATATGTCCTAACCAGACAAGGATGCTATATAAATATCCATATATAACATATCAAACAGTCACACGTCGTCCAGTCCCAAATTAGGGTTCCCTATGTCATGGTAACTGGATGGTGATAGTTGATTGAATTTAATTTACTAATTATATATCAGTCTGTCAGTTTTCTGTAGCCCAAGACATTTTCCTGGCGCATAAATTTAAAAAATTGTACGTAAATAGCGCTATATTACTCGGTGAATAATGATGTTTCATTTCATACGTATACCTAGTATGTCGTTCTATATCTATCGTTCTGGAATGATTTATCTTTCAAATTGCCGCATGGCGAACAGAGCGGTCATATAAATGTACACAAATTGCGACGTTGCCGTCTCGACCCGAAAAGATTTCAACATCATATTGGACATCACAGTTATCAAACAATACGATTACCGATAACAGTAGGGTGGATTGCCATGTCCTGATTACCAACCTTTTGACTATTTTTACTCGATAATAGGGAATATGTTCGTGAGGGTCTAATCCGCCACTTTTCTACAAAAAAAAACAAAAGTATTCAATGTTAATTAAATTCTAAATATAACAACACCGCCATGAGTCAGTGACAGTGCTAAACTTAAACATTAAATGAGAAGTAGTAAGCCTTTTTTCATATACACAATTGTTTCACGGAAAAGCTATTGCAGCCGCATGACGAAAATGAGGGATAACATAAAACATATAGGAGGTTATAAATGAATAGTTTATTAAATGTATTAACTTTATGCAAAACTACAATTTTTTTTTAAAGATGATATGATTCCCTCAAAATGGTTGATCGGGGCATTGACCATATACAATTGAATAATGAATGAGCCGTGGTAGCCCAGTGATCAGAGCGCGTATGTGTGTGACCGGGGTTCGATCATCGGTGCCTGCACCACTAAAACTTTTAAAAGTACTGAACATGTGAATTCCGCCAACCCACATTGTAGCAGCGAGGGAGTTCCCAGCTCCAAACCCTCTCAGACATTTGAGTCCTTTCAAGCTGCTATTTAACCATTTATGGGGATGATATGCATTGTTTTATCTTAAGATTTTCTATAATATCACAAATTCCCTACAAAAAATAATTACATACAAAAAGTAACTAAGTAATAAGAACACGTATATAATTAATAACTGTAAAACGTAAATCAATAACAAAGAATTTCCATAAAAACGGCGAGAGCGCAGAATGAACGTTCAACACCAGCGCATCTACATAATTACAGCTATGTAAGTGTAGGTGGCGTATCTACATAATATGAATCGTCCGGACACACGTATAAAACAAGCGGCGTTGCCGCACTTCTCGTAGCGCTGCGGCAAGGCGCCACTACTTATCCAAGGCGAACAGAGTCGTGAGGTGTGTCGTTCAATGGTTAGCTTGCCAGCTTCTCCACTACAACCCAGTTATATTTCACAAGAAAAATACAATTTCTGGAATTGAATAAAATATTTTACCTTTACAAATTAGTGTAAAAAAATTAGTTACCAATTTTTTTTTATTAAAATATTGATACCTAATTCGCAATTTATTACAAAAACTGAGATACTACTCGATTCAACGATGACATTGCAATTTGTCACTTCAGTGCCTCGCCTCTATTTAAAAAAGATACGTTTAAAATGTGGAAACAAGTTTTTTAAGCAAACTTTAAATTTATAACAAACATTTATATGACCTACCTATTCGACGTATAACACAGATAAACTTTGTATGTTTAATTAAAAGCAAGAAAATTCTATTGAAATAAAAAGATAATATCTTCATGTATTTTCGCCCGGTTTGAGTTCGTCGACCCGACAGCGCCGCTTCGCCTGCGCGCTCATGTTGCTTTTGGAGCGCGACATTGCAAAATGCTAGTGGAGCAACGATTGACTGTCGGTCTAACTCTCGAAAATGAAATGGTATTCGAATAAAACAAGGAACAAAATTCAATTGATTAAATGACTGGATATGATAACCAACTATCAAACAAGCTAGTATTATTATAGAGAGGGGTCTTTGTCTAGCAGTGAACTGATTTTAATTCTTATTATCCTCTTAAATAGACTGGTCATAGGTCACTCCCAATGGCGGATTTTCTATAATCGCCATCGTCAGACAAGACACATCGGATGCTGTACGTTATTGATCATTGACATGGTTAGTTTGACCAACAACACGCGAAAAATGGTGGCAGATTTTTTTACGCGGCTGCCACCGCCGCCGCAATATGGACAGAACCTTAAGATTTATTTCCTCCTTTGATCTTATTAAATGTTTAAGAATATTATTTATTTTCAATGTCCACGTATTAATATAAAGATGATGTTATAATGCTCATTCTACTAAAGTTTTAACTCCTATATTGTAGTTTGGTACCCACAACTAGCATTATCTTTTCGTATATTCAGTGGTGGTCGTATAATTAGAAACACTAGCAACGGTCCTTGACATTATGTAAGATACTTCACCGCAATCGTTTTTATTTTGAAATTAAACAATAAATAGGACAATATGTTCAACGATTTATCATTTATTAGAAAAACAACATAAATCCAATCTCACAAGTGCAGTTTCAATATTACATTACGGAGAAACATTTAAATCAGTTTAAAGGTATTAAAAATAATGGTCAAGTAATTAGAAACAACAACAAAAAAGTATAAAAAAAATATGTTTTTAAGTATAAGTAATTTAGTATTGTTTTTTACGAAATAGCTACTATCCACAGCCTACCAATAGTTATGATTAATATTTAGTGGCGTATCCCTTATTATCAATAACAGCACTGCAACGACGTGGCAACGATTCAATCGATTTCATAAATTTTTCTAGGGGAATTGAATTTCATGCTTCAACAAATGCTTCACATAGTTCGTTTTGACTAGTGTTACTTTTGTTTGAGACTTTCTGTTTAACAATATACTAGAGATTTTCTATCGGGTTTACGGCTTTCTGCTCGCTAAGGCCGTGTGTTTACGGTCATTGTCATGCTGAACGACCCAGGTTACAAGCAAATGATAGAGAATCATTGTGTCCTATAAGATATTTTTGTTTTGCTATTGATCCATTATACCTTCAATCTTCCGAACGGGCCCAACTCCACATCCGGAAAAACACCCCTAAACACTAATCTTACCGCCACCGTGATTGACTATACTCCTTGTGTATTTATAATTAAAATCATTGTTTACAGGACGTCTATCATAGCGCTTTCCATCGGAATTTACCATATTTATTTTTGTTTCATCTGAAAATAAAACTTTTTTCCATTCTCGTACCGTCCAATTAACATATTTTTTTAGCGATATAATCGCTTCTCTCGGTGTTGCTTGGTAAGAAGCGGTACCTTTCGAGAGATTCTTCTAAACAATTTAGCTTCCACTAATCTTCGGCGCATCAGTCTTGACGAGATGTTTCTCGGGTCATCAGGCGAAAAAACTTCATTTTTAATCTGGTTGGAGCCTTTACTTGGGTTTTTTTTAGCAACACGAACGGTTAGCGTATGATCCTTAATGATCAATAGCATTAAAAACTTTCTTAACAGAACAATTTAAATGCTCAGCTATTCTTCTGTACGCCCACTTATAATCTATGTGTAAATTAACAATAATTTGCCTAGTTGTCGCGTCACAACTTTTATTTTTGCCCACTTTGAACAAAATATATTTCAGATTAAATTTTGAATTGCCGCCAAAGTAATAGAAAAATCCAAGAAAGAAATGTTCATACTTCCTGAGGAACATTATTTACCTAATAATTCAGAAAAAAAAAACGAAGTTGTTTGTAAAATTAATACTATACTAACTTTCTATTTTTTAAGTTACTATAGTTCAGTACTTACAATTACGTAGTAGCAATCTAACTCAATTTTCACTTAAGTTTCTTTTTAATATTAATAAGTTATTTCGATATTCGTTCCACAAGGTCACTTCCTGTCGGTAACAGTTTTATAACGCGAAGACTGAAAGGATTAGACCAGTGGTACGTATATTGAATTGATTCAGACTGGATTCAGAGATAATATAATTAGGATTTATTATCTAAATTAAGTAGTATTCATAATTTAATAAAAATCAATTATTTTAATCAAAACAAACAAGAAATGACTCGTCCTAAATGAAAATGAATGATAATAACTTCGAAAATATACTTAAGTATAACTCAATCACACGCATATTATGATTAAAATAATGTCAATGTTTTTCACTGAAACGAACACTTAACTAGTAGTGTAGGTACTTGAATATAAAATCCGCCACCGTATTAGAGTCCAGTGACGGAGTTTTCACCAGTGGGACATTAGTCCGTTTCCACATGATGAAGGAAGAATAAAAATGTCAAGGTTTTTTATTCACAGTAAAACAAATTCAGTCTGCTGATGTGATCAAGTAATTCTTTTTTAATTTGTCGATTTTCTTGTTCAGCCTCTAAACAAATTTCAAACTATAGTTTTCTTTTATAAAAATATATTATAGAAGAGATGGTAAGCATTTTGATCCGATCAAATTATTAATTTTAAGTAATGTTTTTCTTAATATTTATATTTTATATATTCATCAAAACCTGTTAATAAGGTATTCCTGACAAAATTAACAGTTCATAAATTCTTCATTATTTTAAATTATTATTGTATTCGAGATGAGTAACACAGCGATTAAATGTTTAAAAACGTGTATCTGCGACTATGGGACGCAAGCCCATTACGTTGTTCATGTCATGGAACGACATAGACCGTGACTATCTGAACAACATTCAGAGCTTATTTATCAGTTACCTACTTATAATGATTCATTGATGATAAATATTGATAATTAATCACTATTTACAGATGCAGAAATTGGATCGAAACCGGTGAAAGACTTTACAATCTGCATGAAGCATTTTTTAAAAAACACGTATGGTGTGAAAAACTAGAAATTATTTGAGTATTTCGTAATTTCACTCACTGGCATAAATATTGGCAAGAAATTATAGTTGTACAACTGAATCAAAACTCTTTTAGTGGCAAACCACGTTCCGTTCCTGTTTACCCATCGAGTATTTATGAAAGCTTTTTATAACAATGCCAATTTAAGTAATTCAAATAATATTTAAAATTTTAAAACTCAAAACGGTTAAGAAGAAAAGTCGAAAATATTGTTTACTTGTGACAAACCCCAGCCTCGCTATGCCGCGACGGAGTCTAAATGTTGTCGGCTGTTATTACCTAGAGATCAAAGGCATTGCGAACTACTTTATCTCTTCTTTATACTGTAGTTATAGTTAATAAAAACATTGTAGTCTTGATCTGCAGAACTAAATCTGGGGTCTATAACGTTACTCTGGTGACTACAATTATCGTGATATCAAAAGATATTTCATAGTGACATTATTTCATGGTGACATCATTGGTGATATTAGTGCATATCTGTGAATTAATAAAAAAAATTATTAGAATTTATTGCTATATGTATAATTTAGTTGCCGTGACCGATATTATATAATTATTGATTCCTTATACATATGAATACGGAGGATGAAAGATTTAGAGATTTAGCAACAAAATATTGACCAATCTTTCCTTTTTTGTTTAATGAATTGTAATTTCGAATGCGTATATTATAAGTAAGGAAACGGTAAGTAAGGAACTTCGAACGATTTACCGCGATTTGACGTATTTTTTTTCATCGTAACTGTTAAATTCATCACAAGAAGGTTGGCAAAAAAATAAAGAATGTTTGAGTATCGCAATACCGCAGTTACACCATAAATTTTTCTGTCGAAGAGCATGAAAGATCGGGGCAACCCTGTGATATGAGAACTGCGAAAGCTATTAAAAACCAGAATTCGACGAAACCATATAAGTCCAAAAAAGATATTATCGCCTGCAATGAAAATTCCCGCTAAGACCGTGTCGCGAATTATTAAACAATACCTAAAGCTTACTATCGACACACAGGACGTGAGTGGTAGAGGGCACGGTCTACTCAAAGCGTTACTCATACATTGAGCCTTGTAAGAATTTTTTTTTAGCTAAATAGTTACATTTACAATAAAGTGGCTCGAACATTGCGAGTTTCCATGTCTGTAATTTTTCGCCATGGTTAACGAGACCGGAAGAAAACAAGACGATAAGGACAAGGTCGCAATAATAATAACAGCTAGGGACTGCAGATTTATTGTAAGCAGTGTGCTACGAAATCATACTTCCAGTTTTTGAGGTAAGAGAACCAAGCTTCAGGAAGTTCGATAAGTGACAGTTAGCACTAAAACCATTTTTTTATGAGAACAGGAGGCAAACGAGCAAGCGGGTCACCTAATGGTAAATGATTAACGTCGCTCACGTACATCTGCAATACCAGAAGAGCTGCAGGTGCGTTGCAAGCCTTTTAAGATATTTGGGGATGGGAGTGATGACGAGGATGAGGGTTGGGGGAGAGGGGAGAAGCACAAGATGCCCCCTACTTCACGCCGGTATTCTGCGAGGCCATGGTACTATCCCGGTCGAGCCGGCCTATTCGAGCAACAGCAGAAACTGTCGCTTGGCTCTACCACAAATAAAGGTGGCTGGAAAAGGCATACTTGCCTGCCAGAGGTCTATCACAGGTCTGGAGACTTACCACAGGTCACGATTCTCGGGATGATGCTTGGAAAAGAGAACTCTCACTCTTCATTGTTGAGTCCCGGTTTTGTCTTCAGCCAGGTGATAGAAGGATCAAAGTATGGAGACAACAAATTAATACATATAACATCTAATTAATTATAATATAATAAATAAGCGATAGTCACTTGTTAATCATAATATAATGATATTTCATGAATTAAGGGCGGCGAGGGCTCTTAGCCCTCGTTGGAAATCAGCTAAAAGCATTTCCGTTTAAAAAATACAGGAAGACACCGAATCGGACGTAGCAAATATATTAACAGTATCTTGTTTGTTGGTACGACACAGTTATCGTATGATGATTTTTTTTAGTTAGTTATAATACATATATAATTAATTTTAACTAACGATAGTTCTAGCAGTGCGGGCTTTTATATGATGTTGCCCGAGTTGCATGACTATCTCAAGCTACTACCGCAAACAATCCTTACTGATCCTTACCGACTATCCTTTTTCTGCTGCGGATATCGTCGTTGCCAATTCGATCGCGTAAATAAATACCGTGCATACATAGTCCTTCCAGCCCTCTGAGCAATTAAGAGTTTCCTGATACGTGCATACGTGAGTTAGCAGATGAAAAGTGGGTCCTGTATAAATAAGTGCAATGGCGTCGAACAGATTGTATAAGAAGAGAAACTGCAGAATCAACCTCGAAAGATGGTTTGATAATAGAGATAAAATTTTGCTATCTGTATGGTGGGATTATCGCGCTATCGTTGGGAGCGTCTTCTTGAAGCAATGACTAAAAAGCATCCAGTGATTTAATCCGAAATTAAATTTAACAACAATGTCATCTTTCACTATGACAATGCCAACTACATACAGCAATAGCAACTAAGCACAAAATGAAGGAGCTCGATTGGCAATTATCCCACCCATATTCTCTAGATGTGGCATCGACATATCATTGTACCCGTTTCTGTATATTCCGCTCTGGTAGTCGCGGGTTACAGAACTTCTTCGAAAGAAATGTCGAAAGTTTCTACATAAACGGTAGAGAGCAGCCACCAGAATATTGGCTTGCCTCCAACATTCTGCTCTTTACCTTTTTTTCTTCTTATAACAAGGTAACAATGGTGATTACATAAAAGATTTAGCGTAAATAAATTCTAAGAAATAAATTATTTACTGAGTATTTTACTAAGAACTGAAAACCTTTGCACTCACCTGATAGACAGTATACTGTGAGGACTTATGTTCACAGGGAACTTAAATCGAATGTTAACAGCTGGTAAAAAGAAGAATATAATAATGTATTACAATTTTAACAGAGAGCTGAGGTCCTTGCTTTAATTTTACATTATTTATGCTAGTGACCTGGGTTCCAAATCCGGTGTTAGCACCACTAAAGTTGTTAAATGCAATTTTAAGTGCTGAATTTATCATGAGCTCTGCATTGAAGGAAAACGTCATGAATGAACCAGTATGTCTGAGAAATAACAAAATAATTGTTTCGAGGAAATGTGAGAAAATCCTTTGTATGATGTAGGAAAAAAATATAAGAATAAAGAAAAACAAACTCCTCCAGTTTAATTTTCTTTAAATTCGCATTTTTTTTTAATCTAACATCGTCTCGGAAGGAGGTTCCTCTGATGGTGAAGAGACCGGCGAAAAAAACTCCGTAAGTATAGAGGATACTTACGGAGTTTTTCTTTCACAAACAAATTACTAATAATACAACATTTTTAAACAAATTACTAATAATACAACATAAAATGAAATAACAAGCAAAAAATTGTCTTACAGTCAATTAAAGTACATTATAAAATTATACACAAAACAAAAGAGTAAAAATCTAACACAGGATTTGCAAACCCAAGCTGATCAGTTCTCACAAAGCAGTTCACTAGAATGACGCATGTGGCAGCCATCGCCCTCCTCGACCATATTAAAGGGAAGTGAATGACCCACCACACAATGCAAGCAAAGGTTTTTAAGCAATCATATCACACTCAAGTCTACCACCCACAACAATAATTTAATCATGTTCACTATTCACTATTTATTGTCAGACTTAATCCGTCTGTGCAGTCTGTGACTTAATCAGAGAAAAATTACCATACAAATCTAAGAATAAGCAAATTGTAGATTAACTGTCCCAAGAACAGTGAATAAAGCTTTAATGAATATATAAATAATACCAGATACTTGAACACAAGTATCTGAAAACACTGAAGCATCTCACTTATCTTTAAATATAATTTGGGTTGTGCAGTTGTTTTACTTTCAACAAATATGAATAGGTTAATAAATATTGCGATTTGGTTGTGATACATACAAATAACCCTTAAAAATATGTACCTATGTGCATAAAGGCGTAGATACTAAGGTGGCATCTGCTCCTCTAGTGTGCATATTCATTCTGGTACTAATTAACTACTTTATGAATATAATGTTAAAATATAAAGTAATATAAACCAACTAAAACAATAGACAAACTAAATCCTTCGTACCGCTTTATAAATAAGAACAACTGGTACTCATACTAACTAGAGTAAAAGAGTATTTATTGACACAGTATGTACTACTTACTATTTCAGCCTAATTTTTTGTAAACATACTTATGAATTTACAAACACAAAGAAGTAAAATGTTTATAGCTACCACTAAAGAGATCAGATACACTTTCTCTTACTGATAATGATATTGGAGGAAGTATGAAAGGATCTGTACACAACAAAAGTTCATAAAACAGTAGCTATCAAAATATTGCTAATCATATATTGATTAGCAATATTTTGATAGCTATATAGCTTTTTGAGCTGTCTGTTAAGCATAATAATCTGCAACCCCCTTTCTTCTTGTGGGTGTTTTAAGGGAAAAGCATTGAAAATCTATGTGGCTACTGACAGCTGGCAGGACAACCATCTCAAAAAGACTAGAACAAAATTGGGCATACTGATGGCAGGCAGCACCATCTAAAATGCCATTTGTCTGGTACTGTGTTTGCCAATCAGCAATGTGGTGATTATAGTAAATCTGCCTTATGGGCCTAGGCCTATGTCCTGCAGTGAATTATTTACAGGCTGTTAAGGTAAGGTAATCAAATATTTATATTATATTTAAACCTAAATAGGTATTAATATAAACCACACGAAGTATCTAATACTGATCTATAATAATAGCATCAATTTTTTTTTAACATAGGGTGAGTTGTACCTACCTACCTTCGTACATAAAATGATTTCTACAAAATTCTACTTGGCTTCATACTTTATGTGGACAAATAAATCATGGTTCTAGATTTTTAGGTTAAGTTTCATATGATGTTATTTGCCACTAATTATAGGAAAAGGTAAAGCTTCATTATTTTTTATAATTAATTTAATTTCATAGACTCCTCATAGAATTATGTTCAATTGCAGCAACTATAACAATTTGAGCTTAGTAGCGATGGCTTGGTCTCACTTAGCGAGGATGGCTAGGCCAGGATGGCCACTCCGAGAGGGCTTGACGAGCCTTCTTTGGATGTGGGTTAGTGGACACTGTGTTGGAACGGGCCGCTCCTTTTTGTTTGGCACCGGTCTCTTTGCCCTCCGCAGCCACACAGGTGGAGTCGCGGGACAATAGGAGTTTTGATATTGCTATTCGCATTTTCGCGACTCTTGCAAGGATCGCACCACTGATGCGGCTGAAAGAGCGCCGCGGAAGGATGAGTGACGGTGTTACGATGTGCCGCTGTCCCTACCTTCCGCGGTCGAGTTTACATACATGGTAGAGCAAAGCGGTGATTTTGGCTGCTGCTCAAATGGGCCGGCTCCACCAGATTGGTTCTACGTTTCGTTCGGTGTGTGAGGTAACCGGAGGCCTACTCCCCCTCCTCATCTCCCAAATACTATTAATGGCCAGCAACCACCTGGAGCTCCTATGATGTTGCAGATGTACGTGGGCGACAGTAATCACCTTCCATCAAGTGAACCGCTTGCACGTTTGCCACCTTTCCCATACAAAAAAAATGTGGCTGACGGTGGTGCAACAGACCTGATCCGCCGTAGGGTGTCGGGCAAAATGATGTTTGCAAGCACACACCTTTCTAATCCCATTGTCCTCCGGGTAGTGGACTCGAAAGGATTCGTTGCCCAAATGGGCTTGAAGACCTCATAAGTGGAAAAGTCCGTGTTCCGGCGGGTCTAACCTTAAGGGAATCTTCTCCTTTTAGGTTAGTTCGCGTACCTGCTGGGTACGCGAACGTGTGCGAAAGAGTTTCCGTGGCTCGCCGATACGCGGCGAAGGTAGAGCAACCGAGGAGTGCTAGCCGGACAATATGTCCTTGCCTCAGCGAAAGCGGGTATATAAATAATAAAACAGAGACCACAACGCGCGAGCTGAGCGGTTGAAGCAAGCGCGCCCCAAGCTGGGTCTAGTGAAGTGCTAGAAACCTGTTTAGTGTTCAATTTTCATTACAAATAAAAACACTCAATTCATTATTATTATTGTGTAATGTTCTTAAATATTGTAGGTCTTTTTATTTTGGTCGTCTTTTAAAAAACCATGCATTTTATGAGAAAAGGAGGTGGTAGTGTTTGGATTGCATTCTATCCTCAAATTAGTTCCGCGCTATACTATTCCTTTCCTTTTTTATATAAACATTATGGAACACAAAAGCAATTTTCATGTCATCATTAATTTCATCATTGTTTAATTTTTATCGTATTGTGTTTAAAACCAGAATTAAATGTGAGTCATCTAACATGCGTTATTTTGGTTAAAAGTACAGATTTCCCTGTGTAGCAGCTATAAGGGGTCCCTACCTTTCTCGGTATTCTTGCGCTTATATTATTATATTAATGACGAGCGATACTAAACATTTTACCTATTGTCTTGCAATTTTTATATCTAGTTCAATATCATATCATTAGTATTATATTTAAAAAAATTAACATTTTATATAGCTATGGTTTGAAATATGTTCAGAAAGACGAGACTTGCATAACATAAAATAATTATCCCGTAAAGTGTCATAACGATGGAATATATATACAAAATCTAGGCTTAAATTGCATCTATCCAATTTAAAAATATATATTATATGAGGAATGTCTCTTTTATTTTTAGCCAATTTTACGTAAATATTAGTTCACTTCTTCGAGTACAACGACCCAAACATAAGAATCTTTAGTAAGTAGCACGGGTAAGAGTTTGCATGCAATATACACACAATTTTGTACTAATACCTGGGTGAAGGAGCTTCGGTCGGCGTCTTTCGAGTTGGCCAATTAGCTACTAGTTGAAGAGACAGACACAAGAGACTTAAGTTCAGTGAAATCGCCATAATATGGCAGTCCAATAACGTAGAATACTGGTATTCTAAGAGATACGCCATCGCATTTTATTCATATTAATTAGTAATTATTTTATTCAGGTGAAAACGAATTTTCTCAATAACACCTATATAGATAAACTTGGGACGAAAAATATTATCTAAATACTAAATTTCATCCAAATCATTAGAGCAGTTTCCGAGAAATAACAATATATAAGAATTTCTCCTTTGAAGGTATAGATATAGATATATAGGTATAGATATGACAGGGTATAGGTTCTAGTAGCTTTTTACAAGCGTCTTGATCACCGTTAACGCCAGGATCCAGGACTGCCAAGGATAATAATATCTACTGCAAAATCAAATTAAAACAACAATGTTAAGCCTCTGGACCAAATTGTTTTATAAAATATTTATGCAGTTTGTAAAAGAACTAATTATGATTGTTAAATGGTTGTATGTTTAATGGATTATAAGCTATTTAGTATACCTTGCTCTTGAGTGTATGGACGCCACCGATTTCCTTGTGTAGTGATGAGTTTTTGTTACATACCAATATTAATTTATCAGAGTTATGTTTAATTGATAATTTTGTGAAAGTGAACCTTAGGAAGTTAACTTTAGTTAGTTAACGTAGATAGCAAGAAATAAAATTAAAACGTTACCGTTTAAAATGCTCTCTTATTCGATCTTCGCGTATGTTATCGGGTAAATTTCCAACCCACAGGTGCCGAGTCTCTCTAACCATTTTGCTTCGAACTCCACATTAGGAATCATTACCCGTTCGCGTCACTACGTGGCAAAAATCAATTTTGCACACCACGGTGCTGTACACATTTTGATTTAATCACTTGTATAATATACCATAACCATCATAACGATCACACAAGTTGCACTTTTTGATTAAAAAAAAAACACCGTTTCACTTCACGACATTCGAAATTCTTCACAAAACACACTTCACTATAAACACACAACGTAATAGACGCGAGCGTACGCTTTGCAGCTCTCGAATTGACAGTGAAGCCAGCTTCGACGCGAGTTTGCCGATAAGCTCCGCCTTCTGACCGCTGCCGCGCAAAGTGGAGTAGGGTATCCAGCGATAAAATGTGAAATTCACATATTTTACTCTAAGAGATAAATCGTTTTGAATACTAAAAATTTAAAGGAAGGCTATTCATAACATGGTAACTACATCAAATTTTTAAATTTTTAAAAAGCAAAGTACACTGTTTTTTCTTCACCTATAAGTATATGTTGAATAAAGTTTTTAATAGAAAGTTATATTCATAATTTAAAATGATATTGCCTTTACAGTTAAATATGGAGTCTAAATAACGTAAAATATAACAATACTGCAAAAATGTTAATAATTGTAAACTAAATGCGGTCCGCTGGCCAGCTTACCCTTCAAATGTCCCATCTCTTTCTTCCACTTATAGCGCTTTCTTGTTCTAACCTACGACGCGTAGTATTAGTGTGGCAAAGGAGATAAACACTGCTTGTAATATGGGTAAAATAGTAAATAAAATAGATTGGAAATATTATAATACTTAGATAATTATCGAGCCATAAACGACGGTTACATTAAGTTATGGAACTTAGAGTAACCGACATAAATCCCATTATTCAGGAGATCAGCTTTTTAAATATTTTACAGTTGCATGTGCTGTTAAATTGAAGCTTAACTATGAATCGTGTAAACGAGTTTTTAATAAACCTTTTCAGATAAAAACAAATTACTTAATTAAAAAATATGAATTTCTCATTCATTTGACATTTGGGGGAACGCTGTGATCAATGAAAGAAATCTAAAATGTAATAAAATAAAACTTTTAATTCGCGTTGTCTAATATCTAACTGCAATTGTTTTATAATTCTGGAACTACTCCATCATGCCTCATAAACATATTTTTATCGGTTCTTATTGCAGTTTTCCTGCTTAAAAAAAAATTGCGCAGGTTCATTAACGACACTTGCATCTGTAATAAAGCCTGAGAAAAAAACTTCCGGTCTGTTTTGGCACTGAACTTTAGCTGTAACCACAGTTAAATATAACTACAAATACACAGGAGAGTGGTGGTCTAAAACCAAACTCTTCACTGCCGCCAATAAGCGCCAACGTTATCAGAGACTGGCCTATATGGCCTTGCTGGCTTGTACTAATAATGTTTCCCATCTTCTAATTATGCACATATTTTAAGTAAGTGAACGTGCGGTAATACTTCCGTATTATACCATCCCCGAAACGTAAAGCATTCCTCCCATGGAAAGAAAAGCTATACGCTTAATCAACAAAACAATAAACTCATACCATTGCAATCATAATATTAGGGATTAAAGTATGAAATTGTCGTTAGAAATTAAAAAATACAAATACCTTTTTGTAAGACAAAAAATAATAATTGTTTATTCGAAGTATAATTTACGTCTTTGTGATGTCTATTAGTCTTTGCATGATGTCCAAATCCACGGACTTATTTATAGGCATTTTGTACTTCCTGAGAACAATATTTATTTCCTAGGAAATTGTCCAAAATGCGTAAAAATGTAAACAACTGCAACCAACAGCAGTCATGCTTGTTAGTTAATCTGATTGTCAATAGAAGGAACCTTCTACATTATTTAAAGAATGTAAAGAACTCCCACTGACAGCTGTCGTGCATGTTCGCTAAGACTGTCAATAGATTGCGCTTTTTAAACTAAAGATTTTTTACGAAAACATAATTTTTTTACTATTTGTTTTTATTTCGTCATTAGCGGAAAAGGTAATCTGTAATCAAATTATGTCTCAATCACTAATTTTGATGAAGACCTATCTAATTAAGAAAAACACCTTAGAGAAATATATAATGATGATTTACTTATTTATTTAGCCAATTATCTAAAGATCTAATACACACATGATGATACGCAGAAGAGTTAAGTTTATTTATTTTCACAAGTTTGCAGTCATTTTATAAAATTGAGTTCTTAAATTCTGTACCACAATCGGTTGATAACTCTTTTACTGTTTCATACCTAAGAATAAATTTTCTACAAGTGAGTTTGCGACACTTAAAAGTTTTATCGAAAAATGGATAAGCTTCCACAAAGTCAGTAAATTCATACTGTAATCTTAATATATACTTATATCCTAAATTATCAACATCTTATTGTCCAACAATAACTAAATACATATTTTGGAAAGAACTAGTAGCTGTTGTCTTTATCTCCATTTTTTTCTCTAATATTCGTATAAGTTTATATCTACTTTTGACAGTGCTTACAGTGAGCTACGTAATTCGCGTTGTTTTTATACCTTCCTGCGAATAATACTTTCTTTTATATAATTTAATCTAGTGAGATTTGCATACCCCTTGTGGGTAAAATAACGTCAAACCACGACGATCGGCTTCCACCTTTACTTTGAATTAATCATTATTTACCTAAGTGTGTGCTCTTCCTTGTGGTTTGTTCTTCAAGTTGAAGCAAACTATGAAAGCGATTATACCAAAAGCCCATAGTGTGTCCGTTAGTGGTGTCTTCTCCATCCGCAGCATTGTTATTGCGAGTTGGCTCTACTGCGTTAGACCCAAGTCGAGTAAGAACTAGTATACGAAAATTAACTCAAATTTTTGATGTTTCCGTATTTAACTCAAATACCGAATCTAAATGCAACTGAAAGTTAAGTAATAGAATGTCATAAAATTTTTGAATTTCGAATGATATTGTTTTGGTTAAAAGATTTAATCTCGAATCTTGGACAATACCTGATTAATTTTAATTCAAAGTGGCCTCTCTATCTATTAAAACAGCCACTTCATACTTTAACCCCTATTACATGTGATGCTTACAATCAGTTATATAATACATTGATTTTATTCGGTTTATTTGCGTGATCGATTGTACTTGCGTAAAAAATGTAAACAACTGCAACCAACAGCAGTCATGCTTGTTAGTTAATCTGATTGTCAATAGAAGGAACCTTCTACATTATTTAAAGAATGTAAAGAACTCCCACTGACAGCTGTCGTGCATGTTCGCTAAGACTGTCAATAGATTGCGCTTTTTAAACTAAAGATTTTTTAAGAAAACATAATTTTTTTACTATTTGTTTTTATTTCGTCATTAGCGGAAAAGGTAATCTGTAATCAAATTATGTCTCAATCACTAATTTTGATGAAGACCTATCTAATTAAGAAAAACACCTTAGAGAAATATATAATGATGATTTACTTATTTATTTAGCCAATTATCTAAAGATCTAATACACACATGATGATACGCAGAAGAGTTAAGTTTATTTATTTTCACAAGTTTGCAGTCATTTTATAAAATTGAGTTCTTAAATTCTGTACCACAATCGGTTGATAACTCTTTTACTGTTTCATACCTAAGAATAAATTTTCTACAAGTGAGTTTGCGACACTTAAAAGTTTTATCGAAAAATGGATAAGCTTCCACAAAGTCAGTAAATTCATACTGTAATCTTAATATATACTTATATCCTAAATTATCAACATCTTATTGTCCAACAATAACTAAATACATATTTTGGAAAGAACTAGTAGCTGTTGTCTTTATCTCCATTTTTTTCTCTAATATTCGTATAAGTATATATCTACTTTTGACAGTGCTTACAGTGAGCTACGTAATTCGCGTTGTTTTTATACCTTCCTGCGAATAATACTTTCTTTTTATATAATTTAATCTAGTGAGATTTGCATACCCCCTTGTGGGTAAATATGATAATATTTTTATGACGTGATTTATTTTGTATTATTTATTTTCTTTACACCTTGAACCATGTTACTTTGGAAAAATATCTCTATTGTTTATTTTTTGTAATAATTCGATTTTTTTTACAAATTTTAATTAATCATGCATATTTTCCTAGTTTTAGTTTAATATTTTCTTAGTTAGAGTTCTACCATAGTTAATTTTATACATAATTTAACATCAATAATAAAAAATCTTGCTTCATGTATTGTAATATGTTTATAATATTTATAAATATAATCTAAAGATTTCGTATTCTTTAGGCACAGACACACAGTTAGCAGGTGCTTCAGAAATTTTCACGAATTTTACGTTCTGAAAAAAGACTCGCCGTAGAAACTCGAATTTGCACCAGAAGCCAACTCCGTTGACGTTTATCCACAATATTCGTCGCAAATATCTGTAACCAGCATATACTCATCGCTTACTACCTTTGCACTGAATAGTCCAAAATCAAGTATTTCTACAAACTCCACTGTTTTAAGGCAAGAATCAAATTTCAAATGAAGAAAATAGCAAAAAAGAAATCCGCTGAAATTATGTTTCTAATAAGTGCAAACAAGAAAAGGAAATGAGGTAAGATTATAAATATCACAATCAGTTTGAAGTTGTCATTGACAAAAGAAAGATCTGTCCGAAGAGAGGAACATCTAAATAATTAAATAATTTAGTATAGAATTTTTATGAACATGACATGACGAAACTATACTAGTCGGCTCTGTCAGGGGAAACAAGACGAAATTACGTGACACAAAGTAAAAAAATAAAAATGATGCTTAAATATCGCAAATGTAAATCGCAAATACCTCGAATCCGGAGACCCACCCACTAGTTTACCAGATTAAGACCATTTTCAACATTTAATACCAATTTTGCGTGAGGTCGAAGAAGTTGCTCCCGAAGTTTTCACAATATTTTTTTTTTAATTCTCCGTTGCCATAATACAGAAGTAAAAAAATTATATGTCTTCCTAAATAATCGTGTGTAACTACTGCGAATGTAAGCACGGAAAAAGTGCCCCTGTTGGCGTCGGTGGAGTGCACAAATCAGTTGATCGGCTTATTATACTTGTCCAGAGTTTGAAAACTGACGCTGAGGTTAAAATTTAAACTGTTCAACTTTAAATTATCATGAAAGGCCGGCTTTTTCCCGATAATCTTAATATCTTTCCTGAAACGATTAAAGTCCATCAAATATTTTGGATCGGGAAATTTACCAGCCGGTTGGCAAAGCGTCTTGCGTTGAGCCGATTTGTCTTTATGAGGCGATTAGATCATGGAATTTCAATCGAACTTTTATAAGTAAAAATAACGTATGTAGGTCATTAAATTCCTTTTACATTTTATATAACGGAATACATTTCTCCTCTTTTTTTTATGAGAAAGGTAGAACTAGCAATAGGTTCACCTGATGGTAAGTGATTACCGTCGCCCACATACATCTGCACCACCAGAGGAGCTGCAGGTGCGTTGCCGGCCTTTAAGGGTATTTGGGAGATGGGAGAGAGGATAAGGAGTGGAATGGAGAGGGGGAGTGGCCCTCCGCTTACCTCACTCAGCGAACGAAACGCAGAAGCACAAGATGCCTCTACTTCACGGCGGTATTCTGCGAGATTGTGGTATTAATCCGGTCGAGCCGGCCCATTCGAGCAGCAGCTAAAGCCGCTGCTTGGCTCTACCACGATGAAAACCTACATCCTACATATCAATATATAACATTAACTGCATAAAAGAAAGCAAGTTTCACTTACATGGTAATGACTTGCAGAGATATGTTTTTTATCCTCCAGATTGTGTATCAGCAGTGAATATGCCAAATGAAAATTTTTGGCGTATTTCCTTGTGGTCTTAAAACACCACTCTGGTTTTGAATACACTCAAGACAAAGTCAAGTTTTTAATCTTAGAAAAACAATTTAACCAATTAATCACGCTTCCAGTCTCTGGTTAAAATTGACAATGTATCCATAGAACAAGTTTCTGATCGTAACACGCGGAATCTGGTTGTAACATTCTATTGTAGTTTGCGCTTTGTGAGTCATGTACTTGAGGATATGCGCAGTTGCTTTTACCGTTTAAAATTACTATATAAAGTTGGAGTGTGTATCAACGACAAATGCGGGCATAAAACTAGTGTCGCATGGTTTACAGGCTTGGGAAGAGTTCCATGCCACTGTCGATAGCTTTTGAGACCTTTTAGCCTTTGGACTTCGAGATTTTAACGTGTAAAATTAAATATAGTGTAGAATTTGTGACGCCACAATTCATCTTTTCTCTTCATATATTTCAAGCCGGGTGCACACGGCAGTGTGCAGCCGGCTAGTGTCATCGGGTTCTGTGGTAAAAATGGACATCAAGGATCGATATTTGATCCATTCTTTTTATTGGTCTAGCTAAATGCCGATGGTTATTTAAAATTAAAAAAAAACAACTATACACTGCAACGACTTAACCAAATACTGAATATTGTTTCCAAATGGTTTGCAGTAAAAAAATTAATTCTAATTAAATCTAGATTTTGAAAGTTGGAGCGTATTTCTTGGAATCTCTATTGATTCCGTGCGAAATTAAGTTCTACACTTTCCCTAATCGAACACAAACAGTTGACTGAAGAAGCAGTTGACAGTATTTTATTTCTGCCTCCCGACTTGTGTTACTGTGGGGATCTGCAACTGGGTTGGTAACAGTATTAATTTTACTAAAACAAGCGATACGGGCAACTTCGTGAGTCGCTAAGCGACCTGTTCAAAGTACTAATATCGTTACTACTTCCATCGTTGTAAATTTGTTGATAACCGTTAAGCCGTTAGAACGAGTTCCTGAATTTAGATTGGCTAGACACAGAATATCTTTTTTGTGTAGACGCATACATTTTTTTAATAAAATCCCTAAAAATAGGCTGCAACAACAGAAAAACTTGTGAAGAAAAATGTATTAAAAAAGACTTTCTGTAAAATAGATCAATATATTGAGGATAAGCGTGTTTTTTTTTAAAGAAGAAGGGGACAAACGAGCGTGCGGCTCACTTGATGGTAAGTGATCACCGACGCCCATAAACATCCACAACACCAGAGGAGCTACAGATGCGTTGCCGGCCTTTAAGGAAGGAATAAGCTCTTTTCTTGAAGCTCCCTAAGTCGTAACTGTTCGGAAATACTGCTGGCGACAGCTGATTCCACAAAGTTGAAGTACGTGGCAGAAAACTTCGATTAAAACGCACTGTGGTGGAATGCCAACCATCTAGGTGGTATCGATGAAACTTCGCATTCTGTCGCGATGTACGATGGTGAAACTCAGCAACTGGGATCAGTCCGAACAGTTCCTCAGAACATTCCCCGTGGTAAATTTTATAAAAAATGCAAAGAGAAGCAACATCTCTCCGCAAGTCCAAAGGATCAAGCCGATCAGAGAGAGGTTGGTCGCCGACAATTCGAGCCGGTCGACGTTGGATGCGGTCAAATGGAAGGAGTTGGTACTGGGGTGCGCATCACTAATGTGATTGACATTGTAATGATTTAAAAAATATATTACTTAATATATTAATATAATATAAATATAATATAATTAATATAAAATATATTAATATATCTTCAAGGCCAGAGTGAACAGACATCTAGGCAAGCGTGTACCATCCTAGGCCTCATTTTCGCTTTCCATCGGGGAAGATTGAGGTCAAACGCAAGCCTATTTTTGCATAAAAAAAAAAATATTACCCTAATAAAATTTAAATGTCAATTTTAACAATAGATTTCTAGCCAGGCGACTTGCAAGTGCAGATTGAACAGATTTTGTGAAATCAGTTTGTCTAGTTTGGATTATCGATACGAACCGATTGCAGACTGAAATCGCATTTCAGATACTTTTTAATATAACAATACGTGCTTGAACAAAGTAGCAGCTGCCAGCCCTGATTGGAGCTGTCAGACATTAGTTAAACTTTATAATAACAAACAGTGAAAGAAAACAGACCTGGCTGTATGGACTAAAGTCCTTTGCCTTTTCCATTGGGGATAAATTAATACCAACATTAAACGTTATATTAAATATACTGCATCCTTGTAGAAAATAATAGTACCGCAATTAATTAAAATTAAACACCAATTTGAAATGTTAAGTACGTCGTTGAAGGCGTTTAGAACAAATTATAATTGTTACATAAGGACATTCAAATATGCGTCTTCTCAAAATGTTGACAATGTTGCAATAACTCTTAGTGACAATTGTGTTCAGAAGTTGAAGCAGCTATGTGAAGAAAAAACTAATTTCTTAAGATTGTGTGTTGAGAGTGGAGGATGCTCAGGATTCCAATACAAATTTCATTTAGATGATAAAATTGCAGATGACGATAGGTTATTTATTTGATTACTAAAATTTACCAGTTTTATTAAAAACTTGAATGTTGAACTGACGAGCTGCATACTCCTCCATCAGTCTCGACTTCAAGATTTAGTCATATTAAGATTTTCGCGACGAAACCCATATGCATTGAGCTTTGTTGTTTGTGTGTTGTACATGTTAAATATACATTTCTAATGAAAGGGGTACACAATGGTTATATGGTCTAAATTTAGCAGTAATGAAACTATTGACGTTTGTTGAATGGCATTTAAGGGATGTTGCACTTGCAACATCACTTGATGGCAATATTGTTGGTTTTCAACAACATTGAACCCGAATAATAGCTCAATGTGTCCCACAGATATAGACAATGACCCATTTCGTTGGTACTCATCACAAGATTTTATTCTTCTATCTACTTTATGTTGAAATGTTATTCTCCATCACTGTATGTACAACAGCAGGCCCATGTCAATGCAGTTTGTTCATTGCCTTAACGTGCGGGTAGGGTATTGTCAGTGACCTCACAAAAATTTTACAAGATTTTCTTGGTGGCAACCACCAAGCAGGTATGCAGCAATTAGCCTTTTTATTTCCAATGATTAATAGTATGATGGTCAAGATAATTATGATCAAGATTAATAGACTAACTCTAAATTATATTTTTATGGTATTAAGGTAGAAATAATATTTGAAGAGGGAATGTGCACACAAGTTTGTCATATTGTTCATTTAGGTAGTTTTTTTCCATAATATTAATCATTGCATATTGTATATGCTTTCTTGTTTATTGCCGGAGTACCATGAACAGAATACTACATTCTTGGTTACAATATGTTAGGTGAAAGAAATTACTTTGACATAGAAAATATTTGACATGGATGAAAATTTCTATCTAGGAGATCTAGTTGAAGTAGGGTCATAGTCAGGATAAATGGGATAAATTTAAAGAGCTTTTCTTAGCTCAAGTGAACCAGTCATATAAATTTTACAGGTTTTCTAATTGAGCAGAGTAAAGTAGAGGTAGGATATGTAAGCAACTACACACATCAAAAAAGTCTAAGCAACATGTAGTAATTTAAATTTTAGGATGGTTTTTCACATTATAACGTTGTATTTTATTTTTAAAATAATATTTTTAGGGTCCTATGATGTAAAAATAATGAATTTTCTAAAGAAAATGAATTTATTGTGAAGGAATAGGATAATTTAATACAAAGTATGGCCTCCTCTGCTATTCAGAACTTGTCGGCAACGATTATTCGTTGAATTAATGAGACTGTTTATGACATCTTGCGGTATTCGCTCCCAATGGAATTGTAGCAAATCCTTCAGCCGCTGGGTTGTTGTCACTCCGTCCAAGTCCTTCAAAACACGTCTCTGGAGCATGTCCCATGCATGCTCGATGGGGTTGAGGTCTGGCGATTGTGCAGGCCAGGGCAATACCTGTATGTTCTCCATTGCCAAGTATTGACTGGTTCGCCGAGATGTATGCGAACGCGCATTGTCATGCATTAACGTAAAATCGGAGCCAAAGGTTTGTGCAAATGGATGGACATAAGGTCTGAGAATATCCTCAACGTAATTTTCAGCGTTCATGTTTCCATTTATAAAAACAAGCTGAGTTCGCGTGTTCTTAATAATACCCGCCCATACCATAACTGTTGAGCCGCTGTATGGATGAACTTCCTGAATGCACCGGAGCCTTTCAGTATTTCCGGGCCGACGGTACACGCGCACCCTTCTTGTATCAGGCCTAAACTCGAATCGTGACTCATCGGAAAACCTAATTTTATCCCATTGTTCCTGGGTCCATGTTATGCGTTCTCTACACCATTTATTTCGAGCGCGATTCCCGTGACGTATCGGTGGGCACCTAATTGGGCGTCGAGCTCGTAGGCCGTACTCATGCAGTCGATTTCGCACAGTTTGGGGACTTACATCAACAGCGTTTGAATTTTGTAGCCTCAAGCTGATCTCTCGAGCTCGAGGTTAACATCGGCTGGCGACTAGCAGTCAGTTGTATGTACCGGTCTTGCCGAGTGGTTGTACTCCTTTTACGACCTGAATGCTGTTCAGTGGGTTCCCTTGTATTATTGTAACGATGCCAAAGACGACAAATAACACTTCTATGAATGCCAAAATGCCGAGATACTTGAGATTGATTACTTCCCGCTTGCAACATCCCTACAGCTCTTTGCATTTCATTTGCCGTCAAATGACGTCGCTCCATGACGTTAAGAATATCTAACAATTCAGTTTAGTCGCTAACTTTATTTAAATGGTTGGTAAAATTCTAAAATCAAGACTGAAGGTAGCAATAAAAACGCATTTAAATTCAATCAAATTCCCGTTTCATTTAATTTTATGTTATTAAAAGAACTTGTAAAGACAGCAGCTGTTATTTTTACATCATAGGACCCTAAAAATATTATTTAAAAAAATAAAATACAATGTTATAATGTGAAAAACCATCCTAAATTTAAATTAGTACATGTTGCTTAGACTTTTTTGATGTGTGTTTAATAATATCAACTCAATTGCCACAATGTAAAATCCACAATAGGCAGCTGTAAACCTCTAGAAAAGAACAGTTGATGGACAGACTTGTCTTCCATGGTTAAGTTGAAGGAGAAAGTAGAGCAGCATTGAAAAAACAATTACTCAAGCCTGGGAGAATGGCAAACTGGAACACCAACCATGTAGATCATCTGTGTCAACTACAACCACTCCGAAAAAAGTGCACAACAGAAGAAATTCAATTCAACTAAAAAAAAAGATAAAATTTGTAAACAAAATACATAATATCTTTTTTGTTAACTAATAATAGTGTTTATTGAATGCAAAATATTTATGGGAAACAAGAAGAGACCGGATAGAATTACTTTGTGAGTAATGTAAGTTTAAACAAAATTATAGAAAATTATAAGTATGCTGTGTAAAAACATGGACAATGTTCTTGAAACTTTCAGATTTGTGCATACAATGAGGATGTTATGGCTCTTATTTGTTTATGCTTGCAGTGGTGTCGTGTGGTGAGTGAAGAGGGTGATGGCTGCCTCATGGGTCATGCTTATGAACAAGTGCTGCAGATAATGTTCTATGGTATATAGTCTAAGATGATGTGTTTACAATGGATGTTGATGACATATATTATGATTTCTTCAAATTATTTGTTTTACTAATTTAATTGTTTAATTGTAATATTTTACTAAGTATAATGTATTATACCATGAAGTCAAGAGTATTGTAACGAATGTCCGATAATGCCTTGTCAACTATTACATCTTTAAATGATAAGTAAAAAGAAACAATGTTTTCTAAATTATCATTCGTAGTTAGTAAAACTCAAACAAACCTTTCATAGGTTAAATACGGGTGGTAGTACACTGGTTTAAAATATAAGCTTATTTTCTTCAAAAAAATTCAATACCGTTTCGGGAATATTCTGGAATTATCAAAAATAACAAGACGTTCGAAATTTCGGGAAAGTGAAAGGAGCACTGGAGTGCGCTAAGAGTAGTTCAGTGGTGAATTCTGAAGTAAGTGGAAGGGGAAGATCACGAAGAAAAGAAGAGGAAAAGGAAGAATCGATAGAGGGCTGGTTACTATCAGGAAGACCAGGGGAAGATCACGTGCGAGGGACAGCACATCAAGAAGGAACTCTGCTTACTCCCTTTGTAAGTGTTAAAAATAAATAGATATAATATAAAAGTTTAAGAAACCGGGCTTTTACTCCAATCTGCAACCCGTAGCTCGTAGTTGTTACGAGCGAGGTGTCAGAAGTGAGGTTTGAGAATGCCGGTCATGCCTAGAGAAAATAAAGCAGGTGTGACTACCCGTGCTGCAGTTGCACACCAGCAACAAGAAGACTCTGAGGCTAGCAGTTCAGTACATACCGCCCAGGGAGCAGCCGGTGGACTTGACGTACTTCTGGCATAAGTCCGTGTCATGCCTGAAAGAACAAGAGCGTCGTCAAGAAGATCCTTTACAAGAAGTCCAAGTGCGCCCTCCACTCCACTAGTTCTTCTTGCATCACACGGAGTTGTCAAGAACGTCATGAAGAGGACCAAGCGCGACGCCAGGAAGAACATCTGCTCATTTTGCTAGAGGATCACACGCGTCACCATGTAGAAAACGTGGATACCATGCGTAAGGAGGATCTACGAGCCATTGATTACAATGCAGCGAAAGTAGAGGCAATAGAAAAGGAATGGAAAACCTGAAAGTAAACGTGAACAGACATGAAAGAATGTGATATGAAGAAACATTTTTCTGGTGTAACCAAAGTGTGCGTGCAAAACGGTAACCTCTGCTACCACAAACAATTTTAAAGTGCCCGAATTTGACGGATCTTCATCTTGGGTAGCTTACAATATCCAATTTGTAGCTGTGGTTCGTGCAAATGGCTAGGTTGCAGAGCAAGCACTAACGGCTTTGACTTTGGGCCTGCGCTATCGGTCTCTTTCGGTGTTAGAGGCTCTTGGGCAAAATAGTATCTACGACCAACTGATCGAGGCACTAGAGGCATGATAAGGAGACAGCCATCTAGAACATGTCTACAGACCTCAGCCTAAGGACCGCTCTCAACGTAGCTTGGAAACACAGGAACATCGGCTCATCCATCGCCATCATCTCATTTCGTTGACTGTATTTTAATGGAGGCATTTGTGGACGAAATACTGACGGGATTCTGAAATACGCGCTGCAGTATGATTGGGACATCATACTTCTTTCAAAGAAGCAGTTGTTCATGCACTGGAGGTAGAAGCTGTTCGTCAAGATCCACGTAATATCCAATTAAGAGAGATACCACTCAATGAAGGAGGTAAATGTCGTCGAGGATTTTAGCTGAGGTGTTTCCGATGCGGAGAAAGAACACCTTCAATATAACTGTCCGAAAAAATTCGGGACCAATCGCCGAGAAGCGGACGTAGGTAATGGTAGTAGTGCAACCCCAAAGGTTTTGATTTTTCAAAACGCATACGGAACTAACCTTCTTGTAGAAGGATTAGTCAATGGAATGCCTAGCCCTCTGACTTTGGAATTGGAATTGGGAATGTAATCAGCAGTAAACTATTTAGACAACTGGATTATAAATGAATGTCTTCTGTAGTGAATTTACAACTGTCTACTGCTACCGGCCAGGGCACACCGGCACAAGGTGAAGCTCGGGTGGCAATAAAGGTGGCTTAGCAACTTTATTGGCATCAAGTAATTGTCGCTGATATACTAAATGTCTGTATTATTGGTCTGGACTTCTTGAGGAGCCATCACTGTGCCATCGATTTACTAGCTGGAGTGTTAAGATGTGGAAGCAAAGAAATTCCGATAAAAAGCTGTATTACTGGAAAAGTTATTTGTCATGAGACAATCAAGCTACTTTCGAGATCTCAAACATTAGTACCTGTTAGTCTGCTAGTGTACCGAGGTAAAATTCAAAGAAAATGTGCTTTGGTGGAGAGGATAGACATCGACCAGCCATGGATACCAGCTAGAACACTTATTTTGACACAACCGAAAACTGTAGTACCAATTATCTTATATAATATATCTTTGTAGATTTATCTGCTCCTGAGCAGATAATTCAAAAGTGAATTCTAATAGGAATTTGCGAAGAAATTTCATAGCTTCGTAATTGTAGGGAGGTTCCCAAATCTACGAACAAAGCAAGCAACCCAAACCATAATGAACGTATTGGAAGATAGCCAGAAGGATTAGTCTAAGATACAGATAATGAATGCTAGAAACTTGCTGTTGCGTTACGCTGATAGAAAGAATATAGAATAAGATAGAAAAGGACTCTGGCAGTTCAATGTCATGCCTATATATATAGACTATGTACTGCGCTAGCAACTTTGGAAAGATTGATTGAACAAGTGTTAGCTGGTTTACTAGGAAACACTTGTATTGTGTACTTGGGTGACATTATAATAGTTGATCGAGATTTTCATGACCACCTAAAGAAGCCGGAAAAAGTATATGAAAAACAGAACTGTGCGGGCTTGAAAGTGAGTCCAAAAAAATTTTCCCTGATCAAAGAACAAGTTACTTACTTGGGACAAGTGATTTCTTGAAAAGGCGTAGAGACAGATCCGTCCAAAACAGAGGCTGTGAGGAATTGGCCTGTCCCGAAAGATAAAATGCAGTTTCGCGCATTTCAAGTTTAGTTTGCAAACTGATGGGAATTCACAAGACACGACAACTACTCCGTACCACTCACAGTCCGATAGAATGGTTGAACGTTCTAACCAAACCTTCAAACGCCATTTAGCTAAATTGGTAGATAGCCATCAAAAGGCTTAGGACGAGGGCATTCCATTGTTTGTCTTATCGTATAGAACTGCGGTTCATAAAAGAACAACAGTTACTCCTGTGTATGCTAACTTTCGAAGAGAACTAAGACCTGACTTACTTTCCGGATTACCTCCAGATACCTCCAGACCCATGACAGAATATGCTAACGAGTTAAGAGAGACATTTATTCTGCAAGTTATTTATTCTTAAATGCAAGACATTTATTTGCGAATAAGAGATGCCAATCTAAAAGCTAGTATTCCTATACTTCTTCCTAGAAAACATGATATGATCGTAAAGTTAACTGTTAAATCTTTACAATCCTCTACGACGAAAAGGAGGATTTCTGAAACTTCAGGCGAACTGGAAAGGTCCTTACCGAATAGTTACAAGTATGAACCACGTTACATACTCTATATGAAAGGGCATAGGACCTTTAAAAATTGTACATATAGACAGGCTTGTGCGGTATTATGGGTCCAACGATGTTCGGGACGAGCATGTTCTGGAGTATCCCCCTCGGTGTGTAACGAATGCCCGATAATGTCTTGTCAACTCTAACGCCTTCGAATGACAAGTTAGAAGAAATAATATTTTCTAAATTACTAGTCGACTCTAACGTCTTCGAATGACAAGTCAGAAGAAATAATATTTTATAAATTACTAGTCGTGTTAGTAAAACTGTTAACGAAGACCAGTGGAAGGTCATGTGCGAGGAACAGCGCTTTAAGAAGAAACTCTGCTTTCTCCCTTTTTAAGTGTTAAAAATGAATAAAAGTTTAAGAAACCGGGCTTTTACTCCAATCTCGCAACCCGTAGCTCGTAACAGTATGCATATTCCCATATCCTAAATAGAAACTAAACCCCAAAAGCAGACATCATTAGATATATATTTATTAAATTTGAATCTTGTACATTAGCACATATTATGTTTACTTAAGTAGTAGAAAGCCCTTAAGTAGTCGAGATAGGACTTCCCATAGGGGAGATTTTATAACCACCAACCAACAACTATTTAGAAATTATGTTTGGTAGTCATATTGCTGTACAATTCATATTAGAAAGCAGGAAACAACTGTTGGTCTCTCGCTGCATTTAGTAAATTGCATCCTGGCTATTTAAAAGATCTTCATATATATAATAAACAATTTTTATTAGCGTTAAACCAAAACTGGTTAGAACGCGAAATACACTCATGGACATATTTAGAGGAACGTAAACAAAGATTAAAAATATTTAATATGTCCTCATTACATACTGGCATAGATATAATTGAAGAAAAAAAAATTATTTAAAAATAAAATCAAAAGTGAAATGATTTTTTTTCGATTAAGTTAATTTGATTAATTATACGTATTGTAATGTATCCATTAATTGATCAATCTAAGTGATATTGTCGGATCTCAGCGTAGCTGAAGTCACGAGAGCTGCAATTTTCTTTGAAAATGGTTACATTTACATTCAAGTGGCGGAACAATGCGAGTTTCCAAATCTGTAATTTTTTTGTATAGGACAAGATTGTTAAAAAGTAATAGGGAGGGACGACAGATTTATAATAAACAGTGCGCTTTAGGGGTAAGAAGGAAGCTTGACAAGTGACACTTTGCACCAAAACCACAAGAAAAAGACTTAAGGGGACTGGAATAGGGGCATACTTGCCGGACAGAGTACCACAGGCACAGTTTTTTTACTATTTAATACAAAATCATTGAGCAACTCTGTCCAATTTTACTCGCACATACCGAAAATGGGATGCTTGGAGAAAATTAATCTTCACTGACGAGTTTCGGAGACGACCCGGAGAAAGAAACGCCCAGTCATAACATTATTGAAAGAGAGCCTTATGGTGGAGAGTCAGTAATGGTTTAAATCGAAGTTTTAGAATCTACCTAGAGAAGTAGTCTCTAGTCTAGAGAAGACCAGCCTGCGCACTAAAACTAAACCCGATGTTTGGAATAAAATTATGAAATAGTAAATTTTTTTTTGTAAGTTCAATAGTATGATCATTTTCCTTTAGAGTTTTACGGAAAATATACGCTATACATTTTTTTTTGTCAAATTGTCCCTTTTTGTGTTACTCTAAGTATGCCCATGTGTGTAGATAATTTCTCCAATTAAGCGTTACAAATTGTTAGATCATAGATTCGTCTTAGAATTTGTTTTTCTGCATATATTAACTCTTGCATTCATTTTTTGTTTCAGAATATTTGAAAGAGATGGTGTAAAGGTAGTTGTGGATGAGACGTCCCTTGACTACATAAAAGGATCAACAATTGATTATCATACAGAGCTTATAAGATCAGCGTTTAGAGTAGTACAAAATCCTAATGCAGACGTTGGGTGTTCTTGTGGAGCTAGCTTTTCTATAAAAATTGGTTAAATGTACAGTTATTAAAATAATTCATCTATAATTAATCTAAATTTTGAAATTTTAATTTGTGTTTATTTTTGTAAATAACAACATATTTAATATGTAGTTATGTAGTAAACAAAATTAATAGAAGCTTAGAAAGAGGTCTAAGTGTCAATACTATTTATAATCCTACTGAAACTTATCGTAATTAAATAAAGAAATATATATTTATAGATTTTTTTTGTTATACTATTACTTATACCGTATGTTCTGTCTTATCTAAAGCATTTCATTGCACAGAACTTTATTCAGTAAACTAAAACATTATGGCTTAAGAGAGAAAGCTGTTCATTTTTTGGAGTCTCATCTTAGTAATAAGATCCAAATAGTTTAGGTAAATGGAGTAAACTCCATGGGTTCTGCAGTGAGCATGGGGGTGCCACCAGAATCCATTTTAGGACAATTTTTGTTTCTTATTCTTATTCGAATATCGTATTTCTTGCAGACGATACTTCACTGTTGTCACAAGTCAGTCGAAAGTCTGAGTTTCTTCTTAAAGGAAACAATGCCCTGAGTAAGATTTGGACTGGTTTTATACAAATAATTCAGCCTTTAATGCAATAAAAACTAAATGTATAAAACTTGTGTTGTGTACAGCTATCTGTAATGTTATTGTGTACAGCTGTCTATCTATCTCTAATGTTATTTTGCAGAGTCACATATTGGAGTTTATTGATAAAAAAAAATATTCAATTTCGTGGATCACAATTGATTATAAGCTTCAATGGGGTAAAGAAACTTTAAAAAAAGCCCATGTAGAGACTTGGTAATAGACTTAACTCGGCTGCTTATGCTGTAAGAAAAATTCGCCAACTGACACATAGCTACTCCAAGGATGGTTAACTTTAGTTCCGGGATTCCCAAACTATTTTGGGCAAGAGACCCCTTTTCCAAAATGAACTGATACCACAGACCCCCATAGCCAAATTACTTTAAAAATCCTATCTCTAGTTTTTTGCCTATTGATACAAAATACTTACCATTTTAAAAACTTTGCGGTTGGTTAAGTGAGTAAACTTGACATTTTTTTCTATCAAAATTTAACAAAATAAATAGACATAAAATTCGGTAAATATCAAGCGTAATTAATAATTTGTAATAAAAATTACGTAAAAATACTTGAGTAGGTAATTATTTCTTGAAAAAAATATTAAAATCGCAAAGTAAAGATAAAAATACGGTGTGATGGATGAACCTAGTGACTTTCTACCAATCTAACTAAATCCGATTCAATATTGGTGAGTCTTAAATTTCCCCGTTCGTTGATTTTCAAACGGTTCTTTGTTTTGTTCATAATGTTTGTAAAAACAATGAAGCATTTTTCGACTAGGTATGGTGAAGAAAAAGCTATAAGGTATATTTTCAACTATGTTCCACAATGTAGGATACTATGTTTCAATGTTGCGTTGCAACCAGAACTTCTGATAGCCTTGGTTGAACTTCTGCTTAAGCTCTTCGGCTGTAATCAACTCTTCTTGCATTATCACATTAGCTTCTTCCTTGGCTGTGATATTCTACGGATTTATTATCCATTGAGGAATTTGTAAATTTAAGAGATCCTCAAATCCACTCCAAATGATAGCATTTCAGCATTTCTAGTAATTTTGACAAATGCGGAAACTGTGAATATTCTTTTCTTAGGCAGATTTTGTTTATAAAGTATGAGTTTACCGACAAAGGCCGATATTATTGAATTTGTTTTAATCAAGTTGAGATAGTCACCCTGCAGCTGCAAATTAACTTTGTTAAACATACCAAAGATATCAGTCAAGTAATAAATATCTGTTTTACAATGGTACAGATGTTCTTTCAAATTCAGATCTTCTTGTAAAAACTCCATCTCAGATTAAAAAATAGGTAAAAATCTTCACAAGCAAGCGCGCCTTGATAGCCAGCGAACTTCAGTGTACAGAAATAATAGATTAAAGATTTCGTCGTTTTCCTCAATTAGCTTAGCAAATAACCGAGAGTACAAAGAATAAGAGAGAGAGAAAGAATGTCGTTGACAGCATTTATAACATATTGTAAAAATTTTATGCAACCTGGGACTCAGATTTTTTGTTACTAAATGCTGTCTGTGAATCACGCAGTGAATGACCAGTACCTCAGGCATTTGTCGTTTTAAGTGAGCTATAAAACCACGGTGACGACCAACCATAGATGAGAAACCATCAGTTGCAACAGAAACGTGGAAGAACATTGAAAACATGAAAAAACGTTCACCGTCTGAAAAAACGATTCTCTTCTGGTTCTTGGCACATATCTTTAATAATAATAAGAACATGTGTTAATTAATAGGGGTCGGTTTTTAGACCTCGTCGACCCCCAAAATCAGTTTTCGTTTAAGTCGACCCCTGGCAAACCAATTTTTTTTTTCTATTATAAAAACGTTACCTTCCGCTGTAGGAATTTCTCACACCCAGACCGGGAACTATTATTTATAGTCCAGACAAATACTAGCCCCGTACGGGAATCGAACCCGCGACCCTGAGGGCCGCAGCTAAACGGTTAGCCACTACGACACCGAGCCGTCATTTCGACCCCAAGGGGTCCACTTTGGGAATCTCTGCTTTAGTTACTTTCACATCGTAATGTCTTATGGTATTTTCTTGTGACAACATGCAGCTGATGTCAATACCTATAGTTTAATACGAACTATCATTTAACTTGACGCTTGACGTTATTTGTAACTAAATAGTATATAATTAATTAGTTATACATCGTTGTGAATGGTCTGGTAGAAAATTGTAGGTACTTATACATGTTATACATCGTTGCTCTTTGGGAATGTGATTGTGTTTGCTATTTTGTCATATCTATATGTATTGTAGATTTGAATAAGTTATGCTCGCTGAGAGGCCTTTTCTTGTGGCGGCGTTGTGTGGTTGGTTGTCCACTTCCCTTTAATTTGGTTGAGGAGGGCGATGATTGAAATAATACCTATGGAGTTTCTTTCGTCTGTTTCTTCTCCGTTAGAGGAAACTCTTTACAAAGCGGTGGTAGATTGAAAAAAAGTTTTGATTGTTATTGTTAAACAAAATAAACTTTCTTCCGTCGAAGGACAAAGAAGTTTTGTTCATTCATTCAATAGTAAGGGCGCATCATCTATCTTTAAAATAAAAGCAAAAGAATAGCATGGTCGAAGGTGTGCATTTTTATTTTTCTTGTACATGAGAATGTATATGCCTATATACATTCTCATGTACAAGAACTTAATGCCAGAAGCATTCTCTACCAGTCAACCTTTGGACGATGCAGAGATGTAATGAAGTAGGTGTAAGTGATAGAATAGAGAGAACTAAAGAGAGGAAAAAAATTATAATAAATGTAAATCTATATATATATACAATATTTAAAGACGCAAACAATAATAAATACATACGGACGTACATACATACATTTATATTTATTAAAATATATCAATAAATTAAATATCAAATATATATAAAAATAGACTATTACTGAGATGATTCTGCCATTTTGTTAAGGATATCTTCCTTAGCTTTCATTTTAAATATGTACCGACTGTTAGACGCTCTGATTTCGAGTGGGAGCATTCCAAAGAAGTACGGATTGAACAGGAAAGGATAAACGGACAAAGCATGAGGTATGTGAGGGACACTGGAGTAGGAGATTATTAGACAAACGTAGGGTTCTGTCGTGGTTTGAGCAAAGGTAACGAAAGTAGGAAGACAAGTAGGGAGGAGCAGTACGAGACATCAGGATAGAATAAAGGGTAGTGAGAGCACGCAGACTTCGGCGCTGACAAATTGGTAACCAATTTAACTGCGAACGATAAGTAGATACATGATCATACTTACGATGATTAAAAATGAATCGAATGCAGTTATTGAGAAGACGATCGTATTTGTTAAGGAGATCTGCATTCAGATCAAAATAGCACAAATCACCATAGTCAATAAGAGGAAAAATTAAGGTAAGAATTATGGTCATTTTAGTCTTGTATGGATAAAAATTTTCAGGCGATAGAGAGTTCTTAGGGTACCTGTGATTTTCTGGCTGACATTCCTGACTTGAGTTTGCCAGCTAAGAGTGGAGTCGATGTGTAGGCCAAAGTCTTTAACAGAAGGACACAATTCTGCTACAGTCCCATTAAATTATCGCAGGTAATGCTGCTGTATTCAGTCTTTTCAGAATCCGATAACTACCTACTATTATAGCTTGACACTTAGATGGGTTAACAGTTAAACCAAACTTATCAGACCAGCTCTTAATATATTCTAGGTCCCTGTTAATCTTATCCACTGCAGTAGCCACACAATCGACAGTTGCCTGTGAGTACAACTGCAGGTCATCGGTATACAGATGATACGCACACTGAAGATGCTGGGTGATGAGACTAATAAATAATGAAAATAATAAAGGAGATAGAAATCCGCCTTGTGGAACGCCAGCATATATGTCGCACCAACTAGAGAATGCCTCATCGATACGGACCGACTGCTGACGCCCTCGAAGATAAGTGAGAACCATTTCAGTGCCTCGGGAGAGATCATAGAATGGGAAAGGACATATAGTAGGATGTCGTGACTGATGTTATTAAAAGCATTCGCAGCAAAAAGTCAACCAAGGCCAGCACAGTGACATTCGTATCCTCCATGCCAGCTCTAATATCACCAATAACTTTGAGGAGCTTATAGCCAGCTTTCTGCACTTATTTTTCCCCAAAAATATTAAAATTACGTAAATCGCTTTTTTACAGACCTATTCATCAAAATATATTATAATGTATATATTAGATTTTCCCTCGGCTTCGCTCCTAAATGCTAAATGCTGAATGGGAGACATTTGCTCAGCAATAGGACACTTTAAAAGTCTAAAAGAAAGTGTTAAGAGAAATCAATTATGCCAGAATTTTTTTAAACCTGTGACGGGTAGTAGCTTTAAAGGTGTGACGTGTTTGGTAAAGTAATCGCCAACCTACCTGACAAGCGTGACGACTACCATAGATGTTCTGCAGAACACTAATCAAATACACCCAAAAGATGAAAGAAAATTTTCTACGGATGTAAATTAAACAAAAGTTATGATCTATCAATTTCTATGCTTAACGTCTTTATATGATGTCCTTCCAGCCCATTTCAACCACGTCGACAACTTTAGAATGCTACCGGTAGTTATCAACAGAGCTGGAGTGCCTGTACCTTCCCGTATTCGATATAACACTTCTGCGATAAGATAGGAGGAAGGGTCATATTTAGTGTCAAAGACAGGGGCCATATCCAAACCTGAAAACCAATAATTTGAGTGTGTCAAAAATATAGCTTCGGCTGGATTATAGAAATAGAATTTGAATTATTGCTCAGCTGTCAGGTAACTACTAAGCCATGCTGTCCCTCTCTTTATCTGATCTTATCGCGTAAGAACTATGGCTAGAGAACTAAAAAAATTGTTTTTTCCTTGAAAAGAAATAAAAATTATTATACTATACATATTATATTCAAAATAATTTTCTTAAACAGTCGTTATCTTATGTAAATAATAAGATTGTATTATATTTGGGATTGTGAAACGTTAATTGTTGCCCAAACATTGTCGAGCTTTGGTGTCGGTAAAACGATCTTTGGTTCATTCTTTGTGGAGGAATTGGCAGCAGATCTGTAACGTAAAGTATTATTATTGATAAATTATTAAAAGGTGTTTCAGAAAAAGATTATATGATATGATGATTTTGAGTATATATTTGAACATCGATTTTTGGAAAATATTTCTTTGGCATGTAAGGTAAGAAACAACCTCTTTCTACACCCATTGTGGTATGAAGTGATATTGAATTTCTATTTTGCGTGCCAAGCACGTGCTTAAAAAATCTGCTTTTCGCTTCTTCGGGAGATGAGTGTGACGTTTTTCTCGTCGCCGAGTTTACTTAGCCGAATGTTGCTCTCAGATTTTTAATTATTATACTTTAATCGGCTGTTACGGCTTCCACGGGAATAATGGGAAAACATACGATATAATATAGTAATGTGATGTATATAGAACTAGCTTCCATTTGTGTCGAAATGTTTTTTCAGTAATGCGTTACCTGTGATGATATTATGAAGTTAAGTTTTTAAGTTGGCTCAGGACCGAGCTTAGTGGCAATCTTTGGGGGAGGCCTATGTTCAGCTGTGGACTTGTGATAGGCTGAAATGATGATGATGATGATGAAGTTTTTAAGTACCATTAATAGCATTTCGTTTAAACTACATCATAATAGGTTCCATAGATATCCTGTGATACTTGTACAGGAAGACAAAATGTTATTCGGTGAAATTCTAACTCGATAATATCGATGATGAGCAGCAGCGTCTACGGTGCGAGGTGTCTGGTACTGCGATGGACACTCCACGTGCTAAGCCTGGTTCTTATTCCTATAGGCAGGAGGAGCTGTATACAATACTTACTGCTGCAATTCCGCGTTGAAAGAAATGACCTCATTGACTTTTTTGACGTTATGTGGTGAATAGCGATTGTAGAAGCCCCAGATGCTGTTCATTAACTTGCTGTTATATTTCAACGGCGTCAGTTCTGTAACTGAAAGTAAAATATTTTATAATTTTATTCATATCATATTTTATTACTGTTATGGATGATCATAATACATATCATAATTTTTTTTACCGAAAAATGTTTATCCCAATCGAGCATGCGGTTCACCTGACAGTAAGTGATCCCTCGCTTACGAACATCCCCAACAACAGAGGAGCTACAGATGCGCCGTCTGCCTTTAAGGAAGGAATAGGCTCTTTTCTTGAAGATCCCTAAGTCGTAACTATTCGGAAATACCGCTGGCGCCAGCTGATGGCACAAAGTCGAAGTGCGTGGAAGAAAATTTCAAGAGAAACGCACTATAGTGGAATGACAACCGTATAGATTATGTAGGTGGAACTTTGAATTCTGTCGCGATGTCTGGGATCATTCCGAACAGTTCCTCGGAACATTCGCCGTGGTAAATTCTGTAAAAAATGCAGAGTTATCTCTTCGCAAGGCCAAATCAAGCTGATCAGATAAAGTAAGGTCGCCAACGATTCCAGCACCTCTACGTTGAGCTGAGCACACCAATCTTTTTTGGGGGCCAATTTGGCCTTTCCCTCCAAGTGACCACGGAACTGAGTTTCGCTTGATATGTCGACGCTTAGGATTCAGATACTGGCTGAAGCGATAAGGGGAATGTTCTCGAAGAGAGGAGAAACGACAAGGTATTATTTTTAGCGTTAAACGCGCAAACTTGTATCTTTCTAGGGTCTCCTAAGTCGTAACTGTTCGGAAATACACTTTGATTCACAACTGACTGATTTTACAAGATTGAAGTGCGTGATGGACATACGTAAATACTCACGGTGGTGGAAACAACCACCACCAAAGACGGCGGTGCTCCTTGCAACATTTCCCTTGATCACGTAACGTTAAGATAAATAGAAGATAAATCAGAGATATTATAGTTTCGTAGTTCTTCATGTACATGGATAATTCTTAAAATTGGAAGTTGAGTCATGAAACTTAGTATTTACGTTTTCCTAGTAGAGAATGAGAAAGACATCCGTCATTTACAGGTATAGTAGATTGAAACTTCAGTAGTGATTTCAAACGGTTCGGTGGCACAATGGTTAAGCTTTTGGATGCGGGTTGCGGGTTTAATTCCCGGACGGGGCAAGTATTTGCAAAGCCTGCGAATAATATTGTTTCTTGTCTGCATTTCACACTATAATGTATGTAATGTAATGAATGCCTGTAAAACGATTCCACTTTTTCCAATAAAAAAATTGTCATGTAAGACTAGTTAAGATTGTTCAAAGTATATAGTGGTGACTTAAGGTGGCGAAACATGTAAAGTATATGTAAAGTAAGCTCAACTGACGACGGTTGTTTTTCCTTTCTAATGTGCATTTACTTGGAAGCTTGATTTTTTGCTGTATACTATGTAACTGTATACTATGTCTGTCTAGGCTGTATGAGTATACTATGTTTTTCTCCAAATGCTAACCTCACCAGCACGTGTTGCATCCTGCTATCTAACAAACAAGGCTCTGGCAAACAAATGATGGTGGAAAATCAATCCGAATTTATGGCACCCAAATCCCAAAGAACTCAGCAGGGCAAACCCAGCGTGGTGATTATGGCAACCTTTCAAGGAAAGCTTGTTGACTTTCGCTGGCGCTTCTTTGGAGTGGCCTATGTTTAACAAAGGATTTAAATAGGCAGATGAAGGAGGTACTTCATAACGTTCCTGATCAATTTGTTTTGACAAACAGTTAGAATGACAACAAAGGTTTTATTTGTACTGAATCCAATATATAATTTTTTTTGAGTCCCATGTTTTAATCCTATTAGGATTTCCACATAAGCCTGCGAGCCAAAGGCATTGCCCATAGCGGCAAAGTTCAAGAGCCAGAGAATTTTGAACGAGACTAAATTGAAAATTACACATTGATTGAAAAGAAATGTCATTGGGACTTATCCCATTCCTCTTAAGGAATGCCATTTCGAAGACATTCAGACCGTCTCGGGAATTTGGAAGATTTTTATGAACAGTTGAGCTTGTTACTGTATTTCATTCATTTTTAGGTGACCTTTTAAACACTTGAACACCCAAGAAGTGAAAGGATATCGTTATCGGTAACCATCCATAAAGAAATAACATTGTTAATAAGTGATCAAGTACTACGGAACGGACGGAAAAAAAGATATGAAATTCTGTCGTGAAATTGTTTACAATCTCGTTTTTACTTCCTATGGAACGCAACATTATTGACCGAAAACGAATTTATTATCAAAATCAATGTTTTATACAGGAGAGCTTATAAACAACGTATACCACCAATCCGGGAAATCTGTAATAGGGGAATGCGTTATAAGTAAGAACTTTAGTAGATGTCTCCGTGACATACGTGATTTGACCACGGCGACTTCTTGCGAAAACTATCTACAGCTCAAAACATAATAGCGCCGCAAGTAGAAGCACCAAACACAAGCTCTTCGTCTTTACTTCCCTTATTTGCAATAAGAGAGTAAAAGGCTCAAATGAGGACCGAAATAACGCAGCCAATAAATCAATCGGGTATACATTGCACAAATATTGACTACGGCGGGGGATTCGAACGAAGGACCCTTTGCTTAATAGCCTGACTATTGCTAACCAGTAAGCCACGTGATTGTTAAAGTTATAATAATATTACTTCTAACTAAAGTCTAATTATAAAATTTAGCCACCAACCGATAACCAAGTAGGAACTGATTACGGCTACCCAAACGTTAAAATAACATTAAGTTCTTTTCATTATCACAATACTTCTTTTCTTACTACACATATTCTTCTTCTATATCATATTTCTCGCCGTTGCTTCAATCAATCAATTTAGCTAAGATAGTGGTAATGTAACTACACATCAGACCTTATTTATAAATGCTAACACATATGTAAATACATTATCTTACTATTAGTGTTGAAAAATTTAGACGAAGGATTCCCTTTATCTATGTTCGATAACTTCATATTACGCTCGGTCTCTCGAATGCGGCCAGCGGAAAACGCCGATGGAGGAATTGACGCCATGATGTTGCACACTGGAAAATAACAAATATTTTATAAGTTCTAATAATTATATATAACAAATATTTGTATTTAGTAATATAACCAGTGTAAAGAAAGTTACACTAAAGGTTTGTAGTTTCTGGATATTTTTATAAAATTATAACAGCCGCGGAAAGTTCCAGGTTTCCTACACCTATCATGATGACTCATAAAAATAGTAATATGAAAGTTATAATAAAGAAAGTTGGATTTTGCACGCTACATACCACGCATGTCCCTAAAATTTACAGGAAAACTAGTATTACATAAAGGAATCTAATATAAACAAGAGTTTGTTGTGCTTGGTTAACAATTCAAATTTTTATTATTAAAATGAAACTCATGATTACCTTTGCACAGTTTGAGAACTATTTTTTCTGGTATTAAATCGATACAACCTTGGTATTTTATGTTGCCTTCAAGTCCCGAGCGGCTATTAAAAACGTTCAAGTAGTAAGCACCAGTTAGCAGCATGAAATCTTTGTTTAAAAAATGCAGGGAAGAAAGAAGAGGCCACGGCCGTTAGAGCACAAAACACGAGTATAGCGAGTCGTATTAGATATGCCACTGCTGGAGACGGCTGCGAAATACTGACCCTAAGGCGAGTTATCAGTGTCTACCAGTGTAACGGGTCATTTTAAGATAAAGTGACTATTTTACTACACTTTAATATGTTGAGCACGTAGGTAGACAAATGCAATTTTAGGTTTTTTTGTCCACTAACATTTTCTACACTTCATTTAAAGCTTTGAAGCGTCTATTCGTAGATTTGCAAATCGATGTCAAAGGGATAAAATGTACTGGATCTAGTATGACACGAATTTTTTATGATATGAAAGATCCGTTTATGTGGAATAATAGTTGACTAGATATATTATTCATCGCGATAGACGATCGCGTGTCGAACAGGAATGTTTCCTCGATTTCAGGGTGTGTGTTGTGTCTGTCCTATGTGTCTCTGACATTGCATCTGATCCTTCGCTCTATGCTGATAAAAGAGATGAATAGTTGAAATCAACTACGCAATTTGAGCTAGAAATTATTTAAATTGTGCGCATATTTTCTCCTCCCTCGGCCTGACTTTGACCCTGACGCCCGGAGTCGCCCGCGACTAAATCTGGTACTGGTTGTACTATTTGGTTTTGGTTGTACTGAATTTCTCTAATTTGTGATCTCTTCCTATTTAGAAAATCTCCATCCTCGGGGGTCCTTTTTCAAATTCGAAAAGAGGAAATAATCGCTAGGGCGTCAGGTCTGGACTATAGGATGGGTGGTTGATTTCTTCAAATCCTGTCTCGGCGAAGGCACACCTTGCAACTTGCGTAGTGTGGAAGGGCGGATTGTCTTGTAAAAACAGGACTCCTTTAGTTTGCCTCTTCGGCAAGCATCGCGCACACACCTTGTTCCTGATTATGCAAAATGTTGCCGATTCGTACCTTGCTAATGCCCATAGCTTCAGCTATTTACCACAACTTGATTCGCCGATCTTTGAAAATAAGTTTTTTTAGCTTTTTCAATGTTTTCTTTGGTCTCTTTGGTTACAGCAGTTCTTTGTTTGGGCGTCCCGACCTGGGCACATCTTCGAGCGACTCCCTAACGTGTTTGAATTCTCGGATCCAACGTTTTACAGTGGCAAATGAAGGCATAAACTGCAGACATCTCTTCAAATACTTTCGTTGGCGTTTTGTTCTTCTTTGTGAGGAATTTTATGACAGCTCTGTACTCTAATTTGGTGCAAAGCGCGGATGACTCGGACATGGTGATGTTTACGGTTGGTTCAATTACTTAAAGCGTAATGATGCTAATAACATGAAACTTGACATTTAAATTACTTAGGATACCCGCAATTAGTGTTGTGCATCGCGAGTCATTTGGGATACTTAGAGGTACTTAGGCTCAAAACTTTTTAGCCGCACCTCGTATGACAAGCCAGTTACTAGGGGCCAAAGTAGCCAATGTGGTCCACATATTCATAGTAACAGTCAAAGTAAATAATATTTTTTATTAAATTTAGGCTTGTTTAAACACAAAATTTACACCGGTTCGCAAAACATCATCTTCTCAGGGAAGAAATGGCAAGAAACTCTGGGATCTTTTTTTTAATGGCATTTAATGATACCAATACAATGTCAAATGAATATTTCTTTTTTAATGTAAATTTTTACAATATATCAGTAGCCAGGGAACTTGCAAGTGCAGACTAAGAGTTAATTCCATACATCATTGTCCTCAATATATTGATCTATATTTAAGAAGTCCTTTTTTAATAAAATTTCTATAACTTAATAGGTATTTTTTAATTTTATGTCAGATTGTTGCACTGTATTTAGAGATTTTCTTTTAGTACTTTATACCTTTACTTAGAAAATACTTTCTAGTTTTAATCAATCTAAATTTAGGAACCTCTAGCCTATTACCGCAATACGATCTACAAGAGACAGTCCGTTTTTTATTAAATTATATGGGGAGCACCATTGTGCTCCAATGAGCTTGGAATGAATAAAAATTCCGACAAAACGGTCAAACTTTCGAAATCTATATTAATATTATGTAAACTAATCTGTATTTCTGCGGCGACTTAGGCAGGGTAAACTTTAAATAATTGGTTTTTTCTGCGTTTAGAAGCAAGTTGTTTGCTGCAAACCATTTGAAAACAATATCCTATATTTGGTCGGTCCCTTCTATGCTATGCGCATTAATTTTAAATAACAATGAAGGATCATCAGCAAATAGTCTCAGATGGTGACAGGCAGAAGGTACTGGGATCGTCTAGTCGGCTGTCGAACGTGGTGATTATGGATAATTCTCTTATTAGGGGAGGCCTCAAGATAATGAAGATGTTTTTTTAAATTAAAATAATATCCGTTAGTTACCGCCTAGGTAGAAATCAGACATAAACACATTTAATGGTGGCGGCATAAAAAAAACTGCCACCTCCTTTATTCCTGTAGGTATCGAAAGAGTCGACTAAGTAAAGGAATTGCTATGAAAATCTCACGGCATCCGACAGATGGCCAGTCAGATGCCAGATGCGAGATGTTTGGTACTGCGGTTGTTTGCATGCCAAGCGTAGCGATTATGGGAAATCCTCCCACTGCAGAGAACTATGTCCAGCAGTGGACTACCAGCAGGCTAACGAATTAGACATAAGCATCTATCAATCTTTTGAATTCTCACTATGTTTAGTAGGCGGATCGTGATCGCAGTACCAAATACCAGCACCTGATTAGTTACCAGGCTCCGGAATTGTGTCAGTGGCCTATGTATTTTAGGTCTGACATATTTGAAAGATATTTCGTCATTTGTCGAACGCCACGCCGTTTGTCATTGTCCTTGATTACGCGATCGAAGTCGCGGGCACAGATAGTAAATGAATAAGGTCCTTTGTATATAACTATATCAAAACTGTAATTTACAATCAGTACTACAAAATGTGAACACAATAATATTTATTGAAGCCTAAATTTACAATAGGCTAAAATTATAAATGAAGAAAATTGGGAATAAGTTTTTCGAAATTTGGGTTGGCCATAAGACATCGCCAGGCTCACCCCCTGACATGTTGTCGTGGGTGCCAAGACTGGAATTTATAAACGGACTGTTTTGATGTACGGTCGTGTACAATTAATCACAAAAGTGTCATTCCTATATATAGTTCATTTGTTGTATATATAGTCCAGTTTCGTGATAGAAGTATTATTAGAAATTAATTATTTTATGGAGGTCTCTTGTGTAATCCTTTATCCCATTCCCACCTATATGCAAAAAATGTTAGTTACTTATTTTTTGCTTACTTTAACATACGATCACAACGTTTTCCCGGGCTATTTTAAGGCCTATTTAATGAAGCCGGCGGGCAGGAAATACCCATTATTATATTTTATATACATAAAATAAGATAATTGTTCAAGGGCTTTTGAAGCAAACAATTTTTTATATACATTTAAAAAAGTGCTTCACTTGGTTCGGGGTCACTTAACTTAATTCCTATCACATTGTCGTTGGTCGCGTATCGTGACCCCGCAAGCCCCTGATCTAATTTGGTTTAAATATTTATAACAAAGATAAGTAAATATGAAGGAAAATCTTTTGAATAAATCCAAATTTTAGAACATTTTATACATTATATTTTTACCGGCATAAATGTTTTCCTCGCCTTTTTAACCTACATTGGTAGACCAAGAAGCAAACATTTGCAATGTAAATTTTCCTGTTAATCACTCGTGGTTCACGACAATAGTCGAATGGCAGGCTCGAACCTGCGTCTTCCGGATTCGCAGTTCGCAACCTAACCCAATTTGAACAATTTTGAACTTTACAGCCCTTGCACATACAATTTCTGTTATAACTATTATTACTAGCTTTTCCCGCGATTTAACTCGCCTTGAATTTGGGTCAGTAATTTAATTACAACAACTCCTGTAAAAAACTGAACAGGAAGCCCTTGGCAGAGACACTTTAGAACCTAAAAGATAGTTTCGCCGTGTGAAGGTACAAGTGCCTGCGCTATTCAGTAAATTACCATCTCATATGTGTCCAAAATAAATTATGACCGGTGACGGGTTATTGTTTAAGTTGCGACATGCCTGATAATGCGATCGCCGTCCCGCCGGCCCACCGTGGCGATTACGGTAAATGTCAAGTATTAGACAACTTAAACACTACTGAAAAAGAAAGAAGATATCCTAAAACCGGGAAATGTAAAATCGAGTTCTGTCTTTCAATGTATGAAGAGTTTTAAGTAGCTTCGTCATGTCCCAGAGAACCATTCTATGTGGTAGGCGGAATTAAAGATTTTCACCGGGGGATGATAAAGTCCCTGTGTAATGTCCTCCTGGTCGATTATTCCGACCGCGGCTGCAACTTCCGACTATCAGGCGAAACTTGTGGCTGTCCGAATAAAAAAAATATTATTCACCCTATTGATGATGAACCTGATCGCGAAAACGAACCACAACAACAAAACAGCCCTACACTGAGGGCGGGCACGGAGTGACGGCTACATTCATATGCACTCAATCTTTGCTAAAAGAAATATATACAATATCGAAATGTGACTACGCCGCAGATATCTGTTGATGCTCAGAAAACACATAGATGACGGCATGGATTAGCGGTTAGCGTACCACATGATTGGTTTTCGGTTTACGAGTCTGGTTGTTTCCCATGCCTCTAACACTCCAGCTAGCTCTTCCTCCGATCTCATCGCATAGGTAACTATTGTATAGGTATATATAATATATAACACTTTCGCATTCTTTTAATTACGGATGAACGATCACTTGAACCATAAAAACAGTACGAATTCATATATTAGTTACACATATGTGGTTAAAATCCTTATCCCAACTTTGTACATTACTTTTATGAGATTAATTATAGAAAGCCTACACGAGTTCCTTTGCCTTAACAGCCTAAAAACAGTCCATTGCTCTTAACAGCTTCCAATAAGGATTTTCCATAATCGCCACGCTCTGTAAGTGGATTGGCGATCGTCACACATCCCACCTTAGACGCTGCTGCCCGGCATCGGTCTGCTTCATTTTAGTCTGGCGTTTTGCGATATCCTTATCCCGCCATTTATCGGTAGCCATTGCTATTTTCAAGGCTTTTCGGTTTGTCGCCTCTTACGACAATCAGGAATGAAAGAGGTGCGGCAGATTCTTACTCCTTTATATAGCCTTAAATATTATATGGCTAAAAGGCACAAAAAATAACCATTATAAGACTACTTCAGCATCATGGCTTTATTGCAGTAATATTATTCGGGTTTAATATTGTCTATATAACTAGATGATAAGAATAAGAAACATATTAGCCAAAACCTCTTATAGTAAGCCCTTAAAAGCTATATTGTAACAATCAGTGGTTCTTTAAAATAATTACAAGAGTACAACTCTTATATCCTCCACGCCTATAGTCCTAATTTTAGTAGTCTAGTCTAGTATAGGCTGCAACTTTTCTCTTTACTTAGGAACCGATCAAATGAAATTGTATTGTTATAACTCATATCAGGACTTATGAAACTGGAAGGGTACATCATATGTAATATGTAGAACTTAGGTTAATTAAATCTATTGTCTTAAATCAAAATGTAATGAATATTACGTAACCGCTAAAGCGAGCGTTACCATATCTCACCTGTAATCCTGTAATCGCTGTGTGTTCTTGTCCCACATTCCAAAGGCCTGACAATATCAATTGACTCGGTTTCATCATTGGTCAATATATCAACTTTATACCGCAAATGTATATATTAATTATATTCTTGTAACTCGACGGAGATAGCTAATTGACATGTTTAAACATATAAGACAGATCGAGGGATAATTACCATGGTTTACACATCGTGAGGTTTTTTATCTAATTGAGGCTGAGAAGGTCTAGCGAGCTATTCTTAAGGTTGGTGCTGGTCTTCTTCCGGTATTCTACAATAAACCTTTACAAAGAATGGAATGTCTTCTAGGTCAAACAAACCTTTATACTGAATACCATGGTAAAAAAATAATCACAACTACAACTTCATCCGAACATTTTAAAATATAAAGGACGTGTCAAGGTACTTGTATGTGAGTCACAACGCTTCAATATGGTTCTTTAGCGTTCATAGATTCTATTTATACAATAAACTAAATATTAAGAAGCACATGTTTATAGCTAATTTACAGATTCATCATCGCCGAGCTGAAACCACTAATCTCCGAAAATTTCGACTGTAAATTTCTGGGATCTATCACAGTAAACATTTGGCCACTGAGCTTCAGCATGTCAGACAAGTATTGCACGACAACAAGATTCCCCTCACTTACGTCACAGTGATGGAGTGAAACAGGCCACAGTCGAGCGAGTGTCTTCTGTATTACCATACATCAGGGGTGTCACTGACAAGATTGGCTATATTTTAAGGCGAGCTTGATGGTGATTTTTGTTTCTCTTACATAGGGAAACAAAAACCCGCGTCAAGGGACAAATAGATGATGTAAAACATAGACGTTCTAGTAAGCCTACAGTAATATCGCCTCAACCATTACATTCGATTTGACAGTCATATCTCGTATCCTCATAAAAAGAACACCGATTCCTGCCAAGAATGGTTCGCGAGGCTATTGAAATTAAAAATCATCCTCATTTCAATAGAGAAGATTGCTGGGTGCTACCACCTGCTTGGGATCCGGTAAAAATAAAATTAAATTCAAGACCAATCATGCTACTGCACGACCTCAACATACTGTGAGCACATTCTGCGTAGATACGATTAAAAATTAATAATTGTAAAGCTGATTATAGCCGAGTTATCTATGACATCGGGACGTCTAACATCTCTATCCCTCCGTGACCACGAGTGCTGTAAAGCACCCGAAACGGCGGGAATGTAAAAAAGTTATAAAACGCGATAAAATACGTAAATAATACTTTCAATGTGTGTATGTATGTGTAATATTTGTGTAACTACAAGAAATTATTATAAAAATTTCTTTTATAACGTAAGCACCCACTAAGAAAGGAATTTACGATATTCTTCCCCTAAGGGAGTTAAATAGGTGATAATAAAAATTACGTATTTTCACAACAAACTTGAAAATACGGAATTTTTAAAATCCAAGATATATTTGGTCTTTTGGTTACAATCAAGAAAAACGTGTTCTTTGATTTTCGGAAATAATCCCTTTAAAGGTGTAAAACATTATGTAACATTAAGATGTCCTGTTGGCTAGATATTTTCTGTAAACCCGGCCAGATAAACAAAAATCTTGCTAATAACGACACTTTTGTGGCCATACATCGAGATAATTTCATTACAAACATGAAAGAATAAAATATTAAGATGAGCTTTTCGCTGAGATGTTACTTAAAATCAGTGATGCAAATTACCCATCACTGGAAGGCAAGGTCACCATTCCTTCAAATTTATGTTCAGTAGTTGCCTCCTTGCCGGGTCTAACTGCTAGAATATATCCTGTTATAAGTAAGAAGCAAGAAGAAGTCCAAAGAATGGCTGTTTGGACGTGCTATCTTAATACCAAAAAACGATAAATCAGCCGCAATTAATATAAACAAAATGTCAAATATAAATCTTTATTTCTGTTATTCAAACCGATGTCGCCGTATAGTTGTCATGAAATCTTAGTGAGGCCACTATAATCACTGGGTGTATTCGGGGAGGAATTGAAGTTATTATTTCAAGAATACCATTGATACCACCCGAATATTCCTTTGAGTTTAAATAATACAGTTCTCTCTAAAGTCGTAATTTGCAAATATAGACCATTGGTAGACACAATCACATTACTGCTAATTCGGACGAAATGTTTCTTTTATTTATTAGCACGCCTTTATTAAGTGTCGATAATCTCATTATCTTTAAAAAATGCTCTTTTAAATAATTGCCATAAATTATTAAATCAAGTTGAGGAAGGGAAATGGAGACCATTCTCTTACGCAGATAGGGCCTAGTCTGGCATTTATGTTAAACTTAGCATTAAGATATTACTACTTTACTTTTTTTAGAGTTGCTACTATATAAGAAGATAAAAGAACGAAGACATTTATTCTTTTATTTTCTTAAATACATTACATTTTCTATTATTTTTCATTCTAAAGCAGTCTTTGCCGTGAATCAACTATTATGTCACTTAATTTATTGCCTTACATATAAAGAAAGAATAACAACTCAAGTCTAAACGCGTGTTTCTTTTTCTTGTAGTTAGGTAGATATTAATACGAGGATGTGATAGCCGCAGAAGAAATTCCGTGACCTAAAAACTTTTTCGGTATATCAACAACCTTATCCACCTCCGGCTATCTCATTCTGTACTTTGAAGTTGTCGTTTTTAATGTAAGATATTTTGGGATTTCATGTTATCTCTCGTTAATTAGTCGGTATTATCCGATAGTAATAACAATTAACTCAAGTATCGGAACAATGTAAATTCTACTTCTACTAAGATTTAGGACTCGATTTCTGTCTAAGAGTCGTCTGGGTAAGTACCACCCTCTTACCAATTTCTGCCATCAATCTTCTGTTCCAGTTTGAAGGGTATTAGTTACCTCTCGTATTACTGTTAGGTCGTTCGTCACTTAAGTTTTACATGCTAGAAGTTAAAATTATTTTATACATATTATGAAAATTAATAGGAATAACAAACTTGGTATTGAAAGCGACCAGCGATATAGTAATAAACAATAAACCGTAGTCTTATTACCCAAGAAGTTTCCAGCTGCGCAATAATAGTATACAGTAGTATAAGCGCAACCAGTCACTCATGCAAACCACCTTCCCTCTTCAGCTCGTCACATGTCATAAGTATGATCCATAAGATCCATAAGATCATATAATATAGCCATAAGATCGGATAAGGGTAGAAGGTAATGTCTGACTTCTAAGCACATATCCATGTATCCTGTGATACGGGATGCTAATAGAGCCAGACCTGGCCACCGTCGATTTATAGACCATGATATTCATTTCAGTTCTGAATCCGGTTCAAATTGTACTTGGGGTACACATTTATGATGAATAACATGCGAGTAATGCCGAAATTTGACATATCATTGAAAAACAAATTGCTTCAGCAAGTATATCACCCAAATCCACGATACAAGGATTTTAGGCAATCACCCAATTTTGTATCTAATCAGAAACAAGTTAATAGTTTTTACTAATTACTTACAAAACAGTGCATTTATGATTTAATTTAGAGTACACATGCTCGTATATGAGAAGTCTTCCCTTTCAGTCGATACAATTACAGGTTAATGAACTTTATCGTTGTGAGAAAGCGCTTAGATATATAATACCAGTTTTATGAGATATAATTAAAACTACTTCATCTACTTATTTTTTCCTACATAATTAGCAAATATGCTAATTTAATATAGATACGGGAACTCGTACACATTTTTTAAATAAACGCTACTCGCCTGCAGAGTTCCGACCTAATTACCGCAAACAAATAAAAAAACACGGCCAACTGCGAGTGAGGCTTGGGCACCGAGGGTTCTCTACTTATCTGTGTTATGTATTTACTACTAGTACTGGTATGTGTATGAAAATGATAACTTCCTTTATTCTTATACTAGCGACTGCCGGCAAATTCTCCCACGTAATCTCAAATTATGTCCGAAGGGCACTCTTGATCGAGATAAAAAGTACCTAATTCCATCACCAATCATCTTTCACAATCTTACCTTTAGTTATATAGTCGTTGGAGAAATTAAATCTTTCACATATTTATTTATTTATTCTGCATTGTATAGACCCTATGATAAGGGATACATTCGTTCGCGTTGACCTTAGAATTCGCCGAGTGTTTCACAAAATAATGCGGTCGTCAGTCTAACGTTATTATGATTGAATATAATAATATTATTCTTTCGTCATTAGGAATTTGTACATCATGATAAAATTCTAGGTTGGATTTGACGCATACAATCATGCTAACATAATTTGACGTCAACATTTGAAGGCGTCAATGACAAACATATTGTTAAATAAGTCATTACACGTAAAGACATTAAAGTGTATAACAGTAATATTTAATCTCTTTGATACACGTTTGTCTGAGCTCATGTCTTAAACGCGAAATATTTTTTTGATTAAATTAAGTAAAAAGTAAATGCTAACCACGTAAACCACGACTGCAGTTTGTTAGAAATATAAATTTATTTAAAAAAAAAACAAACCCACATGATCGTGGGTCTAAGTCTAGACATTTAGTGTAGTTGTTTTAAGCTTTTTTACCAGAGCTTATATGGAACAAGGTGCCAGGTGATGTCGCCATCTTACTGGGTCTAGGCCAACGCATTATGAATTATGATATTATACTGATCAAAAATACATTTTTGTAATGTATGAAATTGCATATTGTTTTTTATTTTACATACAGCTAGTGAGCAAAAACCATTAGAAACCGACAGCATGAAAATTCTTTAAATTTTATTGTTCAAATGATTTATACTTTCGTGGTCGATAATATGACCATATAAAACAAAAAGCTAACTGAACGAACGGGTCCAGGCGATACTAGTCTTCTAAATTTGGCAAAAATTAGAAAAATATTTAGTTAAGGTGTAGTGGGTCTACATATAATTTAAAAAAGTATTAATAAATATTATAAGTGCGTGTAAGCACATAAGGAGCTTGTTGACAGACTTCAATAAATAAATCAGTTGTTATGCACAACATGTTTAAGATGGACCCCCACACTATAACTTAAGGGTTTAAGAAAACGTACTGAACTGAACAATCGATGTGGCGTAATCTTTTATTGCGCCACAAATTTGCCAGTTAAACTAGCGCAGATGGTGTATACCGCTTTATCTGGACATGTCTACTGGGGCAAATAGGCGATTTGGTCGCCACTTGGCAGCACAAAGACTTTTGGACAGAAGGTACAGTATGCTGCGATTTTTTATGCAGTGTCGGAAGGCACCGGCACATCGACGTTGAGTGCCAGTGCGGTGCACCTGATAAGCAAAGAGGACGTGTAAAGAAAACGAGGGTTACGATAATCAGTTCATTTATTTAAAATTGATTTACTTCATTATCCTTAAAGTCTACACGAAATTGTACATTTATTGTGAATTTATATAATTTGAAGCGAATTTTCGTTATTAGTTTACAAAACGGTACAACGTTAACATTAAAAAAGTCGATTTATGTTTAATCTTTAGGAATATTAAAATATTGTGACTGTATTGAGGTAGGCATGTGGAGCTAAATATTGCAAGAATCCGCTTAAAAAAGGATTTTTATGCCATTGGTATTTACAAAAACCTTTTACTTTTAGTGTTTAAGTACTTCGGTGCTACTGATGCTGTTCGGTAAAATTTAAATGCTGCTAAAGGTACACTAAAGCTTTATCCCTCAACTTGTCAAGACAATAGAATTCTTATTGTTGCAACACGTCATGAGTGATCTGAAAAGCATTCTTATACATATTCATTGAAGATTTTTGTTAATGTTGAATACATTTTTAATAGTATTTTCATAGTATCAAATTTGGTGCGTTAACTGGTCTTATCTAAAATAAATAATGAAATAAATATAAAGTGTCCAAAATTAATACAAACTGCCTGTCGACTTGTTAAAAATACTGTTTAGCTCAGACAGCACCACGTTCAAAGATTACCTGAAAGTATAAACTATTATTATTAGATGTAGGATATGACAGACTGTAGACTTCCTAGAGCGTCGGGGTTTCACGTCAGCTACGTGTATTAACACATAGCTGATGCGATGGTTCGCGTGGCTATTGAAATCAGTGAAACACCCTAACTTCAATAGAGAAGATGGCTGGGTACTACCACGGGCTTGGGATCCAGTAATAAACAAAATTAAATCAAAAACCAAGCATACCACTGCACAAGCTCAAGATACTGTAAGCACACTGTGAATCAATCGAAACATCGGGAATATAAAAACATAATTAAACGCGACAAAATCATTCATTTCATTTATTAGTAATGTTACTCAAAAAGATTCCTAGTATTATTTAAAAAAAAAATTTTTTTTAAGAGAAATCCTCCTGTTAAATTTAATGTTGTAACGTGTGCTAAGTGCGAAAGTGTCCTGCTCACCTTTCCACAAATTATTTTACTAATAGGTTCTGATGACGGGCGGCACGGTCTTGCACTCCCGCTGGTCGAGGGTCTCGTCGATGACCGGCCGGTAAGACAGCTGGGTCGCGCCGGTCTCTGGGTCGGTTTCTGCCAGTGTGTGTTTCCTCCAGTGCTTATCAAAGGGTAGCTTTGTCTGTTAACAATTTATGAAAAGAAGGTTTTTACAATTTATTTTTGTCAATTATCCCGATGGCAATTTTACGCAATCACTAGTGAATTTAACGTAGTGTAAGTTTTAACTGGAAAATTTGTTTCAATTCGTAAAAAAACTATACTTATGTGCGTGGGCGACTAAAGGAATAAGAAGGAGAAGGGACAAGCTATACGAGCTTTAAGACAAAAGATCAATCTAATGTAATGTAAGATTTCCGTCAATATGTACGAAAATAGGAAGGTGGTAGCCTAGTGGTTAGGGCGCTCACTTTAATGTCATAGAGTGTGAGTGACCTGGGTTCGATCCCCGCTGCCGGCACCACTAAAATTGTCAAAACAATTTTAAGTGCTGTATTTACCACGGTGAAGGAAAACATCGTGAGGAAACCGGTATGTCTGAGAAATAATAATTATTATTTCGAGGATATGTGAAGCCCGCCAACCCGCACTGGAGCAGCGTGGCGGGTCCTTCCCGGCTCCTGAACCCTCTCTGATTACTAGTATTTGAGAAGGAGGCCTTTGCCCAGCAGTGGGCACTTACAGGCTGTTACTTTACTTTTTTTTTGTGTGGAAAAATACACAAAATATTTAAGAAAATTTGTATAAAAGCTAAATCTGTCTATTAAATGGAAGTATTGTAAAAGATAAATATCAAGTGGCATATGAGTTCCTAGTCTTTTTAAGTATAGCCACTGAAATTACTAAATAAATTAAAGTAATGTATATTTACAAAAGGAAGAGTAACGACGAATGATAGTGACTAGCGTCGTACGAACAGGTCTGGGATGAGTTCCATTACACTATAGGTGTCTTTTGAGATCTTTCAATGCCTCTCATCATTTCTTATCTTCAAATCTTTCAAACCCAGAGACAATCAAAGGTGTAGTGTCATCGGGTCGTGTGGTAAAAATGGGTGTCCCGCAGGAATGGATACATGGCCCATTTATGTTTTAAGAAATAGGTCATAAATGATCTTCTCTATATAGTACAAAAATTAAAGTTAAAATAATAAATAAATAAAACTTAACGATAATGCGCCAGCCAAATACAGGATATTGTATCCAAATGGTTTGAAGAAAACAATTTACTTCTAAACGCAGAAAAAAACAAAATGTTTACAGATTACACTACTAAAGTCGTAAACAGAATGCTGTAATTCATTTACAAAATACATAGATTTGTATTTTGTAAATGAATTACGATTTAGTAAGATCGACCGTATTTCATGTGATATTTTATATGTGATATAGATGAAATTGCATCGAAGTTAGTTTATTTCGCTTACTTCCTTGGTGTCATGTCCTATGGTGTGTTACAGTGGCGATCTTCAGGCGGATTGGAAACAGTATTAACAAAAGCAAACTACACAGGCAATCTATAACTAGGGACCCCGCGAATACGCTTCATTTTCAGGAAGATTTATATCTTGACACTTCCGTCGGTTTATATTTTGAAACAATAGGACGATTGTGAAACCATACCCGTGCCCGAGCCGGCATGGGCCCAAGGTGGGACACCGAGGGGTTTTAGTCGCTGCAACCCATAACCCGTCCGAATTTGCGTAGTTAGCTATTTCTACGCGTATAAATAAAGGCTGTAATGATAATAATTAAAACTTAAAATTCGGCAGTCACAGACTCACTAGCATGTTAAGATAATACGAATGTGTTGTCCAAACACATTCGTATTATCTTGCACAAGAACCATTGTGTAGTTTTAGCGAACAGGAGCCGGCACGGCACGCACCTGTCCGTCGAGCGGCTTGGTGTAGTCGAGCTCGTCGCGGCGCGCCCGGAAGTCCTCGCGCGCGTGGGCACCGCGGGACTCCTCGCGCACCACCGCGCCCTCCACGATCTGCACAGAGTTAATGAGCAGGTTCTGCAGCTCCAGCGTCTCCACCAAGTCCGAGTTCCAAATCAGCGAGCGGTCCGACACCTTCACGTCCTTCATCTGTTTGTAGATCTCTTGAATCTGTCTCTGCCCTGTCAGTAAAGGGATACGGTTAGTATGCAACTAGAAATATTTGTTATTTCGTACATGCGATGAAAACGAATAGCAACCTTTGTCACTTATTTCTCACGAGAGAGGCTAAAGTTACGATCTTTTGGAATAGTAATCGAAGATAAATGAAACACGGTGCAAGATAATACCTTTTTCTTCTAACCGTTTTTTAATACATAATAGTCGCGACGTCTCGATAATATTTTGTCAACAGCTACGTCATCGAATAACATTTCATGGAAAAGGTATATTTCGGAAACAATGTTAAGAGAACTTTTTTTTCTTGAAAGTAAAATCAAAGAGTACTGACTGATAAATAAGTGTCTAAGACTAAATACACAAAAACTTTTCTGGAGTTTTCTGTAATTAAAAAAAAATACCGTTGTACATTGTGGCACTATATAAAGGGCACCGGAACGCGAAAGAGAGCAGTTTAGTTGTGAGTAGCAGAAGAGATAAAGTGAAAGACGGCTAATCGGTGCAGGAAGAGGACGAGAACGTAGTCAGCAGAAAGTGATAGAAGACCTGTGGAAAAGCCACGCGCAAAGTACACCGACACAGCGAAGAAACTCTCGATCTGTCTAAATCACGAAACCCATTTGGCTACGCTGCGTTGTGTCAAATGAAAATCCGTAACCTCTGCCTACCCTTATGGGTGACAGACTTATATATGTATTGACAACCCTTTATTGTACCTTCTTCAAGTGTGCTCTTCTGTCGAAACACAGCGGCGTTCTTCTGCATGCACCTCTGCATACGCAAGCGCAAATCTGCAGTAGAAATGGATCCATTCGCGTATCTAACGCGGTCCAGGTTTGCAATGCTCCCTTCTCCCGTCGACTGTAAATGATAACCAATGCTTTTACTCAAATTACTTAACAATTTTTGATAATTTTAGCTTCCGCGACTCGTCCGCGAGGAGAGTTGTCCAGCGGCTCCCCTGGGATGACAAGCAGTAGGCTACTTGGCCTGCCAGACGGTTCAAGATATCTCCGTACCAAATTCTATTAAATTTTCTATTAGTTGGTTCAGCGACGTAGCCGTGAAAACGTATCAAATTAAAAACAGAATTACTTTCCTAATTACAATAGCTCGAATCGCTTGCGGTTGAAATTTGACCAATTGTGTTTGTAAAGTAACTATACATTTAATTGGTTAAAGCGTTTTGTATATAAACATCATATTTGTATGTTAACTTTATTTGAGCGTTCTTTACGGTCACATACTTGTGCACATACGCATGATTTTCTTTTTGTGCACATCTATGGCGTAGTTGACACAACCATTTGAATGATATATGTTTTATTCCTCTCCTTTTATAATAAATATTAACAAAAGGTACTTCAATTTTCGATGTTCATGTATTAATATAATGATAGTTGCATGTTCTGCACATGTGTTTCATCAATTTAAAATTTAGTATAAAATTAATAAATAATAAACTTAAATTTTAAATTCTAATTCTTAAAACTTTTATAGCTCTAATACTTAGTTGCAATTTTAAGTGCTTCTTAATTCATCGCGTGCCCGGCGGTGAAGGAAGACATCGTGAGGAAGCCTACATGCCAGATGAGTATGTCAGGAACATCTGTGCAATCCGGTACCCCACACTAGAGCAACATCCAACAGTGAAACATTGGGAAACGTTTACAGGCAGCACTTTTTATCATTTTATAAAATTTATATATTTGTAAAATTTAATAACGTCACCAATAGCGGTAGTATATCAAGCCTTCTCTAAGGTCAATACTAGAAAAAGGCTCTTGACAGAGCACAGAACCACGTCACGGTCAGCAGATAAAGCATCTGAAATATGCCTTACCTAATATCACCGGACAGTGATTGAAGGGCATTTAATCCCATCCCTTCAAGAAGAAGTCTATGTACTGCATAGAACTATTTACGACTTAACGACTACTATTTAAAAAAAAATGTTTATTATTTTGGGTAATTAAATGTCACAGCTGACACTAAGTTTGAAATGTTGAGTACATTCTGATAGCTTCATCACCAGAGGTCAAAAGATTGGCATACATGTTCCCATGTAGACATCCAATCTTTATTATTGTTTTATCTATATTGAAGATAGACTTTGTTAATTTAAATAGCACAGAGGTTGTTACTATGGGCGATTGCCCGGAAAAGTTAAATAAAATTATAATAGGTATTCATAATGTTAACATGCGAGTTTATAATGTTAATAAATTTTGCAGTGATAAGCATGTATGTACATAAGATTAAGTAATTAAAAGCAAAATCCTTTGTGCGTGCGTGCCCCAAATACCGCGTCATAAACACCTTCTTTTCCACTCAGCCCACAACACCCCGCTATCGCCCTACGTATGCCGCCGGGGCTGTTTTACCTACATAATATTTATCTATTAGATCAGAAATTTGTAAAAGTAGTTATTTAAAAATGTTTACCGTAAATCTCATGCCAGCATTATAAAAAGAAGAAGCAAGGTAAAAAAGTAAAGTAGCAGCCTGTAAGTGCCCACTGCTGGGCAAAGGCCTCCTTCTCAAATCTCTGTGAAGGCGTTGGAGCCGAGAATGGCCGGCCACGCTGCTCCATTGCGGGTTGGCGGGCTTCACATATCCTCGAAATATTTTTTTTTTTATTATTTCTCAGATATGCAGGTTTCCTCACGATGTTTTCTTTCACCGCCGAGCACATGGTACATTCAGTCAGCACTTAAAATTGTTATTAACAATTTTAGTGGTGCCGGCTCCGGCGATCGGACCCAGGTCACTTGCGCTCTATGATACTAAAGTGAGCGCCCTGACCACTAAGCTACCACGGCTCTTTGAGAAGCAAGGTGCAACTGCATTATTTATTTCAGAATCAAATAATTGTATGAAATCCAAATAATGACAAATCTGTTAGCAATTTCACTAGTTTAGACTAAAATTAATATTTTAGCCGACGCAAGCCCTTACTGACTTGTTTGTTAAACAAACGCGAGAGGGACTATTATCGTAACCTTAAAAGGGTTAGAGTTTCACTTCTATACGTACTTCTTATGGTATGTATAAGATGCTTAAAGAATTTGAAATAAACTAACTTTAATTTTATAAGAGAATTTTCGAATTATAAAAACCGTCAAGTACGAGTGTGACACGTGCACCGAGAGTTCCGTTTAACCACATAACATATCTATTTTATGTTTTCACAAAACAAAACTGACGGACAAATGAGAAGACTGCTTTAGCTTAGTAAAAGAGTTCCATACCGAATCCTAATAGACATGAGACATATTTTCTTTTTACGTTGTCCTTCTGTGGCCTGCCTTTAAAGGACTGTAAATAGGCAGCCGTTTCAAATGTTCACAGAATTATCAAGGCGAATAATATAAGAAAAAGTATAAATGAATGGGTAAAAATTAAATTAACACAAACAACATCTCTATCGTAAAAACGGTAATACATAAAAGCGTCAAACTGGTGAGACTATAGTGCAAATTATAAAGTAAAACAAAAAATAATAAAAAACGGCCAAGTGTGAGTCGGGCTCGCGCTAAGCATCCCGAACTGAATAAAAAAAATCCATTTTTTTTTGGAAAATATATAACAGATTATATTGTGTGATTATAATGTGTACGAGTCAGACTCGTACTTGACCGGTATTAATTTATGAAGTAAATATATAACTTATTTATAAATAACTTTATTAACCTACTTGAAATATTTAATTGAAGTTTGGTATTTCTATATTTATTTTATTAAATAAAGAATAACTTTCATTAATACAAAAATAAATGTAAGGTTATATTACTCTCTCTCTCTCTCTGCTCGCGCTCGTGCTCGTCTAAACTGCATATTGCGTAAGTGCGTACCTCTCGGAGCGGTGACTGTGTATCACCGGGGCGGCTGGTCTCGGCCACGGTGAGCGCGCAGGCGCGGCCGAATACCACGATGTCGAGCAGCGAGTTGGCGCCCAGCCGGTTGGCACCGTGAACGGAGGCGCACGACGCCTCGCCCGCCGCCAGCAGCCCCGGCACCACGCGGTCCGACCCGCCCGCATGCGTAATCACCTGATGATTATTGGAATCCGTACAAAAGGCTTGACTGGCAGAGAATGCCAATAGGCATCTCAAATTATATGGGGTGTAAGCAATAAAGTGTTTTAAATAAAAAATAAAAAGCGTAGGGTCTTTATGGTGAGACTCCGAAAACTTTTGCTTTAAATTTGACAGTGTGTCACGGTCGCTATTTATTAGTGAAATTGGGTACAGTTGTAAATACGTCATTATTCCGCGCTTCCCCGTCTCATCCTTAAATATAGTATGGCCTCCGACAGTTTATCCAGACTCTATACCATATAAACAGAAACAGACAACAGTGGTTGTTCTGCTGATTGGTGGTGGAAATAAGACGGTAGTGGTACCAACGCAGACGGCTCGTATGTACAGAAAACCCAGTAAATTCTTACCCGCTTGTTAAGCGTGGCGATTACAGCAATTATACCTATTGTTAGAGGCCCATGTTCTGAAGTAGGCTGTTTCAATTTAAAGATTGATGAAGAAGACGGAATAAACATCAAATTATAACATAATAAAGAAAAATAATTGATTTCTCCAAAACATCGCGAGACTCATTGCCTGTTTCATAATTATTTTATGTATTTATTTTATACCTTTAGTTACCCAGTTCTTGAGCTAAACAACAGTAAAAATGTGCTTACTTCACCACGGAAATTTGTGGGCGTGCCTCCCATGTTGTAATGTACGGTTGGCAACACAGGAATGGGCTCCTTTGTAACATCTACTCCAGCAAATATCATTGCCGTCTCAGAGATACCGGGCAAGCGCTGCTTCAGCTGTTCCGGAGGCAAGTGATGCAGTTGAAGATGCACATGGTCCTTGTCTGGTCCGCATCCCCGACCTACAAGAAGTTTACGTACGACTGTAGAAGTTGTTGAGAGCAGTGGCAGTATCTTGGCACATCAATAACGCCGGATCTCTTCGTAGCTCAAGTCTCGAGCGCTGCTGTAACTTTAATTGAAAATGGTAACACTTACAATCAAGTGGCTCAAACATTACAATTTTCCACGTTTTTGGCACGATAGAGGCAGCCTGGAGAATATAGTAGACGTAAAGGAGAAGGTCGCAAAAGTAACAACAGCGTGGGAAGAAAGATTTATTGTGAGCAATGAACTAAGAAATCGTACTTCGACTTCTTCTGAGTAAAGAACTGAACTTCCAGGAGTTCGACTAGTCACAGTTACAGTAAAACCATAAGAATAAGACTTAAGGCATCTGGAATAGAATAGAATAATACACTGCCACAGGACCTTTACTGTAGTAAGTAGTAAGGTGATGATGATGTAGCTCGGTCCAATATTGTTGGGATGATGATGGGTGGAAAAGAGTACTTCTCACTGTCCAGTCCCTGTTTTGTTTTAAGCCAGATGATAGAAGGATCAAAGTATGGAGACGACTCGGAGAGCGATACGCTCACTGTAACATTGTTGGAAGAGAGCTTTGTGGTGAATTTAGGGTGGAGTAATTTTTTGTAGTTGTGGTACTTGTACTAAAACAGCAGTACGGTACCTAATGCACAGATTGTGATACTTTTGACTCATACATTTGTGATAATTTCCTTTTAATACATGATAATACACGGCCCCCGCACTGCAGTGATAGTTTTGGAATATCTTAGAGAGGTTGATATCGAAGTTTTGGAGTGACCGTGACTCACCAGACCTAAATCCGATAAAACATATATGGGATAAACTGAGTAGAGAAGTTAAATCAAGAAATCTAGTACCAGCTAATATTAGACACGTTAATAGTGCATTGGTAGTAATGCCACAATTTTATTTATTGATGAATTAATAAAAAATATGCCCAGACGAATGCAGGAAGTTTTGCCAGCAAGAGCAGGTAACTCTAAATACTGAGTGTGCTAAACATGAGAAAAAAATACTACTATTTGAAAAGATTTTAATTTTCTTAATGAAAGTTCAAAAGTCATAATTTTCATAATATGCAAAGGTTACCTTCCATAATCTCGACGGTCATGGCCCGCGACACGACGTCCCGGCTAGCCAAGTCTTTGGCGACGGGCGCGTACCGCTCCATGAAGCGCTCGCCCTTCGCGTTCACCAGGAAGCCGCCCTCGCCGCGGCAGCCCTCCGTCATCAAACAGCCCGCGCCGTAAATACCTGCAGCAAATAATATAAGATTGTATGTAAGAAAAAGGAAAGCCAAAGTTGGAATAATTATTAAGATATCTTATTCTTCTTAAATCATATTCTACTAATTTATATTTATTTATCTACTTGCATGCTTAGATTCGAGTATATGGGAGCCCCATTAAAGCTATGCGTCAAAACTTATTCCAAAAACGGTGGTATTCATAAGGCCTAACGCTACCCCATTCATAAATACTTTGGTATCTATATGCTTCATATAAGAAATAGGAAGGGCCAAGAATCGAGCCCTCCGGAACGCTTATTGATAGAGTCGCCCCCTGAAGACCTCGCACCATTGATAACAACTTTTTGAATTATATTACTCTAATACGTGGTAATAAGCTTAAGCACTGTACTTCTTATGCCATAATTATGTAGTTTCCTGTTAAGTGTTTCATGGTGCCTATTATCGAAGGCTCTGAAGAGATAAAACAAGACACTCAAGGTGGATTTTGAATTCTCTACACCATCATCGACCCCTTGTGATCTCAAATTAATTATGGTGTAATAGTTTATTTAAATTGTAAAGCCTTAGCAAATGAACCTAAAAATAAAAGGGAAACTCACCCTATATTAGTATTAAAGAGATGAGTTTGCATACATGTGTGGGGTAAATTTTGGAATTGCAAGGCCGATATAAAAAAAAGTATTTCAGTTTGAAAGCTGTATTAGTTCAAATAGTCATATTTCAATCAAAAAAAATAATATTAGGATACTTAAGTAAATTTGATATTTGTTTGAGTAGTCAAATAATTAGTTACATAACTAATTTATTTCCGAACAGGACAAATCTCAAATATTATTTCATTATTAGATAGCCACATAACTCCAGAGCTACTGAGGAAGTTTGAATAAGAAATTACGATATTTCACATTATTCAAAATCAAAAAAAAATTATATATACAAAAATATTATAGATGTTGATCTAATTGAGCGAAGTCCGCGTGGCTGGCTAGTGCTTAAACAAAGTGTGCTTTTAAGACTGAGTACGTTAATCTATTTAGTTACAAAGATTAGTATAATTTGCTGTTGACGGCATTTTCCATGCATTGAAAGAAACTAATGGCTTATTAATTAGCCATTACAATTATTGGTAGTAATAGTAGAAAAAATCCTAATTCTGATGTCATCGTAATCTCCGTTGTTGTAACTATTATTTTTAACAACTTAAGTACTTCTAGACTTTTTTTAAATTAAATATAACATGTGATAAGGCCGTAAAGGCCAGTTTCGTCTCGTGATTGTCGTAAGAGGCGACTTAGGGAAAGTCTTGAATACTGATCTTCGGGAGAATACCCGACGCGATTCTTCCTCCATCAAGGTCTATTTCCCGGAGAGATGAAAAGCCTGTTTTTAATAAGTCGTGCCAAATGGGTATCCATAATCTCTGTCTACTCCTGGGAAGCCGTCGTGACAGCTTATTTACCAACACTTAAAGTTGGAAAGCAAGTTTTGATTGAAGGAAGTTTATACAATAACATTACCCTTCCACCTGATAATGTAAAATAAAATTTATTTTTTAATTTTTTTATGATTTTACCGGCAGTTAAAGAGATAACAAATACTACTCTCCATCATAAGGTTACTTTAAAAAAAATTGAGTTATTTAAAAGAGAGTTAAAAGTTTGGTAACTGGTACAACGAAAGAATCTATATTCAATACTGTTTATAAAATTCTTCTTAGAAAGTTTATTGTACATTTGGTTATGGTTTTAATAATTTCTATAAAATTATTTTAAAAGATAAATTAGCTACAGATAACATGCAACAATATTTCAAAATTTCATAAAAATTTTACTTTTTCTGACCAGGCTGTGTAAGAATATTATTCTGCCTAGGTGGTCCTAAAAAGGTTGAGAACCTCTGATCTTAACAAAGATTTCCAATGCCAATTACCAACATGGTTAGTGCTGTGATTCTACATAAAATTCTTTAGGGTTAACACAGCAACAAACATCTATAAGATTTCATCTTCTTGTTTAGTGTTTTTGGACCAAAATGATCGCTTACTGGGTAGACCGTTTGCTCGTTTACATGAAGAAAATTAGATTACATGATAAAGTCTAGTGCGTTACCCGTAGGGTGGAATTGTACGAACTCCATGTCCTCGTTCTGCAGGCCGGCTCGCGCTGCCATGGCGGTGCCGTCGCCGGTGCACGTGTGCGCTGACGTGCAACTGAAGTACGAGCGGCCCGTGCCGCCTGTCGCCAAGATAGTGTTCTTTGCTTGGAACCTGGAAACCTTAGAAATGTAACCTTACACGCTACCACTACGAATTTATGATATGTTACAATCATTCACAGTCGTGATTCAATCTATATTTGGTAAAACGTATTAGTTTAGAAAAACTAGAGCAGTAATATTTCTAAACAAGATTTTTGTTGAGTACACGGTGTAAGGAGAAAAAATAAAAGAGTATAAAACTGCTTGCTACCCGCGGCTTCGCCAGCGGCGTAAGTTATGGCTCAATATAGCTCTATACTGACAATAAGATAAACATTAAGTGTGTTTAAAATACAACGCGCATAAAATGATTAAACAATGGAATGTTTTTGCATTTTGTTACAACAGATGCAGGTTGAACATAAAGCTGCTGGCTGATAAACGTTCTAAAAATCAAAATCGTATATTCAAAGTTTCGTTGCATTTTTATCGTTACTTAAATAACCTTCAACATTGCTAAATTTACTCAAAGAAGCAGTATTTTATCCAGCAAATATACATATACTCCATATACACACACTGCAGCAGTGTGGTCCATTGGTCCAATTTCCTTGTTTAGCAGGGTCATAGCTGAAATGCTATCTTTTCTTATTTTCTCACCTATGCAGTGTTCCATCTTCAAGGTTGAGCGCAATGCATCCCTTGCAAACACCATCTTCCATCAAAAGGTCCAGGGCGAAGTACTCGATGAAGTATTCACAGTCATATCTCAAGGATTGACCATAGAGAGTGTGCAACAAGGAGTGACCAGTCCTAGTATAAAAACAGACATTAAGTGACTGAAAGATTTCAGAGAAATCACTTAAAAAAATTATTATTTAAATGAGTTTAAAAAATATTTAATTACTACTTATGGCTAAGACTATGAGTCGTGGTAAATGAATACGCGATTCAAACGGAAACTTCATTGCGGCAGAGGGATTCGAATCCCACTGTTATGTGCTATTTCAAATGCTGAATTAACTATGTCCTCAGTGGTAAAGAAAAACATAGTGAGTTCCAAACATGTCAGAGAAATAATGAATATTCAGAGGACATGTGAAGTTCGGCAAACCGCACTCGAGCAGCATGACGGACCTTGCTCGATTCTAAAAATCTTCTCAAAAATTGAGAGGACGCCTTTACCTAGCAGGGCAATTTGCAGGCTGCTACTTTACTTAACTTTTATGGGGAAGTTCAAAAGTAAATATTTCTTTTTAATTTTAATACAGCTTGCAAATAATATTAGAATGTATGAGTATCACCGAATACTGGCTATTTTATTTTCGATTTATATTTTTGGGGCGTAAAATGAAACACAACGTCTCTGTGGCGGCCGTGAATCCTCGAATAGTAGAATAGTTATGGTTCTATTTTAGTGACAGTAACAGAATAAGCAATTGTTGAAGAAATAAATATATAACGACCCTATAAAGAAAAAGTGACATTAAGTAACATGTTATAAAAAGTCAGTCTTTTTTTTTTTACTGTTCACCGTTAGATTATGCTGGCGACTGGTGTTAGAATATCCGCCACTTTCTAACTTCTCACAGGTGTCGTAAGTCGACTTAGGGTATGGCCTTTAAGTAGTTGCATCATAAATAAAATTAATGTACAAATGTAATGACAAACTCCCAACGATATGCATGCCGGCATGATAATCCCGCGATAATCACATCTAACTTATTGGAAGTTTTTTTTAAATTTAACTAATAATGATACTACCATGGACGAGGGACATTATAGTGTTGTATGGAGAGGTGTAATAGTATAGTTACTTTAAATTTGGATATAATTTGCACTGTTTTATTTTAATAAATACATTTATTTGCTTTATTATCCAAGAGCACATTTAATGTTGTATTTCAGTTAAGTCTAGATGATTTTATTATTTTAATGTGGCAGTGTGGTTAAAATAGTTGATTGACCCATCAATTAAATATATAAAAGTCACATAAGTGTTGGGAAGGCGAGGTTCAGTGGTGTTTGCCAGCTCAATTGGCAGTGACAAAGAGATTGACTATTTTGATTGCTGATGATTGACCCTACAGATTGTGGGTTTGATACCCAGATAAAGTTTTGTATAGTACTCAAATAATTGTTTTGTTACATTTCAGTTTGTATTCACATCTATGGTAATGGAGGTGTTATAGTGAGGCAGATAATACTTGCATTAATGCTTTTTTAGTTATTACCTGTCAGCTACAGCGCAGCATCTATGAGCCTGGCCACCTTTACCGAACTTCAGAGACTGCCCTCCAAAAGCTCTTTGATAAATTTTGCCTTCAGGTGTGCGGGAGAAAGGCATTCCATAGTTATCAAGTTCAATTACAGCATGTGGTGCTTCTCTTGTCATATAGTGAATGGCATCCTACAATAAAACCACAATGATTTTTGAAGAGGAAATGAATTAACAGTATTAGAAGAATACTTTGCATAACCAAGAAGCTACTACACCGGAATAAGCCCCAAATTCGGATAGTAACTGGCACCATAACTGGAGATAGATATTTTAACAAACATCTGTTTACTATAGGTGTTACAGACAGTCCTCTGTGCCGAACGTGTATGGAGGAGGAAGAAACGACGGCCCACGTCCTGTTGCAGTGTCCGACGGATACAGGGCTAAGTTCTTCGACTCGCCGAGGTCACCCCTAAGGTCACCGGTAACTTAAAGGGTTTACTGAGTTTTCTTCAGGAGTTTGGTTGGGACGAATGGTTTATATTCGTGTCCGTCATAACATAACTTAATGTAACATAGAAGACTACTTTTTCTATCAAAATATTATATACCGAAAAAAGAGAATTTGCCTCTCCATTTCATTCTGTGGGTGTTTTGGGTGTCAACAGAAGACTTTAGTGGATGTTAAAAAAGAATATACATTAAAGGGGAGGGCGGGGGTTATAGTCATGACTTTTTCACCCAGAGGAACCTATTAATATAGTGAGCCTGTCAAAGGTAGGAGTATTAGGTATCAGTATTACAATACACTATTCTCCCTTTTCTACATTGTTGAAATGTAGTTAGTAGAGGAGCTATTGCTATTGGATTTTACTCTAGGATTGGAGGCAATGAAGCTAGAAGTGTCCTTATTTCAGATAACCTTTGCATTATTGTGATCCTGCCTATATACAGTGAAGGTATAATGTGACTTTTAGTCAATGCAAGCCTGGCATAACCTTCTTTGCAAGGGTGCATACCATCCTATTCCCCTAAGTATATTATAAAAGATATAATAAGAGTAGGAATGGAGTTAACATACCTGATCTCCAAGCCAATCAGAACCCTTCACAGTATCATACATATGCCAAAGCCAACTGTCCTCTTCCATATTACCTAATATTAAACAAAAAATTTAAATAATAATTAATCCTTTATGTATCCATAACAATATATTCATAAAGGCAAATCATAAGCTAAAAGCAAAAATTTTACATGACATTTATTGAACATAATTTTTTAAAACTGTAATATAAAATTGAAGTAAGTCAAAGATAACAAATAACTTTTACCTAAAGCTGCATTAATGCCACCCTGAGCAGCAACTGTGTGTGATCTTGTAGGAAATAATTTTGTCACCACAGCTGTCTTAAACCCTTCCTGTACAAGACCAAAAGCTGCCCGTAGACCAGCACCACCAGCTCCAATAACTAGGGCATCATGTTGATGGTCAATAACCGTGTATGCCTTAGACATATAAGTGTTAACAGACCCATCTTTCGCAGGCCTAGCACCCCCCACAGATAAATGAAGATTCCTATAGACATATGTGGCCTGAAATAACAAATAGATATTGCACAATTACAATTATTATTATCTCTTGTACTAGTTCCACAAAACATTTTATTTATTTATATAAGTAACCAAAATAGGAATAAAAGTAGGTTTTGTTTTGATCAAAAACGTAAAGACAATTCATATTGTTCATGCCTACAAACAAAAATGAAATTGCTGTGAAACAAAAATGTTTTTTTTTTTATTTAATAATGAAATTATAGCTGTTCTTAGTAAATCAACAATAAACATAAACTTAACTGTAGTTATACAACTAAACATGGATTCGAAGTAACAAGTTTCAGGAAAACCGGTTATTAACAGAATAATTTTATTCACATTAATTTAAAGCGGTATTATTATTAGACTAGTAGAATATGGTTGGATAATAATTTCCCAACAAACTAGTTGAAAAATGTATGGTAATAAGTTACATAACTAAAGTATTTTTCGAAAATGTAATAAAGTACTGTCAATACTGACCAACGATGCAGGGCTACGGGAAATAGCTGCTTTCATTAATGCACTCATGATGGAACTCTCTGTCCGCACCGGAGCACAATAAAATGATTTATTTTAGAACACCAAGAACACCATCCAAACAACTGTGACAATCTGGCAAACCAATTCTGAGCTGACAGTTAGGCATGGAAATTATACGTATATGTATCCTATTAGACACTGACAGTAACAATCTGGCCATAAAGCAGTGTCAACCAATGTCACTCCCTGTCGCCGTAAGAATCATCGAAGATCGATGATCGGCTTGCATGGATGTTAATGTAATATCGATGTTAAAAGGAAAGATGGTAAACCTTCGGTCTCCCGTTTGTTTACCCATAGAATAAGAAATGATCTATACTCTTATTCTATGTGTTTAACAAACATGCTAACAGCTAACAGGTTCCGTGATGGCAAGCGGCTACTGCAGGCCATGGACATCTGCAAACAAATTCAATCGAACTCAGGACTACGATGGAATGGCAGAAATTGGTAAGAGTAGTGCCAACCCATACGACTCCTAGGCAGTGAATTAATCTACCACCCCAAAAACCTCGCATCGGATCGCTCTCGCACGGACCTACACTAATATTTTATTTATTTACTCATGATTGTTAGCACCTAAAACTAAGGGAGGACTTAATGCTCTTTGGCATTCTCGACAAGAAATACATGTTGGCTGTTGCAATAATTTAAATAAATAATGTTTAATAGTAAATAAGAAACATTAATTAAATATATATAATAAACTTATATACACATTACATAGATAATATATTACATATACGCATATAATACATTAATAAATAAACTAAATATGGAAAAGACTATTTCAGACGGTACATGCATTTAAATACTTTTTTTATTTAAAAAACTTTATTGCTGACACCCCTTTTAATTTGAGGTGACAAAGGGCGGACTTAATGCCTATTAGCATTCTCTGCCAGTCAACCCATGGGTTGGTGAGATAGCCGTAGCAGGTGTATTTATTTAGTAAATTAACTAAGTAATAATATTATTTTAAATAACTATAAACAAATATAATAAAATTAATGTATTAAAATATGAAATAATATTCATGATATACATAATAATATACTATTATATATGTAGATAAATAAATAAATATAAATAAGAAACACAATAATAACTAAATAAGTCCATTTAAATTTAAATAATATTCTTATTTTTTAAAAGAGTTCCTGCTTGCCGATTTCTTAACTTAGTCGGTCAGGGCGTTCCAGAGCAGTATAGCCTGAACCTTAAAATAGTTGCCGACAAAACCGGTGAAGTGTTGTGGAATACTAATCTTAAGATTAGATGAAGATCGAAGCTTTCTGTCGTGCGTCAAGAAAAGGTAACAAATTTTTTCTTGAAGATACGCCGGGGAATTTACATCATTAAGGATGGATAAATAGTATCGTCGAGGTAGAGTTTTCAAATCATTTTTGTTCGGTGCTTTCTTGATATCATAGGGAAGGACGTTCCAGTAGAAGCTGGAACGGTAAAAAGAGAGAAGTTTTAGCCTTGAATGATACAAAGATGTGTAAAAAAAAGTTACTAACAAATCAGTACTATCATTCGAAAATCTCAAATCTAATAATAAACTATTTGATAGTCATGTTTACTATACGACGATAGAAAAGGAAGATATATGTATACGTCGTTATTCTTGAATTTTACCCAACTATGTAAAAACATTCTAAATTACTGGGGAAAATATGTAGAAAATTAGTCGAATCTGTCGATAATTCTTTCAAACCTATTACTTGATTATTAATGTATTGGAATCATAAACATCGCAGATGTAAGACTGGGGAACGACTTCCTTCCAATGATTCGTAAGTGATACAGATAAGATCTTTGAACACCCTATTACCCGCTGGTCCTTTGTAATATTGAATCAGCCTCTATCGAGGACTTGACCTAATTTTCTCATTATATCTTAACCATCCGGCGTCCCGAGATAATTAATTGTTACAATAAGGATGCAGACCTTGCCTTTTTGTCATGATGTATGATTTTACAGTAAATTTTACCTTTTCGATAAGTACTCTGATCCAATAGATAAAGGAATAATTATTATAAAGTAATACGCGTAAACGCGCGACTGGCGATTAGCGCCTGGCGACTGGTGACTGACAACTGGCGATTGGCAACTGGTGACGTATTTCTGACTTGGTATTTGAGCACAAAGGAGTTTCCTTTCTTAACTAATATTATTGCTTATTCTTATGGCCTGTGCCAAATCCACAGTTATACCTTTTGGCTAAATCACGTGAAATCTTCATAATTCTGTTCTCTGTATTTTAATTGTTTTTATTACGGATGTATGAACATAGCATAAGTAAAACTTTTTGGTTGTTTCGAAATAGATGTGATGTTATCGTTTTGAAGGTCTTGTATCCAATGCCACAATAAATATTAAAGTAGTAATATATTTATAATAGGTTCTGTCATGTGAATTGTAAATGTCAATAATAGCTTATTTTGTTTTTATTTACAATTTATGAATGTTAACTGTGATGTTTAACTGTTATTTATAGCGGATATAAAAAAAAATCTTTTTGATAAGCTTTAAGAAACTAGCGTCAAAATGGCAGACAATCCAAGTAGTGACGGATTTTCTGAAACAGATAGATTGCGAGGTAAATTTATTGATATGTCTATCCGTTCGACAATCAGACGAATAAGTCACTTTTATTCGACCGATAAATATTTTCGTTGTTACTTGTGTTTTAGTTAATCTACTTAACTTTAAATAGAATAGCTTTGGTTCAATAATTGTTACAAAACCAAAATGGTCAACCTCACTTTCACGCTAAGTTTTTTGCTCTAGCCCTAGAGTGTTTTGTGTAAACCCAGAAGCACGAAGACGAGCATGTGGGAAGAGTGCCTGTGCTTTCTTAAGCAAGGCCGGAGGGCTCCAGGGCTGCGCTTCCCGTAGCACTGGAGCAATTCCAATTTTATCGGACGAATAATAATTTTTTTTTTCATCTTATTTTCGGACAATTTGCAACAGTCCAGTGCTAAAGTGCTTCCTTTTTCATCGTCATCTAATTATCGGACGAATAATAATTTTTGTTTCATATCATTACATATTTTTAGTCTGTTAGTTACACCCTAAATTTATATTATTTAAAATAATGCAAATGATAATATTTATTAAAGAAATTATAATGGCTTAACCGCATATTTTGCAGAAGAGGAGTTGGTTCAGGAATTGGATCACAGTGATTCTAATGAAGATGATTGTCGAGAAATATCTCTGGAAATTGAAGAAAAGTTATTGAAAGACGAACCTGAATGTAAGAACATGGATGTGTGCTATCACTACTTTTATTTAGAAGTTGTGGATCTGTATATAAATTATTTTTGTTTATTGATATAATTGTAAGCCTGAATAAACCCAGGACTGCTTATTATTGAATTGGACCAAATTAAAAGCTGTCTGTAGCCCAGGTTAACTATTACATCAGGATGCTTAACACTTCAGTCCCTCAAGGCCATGGATAATGCAAAGCTCCCCAAACATTGGCATCTTAAAAGTTAAAACTTATCATCATAATCATCGTCACTACAGCCTGTTACAAGTCCACTGATGGGCATAGGACACTTCCAGAGATTGCCACAAAGTGCGGTCCTAAGCCATCTGCATTCATAATTGTCACTCACTCTTGTAGAGGGTCAACTTACACTGCACTTTCTATGAGAATAACACTTTCCACCCCCAACAATTGTATGTTCTGTAAGTTATGACCATTGCCACTTGCACACAGCTTGCTCATTGTTAAGGCTAAGTTACAGTTTTTTTAAATGTGCCAAGCGGCAGCTTTTGCTGCTGCTCGAATGGACAAGTTTGACCGGATCAGTACCACAGCCTCGTAGTAATACTGGCATATAGTAGTGGTATCTTGTGCTTTTCCATTTCGTTTGGTGAGGTAACTGGAGGCCCCGTCCTATCACTCTCTTCATCCTCCCTCCCATCTTCCAAAAACCCTTAAAGGCCAGCAACGCATCTACAGCACCGCACTGGTGCGGATGTTCGTGGGCCACGGTAATCACTTACCATCAGGTGAACTACTTGCTTGTTTGCCGCCTTTTCCATAAATAAAAAACAGCTCTCCTGCAGTAACATAAATTAAAATTTTAAAGGCTTCTAAGAGATGAGACTTGTCCGGAAAATGCACCAAAAAGCCCCATGACGTTCCACCTTCGTCCCAAGGCCACTGGAACACTTCCAAGTACATCTACAGTCCCACCAGCACCCCTATCTCTCTCGGCAAGGCGCCTCAGAATGCCTTACTCTTACTTACATCGAGTACTCGGAACCACCAGCCTGCTTGGTTCCGGCTCTCGGTAACATCATTTTATCTCCAGTCTGAGAAATAAATTCTTCATTATTTCTCAGACATTTTATAAAAAAATTATTTTGAGGACGAGAAGTCCGCCAACCTGCATTAACGCTCCATGGCGGCTGTAAAAAAACTCTGAAAATTAGCGGAAGCCTTTGCCCAACTGTGGACCATTCATTATAGGCTGCTACTTTACATTAATTTATTCAATTGCATTGTTTCAGATACTACATTAGTTAATTATGGAGAGAGTATTCAGGAAACACAAAGCGATGTTATAGAAACCTATACAGACAATTTGCACAATGTTGAAATAACACACACTACTGATGAGCTTGGTAACGCTATTTATACAGAGAGCTCTAATAACTTTATGAGGTCACAGTCTGATACATTAAATGATATCACAGATCAGTATGAACCCTATATCAATGACTATTCTTTTGAGACTCAACAATGTAATGAAGATAAGCAATATGAAAATATTGATGAAAAGTATGATGAATCCGAAATTAACAGAGATAATGTCATTATGCCCGATATGAATGATTTTCAACAAAGTGAAAATCATTTTGATGCACAGACAACAGAAGAGTTATTAATGAGTGAACGGGAAAGAGAAAAAAAAAGTAAAAAAGAATTAGAAGAAGAAGAACGAGAAAAAATGCAGTGAGTATAAAGTATGAAGTAATTTGCATTGAATTCACACTATAGTGATACTAATGCTATCTGGCCGGCCAATTGTCACTTCAGCTTGCTGATCCTTAGGGCTATGAAGGTTACCCTAGTTCTGCTACGGATATCTTAATTGCAGATTCTATCACACTGAAAAAAGTTTATGGCTAAACATATTTTGAGAAATTATTGTACCGTATCATTTCCAGTTCATCAGCTTGGGTTTCGTACTCAGATTCTGTACTCAGATAGTCATCGTAGCCTCATTGTACAAACACTTCCATATACCAAGGGTCTATCTTGTACCACTGGAAACTGTAGCACCACCCAAATTTCGACTGAATCGAATATTTTTCGGAAATCGGCTTGTTCGGCACGCAGAAGTCGCCTAGTCTGCTTGCTAGACGATTCGTGATGACTCTCGAAAACAGCAGAAACGAAGACACGGCTTTTCACGTGTCGTAGTACCAGAATTTTCTATTGTGGCTACACGGTGACGGATAATTTTACTTTTTAACTTTGCAATAACTTAACAAATAAATACAAGTGTGATCAATATTACAACAACACCACCAATCAAAACCTCACATCTGTAATCCATAATGGGGTGTGCAGAGTGCCGATACTTCCAATAAAGGTTTTAAACATTTATACAATTTCATTTTACATTCTAGAGTTTTAGTCTCGAATTTCACAGAAGAACAATTAGATAGATACGAAATGTACAGACGCGCAGCGTTTCCTAAAGCTGCTGTGAAACGTTTGATGCAAACAATCACTGGATGTTCTGTTGGACAAAATGTAGTGATTGCAATGTCCGGTATTGCCAAGGTGTTTGTTGGAGAAGTTGTTGAAGAAGGTAAGGAAATGTAACATTACATATATTGAATAATTGCTGATGTGTTTAAACAATCCAAGTCCTATTGTTGTGACACATGGAGGGTTAAGTTTGTCAAAAAGATTTTATCTCTTCTTCATGAGCCTCACAAGCCGCTGCTGGACGTAAACCTCTTCCATTAATAGGAATTACTTGGTCGTTGAACGGTCTGGCATAACCCTGACGAATTTTACTTAAAAGCAGGACCGGCTTGAAACGCGAACACAATGTCAGGCAAATATTCTAAAAATCACATATTTGGCTACAGAATCGCTCCATAGCCTCCTACGCTTATTTTTATTTCCAAATATATTAGTTATAGAAATAACTTTTCCATAGATTTATTATAAAATTAATTCCCAGGTAAATAATTAATAATAAAAATATCAATTTGGTACGTGGTACATTTAAAAAAAGCTAAACCAAACTAAAGCCGAATGGCGATGTCGTGGGAGAATCCGTCATATTATTTCGCCGTGAGGGTTTTCGTAAAAGTAGATTAAAGGGCAATGCCATAAAACTCTCATCTACAAATAACCATAAGTTATAGACTGGTCCATGGTGTACATTGTGATGTATCTGGCATGCAGTTTAGCTGCCAGTGTGGCAGTTACAGCTAATACTTTGTAGTTGGGTTAAGTGAATAGTGAGGAACGATTATGACCTGTTAAAAATTAAATATTTTTCAGCTCTTGAAGTACTAGAAAACTCTGGTGAACCTGGACCATTACAACCAAAACATCTAAGAGAAGCCTTACGTCGCTTAAGAATGAGGGGCGCCATACCGACTAGGAAAGCTTACAGAAGCATGTTTCGACTTTAACTTGATTTTAGGATACAAGCTTGTACATAAAATTATTATTGTTCCATTTCTAAATTTTTAGTTTCATTTGTGGTAGGTAAACGGATTTCTGAAAAGAGCTTGGATGTTCTAATTGTAATATTTATGTTGTTTTTGTCATTTCTAAGTGAATTGTATAATTATATTTTAAAATAATACATTCTAAGTAAGGAACAAAATTAAAGAAACATAACTATTTGGAGATTTATTTTAAAACAATTACAGTTTGTGTTAATTTAAGTTAACACAATACAGTTATTTTTATTAAAACAATATAGATAAGTAGTAGTAACAGTTAGGTTCATTTCATTCATATTCCAAAGTTAAATCAGTCTTGTTAAAATGGCTAACTATATAAGGATAAAAGACTAAATCGGAATTTGCTCAAAGAAGTTTATCCATTAAATAAAAACAATTTTCTTGCTAACAAGTGCAAAACAAAAATAAAAAAATATAAATAGCAACACAAAATTCCATTCGAAAACCACAATGATTGGCACTTAATATTAGTTTTCAATGTCGTTCCAATTTTAAGGCAAAACTTGAATAAGTTAATGACCAAAAAATACCATATATCACAGTTACTTAATTTTATAAAAACTGCCATACAATAGCGGCAGATAATGTCAATCAAAATTAAAAGAATATATTATTACATTAATAATAACTAATAAGGAAGGCACAAAACCCTAAAAGGTACCATGTATTTTAGGTACCACATAAATTTAGTTAACAGTAAGAACTATTGTATAATTATTATTTCGAAGCAACCATGGCAATTTCCATGATACAATTGGGTTTCACTTTGGAGATTATTTTATCATTCGTTTCATAATTTAGAGTCTGTTCACATACATAAATATAATCACTGGCCCACAAGAAGTCCAACAGTAAAAATATTGACTAAACCATAAATTACAATAAATTTGCATGTCTTTCATTTAAAAATTATATTACAGACCTAAAACTTATAGCAGCTGCCAGCTTGAATAAAAATAAATACTTACATTTATTATATTATGTAAACCGTGCATAAAAACGAATAACGGTTTTCAAACATCAACCGTTTTCAATTATGTTTAAACAAAGAGAACGCCGAGAATGGCACGGACAGGTCAGATGCGTTGTATTAACACGTACGTGATGCAACTCGCAGAACATACGTTCACATCAATGTTATCGACTAGAAAACGCTCTCATCCATATCACCCGTGTACTATACGACTAATCTCTTGACACCGCACTCGATGCAAAACTTAGCGGTGTCCACGGGGAACTTGCTGCCGCACTCGTGGCAGAAGCGCGAGAGGCGCGAGTGCGATGGGGGCGCGGCCGCGGGCGTGGGCGTCACCGTGGGGGCGCGGCCTTTCCCCCGATGGAGGGAAGTCTCCGAGCCACTGGAGCTGAGCTCTTGGCGCGATCGCCACGTAGGACTGCGCTGTGATGATGCTCGGGAACTGGCACGTTTTTCTGTAAGTGTATAACAAAGGCGGTATATCGTTTAGTCCTTGATAACCGACCAAATCCGACCGGCTCAGTAATGGGAAGCAAAATATAGCAGTAGGCAAAACTTCTAAGAAAAGGGGACTCACTGTAATTGGAGCTAACCTCTATCTAATATTTCGTTAGGATGATAAAACTAACGGACTGTATAAAAGTTTTCCATTTTCTATAACATATCTTTTTTGGTAAAAATACTAAATGACATTTATTCTTATCGTAACTTATCTTGTTTTTCAATTCGAATTAGTTCGGGAGTATCTAAAGTAGAGTTCTAAAACTAAATCAAATTCGAATCGAGTTTCGGGAGCAAGCCATACTGATACAGCAGAAACAATTCATCTAAAAAAGTGGTACCTCTATAAGTCATGGCTATTGTAGCAACCAAGTTGGGACTGTGTTCCCAGCACTAAATTAGGTTAATTGCATTAATACTGATTTATCACATGCTCGTGATGGAAACCTACATGTCTAAAACATATATACCAACCAAAAAAGGTTAGGGAAACCTCTCCATGTCCCGGCTATTTCACGCTTTCAAAATAGAAAAGGAAATAGTTTGTTTGATAGTTATTTATTTTTCTGTTAATGCCTTAGAAATATTCCGTGCAAATTCTATCATACTATTTCATGAACGTCTGGGATAGAAGAGAATACAGCTGTTTTCTTCCTTCGATTTGATGGATTTGTTTGTTATATGTGAAGTTGCGTATGAAAGTAAAGAAAATAAAAACAAATTACCATTTATTGTATGAATGCCTAAATCTTTGTACTGTGCGTCGACTTTAGACAAAGGCTCATTTAATTCAGCAGAACGTTCCATCGCAAGAAACTCTTCGCTAGAAATTGACCTGACTTCATCTTTGTGACTTCCGACGGAGTCGGAACAGGCATTCGATTGATCTTGAGGTACCGTACCATTCAGTACTTTCGAATTACATAGTGATAATTTTGAAGGCGATATCCTGTTAAGGCTGGAATAAGTTATGAATATTTAAACAATAATGATATTAACTAATTCTCGTATACATAAAAAAAAAACGAATTGGTTTTAGGTATTTTTTTTTGGAACGGCCAATTCTAAAACTGTCACTAAAGCAAATTGGCCAACTTCGACTTTAAACTTGTCTGTATTAAGTATTCTAGGGGTAGGGACCCCTAGAAGACTTTTGTACACCCGAAAGCGCGGAGGGAGAGCAGCCCCTAAGAAAACGCAGACGCAACTCGTGCCGCAGCTCCAGAAGAACCCGCGTACTATGAAATTAAAAAGAGAATGACCAATAGGCTACCACGGCTCTCGTATTGGCTTTTATCCGACTTTGTCCCATTTTTAAATTTTTGTTCCAGCAATTCAAATTTTTATGTGCTTGCTCGCTTAAGAAAATCTGCCACCAAAAAAATATTTATCTTCCCGTGCCTTTTATAAGTGTTGACAGATGGCAGATTAATCATCTCACAAGATGCCAGACGGAAAATAAACAGCCCGATGACGAAAGCGCCTTAGGTGGGAGGCGTCTGATATTGGGAGAGGCCTAAGTTCAGTAGTGGACTTTTTAATGACACATCAATAATCGAGTAGAATTCCAATACAAAAATGGTAATGTAGTAGCTTGTAAATGTCCTCAGCTGGGCAAAGGCCTTCTCTCAAATATTTGAGCGCTTTGGAGCCGTGAAAGGGTCCGCCACGCTGCTCTAGTGCGGGCTTGTGGACTACACACGTAATGTCTATATCGCAAATAATCACAAAGGGTTTCTCTAAACTGGCACATGGTAAGTTGAAAAAAAAAATTGGCTTTTGAAATTGTAAGCGCAGGTCACACGCGTACTTTGAAATTAAAGCGCGCGCACTGACCACTAGGCTACCACGTCTCGAAACCACTATCAAAACTAGTACTGCTATTTAAATAAAGTAGTTACCTGACTAACCTGCTATAGGCTGAATCGTTGCATGGTTTTCCGCTTGGTGAAAAATGCCCATTCGACATTTGTTCGTTTTTGTGATTCTTCCTCTCAGTCTTCATTCGAGATTCTTTTTTTGTCGTATTATGTATATTCTTATTACAATTAACAATTTCCTTACTAGACTGATTATTTTCTATCCGTTCGGTCTCGTAAAATTTGTCGAATTCCTTGAGAGATTGCATTATGTCCTGTTCAAGTTGGTCTGCTTTGTGGCGGTTCTTTATGCTGTCAGTTTTCAGGGTGTTTTTCTTCTGAATGGAATCAAGGAGGGATGTGGAACGTTTAACGGAGGATGGGAAAAAGTTTTCGCCCTTAACATTGTTACTGCTAAAAACAAGAGACATTGATTTGTTAACTGGTAACATACCATTATTATTATTTAAAGCTTTCGGAGAATTTCTGTCACCGTTTATATCCGATGTTTTGTTATTATCTAATATTTCAGATTGCCTAACTATTCTAGTCGTAGAACTGTATGTGCGTTTATTTTCGATTTTTTGTTTATTTACCTCTTCGTCGAAAGAAGTCATGAATTCTTCGATATCAAAATCTTCGCAAAGAGATTCGTCATCTCTAGCAGAAGTTTTCGATGTCACACTTTGTTCAAGAGATGACATAAATTTGTCAAATTGAGAGTTTAAGTCGTTAGCGGGCGAGGTATTAGTTTTATTCATGATATTGTTGTTTGATGCAGATTTATTTTGTGTTAAGTAATTTTTATTTTTTTTGTCATTTACGTTAAACGATTCGAATTTTGCCGGAAGATTTTCCGTGGTTAGTAATGACTCCATGCTACTAATTATATCAGGATTGTTCAAAAGAGTATTAACGTTGATCGGTAAGTTATCATTTTCATTAATTAACCGAGGATCTATGTAGTTACTGTCAGTCATAGACGCGTTATCAAAGGAAAGAATAGAATCAAGGTTGACGAATTCTTTCGTATCATCGTAATTTTTTATCTTATCAAGTTGTAGAGGTTGTTTTATTATCGTGCGTTGAAAACTATGATACATGGATGGAGCTATTTTAGGAATTTTATCTTTTAATTTAGGTGTGCTGTAATTGGAAGAATAATTTGAGAAAGATCTATTCAAATTGCTATTACGATTGAAATTAGACTTCTCTGTTGCACTTATGTTTTCTTTACTGGATTTAGTGAAAGTTGTGTTTAATTTCTGACTAGATTTTTTATCATTTCTGTTAATTCTAAATGAACTACACCTACCACCGAATGAATTATTATTATCGTTATTTGTGCTGCCAAAAGATTTCATTCTTTTCAAAGTTGGTGTTTTCTGATAGCTCTTATTGAGAGTATCTTTCATCATTTTTGTATTGTTTGAGGGTGATGTTTTATCTTTAGCTGGGCGGAGGATTGGAAGGGTTCTGTTTGATTCTTTGGGGGATGTTTGATTTTTTTTAGGAATATTGGCATCACAGGACATAAGCTCTTTCATTTGCCTTGCGGCGGAAACGAATGGGTCGTAATTGTCATCGAGCCTGTAAAATTAATAAATAATAAGCTTTTCTGCATCTGGCTGTCACGTGTCTATTAATTAAATGTTTTACGCACCTAATATAAAAAAAACTTATTCATAAGTGTACATGATATAAAGGTAAGTAAACATAAAGCTTAAGATAAACGGAAACCTTTTAATTTCAATTCTTGGCAATTTCAAAGGCGGGCCGTCTGAAGAAATAGATTGTCCATCACTGTTGTCACCTTGATTTTCTCTTACAATGAATGTTTTGTATTCTATATTATTTCGATTTTGTTTACTAAAACCTTTATATTTTCTGTTTGTTATCGACGCTTTTGATAATTTATTACTTAAACAATGTTCTTTTTGAACCATATTATTTGTTTCAGTTATTAATGGCAATTTAAATTCATTTTCAACTTCCACTTGATGCTGGCTGTTTTCAATAGGGTCTTCTTCATAAAATTTTATTTCAAGGGCAGAATTGTGTCCCATACCATGAACATTTTGATTTGTGTCGTTGTTTCTAGCACTCTTATCTGTATTTTCCTTTCCTGTTTCTTTAAGTATTTCTCTTAGGTTATTTTTCAATTCTTCTAGTGTATCTGATGTGTATGTATGTCTTGCAAGACTAGGTTCAAAGTTTGAATCATTTTTATTCAAAGCTTCTATAGAATTGGTGTTAGGTGTATGCAGTTTTTCAATATCTTTATCGTGCTTTTCTTTTTCGGTTTTACTGCTAATTATTTGATCAGTTAAACTATAAAATTCTTCTAAGTCATGTGGATCTTCGGAGAACTTTGTGTAAGTATCACCACTGCCATGTCGGCCTACATCCTTATTTGTTTGACACTGTTCTTCTTTCTCAACAGAATCAGTAGACATCTCTGCACTTATATCGTGGTCATAATTTTCTTCAAACTCTTCAGCAGATAAATTGTTTAAATCTTCGTATTTTTCGGTCTTTTCATCCCATTCTTGATGATTATACTGAAATACTGTATTTGTTACATTATTTCTGTTTTCTATTTTACTTTCATAGTTTTCTCTTTCGCTTTTGTTACCCAAATTTGAATTAGGAACAATGTTTAATGCAGAATCGTAATTAATTGTTCTAATAAGGTTATTACAATCTAATTGTGTTTCATTTACTTGTTTAGACTGTAAATCACAAGAACTGACTATATTAGGATTTTTATACAAAAGTTCTACCGAGGGCACCGATTCAGCGTTGCTAGAACACGTTGGTTCTTTTATATTAAATTTAGTTTTCCGTTTGCCTATTTTTTTCTGTTCAGGGCAATTGTATATTACGCACGGAATGCAAGGACAAAGAAGCTCTGTATTTATCCCAATAGATTGACATTTTTTTTCTATGTGTTTAGGTTGAACATCGTCAAGACTGTCTAGACTCATTGTACTCTCATGTTTAGTTGAACTATTCTTAGTTACACTATTAATTCTTTTTGGCTTTGTGGGTTTTTCATTTTGTTGCTTATTCGATGCAAGAGGTTCTGTTCTATTTCTATTTAGTGACGATGATACTTTTTCTTTTACATCTTTTTGGCATTTTCTGCGCCACATACATTTACGGCAGTTTTTATTTTATCTTTATTTATAATAGCAACATTTTTTGGGAGAGGTATATGACTTTTAATTTCTTCATTACTATCATTACTTTTATGTAATTTATCCTTTCCTTCTGTATGTTCTTTTCTCTGTTGATATTTATTCGCAATTTCTTCAAGTTTCTTCACTTGTTGTTTTCTTTTAGCATTCAATTTGTTTTTATGTTTATTTTGAGGAACAGGTTTGGGTAAATTGGGATCGGTTATACTTTGTTGGACATGAGGTAAGTTGGATTCTTGGGCATTTCTATGGAAAAGGAAAGGAAGGACTTCAGTACATAAATCATTTTATCAACAAACAAGGAGACAGGAACGATTTTGGCACCATTCAATGGGTTTTGGATAAATAACAAAATAAAAACAAAAATATAATTCCTTCCTTTCCCCTTATTTGCAATAGATATATCTAATAATTGTTAAATATAAATAAATTTTATTTATAACACATGTGTAACATACCTTGTACCACTACTGAGGTCTTTAGCGAGTCTAGCTTGCCGTGCCTTTACGTTGGCGTCACCTGAATTGTTTTGAGATGTTCTTGAATTTCTTATGACTGGAACATGCGGTGAAGCATCTTCGTGGCAGTCATTACTCGACACTGATTCTGAAATTCCAACCAATGCTTCAATGTCTATAATTTTATTAATCAAACATGTGAAACGCTTCTGCTGTAACTAAGAAAAGACGACCGCGTGAATAAATGATGAGATGTCATCATGGGTCATGGTTCGGATCCAAACCGAAGCCAACATTTGTGCAAAAATACAAATTATCGGTTTTTGGGTCTGGTCATGTTGTGTTGTATCTCTCTCTCAGTCTCTGACACTGCATCTGACCCTTTCTTCAACCTTATTGGATACGTGAAGGTATCATCAACTAAGAAAATAAAATTAATTGAGTTACACTAATACCGGTCCTAGCTTCCTACCACGGTTAGTCATCTTCATCCGTTAAGGCTATGTCACATTGAACAGGTTATGTGTACTTATTTCTGTGATGTAGATGAACTTATTGGTGCTTCCAATGAGTAAAAAACTGTAAAATACAGATGCACATATAAATTAACTAAAAAGACTTAGATGTTGTTTTGTTAAGTAGTACGAAGTATAGCATTGTATTTTGCCACCTCACATGTTGACTGGCAGAGAATGCCAATAGGCATTGAGTCCGCCATTTGTTTCTTTCATATTAAGGTGTAAGCAATAAAGGTTTTAAATTAAAGCAAACGATAGCCATAAAAGTTTTGTATTTGACATTGCATAGATCGTATCAAAACTAATCAAAGCATTCCAAACTATTATGTGTCTAACTATAAGGAGTTACAGTAACCGACTCTATTATGACAACAGCTCGATATTAATGTAATGTCATTTTAATCAGAATCAAAAATTCCAGCTACTGATAGATATCAGTGAAAATCGCCTACCATTGTTGCTTCGATATCACATAATTAATATTTTGAAATTTTAAGTAATTATTTTTTAGAGGAGAATTGAATGATTTCAAAAAGAACTTTACCGGATGCCCGCGTCCGACCCCGCCTGTAGTCGCCGAACTCGCGCGGCGGCGACACGGCGCGCGAGGACTCCACCGAAGTGGATCGACTGTTGGGTGCCTTCTCGCGGCTTTGCGATGACCTGCAATGTGAGGCAATGGATTTAAAGTTTATTTGAAACGTTATTTAGATTATATATTTTAGATATTATTAGACGCTTCATATTATTTAGATGAAGCGGAAGAAGAAATATCCTTATCAAAAAGAAGACAGTCAAGAATTCTGTATGTTCCGTACTAACTATAAGCTTACATCGTCTGTCCGTCTGTTTGTTCACCTTCAAAGGACTGTATTTTTTGAACTGTAATAGCCAGCCAGTTGAAATTTTCGCAGAATAGTAGTTACGTATATAACAGATATGTTATAAAAAATATAATAATTAAAAAATAAAAAGAAAAAAGTAAGAGAGGTTCTCATACAAGAAACGATTTATAAATAGTTTTTGGTTTTGCTCTATCGTAAAAACGGTAATACATACAAGCGTCAAACTTGTGATTGTAGTGCAAACTCGTAAATTAAAAACGCATTAAAAATCGGTCAAGAGTGAGTTGGGCTCGCGCTAAAGATCCCGAACTGAATGAAAGAAAACTTTTTTTTTTTTGGTAAATACATAACACATATGTTATGTGGTTGTTGCTTTAAATTAGTACTTATTTCAAAACTTGTAGTTTTCAGTCACGGAATTTTGGCATTGAATGTGAATTTCAACTTGATACATCAAGCGATCAACATACACCGTTGGTAAGAAAAACAGATGAACATAGCTCGAACTTGATGTTTGTCACCGTGACATACGCCCTCGAAACGACAGGAAGCCTGCAACGAGATGAATTGTGGCTTAAATTATACTTATGTTCTCGCTTGTGAATGTGATATTCTTTCATGCGTCCATCCATTCTTTGTCAAGCCCGTTTATACTATATGACAAGGCGCGCAGGGTTTCGCGCTTCACAAGTTGAGACTTAGAGCGATAGAGGAACGGCAACGAATAATATGGTATGCATCGAACACGAGCGTTTGCTCTATTCTTCTTCATAAATCTTTGCTAAAATTGCTGAATGTAGTAGTTGCATTCTTTTTCATCAACGCCTGAACATAGGCCTCTCCAAAAAAGCCCCAGCAGCGAAAACCAGCAATCATTTCTTAAAAGGGTTGCCCATACCAGCGGGTTGATGAGCGCAGTGTCGACGCCTCGCACTGGTAATACTGCTCCCGTTAGTGGGATTTGGGATCGGCAAATTAAGATGAATATTCCGCTATGATTCGGTCGCCCGTCTCGTTTCTTGGCTAGCAGGGTTGCGCCATGTGCGAATGAGGTTGACATTTTGAGAAAGAGATGGTTTATTTCCCCTGGCACTTACACTATTATCTAGATTTACTAGTTAATCTAACAAGATAAAATGGAGCTGGGAAACTGACTTCCTGCCCCGCACGGGCGGCGCCTTGTACTGAGTGCGAGCGTTGAGCCGCTGCTTGGCGTCGGCGATGTGTGGCGGCGGGTGCGCGGGCGCGGCGGGCAGGATCTTCGCCTTGTCCGCGCACCACTCCACGTGCCGTTCGAACGCACGCACGCCGAACGCTCGCGAGCAATGCGGGCACTTCTGCAGCTCCGCCATTGGCTGCAACGTGAGATATGAAGTCGAAAATTGAGAATTGAGCACGAAATTTCTTTTGTACACACGTCTGACAGTACCAAACTAGGATTTACTGTTTTATGCAATGAATAGTAAATAGCCATACCTACATAGATTACTAATCTAATGGACTTATTATCCTATTGTACACATAATTTTTTCTTGTCCTTCGATAACTCTTATATCTTGTCTAATCCATGGCAAAATCTATATCTCTGCCAACTTTTATAACTGTCTGTCTTGTCCTTTGTGTAATTACATACATACATATGAAGACAAACATTTATATTTTTAATATTAAGATAAAAAATTGTCTATTCTGCACACTGGCACTTCTGGAATGAATGAATGAAACAACATTTAAAAACACATCAAATTTCGGGAAATAGCTTTTAAGTTAAATCCGTGCAAACATAAGTTTGAACAAACACAAATAATTTTGAATTTAATATTATTATTAGTATAAATAAATCTGAAAGTATTTTTGTTTCGAGGTTTGTCTTTCAGTCACGCATAAACTGCTGAACCTATTTTGATTATGAACAAGACTTTATGAAAAGAGTTATTATAAAGGAACACATGGATAATTATAACCTCTTGGAATGACTCTCCTGAGCTCTTTCCACGTGTCAAAGAGTTACCTACGGAGTTTCATTCGCCTGTTTCTTCAATCTTAGAAGACTCTATTAAGAAACGTTGGTAGCTTAAAAAAAAAGAATGAACTTGACAAGTGAAATTTATGTTCCTATGTCGAAGAACAAAGATTTTGATGAAATTTCCTTGAAGCATGAAACAAGGACATGGGCAAAAAGTAGCGGGAAGTTTCAGGAAAGCCGCGGAACATTCTCCAAGCGTTCAAAGCCTCGGGCGGAAGCTATATCTATATTTACGTTTATCATACCAATGTTTGCCCCTAGCGAGATTCGGACTTGCAACTCGCTTTGAAGTAATAATTTCTATGAGGTAAATCTAAAAATTGTGGCCAGTGTTGTTTTGTTGCTTAGAATGATGTGGTTAAATTTTCCATGTAACGATTTTATCTAATTTATATTGTAACAAAAATAAATATTAAGTATTTTTAACGTATATAATCTTGTTACAATATAATTCAAGTTGCTCGCACACGCCGAATCACTCATGAAACAAAAAAGGGTTTAGTAACATTCATACTTGATCGACCTTTTTCTACCATCTACTTCATTTACTTTGAATACAGCCAACAGTTTCTATTTCATAATAAAGGTCTCTGACCTCTATCTATACAAAGTCCTCATTAGTCTCGGTGTAATGAATTCGCATTTTAGCAAGACAAACAGAGAGTAAACAAAAACTTCAAGTGTTGTTCTGGTCTTGGACACTTAGATGCGTGCTTGGTTTGTAGAAGTAATAAAGAAGACGTCCGTGTCAAAACGACAACGGCTCGTTACTATTTGCATATGTATAAGCAAAATTCAATGCTGAATATACTTTCTGGAAAGGACAAGTTGCTAATAGAAGGTTTAAAGCATGCTTATGTATTAGAACATTCATAATACAATACAGTCTGTTACCGCTACTTTGTTTAATTGAGAAACTCTAATGACAATATCGTGAAACAAATACTGCGCTGCGAAATATTATAATACAACTTTCAAGCTTACGGGGTAGGAAGAGGTTCTAGCTCATCCAACTGTCAACGGATAATGCTGGAGATACAGTTAGTATATCCTCTCTTGGAGGACACTGTAGTGTGTACAGAATATCCAAAGGTGTTAAACACAAAATATTTATAATTTGTCACCATCATTAATTCTTTAATTCAAACAGGGGCATGGTTAGTCAGCCAGTGCACCCTGCACTACGTGCAGACGACGTATGGCCTCCATGCTAATTTGTGATCGAAATTACGTACGGTTACGACTTCCCTATACAATATGCAGTTGCCTACTTCGCAGGATATATTTTTATAGCGTGTCAAGTATACACGCTAACAAAAAGGCACTAACTTGACCTTCCCGTATCCGATTAAACGCTTATACGGTAAGATCTGTGGAAGGTTCAGATGCAGAGACACGGGACACAAGACCAATACAAATATTGGAGTCTGCTGTGATTAAACATAACCAGAGTTGCGAAGATTAAGCCCATCAGTCGGTATGCGAATTTCTAAGCCATGTGATTATCATTAGAGTAAATGTGGAACATTGTCCCCTTAAGACCCGGACAGAAATTGTTCAAGACAAAGTTGTTTCTAATGTGAGTCGGCTTTGTACTTAATTAATAGACGACAAAAACGAATTTCTGGGACATTTTATTTTTATGTTGTTGAAGACGTAGATGCATACCTCTTAAAGTTCAAAGGTTGACTAAATCGGAATGTTACGTTTAGTTTTCATATGTCTAGAAATTACGATTTTTTTTTATTAAACTTTTTTTTACTGCGAGCCGGTTATTCCGATGGAGCATTCATAATATGTTGTTCTAACAGACTGGCAAATAAGTGGGATTTAGAACGGTAGAATGGTCATTCGTATTTCAGATTAAGTACAACCTACATTGGTTTAGACCAGTTCCATTTTGGGTATGGAGTTAGCTACTAGTATCGATTACGAAATTTTAATATAAAATGTATGTCTCGTGTTTCATTAATATTTCATTGAAAGCTTTATAATATGGACTATACTAGGGCTTCTTCTCACTGTCATGCATCTCTGCATACAAATATGCCTACTATTGGGGAACTACGAAAACATCTCTATATTAAATAGACTGCGTGGTTATAATTAGACGCCATAATCCTGAATCAAATCCTCTTGATTCGGTTCATAGGTTACGAAAAATATAAACACTTGAATATAGACTTACTGTCTCATACCTAGACGACAATTTCAAATAAAAAATAAAGTGAATCTAATTGACGGATGGATGGAGCATTGGTAAATGTTGATAACGAACGCCTCGGTAGACTGACCTGGTATTTATGGTTTTATTTATGTTTAGACTGTATTTTTAGAGGACAACTTGAAACAGGCTTAGTTACCCACACTTATTAATTAACAACAAATAATAGGTAATTTGGAATAGAACGCATTTATTGCGAAAAATAATTAGCTTCATTATTTAATCAGAAATAAGAACCAGTTTAAAACAATGTAGGTACTTACGATGGAAAAAATTCCCGGGCGTTGTGTAATACAAGTGCCAAATAAGTTCAAGAATATACTATCGTGTCTCCTCGATTATCATTTTAACCTTAGCTACAGTTTCTTTTTAGTAGTAAGGTAGCGGCGAGGAGAAAGAGAATCTATCATTCCATTTTATCTTGCGGACCGCGTGTAAATGACTGAGGGAAGCAATAAACAAGTTGATGACCGTAGCCTTTTTTGTGTTGAACATTTAAATGAGTTTATGGGTTTATCTGCCGATTTCAGTATCCAATCTATCGCCGGATTGGCTTATGAAATTTACCCAAGAAAGCCAACGCAATAGAAACTTCTTGCATCTATATTGGTCTAAGCAGTGTGTGATACGTAGGTATTAATATGCTGAATATTCTAGTACAAGGCATTTACATATTTATTGTTATGTTTGTGTACATATGTGTTACGTAAATATAAATGAGTTAGACTGAAAGGAAAAATGCGCACATACGTTTAAGCATACAGGATAAGGCACCTTGTTTTGAAATGCCAACCTCATTTTGCTAACTGATAAACGGGCTTTCCACCAACTATTGACAGAAAATCCACCCCAATATGCCGAATATCACGGACGTCGTGATGGGCACTAGTATTAATGCGAGGATGACGGTACGACCCTCGCATTAATAAGGTGTGTCTGCTGAATAAGGTAAGTATGGGCAAATCTTACATGAAATCCATTTCCGTTCGTGTACAGTTGATAACCTAACAAAGCTAATGATGTCTTAAAGAGTTTTTGAGAGAGACAGATGTGTTGTATTAAATAATGAAAATACCTTCTTTATCGCATTCCTTACAGACTGCGTTTTAGGTTTCGGCGTCACCTTGGCAGTGTTCGGCGGGCTCTTCTCGAGGAATGGGCTGTTCTCTGGAAGACCGAAATTCTTTGGCAAGTACTGATCCAAATCTGTGCCTGGAATAGCACACAGCTTTTGTACAGCGTATTTACATGTAACTTAATAAGACCAAAAGGAGTTAACAGTTATAAAGAATACAAGTAGCTTAGAAGTTTAGTAAATTTCTTAAACTCATAGTATTAGGACGAAACAGAGTTTGAAACAATGAAAGCCTATTAAAAGAAAAAATTAAGAAAACTAAAGAGGTTCTCAGTGTAATAATCGTTTATTGCAAGTATTTTGTGTATTTAAGCATAAAGGACCGCAAAAGACAGCAGTGTTAATCAAGTTACAAGTAAATAACATTTTTCTTTTCATTCTCAAAATATTTCGATTTCGAATAAGTTACAGGCTCTTAGCGGCGGTAGTATCACGATTGCAAAAGCAATTTTTTTCGAGGACATATTCCATGAATTTTATGCTATTTTGTGTGTAGTAGAGAAACCAAAGGTTTTTTTTAAACGTAGAATTCTGATTAAAAAAACAATAACTAACTACCTAAAAGGATTGTATATCTAGGTAGGTATTTATTCCAAGAAAACAGAAAGCTAATCCCGGCGTTCTCTTTATCGAATAGTTAAATTATGCAACTGTGACGCGATTCACAGATTTGCTCAAACAATTCTCAACGTATTGTTTCCGTTTCGAAAACATGTGATTTCTCGTGGTTAACCGTAAACGTAGTATTACAAATTCGTTGCCGTTACACCAGTTATCTACTTTAAAAATTCACAAACACTGGATTACGTCGCACTGAACTAAAAGCGACACACCCAAAACACTGCTCAAGACAAACAATTCATGCATTTAAAATGATTACGAATAATGAATCACCGTTTCAGTTCGATCATTTAACCTGTGTTTCTCAACCTTTGGTATGATTATAATTTAAGACCCCAAATAACAATAGAAACATGTTACACAAATTATTAGAAACGCTACAAACTAAACAGAAGTAGTTGAAGTAATATAGTTGTAGGGTAGCTAGGATTACAGGACATTCAGTCAGTCATCAAATAGTGGAAGCGGAATAAGTAACTTTGTGACGATCTTTAAGCAATTTGTGGTTAGTAGTAGTAAGTTGTCACAAAACTTTTACCAACCCCCGTTCACTGCAGGATATAAGCAAAAAAGACTCCAAGGAAATATTAACAAGAATGAATGTAAGAAAAAATTATAATAAAATAAATAACAATCGTATAACACGGCGTATACAGTGTTCATGTATTTACCATGAAACCGTGTTTTCTTTCATTCAGTTCGGGATCCATAGCACTACCCGACAAGCAATTGGCCGGTTTTTATTATTTGTTGTTTTACTTCAGAATTACTTTAGAGCACATAAAGTTTGATGCAACGAGTAAAAATAATAGAACTTTGAAAAATAGACGTTTCTTGTATGAGGAGCCTCTTAAATTTGACTTCTTTTTGTTACCATTTTTTACGATAAAAAATAAATATATGTGGATATCTATATGACATAATAAGACATATTCTGGGAAAATTTGAATCGGCTGACTATTACGGTTCAAGAGATAGAGCCCTTAGGAACCCTAAACAGGCAGTTTTGGAAATTCAGTTGTCAAACCTTTTGTTCACCAAGGCTATTTTGATCTTAGCACGATAAAATTTGTAATTTCAATGTAATATTTTATCTACAGATAAAAGTTTGAGAAACGCAAATGCACTGAACTAAGATGGCTTATGGTAGGTAGGTAGGTGACTGTTGCCAAACACAGCATAGAAACAAATACGTTATATCAACGACGTCGAAGGTTCCTACGGCGTTGGAGTTTAACTACGAGTACTTTTCAAGCGAAAAATAATTTTTGTCCTATTTTCTGTTACTGATTGTCAATATTTTTAGGATGATTCTTCAAGCAATTTTTTTTCAATAAAATAAATGTTTATTGATTTTTTCTAATAGTCAGGATATAAAAAGAAACACATATTTATATTTCGGTTACAGGTTCTAAGCGTTTGCATTAAGACGGCGCTAAGTTTAAGAATAGATATAGTAAAGAATGAGGTACTACGCAGTTATCTTAAATATTCTAATGTCATTCAAACTGGATACTGATTCTCAATACGTAGCTAATGGTGGTAGGTGTTAGTAAAACATTCGCATACAACACACGGTGTTACGGTTAACTTGGAATGGCAGGCAATGATATGTAAATGGTACACCCACTCACCGGAATTTGCACAGTTCGTCATGTCCAGCCCTTATAACCCACAAAATAAAGAATATTTTGTAAATTGTTCATGCTTCATATAAAATATTATAAATAAATACATATAAAATTTACTAATAAGTTAAGCTATAGTAGAAACACAGATCTTTATAAATAATAATAATTATAATGTTTATTTACTGATATTAGTATTACTCTACTATTTTTAGCAATCAGGACTAGTAGTCAAACATTAGAAGTACCTGTATCTAAATACATAATATAACTATAAATTACAAAAGGAATATAAAAATAAATTCATTGCACAAAAGACGAATTACCTTCACGTCTCTGCCTTGACGAGTCGAAGGTCTTACGTTTCTTGACCGTCATCTTCTCGCAAATCTTCACATGTTTGGCCAATGACTGAGGCACAAATGTTCGACCACAAATGGAGCACGGCAGGAGGGGGAGTGGTCCTGATGGTTCCGGGGGCACGGGCGCCACGGGACATGTTGGGACTGGGGGGGAAGGAGGAGGACCAACATGGCTAGGCGGGGGAGTCCTCAGCAAAGGCCTGTATGACTCGCAGGGAGAGGTTTCCCCCGCCGATTCAGGGGAAGGTGAACGGGACGACTTGACAGATTGCTCTTGTTGTTGCCGTTTACCTGAAACAATTTAGAAATGTTTAATCCTTCCATATGGAATAAATCTTGACAGAATAATGGTTTCATTCGACAGTCATTGCGAGAGACATTCATATAATATACTCGTACATATCCAGAAGCTTTCAAACAATACGATAGAACAATAGCCGCATCAGCTTTTAAGTTATATTTAATTGGTATACGATTTTTTTTTACTTGTTTTCATTACATAATCAATCTAAAGTATTACTAAAGGATTAGATTAGTGGCCCTCCGGTTACCTCACTCAACGAACGAAACTCAAAAGCACGAGATGCCTCTACTTTACGCCGGTATTCTGGGAGGCCGTGGTATCAATCCGGTCGAGCCGGCCCATTCGAGCAGCAGCAAAAGCCGCTGCTTGACTCTACCGCGTTTACCTTTCGTTTGCCGCTATTCCCATAAAAAAAAGCATTTCGGCTTCATTTGTGCTTCACATAATTTCCTTGTTAGTGCCAACAAGTCTGACGTCCATTACTTGCAGTATTTCCCATACTTTGCAGGCAGGCGCGTTAGTGACAAAACAGCTATGTAGGAATCCTGTGTGGCCAAGCATATGCCACACAGGATTTTACAACCAAGTGCCACTGCTATTGCTTTGAGTGTTATTTGCCATTAGGCAAACGACTTGATTCAATACCCTTAAAAATATTGTTTCTAAATAGATTTTTGCCATTAGCCGGTCGTCAGACCTACATAGTGCAGTTGATGTTGACATTCAGAACAGTATGTATATGGGGGAATTTAACTTGCTTAATTATTGTTACACCAAATAGTTTTTGTTGGAAGTTAGGAAGTAGAAGTATTTTCGTCCTATAAAACATAACACCAGTTCCAGCAGGAAACTTAATTATTTTTTTACCAAGTTATGTTAACTAGTTCAAATCCTACATACAATAATAACATCTAAATGTGTCGTCATTTAATAATTCAAGTTCATAGTGACGATATAATTGCAATTTTCCCGAGGGTCAAGCTAACAGATTATCATAAATAGAAAGGTTGCAATGAAAAATAGAAATTCTCACGACTTACGACATATGTGACAATCACTGGGTAAAAAGTAACATCGCTTTTACTCTCTCTGACTCAAATTACTCATCTCTTTCACTTTCCAGCGATATGAATTACATAGACGCTGCATATTAAGCATTGGGTTACACTGCTATCTATGTATATTGTATAAACATATAACACTTGGTTCTGTGTGACGTAACAGTATCAATTACAAACAAAAGTAAGGCTTATAAAAATTAGCCTAGCAAGAAACTGACAATTTTAGCAGGTAGTTCAACGATTTAGATATTTAGTAATATATGGGGTAACGCAAAGCACAAATATAATTTTTATAATAATTCTGTAATTATTAAGTAAGACGACTGTCACCTATCAAACAAAGGGCTCATCAATGAAGGTTGTACTTTTGTACTTGAGGTTCTTTTAAGACGAAGATACAAGCCGAATATCACGAATTTGTTATCGCATGAATTAGTATCGTGTAAAGACTAGGTTTATTAATAGGAAATACAATAACTCAAACTTACGCCCTGCGTACTAAATTTTTTTAACACAAGGCGAATTCTCTAACTCGATTTCAAGCGCAACGACGTAGCTCACAAGGGCGAGTGGGTATGTACCTTACATATGACGCAAGCCACTGGCCCGCAACCATCGATTAGGTGAATTATTATTAAAAGTCACGCGAATGGTTTCGATATTTAAGTTTCTTTAATTTGCAGACGTTAATATTTACAATACCATTAGAAAAAGTTTTCAAGTTTCACAGTGAGAGTTCTAAAACGGATTTGTAATATCATACAGTTCCTAAATAATACGTCCTGAGTTATAGGTTTCTTTGACACACAAAAGCCAAATATATTTAGTAATTCGAGAAACAGCATAAAATCTGAATCTAGTGATTTCATGGGTACACTGTACTACATATAGGTAATGTACTTACTATAGAAACACAGAAAACGAAACGCCGCAGTTATCATAGCACTATCTTTATATTTTTCTCCGTTACAATCCCTATTCAGATAAGTTTTAGAAGACGCCGAGAGTCCGCATCGTCTTATTTATCGTTTAATTCGAACGACACTCCGTACCGGTTTCATTCAATACACTACAGTACTTATTTAATATAAGTTATGCAAGAAATATGCAAGTCTGTATTTAATGATCCAAGTCAAAACCAGTAATGCGACCTTGACAAAGGTTTTGATAAATTAATTGTACATAATTACTAGTCGTTAATTTTAAAGAAATAGTGATTAAAAACCACTTTTACAGCGGGTAAATGTTGTTTAAAAAAACAACCAGTATTATATTTTAAAATTTTTGTTTCGAAAAATTTTGAATGACAATTAAAAAAAAATGTCCTACCGACCGTATACCCGATACTGGGATGGTCAGAGGTCTAGACAGTGTTTTCAACTCACTATGCACCAGAGCTTAGTTGGGACATCGAGTTAGAAAGTGAGCCTGTCGCCAAAAAATTTAAAGATTTGAATTTGTAGCAGTACATGTAATACTAGTGAGGAAGATCAAAAGTGTTTTCCAGCACCATTCATCACGTGTCTGTGACCCTGACTTCTAATAGAGGTCAGTTATACAGTATTACAGATCATTAATACATAAAATGTGAAACTTAACTACATATAAAAGGACTACTTTACAATACTCTACATTATTTATCTCTAAAACGCACGTTTAAAGAAAACATTCTAAAAGCATCCTGTCTCGGAAGCAAGAAGTGTAAGCACAGTGAAACGCCTGTCTAAATATCAAGTAATGCCAGTACAAACAAGATAAATGGCAAATGTTAGATGAAAATTGCTTGCCACAAACCGGAATAGGCATGGAGACTTAAAATTCTAAGTAAGTAGCGGCTATCATCATCGATTTTAGCCTTTCCGGGAATGTATTCGCCGTTCCCAACACAAAATACTGTTTTTCTATGCAACACACGGTACGTTCACGCGTGCCGCGAACGCAAATTGCTACAGGTTTTATTTAACATGGGTTAACAAGCGGGTCGCCGTCTGCGTCTGCCGGTCGACTACATCAAAGAGCATAGTGTAAGTAATAAGCGGGTAGCAAGGAGGGTTCAAGTTATTGACGACGTTAACGACGTGGCAACAGTGCACACAGACGTTTAGGATATCCTTGACCTAATTTACAATTGAGCATTTGATATTCGGTTTTTAATTATGGCTAGACTTTAACGCAGATTTTTTTAGTATATCATTCCTCGGCAAATGAGATACGTAATGATGACAGAAGAATGGATATTTAGTATTAATTTTGTTGTAATATTTATGGCATGTGTTACTAACTGCTGTATGATATATATTTGGCCCCAACGGATCTCGTGATCGTGATCAAAGTACATATCATATATCTTATATCCACAACATAATCGTCTTCTCTGGCAAATAATTTAAATTTTTTACAAACTTTTAATTGGATAGGACACTTTAGGTGTGATTGTGCAACAAACATCCATACACATTTGCATATTTATAATATAAGCAAGAGTATTCTTTAAGTTGTATTATTGGTACGTTAAGATCTTCCAGATCCTATGCCCTAGAGATGCACTAAGAAATTTTTCAGTACAGTAAATTTAACCTATAGGCATACGGATGCCTATAGGTTTTTTAATTTGGAATTTGGATTTAGGAAAGCTAATTTGAGATAGTAACAATTATCACTGTCGGCCTGATCAAGATTTTCTCAAGAAAAAAGGATTAGTAAACTATAAGTTTTTGAGTTGCCTTAAACTGGGATACAATAAAGAATTTCTAGTATATATACGGGTACATCAAGTTATTGACGATAGTTGGCTAAGACAGTGGTTAGCGTACTGACCGTTTAACCATGGGTCTTGGTTTCGAGTACTAGTCAATCAATATTTGTGCAATATAAAAATATTGCATTTGTACAACAGCCGTGAGGTTAGGGGAGTCTGAATCAGGAGACTCGAGTTCGACCCGGGGCTCGTAACAATGAATTGTTCGAAACTTACGTATGATTTGTATCGTTGGCTTGGACACCAAGACGGCGATAAGCTCACCACCCCTCACGTTGTCCCAAATGGGCTCTGGAGAAAAGAGGGTCGAAAGGATTAAACTAGACCTTTCATCACCCCAGAATTGGATGAAAAACCGGTCGTGGGAGCGTATTCATTTATTATTTTTACTATATAAAAAATATTGTATTTCGGTTTTGGGTATGTTGTAATGCTTCTCATGAGTCTGAAACTGCATCTGTGCCTTTTTCCGATTTCATCGCATAAGCGTTACACCTTGAAGACTAGTTAGTGCTTCTGTGTACATATGCGGCATCCTACTCAATTGACAATTATTTTGTATCTTCAACTAGTAATCGAAAGTTATCGGATATGATGTCACACCATCATATCGACTGTAACCTCATTTTAAATTAATTCTATCATGATGTATATGGTATGAATAGATATTTATTTTGGTAATTTGTAACTAAAGTAATATACTTATTATTTCATAGTAGTAATAAAATGTAACAGTTAAAATATTCTCAGAATTTTACATTAAATCCTGAAAAAAGGAATTCGGCTTTGTGCAAGAGACTAACAAATGAGCTGTGGTTTAAAAGCTATTTGTACTAAATAAGATAGAACGCATTACCGTTTAAAACCATAGTAGGGTAATCAATTAACTGTTTACAGTGAGTTTATGACTTGTTCTGTACTAAGGTAATTGCAGCCACGAGCCAGACTCGTCCTAAATATCTTTCAATACGATTGTATCGAAGCGATGACTTACAACTTTTGCGATTGGCTGATAATTTTCGCTTTGTATACCCACAAATAGACTATTATAAAGGAACTAAGAACTGTTGAAGAAGCTTTAAAGTTTATTGCAATTGATTAAACTTTTTTTTATTTTAAGCAAGTAAAGAAGGTCACCTCGAATATATGTAAGAACAAATAATTTTTACCAAAATTAATATACACAGCTCAGTAACGACGCTTTTAATCGTAGCAAAGGTAATGCAAAATGGATAATCCTAATATATCTTAAATAATGAACTAAGAATTACCATACTATAGGGTGTGGTGTGGTAGTATTCTTATTTGCAGTAAAGTTTATTGTGTTTCCAAAGGTAACTTGAAGGGACATTCATGCAGAGGGAGGTGATAAAGTACAAGGGGTGACTTTGTACTTGGTGATGCCTGGTACATAATCTACGTCACGAATGTAAGAAAGGTATGAAACCCTGATATGAAGAAATACGAGTAACAATAAATTTGCTAAAATATGCATATTTGTGTGTGTGTAATTATAATATTTAAATTAGTATAAAAAAAATTAATAAAACATACTGACTCTTTATACATTTCAAACCGAAACACTGGACGCATTGTTGCTTGATAGCAGAAATAGATAAGATCTACTTACCCAAACTAACTACTAGGCAAAATGGGAATCTGACTACCTAGCAAATATATTTTATTTAAAAAAAGTTTTACAAAACAACAATTGATGTTTCATGAAAAACTCATTTCCTTTTGCAACTACAATTCGGGAGAAATGTTTTACCTACTATTTTCATTCCTGGCTCCACTACGGTTTTATGTTTTAAATCATTAAAACTGGGAACCCGTGACAATTTGCCGCGACAATTTCATCCTTATGAAGTCACAGCAATTTTCTCCTAATATTTTAATGTAGAAGTCTGTTTAGGTGTTCGGGTGTGTGTTGCGCAATTACGACAATAACTGAACGGATTTTGATGAAATTTAGCTACAAAAGGAAAATGGAACATACTTTTTATCCTGGGTAATCTTGGCGGTTACTAGTTCAAAAATACAATTTATATCTGATTTCCTATCTATATTCCTAAGAACTTCAAAACACAAAAAAATTAACGGAATTCTTTTAAAATTAAATATTAAATTGTATATTACTAATTTAGAAGATAGTGTTCGAGTTATGTGCAAGCTATAAAGTTATAATAACACAACTTACCAAAAAAACTATAAATTAAAATTTTTACAATGGATAACACCGGTTCACAACGTTGACCTTGAATCGTAAGTTATAAATCGTTAAAAGTTCTTATCATTATGCAAAACAACGCGTTTAAATTTTTTCTTCGTCTTGTGTCATTAAACATGTTTTAGTCTTTAGCGATAACATATAATAATTGCTAGTTCGTATATTCGTAAGTTTTATGTAGAAGGGTATGTTTTGAATACATTTCTTAGACAGGTTTAAATGATAAACACATTCTTTACGTTTAACACTTTTATATTTTCTCTCTCTCCCTCTCGCACATTCGTTATCTACTATTTGAATTCTTTTTTAAACAATACAAAACTCAATATTTTATTGCTATTACATAATGTATAGGTACATGATAAAATATGTAAAATACTTTGAGTTTATTATGGACCCTGGTCACAGCAATTAGGAGAGAGGAAGACGACTTAACATCTGGTATAAGATAATTCTTATATTTACTCAGTACTACTAATTTACATATCATTTTAACTATATTCGAAAATATATACTGGTTCTTATTCGAAAATCGTATGAAATATTTTGAAGAGTACATAATTTCTACACTATTCTACACCCCCAAGGAAACACATGAACAGATATTTTATTGTTTGACAGTATTAACCTAAATGCGGATTTTAATGTTTATCTCTAACTGCAAAGACATAGAACTTTCGTAATTCCTTCCAACCCTATTTTAGCACTTTAGGGATAACTTTTCTTTAAATCCTTCTTTGGCAAATGCCTACATCCTATCAGAAACCTAATAGCCAAATAAAAAAATTGTAGGGTTTATATTTCCTGAGATTTGGTATTCCGCTTTTACCTAGTATGGCCAAAAGTTCTGTAACATATTGAAATGAACATATTTTTTTTTCAAGAAATATAATATTTATCGAATTCTAAGGTAATTAAAAACAATTTTATTCAATGCCAAAATTAAAAATGCCGTGGCCTTTGGTTTTGATACAGATCTTTAGTCTATTTGGTCACAAATCAATGGTTTAAGGCACTATCTCCATGGGATGGCGTGGACTGTTAGCTCTAAAAATTTCTTGAGAGACTCAATCGGAGTCGGAGTAACATTTTGAGCAGCCCATGTCTTCTAACATAGTATTGACCACAACGTATAGTCGGACTCTGATCTGGACTGGAGAATGGCTAGTCTTCAACTCTTATGAAGTCCCGACGATTGTTCTCGAGCCTGTTATGAGTTTTTAGTGCCTTGTGACAAGGAGCAGTCACGATGGAAAGTACACGGTACATTTTTGAAGTCTGTCACTCGTCTTTACTCACTTTTCACAAGAAAGAAGTTTGCGCCTCCTTGGTAGAAAGACACCCCCCACCGAATCATGATTGATGCAGGATGATGACCAAATAAACAATCGGGTTACAGTAGTTTCTGTAAGTTACCTTTTAAGACGCTTTTTCCCAATGCTTGGCTAGATCTAATAATCAAAAAGTCAAATTTTATCCGGATAATTGGGTTTAAATAAAAAATAGAATATAAGACTGGAATACCATGAACTTTTTAGGTTAATTTGAAACATTTTTCAACTTGTTTTGATTACCTACTTGCCATTTAGGAACAAAAAGTTATTGTCTGGACGCCGGGCAATGCAATATTAGACAAAACAGTTACCAACGACATAATATTTTTGTCATTTTTAGATACTATGGTTATACTATATTAAAAAATAAAGTAATTGTATTGTATACATGTTAGTATCATTGTCCCACATAAATTCGTGACGTAGATAACACGGATTCAATTGTAAGGTAGGTTCCATCTATTAATATTCTCCGGGTGCACCAGAACGGAAAGGAGACAACGGAAGGAGTCGCGCTAATGCACGCCGATGTATTTCTGTCAACACCTGTTAATCGTTGACAAGGTGCCTTCGATTAATTTTTATTAATTCGCATACTACTATAGCAAATGTTGCAAGCACAACATGGCACATTTTATTACAACCCAATTGTGTAAAGAATTTATAGTCTTAATAATAAACGCCTATTATTCTAGCTTATAGTATTTACATGGATCTGGTATTTTTTACTTAATTCAGCCACAACCTAACCCTTTAATCGTTTGTGATCCTATATATAAAGATTCGTTTATCTTCATAAACGTGAAAGTCGTGGACCCCTTTCCTGAAGCGTTACCAACTCGCTGAATAACATAAAAGTGAATTTATTAAAATGGGCATGTGTGTGTGTATTAAGAATTTTTTTACAACAAGTATTTCACTTTAATAATCGATATTCCATTTATCTTAAATTGGTACGTTTGGCTCCCGAATGATACGAAAATCACGGTGTATGATATATTCTAATTAAATTAAAGAATATATCGAGAGTGAGTTTTGCTCGGTTAGCGCGCAGTTTACGTAAATTATTTATTTATTTATTTATCGATATTTATTTGTTGATCATATGTGATACTTGTATAGATGTTAACATTTTGTTTATGTCCTATATGATCTACCACTTATTGGCATACAAATTTTACAATATGATATAATTTCAAGACATATGAGGTATATTACATTACATTATTACATTGTTGAACAAGCGTCAAAATCAAAATTTATGACAACTAACAAAGTAAAATAAAATAATAACAATAATAACAATATAAATAAATCTACGTGTCTAATTTCCTTATCAGTTAAAAATAAAATTTAAATGTCCAAAAAAAATATTAAGTTAAGTAAATATTATATCTATGTAATGTCAAATTTTATCGCAAATAAATTCCTTTATTGTGTAATAAACTTTTTCAACCAATATTAATTTAAGATTTTTTTTTAAATCTTCTATTTTCTTGTTTTTGATATTGTTAGGTAAATGATTATAAACTATAGGAGCCATCACATTATAGGTTTTATCGCAGACGACCGCAAACTATAAGTTTGTAAAATAATTTCTGCAAATGAATATGATAAGACCTAGAACTTTTAATACTAAAATTCCCTGTAAACTTGAAGAAAGTAAGATGTTAAATGTTTTGGTTCTGATCCCTAAAAGGATTGAATTGATCTGAACCCTAAGAGGAAAGGACCTTTAAGTCAAAGGAACCCTTTAGGAGAGACTACAGCATACCGTAACTGTCTGTAGGTCTCCCACCCCCTTCCTGGGGGGAGGCAGATTAACTTACCCCGACACAATACGATGAATAGATGTCTAAGCATAATTAAAACGTTATTTATAAATTATATATATAATATATTTATAAATATTTTAAAGCGTCAACGATTACTTTCGACCTAGTTTTTACAGTTAAAACTTCGACATTGTACTTATAATTGCTTAACATAATTTTTGGGTTATACGAGAAAGCGCATCAAACATAGCTTTTAATTATGCACCATAATTCGCGCGAAAAACCAATAAACCACAAAATTATTTCCTGTCTGAACAGACACCGCCGTGAAAGATTGTATGACGCGAAACTGTTTTTGTTTGATACACAGCTTGATCGTAGCTTGATGGCTCTCTAGAGCAGTAAAGAGAAACTTCGATAACGCTCACGCGAATTAACAACAATGATATGATAATACGATAGTTGTATATTTTTCTGATCTATTTATAGCAATAAACTCTTACAGCAATGAAGTTTAACAAGTATGACTTTATTTGTCTTTTTATCGGAGTGTAATTTTAGATGTAAGGTTTTAAACTCAACGCCGAAATGTTACTGGGGAATAAGATTTGATTTTATATTGTGTGATGTTGAATGATGCAAATTTTTTAATTACTGCTTTTGTTTCATTTAGGTTAATTGATGGATGAAGCAACTGGCAATATAATCTCGTGCCTTCATCTAGAAGATTTTGTCGGTCTATTTCGATCGATATTCATAAGTAACTCCCGAGAAAACGAAGTGTAATGAGTAAAATTCGACGGCGAATAGACAATTAGGGTCCATTATTGACTAAATAAACAATGATGAAGAAGTAAAAATTAAATATCAAGTTTCCATACGATGATGCACGGAAAAGTGCATACTCCTTCAAGTTCCACGTGCACTATATGTGCACGTCTAATGAACGATTTAGGGAAAGACTTTGCCAGGCTAGAAGACGAAAATTGTGACTAGTTTGGATTAACTTTGGTAAACCGCGACGAGTAAGCGGTAACTCTAATCTCAGCAAGAAGGTTTTTGAATAATGTGAGTTGTTCTGCAGAAATAACACGTTTTGACGAAGTACTAATACGCAGGCTGCATACAATTCTATAAGGTTTGTCATCGGGTTTCATGATCTTAAAACAACAATGAAGCTTAAAGCAGTTCGGTGATTATGAGTTTGAAACGGGAAGAATATATGTCAGCAACTATAACTGGTATTATATACCATTATCAATAAAATAAAAAGGTAAAGGATTTTTTTAGCAAGAGCAAAATAGAGCAAGTTCAAATAAAGTGCTTAAATGTACGTACGTACATTAATTTATGTAAGTGATTATGAGGACGATGATATTAAAATAAACAGGTTAATATTTATAAGTTAAATTAATAAATATTAGAGTAGACATTTTCCCAAAAAATAAGTTTCTCGTATACGCCGTACGTAATATCATTACAGAACACTAATAGAAATATATTATGATTCGTAGGACAAAATTAAACACTTTCTGCGAAAGGTTAACTTTGAACACTCGGTCGAGCAATGTCCGTGGGAAAAAGATATGTGAACACTCGACGAGAGAGTTTGCACTCCTCTTTCACACCTCTTACATAAATAAAGGTCAGCAAATTAGTGACTACATGTGGGAACTGGATAATGTTACACGTACATTACATTTATGTAGCCTGTCTTTGTGATCTATTAGATAATAATGGTATTTAAAATCGCATTGGCATCAGTTAACAAAGACCCCCATTACATCTAAGTTGATTGCGTGAAACGTGATTCTTAAATAGAAATCAACGTTTACGTTATAATTTCGAGCATCTATTTATTATATACGAGTATAATGTAAATATTCCAAAAAAGTTTTCTTTTAATACGAACTGCAATGTTCATAATATGGGAAGTTGGGTAATGAAAAATAAGATAATTCAAGTCTGTACATAACCATACTAATATTATTAATTGGCATTTTCGCCCAATTCGAAAAGAATTTCGTGCGTCGTCATTAAATTATTCAATAGTTAATTCCACAGTCTATTTAAAAGTTATGGTATTTAATGATGTAATACGAAATAATGAATATGAGTAAAAGGAAATGAAAATCAAGAACTAGCAAATTTTTATTTTCAATACGTTACTTAAAGAACGAAGAAGAAGTTACGTCGAAATTGTAAAAAATTTTGCATGGTTACTAAGATAAATGTTGCTTTCAATTTGATCAAAAAACGACAGAAATTAATTTCATTATAATTCTTGATTAAATTGTCGGCGACGAACTAGTAAGCGTCGACAATTTATTTGATTTACAACTAGGTATGAGTTTAATGTTTAACTTTTACACAAGTGTTACAAAAACAAACAAGCAATTAATGTCTATTTTCAAGTAATTTTTCTAAGATTCTGGTATCTGTCTATAAACATTCTTCATACATATAAGCAAAGTTGTTATTCCTTAGAAAAAGGTCATTGCATTTTCTGTAGACAACACAACCTATACGAATGGATTGAGATAAGAAAACAATAGAGTGACGTGTGCAATACCCTGACACTTGACCTGGATATATGTCAGCGAGATTATAAATATCTGTATTCAATATTACTTGAAGGATATATCTAAGCTAATATGGAGAATGGAATAAGAACATGGCACAGAACTAGCGATAAAATCAAACCAAAGTACGCATAGTTAGGCAGTTTATATATATATTATTTCTCATATTATATATTTATGTGTCAAAAAGAGGATGATAATATTGTTGCTATATTTCGTTTTAGCAAGCATTGTACAGTGGAGTAGTAGACTAAAAGAGAAGATTGGAATATTCGATGACGGGAAATGTCAATTAAGTTTATCATCGATATTTATATTTACATAAGGGTTTGTCTTGCTTGAAAAACCTTTTCTTTGGCTGTTTTCTAGAGTGGATACGAACTAGCATAATATAAATATAATGCGAAAAAATAAGAACACTCGCCCGTGCCGCGAACTCTAACTTGGTCGTTGTTATATGTAACTTCATTTATTTAAAATCTCTACAACGTAAGGTATGAAACTGTAAAACGAAAGTCTAAAGTCATTAAATAATTCTATATTCACGAAATTAGTATCAGTATAAATCTGGAGGTGCACTACGAGTACGAGAGCACGAGCCCATCCGATTTTTACGAGCAAACACACCCGGGTATGAAGTACAGTAGCATAGGGTTGCTTTAAGGAAAAACTTATCACAATTTTAATCTTAGAAACTTTCAAGTGTATATATATTGTTTTATTAATAAAAATTTACACTAAAAACTTAACCTATGCGACTTCTGAAATAATAAGGATCATTATAGAATTTTATAATATGTTTTAGTTTAGGTAATAAATATGCTATGCATTTTAGATATCTCACCTCCAAAGCATGGTTAGGATTTTGACTTCAGCTAGTGGTTTATTTATATGATATTTGTGTTGTGGATGTTTACTTATTTTAAACTGAAGTTATAGGGAATCCTAGTTTCGGACTAGATGGTTTTCGAAAGTGTCTAATGTTTTATTATACCTTACTTACTAACTTATTCCGAAAATGTCATAAAAATATGTGTAAACAGCGCTAATCCTTTCTTGTTTTGACACGAAATCAAAAACGAAAAATACTTACTTTCTACGAAGATCTACTAATTCTCTAATGAGATCGGATCGACTACACGACATTTACGTTAATATTACAAACAGAAAACTGAGTAAAGTTTCAAAACAAGACTTTAATATCAGATGAGAGATATGAAATAACTGGGGCATAGTTTCAAACAGAAACAACTTTTGTGCAAGATTTCTTTTCGATACGAAAATTTACTTTACAAAAAGTCAGAAATTGCCATTTTAGTGATAACTTTTTACACACTTACATTTGTAAGCTATACAAACACTTAGTAATATAAGATCTAGAATATAAATTATAATAATTAAGTAGTAAAAACATTTATAAATTATAACAAACATTTCTCACCAGTTTTACGCGTGATACAAAAACAAGACAACATTATAACGTTTCTTTTTATTTAGAGGAAAATCATTTTATTGGGAAAAGAAACATGTAACTTTCAGCGCAATTACTTCAATACTGAACGCAAAACAATTCGAGTAAACTACAGTATTCCGATATCACAGCTCCCCGGGACACACACGTGCTTATCAGTTGGCCAATGCTGAAGTGTGTGTAACAATTTGTATTCTATTCTATAGCATTGGTAAGTTTAAAGAGCCAACTTTGCATTCCAAATTGTCACTGAAGTCGCTAACTGATTGAAGGGCAAGCGTCAGAATGACCGTGATGGACAATTTAAAGAACTAGTATACGCGACCGGGTTTGTGCATAAATTGAATCTTATGACTTTTCAATTGAAGCTTTAAAACAATTTAAAGTTATATTTTAAAACTGTCGAAAGCCATTCTATTTCCATAGACTATACCATGTAATAAATATTAGGAAAATACTAAGACTTGTATAAAAATAATAAGTTAAAAGGTTTTCTAAGTGACATGTGACGAGGCAAGACGTCTCTAGGTACTAATTTCTCATATTAAATGTGTAGCGTGGAGTGCACCTAAAGCAGCAACACCACGATGCATTATTCTTATGGTGAAAAAGGGCCACAGACCACCTGAGAACGAGGTATAACATCTTTGTTCACTGCGGAAGTGACGCAACGCGTCTTGGACGCGCCTTGTCAAGGGAATTGACGCGAATCAAGGTGCATTAATGAACATCATCGAGTATGGACGGTGCATGGGCAGTAGTCACCACTTACCATCACGTGGACTACGTGTGTCCATCCTCTCTTACATATTTTTTTTCAATTTATTAAATTTCTATTTACCACCTACTTGGATATAGAGGCATGGATAAATATGCACAAATTTAAAATTAAGTAGGTATTCTTCTTAACGGCACTTTTAATCAATTCAACCATATTTTATGATAAGCTACTTGAGCGGAAGCTTACCAAACAACACAAAAATTATCGCGATCGGAAACATCCTAGTACGCTATAAATACATTTATTGGCCTTTTAAAAATCACTCCAAATGGAGCTTGTTATTAAATATTAAGCAGCTGTGTGTCTCGAGCAGGGTGTGCGCTATTTGAAAGAAAAAACTGTCAGCCCCAGCTGCACATAGCGTGAAGAAATGCAACTGAATAGCTTTCCGATATGAATGCGAAATACGATGATTAGTGCACGACTTCGAGTGTGAATAATAGCGAATATTTCATCTAGTTTTGTTATCCTTGGTACTTCATAATGTGAAAGTTTGCACGTTTGGATGTACGTAAGTCAATCGCGCCTGAAACACTGGATTTAAATGAAATCCGATCGAGAGGTGAATTATGCCTATAAATAAGTTCCTGTGGAACAAAATGTTTATTTCACGCGAGCGAAGCCGCGGCTGTCTCTAGTTACTAATAATTACCTTAAACATTTCTAACTATTCCTTACTAAACTGATTTATTTACACGGTTTTCTATTTTACTATCGACTCCTCCCTGTTGCGCACCAGTGGATACTGGGTACTCACATTAAGTTCACGACTCTGTTATATAATGTAGAGATAGAGACTGCTTGCCAATTTTAATTAATAATAAATCTTAAGTACATTACTTTTAGCAAAATTAAAGTAAAACCGAAATTCTTAAAAAACAGTGACAATTCAATTCGGGTTCATTCCCTGGTATTGGACAGTGGTTCATTGAGAAAAGCAACTAGGTTACCGCAGTCTCATGTATTTTAAAAGTAAAAGCAATTTTGAGTCATTAATATAATTTCAGATAATTACATTTCACTGCTGAGGATCGTAATTTACCAAGAGACGAACCGCGGTATTAGAAAAAGTTATGTCCCAAATAAATAATTTCATGGGTTACCATAGATGCCACGCTTGGACTATGAATTTTTGGCATTTTTCTTGGTTTAATGTAAATTATATGTATGTCTGTATATATACACGCCTTGTTCCCAACGGGGTAGGCAGAGACAATCTTCTTCCACTTGCTACGGTCCTGCCATACGTCTTTCGCTTCTCCCACTTTCATCAATCGTTGCATGCATACTCGTTGGTTTAGAGTACTCTTGACCTGACTTTTTTTCAGAACGCCTCCGATTTGATCGTGAATCGTCATCCTCACCACATGTCCAAACCAGCTCAGCGTCCCTTTCTCAATTCGTGTCACTACATCGTCTTTCACGCCACAACGTAAAAAACACAAAAACAAACGTAAATTATAAAGTAAAGTAAAACCAACTAAAATAATTTAATTTACCTTTTTTTAATAACAAAAATATTATGAAGTTAAGAGAACAAAACATTACATGACCGAGATCATAAAAATATTTGATTGACGAAACGTGAAGGAATCCATCAACAACGCTTCGTTTATGAGTCTAGCTGTACGTACCGATAGTTCTTTTTTTAATATATTTAAATCACATGTCAAGTAAAATCACTCACCTTTCTTATAACTAAATAGTGATTTGAGTTTCGATATCGTCCTCTTTTTCATTTTATTACAAAAAAAAACACAGATCCACTAAACTGTTGTATACATCGGCCTATAACAGACAGAAATACACTCAACACAACGTCCTCAAGTTTTTCAAGCAGTCATAGCTTTTTGCTCCTTTTGCCGCTCTTATTTCCGTGCTACGAAAATAGGCCCAGCGTTACACTTACACCGGCGCCGACGCATCAGTCATAATATACTTACACGCTATGCTTCTAATTAGATCACTATGTTTATACATTTAATAAAACAGATTAAAAATTAAAAGCAGCATACGCGGTTTCACAAATGTAGACTGCCAGTATAGCTAGCAGGTTTTTATCTAGCCCGATGCTTCTCTTATCACTTATATCACGTGCTGAACGTCCAATGATAAAAACTCAAATATAAAACTTTACGCAAAGCACACACACATGCAAGTGAAATACGAGTTTACGACGCGTGACCCACTACAGTACTGAATGTTTACAGTTCAACAAGTAAATGAGATTAGTAAATGAAAAACATTGAGAGTACCGGCCGCTACAATTTCATCCAAAGGACGAGTTCTGATTACACAATTTGGTGGCCGTTTTTATGTAACAGTTCACTAAGTAAACGAGCCTAAATAGGCGGGAACGCCAGCGGCGTCTATTCTTGGGCGTGTTTTCAACGCAACTGAGCACGATACACGCTCAACGCACGAGAATAATAGACATGGTCTCCGGTCTGATAAAAAAATTGTTATAAACCACGATCCCTCTTCCGTTAACAAAATCCCGTTTCCGTCCGAGCATAACCGAGCGGCGAAACAGAATGGATGCAATACATAGAAGACCTCGTTAAACAATTTCACCGGTGCGATGGTGACAACACCGGAGACAACGTATCCGTTGCGTCGTTTTAAAAATGGCCTTAATGAGTGCTACTTTCGGGAAGAGTCCCGATTGAGAGAACGGGCTGCACATAAATCAAATGGGTGCGAAGGGTAGCTACATAGAGATCTCTTAGTAGGGGTGAGCGGGAGCGAGTATGCCCAAAAAAAATTGAAAGGACTTAGGAATTCATTCCTGCAACAATTTTGCTTCAATTATACTAGAGAAATTCTCATCACGCTTCTTACGAGTAGTATTTTTGAATAATAAATGGAGCCTCATAAAAATATGACATTTTTGGAAATACGAAAGGAATAACGACGACGACGAAAGGTTTATGATGTATTTCAAATGATGTTATATAAGCTTCATATTTTTAAATAACATAATTCTAATTTTATTATTATAATATTTATCAAGATATGTCATATAATATTCCATCAATATAAGAATGCATAGAGAAGCTACATACAATTAAAAAACCAATTAAAATATTGTTTTCACCACTTAACATGATGTCTCAATGTTGCTATCCAATAGATTAACAAACGCAGAATACTTATTGCAGATACCGCAAATATCATCTGTTGTTTGGTAACAAATATTTCAAACAAGATAAGTAAATAAGCCAAAGACCGATCTTGTGTTATGTGCAAGAGAGAACGCAACACTAGAGAAATTACTTAAATGTGATACGAAATGCTAACGTATACATCGTCGAACATAATACTTTTAAAAGGTTTTTGCTTATATGCACGAAAATGGATAGTATAACAAATACGATACCGAAAAGGTGAGAGCAACGTGTTATGAAATATAAAACGACGTTAATAAAGTTACAAGTTTGTAAAGCTCAGCATGTACTGGTTTATCCATTGTCTAATTATATTCATTGGTGTGATGGTAAGAAGTGAAAGAGAGCGCACTTGACCAATTCAACCAATTTCTGTTGCCGCAGCATCAAACGCGGCGGCGCGGGACGAACCGCTGCGTCACACTCGAATGAACTCTCACATACGTCTAATAAATGGACTTGGGGTTATACAAGACTTCTGCAACTTTACCACAATCCCACACAGAATATAAAACTGTAATTAGAAATATATGCTAATTATACATTAATAAAGCCAAATCATCGGTTAATAATCAATATGTCGTAGTATTAGAATAAAATTTATAAAGGTAAGAAAAGCAATTAGTTTAAAAATACAAAATTAATACCATGTATGAGTTCAAAGATTCAAAACTTATTCGGATCAAAATCCCCAAAATAAGCACTTGAAACAAGTACAGCACTGGACAGATATATCATAAGCTTTTTATTTATTAATATAGGTAAACTGCTGTAAATACACAATTTAAATATAGACAAAAACATAAAAAATATAAAAAAAAACATGATGGTGATATCATCGTGGGTTTTTAAAGTCCTATCTATTTCGTCTATATCACGTTGTATTCTAAAACCTAGTAATAATTATAGTCCCTGTTTAATCCATCAGATCAAGTGAGCTATGGTTTTTGTACCCTGTATTGGCCACATATTTTGAAACTTTTCGTTTGTAGTGACTAACTGAGTTGACTCAGCCTATTTTCATCCAAATTTCCGAGACTCGTGTACACGAACTAATCGCGGACCTATTTCGCATATCCACTTGTGTGGCTTAGATACGATGCTGCATAAAGGTCCCAACGATTATTATTAAAATTCAGTGTGCAAAACTTCCATCGATTTGTCAGTTTTATGATAATAAAAATGTTCCATTATTCAAACTGTTAACAAATTAGTCAGGACAGCACAAATTACGGAAGTAATTAAAGTGATTTAGGCAGCCAGGCATTCTAAGATATAATTGTACTACACATCCATTGCATCTACACATTTATGCTGCTCAGCCAAATAGGACTAACCATGCGTGTGGACGGATTAGCATTTAAAATCCAAGAAATAAATACTATACATTTCTACGGTCGGAAATACGGAAGGGTCGCCATACATTCTTAAACTAACATCACTCAATTTAAATGGGTATCATACAAAACGTATCCAATATACTTCAAAATGTACGTGTATATACATGATAGCAACACTGCATAATGTAAGTTAATGTAGGTATAAAGATGATTATCTTTATACCTACATTAACTTACATCATTAATCATGACAAATGTAAAAAATTTCTATTTTGATGTCCACTAAATTCACTCCTGAGGTTTTTTCTGATATATAAAAAGGTAATAATCATAAACAAGGTAAAGTATAACACTTAGAGTTTACATATTTTAATATCCTAAATAACTTTCAAACTCTTAGTTTGTATGCGTTTTATGATAATAAAAATGTTCCATTATTCAAACTGTTAACAAATTAGTCAGGACAGCACAAATTACGGAAGTAATTAAAGTGATTTAGGCAGCCAGGCATTCTAAGATATAATTGTACTACACATCCATTGCATCTACACATTTATGCTGCTCAGCCAAATAGGACTAACCATGCATGTGGACGGATTAGCATTTAAAATCCAAGAAATAAATACTATACATTTCTACGGTCGGAAATACGGAAGGGTCGCCATACATTCTTAAACTAACATCACTCAATTTAAATGTGTATCAAACAAAACGTATCCAATATACTTCAAAATGTACGTGTATATACATGATAGCAACACTGCATAATGTAAGTTAATGTAGGTATAAAGATGATTATCTTTATACCTACATTAACTTACATCATTAATCATGACAAATGTAAAAAATTTCTATTTTGATGTCCACTAAATTCACTCCTGAGGTTTTTTCTGATATATAAAAAGGTAATAATCATAAACAAGGTAAAGTATAACACTTAGAGTTTACATATTTTAATATCCTAAATAACTTTCAAACTCTTAGTTTGTATGCGTTTTTATGATAATGTGAAAAGAATACAACAAATGTCTAAAAAAAATTAGAGCAAAGCAAGCAAATGAGATCTAATCTGCAGAACAATTTGAGAACGAAACGACCAATGTTATCTTCAAGATGCGAACAAAAAGCAAAACGTGCTACGTAATTACAACAGTTTATGTACAGCAAAAGCTTCATCATGTTTTTATCATAAATAGTGAGCCCCGTATATAGTAATTTAACCGTACATGGTAGGTACGTGCATTAAGTTACATGCATTTTGCGTACGTCACAGCACAAACGATGTGAAATATGTTAACACTGTGGTCTAACAAGATTGCTTATACAAAAGTCATCGACGTATCCGAAACAAAGAAGTAAATACACGGAAACCACGTTCTTTCTCTCCACTTATGTGCGATACCTTTAAAGAAATGTATTGTGCGTCGTAATATATTTAAGAAGAGTGAAGGAATTTCACATTTAAATAAAAAAAAGGACAGTAAGCCCTATAAATGTAACACTGCTCAGCAAATTCATTTAGTTTTGGATCAAAATCAAAATTGTTAGTCTTCAAAAAGAGTAACTATCGTATTATAGAAAACACGTAGGCACTTACTTGTCCCCTTTCCGAACCTGTAAGTTGCAGTGTAACAAGCACGAGACAACGGAGCGTGGATTAGTAACTGTGGCTTGGTCATCCAAGATGAACGAGAGGAACCGACATGGTCGCCCTGACTTAGAGTAACTTTATCTGATGGTAAGATTGTGAAAGTATCGTCTACGTACCGCTTGTAGAACTTTGGATTTATGAGAGAACTATGAAGGGCTTTCTCCTCAAAGGCTTCCATGAATATACGAGAATGGGAGGGAGATACAGGTAAGCCCATCGCCACACCATCTACTTGCTTGTAGAACTTTTCCTTCCATAATAATACCTTCCATAATATATATCATATTACAAAAACTCAGATTAAACGCGATTTAATCCTTAAATAAGACTCAGAAGTCCGAAATGCTCAGAGACACTCGCGATCAGCTGTTAAACGAGACTCACGTTCTTCATCGGTTTCTTGAGCACACATACAAGCTCTGCTATCCGAACGGCTGGGTTTCAGTTGACGCTACACACGCCATATTCTCCAAGGCCTACCTACTAGTAATTTTCAGTGTTTTACTAATTTGATAGGAAGAGTTTCAACAGAGTAGTTTTCAAAATCAAGAGTCCTTAATGTATGTATGTATGTATATATTCAAGCCTTGTTCCCAACGGGGTAGGCAGAGACAATCTCCTTCCACTTGCTACGGTCCTCACATACGTCTTTCGCTTCTTCCACTTTCATGCATGCATCTTCGCATGCATGCTCGTTGGTTTAGAGTTGACCTGGCGTTTTTTAAGAACGTCTCCGATTTGATCGTGAAATGTTCGCCTAGGTCTTCTTCTCCCGACTCCAATTAAAATGTTTGGAAATATGTATATTCCATGTACAGATTTAGTTAAGTTCGAGTTTTAACACTGAACACTGAATATTCTGCCTACCTCGTGATGAATTACGATATATGGTGCTAAAATAAACTGTGTTAAAATAACTCCACTAAAAAAAATTAGAAACTAGCTCATCTTTGAAAAGCAAATCTTTATTTTTTGTCCAGAACAATATAAAATTTCTCCAGTAACTAAGCCATGCTTGGGAATTTAAGTATTGCAATGTAAAATGTGATAAAAGAAAAATCAGACGCCGTACATGACACTGCTACAATCTGGTTTCACAATGAGCTCGCCGCGTCTCCGAATCAGGCAAAGCTATCGAATATTATGCATTATGCAACAGATGTAAAAATAAATATTGCGACTCGATCGCTCAACGCTTGACGGCAAAGATTAATGTTTATAAGGTTATATTAAAATTCAAATATAATATACCGAATATTTGTGTTACTGCAAAATTTTAAGCAAATTTAGAGTCGTAAAATATGGTTAGTAACTTATTTCTCAAAAGTTTTTGTACTGAAAAGAACACAGTCTTCAAGATCCGTACAAAGTTCTTGAAAACATTAACAGCCAACAACAGTTATTACAACTATTTTACATGTCCAAGCATTAAACTTATTGTTGAGGCTCCTTCTCTACCTAGGAGTCGTCTTGGTACCACGCTCTCACCTATCTCTGCCGTCAATCAGCAGTGCAACCACGGTGGAGTTCCGGAGTTGTAAACAATTCTGTGAAATAGTTTAAATATAATTCTTAAGAGAAAGAAAAGGGGATGAACATGTCAATATTGACGTTACAAAAATGGGAACTAAAATATAACAGAGATATAATAGAGTTCATGTATACACTGACATTTTGTTAGTTCATAAAAAGATATAAACAGTGTTAAAATTTAACAGAAACGATAATAGAGTAGATAAAGCAATGGATTTCTATCTATGAATGAATGTCTAGTAAACAATAGTGCCCACGATGTAGTAAGGCAACAGGTGGCCAAACTCGATCGGAAGATCGGAACGTGTGTGGGCGAAGCAGCCCGAAGGCTCATTCATTATCAACCTGACGCGACACGTTGAGTATTTTTAAAAGCAGTAACCACCCACAGATAGGGTCACTTGCATTACCATTTCGTATGAAGTCATTCTGATATCACTTTTAAAATACAATATTCGTTAAACTTACACGTAAATTATATTCTACTCATAAGACTGATATTCAAGGTAAATTGAAATACTCGTACATATACATAGTTTTCAACGGCTTGCCGTACATACGTAGGTGTTGGTAGAATTTAATGTTTTAATATTTTGTAAATTGCCATAAACGACAACAACATATGCGATAACGCTTTAAATTATTTTATACGTTTTTGAATTGAACCACTTTGCAGGTAGGTGCTATTACATATTCTGTGTTACTACTATGGACTGGAACACACATACGCGTGTGTCGGTTAAACTGGAGAAGATCTGGCTGAAGCGAAAACCCTTTGGCTTTGTATCAGGTCTTTAGTCTCTCACGTCACGAATCTATAGAATTACGCAGTCTATGGGGTGCAATGGGTTCAGATGTGAAATGGACAATGATCAGTCTTCAGCTCTTATGAAACATTGTTATCGAGCCAGATTTGAGATGCCTTGTGACAAGGAGCAGTCTTTCTGGAAAGTCCACAGTACATTTTTGCAACATAGAGTCTTGATAAACTTTGGTCGAAAGCTTAACACATTTTTAACAAAAATTTGAAGTCTTAAAAATTTGTGGCAGCTCCATAACCACTTTGTGCAAAACAATCACTGCAATTCTGTTTACTTTAAATGTGTTTATAATTGAATCTTTCAACATCAGAGGAACACGCTACAGTAGACAATTAATTGCTAAAGTAATATGTACATAGGTCAACGTATTATTCAGCTTTTAACATATTCTTTCACATAGCAATTTGTATCTTCTTCATTTGGGTCTCACCTTTACAACCAGTTCCCTTAAATAAATGCCGTCTTTGTTTTACTCCGCACACGAACATACATATGCAATAACATCTTATTATCGGACAAAAATAAGAGATAAAAGGTCTTATTATCTTAACACATTTTAACATAAAGCAAAATGAAAACATGTTCTTAAATGACTACAATCTTCAAGAGCAAAATTTAGTTTAACATCGTAATTCTATTCGTTTTAAAAAATGTGCATTTATTGTCATCAAATACAATTGCCCACGTAACAACCTACAATTATTGGTGTTGAGAAAGACGCGTTATGCGTTCAGACTTATAAAGAACACGCGGTTATAAATGACTTGCACAAATGTTTATATATAATGGCAAATACGTGACTATAATCTACGTTGGATTATCATAAACAAGTAATTCTACGTAAGCGGCGCAGCTTAACTAGACTTGTGTTCTTTGTTTGTAAGTGATCATCAAAATGGCGAAATCAATCAATCTGTCTGGTCAATCATAATCATTACAGCCTGTCACAATTCCACTATTGAACTTTCTCAAACATTCCCATAAAACTGAACTGAACTTCTGAACTTCTGAACCACTTGCCTCTGTCATTTACCACAACACTTTGCAGAGCTTCACTCCCTCTTAAGAGGCCTCGTCTTACACCGCCTTTGCCTGTACGAGGCTGCCAGTCGAGAACCTCTCTTCACCAAGGCTTATCAGTTCTATGAGCTAAGTGTCGGCAAGCAACTGTCACTTCAGTTTGTTAATACGTAAGGCTAAGTTGTTTACTAGTTCTAGCTAAACATTCAATATCGCACAGAAACAAAACCATCGAAGAACTTCAGTGCTTTGATATTTCGGAAGTCACTCGAGTAACTTAGAAAATACTGTACTGTGGACTGCCCGAAAAATACGAAGTCGAAGGCTTCCTCGATGCAGTGTAAATTCTAGTTTTAAGAATAAGAACCAATCATAGTAAAAAGAGGTAGAGGAGTAAATAGAACTGAAGAGGATTATTTTTAGACACAAACATCAAAATGATAAATAAACGAGATCTAATATTAAAAAATCGTTAAGAGTAATGATCACTAATGCATTTCTATATTTCGAAACATGCTCGTGTATCTATAGGCTATATCACGTATAGTCTGACTGATGAATCGAACAGAAAAATGATTAATTGAAACTATGCTTTTGACTACCATTCTTTTTAGATCAGATATTTATACCATAATAACCAACCTGTTCTATTTAGAAGTGATAGAAGTGTGCAATTGGAAACGTAAAAAAAATCCCTGTTATATAATGAATGCATTACAAATTGTTCTAATCAACAATATTCAACAACAAACAGGTTTTGACAGAAAATTTGATAAATCACAGAAGCATTAAGGCCCAAAGCAGTTTCATACAATTCACGCTTTTTAGTCGATCTAACTTAGAAAAAAATAACAGATATGAAATATTTGGTATTTTTTGTCAATTTTTGTTAGGTTTTTAGTGAGTGTCAGTGCACTCTCTATTAGAAAATGAGGACATAAACCACCGCGCTAATCTCAATTGCTAATGATTTTAAAAATTCCTTTCGACATATATTTAGTCTGTAAAGAATCTGATTTCTACTGCCAGGATTCGAAATTTAAGCAGTTTATTTGTCAATTTACAGATAAAAATAAAACTGAAACAAGTACAATTAACCAGTATTATTAATGACATTTCTTCGTTTTTTCATCTATACAAGGATATTCGTCAGGAATGCATATTTAATTATTGCATATACATTGCATCTTACATCATACATAAACATATTTTTTTTCAAAAAAACAACTTTTTATCAGCCTTTTATCAGTCGGCTGCTGACCGCAGCGATGACAATGGCAGGATTGGATGCAATCGCTTTGCTCCACTAGAGAGTAAGCGGTCGCAGTACTAAACACCTTTGCACCTTAAAGGATGCTTTGTTATAAATCTGAGACGGTTCTCTCACCTGTACCTTGCCGTGTCTCCGAGGTAAACGAAGAGGAACTTACATGGCCGGCCTGACTTAGCTATGTAAGGTGTAACGCCATGGCGTTTTGGTCGGTGCCAGCACGAAATAACTCGTTGATACCCCCGTTAAGGATTTCTCCACGTATAAAAAACATTTTCTTTACTCTTCTTTTTCAACATTCACGGGATGAGATGGCGTGGCAGATTATCTGTCGTCTACCACACTATTTCCTATCATTAGACCTAAGTCGATAGTCCAAACGGAGATAATCTTTAGGTATAGTGCAAATTTTATGTTTATTAATGTAATAGCATATCAATAGGAAAGTTATTTTTTAGTGCCTAAAAATTCTATATTCATAAATACTAAAATATTTAATGGTATGGTAGCTCTGGTTTGGCATCCGAACTATATCTGTAACTTTTGTTTTTGAATTTACTATAACCACATTAGTGCTTGCATTATGATGATGACTTTACTATTTTCACTCTGAGTGACAGGTGAGTTTATTAGCCTATTTATGTTCACAGCTGGACATAAGCCATTTCATAACCTAGGTGCAGTACTTGGATGGTTGGTTACCCACCGCAGTTATAATCCACATCACAGACAATGTGATTATGAATTCGACAAATTCTAATGGATTCTCAGTCATCGATCGGAAGTCAGGGTCACGTTGGTTATCTAGCGGGTGCATAACGTGAAGGCGAAGTGTACTTTACTTTTTATTTGTGGGAGGGGCGGCAAACGAGCAAGCGGTTCACCTAATAATAAGGGATTACCGACGCCCTCAAACATCTGCAACACCAGAGGTGCTGCAAGTGCGTTGGCGACCTTTAAGGGTATTTGTGAGATGGGAGGGAGGATGAGGAGGGGGATGGGGAGAGGGAGTGGGCCTCCGGTTACCTCACTCACCGAACGAAACGTAGATGCACAAGATGCATCTACTTCACGCCGGTATTCTGCGAGGTCATGGTACCAACCCGGTCGAGCCGGCCCATTCCACTACAGGACATGGGTTTCTCCCAGAAGAAGGATTTGCCATAATCGCCACGATCAGCTAGCGGAATGGCGATCGCAGTACCAGACTCCTCGCACCTTAGACGCTGCTGCCCGTCTTCTTAATTTTGGTCTATTTTCAACGCTTTTCCATTAGTTGCTTTGTACGATACCCACGAGAAGAAAGGGAGTGGCAGATTCTTACACCCATGCCACACCGCAGTGCGGATACCTAATTTATTTAACATCATGTCTACTCACGCTATAATTTAAAAACTAGTGTAATTTTAATGCTAATTTGAACATGTGTCCGATGGATATGATTATATTTATAGCTTAAATATTTGTTGCACCTTTAGAACTCTACCTCATCTCTGTTAAATCTTAATGATGAAGGTTTGTGTACATGTATACAAATCCTTATGAATACCTTGTTCATTACTTGAAAGATGTAATTATTAACACTACATACATGTTCTTTGTCGCATATTTGCAGGTGCGAATTACGAGCAAATAAACCCATAAATAGACTCCGAGCTTTTTAAAACCTTATTGCCTCTTATAAACCACCGTGTTACCTTCCTAAAAATAAATAACGGTCTCCATCTGATACAAGAGTATAAAGCCATTAAGTTAGGTATGCGCAAAGTGGGCGAGTGACGAATCCTACGCAATATAACGAGATGATATACTGGTATGTACTTAGCTCTCACAACTAATTAGCTATTTTTGTTTGCACTTTAATGTTATCTGTTACCGCTTATTTATACATTATTTTTAGCAGCAGCATGGCGGTCCCTTTTCCATAGTACTTTTTAGTCTTTATTAATGAATTACGATATGATAACTGTGTAGCTTAGCGATCTGTGTACCTGATTACAGTAACTTAGATCCCGAATTCACCTCTCAAACGATTCTATGGTAAAGAAATCCTACAAATGTCATTCACTCACGTTATTCGTCCATTCAACCATCATCCAGTACTAAACTGTATAAAAACCAGTGTCTTGAGCAATGTATGGTGATAAGGTGAGTGAGTATTTTAATATATATCTCATATCGTAAACATAATAAAAGAACATCCTTGGTTCAGATAATAACATTCATCATACAATTTGTGATTCCCGTTATCGGAAATGCGACGTAAATTTCAGCTTCGAAGGTCCTGCCTTATGCCCACAGTATCTAAGCTATTGGGCCGTTAATTTTGACTGATTAAATAGTTTAAAACGATTCCTCTCACTATGATCAGTTTTAGAAAATAGTTTCCTATTACAAAGCTTCTTACTTTTTAACTTGTTACAGTCCGGTTATATAATCAAGATATCAATTAAAGAACTTTTTCCTTAACTAAAATCCTAATAGATCGTCTATTCTACGTTCGTAAATTTAAAAAGAATACCTAACAGATTATACAAACGGCCAAAATTGCTTATTTCACGGCTTGATCACAATCACGCAAACTTCCCAATCTCTATTATATTATTTAAATTTAATTCGTGATCTTTATTACTGACCATTTTAGCGGCACAGCGTACCCGCCTATGTGTCGTGGGTCGTCGGTTCGCATCTCAACAAAAGTTTGCGCATCACACTTCATATGATTCGGTTTCGTGATACGGCATCAGACCCTTTATCTTATTCTATCACACAAGGCATAATATTTCCATCGGATACGGTAAAGTCAAGAAAAATAAATGCTCTTTTTTACACACATTACACATTAATAATTTCGACAAAATTATATCCCTCGCAGATGAATTCTTTCGTTTTGGTAATTGAAACTGGCCATTCAAATTTTCGAAGTCAGCGGGTAGGACATCATCAACTTTTTTGTAACTTTATCATAGCAGTAGATAATTCAATAGATACAAGACCAACCTTTATCAACAACAGACATAAATTAAAAAAAGTATATTTTTGATTTTCAATGTTTCATATGTTTTAAATACTTTGTTCAGTGGCATAGTGCCTTCGTTCATTAAATCCAATTTAATGAAATATGGCAACGATTCATTACTCTATAACTTAAAAGAGTTACTGAAGCTTAACGAAAATTTTGCACTGATTACAAATTATAAAGCTATACATTTACACATAAATACGAATGAACTTTGATGATAATGACCCATTCCGAATAGAATCAATGGTAACATTGAAATAAAATTTAGCGAAACCGCCTTGGTTATAAAAAAGTATTCGCATGAGAATACCAATAATATTAGTGTTATTCTTACAATAATGGCCAGTTAGAAAGGACGAGAGTTAACGTTATCGAATCTGTTAATAGTGGAGGTACTACGAACGATGCAGAATCAAGGGTAAGATTTTATAACTCATATGGGGTTTTGGTATTGCGACACTAGATGTCATAATCTACACGAGTGTCGCAATCCCAGCTTATGCAAAATAAATAAATGCAAATTATCGAACTACAATCTTGCAACATTAAACATTGAGGATGGTGCGCTATGCGAATGTCATATGAAATATCTTGTAATAAAATATCTAATATCGATTGATTTTTGAGACTAATTCAATACTAAGACCACCCAACGGATGAAACATCCTCCAAATAGGCAGATTCATATAACATATATTTTCGAATATTTCTCGCATTCCCTATAATAATTCTTTACCATAACGTTCTCAAATGCATATTATTACAAATGTGAAAGTTTGTATGTTTGAATGTTATCGGTCAATCACGTCACACCATACCTAAATGACTGAACGAATTTTAATCAAGTTTGGCTGAGAGGTAGATTATCTCATGGAATAAGACAGGTTATTGTTTATCTTGACCCAGAATTTACTTAGAACATAATTTATGATTACGCGGGATAACTTGCGGATAGCCTATCAGTAATTTATGAATCGTAAACTTCAGTAAAACGTTTTGGCTTCACCAATTTTCACCTTTTGTGATCCAAAACTTATGGTTCAGGGTCAGGATATCTTGCTCCCAGCTCCGGAAACTTGTTGTATTAGTTATAGCTAAGGTGGCATAACGTCCAGTATATTCGGTACTGTTATTACTGTGTCCGTGCATATTCTGGATAAAATATAGCTATCATTAAAATCGTTAAACTTCAAAATATCTGAAAAAAGATGATTCGCACCTCTTTCTCTATTGTACAATTTGCTTTAAAATAAAATAAAACTAAACAAATCTTAAATTTAATTTAGTATACATTAGACCTACATACATAAAAATCCATGTTGTTGTTTGTGATCTAAGGAACTAATGGGTAACTTGAACATGCTATTTACGATGAGTAAGCTCTGCAACGTTTTAAGTTCCACGTGGTCAAAACTTGGATGTGTCATAGCTTTCGTCAATGTTATGAAATTATTTATATCTTCCGTTTTGTGTTTTCGAAGGCTTGTCGCTTTGGTCCCCAATAGCGGCCCTAGAGCCCAGTACTCATTACTTTAATGAGGCAAAGAGAGACTTGGAAACAATTGCAATAGGTCGTGCTAGTCAGTATAGTCTAACAAAAGCTTATTTTAAAATAGCCGTCTTTTTACTTGATGAAGCGCGAAGTAAGCTTCTTTTATGAATTTGGAAAACGTACATCACGCTGCAACTAGATAGATACTATATGTTGTGAGTCAATGTGACAACTTCACTGGAGAAGACCACGTTCTCGCAATAGGTAGGTAGGTAACAGCGTAAGGCTTCCGAGTTTCGTCTATTGATTGACAAGGACACATAACATCCTGCAGCTTACAAACTAAAGTGTCGATTCGACCAAGTGATAAAAAAAGGATAACAGTGAAAGTTTACGGAAGTGTGTGACGTACCGCTAGCTAAACTAACTGTGTACCAAGTACCAACAAAAACAGTAACAACGGATATGTGCCATAAGTTTTATAACGTAGACGTGCATGCGTACCAAACAACTTGTGCTTGTACTCATAGTACAGACCTCTTTGAAGGTATGACGTAATACTGTGTGTCATTGCATAATATTAATTGCGTATACAAAACATTGCGTAACTCAAAATTGTGTTGCCTGTAAAATATAATGTGCAAAAAAAAACGTTGCATCCGTAAACTGATCTTCTACGTACATTTAATATTAAAAAATGTTTAGACATCAAACTTATCTTTTATCTTATGTATTGCTAAACAAACATTTCCATGTTTTAAAATCTACATAAATAGATACGTTTGTGTAATTATAAATGGATATCATAAACATCCTAATTACTATCCCTAGCCACCTGCATTCATCAACTTCCCGCAACACTATGCAAGTCGTCGATATATATTGCGGGGGGCCGTCCTAGCATGCGTTGGCCTGTACGAAGTACCAAGTTGCCACTCGAGAAACTTTCTTCCTGAAAGGTTGTCAGTTCTGCGAGCTATATAACTGGCCCATTGCCACTTCAGCTTGCTGATCCTGATAACTATGTCGATTATGGCTCCATATGACATCCTACATTTTGTCTTTAAAGTAACAGACTTTTTACTAAGTTCTACACAAGACAAATTGTAGAAAATAGCCAATTTTAAATAAAAAAAGAGGTTAAAAGCGTTTGGTAAAGCTTTTTGGGGGTTCCGTACAACTATCATTCAAAAAGTATTATTATCATGCCACTTAGATCTGGTAAATGTATTCAATTACCAATTTACATAAATTTCACTATTATTGTTACTTTTATTTTTTAATAATCGATATATCCAGATTAAAGTCGGTTATATGCACTATAATTTATATATGTATTTAGTAATAGAGTTAACTAAATTAATAATTACTTACCTTCGTAAATCTCCATATCGAGTCCAGACACAAAATCAAAAGTTTTCAAAAACGTTTCTATGACGACCCATGATAGCTTGTCCCTTGACAGGTTGACAGGTTTTACCACAGAATAAGGTTCTATAGTCAAACGAAAAACGGAAGTTTCATAAAATTTATCTCTATGCTATCTATGCTAAGGTTTCATAGCGTTACAACAAACATGTTCTAAGATTACAGATGATGTATTAGTTTACTAACAATAAAACTTCAACTTAAATTAAGGTTTTTCTTTTACGAGTAGATTTCTTCAACACCACGCAACAAGGTTTGTTTTAATTTTTGTTAATTTGGACAATATAAAAACATTAGAAAGGTAATAAAAAGATTTTGATTCCTCTTTAATTTACAGTCAAAGGTTTTTTTCCAACATTCGATGTAAGTAACATACCTACACAGTAATTATTCACCTGCTTCCAGCAGAGCTGCCACTTTTGTTTAAGCGGTGAGCACTAAGTTTTTATTCTATGGCTATCTATATATCTACATAATCTATATATAACACTAGATCTAGCGGAAGAAAAATTAAATAAGTTTTAAATTATTCGCCTGATTTACACGAATTTACCCCGCTGAGTAACCACCAAAGAGTAGAGCTTTTTACAAAAAGAAAATGAACAGACTTATATGTGCGAAATTGTGATTTAGATTTAATCTTTGAATAACAATTAGATTTTTAGTTTTACTTGTCAGATAAAACACCAAAATATCAATTTATATTCCTTAGTTTGATCTATCATAAAATGAGACTTGGCACGTATAATAAGAGTTTTAAGTAAAAGGAATTTTCAAAAGTTCTTCTTGTTCCTGTTTATTTTTTAATAATCGATATATCCAGATTAAAGTCGGTTATATGCACTATAATTTATATATGTATTTAGTAATAGAGTTAACTAAATTAATAATTACTTACCTTCGTAAATCTCCATATCGAGTCCAGACACAAAATCAAAAGTTTTCAAAAACGTTTCTATGACGACCCATGATAGCTTGTCCCTTGACAGGTTGACAGGTTTTACCACAGAATAAGGTTCTATAGTCAAACGAAAAACGGAAGTTTCATAAAATTTATCTCTATGCTATCTATGCTAAGGTTTCATAGCGTTACAACAAACATGTTCTAAGATTACAGATGATGTATTAGTTTACTAACAATAAAACTTCAACTTAAATTAAGGTTTTTCTTTTACGAGTAGATTTCTTCAACACCACGCAACAAGGTTTGTTTTAATTTTTGTTAATTTGGACAATATAAAAACAAAGATATATAAAAAAAATTAAACAATAATAAAATAAGTAAATAGACACGAGGTTACCTAAGAAATAACATTAATAAAATTATGAAGATAACGTTATAAAGATTGTGAACTTTTTCTAATAAAAATGGATAACCATGTCTCGTTTCTCACTATGATTGTATTTAAAGAAAATTTTGAAAGCGCAATAAAATAACCGAGTTGATTAATATTAAAAAACCAAGTATTAAATATTTATGTAATAAAAGGAATTTTCAAAAAGTTCTTCTTGTTCCTGTTTATTTTTTTAATAATCGATATATCCAGATTAAAGTCGGTTATATGCACTATAATTTATATATGTATTTAGTAATAGAGTTAACTAAATTAATAATTACTTACCTTCGTAAATCTCCATATCGAGTCCAGACACAAAATCAAAAGTTTTCAAAAACGTTTCTATGACGACCCATGATAGCTTGTCCCTTGACAGGTTGACAGGTTTTACCACAGAATAAGGTTCTATAGTCAAACGAAAAACGGAAGTTTCATAAAATTTATCTCTATGCTATCTATGCTAAGGTTTCATAGCGTTACAACAAACATGTTCTAAGATTACAGATGATGTATTAGTTTACTAACAATAAAACTTCAACTAAAATTAAGGTTTTTCTTTTACGAGTAGATTTCTTCAACACCACGCAACAAGGTTTGTTTTAATTTTTGTTAATTTGGACAATATAAAAACATTAGAAAGGTAATCAAAAGATTTTGATTCCTCTTTAATTTACAGTCAAAGGTTTTTTTCCAACATTCGATGTAAGTAACATACCTACACAGTAATTATTCACCTGCTTCCAGCAGAGCTGCCACTTTTGTTTAAGCGGTGAGCACTAAGTCTTATTCTATGGCTATCTATATATCTACATAATCTATATATAACACTAGATCTAGCGGAAGAAAAATTAAATAAGTTTTAAATTATTCGCCTGATTTACACGAATTTACCCCGCTGAGTAACCACCAAAGAGTAGAGCTTTTAACAAAAAGAAAATGAACAGACTTATATGTGCGAAATTGTGATTTAGATTTAATCTTTGAATAACAATTAGATTTTTAGTTTTACTTGTCAGATAAAACACCAAAATATCAATTTATATTCCTTAGTTTGATCTATCATAAAATGAGACTTGGCACGTATAATAAGAGTTTTTAAGTAAAAAAAGGGCGCTAGTAGTCTTGAAAAGCGTTAGTTATATCTCTGAAATCGCTAAAGTGGCAACTCTGGCTTCCAGTAATCTTGTTGGCTTCTGGCATTCGGCATAGAGATGCGCTTTACTCTTTATAAAATCGGTAAGAATTAACTCTAAATTATGTTTATGTTTTGATGTTATTTAGTTAAATATTCATTTTTTGGATAAAATCAATTTTGAAGAATCTTTTTGGTGCGTTGTTCAGAAACTGCGAAGTAGTAGAAGTAAGCAAAATTTTATGTATGTTTGTTGACTTTTAAGATATCAGATAAAATATTACGGCATTTCGTCCGTTAGTATTGGCTTGGCTGACAAACGTGATAGAGAGCGCGTTAAGAGATGGGTCTTTGATATCATCTATACCCTTATCATGTATCCATCTCCTATGGAAATTTTCCTCTTTACTTTTCCTGATATTTCAATTGTACTAAACACCGCAACTCACTCTGTACGTGTTTATGCTTTGTATGTGCATGTATGCAACATTATTAAAATTATTACAAGAATTAAAAACATTAACATGTTTGTTATCCTGATAAAAATACCTATTATTATTTATTATAATAAAATAAAAATGTAAAAGTAGCAGCCTGTAAGCGCCCATTACTGGATAAATGCCTCCTTCCCAAATATTTGAGTGGGTTTTAGAGCCAGGAAGGGTCCGCCTCGCTACTCCGGTGTGGGTTGGCGGACTTAATATGACCTCGAAATAATATTGCTTATTATTTCTTATACATGCAGGTTTACTCGCGATGTTTTCCTTTACCACCTCCACGTAGTAAATACAGCACTTAAAATTACTATAAATAATTTTAAAGGTGCCAACACGGGAGATCGAACCCAAGTTAATCGCACTCTATGAAACTAAAACGAGGGTCCTGACCACTAGGTAACTTTATAATATACATAAAAACTAACGCCTGGATTTCTACTTGGCACGATTAACCATGGTCTAACTAACAGTTCAATTTTCGTCTCTCCGAAAAATATGACATGACCGATGGTAAGTCTCTTCACCGGATTTGCTCTAGGATATTGCCATGAATTTTCAAGGCTTTTCCCCTCTTACGACATCCAGGGGAGGAAAGTAAAAGGCACATTCGAACGCCACTACCGCACGGCTCGAATTATTTCTAGAATTTAGAATGATTTCTAATATACACGCAACTAATTCACATAGAAATAAAACTGTTGTTTAAATATTTTTTTCACGCTCAATATAATTTTTATTATGAACCTGAAACGGGTGCTTAACGCACACCTGTGGTCAAATCCTGATGTCATAGTTAACGCGGTTACCCTCTTTGTGGTTAAAAGTGCTAACAGTATTTTGAAGTCAGCTTTTCTTGGGATTAACTTTATTTATTAAACGATCCCAAGCAGGCAAACCGTCTTCTCTAGTAAAATTTGTATTTTTTTTTAATTTCAATATCCTCACGAATCATCTTTGGTAGGAATCGGTGTTTGCTAGGATTTGTGGTCTAACAAATCTGATGTAATTGTTGGGACAATCTAGAATATGATCACAGACTCCAGACTTCCTAGAGCGTCGATGTTTGATATCAGCTATATGTTTCTTTTAGCCGGGTCCGTACAGATCATTTAGTTTGCCCTCTATAAAAGACTTTCACAATCAATCATGTACACTCCTGTATCTTGTAGAGGAATATTACACTTAACAGACAGTAAAACTGACCAATGTTTCTCGGAAGCTTACTCGCACTCTCTGAAATAAAGATTCGCCCACGAATACAAGCCAAACGCGATAAAATCCGTAAATATATGTAGTTTTGTTTCGATCAGTTTCTAGAACGTTTTATGTAAAAGTATACAGTAATATAATACCTTATATGTATTAGCAATTTATACGAAGTTCAGGTTACTATACTGGCAGGAGGAACTGTTTTGTACGCACCTTCATCCGCTAAATTTTCTCCCTGACCATAATTTAACTGTCTTAAAGTTGTCAGGCATTATTCTAGGAGAGTTAATTAAGAAGTTTAATGAAATCTAGGAAATATTCATTAACTAACTATATAATTATTTGCTATAATGCTTAAACTTTTTTGCGTGATATATTTCTCAAAAGTTGTAAACAGGAGTTGCTTTGGCTGGTCTGCTCAAGTTTGCAGTGCTACTTTTGCTTTAATTTTTTGAATCACTGTATTATTGTAGCTAGATTTCAGTTCCTTTTATTTTTTAAATTGAAGGCATCATTGAAAAAATGTGGCAATGGACCGGCCACATAGCTCGCAGAACTGACAACAGTTGAGGAAAAAGGTTCTCGAGTGGCAGACACGTATAGGCAAACGCAGTGTAGGACGACCCCCCACCAGATGGAGTGACGACCTGCGCAGTGTTGCGGGAAGTCGATGGATGCAGGTGGCTCAGGACCGAGCTTCGTGGCAATCATTGGGGGAGGCCTATGTTCAGCAGTCGACTTCCGATAGGTTGAAATGATGATGATTGAAGAAAAAAAAACAAATAAAGTTGATATGACAATCAAAATTTTTTTTACTGCGTGGAAGATTTTTTTTTATTTTTTCATAAAAAAAAAAAAGAATGAAGAATTTTTATTCATGCAAAACCGATTAAATGTAACCAGTGTTTCTATGGTGTTTTCATCCCTATGCGGTGCAGCCGCGTTGAGAGAATTGACGTATCGTTGAATATAGACACCAGACTGATTACTATATTAATACCAAAATTAAATCATTGTTTTCATTCATTTTAGATCTCGTAGACAGTTAAGTTGTGTTGATAATTCAGAAAAGGTAAAAAATGGGACTGACTATTTCAAGTGTTTTCACGAGACTTTTTGGCAAGAAACAAATGCGTATTTTAATGGGTGAGTAGTATGACAGCTCATCGGTTTGAGATTACGTAGATCGTTTTTCTATTATTGTTACAAATACATAATATTGAACATTTTCTTGGATTGATTAACTTTGTTTTATTTTTTAATCTTACAGTTGGCTTGGATGCCGCGGGGAAAACTACAATACTTTATAAGTTAAAGTTAGGTGAGATAGTCACCACTATACCAACCATTGGCTTTAACGTGGAAACAGTGGAATACAAAAACATCAGCTTCACCGTATGGGATGTTGGCGGTCAAGACAAAATTAGACCACTTTGGCGTCATTACTATCAAAACACCCAAGGATTAATATTTGTTGTTGATTCCAGTGACACAAAGAGAATTATTGAGGCTGAAAATGAGCTTGCTAATATGGTATGTTTTCTCCTTTATTATAAATTGTATAGGCCAATTTGTCTCAGTTATATTTAAATTGCAATTATTATTTCAGTTGAAAGAAGATGAACTAAAAGATGCTGTTATATTAGTCTTTGCTAATAAGCAAGATATGCCCAATGCAATGACAGCTGCTGAACTAACAAATGCTTTAAACCTTAATAATCTTAGAAACCGTCGTGTGAGTATAGACCAAAGATATTTCTAAACAGCATAATAATATTATGAAAAAATTATATCTTTTGACTAATAATTGCACCATTTTTTTCAGTGGTACATTCAAGCTACTTGTGCAACTCAAGGGCAAGGCCTCTATGAGGGATTAGACTGGCTGTCAAATGAGCTGGCTAAAAAGTGAAATCACTGAAAACCAGTCTCTGGGAACCAATGCATATAACATTCCCAAAATGGCTGAATACTTATCCATATTGTGAATGCAATTCAATACACATTGAATGCAAAAGACTATACATTTACATATAATTAATTAAATATTATTGTTTAGATTTTATTGGATTTGGCCTTTTCCACAGAATATTAATAGCTTTTATGCTCATATTTATGTAACCCATTCTTAAAAGTTATCATATATGAACTATAATGTTTGTGTAGTGTAACTTTATCGTATATGATTGATTTATTGATTCACCAAATCAATTTATTTTCTTCTTTAACTTAACAATTAAAAGAATTTTCTTGCTTCCTTTAATTTATTGTGTGATAATTTTACACAAAGATATAGTAAAATGTAAATCATACTAAATATGTTTATTTCTGTAATGTGAAAAAGGCCCTAAAATAAATTATATTTATATAAGTGTAATTTTTAAGTACTTTGAAGTACATACAATCTGTATGCTGATGATCTCCAGCTCCATCTGCAGTCAAACATTAATGAACTCAACAATACCATCAAAATTCCCTACGATAATCTCAATGCCATTAGAGACTGGTCAAACATTTATGGGAGAATCCTTCCAAATGTATTGTAATGGTCACAGGTAGTTTGAAGTTGCTGGTAAAGATTGATTGTGGTAGCCTTTTTCTTGTAATTTAATTTAATGTAATAATGGGTTATGATTTTCATTTTTAGCTGTTTATAAAATCTCAGCTTGCTTACTCGGGTGGTATTTTGTTTAGGAAAACAAAAATTTATTCCTGTTTATTCCCCAATTTCACCCATAATTGATTATTATGTGTTTTATCCAGATCTCTCACAAAACCTGGATAATAAGTTTGTGGACCTACTTAACAACTGCTTATGTTACATTTTTGGCTTATGTAAGTATGTTTCCACCTATCATTCTAAGCATACATGGCTTACTATCCAGCAAAGTCAAGGCTCAAGACTTTAATTAAAATTGTATTCTGTTTCAACTGATGGACTAAAGGATAACTTTTACAATCACCATTCAAGTCTTGATTGAGAACCTCATTCCCAAGTATTGGTTTTTCCAGTTCTTTCACAGTTCATTTGCTATACTCTTGAGCAGTGCCCTTCCCAATAATGTCAAGGCAGTTCTTAATAAGCATTCTGAAAAGATTGGTTCGTGATCTTAATAATAATTAACACCATCTGATAAATTTTACTATTTTTTTTTCTCTTTACTTTTGAAATACATAATGTATTGTGTAGTTAATCTGTTTTATATTTATCTAATGATTTTGTATGTATTTAGATAAAAAGACATAGACACATACCCACATGTGTATCTATATCCTCTGTATATCCTTATAAATATTACAATATACCTATTAATGTTATTTTATACTTTAATTCAATTACATAATAAATTTTACTTTAATTTTGTTAGTGAGCACCTACCACATATTTTTCTTCATTGCATAGTGTTGGCTGGTGGATGAGGAACTCACGAGGCATTAAGTCCACCCATTGTAATCCTTTGGTATAAGATGTGAACAATGAAACAAATAAAAATCATATTATTTTTCTCTTGGGACTGGTGGTGCCAGGTATAGTATATCAAGTTTTAGGACAGAAGTTTAAAGCAATTGGGATATTACATTTTGACTGAAAAACCTACTATTTATAATTCATAAATTTTTTATTTGTGAGTATTATATAATTTTAGAAGGACCTACCTAACATTCTGCGCATTAATAATATGTTTGTGACTATAGGTGTGTTATTTGCACCAGTCATTGTGTATGACTGACATAGTAAAGAATGGAAAAGTTTGAACACAATGTATTCAAATTAACTTACATAGTCTATTCTGTTCTTCGAGAATTAAATTGCTTTCTACTGTCAATATATAAAGTTTTAAACTTACTTAAGTTTTAAACAATGGGAATATAAATTGATTTATCAGCAGAGTCCTGAAATTCAGGATATCTCAAAATGGTCTTAATTTGATTTTTGTAGAACAATTTGTTGGTTTATTTCATTATCTTCAAAAATGTTTTAATTAAAAAAAAATGGTAAATTAATATTCATTGTGTAATTTCTTATTTTGAGCTATCATTTAACTGGTTGAATTATTAAAGTAATAATATGATAAACTTCTAATTGAATTTCTATAAGGGAAAGCCTGTGTCAAACAAAAAGATATTTAAAGGCACCTGGTGGAAAAACTTGTAAAAATTCAATTACCTATAATAATTTTTTTAATGACCACTGTACTTTCGTTACTACAAACATATATTTCACTTAGTTTATCCTTGTCAAAGTGTTTTCTTTCAAAGCAATCTACCCACTAATCTCATTGGCCCATACAAGCCTTTAGCTTTTTATTTATTCCATATCTTTAGCGCTGAGTGCTCTTAGATTCAGATACCAAAATAAGAAATGAGTTATTGTTAGGTCAGAACTAAAAGTCACTAATGGCAAAGATATTAAAAAATATTGTGACAATCATTGAAATTAATTATTTAAAATTTTTTTTCAATAGCATATAATATAAATAACAAACATTTATTTCTAGACCAGATACCAGATGCACAAAATCTTATTGGGATGTGAGTTTACAGGTGTTTTTATAATTAATGGTAATATTTGTCTATTTGATTTTTCGTAATTAAGTCGCCCTATAAATATTATGTACTATTAATAATTGTAGACATCTCCAATTAATTTTGCAATAGAGACAATAAATATTTTGAATACATCTTACACCTAACATGAAGTATATATCATCATTGTTAATTACAACTGCATAATCCTTCAATATTATTGTTTTTTTTGTCATTTTGTAAATTAAACCAAAAAGGACATGAATGGTACAGATGAATTACAATAATTTTGCTGAAAGTAAGTGATCAAGTTAACTTTCTTTTTTTGGGCAATATGGTAAATGTATATAGAATGTAATTTAACTGACTTTTTGGCCAAAAAGTAATAATTTATTGGTATAATGTAATCTAATTTTGCAAGTCCTACTTTAAACACTCCTTTTCCATACATTGGAGTTGCATTTAAATGGCAAATAAAAAAAATAAATGTAAATAAAATGTTGTTTTCTTTTACAAAATTGTAGAAAGTTTTGAGCAAAATTGTTTTATTTTTGTGTTTGCCCAGGAACAGTCTTTTTTAACATTAATTAAAGCAAATTCAGTGGTCAATTATGATTCCAGTGGGCCTTTCTCTTTTCTGCAAAACTTCTTATGCCTTCTTGTCCATCATGCATATTAATATTGTTTACCATTATTTCTTCCCCTAATTTATATGCATCTAATAAATCAAGTCTAATTTGTTTATAGAAAAAGTTTTTTCCCAGAGTTATTACAGAACGACTCTTATGTTTGATTTGATCAATTATTTTAAACACTTCTTCATTTAATTTTGCAACTGGTACTACTTTTGTTACAAGGCCACTTTCATAGGCTTCTTGAGCCGAAATCGATTGACCTGTAATCAATAAATAAAACATCAATTATATGTAAATTTTTAATGAAGTAATCTTCAAAATTCGAGGAAACTAACCTGTCAATAACATATACAATGCCTTTGATTTTGGCACAGATCTTCCAATAGCTATCCCTGGTGTTGAGCAAAATACTCCGAAATTGGCCCTGAGCATGGTAAAATTTTACTAATAATGAGTTATTACCGAAAATGGTATTAAGATTGAACAGGACATAAAATGTAATTACCCAGGTGTAGAAAATTTGCTTGTGTCTGAACATACAATTATGTCACATGATGCCACTAATTGGCATCCAGCGGCAGTTGCAAAACCGTTAACCTTCAAGAATAAAAAAAATAAATTTTTTTAGAGATCATGTAAAAAGTGAATGTTATGATTTTCAATATATGAGTATTATAATGAAAGTAAACTTAAGGACCTAAAATCAAGAACAGTTTAAGATTGTTGTAAACAGAATTTTGACTTATTATATAGATAACTTGAACAAGTATCAGAGTCTTGAAAATACTTTTGATTCATTTTACTATGGTAAACCTCCCTTCTCTGCCTAGAAGTCGTTTGTGCTGCCAATTAGCAGTTTAACTACTGTTGTATTCTAGTTTGAAAGGTATAGAGAGCTGGTATAATTACAGGCTATGGCATTCCATCATAGTCCTCAGGGGTGGCAATACATCTGCAACCTTCTTCAGTTTAAGTTGTTTTAAGATCAAGTGGACAGTTAGATTGTATATCACCCCAAGCCAAGAAAAAAAAACAAATATTGACAGTAATGTAGGTTATGCTACTAATATAGCAGTCTTTACCTTAGCTATAACTGGTACTGGGCTTAGAATAATTGATTGCATCAATTCTGTGGCTTTCTTGAATATCAATCTCTGATGTTCTACATCAGTAGTTTGCTGTTAAAAACAAATAAGCATTAATAGAAATTATTACTTCTGTTTTGTCTATTTAGCATAGATTATTGACTAAACAGAATTTTACTTTACTAGATGCCACAGTCATAACTGTAGTAATCCAGAGTATAATATTAAAATTCCTGGGCTCCATTGAAGAATTATCCTAAAAGGTAGTGTCTTGTTGTGCCCTAACGTAAGTATACTAGATTCTTCTTTTATCAGCTTGTAGTCCACAAAGGACTTATGTATTTTCATGAAAACACCTATGCTGTCTCTGGAAGACTTGCCAATATTCACCACACTGGGTTTGCAGATTAGTGAGTGTAGTATCTGTGGTATATTCAGATGGATTATCCATCAGGAATTGGTTGTCAGAGCCTCATGCATTAATCAGCAATGCAGCAGCAGCAGGTTCAATGCATGCAGGTGAAGTACTACATTAAACTTCCAGCTTCAGGTCAGTCTGAATTCAGGTTTTTATATTTTTGGTTTGGTTTAATGGTTTTATAAGTTTGCATTCAGAATTTTAAATCTGAAAAATCATCACATTGGACATTTGGGAACAACAATTTCATGTTAGCCAATAAGCAGAGCAACCCCATAAGTCCTATTATATTTATTACTCTATTTATGTATTATTACTTACCAATTCTTTTAAATTATGTCCTGCAGAAAAGACATTACCCTTTGCAGACAATACTATAGCTCGTAATGATATATCTTCTTTATTTAAGTTGATTGCTTCTATTAAATTGTTCATCATAATCAGTGACAATGAGTTTCTGCATAAAAGTTAGTAAAAAAATATTAAAAAATAAACCATTTTAAACTAGTATTTTTTTGGAGAAAACCCACTTTGTTTTTTCATGATTTAAAATTATTTCCCGAGTTCCATTGCTTTCATTACTAACAACATATTGATTGTGGGTCTTACGTATCAATATATTTAAAGGTCGTGTAAATTTTTTCTGTAAAATAAAACAGTATTGTTTGAAATTTTTTATTAATTTATCATTTTTATAAATATTATGAACATAACAAAGGTTTAAATACAAAAGAGGTTATGTACCTGAGATGCTAAAAACATTGTTACTTTTCCTAACTTTTAGTTTTTAATCAATGTAGTTAAGTATAGCGCTTATCTTATCAGATCAATACAATTTGCTAATTAGTTTATGGTGACAAGAATAAAAATAGAGGTTACAATTTTATGTTTTTATGGTAACTGACAGCAAAAATAAGAGTTGCCACTCAAAAAATGTATCCAAAGAATGTGGTACTTTAAAACGGAAGTTTTAAAATCTAAATGAATCGCTCTCTGAAGTATCTGATTCAGAACAGTCGTCTCCTAAGTACTCAGCTTGCTCGTCTTCCGCAGTTATTAGTTTGGTCACAGCGCTGAAACGAGAACAAGAATGCAGTGATAGTTGAAGAGTTATTGGAAAATATTTAATTGTATTATGTACTATGAGAAGAACTTATTTTACATAACAATTTCTTGCTTTAAAATTATTACTAGACTACTATTTGTATGGACGGCGTTCTTAAACCATATTTTTTAACTATCTGTGCCCGCGTCTTCTTTCGCATGATCTAGGTTAATGTCAAACTACGTAGCGTTCGACATGTGATGCGTAGAATGTCTTTAAAAATGTCGATCCTCAAATACATAGACCGCTGACATGACTCCGGAGCCTGGCAATTAGTCCGGAACTCTTATTTGGTACTGCGAACAGGTATCCACCTGCCAATTTTAGCCAAGCGAAAAAGGAACCACGGTTGTGTTCCGAACGCCGATCCCATGACCCCTCGTCAGGGCTGATGGCGACCACTGTGGGGTTTTAGTCCGTGGGAGACATAACCTGGCTATCCCCCAGGGGGCTGGGTGTCCATAAGGTATTTCCCTACGATAAAAAAAAGGTATCCACCTGTTAAGTAAGCGAGAAAATCGAAGGTACTTGAGTTGCCTATGTATTCTTCGACAACTTGCTGAAGTTTTGACATAATCGCACCAATTGGCATGCAAATTGACAATTGCTGTGATACTTTGCACATTGCTGCCCATCATCAGTGTGAGTATTTACAGTTAAGCCTTTTTTTTAGGTACCATCTAACCCGCCTTTTGTTGGATGCCCACGGAAAGGAGATATCAGTTTTTTATGCCGCCCCTATATATGACTATTTGAAGACTCATGGCAGATTTCGACCACGACGATAAATTAGAATAACATTTCATTTAACTATATTATTCTTCATCGTCAACTTCAGATTTCTTCAAATGGGAGGATTTTTCATAATAGCTACAGCTAGCAGCAGACAATTTAGGGTAGTTAATTTACTACACGGGTTTTCTGAAAACTCGGTAGTGGCTCCAAATAGCTGTCGCACAGACAGTAACCAATCTCCGGGATATCACTCCAGACACACCTTAATGTGACTGAGGAGGGCTCAAACAATTCGAGTTCCGTTTGACTTTCACTCCGAGGTGAAAGGGTTGTCAGTAGTAGTTTGTTAGAAGGTAAAAAGGAGAAAATGTCAACATCTGAGGAGGGGTTGGAGAAATGGCTGAGTACATGATCTCGTGGCCCTACTTAATATGCGGCTGAACTACGTGGGACTTTAGTCGATGCAAGCCCAACAGCGTCGGAACCCGTCCTTGAGCACTAAGCATTTCACAATACAATACAAAACCACACCAGAAAACTTAATGTTTAAATACTTACTTTATTACTTCCTCTTCAAATTCACTGTGACGTGCCGAAGGACCAGCGGAGGTGACCTTGGAAGCCAAGACCAGATCTAACAATGATCTAAGTTTGTACAGGAGATCTGCTGTTTCTCGGGTGCATTTTACTTTTGTATTTTTTATTGACAAAAAACATTCATCTGATTTGTCTTCTTCGACTAAAAAAGTATCATGAAAATCATATAAATTTCATAAATAACTTGGATACATCAAATCCAATTTAATATAAATTATTAAACTTAGGTGAAACAGTTTCTTTTTCCTAACTTTTTCTTAACTTTGAAAATTCTTTATAACAAACATTGCATGTAGGTAAAAAGGCTAACTTAATAACGACTGAAGATACACAATTATATAACTCACCATCGCTAAATATAAATTCTCCAAAAAACAGAAGTGGTAGAGTATATATCAAAGTAACTTCAAACAGGAATCGTTCGGTGGAACATTGTTTTAACCAGTATACTAGCCAATTCGCCCCTGTGTTGCTGCACAGTGGAATTCTTGGACCAAAACTCCTGTGGTGGTTCTTGGGTGGAGTCATCACACTGCTTGGATGTAGGGCTGTTCTGCCTTCTTCGGGAGTGTATACTAGTACCTTAATTTGTTTATTTGGATTACATGATTTTAAGTTCAGCCATCTAGAAGAAATATAATTAATGTAATTAATAAAATAAAGAATTTTTATAGTCGATAAATGTAATATTATTCGAAACCTAAATATAATCAGCTCAATAGCACATTGTTTAGGCGTTTGGCCGCGGCACTGCGGGTTGCGGGTTCGATACCCGCACAGGAAAACTATTTGTATAGACTAGAAACAATAATTCGGGTCTGGGTGTTTGTCCATGTGTAATTTATGTATGTGAGTTAACTGTCTTCATGACACAGGAGGAATTCTCTAGTTGGTTAACATCTTAAAATTAATATAAACAATATTTACGTAGTGAACTGCGTGTATGTGTAATATCTGCTATGTAGGTATACATAAGCTGTTTTATTTAGAAACTATAAATTACTTGCCTTTTGTACTTATATAACTAATGCTAGTATAAATAAATAGGTGTGTCCTCGTATGACTGTGATATTTACCGCGATACAATTGAACTTTAAAAAAAAACAGAATGAAGGAATGTTTGCATTATAGATGTTACATGGCCATTGAAATTATCTTGCGCCAGCAGTCATCATACGGTGAGGCACTTATGTCACCTGACACAGATGGCGTTACTTTTTAATTAAACGGAGGTAGTAAGAGCAATATTTCAACATCCCAAGTATTTACCTAACTGAAGCTATATTAGGATACAATGCAGCAGCAACGATTGCTTTGAAGAGGCTCAAGTTGTTTGCATTTCGGTTCTCCCATGGTGACCTCACATCACCAGAAGGCAGAAATCCCATTTGCTTAAGGTTATCGCCCAACTGCTTCTTCATGTCGGCCAAGAGTTCCAGAGTGTTGTGGGACAGAAAGTGTCTGTAAGCAAAGGATTGCTTCTGCCTCCACGATATGCATTGTTCCCATTGCAAAACTGCCTCTGATAACGCAACGTGATCGCTTGGTTCGCCCTGCGTTAGACTACGTTTCGCATCATCAACTTCTCTCTCTTTTCCTGTAACAAAAAGTAGAATTAGTAAAAACTTTCTGCGTTCCTGTCGAAATTAAAGACTGGTGTTCCGATCATGGGTCTCGTAGAAGGCGACTTGGTAAAACTACGTCTTAATATCCGTGAATAAAATCCGTTTGATTGCGGTATGAGAGAATCTGTCATCCTGTCCCGTTTCGTGGGTCATATATAAGTAGTCACAAGGAACAAAACTTATCAATTCTAAGGTGAAACTATAACTGAAGTAATATCATTTTAACGAGAGCATTTTCAAATAGTTACATATAACTATTATCGATCTTTCGGTACGAACAGTGAAAACAGTGTTTTAAAGCGTGGTAGAGCCAAGCCGCGGTTTTGCTGCTGCTCGAATGGGCCGGCTCGACCGGGTTGTTACCACGGCTTCGCAGAATACCGACGTGAAGTAGAGGCATCTTGTGCTTCTGCGTTTCGTTCGGTGAGTGAGGTAACCGGAGGCCCACTCCCCCTCCCTATGCCCCTCCTCTTCCCTCCCATCACTGCAGCATCTATGGTGTTGCAGATGTATGTGGGCGATGGTAATCATTTACCATCAGGTGAACCGCTTGCCGGTATGCCGTCTTTTCTATATAAAAAAAAACAGTATTCCAAATCATTTGATATAAATGCCACTAACTTATCTGTCTATGAAAATTATGTGAATTAATTAAACCGGTACACGGTCGTCCCCTACACAGTGCGTGTAGCCAGTGGCGACTTACGAAACCGAGACTTGGTCTTTCACTGAAGGCTGTATAAGGAAGCTTAAAAGGAAGGAAGTGGCTATGGGCCGGCTCGCAGAACTGACAACCGTTAGGGAAGGAAGGTGTTCTCGAGTAGCAACCTCGTACAGGCAAACGCAGTGTAGGATGGCCCTCCACAAGACGCGAGTGACCGGCAGAGAGCTGGAAGTCGATGTATACAGAGGGCACAAGACTGTGCTCTGTGGCATCATCTTGGGGGAGGCCTATGTTCAGCAGTGGACTAGTGACAGGCTGAAATTATGAGTAAAAACCAAGAATACGTAACTTCAGAGCTTTCTTTCTTCTACCAAATAAGTTTCGAAATGCTCGAAATTTAAAAAATTATCTTACCGATCCTGTGACAGTTAATGCATTACAAGTGACTTTTCTTCTAGCGTTCTTTGGTATTAAATATTTTTAAACATAATTTTTTGAACTTCTTATTTGTGGTAGCGTTGCGACTCACCAATGACGAGCTGGAAGGGATCCTTGAAGCTCCAGACGGCGGCGACGCTGGCAGCGCGGTCCAGGCATCCGAAAAGCGCGGCCAGCAGCAGCAGCTTGCCGGCCGCCGGGTGCAGCGGCAGACGCGCCAGGTGCCAGCCCAGGGGCGTCAACGTCTCATACGAGTCCAGCGCGCCGCACCTGTGCCCAGTCGTCATTTACCCAATGGTGTAGACGATGTGGACTAAGATGGAATGCCACACATGCCTATAATAATACCTGTTCTCTATAACTTTCAAACCAGAACACAACAGTGGTTGTACAGCCTTTTAGGCGGGCGATAGGTGTAAGAGGCTGGAGCCTGCCAAGAATGCCCATAATGGTAAATCTTCTTTCTCATTTTCAGCAGTGGACTCTTGGTAGACTGAAGAAAAAGAAGACGCGTGATGCATCACTGTTCAATTTACTTTTACCAAAATACGCAAATTAAAACTAACACTTACTGCTGTAAATGCGTAACGGCCCATTGCACTGTGGATGGACAGGGCGGGGAAGGCATAATGCTAAAAGCTTCGGCTGCCAACCCAAGTCGCAGTCTCTTTACACTGAGCACCGGCTCTAACAATGTACTTCTTTGCAATTCGGGCAATAGTCGCTCTTCAAGTTTTTCTGCACGGAATGACGTCATCAAGTGATAGCAAATGCCTGGTTGGCAACGACCGGCTCGGCCACGCCTGTAAAGATAAAAATATGTAAAGATTTATAAATAGAGCCTATAGATTTATAATATAAAAAGCCAACACGAAGTATGAAATGATAGTAAACATGAATTTATTCTTTGTCTCGCTTAGCAGGCGGATTTGCAATCGTAGTATATCCACTGTTTATTGACATGCCATTTTTCCAATTAAATATGTTAGGCATATAAAATCCAGTGTGCTAAGCTAGAAACTTCTTAGCATATGTGTGCCTAATTTATATACTATGTACATGTGTATACGAGAGGAGGTAAAAAGTTCGCGGAATGAAGGCCGAGAACCATAAGATTGTTTTCCTTCTCAATACCCTAACACATTTTTTAAATCCGTTAATACATTCGTGTTTGTGCTTTTGTACTCATAGTCACACAAATAGTTTCTCTTGTCATTTTTTGAAAATAAATAATAATCAGTAGAGACTAAATGTGTGATGTGGAGTGTTAAAAAATAAAAATTTCAAATCGTATTCTTTGAACAACAGCCATAGCAACATGCGTTGTCCTGCAAAAGCACCACGCATTCGCATAATTTTAGTTGCATTTTTTTCATCCTACGGCGTCTTTCAACCTTTTAGTTATGGAAACACTTTTTTCTTAGTAATCGATCAAAAGGTTTCTTTCTGAATCCCAAGAAATTGGGGCCTAGAGTTTTACGGGCGAATGGGACACACCTTGAACTTCTGGTGGGGTGTTGTGTCACTTTTGTGCCACTGCATCAAGTCCTGCTTAGAATTAGACTCATAATGCTGCTCATGAACCCAAGTTTCACCAGCAGTAACAATCCGATCTAAAAGTTCTTCCTTATAGTCGCTACAAGGTTTCAAAGACGACTGGAAATACGGTATTTGTTGCTGGTTCTAGTGAAGCGTGAGCATTCTTGGCACTTTTGATATGCCAAGACGATCATGCAGAATATTCAAAATAACTGTATCTGATACTCCAGCAATATCTGCATGTTGTTTCTTTTAAAAAAGGGGCATCTCGCTATAGAAATATTTACATTTTTTCCACATTTTTCACAGCGGTGGTCACGATAGTCCTTCTCGCCTTGATACGATATCAAGCGAGTCTCTCCCTTGCTTAAAGTTATTTTGCCACTTTTTAATCATGGCTTTTTCAGGGCAAGAGTCCGTAGACCGCGGACATCTCTTCCGTTGGTGGGGGCTTTCGCTACTTAGTAAGGTAAAAAAAAAATAGAATCTTTATTCCCTCTTCAGGGTACAATAGTCAGTCAAAACTTACCTTTGACGTAAATTCGCTTGTGAGACCCATTCCGTCTTGAGTGTTACTATTTTTTCCTCAACATTAAATCCATTTATTTTAACCTTTCCACAGTCAATTACATAAATAATATCATCTATCGTTATAGAAGTCTCGGCTATGTTCGTCGCTATTATGATTTTTCGAATATTTTCTGGAGGCCGTTCAAATATTTTGTGTTGCTCTAAAGAAGGCAGCTTAGAGTGCAATGGGTGTATTTGATAACGGGAACTTGTAAACAAGTTACTTTCGTTCATCATTCTCAATAATTTGGAAATTTCTCCGATACCGGGTAAGAATATTAGAATGGCACCTGGATCACCCTTGCATATATATATCAAAAGTTCTAATATTAGTTCTAGGTTCATGTCTTCGATTCTAGAGTCCTGAAGGGTTTTATAAACGTCGTAGTCAAGAGTAGATTTCTTTGATTCCAACCAGTGAGCTGAAAAACCCACAGAAGTTAGTTCCCCACATACAACACTTTCCATCGTCATCCAGTACCAAACTATGATTCCCTGCATTTTGGATATTTTAGATACGAGATTTTTTTAAATACATATATGCATTTAAATAGATTATCATCTTCATTTCATTCGGTAGTAATCAAAGACTATTTTAATCGGTCAGATAATTAAAAAAAAGAGGCCCCTCTAATGCAAGTTACACTCGAGCATCATGTGTTCCATACGATAATAATTTAACAAAATTATTCTAGTTAATGATTAATTTCCATAAGATTCGTATAAATAAATATTTAAGTATTATATATTCGGAAATAGAAACGAAGAAATAATATATAGATAGAAACCAAAGTCTCACCATAAGAGTTAACCTTGTTAACCTAAACTCTGACTAATTTAAGTTATTATTAAATACATAGGTCTTAACTATCATTTACTAAGTGGAACTGGACTCCGTTTCTGCCTAAAACCCGTCTGAGTACCTACCCATGGTACCTACACATGCTCTTACTTTTTTCTGCCGCTAATAAGCATTGTGTTTTGGATTAAATATTATAGGGAGAGCCAGTTTTATTATAAGTTGTTAGGCAATCAATCTTGCTCTTTAAAATGTCACTAATGTAACCTACCAATTTCTGCCCTATATTTTATATCTTTCTCCATGACTTCTGCTTCCTTATGTTTATTGCTAAATCGATGCCTCTTCCGACCCTTCTTTTGTTTTTGCGAGTTTTCAGGAAACTTATATTGTGTCAATTTAAGAATGTCTTCCATATATACATCTTGGACAGGATAGGCTAATCCCTCTATATGCATAACAGGGCAGTTATCATAATAAAGAGACAAATTCTCAGCATCTAGAGTAGCACTCATAAGTATAAGTTTCAAATCCTTTCTTCTTTTCAATACCTACAATAAATAAATAATTAATTAAGAGACTAATTAATTATTTAATGTTATATTTATAAATATTACGAATTGTAAAATCAAACTAAAATTGAGAGATGCTTGTAAATCAGATGCAAAATACGTCCTTAACCTCGAAATTCATGCATAACAAATTCTATTCAAACTGTACTCATATCATATAGAAGAGAAACTTGAACGAATTTGACCCGACATGTTCAGAAAATAGAGCAAATCAGGAGGTGAAGCTGATACGTAACTAGTCGATAGATCCGATTCGGTAGCATTTGGCAACAATGCAATGTACTTAACACCTCGTATGTGATGTCTTTGTGTCAAATGAGATGGGTAGTAGGATTAAAAAAATATTTTTTTTTGATATTTTTACAGGTTACAGTAGTGAGAGGGGAAAAATAGTTTCAAAAGCAAATTCATTTCGTTTTTCTCTCTTTAATGTGCTATCTATATAAAATGGACAGTTTACATAAATGTGACAATTTTTAGCATATTGTATGTATTACCTGCTTCAACATGCACATAGATAAATCTACATGACAATCTCTCTCATGCACTTCATCCAAAATAATATGGCTGCAATTGGTCAAGCCCTGATTCACCTCCAAATCAACCAGAAGTACACCTGTTGTACAAAATTGAATACTACCTCGACTTCTTTCTTCTATTCTGTAATACATATGCTACAATAATCACTACTGCTTATAATTACGTATTTTATTTAAACTTTATTTAATACCTTTATAAAAGTATTACAAATGGCGGACTTAATACCTCTTGGCATTCTCTGCCAGTCAACCGGGTAGAGGTGCAAAACATTAATTTGTAAAAAAGAGAACTAAAATACATGAATAACTTACACTTACAATTAGATACATACTAACGGAATAAACACATATAAACAAATATGCAACAACTTTATAAACCTTTATAACTATCTCTTATGAACACGGGTGGCTCGCTTTCCTTCCCCGCGTCAAACAGTCGCACCCAAAAGTATATAAGATTAGACTTTATAATTATCACTTACCTTTCTAATCTAACTGTGTATCCAACAGAATTACCCATTTTTTCCCCTCTTTCTTGTGCAACCCTCGATGCAAGTGAGGAAGCAGCTATTCTTCTAGGTTGAGTTACTAAAATCTTTATATTTGCACCTCTTTTATTCTTTATAGCTTCATCTAAAATAAGTTGTGGTATCTGTAAAGTTAATAATAGTACTTATGCTGGTGTTGAAACAGAATTTTATTTACTTCCAATTGCAATATTTTGCATATTGTAACAGTTATTTTTAACATATAACAAACCGCAGTCTTTGCTCTTGCCAACCGTGGTGGTGTCACGGGGATCAGAACTTTTGGTATTGAAATGAGTCGCTCTCCCAATCCTCGGGGAACCTAGCGACGGAAATTTGGTCGGCGGCGGAGTTATGGACCAGATCCGCTGGTGAGGGTCGAGAGGGCTTCCGTGTGCTCGCTTTTCTAAATCCCATGGCCACGGGTTGGCGGAGTCGATAGTGTACCTTGCCCACGTGGTCGTGGGGGAATGGGGGGGGAGAGAGAGGAAGGGGAGAGAGGGAGAGAGAAGGAGAGAGAGAGAAATTCGCGATTTATTTTATCGGAGTCCGTGCGGTACTGGATCTGGTTATTAAGACGAACATCAATCGGAGATACATTCTAAAGGGTGGTACTGTTGGCATTTGACAAGGAGTCGTTTCGGCCGCTCGGTTGTTCGGCGTTTTCTAACTCTGAGTATCTGCATATACGCAACCTAGTACCCAGGATTCTACATCAGGAGCACGCTCTAAAATACGATCTCTTGGATCGGAGACTGCATTACTATAAGTACCGGAAGCTGTTATCTAAAATGACCGGTCTCTTGGAACCGGCCCATCATCACAGACGGAACGATTCTTGCCAACAAGCCTGATATCGTGTTGATGGACCGGGCACAAGACAAGACAAAATAAATGTACAAGGCTCACGAGATGACCGACATGTGGACTGGTATGCCGACCGAAATTATTCCGATAGTCATGTCTGCAAATGGGTTAATCCCATTGAGACTCCGTAACGGACCGCTCCGAGCTCAAATGGAGAGGGTGGTGCTCCTGGATACCGCACGCATTGTCCGCCGGTTTCTTTCCCTTTCCCCCTAACCCTCAGCCGTCTGATCTCCCCTGGCGAGGGCTTCCGTCTGGTTGGGTTATAATATATTTTGAAATAGCTTATTTATTTTATAGTATTTTATGTATGTATACATATTTATATATACCACCCAACAAGACGAGAATATATGTAAATAACCCCATAATTTATTTCAGACAAAGCTCAATAGATTGTTAGAAGTTAACAATTATAACAATAGCAATAAACAATAAATATATATTTATAAATATGATTTAATAATAACATTGATCTGATGGTGTATGTGGAGTTTCTTGGTATTTATTATATTCTATTTAATATACTTGACATTTGGCCATCACTATTAGTTTAACAATTTTTTCAATTCACGGATAAAATCAGTGATCAGATTTGCTCACTGGGGTTGCAGTTCAGTTTTAGAATATCTCATTATGCTATTTAAAATATAGAAAATAAATATAGTAAATTGTCGAATTTTAATTGTCTAAAAAATATTACTATGCCTAATTTACACTATTTCACATTTCATGGTTTTATATAATCAACTGTAGAATATGTTACAAATGTTTTAATCTCGAATAAAGTTTTTCAAATAGTTGAGCATATCATTCCCTAAAAAAATGTGAGCGTATATATACATTTTAGGCAGATTTAGAAGAATAACAAAGGAAAAAAATACAAATAACTAAAACTGTAACAGAAATAACAAAAACATGAAATACTTCCATTGTGTTCTATGTACAAATAGAGTGGGAATGAACTTTTATTGTACTAACAATTGAGACAACTTACAAATGATGCTTAGCTCCCACTTCATGGTTACTGCACCATGCATGCCTTCGACCTAAAATATAACTTCCGAGAAACACATCTTCAAAGGGTCTAAGTTAAAATATACTTATCAAATAGTACCTTATAAGAAGTCATTTTTACTTTGTAGGTCTTGTATAGGCCTACTATAAAATTATATATTAATATAAGTTATATTGTGAGATATAATTAAAAATTTTACCTGTGTTGACTTTCCACATCCTGTTTCACCACTAATAACAACAACCTGGCTGTTGTTTATAAGCTTTAGAATATCTTCAGATTTCTTATATGTTGGTAGTATTTCTCGAAATTTTAATAGACGCTTATAACCAGTTCTTGTAATCATTTCTTTATATTCTTCAAGAAAAGAAAGACTTAGATCATTTGAATTTTTATCCACTACATTTATACTAACACCTTTAGTAAGGCATTCCTCTAGTTTTTCATCAAATGTTCCAGTTATTATATCTTCATACCCATATTTATAACATGTGGAACTTCTTAGTGATAACTGTTTTACATTATTTAATTGTATTGATTTTTCTTTTTTGATAGGAATAAAATCAAGGTTTGAAGAGGTACTTGGTTCATTATCAAAAGAGTAACCAAATTGATCTTCTTTTGGCTCTTGTTTTACTACAGACGGTATTTTAAAAAAAGTGTTGTTGTCTTTGTTGTTACTTAAATTAGGCTCCTCTGCTTTTTCAGAGACTTCGGCTTTAACCAACTGTAAATCTTTTTTGCAAATATCATCAAATAAAGATGATGTAACTATCTGTGGTAACAGAATGTCTTGCTCTTTTGCAATATGTAGTATTTGTTGGAAATTAGTTTTTACTGATGTTATCACTGGCCATGGAATTATCAGTGATATCTAAAATAAATAAATAATTTGTAGTAGCACTTACATTTATTTAATTGGTTATACTGGAAGCAAACTTACATATATATATAAATAAGATCTTGTGATCATTGACCCCATACTCAATCAATTAATTTTTTAGTAATAATCACCCATCATTAATTATTTCCCACTTTTCACCAGACTAAAACATAGTGGTAATATTCTCTTTGCACCAGACCGTGTTTGGAACAATGTGACTGGTGATAAGCCTTTCAACAACTCAGTCTGAATTTAATTTTGTTCAAAATGGGAAAAATAAAAGTTATGACGCATCAACTAGGCAAATAATTATTAATTTACATATAGATCATAAGTGGGCGTACAGAAGAATAGCTGCGCCTTTAAATTGTTCTGTTAAGAAAGTTTTTAATGCAAATGATTATTATAAAACACATGGAACTGTTGAAAATGTTCTTAGAAAGGCTTGGCCAAGAGAAACCTCTCCCAAAGAAGATACGCTAATCGTTCGTGTTGCTAACAAAGACCCAAGTAAAGGCTCCAACCAGATTAAAAATGAAGTATTTTCGCCTGATGACCCAAGAAACATCTTGTCAAGACTAATACACCGAAGATTAGAGGAAGCTAAATTGTTTGGAAGAATCTCTTGAAAGGTACCTCTTCTTACCAAGCAACATCAAGAGAAGCGATTATTATTTGCTAAAAAATATGTTATTGGGCGGTATGAGAATGGGAAAAAGTGTTATTTTCAGATGAAATAAAATAGATGTGGTAAATTCCGATGGAAAGCGCTATGTTAGATGTCCTGTAAACAATGCTTTTATTTATAAATACACAAGGAGTATAGTCAAGCACGGTGGCGGTGGCATTAAAGTTTGGGGGTTTTTCCGGATGTGGAGTTGGAACCCGTTCGGAAGATTGTAGGTACAAAGGATAAACGGTAATACAAAAATGTCTTAGAGCACACAATGAAACTCGCCCAATTGCGTCAAATGTTTCCTTAGCGAACAGCGTATGTTCGTTGCCTGCAAATAGTCCGGATTTAAACACGATAGAAAATCTCTGGTATATTGTTAAGAAGAAAGTCTCAAACAAACGTAACACCAGTCAAAACAAACTATATGAAGCATTTGTTGAAGCATGGAATTCAATCCCCCTAGAAAAATGTATGAAATTGATTGAATCAATGCCACATTGTTGCATTGCTGTTATTGAAAATAAGGGATATGTCACTAAATATTGATTATAACTATTGGTAGGCTATTTCGTAAATACTAATTACTAATACTTAAAAAAATATTGTTTTTTATACTTTTTTGTAGTTGTTTCTAATTACTTGACCATTATTGTTCATACCTTAAAACTGATTTAAATGTTGGTCCATAATGTAATATTGAAACTGCACTTGTTTAATGGGATTTATATTTTTTTTCTAATAAATGATAAATCATTGAACATATTGTTGTCTTATTTATTGTTTAATTACAAAATAAAAATGATTGCAGTGTAGTATCTTACATAATGTCAAGGACTGTTGGTAGTTTTTCTAATTATACAACCACCACTGTATATAACTCATTAGTCCTATACTAATCCCTTTGACATAGGGTTCAAACTCAGGTCTCCTAATTTGGACTAACTACTCTGCTATTGCTGCTTCCACAAGTCTAATCAGAATTCAGTAATTTGTCAGATAGTATGGTGCACAATGGTTTTAATTTAAAGAAATTGTGGTTCCTTACAAGAAACACTGCGGAGCATAATATGGTACATTAATGTACCATATTATGGTCCGTAGTGTTTCTTACTTCTCCAAGATTTATTTTCATTTAGCATATTGAACTAAAATAAAATATAGATTAGTTTACACTTTAGTTCACTTAAATTCATTACCATAAAAGCCGCTGATCTGCCTCAACACAGGTATTGTTAATAATTGATAGGTAATAAATTTAAGTTTGTGTACACATATTATACATTGTTAATAGGTAGTAGTACTAACAATATCTCCTTTTCTCTGTTTCCTCTGTTCTTGTCCGAGCTTTTTGAAATATAATCCAATTTCCCGCCCTTTTAGGCCCATAGGTAATTCAGATTTTGGTCTTCTGTTGCGGTTGAAAACTGGGCGATCGCGCCTGTTCCAATTAGAATTATGACGGGACATATTTTTTAAATTGTATCACAATAAACGTCAACAAATCATACAACCACAACACCAACCGTAATGACTTTATTTAACTAATCACTTTGACACAAAGATTATACTATCTGCTATCTTTATCGAAAGCTTTGGCATTTTATCACCATCAACAAATCATTAACCAATCAATAACAACGATCGTGGAAGCATAGACTAGGCAATAGGCAAAGGCGATACTAAGAATACACTGACCCATAGATTACCTAACACTACCTATACAATATATTTTTTTTATAGAAGAGGGGGCAAACGAGCTTGCGGCTCACTTGATGGTAAGTGATCACCGACACCCACGAACTTCTACAAGACCAGAGGAGCTACAGATGCGCTGCCGGCCTTTAAGGAAGGAATAGGCTCTTTCTTGAAGGTCCCTAATACTCTAGCCTACTGTTCGGAAATACCGCTGCGACAGCTGATTCCACAAAGTCAAAGTGCGTGGCAGAAAACTTCGAGTAAATCGTACTGTGGTGGAATGCCAACCATCTAGGTGTTCCATCAATACCACCACTTGGAATTCTGTCGCGATTTGCGATGGTGAAACTCTGCGGCTGGGATCAATCCGAACAGTTTCTCAGAACATTCTCCGTGGTAAAATAAAAAAAAAAACATAAAAAATGCAAAGAGAAGCAACATCTCTCCGCAAGGCCAAAGGATCAAGCAGATCAGAGAGAGAGCTTGGTCGCCGACAATTCGAGCCGCTTGACATTGGATGCGGTCAAATGGAAGGAGTTGGTACTGGGATGCCCCTGCCCAGAGAGGAGAATAGTATTCAATGTGGGGCCGAACTTATAAACTTATAAAGTTCCAATCGGTGGACCGGCATAAAATATTGTCCCGCTCTGCAGAGCACACCAAGCTTTTTGGTTGCCAATTTGGCCTTTCCCTCCAAGTGACCACGGAACTGAACGTCGCTCGATATGTCGACGCCATGGATCCTGATACTGGCTGAGGCCATAAGGGGAAAGTTCTCAAAAAGAGGAGAAACGACAAAGGGATTATTTTTGGCAGTAAACGAGCAAACCTGTGTCTTTTTGGGGTTGAATAGGACCAAATTACGTCGACCCCAATTCGAAACTTTGATTAACAAGGTCTCGACTTCAGACACAAGTTTGTTCCGGCACTATTCGACGTGTTCCGAGAAATATTCGCACGTATATAGGGCACCACCCGTGCTGTCGTCTGCGTAGCAATGCATGCTACTGATTTGTAGCATGTAGCTGATATGCAGAAGGAACGGAATGGGAAATAGCACAGAACCTTGTAGAACACCACCATTCACGGGTTTGGAGTCCGGGCATGCACCCTCAACAACGACATTGATGCTCCGATCCGCAAGGAAGCTGGTGACCCAGTTGCACAATATCTCGGGAACCCCGTAAGATGAAAGCTTTGAAAGAAGCGCTTTATGCCAAACCCTATCAAATGCCTGCGCTACGTCCAGACTAACCGCCAAAGCCTCCCCCTTGGACTTAACTGCTTCTGCCCATCGACCGATGATCTTCTAGTCAGATAAACTAGAAGATCATCAGTTGATCGTCCGCGAAGGAATCCGTGCTGTTGGTATACGGTATATACATACCTCTATTATCACCACAGAGTACACACACGTTATCACAGAACAGTAGATCCTATAGTACGTTGATAGATATAGACGATGAGTGTCAGTAACGTGGTTGATATATTTATAGACTTATGTAGAGTTCACAAGTTTCAATTTCTATGGACTGTAAACATTACAATAAAACAATTCATCATTATGTACATAATGATGAATTGTTTTGTTGTTTGTTGAATAATTCAAAATTCGGAATGTTTGGTCAAATGCTTTTTCCCCGTCAATTTGCTTTGCTCTTAACATTTTGTTATTTGTTAGCAAACTATATGGTTTCAAAGTTTTTAAGAATATTTATAATTTCGTTATATATCTCATCTTTAAAATAAATCTTTTATTGCAGGTTGTACACATCTCGGTAAAAAGTCAAATTTAAATAAAAAAAAACACTATACCTTCCAAAACTTCTCAAATAAATCAGTGATTTTTTGATTTAAGTTTGAATTGATCTGGAATTTGTGTATACGAGATAACTTACTCTAAAAATTTTAAAAAAGAACTAAGAAGTAATAAGAACGACTTGTTTAATTTGCTATAGACATTGATTGCGACGTTATTGAGGCGTATTCGCCATTCATTAAACATCTAGGGCGTTTGATTAAAAACAATGGACAATGGACCCTGACAACACTGTGAATTATGTTATACTCATAGAGTAACTTGTTTAGACATTTAGTTTTTTTTCAATAAATCCTCTTAAAACTAGTAAGTTACTTCTTGTTATAAAAATGTTAATTATCAATAGATGAGGATACAGTCAATAAGAATAATAAGTTGTATAAAGTTTAAATACTTTTAACTGTTATTATGGTAATAAAAAAGTTAGTACGTAAATTAGGTTTTATGCATGTTTATTAAACTAAGTTCATTTATTTTGTAATTTTAGGACTTCAGGTCACTATTGTGCAGAGGGCGAAAGAAAAAAATTACCACTCTTTTAGTAATCTTAGCATTTTTAATAAATGCTATGTTTTACATTAGTTTCGAGTTGTACAACACAATTAAAAAGCGGCACAAAAATCCATGGTTTAAGAGGTGTGTTTGATTAAATAATGAATGACATGAGACTAGATTCTTGATAAAATTTTAAAGTTGTTTATAACAAACCCATTGGATTTATTTTTAGTTTACGCTACGATCGGGAGTCTTATATAGACAAGAGTGGCATGAGAGTTATCGTTGGACACTATGTTGGAGGCACTTCTGGAGGAAATTTATCACAGGGTATGATATATTAGTTATTACAGTTCTTTACTGAAACACCAATTATTATATGTTAGTCATTTGTACAATCTATATAATATGTACAAGTGAAATACTACTGACTAATTATGAATTCCAGGAAATATAAACTTATTGAATTAAAAATTTGCCAGGTTGGTTTCCGACAGGGTGTTAGCATTTTTTTTGGTAGTATTAAAGTCCTATTATTTTGAAATTTATTTAAATCGGTATTTAGGTTAATACTTTTAAGAGATTTTCTTTTTTGTTCACAAGCATGAGATATGTGGCAGCCATCACTAGAGAATTTGGTACATTTTGTTTTATATCCATTTAAAAGCAAATAATATCCATATATATTGTTATATGTGGGATGATCTTGTGATTGATCATGTATATATCAATCACAAGATCATCCCACTAATTTCATATATCTAATTAGTACAAAAATGATTCAGTTATCTTTGTTGTTTATATGGCAATGCAACTAAGTATATTATGTTCCTAAATAGTTTGTAATATAGGGCTAAAAGTCATTACATTTTACAATTTAAGGATTACAAAGAAACTTTAATATTTCTATAGTAATTGTGTCATTTAATTTTCCAGAAACAATAAATTCTAACAATTATGCTCCTGTAGTAGGAGCTGGTGAGGGTGGAAGGCCTGTTCAATTGTCACCGAGGGAAGTTATAACTGCAAGAGAACTTTATGCACTTCACTCATATAATATATTGGTTGGTGATAGGATTTCTATAAACAGAAGTCTCCCAGATGTGCGCAGTGAGAGGTAATTTTTGAGTTTTTATCTTAAGATCTTATCAATACATAGAACTAAGATAACAACAACCACTGTAAAGTTTAGCATATTATTGCCCTACCAGTAGTTCATCATTTTATTGCTGTTTTATTCATTTATTTCATTCAGCATTACAGCCTGTCAAGAGGCTATTGTTGAACATATACCTACCTCAAAGATTGCCTAAAAGCAAAATCCTGATTCATCTGCATATTACAGCGGTAAGATTAGTGGGTCCTGCTCCTAAAATACTAATAACAAAATATGTTAATTACCTAGCCTGAGCATGAATTGTAAAATTTCACGTCTACTCTAACTCTGTTCAGCTCTCACAAGTAAAGTGAGTTCACTGCATTTTTATTAGAGTAAACTACATAATTGTCAGTTGGGCATTGATTAGTTTCTGTCGCATTTAAGTGAGACTCGCTAATGCTTCTTACAATGAAAATAGTGATTATTCTAAATAATTGATTGTTGATGTCTCCATGTTATTAATTACTAATTACCAGGGGTTAAAAATGCAAATATTATGATCAATATCTAGTATAGACTGATTATAGACAGTCAGAGATAGGTCTGAGTATAGACATATTTTTACTGCAGCAGAAAATGTTCGTGCAGCTTGGTGACTCGGACAGGGTTTACAGTTCAATGACTCAGAACTATAATGAAATTAATGATACAAAACTTAGGATTATATGATATTTAGATGTTGTTCAAGCAGTGATATATCATAAGGTCTATGATAAGCAATTTCCATGGCTGCAAGTACCATAGACTTAGAACTTTTTCTTGAATCTTTTAATTTTTGGAATAAATTTCCCCATCAAATATTCGTCATGGAAATTAAAAATTCACTGCCAGATGTTCCACTGGGCTGGTAAAAAAAATATAAATTTATATTTTCAGTTGTAAAGATGTACAATATGATATTGATAACTTACCAACAGCAAGTGTTATTATTGTGTTCCACAATGAAGCATGGTCTACTTTAATGAGGACTGTGATGTCTGTTATTTTGAGATCTCACCCAGTATTACTAAAACAAGTATGTTTTTATAATTATGTATTTAAAATTGATAGTTGTAATATTTACCTTGAGAATTTAATCATGGTACACTTACAGATAATTCTTGTAGATGATGCAAGTGAGCGAAAATACTTAGGCAAGGAGTTGGATGATGCAGTATCTAATCTTAAGAAAGTTGTTACTTTGAGAAGTTCTGAGAGAAAAGGACTTGTAGGTGCCAGATTAATGGGTGCGAGAACTGCTACAGGAGATGTTTTAGTGTTTTTAGATGCTCACTGTGAGGTAATATTTACTTATTTTAAGGTAGCAATCACAAGTTGAAATTCAAGGTTAAAATATAAAGTATATTTAACCTCATTTATACACGACGTTACAGCATTAAATTTAACCTCATAATTCTACAGGCCATTTGTAGGTCATACATCAATTATCAATTAAATATATACAGTAGATTAGTCACAGGACACTTTTTTCGTGTGACTATTGCACTAATGCAAAAAAAAAGTATGTCATGAGTCAAGAGAGAGTACCAAAAACTTAAAAAGTGTCCTGACCCGTTTCAAGTAGCCGACTCGCCTACAAAGAAATCTTTCGATGTCGTCGTCTTTGTATTTGATGAAAGTTCAGATTTTTAAAATAACCTTATTTTTTTTAGGTTACTCAAGGGTGGCTCGAACCATTACTAGAGAGGGCGGGCAGTGATGACGTTTTTATTTGTCCACATATTGACCTACTCTCGGAAGACACGTTAGCTTATACAAAGAGCATCGACGCTCATTGGGGTGCGTTCAGTTGGCGCCTTCATTTTCGTTGGTTAATGCCGAGTACTGAGGTCATGATCCATAAATCTGAAAATCCTTCCAGACCTTACCCAACACCCGCAATGGCTGGTGGTCTTTTTGCAGTAAGAAAAAGTCTGTTTTGGCGCTTGGGGGGCTATGATGAAGGCATGCTTATTTGGGGAGCTGAAAATTTGGAACTTTCTTGGAGAGCATGGCAGTGTGGCGCCAGGGTTGAAATAACTCCATGCTCGCGAGTCGGTCACATATTTAGAAGGCACAGTCCGTACAAATACCCAGGTGGCGTCTCTAAAGTGTTGAATTCAAATTTGGCACGAGCAGCATCGGTATGGATGGATGAGTGGGGTGATTTCTTTTTTAAATTCAACCCAGCGGTAGCAGCAATACGTGACGAACAAAATGTAGGCGGTAGAATGGAACTACGCAAGAACTTGAAGTGTAAGAGTTTTGAATGGTACCTGACGAATGTATGGCCACAACATTTTTTCCCTACTAAGGATAGATGGTTTGGAAGAATTCGTAACGATAGGGGTGGTTGTATAGGAGTTATATCTGGAACTCCTGGTCTTGGCGGGCCAGCTTCTAAGGTACGGTGCGGCAGTGACTTGGATCTTGACAGTTTACTAGTTTATACACCGGAAGGTAGAGTAATGGCCGATGAAGGACTGTGCTTAGAACAAGGAAACGGACGGGCCGTGTGGAAAAGTTGTAGCGATAGTAGAAAACAGATTTGGAAGCAGAAAGGGCCAAGGTTGAAAACAATTGATGGGCTTTGTTTATCGTTAGTATTAAATCGAAGTGCTGATATCATTGACGTCCCCTTAACAGGGAAAAGATGTATGCAGGCAGAGGAACAAATATGGCATTTCGAACGAGTGTCGTGGCGTTAGAAATTGCTATTTAAAAACAAGTAAATATCCATTTGTTCATCGTCACATCAACCCATCTTTTTGTAGCCCTAAATTTTAGTTTCCTTTTCTTATTTTTTTACATTTATTGTGTGATAAAAGCTTTTATTGTCACAGAATATGTAATAGTTGAAGACATTATTTAATACTGAGTCGAAAATTACTGCAGTTTTCTTTTCTTAGTGGTTATAGTACGTATGATATGCGACAGACAAGTGTCTTTTGTGGGATAGAATGTAATAAGCGCCAAAAGTATTTCTTCCATATCTTAATATATAGTTTAAACGGCTTTAAATCACTAGACATAAAAACATAACAAAAATCTTTAATATACTTTCCAATAATTGTGAACATTTTGTATTATGATGCATTTTGAAAGTCTATGAATGTTGTAGTTAACTTCGTGAATTTACTGTCGATCACGTATCGTTTTAGGCTAATCGCCTATTCGAATTATAATGAAGTATTCACATATTTTTTGTTAAGTTTTGATTTACTATTCAATACTTCAAATCTGTAATAGGTGAATTTTTATGTATCCTGGCTAGCCCCAACTACTTGATTAACATAAGTTCATATTAACTAATATCTTTTTATCAGTATTGATGTATGTATAGTATTCATTAATTGATAGAATAAGGATGTACGAAACAAATGGAATTCTAATGGTGTAAGCAACGTGGCGGAGATTTACCGTGCAATATATGTTTCTAAATGTAAGACAAAACTAGACTGATGTTATAAACGTACAAATTTTAAAGTTATGAATGTCTCAATATGTCCTTTTTAATACTTATCAACATTTAGGCTGTGCTGCTGCTTTGCCTTCTCACCCTCAATAGTTTTCTCGTAATAATAATATTATTCTTTTTTCGTGACTCTTTATTAAAGCATTATTTGTCAACGGACCTCTGTATCACAGTGATAATTACAAAAGTAATTTGAAGAGCAGTACTTATATTAAATGCTGCCTGCACGAATATTTTACCTACATAATATAAAATATTTTACGTTAATCTATAATAACCTGTGATTATGTTGCGGTACGAAGACTTTTTCCTTGTACCCTTGTTAAATTGGTTGTAAACCGTATGAATAGTAAAGATAAAAGTAACCAGTAATTCATGAATTTTAGATAAACATGACCTATGTGGCCACGCTTGTCGCGTGGTTTATTATCTGCCTTCGAATCAGGATACTCTAGTTCCCCCGGATCTCGTACCGTTGAAATTTTCGAAACTTACGTACGGTTTGTATCGTTGGCTTGGACATTAAAACGGTGACAGGCTCACCACCTATTACGTTGTCCCAAATAAGCTATCGTGCGAGCCTATTATAATATATTGATATTTTAATTGTTGTGTAATTGTCCATGTTAAATCGATATCTGCATATACACACAAATTTGTGTGTATTTTTGTTTCAAATCTCATAAAAATGAATCTATGCACTGTTCACACTACGTAGATTATCGTATGTTTCATCAAAACCGGATAATAATTTTCAGAGGAGCTAATAATGCATCGGAGTCGGGATAAAAAGACTACGCCCGATTCGCTTTGCTCAGCACCAGTAATTTGGCAAATGTTTATATATAACCAGCTTGAGTTAAGACAATATGAAGCTTATATACAAAAAGACGAGATTTAATTTAACATTAAGATTTGTAATAACTGCTTGGAATATTGTGATTTTATTTTGTAAGTAATAAAATGATACTAGAGTTAGTTGCATATGCCCTTAATAACAATCGTTAAAGATTATGACTTAATTAAGATAAGCTACATATGTACAGTATGACTCGTTTTTAACTAAGAAAGATTTTTTTTTACTAATGTATGTATGTATGTAGTTATTGATTAAATGTGGATAAAATTATTAATTTAGGTTATTTTGATACGTTCACGTCGGTTGGTTGTTTGTGTCGTCCATTTTATTAAAAGTATTTTATTTTATTATCTACACTCAAAAATGTGAGGGCTTTTCCCTGCAGTTAGATAATAATAGGTTACTTTTTAAAATTTTCATGTTAATACTCAAGATACGATTCTTTTATATTTTTTAATCTTCTAGTCTTAAAAATTTTAACCTAACGAAATGTCATTTACGCTATATAATATTATTGTACTGAAATTTTTTATTACTAATTTTTATACTTTAAAATAAGTGGTGGCAGGTACTATGACAGGGACTAAGAAATATTAAAACCTTAACGACTTTTATTATATACTTTTACTTAACAATAATTATGAATAATGAAGCTTGTTAAATATTGTTTTATATGTGATCTAAATATTCAAAATAAAACGCCTTATTTATGTAATTTATGTTTAATATACTTCTCTCTACTTCAAAACATAATGGAGTAACAGAATTGCGAGCAGTGTTACTATTGCAGCATCTGTTCGTACCGCTGCGTTGCAATTGTTCCTGTTGCAAATAAAGCAGCGCGCGTCGCTATGGCCCCGGGCACGTTCCACCGCTTCTAAACCAAGGCACACCGAGTCTACTTGAGCACGTGGCACGCAGCCTCGGATGGTGTCCACTGTGTTACCAACTAAAAAATATTTCTGTATAAATTTAAAGTGGTTAAAGAGTTAATTGCAAGCTCATTTTCTTTAAATTAATCAACCTGTTGATAGTGCACTACTGGACATAGACACCTCTCCCAATGGGTCGATTTGCCATAATCGCTACGCTTGGCAGGTGAGTTGGCTATGGTCCTCGTGATCGGTTAGGGCCGACGCATCCGCAATTGGATAATCGCTGAGTCCGAACACAGCGTCATACGATCTCTGCGGCTCGCATACGATTTATTAATGCTCATGTCCCGCTCGCCCCGTGCATGAAATGTTCTTGCCCGTTTTGGTTGTTATTTCTGTTTCTGATCTTATTAATTATTCTAAGTTAAATAGTTATTGAAATGAAACGTCACGAGGTCACGTCACGAGAAGGCCGAGGTGTTTGACGTCCAGATGTCATAGTTATCCCGGTTAACTTCTGCTTTCTAATTATAATGTTTGGTAGATCTACGCAGAATTAGCTCAAGGTATCTTCTGCGGCAAAGTTATAAAATATATACTGTACGCTGTCTATTGGGCGGCATGAGATTTCATAAATAGCGTACAGACACTAACTTGAGGGGTCTAGTTACGAGTCGACTAACGGAAATTTACCTCAGTCGACTCGTAACTACACCACAAAAATAGTAGAGTCTAGCACACCCATGGGAAGAAAGGGAGTGGCACCATAAATGTGTTGAAAGAGTATTACCAAGGTAGAGACTTATCCACTATAAAATATTTCACAATAATTCCGTGTTTTGTTATTCTTCGATTTTACTTATATTCCTGTTAACAACTCCAACTAAGCATTTATCTAGTAGTTCACGACAATAGTCGAGTAGCGGGTTCTAAGCTGCGACATGTTTCACAGTCCGCCACTAACCTTTTGGTGCTGCGGTATTTTTAAGGTGTGTATCACATTTTGACAACACATTTGTCACACAAGAAGTTTTTTTAAAATCAATGTGAACTTACAAGATTTGTCATCAGGCGTTGCTACCATTTTAAACAGCGATATTCTATAGAAATCTTTGAATCTGTCGATGGTGGTGGATGGCCCAAATTGTGAACCCATTGTGCTGACACCCAGTTTGAGGGATGGCATTCTACGGTAGAACCGGGCCAAATCGTTTCTTGAGGATGGCACCCTAAACACCGCTGGTAGTGGCAGGTCTCTGGCGTAACTGAAACAATACTGCTTATTTGGTATTTTGTAACAATTAAAGAAGCCAATTAAAGGCTAGGTACATTTCTACAGTAGTTCAATCTTGTGTTGAAATGTTTGGAGATCTTTTAGTCGCTCTAATCTATCTTTTAGTCTACATCTATTCACAGAAAGCGCGCTGTAACATTTCAATGTTCTAAACATATTTTTTGGTTACGAGTAGGAGGGAACTCTCAACTGTCGACGAATACTCTGTACGCTGACACAGGTGGAAATAGTGGCCTACCCCGTGAGGGATTACAAAGTACACAAATAATTTACATCAAATTTCAAGGTCAATAAAGCAATTCTTTGATTCCGACAGCCACGGAAACGCCAGAACCTCGTTTGTCAGCGAATTGATAAAAGTAAGATATAAAAATCGTAAAGACTATCGTAAATTGAGCTTAAGTTAGATGGGTTCGCACCGCGTTGGTGGGGAGCAGGTTTTGGTTGTGACTTCGTTGGTTAAAATCTTGTATGCGTATTGTATGATTATACTTAACATTTATGTAATCAAGTCATTTATCAAGTTGTGCAGTAGTTATCAAAGAAACGAAAAGACCCCTCCTTTTCAAATTAGCTTAGACTGATAAAAAGTAGGTCATAAACTACCTTCATATCAAATTTCATGTAAAGCCGTCTATAAAATTTTGGGTGAAATGCGAACACACGACAGACAAACGCAAAAATTCTTAAATCACTGATTTAGCTTCAGTAGCTATCTTACAGTATCATTCATTTATTTGTACTCATTTATTTTTTCCAAAAATATTAAAATAACAGATTTGCGTGTAGATCTCCTAATATCACTGTAGTGAGTTCTAGAGGAATCCATGGCTTCTGAGATATGATTATATATTACCTACACCACATCGTTCGGGTTTGTCAAGTTGGCTGGTACTTATATATGAATGACCAGGGAATACCATAGATTTATTAAATTAATACATCTCTGCAAAATATAGTTCGGTTAACTATTATGAGTTTAGATACGCAACTCTACTCTGTGGGTGACTACATAGTAGTTTACTACATATTAGTTTACTATATAGTAGTAAACCTATATTAACATTACAATGTACTGCAAATTTAATACAGAAAATGTCAATAGTTATTTTTATAGTTCCAACTAAGGTAGAGATTACATTCTCTTTGGTTCCAACACTTTCTTGTTAACAACGCAACGTAATACTGGATTAGATTGTCATAGTCGGCAGCTGTGCTGTAGTTAATCGTGTGCTTAATGATCGCAACGGAAAGCAGTTTATGTTTGTTTTAACGGATTCAATTCTATGCCATTTTGTCGCATTTTGCACCAATTTATCGGCCATCAACCCGCCGTCGTTCCGATACATTCGCGCACGCTGTGTAATTATTAAAAGCGAGGGAATCCGCTTTCGATGGTCAAAATGCCGTTATTTATACGCTTATGAAATGCATCTCATTAAACATTTAAACCTTGTGTATTTAAATTTTATAAAACTCGACATTTTAAGACGGTATAGTATCTACATTCTGGTAGAATAGAAATCTGTAAAAACGGTAACCAAAAATTACGTTAATATAATCCAGAATCTCACTTGATCTTAAGCAGAAATGAAGATGGCTGGTTACAATGATGCCTTCACTCTTGCTTCTCTTTTTGCACTTGCACTAAATCCCTAATCTCTATCTCATGAAGTTACATTACATCTAAATACAATACAGGTCAATGAGCACCATCGGAGAAGTTACCAAGTTCTCACAGTTACAGCGTGAATAACACTAATAACAGTGTTTAGAGTGTTGAGTAACGAGACCCAGAGATTATTACTGGTTTAGCAGCGTTCGGGAATTTATCTGAGTAGAGCCCCAGTGTACAATTCTACTCAGTTGCAATTTTTTTGTGTTAGTAACGCTCCATATGTTGTCAGGGTATTCAGTAATTGGATATCAGTTATTAACCTATTTTATATACTTTTACACTTTATGATTTTTAATAGCTTAAAATTGGAGGAGCGACGATCGTCGAGTGGTTTCGGGATCTGCCTTCGAATCAAGCGACGAGCTCTTGCTTCTATGAGGAGATCTCGTCCCAACGAGTTTTTCGAATTTTATGTACGATTTGTATTGTTGGCTGGATACTAAGTCGGCGTCAGGCTCACTACATGTCACGTTGCCCCTTGTTGTGGGTTGAAAGGACTAAAATGTAGACCACTGACCACCCCAGTATTGGGTATACGGGCGTGCGAGCATACTACATATAAATATATTTATATTACATATATGTATATTACACAATTGGAGCAGATCTGGTACAGAACTTTAAGAAGATTATATTAACCGATATTTAAATAAAAAAGAAATATATGACTTTCTTTTTGTATAAAGACGTATGAAAAGTTAGGCATGGAAGGATTGCAAACGGTAAAGGTGGTCCATCGTTAATTCATGCGTAAGAGATCGGTCGAATGCGGCTATATTACAGAATTGGAGCAGATCTGGTACAGAACTTAAAGAAGATTAAATTAACCGATATTTAAATAAAAAAAGCAATATATGACTTTCTTTTTGTATAAAGACGTATGAAAAGATTATGCATGGAAGGAGTGCAAACGCTAAAGGTGGTCCATCGTTAATTCATGCGTAAGAGATCGGTCGAATGCGGCGCGAGAAAGTCAATGATGGGCGGCCGACATAATTGTGCACGGCCGCCGGCTGTGCTCGTCTCTAGTGTAACATTATATTTAATCGTATATTACTATTTACGCCGTGGAATAAACTGATATACTTTAATAGTATATTTCTATAGTTTGATTTCGTTTATGTATTATTTGACAGATACGTGTTTACTTATCTAAGTATGAAGGAGTGTAAGGGTTAATTTTTTTTCCAAATACTAACCTCATCTAAACGGTGCACTCTGCTAGTTTACAAATTACCCCATTGGATTTTCTCCCATAATGAGATAAAATCTATCGGAATTAGCCCAAACTGCACACATGTTGTCATCTTACATCAGTATTGACAGGGAGTGTTTTTTATTATTATAGATCAAAGAGACTGAAACGTGGTCATTCACTGTGGGCCGTTATGAAATAGTTTAAAGGCGCGGAGCTGGCTATGGAAAGGGCTGAGCTCGGTGTTTCACTGCATAATAAAATTTGCAAAAATTCGCTGCAGAAGTAGGATGACCGACGTAGCCGTAGGATCAGCAAGATGAAGTGGCCGGCAACATAGCTCGTAGATTCAGATCTGTTGGTGAAGAAAGTTTCGCCAGTGAAAACCTTGTACAGTAAACGCCGTGTAGGGTGATCTCCCACAAGATGGGGTTACGACCTGCACCATAGTGTTGAGGGAACTCGATGGATGCTGGTGGCTCAGGACCGAGCTTTGTGGCAATCTGGCAAAAAATGGCAATTGAGGGTTGGCCATGATGACCAAAGGCATGTGATAAACTGTAAAATGGTGTTAATGATGATGAGGTATTTTAAACCCAAAAAATATCCTACTTCAATTCTATTAATCAGACTTCCACGTTGATACAGTTTTCTTTGCAGAGGCAGAAATACCCGTTTTAAAAAATAAATAAAAAACTCTTGTATTAGGAGGGAGGCTCCTGGATTTTTATTTATTTCTAACATAATATTTTCTTACCAGATAAAACTAATGTTGATTTGTTTATTTTATTATAACCATATAACTCCAAAAACACAACATCATGAGAGAATGCTGTTCTAAATTTCAAAGGCTTACAATTTTTCATGTTTATTATATTATAATAAAAACTGTGGTCTATGTTAAAGTTTTTTTGTGCTGTCTCAAAATAAAATAAAAAAATGTTAAGTTGGGGGTAAATACATCACAATATTAATTAAAAGTAGTAGTCCGAAAAAAATGGTATGTTTGAAACTACTTATTTACCTTTTGAATAGCACGCAGGGATATTTCTAACGACATGAACGCACTTTTGTGTGTTCTACCCTATACTTGTACACAATTATTTATAATATGTGATGGTCATAAAGCTATATAAATACCCTTCAACAATTTAGGATCGACAAAATGACAAAGCTTTGGAAATACTTTTATTAATCGCTCAATGTTCAAATTTACCGTGATTTAGATTCACAGAACATAATTCATTTTTATAGACAAGGAACAAAGTTGGTCTAAGTATGCTGCTCTGCGGTACACTATACTTTTTGAATAGTAATTTTAAATTATTACACTTTTTGCAAACGTTTGAAGATATATCACTTAAAAAGTTCTATTTGTATAATTGTAAAATAAATGTACAGGTTTATGAAACTATAGTATTTTGTGGTTATTAATTTAAAATGTTTTTCAACCGCTCGGGTTAATGTTTAACAAGGGAAAGCTCTTCATAAAGCATTTGAGCAAACATTCCACCTCATGGTAAGTAGTCTATGTAGTACTATGATCCATAGACGCTTGCTTTCTTCCTTAACGAAGAACTAAGACAAAGAACTAAGGTTCATATCACACATACGTTATGCGTCAACGTTACGCAGTTACTTAACCTTATAATTAAATTAATCACCTGTAACGGCAGAATCTTGAAATAATGTCTCAATACTATGTAGCAATTTAATTTAAAAGTAAATACCGACAATGTTCTAAATGTTTCTATTATATTTCTATACAGATATCATCACTTATCGCAATCGCGTCACTGACCTAAATTCAAAACAAGTGATGTACAAAAAGTTCAACCCACGCGGTGTCGTGGCGACATAACAGACCTTATACTATTATAACAATGTAAATACGATTGTCAACAGAGGATTAAATAAATATTTATTAACCGGTAGTTGCGAGACGAGATGAGTCGGGAAGCATTGTGTTGGAGACGCGGGCGGCGACCGGACCGTGTTCATTCGTACCGACGAACCGCATAAAAAGGACGTGATGTAACACATTGTTTTGTTTTAAATGTACAAAGGAATGATGCAAAAAAAAAGTCATCGGGTTTTTATTTTAAAAGTGGTAGTAGATTCACTTACGAATATCGGATCGTAAACACAATTAGTAGTAATATCAAAAGAGCTTACCGTATGATATTAATCCGGCAACACATATAACAATCACAAGCATTTTATTGTTATTTAAACCTCGAATAAATACGGATAGCGTTAGGAGCGCGTGTGCTCTGTTAGGCCGGCTTTTATCGCACTAATCTGCACAGAACGGACTTTATCTTCCACATGCATGTCTCGTTATCATGGGCCAGTAAATTATTTTGACGTGTGCCGTGGAAATTAAAGGCTAACGTTGGACTATAATTTCGATGTAAAACAAAATTTTCTGAATCTCCTACTCGCTGGAACAGCGACGTAGGCGTTGAAGACGAAAATAAACAACGACCTGTTCCAGTTTTAGGCGGCAAGGAATGATATTTTGAATGATCGGTATAATGCATACGAGTCTTGGCACGTATTTCAATGAAATTTAACTGCATGTAAACCGTCTTTGCAAAGATAGGAAACAATGAATACGTCAATATTTAATTACCGAAACTAACCTACCTGTTCAGATCTGAGGTCTAGACATTTAAGTACTTTCAATCAACTTTTCACCAGAGCTGGTTTGAGATAATGTGACAAGTGGTAAGCCTATCGCCGTCCTTAGTATATAGGCTAACGATACAAATCGTACATAACTTTCGAAAAACTCATTGCTACGAGCCTTCCACATAGGGGATCGAAATCGTGTCTCCTAATTCGGAGGCAGATTCCCTTACTACTCTGATAGCGCGACGTCGAATTATATTAATAGATCCACGTTTAAAGCGTTTAACATTATACGATAATTATCATTTCATTCATATTGTTTATACTATAAGCACTCGGAAGATTAGGCAGAGCTAACGGAATTCCATTTGCCCCGATCAGCATAGCCGAACGTTTTTCCGAAAACCACTTTTCGTCACTCCGGGAGTTTAGAACGTCACGGGTGGCAAGTCTTGCCGCGGTGTTTTCTCCCGGAGAATGTTTTATTGGCTAGTTTAAACAATTTTACGTCATTGATACATTGGTAAATATTTTTCCTGGACGATAAAGAATAATTGCCGTAGTATTTACTTTCAAATTAATAAATCACATTATTGCCATTCTTATTCACCTTTTCAGGGCTCTGAAGTCCTCGCATCAATTCTTGATAAAAGTATTATATTTAAATTAAATGGGAGGCAAATATTAGGATGATTTTCAAGACTTGAAAAAATTGGTTACAGTAGTACCAGGAGGAATTAAATATTTATAAGTATGTAACTCATATTAATACAAGGTTTGGTGAGTTCCTCTTAATTTTCATTTAAATTTCCTCTTAACCACTGGACGTTTTAAGTTGGATTAATGTTATGTTTTGCTATCGGAGTACAGATGCTAAGCACCACAGATATCTGAGTAAGTCAGCGATCTAGGTATTTACGCAAGCACTATAAAATATCGAATTTTATAGTCAGGTGATTTTTTCACCGTTTATCGGAAGTGTCGAGATTTATGAAACATTTAGGTAAGCCAACTTTTACGAAATTATATGATGAATATACCATACCAAGCTATGGTTATAACCTTTCAATATTTAATAACACTATTGACTAATGAACTTTTGTTTTGGTTTGTAATGAAGTGCATTATCTGTTAACCAACTTAATTATATTGTATCAGCCACTTAGTATAACGATGCGTGGGACTTTAAAGATGGTCGCTACTACCATCAAAGATACGCGTGGGCGATTTTTAAAGATTACTTACTTCTTTTTTTAATTAAATTTGGTATAAACATGATCGTTAAGTTTCCGAAGACGACTATTTCGGTAATCTGGATGAATACGTAGTTTCAAAGGTGCCGACTCGGAATTAAATGTTTAAGTAAAATAAATATTTCAAGCTATTTTTGTTTAGGATATTAAGTATTAGGTTGGAATTTGCATAGAGTAATATTTCTTACATTGTCCTTGAGTTTAACAAAAAAACTGTCTCCGTAACCTAGCCAGCTGGTGGATTGTAAAAAAGTAACGTTGGACAAACCAAATCTAAATTCCTTTGCATTTTACCATTTGGCCTTGTAATTGCAATCTAGGCGGGTCTGCTGGCAATCGCAGTATTAAAATTAGTACAAAAAGATACTACACTTCCTCTGTTTACTTATCTTTAGTTTAGGTACGGGGTAGTACAGTGGTGCGTCACACTTTATGGTGTCATGGCGCTGCGAGACAATACTTATTATGTGAGATAATACTGTTTTAAGGCATAGACTTTAGAAATATCACACAAATTTAGATATTAATAGAACCGTGAAAGTGGACCGTGATAGGCTAGTGGATATACCGCTCGTTTTGATTTCATCGTGCTAGAGTACTGTCCGAATAGAGCACAACTAAAATTGGTAAATTCAAATTGTAAATGCTGAATTCACTATGTATCTACACACTATGGGTATCCCATATGTACATTTATTCATAACTAAGTACGGGCAAACCTTCCTAGAAATGTAAGCCGGCTGGCATGCGCTTTTTTGGAGAGGCCTATGTTCATGGGCTATGGGCTACACGGGGCTGTGTATGACGATGATGCTTGGAAGGAAAACATTGCGAGCAAACCTTCATTCCGAGAAATGATACAACATATAATTTCGAAGATATTCTGCAATTATGCGCTTCTACCTGCTCCCAGGTGGTAGGCTCATTCACTAATTATGAGTCTTTATCCTATTTCTGCCGCAAATCAGCAGTGCAGCCACTGTTGTGTTTCGGTTTAGAGAGTTATGCTGAGTTAGTATTACAGGGTGTGATAGATTCCGTCTTAGTCCTCGAGGGTTACACCGCGTCTGTAACCTAAGGAGGTTACAGATCGAAGGCGATTGAAATAGTTTTGCTGGTTTCCATAGGTTTCAGTAGCCACTTACCTTACTTATAGGTGGACTGTTAGCTCGAGGCTCGACTTCTATAGGGCAGTGAAATCCGGCAACCCGCACAGAAGTCTCAACTATTCATATTTGTATGAAAACGTCAGAAGGGTACCAAACTATCCTCTAGGAGTGCTTATTCAATTTCTTACAAACAAAAGTTAAAGTAAACATTAAAATAATACTTAATTGAAAATATATAAATAAAATATTTTCAAAAGAAACACAACACAGCGACAACTGTCCCGCAGCATTGTTTTTTATGTGAAAAAACAAACGAGCGAGCGGCTCACCTGTTAGTGGTAAGTGATTATTGTCGCCAACGTACATCTGCAACATCAGGGGAGCTGCAGGTGCTTTGCCAGCCTTTAAGGATATTTGGGGGATAGGAGGAAGAGTGATGAGGAGGGGGAGTGGGCCTCCGGTTACCTCACTCACCCATCGAAACAAGGTGCCTCTACTTCACGCCGGTATTATTCGACGCTGTGGTACTTACTGCCCGAGACGCCGATCGAGCATGCACATTCAAGCTGCAACAAAAGCCACCGCTTAGCTCTACCACGTTTCAATATTAGCCTCTAGTTAAGGTTATTATTATACTATACCAATGTTATGGATTTCTACCGTTATCTACCTAATTTCAAGACAACTAGGGAAGCCGGAGATTCCGGATTTCCATTTGGCAAGACTTAGCGTAGCCAAACCGACTTCCATGACCCACTTTTCGGGTAGATTCGTCAATGGATTTGCATCCGAATATTACCTCCTTACGACACCCACGGAAGATTTTTACGCTTTTCTCTCCACGGCACAATTTTTAGTTAGCCATTTCAACAGGAATTGCTGCGAGTATTTAAAGGTTCCAGATAAGTACTTTTGATGTCATTTTAAATTTGAAAGTGCGCGGAAACCAGTATTTTTATATCTAAATCAAATATATTATTTATTTGTAACACGTTGCTTGATGTCTCAGTAGATAAAATAACAAAAATGATTTTTGCACGTGAAAAAAATTAATTTTATTGTAGCTTTTAGTATTCGTCGCCATGTTTGTTCTGGTTTTCGAATTCGTCAAAATTTTTCTTATATCCAAAGCACGTGTTTAAAGGCACTGCTTTTAGCTATTATGCTCTTTATTGTACCAAAGCAATATTTGTGTTTTCGGTAAATATATTTTTGCTACCAATTATAGGCCTGTGTTGTATGTAACTATTCCTTTTGTAGTGGCTATTTGGTTTATATTTTTGGGTGTAACAATTCTGCGGCCAGAGTACCTAACAATGTACTTAAAAAGGGAAACGGTGTCAGAGCCAAAGTAATATATGTTAAACTCGAGTATTTTGAGGTTCTTTGACGTTTCCTTGTGACTGATAATTCATTCGGAGTTTTTCCCCAATTTTTATTGTAGTTGTTCTTTCGGATATAAACGCCAGTCCATATAACACACCAAGGAAGTGCTAAGTAGAAACTTTGTAGTGGATATTTATACGAAATCATATTTACACATTAAATTTCCTATCAGCAATATGAAGATTCAGTAGTCCATCTCCTACGAACTTTTTATCAGCTACGGTATCTTAAGTGTTTTCGAGTGTTATAATTTAAAAGCGGCGAGGCTTTCACTCCGAAGGACCAATTAATTTTTGACCGCAACATTAAGAGATCGATAAATTTCTTAAAAAAACGCAGTGACCAGCGTCGATAAGAAGAACGAGTTCGGGACTTCTTCCGTGGATTAAAGAGCTTTTATTTATCTCAAACAATTTGTTATTGCCACTTTTCATACCTTCCGGTAGCCGTGTAATTGAATCTTCTGGTTTTTAAAGATTTATTACCGTCGTTTGATTGAGCTACCGCCCTTGATTAGTATAGCGGCATCTTTAATTTATATTTTTTCGTTGTAAAGGAATTTAATTAACATCCTTTTAAATTCCGTTATTTACATATTAGCAATTGTGGTAATTTGGTTTAAGTAATAATTGAAATATATAATATAATTTATATACATTTTATGTGTCATGTATACGTAAATATTTCGCAATATAAATTTAGAGTGTAATAATTAGAATTATTTATTTTAAATGTAATGAACGAAGGCTCTGCTGTATGACCTCACATATGGCTATCTGTTATGGAAGAAAGAATTCTACAACCAAGTAAATGGTGTGGCGCTGGGCTCCTTAACATTGACTGTGTGAAGCCAGCTACAGTCGAGCGGATGTCTGATATATTACCATATGGCAGAGGTGTTACGGACAAGATTGGCAATATCTTGAAAAGGGCATCCATAAAAACGTTCTAGTCACCGAAAAAGAAGAAAATTTTTACTATCTGTCAAGTGCAACATTTCTCTACAAAATCTGTATTTTGTCCCTCCTGTGAGTGTACAAGCTTGATTCTGTATGTGGTCTTTCTTACATAGGAAATCCTAAAAGATCTGTGAGGACCCGCGTAAAAGAACACATGCCGTTGTCAAACATCGACGCTCTATGAAGTCTGCAGTCTGTGATCATATTTTAGCTCGCCCCAACCACTACATCTGATTTGACAGAACACAAATCCTCGCAAAAAAAATAAAACACCTATTCCTACCAAGGATGATTCGCGTGGTTATTGAAATTGTAAATATCCTAATTTCAATAGAAAAGATGGCTGGGTGCTACTACTGTCTTAAGATGCTGTAATAAATAAAAAACTGAATCTAAAATCAAGCGTACCACTACACGACCTCAAGATGCTGTGAGCACTTTCAGCGTAGATCGGACCTAAATTAATAATTAAATTCTGAAGGTAGCCCGAGTTAACTATGACACCAGGACGTCTAACACCTCAGTTTCCTCGTCACACTGGGTGCTGTAAATCACTCGAAACATCGAGAATAAAAGAATTAAAATTAAACGGGATAAAATCCGTAAAGAATAGCTACATTTCAAATAATTAAATGACAATTTTTTGTGTCTACTTTTTTGAATCTACTTTCATTCATGCATATTCATGTACGCATAAGAAGCTTTTGGTTTAAGACTGAAATCATTTACCAAGGTCCGTCAGAAGTTAATCTTATACTAAAGAATTATGTCAATCAAGCTTTAACTCTCAATGCTGTTATTTTAAATGATTAAAGTTTGGCCACTGTCGAATTTCGATAACAGCTTTAGCTAAACCAAATGGGAACGTAAATATTTACAATATTTTTAATTACATAGAATAACATTTGCACAATTTTCCTACATTGCATTAATACAAAGCATCGGTAACATTTTCTCAAAGCGAACAAAGGCGTGATAAAAGATCATATAATTTTCTTATAAGGCGTAGGTAGCTGCGAGTGATCTAAACGGCGTGTTTTCTACGTGACCGTTTTTGCTTTCAGTTTTATTTGACGATATAGTATAGAGATAAGAGGGATGCCAAAATGTCCGACACAGTGACCCGCCGATACGATCGGCAGGAGGACGAGACGATCGCGTGAGATTGCTCTGGGCACGTCCGCGCTGCCCTCACGAGCCTGCGCCGTTATTTTAATTTATTTCTTCTTTCCACATCTAAACTTTCAAATTCACTGATATGCATTTGCGTTCTATTGCACACTGACACGTTGACGTGCAGTTTGCCATGTTTTTGTTTAGAAAAAAGCCTGTAATTTTTTTGCCTGTCATTTTGTTAATGACAATTGTATGTATTGTGTATTGTAATGCTCTGTCGGAAATGTTGATCCAGCTGATGACGACCAGACTGGCCAAATGACTATATAAATGCACAGGATGTAACATTTAGTTTGTACAGTATCGTTAGCATTAGTGTAAACAGGTAGCATAAACGTTCAGTAGGTACAAGCTCAATCGATCACTGCACCTCATTTCCCCGATTCCAGGACATGAAGAATAACCTCTGCGGTAAGATCTATGGGGAAAGATCGGATATAGTTACAGTTTCTCAGCTACAGTATATCTTATTTACTTAACTATCGATTTGTGTGACGCATAGTTACTGGATTCTGCACGGATTCAGCTGCATAAAATATATAATTATCTATGTACAATAGTAGTCACCGGTTCTTAATTGATTGACCGCAGCATAAAAGTCACACAACTAAAGTGAGGTTTCAAGTTAAACTTGAAAATAAGGGTTCCTTAATTCAACAGTTTGCGTTCGATAATAGTTGTAATCTCTATAACTAACATTAAGTACTGAATAATTTCTTATTACTATTTTCTCTTCTCTGTGTTTTTCAGTCCCAATTTCTTGAAAATCATAGTTAATAAAATCAAACAATCTTTTTGATTAACTATATAAATCGACATTATGATATCGATTTATACTTCCTAGATAAAAAAAAAATCTTCCAGACAAATATTTTATGACCATTGAATTTAAGAAAGTGAAACTGAGTGATGATGAGGAAGTTGCTTATTTAAATGGATGTAAGTTAGTAAATAAAATAGATTTATTTCACATTCATCGTTTTTCAATAATCTCAAAGTACCTTCAATACGAAAAATAAATTTTAGTTCCCTGATGTATTAAGTGTAAATTAGCATGTGTTGAATATAAAATTAATAAAATGTATGTTATACTTTTGCTATGTATTTTTTTAGAATAAAACCTTATCATAGTATTATAAGAATTTTCAATATTTGTTACGTGATCTATTAAAATTACAAATAATCTCTGATAATTTTAATTTCATTTGAATATCACTACAGAGTAAATATACGCGTAAACCCCAATTTGCCAAGTATAAGTCAGTGCCTCTTTCGGGGTACAGCAGCGCTATAGTCGCTTGTAAAACTGCTTATGACCTTATCCATACAATGCCGTAATTTAAAAAAAAAAAACTGTAATCGGTTATTTTACAGCTAGATAGATATAGAGCTTGTGTGCTAATTGATAGATCCTAACGTGCTGATGATGTAGTGTAATTATCCCTAGTATCGGACAGTGTGTCTGAATCGTTCTCCGATTATATTAAGTAACATATCGGGTTCGGAAAGATAAAGATGGGTAAGTGTCTTTGTTTTGTATTATAGAGAAACTAATCAGGCAGTTCATGAAAATAATCTTTTTCTTTTTAAATCGAATCGAAGGTATAATATAAAAATTTACACCTTTATCGGATATTTTTACTACCTTATAATTTGGGTCCAGTTTCTGAAATTGACAGTGATGGCAAAGTATGATAAATATATCTTGATGGGTTATACCCATTGCCTTTGCATGATTCTAAGATAAATAGCTTTTTCAATAAAATTTATGTTATGAGTTTTTCAATAAAATATTTTATATAATGAAAAAAAGTGTACTTCATACCTTGGCAGAAGAAACTCGGTCTTGGTGGTCAATGGCTTTAAGTCAAAACCTTTTCAGCGCTTTCCGGAGTTCCTCAGAGATCAATATTGGGTCCGTTATTTTTCAATATATTTATTAATGACATTACATCCAGTTTTCATTACTCAGATGTCTTTCTGTTCGCTGATGACTTAAAAATTTTAAAACCGGTTTGCGATCAACAACATTGTGCTCAACTTCAAGAGGACCTAGACCGTTTAGTACGGTGGTGCGTCGAAAACAGGATGGCCCTTAATATAACTAAGTGTTTCCGTTTACGAGTCACTAAAAAAACTAAAGAAACTCCACACACATACCACCCAGGGCATGTTATAAGAAGGGTTGAGAACATTCATGATCTCGGGGTAATTTTTGACAGCAAAATGCGGTTTAATGTTCCTGTCGATAATATCGTAAAGACCGGATTCAGAATGCTCGTATTTGTTTTAAGGAACATGAAGTGTTTTAAAAAATCCTAGGTGTAAAATTTCGATTTACAACGCACTAGTTCGAAGTGGGCTCGAGTACTGTAGCTCACACTGACGTTTATGTTAAACGCATCGAGAAAATAAACGGTGAAACGGTTGCTGTGGCAAGGTGCCACAGTTTCGTATGACTGTGGTATTATAAAAAAATTACCGAATTATAACACCCGTCTAAAGCATTACAAAATTCTACCTCTCTCCTCCCGTAGGCAGCTTACAGATCATCTTACTATACAAGATTGTCAATAATGTTATTGATTGTCCATGTTTACTCTCTAGACTGCAATTTTCAGCTAAGTCAGTAAGATTATCTCGTTTTGTCCCTTTCTGTACCAAAATGTCTATTTCGATTATATGATTTAATCCGCCTCTAAATAGAATAGTTACAAAATATAATGAGGAATATAAAAAAGTGGACGTGGACAAACTCTCAACTAAAATTTCTGAGCTTAGTTTATACAAGAAAATCGTAGGTTGCTTAATTATTTCATTTGTCTTTATTTTTGTTACTAATCTTTCTTTGTTTGTATTGTTTCGCCTAATATTGTTACCAAGTTATAATTATTAAGTTGTATTATTACTCACTATAGTGTTACTTTAGATAAGCAAAAGATCTGTATAATATTAATATCCATTTAACTATACTAGACTCTATCTACTGGCTTTCCATGGTTGCCTTTAAGTAAATATATGATGCGAGTGTAAATGGTAGAGTCGGAAGAGGAAGACCTAGGCGTTCTGAAAAAGGCCAGGTCAAGAGTACTCTAAACCAACGAGCATGCATGCGAAGATTGATGAAAGTGGAAGAAGCGAAAGACGTCTTTCTCTATACGTCTTTCGCTTCTTCCCCTTTAGACGGACTTCCAGACGGACCGTAGGAAGTGGAAGAAGCGAAAGACGTCTTTCTCTATACGTCTTTCGCTTCTTCCCCTTTAGACGGACTTCCAGACGGACCGTAGGAAGTGGAAGAAGATTGCCTCTGCCTACCCCGTTGGGAACAAGGCATGAATATATAAGTAAGCTGGCACATGCCTTTTTTAAAAACATTTTTATATAAAAAAAATTGTTGTGTAACCTTGTTGGTAATCCTTAATAAATAAATAAAAAGTAAAATAAAAATAAATACATAGTATAAGTACAGGTAATAGCCAAAGTGGATTGTTCTTATAGATGTGCCGGTTTCACGTGTACCTATATTTTATTTTTTAGATACGTGCACATGCAGGAGATATCATCTGCATGCTCGGCAAGTACTTAAATAAAGCCTACATGTGTTGTAACTTACGAAAGAATAATACATAATTTTTATTAAAACTAAATTTTAAAATGTTTTAAAATTTTTATTCTTTCATTCCTGTTTATTGCCGTTGTAAAACCCCTAAGGCACTTCCATTTTTTAAACCGGATACATTAAAGTTTTAGTTGAATCGGGAAATAAAATTTACGGTTACAGTGTAGGGCACGCCATTTTTATCTTTGCAACACTTCTTCGTGTCTCACATTCTCGTGTCTGAATCTAATTGAGAGCAATTGTCGTGCAATAAAAACATTACAAAACTATCTCGGTTATTGAATCGACACTTCCAACACCTCTGTGTCGCGTGACTGCGGACACTGGGAAGGATTTTGATCATTTCAACTACATGGCTAAACCTAGGCTTTTATTTGAATGGCTAAAATTATTAATAACATGTCATAACAGTATGTACACTGCTACATATGATACGTTGGATAAATTAGAGCAAGGATGAGACGAATTAAAATAAGAATAAGCTTTAATTACTTATACTATATTTTATTTTTATTATTAATGTATGTCAATAAATGTAAATGTATGTATGTATGTAAGTGTGTATATATTTATTATTATATATGTATTTATTACTGCATATGAATTTAAATATAGTATCTATGTATAGATATACACTCATTTTTCTTTTTTTTCTCTTTAGTACTCTCTGTTCTATCACCTACATCTACTTCATTTCATCTCTGCAATGTCTAAACGTGGACTGGTAGAAAATGCTTCTGGCATTAAGTCGATCTATATACATTCTCATGTACATGATGTTTAATAAATAAATAAAAAGTAAAATAAAAAATAAATACATAGTATAAGTACAGGTAATAGCCAAAGTGGATTGTTCTTATAGATGTGCCGGTTTCACGTGTACCTATATTTTATTTTTTAGATACGTGCACATGCAGGAGATATCATCTGCATGCTCGGCAAGTACTTAAATAAAGCCTACATGTGTTGTAACTTACGAAAGAATAATACATAATTTTTATTAAAACTAAATTTTAAAATGTTTTAAAATTTTTATTCTTTCATTCCTGTTTATTGCCGTTGTAAAACCCCTAAGGCACTTCCATTTTTTAAACCGGATACATTAAAGTTTTAGTTGAATCGGGAAATAAAATTTACGGTTACAGTGTAGGGCACGCCATTTTTATCTTTGCAACACTTCTTCGTGTCTCACATTCTCGTGTCTGAATCTAATTGAGAGCAATTGTCGTGCAATAAAAACATTACAAAACTATCTCGGTTATTGAATCGACACTTCCAACACCTCTGTGTCGCGTGACTGCGGACACTGGGAAGGATTTTGATCATTTCAACTACATGGCTAAACCTAGGCTTTTATTTGAATGGCTAAAATTATTAATAACATGTCATAACAGTATGTACACTGCTACATATGATACGTTGGATAAATTAGAGCAAGGATGAGACGAATTAAAATAAGAATAAGCTTTAATTACTTATACTATATTTATTTTTATTATTTTAGCATAAGTTTATTTATATATTTTTTTATTACTTCACAGACATGCAGGTTTCCTTGCTATATTTTTCTTCACCACCATATGGTAAATTCAGTAGTTCAAATAGGCATTAACAATTTAGTGTTGCCAGCACTGGGATTAGAAACTAGACCTAGTTTCTCGTACTATCAGTTTATACTGAGCGCCCTGATCCTCGAGCTACATAATAATAATTCAGGCTTAAAAGGGTGCAGGTCTTTTTCAAATAACGTAGTCGTGCTATAACCCTTCTACTGAGTTGACATCTTTGTGATGATGAAAGGAAATTTTATGCTGTCGTGCTTTGCAGGCCACAGCTAAAACGTCGGTGTCAATCATCGGTCCGTTAAATATAGATATGGCACTTTATTCCATCATCTGTCAGAGGTCAAAGCACTGGATGGGGTTACAGATTCTGTTTATAAATAAAAAGTACTATATTAAAATAAGACAATAAAATATTTTTTTTGAAATAACCTATTATTTAATTGCTACTTATAAATAACACACTTTTTAACGAATATTATGTCGTTAATGTTATGTATACGAGCTGTAAAAAAAAACACATTTTACAAAATTAAGAAAAGTGTAAAAGTTATACTTTATTTGTTTTCCTTATCTATATGATGGTAGTCTGATCACACCTTGCCGAAATTTCTTGAAGTATTTATACCACCAATCATGTTTTGTAGCTAACCGATCATTTCGTTGTTTGTGTAATTTCTGAAAAGTTATCGCTGCGCCTCCTATGGCGTGCTTGTTATTTACATAATTTACTTTTCAAAAAGCATCACATAAAAATCGATGAGTGTTAAATTGAATTCGGGGAGCCACGCAAATAAGAAATGGAGGCGCGAAAATTGGTCGAAGAACCGTTTAAAATATCGTTAAAGTTGGTTCGAGAGAAAATATTGTAATTGCTAAGGTGTAGGGGTTTCAGTACAGTTTATGAGCTGCGGAAAGTAAAAACAATTACTTCGTTCATTCATTACTGTGTACTGAGAATTCTGTGAAAGGTTTAATAACAAGTCGATACTATAAGTATGACGAGGTAGAGAAGGTGTAATATAATTTTTTTTTTTATCTTATTAATTCAGGAATGTTGTTAATTAAGAACAATGTTATTGTTTTGGTAAGCAATAAGATACATTAATTATACGTGTTTTTTTGAATTTAATTTCTTTTTGTAGTACACAAAATAGGAAAATAGCTATGAGCTTGGTAAGCGAATTGTCAGGATAAACGTGCTAGCGGTGAAAAATGTTGTTAAAGAGAATAGGCGCATTACGTATGAAGAGAGTCAGCACATATTGCAAATACGATCATAAAGCGTTCTGGAGATTTAACACGAGAATTTACACCTTCGCAAGAGGAGGACAGTTTCCCATCGGGCACAACCTCACCGATGCTTAGAAGCAGGCTCAAGTGGAATGATGCCGTGACATGTTAACTAAAATTAAAGCAGCCTCATCTCTGTGTGTTTACGACAAATTTTTGAATATTTTTTGACAAATTGAGTTTCGTATTTATTAATACGATCCAGAAACGAAGCAACAATAGGAGAAGAAGTGTTTTTCACTTTGTCGGGGTAACGGTGTCAATTCTTTTACGAAATCGAAGTATCATCTACCCAATATCAGTCAATTAATGCCCAATGATATACTAGAAGTGTTCTTGCGACAAGTTCTGTGAGCAACTAGCGACCGACGCGCCCGTGCACTGAGCCCTCAAAACGAGACGGTATATACTCGTATATAAAGCCCTGATTTCGAAAGGTGACTTCTTTTTATTCCCTAAAATGAATAATTAGCTAAAAAGATACAGTTTTCATCGAGGTAGAAAAAGTTTCTGACGCATGAAGGTTTGTCAGAGAATTCCTAATATGTAAATTTGATAATAAAAGCGTGATAGGGCCAAGCGGCGGTTTTTGCTGCTGCTCGAATGGGCTGCCTCGACCGGGTCGGTACCATGGTCTCGCAGAATACCGGCGTGAAGTAGAGGTATATTGTGCTTCTGCATTTCGTTCGGTGAGTGAGGTAACCGGAGACCCTCTCCTCATCCTGCCTCCCATCTCCCGAATGCCCTTAAAAGGTGGCAACGCAACTGCAGCTCCTCTGGTGTTGCAGATGTACGTGGGCGACGGTAATCACTTAGCATCAGGTGAACCGCTTGCTCGTATGCCGCCTTTCCCATACAAAAGAAAATCCCTGCGCTAGGTGGAAAAATGAACAGTTAAAGTCTGAGGGCAGTCGATAAATGTAAGCGGCTCATGCTGATTTGAGTTCTTCAGCGATGTTGTATGTGACCTTCCAATTCTTACATTTATACTTACTCGAATGGGCTGCCTCAACTGGGTCGGTACCATGGCCTCGCAGAATACCGGCGTGAAGTAGAGGTATATTGTGCTTCTGCATTTCGTTCGGTGAGTGAGGTAACCGGAGACCCTCTCCTCATCCTGCCTCCCATCTCCCGAATGCCCTTAAAAGGTGGCAACGCAACTGCAGCACCTATGGTGTTGTAGATGTATGTGGGCGACGGTAATTACTTACCATCAGGTGAACCGCTTGCTCGTTTGTCGCCTTTCCAAAAAAAAAAAAAGTTATAACCACAGAATTTTCTTTTGGTTTCGCAAAACTTTTTTTTTTGTATAATAAATATTATATGTGGCAGGTTAAAGCGATTATATTCGTAATCTGTTCGCGGAGGATTTCGTGTTAAATACTTTGCGCAGTAAACAACAATAACTTCGATTTCAGAGCCAAAATCGATAATTTTATGAAACGCACATCATACGCAGATGCTTTTCAATTTAAACGATAACAGAAGGTATTCGATATTATAAATGAAGACACGTCATTGACATATTTATTTTTCGTAAGTCATGTTGATGTGTGAGCGTAAGGTTGTGACATATCGGGGTTCTCACTGCTGCTGGTGATTGGATTTTGGCTTAAAACATCGTTAAGAAATTATGTCTTTGTTCACGAGCTTATCGTTATATATGTAATAAATAATATTATTATTTTAAAACTAAAATGATGTTATGAAAGATAAAGTATTCTTAAATAAAATGAATCGATGTGTTCAACATCGACATTATATTAATATAAACCGATTATAATTTTTCTTCTCAATAAGCAATCGGAACACCACTGTTGAATATAGGCCTCTCATTATCGCAAAATACGGCCTCTTATCATATTGGCGAAATTCCCCAAGTTGCCACGTTTGGCAATCAAGGTTTATTTATTTTGTTTTATAAGGATGTTGACGAGTTCCATTTTCTGGCTTACACAAATTAAGAAATGGTTAAAATATTATTTTGTGAATCGTTAGTAGCCTTGCTTAAAATGCTCCTTCATGATATGAAAATAATATATTGGTTAAAATATTGTTTGCCCATACTCACCCCGCTGTGTGCTCTCGTACTAGTGTATCACTATCATCATCATCATCATCATTATTTCAGCCTATCACAAGTCCACTGCTGAACATAGGCCTACCCCAAAGATTATCACTATATATATATTGAGTATCACTATACTCAACAGATATTTTTTTTCAATTTTAATGAACAGTAAGTAAGTAATTTAAGTAAGATTGCATTGGATAACTTTTTTTTTGTATAATAAATATTATATGTGGCAGGTTAAAGCGATTATATTCGTAATCTGTTCGCGGAGGATTTCGTGTTAAATACTTTGCGCAGTAAACAACAATAACTTCGATTTCAGAGCCAAAATCGATAATTTTATGAAACGCACATCATACGCAGATGCTTTTCAATTTAAACGATAACAGAAGGTATTCGATATTGTAAATGAAGACACGTCATTGACATATTTATTTTTCGTAAGTCATGTTGATGTGTGAGCGTAAGGTTGTGACATATCGGGGTTCTCACTGCTGCTGGTGATTGGATTTTGGCTTAAAACATCGTTAAGAAATTATGTCTTTGCTCACGAGCTTATCGTTATATATGTAATAAATAATATTATTATTTTATAACTAAAATGATGTTATGAAAGATAAAGTATTCTTAAATAAAATGAATCGATGTGTTCAACATCGACATTATATTAATATAAACCGATTATAATTTTTCTTCTTAATAAGCAATCGGAACACCACTGTTGAATATAGGCCTCTCATTATCGCAAAATACGGCCTCTTATCATATTGGCGAAATTCCCCAAGTTGCCACGTTTGGCAATCAAGGTTTATTTATTTTGTTTTTATAAGGATGTTGACGAGTTCCATTTTCTGGCTTACACAAATTAAGAAATGGTTAAAATACATTTACGAGTATATTCTCTTACGCTGCCGTAATACATTTTTTTTGTATCAAGTGGGGGAAAGGTGCTCGCACCTACCAATCGCCAAAAGCTGTGACTGGTTATGTCGGGATCAGCATTGAAGATATCGGACCGATTACGGTTTAGATAAAATACGCTGGTACGGTGGTTTGTACAGCTTCAGCGGTAAGACTCGCAAGCAGAAGACTCGTGAGTGAAAGAAAATTTAAAGAGCAACGATGCTGCGTTATTGGCGCGACGCTGGCTGCAGCTGTGCTATGCTCTGACCTCTGCTAACGAAGGATTTTCCCCCCAACTATAGAGGGGTTCTAGGCAACACAAGGGAGGTAGGGTCATAAGGAGGTGCGAGACGTCGGCTTAGGTTACCATCGATAAGGGCGGAGCTGGTCGATTTTTAGAAACGGCCTTGTGCTCGAGTGAATCTCGTGTAGGTCGTGGATCAGGGACCACGTGTTCATCGGCGAATGCGGTAAGGGAGGGTTGTACGGTACGATGAGGAGGACATGATGGGTCGCAAGCAAATTGTAAATAGGTGCAGGGAAATAACGTTTCCCGATTTTTTTTAAATTAACCTGTGGTAAGAAGATCTTTGTTTATAAATTAAAGTGAATGAGTTTATCATTGGAAAAATGGAAATTTCTTGTAAAGCTAATATATCGCTATCTTCTCTACTGGAGATCTATCTCACTTTCTAAAGTGATAAATGACGAGTCACGTCAACATAAAAAATAAAATTAGGTTACAACTTAACATGTAAACAAATCGTGGGTGTTAATTTATGATTAAATGCAAAAGTTAAGCAAACTAATTGGATTGTCCTTGTGCCAGCTAACTTTGTTTGTTAAGGTTAACTAGGTTAGATACCAGTTAGGTCGCGTACGTGTTCATTGTAAAACCGCAATGCAAAGAATCGAAGAATGATTGATTCTGCCAAAAATAACCTTAATCATCCGCCCAACGAACGTGACAGCGAGGTAAATTTAAAGTGTCAAGGACGTGCTAAATTGCTTTTAGGCTATAGACTTCAATGCATGCATATATATATATAAATATTATATGTGGCAGGTTAAAGCGATTATATTCGTAATCTGTTCGCGGAGGATTTTGTGTTAAATACTTTGCGCAGTAAACAACAATAACTTCGATTTCAGAGCCAAAATCGATAATTTTATGAAACGCACATCATACGCAGATGCTTTTCAATTTAAACGATAACAGAAGGTATTCGATATTATAAATGAAGACACGTCATTGACATATTTATTTTTCGTGAGTCATGTTGATGTGTGAGCGTAAGGTTGTGACATATCGGGGTTCTCACTGCTGCTGGTGATTGGATTTTGGCTTAAAACATCGTTAAGAAATTATGTCTTTGCTCACGAGCTTATCGTTATATATGTAATAAATAATATTATTATTTTATAACTAAAATGATGTTATGAAAGATAAAGTATTCTTAAATAAAATGAATCGATGTGTTCAACATCGACATTATATTAATATAAACCGATTATAATTTTTCTTCTCAATAAGCAATCGGAACACCACTGTTGAATATAGGCCTCTCATTATCGCAAAATACGGCCTCTTATCATATTGGCGAAATTCCCCAAGTTGCCACGTTTGGCAATCAAGGTTTATTTATTTTGTTTTTATAAGGATGTTGACGAGTTCCATTTTCTGGCTTACACAAATTAAGAAATGGTTAAAATACATTTACGAGTATATTCTCTTACGCTGCCGTAATACATTTTTTTTGTATCAAGTGGGGGAAAGGTGCTCGCACCTACCAATCGCCAAAAGCTGTGACTGGTTATGTCGGGATCAGCATTGAAGATATCGGACCGATTACGGTTTAGATAAAATACGCTGGTACGGTGGTTTGTACAGCTTCAGCGGTAAGACTCGCAAGCAGAAGACTCGTGAGTGAAAGAAAATTTAAAGAGCAACGATGCTGCGTTATTGGCGCGACGCTGGCTGCAGCTGTGCTATGCTCTGACCTCTGCTAACGAAGGATTTTCCCCCCAACTATAGAGGGGTTCTAGGCAACACAAGGGAGGTAGGGTCATAAGGAGGTGCGAGACGTCGGCTTAGGTTACCATCGATAAGGGCGGAGCTGGTCGATTTTTAGAAACGGCCTTGTGCTCGAGTGAATCTCGTGTAGGTCGTGGATCAGGGACCACGCGTTCATCGGCGAATGCGGTAAGGGAGGGTTGTACGGTACGATGAGGAGGACATGATGGGTCGCAAGCAAATTGTAAATAGGTGCAGGGAAATAACGTTTCCCGATTTTTTTTAAATTAACCTGTGGTAAGAAGATCTTTGTTTATAAATTAAAGTGAATGAATTTATCATTGGAAAAATGGAAATTTCTTGTAAAGCTAATATATCGCTATCTTCTCTACTGGAGATCTATCTCACTTTCTAAAGTGATAAATGACGAGTCACGTCAACATAAAAAATAAAATTAGGTTACAACTTAACATGTAAACAAATCGTGGGTGTTAATTTATGATTAAATGCAAAAGTTAAGCAAACTAATTGGATTGTCCTTGTGCCAGCTAACTTTGTTTGTTAAGGTTAACTAGGTTAGATACCAGTTAGGTCGCGTACGTGTTCATTGTAAAACCGCAATGCAAAGAATCGAAGAATGATTGATTCTGCCAAAAATAACCTTAATCATCCGCCCAACGAACGTGACAGCGAGGTAAATTTAAAGTGTCAAGGACGTGCTAAATTGCTTTTAGGCTATAGACTTCAATGCATGCATATATATATATATATAAATATTATATGTGTTTCCCATAAAAAATATCACACGGAGTTATATACGGTGATCGAGGTGGCCATGGAATGTCTCCGTACTTGCTGATTAATTTTCCAGGGAAAATCTCCCTTAACTTCGACATTGAGATTCTGGCTATATGTGGAGTTGCCCCATCTTGCTAAAAGTGAGTATTGTTGCGCCCACGATACACTTGCAACTTCCAAAAACTCATCAGTAGACCGAAGAAATGGCATTTTCTCCCTGATTGAAAAAATATGGGCCGATTATTCCATGAGGTGAAATCGCGCACCATGCTGTCACTGTTTTAGGGCAGTGCAAACTCTTCTGATGCCATTACCTTGGATTTTCTGGACTCAAATAGCGCATATTTTGTTTATTGATGTAGCTGTTTGTGGAAATGAGGTTCATCACTAAACAATATGTTATCATGCGTTCTGGCGGTATGAAATCGTTCCAACATTGTTCTAGCGTACGCCTCTCTTAAAACACAATCGCTTTCATTCCATTTTTGAACGAATTGCATTTTGTAGGGATGAGTTTTAGTTTTTTTTTTCATAATTACGTGAACCGGTGACTTTTTGATGCCTGTCGAGGCGGCAATCTATCTCACCGAGTTTCTTGGATTTCGAATTATTTCTTGTCGCACATGTTCCACACGTTCTGATGCTGCTTCTGAATTTGACGGGCCTGGTGATGGCCTATTAATCATTGTCTCTTCTTGCCGAAATCTTTGCACCCATGGCCAGATGAGCTGTGTGCTCGGCGCATCATTTAATCGCCGAATATCAATGTGCGAACAGAAAGCACGACGCGCTGGAACCAACGATTCATCAGACTTTAGGTATTGACGCGCGCGACTAGACTCGCTAAAAACGTCAGGGCGATAATTTAAAATTTAAAATTTTCCGCTAGACACCCTATATTTACTTCATTTTTCATTTTGCACATTGCTGCCATCTCGAGGGAAGATTATTTATGCTTGTACGGTAGAACTCTACAAAAGGCATTTTGGACTTCGTAAGAACATCTTTTTACCTATTTGGTGCAAACTCAATCTTTTGCCAATATTGTGGGTAAAGTGACGGCGAACCATGAAGCTAATTCCTTTGTTGTTACATCATTACCTTAGTGTCTGGTCTTCCTCGTGGTTCATTCTTCAAAACAAAGTTTCTACTACAAAAGCGAATAAACCAAAAACGCAGAGTGTGTTCGGTAGTCGTGTCGTCTTCAAACGCAACTTTGGTATTGCGAGCTGTCTCTATTGCGTTAGAACCACGTCGGAACTTTTCTTCGAAGATTAATCTAGTTTTTTGTAAGTCAAGTGAATTAAGTCAAGTTATAATTTTATGCACGAATCGTGGACTGTGCAGGTTTGATTTTAATTCAAAGTGTCCACTCACGGTAAATTCATACTTTAACCCCTATTATTATAGCGTGTAATTGGCGGCCTCTCATATCAAGTATACATCGACCAAGGGCCGGGGCGGCATCAATGGAAGCTGAATTGGGTAAGTGGCGCAAATATGATTCTACAACGGAAGACTGTATTTGTGCCATTTTCCGAAGCTACAATTGGTCCGTGGGGGCAATTCCTAAATTCCTAAAATATACCCGCCACTCCTTGTAGCCCCCGGTGACAAGTGGTATGTTTTCTCGCACAAATATTAATTATAACTATTCATATTCGTTTAGATAAAAAAAAATTAAAAATTTACATATATGCTTTTATATCGTGTCATAGTTATTTTTGATTTACTCTTTTAAGATAAACATGTTACATTGTTAAGTTAAAATGATGTTTAAATGACGCTTTATGTTAACTGTTCCCTAAGTAAGTTATTTCTTATATAATTTATTTTTAATTAAATAGTTCATGATAAGTATGACAAATCTAAATAGTATGTAAATGACTTTAATAAGCTCTTTATTATATATGGTTAATGTTCCCTCATTCTTATAAATCTCACACTTATAGAATAAAATGCGATAGAAAATGAAGAGGAAATATTTTCATTATATTTATTATCTGTGCACATTATATAACTCAGTCGAGAAGAGACTTTAGTTTCCTTTTTTGATATTAATGAGTCTTATGACCATTGGTAATGCGGTATATACGTCAAAGTAAATACTTTATTGTAATTTATAACAATCGGAGCATTTCATTGATCATGTTACATTGGAAAAGGTACAAAGTAATGAATAAAAGAAGTTTTTATACTATATATAGAAAATTTTAAAAGGAGAATTCCGATCTTTACTTATGTTAAGTTTTTACATTATGTTCATAATAAGGAGACCTTAGTATGTAAATAACTATTATATTTTATTATTATTATCATTAGTCTTTTTAAGTCTGCTTAACCTTCCACCATCTTCGAAAATATATAGCATTCCACGAATCATTTACTCAAACTTGCCACGCTGCGCAGGTGGGCATGTGAGTGCAGTTGTGACATCCGCGGATTGGTGATGCTGCTCTCGCAGGTTTGCCGTCATAGACACTCTAAACAATTTAAAATAAATTATTAAATTGGTTCTAATACAACTTTCTTTACAATGTTTACCTCGTATTTTAACACACCGCGTGGCTAGTGGTTAGCATGCTTAATTAGTGAAACAAAAATAAGTCCTAACTTGGTATTCCAGCCGAACCAATATTTATTTATTCATTTATTTATTTATACTTTATTGTGTATACCAAAAGGACTATAAAAGGCGGACTTAATGCCTTTTGGCATTTTCTAACAGTCAACCCGGGGAGTGAAAAAATGTGGTGATAGGTGCATCAAATATAAAATAATATAAATATCAAAAGGCTAATTCAGAAATATACTACATAATTAAAACATATATAAATGTATCAGCATACATATTTACACAAATATACAATACAATACACAAATACATACTATAATATATACATAAATACCTACAAGGATATAAACATACATACAAACACATTAATACATACATATATAATAAATCAGAATAAATACTAACAAGTATCAGATGGTTTTTAAAAGTGTTCGCGTATTAATCGTTTGAAAGAAATTTTATATGGGGCTTTTCTAATGTCTTCGGGCGAGGAGTTCCAGAGAAATGTAGCCTGAACGGTGAAGGAACCACTAACAAAATGGGTAAAATGTTGCGAGATACTTATCATATGATTAGCAAAGGAATGAAGGACTCCTTCATGGGTAGAAGAGAGATACTGAAGTCAATTCTTAAGATGAGGCATAGTAGGATCATACAAGATGGAAAAGAGAGCATTTATGCTCTTTAGAATTCTAGAGTCACGCCTCTGCTGGATAGTGAGCCATTTAAGGCGAGAACGATAGTGAGAGATGTGGTCATACTTTCGCAGACCAAAAATGAATCTGATGCAGATGTTAAGTAGGCGCTCTAGCTTGCAATGACACCTTTGTTCAGGTCTGATTAACACACATCAGCATAATCAATTATAGGTAATATCAGTGTTTTAATAAGCATAATTTTGGAATTTAAAGGAAGAACATTTTTTAAGCGATAAAGAACCTGCAAAGAAGCTGAAACCTTACGACTGATGTCTAAAACTTGTCCCAGCTCATAGTTTTATCGATGTACAGCCCAAAGTTTTTCACCGACCGAGAAAACGGTATCATACTATCATTATAATAGACGGAAGGAAAGTTACGAAATCAATTTTAGCTGCCTATAAGTATTGCTTGGAATTTCGTTGGATTTACGGAGACACCGAAGCGTGTAGACCAGTCATAAACAGATTTCACATCGTCGTTTAATTTATAGATCGCATTAGCAATATTGTCAACGTCAGTTTGGATATAAATTTGAAGGTCTTCTATATATAATATGTACATATGTTACGAACAATCAATACTTGAGCTAATACAGTTGATAAAAACAATATTTGCGGAACTCAGAAATTATTGGTTTTCGAGTCTGGTTGTGTTGTGTCGCGTCCCGTGTCTCAGACACTGCATGTGAACTGTCTTTGATCTTATCGCATAAGCGTTAAATCGGATACGAAAAGGCCTGTGTTTGCGCGTACACATGTGGCACAATAATATCTTCAGCATGTTGTTGACAACTGCTGCGTATTGGTTGTTACCGTGGTCGAAAACGACCAGAACAATATATATCAGGATTTTACTGTCCGTCTAGGTCTAAATTTATAACGAAAGTACTAATTATCTTTTAATTAGTTTTAATAAATAAAGCTTTTTAACAAAATGAGAGAAGTGGACGTGTATAAGTGAAATAATAATGAGTCTGAGATTTACGTAATGCTACCAAGATAGGGATCAGCTCTGCCAAAGACGGACGTTTTAAATTGCATTACGATGACTTTGCAGATTCGATAAATTTCTTTTCGCAATAAAGACTTCGATTTATTTAATTTTAATTAAGAATTTATGTTAACACCAGGGAAAAAAAGCAATTTAGAATTTGTTACATAATGTAAATCTATGATGTTATGTCAAGACCTGAGTTATCAACATACGATAATATTGTAGAGAAAACAGTAGAAACTGAATACATTAACGATCAAATACAAAATGAGGTATAACAAGACCAACGAGCGTGTTGTCGACCGTTGTCGTTGTGGTCGCTGTGGTTCATAGAAGTCAATGTGAAGTGATATGAAGGTGTAAGGGGGACTATGCAATCTTATACTCCAAAAGTTAACGTCACCTGCACGCGGTGTACTTTATTGAGTAACCTCCTTCGTTAGTCTTTGGCTCTGATGTCCTACTAACTGAAATTACATAGACTGGTTGGGGAGCAGCGAATTTACTACGAGAGTATCGGGATTTTTTCTTTGGCAGCTTCAAATTCTTATAGAATGCATTTGCCCAGCCGCAGAACCTTCATAGGCTACTTTAGTTTTACTTTACCTTATTAATTTGTCAGGCTTAAAAAGCCCTCTGTTGGATGTAGGGCCTTCCATGAAAGCGCCGACAAGAGCCGGCATAACATGCATGGAAGATTTGCGCATACTCACCAGATTGGTTGATAAGTCCTGTGCCAATACCGTTGCACTAGTGATGCTGTTCCCCATCACTAGTATGTGTTCTTTGGGTTCTGTATATGTCGGATAGAAGTCATTTGAAGAAAATATTTTGTTTTTCCCTTACATTTTAGTTTTCCTTCATCGTAACCTCCGGTTACCTCACTCACCGAACGAAAGGCAGAAGCACAACATGCCTCTACTTCAAGCAGCAACAAAAGCCACCGCTTAGCTTTACCACTCTTTTGGACGTGCCGCTTGCTAGTTTTCCCTCTTACAAAAAAAAAAAGTCTCCTTGAGTCCACTTTTACGGCATCGAGTGCGATGGCAGCTTTTTAGTCACTTGATTTAATTACGTTGGTTAATTCTTGATAAAAACTACTTAGAAAAAGAACAAACTTTTTATTTAATCTCTTCGAATTTCATCTAGATAACAATAAGATAAAATTCCAAATGACCAATTCTCCTATCAAAACAACCGCTTCTCTTGTTCTACTTGTTAGATGTCAATATATTATCCAAGTCTACTTAGAGTAGTGGATTGGCGAGTATTATGGACTGAATACTTGTTATCCCATTCACAGTAGGCATTGTGTCGGCTTGTTTTAAGTGAATTTCGTATTATCTTCCGTTGGCGCCAAATCCAGTTATTAAAATTGGGTTATCGCCGTTTATTGAGATATGCTATGTTTTGTTAATTACGACATTTCAAAATATAGAAGTGATATTACATAATAAATGTTTAGTTATTAGACTGGATATTGCATTCAAATAGGCTTCCTAATTCTTGGTAAAAAATCAAACAACCATTACCTTGGATGAAAGCATTTTAATAGTTTTCTTACAAACTACTATAATTTATAAAGCTAAATTTTATTCCTTTCCGCGGAATGCAGTCTTCTGTTGACGATAATGTTTGCGTGGGCGGGCTACCTTACGTTTTATTATGAAAACTGGATATCGAGGTAATTATATAATTATTTTGTAATTAATTTTTGTTTAAAAAACATTCGCAGCTTCCATGTTACTTCTCAGCAGGGCGTCTTCTTATCGGTAATAATGAAATGTGATATTTAATATGCACGAAATAATTTAGTAAACGTATTTGCTGAAAATATTAACCTAATTTCTTTACATTTAAAAATGATAACCTTGTGTATATGCCCAGCTCAGCTATAACCGCAAAGGTTAAAGACTAATTACATTTTATTTTGTGTATACACATATAAAAATGTTATGTATACTGATTTCATGAACGTTTGATATTTAAACATTTATTTTGGAACGCAAATGTCTGGATTATTTTCTTTCTAGTAAATAGGCAAATATTATTGATCGTGACTGATTATATACTCTGTTTAATACATGGCCTGGTAGGCGGAGTGGCAGAGCCATTGGTTTCTACGCTACAGGTCGGATTAGTGATCTAGATCTAGACCTTTGATGATCTAGATGATTGATTATAATCATGATCTTTAGATGACAAATTTATCTCGCGGTGCACTCTGCCGATTGTCAAACAAGGCTATAACCCTTGTAAAACCAATCAAAACGTCGGGCCCAATTCCAACACACAAGTATCGGCGAGTAGCATCACAAGTGAGATTGTGTTGACATGCACATGCACACACCAACCCGCCCTCTCAGCGTGTTGAGTATGGGTAAGCCTTCCAAGGAATGAATTCCAATTTATACTGGCGCTTCCGAGGAAAGGCTTATTCCCAGCTGTGGGCGTAGAGAAGCTCAATGTGTTTTAAATGAAACTATTATTTACGGATTTTATCGCCTTCAGCTGAAGGTAGCCCGAGTTAACTATGACTTCTGGACGTCTAACACCTCTGTCCCCCCGTGCCCACAACTGCTGTAAAGCAATTGAAACGTCAGGAATATGAAAACAAAATTAAACGCGATAAAATCCGTAAATAATAGTTTCCTTTAGAAATGTGTAGTGTTCGCGTAAATACAAAGAAATCATTAAGCTCGATGTGATTATTACAGCTATTATATGAAATTTTGTTTCTGTTTCTAATTTTGATTAGCAAATGGTGATAAATACTTGTAGTACCAACAACAATAAAACACAGTCAATGTTTATTTTATACTTTTGGTATGGGCGAAAGAATTTTCCACCGATGACACCTACGGGAGGAAAAGGTGTGTCGTCGTAAGAGGCGACTAAGGGGAGAGCCTTGAAAATCGCAATGACTACCGACAGATGGCGAAATTACTATCTCGAAGTAGACCAGGCCAAAATAAAGCAGACCGATGACGGGCAGAAGCACCTAAGGTTACTGCCTCATCTCTTTTTCCTTATTTAGTAGGAACTAAGATCGATCCTAGTGAGTCTCAATAAAACTTTTGGTAATAATGTGTCATCTTTTTAAATTAATAAAAACCTTGATCAACTGCTTAATTGTAAATTGTTTAAAATGAACTAAATTAAATGTTGTCAAAACTAACGGTCAATACAAAGCTTCCAAGTACACAGGTTGCACATAGCATCTAATGGCCGCGGCTGTTAAAGGGCATCGTGAATAATACGACTATAGCAATGCTCGATATAGCAGAGAGAATAAAGGAGTTGCCGGTTATCTACGGAATTCGACCGGCGGTGACTCACGCGGGCAGCGACCACACCTGACGATGCTCCCCCCTGTCGAATTCCAGACGCATTTTGTCAAGTCCTGAGACAATTGAGAATAATACGCTCGGGCTCCTGTGAATACTTTGTAAGCTCTTTGTTGTTGGTGCGTTCGTAGTTCCGCATGTATTCGTATTTGTATACGGTAGACACTAGGATTATTGCTTCGTGTTCAGCGTATGAGACTTAATTCAACTCAAATCTTCTGGATTCAAATCCCAGCAAAAGCCAACATTTGCCTTACTAACCATTAACTATTAATAAAAAGATAGGCGTGTGCGGAAAGGAACAGCTATAAGGACCTATATAGATTGGTGCAACTGACTTAATTTGTGTTCATCAAACGTTTTTACGTAATTATTAATTACATAATTATTCAGTACAAAGTTCCTTGTATGTTCCTTAGATTGCATATCAGCCTATGTTCTCTATGCTCTGTCGACTATCTCTGTAGGTACAGAAATAGGAGCACAGTTACCGCCTGAGTATTGCGCAGCCGAATCTTATTTAGTTTCATCACAATCAAAATTTCACATTCTGTGTTTACGGCACGAAATGAGTTTTGTGGTCAAACAATCGATTCTATCCGCCACCGTACATCGCCACTGAGTCTTAATTTCACACTGGATTATGTATCGCGATCATTTTGTTTCTATTTGTATAAAACCAATCGTTCATATTTGCGCTGTATTAGCATTGTGAACTTAAATTGCGGTTGATCTGACTACTGACTCATGGGTTCTGAGTTCGCATCCGATCCGAGATCAATATTTGTACAACATTAAAATGATTGGTCTTCAGGTCTTTATGTTTTGTATTACGCCCCGTATCTCTGAAAGTGCCCCTAACCCTCTGTCCGATTTTATCGTATAAACCTTAAATCGTATACGGGAAAGTAAATGCGAGTGTGAGTGTCTCTGTGTTTGCGCGTACATTTGTGCCATTATAACCGCTTTATCCAGCGCAGTTACCTACTACTGATAATATTTGAAGAGGGATATAGTGAACAGACATCTAGGCAAGCGTGTACCATCCTAGGCCTCATCTTCGCTTTCCATCGGGCAAGATTGAGGTCAAACGCAGGCCTATTTTTATAAAAAAAAAATGGATGCCGTGGTTGGAATCGGCCAGGAGACATGCAAGTAAATCCGGGACCGTACATTTGAAGTCAGACCCCCATTCCTTTGCGCCACGCGAGGCGTGTAATATAAATATGTCGTCTATGTGAAGGGTGCTTTATCATATATATTTAAGCGAAATACCACTGACTAATCATGGAATCGCAGGAACTGTATACCCTTAAAACTTGACATTTGACAGGTAGATTCTTTATACGGATTCCCATAGGAAAGGATTAAGCTGAAATGGGGTTGTGAGGCAGTAAGGGTGTTCCGTGCTTTTGAAGATAGAAACATTTAAATCGGTTTAAATCAATAAAATGCCCGCATAAGAGCTTTTTGAAAAACATCCGATTCGTTTATTAATGTGATATATGATAAATATCGCGAATAAAAAGCACTGCAGATAGTAATGAATTTATTTTTGTCTCATCATTCATCATCATCATTTCAGCCTATTAGAAGTCCACTGCTGAACATAGGCCTCCCCCAAAGATTGCCACGAAGCTCGGTCCTGAGCCACCTGCATCCATCGACTTCCCGCAACACTGCGCAGGTCGTCACTCCATCTTGTCGTCCTACACTGCGTTTGCCCGTACGTGGCTGCCACTCGAGAACCTTTTTTCCCCAGCGGTTGTCAGTTCTGCGAGCTATGTGGCCGGCCCATTGCCCACTTCAGCTTGCTGATCTTTACGGCTATGTCGGTTACCTTAGTTCTGCTGCGGATATTATCGTTGCAGACTCTATCACGCAGAGAAACACCGAGCATAGCCCTTTCCATAGCGCGCTGAGCAACTTTGAGCTTCCTCATACGGGCTGCAGTGAAGGACCAAGTCTCGGATCCGTATGTCATCACTGGCAACACGCACTGATTGTATACTTTGCTCTTGAGGCTTTGCGGTATACTCGACGAGAAGATATGACGTAGTTTCCCGAACGCAGCCCAGCCGAGTTGGATTCGTCGATTGACCTCTGAGTCGAAGTTGGACTTACCTAATCGGTCAATTTGTCCCAGATATACGTACTCGTCTACAACTTCGAGCCTATTGTTCTCAACAACAACCGGTATTGGTGTGACATGGACGTTTGACATGAACTTCGTCTTGTCCATGTTCATCTTAAGACAACCTGTTGGGAGACGTTATTGAGGTCATTGAGCATTGTACTAAGCTCCTCCAGCGATCCTGCCATAAGAACTATGTCGTCGGCAAATCGAAGGTGAGTGATGTATTCGCCATTGATGTTGATACCGTATCCTTTCCAGTTCAGCTGCTTGAAAACATCTTCCAATGCAGCGGTGAAGAGTTTCGGGGATATGACATCACCCTGTCTTACACCTTTCTGCAGTTGGATTGGTTTCGTACTCTGATTCTGTACTCGGATAGACATCGTAGCCTCATTGTACAAACACCTCAGCACTTCGATATACCGAGAGTCTATCTGGCACCGCTGGAGAGACTGTAGCACTGCCCAAATTTCGACTGAATCGAAGGCTTTCTCATAGTCCACATACGCCAGACATAATGGCAAATTGTACTCTTCGGCCTTCTGTACAATCTGGCGAAGAGTATGTATGTGGTCTATGGTACTATAGCCTTTTCGGAATCCGGCTTGTTCGGGAGGCTGGAAGTCGTCAAGTCTGTTCACTAGACGATTTGAGATGACTCTCGAAAACAGCACGTAGACGCGGCTTAGAAGCGATATCGGTCTATAATTCTTCAAAAGGCAGTTATCCTCTTTCTTGAAGAATAGAACAACCACGCTTCTACTCCACGCTTTCGGCGTAACACCGCCATGAATGACGGAATTAAACAGCTTCTGAAGGACAACAAGTATCGGTTTTCCACCCGCTTTCAGAAGCTCAGCTGTAATTCCGTCCTCACCCGGCGCCTTGCCGTTTTTAAGCTGTTTGAGAGCCATCCTAATCTCGCTCAGACTGACGTCCGGGATGTTATCGGAGTAATGTCGGATAAGCTTGGCTCTTGGATCGTTACTCACATCAGTGTGTGGTTTCAACGACGTTGTGTACAGCTGTCCGTAAAATCTCTCGATCTCACTCAAAATCTCGGCTCCAGCGGAAATGACTGCGCCGCTTTCGGTCTTCAGCTTGGTCAGTTGGCTCTTTCCGATAGACAGATCTCTGGCGAAGACTTTGGAGCCTTGGTTCCGCTCTATCGCTTTTTCAATACAGGCTGTATTGAATTTGCGTAAGTCTTGCCTCATGCATTTGGAGATCTGTCTATTCAGTAGCCGATACGCTGACGCATCCGTTGTAGACTGCAGCTTTATCTCACGCCTGGCTTTCATGAGTTTAAGAGTGTGATCGGAGAGCTTTTGGGGCTTGTTCGTGCGGCGGGTTCTGCAAAACTTAGCTCCTACCGCATGGACAGTTTCCACTAGCCTGCTATTCGTATCGTCCACTGTAACGCAATCGTCTAGGCACTGAAAGCGATTATGCAATTCGAGCTGAAAGCTCTCGGGGTTCTGGATAAGGGCACGTGGTGGGCGGAGCGTAGACTTCACCAGACGAGACCGCTCGAGCCTAATGTTAAGGTTCAGTGTGCCTCTTACCATTCGGTGATCACTGCCGGTTTTACCCTAGTGATCACAGAGACATCACTGAACAGTTGACGCTTGGTCGTCATGATGAAGTCGATCTCATTTTTGTGGTACCGTCCGGGCTCATCCATGTCCACTTCCTGTGGGGCCGCTTCTGGAAATAGGAGTTCATCATAAAGAATCCCTCCTTTGCCATGAAGTCAGCCAGCTGTTGCCCTCTTGGGTTCCGTTGCCCTACTCCAAAGTTCCCCACTATCAGCTCATCGCCTTTTTCGTACCTGGCTCTTGAAATATCCTAATACATTGCCTCCACTTCATCATCAGGGTGTGTCGAGGTTGGTGCGTATACCTGTATGACCTTCAGCGAATACCTTTTGGTTATTCTGAGTATAAGGTACGCGACCCTACTCGACACACTTCCGATCTCGATCACGTTGTTGATGAGAGACCTGTGGACGATAAACCCGACACCTCCTTGGGACAGATGGTCACCCTGCCGGTAGTAGAACAAGTTACCGGATTTTAGGATTATAGAGTCCTCTCCTGTCTTCGGACTTCAGACAACCCCATAATACTCCAGTGTAACTTGCTTACTTCTTCTTCCAGTTCTAGTATCTTCTCGTCGGTCCTCAATGTGCGTGCGTTATATGTTGCCAGGTCCAGTCGTTTGGGTTGGCAGCTAGAAATCAGCCGGTGATTCTTCGCACCCCTGCCTCGCCGTTACCATGGCTGCCACCATAGCCAGGACTAGCGAGGCCGCCGGGGACTGGGGCCATTGCTTTTTCTACCTCTCATCATGGGGTTTTGCCTTAGTTGCCACGCCTGGCGAGCGGGTTGGCAACCGCAGTTTTTTTTTTTTTTGTTCTAGTGCAGGAAGATGCTGCTGCCCATCTCCTAATATAATTTTTTACCATTAGTCGCCTTTTACGACACCCATGGTTAGACAGGGTTGGCGCTATTCTTTACTTCCGACAGCCACACGGTGTTTGTTTACATATAGTAAATATTGTTGTCTTACGAAAACAATATTTACTATATGTAAACAAGTTAGTCTTAGCAACATTATAAAATACGGAATATGAAATATAACAGATAATAATCTCTAAGCAACATTATAATGTAAAGTTGCGGCCCGTAAATGTCCCACAACTGGGCAACGACCTCTTCTTAATATTTGAGAGGGTCTTGGAGCTAGGAAGGGTAAACCACACTGTTCTAGTACTGGTTGGTAGACTTCCCACGCCTTCCAAACATTAATATATTATAATAATTTCTCACACGTGCCGGTTTTGTCATGGTATCATTTGCCTTCGAGCACGTGGTAAATATAACAATAAAAATTGCATTATACGATTTTATTTATGGTGGCACTGGTATCGAACCCAAGTTACTCACGTAAATTAAAGCGAAAGCTCTAACCACTCGGCTATCACGCAGCATTATAATTATAACGAATTTAATCAGTTATTTAATTTAAGACATCATTTATGCTATCGAAGCTTAAGATTAGTAATATGTATCACATTCGCAGTGTTAAGCATAAAAATATGCTAAAACAAGATATCGATCAATTCGCGAAGCAGTTTTATTAAGGATATAAATTTTCAAAAATGATTTCTTACCGGCGAAAAACCAAGGGCTATACAAAATTGCAATGCAACATAATAAATACTAAGCAAATTACAGTCAGTGCTACGCTTGGAGCGAAAAGAGATTTTTTCTGCTCGAAAGCTTTTTAAATTACCTGTTTAATTTATTTTTATCGACCCTTTCGCGTCTTTAGGAGGTAAATATTTAAGCAAGTTCTAGTAAAATAACTAAAATAAAATTGAAGACTTAAATTTTTTGCAATTCACAGACAATACATAAAATAATAATAATAAGCTCATACGAACTAATTCGGGGTAGTCTTTACTTGGAACAACGTGACAGGGTGACAGTTGGTAACCCTGGCCATCGATACATATCGCAAATAAGTTTCGTTGAGATCGTCGGTGCGAGAGCTCCACATAGGTAGGGGGTCGAACACTGGTCTCCTGATTAGTAGGCAGATTTCCTAATCGGGTATCTTGGTTATAAAAAACATATTGATATGTAAAACATTTAAGTTTTCATTTTCATATTATCATTAGCAATCATAACTATTTATGTAATTCCACAATCATTCGGTCGCCAGAGCCTTGTTTGAATGCTAGTAGGTAGTAGTGTTGCTACACTTACACGCTTTACTTTTTTTTGGCAGTTTTTAATTTATTTTTAATTTTTGTGGTAATGTGTTGTGTATTATTGTAATATAATTTGATGAGTTTTGTTTTTATATTTATAGGCATAATGGTTTTTTTTACCGTTTTTACAAATAAATTTGCTTAAAGTTTTTTACAACAATGATAGTATTAAAATGTAATATATCATAATATCGATTTATTTTATACAGAAAAATTATGTTCATGTAATTAGCAATTGTTAACAGGAGGCCGATGTTCAGCTGTGGACTTGTGATAGGCCGAAATGATGATGATGAAGTTGAATTAACAATTAATAACGAATTTTTATTAAGCGACTGTTTATTAAATTTTATTTATTAAATTTAGGCTTATTTCAAGCTCTTATGAAAGTTAAAATCTACTCCAGTTGGACAAATAAAACCTTCACAGAAAAACTGTCTTTTATTTAAATGCCATGTAAAAATGTTATTTACTTCTTGCAAGAGAAGTGTAAAAGTTATTTCCTCACATCTTTGTCCTCAATACATTGATCTATTTTGTAGGTCTTTTATAATAAAATTTCCTTAACAAGCTTTTTTTGTCAACTTTTATGTCAGTTTGTTGTACTATATTTTCAGAGATTTATTTCATAAATTTTATGAAAATATTCCAGTCTAAATTAAAGGACCTTTAGGGCATCACCTTGATCTGTTCTATAGGAGACAATTTCTGCTAGTATTTCTCCGTGCAGCCAGTGCACAACCAGTGTGTAACCTAGAGGTGGTCTTCCACATGGCCGGCTGTAGACTTAAGAAGCTCAAAGTTGCTGTTGGCCATGGGCCGTTTGTGTAGACTGATCTGGGAAGAAAAAAAACCAAAAAAAAAAAAGGTTGCTGTATTTTAGTGAAAATTATGAAGATTACAGTCGCTTGTTGCTGGACACAGGAGTATGTTGGCTCTCAAGGAGTTTGCCTGAATCGTTTTTTCAATCTATTTTACTCAGAACGGGACTTTCTAGAAGACAGTCGAAAAATTGCACGAAATCCGGATTTCATCAAAAAACGACATCGCTTATCTTATCATGTAACGGTGGTTACATAGAGAAAAAAGAAAGAAAAATATAAATCAATAAAAACGCTAAACTACAATGTTTTAAAAGTTAAAAATAGTTATTATAAACGACACTTTCACTATCAATATCACATCCAATGGCCCAGGCAACGAATAATATGAATTCCGGTAGTCGATGTCAGTTCCTCATCCGAAGGGAAGAGCGTGTCAGTTCCTCATCCGAAGAGTGCGGGCCAGAAGGGTAGAGCCGGTCGGTTCTTCGTAAGAAGAGCACGGGAGGAGGCCTATGAGAAAAATAGAGAAAAGGTTTTTCAGCGGCCGCCTCCAACAGTGTAAGAGCGTGTTGCACTCCGCCCACCTCCGTTTCTTATTGTTACAGTCTTCTTGGCGATCATATTGTGATTTTTCCAATACGTCCTTCCATCTACACAACTCCAATACGTCTATAAATATATACGTCACGTAAGTGCTCAAATTTGTCAGCATTTCTAGATTCAAATAAATATTTTTAATTTAGGATAGCCTTATGTCAAAATTAATTTAGTAATAAAATTAGAACTTATTCTTATTCTATCATAATAAGTACACATAACACTAGCAGACGACCTTGATACTTTGAATATATTACAGATTGTCATACCAGCTGTCATAATAATGTCAGAATAATGTAAACAAAGATTATTATTGAAATTATATATCATTATTATTGAAATATAAAATAAAATGCAATAAATCTAGGACCGAACTGTTTAGCAAATAAGCAAATATAAAGATTTAAGGAAATATAGAGAAATATTTAAATAACAAAGCAAAAAAGGTCGAGCAGAAGATAGCGATTTGAAGGAATAGATTGTAAACAAGGAAGTAAAAGGTAATTATATAAATAAGGTAGAAGAATCACCAAATTTCGAAGAGTGAAATTCGAAAATGGATACCAAAAGTTTTGGCCATAAAAATCAACACCTGTTCTCTACCCTGGATTGTGCGCAAAAGTACAGAAGTTATAAGTTGCATTTCCTTCGTCCTATATGGCTGAGCGTCGATTCAGTACAGTAGACAATTTACTGACAAATAAGAAAGAGATTACTCATCACTGGACATGGCGATCTAACATGACACCCGGCATTCACAAGTGTTATATATAATAATAGTGTCGTAACAAGTTGACCAGGGTACTAAATAAACTACGACTCAGAGGTCAATCGACAACCAATTCGGCTGGATAGCGTTCGGGAAACTACGTTACATCTTTTCGTCGACTATACCTTAAAACCTCAAGACCAAACTACAACCGGTGAATGTAGCCTGTGATAACTTACGGAACGTAGTTTTTCACTGTCGACATTATAATGAAGCTCAAAGTTGCATCAAACATGCATGCTATGCTTGGTGTTTCGCAGAGCGATAGGATCGGCAATGACGTGAATCAGGATAATCGACAGAGCAAAGGATCAGCAAGTTGAATTGGTAATGGGCTGGTCAATTAGCTCGCAGAACTGACAACCTGAACCTCGGGGAAGAAAGTTTGGGAACCTCTGACCCAGATAGAAAGTGATAAAAAAATATTTTTTGCTTTAGTAAGCAAAGTAACAGATGAAAAATAGTTTAAAATTCGAAAATCAAAACAAAAATCATTGTTTATTAATTTAGGTTAATTAGAATAACAAACAAAATCAAATTTAATTAATTCCTGTTCACGGTAATGTTGCATGACAGCTTATTAGATTATAATGGATCGATTTACTTATGTTGTGAACGTTTACGCTGGATAATAATTAAACTAGCTTATCTGCCTGGCCTCGTGGCTCGTAGTATATGTAGATCATAAAAAAAAGATATATTAATAAAAGTATTTTCGCATTTCTTTCATCAACTGCATAGGTTCAGAAATATCCATATCGGATTTTATGTAGAGACACGAAGTTCGATATCATTTGGTTATTGAGATAAGGGATGTGGAAAGTTTTCATGACATTTTCACAATTTTTTATAGTTTTGTTTTAAAAAACGGTTTCATAGTTGTTAAAAGTAATATATAGTGCCTATAGTATTTTTTTCAATTAATAGTGAAATCAGTTTTGTAAAAAAACTTTTTTGACAATTGATTTAAGGAAGTGAAAAATATTTCGAATTTTTCTCATCAACTGCATGGGTTTAGAGGTGCTCATTTCAAAGCTCAAGTCTGTATCTCATTTCGTTGCAAAGTTAAGGATTGTGATGATCCAGGGAAAATATTTGTTTGATGAATATAAATGTTTTTCTCTAGTCATTAATAAAAATTATGTGATTATTCACGTAAGAAGATATATGTATAATATGTACCTTGACCACCATCCAGTAACCAAGACAGGAAATCCTAATTTAAGACTGGACGACGCATGTGTTAAAAGAAAATAGTTGTGTATTGAATGCTTAATGCTCTAGATAATAATGATGAATATCTTCGGCAGCTAATATTTATACTATTTTAGACTACTGCTGAAAGAGGCCTCTTCAAGAAAGCGGTACGTATTTTGTGAATAGTTGGCCCACACTCAGAGTAGTGCCGGGATCCGTGCAGGGCATCACTAATGCTATTCACGATCATTAGCCTGATTTAGATAAATTCGGAGTATATTCAGCCATTATTTAGTCGCCAGATCCTCATTTGTAAGTTAGCAGTGTGCAGCACGGACAGGTGAGATTGGCATTTGTCGAAAAATATTGTTTACTTTTCTTACACTCCGATGGTGGATATACCGTCCATTGGTTGTTTGATATAATAAAAAAAAATATTTCGTACTAGTTAAAATTAAAATTTGTAACTTTTAATATTATTCAAATAACATTTTTAGTCGTAATAGCGCTAGAAGTTTAGTTTATAGTTCTTTTGTTGTATACTTGTGTTTACACGAATAGTTATATATAAAATAACAAAAACATATCTATAACGTATTTAATGTGGAGGAACCGTCAAGGGGAATATACCAACTTAATCTTCAAATGTCAACTTCACCAGCACATGATGCACCCTGCTAATCGTACCATCCAAATGTACCGAACACAAATACCAAAGACTGGTGACGGGCAGCAGCATTACCGGTGCGAAGATACAGGCACTGTGCTCACCAGCCCACCCGCCCAGGTTGGTGCATATAGGCAAATATTCCATGATCAGGTTGCCGGTTTTTCTAGGCGCTTTCATAGAAATGCCATCGTCTAGCAGTGGACTTTTACAGGCTAACAAATGAAAAGTAAAGTAAGAAACCGCCATAGTAGAATTTGCATTTAACTCGTCGCCGCATCCGCGAATTTGTCGATGACAATGATTTTCACTTCAGCGTAAACTTAATAAGTTACCCGACTCATTAAAAGAAGAATCCAGAGAAAAATATTTGAAAGAAATTTCGATTGTCATTTATTGAAAAGAATGTCGTAAAAAGTTTGATAAAATAGATTGCAAGATAACATCGCGGTGCCTAACAGGTTCGGCCCACCTTATTTCTTCCCGGGAGTCTCGTAAGAAGCTAAGAAAGGTTTGTGAACATCTCATGACGATCTCCTGGAAAAAACCGGGCGACGATGTCCTTCGTCCATAACGTTCCATTTCATGGCAAGGCAATAATATTTTAGAAATAACGTTTTTTTAGTCGTTTTTCCATTGCTAAATCAAATATACTCGTGTTATAAAGAAGTGATGTCAACGAACATATTCATTATCTATTTGTTGATATCCCATAAAATAAATTTGCTATACCTTCAAAGTTATATTGGAGCATTTGTATATGCAACTAATTTGTTTAGCATTTTTACCGTTAGTATTGACCAGATTGACATTTGACAACACTCAATTACCACTACAATTACAGGGTCGAATGCTTTCTAATGAGGCACAATAGCTTAATTAAGATTAGTGATCAGTTGTGCTCACCTACGCAATGGATTCCGTTTGATTTTATCGAAAGGCAAGAGATGCGCACGTAATGCGTTAATGGTAACGTTTTGAATCGCTGGCATTATTGTTAACGATTTACAACATTGTCATGTGAAACGAAGTAAATTCTTTACAACTATTATAAATTTAAATTGAATTGAACTGACAATCGTAGTCCTGCATTGTTGCGGAAAGTCGTTGGATTTAGGTGGCCCAGGACGGTGCTTTGTGGCAATGAATAAAATGAATTGCTTTTCCATATTTTGCCTGCATTGTCACACTTGCTTAACAGATTTCCATTATGAAAAACATTCCACTACGACGACCTATCTCGTGCAACTGCTAACGGTTAATTTATTAGGCTCTAGCGTGGTCTTAATAATCTCAAATCGTGAAGGACGTCATTTATAATTTATACTTGCGATTATTGTCACTTGGTGAAATCTCATCATGTTGACAATTATAAACACATCATAAAATATGTAGCGCAGCCTAAGAGCGATGTTGTGTGGACAGATGTTACTTCAAATATCGATGAAAGTTGCACATGTTATATTGGACTACAACACATATGGCAAAAGCTGATAGTGATAAGGCACCATCGAAATAATGCTAGATGTTTCTAGTGTCTAGTTAAATAAAACTCTTTCTACGTGTTACGTTCGTTGTAATATTTTTATGACAAAAATTCTAATTATATTTGGTTTATAAAATATATTTTTCTAATACTGTATCTCTACCTATTTATATTAATATAATATGTACTTTTAAATCATAGGTTAACGATATAACTAAATCAATACATGTGTAAAGTCTAGTATGTCTACAAATTTTACAGAATAATGTGCTTTTTATTACAAAGGTTTTATAACGTAATAATATCATATACCTGAATAATGTGAGATGTTCATTAAACTCTAAAATACGCGCTAACATTCGGGGTCAGCCCAAGACCTACTTATTGCAAAACGTTTGTCTTGTCTTTCTCGTAGCTTAGAGCGTTAAAACAAAACTGTCGTGATATCGGATAAAAGTTAACGTTCCCTCTGACCGTTGAATGGTGAACTTGCGTGTATTTCAGTTGCGCAGCGTTTGCCGGGGGCGCGCGTGGCCCGCCGATGATTTATCAATAGCCGGCCGCGATGGTTGCACGACGGGCCATGCCGGCCACTCTTCCTAGCACAGGGCTTGAGTTATAAACGATAGCGGCCGTTTCTTTTATTAACAATTAATTAATATTTTGAAAAAATACTGTGTGATGTTAGAAAATCCGTTAGGATCATAAATCTACCCTTCTCATGTGTGAAATTTTGTAGTTTCTGACGTATGGCAGAGCAACTTTTAAAGAATGTCAAAATACACGTGTATGTTCGGGATGGTTGCGACATTATTGACATTTAATGAAATATTTGTCAATACTATCCCTTGCTGAATATACGCCGCATTTACTCACAACTCGAAATAATACAGTTTGATAATGTTATTGGGAGAGAAAAATAATAATTTGCTGAGATCCACATAAAAATTACTCAACGATGCAAAATAATGGACAGTCTAGTTTTCGTGAAGTAACGTTCTTCTTTTATTCTTTTTCTTTATGAGACTGTCTAAGTCTACTGCTTGACGAAGGTTTTTTCAAGAACGCGCACGAAGACTGGCATGCTTTAAACAGGCTTATACTCACCACGCAACCTACGATTTAGAAAGCAGGTAACCTGATCGCTAAATAGAGTTAGAGGTAAATTTACAAAGCATTTGGAAGTTCTTAATGACCAGCATAGCTTAGTTGCAAATTGACGTTAAAATTGTTGGACCAGTTTTTAAGCACATTAACCCAGCACAAATTTCTACTCCAGAACATGTTTCTTTAACTTTGGTCAAGTTTTTGAATAACTCTTAGGAATAATTAACAAATTTTGTTAGAATTTGGTATGGCGAGATAATTTCTGCTGAAATATAGTTAATTTTGTTTAACCGCATTAAAAATCCCAATTGCTCAAAAATATTTATATTATATTGGGACCAGGAATAAAAATAAAGAGGATGAAAATTTTGTTGGTAAGTCTTAACCTTTTCGACCCTGCTTGGCGCCTGAAATAGGTTATACAAGAATATTATACCTACAGGGATGATTTTTCGATATACTTCGATGTACCCAACTACTTGATCACTACGACCTAAGTTATTGGTTAGATATATGTGTAGAACTCTTGTTGTTTCTTGAACGATGTTGGTTGGGCGCTACTAATTAAATCAACTGAGTAACTCGAAGGCGAGTAATATTATAATCACAAAAATATACAGAAACACTGTAGAACTATGAAAGTATATCTCTATAGATCAGTTGTAGTACCATGTTTGAAGTGGCGAATGAAAGAATTCATACAGTTTATTCGACGGACATTATATTCCGTTACCTTCAAGGAGATAAAAGTAGCACTTGAAAGTTATTATGAAAATGTTTACGGCATCGTCACCGTGCTAGAGTAAGTACTATGAAATGTATCGCTTGAACTACGACGGGTAGCTTAAGGGTAGCGAAAACTTGTGAAAAATATTTGTAAAATATCGCTTATCGCTTTAAACTCAAGAGACCGACGTGTTATTCTGTCCTTTCGGTAACCTCCTCCCCTCTCTTGCCTCTCACTGCCTACTTGAGCCTAGTTGCGCACGCGTCGCTACGCCCTACCATACCGAGCGTTAAATACTATATATATATCACTATAGGTCATCTAGTCATAAGTCAAGCCTTGCTCGTGCAAATTAGCTCCTTCAGTTTGAATTTCATTGTTTGAAGAATTACAAAATTTCACTGATGACACAAATTGAAATAAATGAGAAAAGAGTTTTTGTTTTATTTTTTTTATACCAATAAGAGCATAATAAACGAACATACAGTTTACTTCATTGAAAGTGGTCACTGCGGCCTATAGACACCGTCATTTATCCTCGACAATTAATCAAGTTGCAAATGCGTTATCTACCCTGAAAACGAAGATGGAATACGGCGTTACTATAATAGAGCTGCAGCGAAGTTCTATATAGAAAATTTGTACATGAATTTAATAGATTTTAACGTTCAATGTGATACAAAAAAATAGTAGTAAAGTAGATCCAAAAGTGCACACCTCAAACATTAATTAAAATTATTGTAAACAAACAAGAAGATCCTATTGGCCAAAACGCTTCTGTTCTACTCGAATATGAAGCTAAAGGAAAAATAAAACGTACATACGGTCCAATTGACGAATACCAAATTTTTTTTCATCACATTTTTTTTATATTTATTGTTTTAAAAAAAAATATTAGGTGTATTAATTATATTATGGTATGTAGGTATTGTCTCAATAAGGGTATATGTTTATTATACATAAACGCAGTACAAATTTAAAAGTAGTAAGCAATTTGAATTGTGTAAATCGTGTGACCTTGAAAAGTTGCTAATAATGCACTCCCTCAAACTTTTTTGTGTTATGAGGCATGCAACTGTCTCATATTTGAGGTAGGCAAAAGGTAACCATAGAACAACTGTTCTCACTCTGTGTCTGTTTTCAGTTGAAAAGAGTGAAGTAAATAGAGAATTGTTTGGAGACTCGGGAACACACAGCGGATGAAAGATTAGAAAGGCATTATGGATCTATGTAAGAGCATTGTGGTAGATTTGCCAACTCTTTCTGTATCTTTGGAATGGTCATAAAAAAGGGCATATCGACAACCGATAGGATCGCTTAGTGAATTACCGACGGAGCAGACACATTATTCGTTGGAGTGATCACAGACGTAAAGTTCCTAGAAATGTCTCGTAATGCTTTTGGGTTTTGGACAAGACTATTATCATAATTAAAATTAAATGCATTCAATATAATGAAAGACGCTTTACGTTAGGTGGTATCTATGTAAATATTTCCTAACTCATAGCATTGAGAGACCATAAGAGATGGTATCAATCCTTCTAAACCGCACCTCGGCGGCCAAGAGATGCGAATCAAAAATACGTAACAATTACCTTCGGCTAACAGCAAGCGATCGGTGTCATTTCCAGCCAGAAAGATAAAATCACAGACTCCTAAACATTATTCTGTAGCTTCAGTAAGACTAATGGACTATAAGTGCGATAATTCAGTGTCGGCTCATTGTCCGCGATTCGCCTTCTCGCATTATCTATAATGCGGTGACAAATTTATTAATGCTCGACAATATAACGGTATTTATTAATCTGCTAAGGCATAATTATAATTTGATATGGATGTCGTATCTTCGCGCATTTAGCTCGGGTACCGCCATTTTGATATATCACCCCATATATATTTCATTAAGTTTGTTGAATGTCTAGGAGGCTAAAATCGATTTTACAGTGAGTGAATACTGAGTTCTTTGAATTAAAAATCTTTTTTTAATCCAATTACAATATTTTCATCACAGTCATATTTTAATTTAAATTAAATAATTATATCATGTCATAATTGTAGTAAAATGTATGTGTTATATATGTATATATTTATATATATATATATATATATATATATATATATATTTATTTAAAGTAAATTATATAATTACTAACTTTATTTTAATTTATATAAGTTTACCTATCTGTACTAATGATTATGTGGCTAAAAAATTATTTAATTAACTAATTAATTTCTAACTTGCATAGAAAAAACTGACCAAATCACCGCCGACTGTTGGTTACGTTGCGTTGGTTGGCATGTTGTAGCAGGCTGGCGAAGTTCCGCCCCGAATGGGTTCCCGCCTTGTCGAGGCGGGGCTTAGTAACCGTGGGTTGGTCTCCCACGGTGAACCAAGAGGAACCTACATGGCCGGCCTGTCTTTGCGGGGATCGCAGGCCCGAGGAGGTCGCTCCGAGTGGGCTTGGTGAGCCCACTTCGGATGCGTGTTGGTGGACTGTGGGGGGAGTGTTAGTTTAGCGCTCTCCTGGCCCCCCATAGCCGAGGTGGAGTCGCGGGGGAGGAGGAGTGTTGGTATTGCGTTTCGCCGCGAAACGTGGTCGGCGGCGGAGCCATAGACCAGATCCGCCGGGGGTGCCGGGAAGACTGGTGCTTATGAGCGCCAGCCTTCCTGATCCCCATGGCCTCCGGGTGGCGGACTCAGGGGTCCGTTGCCCTCGTGGGTTTGGAGGCCGAGTAGGTAGTCGCGTCTGTGTTCCGGTGCGTCTGGCCAGGGCGGTGTGGGAGAGGACGTTCTCTCCCGAGAAGGGGCCGCCAACAGCGGACGGCGATGGAAACGCCAAACGAAGGAGCGCCTGTTTTTCAATGGAATGAGCGTCATTCTGTCGGGGCTTTGCTATCGTCCCGCAATATGGTATTAGGTTCCAAAACAGCGGGTACGCGGGCACTTGTCAGCGCCCGATGCAAGAGACGTCTTGCATCGGGCGGCAATCATGTAAATAGTAAAAAAAAAACCTTTTTTACACTACTACAGTCCATACCTGCAAACAACTTCGATCGAAAAAGTTTACATCTGATTTGTCACCCCTAGGGACTAAGTTACCATATACCTCATAGCCCGTAATTATACTGGCCACTGCTGCAGCGACGTGGCTCATTAGTTTTTGCCTCAAGTTTTAAACTGAACTGACTTTCTCTATTTAGCATTGGCTCTATATTAGCTGAAGGCACAGCATTCAAATAATAGCCCGACTCCTCCTCTGCAGTCGCTAAAAGACGGACTCGATCTGCAGGATTTTTGCTGTCTTTAAGGAAATTTTCTGAGTCTGAGTACAAAGCGGTTCATCCCATAATCTCTGCGACTCAGGATTTATCGAAATATCTTGGTCCTTACGTAAGGCGACCTTATGTATATAATCATATATACATTAGTAATCATCCGCATTTTAAACGTGGTAGAGCCATGCGGCGTCTTTTGCTGCCGCTTAATGGGTCGGCTCGACCGGGTCGGTACCACGGCCTCGAAGAAAATCGCCGTGAAGTAAAGGAATCTTGTGCTTTTGCGTTTCGTTCGGTAAGTGAGGTAAGGAGGTCCACTCCCCTCTCCCTTCTATCTCCCAAATAATCTTAAAGGTCGGCAACGCATCTGCAGCACCTCTGGTGTTGCAGATGTACGTGGGCGACGGTAATCCTTACCATCAGGTTAACCGCTTGCTCGTTTGCCGCCTTTCCCATAAAAAGAAATCCATGTCTCGGGTACACATATACAAAATTATATATTCAGCACCCAAATGTTTACCCTTAGCGGAAGCTTTGAACCTGCAATTGTTATTTTTTTTTATTTCCTTCCTAATTATTTTTTCCTAATTTTCAAAGAATATCTTAGCATCCATCCTGTATATACTTGTAAGTAGCAATCACAGATAACAGAAAATGATCTGAGTAAGCAACTTTCCTTTTATTTAAATCTTTAGAAGTCAACATTTCGAAGTCAGTAATTAATGCGAAATTAATTGTTTTATCATCTCAATTGTTTTCAATCAAGGCTAATCATAGAAAATAAAATTGTCTAATATATGTCAAGAACACCTTAGTAATTTACATCTTTGTCATTTTGTACTAATAAATTAAAAGTGTTCTCATCAATTACACTGTAATCGTTAACAAAGAATTTTTAATGATTTATATACGGTTTACATTTACTATTAAATAACGTCGAGAACAACCTGTTACAAGCACCACAAGGCCACTGTGCAATTAGTTGTGAGGCTGATTACCTTGGGGACATTTTTAAGGATTCTTCGCCAAGGACTGAAAAATCTGTTGATATTACGAAGGTAGTAAAAGTTTGCGGTTCTTAGTAAGGCTTCTTTCAAGTATGTTACCACATACAATAAAAAATAATTACTTGCATGTGATTACTAGTTTTTAAGCTTAATAACTGCTTTGTATCAAATGACTTATTTTTCAAAGTAAGAAATTTTTATCTCGTTTATCAAACGTAAAAGGAGTCGAAGTACTTTAAAGGCCGAGCTTGCTTTTAGTTTGATAGTACGCGATTGACGTAGGTTCAATTTCCGGTGCCAGCACAACTTTTTAGTTGTTGTTGTTAATTGCAATCTTAAGTATATAATTTAAAACTTGTTCGGCTGTGAAAAAAAATTGCGAGAAACCTTTATGTTCAAATATATAAATAACGATAATATTTTGGGAATATTGGAAGTCCGCTAATTCCCACTGAAGAAATGTGACGGATTCTTTTCAGCAAAGAATTTTTAAGTCAAAATAAAAAAGAAAAGATAGAGTAGTCCTGGAAAATGAAATAAGCTCTACTGATAATGCAGTGGTGCATCTAAGTCGTGGACGTTTTCTTGATTTCACATTGGTAATAACTAAAAATTACTCCAATTCAGTCATTAAATTCGCACCAACGATGTTCTCTTGGTGTTAAAAGTAAAAATATCTACGTTTTATATTCCCAATCACAGCTTTGTACTAAGAAAAAAAAATGTTATGGAATTGTATTGATTGTCGAGGGTCAAACATTAAATCTTTCGACAGTTAGCGTGGGTATCGTAAATTTGATTAGGGTAAATGCTATCCTACTTATTTGATATCGTTAGTCGGCCATCTTGAGGCGGAATATTAATTTCAGACAAAAGAATAAATCAACCAAACGTATGCCAAAAACATAGGTAAATTAAGACAGATTATGAGGCACTCCAAGACCAAGCACATCGAAAAAGGTATTCAGAAAAGATACAGCCGTATCGTTCAAGTGAAATAGTGAAAGGTTTATGTCAAGATATTTTTTTTAGTATCTTTAACAGTTTCGCAGCGTAAGCAATGTGAGTCAGCTCCTTGTTGACGCATCAACACAAAGATTCGATCAATTGACACCACAGTGTTGCTGCGTAACGTGAGCGAAATCGAAAGTGCAAGGTGACTGGGCCGATGTGCCGGCCGACAAAAAATATCGATGAATTAAGCACCACAATGGCTTGCGACAATTAGGCAGAGTAGGAAATTGTCGCTTGTCATCATAAAAGGCAAAAACTGATCACGAAGTTTATGTTGCGTGAAATTGGAACGGAATTTTTTTCACAATATGCTCATATTAGACCTCTCGTGATTGTACTCAGCGAACGGTAGGTAGTATTACACGAATACATCCGTGGTTACGTTTTAGATTGGATGTTATGAAATTTTTCGATTATTTGAATTATTGCATACAGGCTAGTAGTTTACTGGTTTTTTTGAAAGCATGGGAGATTGCAAACATGTGATAATTAGGGTATCAAAGTGATATCCGGTTAAGTTTATTTCTCAAATCTTGGGAAATGAGAGAAAATCTCTTGATTTTTTGTGACGTGAATATGTCATATTTTATAATTTTATTACGACCATTTTGTAATATTTGATGGAATAGGTACGTCGTTTTAATTTATTTTAAAGGGTCTGTGAATTCAGGAACTGGAATTTCCCACTGTATTGCCTTCCGCATTCTCAAGGCCGATTTGTCTATACGTCATCAGCTTTATACGCAAAAAAATGTATTGATGGCAAAACTATTGTATACCTAATACTAATTTATTTTAATATTTAAGTAGAATATAATTACGTACATAACATACTCAAAACAGGTATCTCCTGAGTTTTATGAGCGACGGTGGTTTTTTTTGCAAAAACTGACAGTGTTTGTCTTGCTATTTGCATTGATAAAATATTGTGGACATATATACAATACGAGTCTTCGTGAACCGACTTGTTATGAACTTGTTATGAACTGGTTAGCAAAGACGTAATATTGGTAATAATTTAAATGAAATAATTATACGGTTTATAAAATGTATATTGATTATCTTAAACTTTGTCGGAAGTTTTTTTCCTTGGAAATTTTCCTTATAGATCGTGCTGATCGTGCATTCTTTATAGAATACTGACCACAGTTTTCATAGATTTACTCAGACTTGCTAAAGAGAAATATTTAACTGGACAACACTTTATCATTGACTGTCGAATCGTGCCGTCTTAGCACGGACAAATTTCTAATATATAAACTAAATGTGAATGTGTTGTACATATAGACCATCCTCATAAAATATTCTAAACGAATGTGAAAACCGCATTGAAATCCACTAAGTAGTTTAGAAGTAATAAGCGAATACACAGACACGCGGATTGCGTCATTGTTATACTATTTAAAGGATAGAACATAAATAAGTATTCAAATTTCCAATTGTTGGTTATTCTTAGCATTACTCCGATTAATTAAAAATAACACGAAGACCCAAAGTATTACAGTACTTTTTAAAGATTTAGACTTTGGCGATAGTTAAGTCTATCACTGGAATCCAGAATCCATGATGCCCGGTGAAAAGTTAATAGCTGAATCATACGCAAAATATAATCTAGCTACCAGAAGTATTTGTTTATACAAAGATTAGATTGCGCTTTAATATTTTAAAAAGGTTATTATTTGATGAAAATTCTGAAAAGTTTTGATTAAATTATGATAATTAGGTTAGCTTAGTATAAGTCGCTCTACCAAAGACCATCCAAGTGTCTTAAAAAAATCGCTTATTGTAGGCTACATATGATTTTCTTAAGCTTGGAGTATTCATTTTAATTTTATTTGATAATAAAATCAACATTTATCGATATATAGTGAATGAAAGGGGTTATAAACTCGTAAAAAGTCTGAGTTGCGTATAGTAATTGATTTAGATGTCAGAATCAGATGATTTTATCGCATATGGCATGGATAGACTATTTAGAACTGATGGCACCGTAGTCTTTATTTAAAATTGATTTACTTTAAATAAATAAACATTTACTGAAGTAGTTAATTTTTTCACCAATTGACGGTTCAATACACGTACCGTTCTGCACGAATTCACAAGACCTTGACGACGGATCCTGGGGGCATGATGTGACTTGCACAACCCGACTCCGCTATTTTTGACACCGTTTACAAAGTCACTTACAGCTTTTTGTACGCCACAAAAACACGAAAAAATTACTTTTGGTTTCGACGAAACGTATCAATAAGAAATATAGGTCTGTAAGTGAACAGAATAGTAATGTGCATTGTCACAAACATCATATCTTTCGTGTAAGAACCAACGGCATTATTGGTTAAAACAAATGAGTTTAACTTTGCGACTGTTTCTGATAAATCATACAATTTTATTGCGACAGTAACCAATAAACCTATTTGTTCGCTTTTACAGATTCACATTATCTCTACCTGAGGGATATGGACCTCTAAATCACCCGATTATTTTCATTGTACTCGTCTGTCAATTGATAATCAACCTTAAACTAGCAGTACTAAAGTTACAAATATATGATACCATGAATAATCAAACCTTGTTTGAGGATAGTCTTGCTAATATATCGATAGCTTTACGAGAAAAGCACCTTGCTTTAAAAGGGAAGACTTTAAATATCGTTGACAGAAAATTCGGTATTAAATACGCTTTTAATTTTTTAATGTACTAATATTTTTCGTGGACCTACTGCAATTACTATTTAAATTTTGTAAAATTGAGAACTTGACTCTTTCAGTCTTATTTTCTGAGGTGGGTGTAATTCAAAAGCGCTTCATTAATATTAAACAGTATTTGTTTTCAACTAATGGCGTATAGATATAAAATACCAAGGCTTTTATTACTAAAGTTGGTTAGGTTAGATTTTTTATCCTCCTATGTTTGTTAACTAAAAAGCATCAATTGTTTACGGCACATGAGCTTTTAAATCTTTTTCTATTTAACCTTATAAGAATGTATTAGTATGCGACACACTAAACATTATTTATTTTTAAGTTGCTATAGGTGCTATAGCGGTTCGTTCGGTGCGGGTGGTGGGGTCGCATATGTAGGTAGTTACGTTAAGGCGCAGTCACGATGTTGCCGCGCACCGCCTCCGTGACCCGTCAGACAAATCGAGATGAATTGGCGCACTATTCTTTCCAACCTCCTTACTATTGGCTTCAGTGATATGTTGCCAATACGACGGGTTCAACATTACCACATTTCAAAATTGCACTATACGATTTGCTAATGTTTTGGTTATGATTTTACGCTTCGCTGCTTTGCTGTTTTCATCACTCAGGACTATATATATTAACTAAATTCATTGTTAAGAATTGAACTATATTAATAGAATGTGAACTATATTAAAAATATGAAATAACTTTGTTAACAGAAATGCACCTTTGACGCGAATCGAAATATATAGATATTATGATCAGCAAAGCCTGTTTATTCATTTGTGAAAATTTAATTACGTCGCAATTTTTTAGTTTTTACTGAAGACAAATTAGATTAGTTCACAACTATTCACAGAATTTTTTTCCTGGAAATGTTTAGTGAAAACACTTTTTATAGTATTAAATGCCAGCCCAGCTTAGTCTCTGTCAAATTATGTTAGTACGACTTAGCTTGGTTGTGACTTCCTAGGCAGTACCACTTATATTCGGGCGTGCTAGTATGCTGTTTCGGTTTGAAGGATACTGAAGCTACTGAAATAACTACTGGCTAAATCGTACTTAATAACTGATCATAGAAGTGAGGAGCGCAGTATAGTAGGACTTTAAATGTTCAGGGATTTTGCCTAATAAAGCTATCTAAGAATGGGTCTATATTCACTATCTCAAACCGTGTTGACCAATTAAAAAGGAAGAAGTACAGGTAGATTTGATCGTGCAGTAGTTGTGTAATAGCCTTAATGTTAATTAAGGCCGGATTTCGTTTCCAAAAGAAGTAACGCCATGTCCATTCCGTTATCACGAACATGATCTTGAGTATTCCCGCTGTCGGTGGTTGTCGGCCTTAATCCTCCTCTGCTCCGAATTTGAAATATTGACAGTGATAGCTTCTTACATGCGAGTGGAAAGCAAGCGAAACAAGTGTTACGTTTCACCACAATATCAATCAAAATCGTATCGGATCTTATAATACGGCGGCGATGTACGTTTTGCCTTAATTAAGGACGTCGGCGTTCGAGAGTTGTTTAACATTGCATGTAAGCAGATTTAATGCAGAATTAACGATTGTGCAAGCGCTGACCTGTGGTCCTTTTTACTTTTATTAAAGTAACGGGTGTATTATTTCTGGGAGGGGTCAGTAAGGAGCTTAGAAGGATATCATGGTATCAAAATTAACTCCAATAACTTTAAAAAAACATGTAATACTTCCTTAACGTATTTTTTTAAAATCTATTAAAATATATTATTATTTACATATAATCTATTAAAAATTTGTCATTGTATTTATTTGTTATGGGTTTTGATTACAACGTCTGTTGTGTACTTATTACTTACTTTAATATTCTAATAAATGAAATTTTAATCCGTAATAGATAGAATCATGTTAAAAATGCTTAATAATTTTGATAGTTTAACAAAATTATATGTAATAATAATAATAATTATTTTTTAATTGTATAGGTAAATCAAAACTAGTGACCCGCTCATGCATCATCACGATTAGATTTTTCAACCATATTTTGCTATTAACTTGTTTATGCATTATCATTTTTTCTCTTTATATATTTATAAACTTTTTGTGAAAATTTGTTGGAAAAAAACAGAATCCGGTTTTATGATAAAAATACATTGGTACATTTTATTTTATCCATAATATATTTGTGAATCTATCATTATACGAGTATTAATACGTAAGCGTCGAAAATTAAACACTTTCGACTTCGACCGCAAGCGATACCGGTTAGGGTGGTTAAAAAAACTCTTATAGAATTTAGGGTTTTTTTTCAACCACTCTTATCTCGACAACGAAATGAGATAGGTTCTGGAAATTTGGTATGTTCAACTGCAGTTGACGACAAAAATGTGAAAAACATCATTTTCTTTTCAACAATTATTTCTTTCTATGGTCTACTCGTAGGTTCTACAGGCGCCGGGCGGAGAGCTGGTAGGAAAATTATTAAATAAAACAAATATACTCACTGATTATTTTTTATATCACTGGATGGTTTTTGGTTCAACTGTCGTGGAAAGTATCCAAAAATTAATATTATTTTATACAACGTCGCTATTTTCAATACAACTAACTACACTTTATGTATCCATAATATAATAAGTTTACTAAAATAAAAAATATTACACCCATTAATCATTATTAATTAGTTTAATATACTCTTTACATGGTTTTGGCGGACGTAAGTATGCTTAGCACGTATCCTATCAGAGAGTTGATGCTCAACGATGCAATGACAGATTTTCCGCGAATCCCAGTTGTGACACGCACTTCGGTCGTGGGAAGTTTAACATTGAGGACGTTTATGCCTTCGAATTATTTACATGGGAGGGCTCAATAAATTTGGCTTTTAATGGAGGCTGACGGAATTGTTCACTTTGACGTAAATATAATTTAGACCTGTTTAAATAAAGCGTTGCAGTAATTTGCATGCGCACTCGACAAATTGGAGTAGAACTCCATTTACGTGGACCTTGAAAACGCGTTTTCATCGGCCAAAATTTATTTCGTCCGCTTACATAATTCAGCCCCAGTTTGGCTCGGACGTAATTATTAGAGCTGTAACGTGCACTTGTTTGTCGTGACGACAGCGGAATTATCGATGTTTAATTTTCATGAAATTTCGGCCGTATTGCTTAAGATAACCCGCTCGGTGCGAACTGGTAATATTGCATTTTTATAGTGTTATATCTCACGTCCAAAGCTGTGAAATTTATTCATGCACCGCAGAACTTTATTATACGTTCACATGGTTATTAATGAGCGATGCTTAGGAGCGATAAGATGACATATTTTGTATGAGTAAAAATTATGTTGTAAGGTGTCACTTAATCTTAAGTTTCAAGGGCGTTGTGTGGTCAAACTGGTTAATCAATAGGCCTCGTGATATACAATCACGCAGTGTATACTAGATGTATGAGTATATGATGACGGATAGTTTGAGTCCAGCGAACTTTAGCAGGCAGCTAGGATCTTAAATTTTATGCCTGAGGAATTGACTGCTGCACTTGATCGACAAACAAGAATTTGGCGAATCCGGGTGTTTGTCTGTAACATAGAATTCCAATTAAATAGTGATGGGTGTTAATTGTCTATATCTCAATACTTAATATAATAAGTAAATATTTCATTTTAGCTTTAGCCTGCTACTAATAAATGCCCAACTCGCTGGCCCAGCATGGTGTGTATGGAGAAATCTTCCATGCATGGTACGCCAGCGCTTTATGATACTTTCATAGAAATATCTATGTCCAGCAATGGATTTTTGAGGCCGATGAAGAAGATGTGAAAGTTATAAATACGTAGATTTATTTAAACCATAAATATCCGTAATCTGTACATTTATTTAAACATTTATGTTATTTATTCTGCCTCTATTTTTTTAATGAATTCTAAATTTTTCGTTACCGTTATATAAAGTTTTTATTAATAATTTCTGTTCTTTATACGGTGGACTGTTGCCACATTCTGTTAAAATTAAATATTTTATTTTATAGCCGTTATAACCACCGGTGACAGTAGCGGGCGAGGTTACAAGGAGCAGCTAATTAGGTGAAACACGAGTCCGAGGAAGGCTCGTAACGTGGGGGCACGGAAAGGATACAACGCGCTATCGTAAAATGGATACGATTGCATTAAATGCCTTCCTTATTTTACTAGGCATATAATGAAACAAGTATTAAACTTTATACGTATTAGTAATTTGGTTTGCGGGTTTTTAAAATATGTCTTCCGGTATAGCTTTAAATTAATTTATTGTCTATATCGTATTAATTATTATTTATGTGAAGGGCCCATACTCATGAGTTTATCGAAACACTGAGACGGCGATGGGCTAATCATCTAATACGGCGTTCCAAATAAGCTCTGGTGAATAGTGGGTGGACATGACTACAATATTTATCCAGACCAACATTTGGCCACCACACTATTGAATATATGGTCGTAATAGCTTGTTTCGTATTAGGGGCAGATAAATAATCATATTTTGAATCGTTTTTATTTCAAGATAAGTTCTAGATATCCACTAAACTACCTGCATTTAAAGCATCTGTTATTCATTTAGAATAAAGAAAACGACCATATCATCCTTCTTGTATCAAATGCTATGTTTAAAATAAGATGGGGGAAGGATCGGAATCCGATGCATTGTAATAAATAAAGACATTTCAAAGTAGAACGAAAACCAATAGTTTATGTATTGCTCCTATATTGGCAATTATTACAATTAAAACCGATCCTGTATCAAATTCATTTCAATAAGAATATACATTTTATCATGTGTAAAAAATAAATCGGTAAGAATAATTTAGGGTTTCCTTGGCATAAGTAGAGTGTTAAAGTAATGTAAAAATTTTAGTCCTTTATTATTTGCTTTTGGGTTCAGACCTTTTTCCTCATCATAATAACGTTAAGTTATGATTTATGTTTTATATATTCCGGAGGACCAGTAACCTGTTTTTAATAAATGTGAAATATATTTTTATGTAACTTGTAAAATTATTCTGTTGGTTAAATATCTGTGGATTCATCTTTTTTCTTTCAATGTAATATACGAGTATAAGCAAACATTGTTAAGCAAAATTATTAATAAATTTAAGGAAATCCTTGTAATGTTACCAAATTAAGCAATTATTGCTTAATTCCACATTACTCCTTCTTCAAGGTAACAATGATTTATGCGACTGCACTGCGTCGAGTTGTTCTGAATTAAACAATTCAAAGAGTCCGAACGTCCGTTTGTCTCTGAACACTAGTGGACATTATTTTTGTTTTACATGTTTTTCCAGGTTTTATCAATGTAGCATTTCAAACTACACGTGAAGAAATAATTTAAATGTTTTCGGTGTCTGTCGATACTTAAAAAAAATTCTGATTTGATTAAACGTAAAAAAAAACTACGTAGTAAATTATTTGACCGTTACATAAATTAATATAAATGAGTAAAGTAGAAGTGTATAATATAGAACATACATAAGTGCATAATATATATAGAACTCTGTAAATTTTTACTACAAATTTTACAATGATTAATGAACAATTAACAAAATTGTCACTATTTTATACATTAAAGCAAACAGAAACGTAAACATTCATAGCAAAGTATCTTGTGGTCTTTAAAAAAAGGAAAAGCCTTGATAAACCCATGGATATTTAAATATGGCGATGTGGCTCCCTACTTGTTGTCTTCCATGTCCCGGAGAAGCGAAAAGTGTTTTTTAAAAGCTCGTTTGAATACGCGGAATCATACTAAATGGAAGTACGACATTTCAATAAATAAAATTCTATTGTATATATTAACACGTATATATTACTGAGTCTAGTACTATTGTCGTATTAAGTTTCAAGTCTAAACAAAGTCGCAGTCAAATCTGGTCATAATATAAAAAATAAATAACCCTGCAGTTGAATTTATTCACACAATCAATAGTAGTTTAACTCATTTGAAAATAAGATCTTGTTAAAGCCACAGCCAGTAGTCGATTCTTTGCCTTTAAATTGACAGTAACTGGGGAAAATAAGCGATAGTTAAGCGCAAAAAGCGTGTAAACATTATCACAAAATTGATAAGACATTCTTTTGTTGGCAAGTCTTCAAATAAATTACACGTTCGTATTTTAAAACCGTTTCGAAAGAAGGGCGACGTTGCAAAACCTTGGAGAAAGGTGGACTCTTTTAATAAAGGCGATCGGCGAGCGAACTTATTTAAAGTCGCAATAAAAGGAATTTCTTAATGATGCTGACGCCGATATTAATATTGGACGAAGTCGTCCAGCGAGCTCTTCGGTTAAATGTAGTTATAAATTACGTTTTTGGTTGTGGCTTGAACTCTGTAAACGCGTGCTCGCCATACCTGCCCATTTCGGACATGCGAACGCAGCCGTTGCTCGTATGCGCTAAAACTTACGTTTCAATCAATGAATATTACAGCCATATTTATTACCTTTTTTAATCAAATTAAATAGCTCAACACATATCAATTAACACATTGCTCAAAGAAGTTTTTAAAAAATTGTTTGAATAAATATAATATCAACTCTGCTTATTATGTAAATAATGATTTCTTGTATTTACAATCATAATCTAGAGCGCCGAAACAATAACATCAGTCTTGAGAGACCACAAATCGTAAAAAGTAGCATGATTGACTTCGGGCAAATCCATCATTTTAGCAAAAGAACATCGATTCTTGCCATGGAATCAATGCTACTGAAATGAAAAAATTGTCCTATATTCTAGAATAATAGGAATAGATAGAAGATGGTTGAGTGCTGGTAATTTTGTGATAAACAAAATTAAATCCAATGCTAAGAATACAGCTTAGTAGACCATTAGTAGATCAGTTCAAAAAATAATATCTCTTACTAATGATAATCTTTAAACTGGACGAAACTTTAAACGAACGTATACGAAAAGTTTCGTAACTACCCGGACATCAAGTTAAATTCGTACCTTCTAAGACAAATGGTTATTATCAGTGAGCAGAAATCACTTTCTCATACAGGATAGTAGATCCAGAAGTGAGATTTTGAGAAGTGTAATTATATATCTTCATCTATCTGCAGATTAGGAACAACAAGGTTTGATATAAGTGTTGTCATAAACAAAGAAAGATTCTCGTGTGGATGCAGCCTGCCTTCACTAGATGGAGCGACGAACTGCACCGTGTTGCGGAAAGTCGGTTGTTGCAGGTGGCTTAGCATCATGTTCTGTGTCAACCTATAGAGATCTTTTTTTAAAATAAACAAAGGTGTGATCAGATAGTACAGTAGAAGTAGTACAGTAGAACTACTAGTAAAATGTATTGCCACTTGATGAGTCGTGATTTTTATAACTAAATGAAAGCTATGAAGAGAATAAAAAGAAGAATAAGTGAACACGAACAAGTTATAAAAGTGGGTAAAAAATAAGGAAAATACGAATACGGCTGCTAATGCAAAGAATAATAAAGAAATATAGATGGTAAAAAAATTATATAAATATATAGAATTATAGAAATATATTGTGTATTTATTGTTTGGATAGAAGATTTATCCATACTCACTACGCAGGGCTGGTAATGTTCCCTCGCAGCAGTAATGTTGCTCCCCGCCCACAAGCTCAAATGTGTTATTTGGGTTCCGTATATTTGAATGGATCTTCCGTCATCATTCGATCACCAGGTAATCAACGAGGTATAATGTAATTAGCAGTGTGCATGTGAGGTTGACATTTGGAGAAAAAAATGGCATATTCCATCTTAAACCCCATTAATTCTCCATTATAACTGGCGAAATGGCTTCTGTAACATATCTTAAACTTAATTTTCTAAGCCATTTTAGTTTCTTACTATAAATATGTTACGTTTCTTTTCAAATTGCAGATTTAGTGTGACGGTGTCGCAGCTGAGTTTTTATAAACAGCCATAATGAATTTCTTTTACTATTTGAACCACATATTGAATAAAATATTAAATGTAAACTTACATAGAAATATCGTCTATAGATTCATTGCTTGGACACACAGTCGAGACGAAAGGAAGTGCCAGGTCGACCTTACATGCATGTATACGTGTTACCAATACCATATCGATTTAATGTAAGGAACAGGTCCGTTTCCTGTCATTATTGCATCAATAGTGCACTGCGTAGTATACAGTTTGAATCAGTTATTCGATTGCTCCACTTTCGTTGCAAACTCTTAATTAAGAAGCAATAAACTAGACTTTCTAGTTAGTCTTAATATTTGAACTTCCTACCAATATCTATATCTACATTATGTACAGAGTATTATATTTTGTATACGTGTGGAGTAATCTTTGGAACTACTGAATCGATTTAAAAAAATTACACTAAGTTCTAGTAGTAGTACTATGAAAGCTACCAGACCAATACAAAATATAATTTTACCGTTACATAGCCACATAACCTCAGATATCCAATGAGTGCGAGTACTCACCCAAAAAAAGGGTTCCGCAAGAAATTGCGATATTTACATTACAGTCAAAAAACTAGTTATAAGATTGTATTACCGATACGTGCGAAGCCGACTGATTTCGATAGATATAAATAAACGACGTAAACGTTTGGCTTAGTGGTGCATGCCTGACTGCTGAATCATGAGTCCTGGGTTGGATATTTTTTCTTATACTGCGAGGGTATTTTGCGAAGCGCAAAAGCCGCTCTACCACTTACGTTTATATTTATATCCTGAAATACGACTATGGATACTTTTGGTATCGATTAAACTGCCCTTGGATAACATTAGAGATTACGTGGGAGACGAGGCAGAAAGACACAAGTTATATATAAATAGTAATTATTTAATAAACTCGAAAAAAAAAAGAGAATTCATCAGAATATGCCGAACGCAAATTCCACAGACTACTAGGGAATTCAGTATCGCTTACTAGCGAGGGTAATGGCGCTGCGCTTACCAACACATGGACAAAACTTTCAAGAAATTTATATTTTGCACGTTTTATAATTTATATATGCACGGGTATGTATGTATCAATGCAATCTAATCTTTCATTTCAATATTCTGCCACTTTTGAATAACTTTGCACACGTATTGAGAGCCTATGAGAATACAATAATGTTTAACACACTCATGCCATCGAGCTGGTCTGACCCAGCTGTAAGGAGGGTAAAGGAACCCTTAAATGGGTACTAGTAAACGAAGAGTTTTACAACGAGTTTTGGTTCATTAGATTTGTCTTAACGAGTCCTCTTTGTTTCACCAGATGACGAGGACTTGATGAATGGGGGAAGACAAAACCGTGTATATTAGTTTTTTAAACTATTTTTAATATATTTATTTATCAAAATAAGTACAATATGAAGAAGTACAATATTTAGGTGGACTTAATGCCTATGGCAGTTCTCTACCAGTTTACCTAAGGGAATATCTACAAAAAAATGCATCTTAGCTTTTGCTTGGGCTTTCTTAGAGAGATGTTTAGTGGTGGACCGAAATGGGCTAATAAAGAAAGAAAAGAAGAAAGAAATATGTAATTACATTGTTTGAAAAATCTGTCTGTGGCGTCCGAAGTTCTTGTCACCTACTGCTTCTGAGATACATAATTATAATGATCATAGGTGTATCTTATGATTAGCTTTGTCTAGTTATGCTATATTGTGAAAATAATGGTGAATAAACTTTCATAACAACATTTAATTAATTGGGATTGTGTATGGTAATAATTAGAAATTGTTATTTCGAGATGAACGAGATACGCTCTTTATATTGTTTATTGTGTTGCACATTGGGCAGCATCAGTAGCTTATGAATGGCACACCCAAGTCATTAAAACACCATTCAACATTTAAAATGTGCTTTGTGTAACAATAAGCCGGGCTTAATAGCCGAAGGGTACGAATCGAGAATAGGCTTCATTTTGCAATATTGAGTGGCGGCGGTAATTAGAGCCGCGTCCGGGCTGTTACAGCATCCTGATTCTAACGCGTACTTAATGTGTAATTTCAAAACACAATATGTAACAATAATAGAAAACTTAAAATCTACCTTAAATTCATATCCATTACGATCGTAATTAATCATTGTATTGCAGTGAGTCAGTTCGTTACGTTTGTAAATGTTTCGTTAGTTCTATAGGATACAGAAAGGCGTAAAGATAACTAGAGTGTGCACGTAATTTGATTCTTTATGAGATATTTTTAAAGAGTTTGTTAGGTTACAAAGTAAATTCAATATGTCATTTCATTGGGCATTAAAGTTTCATGTGGTCCCTTAGAAGCTGGGCGAGTTTCGTAAGGGACCGCCACGCTATCGCATCGAATTGATATCGTCTAATTATAAGGTATGGTATAAGCCGAAGCGCGTGCAGCGAAATCAATTGCTAGCTTCGTTCATTTAGTTTTTTTACTATACAATATCTATTTCTGGTTTCTTATGAACTAATTAAACTTTTTTTCATAAATTAATAAAACTACTTTTACTCATAAATTTTATATCTGGTTGCATATGTCTAGATCAAATTTCTTAAAGTTTATGTGGATCTAAAATTTTTTTTTTAATTATATATTTACACTATGTAGTGAAAAAAATGCGTAACTGTATTTTTTTTTGTAACAAAATATATCAAATCAAAATGACACGATTAATTTAAAAACTCGACCTAAATTACTTATAATACTAAAATATTTTATGTCGTAGTTGTCACGAAAATATCTTGAAAATTATAATATTTAGGTGGACTTAATGCCTATGGCAGTTCTCTACCAGTTTACCTAAGGGAATATCTACAAAAAAATGCATCTTAGCTTTTGCTTGGGCTTTCTTAGAGAGATGTTTAGTGGTGGACCGAAATGGGCTAATAAAGAAAGAAAAGAAGAAAGAAATATGTAATTAAAATCTGGCCTTTTCATTGTACATTGTTTGAAAAATCTGTCTGTGGCGTCCGAAGTTCTTGTCACCTACTGCTTCTGAGATACATAATTATAATGATCATAGGTGTATCTTATGATTAGCTTTGTCTAGTTATGCTATATTGTGAAAATAATGGTGAATAAACTTTCATAACAACATTTAATTAATTGGGATTGTGTATGGTAATAATTAGAAGTTGTTATTTCGAGATGAACGAGATACGCTCTTTATATTGTTTATTGTGTTGCACATTGGGCAGCATCAGTAGCTTATGAATGGCACACCCAAGTCATTAAAACACCATTCAACATTTAAAATGTGCTTTGTGTAACAATAAGCCGGGCTTAATAGCCGAAGGGTACGAATCGAGAATAGGCTTCATTTTGCAATATTGAGTGGCGGCGGTAATTAGAGCCGCGTCCGGGCTGTTACAGCATCCTGATTCTAACGCGTACTTAATGTGTAATTTCAAAATACAATATGTAACAATAATAGAAAACTTAAAATCTACCTTAAATTCATATCCATTACGATCGTAATTAATCATTGTATTGCAGTGAGTCAGTTCGTTACGTTTGTAAATGTTTCGTTAGTTCTATAGGATACAGAAAGGCGTAAAGATAACTAGAGTGTGCACGTAATTTGATTCTTTATAAGATATTTTTAAAGAGTTTGTTAGGTTACAAAGTAAATTCAATATGTCATTTCATTGGGCATTAAAGTTTCATGTGGTCCCTTAGAAGCTGGGCGAGTTTCGTAAGGGACCGCCACGCTATCGCATCGAATTGATATCGTCTAATTATAAGGTATGGTATAAGCCGAAGCGCGTGCAGCGAAATCAATTGCTAGCTTCGTTCATTTAGTTTTTTTACTATACAATATCTATTTCTGGTTTCTTATGAACTAATTAAACTTTTTTTCATAAATTAATAAAACTACTTTTACTCATAAATTTTATATCTGGTTGCATATGTCTAGATCAAATTTCTTAAAGTTTATGTGGATCTAAAATTTTTTTTTTAATTATATATTTACACTATGTAGTGAAAAAAATGCGTAACTGTATTTTTTTTTGTAACAAAATATATCAAATCAAAATGACACGATTAATTTAAAAACTCGACCTAAATTACTTATAATACTAAAATATTTTATGTCGTAGTTGTCACGAAAATATCTTTGAAATACCGTAACAAGTTTTCAATCAACATCGTATCTATATACGGACTAATTAATTTCGTCTGCAGTGCAACTGGAGGTAGCCGCGAGGTCGGTTCTCTCGCTCGATCCTCAGCGATCGAGAGCAGTAAAAAAATTACTCTGTTTATTACAAAAATTGTTGCAAGAGAACACAGTGAATTATGAATACGACTCCTTTATTGAGCTTTTATTATAACGTCATCATTTTTATAATGCCAAGAAGAAACACTGAGAGTTGTATCGCACGACTGACGGTCGTTTATTCCTTATGTTTTCTCTGTGATACAAGCGACGTAACGTCGGGCCGCGCCGTATATTTATAATTTAATGGGAGAGCACATTTTATTCAGTTGTTCCGTATAAAATTTTTGCCCGAAGGTGATGTTAATGCGTCCGTCGGGATGTAAGCAGTGAAATGTCATGTTACAAGCCGACAGTAACAAACTGCGAGCTCCGTTTACGGTTCGTATGCGTTACGTTGCCTTTTGACATCATTAAGCGGCTGACGAGCCGGTCGGAGGGCGGTTCTTGGCGTTATGGAAGAAATTGTCTCAAACAATGTGCACAAATAGGATATATTTTTTAAAAATTATGACTACAATGTATTCATGGAAAAGTACAGTTTCGTATTTATGTGCAGGTTTTGGACGAAAATACATTCATTCACGTAAAATATTGTGAACGAAACAGTAGCCATTTCGGTGCTCCTACGTATTCTTAAGATATAACTCACGCCTATTAATCTCGTGGAGTAGGTAGATGTACTAATTCTTCCAACCATCAACAGACAATTTATTAAATACTATTTTGCTTCTAAAATATTCTATTTCAATAGGATAATAATATTATTAAGTAGTACATAGATACCCCTCGCTGTTCCTAAAAATGTTTTATTGTTGAGATTATATACGTATACTTATAAAATATAAAAAAATTACAAAAAAGAGGACTTTTTTTCTTTTGCCCGTTTCTTATTCACTGTTTTTTTCTCTGGTATGGTATTCTACTTCCAATAGTATAATAGTATTCGAAAATTATCGCCGTGTTCGATTACGGTCAGAAGGACGCCAGAAAATTAAACATGCGCGTATTTTTTAACTTACTAGTTTACGTCGTCTATTATAATATCAACTAGAAAGGGATAAACTTTAAAAATAAGTTGTTTCTCTCGAGGCATGAAAAATCATTATATCATTAAAATCATGAATGTTGTGTAGAGCGCACTCGCTTCCCAACTATAATGCTGAATTTATGGTTCATTACACAACTACGTAGAGCAACTTGAGAGCATTTACTTGTAGCTTTTAAATTTAAGATTGATGAGATGAAACTGCCGCTTGACAGAGTATAGTAATAATGTCCATGATAGTGTGCTGTTTGATGACCCGTCCATTAAAGATTTACACAGTAATCACGATGGGGCTGCTGCTGTTTGAGCCTATTAAAATCATGTCGTATGAACGTACATATGAGCAATGTATCAAAGCGATATTACTTGGAAATGTAATTTTGTTTAAATTTGGAGTTAGATATTTTAGTAAAATAAATAAAAAAAGTATTTTTATATTTAAATTTCGCCACGCTGAATAATACAAAAATAAGCTGGAAATATGTTGAATAGGAAGAGATTAACGCTTATTTAGTATTATCTGGGACACGATTAAAAGCATCACGAGTTAATTAAAACAACGACTGCCGGTTAAATTATTTATTGAATAATTGTTGAACGAAACTAGCCCATTTAATAGCGATCATCGCATGCTGTAGATTGTGCAGTGGGCGGTTGCAAATTATCTGGGCTGGAATCCGGGGTAATTTAATGATAAAGATTTTTACATTTAGTAGTATAAGTAATTTAAAAAGTAATTTGTCGTATACTAAAAAGCAATTTGTATCTTATGAATCGGCAACCCTCTTTCTTCCATCAAAAAGAAAACTAAGACTAAATTATATATATAACTTGCTGTGCCGTGCTATATGAGCCTAAGGGTCAGGGCGCTTAATTAAATTCCATAGTAGGCGAGTGCCCTAGGTTTGATCCACGATCCCGGCACTAGTAAAACAATTAATAGCAATTTTTAGTACTAAATTTACCTCTGATTCGGTGGAAAAGAAAAACATCGTGAGAAAACCTGCATGCATATTTCTCAGAAATAACTAATAATATGGTTTCGAACATGGGAAGTTCGCGAACTCGCGAAGTGAAGCGGCTTGGTGGACTCTTGTACTAGGAGCCGAGTTCAAAACCGTCTCAAATAATTAATATATTTACGCGAACATTTGAAATTAAACTATTATTTATCGCGGCTAATATTTGTTTCCAGCTTTTCAGATTTTAATTATTAATTTTTGGTCCGGTCTACGAAGTTAACCTGAGTCGCCTATGACATCTGGACGTCTAACACCTCAGTACCGCGGCGGTACGGAGGTTGTAAAGGCGATAAAATCGTGAAAAGGTTTTTGCCCTGGCATGGGATATTTACAAGCTGCTACTCTACATTTACTTTACATCACTTTGGCGTAGGTACACCAAATAGGTTTAAATATACACAGTACAACTTCGCATAGAATAATTATAAGACGATTTAAGATGACGTACAATGTAATGCACACTCACACATGTTATCCAAACTAAGATACATTATATTAGTAACAACCAAGGAGAGCCATGGGTTCTGTTACTTATTAAAATTCCTTTTTTTTAAATTGTTGCTACTTTTGGCTTTGATACAGACCTTTTATCTCTCTGGCTCGGAATCTATCGATTTAATAAACGCCAAATTGTCTCCATGGGGAATTTAACTACTGCTAGCTCTAAAGATTTCTTGAGAGACTCAATGTCGGAGTAACGTCAAAAGTTAGATTTAGAAAATTTTAAGCATGTTGTCGTCTAGTACTGTCCACAATATGTAGTCTAACGGGTTCCGTCCGGAAAATTGTTCTCGAGACATGTTTGTGTTGTTCGTGTCTTTTGACTTGTCTTGCTTGAATGTCCACTGTACGGCTTCACTATACGATCCAATACTAGTATACAAGACTTCATGACTCCTTGGTACGACACCCCCCTCCAAATCATGATTGATCCAGAATCATCATTCTGATACTGAAACTTTCCTACAAGTTGCAAGGCTTCTTTAGAACTGTCCTCCTACACTTTGTCTTTTGCTTGTTGTAATGCCGCCAACTTAAATTTTTATTGAAATGAAACATTTAGACAGATTTTATCGCGTTTCGACGTTTTATCGTAATCGAGTGCTTTACAGAAGCCGTGGTCACAGGGGGACTGTACCATAGACTGTATAATAGTTCGTTTCAAATGTATAGTGAAGAACACATTTACGTGTGTTTCACAAACGTATCGGGACAGGAAGCCTTTTGATCGATCAACTCTTTTAAGAGCAAGTCCCGTGTGTCGACGGCAAGTACATCGTTTCAGATCTTGCTTAACAATGCACGATGTGGTCTTAGCGGGAATCTTCATTTCACGCGATAACTTATTTTTTTTTACTTTATGGGGTTTCGTCGAATATAATTTTGACAGCGCAGTCCACCTGGCCCTGCCGTTAGGGTACCCGTCGATAGGGCGATACGCACGGCCGATGTCTAGTTTTTGAAGCGTGAATGATTGTGGACGACTATGAAAATAGACGTAACAAATCTAAAATATTTTGAAATCATTTAACAGGACTATAGCGTTGTGTTTTATTGCTATTATAAGATAACGATTGATACGAAAATCCAATAACAACTATTTACTTTATAATAATTCTAAAAACATTTTTTTTTCAATCCAAGCAAAATGACATGATACTTATTAGTTATTGTAAATAAGTACAAATTACTGAATAGTCTACACTGACTCGCGCTATGATTAATCTTGTTATCATTAAACAATTATTCGGTTATAAGAGTCTTAAAAATCAATTTATCATACTACTAAATACCGATTAATAACTAGATGACAATGTAACTTGCCAACATCGGGTTATCATTTACGGTTTAGTATTTAAATTCCTTTAAAACTTTTAAGACACAGACTCTAATTCAATATTTAAATAAAAATAAAAATTACTTATTATTATTACTTTCAAGGTTTGAGTAAACTGTCTACTCGTTGGCTGTTCTATTTAATGACGACTATGATTAAAGATGATATTTTTTTTAATATTATATATTTAAATTTCTTTGTCAAGCGGATTAAAATTTTTTTTTTCCTTAGTCCATTTACGAACAAGGAGAAAAGTAAAGTTCTCCTGAAACGGTAATTTTTCTCGGTTTTTGATTTTTCAGTGACGAACGCTCATAGTGTATTTGTGAAACACTTAAATAAGTATTTTTGGTATATTTTAATTTGTTTATTTTAAGTGCATATAGTATTACCTTATTTTGGAAAAATAATATCTCTCTCTTCTTTTCTCTGAATAAAAAATATTATCAAATAATAAGTAAATAGTAAGTATATAACTTTTTATCCGACGGTCAGCCTCACCTGCACTCGGTGCATATTTGGATATAGTCGTAAGGCGATTTACCGACATGGTGAACTGCGATGTCTCCAAAGATGTCTTTTTTCAGTGCAATAGCGAAAACGATTTATTCAGTAGATTCAGGTTTAAAAAAATAATATTAAAATAAATTTGTATCAAACCTGTTTAAGAGTTAGCTACAAATTTATTTTCGCACAATGAAAATTGTAAATAATGTGTGTGAATATTACAAAATTGTACTAATTATACCGTTGGATAATTATCGGTTTTGTCAGGTTTCCTAATATTCGAACCACGCAAAGCTAATCACTGAAGAAAAATGAGAATCGTACATTTGTTTCTATCGTGCCTTGTAGTGCCCGAGGGGCTTGTTGACGTGATGATTGCATTTAATTGAAACTTGACGGTTGCTATTCAAAAGCTGAATCTGTATTTTATTTGTAGTTACAATAATTATAATGCTGACCACTTGGCAATCAAATACATTATACATTACTACAAACATTCCTTAGCTATTAAATTAAATTAAGCCCTGTCTCTGTGTGTAATGTTTTTGAATTAATTGAACTAGTTTAATGTTTATAAATCAGCGCAGATTTATTGTATTGTAATAACAAAAACAGTTAGTTATATTTTAATAATAACTATTGGGAATTTTTAATTTTTTTTAAATGTTGTCCATCACTGCATCTTGCTAGCTAACTGCAGTCTTTTTGGAGAAAAGCACAAATATATTTTGTGTTTTATATCTATTTGTAGATAACGATCTAGACACTGAAACACTCAAATATTTTACAAGCAGTTACCACAATTAAAGTGTTTCAGAAAATACGTATTTAAATTGCTCTTTGAAGTGCGAAATCAAGCTATAAGTAACTAGCTAGCTGCTAAAAGTTCCTCTTTTTGTTCTTATTAATAACTCCATGGTATCATTGTACTGTACTATTTAATCTCTGCTTCCCACTTGCGTTGATAATGCCTTTAAAGTAAGATGTTCCATGTATTCAGAAAGACTTGCAATTACTATGTATTATAAGGAGTGTTTTCTATTGAAAGTGTACTAAGTTATGTCGTTTCGGAATGTGGACGGAACGCGTGCCTCGCTCGTGCCAATTTGTGAATAGCGCCGGACGCTCAGCTTTCTTTCCTTCATTGCTAAACATGCTAGGTGAATATCACTGTTGTGTTAAATAGGAATGATTTGAATCTCTATCGACATCGATATAAAATATATACAAAACGTTTATATAACAATAAATATTAAAAACAAGGTGCATGTCTATCAGGCATATATTCTTAGAACCCACTTGTATGGAGCTGAAACGTGGATATCGTATTCGAAACACAAACATCGTATTAACAACTGTCACCTGTGTTATCTCCGTCGTATTCTAGGCACAAGACGCTTAAATCGAAACGCTTGCGTTGGCTGGATTACATGCATCGCATGGACAACGACCGTTTGCCCAGGCAGGTCCTCCTCGGGGAAATTGCGCATGCAAAGCCACCTGTTGTTAGGTCAATATTACACTTTAAAGATTGCATCAAACGTGACATGGTAGCATTCAACATCCCTCGCTATAAATGGGAGAAACTTGCTGATGATCGTCGTACCTAGAAAAGGCTAGTGAATGAAGGCCGAACTATTTATGCACAATGCTCGGTTTCGGTTATTTATTCTTAAGCATGAAAACCCGAGCCTCGCAGATGTGATAGCTAATAAAAACTAATAAAAACTAAAAAAATATAGGAGTCAGTATACCAGCTCGGGGAACACCTACTTTAACATTATTCCAAGAGGAGAACTTTAGTCTTCCTGCCCTTTCTATCTAAAGTTTTTAAAGGATAAAAGGCGATAATGATTTGGGATGGAGAGATTTAAAACTTTCGATAAGGACTTTTTAAATAACATTTTCCAAATAAGGAACTGAGCGGAATCAAAAGAAAAATTTATGGTTTGGGTGGTTTCCGGGGATAAGATTTATCCTGGTCGACAGAAGAAAATTGAAAATCTGGAAATCGTGGAGATTTTATTAGCACAATAGAAGCTATGGTTTGAAATCGGATTTTAGGTTCCACCGCATGAGCAGAAACGAAATGATGATTGATTTCGTCCAGTGATAGAGAAGCACTTTAATCCAGAATGGAAGGCTTTTCAAACTCCTCGACTCAAGTATTTAGAAATGTTCACACATCTGCAGCAGTCAAATTGATTATACTATTATGGAAATATCGGCATTTAGAAGAATGCGTCATCTGATTGCACTGGCTTTCTTAAATGACGTCCAGTTCTCCTCTGTGCGATCTATCTTTATTCTCTCTTAAGGCTTGATTCCGCCTTATCATTGCGACCCTTACACCCTCTGTCATGTCATCCAGAGTCCCTCGGAATATCGTACAAGTGCAGAACTGTGAGGTTGAGAATGGCGACTTTGTCGTCTACTGATGGTACCATCAGTGTGGTATAACAGAGATTGTGTGCGTCTCCCAATACCTTATTATTATCCATTCTAGAGAACCTGCGTAGATACAGTACAGAATGAGAGGGCTTAGGAAGGTTGAATTTATATAATGCATAAATTAAATAAGCATTAAGAGGAAACAGTAACAATTTGCACTACATTACAAAACACTACTCGTATATTGAACATTACTAGTTAACACTTTTGTAAATTGCAAGAGTCCAGTAGTGGGTTTATGTAATCTATATTGCTGATTATATTTAATAATAGATGTACAAAAGATGTCACTTAATCATTAGTAAAAGAGTCGATAGTGTAATTTAAATTCTGAACATCACTAAAACGTCACTAACACGAGCGCCTCACGCTTCCCGGCGGCCGGTAGTCCCGTATCAGCCTACCGGCCGTAGCTCATTAGAATGATTGATGCTGTGTTTGAATGCATAAATATGTGCCTACCGACCGTACAACATTACTCCAGTCACGAGTCGGTATCATCTGTGTAATGGTACAATGTTTTAATACCATCCTCCGAGTATGTGGCAGTATATCAGAACGAACAAAAAATAATATTATTTCTGAAAAAATAAATAAGTAATAATAACAATTATTATATATGACTACTACTGTCGTAAGTATACAACTTGTGGTACCATCAGAACGTGATCTAGTTAAGAAACTGCAATAATCTCTAATCTTTGTGAAAAAAATCTTTGTGGCTTTATTCACAATACTTTTGTTGGGAATGCCGAAAAAAAAATTAAATTTCTGCAATCGTTTCTGCTTGATTACGTGTCGTTGTTTTATCGTGTCAAATTGTATTTCTATTTATACCTCGTGCCAGATCATTGCATATGATAATATTCATTGTAATCCGTTATAAGTCCACGGATAAACATTGACTACAAAGTCCAAGTCAATTGAAAGTTATTGTTATTCAATTTAGGCTTTTTTTTAATACTCTACATGAGTACGCTATGTGCACTGTGCATCCTGACTACGTACAATGTAGTGCATACTACTTATGTAGTCAGTATGCATCCGTGAACGGGATAATTAGTATAGTTACCACTGTCATGACAGCATAGCATGTCAGTAGAATAATTAACGTTTTTTGATTGAGAAGAGACTACAGCCCATCTATAGATACACTTGTTCCTTGTTTAGTTTTTCACGATACTTACGAGATGTTATGGGCCGATATGTGTAGAAGTAAAAACGTAACCGGTATATATCGCACGCCTGGGAAAATACTTCCTCTGAATATTCCACCACGCTAACAGTGGCAAACTTCACTTGTCCTCAAAATATTTCCTTTTTATTATTTCTTAGACATGCCGGTTTCCTCGGAATACTTTCCTTTACTGCCGGGCATGTAGTAAATGCAATCTTTGGGGGAGGCCTATGTTCAGCAGTGGACTTCTGATAGGCTGAAATGATGATGATGATGATGTAGTAAATTCAACACTAAAAATTATATAACGATTTTGGATATGCTGGCACTGGAGATCGAACCCAGGTCAAAAGTGTACCATGAAATTAAAGAGAGCGCCCTTTCCCTTGAGTTCTCAAAGATATGTTATCTACATTATGCATATATGTACATTACTCATGTTACACCAATTCCGATTGATGTTGGAAAAACTACGCGCAAAGCTATCGACGAATACGTATACCCGGGACTAATTATCAGACTAGGTAAGTTACATCTTCTCGTCGAGTATACCTCAAAACGGCCGTAACAAACTGTACAACCAGTGCATATTGCCAGCGACGGAACCGAGGTGTGGTTTTGCTCAAACATCTAGATCAGAACGAAGACATCTGGAGCAGAACTAGGATAACTGATATAGCCGTAAGCATCAGCAACCTGAAGTGCCGTGCTTTGTAGCACTCTTTGGGGGAGGCATGTGTTCAGTAAATAATGATGAATATGAAGATAGATGTTGTATATTAATTGCTTTGCTCAGGACTGCTATATACTTGCATTTTTCAAGAACGTGAGAGATTTAAAATAATTGTCTTTTTAAAGAATCATCATCATTAGTAAGTACTAAATAGATAGTAGCTGGCTGTGTCCTCATTCAAGTTAGGAGGATTTTCGGTCCGCAGCAGCGTCAGCAGCAGATCTGCTAAGCTTAGCAATAAGAAAACTGTATATATTTGTCAACCAGACGGAGGTTATGAAATTTTTTTGTAATGATCTTTAGTCGATTTTCACGACACCCACTAAATGTGACAGCGCGAAAGAATCTTTTTACGAAGTGACGACAGTAACTTATTATTTAATTACTCTCCATTTCTGTAAGGCGTTATTAAAAAGGAATGTTATTACTTTGCATTCTGACGAAGCATTATGTACCGTTGCTTGTAAAGCCAGTATGCATGCGTCAGTGTTTCGGTCCGAAGTCAAAGTAGGCATCTTTAAGAGAAGAGTTAATAGGCTCTCTTTGAGCTACCGCGCTACGTCCTAGGATTTCATCCCCACTTAATACCCGCGGGACGAACATAGTTCGAGAACAAAGATATCTGTCAAGTTTGTTACATGTGAAGTAAAATGCGGTAGCCAAAAATCCGGAACACATGTCGTACTTACACGCATGATTAATTGTAAGTAATTATGACAGATTGTCGTGGAAGATAACAATAAAATTAAGACACTAGAGTTTCGCATGACCTCGCGAGCATGTTTTACTTCCCTCAAAACTTGAAAGCGCAGGCTTGTTTCCTTTTGTTTTCAAGTAAGAAAAAACTTTTATTTATTTTTTAATATTTTTAAGGTATTTGTCACGTAACTTACTTTAACTCTCGTTTTACCTTCACCGGGGTGAAGTGAATTTAAGTCTACAGATTAACATACGCCTATCCAAGAAGAAGCAGTTTTGCCCATAGTCGCCATGCTGGGTAAGCGAATTGGTGAGTGCAGTTCCGAAATCCTCTTACTAGTGATTCTGCTCCCCTTCATCAGTATGTGGAATTTGGGATCGGCAATTCGGATAGATTGTCCACTATCATCCGCAAGAGCCCCTTTTATCGCCACGTGCACGTGAGCTTGGCATTTGGAGAAAAAGATGGCATATTTTCTATTACTTTCTATATATTTACTATTCTTAAGTGTATAAAAATATAGGCATTTTAATAAATTAAACCTTAGCCAGTCTACATTAAGAATACATTTGATGCACGTTTATTAACACGGAAAAGCAAGCAGAAACGGCTACGCGGGTTCGGCTTGCGACATCGAAATCGTAAGTTGTCGAATGAATAAAACATTCTTATGATTTATTATCACCTTACTTTATATACTAGATGTTCAAATAATAGTCTGTAGTATGAGCAACCCGACACTATGTTATGAAAACTGAGAGTAATTTAGTTAAAAATTAAAGAGTTTCACACGTACAACTGAGTATAACTCATTGGCTGATCTCGAAATCACCATACGTTATTCTCGTTATTTTCACTTAGCAGTTTTTTTTGCTTTTAAGTAGTTTAACATTAGACCCGATATTATGGTAAAGAATTCAGAAACGAAGCATAGCAATTTTTTTTCGTTTTACATGGGGGAAAGGTGCTAAAACCTACCAGTCAGCGAAAGCAGTGACCAAAGGACTTAGGTTGACTTATTCCCCCGCGGCTGATACGCTGGTCATCCGGTGGCCTTTTCATATTCGGCAAATGGGATACGCGAGCAGAAGACCCATAAGTAGTAAAGTAGTAAATATGCAACGACGCTGTTGCCTGCTGCTGTGTCGCGCTCGAACCCCTATTAAACGTAAGAAAGACTTAAGAGGCAAGGGTATTGCGGAGTTAAAACCACGACACGGGTGGTCGTCGAAGACATTAGACATTGAATTTTAAAAATGACCTTCCACACGAGTACATCTCCTGTAGGCTGTGAATCTTGGGGGATAACTTTAGCATATTTGCAATCAGTACCTATATACTCGTAAAGCGAAATGCTACTGAGTGATGATGAGTTCTACAGGTGGTAGATCCAAGCGGCGGCTTTTGCTGCTGCTCGAATGGGCTCTTCCGGGTTGGTACCACAGCCTCACAGAATACCGGCGAGTGAGTAAGGTAATCTGAGGCCCACTCCCCCTTCCCATATTCCTCCTCATCCTTCGTCCCTTCTACCAAATATCCTTAAAGGCCGGCAACGCTCCTGCAGCACCTTTGGTGTTGCAGATGTACGTAGGCGACGGTAATCACTTACCATCAGGTGGACCGCTTGCTAGTTTGACACCTTTCCTATAAAAAAAGGATCATCAAATCTCCGAAATAAGTGATCTAGAGACATATTCTAAGAAAGGATTTTAAAACATTCAACCGCTAAGAGGTGCAAAATAGTACTCAAAATACGACTGTGATAGTATATACTGTGAAAGTATATAATGAGTAAGAACAAAATAAGTTTTTTAAAATTTTTGTAAGATATGTGTAATAGAATTTTTGATATTTTTTAATAAACAATAATTAACAATATATTACATAGGTTAAAATGTATTTCCATTAAAATGAAGTCGCCTGAATTATCTAGTTATACAAAAAAAAGCAACAGAAAAAGAATGAAAGACTCTTGTTGCAAGGCAAAGCGCCTTACTGAGACTAGCGTACTTTCTGAGAGATAAATCTAATCTAGTATTTTCCTCGATTAGACAAAGTTAAGCGTAGTATCCAGACAGACAGAGTTCGAGCGCGAGGGACTTTTAAATATAGAAACAAAATGAGAGTAGAAAGCATCTGAAATGTGCCAGACTTAAATTATCCAGATATATTGCACCTAAGATTGCGTCTTTGGTGGAATCTTAGGTGTCTTGGGTGCGACACACTGTCTAACTGTCTGGAAGTGTGGTTGTAAAAACCACGAAGAAGAAGAAGAAGATAAGCAAGCGAATACAGAGCGATAAGGAAAAAAACTCTGTACTAGCAATGTTGAGGTGGTAATTATTTACCTTATCTATTACTGCAAGCGGACTAGATGCCATGAAACGTCATTTTAATTTTTTAATCCTCCCATATTATATATTAAAATGTGGAGCGCAATGCGCTCACTAGACGTCTGAGTATTCCGTTTATGTATTCTAACAGGTTAAACAGCTTAAGAATGCTTTTCACGTTTGTAATACAGATTGCTGTGTGCGCATTCTTGTCCGCAGCGTTCACTAAGATGCAACAACTTTTCTCTAAGCGCGCTCTTGTTATATCAGGAAGCGAGTCACGTGATTATTTATTGCAATGAATCGTGGATTTAAATAGGCTACATAAACATATGCACTGTATGTGCAAGGTGTATTAGAAGACCAAAAGAGCAAGAAAGTGTTGCAACGTAATTTAAAATTTTAGAGTCATGATGTAAATGTTCTCTGTAAAATCGGTAGCTGCTAATTATGCAGGATACGTGAAAGTATTGCAAAAGTACGCAAAAACACGGAAGCACTCAATTTTACTTAACTACAATAAGTTCAGAAAGAAGATCAAAATTCAGTATCAGAGACACGGGACGCAACACAACATAACAACACAACACCCGAAAACCAATAACTTGTGTAAAGTATAAAAAGGAAAGGAGTAGCCTGTAACGGTTACGCTAACCACTAAGATCTTAGATAAAGAGTATAAATATAAAAATATGAAAATTAAACTCTTCTTAAAGAACCACTACCTGCATCGAATACACCCAACCATAACTATGCACACCGGTGCCAGGTATTGTTGAAATTACAAGGTGTCTGGTATTACAATCGCTTATATTCATCCCAAGCTTGGCATTTATGGAAAATCCTTCACAATATCGGGACTCAGTACCTACAGTAGCCTAATATAGAAATTTTACATACATGGATGATAGTATAGCATACACACTTGTTGGTTTATACTAATATAAATAATTTTAAAGGTACCACCTAAACCGGATAAAAGGTGTGTACTGTTTTAAAGTATATAGGCAAATTCAATAACATGACTATAGATGATCTACGATTGCCTCGAATCTGCAATGATAATATTTTTATTCTAAGCCTTTATGCTGTTGATGACGTTGAAATTTATCTTAAGCTTCTATTTCTTTAGACTACACACAAAGGGTGCAGAGTTTCTTTGCCGATGCGTTGTCGCTTACGCTTGATATTCCTCACTAACGACCGTTATATATATAGTGCCGATGTTCGGTCGTCTTTTTATTTTCGAATATACCAGAAACATTTTTTATCATTAAAAATGCTTATTTTCCAACCAGAAAAAAACCTCCTTTATGGTAATGTATCAAATATTCTTTTTCTGGAAATGTCATTCGTTTGCATGGTAGTTGACAAGACGTTATATCAAGCGTTCGCGACAATATTAATTGACCATTCATTCGAGTTCATTGTATAAACTTATCATTGGATCCGAAAAGGTGGCAAAAATTACGGTAATGTACCTTATCCTGTAGGTGACAACTTCTTGTTGTTAACCAGTTGCCACTATTATTGAAATAGTTTAAGAGGTCATCGTCGCCAGCATATTACACCACCCAGTGTCTTATTTCGTGTCTTAAAATTATAGATTTGATAAATTATAATTTGACTCCCATCATTATTGACAATAAAATACAGCAAAAATCTTTCCCTATCGCACTTGATCATGGAGGCATTTTTTGTTGCATCTGATATTTTCTGACGTAATTTTTTAAATTACGGATGTCATTTTTGATTTGTGAAAACATTAAATAGTTTTTGGAAATAATACCTCTGGATGATATGTGATTCATTAACTTTAAAAACTCTGCTTGTATAGTTTGTGCAATATTTCATAGCACACGACGGCATTACCCGACGTGACACTGAGATCAGGTCGGGGTAATTAGCAATATTTTAACGTGCCACTCTGTTATTTTCGTCACGTGGGGGACAGTTTACTGAAGGCAGTGACAGGTTGTGTTGGGATCAGCAAGTGCCGGACCGACTAAAACCTCTACGTAATAAGACATGCGCATTTAACCTGGTTGCCTTGACAGCTGAAGGCTCGCAAGTTAAAAATTCTTAAAGTCTCATGGCGTCCTATATATGGCGAACCATAAGAGAGATCGATGATGAGCAAAAAAGTTTTAACTGTGAGGTTTCTAGGATAACCTATTTCGACTTTTAACGTATTGCCCGAACCCTTATTTTAAACTATTACCGTGAGCGTAGATATACTTTGAAACCACTTATAAATCAAAAGACACTCCTAAAGCACGCACAAGTTTGTAGTTGTAAATTTGTAAAACAGTTAAACCAGAACAGAAACAAAAACAGTTGAAAAGTGACAGTGGTAATGAACAATTTTAAGGATGGCGGCAAAAACGATTAAGCCCAAGTACTCCTAAAGTTACTATGAAATTTAAGGGGCCAAAACATAACCTTTACTCGCGGCTCTTACATACTCGTAAGATAATAGGCGTAATTTTTGGAAATAGCAGGAACTGATGCGACCGAATTACATTTGCATCTACATTGAATTATAAGGCAGATATTTCATCAGTATTACACCAGACATAGTTATTCAAAATGCTGTTGTTAACTTAGCTGTGAAATTACATTTCCGTAGAAAAAAACAGGCTACTACAATTTTAAAAATGGTCCCTCAATACATAAATAACTAATAATGTAAGTAAAGTAACATTTAAAAAATGTTTATTTACTTAATTGACCTGTTCCAGAACCATTCAGTATGACTTATCTTGCGCAAATGTCCACTTACAGTATTATAATCAATAAAAATCTGCCAGGGGCATAAATGTCTACATAAGCGTCTTAAAGACAGTTTTTTTTTATAGAATATGGACAAATTAGCGAGCGGGTCACCTCATAGTATGTAATCAAATATAGGCGCGACGCCTGTCTCGCCAACTCTGCTTTAATTTTGTTTGAATGAATGAATCTTAGCTGGGGTTGCCAACTGTGATATAAAAAAAACACGTAGCAGCGTTTAAATATCCCACAGCTGGGCAAAGGCCTCCTCTCAATACATGAGATCGTTTTGGAGCCGGAAAGGTAGGTTTCGGAACTCTCTCACTCTCAAGTGGGTCGCGAAAGCTGGATACGTTAAACGAGACCGTGCTAAATCTCTGCCTACCCCTTATAAAGACCCCCATAGGTAATAGGCTTGAGTGCTTACGAATAATAACATACAAAAAATTTGTAACGGATAATCCGTTACAGATATCTATAATCGAGAATGCAGATTGGCAGTACGGTTGGAAGAGGCAAGACTCGCTTTACACTTTTTTCTTTTACTTTTAAAACTCCTCTGATATTTTTTTGTTTGCTAAAGTATGCGCTCGTCTCAAGTTGAATGTGAAAGTCAAGTCATACTTTTTGACATGAATGTGGTCAAAATTAATAAAATTAAAATTTCAATTTACCTTCACAGATTAATTTTGAATTTAGACCACCGCAAACAACACGATTATAAAAAGAAATTAAGAACCATTTTTAGCATCGGAGCACTTTACAGTAAAAGAGGAGGCACTTTTATGACCTTTTAACCCTTTAAAATTAAATTCTATTCAATAGTGATAATATTCTCATTTTCTTTTTTTTTCATAAATGGTTTATAAACCGTTCCCATAGAGAGTATTGGACGTAATCACCTAGCGATATAACAACTTGCAGCTGAGACGCTTCTACATCTTGTGGTCGTTCCATTCATATTCATATTGCAACGAATTAGTATTTAGATATAGATGTCCGATGCCGCCGATTGTCGGAACAGATGATTTATCTGGAGGAATGATCCACCCTACGTGGATCATTTTTCCATCCACAACTCCGAAGTAGATCTTGCTTCTATATTTTCCCCTTTCACCCGTATGTACATGTGAATCTTCTACTGATGACAGAAAGTGTCTGTCTCAAGAAGGTGTTTCTCCAAACACACTGTTTAAATTGATTTATTATATAAAAAGAGTACAAACTATTTCATACATATTGTTAAGAGTAAAAATAATAAAAAAAACTAAATAACAAAATATGGTAACCATCGAAGCGATTTCTAATTCCCTGACCACAATCAGTGAAATCAGTCGCTTCGAGACACTGTCTTGGTCAAATGAAAAACTATATCAATGTAGAAAATCACCTTGCTGGATGGTATAGAGAGTGAAAACGAATTGCCATTGGCGTTGTAACAGCCAATTTAATTTGGTACGTTGTTAGACTCGACATAAAATCGCATTAGGAGATTATTGTGGGTCTCTTTGGCTGGTTTCTTCTTGCCAATGATTATAGTATAGAAAGAAACAACACTCTTTATCTATTATTGAGATACGGACATCAGTGAGAATGTGCCCCGGGCGCCTGAAGATTGCTATTTAGTTACCGTGGTTTTATTGTTTATATTGGAATTCCTAATATATAAACGTTAGTGTACTATCATTAGAATGTGTATGGAGAAAATAATGGATGGGTTGGTTTTAAATGTATATTCCTAATATACATGTAGTTTTTCTTGTTATGTTGTTGGCACAAATGTTATTCTGGGTCAAAGATGAAATATACTGCTTTTTAAAAAATGGTATGTATTGGGGAGGTCTATGGAGGCAATGGAGTTTGTGGCAAATAACGCATCAGCTTTTTTAGATGTCTTAGTAATTCGAAGACCTAATAACACCTTAAGTCACATTTTGTATATGAAACAGAGATATACCGACCGATATTTAAATGATTAATATCACTACCATCCATCTCAGCTAGCCACCATGGAATAATTATTATATATATAATTCCCGTGGAAGATTAGTCAGTTTTAAATTTTTCATATTACAAAATCATTATAAAAATTCGTAAATGTAGTGTAGCGTAATCGTAATTGACGTGAAACATCGACGCTCTTCAACTTAGAAGCCCTAACTAAATATTGCAGGATATATACGTATCCTCGTATCTCATGGATTATGATGAAGAGGTTCGCAGAGGAGGAAGATTGTTCCTCCTCTGAGTCGACCAGTTCCCACCGCCCAACTGCCTTATTTTCGCGATTAATATGTATTTAGGTAGTATATTCACTGGATCATTACATGTAAAAGCTAATTGTAAAAAATCGGCTAGAGTTTTGTACTTGATTTTTTTGAATAGCTCGCCGGAAAACTATAACTGCAGTCCCGATGACATTAAAAAGTTTGCTTTTGCTCAAACAGGAAGAAGTCTAGGAGGAAAAGTAAAATAAAAGCGGGCATATGAATTCTCTATTAGATGGTTAACAACCTTTTTAAACATTTAGATGTTTATGGTAATCATTTTGTTAGGTGGGTCAGCTACTTGCTTCCAAATACAGAAACATTTTTTTTATTTTTTATCGTCGTTACGAAGCCAAAAGACCTCGGGTGCGCATTACGGGCATAAGTTTCGTGGCTAATTAGTGCAATCTTGCGGGCAGCGCTTCGCCGGTCCATACCAAATATTCGTGTCTTCCGCGCGGCTTGTTATTTCGGTATTCGCTCTTATTTCTCTGGATTTTTTTAGGGTTCTGTTTGTAATATAACGATTTTTTATTTTTTTTACTAAGAAGAATATCTACCATGTCGTCGAGGGATTATCCGGTGTAAATTGGACACTAACAAACACCCGTAACCGTAGTAATTATTTGCAGACCATAAATGCTGCTTCCCATTTCTAGTCTGTAGGTGTTTGAGGTCTGAAAACTAGGATGGAAGATAGCATTCCTCTTACACCTCAGATGGTTTGTTCACCATCTGAGGTGTAAGGTATTCTTACAATCATACTTTTTCAATTTCAAGCATCTATACAGCTTGTTATCCCTTAGTGTCATAAAAAAAATATTTCTATAGTTGCAATATGTCAAGAATTGTATCAAACTCAATTGATTATAACATTTGAGGGCTCGGTGGCGTAGTGGCTAAGCGTTTAGCTACGGCGCTATGGGTCACGGGTTTTATTCCCGCATGGGACTAGTATTAATATGATAGTACCCGGTCTGGGTGTTTGTCCATGTGTAATTCATGTATGTATACTGTCTCCGCGACACAGGAGAAATTCCTACAGTGGAAGGTAACATATTGTTTACAAAAAAATTCACTGAGAGGAATTTCCACAGTGGCCACGTTAGGCAAGTGGGCTGAAGATCGCAATAATAAACTTCTCTGTTCCTGTGAATCTGTTGTTCATCATCGGTCTCTGTATGGACCGCCAGAAATAGGACGTGAGACTTTTAAGGCTTTTAAGGCACTTTTTGCTTATCCCGACGTAACCTTTAATTGCCCTCAGTGACACGAAGGTTTGCATGAAGAAAGAGGTTGGCATATTTGCTTCTCCATTACTACATAGCCACGGTCACCTTTCCTTCTTCTTATTTATGAGAAGGCTTTGTCATTATTCAAATACATTGAATTAAAAGTTTCCATATATTTTAACTTAGTATTAAGAATATATACGGAACTCATCGACAGATGAAATCGGGAAAACCTGGGATTTTTTTTCCTTTTTTTTTAACATGTCAGGGAGAAGACTCAGTGGCAGACTTTTTTCTTAATGTCAGTATGCAGTACTTTTTTGGGTGTGCTCAGGTATATCAATTATTTGACTAACTGTATCGTGAAAGGAAGCACGTTGTAATGATATTCTCTTAAGCAATTATTATTTTAATTAAAACGATGCAAAAATAATTTGACGCCGCCAATAAATGTAGGTAAAGATACTACAACCGTGTTATTACGAAAAATTCGATTAGAATTAGTCGCTTATTTACATTAAGTAGGTTCCACTATTAGCCAACTTCTTATTAAGTTTTTCGTGAGTATAATGATGATGTTTCTGCGACAATTTTTAATTACAATAATGAACTTCTCGACGATATAACTTTGTTTACAATTAGACAAAAAGTTACATCTTTTTATATATTTTATTAACACCAGTACAATAATAGAATGCGTACATTTTTAAACACAGTTTAGTTAGAGTTTCTTTTCATGACGTCTTAATCGTAAAGATTAAAAGTGATAACAGTTATAAAATAAAAGAAGAAACCAGCTGTTTGGGGCCACCCAAGCCATGAGTGCAACTCCTATTTGACTGTTTACTTTCATATAGGAAAGGAACAAAATAAATGTAATCAGAAAAGTAATCGAATACAGTAAGCTCTGTATTTAAAACACTCGGGATTTACTTATCGTCACTCCAGGAAAGAGAAGATGCTGGGTGGCGAGACTATTTACCGGGTGTGTTCCCGGAGTTTGCCATCTGATTTAGGTTTTTTTTTTAAATATTTTGTACATATACGTTCTTGAAGGATACGACGTTACATCAAACTATACAACTTTCTACGGTTCATGCTCGCGGAACAAAACGGAAGAAACCTGTTGCGCCCGCGCTGAATTTATAATATGACGGGTGACGACTCGAACTGTCAGAGTATCTAGATTATCCGCCGAGGGTTCTGTACGATTAACGAGTATCCACACATCCGTATTGAATACATTAAATTTATAACATGCTATCATACCTGTACATCATTTCTTAGGTGGTTAGTAGTTGACCTGAAACATTGACTACATGAAGTCCTTATGTTATCTAAGAATGAAAGTTTTTGTTATAAATTGTTATTTGTATTAAAAAGAATATAATAATTTATTCCTGTTCTTGTTTTAAAGAGTATGATGTCGGCACAAACTGTGTGTTATCTCCTCTAGTGTGTGTCTTAAATATTCCTTTATTTAAATTTTTAGATTAGAAATCTAAATATAACATACAAAATTGTGATTAACGAGACTACAGCGGGATGGAGAAATACACGAGTGAATACAGATATCTTTCTGTCTTTATGTGCTGGTTTTAATACGCAGTTTATTGAACATTCATGTTTATATTGGGTTTTACTAGATTTAGAGGAACTCCATACAGACCGGTTGATAGCAGTGTCGATCCACAGTCGCAGTGAGCGCTATATAATTTAGTAATACTGGACGACATTATGCACAATAGTGTCGACGCTTATCGTCACAGCTACCGTGTAATTATTGATGGTCGGTGCACTTATTATCGGTGCACGGCCAATTTATCGAGCGCTATCGTAAGTTTCTCGATTTGTGGTAACTGCATTAAAATGAGGTATAACCACATCCATCGCTCTCAAAAGTGAGGCGATAATCGAATTTGTTAAATTTTACGTCTGTAATTACAGAGGCTGTTAGGCTATTGGAATATAATTTGTTATTTACTTAATGCAATGTGTATTCGTGGTACATTTCAATACGCACAGGAATAATGTGTTCCATTAAGTGTGCTTAGCTTCATATTTGTATGCAATATGTACATTGTGTGTCGTTACTTAGATGAAATAAATTAAACGGTAAATCTTCTAATATTATGTTCTTACTTATTTACTTATATGTATGTGTGAGATGTAGATATGTTTTTAAAGAGAGTCGCTTAACCTTTCACGTGTCATAATCGTAACTATAGAATTTCTATTGTTTCAACACGTCAAGAAATAAATATTTATGTATTTCGATAAATATAATTTGAACTGAATAACCTTTTGTTGAAAATTTATTTTACTGTAATATAAAAGCAACCGTTAAAGTTGTAGTAGCGAAATGTTCGTCACGTGACTTAAAGCATCATTACCGTCTCTATATCTAGAGCTCGATATCGATAAGCAAGTTTGCCAGTTTATTAGCATTCAACCATAAGACTCTATAATTAATTTATCGGGTTCTCATCAAAATATTTCCGCGAGGCATGAGGTCCTGACCAAAGCAGGACACGTCGTCCTTATCTGGATTCGACACATGAGTACGCCGACTATGATATAGCGGATATTCTTTCCAATCTGGTGCACATTTTTCGTTAATTGTAACCCGTATGCCTTATTTATTTCGCTAACGTCAAATGTTCAGTTGCACGTAAGAAAAGTAATGTTGCATAAAATGTGTAGAATACTAGAACTGATTATTTAATTGAATACTAATTGTGAGCAATTAAAATATTATATCTGCTTATTTTAATTGCCATAACTTTTAGAGAAAGCAGCGTGATAATTTATAAAACGTGTAATATAAAATCGGTATCATACGGAATATGCAATATTAACAATTTAAAGTATCTACCCTTTTATTGTTATATTTTACACACAAGTTTCTTAAAAAAGTTATTCAAAAACTAATTAAGAGAAAGTCTTATTTAACATTATATTTATTTCGTAACATATTTTGCTTTTGTGAAACACTAGAGTGGCTTTAGGCCTATTTCAACAGCCGACCTTGCTTGCAGTTAATTAAGCACGTCGCTGGGCACAGGTGATGGATCGGTCACCTGTTCGCGGAACAGAAGTATGGTTACTGGAAGAGATTGTATTAATATCTTTTGTTTAGCTTTTGATTATTACTCATTTAATACAGAATAATTAAAAACAATGCTGCAGCTTTTAAGTTACGTCTGATACTGATATCGACTGCGAAGCGTTTTAACTATGGCATTTCCTCACATTGACGGAGGCTTGAGTAAAGAGTTGGATTATGAACCGGCTAATGGAGAAGAAGTAAGGACACCAGTTACACCTTTTCCTCCAAATGTCAACCTAACCTGTGAATCAAAAGAACGTCGACGGACAAAAGGTTACGTTGTGTTGCTGTAAACAAGTTTAATAAATTTTTAAGAGGGGGTAACTCAACTCAACAAAGGACAACAAATAAAACCTTGTCCGTTAACAGTTAGATATGTTGTGTGATTAAGTCTCTGCCTGATTACAAGCCTGGCTACTAGTGAGAGTTGTGAGTTAATCGAATTTTTAGCTTGAATCTTCTTGAATTAGTTTAGTTTATCGTTAATAAAAATGCTGTTAATTTACACAGCTTACAAGTACAAATAATGGCTAATAATAATAATAAATGGTAAATAATGGCTTCTCTGTAAAATATTACGACGATTGATTTTGATTAAAAAAAAATATGAGGTTGGCAATAGACACCCTATTACGTAGGAAGGCTACTCACGTATTATGAAATTTAAAGTGAACAAATAGACCTAAAATAATTTCATTAGTCTGTAAGAAAATATCTAAAATCCTGGTATATACAATATAGTATGTGATAGAACCAAGCGGCGGCTTTAGCTGTTACTCGAAAGGGACGGCTCGATCGTGGTAGTACCACGGCTTTAAAGAATAACGGCGTGAAGTAGAGGCATCTGTGTTTCGTTCCGTGAGTGAGGTAACCGGAGGGCCACTTCTCCCTCTATCACCCTCCTCCTCCTTCCCAAATATTGTCAAAAGCTGGCAACGCACCTGCAGCTCCATTGGTGTTATCATTTGCCATCAGGTGGGCAGCATGCTCGTTTGCCGTCTTTCCAATATCACTTTGTAGTTTAAAAGTTTTTAAGCTTTATATTACGGAATCAAATTTATATCCGCGATTTTTGTCGCCGCAAGTGTGCCCCCAAAATGCATGCTCCTAACCGCAGACATGTCCATTTCGTTGGGTACGTTTCAAGTGACGGTACTTACGATGTTGTTTTAAGGTTATCTTTATTGAACAGTCTTTAAAAAACAACCTGAGCAGACTAACAGACCTGAAGACGGTAATGTCATCTCTTGCGTCAGATACCTGTAATAGTATCTGTCTGTATGTGAATTCGTTTACTAATAATGCATTTTTTATGATTTTTATAGAATTACACATAAACCTTTTGAAATTAAACTACTCGTATTAAAATTTCGACTCAAAATTTCCTATATTTAAAAACCAAACTCATGCTGGTTCATTTATTTATTTTACTCATTATCGACTATGCAGATGTCTGTTACCCAGATCCACAGCTATATCTTCTCACTATATTGGACCGCCTTCTCAATAACTGCATAAGATTTATTTTCGCTTTGCGTAAGTATAACCACATTTCCTTTTGTTGTTCAACACTAATTCTCTTCTCTTATTCACCAAAGGCGTACTCGTAGCTCCAGAATTTCAATCAGGATTTCATTCTATTTTAAACGATTCACACTCACACTTATCTTAAGGACAATTTAAATTTTCTTTATTCGAGTCATGACTGAGTGCACACACAACACAAATTTGTGAATTTTGTGTTTCACAACATGGTACAGGTTTCCTTACCTCATCTTTTACCGTTCCAGCCATACTTCTCTGGAACGTCCGCTCCGATGATATCAAAAAGCACCGAACAAAAACTCTTTTAAAACTGTGCTCCGACATCACTATTAAGAGGCGGAAAATATTTCTCTCTTTATCTTGTTTATTTGTGTATGTATTATATGTGTATAATAGTATATTACGTTTGTAAGTATATTGTAAGTATTATATAATAGATATTAATATTCAATTTGTATTTCTTTTTAAATATTTAATATTATTAATTTGAACGTTTGTACCAACATGTATTTCTTTTTCACCCAGGGTTGACTGGTAGAGAATGCCAACGATATCTGTGTGTCCACATAAAAAGTTCAAGGATGGCAGATATTCATTCAAGAAATTCCATCTAAAGATGACGCTATTCACAAATACATGTGTGTACATAAAAACCATCATCAAGTTTCTGCGGGTTTACATTACGGACAAGGTAGCGCAAAAAATCCTATTGGAAGACCCTAATTTCATTGTTTTTTTCACCTTTTCATCAGACTGTGAATGTCAGCTAATTTCATTGTTTGTTTTACATATGATAGTAACAATATTTATTATGTTGCAAAATGGAGAGGTATACGCTAACAGAACAGGGAATAATTGTTTCAATGTTTTTACGGAATAATGTTGTGAATTTCGGAACGACTATCCGAACCATATGGCGCCTACTGCTTAAACAATTCGACGTCGGAGGGCTTGTTTGAAGAGTCTGAGTCAGCCCGAGATCGAAAATCACCAGGACAGCTTCGAACAAGCCCTTCACTTAAAAACATTCAGTCTGTGAGGAATAGTGTCGAGAAGGAGCCATCAACATCGATGCGAAACCGAGATCTAACGTCCTTCTTATTTCACGAACATCCGACCTGCATAAGGGGCAATAAAAATTTAAGAGGCAAGATTAGAGGGGCACAATGATAATGGGGCAAAGACATTATCATACATAAAGTATTAAAAAAAATCTACAAAGACAGTTAAGATATTTTTATTGTTCACCACTTTCGCTTATAACATAACAATATTGCATCAATCATTTATGCTACAGTACATTGCCATAAGATTGCTACACGAATTTTATGACGGTATAAAAATTGTATCACGCAAAAACTAAGCAACAGCGCAGACCACAAAAGTTCTAATTCTGTGCTGGCGATCGTCAGTTTTTCAATAAGCAATAAATAATGTAACGTAACGCAACAGCAGACTGCGCACGCGCCGCTAACAAGGCGCCCGCGCCGTGTCATCGTTGTGCAACTGGCCCCACCCTGCGCTGCTACTTTTATGACTACCACATTTCATAAGCTTTTAGCGTTAAATTCGAAAAACATAATAAATGTGAACTGTGGCATTTGTTCTCTCTCAAACACCGTTTAATGACTTGAAAAAATTAAAGATTTGGAAATTGCCACAGAGATAGATTCTATCATTGAATAAGACATTTGATCCTTTTCCTTGCAGCAAAATTAAAGATTACGCGAGGAAGTTGCGAGCGGTCACACGTATAATAATATATTGATGACCGCGTGGCATTCATTGTTAATTAATGTTTTTTTATTGATTAATGTATTAAGCAGTTATTTTCAAGTGAGCAGAAGTTTCACTTCTGTCACGTGTAGTGAGTCATAGGCGCTTTTTTATTATATTTAATCTCTGTTAATAAAGTTTACACTCACTGTAAATATCTTGAAAAAAACGGTCGAGGTGATTTACAGACAACACATGGACAAACACCCTGATCCGGAACAATTATTTGTAAGTTGTTTTGTCCTTATTGTTGTATATCTAATTGTTACTATATTTCCGTTACTGAATCCATTGACGTCCTATTCTTATCGATTATCGCTATCGTCTGATGACTTGTAACCACACAGTAAGCTGTAATTCCGTTAAAGTCGCATTGAGAATGATAGCCGTAGTTACACCGCTCTGAACCTAGATCTACGCTAAATATTTGCTAAGGAATTTATTGACTTTAATTTTTATTGGTATTATAAAGAATTAATTTACGTTAAAGTATACTGATAATTATGCAAATTATATTATAGAGGGTTCCGATAAAAGTTTAGCAAAACAAAATCGAAACAGCTATTATAGCCTAAATTAAGCTTTCACACTATTAAGAGTTTCAACCCACGGTCTTTTTATCAAAGCTTATTTGGAATAACGTGGTATGTGTTAAGCTTGTTGCCGTGTAATTTTTCAGGCAAGCGATAATAATTATACAAAGTTTTAAAAAAGTAGTTGGTTTAAAACCTCCTCAGAGCGGATCCAGCTAGGGTGTCCTGATTCGGAGACAGATCCCCTGCTCAGCCGGCTATCGTGACTTGATAAATAATACCACGTTTCTTTACAGTATACAAAATTTGGTCAATTTGTCTCTCATAGATATTTAAAAAAATGTGGTAAAAACTGGTTTTTAATTGACAGACGTTTTATTTCGTAGCAGTTGTTGGCAACGGTCAATTCAATAAATTTAATGGTTTGCCAATATGGCGTCTCGATGATTCTGGGCGGTTTTGTTTGTCTCAAATTAATGGCAATAAAGTATAATCGTATCGTAAACGGCGGACGCGAGGCTGTGCAACGACGCACGCCTCCGGCGCCCTTCGATTCCAACATGGCGAACTGTTTGAATACCGTTTGAATTAGATCTTATTCGTGTTTAAGTCTATACAGATAAACATATGATTTACAGCATTCTATGATTTTAAACACCCATTTAATGTTTTTATATTAAAATACATACTTATATAAATTGTTTAATTTGACGTACGACATTTTTATTTATGTCGTGTTATAGACCACAGCTCAACGCCTATGGTCACGCTTCTCCTAGAGAGCACAACCAAAAGCCAGCATACCTTTCTTGGAGAGTTTTCCCTCAGAGCAAGCGAGTGAGCGGCATTTGTAGAACGATATGGTATGTTCCCTCTACACCCTTACCACTATAATATGTATATATTTGAATAATGTCATTTTAGTGCTTAGGCGATCTTATTAGTTTTTGGTCTTGGATTTCAATCAACACCAATGCTAATGTAATAAAGCAGCATTACACAAAAAAAAAAAAAAATTATTTACTGAACCCAAAATTCGTCTCAACTGTCCTGCGATGTTATCACTCTAGCGTTGTATTGGGTACGGGGAGGTGAAATAGGCTTCACCTTCCCGTAAACGAGTACTTCTGGGATTGCGATAATACTCTCTCTCTTCTTCTTTATCAGCTCGCATCCACTAAGTCCTTCATAAAGCTAGCATGCTGTGCACGGCAGATTTGCTCATACTCACCAGGTATAGTACGGGTTTGTGAGTATAGTACCGGTGTCCTCGCAATGGGAGTGCTGCGCTTCATCACTAGTCTGTGGTATTTAGGCTCGGCATAGTCGGTTTCCTGCCAACAGTCGGTCGTCAGAGCTTTGTATTTTAGTCAGCAGCGTGCATCGTGTGCAAGTAAGTGTGATATTATACGAAAAGATTATATATTTACCCTCCCAATCGAATATTTAACTGATAGTGATAGATTAGTGAAAATCTCCTAGAGGGCTTCATTATTGTATGTACATAGGTTTTAGATTTGAGAAAGTATTATACATTAACTGAATGGCTACATTAATGGTACATTAAACTGTACTTCTACCACAGCTAAGTAAAATACTAGAAACGAAAAAAAAGTTAAATTAATTTTGCATTATTTATTATATTTTGACAAGGTAATTGGTGACCTTTGAACATCTAATAGGTATCAAAAGTACAAAACGACAAAGGTAATAATAATCTCTATTTCTTTTACATTCTAATGATAAGTTAAATAGCATCTCTTATACGTTTCAAAGGTTAATTTGGTACGAGTACACATAGTAGAAAAACATGGCAAATTTCTTATATGCCAAGGTAAACATGGAATAAAATATTATAAATTGGCTATCTTTCTTAATATGTAATAACATCGGTTTTATTTCATTTCATTTTTATTTTTATTTAATTATACTCGTAACAACATTAGAGATCTATCTATTATTAAAGGAACGTTTAGAGTAGTTCTTTGAAAGATTTAAAAGCATAAAGGATTGTTATCGATTCTAATTGCAGCCAAGTAATAAATAAAATCACAGATATGTAACTTAATTTAGCGCTTCAATTTTGAAAATAATCGAATTTTTCGAATCTTTTGAATAATTATTAAATATTTGATAAAAATCAAAAATATCAAAACATGAAATAAAATATTTGATATGCGTAATATTTGGAAACTTAACAATCGCGAGTTACACATAAAGTTTTCGCGTATTCTTCTGTGCAATGAAGCAATAAAACTAAATAATTTACGCAACACTCTCTATTAATTATAATCTTTAGAGTTATCCAATCATTTCTAAACAACGTTTCTAACATTTCATTAAAATATTTATAATATCTTCAATAAGCAACAAAATATACATATTTATTGGTAACCGGCGTTTTCTTTCAGACTACGATACTAATTATTTTACATCAAAAGCAAAATTTACATAAAAATAGTACAAGAAGTCAACTTACATTCATACAATACTTATTATTAAAAACGTAACTCTAGAATAGCGAACACTCTCTGAACACTTACTTAGCGTATTTTGACACATATTTCGTTTATGCACAAGGAATATATTCATATGTCTAGTTTATCTCTATCGGTAGTGAAAATTCGGTACGGGAACTAAACTATTTTGAACATTCTTATATTTACATTAAACACACGACACAATATCACTTCGTTAATACAACCAATGCTACTAACCGACACGGTGGCAAGTAGCTAGGGTTCTCACTTATCTTGCGCCAGGGATAGCAGGTAAAAACTAGTAGGTTCGGTAACAATAAGGAATATTTACAGTGTGTTCATATAATACATAATAGGTCTTTTCCAAGTTTTTACAATAATATTAGACACTGAAATCAGTAAAATAAGGAATGTAACTTAACATAATAGTTTCATTGGCGCGTTATATCGATCGAATATCTCATATAGCATAGGTACCGATAAATTTATACACGAGAGTCATTTGGATGCTTCGACCAGATAATTGTAACGGCGAATTTTATTCGTAAAATCCAATATCAAGTGTGGTCAACGCCGCTGGCGGCCGCGGCGGCGGCACGACGTGCCGGAGCCACACGTCCCATGAACGATCTAATCTCTTCGAAATACGTCTCCTCCGGCGATCTTCGACGGCTGTCATCCCCATTTTCTGCTTCGTGCTTCTTCAGATGCCTATCTAGGTTAGTCTGCTGTCCAAAGCAGCGGTCACAATGACGACATCGGAACGGACGCTCTTTATTATGAATGTTCCTCACGTGTCTCTGAAGATTTGAGGAAATGGAGAAGGACCGTTCGCAGTACTTACAGCGGTACGGCTGTTCACCTGTATGGGTCCGTAAATGTCTGGTCAGGTTTGCACTGCGTGGGAACGCTTTGCCACAGTATGAGCATGTATACCGATCACGGGCTCTATTCACTCCAGGATTCGGGGGAACAGGTGGCGGTCGAGGTGCGCCCGGAGCCAACAAGGTCGCTGCCGCCGCCGGGAGGAATGGATAACGGCCGAATGAGGCAGGTAGAGCTAACGGTAACCGCCTGCAAAATTGGAGCAACGCAGGATGTGCAGGGTGAGCCGGGTGCGTCGGGTGCGGTGGCGGGGACGGTACAATCAGGTTGCAGTTCTCGTCTTCAAGCCGCTGCGGGCGCTTGTGCGTGACTCTGAGGTCGAGGGGCTCATCAGCGCGTGGGGAGCCGAGTGCGCTGGGATGGTGGTCGTGTGGCGAGGACGGCGGTGAGGCGAGGCGGCGCGGCGCCGCGTGTTTTTCGCGCATGGCGGCCGCCGCGCACGCGCTCATCGGGCTCGTGCGCCACCGACCTGCAACAAGACAATCACTTAATTAGTTTTTAATTTTAACATGTGTAGGTTGAAGAATTTGATCCAGGTAAACTTAAATTCTTGCGTATATTTTTTTAAATTTTTTTGTTATTTATAATGAATTCTTGTTACGTAGGGCAAAATAAAAGATCTGTAAGGACCCGCGTGAAAGAACACATAGCTGACGCGAAATTCCGACGCTCTAGAAAGTCTGCGATCATATCCTTGATCGCCCCAAACCATTACATGAAATTTGATAGACCACAAATCCTCGCAAAAGAACTACGATTCCTACCAAAGATAATTCGCGAGGCTATTGAATTCAAAAAACATCCTAATTTCAATAGAGAAAATGGCTGGGTGCTACCACCGCCTTGGGATCCAGTAATAAACAAAATTTAATCTAAAACCTCGCATACTACTCGTCGACCTCAAGATACCTTGAGCACATTATGCGTAGATCGGACCAAAAAAAATTATAAATAAAAGCTGAAGGTAGGCCGAGTTAACTATGAAATCTGGACGTCTCACACCTCAGTCTTCAGATGAGTACGGCTGCTGTAAAGCAATCGAAACGGGAATATAAAAGCAAATTAAACGCGATAAAATCCGTAAATAATAGTTTCATTCTAATTTTAAATTTTAGTTAAGTTACAAATAATATTTTTTTTTAAATAAAGTAAATCAACTTGTCAGCTTTTCAAATTGATAGTCAAGAAACGTAGTTATGCTAAAATATGTACCGAAATTGCGAAATGAGGCGACCAGTGCGACGGGGTGACCATCTGATCGATGTCAGCTCCTACGCTCGCCTTCAATGCACGCCCACTTACGACATCAGAATCTGGAGCACTTGATACCGAATCCACGACGTTTTTTTTCAATTAACTATTGACATAACTTTATTGGCTACTTTATTATGCCTTAAATACATATTACCCACAAACAAGTTTCCTTTCAGAAGCTGAGCATTATCTGTATTGACAGTTTTAATCTCTACTAGAGTGGTCTCTCACTTGACTTAAAATCGATATTACTATGAAATTATGTAACTTTGGGTTGAGCTCTTAAGACATTCCAATACATTTAATAACTCTGAATAATAAATAAAAATATTTGATGTCCATCTTGAGATCAAGTTTTATGAGATATATAATGTGATAAAATTAAAAATCAAATGCAAAATCGCGTTCGTTATAACAAAAACTTAAAAATAAAAACAGAATTTAATCCTCTTCCCTTTCACCGACGTATAACTCTCTCAACTCTGCCCACATTACGTCATTCTTGATGGCGTTATTACAAAAATAATAAGAAGTAGACGTGGTACGGTAAATTGGACAACTCCATTCCGTATGATTGATCGGTGCGTGCATCACCCACGTATTACCACGCACATTTTGGCATGCGGTCCATTCAAGATTTGGTCTACTGATATCGTGGAGTATGAATTTGAATTGTTTTACAATTTCATTATAACATAATAATTTTGACGGATTGTTCTATGCCTCGTAGTAATCAATCCTAATATACATATTTTATGTACCTTAATCTGCTTTAGTTACATAAATATGGAATAATAATAATTTATAATTTTTGTTTTTTTTTTATTTCCTGCAAGCAATACAATGGTAAACAAAAAATATATGGTAATAGTATCACATTAGTAGTAAATAATGGATTTCCACAAAGTAGCGCTTGACGCGCATCATATAATTCCGCACGAAAAAAACATGTAACATATGCCATTTTTATCCGAAGAGAAGAAGAGCAGCACCTCCTGGTAAGTGCACAACAACTATCACCCACACAAGGTAAAGTTAAGGAGTTATGTGGATAAAATACTCCTGCTGTAATAATAAAGCAGGGCGTCAGTTTCTTTTCCTTGTAAAGGTTAACGTTTAAACTAACGATTAAAAGTAAAAACTTTACCACGAGAGTGCTGCTACAAATTTGTAACCTCACGCCTACAAGTCGACACTCGGTTAATTTGCGCCAAAAGCAGTCTACATAAATCCTTTGTACAAGAGCCGAACATCGACATCCTAAGTACCTTATTTGGTGAGCTCGTGAGCCCCAAGTCGTTTGTTTATGATTTGTTGCTAAAATTCTAGACGTTAGTATCCGGCACTGCTAGAAATTCGTGCTTGGTAATGATACATTACTTAAAGCTAATTTGTAATTTGTAAGAACGGAAGAGATCGATGAATAGGGCTGTCATATTTGCCGGAACTCAGATTTGGTCCGGAACGGTAAACTGCTAAATAAATAAGATATGGAGAAAGTTAAAAGGTAGTGGGTAAAGGTTATTCTCAAAAAATAAGTTAAAGCAATTATGGATTTCTTATCAAATCAAAAGGCCTCGCTATCGATGAACGGCAATTGGTACAAATTAGAAAAAAAAAACAGTAACTAGTCCAAGACCTTATCATCTTTCACGTCATTACTTAAAAAATAGCAATTAGTTTCACAGTAGATCATGATCTAAGATCACTGAATCTAAGGTAACATTAGAGAATTATTGATTTATTTATTACCTCCATGTCACACAATAAGAATATGATGGAGTTTTATGTACAGAACTATAGTCCGGTTGAGTTAACTCGGCACCTGAGGTTGATGTCGTCACATTCATGCACTAGTACACATTTTACGGCGGTGGGACTAGGCGCGGGTAAGCGAGAAGTGGGGCCGCATTCCAAAGAGGTGCCAAGCTATTTAGACCGAGTAGTAAGAACAGTGAGGCACCGTAAGTGCATGGCGATGAGGATAAGACGCCCATTGTACTACCATCAAATTAATTTATTTAGGTACTTACACCTAAATAAAATATTGTTTTGATGTGCAATGAAGAGTGATCTATCTATTTATATATCTTAAAATTTGAAAAATAGAAAATCAATTAGCAATAATTGTAAAAATATGTCGCTATGTATTTAGCATTGCGATAGAGACATTAGTAACTTTTGTAACCGTTTTTTTTAACTAATTATTGTAAATATGTGGCGAATACTAAAATCCAAACGAATGTGAAATTTGAAGATAACATTCAGTAAAAAGTAATTGATACAAATTTTAAACATAAAGACAATAAGTAAAATTCATAAAAGAAATTAAATATAAAGATGTATAGGTTCCCGATGATAACTGTCACATGTGCTTTTAGCAGTTGCAGTGGCACCTATGCTTTTTAACTGTCAAATCTCGTGTGATTTTGCACTGCGCCCGTTACTTAAGACATAATTATTAAATCATACGTCCCATAACATATTAGTTTCAGTATCTTTTAAAGCGAAATAGAATAATGCTTGTGCAACGCTTGGTCGCAGAATAGTGGCCACTGCCATAAACACCAAGTACATAGTAGTGATAAAAGTTTTAGTTGTATTTTATTTCAGATTTTCCCATATCATGTTTTTAATCATACAACAGGCGTAGTTACCCCCGATTAAATTGTTATTTATTTATTTAACAGATAGTTAATGTGAGATAATTTTTGGATAAAGGTCGAACGAATACACATAAGAAGCTATGATGTTCATTGAGAGGTGGTTATTGCATATTTGTGAGGCCGTCGCGACTCGAGTCACGATCCGCTAATTACTCGTAATTAACGGCGTTCGGAAGCGACGTGACGTACACCGAGGTAGGCGGGGCGAACACTGTTATGTATGTTAATGGAAATAGCGTGGCCAATGAGCGGCATCACGCCACGCCGCCTTGTGATATATTAGCATTTGAATCGCTTATTCGTTCGTACCTCTACCGCGAGAGCCATTCTAAACGTATTTGTACACTTTTGTTGACTTTTATGCATTTCGAATAGGCACGTGAACTCGTTCCGCTGGTTTGTTATGTAAAGTAACCATTAATAAATGACCGTAATTCACGGTGGTGTATACTACGAGTCAGCTTATCGATATCCAATATTGCAAATGCACGATAAAGTATACAGTCCGTAAATTGCTATATCGAACGGGCAATAATAATGTGTGTATAATATTTGCATCGAGGTGTGAAAAGGAACGTGACATCGTTATTTTATCTGTAATGATTTTACATCGAACCTATCTGAATCTATCTTCAATTTTATTATTCAATATTGTATGTTGTAACAAATCTCCAGTTCAGTTTATCGCTGGAAGTTCTGTATATTATTATATTAAGATGTTTAATTACATGTCATCTATATAATATTACTATTCAATAAACGACACATATATAATATAATCTCATGAATAATAGCTGTGGTAGCTCAGGGATGAGAGCGCTAGTTATAGTACGTGAGTGACCTGGGTACCGGCATTTTAAATATAGTTAAAAATAATAAAAATAATTAAAAAAAGAAATAATACCGAATATAACCATACGACTATATAAGAATACCGACGATCAGAATTTCCCACTACGAATATTTTAAGCTTTTAATATTACATAGGCACATGTTATGTGATACTGATACATAGACGAATACAATACAGTATAGTTTACGCTTGATGGCCGCACTCATTTCTCAAACTACGCACAGTATGCCAATAACACGCGTCCTGCTTGGTTGCCAGAGCAGAACACGTGGGTGGGGCATTGGGTGCTATATGGCAGTACATTATTATATAAACTGTAACGACTGCGATGTTAATTCATTGTACAGTTTGTGTATTTATTAAGAACTGAAATAGGGGATAGGGTTTGACTTTGGGTATTTTATTTTAAATTTCCTGTAGAAACATTCTGTTGCTGAAGGTCGGAGATCAGAGTAAAATTGTAGATTGGTATCAAAAAACTCTCGAGTCCTTTTTATATGTGACTCTACTAGATTTAATTTATAATCAATTATCCGCAGTAGGGATAATTAATTATAAATTATGTCTAATTCAATCAAAATTTTCATTGCTACAAATATCAGAGATAACAGTTACGATGATGAGGATGAAATGAATCAAAACACAGAAACGACTCTTATAAATAAAATAAACAAACTCGTGTTATATTTTCTTAACTATAAGAAATATCATAAAATCGCATTCTTCGACCGGGCAACAGCTATTAAGCTACACTATTGCGAAAGCATAACTAAAATCAAATCGGGCAACCTCATATGTTATATGTGCAGATACTCGACATTCCGTCTCATATTCTCTCATAAGATCGCGGCCGGAGCAGATTCACACGCGCCACCCAGTTTTTTAGACGACAACTTATCGACAACCACAAGCTTTGATTTATTTCACAACACTATTTTAGGAAACAAGTCGCGCCGATCGCCTTATGACGAGATATGAAATTACTTTCCGATATATGAACCACGCTAGAGAAAAATATGGAGCTACGCTTTAGATATATCGATGATGTTATTGGATGTTTTGTGCTGTCTTAACGATTGATTGCCGCAAAAAATAACCTCGGTAAAAGGCTCTAAGCGAGCTCACGATCAATGCTAAATTATTGTAGCATACAGTTAGTAATATATAATAAAACTCCTTGTGTTACAAAAAACTTCGAGACGCTTCGCTTCACAATTGCACGAGTAACCTTCTCAATCAAGAACTAATCATTGCCAATATTTATGAATAAATAGATATAGTGAAGAATATCTCTGCAGTAAGTAAAAAGGTAACATCTGGAAAATTGCTAATGATTGTTGGTATTTTGTGCGGTAGCGGAGTAAGAATCTGCTTCCCCATTTCTTTTCGTAATTTTTGTAAGTAGCGGTTAAGGGAAAAAACTTGAAAATCTCGTGCAATCCAGGAGCAAACCCGTTGAAGAGACTCGCCTTCCGTAATATTTCTCTTCCGGTGATTTGAGCAGCCCGTTTACCTATGCTGAGTCATGTAAAATAGTAATCCGTAATCTCTGTCTATCCCTCACGGGTGTGAAAGCATATTTTATGTATTTGCGTGACTTGTGATATTTCCAACACGATACTTGGTTTATATTCTACATACACGTTAAATAACTAATAAATAAAATGACACTATCATCAATTTTAACACATTATAAATAATGGAAAAGTTGTACTTTTGAACTATTAACTTTCAACAAAATGTTGCTGCTTCTGCGCCCTAGTCACCAATTGAAAGCTTATTTGGTCCGTTAGCAATGTTAAGTTTTGATTTAAAAAGGTTCATAATTAGGTTCGGGTAAATATCAAATATTGAGTAATATACCGTCTTTATAAACAATGCTAACCTCAACTGCACGTGGTGCACCTTGCAAACGAGCTCCGGTGGCCGAAATTGGCCAAACTGGAGAAATCTCTCCAAATTGGCCAAACCTTACTACCTAAACACAGACTAGGAATGAGGAGCAGTGTATCTAGTGCGAGGATAGCGTCACTAGGTTCGCCAATCCCCTTGACGAGCGTGTTGAGTATGGGCAAAGCTTTCAAGAACTGTATGCTGGCATTTGCCGACGCTGTTCTGGAGATGCCTATATTCAGCAATGGTGTTAATTGGTATGAAAAATAATGGAATAAAATAGATAAGATGTATATTTCTGTAGATTTTCTGTCCGCAGCATGTTTGCATAAATAAGAAAACATCTATCAGTGCGTATACACAGTACTTAGTGTAGCCAGAAACTGTGTCACACACATCTCACGTACATCGTGAGAGCAATACTGATCGTTTGGGATACGGAGTGACAATCTTTAAATACTGTTTAGATTGTGTAATTAAATTGATTTATTAGGTGGAATTAATTTTTATTTTACCGTCAACTTTTATGAGGATCGTGTAGCTAAGCAGTTAACTTACCTGATCGTTGAGTCGCGGGTTTTAGGTTTGAATCTCAGCCGAATCCAATATTTGTACAACACACATGATTGTCTCATGCTGCGGCCTATCTGCTATGGACCATTCTTTCAATTATATCACTTAAGCGGTATTTCGAATCCGGAAAGGTAAAGACGAGAGAGTTCCTCTGTTTTTGCACTTACACTTTCGGCAATATGTTTTCTTTTGTTCAGTTCTCAACTCCCGTCTGTGTTCGTAAGTTCTCGCCGTGATCGAAATAGGCATCATTGGGTATCATCATAATTCCTATAATTGTTATTTTGAAGGTGTTTTTGAATTATAAAAACAGTTGCCAGATTGTGTTAACAACTAAAAATATAATAAACTTGCTAAAACTTAACAACAAAATTTAATCTTCAACGAATGGTTCTTCGATAATAAAAAATATAGATAGAAATAATAGACACAGATAATAAAAACTATGTAGTTTTGAGGTTTCCAAATTGGTCTATCCGGTACAATTTTAATGTAATTGACGTTGAAGTTCCTTTATGGACCAATACGAACGGAATCCTGAGTATTTAAGTGTGAACACTTAAGATATGTTGCAAGCGTTTCCAACCAATAGCTATCAGATTTGCAGCGCATGCGCGTTGGCGACGACAAACTTGTAAATAAAAAGTAAATGCATGTGGGAACCGGGGCGAAGCGTCGTGGGAACTGCCGGAAATTGGTGCTTTTTTCAAACCAGCTTATTTTGCAAGGCATTAAGTATGTACCTTATAATCTAATGTTTATTTTATTCTTCTATAACATTTACATTTCGTTATTATTATTGTTGATATATATAGATACAATTCAAAAACTCAGGCCAACGATACAAATCGTACGTATGCTTCGTACGTTCTTATATGTATTTTATATAAGAGCCTTACTGCCTAACTAAAGCAGCCATAAACATCTCATGGCTTCTGACAGGTGGTAAAATGCATGGCTACGTACTCGACCTGAAAACGAATAATTAATGTATTGGAATTTTGGTTCTAACGAAGATTCGAACCAGGCCTCGTAGCTCATTTGTTAGGTAGGCTAACCACTAAACCAAGCGACTGTCAATAAATAAATAAATACCAGCAGAATTTCGAGGAGTGAGAAATATCCTGAAAGAACTTAATTGCACAAATTTACAGTAGCGTGATTCTTTACTATCAGACTTCTAAAATCTTTGACAAGTACCGTTCACCGATCTAAAGAGACCATTTATTATTACTAATTTCCGTCGTTCAAACTATTTTAGGTCTGACAGGATTTTATTTTATCACGAAACCGCCTCATTATTCTGTCTAAATAACAAAGGTTAACGATTAAAATCGTTACAAAATAGATATAATAATGCGTTTCCATTATGCATTCAGCATATAATCTCCACGAAATTGTATATCCGACCGCGCGTAGATAACAAAACTCGGAGTCTTATAATTTATAGTTTACCATTAGGGCGAACTCTGTAAACTTGCTTCGTTTCATTTGCATTGGTGATTCGGATTTGCGGTGACATGGCATAGTATTAAAATGATGCATGGGCCTCTGATTGCGGACGATGGCGCGTTGGGACTCGGACGTCAGTTGCGCGTAGGGAGACGTCCCTAGTTGCAACGAGTTATGTAATCCTAGTACAACATGTAGCGAATAATTAAGGTTATTAGACCTATTTGAATAACGATTGACCTTTTACTGTCATAAAAATTAACTATTTATATAGTTTTTAGTTTACATTATGATCTCTTGTATTTACGCCAACACTGCACATTTGTAATGAAACTATAATTTACGGATTTTATTGCGTTTAATTTGGTTTTTATATTCCCGTCTACGTAGATTGGACTAAAAATGAATAAATAAGACGTGAATGCCTCCTGGACGTCTAACACCTTAGTCCCCCCGTGGCCAGGGCTGATGTAAAGCAATTGAAACGTCGGGAATATAAAAACGAAATTAAACACGATACTATCCGTATATAATAGTTTCATTTCAAATAATTTTGTTGAAAACCATCATCATGTATAAGAATTCTTCTTTATTAAACTTTCAATTAACATACATAAACATCCACGCATATGACCTATGGGCTAGCCAGAGATTAAGGATTTCTGTTTACACGAACCACTTATCACCTCTCCGGGAGATAGAACGTGGAGCGGGGCGAGCCTCGTTGCAAACCCGTTATTACCGGAAACTGCGAGGAGATTTTAAGACTTATGCCTCTATTTTCTTATGCGATATCCACGGGTAAAAAGTGGGTGGCAGATGTTTATATAGCTAGCATATACCACAAACAATAATTAATAAAAGAAAATGGGATATCCCGTTTAGTTTTAATTTTTTACTTCCCGAGAACTGGGACACCGCGATAAATTTCAGAAAAAAAAGGATTAAGTATTTTGCATAAAGTCAAATACCAGCAGAAACAACTTCCTCAACACATGCTGTATTCTGCTAGCTGAGGCGACAATCTCGGCGGCTAAAGAAATATTGAAAGTCCATCCTAATATTTTTAATCTAAATTCTACACACTAGCGACGAGAAGCAATATGCATGAGGTTTTCTATAACTTCTTTCACCAACCCGTAGTTCAGGCAAACCAGCTACTGTAGTCATGAACAGGTCACGAACAACTTACATATGATATAAAAAAATTGTGAATGAATGTAAAGATAACATAAGGCAGTACATGATGCAATTACTATTAAGCACCTTAGTAACAAGCCGATTCTATTTTACGTAGGGACAGGTTGTTTGTAAACCGATATCCCTCGCTGCAACGGCATACCAATGCCATAATAATCTTGACTAGCGAAATCCCGACACGACGCTCGCCAACGCATTCGCCTTACGTAGGTGGTCATGCCTTTATCACTACCACAATACCATTGGCGAACGCCCTGTTGGATTTTATTTGACATTCCCTTAATAAATAATGGATGTGTCCCGGACAACTTAAGTTTTGCAAATACATCGTTCGTTGCAAATATTATGCTACAATAGCAAGGAAATTTAAAGCTTTCTGACCGTATCTGCTATGAAGGTATTACGTAAAGTACTAATAGTAGTGGCCAATAATATGTTTAAAAATATTTATATCGATTTCATGCATACAAAACTAAATTTACAATAACACAGAGAAACCTAAAATGCTTAAATAACTTAGCATACTTTTTCTAGTAGTGACTATACCCTTGGAATTTGTTCGTTTTTACAATCAATACAATTACAATATGAATGGAAACTGTTCATTGTTATTATCTCTAATAATTTGACTAAAGTAATGTTATACATAAAATGCATACATGTAATACATCAATATAATAAATAAAGAAAAAGTCCGTAATCAAATTGCTAATAAAAATACAAGTTTATAGCTTTTCCTTGGCGTATTAAAAGGGGATACACATCAAGATAATAAATCGTCAAAAAAAACTATCTTGAATAATGTAGAGGAAATAAACGTTCGTAATTAGCATTATCATGAGATATTCATAGCATCGGGTTACGTTAGAAAATAACAAAGATTGTTCTCATTAAAGTAGCAACTTGTAAAACGCGTGTACGTAGTAAAACTTAATTAGCTATCTCTCTTAGTATCTCCAATTCTAAAATTATAAGGGGTTTAACGCTTATTAAAGTCCACGTATAGTGTTAAAACAAGTAATTGTAGGTGTAAGTGTTTGTAGTTAAAAACTAGGGGGTTTCGTTAAGAGAAAAAGTTGGTTATCTACATACATTGCTATGTATGTTTCATAAAAGTATTAACGCATTATGTAAAAACATTTTTACATAATGCGTTTAAATTCATGCAAAAATATCTATAAGCATTTGTATATCTTAAAATTATTATTAATTATTAATAGTAGGTATATAATCAGTTAGGCAGTTAGTCTGTTGTATGTCGAAGGTTTCAAGAAAAGGCCTTAGGATATTTGCCGGGGGCGGGAAACCGGACACTGCGAGTGTCACAGATTATTACACGCATGCTTAACACTGCCAAGTACATCATGTTGCGTAATAAAATAGCAGTTATTTGTAATTAAATATTCGTGACGGGTGAAAGTGAGACACGTCTGTCACATCGTGTTACACAGCTTTTTCTGTTCAGTTTGGATTAAGTGGTTTGAGTCGTTTTGTAAGTTGAACTTTTGGAATAATCTTAAATTCTTTGAAAGGAGCGTATTTTATGGAACTAATAATCTATATTTCTCAGTCTCCTATATCAAATATCTAATATTTAGCGGGGCTCTTCGAACTCGAACTCGAGTAATCATTCTCGAGAAACATGTAACAGTAGACTTGACAATGCTAGTAATGAGTATTTGACACATGTTTGTTAAGATAATTTATCCTGAGGTCTTTGCATTCTGAGATTGCAGATCTTTCGACACCAACAGAGCGAAGGAACTTCCACACCTCAGTAGAATTTCGATTATTAAGAGAATTGTGGAAGTAACGTCACGTCACGACACAGCCGACTGCAGCGGTTTCATAAAATTTTAAAACAAGCAGAATTAATTTCGGATGGACAGCCTTTATACCTCCACCTAGCTTTATCTATCCTGCCCATTAGCTCTCTTATATCAAGCGTAGGTCCTTAGAGCAGGATTTAGTTATATTTTTATATGTTTGTGCGGGGCATATCGATTATGTATATCCAATATTTTATCATTAACATTCAAAACTGGTGACTAATCAATAACAGTTACATCGCGCCTTAATGTCTCCATGTCTTTACCTTTATAACTACGAAGAAGCAAAGATTCGGAGTTCTGCTTAGGTAAACGGAGACGATACGAAAGATAGATAAAAGTATGGTATGAGAAAGAAGAGTAAGTTGGAAACAACTATCAGGAGAGGAAAAAATTGTAAGAAAATGGTGAGTTGTAGAAAGCGGATGAATGTGAAGATTGAAAGAAGGCAACAAAGTCAGTAGTATAATAGCGAGAATAATTTTAATAGGCAGGTATTGAAGTCTTATTTAAAGGTTGTTCTTTTATCGGAATAACATCGGTAAGGAGTTAATCAAGTGACAAAATAATCTACGTTCATGTTAGGACTATAAAAGAAACCCCAGTGGCAAATGTTGCATAATTTAGAATTATTTCAATAAAAAAGAACTCAGATTCAGAATAAGCAAAAGGAGAACTAATGAGATCAATCTAATATATAGATATAGCAAAACGAAGATTATTACAAATGCGGACAAAACCAGGTAGAGCAAATTGCAAAGAAGGGAGTGATGGCTTGAGAAATTACTCGGAGATAAGTACAGCATCGAAATGTGCGCTGTGAATGGATTTCAGGTCTGGGAAATTACGAGGAACACTTGGAACATTGATGTGGGCAATATTAAGATTATTTGGGAATTGTGAACGAAGGGAAGACATCTGATCATACAGGCTTAAAGAGGTGGATGAGGCAATATTAATACTAACAAAACTAGTTGTAGTTGATGAACATGAAAATATCTTATAAAACATCTATATTATCCATTTTACTAATAAATCAACAGATTGTCTATCTATGGTATCTATAACATGTTGGTAAAAAAAAAATAGCTTAAAAATAAAAGTAAGAATATGTTATAACAAAATAAGTGTCTATAAAAGTTGCAAAAATCAGCATAGTGAAAGTCTGTACTGGAAAACATTTAAGTAACTTAAATCTAATTTTTATATAAAATGTTCTTTTAACTTCTTCGCAGACCGTTATAAATTTGTTATAAAATTATACGATTTTACATTACCGATGAATGCCGCTAAATGCCTACATACCATTTAGCAACACTACGCCGATAAATCCATAATTGTACATTCCCATATTTTTTTACAATCGATTGCGATTTATGCGAATAGATATTATCATGCCCTTCCATTTGTTCCACTTATACCATCAACGTTATGTTAATGAAGTTGTTAACATTGTTGTAGAGGATTCAGTATGGCTCTGACCCCGTAACATTACGTTTGAGTATGTAAAATAAATTACACCTGTATATTGAATTATAAAATAATGCCAACCACACGCACATGAGGGGCATGTTGTCAATTGACAGATGTTAATTCTGTGTGACAGTAACGGGACTGCACTGAACAACCTAACGTATGTCCAATGTTGTGACTGTGGACAAATCTTCTATGTAATGCATCTCAAAGCAAAATCCCATAGACTAGAGAGTGTGCTTCCCACCATCGCAAGTTCGAGAGTTCTCGAGCAATCTGCCGAAGCAAACCAATTTCAAGAAATGCATGCCAGCTTTTGCTGGCGCTTTCTTGAAGAGGCTGTTATTCGATAATTACCACGCTGTGGAATTTGGGTTTTACAAATTCGGATGGATTTTTAGCTGTCATTCGGTCACCAGAGCCTCGTTTGTTTGTTAACAGCCAGACTGAAAATACATAAACGGAAGATGCGAGATTATTCGTACTGCGATCGCCAACCAGTTTGCAGAGTGTTGCGATTATAAAAATTATTCATATAGACCTTTGGCGACAATATACATATATATAGATAACAGGCTGGCGTATAAAGCAATTCATTATTTAAATTCAAGGAAATTGAGTAGTAAACTTTACTACTAACAAATTTTACAACAGCCGGGAAACATAGATTACTTATTTATTTCTCTTTTATTATTATGACATATTACGTAGGCCTTTATAAAATAAGTAATAAAATTTTATAGCCATTGTTAAAGCAAGAAAAATAATAATCTTGCTGTAAATGTTTCAGTGAAAGTATACATAAGTAAGTACAGTATTAACACATAAGTAAATATCCTTACAGAGTCCAAGTTCCATAGAAGCGGCTTGTAGTTGATACATTCACACATAGCGCAGCGATGTGCGCGTGACCTTTCATCGAGGGGTTCACGTACACTCCGCCCGGGTAAGAACCGGTTCGTGCCGGTTCAGTTGCGGGAGGATCGACACGGCTGGAGGTCGATTAAGATTTTTGAAGTGATTTAATTGATTGATTAAAATGACCAAGAATATAATTATATAATACATTTCTTTGATTTACTCGAATACTAGACATTAAAACGAAACTCTATCCTTTGTAAAATTTGTTTAAAATTAATATTTTAAAAAATAACCCAACAATTCAAAACTAAAAGTTTTTTTTTAAATGGAGCACCGGCGGCTCATACATTTCACATTTGGACTACATAAGTATAAGTATTTTCATATGTGATTTATGTACCTTTACAGGTGAACTAGTGTTCCAGAAATATTTTTAAAAATAAGATGGGAAGGTTAGAAATTACGAACATGTTAGTCTTTTACCTACTCTAACAGATTTTAAACATACCAAATAACTCAAAATAAAAGCAAAGAATAGTCTCACAGGTAACTTAAGTATATTCTGAGAAAACATAATCCACAAGCGGTGTCTGTTCACAAGGATGACAATTTTAATAAGATTTCGTATAAATCTACTCTTTATGTAGTATAATTCTACAAAGAGTATCATAGAAGAGTATCATATTATAATTACTATTAAACTACTAAGAGTATCATAGAAGGTAACTATATATGTAAAGTGCCAACGACGGCAACGTAGTCCGTCTTTTATATTGTACATAATGCTATTAAATTCTGATAATCGTATTTCTCAACGTAATAATAACATTGGAATGTCGATTGATTCAACGCGACAGTAAACTAACATATTTAAATAAGTTTTATAAAATTTTCTCAGTCGCATACTCTCAGAAAATCGTTATTATAATGAATAATTCTATGCTATATCATCAGTAACTAGCAAAGACTAACTTCACGATAGTTCAATAAATTTCTTAACTTTAGAGAAAACATGTCATAAAAAAAATTACAAAGACATTTATTCCATGCTAATTAAATTTTACAATACAGTTTTTAAGGAAATTATTTGCATTTTTGTTCTATTAGAGAACTTGAAAGTATAATTTCAGATTATATAATTATTTATATATTTTATGTAATTGCAAATTTAATCCGTAAAATAAAAGAAAAATCTATTGATTTAATTCATATCTTTTAAATTTTTCCAATTATGTTATTATTATTGGTTTAGTTCGATTAGGTATACTACTATTTATATTACTATTCATCATCATCATCATCATCATTTCAGTCTATCACCAGTCCACTGCTGAACATAGGCCTCCCCCAAAGATTATCATAAAGCTCGGTGCTGAGCCACCTGCATCCATTGACTTTCCGCAACACTACGCAGGTATTATATATTACCATATTTCTATTATTTATATATAACTGATTAAGTATGACATTTTTTATTAGTAACTTTATTTAAATCATATTTATTTTTATAACCATAAGAATATCATAAAATGATATCTCATTTCTAATTCATTGCAAAGTGAAAAAATATTAAAATTTATAACTTAAAAACAGCTACGGTTCATGTAAGTTTGTAAGTCATAAAACTACTTAAATATTTTACTTGTGACCTTTTTGAAAATTATTATTATTATGTTGCCCAGTATATTATTCATGCGATGGGTCTAGGAGAGTCAGAGACTTTATACAATAGTGGATTCCTATTTAAGGCTTATTTGTTTCTTACGCAGATTAATCATTCGTCGTCGTTTCTGTTAACCTTTCACGTGTCGTAACTTAAGTTAATTACTGACTGACTTATAAAAAGTGAAGAGTTAACAGTTAATTTATGATCTTATATCCCCCAAAACGTGTCTCTTTCATTCCAGTCTCTTTCATTTCATACTACACTATACTACTTGTATCTACTTGTAACAGAACTAAAACCTTTTTTTACATCAGGCTACGCATTTGTAACGTGTATGTAAATGACTCAATACTCTGCTTATCAGCGGAGTTTTGCGCATTCTGACCGTCATAATTGTATACCATTAGTGCATCCGCGCCTATAACGAGACCAATACGTATGCACTCGATGTTACACTTGCATATTTAATACGTATGTCTTGATTTATACAGTTGAAAAGTTGCTACAATTTATTCGCTGACACATAAACAAGGTCTATTCACTGATGCAATTCATGAATCTACAATTTGTATTTCGCATTGATCGCTTGAAAACAAATTGTATGTGACTAGACAAAATTGAATAACATATTTTATTTTTTCATGTATAAAAATATTGCCGAATTATTTCGTAGTTGCATAAATTTGATTGTTAACTAAATTTTTAAGTTTGTATAAACTGTGTGTGTACAGTTCATACAATAAATATCAAAATTTAAGGTGTATTTAAGGTTAAAATAGTGCATCAATGTTACGCTCACATTACACATAGTAACGAAGAATGAGGTCATGCACAAAGGCGCAATTAAGCGCCACGAGCACAACAATCCACCTGTTAATCGACCGCATTACCTGTAATCGACCTTCCACCGCAATGATAACACAGAACTGGACTAACACCAGCGGGCTGTCATTAGGCCCTATAGGAGCGCCATTCTCAATGAGGGCGGAACGTAATAGCACCAGCGCAGGTTATAATAGCGTGCTTACGGGACATAATACGGGTCAAGATCTTCTTGCTGTATCAATGATTTTAAAGCATGCACGCCTATTCCCCGTTTGATTTTTTTTTATTTTTGAACGAAACTGCTGGAATTGTATAGATAAATTAGTTTTGTTACAAACTTTAGAAATATACTGTATGTATTATCAGTTTACACAAGAGACATACAAGTATAGCATTGTAAGTGTCAATAATAAACACTGACATAGCCCAGCCCACATTATTTGTGATATTAGACCTTGGCATTAAGCCGAAACGTCTGACAGATGCCCACTGATGAGACGGTTGTTGAGATTTAAGTATTAATGCGTCTATATCTTACACTGGATAATATTGTGATATTGACATCTTCGTCTGCATTATTCTTAATAAAAACATCGTATGTATGTATGTATGTATATGTATGAGGAAATGTTTCAAGGTATTTTAAACAGAACCTTTACATATGTAAAATTTAATAGACAATAAAACATGCAATATTACAAGAGTAATAAATTTCTTAGAGCGATACGAATATTTGATGGGTTTATTATAAACAATACAGTTTTATATATATCTCGTATAACTTATACAGTGAAGGCAGTCTGACATTAAATCGCGACGGCCCACATGGTTCAATCTCTTTGTTACTCACGCATCATACTTGTTTCATATTCTCATAATGGTTTTGATGTTGTTGTAAAAAAAAAACGTCAGTAGATGAGTTTCACGGCCATAGGTAATTACAATACTATACTTTTTAAAAGAAAATCACTTCGATAATTGCTTTATACCTTAAAGTTACAATTGAATGAACTATCAGATTTGAACTGGTTCTGGGAGATCCGAAAACGGAGGTGTCTTATGTAATTAAGGGCTGTCCGACATTCACTTTTAAAGTCTGGTCGACTTATGTAAGTTATCCCAATGAAAGGCTTGTAGTTAATAATTCGCTTTAGCAATGAACAATTTTATAAATTATTAAATATTTTAAAGATAGATAGTAAGTGGCATACATATATTATGGTTAATTATAACATAAATTTAAAGTAAAAGTTAAAAATAATAAACTTCTCTCTACTTAATTTTTTACACGACGTTAAATAATAACCATTTCCCTATGTAGAGGATACGTACCAATGAGTTTTTCGAAATATATGTACGATTTGTATCGTTGGCCTGGACATTAAGACCGCGACAGGTTCCACCACCTATCACGTGGGGCTAAATAAGCTCTCTTTCTTTTCCCAGAGTTGGGTTGAAGGGAATAAAATATTTTTTTCGACCTCTGACCATCTAGTTTTGGGTATGCGGTTATGTGAGAATATTCTATTCTAATAAATAAAAAGAAGGTATTTGTTTTTGAATAAACAAGATTACTATACCTTTTATACTATCTATAAGTATTAGTAAAGCTGGCTGGTGAAACTGACAATTTTTCCAGGCTAAAGTGACTTCCGTCTTTGACGAGTTAAATTAGTGCTGGACATACAGAGGACCAATTTCCCAAATGTCGTTGTAATTAAATTAAGAAGATCAATGCAAATTCTGGAACAGCCGTTGGTTCCATGTATGGGCTTCATTAAGGGAGAATACAAAAACATTAAGGAGCTCGCCTTGCGGCGGACGTTTAAATAGGAATGTTTTTTTTAATTAATAACTGATCGACGGTTCGGAGCCATTGTTACTCACTTGTCGGTTTGTAGTGAGTAAGGTGATGGATGGATGCTCTTTCGAAATCCATCTCCAAATAATCAGTTTAACTTTATTTCGGTGTTATTGCGTAATTTTTTTTGGACGTAAATATAATTACGGCAAATAATACAAAGTAAAACAAGATTGTTAAATAACTTGAAGATGTGTTTGTGTAAAGGTCGTTACATCTTTGATTTATATTAATAACAATAATAAAAATGATAACTTTATTTCAGATAATATCACAATGCAATATATTCTAAGAAATTAAAAGTAATTTATTTATATTACACTAACTTCACTTAAAATTATACAAATGCATAAACCACAGAATATAAAAACAAGAATTTAAAAAGAGCCTCACTAATAAGGATGTTAATATATCCTCACTTGTGAATATCAGTGACTATTCCCAACCAGAGTTGTAGGATGTAACTGACAAGTTGAGACAATAAAAAAAATTATAACTTATGCTGATGACACAGCGCAAATTTTTAGTGGTGACTGGATGTTTTCGCAAAAGCATAAGAGGTATTTAATATCGTGACTATGTGGTTAAATTATAATATTTTGGCCCTTAATATTGATAAACCTAAATACATATCATTCTTCTTCTTACAAAATATCGAATCTGAAGCGTCACTGTTTCCTATATGCATACATGTTCAAATACTGCTGGCTGCAATAGACCAAAACTTAAACGAACTCAAACAATTGAATATTTATGTATTTCAATTGATAAAATATGTAATATTCAATTTTATCACATTTTATCCAGTTTACTGCGTATATTAATTATTGTTTTCAAAACTTTGATACGTATGGCAATTGTAAAGTTTTAGACCAATCATTGATTATATATTGTTTATTCCAAGTAATATGCATGGACTTATTCCAAGAAGCCCTGGTGGGTCTGCAAAAGAGGTCTAGACTTATAATAGATACCAACTCCTCACATATTTGACTGTAAATACCTTTTAAACATTTTAATATTTTGTAATTTTGAGAGGAGAAATATTATCATTCATTATAATTTTATTATTATAATTTATTAATAAATTACATTGTATTATTAAATTACGTTATTACGTAATTATTAAATTACATTATTATGTAATTACATTATTATGTAATTTAATAAAACAATGTTTATCTGAAGTTAGCGATTGCTGGATTATCTAGTGTCTTTAATTATCGTGCGATGCATAGTGATTATGTTGGTTACTCAGTTCAGTTAGTAAAGTCCAGAATCGGGGATAGTTAGTAATTGGGAAAAATATTGGGAACAGATTAGACTACCTTTCACCCGGTATCCTTCCTGCAAACATTTCCCGTCCTTTTATTCGTATGTTGCTAGAATTGATATACGATAACAAAATAAAATTATAAAATGTTTATGTGCTTAATTAATCATTAGGTGACCAACAATGGTTACATTTAATTTAATTAGGAAAACAAATTGCTGATGCCACGATATCAAAGAGCCTGTACCAAAGAGTTTTTTTGAAACCCGTGTAAGATTTGTATCGATGGTTTGGGCACTAAGACTTCGACGGGCTCAATACCTGTTGTCACAATTAAACTTTGGTGGAAAGTGGGTTGTAAGGATTAAAATGTCTCCTCTGACCTCTCTAGTAATGGGTATATGGTTGCGAGAGCTTAATTTTTATATACTTATTTTATTTCAAGAAACGGCAATATACTAAAGTTGCACCACAGCAATAGATTGGTAAATAATGCTATCTGTATATAACACTATAGATAGCATTATTTACCAGATACTATTTACATCATAACCGGTATCTATGAGTAGTTACGGTTTGTGTCATAATTTTGATTTGCTGCTAATTGCTGAGAAGCTCGTGTTAATTCACGTTCGTGTTAGGGAACATGAAATTAATATCTATGCTATCCATAGGTAGCTTGTTACACGGTAGCTTACTACTGTTTGATGGATTGCACTCTTTGGAATTTGTAACATGCAAAGTTTACTTATTTATTTCATACCCAATGATTTGATCTCTTAATTCGCACATGAAATTTCACGTATAAACAAAATAGTTTTTATATAAATTTTAAGTAATGGTAAACGCGATAATAATTTTTTTATACGTTAATTTCGTAATCTATTTTCTATATTTCCGATTTATGACAATCGGATTTTGAATAAAGTGATGCTATGCACTATACTGATGAATACACGCATTATGATGATGTTCTCCTGGCAGATTTTGACCTCGACGATCTCTTCTGACAGTTGCCAAAGGCGAAAAAGAATATTATAGTGCGGCAAGTGTAGGAAAGGGACAAACGGGCACGTGGGTCACCTGATGGTAAGTGATTACCGAGGCCCACGTACTTTTGCAATACCAGGGGAGGCTGTGGAGGATATTTGGGGAAGAGGAACAAGAAAGGTAGGGGAGGAGGAAAGGCCCTGCGACTACTCAACGAACAAAACGTAGAAGCACAATATGCCTCGCTGTACGCTCAATGTCCGAAGCAATCACTCGTCTTTACCTTCTCTTTGCAGTGTATCGTTTTTGTCATAAAATATTTTATGATTAAGTGTGACTATTACCATCAGAATCACCATCACATATAAACCAGAAACAATTTTTTCTAGACTTTTGGCAGGTAGCAGCGTTTGTGATGCGACGTGTCTGGTAATGCGATCGCAAATCCGCGCACCCGCACACCCGCACACCCGCACACCCGCACACCCGCACACCCGCACACCGGCACACCGGCACACCCGCACACCCGCGCTAACCGATATTCATCTTTGTATATTCTGAGCGACGGTATCCTATTTCGATATAGGATACTTTATCATTTGGTCAAGAATGGGAGCTCCCAACGAATAACTCTTCTGTAAGTTGACACTACATGGAAGTAATGGCACTCCCGCCTACCCCGTGGGGGATTACAGAACAGAACTGTTTTTTCGATGTGGTCCCAAATTTAAAGATTTTTGGTAGGTTTTTGGTTTTTCATTGAGCACTACATGCAGTTGAGATTGGCATTTGTAGTAAATAGTGGTACCCCTCTTCCAATGTATTAGAATGTATAATTCTGGAATAAAAATAAGTTGAGCTTACTTTTATTATTATTTAAGTGCGGCCTGTATACTGAGATCAGTATTGGATAATTTTACTAAGCGACTCACTGGGCGACTCCTTTTATCGTAGTAGTCCAAATTAGTAATAATTTAACAGATGCAGCAAGTTTTTGTAAAAATAAGCCATTTTTGGTTCTTACTTAGTTACATATGCGTATTTCATTCCTAACCCTCCTTTTTACATCACCTTATTCAAATAAAAAGTAGCCTACATTTTTAATAGTGTGTGTTAATAATACTTTATTAAGATATAATAAAATTTGGTATTCAGGTGTATACCTGATTTTATTTAAATCTGTCAAGCAGATTTTGCGTGAAACGCGAACACACAGATAAAAAGATTACGTTATAAATTATCTAATAATTACAATATAAGGGTGTACAAATTGTAGATATTTATAAAGCTATGCAGTACTATCTGTTGTCTTATTAATTAATATACATCATCAAAGAAGTGGTGCCGAACTTTCTCTCGAGAGTAAAGGAAACCCTCCTGGAAAGCCCCGAGCGACACCATTATGCCGTAGACGGCCCAGCCACGTACCTGCTTTACATACTGATCTTGCCCATCCGGAGAATGTGCACTAATTCCAAGTGATGTGCATGGACCACAGTTGTCGATAAAATTTTTTTCCAACGAGAAGAATTAAAACGAAATGATAATGTTAATAATGTATTGCTAAAATTAAATGGATAACTCACCAGGCACTATATTGTAATTTTCATAGATATTTAATTCATATTCTCTTATTAAAAAAAATACACCATATATGTTGTAAAAAGTGTTAACTTCATTCATAAGAAATTAAATGTAGAAAGTAAAAAAATATTAGTTAATGTGGTGTAGATATTCATTGTTAATTTAGTGCTAAATTATTATTTGTAGTAGTTCGCCTCACTGTTAATCGATACAATTAATTTCATCGACAGCGAAAAAACAATATCACCGTATCTAATTAGCATTTTGTTTAATTGGAACATCATTCTGAACGTTTTTGCTTAGTTAATTAAAGTTTCCGATTAACAACTAGATCATTAATATGTAAATTTGTTTTAACTGTTTACGACAACTGTAATTGTGACCCCAAAATTGATTTTTTTTAATGCGGCTGTGTTTAAGACCACACACGGGGTCCTCACTACCTTTCGTCAAGTAATTTTGTTTAATTGGAACATCATTCTGAACGTTTTTGCTTAGTTAATTAAAGTTTCCGATTAACAACTAGATCATTAATATGTAAATTTGTTTTAACTGTTTACGACAACTGTAATTGTGACCCCAAAATTGATTTTTTAATGCGGCTGTGTTTAAGACCACACACGGGGTCCTCACTACCTTTCGTCAAGTAATTTTGTTTTAATAGTGTGTGTTAATAATACTTTATTAAGATATAATAAAATTTGGTATTCAGGTGTATACCTGATTTTATTTAAATCTGTCAAGCAGATTTTGCGTGAAACGCGAACACACAGATAAAAAGATTACGTTATAAATTATCTAGTAATTACAATATAAGGGTGTACAAATTGTAGATATTTATAAAGCTATGCAGTACTATCTGTTGTCTTATTAATTAATATAATCATCAAAGAAGTGGTGCCGAACTTTCTCTCGAGAGTAAAGGAAACCCTCCTGGAAAGCCCCGAGCGACACCATTATGCCGTAGACGGCCCAGCCACGTACCTGCTTTACATACTGATCTTGCCCATCCGGAGAATGTGCACTAATTCCAAGTGATGTGCATGGACCACAGTTGTCGATAAAATTTTTTTCCAACGAGAAGAATTAAAACGAAATGATAATGTTAATAATGTATTGCTAAAATTAAATGGATAACTCACCAGGCACTATATTGTAATTTTCATAGATATTTAATTCATATTCTCTTATTAAAAAAAATACACCATATATGTTGTAAAAAGTGTTAACTTCATTCATAAGAAATTAAATGTAGAAAGTAAAAAAATATTAGTTAATGTGGTGTAGATATTCATTGTTAATTTAGTGCTAAATTATTATTTGTAGTAGTTCGCCTCACTGTTAATCGATACAATTAATTTCATCGACAGCGAAAAAACAATATCACCGTATCTAATTAGCATTTTGTTTAATTGGAACATCATTCTGAACGTTTTTGCTTAGTTAATTAAAGTTTCCGATTAACAACTAGATCATTAATATGTAAATTTGTTTTAACTGTTTACGACAACTGTAATTGTGACCCCAAAATTGATTTTTTTTAATGCGGCTGTGTTTAAGACCACACACGGGGTCCTCACTACCTTTCGTCAAGTAATTTTGTTTTTTAATTTTCGAAAAGATATGAATTTTAGATAATAAAGTGCTACAACAAAACCTCTGCAGTATTTACAATATTTATCGAAGATTTCGTCTATCATTTCAGCTTTTAATGATAATAAATTCTTATCAATAAACTACAAATTTGAATGATAGATGCCAAACGATTTGTCGACATAATTCGATTTCACAAACGAGTATCGTTAATTACGATTGGCGAAGATCGATGCAGCATTGCGGACTGGTTATTGCGGTGTGGTTAAACCAGCATGAGGTTGTCAACCATTTGGAGCAACGTATTAAATTTCATGTAAACTTTTTGTACTATTGTATTTTTAACGAATGCAAATAATTATTATAGTACAGAACAGTACATAGAGAATAACATATATTTTTGTATCAGCTAAGTAATGTAATAAATGAAAAAAAGGTATGTAGGTAGGTATAGTAAATGTAATATAGACATACTCCTATTTCTACAATTACCTATGATAATAATGGAAGGTATCCATTATTACCATAGGCATCCTTTTTTTGAATCAAAGTAAGGTTTTCAACATTTTCGAAGTTCGTAAGTACACATATTATGATCTTAATTAACAGTAAGAGCAATCACTATCGTTTTGTCAAATGCTACGCGAAGGTTGAGTACAACAAGATGATTTCTCTGGCGGTATGTCGCCACGGTGTGCGGAATTTAGATACCGCTCCGACACTCGTTCTTGTTAGGGACGTCAACGCGTGCCTCTGACAAGCACACGTTTTCACTCACCAACGACGTACGGTCGTTATGTAATACATGCACATGTATTATCTTGGTAACAATCTCAAGAATATGCACGATATTTATCTCAGTTAATTATAGAAAGTTGTCTCGAGTGAAAAGTAAATAATTTTTTACGTATAAATTTTTCGGGTATTTTAAATTGCTTTCGTTATGCTTAATTGAACTAATAACTAAAAGAATTATTGAAATATTTTCATACTTTTAAAATATAAACACTCACTCCGGTTACTTTACGCTTTTTGCGGGAGATAGAATATTACGGTTGGGGACGCCTAGTCATTAGGTTTGCTCCTGGAGATCGCCATTACATTATCAAGGGTTTTGGTCTTCATCGCATCTTATGACTGTCATGGGAATAAATGATAGTAAAGCAATTATAACATGGTGAAATTATAATTGTATTTTTTGCCTAAGACAGTCGGACGTCAACAATAACAATTATATAATATCCGTGGTAATAATTGTCTGAATGACCACCGCAGAATATTGTTCATTAAATAAGTTTGAACATCATAAATAAGATATAATGGGATAATAACGTAATTGCTGCGGCGACGTGGAGAAACTTGTCAGATATTTACATTGACCGGTAATGCACTATGAATTACCTTGTTAAGTGTTTCGCTTTATAGTAGTCAAGGTGTCATCAGGAGGTATTAAGTACATAACTTTAACTAAAACTCATTCTCATATATTCATAAAGGCTCCATGGTTGGTGTAAGCGTTTTCACTGATATTGCAAGTCACTGAAAATGATCGTGAGAAAATATTTAAACTTAAGAGTTACCAAAACGTAGTGTTGCAGCTGACATTGACTTTAGAAAGTCAGGCGAATTAAAAATTAAAAAAAATTGGCATTATGAATTAAAATGTTTTAATCTTGCACAAATTTTCCATGCTAGTCACTAAGGTAGGCATGTAAAATACTTTGAACTTGAGACCTGTCGACCTTAATGTAGGAAAACATAATTTAAAAAAATATTACGTTTCCGTTTTCAAGCTTAAACATTTCAATAATTTTTATCGTCTGGTATATGAGGTAATATTGGAACCGTCCGCATAATATATGATGTTCTTCTGTTAGTTTGGATATAGAAATAATAACCAGCAGCAATAAATGCTGTCAAGTAAATATTTTTTCTTTTTTGCTGTGTGTTACTTAACATACGGACAAGTGAGCGCAGTGCCACTACCCTCGAACTTATGATGCCGCATACCATCACCACCAGGATTGGACAGATTTCGGCACTGGACAATACATGATTTAATGTTCACAGTCAGTTTGTTTGCTAGCTAAAATGATGCACAGTGTGTTGTAGAGGTTAACATTTGCTCCCACATTATTCATTGAATTTTATTACAAATATAAATGATTTATTGCGTATATACACGTCAGGACACAAAGGCTTCTATTGTATAATTTGACAGGCATGCAACTTATGAAACAGATCAATTAAGTACCATTGACCACCCATTGTCTGTGAATCACTTGTCTCGTTAAATCGACGTGCAGTAGCAAGAAAAACAGGCTTCTGTCAAATTTATGTGTACCATTAAGCACTTGGACGCAGCATGTGAATATTCACCGTGCGGGCATTTCAACGAAACTTTAATTTGAACTGAAATGCAATCATTGTTACCGAAATTTACCGGCAAATGAGATACTTCCTCCGCGATTGCCTCATTACGAAGCGTTTTCAGGTCTAATTTAATTGGTCTTATAAATTTTATTGCACTTTCTTTGCTCTTTTATTGTGTGACATGTTATCGATTGAATGGGCTTATGTGATTTACAGACCAATTATGTCTACCTACATAATGTAGTGTAATTAAAAAAGTAAGTACGGGTCGAGATATGGAAGGGAAACTTGCGAAGTGCGAAAATAGCCTGTGAACTGGCCTCATCAATATATTTAAACACGCATCCGGTGACAATCGTACGTAACTTTAATAAGTTTAACTTTACTTTACTTTAGTAACGCATAATTCTTACGTATCTAAGTACAAAATAGACGAGAGTAGATTACCGACGCATTTAAGAAATATGATAATAAAATAGAATAAAATTATAGCAATAAATTAAAGTTACCGACAAGAAATTGTACTTTTGTTTCTTCGTACAATTACATGACTCTTTTTAATAAGCGATGCATTTTCCTTTAAAATATATTGCTTGAAGTGATAATCATTTTAAAACAAACAAGTTTAATTGACGGCGTATTTGTACGAAATCCTTATCGCCGAGATTTGTCTTTATTATCAACTATTAACTTATTCCAAATTCAAATTCCAAATTCCATGAAAAATTTCGTTTTATTTAAGAACTCATAGGCATGAGCAAGCGCCTAAGTTTTATACGATGAACAAGATGTATCAATAACTGCGTAAAGTTTTTGTTTACGCATACAATGAAACGTATACAATAAATGGCAAAACCCTGTTACTTTAATAGCTTATTCTAGTTCACACTTCTGGGGATTTACCGCAGGAGAGGCATACAATTTTTAAGATACAAATTTCATGTATTTATAAGAAATAACAAGAACTTTGTCTACAGTGAATCCCAATGTAATTTGTGTATGTAACTATAACAAATAGATATGGATACAATCCCCCTAATAATTAAAAAAATATTTAAGTTTGTATGTTTGGTTGTCTCGATTTAAATAATATTCGGCCGTTAGGTAGACTATGTCATGAAATAAAGAATTCTGTTATATATTTCAATGTATGCCATATAATTTCTATTTCGGTCAAGAGCTCCTTTTGGGGCAGAATGAAATATCACGCAAGCAGTAATTTAGTAACAGTAAATGATTCCCATGTTTCATTAGGGATTACTATAACTCCTCTCAAAATGCTAACTTACCACCTATTTCGCAAAACTGACTAACAAGAGATAGCAGTATTACTAAATTCAACAACCCGCCTGCACAGATAAAAGATTCACAGAACTCATTTTCAACTTTGCTAGTGCTCGCCAGAAAAGGCAGTTTTTGCAGTAGACTCTATAAGGCTGGAGAAGAAGAGAAAGATTAAAACATGTTTATATTATTAGTAGTAATGTCATCTGCATGTCGAAATTGTTGCAACTATAAAATTATTGGTATGTTTTCCATTAAACGACTCGGCGTTTATGTATTTACAAGAGACATATTTTGTGGCCCTACAACTGTGATGCCACATTACTTTACTTTATATCGACAATGAATGTCACTTCGGATCGGATAGAAATCTGATATCAATGAACGACAATTAAAATTTGTTGTGTAATCTGATATGTTTATCGGATGTTTTCGATACATATATCCGATGCAACGATAAGGCATCGTTGTTTTTAGACTATACTTCTCAGTTTTTTTTGTTCTACTCTTTTAACAGAAAATACGTTCTAAAGGCAGCGAGCTACCTGCATGGTTCACAAACAGGAAGATATACTTCTAAAGGTATCAGTCATATTCAATCTAAAGATTGCAAAAATACAAACAAAATCTTGGTAATTATATTACTTATTAATTGGTAACATATCTATTATGATAATTTTACTATGTTGTTGTTATGGTTGACGAGCGTGTTGGCGATCGTAGATTTATGAATCATAGATGTATGTATGAATCATGTATCTTATACTCCGCTGCCCGTCGTCGGTCTGTGTGTTTTCTGTCTAGCATTTTTTGAGATGGTTATCCCACCATCTATCGGTAGTATAATCTAAATTTTATAAGTTTTTAGTAAAAGGCACAAATTGGATCCAGTGCATTCATATTATGTATTAGAACAATTTACGAGTCTCTGAAATAATAGCTCTATCGACATACGTTACGTACGATCTGATCCTCTTAGTATTATTGTCATTGACTTGAGACGGCACTTATTTTGTAAATCCACATAATTTAGTGTGGCTACGGACAAAATGCGTAATTTAATGAAAAATATGTCATCGGTTTCTTAATCGCATAATTGACAGATCACACACAAAACTTGTTATTTTTCGGATATTCTGGCAATCAATGTTATCAGCTTGGAATCATTCCAATAACAGTATTGCACAGGCATACAATTACTTTATTTCACCATAATTATTGCATTTCATTGTTATTATTAGAGATAAGATCCGCAATCATGGAATATGTTTAGATGATTACCATATTCGGCCCCCTGTCGGAAATTTCAAATATATTCCTAATATTTAGTTTAGTTTACTTATGCGTTACCTGAGCACACTCAGGTAACGCATAAGTAAAAGTAATAAGTAAGTAAATTTTGAATTCTATTACATCGTCACCATATATCACAATGGTCTGTTAGATTTATTACCTTTTGTGTGATTGCTGCCATTTATCGTATCAAATATTTTTTTATTAAACATCATTGGATTTAAAGTTCAATTTAAGTACATGGAATTTAAGAGCAAACGATGATTACGCTGTCCTGCACCGCCGACTTGATAAGTAAATACGATTAATACACAGAATGTATCGTTCTGCAATAAACATAATAATGAAAGCAAATGTACAGATGTGTTTATGTGAAAAACTTAACAATCACGATAAGAAAGTAAAGGCAAGTATAATTAAATACGTCTACCTGTCACCAGCTAATTTTATCAATCGAATTTTAACAGCCGCTATATTCATGAAATTTTATGCGTCTCTCGATTGAAAATATATGTTGATCAATAAAAAAATTAAAGAATCCTGGTGCTTACAGTGAATCTATATTGATACTTTGTGGCATATTTCGCTTCGATTACTTTTATTTGACAATTATTAAAGGCGCAAAATTGAAAGGCAACAGTATAAAATGTTTACTTGTTATTGTTTATTTGATGTGGTTACCTATTAATGTATGTACCTTTTCTTTTTTCAGACTCAGTTTATTTTTATTTTTTTATTTATTCGTTCCGCCGTATCAGACACATCGAAACTGAGACACGGTTGGCGGCGGTCATTATAATGTATGCCTTGTAGTTATTTATATAAATATATACATATTATCTTGCTGTCTATATATATATAAATTAAATATATATATATATATGAGATGAGATTTTTCTGGTTACAAAACCCACTGCCTACCATTACTTGCCCAATTGATTGTAATAAAAATTACTAAAGCTACTGACATCAAATTTGCATAGATTTTATCTACATAGCACAACCTCTGCATAATTTTATAGAAATTATTAGATTTCGTTATTGTATCAATGACAAAGTCTTATAACCATTTAATAGTTCGAAAGATATATTAGAAAGAAATTTTAAACGATTGCAAGAAAATGTAAACAACTCTTAAGAGATTGATGTAATATGCGCAAACCGATGACGTGGACAGTGATATGGATCTGGCTTACTTTGTTACCGTATACTTGAAACGTTTGCAGGAGTCGCCAACAGTATAACCGCATCGTAAAGTTTCGAGAGTCAACGCGTTGAAGGAAAGTGAGTTTAAAAAAGTGAATAGCGTTTAAAGTGGGCGGTTTATTGGGGGGCAGAGGAATTATTTTGGAACTTTAGTGTTATGTTGAAATGCTCTGTTTACGAGCGCCGTGTTGCATAACCTCTCGGCCTGTCCACTCTCTGACTGATTACATCGCTTTTACATGAAACTTTTACTGTTCAGCAATAATGAAATATGAAATAATTGCGTCACTGCAGCACCATAACCGCAGAGCGAGTGAAATCTGATAATTAGTGTTGAATTGTAATATCGTAAAAACAGAATGATATAATTATTATTGGAGCACCTTTCGAATGTTGTTAAGCGCTGTTGTCATTTTATGTATTGTGATCGCAAATCTTCGCATTTTGGGTGATGCATATGCCTGGTAGTGGACCATTTAGAGTCCTGATCGTAATCATATAACTCTATACATAGTCTTTTTGTAAACTAGAAGTAAATGACCACATTTCAAGTCACCTACTTACATATATCATGTGTTTTAATGTACTGCGTCAAAATGCAATCAACATCTAAAATAAACAGTTGTGGAAAAGATATGTGTTATTAACACGCAAATCTCCTCTTTGTTCTAGGTAACTTTGTAGCTAACCTATTCTGCAGGCACGAATAATACAACATGGGAATGAAGATAGCCCGTAGGCATTTGTTCAGACGCTTCCTAAGACCAGCGCAGTGCTGTATAAGTAATGTGTAACAAGCGACTGCGACGACGGAAAATGCTTTGATGGCTCGTTTAGACTGCGCGTTCCATTGCTATTATTTCGTTATAGTTACATAAATTATTAAATTATTATTGTATTTATTTGAACTCCATAATTTGATTTAAAAGTTTAAATATCACATTAGGATGTGACATTCAACCGTTTGGATATATAACTTTAACAGATATGTATACTTTTGATTCTAACGCATTTAGAAATTTATATATTTTGTTTTGTCTTCAAATATATTACTGCAATTTTTTATTTTCAGGAACAATTTTCCACATAGTAATATTCAAATAATGTTTAGTGTAGGTATTCTAATTACGTTGTTTATTAAACATTTTCTTTATATTTAACATTTAGGTATATTTAATATTTGAGAAACATCATTTGGGTATCGTTTAGTAACTAGCGCATGTAACTGACATTGTCTAAACGAACAATATCGATGTATCGGGAAGCGAGCGGTGAAAGTATGCAAGCAGGGCACAAGGGACAACGGTGCTCACTACGACACTGCCCTCTGTCCACTACACTTACTATCGATAGCTTGATAGCCCAACTAGACCACTTCCTCGTTGTTCGGTCTTCCATTGTTTTGTGAAATGATAGCACATTTCTATAGCAGATTCCTATCTACTTTATTGGTTAAATAACTTAACTAATAACATCTTATTTGCAGTTTCATATTATTTTTAGATACTAATTGTTATTGAAAAAAAGTTTAAAATTTTTGACATTCTCATTTCAAACAACGCCAAAATAAAAAAATAATTGTCAGTAATTTTTATGTTGAATGACTGAAGTAGTAGTTATGATTTGTATACAACTAAATCAATATTTTTAGATGAAATAAAAAATTATCAAAACTTCAAAGGATTTGTAAAGAAGAGTGCATAGTCGATTAAGATTAATAATAATGCTGTTTCTAATCTTCCGAAAATCGAATGTTTAAAAAATAATTATTGATCCGATAACCGGATAATGAAAAAGGAAGTACTTCACCAATTCGTTGGGGTAGGAAAGTACGTCTTTTTGAACTTTTTAATTATATTGTTACCCACTTAAGATTACAATTGCTTGCAGCACTGCGGGAAGTTCAGCTGATCCAATAAACTACCTGAAACTCAAGAAAGTATTCACCGGAAGAATAAAACTGACAAATTCATTCGACTATCGGGTGAATAATAATAAATTTATCGTCCGATTTTCGCACGGATAGCCACTTCGGTATAATTACGGTTTTTGCTCAAAGAATCTATTTTATTAAATAAAATAGTTTCAAACAGTTCTGAACTTATAACATATGTACATTCACAATAAAATAGTAAATATATTATAGCCCATAAAATGATTACGGCTATTATTGAGCTCGTCGACCTTTCACAATCAATATAAAATAAATAATAAATTATATGATTAGGTTACGAGATGACATGTAAAATAGAAGCGAATCATTTAAAAAGTCATTGTTTATCGTTCATGAATAGGAATGAGATTGTTATTGGAATGTTATTTGGCTGGTTTAATTTATTACACGAAACCGATGCTCGTTTGTTAAACATTCTATATTTTAACGATCATCTTTTTTATTTGATATCAGTCGGCTTCTTGTATTTATAATATAGAAGACTATAAACTGTTATAAAATATAACAAAACGCGTGTACTTATATACGTGTACTTAGGTACGTAAGACGTTATACTTCTTTAGCGTAACTAAACAAATAAAAATAATACATACCGATAGAACCTCAAATTTTTAAGCCCACTTAAAATAGTTTATTACGTAAAAACCATTTGTCATCTCGAATACTCACAATAAAATGACATTCACCACCATATATAATTTAAAATCACACACAAATACACATGTATATTATGTATGAATATATTTTTTTTATTTAAGAACCATTTAGAAACCAACTTCAACCTGTTATTTTTAGTTGTCGACGCGCGCGCATCGTAATAATTCACTCTCATCATTTTTCCCAAATGTGCCTAAAGAAGTATAACTTCAAAAATAACTTGATATTTTATATGTGATGCGCATTAACTTAGTAGTCCCACAACTGGGCCCACTGCTGGGAAAAGGCCACCTTCTGAAATATCTGAGAGGAGTTTGGAGCCGGGAAGGGCCTGCTACGCTGCTCCTTCACATATTTTCTCGAAAGAATATTCTTTTTTACGCTAAAGAAGTAACCTCTTACTTGCGTACATAAGTACACCCACACATACTTTTTTAATTTTTTATCAGGCATGCAGGTTTCCTCACGATGTTTTCCTTCACCGCCGAGCACGTGGTAATTAGGGACTTAAAATTGCTATTAAAAATTTAATTTAATAGTGCTGGCATCTGGGACCAAACCATAGGTCACTCGCGTTCTATGAAACCTAAGTGCGCGCCCTGACCACTAGGCTACCACGACTCTTTTGTTTTGGTAAATTTGTCATTAAATATTAACAAGTATTAACAGTTTCAAATTTGTAGTTACAGTTAGCTCGGAGAGGGTCCACATTTTCTCGTTCGAAACGAGCATTAGTTGTAATTCGATATGCTTCGTAGCCGGACGCTTTGCGATGTTTATAGCGAACAGGCGCACGCGAATTAACGAGCTGGCGTGCTAATGAAGTGGACTTGAACGCGATCCAGCTATAAGAAGAAAGTAATGCTAACATTATGTGCTCTTAAATGCACTATTGTAATTTACACTATACCTTTTAATCGAATGCTATCGGAAATATATTTGCAAGTACTTTAGCAGCGATTCAATTCCAGTTTTTAACAATTGGCTACATGGTCTAATTTAAACATGCCAAACAACGTACTATTTAATATAATTTAAAGTAGTTTTCTTACAAAATTATGGCTTTAACATTAATCTAATTTAAAACCTAAACTAAACTTTTAGATAAAGATGTTTAATAACTGTCTTCTTTGATACAGAACTATAAGTAAAATAATAATATAAATGTATCGCGTTCTGATTTATATTTTATATTAGTTATCTTTACTTTTCGTGATTAAATAGGTGACCATAGAGCATCACACAATGCATCGAACTGTATAAACTTCTATAGCTGTTTTTTTTTTCATTTATGAAATGTGATACTTGAAATGTAACGTCCCATACATAATTTTAATATTTTTTATCTGCAACTAAAATCATGCAGTAGATTAACAAATTGCAATTAAAAATATTAGTAGAGCTAGCACCGGGAATCGAATTTAAGCTTGCCCCCGCCTTCGGCACACAAAGTAGTTATTGCAAGCAATCTAATTGTTAAAACTAACTGTAATAAGCAGTAACACACAATGAATGCAAGTGATATTTTAAATTTTGACAATGACGTCACTAGTTTTACTTTTGGCTCGGACTTGATATATTCTAGATACAGGAAATAAAATTGATAAAATACATAAGAGTAAATAAGATAACAACCTAAAAGGACTCCACTGCTGAATTCACGTTTGATAGGCCTTTGAAGCTGGTGGCAGTCATGTCGTAAAAAGGCGTTATTATTTTTACACAAGTAGGTTTTTTTTTTTTTTTTTATAGAAGAAGGGGGCAAACGAGCGTGCGGCTCACCTGATGGTAAGTGATCACCGACGCCCACGAACATCCACAACACCAGAGGAGCTACAAATGCGCTGCCGGCCTTTAAGGAAGGAATAAGCTCTTTTCTTGAAGGTCCCTAAGTCGTAACTGTTCGGAAATACTGCTGGCGACAGCTGATTCCACAAAATCGAAGTGCGTGGCAGAAAACTTCGATTAAAACGCACTGTGGTGGAATGCCAACCATCTAGGTGGTATCGATGGAACTTCGCATTCTGTCGCGATGTACGATGGTGAAACTCAGCAGCTGGGATCAATCCGAAAAGTTCCTCAGAACATTCCCCGTGGAAAATTTTGTAAAAAATGCAAAGAGAAGCAACATCTCTTCGCAAGGCCAAAGGATCAAGCCGATCAGAGAGAGCTTGGTCGCCGACAATTCGAGCCGCTCGACGTTGGATGCGGTCAAATGGAAGGAGTTGGTACTGGGGTGCCCCTGCCCAGAGATGAGAGCAGTATTCCATGTGGGGCCGAACTTGCGCCTTATAAAGTTGCAAACGGTGGACCGGCATGAAATACTGTCCCGCTCTACAGAGCACACCAAGCTTTTTGGAGGCCAATTTGGCCTTTCCTCAAGTGACCACGGAACTGAACGTCGCTTGATATGTCAACACCAAGGATTCTGATACTGGCTGAGCCAATAAGGGAATGTTCTCAAAAAGAGGAGAAACGACAAAGGGATTCTTTTTAGCGGTGAACGCGCAAACCTGTGTCTTTTTGGGGTTGAATAGAACCAAATTACGTCGACCCCAATCCGAGACTTTGAATAACAAGGTCTCGACTTCAGACACAAGTTTGTTCCGGCACTCGTCGACGTGTTCCCGAGAAATATTCGCACGGCCTGTATATAGGGCATCACCCGTGCTGTCATCTGCATAGCAATGAATGCCACTGATTTGTAGCATGTCGTTGATATGCAGAAGGAACAGAGTGGGAGATAGTACACAGCCTTGTGGAACACCATCATTCACGGGTTTGGGGTCCGAGCATGCACCGTCGACAACAACCTTGATGCTCCGATCCGTGAGGAAGCTGGTGACCCAGTTGCACAATCTCTCAGGAACCCCGTAAGATGAAAGCTTTGAAAGAAGCGCTTTATGCCAAACCCTATCAAATGCTTTCGCTACGTCCAGACTAACCGCCAAAGCCTCCCCCTTAGACTCAACTGCTTCCTTATGACCCTTTTATTTACCGCCGAGTTGATAATAAATAAAAAATAAACACAGTGTAAGCTAATACTATGTATAACAAGACATTAACACTTTCTTTAACTAATTAAGTTATGTTATGTTTCAGTATAATAAAATAATAATTATTGTAAATTTTGATAAAAAAGTATAATATTAAATGCAGAGGTAATATTCAATGTTAGCAAAATGTATTTAAAGCTCCAGCGTGGTTTTGATCCATAGAAAATTAGTGTCTGAGTTTGAACTCAGTACTTTAATTAAAAAAGATAACATATGTTTTACAGAAGGTCATATAGAACCTTATTTAAGCGTTGAAATTATTATTAAGTACCAAGTTCATCTCATTTACATATCTGTTTCAAACATAAGACGTGTATATATACTCATTAAAATCCCCTTCGGACTTCGCGTCGATTTGCTTGAGATTATTAAGGAAATCTTTGAAGCACCGAAATATAGTCGGCTACTTATTATTTCTCAATTTCTCACATCGAGATAAAGTGTGAATGCTTTTCACTCTCGACGACGTGCGGTGTGTTGATCGGGATGATAAATGTATCTCCTCCGGATGCACAAGGGACGGTATTAAGAGGTTTTATGCACAAAGAATTTGATTTATTACTTCATCGGGCATACTTCTTTGATTATATTTTTGGGTCACCGGTGGCACACCCACTCACGATCGGCCTGAAGCCACTCAATGAAGCCATCGCATTCAATATGTACATAAATCATTTCTTCGACGTAAGAAAAACTATATTTGAAATATTAAAGGGTGCGTAATGTTCGATGGTACAGTAAGTTAGTGTTGGTGTCGGTTTTGAACTTATATTTGACATTAATAACATGTCTCAGTACTAGTCGTCGACATCTGCGATGAATGTGCATGAAAATTTTTCGAGCTTTAAGGAAAACTAGCCCTGTAAAATTTTCTCTTAATTATTGTATTGAATCATTTATAAACAACCACTTAGACCCGAAACATTTATTAAATGTCATAAAATACTTCATGACGTGTGTTATGTCTATATATAATCCTAACCTTAAGCGCCGCAGTCTAGGAATCCAAAAACGAAAGAATTTTTTTATTTATATTTCTCGTTTAAATTTATGTACGCGTAAGGTTTTTTTTTTAATGCAGTACAAATGAAGGACCACATATTGTCACCGTTATAAGATTGGGGATGTAAAATTTCTTTCAATATTACGTAAAAGTCATATAATTTAATTATATAACATTATACATAAGAGAATTATAACAGCAAATAACTGAAAGAATTTAGTTACATTTACCAAAAATATAATATCTATCAACTGTCCAAGCGATATTTGCAAAGTTAAATAGAATATGGGTTAATAATTGTTCCTGGTATTTACTTGGTTGTTGACCGCTTTCATTTGCCAATAATGACCTTTACCGAGAAGCCGCCGCCCACTGAGATGAAAGGTTTAGCACGAGCGGGAACACGAGCGAAACTGTTTCAAATCGATACCGATCTGTCCTACTAGGCAATAAGTTTTTAGTTATACAGGACGTAAAACTGCTTTACGTTGCTTAAAGTTGCTAATATTCACAGCATTAGCACCCACGCCTATCACTCATAGGGATAAGCAGATATTATGGATTTCCGTATAGAACGATTTAATGCAGCCAAATAAACAAACTAGTCTTCAGTACTGGTACATTAGTTTTTTTTGCAACAATCTGTTTGTTGTACTTTAAATCATACCCGTCAGATATTATGGCGTGAAGTCATGTCATATATCACAATCAGCAAAATAATAATATAGTCGGTGTTTAGAATCGTCATACTGATTTTTGTGGTCTAAGTGCAAAGAGCGAGCGGGAAACAGTTAAAATTTATATTTATGCACAACATACAAACATAAACATTCTTTCTAGGAAAATGGTAATTCTCAAACGCATAATGGTTGTTGTAATTCTTTCAAACGTTTCCTTATGAGTCTTGTCCTCATTATGCATGCAATTTAAAAAAAATACAAAATGTTAATCATTTCCTATAATTTATGTGATTTAAGTTTTTTGGGTAACAGAAATATGTTCCTTTTATTACCCTAGTAATATATTTTTGTTAATTTGCTGTGAATTTTTGTTTTTAGTCGACAATTTTTTTTTCTTTTCCGTAACCATGTATGTTGTTTTAAGGTTAGTACAGCCTGTGGGAGTCTTGTTCACAAATTGGAAGAGAGTTGAGATTTGCTTATTCCGTATATGCTTATTGGCTTGTAAAGATAGTTGGACTTTGTGCCACTCGAGTCACTATTACGTAATACTATTTAGTATAATTTTGCACAAAAATGGTGATGCACTTGCTGATTCTACCCGTATAAATAGTGCATATCTAGAAGGTATTTAGAACACATCTATTACTCGTAAACGTGTTATTGGTATTCTATACAAAATAATAAATTATAGGGAATATTAATAAAGAGTGTTAACGTCAAAAATTGTAAAGATTTAGTCGCTAGTTCAATTTAATAAAAGACAAAATGACGAACTTTCAACTCTTTTTCACCGCTTACTGTTATCATATGTGCCATATCACTGTAAACTATGTTCACATCGGCCGCATAACTTACAGAACAGTAAATCATGGTTGCGGTCTAAGCTGAAACTGATGCGGCACTACATCAATGCGGTAAACGTCTTAGTGTCCACCGGAACGCTTATTTTATTATCGTCTAGCATTTCATTGCGTGCTGGTCCTGTTAGGTATGATCGTGCGCGTGCTCTTTAACAGACCTTGTCTAGTGTAAGTGATGAGTATCAATTGCTATTAAGGTTTTGTTATTTATAGAAGTGGGTAATATTGTCGATTTAAAAAGCATATGGCTAATTTCTGGTATATTTTGCGTATAATACAACATAACTCTTGTATCATCATCATCATTACCACCTATGCCAAGTCCGTTGCTAAGCAAAAGCCAATGATTGCCACAAACACCATTCTGAGGCACCTACATCCATTTTCTTCCCCCAACACTGTGCTGGTCTTATACAATTAATTACAATTTTTATTTGTTTATTTATTTGAACTTTCATGCATGGAGTGGCACATATACTGCCAAATTTTGTTTCGAAAGATGTTCAACGACCTTTCAGGTATACATTCATAGAGAATTCATTTTAAACTTTTCTTAATGTTAGTTTTAAATATGAAAAGATAATTATTTTTATTCTACTTCACTACCCGTTTGAAATCGAAAAGAATACACAATATTGATACTAATATTGCATTTCATTACAAATCTTGTATATATCTTAGAAGTATACATACGAGTATATATAATACATTTTTTTAATTTTCATAACATGATCACGATTACTTACCCGTGATTATGTCACGAACCTAGAACCTAGAAAGCGAGGTGAGTATGGCAAAATTATCACATTGGGAGGTTGGTATGTCCTATGGTCTATTAGTAGATGCATCTAATACTTGTATAACCGAAGATTCATACTATTCATAACTTATTGGCTAGAGCCGTATACAGACTTACTGTTATGATACGATATTAAGATTACTCGCAGTTTACTACATATTACTACACCAGCCTATCTTGGTCCGCTGTTGAACATAAGCTTTCTTGGGAAAGCACCAGTAAAACTGGAAAAAGGAGCGCAATGTAGGATTTGCCTTCGGCAAATTCGATTACATATTCAGTCATCATACGGATGTCAAAGCCTCATTTGTTTACTAGCACGGTTCACCACGTGCGGGTGAAGTGGGCCTTTGAAGAAAGTGTTGGTAATACTACGCAGATTCGCATTCGCATTTGCTAAAATTCGACTATTTGCTAGTTATCTACGTTAATCCTATGTTTCTACTAAGTAGTGTTCATGAGCGAGTAATTTAAGTACGGCGGCGGAATGACACCGGTTCTTATGTTTAACATTCCTATTTTATTACACAAACACTCGAAACTCGTCAGCAAACTTAATAGCTATATTACTTTTGCTCATATATCACTTTGCCAACCGTCAGCGTGAGCGGACGCCCGTAGGCTAAATTCTTAATTACTCGGCTTCTTCAGTGTACATTAGTAATATTTATTAGTCTGTTTCGGTTAAGAATCAGAACACGATTGAAATCTGTATCTACGCAACATCTAAACGTTGCACTGTTTCGAATGTATTTTTTTTAATTCATATTTTTACTTTGAGTTACATCCTTGCATATTCACTAGATGCATGTAAGATATATTTAAATTTATTGAGCGTTGTGCGTATTCATATAATTTAAATGTTCATTCATTTATTTATTGTATCTTTTCTTTAAATTTATTGTTTATTTTAACATATTATACAATTAAATCAGACCAATATATAAATTTAAATGTTGATGTCTATCTAAGTAGCTAAAACAGATTTTCGTGAATAGATAATAAATAAATTGAGTGGCATATGAATAGCGTGTTACGTTAAAAGTCATTAAAGATTGTAAGACAGGCTATTCTGCAAATTTAAGTTACGCAAAGTTAAAATATTTTTGATTTAATTTCGATCATTTTCGAGTCTCATTAATAAGATGGATTATGAATAAAAGAATGAATGAAGTGGATATTTGGCTTAGTCGACTCTTACCAAACTCACGGTAAGAAGCGGAGTGATCGATTTTGTAACGATTCTACCAGAAGTCTTTTAATTAAGATTCGTCGTTAATCCTCCCGTAATACATAGTTTGGTCAGAATTTAATGGATTCAGTCGACTAAGGAATGGGTTTCACAAAAGGTAACTAATGGTAAAAATATTTTTATTATATATATATTGCACACTGTTGACGTGTTTAAAGAATATGGATAGACATACAACCTGTAACGTTTTGACATTGTACTATTGTGATACTAAAATCTAATACACAAATTTTTGTTAAAAATTGGGTGTTCTTTCTAAACAGTCGTAATAATGACATCTCTGCCTATCCCGAAGAATAAGGGGCGTGCGCTTGTATTTTTATTGTTTTGCTATTGGATATGTATATTATGGCGATTGTTACTCAAGATTTCAATTATTATTATTTTAAATTTTTTTAAACTGGATTTTTTCTGTAATTCCGACGAAAGTTTACTAGCGATTCTAACATATATTGTTGGTTTTGTGTTAGAATCGAATTTTATTGAATTTTTTCATTGTTTTTTATATTTTAAGTTTACGTAGCAGAATCTACCATCAGACCATTAGCGGCGCGTGCGGTGCGCGTGCGTCGATGCGCTATTAAATTTGAAACAGTGTACGTAACACTCACCGATATGATGAATTTTAACTCTATTGAATCGTATGAAACAAATGAAATATTATATAGAAAATCAAACAAATAGAATATTATCAAAACATTACGAGAGACTTAGTAAAGTGTAATATTCCAGGTATGCTACGGATGCTAATATAGCCTTAAAGATTAGTAAGCTGACCTATCAATGGTCATATTTTACGAGAAGTCAAAGCTCATAGGAAAGAAAAGTTCCCGAGTGGTACCCTTATAGTGCACAAAGTACAAGAGCATAAGGACATAGTATGATGACCCAAGAGACCATAGTAGAGCCAAGCGGCGGCTTTTGCTGCTGCTCGAATAGGCGGGCTCGACCAAATTGGTATCACGGCCTTGCAGGATACCGGCGAAGTAGAGGTAACATGTGTTTCTGCGTTTTGTTCGGTGAGTGAGGTAACCGGAAGCCCACTCCCCCTCCCCATCCCTTTCCTCATCCTTCCTCCCATCTCCCGAATGCCCTTAAAGGCTGGCAACGCACCTGCAGCTCCTCTGGTGTTGCAGATGTACGTGGGCGACGGTAATCACTTAGCATCTGGTGAACCGCTTGCTCGTTTGCCGCCTTTCCCATACAAAAGAAAATCCCTGCGTTAGGTGGAAAAATAAACCGTTAAAGTCTGAGGGCAGTCGATAAATGTAAGCGGCTCATGCTGATTGGAGTTCTTCAGCGATGTTGTATGTGACCTTCCAATTCTTTAATTACATTCAATCTATTAACGATACTCGTAATAGCGATACAACAAAAATAAACATCAGCTCGCGCACAGATCTAAGCTAAAATTATCCAATCACAATCGATACGGCGGTGTAATTTAGCGAGTGTTTTCAGCGTACGCGCGCCGTCCCGCCCACGCGACACAACACTATCAATCACTCAGTGGGCCATTCTTTACCACATGACATTCTAATGCCTCTTATGTTTCGCAACGCAGGGTTAACATTTGACCGTCTGGACAGAGGCATTGTCTTTGATTATCTTTCCAGTGAGATTAGGTCATGATCGATACAGTCTTTGTTTTTTATTATATCTTCTTGTTACATGCTTTGCTTTTATATTATTAATTATTCTGGTTAAAGATGAACGAATCGTTGTGTTGTGATGACTTTTTTTTAATAAATATAAGTGTCAATCAATTTTGCAGAACTTTATATGTGTGAATATATTCATAGCGATATGAAAACAATGTTTTTTTTTATTATTTCTCAAACATGCAGGTTTCCTTACGATGTTTTCCTTTCCATCGCTGAGCATGTATTAAATACAGACCTTAAAATTGCGATTAACATTTTAATGGTGCAGGCACCGGGGTCGAACCCAGGTCACTCGCGCTCAAAGCAACTCAAGCAAGTGCCCTAACCACTAGGCAACCACGGCTCTGATAATCACGGCATTGGCATCACGAGCCAATAAATAAATATTGCAACAATAAAGTAATGCTGGGATCTTGATATTTGAAGCTGGGATGTCGGGATATATGTATGTAAATTGAGGTGAATTTTCGTAACGTACCGGCGCCGGAGACCGATTCATCATAGAAATGTGGACGGATCTACCCACGCAGTGCATTAATGTAGAAATTTAACATGTTAGGGCATATCAAGATATTTGTGTCCTAAGTAAATAGCTGAAAATAAATCTTGTGCAGATTTTTTTTTATTTATTATTAACCATGTGATAACATTGTTAAAATTTGCCAACTTCCTTCATCCGGTGGGTGTCGTAAAAGGAGACTATGAAAGAACTAAGAAGCAAACCCGGCAACGGAAACAGGTTCAAGATGCATTGACGACCTGCAAAGTGTTGCGGGATGTCGATGGATGCTCAGGACCGTGCCTTTTGGGAATCTTAGGGGCAGAATGCATAGCAGGAGTGAGTGCATTTTCTATCTTTAAGAAAATATATCTATCAGGATATAAGGATATCTCAAAAGGAGTTGTAAATCGAATATAATTCCTTCTTCTCCTCTTCTACTAAAGCTGAATCTTACATCTTTAGTATGGCGCCTGTTCAGTCGATGCTGCTTTACTCCGCATTAATACGATCTAACGCATTTGAACGAACAGTTTATCGCGCGATAAATGTGTATTTGTTCAATCTAATTTATTCCCTACAACGATAAGATTTAAAATGTCCCGGCATGTATAGGGCTTGTTTGAATAAAATGTTTGTAAACGGGTATTTTGTAGTATAATTGAATACTCGTTCTAGTTGCTTTATTTCCTGCATTCAATACAGAATTTCTAGACAGTATACTATTTGGCAGTAATTTAAAATTGACTGTTGAAATCGGTCTCCTATATTTATTGCAAGTCAAGCAGTTCTATATTTGAAGTATAAAATAGTTATATTTATTGATGACGACTTTATCGCAAATATTTATGAATGACTACTCAGCGATAAATACGCCAAGAAATTCTAAAATAATTTTATGTGCTACGAACTGAACTGCCTATAATACTGTCAGACATGCTTGCAAAATTTCCGTACATGGACGGTACATTACGAGAGCCTTCGTTCGAACTTGTGTAGGTCTAATTTTTAAACTTTTGCATCGCAAATATGCAAGTAGGGGGAGAATACGAAAAGAGGGCGGGAGAGGGAGGGAAGTTTGCCTCCGGTTACTTCACTCACCGAACGAAACGCAGAAGCACAAGATGCTTCTACTTCACGCCGGTATTCTGCGAAGCCTCTGTAATACCCCGGTTGAAAAAGCCTATTCTAACAGCAGCAAAAGCCGCCGCATGGTTCTACCATGTACAAAAATCGATTAATTGTAATGGAGAAGTAAAATAGCCAAAGGCCTCCTCTATATACAAAATAAAATCTAAAAAAAAAAAAATAATTCAGAGGGTTTAATAATTTGTAATACATAAATAATGATTTAATCAATATTTTATGAATGCATTTTTAATATTTCGGTTCAGTACTTTTACAATTTTGCCTAATTGGATTTCGATTAAACCCATAATATAATTTAAGGTTCCTGTTTATAGGCATCTTTAGAAATGTGGTCTGTTATACTTTAGTTGTAATAACGAGAAACTAATGTTGGACCGTGAAATGAAGTGCGATTGCTGAAGGCGCTTCGCGGCTTCGCTTTGTGCAAATACTATCTCCGGGTCCACGCCCATGGGCAATGCGGTTTATGGTTGATACGTAACGGCACAAAAGCCAGTTTTTGTTTTGATAAATTCATATATTTCGTTTCTGCGTAACGGGATCTAGGTGAGAATGAATCTCGCTATCTCCTCTACTCAATTGTTGTTGTTAGCAATGGTTTAAATTTAAGAAGGATGATTTTAGTTAAATTAATTTCATTGTATTATAAAAAATAGGAAAAAAAAAATATGTACAATATATTTAGGATCAGCGAGCTGAAGTGGCAATAGGCTGGTCACATAGCTTGCAAAACTATCAACCGTTGGGGAAAAAAGGTTCTCGAGTGGCCACGTACAGGTAAACGCAGTGTGGGACGACCTCTCTCAAGATGGAGTGATGACGATGTTGATATTTACATTAAAGAAAGTATTCTTTTGATCTCTTATAACATAGTAAAAGCAAAGCACGAGCAGCAGTCGCGGCAGCGGTAAAATAGCTCACAACTGGACAAAAGCTTACTCTTAATGTTTGAGAGAGTTTTGGGGCTGGGCACGGTTCGAAAAAAACATAAATGTTGAGTACATATTATTTGTTAGCACTAGATAGTTATTGTGTACCTAGACAAAAAACTTATGATCTGTATATAGTTATCTACCCGTTTTGAATATGAAACGTCGATACAGTTAACTAGAAAATCTTATACTTCGCAAGTTAGGTCGAAAGTTTTGTAGAACATTATTCAGCATATACAGCTAATCAAAAATTTATAACAAGGAAATAAAATTCGTTATCACTATTGTCTATTAGCAAAATTAGCAATTTGAAAAGTACTATGATACTGTAAGCAGTTATAAACATGATCGATACAGAAAATATTTAGTTATTATAAAACTTGTAGCTCCAGGTGCGTATCAAACGTTCAGTGAAAACTTACAAACAACCGCCTATTAAGAGCCTCCGGCGTCGCAGGCGCAATAGCCAACAATTTCACCCTGATTCCTATCATCAGAGCGTCGATGCCCCTCTAGAAAATGTGGGAAAATTTTCACTACCCAACGAGACCTAGTAATTTGATAAGACGAATCATCGTCCAGCTGTCCGATCGAAAACGACAGTATCCGTTTGAGCGATGCGACCGGTCGACGAGAAAACTCGATCGGTGAGGGAAAAGTTGGCCGACCGACCACTTGATCTGACCACACGGACTACCCCCTTTAAGATAACACTAGGTTCTCTGACTTTATATTAATATTTGTGCCGTGCTACGTTTAACCTGACAGGTTATATAAATGTTACATAGTTTTTTAAGCGAATCGTGTTGACATTTTATGTCTGGTATAAAGTTAATCGATAATTTCATAGTGAGAGCAAATAAAAGAGACAACCTATTTTTACGTAATAAATGAAGGTTATGAAATTAATCACATGATAATTAACATTCCACGTTAATTACAATAAATTTGCGTGTTATTTCGATATGCCTTAGTGACAATTCAAGCAGCTTTATAGTAATTTACTAAGAAATTTAATATTTCCGATAAAAATAAAACATGAAAATCTACATCGATGGAGCGGTGGTACCCTAGTGCGCTCGCTTTAGTTTCATATAGCGCGATTGACCTGGGTACGATCTCCGGTACTGGCACCACAATAATTGTTAATAGTAATTTTAAGTGCTGAGTTTACCACGTGCTCGGTGGTGAAGGAAAAATCGTGAGGGAATCTGCATATTTGAGAAATAATAAAAAAAATTTTTCGAGGCCATGTGAAGTCCGCCAACCCGCATTGGAGCAGCGATGCGAACCCTTCCCAGCTCCAAAAAACCCTCTCAGATATTTAAGGAGGAGGCATTTTCCCAACAGTGGTCATTTAAAGGCTAATAATAATATTTTTTTGTCGTCTTTTCTTTGTTCGTATGTTAAATTTTTTTAATTGTCATTCATTAGATATCAACGGGTTTCTATTTGAAAGCAGTTTATTCTAAATGATTGAAGGGTAACACACATTTCTTCTTGTTTATCAGTCAGTCAATACACTGCTGGATATAAGCCTTTCTGAAACTTAAATGTGTCAACAAAACTAGCATACCATGCATGGAATCCATACTCACAACTCTGGGCAAGTGGGTTGGTGGTATTAATCACTAGTCTCTGATATTTGGGTTCGGTAAATTCGCATGTATATATTATCTAGTGTAAGCCGTAGATAAGGACTTACTTTACATGTTTTATATTTGTATATTAACGTTATCTCGCGCACTTTCTCTAAAATTGTGATTACATATTTCTCAATATATTATATGTTAAATTGGATCTCTAGTCCCAAACTAGTATTCCCTGAATTATTGATATACTTACATAGATAAATAATCATGTATCCATGCGCCATCCATGACTCCGCTACTATTGTTTAAATACGCCGTACAAATGTTTGTCCCTGGCGGGATTCCAACCCCCAACCCTCAGCTTCGAAGGCAGAGTCACTGCCAATTATCGAGCTGTGGTAGAATTCTATTTATTCGTCTCATAGAATATTCGGTAGAAAATTTAAAGAAAAAAGAAAAACTTTAACTCAAATTCAACTCGATGACTATGACGTGATATCTAATCATAAGATTATATCTTCCCAAGAATCCAATGATTGTGTTGGTAACGTAATTCACCTTACTACACTTCCTTGGAACTGATTACCCTAAGTAAATATAGTAGAAAAGCATTTAATATTACAGCTTTCAAAAGATTTTTCCACTTTTTAAAACCTTCTTTTGCCAATTAGTAACTCAATATTAGTCTTTTATTGCAAAACTTATTATTCGATTGAATTGTCAGCTACATATAATAATATTCTCCATATCTGAGTTGAATAAGAGTAAAAATTAGCAGCCTGGAAATGCCCACAGCTCCTGAGGGCTTAGGCCTCATTCTCAAATATCTGAGAGGGTTTTGGAGCCGGGAAGGGTCCGCACGTTCCTCCAATACGGGTTGACGGACTTCACATGTCCTCGAAATAATATTTCTCAGATATGCAGGTTTCCTCACGATGTTTTCCTTCACCGCCGAGCACGTGGTAATTTCAGCATTTGAAGTCGTTATTAACAATTTTAGTGGTGCCGGGATCGAACCCAGGTCAATCGCGCCCTATGAAATTAAAGCGTGTCTGAGCACGTCTCTGACCACTAGGCTAGAGTGAAATAAGAGAGAATACTAGAAATTAAAAAAGTCAAGTATTCTTCCATTACGTAAAGTATTTCTCACGTAAAATTTTTGTTGACTTCAAACTTTTTATTAAGTTTTTTTTATTATAATGCTCCTGACGGCTAAGGTAATCTTTACATGACTTCATGAGCCATCCAGCAAAATTATTGCAGTTATGTAGTAGTCAGTCTAAAATATTACGAAAACCAGTGTTAATGTGTGACCTACTAAGTGGGTCGGCCACGACTACGGTTCCGAATGTTATGCAGACGTAACCCCGCACATACTTTGTACGTAACAACGGTGTCAGATACTAAAATGAAGTGTCACTTTAATTACTCTAGAGCGCTTTGAAGTGGCTATTTTGTGCGGCCAAGTCAAAGGTGGTCCGAGTGCGGTCTTTCTCACGCATGATTCTAAGAAGCGTCGGATTAAAGTCATCATTGTCTCGACATGTCCATGTCACGTTTAGAAATGTCAATGGTGTTAACTGGTTCGCGTTCCATAACACAACAAAAAACTGTACTCACTTACGTGACTTACAGAGATTGCAGTTAATTTGCCAAAATATATTTAATGAGCAGTATCGATATGAGATATTTTAACGGTTATTACTTACTTCGCTTTATGCATTGCGATGTTTACCACTTAATAAAAAAATAAATAAAAAAATATAATGCTTCTAGTTACCGTAAAAGAGGTTTTATAACAAATTGTAGTTTTTATTGCTGTAATTTACAACATTGACTAAAGATGAAATCGTAAAAGAGAACAGTTGCTCGGAGCGAAACGTTTTATGCGAAATCCGATATCGGGAGCGTCAATGACCTCATTCGGACGGCATCGGAAGTGGTTGCGGCTTCTTTGAGCTAAAGGTTTAATTTCTTAATCCTAATTGAATTTGTTTGTTCCGAGTGAGACCCCGATTAAGCAAGATGTTGCCGGCGGCTACGCGATGCTCAATTGTTAGTAAGTGCAGTTTTCTAAGAAAGTAGTAACCGACGAAGGCTGAAAGCACCTATGAATGTAATCATTTTTGATTAAGAAATAAAATATGATGTTTAGATCAAAAAATGGTAATAAAGTTGCTGATTATATTACTTTGTTAATTGATTATTACTGAAAGTATCATTATTTACGGGTTTTATTTTCATTTCCCTAATTGTGTTTACTGTTTCGTCTGATGTACAGCTTACGCGATCGGATCGCAAGAACGGTCCGATCCAGTACAAGAGACACTGATACAATACAACAAAACCCAAAGACTGTATATCCCAAGATCTATAACTAAAAAAATAAGTGCAATAAACCATAGCGTTAATAAAATATGAGAAAAAACAAATGCGTAACCAATATTTTCATATTTCGAGGTAGCTCAAGAATCCGCATACTTTTCAGTCGCATTTTTTTGCGACTTACAATTTATGTATTGCAATAATATAAATTCTTGTGTTATGTTGAGGGATAAATTATTACTTATCAGTATCTAGTATCATACTAAACCTTTCACAATTTTGTATCTAATAAGTTGTTAATATTAATAGTATTTGAAATCATTTACGGACTGTAGAATATTTTTCATTATCCGCCTTCAGGCAGTCTATTGCTGGATATTGCCCAATCCATGGATGGAAGTATCACGATTGGTAGACGAATTTGAGATCGCTATACATTTTAAATACGATACCTCTTACACTATTGGACCTGATTTATCAATCTATTTTAGTAGCATTGAAATAGTTGGTTACTATTGTAATATGTAATGGGTAATATTTGCCGTGATAGCTACATAAACATCTGTCACCAATTTTCTTTTCGTGAGTGTCGTAAGAGGCGATTAAAAGAAAATCCTTGAAAATCTTACGTCAGTCTCCAGGAGCAAACCCACCACGTTCTTTTTACAATGAGGTGAAAAGTGTGTCACAAGCGTAAGTGCTTATATAGACATATAAAACTTTAATAAATAAGCCAAAAGTAAATTAATATCGTATTTTCTTTCGATTCACTAGTTAATGATATATAAATTTAACGGAAACTCCACATACGTTTTTTAAATCTTATCTATGATCAAGGATAGATTGAGTATTGTAACCCGTCATCGGTACTAGCTCATGTTATGTACTTTTACAAACATTTTGTAGTTTTATAAATTTAATTCATGTATTATTCACAACGGCATTATTAAACCTAAAACTATGTTATCTCGTAAGTTGTCTCAATAAGGATATAGAACGAAACCTCCAAATCTGTTAGTGTAAAATTATATATACCACTTTCGTTATCTCATTAAATATTTTAAATTTTATGACATTTTTGAATCGGAATGTTCTTTATTTTGCCTTTTTATTATTTTAAGATAAGTATGTTGAAGTAATTTAGCAATTTTACGTGTTTTTTTTTACATTGCATTACTTGAATAATGTATATTATAAATAATGAGAACTTCAGGCACGATAAAGTAACTTTTAATACGTTGTAAATATTTTTTGAGTGTTTGTGGTATTCATTGGATATATATAGAATATATCGATGAATATACAATTATAATCAGCTTTAAAACCTACGATCACAGCGTCTGTGAGGCGACCGCAAGGGCCGAACGTGTCGTCACTGCCTGCGACATCGACGAGGCGAAAGCGAATCGATCGAATCTTTTATCAATACTATGCGTGACCGAGGCCATTGTTAGGAAAGCGAAAATGGGACAAGCTGAAGTTGTACGAAAAATCGAAGAATAACGCCGGTAACGTGCTTCACTGGAGCCTCTATACCTTTTTGTCTTTGTTCGTTGTGACTTCACGACGGTAGTCGCGTGCCACTTTATACACCGATCGCAGTCACGACTACCCATCGCACGGCCACCCTATTTCGTAAATATAACCGTCGATTCGCTCTTTTACTTTGTAATTGGAAGAAGCGAGTGGACCACTTCGCGGGCGTTAAAAGCATTAGATTAGGCGAGGTGAATTGCGGTGCAAGCGTGTCTCCTAATAGCGCTAATCAGTTTGGGAATGGCGTCGCTATGTGGAATCTCTGTCGTAGAGACAAGCAGTTTGAACTCGAGACCTTTCCGATCCAACATTTTACAATTGCCCCGCTGTGAAATTGTGACTAGCTGTTGGAATGGTAGCGTTGTGTGGTGGCCAGTTTTATTTATATTGGTTGTAGTGCAGGAGCGATCACGACCCGGTAATTGATGCTTTCTGTGGCGCGCGTGCCTCGCCGGCGTGGCGCACACTCCGCCGAGCCGTTATAAGTGTTCTAACATACTGAATAAGCACGCGCCATCATAAAACCACTAACAGACATTCGAGCATATTCTCTCGTTCACTTGCTATATTTCGTTAACTGAAGTCACAAGAATTTCCTTGTAAATCAGTTTTTGTTAATACTATGATTTCTATTAAAATATGACTACCAAAAAACAGGCGTTATAAATTATTACTAAAAACAATTAGGTTTTTGGTACTTCTTTGATTCTTCTGTGAGACCTTATGACGAAGCTTTCGTATAAATTGATCCGTTAATTTAATACATTGAAGATTTCAATTGTACTAATATATTATAACATAAATTACATAACAAATGTTGTTACAATATTTATTTAAGTGATGAAAGTAAACGTGAATTCCGCAATACCTCCAATCACTTTAAAAGCTTAAACTAAAACGTCGTACCCGCGGAGACATTTCCTCTGGCTTTCGCGTAAATGGAAGTAAAAGTCATGAGCTATTTTGGTACATTATTTTAAACAAATCAATAAAAACGAAATTTGATATTGCTTTTGCAACCACTTTACGCGTGAGTGCTTCGTGATTTGTTACATTTCGATTTCTGTGGCTCACTTTGCTTTTCGTTTGTCTGCCTTGAGTTGAATTTTAGATGGTTATAGAATTCTCTATCTGACTGTCACGTTTCTTTGGAATATTTTACATAAGTACGCAATAGAAGCGTAATTTTAATTAGTTGACTTTTCCCTTTAAAACTTTCTACGGAATCAAGTTGTAAAGAAGAAAAGTAAATATTTAAGTATTTGTACAGTAATATTCAATCTCTGTTCAAGTAATATATTCTACATTCACAAGTTTCATAAAGTTGTGTTTGAATTTGTTGCGAACATTCCGGTTAAATTACTTCGGTATTTACTATTATGTTTCCTTTACATAATTGAAAAAGCATCCTCTACGCTTATGGTCTCTCGTAAAAGCACTTTCGTACTGTAAATATCTTATGGAATTAATTGACTCTTGGGTTATAATCTCCTTGTTAACTTTGCGCGTATATTGATAAAATTGGATCTGGTGAAAGATACATTCTGCAAGAGCTGTATTCAAATGCTAAATAATGGCTTCATAACATAATTAAAATTGCAGTAAGTGTAACTGACTTTTTAAATAATATTTCAATTTGATAATTTTCTAAAATATCATTAATTTTCGAGAACATGCTTCTTCTAATGCTATTACCAGCGATCCGTAAAAACAGCACCCCTATGTCCATCAAGCTCAATACAAACTTTGAAATCTATGTACTTATTCAAATATATTTTACCACAAAATCTTGAAATCTACAAAATCTTTAAAATAACCCATAAAATATCTCGTGTCGTCTCGGTGGCGCAATGGCTAAGCGGTTTTCTGCTGTAGAGCGCGGGTTAAATTCTCCTACGAGACTATTACTTGTATGGACTACAAATGAAAGTCTGGGCCTGGGTGTTTGTTCATGTGCAATTTATGTATGTAACCTGCTTCCGCAACACTGGAGAAATTCTTATCTCTGTAAGAAAGGTTTTCTTATAAAAGAAAAGTGAGGAATGAATCAACGTTATCAGACTTTATAAGTCCTCGTGTAGAGCCACGCTACAGCCTAATACTACACTTTTTAACTAGTCTACATTAATCTGTTTTGGAAATATGCACTGTGAAAAAGAACTGCAAAACGTAAAAGCAAATAATTACTTTTATTTACCGCTCATATATTCATGATGGGAATCATAAACACCTCATAATAGCATGAAGACTGTATAAAATATGGAAAACTGATTTAGAAACGAGTCATAAAAGTACTACATATAAAGGCCGGGGCTTTTGATTAGGTTATTTTCAATAAAACTGGCACTGATACAGTTAAAAGTGGCTACTGCGTTATTAAACGAGTTTATAATCCTCTCAGAACATGCCGATCGACGGAGCATCGTTAGGTTAACCAACTTATGGTCAGCATTTATCTATCTTATCTTAAATAAATTCATTTATTAGGCGTTTGAAATATATAACTCATAAATAATATGTAACAAAGAGAGAGAGAGAGAGAGAGAGAGGGAGCTCACGTAAATTTCATTACACACGAGCCACATGAGTTTGATCCCCGTTCGAGATCCCCGAGAAAACTTAAACGACATGTTTTTAATACAAGAAAAAGATTAATATTGTATGTTTATAGGCACTCACACCCATTACGATAGAGATAGGCAGATCGCATCAATTCTCCAATGAGAACGTAAAAAATATAAATAGAATAACAAACGGAACCTCGAAATATAATCAATTGAAATTGCAACAGCGCTAAGGCATGCTCTAATAGCATGATGAAAGTACACATATAAGATATGCGGTTTGTTCGAGATCAAGGGTGATATCCTACCACGGATCTCTCGTACAATTCTCACTACAGTGATTTAACAGAATCATATCGAGCAGTGTGTGTTATTTTATGTATTAAGAGATAATCATATTAAATATTAAGCTTGTTGCTTGTAATTAGTAACCGACTGGGTTGGTGCCTGCAACACAAAAATTGACAATTGCAATTTTAAGCTCTGAATACCTCGTACCTCGTGCTCAGTGAAGGAAAACATCGTAAGGAAATCAGCATTTCTGAGAAATACTTCAATAAAAAAAATATTAATTCAAGGATATATGTAGTTCGACAACTCACGCTGCGGCTACGTGACTGACTCTTGAGAAGAGACTTTTGTCCAGCAGCGGGCAATTTATAGGCGCCATTTTTCTACTATACTTGGTATCAAAAAATATTGTCCATTGAAAATACGTTTACAGCTGTCTTTTGATATTAAAGAAACAGGAAATAAAGTAAAGGAAGAGCGCGTTGCCTTAGTAGGAGCCGTATCAAAACCGCGTGGTATTCAATTGTAGGAAACCGCAAATACCGTAGATCCGTTGCTTTCGCGATATATCGACATCGCTCCGCAACGCTGCGAAAGTGGGCTAGTGATTCACAACGTTGTCTGATAAGACTTAGTCTCGTGCTGCCTTCAAGCCCTTTACGTCCTTATCACTGTACTGATAAAAGTGAAACTTATCTGACGCTCTCTTTGCGTGTTGCACTGTAGACTTACCACATGTTCAATTAAGATAAAAACTTTCAATAACTTAAAGGGATTTATTGAATAAAGAAGTTAATAAATGTGGGCTCGATTTTAATTTACGACTGTAATAAGGCCGAACCTTTGAATTTTGTAAGACGATGTTCGTAATTTGTCGGTCTAGAATTGAGTCAAAATACTCTTTCGCAACTGACTTTTTGGTTTAGTAATCTGATTCACAATTTTAAATATAAACAAATACGTTTTCACGACCGTATACCTAATACAGGGGTGGTCACAGGCCTACATATTTTGCAATTTCAACCCATTTTTCACCACAGTTTTGTTTAACTCTCGCATATGTAAGTACAAGATACTCACATAGGGAGCTAACTTGGTTCTCCTTATTCGGAGGCAGATTCTCTAAGCACTCGACTATCGTGGCACTATTCTAAGTAAATTTTACTACTTTGTGTTAGTTAACTTATGTATTTGTTAACTGTTAACTTACTAGTTAAGGGTGATACGTTTCTAATTCTCTCTTCGTGCAACTATCGTAGCACATGATAGCACCGCGTCGTTTGCATTCAACGTCTGACAGTGAAATCGTTAGAGGTTTCACTTGGAGCGGGCGAGGCAATAAAAGGATTCGCTGTAAACTAACTGTAATTTATGTTCTATTAGCGCTTTGCCTCTTAATTGTGTTCGTTTATTTCCAATAATGCTAGAATAATACGTAATGGAAGGTAATGAAATAATTAGTTATTCTGACTAACTCATTCTCATTATTGCGTATAATTCATACGAGGTTCGAAGAATGCGTTGAATGCATTCTCTAATGGACTGATTTTAGAATATATAAATAAAATTAGACATAAGACAAAATGTTATGCTATCTCTTTTGCCAAATGCCAACCTCACCGATGCAACATGCAAGCAAACAAGCGAGGCTCTGGTGAACGAATATCGATCCTTACCGAACTCAAATCTCACAGACTAGTTGGGGAGCAGCATGGTGAGCAGCAATATTGCTTTGTTGATAAACAAGTAATGAGTATTTCATCGGCGGCGAAATCTTGCAGCGACACGCCAGAAATTGTCAAAGAATATAGTTCCGCGGTTATTTAGCAAAGCCGTAGTTGATGATTGCGTTGTTCAGTGGTTAGCGTATTTACCTGTTGGGTCACGAGACCTAGGTTAGAATTCCAGAGTTTACATTTATGCAACATATTTTATTGATTTTCACGTCTTGTTGTGTTGTATTAAGTCCTGTGTCTTGACATTGCATCTGACTCTCCCAAATGAACGATAAGAGCGCAGGGTAGGAAGAGCCGGTGTGGACGATATAATATCTTATTCAGTAATAAAAGCGTGCAAGGGAGAATATACCATGTTTTTTTGTGAAAATGTTAACTTCACCTACACGCCGTTGTGAACAGCATTAACGAGAACGAGGCTCTTCTAACCGTACCCAAAACCCACAAACTAGCGAGTGGCGGGTAGCCACTGGTCACTCGTATCGGCACTGCGCTCACCACATAACTTACCTAACCTACCCAGCGTGGTAAGTATGGGTTATTCATGCGTGGCATGCCAGATTTCTTGGCACTTTTATGGAAAGGCCACCACAAGTCCACTGCTGGTATGCAGGGTGGTAAAGGAAGTAATTATTATGTAAGTTGAAAAGCGGCGATAATATTAACGATGTCGTTGTCACCATAATCGAAATCGGTCAACAGAACATTACTATACCAGTGCAATCAGAGGAATACTGACTAATCTCCACCTTCCCGCATCTGACGTAAATAAAAAAAGTGTAAATAAAATATTATCACAAATAAAAATATTATCAGCTGTATTATCGATATTACAAACATAAACTGCATATATACTTGGTTTCACCAAGCCGACAGAAAATTGTGCTAATTTAATGACATTCTACATAAATTAAGTAAATGTAAATATGTATGTGCGTTGAATTGTATATTATGTTCACGTATTGTTAAAATAATGTCATAATTGGATGAGATAAACAAATCATTACCTGCTGTCAGATTATCAGAAATACGTACAACGTACCCGTTATTCTAATTGCATTTTGTAATTTATAGTTACCGAAATTATAGGTTTCGAGATGATTACGGCCATCGGAGCGGTGTTTTTTCGTTAACCTTGATATACTGTTTTTCAATGAAGCAGATCTTAAATTAAATTATGAAAATTTTACGACCGCTTATTATTGGTTTAAACGACAATCACGATATAATTAACGGTGATCGGTTTTTAATTAGTACCTACTTTGTCAGGACGAGTTGCATTTCAGTAAAGGACTGCTGATAGCAATACGATTTTAAAAAGCTATGAGCCATCAATATGTGCCCTAATGTAGGGATTAAAAAGAACGTAAATATATTATAGTCAGATTTGTTTACCAAAAGCATAACATATGGTATAGACTTGCACATGTTTAAAAATTTGTGGTAGTGTCGTAAAAGTCGACAAAGGGAAATCCCAGAAAAATCCCAGACAGTCTGACAGATAGTGGACTAACCATTCCACATATACTATGCCGCGGCGAACTGTTTGTATTTAAATTTACCAATCCACTGGCTAACCGAGATAAAACGGACACATGTTACTAAATTATTATTTGTATACATTTTATACACTGCAGTGGAATGTAAAGTTTATTATTAAAAACTAATGAATCACCGAAAAAACTTAGATAATTCTCAAAAAGATCTACTTTTTATGAAAGGGAATCTAATTCGATTACCAATCCTAATATTATAATCTTACGAAAAATTTATAAAACATCTTTTATTGTAAGTATTAATTATAAAACTGTATATGTTTTATTAATTGTTCTCACGATTCGTAATATTGAAATAAGTTTATGTAAGAACGAGGTAATAAAAGTTTTAAGGCACAATAAAACTTAATTCATATGTTTGCGAAATCTACAATTTTGTGAATAACGCGTATTGTTAGCGGCGCGGGTAATAAAAGGAGCACATTATTAACGTAAATAATGCGAGTTAATTGCTAAAAAATGCATAAAAAAATGTTAGCACTAATATGTGCGTATTATTGCAGTATTCGGTTATTTCATAACCTTTATAACTGTTAACTGCTTTTATTGTGTTATAAATGTTCATATTTTAAACCAAATATTCATATCACATAAACACGGAACATATTCTCTGTATTCAAATAATTGAATTATTAAAATATATAGTAATATATAGTGTTCACCCATGTCCGAGTCATCCTTAATCGGGTGTCAGCGTGCCATTACCCGACTTGTGTTATAGTTTTATTTTAACATTGATGTGATGCCCTTATTTGTAAATTAAACAAATTCGACGCTTTATTTGACACAAAAGATAATTCTTAACATAAATTTATTTTGGATTCATATCATCAAAGGAGGTAACTTTAATAATGAAGTAATAAAAAAAAAAGAAAAGTTATTTGTAGGTTAATATAAGAAATAGTAATATTTTTTTTATTAGATTATGTCCGATCTTTTTTTAGTTTTTATTTTGGCCCTAAATGATGCACCAGTGGTGTACACGGGGGGAACCCGGTCTTTGGTAATTTAGATCACTTAGTGATACACAGGTTGTTCCCGTGTCCCCATATAAGAAACTGTAGAGGAGAAGTTTGAAGATAAAGGAACATATCGGATATATCTTTACGAAAGATCAAAAACTCACACTTGTAATTACGCAAGGGGTAAATAAAGGTTCAAAACTTTATATCAAATAATTATTCGTTGCCTGTAGGAAAAACAGAAATTATTTCTTAGCATTGTAAGCGTGAAGTATAGTTACGAACGTAGATAAAACGCAGCCAATCGGTTTATTGATGTGTAGTAATCACTTTTTTCCTCACGTTCTCATTTAATTTATTCGCGCAAAAGCATTTAGATGATCGCTAATTTACAAGTAAAATGATGATGCCTTATATCTGTTCAAAAAAATGTAGGAATGCCGTCTCTTCACTGAGCCACTAACCACTTCCAAGAAGCATAATGGTGTTTCCAAGAAGTAGAACGGAGTCGTCTGATTTTGGCAAGTTGTCCTTAAATGATGCGTACATTATACATATCATCCTATTTAGGAAAACGTCATGTCGTTCGATGTTTATACTGGCATAGAGTGCTACCGTATAAATTATTCAAATTTGCATGGATTTAAGGTGGAAAATCGTTAGTACAGCCGCGGAAATTTCACTGCAACGGTCATTTGCTACGCGATAAATCGGAACATGTAATGCGTATGGAGTTCCACGTTATATCGAGAGCGATAAAATGGAGCAAAGAAATGGATTGAATCTAGATGAGGCATGACTTAACTTTTGTAAATAGTTTTTTACGTGTCCCTTACAAGATATGAATATTAAAACTTTTTTCTTGAATTTGTTTTTTCTAGACATGATCATGAGTGGTCATTCAAAATGATAAAAGGAGGGATCAAGGATTTGACTTACCTACTGTGTAATATACAAAATATACAATATATCAACAACAGTAAACAAAAAAAAAACGCGCGCCTAACCCTTTGTTTAAGTAATAAATTACATATTTTGTTAGTTTACCGAAACCAAAATAGAGCATATTTTCCAAGTAAAACTGTTAAATGTACTAGTATTCTAAACCACTTCTAAATTTTAATACCAGTTCAGTATGCACTACGTAGTATTAAAACGAGATAGCTTTGCCTGTAGTAGCCGACTAATCACAGCCCCGGGGTCAAACCGTGTAGGAGCCCGTCGTCCCACCACGTTTATTATAATAAGCCCTGGTAGCCATTATAAGATTTAGCCATCGCCCTTTATGCCTTACCGTAGTTCACATAACATTAGAGAATTATTTTCTTATTAATTTAATACTTTCCGTACAATGGTAAGAGATTATCAAAAATAAAATATTTTAGAAAAGAGCTGGTATATACGGTTATAAGAAACTGATAATGTACTATTTACTTACCTATTAGCGCTTGGACGTGGTAATTGGGTATAATCTCATTTGCGGTAGACAGTTTGGCGGCGGTTTTTGTACTCTGAAACAAAAGAGTGGCATTAAAATATGCCAGGTTATTGGAACATCAAAATGTCAATAAACTGCTGTGGGTTAAAAGTAGTGAAAGTAAACTAGTAGACTGCTAATATTTATTTGCCGTGTGATAGCACAGTAAGAATCTGCCACTTCCTTTCTTTCCGTGGGTATCGTGAGAAACGACTAAGGATAAAACCCTAAAAATTTCCTTTAGCAAAACCCGGTAAGCTCGTTGGTGACGTTCACGTTCCCTTTCCCGAGGGCGAAAAGTGGGTGGTTGTGCTAAATGAAGATCCGAAATCTCCGCTTACCCCTATGGCACAGGTATGAGTGCTTAATATACAGGTATAATTACATACAGCGACAGCGTCCTTAAATTTTCCGTATGAATGGACTTGTTTGAATTCATAACGACTATGATTGTCGAAACCCATAATAACGGTTGTTAACAAATAATAAGTTGACGTTGCGAGATGTTAATTCCATCGCCATCTGATGTTTCATAATCTATTACTCCAGACGTCCCCAAATGTTGTTGTCTCTATAGTTGCGGCATTTCACTCGGGGGGCAATTATTCTATAATAATATTTTGAAATCATCGTAAATTAGTCGCATCGTGACAGTGCTGCAGATCCGATTCAAGAAATCGACTATTGAAATTAATTGCGTGATCTTTGAACTGTTACCAAATGTTTTCTGATCTATTGTCGCTGATCTAGGATATTGGATTAACTTTGTAACTAAATATTCGATTCATAAGTATAGAGGCTTTTAAATAAATGCGGTAGGAAAAAGTGAGTAAAAATATAATATAATTAGCTGTATCACGTTATCAATCAATCACTTTCTTTGTATTACGTTTCTAAATCTTTAAAACAAATATGTTGCTATAAATATTTGTTACATATATTTATATATATATGTGTTTATTTAAGATAAACGCCTCACGAATTCTCTATGATGTTATGTTTCTTTCCCATGTAAAGTAAAACAAAAGAATAAAATTTATCAAATATACGATTTTTTTTCAAAACCATTTAGAAATGGAAATAAAAGTCAAACGCATATATACATATCATAAAACTGATCTAACCAATTGAATCTGAATACGAGAATTGATTCTACATTCAACAAATCGGTCGTAAAATAAAGCCATAAAAATATAATTTAAAAAATGCTGGGGTATCCGCGTAGCAAATTACTTCGGAGCACTGTGATGTCTGTGTTTCATAACAAATGATGATACTGCCGTTGCTTAACAAGATTGATATTTTCATGGCATGTACATGAATGAATATCTGCCTCACATTCCGAAACAAAGGTATAAACAATTTGTAAACTCCATTAGGCGTAAGGTTATTGAAAAAATATCCATTAATATGTAATGCGAGATTCTTTTAGATACTGACTGTCGTCGATTGATACTCACATTCCTTGAGTATCGACGACTAATTTCATTTTACACATTTCATAAAATATCCTATAATGTTTTCGAGCATCGCCAGCTGTTTCCTGAGTACTAGGTTCAAACCGGTCGGTTTCAAAACCATTAATTGAACACACAAATGTTTGATTTTCGGGTCTGATGATAATGTCCGGTGGCTCTGTATGCGAGCCTTCTTTTGTCCGATAAGCGTCACGCATAGAGAAAGGTGAAATTGGTGTTTTTGTTTTTGGCTTATTACTTACGGTACTTTGACTATTAATACTCCGTAGATGAAACTGTATCACTTGTTGACCGTAAGATACGTTACTAGTAACATTATTTTTTATAAATTTGTTTCAGAGTAATACTTTGATGCCATAATCGTTTCGTTCGCCACGCGGATTGGCGATCACAGTACCAGAAACCTCAGGTGCGAGGTGCTGTTGCTCGTCCTCGATCTATTTATTTTTGGGGTGGTATTTTTTTGATGGTTATCCTGCAATCTGTAGTTATAAAAAAAATTGTTTATTGCAGGTACAATTAAAAATATGAAAAATATTTTTCATATGACAAAATTTTTATTTTATTATTTTTTATATGACAAAACAATTTTTTATAGTGTCTTTGCTCGCAATAATGTTGTTGAAATGTACAGGTCGTGTGTATCAAATGTTACATATCGTACACAATAGGCGATGATTCCAATACAAGACTATGGGAGCCTCCTTGATTATTAATCGTCACTGAAGATTGATGCGACATTGTTGTGCAACACAATGTTGATGTAGGTTAAGGTTTCAGTATGGAGCAAGACACATAAAGACAATCCATACCGAATCCGTAATAGAACCTCATTTAATTTCAATCAATGTTTCAAATGAAAAAAAAATGCCTTAATTCATTATGTGGTGTTTTTATATCATCGTATTAGTATGATACGGAACTGGTTTTGTCTTATTATCTTTCAGAAATATGCTTTTAATAAAGCGATGTTCCACAAAAAACACTCATGAGACGGTGGTAAAAACTGTAATACACAAAAACCGTGACAATCCGAGTCGCTTATTGAAGATTCTTTTTAAACTTATGCGTTAATGTATACAAAAATTTATGAACATAAATGCGGTAATTATATAGAGTAATACCTGTAAAATATTTTTATACACTTCTACACAGATATTTATAGGTATATTCCCTATACTATCCAAATGCCAAGCTCATCTACACGCTGACCTGTGCACAAGCACCCTGTTATCTAACAGGTGTAAGATATTTTCTCTGCCTACGAATCGTCTGGTGGGCAAGTAGGTAGTACGTAGTACAGGTAATAGATACCACACTCTTACCCATATCTGGAGCCAAACAGCAGTGCAATTACTGTTGTGATCCGGTTTGTAAGCCATAGAGAGCCAGTATAATTACGGACTTGGACGCTTTCCATCTTAGTCTTTAGGGCTGACTACACATCAGTAACCGTCTTCGATTGATGTCGTTTGCGGAGGAGGTGTTCATGGGCTGCAGTCCCCACTTAACACCAGATGGACTGTTAGCACGTTTCACCATACTCATCTTGTCGGGATCTTGGCAACCGAATGGTGGCGAAATACCCGAACCTCAATTCCACAGATTAGTTACGGAGAGCAGCATCGCTAGTACGAGTGTAGTGGCACTGCGCCCGCCAACTGCCGTGTCCGGCGTTGTAGGTATGTACAAACCTTTAATGAAATGCATACCGGCTATGGCCGGCTCGAACGAGAGGAGGTATATAATATTATATTATATATTCAGCAGTGCACTTAAAAAAACTTATTAAGAAGAAAAATATAATATATGCAAAAATATGTGGACAGCCGCTCTGATAAGGCTAATTCGTAGATTTGAAGTTTAAACGTAGTGCGTTATATAGACAACATATCATTTAATGGAAATGAAAAGATTTAGGTCTGAACCAGTTAATCATTATTCAATAGATGCTTCTGCACCACTAGTCTTATGAGTGATTACTAATCTTAAGTTGATAAGTGACACTGCCTAAAGCTAAATACTTGCTGCAAAAAAGATAACATCAGCTTATTGCCTTTAAGACGGGAAAGGCCTATATGTTTGATCTGGTTCTGCATGCGGTCTGATTAACCGGTCTCGATAAAACTTTCACTGATAACTAGCTGCAATAATTACGGTTTGTCTAAATATAGCTCAGTACCATTAAAATACTCATTCTCGATTTTAAATCAATAAAGTTTAATCAATTAATATAACAAATAATAATTCAATAGAGTTTCATCTGATTATTAATTACATAATTTTAGTCTCAAGGTTCGAAACTTGTCCAAGTTTTCCAAATAAGTTGAGGCGACAAAGTTAAGTAACAGACGTAAGCAAGGTCGTTGAAAAAATCGAGTGCTCGTTTAAACAAAATATTATGGTTCTATTGAGATTATAGACGATACGGGGCGCAATTGCGGCGTGCCGTACGGTGGTTGAGTTGAAATAACAATAATTAAGACGTTGCCGTCTCGGCCGCCTCAAATACCGATTCCAACGCTGTTTATTTTTCTGACAATTGCGCTCATATTCTCGTAATGCTCGTCTTATATGGGACATACCATGTGACGACAACTGTAGACAACTTGGGTTTGGAGGTCCACGTCACCTTTTTAAAAGAAAAGAACTTAGGGTCATTACCATAAGCTAAACGAGTAGAAATTAAATGTAAAGTTCTGTAGCCTGTTATTTTTATACACATTTTGCGGGGCTTAGTGGATATAAAGGATGCTTAACTTCAATGTTGAGCCTTGTCTCCGAGGTTGGAATATCGGAAAAAAATATTTTTGACGTGTAACAATAGAAACTCTTTTGTTATCACCAGTGAAGGGTTAGTATCAATATTATTATCCACATCCACACGCGTAGCAAAAGCAAATTTTGCCAAGGATAATATATGTATGTATATAAATTTAAGCAGCAACTAAAACTAAACTGAAGGACTAAAAATTAATTATATTTTAATAAAAACTGAAATAAAATATGATAACGACAACGATATAATGTGAGTGAAGCAAAAAAAGAAAAAGTAAACAAGCTTTTTAGGAAATGAAAAGCATAAATAAGATACAAAAGTGTCAAAACATACATCATTCGGGGTTATTGCGGAATGGGCGCCACGTTTACGATCAAGTCGAAGAGAAGGGTCCTTATTCTGTTTCAGCAGGCCTTTTGATTTTTATTACTTTCGAAAGTGATTTTCGCTTATTATGTAACGGTGCAAGATTTATATAGAAGGCGTTAACAGGACTATGGTACGGTATGCTACGCTATCATGGACATTCATGAACTTTCAACGAAAAGGTATTAATGAATCAATTAATTCGCGCAAACATGCTAAATACGCCTGCGCTTACCTACTTTATTAGACTGGTTAGCGAGATTGGAATTCGCTTTGACTGCTTTTTGTTGATTACAAACGCGTTCGATTGATATGATGAATGAAAAGCAAAATGAGAGATAAATTTAAAGATAATATTGATGTTTGCGGATAATTTTAAACATCTGATGTTTATTAAAACTTATAAGATAATATAACTAATAATATAAGTTACAGGTTCAGTTTTATACCTTAAATAAACATGTTTTCTTTAGAACCGTTTCCCTCTCTCATAGATGGTCGATATTTCAAAGGTCAACTATTGGGATATAACCCCAGCAGCAGATAATGTAACGCAAAATTCAGATTTTTATTTCAAAAACTAGAGTTTTTTTACATTTTCCATAATCGGGACAGTGTATTCAGGTATTATGATCATGGAAACAAACATGTTTAGTTTAATGGACGCTGTACTGGCGACCTATTTTTGACATTAATGAAAAATTAAAGAGACTAATACATACACTTTTATTAAGAGTTACAGAGCTCAAATAGTTTATTTAGTGAAAGTAGAATTAACGTTAATATAATTTATTAGATTGCTAAGATTCCAATCGCTATAACTTTTTATTGCCTCAAAATTACCTAATAGAGCTACTTTAAACATTGTAGTTTGATCTAGCATACATTTATTTATTGAGATAGTTTTTGATTAAATGAAAATATACCGACGACGAGAAAGCACGTAATAATTTTTACACTCTATTATTCACAATAATATTTAGTCACGATAGCTAGATGGGGGTTCTGCTTCCGAATCAGAAGACTTGAGATTGATAATTGATGAGGAGGGCTCGTACCAATGAGTTTTTCGAAACTTACGTACAATTTGTATCGTTAGCTTGGACACTAAGACGACGACAGGCTCACCACCGTTGGCGCGTTGTCGCAATAAAGCTTTGGTGAAAATTGGGTAAAAAGAACTAAAAACCCTCTGACCACCCCTTCGGCGTACGGTCGAGAGCTTATACATCTATATTTTTTATTCATTATATTCCCGACTTACATAATTATGCCACGTTCGTTAAGCCACACGATAAACGATAAGAATAAAACAACATTATACTGTATATCATTAATAGTTATTTTACTAATATTGTAAAGAGAATTACCGTCTGAAAAAAATATACTAGTTAAAAAAATTAAGCGATTTCAAAAATTCATTCAATGTTAAATAGAATCCAGATACACATGATAAATTGTAAATGTAATACTCCGTAACATCTAAGTCTACTCATGTAAAGCCAGGCGGATCGCTAGTTAAGAATAAATGCGGTCAATCTCATTGCGATCGGTACCTTTAAGTCTGTCGTTATAAATTAACAAAATGCGTCAATTCGTCATAAACAGCCACGTATGTCACATTTCATGGAAACTTTGTTAGTCAGATCAATTAAAACGTTTTTCCGTATGCTCTTGATATAAGGAAGTGCAAAAAGTCGTCTTACAAACGTCGTAACAGGTGTCAGCAACATTTTTCACTTTAAGTGCACAATTTATTTAAAGTGCAAACCGCTTTTAATTTATTTCTAAATTTTTGTTAAATATCGCGGCAATAAGTCTGAAGTTAACGAGAACTTTTACGTAAACTTTGAATCAAGATGAATAAAATATTTTAACAAATCGCACTTGCATAATATTAAAGAAATAAATTCGTCTTTTTAGTGGCACAGAAAAAACAGTACCAAGTTGACATTTGTCGGTACCAGCTGGCACGTAAATACGTGATTATTACACAGTAGCATTAAGTGACTGTGTAAAAAAGTAGTTCGGTCCGGTATAATTTTTGTACTCTGCCTCTGTGACAAATTTAATGGTCATCATATAACGACGTTCATCTAAAGTAATTGCCCAAAGATCTTTACATATCCTGTTTATCATACATCTGCAGTAAAGAGGGTCCACTGTTAATGCTTCATGATAAATATTTGCTATGATCACCATAGTTAAAAAAAAACAAATATTGATGTGAGAATTGAACTTTTCCCAATTAAAAAATTGTATGCATATGATAATAATCCTATACAACATAGAAAAATGTTTTTTAAGATATCGTTTGAGGAATAGATGTCATTTACAGTCACTTTAAAAATGTAATTATTATAACAATATATTTAATAAACCTGTCTCTATTATAATTTAAATTCTAGACGATTCAGTAGATAATAACAAATGTTCAATTGATCTTGGATGCGTTATTTGATAGGTTTGTTGATAATCGTAAGTTGACATGTTGACTAGAAAATACGTGTTACGAATTTCGTATATATTTAAATTCCGAACCTATCAAAAGATGTGTAAACTTTTATAGTCTTCCAATTATTTGTTAAACACTCAACGATCATTTTAGGCAATGTTATTTAAGGCAGGGATGTACGAATGTTTGACAGTGGGGTGCCGCGAGTCCCTATGCTAAAATGGGAAAATATTTTTTGCAAAGTTTAGTAACGAAACCTGAAATATTATAAATACGATAACTGTTTAAGAAATGCATGGGTTCTACTCACGATCCTTGCCTGTTTATTATGCGCATGAATAATTTGTTGCTATTAGTGATTTATATATGATAAAGTATCCACGTGGAATCCACGATGGCATATCTCAAGTAACTGTATGTGACATAGTTTTACTAAGATGTATTTGTTTCTGGATGACCCTGAATAAAAAGTAAAATAAACAAAATATAACATCTTCAAACTTACTTTACTATGATATTACTTATATATATATATATATACTTTTTCATAATATTTCAATGTTTTTCGTATGAACTTATGTTGTTGACTATTTGTTTCAATAATACACTTACAAGCCGTAAGTGTATTAAGCTAAATTACCTTTACATTGGTTAAACATATCCACCATGTGTTAACTGTACTTATTTTTGCTAAATATTATACGTTGCTCCATTTTATTATCATTATTTTTTTCGTTTCATTATACAGATAATTTCACCAGGAAAATGAAAAAAAAAACATTATTTAGAGACAGCTTATTTAAGAGATAACTTGACCTTAGCGTTGGCACTTAAGTGCGGGAGTGCATTAATGTCGTCCTTGCACTTTACGCCATAATTTTGTACAATTTAATGCGTGCACGCATCGAACGACTCATCTCCGTTATTAGTCAGAAACTGGTCGCACTTCCTACGTGCGCAGGATGTTGCTCCATATTCACCATTCATTAACTTAATAGCTTTAGGCTCGCTACGATTTTATTGCAAAATTTCAATCTGTATAGGAAATGTGCCTGGGAGAAAAAAACGTCGCATCTGTAAACGTTACAAAATGAATGTGAGAAAAAAAAATGTAATACGAGTATGTTCTACTCTAATATCATACCTATTACAGAAATAATAAATTTATTTGTTAATACTTTAAACGTATCAAAATTAATACTGTCAATATTTATATGTTATTTGTTTTATGAATAATAAAATACTAATTTTACAACTGGACAGGGCTATTTAACATACTAATCTCGGATTGTTAACATGAGAGGCTTCAAAGGTAGCCGATTTTGAAAGCATTATTCAAATTCGAACTTTATAACAGTACCAGAAAATATAAATTCAGTTACCGTGAGCTTAAAATCGTGTTCACGGTAGCCGAAATCTAGGGTCATAGAGATCAAGCGTGATCAAAAACTGATATCGAAGATTGTAACGAGAGTGACGCATGCGTGAATGAGATATTAACGTAGTGCAAGGGGCCGGATGGTGAAACCAGGTGTACTCTGATACACAGCATTAGTCAAGTTAAATTAGTAGTTCTACCACTGTGTGTGTATTAAGATATAATTTCGTATTAAACTAATTATGTTTGTACCACAATTTATTAAAATTATATACATCGTAGAACAAAATATTAAACTAAAATGACTTAGACTTAAATTAAAATGCTTCCGTTTAGTTAGCGCAGTGGCTAAGAGTTTATATGCAGCGCTGCGGGTTGTAAGATCACACACAAAGATTTATTTATACAGCCCATAGGCGATTGGGTCTAGATGATTGTCAACGTGAATTTTATTTCTGAAAAAAAAACTAAAGAACACTGGAGAAAAACCTAAACATGTATTTATTTAGACGACCGCGTGACTGAGTGGATAGCGTACCAGATTGCTGAGCGGTGGGTCCTGGGTACGAGTCTCAGCTGAAATAATATTTGTACAAAAACACATCTGTGACACTGCTTCTGACACTTTCGACGATATTACCGCATAAGCGTTACAATACGACGGGAAGGTAAAGACGAGTGCGTCCCTCTGTGTTTACTCGTACATTTAAGGCACTATAACATCGCCTGCGCAGTTGACAACCTGCCGATAATATTCTTAAGTTTGTGCTGTGGTCGAAATCGGTCAGGAGGATCATGACCATCATACTTTATAGATACATAAGATTTTTTTAATAAATATAACCAAACCGGACCACTTTTCTTTGTGAGCCGCAAGACGAAGAATCATTATATTTTTATGGGAACATCGAAAATTTAAGGAACCTTTTTTTTAGTATTTCATTATGAAAGCAGAGGAATGAAACTTATATCATTAAAAATTTACTGTGCCATAGATGTGGACAAAAAAGAAATCATGTTTGTACGTTACCGTTAAGCCAGGTAAAATAAAGTGAACACACACACATGAATTATTCATACAAAACGCTTTAAGTAATTAAATTAAATCATCAGATTATCTGCAAAACAAAATGAATTTCGGTACACAGTTGATACTAGTTGATATAAATATAAAAAAGCGAAAGTTGAACTTGTCGCTAATTTACGAATGTTGTCGTTAGATGTAATGTCAAACAAGAAAAGAAAATAACAAATTTAGACATGTCAACTCTAATCTGGTTAGAGCTCGAAGCACCGGCGTGGTACAATAAATTAAAGCGGCACTTTGATGTACCGCCTCGGTTTAAATTAAGGCACTCGGCTCATTTGGGAGCCCAATTAAGCGCGAAAAATATCGCGATCTCCGCGAACGCAATGTTAGTTAAGGGTTCATCAAAATTACTCACTCATTGTTCTGCTTTTTTTACCAGTCATGATATGGCCGCCTGCATTTTTTTATAATTTAATAAGCATTTATTTTAGGTCGGAATGTACATATTGTATTTAATTAAATTCATTGAAAGATATACGTTTATTATTAATGTGGTTGATCAATTTGCTTTAATTATTAATCCTTAACTTTTTCTTTTAAAAATTATTAGATCAATCTAAGAAAATATCTAATTTGAACTGACGGATAGACGCATAGAATTGCGAGAGATTTAATAATAGTTCCGTTATTCTTTCAGAGATCCGGAACCCGAAACGATGATGATTTTTGGTTTAGACCACATTAATCGAAAGTTACCATCAGCCATTATGTGGATGTCGTAAGAATCGACAGAGAGAAATGTTAGTTACTAGACGAGATACATGTGTAGTGTCGGTCATAAACCAACAAGTAGTATTTGCACGGATACAAATATGGGACTTATAGTTCAAAAGAGAGACCGCTTTACATTGTGTCACACCATCGTAATTATAAATGATGCAATAAATATTCACTTAACATATCATCATCACATGTTAAATGCTGTTGAGTCGTAATTGGATAATAATATTCCTAGATAGTAATATACTCACCGGGAAGAACGTAAAGGATATAAAATCTTAACTTGAAGTGTCATACCAACTATCTTTACAATTATTATATGTACTCGTAGGTCATATTTACAAAACTTTGTTAAATAAATCTCAAAGAACGACTTCCACGCGAGCAACATCTTCTACAAATGGGACCGATATTTTACTTTATTCCCTTATAGCCTTATAGGTAGAATCATCAATTTTATTTAAGAGGACATCTTGAATCGTCTGAATTACCAGCTTAGTTTACACATGGGTTTAATGTCCTGCTTTGACAGAAAATATAATTTAAAATGTTTATTTTTACGATGACTTTAACAACCATTTTTTTAAGTTGAAATAAAATGGAAAATATAATTTTTTCCATGTTTAAATGCATTTATATTATGTTATTATATGAACTTACTAGGTATAATTACTACTAAAAAAATTACAAAAAGAACGATGCAATGTTTGTGTTCCTAATTTTTCGATTAGTTCAGATTACGTTAGATTAGACATTATTAACAGCTAAACATAGAACTGTAAAGAAAAACTACAAACGATAATCAAAACAAATAATAAAATGTGATATTCTTTGTAATTATAATTTAATAGCAATAATGAATCTGATATTCTGTGAAAGAGTGACTTTCAGGTCGCGCCGACCCATCTTAACATATTCAGGTATCCTACTGCAGTGTGGCTCTACTACATGTTAATTTTTGTTTTGATGGTTGTTTCTCGCCATTTAGCTTTCTCTTTTTTTTATTAGTGTTTGTAAACCCACTACACACAGAGGTGTATCAATGCAAGCGCTAACAAAACATGCAGGCCTTGCATAGAAAATTTGACTATACTTATCACGCTTCGTAGGCTGAATCACTCTAGAGATGCTCACAGATCACTAATCTGTGTGCGTATCTAATCTACTAAAGATACATTTCTATTTAGAATTGTAATTTTATTAAATAAAGAAGAGTATCCTCCCAAAGTTAAGATGACCCAGACAAGTTGATGACATTCTAGAATGGACGATCCAAAGCCTCGTGTGAATTGACAACTGATTCGATTAAACTGAGATTCATGATTGTAAATTCTGATACAATTAATTTATATATTTAACAATATTATAGTAAGATTGAGATTCGTCTGCTTAAGTGACTTCTCTACATTAGAATAATAACAGGTCTCATCTCTGTCATACCAAAGCATCTTAAGTGCGTGATCCGTGAGAATTAATCTCAAAGAGCAATGACCTTCGCGCGGAGCTAAATCTGCGAAATCGATGTGAAAAAATACGACTTTTAAGACCAGTTTAATTAATATGGCATTTATTTCATTAGACCAACAGATTGAGACGATTTTATTGTTAATCAATATTTTTAATACTAAGTTGAAACTTTGTTTGCATACTGTTTTAATGGTCTATAAATAATTTACAATAGGACATTGTAAGCCGATTGTTTCGCCGATAATATTTTTAATGAATATGCATCACTATTAACATAATATAAAAAAGTATAATACTTTTATCGGTATTATAAGTTCTGGTTAATTTTTCTATATATAATAACAATCAATCGTTTTATTAAAGTAAATTTTCCAAAACTTTGACATGAAACAAATCAGGTCATGTAATAAGCGCATATACTCGTACGCTCTTGTGCCTTAATTGGGTTTACCACATTTACTTCAGATATGTACTCTTAACAACATTAGTGACGACTACGTAGTTCAACTAACAGCATACCTGCTGACTGAATGTATGGATTCGGGTTTTGAACCTAGTTGAAGTCTACTTACATTGTGACACAATGTTTTTTGTCTCGTATCTGTTCTTCCCGGAGGAAAGCTTTCTTCCGCTTTCTTTCTTCCGATGTAATTATGGCTTTATCGTAGGCCGTTGGGTGTGTTAATGGTTATGGAGATCTGCCAATATCCCCTGGCTGTTAACCGATACGCAACGTATCTTACTTAAATGTTAGTACTTCCAATTCATCCATCAACACACAATTACGCGTATCTGTGTAAAGGATGTAACTTATATGTATAAGTAAATTTCCAAGTGTTCCAGATAATTTTTTTTAAGTGTAGCTACTATTAACACTGCTCAAAAATTAGTATTTTAAACGTTACAATCAGGAAATAAAATAATAGTCTTATATGCAACCCAAATTGACCAAGACTCTATGATAAAAGACAGATTCTATAATAAGTGCAGAAAACTCGTGCAGAGCAGCCCTCGCAAGTGTAAGAACCTACCCTCTATCTTTCCATAAGCCATACTATTATCATAAGAGAAATGTCTGGAACATCATTTAAATGGTCGATAGCAATCCACCCCAAAAAATATCAGATCGAAAATATTGAAATCGGTGACGAGAAGCAGCATCAAAGTTGCCAGGTGTCTGACACTGCAATTGCAATCCGCTTGCCAAGCTTATGTCCAGTAGTGCATTATCAGTATTCATCATCACTATCTCAATGACAGAGCTAGTCGCACAAATCGAATGAGTAAAATCTAACCATAAAATCAATTACTAAGAAATCGCAATCGTAACCCAATACGTTAGTGGCCGCAAGAAATGGCGCACGGGTGGTCGCATGCGGCTCGTTTCGACAATCCTCCTATAATTAACGAGTTCAGTGGTTGCGTTACGTCGTATGTGATTGGATTTCGTTATAAATTTGAGCTTACTTAGATCAACAATGAGATAAAGATGGGTGGGACCCATTTACGTCTCATTGAATTAGTGTTTGTGGATTATTTTACTAAATAATTATTGCGAATACTTCATTGTTATAAAAATGAACATTAAATTTAACGTTTGCAGTTATTTTTATGAATGATTTAGTGATCACTACAAACTTTTGTACGTGGTAGAGCCAAGCTTTTGCTGCTGCTTGAATGGGCCGGCTCTACCGGATTAGTACTACGGCTTTGGAAAATACCGGCGTGAAGCAGAGGCATCTTGAACTTCTGCGTTTCATTCGGTGAGTGAGGTAACCGGAGGCCCTCTGCCCCTCCCCATCCCCCTCCACATCCTCCCTAACATCTCCCAAATACCCTAAAAGGCCGGCAACACACCAGTAGCACCTCTGGTGTTGCATATGTACGGTAATCACTTACCATTAGGTGAACCGCTAGCTCGTTTGTCGCCTTTCTCATAAAAGCAAACATGCCAAATGGCGTGTTCTGGGTTCGAATTCAATCAATCGAAGCCAATATTTCAGCAGACTCCTATGGGAAATTATATTGTCCAAACCGTTTGGACAATCGATTCGATCTTTTCTTTTATTTTATCGTATAAGCAAAAGTTATTTAACACCGTTTAGTTTTGTCGAATGAACGCAAAAAAGTTTATAAATTGTTAAAGTGTACAATTTACTACAGCCCTATAAGAAAGTTGATCAGTCACGGCCTATTATGGCACCTCTTTATAAGCTATTATTAAAACAAAAACGCGTATATATAAGCCTGTTAGCTTTTCACTGACACGCCTTTTAAAGTGTCTAAAGCCAATAGAAATGTTGAATTGATGGGAAATCCTTATTAAGTTGTAGAAATACTAAAATAATTGTATCAGTTTTTTTTGTTCAATGTTGTAGAAATTAAATGAACAGAAGCTATTATAAATATTATTAATCTATCGTTATTGATGGATGGATTTTTATTAATGTTGAATCAATAGTCCCACGATAATTTTCAAGAAAGCGATGAAATATTCAGATGTTTAGTAAACTAAATATTAAGTCCTGTGAAACTTTTTGTGAACAGAATTGGTTACAAATAAATTAAGTCGATAATTTTAAAGTTTAATGTAAGATATAGCTACATATAGCTGGCTATATTGATTTAAGGTGAAGGCGTAAATATATATGGCCCCCAATTCCTTCCCGTAGGTTTCAAACTAAGAGATAATCTCATGGCAACGGTCGGACCGTTGGTGGATTAACCATCTCAAAACATGCCAGACAGAAAATGCACAGTGCGTTAACGGGCAGTAGCGTCTTAGTTACGATATGTCTGATAATTCTTGTCGCCAACCCGTATGCTAGGCGCGTAGTGATTTCAGCAAATCATTTCACTGGGTGAGACATGTGGTGAGCAATGGAATATTAACAGGTTTATGATGATGAAGGGATGAAAAAAAAAATAAAATGTTCATCTTTTACAACGAATATTGTATTAAAAACAAAAAGATTTGACTGTTTAGAGTAATAATTGCTATAAAAAGCGCTTTCTTTTAATGCTCAGAGACAGACGTATACGTAACATTGAATATTTTGTTCAGGCATTGATTTCCTTTGCAAGGTTCTTGTGAAGAAATTATTTCGATTTTGAATCGGATAAAATTTCAATCATCCCAGTCATCAATGTCTGTAAGCCCTTTGTACACCCATGTCTGTGAAGTTCGATGTAGATGAGATAGTGAAAATAATTGATGTTCTGCTGCTGATGACAACTGTATGTACTCGTACTTTCATCTTAAGATTTACGACCTCAACGTCCACACAACTGAACAAATCGTAGTTATAGTAAGTCCGCTTATTGTTCTGCGTACCTTGTTATCTCAATGTGATAAATGAACTATCTTGTGTTGTTTTAATTTAGAATTTGTTTCAAAAGTTTCTACAGTACAACAACCTTGTCATAAACCAAAGATGTTCTCATCAGACCATATAGTATGGTTAATTTTCAAAAGGCAATTATTCACTAGTAGACTTCGTATGGGGTCTTTATTTTTTTAGATATTCTGTAGACTACATTTATAGTTTCATACTCAAAATGGCTTTAAAAAAACCATAATTTTTGACATGATCTATATTATACTAATATTATAACGAATTTGAACGCAGATTTTATTTGTAAGAGGTAGAGTCCAGCGGCGCCTTTTGCTGCAGCTCTAATAGGCCGGCTCGAGCTGGGTTGCACCACGACCTCACAAAATATCGGCCTGAAGTAGAGGCATCTTGAGCTTCTGCGTTTCGTTCGGTAACCGGAGGCCCACTCTCTCCTCCATAATCCCCCCTCCTCGGACTCTAAAATAACGAAAGCGGATATATATGTCGGAATAATAATCCGCTTTCGTATTATTTTTTTTGTTTAATTTTGTATGGTTTTTATATCAGTCTTTCCTAGTCCACAGATAAACCAAGGTCTTTCCATAAAGTTAATAATAATTACATTACTTTAATAATAAAATTGATTTTAACAAGGCCACCACACAAAGAATATTTGATCACTTGAAATTCGTGCCTTACAAAAATAAAAATTACGAAACGTTATGATCAGATAGCGGAGTAGCAGTTGTCCGTCGAAAGCGAGCATGGCTGGCTCCTGACATAGATGTTACAAACGCCCGTAATAGGATTGTTGCCCAACTATATTGATAAAGCTATAATTAGTAAATATGTTGCAAGCATTTAACAATGAATTCTGTGACTCATCAAGGCTTCAATGTGAAGGCTGATATCCTTTGACCGTCTCTTATAGCCTTGCATCCTACATAATTGACCAGAGGATACCTCTCGAGGACTACGTAAGATCATAATATCAATTTAAATTGATGACACATTTCCTCGAGGGCATGCGTGAGTTTTGGAGCTCTCACTTTTAATTAAGACTAGGTACTTGAAAAGTAAGCACACTCTCTCACACTTATACACACACAAATATAAATGTATCAGAGACCGTGTGGTATCGCCGTAAGATTTGCCACCCTCTTCTTTTCCGTGGGTGTCATGAAAGGCGAGTGAGCGAAAAGCTTCGTAAATCGCAACGACTACCGACAAATAGCCCATTTCAAAAATTGCCAAGCCAAAAGTAAGCAGATCAGAAACGGGTAGTAGCGTCTAAGATGTGAGGTATCTGGTACTGCATGCAATCGCCAATTCGCTTGCCGAGCATGGCGATGACGGCAAATCCCGTGAGGATACGTCTAAGTACTCAAGCCTGTTACCCAGACAAGAGAAGATTCATCGTGTGGCCAAAAAGGATTCCGCAACCCACTTTTCGTCACTCAGAGATAAAATGTGAAGGATGATGAGCCGAGACGGGTTTGCTGCCGGAGACATAACGGTTTTAAGGCCTTCTCTAGTTGACCCTTAGTCGCCTCTTACGTCACCCACGAGAAGATAGAGGATGGTGGATTCTTAAGTTGCTACTACATTGTTATTATATTTGACTGTGAACGAAAAATAGCATTTGGAACTCATTATGAAATAGCCTCGCTTTTAAGCAATACTTGTCAAAATTGACTTAATCACAGACGCGATCGATACGAGTAACGAATCGAAAGTAATGAATGATTTTATCATTTGTCACTCGAAGGTCAGTGATGTCCCTTGAGGATTGAGGTTAATGGTTGTCCTTGTGATATGCATGATGATGATCAATGTTGATCATATCGATCCATTAGGACAATTTATCCCCATCACTTAAGCAGGCAATCCATCTATGTCATTAGTAAAATTAGTAATAATGGAAGATGCTCCGCATCGGTCGGTGATCTCGATAACGATCGTCCAGACATTTGTTCCGAGTATTTGTTCATAAAGCTTAAATAAAAAATGAACGGTCGGACGAGCAGCGAGCGTCGGCTGCCTTGCGCACGCGCAGCCTCCGATACCATCGCGAACGCTCGGGGGGCGTTACGAAAACCACTTACCTATCGGATGCCATCACTGAAGTACACTTATTATTTTGGCTACTACGTATTCAAATTATGAGTATAATCCAATATTTCATTTTTAATGGGTTCTGATACTACTCTATGGCAATAATTCGTAGAATAAAATGTTGATCTTGCAATTCAACATTACCGGATTGTTATTTAAGTGTCCATCTATTTTTATTTCAGTTTCGGCGTTATAGTCCTATGTTTTCTGAATGCTAAGTTATTCTGAAAGCGATCGCAAGTATCAAGGAACCTATAAATAATCCTAAATAAATTACCGCGATATTTAGTGTCAATTACGTTTAGCGAAAAGAGCTGTTCTTTTTAGTGATTGACGTAGGAATAGATTAACATATTGTCAGTAATATATAGCAGATAACTCATGTTCTCATAAATTACCACAAGTACGAGCAAGCTATTGTGCAGCATTAAAACATTATAATGTTTAGTACATTACCCACGTGATTAACTTTTATGGAAGCAGAGGGACTTAACTGTTTTTATAGCTTTTGAAACCATGTTGGTTGTGATTGAGGGTTTTGTCTTTAAACAGGGTTATTTAAAAAATACATACAGTTTTTAGGTATTCGAAAATACAAGTTATATTCCACAACTTTTTCTATGCGTGTCATTTTAGCAGATGTCAAAAGTTCAAAATAATTTATAACTCTAAAATTTCATTACTCTATACACTAAGCGTAATTATTTAGTTTCACCCTTAGTCGGCTCTCAGGACACCCACGGGAAGAAACGGGCTGGCAGGTTCTTACAACTCTACCACACGGCACCACTTTAAGATTTATTTTAACTAAAATAGGAGAATTTAGTTAAGTGATAGATGGATTGAAGGCTAAATAAGTATTGCAATCTCAGCTGAGTTTAGTAATTAGTACAATAGCAATATTTTTGTTTTTCGCATGAGCAGATTATCTATAGAAGCATCGGAGCCTATTGTGCAACAGAACGTTTGTTATACGTTGATGAGCGGTTTGTTTTCCATGAGTTCGTCTTTCAAGGTTAGCCATTATGACGTCATAGTCAGTGTAAATCTTTAACGCTTACAATTATACTTTTAACAGCAATTTAACGATTGCGATTTAGCGATACTTTCTGGTTACAATTGGGAGCTGTAACAAGCGTACAGATTATTTAAGACAGTTTCACAATAAACTTTAAAAAATATATAATATTTCATTGTGTTCATATTGTAGCAAATAAACCGGCGTGAACTGCTTACCTGCTCACCAGTCTATTCAGCATGATGAGTATGGGTAAACCTTCCAAAAAAATGTAAGCCATCTTGCTGATGCTTTCTATATTCTGCGGTAGACATCAATTTTAAGCATGGTAGAGACATTTTAGGAGACATTTTAAGCGTGGTAGAGCCAAGCGGCGGCTTTAGCTGCTGCTCGAATAGGCCGGCTCGACCGGATTGATACCACGGCCTCGCAGTAAACCGGCGTGAAGTAGAGGCATCTTGTGCTTCTGCGTTTCGTTCGGTGAGTGAGGTAACCGGAGGCCCACATCCCCTCCCTATTCCCTTCCTCTGATATCCCATCTCCCAAATATCCTTAAAGACCGGCAACGCATCTGCAGCATTTATGGTGTTGCAGATGTATGTGGGCGACGGTAATCACTTACCATCAGGTGAACCGCTTGCTCGTTTGCCGTCTTTTCCATAAAAAAAAAAGACTGATAAAGAAGAAAATGAACCACTAACAATGTATTCTGTGTTTTATATATATGTATATCTATTTATGTTGAATTAAAAAGTAACAAATAATCTTCATACCAATCCACCATTCGCTCAGCGGACATTTTCCATTAAATCAAAATTATTTATGTCATGTTAATTTCCTACTAGGAATGAGACACATAAACCACTCTACTCCTATCCCTTCACAGTCTACCGACTCGCATCCAAAGGGGGCTCGCCAAGCCTACTCGGAACGGCCACCTCGGGCCAGCTCGCCCCCGGTAAGACAGGCCGGCTATGTAGGTTCCTCTTGGTTCAAGTTAGAACATTAATTAAGAAGAATTCCGCAGAACAAAGAAGTCTCTTATGCAGCTGGAATAAGTGAACAAGTATGTTGCAAAAAATGTTATTTCTTACTGGGCACAATATACAATTAGATGTACACATCGCCCAATTCAATCGTATTGCATCTAACTGCACCTACAATTATGATTGCCTGCGTTATTTGGTGCAGAAGACACACCCAGACTCGTTAGCGACTAATCTCGTGCTTTGTTTAGTCTACTCACACTGGCATTTAGTTCAAGTATGCTTATATTCAACGAGATACGAATGGTAGTTTATTAAAAATATATATTTATTTAAAAATTGACATATTTTTTGCACTTAATTAATTAATTAATTATCAATCGAAGGTCAATTATTTGTTTAATTATTCATATATTAATAACTTAATTCAATTAAATAATAATGACAATTGGTAAAAACCGTTAAGAAAAAATTTGAATTTCTAGCAATGGTATAAACATAATTTATGTTTCTGTTAACCTGTCTAACTAAGCCAAAGCTTGTTTCAGGTTCATGACAGCAATGAATTGCTGAATAATTGAATTTCATCCTGTGATCCATTAGGCTATTGGCGCTGTAGATGTTGCAATTTTTGAATATCAATAGAGAATTAAATTAATTACCAATGAATTGATAAATAATATTGTCACTAATAGTATGTATAACCAAATTTGTATAACAACGAAAACGATCGACTTTTTTTTCAATGGATTGGGGTTCAGTTCGTAATTATCTTACATTCCAATCCATCAATGGCTACTGCAGCCTAGGGTCATCTTCAAACAAATTCAATCGAAGAAGGTTTAAGCTGCGTTGTCACCCCTAGTGACTAAGATGGGGACATAAGGAATGCCACACAGTCCGTAGTTATATTGACTCTCTATACTTTTCAAAACCGAACACAACATTGATTGCACTGCCGTTTTACGGCGGAAATGGTCATTGCAGGGAAGAGTTCAATTCAAATTTTAAATTCAAACCACCCAGTTTATGTTGGTTTCGTCGCATTAGATATTAAACAATAAACTCGAAATTTGTATAAATTTTATGCGTTTATTTTGTTAAAGGTGACTAATTTTATTTTACTTTACTCTATATAGTAAAAATATTGTAAATATTGTTTCATCCATAAGGATATATAATGGAACTTAGTACTGTCGATGTCACTTTCCTAAAACTAAATGCAGTCGACGTTTGACTTAAACACTGTCCCAAGCTTATATTGCGACAGAGTGTAGACTTATTGTATGTTAAGCGGGCACTTCATCTTTCACGCTAGGCTTTGCACCGTTGCCGATTTATTGGTCGACGCGCCCCTTTGTGACAAGGCCAGGCATAAGCTATCGTCGGGTTACATGGTTCATTGAAAAGCTTTTGTCGCTCTTCATTGTTATTTCATAGATTAAAACGTAGGTATCAATGTTACGATGGCTCGTTTTTTGTCTCACAAGAAATTCAATTCTAGTTTAAAGACTTTATTTCACGGTTTTATAAAGTTGTTACTGTAATTGCTGTTTGGTATCAGCGTAAGAATTTGCCACCGCCTTTCTTCCTGTGGGTGTCGTAAGAGGTGATTAAAAAAAATCGCAATGACTACCGGCAGATGGCGGGATATCCATCTCGAAAAACATCAGACCAAAATTGAGCAGACCGATGACGGGCAGCAGCGTCCAAGGTGCGGGGTTTGGTTTGGGTGCGTTTACCAAGCATGGCGATTATGGTCAGCCAGATGGGTGACATCAGTCCTGCAGTGCAGTATTTTTAGGCTGTTAAGGTATAGGAAGGTATAATCATTTGAAAAAACACTTAACCATTATTTACAAACTTTATCGCATACAATTTTATTTACTTATTCTCGACGTTTCGGTTGGTTTACAGGATCCGGGGTCACAGGGAAACTGAGGTGTTTAATGTCCTGGTATCAAAGTAAGTAAAACCGGATACAGTCAGCTTTTTAGTTAGAAATTTTTGGTCCGATTTGCAATGCTGCAGAAAGAGTTTACAGTAATCGTATGTTGAGATCGTGCAGTGGTATGTTAGGCCATGGAGTTCATTTTATGAAAAGAGAAAGAGATGGTCTTTCTCAGCTTGTGAAAAAATTTTATGGGTGCCCGCTTTGAGGTTTATATTATCCTTGAATTATTGCGATAAAACCCCCGAACAATATGTAGTATTCGCGTAAATGCAACATTTCATCACTTTATCATTTTTTCTAATAGCTTTTTAAATAATCTTTTTAAGAAGAAACAAATTGCGAACTAACTGAAAAGAGTGCTCAATGTTATAACGCTGCGAAGAAATAATCTTCTACATTATTTTTATCATAGTTTGGTGCAGTAGCTGTACAAGTATTCCACAGCAAGGTTGTGAGTGGATAGCGACATTGCTAATTACTATGCATTATATAATTGATGAAGTAATAAGTACTACACTATGCTGTTAAATTGTTATTACAGCCTGTATGAAATGATGGTTTCACAAGTTTGTTTTTAACAATAGATGCGCACGCGCTCCCTGTGTCTCGATGCCCGAGGCGCGAGGCTCACCTTTGACCTGCGCCCGCGCAGTCAACACGTGCTGCCTCCTCTGATTGGCCGATCTAAAGTGAACACTCATCGTTTTGTAACAGCTAGTATCTTGCTGCTCTGTTAGAAGCCAGCTCCCAAGCAAAGCACGACCGCATTGTTTCGCCGTCGTTGCTGGAATGTTAAGATTTAACTATACCTCTTTAGTTCGATGGTACTCTAATAGTTATGGTTTTGTAAGTGTTAAATTGGAGTATTCGATTTTATTTTAACAAAATAATTGAAAGAATATTCGTGACATTATTAGTAATTTAAGTATTTATTGAAATTGTATTAGAGAAGATAATAGAAATTGAAACTGGAAAATACAGAACGATTCAATCAATACAAATTTCTAAATAATTGACTTTGTTTGATGCCACAAGGGAAAAAAATGTTCTATTTTAAATTATTCGATTCTTAGAAATTTATTTTGTAGGCGAAGGGTATTGCGGTTTGAACGCTGTAGACTATGCTGTATATTCAATATATTTTAATGATTTTGTGAGATTATATTTGTTATTGCGTGACCGTTTTCAGTGTAATATCAAAGGAAATGCGATCACGTACGGCCTTCGACCGTTGTGTGACAAGAGCCCGAGCGGGACTCGCATTGTTCTGTGACATTTTAGCCTTGCTAATGACAAGCAATTTAGATTACGTAACCGAACACTTTAGATGAATTCATTCTTTTATATTAACATAATTGCCGGTACGTTAATTGATTATTATAATTGTTAGTAAAATGTTAATTAGTTACTTATTAGTGGGATCAAGGGCGGGATATACTAACTTTTTCTCCAAATGTCAACCTCACCAGCACGCGGTACACCCTGCTGATTAACAAACGAAATCCATCCAAATATATCGAAACCAAATACCACAGACTAGTAAGGGAAAGTAGCATCACTAGTGCCAGCGTACCGGCACTGCGCTCACCAATACACCCGTCTTGGGTGAGAATGGGAAAAACTCCTTGCATTGCTTGCCACCTTTGGTTGGAGCTTTCATGCAAAGGCCTATGTCTTGCAGTGGACTCTTACAGGATTATAAACTAAGTAAAGTAAGTATATAACTCTAAGTGCCATGTGGTCAATTGTTGTGGTTCTTATCCCGAAGATGTGGTAAAACTCGACTAACCATTCCTGGTTTGGCAATACCTTCCTATTACTAACGGAACTAGTCGAATGCGGAGGATACAACATAACAGCGCAGCAAGCACGAGGTCGAAAGCAATAAAAAATTAGGCAGAAAGCATTCATTTTAAATTTCATATTGCGCGTATTTCTTCAACTTGATCAGTTTGGTTTTGACGCCTCGGTTGACGCAGTAGCAGCGATGCTGAGGGTCACGGGTTCGATTGCCTAACGGGACAAATATTCATATGACCTACGAGTGAAAGAAATTGTTCCGAAACTCAAACTCGGGAGGAAATCCTGTAGTATAACGTATTTTAATAATTGAATAAATCCCCGGTATCTGCAACATTATTTGTTAATTACAATTTTAAGTTATGAGAAATATCGTGATTCATGTCTAAATATTTCGAGGATATAATGAAGTCCGACAACCCTCAATGGAGTAGCGTTGTAGACCTATGTACGTATACTGTTAGCACAAATATATATTTACACCGTGAAGTCAGAACCTGGTAGACAGGTCACTGATTACAAAGCCGCGAAGTCAGTAAACAAGTCTAGGCTTAGTATTATAGATTTCAACCTTAGACAGACCACTCTCAAAAAAACGTATTTTTAACTACAGCGTAACTTAAGTTTTACACAACTATAATAACAATTTAATTTAAAGTAGCATATAAAGGAAGACTATTGACACTTGACTACTACATACTTGTATGTAGACTTTTTTATATCACGATTGGTTTGTGGTGCAGCGTTGCCGTGAAAACGCTCACAGTGAGCGATGACGGCGTTTGTTATAACAGCTTTGGCGCTAATTTTAATGCTACCAGGCACAGACAGATTATTTCGGTTCACCTGCAATCTATTTTGTTACGGATTCGGCACCTACAATACCTTCAGTATGTAGAAGCAATTACGTTAAATGTTGGTGAAATGTTTTCAAAGACGAACCTTGCTTTTAATCATTACTCCTAAATTATGTGTTAGTTTAATGTGAAGGCAATGAAAAGGGTGAACATTTTTTTGTATTATTTATGCGCGACACCATATCTTACCATATTGTAAATAATCCACTGGAGGATAAAGGCCTCTTCAGTAAGGCGGATTTGCCATAATTGCCACGCGGATTGGCGATCGCAGTACCTCGTACCTTAGACGCTGCTAGCTTAATTTTGACCTAGTGTTTTTGAGATGGTAATCCCGCCATTTTTCGGTAGCCTTTACGATTTTCAAGGCTGTCGTAAGGCGACTAAGCGTAAAGCCTTAAAATCTCATGGCAATACCTGGGAACAAACTCGGCGACCAGGCTTACTACGCTATGTCGTTTCAAAAAACCTTTGTTCAAAGTATATAAATGTCCCATATTTTTTTATCACGAAAATAATTATATCATGATTTCATACATGAATGAAATAAAATGTTTAGGATTTGATTTATAGTGTAGTTATAGTACACATCCACCGCCGGTTTATTTTTTTATACATATCTTGTTGTTTGTTGTTATTAAATTTCTCCATAATAACTCCCAAATTGACTAAATGCTTACATAATAGGCATTTTTTGAAGGAGTATTATTTTATAACATATTGGTCATAACAATAATAAGGAAGCATGAAACGGCTACGCGCACTCTTCATTAACGTAAGCGATCTAATTAAGTCTTTAGTCGTTAACTGCATCTCAATCAAAACCATTATGGTAAAGGAAGCACCTAATGGAGAGCGTTCGGTAGCTATGTTCAGAAGATGGTGTAAGAAATTAATTATTATCGGTCACACCTCCACTGATTGCTTTTCGTAAGATATAATAAATCTAATTTTGATTCTTGTTCGCCTTACACGTGTTTTTTCATTTAAAATAATAAGGCAATGGGCGTAGTTGTTCAATATGAGCATATTTTAGAATTCCAATCGCGAATATGTTATTGTTAATGAGGTGATTAAAAATTAATGACAATGAAATTAGATACCGCAGATATCTTTCATTTGATAGAATTAGACGTATGGCGCACTTGATCGCAATAAAAACATCGGTAGCTCACTATATTTAGTTTAAATGCCACTTGTCTTTCCTCGATTACGATGGATGCGTTATAGTTTACATCCTCTGTTGGGTAATCAATCGACAGGAACGAGCGAGGACGAAATATCTTGTTTGTATTTGATTGGCGTCTGCAACTAACTCACGGGACGGCGGAAGCCGGGCCCCCGAGTGTAATAAATTATCGTCCGTGTGAATTAGCCTAAAAGTCTCGATAGAAGGGTATGAGATGAATCACGTATTGCGCATAGTATTCCTGTCGGATGCAGTAATCGGTTGTAATCGTAAAGTTGTGTTTAGCCGCTCGGCGAGCAAGCTATCTATACTTGTATCGCGCTATGACGTGTGGGAACGATTCACACGCACCACTGAGAATGTTTGAAGAACAAAAAGGAATGTCAAGATGGATATTGTGTAACGTCGTTATACTATTATATTGTCACGGTGTAACATTCGGACACTTTGCAGCGAATAGGCGTTCTTGAGTTGTTTTCGTGTGTAAATTATATAGATCCGGTTTTTATTGCGTTTTTAATAAAAGTTAAGTGCCAATTAGGTTTTATTTAACCGATCATTTCAAAAACTTAAACGATATTACGGCCATATGGTAGAGTTGGAAGTAAATCTGGTTAGTATCATGGGTGTATATTATACATAAGCATTTATGCCTAACATCCACTGGGGTAGGCAGAGATTGAGTACTTTCATTTGGAACGACTCACCAGAGCTTGGCTTTCGCAACCCAATTTTCGGCTATATGCTCTTATTTAGATCACTGTCAAAGTAGACACTTTATATAGAATTATTTTCATTCAATGTCTTTTCAATTCAAAATACCAAACGTGTGTAAGATGCGTTAGGTACGAATCTTCATTCCTAATAATATATTTAAGAATTTTTAATCAAGAAATATAATTCAGTTAAGAAATTTGGTGCAACTATTGTGCTCGTAATCGGCACGCTTCTGCGATAACAAAATCTGTTTTAGATTACACTTATTTGTCAGTCAAACCCCTCCTCCCCTCATCATCTTGACAATGGTTAGTCCATTCATAGCTCCATGTGTGGGAACCGTTATGAAATTGAAAATGATCATATTTCTTTTAAAAGACACTAGACTATTGCACAAAGATTCACCTAGTTTTCGTCGTTAACTATTCATTATTATGTGCCGTGGGAATTTTTTTGTAGTATCCATTGTTGTGGTGCTGATAGGCGCATTCCACTGGACTTGATGGTCGAAGTATTCGATATATGCGCTGCTGAATAAGTAGCAACGTATCGGAGTACTTACTGATAGTGTAGACAGTTACGGAGTTATATTGTACAGAGCTGTCTCAGAAGATTTGTAGATGATAATAAAAATATTTTGCTACCCCGTCTATTACCGAGGGTATCGACTGAGGAAAATAAGCTAACTGTAAAGTGGTGGAAGAAACTAAAATGGAAAATAATTAATAAGTATTCTTTTCTAATACCAATACTGATTTTGCAAGGGTATAAATATAAAATACTCCTTAGATAATTATTAAGATAGTTAATAGAATTAGGCGTTACTTTGCGGTAATCCATTATTTTAAAGATGTTAGAAAAAAGTCACTTTGCACAATTCTGCATTATTTTTGCATGCGAAATTGTGAAACTTTTTCTAACATTACAACATTAAAATAATATACAAATATTATTTTTTCAAAAACAAACTCGCGAATTATGCGAGTCATTTAAAGCTAAAATTTTTGACATAATGAATGGACAGTGAAACGTGGTTTTTATTGCTCCAGTTTCATGTGAAGGCTCTATGCAAATTTTTTCAAACATCTGTGAGTCTACGCGGTCCCGGGGCTATGCGCGCTTATTGCGCTCTCAAACTGGATCCTCCTATTAAAACCACCGTAATCAAAAGTACTATGCATAAATGAATTTTAACACTTTACATATAAGTATACATTGAATATTAATGACTCACAGTTAGTGTATCGCAAGGATGAATTTCTGCTTCATCTCTTGACTCGATTACAAACTTTACTAAGCTATGTAATACATACATATTGACTAACATTTAAACGTGTAATCCGTAATAAACTATTTTATGACTATTTCATACTTTTAAACTACTGTAAGTAGTAAGTTCAGTTCTTATTTTTACATTTATCTCAAAGAAAATTAAATTAAATTAATTTAAAATAAACATATTATGAACGTCATTACAATGCTTCTATAGTTTCTGCTTTGCGAAGAGCATTTCTGTCACGTCGATAGGTTTAGCTTAATGCTTACTATCTGGGACGATGATGTCCTACGGGCCGATTTTGTCCGATGCGACAACTTTCAAATCCTTATCCAAATCTAATCAGCTGTCAACGCCAACAGATCATCATATAATATAGAGCTACAGTATCAGAGACTCTGGACGCGAAAACACAAAACAACCAGAACCGAAAATAAGTAGACGTGTAGTGTCTGGTTATGTGTATATATATACATATTAACTCAGAGTGGCATCCGAACCCACAAACCAAAGGCTCAACAGTTAGGAACGCTAATCAATAAAGCAGACGTTTGGCTTGATAAGTACGACGAATATAAATAATAGTCTAGATATAACATTTTTAAGTTTTATAAAAAAACTTTAAGGTCTTCAGCCCTGGTAGGCTAAATTTAACAGTTTTTGTGAAGCAGCACCTGTATCCTAATAGGTATCAATAAACTCGAGAAGTAACTAATTCAATAACAGCGGCTGGATAATAAAATGCATAAACGACATTCCTTCCAATTAAAACGTAACATTAAATCTGTACTTGATTTCTATGTATTAAGGTGTTTTGTTATTTACGGTTCTTACAATGTAACTCAAAGAATCCTTTATTTGCAAAAATAAATGATGTGCCAATTATGTGGAAAATATCAAAGTAAGCTCGCAAGATTTTAGTTAATTTGATTTTATCACATATACTGCAAATATAAAAATATTTTGGAATAAATCCCTTTTTCTAAGCTCATATTTATATTCGTACCATTTCAAAATTTCCAAAACCTGTTTATAATATTTCTATATATCTGTTAGTCCGAGCTACTACTATTGGAAACGGACGAATTGATTTTGTGGACTTTCACGGAAAGGTACAGGACTTTGTAGGAAGTAATTAAACTGTATTTGATACAAAATCTGGATTTACCTTAGCACATAGTCAAAACGTAGTCTGTATTGTCTCTTTTGAAACAGTTTAGTCTTACTGTACACATTTTCCTCGAAGATCATACTACATAAAAAGTACAGTAAAAGGTTGGGATATAGTTAATATAAGCAATATAAGCTTACGGCTGAATAAATAATTAATTTTATGTGACTTTATTCGTTCTTTCACACAGTTACACAAGTTCTTTATAGCTTTTTGACAGTAGGATTTAATTTTTCGTGCCATTAAATTAATTTCATTTTTAATTACCTCAATTAATTTAATACTATCTACGTCCTTTATATCCTAATGTCTAGTGATTAAAAAGTGTTCACTGTTATAGAAATGACGCACGTATTTCATCACAAAACCACCCAGATAAATGATTGGTTTTTAACATAATAGGTTACGCCAATTAGACGATTGTGTATTATGTAACGGCAATTTTTCGCGATTTCGTACGGCGATGGGAGATTCGAATTTTATTGTCTGAGATCACGTAGTATACGCTGCGTACCGATTTCATATAAATGAAAGCGCAAGTGATGTTTCTTTTTTAATCAAGGTTCTTTATTGAAATTACTTTTACGTATCGTTTTCAATAAATTTCAGTTGAACGATTTTGTTATGCAATACTTGCGTTGGGCACGATCAAGTTTTGATTTGGAACTATGACCTGAATAATAAGGAGTATGCAGCACTTTTTACTATTTTGTGTATTGAATGTTTTCACTGCTTTTTCAAACAGTGAAATGAATGTTTCTGTTAAAATCTTACCCTTAATTCATTAATTGATTTAAAGTGTTTTAATGAAATTCTTACATGGAAGTTGATATTGTATACCTACTCGGAGGTACAATTTACATGTATTTGTACATAAGGACATATAAATATGCACTTACTTATTAAATGTGCATAAAACATGAAACCTTGTTCCCTTTTTATACTATATCGAATTAACTGTGATCAAAACAAAGCACACAACAGTATAGGCTCAAACGTTGGCATTCATGTGTGTGAACGAGTTTTGTGCGAAGAACAATATGCTTCCCATGCACTCGATTGCCATCTCGGCGGTAAACTTAAGTTACTTACGCAACTGCCCTCAGTGGAAGACGTGTATTGAGATAATGAAAGCTATATTTTTTTACCAGTTAAAACACGTGTGAGCGAACTATATGGGCCCTAATAAACTAGGTCTCTGGGTAAAATTACGTAGATTTGTACAAGATAAGTTTAAGTTGGCGATTTTGTGGCGAGCATATACATCATAGGCGTCGTTAATATGATTTAGGATTCATCTAGCATAGCAGATAAACATCTAAATTCTCTCTTTATAGAGACAGCGAAGACTTTCCTAGGCAGTTTTTGGGAATTCTTGTGATTTCTCACGAGTTTAATACGTATTATGATTTAGTAAAAGGCGCAATAGGAGCGGAGCATTAAATAAAATCTGAATTTAAATTGGTTTCACTTTTCCATCCTAACATTCATTTATCATGATTTGGTATCATAAAAAAAAATTAAATGCGATTTATTAACTGCTATATTTGATAATAATAGCAAATGGTTGTAATTTCTACATATAATATAAATGATGTGTAGAGTAGTTGCAGTTCTAATATGTAATATTATCTCACAATTCAGACATATTTTTGTTTTAAAGGAATTAAGTGACTCGAAGAGCAAGTCTACCTGATGTTACAGCTAATAATGTTGTCCATACCAATATTAATACCAATGACGGCTCGATTGGCGTAATGACTGAAGGTTTCTGTGGGTCACGGATATGATTTCCACACGAAAAGTATATTTATATGGCTTACAGATAGCTAGTTTCGCACTTATATGGCGTACGTAAGTATGTTTACACACTATTACTTGACAGGTATAACAATGCAGGGGTTTAATTCCTGCCATGATTATCCTGATATATTCCTACCATTATCCACAAGCATCTAAACAGGACTGACGCTGCCACGATATATAAGTAAAATAAATATTCCTTAACCCACACGTAAAGTTTTTTTTAAGTAACGTTTCCATTTAAATATGATAAAATCCATGAAAGTTATCGCATCACAGATCGCGTATCATTTTAATGTACTGTCCACGTAGCGGATGCAACAATTTCTCTCTGTTACAATCTATTTAAAACATCTTCAGCATCTGTTAAGTCGAAGTAAGATTATTCATCATTCATATAACAGAAACAGATGTTTTTTAACGATGAGAAGATTGACCGATTAGTTGCGTGACATCAACGACCTGCCTCAATAAAACTAACTGACACGGATTTTTGCTTTAGAGAAGAGAAGGTGTAAATGGTAACATGGGTGTATGAAAATATAAAGTGTTTATATTATGTGTTCCAAAATTGGTATTATACACGATAGCAAATTCTTACACTTTGTCAAAATTTGGATTCGATTTTTTGATAGCTTTTTTTATCATCGAATTATAATATGGCTTTAGCAGTTCAATAAGGTACTATTGAAATAAACTTCATGTAGGATTACTGAAGTGTATTTCTCTTTTAGATACGCAAAGAATGAAGAAATTGTTAATAATTGCTTGTAATAATATATATCTAATTTAACTAGATTCGCATCAGACATAGGTATGGACGAGGTTGACCTCAACCATTTGACTGCACATTATGAAAATGAATCTAAAAATTATGCGACACCGTCTACTTCGCCGTCTGTGCATTTTTTTACAATCTGAATTTCATCTCGAGTGATGTACTTGAATGCAGACTATTTCGAATTTCCTTGAATTTTGATCAGACATCTCCGTCTATGTCTGAAATGGTCTTTGAAAACTATTGCTGTACTTGTTGACACTACAGCGCACACAAATTTAGACTGTGATGCTTTTACAAACGTTAAGATTTACGGTTGAAATTCGAATGTGACGTGAGCTTGCGATTCACTAATTCGCTCCATGATTTCTCGTATTTATTTATTGCATTGAGGCTCATGTATTTACTGCAGCAGACGAAAAACATTTGTATTGATCGCTTAGCGACAGACGATTTATTCTATTTATAAATCCATCTACTTTTTGCATGTCACGTTGCAACTTTGTTGCATCTGGAAGTACCTCCTGACTGGTATAGGTTATTTTCAGATGATTTATCCAGGGTAATATTAAATACACTTTAAAATGCGTATTGAGTTAAATAAATATAATAAATAACATAGCCACTTTTAAACGTGTCACTACAGGCCTCCGATTTCAAGTAGATTGTGAACGCCAGGAAAGCCCATGATGCTGCGACAGCTAGAGCGACAACCCTACACATGTTATTCATAAAACTGTTATTTTATTGTATTGGAGTGATAAACGAGCTTATAGTCCACCTGATGTTAAGTGGCTGCTGCATACTGTAGTTACCAGCAAACAACTTTAAACGAAGAACAGATGTATTGTCATCCCTGAGTATTAAGACGTAATGCCTTGCACCCTGTAATCATATTGACTTTCTATACCTTTCAAATCGGAACATACCAGTGGTTGTACTGCCGATTGTCAGCAGAAATGGGTAAGGAGACGCTACCTACCCAGACGACACCTAGATAGAGAAGAAGTCTACCATCTACTAAAGCTTACTCAATTTCCCTAGAGCTTCGTTAGTGAAATTGCTTTACGTCCAGGAGAAATTGAAATTCAGAGAAAAGGTGGTAAATTCCTCTCATAATAAAATTTAACCATGTTTTAACAAACATGGTTCAATTTGACGAAATTAATCTAAATTTGCTATAATAAAAATTTAATTTTGGTTTCCTTTTCGAGCATTTTCAAAAGATTCCAGAAGACTTTGTTGGTTGATATTAATTTTTTTTACCTTAAGCTAGTACTTGCCTACCATCCCGCCTAGCTTTTTGTGATGATAACGATCTAGGTGGTAACGTATTACCTAATTAAAATCCTATTTGGATGTACTGCTAATGAAGCTCTTTGTACAGATTCTATATACGTGAAATTTAAACAAGTACTAGTTTATGGTCAGTAAAAATAACGAAATTTTACTAACATAGAGGTCAATCGACGAATCCAACTGGGCTGGGCTGCGTTCGGGAAACTACGTCATATCTTCTCGTCGAGTATACCGCAAAGCGTCAAGACGAAAGTATACAACCAGTGCGTGTTGCCAGTGATGACATACGGATCCGAGACTTGGTCCTTCACTGCAGCCCGTATGAGGAAGCTCAAAGTTGCTCAGCGTTTTCTCTGCGTGATAGAGTCTGCAACGATGATATCCGCAGCAGAACTAAGGTAACCGACATAGCCGTAAAGATTAGCAAGCTGAAGTGGCAATGGGCCGGCCACATAGCTCGCAGAACTGTCAACCGCCGGGGAAAAAGGTTCTCGAGTGGCAGCCACGTACAGGCAAACGCAGCGTAGGACGACCCCCCACAAGATGGAGTGACGACCTGCGCAGTGTTGCGGGAAGTCGATGGATGCAGGTGGCTCAGGACCGAGCTTCGTGGCAATCTTTGGGGGAGGCCCCCATAGATTTGGATGGCAAGATTTGGATGTTCAGCAGTGGACTTCTGATAGGCTGAAATGATGATGATGATGAAGGATGTCAGTACTGCAAAAATAATAAACGCCTGCGACACTAAAGCTCTCGTAGATAATTAGTAGTGAACTGCAATTATATGTTAATTTGTCGCATGTCAAGTTAGCTTGTTTTGCAAGCATCCATTTGTAGTCACACCTACCCTCGATAATTTTGTGACACTTGCATACTCTGCAGTCATTAGTATTCTTCTTATTGAATCAGAATATAATACATGACTCTATCAAGTTGTTGTGTTTATACTTGTGTAACAATCATATTATATTTTATTTCGGAATTAAGGTTTCTGAGGTACTATTTACTAGTTCTACAATTGTAACTATTTTTTAACTTGCTTGCTTTTAATTTTTGCCGCGTAGTAGCAACGTAAGAATCGGCCTCCAAATATTTTCTTTGGGTATTGTAAAAGGTGAATAGCGGAACAGTCTTGAAAATCTCATAGTAATTTCCAGGAGCAAGCCCATCTCGTTCTATCTCCCGGAGAGGCGAAATATGGTTCAAGCAAGCCCGTTTGGCTACACTGAGTCGTGCCATATGGAAATCTGTTGTCTCTGCCTACCCTTACATGGACGACATAAATGAGTTATTTTTAACTACAACTTAGACTCATCAATATAAATAGGAGCAAGTTTCTTTATAAATTTCATTCAGATGTGTATTATTACCTACAGCATACCATTGAACGACTAACTGAAACTTAGTTCATGTTCACATTTATTAAAAAAAAAAATATTTCACAGAAGCAAGCTAAATTATAAAATTTTGTCAATTGTCCTTAAAGAATATAGCTGTAATCGATATAATAGAGGATATGAGAAAAAAAATGAAACATGTACAAATAGATGAAGGAAAGAAACCGGAATGTTGTCGCTTGGCACCTGATCGATATAAGAACAGACAAGTCTGTCAGTTACCTAACTCTACGCACCTATTCTGCAATAGCAGTGAAAGCGAAATGTCTAATTATTTTTTTATTTTATAATAACAGAGATGACATGGCACTTTGGAGAGGGATTTCGTCGTTTTTTTTATACTTTCAGAAACGCAATCTTCATCTGCGGCTTTTGAAACGGAGACTATAACAAGAAAACGAGCGTGATTGACTTTTGACGGTGCGGAACGATTGCGATCGATGCGTTGTTGCTCTAAATCAAAATCGTAAGTGTCTGTAACTGAATGATAAAATAAAATAACATTGTTCGGCAGATCTTAATTGACATCGTATGTATCAGATCAGCGATAAAAGTACTCTTATTAGACTGGTAATTATTTGGATTGTATTTACGTATCATTAATGTTACGTCACAATTTTTTAATCTAAGCTTTCTAATGTAAGACTCTTTTAGAAACTATTATAAAAGTAATTTTTGAAACAGTGCTTATTTTTTATAATTTAAAGATTATAATTGATTTCAAATGATAAATACAAATGATGTGCTACTATTTGTTCGTACTACATCTACATAAACTCCACCTTCAATTCCAGTGATGCTGTTTAAAGATAAAAGCAACTTAGTGAGCAGCGATTGCTTTAATTTTTATTTTATTGGTAATCCTGTGATGCAACGCCTTAAAAGAAGTTGGCACACGAAGAATCACATCGTTTATTAAACATTCGATTATTAACTTATGAAAAACATATTCAGATCTAGATTTCATATTGGACTGAAATTCATAAACTTCAAATTCCCTTATTTATTAATTAAATTTCTCCTCATTGGTAACGAGATATTTCATTATATTAATATTATTAATAATAATTTAAATATATTCAAAATATAAAGTAATAAATTAAACTACAATTTATACAAATTTTGTGTTTTTTATTACATCTTGAACCATTCGTTATGGAATGTGGATTGAAATATGAATGAAGCGATAATGGCCACAGCTAGAGATAAATTAATTTTATAGAAAGGGAAGTATTTGCAGTCCTGTATTTCCCGATCATAGGTATCAAACTCGCACTAAGTTGAACCATAATGGACAAAAGTCGAGCAAAAAAATATCCGTCGGCCGGCGGCGGGCGGCACAGCGTAACTCACTTTCTGGTTTACTAGGTCGAATAATCTTGTTTATTTTATTTTTTATTTATTTGATTGTCATAGCAAGTGAAAATTGTGGTGAAACTGTACCCTTCACTTTTGTTTTTCGATTTTATATAGTTCTGGGCAAGGTTAGGGAAAAAAAATACTTTTTCATTAAGTATTTTAAAAATTAGTCATTATGTTGTATTGTAGAGTTATTTATATTATCTTTTAAATAATTTTTGACGGTATAAAATTTGTTCACTGATTAAACATTAGCTAAAAATAAGCTTACGACAAATTACATGTTGCCAAAAGCTTTGATGATAAATTAATCTTAAGTTAATCCCTATGTTAACATCTAAGGCGTGGGAAAATAAATTTCCTTTGCATTTTTAACACTTGCTAATTTATTAAATTTATCTACATATTTAACAAATTAATGACATACGATCGTCACTGTAAACGATAAATTTTAAGTTATGATCTGATTTTAGAATATTTAATGTTGTCATTAATATGTTTTGGAGATAATGAGCTACTTTTAAGGCGTAGAACAAGATTGATGATGTGCGTCTAAAATATCGATTTAAAAATGTGTTTAATTGAATAAAATATTTACAAGTGTGAAATACGTGACAAGAAATAAAAAGATACTTTAATCTCTTTATTTCTTGTCACAGTTGCAAAATTGATTACTATCGTTTAATTTTCTTTAAAAATAGAAATCATTAAATAATAAAATTAATTAGTATTTACCTTTGTTTATAAAAAATTTCCAAAGTATCACCAATGTTGCGCTTCTGCTTCAGCTCAATAAAACACAGATTATTTTAATAGTTCAATGAAATTACCCCTTGACTGGTTTTAATTTTAGGCACAGATCAGTTTCACTTTCTTTAGTACACTTTGTTCAATTGCAAATATCCTAATCACAGATCAATGTTATTTATTTTTTCAGTGAGCACTATCACTTGTAAATCCATTCCAACACTAGGGGTGGTCCTATAGAGACCGCGTGAGCTTAAAGCTGCGGAGCGATGCGTGGTGCGCGTGCGCAGGTCGGTGAGGCATCGCGTTATCAGCGCGAGCTGCGCGCCGCGCGACAACAACAGAACTTGAGAGTCGATCTCAATAATAACAAGAAAAGAAAACGGTCCAGTTTCAGAGGCTTCCGGATGGCTCGCGGACGGGGCGCGGGCCTGCTGTTGTCCCTCTTTAACATATGGCTCCATTTCGCTCTCTCTGTCTAACGGTACAGGCAGCGGCTTGAACGATAGCGCTAGTCGCGAATGCGACGCCGCCCCGTGCGCTTGCCTGCAAGTAGAGGCCTTTTACGATAATTTTTGTAATTCCCGCCTTTTCGCGTCTTCAACATCGCTAACGCATCGATAAAGAGTAGTAACTCACAATTCAGCCATTGACGTTTATTTGTGTGTATATTATAAATCGCAAATTACGTATACGTTTCCTAATATTTATATGTATATTTAAATGAAAATAATGATTTTAAGGTACTTAAAAAGGTTTTTTTATTATAATTCTTAGGTAAAATGTAATCGAAATTTTTTTCTGTAAGTATTGTCATGCGTTGATGTCTAATACATTGACAATAAGAAAGGCAATGTCGTTAAAAGTCTCACGTTATAAATATACGTTTCTCGGTTTTCACGTATAATGGACCGAGATTATATTTGTGATAACAATATGATTAAATAAAAAAAGACGTATGTTTAATTTGAAAGGCGAAACTACGGGCACTTTGATTCATTGTCATTGTAACACTTGCGTTATGTTACTTAAACACATGTTAACAACTAATATACAAATGTGAATAATACTTTCGTAATAATAGCACAATTTAAATTCACTTAGAACCTACGAAACAATTTAGATACCTTCCAAGTACGTCTACACAATTATATTACCTTAAAACTGAAAGGTCAAGTGATTTATTGCGAAAAGATATCCATAGTAAATATCTTTAGCAAATTTTTACCAATTTTTTTAGGTTATTTTAAATTGTTTTAATTTTTTTTAAAGGTAATTTATTTTAGGAAAGTGTAAAGAAAAGAAAGCCTGTAAATGCTCAACTGTTAGGAAAAGTCATCCTCACGATACTTGAGAGGTTTTGGACTTGGGAAATATCCCCCACGCTGCTCCAAAGAGTTTTGGCGTTCATCAATGAGTTCATCTGTTTTTGAAATATTTTTTATAATTTTGCAGAAATGCAGGTCTTTTTGCGGTATTCTCTTTCACCGCCGAGAACGTGGTAACTTCAATTTAAAAAAAAAATCAGTAAGCTGTGGCTAGTGAGTTACCATGGTTTACCATATTCGAATAATGTACAACAATTGAAGTAAAGGTACTTACCAAGCTATTTCGCAATATAACCATCTTCAGAAATGGGATATTTTAGTCGATGGTTTGATTGTATGAATATAGTTTTTTGACTGTTATAATTGACACAATTAATATCTCTTTGCATGAGGCTATTGGATGATCCTTCTCGTTTCTCGTAGTCTTTATGTGACTCATAACAATTAAATTTCATATATTTCATAGTTATTACACGTGAAGTGTTTGATGGATAGATCACATACCTACATTGCATAAATTTCTTTGCCATATTTCTGACCATGCCAGGCAAGCTGTTTGACGACCGTTTACTTTTTAGTTTAGTGCCGATACCCGCATTAGTGATGCTGTTCCCATCACTAGTTTGAGATTTTAGGTTCGGCGTATTTTGTTGGATTTTCCGCCATCACACGGTCCTTTGTCTTGGTTTTGTTAGCTATCAACGTGCACGTGGTGCTGCTGCAAGTTGGAATTTGGAGAATTAATTATACATATGCGATGTAGCTGAACGCATCACTAGGGGCATAAAATCACTATTGCGATGTTACTACTAATCACAAGTCCGAGGATGTCAACATTATGCTCGCAGATTTGCTAGACCAGCGATGTAAGTATGAACGAATTGAACTCTAACTTCTCTTCAATCAGATTGATACTACATACTCCAGATCACTTATACGTAAATAGGCTGATGAAGAACATAGAATTAGCAATGATTGAGCTAATTGTCTTATGAGTATCTTAGTCTATCCACTCGTGCATGTACATAACAATATACATGTACGAGTACTAATAATACTACAATAATAATATCAATGTTACTTTTATTGTTTTTACTTTATTATAAATTATTTAATGGTAATTGAAATCGAAAATTTTAATAGGTCTTAATTATAATAATAAAAAACTCAGCTATAAAAGTAGAAAAAGTTCTGAAATACTTTTAATATATTTGTTTTCTAAAATAGTATGAATATAATACAAAGTAATACAAAGAATAACAAAACACATAATTTCCAAAAAAGAGTCGTGATCGAAAGCAGAAACTTGAGTATAGCTCACGTAATAAGTGCGTTCCGTAAAATATAAGGTGCCGTTGTGAAATTACTGAGCTCATTATGTTAAAATCAACACTGTCGTAACTCTTCTTTATCGACCGCGAAAAGTTGTCGAAAAAATTACCGACGAAATAATATCATTTTAATCTTTGAGCGCTATCGAGTTCCTATCGAGAATTTAGTCATTAATTTATTCGAATTTCCACGGTGAGGCCTCGATACGCGAGAACGGTATCATTTATGGTAAAGTGAGAAATTTGCGGAGTAAATAATTTCACTGCTTTACAAGTTTCGAAGAAGTTTGTTAAATGTATCACGGCCACTGTAACTAGTGTTTTTTTTATGACTTCGGAAATTGTATATTGTGCGCTTTATAAGATAATGTTTATTTTGGAAGACTACTATATTTAATATCTCTGTATTTTGTTGTTGTTTAAAAATAGGGAGAACAATTTCAATTAACACTATATAATAACGAAATTTCTGTTTTTTTCTATTTGAATTATATCTCCGCCCATCATCCGCAGTATATTATAATATTCAAATTATCAATAGAAAAAGTTTTTCGTCGTCAAATAAAAACTAAATAAAAAATTTACATACAAATAAATAAGTAATAACTGTCAATTTACGTAAAGGCAATGAAATCTCACCTAAGTATTATTTTAAGCTATAAAAACATTTATCTGTTAACTAAACTAATCGTTTAATTTCCTTTTACATTGAACACCATGTAACACTTTTAAGTATTCTGGCAAACGGTTATATATTAATACAAAAATAAGTGAATACAAAATTATTTAATTAACTACTGACAATTTACGTAAAGGCAATGAAATCTCACCAAAATATTATTTTAAGCTATAAAACATTTATCTGTTAACTAATCCTTTAATTTCCTTTTACAACGATCACCATGTAACACTTTTACGTATTCTGGCAAATGGTTATATATTTTTATTCCATTGACGTAGTACTCTCTCAAGTGTGCTACTAGAATATTTCGCAGTGCAATAGTTATACTTATATTGCGATTGTAAATACGTTAAGGATTCCCTTTTCTTAGGAAAGTATTCGCTATTTTCTTTACAAATTAAAATATTTGTATAAATCCATTATTTCTGCATTTAGTTCGTAATATTTTTTAGTTCGTAATACATAACAATAGGTCAGTGTAAAAGTGCCATTTTTTACGGTAACTTGTTGATATTTTGAGTATAGTAACATAATCCCATTACTGTAGAAATTTTGAGAATTGTGATCAACTGCGACAAGTAGTTTTGACAGTACTCTCTTGATGTTAACCTTACACTACCTAAATAATTCTGAAGAGAACGAAACAGGTAAAAATCCGTAGGTGGTGGAAATGGTCAGGACTATAAAGTGTATTATATAGCCCTAGTGTCATTAACACTTCACAACTAAGCTCTCTCAATATTTGCTGTTTGGCAAAAGATATGTCTGGTCTGGCGTTATCATGATGTACTACTACACCGTTTCTGTTGATCGATTCCAGCAGTTTTTCTCTATTTCTTGCTTGAATTTCATTAGTAGTTGGCAGTAAAGATCCGAATCAAAGGTTTTTCCCCACCGACAATAAAAGCTCATAATGGACGAACCAATCCCAACCTTATTCACTGCATCATCACCTTATTGCGAGTTAATCCGGGTTTCGCTTGTGGAGCTTGACTGCCCTTTGACCATGATCTTTTTCGCACTGTCTTGTCATAGGTAATCCACTTTTCATCACCAGCGATCGATCTTTTCAAAAGCGGTTCGGTTTCATAACGTTTCAATAGAAAATCACAAATGAGTACATGATTAATTAGATTTCTTTCAATGAGCCAGTGTGGCAGCCACATCGATCTTTTTTGTGTATACAAACTTTTTCAAATGGGTCAAAACTGTTTTGTGGTCAAGCTCTAACTCTTCAGCTATGTCGTTACTACTAATGGGTCGATCTTGCTCCACTTTTTCAAAAATGGCATCGACTTTATCCATAACAGGTCGACCAAAGCCAGCTTCATCTTTGACATCAAAATTCCCGCACTGAAAAGGCTTCAACCAATTTTGTGCTACTCTTACTAACACTACACAAGTCCATAAACGTAACGAATTTATTTTCCGCGGCTTAAGATGCGGATTTTTGTAATAAAACTTCTAAATGTTGAATGTTCGAATGAACAAATTTCTTTGTTACTTTCATTCATTTCGGCGGATAGAAAAACAATAGAAAAATGGCCGGAAACCGTTTTTACTTTTTCTTTTTCTGTTTTTAAAAAGTCATCTATTTAATGGTATTAAAACCAGCCACTACAAACGGTACAAACAAAGAGATTTTACTGCAAATTTTACTTAGAAAATACGATAAAACTTTTTCCCTTACCTTATATATACAAATAATAGGTCTTTACCTATGAAATTGTCGTTCTGCAGTACTGGCCATTTCAAATCAAAATAATTTTTATTTGGCTAAGAATTCTAATTTCAAATTAATTTTATTTTAAAAACATGGAATTCTTTTTCCAAAGTAGTCATTTGTTTATTGATTAGTGTTACATTTTCATCGCATTTCAATCTTTTTCGTCATCATGGATACGTAAAAAATTCCAGTAATTATGGAATATGAGCACCGTCGTGGCAGCAACGCGGCACAAGCGGCACGCAACATCAACGACGTTTACGGAGCTAACACTACAAACCAACGCACCACCTGTTATTGGTTTGCTCGCTTCCGTTCTGGAAATTTCGACCTGAAAAATTAACCTCGCGCTCGTCCGAAGACTGGTTTGGAAGCTGATGATACACAATCTACGGCTGAATTAGCAGCAGCTTTCGACGTTAGCGTCAAAACCATATTGGTGCATTTGCGTCAAATTGGCAAGGTAAAAAAGATTGACAAATGGGTGCCCCTCGAACTCAATGATCGCTAGCGCGAAATACGCGTCGAGACGTGCCTTGCACTGCTCAACAGACAAATGAAGGAATTTTGAACCGCATTGATACCTGCGATGAAAAATGGATTCTGTTTGATAACCGCAAGCGCTCAGTAAGTTGGTTGGATCCTGGTTCAGCACTTAAACAATGCCCTAAACGAAAACTTGCCCCTAGAAAAGTGATAGTGACTGTTTGGTGGTCTAGCGCCGGTGTGTTTCATCACAGCTTCTTACCAAACGGGGTGAGCATTACTGCAGATGTGTACTGTGAAGAACTGAACACAATGATGGAGAAGCTGGCACATCTCCAATCAGCATTGGTCAATCGCTCGTCTCCGCTGCTCCTGCACGACAACGCGCGACCTCATACGGCACAGCAGACGGTCTCCAAGTTGCAAGAACTGGGGTTGATAGCTCTCCGTCATCCGCCCTACTCACCAGACCTTGCGCCTACAGACTGCAAATTTTTCCAGAATTTGGATAACTTCTTCGCGGGAAAAAAATTCAATACCCGAGAGGCAGTACAAAATGCCTTTGAAGAATTTGTTGCCTCCGGTCCAGCTGATTTCTTTAAGAAGGACATCAATAAACTGCCACTGCGTTGGCAAAGATGTATTGATTGCATGGGTGATTACTTCGATTAATACAAATAAAAAATACATGAAAAAAATTCGTTTAAATTTTTTCATACAAAACGGCCATTTCATAGGTAAAGACCTAATATTTGACAATTATATATTTATATATATATACATATATTTAATTGTTAAATCTCAAACGTGTATTACAATACTAACTCGTTCTTTTTCTGATAAAATCCGCAATTTCTTTTTATTTGTAAATGCTTACTTTATTTTCCTTCAGAAACGATTTACTAAAATAGCATTAATCAATGTTTTTTTCAATTATTAGTATGTCTACTAGTTCTTCTTTAGATTTAATGCTTGTTAAAAAAATGCTTAATATTAAAACTATTTATTTCATTATTGTATACATTTTATTTGTTACGAAAAAAAATGTTTATATGTCTGCGCCGACGGAAATTTTTGTTTATTCATTCGTTTGACAAAATTTGGAACAATGTAGTTATATATTTTGACTATATTTTTATAATTCATTTATTTATAATTATTCATAAGTAAGCAGTGATAAGCTTTTGTTTTGTATAAAGTTTAAGCTACTCGGTCTTTAGTTTTTTTCTATTCATATAATTTATTAAGTGTATTCTATAGTTGATACTGAGGGTTTCTCTTAATAGCAGTCTACCTGTGAAACCTCTGCGATTGTGCATTTGCCCATCATATTGTCAAAGAACATAAATATGCTATGAGAAAGCTGAGAACAAATCCTACGTAGTAAATAATTTATTTTTTGCTCGTCGTCTGAACTGATAAAAAACTTACATTTACAATATTATATGATGACAAAACATCATCCTTCAGTTGGGCATTTGGTTTGACTATAGCTGTCATTTGGAATTCATGACCCAATATAATTTGAAGTACCTATACAAACCGTGCTCATCACGTAATATTAAATTATATTTTAATTTTTACTCACATTAAGTCTATACAAATTTAAAGAAATGGTTATTCGAGTGCAAATCGATTGAGTCTACATTGACTTTCGTAAAGTTTTCCTCAAGGAAGCACACAAAATTTTGCTACGCATAATTGCGGCGTATCTTCTGCACTGGTTTGCGTCATACGTAACCAAAAGGACTTAAAAAGTAGTTAACGCTTATGCTTAACGGTTATGAATCACACATTTGAAGCCTCTTCTCCCCCAGGGTTCCATTTTAGGACCCATGCTGTTTACAAAATTTGTCAATGACATAAACCAATGTGTTATACACCCTAAATATTTGCTTTATGTCGAACATCTTAAAATATATTTTAGGTATATAAGGGTATACCTTATTTTATTGAATTCATATAATATCCAAGACTGTCATAATTTACTACAAGACCTACTGCCAATAATAAACTACAGCTAACTGTCAACGATTTCCGTTTCGCACATTCATTAGGACGAGTTCAGTTGTAAACTGTTGACATGTATGAATTTAAAAACCATCTAAATATATTCATCCATTGAACAGTCTCATTTGCATGCATTTAGACTATGCTTCACAAATATGGGATCCTATTTACTTAGAAAAATACAACGTAGATTGCTACATACAATATATTACAGATATTACCGTTCATGCGCGTCCTACACTCGATTACTCGACTGGAATGGTCTTCCATCTCTTCAGCCTTTACGTGACGTCTAAGCCAGTTATATAATGATATGCATGTTAATATAGATATATTTGTTACCCTATCTGTTAAATACAAGAAATCAGTGACTAAGACGGTCACTGATTTCTTGTATTTAACTAGCTAGTTAAATAACTAGCTTTAAATTATTTTCAAAGGTTTTTTGTTTAAGTTATTTTCAATAGCTTAAGATTATCTTGGATATGCGGTCGGAGGCATGTTCATATACCGAAACTGTTTCATTAACGACCTTTCAATAGCGCTTTAAGCCTGGGCTTAGGATTGACTTGTTGCTGTCTGCACATGGTTGTTTCTTTGTTTCATAAACAGTATATAGAAAACGGTATGGTTTTTACACAAACACTTAGATGTTACCTAATTCTTAAGCAATAGTCGTGTACAATAGTTGTTTTTATTCCCAAAAAATTAAAACAAAACCTCTTTAATGTTGAATACTTCGTGGCCAAGTATTTTGACTTTTCTCAGTGCAATGCTGTCTGTCTTTCATATTTTTACTAAACTAAAGGCAGAACCTTTGGGTAAGAATAGCTGCTATGGTACGTCACTCGGCTAGCTTCTTGACTCCATGGCTCACCGCCTCGACTTGGCGCCGCTAGCTCGCCACTTTACTTACCGGTTTCGGTTTATCGGCGTCGTTTCCTCTAAACTACAAGCTCTCCGCTTTCCTTGTGTATATCGGTGTATCGGAGCGAATTAGAAGCGACTGCGAAACTGGACCCCATTCTTAAATTACGTTATTAACTTTCCATATGTGTGACAGTTAAATGCGATCCGTTGCACAGTTTAGTTTTTTATTACTTACATACATACATACATATATTCACGCCTTGCTCCCAACGGGGGAGGCAGAGACAATCTTCTTCCACTTACTACCGTGCTGACATACGTCTTTCGCTTCTACCACTTTTATCAATCTTCGCATGCATGCTCGTTGGTTTAGAGTACTCTTGACCTGGCCTTTTTTCAGAATGTCGCCGATTCGATCGTGAAATGTTCGCCTAGGTCTTCCTCTCCCGATTCTACCATTTACACTCGCCTCATATATTTGTTTCGTCAACCTACTTTCATTCATCCTCTCCATATGTCCAAACCAGCTCAACATCTCTTTCTCGATTCGTGTCACTACATCGTCGTCACCACAACGCTCTCTGATCACATTATTTCGAATCCTATCAGTTAGTTATATTCACATCAATCATACTTCTTAATGCTCTCATTTCTACTGCATTTATCCTGCATTAATGCCTCTTCTGCCATACCTAGCTTTCGCTTCCATATGTTAGTGTTGGTACCAATACCCCACTGTGCACAGCCAAACGACCTTTGTGAGATATCGTCTGGCTGTTCATAAATGTATGCAATGCCCCATTCACTATATTACCTGCCACCCATCCATCTCTCGTAAACATTGTTCCCAAGTAAACAAACTCATTCACTTGCTCTAAACTATCTTCCCTAATCTTGATACATACTTCCGTAATCCTCTCCTCTTTTTAAAACACCATAACCTTTGTCTTATTAACGTTTACTTTCATTCCCTTTCTTTCCAGTGCCCCATTCATTGTTGTGACCATTGCCTGCACTTCCTCAGCCGATGACGCAAGTAAGACTTGATCGTCGGCGTAGAGCAAACATTTAACAAGCAACTCATTCATTCTTAGTCTACAATCACTCTTCTTCAAATCTGTCAAACAAGTATCCATGAATAAATTGAATAGCCATGGGGATGCTACACAGCCCTGTCTAAGTGATACAAGCTGTGGGACCCTCATATAGGGGTTTCAGTGCTCGTATCAGATTACTGCTCACTCCATGCAAAGATAGTGCCGACCACAATTCATCCCTCAGCACTTTGTCTTAGGCCTTCTCCAAATCTATCAAAGTGCAATAGACTTTTTGGTTGTTAGCCAAATACTTTTCAACTATGCACCTTCAGGAGAATACCTGATCCGTGGATCCCATCCCCTTTCGAAATCCTGCTTGCACATCCCATATATTTTCATCAGTTTCATCCATGACTCTTTCTATTAAAACTTTAGCATACAATTTGTCGACGACACTGAGTAGGCTAGTACCTCGGTAATTTTTACAATCTTGTTGCGATCCTTTTTCTTTGTACAGTGGCACGATTACAGCCTTGCGCCAGTCTCCCGGTACTCGGTCCATTGTCCAACATAAGTTGAAAAGGCGATACAACTGACTAGCTACCACCTGATGGTAAGTGGTTACTGCAGCCCTTGCAAATATGGAAACAACTTTAATCGAAGAAGATTACAGATGCGTTGTCACCCTTGAGGACTAAAATGGAATGCCTCATGGCGCGTAATCATACTGGTTCTCTATATCTTTCAGACCGGAACACAATAGTAATCGCACTACTGATTGCTGGCAGAAATGGGTAAAATTGTGGTACCAACTCAGAAGAATCGCAGGCAGAGAAGGAGATCTAATAGTTATAATATTTAACCTAAATGGGATTTTAATGTTTATTTTCAATATTAGAACGCTTATTATTTAAAACTGCGATAAATTTTATTCTGGAAAAATACCGCGATTGACCGGAATCCGTACCTAAAAACCTACGCGGATGAAGTCGCAGGCAAAAGCTAAAGCATTATGGTATAAAAGTAAATAGAATATATTAAAACGAGAAATGTGTGTTCATGTACAATTTTTTAAGTTTGTGAAACTTTTCTCTTTAATAATTAATATAAAAATAGGTCTTTGAAATAGATCAAAAATATTTCTGATCTAATAAATTCGCTTTATCTGTTTTCATTATATTTAAAACGTAGCCAAAGAAGAATATTGTATTATAATCACATTTAAAAAATTGCGCAGGTTATTATTTTAATAGTATATTTACGTCTCACGAATAAATTATTTTATATTCAGTTTGCGGTTTTACTAAGAATTACTGTAGTAATAATTTACTTTGCCCCTATCCCTACTAATTGAAGGCTGTAAAAATTCTTAACACTTTAACGGAATGTATATTATACTTCTCATTTAATAATAAATATAAATATTATATAATAAATAAGTTAAAAGGAATAATAAAAATAAAAAATCGATTACTCATCAAACATTTGTATTAAAAATTAAGTCATATCGTAACCTGCACTTGGCATGTCTTATGTTTGGTGTTGTTAAGTTGAAGGAACCAATGTGTCTTTATCGAAAGCTTAGCTGGGTATCTAGTGAACGCGAATGCCGGAGTAGGCAGTGCTTGCTTGGATTACCATTCCACCACACAAATCAGTTGCATTCAGAGGTAGCTTCCGTTATGCAGCATCTAAGGAATAACTTACCAACCGCCTATAAGATCACACAAAACTATACATTCCTTTAAACTAAGCCTTCGGCGATATCTGTTACATGCACAACGGAAACTAGATATTTGTATATTTTTTGATATTTTTAGATAGAATATATTTATATTGAATATTTTATGTATTAGATATATATATATATATTAGATTGAAGTATCACATTTCAAGTTATGCTTATTTTTTGGGTTACGGAATATATGTTTTTGGTATGCTTTCAATTTTACATCCGTAATGAACATAGATTCCAGATGAAAACCAGCATCAGGCTCTAAAGCTTGACAATAAACTAATCTGGTGTCTATTGGTCCAGCCATGAGACACTCACCATGTAATATTTTTCTTTAATTGTGAAGTCTGACCTTACTTTTGATTATTTTTTATTATTTTTGATTTACAAGTTTTTGTGTGTTGTCTCTTTATGCTGTACCAATAAATATTGTTCTTTCTTTCTTTGTTTCTATGTATATAATTGCCTTGTACTATATGATGAACGACAATGTCATAATATAACCTTCATATCCGAGAATTGAACATGATAGTCGAATGGTTGGAGAATCTGAAAAAAATTTAGTACGAGTGTACTAAAATTTTCTCACACGTTCGGAAACTTAACCTAATCTTATAAATTTAATATTACATGCATAACACAAACATGTTGTGTTGTTGTATGATAAAGTGAATATAGACGCCGATGTACGTCTGCGGGACCAGCGGAGCTGCAAGTGCATTGCCGGCCCTTAGGCGAAAAGAAGCACAAGATGCCTCAACTTCACGCTTGTATTCTGCGAGGCCGTGGTGTTACCTCAGTGGAGCCGGCTTATTAGAACAGCAGCAAAAGATAAAATTAATTAATGTTGTAAAACATTTTTAGGCATCCATACAATAAGTTACTCTTTTATTTTGTCACCTTAATCTTGTAGAGGTCCAGTAATTCGTTATCATGCGTGTACTCATATGGGAGTGCAACAAAGAAGTAATGTTTGACATCAAATTTTTACATTCAAGTGTCATTAAAATACTCTCGTAATATGCTCGTAAAATGAAATGATCAATTAAAAGAGAAAATAAACTAGTAAGGTCCTGACCAACATCCACCTGCAGCAAATAACTTCAATCGAATGAGATTACAAATGCGTTGTCACCCCTGAGAACAAATTTAGTATCTATACCATCTGGAATGCTAGCTAGCTAGCAGCGGCTATCTATATCTTTCAAACCGGAAGATAGTAAAGGTAGCATACATGTAAGCGGGTGGTACCAAGATGACTCCTAGGCAGAAAAGAAGCCTACCATTTAGTAAAGACATTGAAATCCGCTAACAGTGGAGCAGCTTGGTGTGTTTAGTTCTTGTAGCAGCAGAGTAAAGTTAATCATGTAAAACTATTTTGCCCTTTCATTCCAAGTGTGTCGTAAAAGTTGAAAATGGCAGGAATATCTCATGGCTAATTATAGATGCCGGGCCAAAACAACTCGAATAAAGTAAGTGGACATCATTCCGCTTAGCACAAATATACTCAAAAGTTTGAAAATATACTCAAAAAATTGGCGATCAGCATACCCAACATTTTGCATGTTGGGTATGACGATCGCCAATCCGCTTACCGAGTGCGGCGATTACTGCAATACTTCCATATGGCGGTTGCAGTGACCTATGTTAAGAAGTCGACGTTCACAAGTTATTAAAAAAAAGGAATTGAGTAGTAACTTAAGGTAAGTTTTTGTCATTGTAGCAGGCTTGTGTGGTAATGTAATGCTATCTTGTATATAGGTCACTTGTCCGCTGTAAATAAATTTGCCAACTGCACCTTTAGGCTTATTCTTTATTTTAATTCGAAGAGCCGTCCGTTAATGCTTTTCTTCTTACTTGTTATTTTAAGGTACATTCGTTAAATAATTCAAGACTTCACTTAGTTGTACGTTGTGCTCACCTTGTGTAGGTTCGTGTGAAGTACATCGATAATGAGGGAATTTAAAACCTCAAGAGCAGTTCTGAGTTACTTTAAACGGGTCTTCTCTTGCCTACAGGTGTTAATGACAGATTTAACCTTTTTTTAACGACGGTGCTGAATGAACTTGAAATACTACATTACTACTGGAGATGAAATATTAAGTGAATTTATTCAACTCAGAAAATTCAATATTACTGCTACGGCGATGAAGTGTTAATTATTCTTTTAGATTATTTTCACATTTGTATGTACGCGTTTATTAGATACAATAGTAGAGGTATAGTCTTTGTCATGACTTTTCACGTTCATTTTTATTTATCACAAGTTTGTTGGCAGTCGAACACTGCTGGGCATAGCCATCGAAATTGAGCTCTGAAGAAGAATTTTATGAAGATTCATCGCAGTACCAGACAATTCGCACAGCACCTGAGACGATTCAACGCGTCACCACTCTAGGTACTTAAGGTCTGTTATTTAAAAGATGGTTATTTCGCCACTTGTCGGGGGCCTTGACATTTCTATGGCATTTCCCTTAGATTATCAAGTTATTTACCAGATTATATCTGGTAAATAACTTTTGATTTTACTATACAAAATACACATTTACTATATAAATTGTAGGTGTATAAAATGAGTTTAAGTGTTGGCATAATAATAAAAACTGTTTAATAATAACATGTGGATGTATGAGTGAGGATTTTAATTAATTAATAAACATCTCACTACTAATGATTTCTATTTAAGTCTAAATACTCATCACCAAATAAAATATTAGTGTGACGTAATCAAGCTTTTGATAAAACAAATGACAGATTTATTGTAATAATATCTATAGGTAGTGGTGGTAGCAAACTGGGTTCGATCCTCAATGCTGGCACCTATAAAATTGGATAGTGCAATTTTAAAATAATTTCCCACGTGGTTGGAAAGTACAACATCGTGAAGCAGCCTGCACGTCTGGAGCAGCGTGACGGGCTCTTCCCGATACAAAAACCTTTTTTAAACTGTCAGGAGGTTTTGTTATGCGTCATTTATAAATTGTTTTCTTCTAGCATATGTTATTCAACATCTTTGTTTTTTTAATAAGAGGCTTATAAAGCATGTAGGTAATATTGGCCTACATGGTCAATGCGGTCACTTTTATTTTAGTATATGCAAAATTGGGTTACTTCCATGACATTGGCGGTTTCGATCTTAAATTTCCTGTATAATAAAAGTTGGCTATCTGTATATAAAAAGGCCTTGTAGGTTCCACAGTTTTTCGAATGTCCGTATTATAAATAGACAGTAAAAATAAAAAGTAAAATTATCCAAATTTGGAAAAGTTGACTACCGCTGTCAATTAAGTAATTTGTTGATTTCTTACATTTGAGTAGTTTTCTGTGGGTTGTAAGTCAATTCTAAAGAGAAAGAAATGGTAAACAATTAGGTAAATCTTATTTATCTTTGCGACGCCTGGTAGGCGAATTGTCACCAGTCTGTAAACTATGGAACAAGCATATACGAATGGATTCCATCAACAGTCGGTCGTTATAAAAACTAAATTCTTTTACTTTTAAATAACTTACCAAAATAATTAAGATCTGTGGAAATATGCAAAAGACGGTTGAGCAGCAGTGTGTACAATGCGTCAAGTATTGCGATTACCAAAGTATTAGTTGGTTCATAAATTTTTATTTGTTTAATCTCGTACACTTAAAATCTATCCAAATAATAGAAGATATTGGAATTGGCGAGGTTTTTACGCCACTTTCTTTTTTTAAAATAAGCAGATTTACAAAAAAAAAATCGATTTGTTTGTTTTATGTCTAAAAATATTGAAAATTAAATTGATAATTTGAAAGTTCTTTCTTGCTTTCCATTTTCACCGATTTAAAAAAAAAGGAGATTATCAACTCGGCTATATTTTGATGATTAATTTTTATTAAATAGGATTTATTTCACTTCACCCTATTTTTTCACCCATTTTATTTCTCTCTTAAGGAAGAAACTTTGTTATAAGTTCACTTGTATAAATATCAGCTCTTATGTAGTTCAGCACATCTTTTCATAAGTTATCTCAACTCAATTTAATCAAATTCACACCCGGCAAGATGAATGGCGGTCAGAGTAATAGACGCCCTGCATCTTAGATACTGCTTCCTGCTCTCTGCAGGATTCTTTCTGGCGTCTGTGCCAGAAGAATAAAGGTATATTAGTATATTTTTTTTCTTTTTGCATAATTTTATTCCATATTTACAAGAGGAGTTAAAAAAAATATGAGTAAGATGAATTTTGACTGGTTAAGAGAACTGGTGGTTTAAAACTAATTTATAATGTAAGATTAAATTCAGTATTCAGATCGAGGTACTGAGTACCACATACTTGAGTGCCACCAACTACACGACGAGTAATTAGAACAAACATACTCTAACTCAAACAAAGTAAACTATGTATATGTAGTATGTTTCATGATACGTTCTCTGTAAACGTTTATAGAGTATGATCATAATCCATTAATATTCAAAGGAGGTATAACAAAAGAGAAACTATAATTTGTATCTCTTCGACTGTAATCGATTACGCAAACAAAAATTAACCCAGTAGTTAGCATCGGATAGCGATCGAAGTTTTTTTACCTTTTGTTTTATGTGTATGAATTACAGTAACGCATCGAAATCATTAAAACCCGTCAATCAAGTCGACCGTAGGCAAGTATCTGGCTCAGATCTCCATGAAGTTACAACGCGTAAAATTGGATATGACATTTACTTAACAAAGTTACGAATTATAAATAAATAAGAGATGCTGGTGGCACATGAAATTGAGGTACTATTTTATGCATAATATAAATTTTAATAATTATGAGTTTTATACTGTTTCTCTATTTTATAAATTGCGTTCGTGGCTGATTTGTGCATAGCCTATACTTAGCTTGTGTTGTGATGTATTTTGTTTTATTTTATTGCACCGTTTTCTGATTTAATACTAAGAATTGTTCTTTTTAGAAGGTTCCTGTTATTTTCTTACTTACTTAATACGCATTAGTGATAAAAAAAATATTTATCAAAAGGTTTTATTATCTATTTTAAGAAACTATAAAAAAAACTTGTCCATATAAATATCAAACGTACGTTTAGGCGCAATTATTTTCCAACAAGTATTTTATATCATAAATATTTCATAGATTATACTCGTTCGAGTATTTCACTAACGTTAATGGGAAAATATACGACTTATTATTATAATATTGCTTGCGTTTACAATCTTTCCTTTTTCATCTACCAACGTTTTTACGAATTATTCACTCGTTGAGAATGTTGCAGAAAAAAACACGTTGGTGCTCTATATTAAGACCAGGCGTTTGAAACTCGCAGATTAGTAGCTCCAAATGAATCGAATGCGCAGTAGTGTGTATTATAGTCGAGTTGTAGGCATCGCAACCATTTTAGCTAGGCGTGGTCGCCAAAGACCTTAGAGAACGGATGTAGCAGCCTCGTTCGCGCCGTACCGCCACTGCCACCATTCCAGATCAACGTTTGATGATAACCGCTTCTGAAATAAAAAAAATAACACTTGAGTGAAAAGGTCAGACGGCCGCTGCTGCGCCGAAATTAAAGTCGAAAATAATAATCATTACCGTCACAATGAGCCCAACAGGTTCAGTATTTTGACAGCTTAAATGTCGATTCACGACTCACCATTCTTCGCGCCCCTTTCGACGACTTTTCTTTTACACCACATAAATATAATATGATAATTTATATGTAGTGGCCCGTTTTTTTGGTAAGATCGTATCGTTAAGTTTTATAGCTTAATTTTATTCAACGAAGCGAAGTCGTTTCGCTACCGTCGGGAAAAATAATGGTCGTTTTATACTAATTGTTTGTTTGATATGGTGAAGATGAAAACAATCCCGCTCCGATTTTATTAACGGCGAATAAATTTGGATGAGCTTATATTAAATCGTTTACCACACTACTGAAGATTTATGATTTAGTAATTATGATCGTGAGTTGTGTTTTAATGTAATAAAAATGTCATTAAAGCTATCATAAGAGTTATTGTTTGCGAAATACACAATTTTTGTATTGCTACTTGCGTCGACAAATTTAAAGTAGTAACTTTTTTCGTCGATATGATAATCGCATCAGTATCAAGAAACCATTGTATAATAATGAGTTCGGTAATTAATTTTAATAGATATCCGCCTTGGTCAGCGGAAAAGGTACCGCTGTCGAGTACAAAACAGATCCGTAATGCTCAGAAGGTGATCTGATTTAATAATTAATGTGTAAATTACTGCGAAACAATCGCGGATATTTATTTGTCATTTGTTAGTAGCGATTTATTATTTTCAAATTTGTTTAATGTCCATCAGTATTCTTTTTAGGATTCCGTACGGAGCCCTATTACTAAGCCTTCGCCGTCTGTCCACCTGTCCGTCTGTCTGTCTTATCAAAGGACTGTATCTTTTGAACTATAATAGGTGAAATGTTCACAGAATATGTCTTATTTCTTTTTTTTGCTTTGGTTAAGGGGGCAAACGCGCAAACGGCTCAACAACGTAAGTGATTACCATCACAAACGTACATCTGCTACACAGAGGAGCTGCAGTTGCCGGAGCCAGTTGCCGGCCTTTTTGGATATTTGGATCATGGGGGATTATTGTACTAACTCTAAAGTAAAACAACAAATAACAAAAAGTGACCAAGACTGGACAAGGAAACTTGGCCCAAGTGTGAGTCGGGTTCGTGTTAAGTATTCCGAATAGAAAGAAAGTTTGGTAAATACATAACACAGATATATTATGTGGTTGTACGGAACCCTCGGTGCGTTAGTCCGACTCTCTCTTTGCCGGTTTTTAGAGTAATGATGATAAGAATAGTGAAGTAACTTTTTATAAGTTATTAGTAGTATTACTTAAATTTAAAACAGCTTCTGTGTTCTATCCGCAAAGAGCATGCCATTGGGGTTAGTTAATATAATATCATAATATTAAATGTATCATTTATAACCGATAATGGTACAGCAAAAGCAGGACATAGAATGAATAACAATTGAATCTATCGATGTGCTGGTACAGTTTGCATGAAGTGGTACGCGGGTTGGTGGGAGGGGAGCGGGGAGGGCGCGGGCGTGGTCGGCGCCGGCCGCTCTCCTTGACTCCAGCGTCAAGCATCGCATGATCTCTAGCTATGTAGTGCGACTGACCCATGTTGATGCTTCTAAATAATTATACGATATTTATAAGCAATATTTACAAATTTGTTTTTTTTGTGTTATAATTGTTAAATTGCAAAAACTCATGAAAACTTGAAATCTATGATATTTTATTATATTCTTATAATTCTCAGGTGTTAACAGCAGGATAGTTTGTGATGCGGACCGTGATACTTAACCGCATATGCTAAATCCTGCCATTCTACTACAGACGTGAACCTCCTCCCAATCTACAGGTTGAGTGATTAACAGCATACCAAAGTGAAAAGGTTTTCTTGTTTTAAATTACAGTAAAATACGAGCATCGCTCATAGTATAGTTTAATTCACATTAAGTGATAATAATAAATATAAAATTATTTTTTCTACTCGTAAAGACTATAAACTATTATATCGCTTTAGTTAATATCTATGTAATAAAAATATAATAAAGAAAGTTTTGATAGACAATATACGTAATGTTACAAATGTACCAAGATGTCCTAGTCGGAGTATAATTGGAGTGAATGTGGCGACTGCACCGGTGGACGCGGGCGCGGTGATAAGACGGCCTGCGCCGTTATCAAACCGCGTTGGGCTAATGCCGAGAGCCCGAACCTTCGCATGCAACCGAACCTTTGTCCGCATATTATTTGTAAAGTCGGCATTTACTGTAGCTCTTTTATAATGATATTCTGGCACGAATTTTTGTATATATTATTGCAAGAATAGAAGTTTTATTGTTTTAAACATACATAATATCAGATTGGGACAATTATAATTCAGAAACGACAGAATATCTTAAGTGTTGCAATAATAGAAATTCTATTATCATGATATGTTAAGGGATAAAAAAAGATTGCCGGTTCCATATATTTTTTTATCGCTTGAAGTATCAAAGAGCAAGACATATCAATCCAAGAAGACCGGTTTATTGTAATTATAATATATTATTCGAAATCGAAATTTGCTTAGATTGAAGTAAATGTACGTGTTTTAGGATTCATACAATGACAAATATAGAGAGGAAAGGCAGTGTTTTGAAACCAATGTAGAACCATTAATGCATACCGGAAACAAACTAGGTACCTCCTAGGCAAGTACCACTCTTTTACTTATTTCTGCCGCTAATCAGCAGTGATAAACCACTGCTGTGTTCCGGTTTGAACTGCATAATTAGTATAATTATAGACTATAAGTTATTTTTTTTTAGTCTTTAGAAGTAATAACAACTCTGTAATCTTCTTTGACGCTGTACGAATGGGCCAGCTCGATCGGACTAGTGTCACGGCCTCGCAGATTACCGGCGTGAAGTAGAGGCATCTTTTCCTTCTGCATTTCGTTCAGTGAGTGAGGTACCTACTTCCCTCTTCCCTTCCTCTTCCTCCTCCACATCCTCAAATATCCCTTAAGGCCGATAACGCATCGGCAGCTCCTCTGTGTTGCAGATGTATTTAAATATTATAGCTCTTTGAAAATAGTTGCATATAGCGCATTGTATGAATTTACTCGGATCAATTAATGCAACATACATTCTGCCGTAGAGTTATTGTCGCTTTGCGTTCCTTTTGTTCGTCTTAATAATTTCTTACGAAGTAAATCAAAGCTTATGGTTGTTTATTCCAATATTTTAGCCATAATTGATTATGCCGATGTATTACCGATGAATTACCCGGAGATGTACCAAAATTTTCTGGATTGGTTGGATCACCTACTTAAGCCGAAATATAACGTATTGGCATACGTTATATTTTCGGCTTATGTAAGTATGATCTTTATTTAACTCTTGAACGAGAACCTTGTTCTTCTCCAGATTTGAGCTTCCTTTTTGTTCTTCTTTCATAGTTCAGGCTATATCTCGCTGACTCTTGTCTCTTTTAAAATATTGGTACGTGGATATTTACTAAATATCGCGACACCATCTGTCGAATTTTAATTTTCTTTCTAATTTTTTTTTGCTGGTAAACGTAAAATTACATTGTGTAGTTTATCTGATTCTTATTGTGATGTACTCGTAAGTACCTATTTATATGAATGTATATACACTCGGCGTCAAAAAAATCGCACCTTTTGAAATTTTGACTTCAAGCGAATAATACTCTTAACTTATTTATTGTACCCTACCAAAATTAATATCATTTGAAAGCACAATTAATACACTTTAAAAACGCATATCGTTCTTTTCTGTAAAAACAATAATCACGAAACGTTAGGGTCTTTAAAAAAAAAGTGCTGAAAAGCTCATTAGAGGACTCACTACTTGTGCCACCTTGGACACGAATAAAAGGGGGGGTAAAAATTAATTATGGGTCATTAGCTATCCAGACATCACAGAAGTCACACTTGAACAGCTCCAGTAAGAAAAAAACCCTGAAAAATGGATACCACGGCAGAAGAAGCAGCTCAAGTGGTAGCACTACTGCAATCAGGACTACGCCCAGTTGATATTGCTCGACAACTCAACATAAGCCGTTTCCGGGTGAAACGAGTATCCCAGCGGTTCCAGGAGACTGGAGGCTACATCATTGTGTCGACGTCTTTGCGTAACCGATTCTCCAACGCTGTTGAGCTGCAACAGCAGCTCCGAACAGCTCGGAGGACGTCGGTGAGCGTCTCCACAATAAGAAGAAGGCTGCGAGAGGAGAAAATCCAGGCCCGTAGGGCTGCTACTGGCCCCAAATTGACAGCAGAGCATAGGCGAGTCAGACTTCAGTTTGCCCGAGACCACGTGGATTGGACGTTCGACCAATGGAAGTCTGTCCTTTTCTCCGACGAGACTAGGGTATGCCTTTTCTGCAATGATAGGCGTAGAAGAGTGTACAGGAGGCAGGGGGAACGGTACTCACAGGCCTGCTTTGAAGAAACCGTCAGCTACAGAGGAGGATCCTGCATGTTCTGAGGCGGAATTTCAATCCAAGGAAAAACCGACCTTGTGTGCGTCTCCTGCACTGGAGATGCACGTGGCCAGGGGTCCCTGACTGCTCATCGGTACATCACAGAGATACTGGAGGTCCATGTGGTCCCGTATGCTGATTTTGTCGGGCCTGAATTCACATTCATGCACGAAAACGCCCGCTCCCATACGGCAATCATTGTTCGGGACTACCTGAATCAGGTTGGGATCCCCGTGATGCAGTGGCCAGCGAGAAGTCCTGACCTGAATCCCATAGAGCACCTTTGGGATGATCTGAAACGCCGGGTGCGGTCTCGTGATACTGCCCGTGCCACCCTTGAACAGCTTCGGGACACCGTCGTCGAGGAGTGGAGTGACATTCCTCAAGAACGCATCGTGACGTTGGTGAGGTCAATGAAGGATCGCATGGAGGCTGTAATTAGGGCTAAGGGAGGTAACACTAGGTTCTAAGTTTAGTTTTAAGAATTTGTTTTACTGTATTTTTTAATTTTGTTATGTTTTTAGATTAATTAAATTAAGTAATTTTGGCGTGAATAAATGTTTTTCCTTTATTCATAAAAAATGTTTTCCATATGCTTAGTAATCACTATCACAATTTTATTATTTAAAGGATTCAATAACCTTTAAAATGAGGCCCCACACTTATACCTTACCTTAGATGAAATAGAGTTTTTTTGCTTGAAGTCAAAATACCAAAAGGTGCGATTTTTTTGACGCTGAGTTTATATGTAGATATTTATTTTCAGGAAATTATTATAATTACATATTAATATGAATTTATTATTATTAATTTTATCAAAAAATAATTATAGTTTTTTCACAATAGTGGGAACTTAGAACGTATTTTTCTCCATCACGCAGGGTTGACGGTAGAGTATCCCACGAGTTATTAAGTCCACACATTTTAACCTTTTAGTGTAAGGTGATGAATGAAGAATAAATAAGTGTTATATTCCAGTAAACTTCATGATTTGCACCGGAAGTGTTACAGTTTCGTAACTGTCCGTAAACTCCGACGTAATACCACATTTCATCTTCCTTTATGCGACATAACGACGAGTCTATGCGATTTAAACGAGGTTTATGTCAGATACTTAAATAGATTACTAGTTAGATAGCTTAATAGTTAGGTAGATTTCGGAACCTTCGCAGCCAACATCTTTAGGATTTTGACAGACTTTACAAATAATTCTAACACTTAATTGCTTTTAGTTTTACTTTATATAATTCCTTATGGTGTTATTGACTTTCATTTGGCACAACTCTGCGTAACGGGGTTCTACAATTAATTTTTCATTTATTCCGAAGATAAAACATGACAGGCGGCTAACTCTTCTTCTCCCTTCTCGTGTTCGATTACCTATGCAATCAAATAGGACAAAGGGTTGGATTGAGTGTCGAAGGACAATTACATTACCAATAATTTATTGTGTTACGCACAACTGGTACGCACAAATCATAGAAAAATATACGTCAACTTACGCGGTCGTTATTAAAAAAAATATACTTAAAATGTAAGTAAAACAGGGATTAGCACTTTTGATTGTATTTATTTAATTGTATAATATAATTTTGTAACACCGTTGTGAACCTTGAACAGACTAATAAAAGAAATCTAATATTAATCTTTTGTATTTAATTGGGTTGGAAGCGAAGAGCTAACAGTCCAACTAATCGTAAGGGGAACTGCAGCCCACGGACACCTCCAAACATCTTTAATCGAAGATGTTTACAGATGCGTTGTCACCCCTGAAGACTAAGATGGAATGCTTCACAACCCGTAATTAGACTTGGTCTCTATACTTTTCAAACTGGAACGAAATAGTAATTAGCTAAAAGCTTAACAGCTGTTTGGCGGCCGAAATGATTACTATTAATAATTATTGTTCCATTTTCGACGTTCATCACCCCTGCACAATTTACCCAATTTTAACACTCGCTCATAACTCTGACTGTCTAACTTTGTAGTATGCGGATGTTGATATTTGCAACAATTGTTAAAATATCTTCGTAGACTCTGGGCTTTACTTCTTAATCCTTACGGAGATGTTAAATGTCCTGAAGTCAAAGTTACCCCGTTCTACGGTCAACTTTTAATTAGTTTAAGTTTTGGTCAGATCTAGACAGAAGGCGCTCACAATATCTCAAGGTCTTGCAGTGATATACTTGGGCTTGGATTGGTTTTTTATTACCAGAACCAAATGCGGTGATAGCACCATTTCTCTATTGAAATTTAAATGGTTTTTTATTTCAATAGCCTTAAAAATCATGTTCGTTCGAGAATTTGTAGATTGTCAAATCGAATGTTATGGTTGTGGGGGTCAAGAACATGATCACAGGCTTCCAGACTTACTTAGATCGGTGAATCTCATAACCATCCATTACAGCTAGGTCTAAACATTTCCCGGGAAAACGCAGAGAAATTTCCTTCTAATAAAAGTTCGATCAAAAAAATAATAATAAATAAATAAAAAATAAATGGATATGCACAGACAGACAATAAAAGTTTTATTATGTATGTAGATATTTCCGTGTGGCTGTCGGAAGTAAAGAATAGCGCCAACCCGGTCTGACCATGGGTGTCGTAAAAGGCGACTAATGGTAAAAAATCTAACTGTCTATACTAGTCTGAACGATATTACCGTGTGGTTGCGGTATAAGTGAATCTGTCATCCCATCTCGTCCTGTGGGTGTCGCAAAAGTCGACGAGCGACGGCGAGGCAGGGGGTGCGAAAAATCTCCGGCTGGATTCTAGCTGCCAACCTAAAAGACTGGACCTGGCAACATATAACACACGTACATTGCAGGCTGACGAGAAGATACTGGAACTGGAAGAAGAGTGAGCAAGTTGAACTGGAGTATTATAGGGTTGTCTGAAGTCCGAAGAGAGGGGGAGGACTCGATAACCCTTAAGTCCGGTAACTTGTTTTAGTACCGGCAGGATGACCATCTGTCCCAAGGAGGTGTCGGTGGTTGTTTTTCGTCCAAAGGTTTGTCATCAATAATGTGATCAAGATCGGAAGTGTGTCGAGTAGGGTCGCGTATCTCATACTGAGAATAACCAAATACAGGTATACTCACCAACCTCTACGCACCCTGATGATGAAGTGGAGGCAATGTATGAGAACATTTCAAGAGCCATGCATTGCTCTAAGACTCACTACAGGGTTTTGATGGGAGACTTTAATGCAAAACTAGGTACGAAAAAAGGCGATGAGCTGATAGTGGGCATCTTTGGAGTAGGGCAACGGAACCAAAAAGAGCTACAGTTGGCTCACTTAATGGCATAGGAGGGATGAACTCCTATTCCCTGGACTGAAAGTGAACCTGGATAAGCACAGACAGTGTCATGTCCATGCGGTAGGAGCTAAGTTTTGCAGGACCCACCGTACGAAAAAGCCCCAAAAGCTCTCCGATCACACTCTTAAACTCATGAAAGTTTCGGGTGAGATGAAACTGCAGCTTGCAGAAGACTGCAGTCTACAACTGATGTGTCAGAATATCGACAACTGAATAGACAGTTCTCTAAATGTATGAGGCAAGACATACGCAAATTTTATACAGTAATTCCGGTGTTACACCGAAAGCGTGGAGTAGAAGCGTGGTTGTCTTATTCTTCCAGAAAAGGGATAACTGTCAATTGAAGAATTATAGACCGATATCGCTTCTAAGTCTCGCACGTCTACGTGGTGTTTTCGAGAGTCATCGCAAATCGTCTAGTAAACAGACTTAACGACTTCCAGCCTCCCGAACAAGCCAGATTCCGACAAGGCTTTAGTGCCATCGGCCACATATATACTCTTTGCCAGATTGTACAGAAGACCGAGGAGTACAATTTACCATAATATCTCGCGTATGTGGACTATGGGAATGCCTTCGATTCAGTCGAAATTTGGGCGGTGCTACAATCTCTCCAGTGCTGCCAGATAGACTCCCAGTATATCGATGTCCTCAGTTATTTGTACAATGAGGCTACAATGTCTATCCGAGTTCAGAACCAGAGTACGAAACCAATCCAACTGCAGAAAGGTGTAAGACAGGGTGGTGTTATATCTCCGAAACTCTTCACCGCTGCTTTTGAAGATGTTTTCACGCTGCAAACTGGAAAGGATACGGTATCAATGTCGATGGCGAATATACCACTCACTTTTAATTTGCCGACGACATAGTTCTTATGGCAGGATCGCTGGAGGTACTTAGCACTATGCTCAATGACCTAAAAAGTATCTCCCAACAGGTTGGTCTTAAGACGAACATGGACAAGACGAAGATCATGTCTAACGTCCACGTCACACCAATACCGGTTGTTGTTGGGAACAAAAGACTTGAAGTTGTCGACGAGTATGTATACCTGGGATAAATTGTCCGATTAGGTAAGTTTAACTTCGACCCAGAGATCTAGCGACGAATCCGACTCAGCTGGGCCTCGTTCGGGAAACTACGTCATATCTTCACATCGAGTATACCGCAAAACCTGCCAGTGTGTTGCCAGTGATTACTAAATGAACTGACACTTGGTCTTTCACTGCAGGCCGTATGATGAAGCTCAAAGTTGCTCAGCGCGCTATGGAAAGGACTATCGTCGGAGTTTCTCTGCGCGATAGAATCTGTAATGATGATATCCTCAGCAGAACTAGGGTAACCGATATAGCCGCAAGGATCAGCAAGCTGAAGTGGCGATGGGCCGGCTACATAGCTCGTAGAATTCACACCCATTAGGGAAAAAAGGTTCTCAAGTGGCAGTCACGTACAGGATAATGCAGTGTGGGGCGACCCGCCACAAGATGGAGTGACGACCTGCGCAGTGCTGTGGGAGGTCGATGGATGCAGTTGGCTCCGGACCGTGCCTCGTGGCAATCTTTGGGGGAGGCCAATGTTCAGCAGTGGACTTGTGATAGTCTGAAATGATGAAATACTTAGCTACTTGTTTATCTTGAATATAAGTACATCTAATGTCATACTGCAGAGCGTTCAGCTTCTGCAATTGCCAATAAATAGACCAATTATGTGCGTACTTGTATCTTCCTAAGGCGTGGTTCATATTGAGACATAATTACACGAGACGAAAGCAAGTATCAAATTTACTTACAAGGAAGCTATTTTAATATTATTATTATATGGATGACGAGGTGTCGACTTGTTCTAGAGATCTGTACCTGACAAAAATAGTTTTGTAATAATTGAAAGCGAAAGATGACGTATGTTTTGAATAAAACTCAATACCGTATGTTCTCAAATTTCCATTGATATAAGATAAATGTGAAAGAGTGTAATATGTACACAATGAAGTCTTTAGAAGCATTACACCTTTATGGAAAAAGAACATCTCGTCAGTTCATTCCGTATATTATACATATATCAAAGTGGAGTGAGAGTGATTGGTGAGAACACAGATACGAGTATACCTACTCGACTTTACTTTCCCATATAGATAACACCAACGCAATAAGATTAGAGAACGTTCAGGTTCAATATCACCAGAGATATGAGACAGGACATAATATTACCATCCATCATTGTACTTGATCAAGTAATAAGTTTGTTCTTGAATATCACCAGCACGTGGTGCATGTTGCAAGCCCAAAAATGACAGAATGATGGCTCTGGCGACAGAATAATGGCTGAATATGTGTCTATGTCTATCTGATCCGATGAACCCAGATAGAGATAAACACAGACTAGTGGTTGCGAGTAACATCAGTTGTGCGGCACTGCGCTCACCAACCCGCGTGCCCTGCGTGGCAGGTATGGGCAAACCCTCATTGCGAAATATGTGCTGGCTTTTGCACACAATTTCTTGAAGAAGCCTATATTCAGCAGTACAACTAAATATACTGATATAGCAGCAGTAGTAGTAATGGCAGAAGTCCTACCCACTGTCGTGCGACGTCTAGTCTGAAATTATTATTGTCATCAGAACTATTCACTTGGATTTCCGAAGAATGTTGACTAAAACCTGATACGCATGAGACGCGTATTCCGTAAGCGCGATTCCAAGGCCTTGTGCAGTATCGTCGCCGACAGGCGATCCGACGGTGTCGGGTGACGACGACGATGCGATCGACTTACCCATCGACCGATCACGAGTCGAGAATGTCAATGGACTGGTATCTGTCTAATTAGGTTCAGAGTTATTAACCTTATGTGTGTTATTATCACAAAATAATTTATCAATTACGACTTAATTAACCATGTTTGTGGCTTAAGAGTATCCATAACCTACTCCTACCTCCGCACAAGCTTGACGACAATAACGGAGGGGGTTGTCATATTAGTCTAATCTAACGATTACAATATAAAATAGGCAATGTACCGAGAAAAACGGCTCTAATGCGTCATAGTATATTGGGGATGGCTCCTATTATTAATAACCATTTACCTAACAAAATCAAAAACAAGAAAATAGAAGATTTAAAAAAAATCTTTACTTAAGAAGATTTTAAAAACTTTATTTAATTCATCTATTGTGTATTAATCTTTAAAAGTTTATTGCACAATACAGGAATTTATTTGCGAAAAAATTAGACTAATTTCATAGATACAATAACAGATTTTTTATTTATTTATTTTTTGGACATTAAATTATACTTTATTATACTTACGTATAAATTATTATATTTTATATTATTACTATAAAGTATAAACTGTATCTAAAATGACAGATCATAAATTCTAGGCTAGTGTGAGTCTGCAGATTCAGATCATATTTTCTTTTAAGTATATGAGGATCATAATGCCATGTTATTGAGTCTTCTTCAAATTTCTTTTCATCCTTTAAGACCAAGTTATTAATATGTATTGTTGTGTATATAAGAGCTCTCGCATGTACCCCAGGTAGGCAGAGATTACGGATTTCCATTTGGCATGACTTAGCGTAGCCAAACGGGGTACATTAACTTACCTTACGCTTCTCCGGGAGATAGAATTTGACAGGTGTCTAGTCTTGTCGTCGAGTTTGCCCCCGGAGTTTGCTTTGAAATTTTCAAGTGTAGAAAGGGAGTGACAGAGTGCTAGCTTATGCATAGTTTTAGTTAAAAACTACGAAACAAATATCAGTTTCTATTGTTTATGGTTGTTGTTCAGAATTATGGCAATGTTTGCAAAATAGAGCAGTGTTTCTGCAATTTTGAACGATCCGTAAAGATGAGAGTGTTCGGCATTAACGGTATCGAATGTTAATATTAGTAATTGTGCTATATTTGAAATGAATCGCTTATTTACGGATTTGATCGCGTTTAATTTTGTTTTTATATCCCCGAAGTTTCGAATGCTTTACAGCAGCCGTGGTCATGGGGTGACTGAGGTGTTGGACGTAGTTAACCCGGGCTACCTTCAGCTTTTATTTATTAATTTTTGGTCCGATCTACGCAAAATGTGCTCACAGTATCTTGAGGTCGTGCAGAGGTATGCTTGGTTTTCGATTTCCTTTTGTTTATTACTGGATTCCAAGCCGGTGGTAGTACCCAGCCATCTTCTCTATTGAAATTAAGATGTTTATATTTCAATAGCCTCGTGAATCATCCTTGGCAGGAATCTATGTTCTTTTCCGAGGAATTGTGGTCTATCAAATCTAATGTAATGGTTGGGGCAATCAAGGATATGATCACAGACTGCAGACTTCATAGAGCGTTGGTGTTTCACGTCAGTTATATGTTTCACGCGGGTCCTTACAGTATCTTTTAGTTTGCCCTATGTAATGCAAAATTAAATGCGATAAAATCCGTAAATAATAGATTCATTTCAAATGTGTAGTGTTCGCGTAAATACAAGGAATCAATTGTGCTAAATGTTAATAAACTACCTCTAATTACATAATAATTAAATCTCCTCATTTCTTTGATGGGCCTGTGTTGTTTCTACTTATTTTCCTTCAGAACCTTAATTCGTGAGAACTATCAGAGTGCACAAAGAGAGCAGATCGAGAAAAATCATAGTTAAGAAATATATTGACGCAAGATTATTCGCATGACGGCGAGCATTTAACAAAAAGCGCTAGTTTTTACACAGCATGTAGAAATCCGCATTGTGCCGGGCTTACAAGGTTTAATGCGATGCCGATACGTCGAATGATTGCGCACTGCACGGTATTGCACCTAGCTGTGGGCGTCGACACGCAAGTCTAGTTTGGCGCGCCATGCAAATGCTTAGTATTCACAACTTTGACCGACAATGTGTTGGCATCCTGTTTGATTTGTGTGGGCATTGTTCAGTATTCCTGCTAAATATCTGTTTTAAATTTTGCCGCTGTTTACTTTTATTAGTGATGCATGAAAACAATTATAATATATTAAAAGTGATAATCACTTATGATTATATCTAGTTTACGTGCAGATCTGCCACGTAGTTGGTATTAAAAGAAACCAACTAAGGAATGGTTTCAGAAATTAAAACATAATTCGAGAACTTTAAACTTATCGAACCCGCACTCTTGTGTTGTACAATTTTAACCACACTGTCACATATCCAAATATCAAATATCAAAATACAGATTAATACCTGCTGCACAATATCAATATAATATAATATGTGTCGTGGACTATTGAGAAAGCTCATTGACTCTGGTATCACGGCCCGGACGTAACGGCTCTGTGAGCAATGATAATTAAGCCGGACGCAAATGTCCGCACCACCTCTACGTCCCTCGTATCTTCTTGCTTGGGGCCTGTTTTCGCGCTAATGCCTGCCCGCATCGGGGTTAGATCGGTCGCTCCCAATCATACGGGCGTTCGACAATGTGTCCGACAGTTTGAATTATGAAGCTGATCGGTGAAATTACTACGAAACAGAGATATTAAAAAGTATTTACTACTGTTGTAGATATAAAATGTAATATTGCTTCACTATTCTTTATTATTTATCTCCAATATATGTATATAAAACATGACACGATTCAAAAGTTTACAAGGACGTGTAAGTGTAAGTTAATTATCTGTGAAATGACTAAGAAACTGTGTACGTAGAAGTGGCAGCTTTTGAATAATGTACAAGTCTCTGGTGATTTCAGAATTAACCACATTCCGGAACTATCACAGACTTGTATAGATCACAGAATCACTCATAATAATTATGAAATTGTTAAGTGCATGTTATTTAATAAATTATTTTTATGATTCTGATCACTTTGAACTATCCAGTAGAATTCAAATTATATTTAGATAAAACAATTGTTTTCAATTTGAGACCAATGTAGAGGAGCCAGCGTCTGTGATGCCTGCAGTCATGTTTGACATTAGGTTGAAATAAACATTGACGATTCGCTGTTTCCATGTTTATGCTACAAACGGCCCATCGAAGCTTTCTACGGTTTAATTTATTGTAGTCGCAACACTTACATTTTGTAAGCCTAATGGCTCTTCGAATGTATCTTAACCTCGGGCCACAATAAAATCTCGACATAAAATTATTTTAATCCTATGTTCGAACTTCTTTTTTTTAACGTAATACATTTTTGGTATGCTGGGAAAAATTATTACATATTTAATGCTTTTAAAAGTATGCACATTATCTACGAGTATGTTATGCCAATTCAGTTTTCCTGTTATAATTAATCACAGAGAAGGGGAACTTCCCTATCCCGTATCCCTTTAGCCTACATTAGTTTGTCTCCATCATGCGCCGGCCGCCCCACATCGTTAGAGGACTCATTCTCTCCCTCTCCCTCCTGCCAAAATACTCCGAAACACCGACGCTCCTTCGAACACGGCTTTCAATCCGCTCCTCTTCTCCGCGTCTCTGCCAGGGTCGGGAATAATAGGGAACATGGCAATACCAAAGCAGCTCTTCTTCCGCGATTCCACTTCGGCTGCAGATGGTAGGGCGAGTTGTGCAGAGGAAATATATCCCACAAAGTTCATCACCAATTCGCATGTGAAGTGAAGAAAGAATGCACTGCAACCAAGAATTGGTGGGCAATAGGATATGAACTTATACCAACAAATTATCACGGGTTAGATAGATGTGCTAGTCTTTAAGAACAGATTTATTCATTGATTTGAAAATGTGTGGAGCCTGGGTGATTTGAAACGTGAAAGGTTATAACCATGGCCTTTTTTTCAATACTGGCTATAACAGTGTTGAGCATCTTTTCCACTTGTACTTACTTACTTACTTTTAGCAGCCTATAAGTGCCAACAGCTGGGCAAAGACCTCCTTCTCAAATACAAGTTAGTTTCCACTTGTAACTTTCACGTAATTTACGGTCCTCGCTTGTCAACCAGCAGCAGTAGTTTTTACGTGCCTAGACAGCCAAGTAAAAACTGAAAAATAAGCAAAAAGTTTTGGAATACGCTAACGGAAAGAAAAGGTAAGGGTCTTTTACCGTAAAGCTTAACCTCTGACTGAGTACAGTTACACGCTTTACGGAGAAAGAGGAACGTTACGTGATAAAGAGTTTGTCTCAAAAGTGGCCTAACGTTATGGACAAGCCTATCGATTTCGAATAACCTGAAATAGGTTATTGGAGATCGACATCTTATTTTCGATTTTACAGTAACTGTTACCTTGTCCTAGTCCCAGTTCCTATAAGGTAAGTATATATTATATATAAAAAGAGGCAGCCTGTAAGTGCCCACTGCTGGGAAAAGGCCTCCTTCTTAAATATCTGAGAGGGTATTAGAGCCGGGAAGGGCCTGCCATGCTGCTTCAGTGTGTACTGCTGCTTCAGTGGCGGGCTTCACATATCCTCGAAAAATTTTTTTTTATTATTTTTAGACATGCAGTTTTCCTCACGATGTTTTCCTTCACCGTCGAGCACGTAAATATAGCATATAAAATTGTTATTAACAATTTCAGGGATCGATCACGCGACTGTCCTCAGAGCGCTCCAGTGCTCCTTACATAGTTCCGAATTTCGATCGTCTTTTTATTTTCGATTATTCCAGAATATTACATTACCTTAATATATTACCGAAACGATATTTAATTTTTATTGAAGAAAACAGACTTATGTTTCTATGAAATATTGTAAATTTGCAAGATATTTACATATTTTGTTAAGGAATTCGCGCGTTCAGTTTATATCTCACATTTAACACTCCTTAAGACTAAGGAACGCAAATAAACTGAGATTGCATTCGCTGCCTCTGCCGCTCGTTTCCCCGCAAACCCCTTTCGTTGCTTCGCACAAGTAAATGAGTCCGACAACTGGTAGTAATATGATGACTATGCTTACATAATAAATCACACATCAAACGCCGGATTAAGCAAAAATTTTGCGAATGGAACTTGTCTAAATAGTGATACAAATTGGCTAATGATATCGTAACTTATTTAAAAAGTAAATAGAAACCATATACAATTAAAAACCAATTTTTCATTGGTATTGGAACATAAAAACATCGTACGTGAATCTATAACGTGTTTTTATGACGTTCTTCCTTTGAAACTGACGAATGAGTTACGGAAGTTTGCCGCTAACGCCTTGATGGGAGCCCCGGAGGTCCAATTATGTATACTGATGGGGACTGCTGTAAAAAATGACGTTTATGTCACTTGTTATCCCCAGTTAACTGATGAATGACAATTAGACCTTGTTCCACTATTGCGTACTATAGATCGAAAGTCCAGCTTATCGAAAGGTATAAAGAATAGGTAGGCAGTTGCTTGCTAAAAAGTTGTCTCAAATCAATCACACTAATGAACTTTCGATTCTGCGTAACTGCTTGTTCTGTCAGTTTGGTACTTGTAGTTTTTTGTTTATAATAGAAGACAGTATTAGTTTATGATTATCATGCATAAATGAGATATTTGTAATTTTGTTACAGCTATAATATTTCATATTTTCCAGTCTAGTGTTTCCTTTACTTCTTTTCAGGATAATAATTCGTACAAATTTATCTGTATATAATATATATCTTGTTAATTTTTCAAGTAATAAACCCTTTCAGATCTTACCGGGTCATCACAGAAAGTACTCAAATGGTTAATTATTTTTCCGTGTAGTAGCTTCGTAAGTAATTTGTTAATGTTAACTCAAATAACAATCAAATTAAATGGCGACGTATTTTACTTTCCCCGATTGGCATGGCATGGCATTTACATCAACTATTACAGGAAATACAGTTTACGAAGAAGTATTGACAGTGATGTCGGTTAACGGGAGCGCTGTCTATCGATAGGTAATGTACTGTCACGTCCACAAGTTTTCGAAACGTGCAATAAAATAGCATTCTTCAGAAACACTTAGACTCCTTCGCCTTTTTTAACCATGTAGGTCCATGTTTCAGAAAAAAGTAGGGCGTAGTATAAAATTTATATTGCAAAATATAGATTTTTGTATGTATATAAAAGTCTCGATTTTTATGTCATTCATTTTCACGTATGTAGGAGCTATTGTTAACGTGAAGACTATTAAAATTAATCAAAGTTCTGTTAACATTGCGTCAATTATCAGTGCTAAGTTTTATCAAAATCGGATAAGTAGTTTCTTAGGAGTTTCAATAAAAAATTACATCGTAGTCGTGGATGACAGAGAAGGAAGAGACCCAATGATTCTTCAATTGTCATGGTGTAGTCGCTTAGATTCTGCCACCCCTTTTCTTACCTTGGATGTCTTAAGAGGATTCGGCAAGTTCTATCTCCCTGAGATAGGATGAAAATTTTCGGAAGCGCATCTACTATTCTTAGTTGAGGTAAATTGAAAACCGTACTAACTAACGTCTCTATACCTCTCAAGTCACCGACAACTTCTCGCAAAAATATGCAGTTTGTCACTTAATTTTGTTTGCCTGTACATGGTTGCTACGCCAGAAACTTTTTTACCCAACGCCTGCAAGCTGTGTGGTCAGCCCATTGTCCCTGCAGGCCGTATAAGGAAGTTCAAATATAATCAGTGGGTTATTGATAGTGCTCTTCTCGGTGTCGCTCATATTGGTACGGCACTACCAGATAGAATCTGCAACAATGATATGGTAACGACACAGCCCTTCAGCAACCTGAAATGCTTGTTACTTAACTGTTTACATGTTGTAATAACAGAAATTCTATTGTGACACGTTATTAATATGATTGGAGAATATGGTAGCTCCAGTGTTAAGCGCTTACTTAAATTGCTTCGTACACGGGTGACCTGGGTTTGATCTCCATGAATATGCGCTGCATTTGTTAACTGCTATTTTAAGTACAAAATTTAGTACGTGATCGGCTGTGTAATAATATTCTATGTTCTATGTTTACTGTCAATTCGTTTTATAACCAAGCGATTGATCTCAATGATAAACGACCAAGACAATATTATTGCATTTAATTATGTCTTATTATATATTTAAATTTTTCTCGGTAACGGCGACAACTTTCAAAAGTTATCAGCAGTTATCAACAGCGTAGTACTTTTTTATTATTATAGTGAAGCAAAGTATCCGTGCAAAAACAAAGACTTACTTACATGTCTTTAGCTTTCTGTGTCCGGAGCTAAGGTGGGACGACGCCCGGTTGTAATTGTCGGATCCTGACTAGATACATCACAAGCAGGCCTGACAAGAAAATAATTTGTGTGTTGCACAAATAGCCGCTCGGGCGTGATTCGAACGAAGTGCCCTTACCTTAGTTAAGTACGCTGATCAATATTAAAGTCGCGTGGCTCCATACTCGTCTGATTGCAACTTGCTGAAAGTTACTTCTTTATGATTTTAGAAACTAGAAGTAGAAGTTCTATTATAGTAAATATATTTAAAATAACTTTATATTTACGTGATAGAGCCAAGCGGCGGCTTTTGCTGCGGCTCAAATGGGCCGGCGCGACCGGATTAGTCCACGGCCTCGCAGAATACTGGAGTGAAATAGACTTCTGCGTACGTTCGGTGAGTGAGGTAACCGGAGGCTCTCTCCCCATCCCCTTCCTCGTCCTCCCTCCCATCTCCCAAATACCCTTAAAGGCCGGCAATGCACCTGCGACTCCTTTGGTGTTGCAGTGGGCGACGGTAATCACTTACCATCAGCCTTTCCCGTAAAAAAAACTGTATTTAGAAATTTTGTGCAGGTCTGTACCACCTCTACGGACGTATTTAATGGCGGGAAATGGAGCATAAATTAAAATAGATTTACTTTATATTACACTGATGGCCTCCGCTACGTTTGTCTTGTATAATAAAAATCCAAGGAACGTTAACTTTTTCAAAACTAAGTTTTTAGTCGTACTATGAAATTAAAACTTGCCCCGTGACCACTGGGCTACCACGGGTACTTCCATGTATTGTGTATTATATATGTTTCTTTTTCTTATCCTTTATATATATTATATGTTTGACTCAAAAAGAGTGATACTATCGGGACAACGGGACCGTAGCCATTTTATTAGAACTGATGACCAACGGCATTTTTATTCATCGCCATAATTTTATGTTTAGTTAGATATTATTTGTCAAAATAACTATAATATCTTTTTTCGAAACAATGGACTTAAAAAAATCGTTAGAAAAAATTAAAAAGATTTGAAAAAGGGAATGGCTAATTGAGTTACCAGAGACAGCGAGTCGCGCGGTTGGCATCCAATATTTTCTGGCATTACGCACTCTCTTAATATATTTTAAAATGTTCACATTCTATCTGACAGATAAGCGAAAAGTAGGTTGCGGAAGCCCGTTGGACTCCGCTTAATCGTGCCAAAAGAAAATCCAAAATAGACAGCGGTCTAACCCCATGGCTATGATTATTTATAAATATACTCGTTAGTACTGATTAACTGAGGAGACATGGCAATGTCTATAGGCTGATATTATGATTATGATAATAATGATGAGAAAAAAAAATTACTAATTGGATACATCTTACATTGAAGCTCCACCTTCGAGTATCTACCCCGCCGAAAGAATAATTTCCATTAAACTATTTTCTAAGTTAAGTTTTATAAGCTACGTTAATAAAAGTTTACTATAAAAACAGAAATCAAATAAGTGTTTACTGACAGGCACGTGAGGGACGCGCTTTGCTTCACAGTCGCACACCTGCCACCGGTCGCATTAATAACTTCATCGTAAACTGAGAGACACGGCCTGTTATATCGCCCGTCGACTATACCGTTGTCGGGCCGTCCGTCTGCATCGGAAATACTTAATTTAGTCCTCATCCTCATTACTTCCTACAACGCATTTCGTACTAGTAGAAAATGTTAGCAGTAATTATTAATATCTGACTCCGATGGCGGTATAACTATCAAAATTACTAAACTGACTGATTTGACTGTTTATGACTGACTTGATAATCAAGCGGTTGGAACTGCAATCACCGATCTGTCTATTAGTGGGACGTGTTGCTGACGTGGGAAAGAAACTACAATGTTTTAAATTAGATAACCATTGTTGACGATAATCATATTATTTTTTTTAATAAAATATTTTGGTCAATTGTTTATTATTGAATTAGGGTGAATAACGAGCTGTCTAATATACGAGAGGCCGATACTTTACTTTACTCATGCTATTTACATAATGTACTCTATACTGACTGGACAAGTAGTTTGTATACGTTAATAAAACCTAAACTACGTACAAATTTAAGTTAATCCTATAATAAGAAGTGGGTTCTAAAGACATCACATTCAACGTAATCGGGCTTCCAAACAAAGCTAACGACACCTCGTTTATCAAGATATGATAAGTTGTTTAGTAGCTACACGGGAACAAATGAACTTACCCCATAACCCTACTCGTAGACGGGTAATAAAATGTGTGCATCGTTTAAGACATCCATTAGGATATCTTAAACGATGCACTTTAATTTATATATCTATTAAGATATACAAATAAAAAGTTATAAAGAGAAATTACAATTACAGGCTATGTGATATTCGATCTTAGTCCTCTGGGGAAACATCGCACCTGTAACCTTCTTCAATTTGTTTGCAGGTGTCTATGGGCTACAGTAGCCACTTACCATCAGGTAGACTGTAAGTTCGCTTATCACTCTAATGTTTAAAAAAATATTATAGTCCTTTACAAATACGTACAAACCAAAAAGGAAGATACTTATTACTGTTATTAATTTATGTATTGATCAAATATTTGTATCAAAAGTTTAAGTGAAGTAAGTATAGAGTAATACTAACATAAAGTATCTCTCACTTTTGTAACATCAATGACAAGAGATGTTATACCTAATTGTGGTGATATTATCTCGTATAGTGTACTATTACACATTGATTTAAGCACCATATTATAAGCTTCTTTTGCTATTTCTAAGCATTACTGTTACTAGCTATGTTTATATTCTTACTGATGTCTACATTAAACAAGTAAATATATAAGGCAAAATAACAAATTTTTGGCGCTATATTTTACACTGACATTTGACTTACTTAAAAATCAAAGCATTCGAATCGATGAACTAGTTAATTTGCTTTTCACGATTTCACTGTTATCTAGATAAGCAATGGAATTTGTACACGTTGTGATGTAACGTAATTATAATCTAAATCATTTCGCAAGGTCGTTGTTGAGCCCAGTTGGACGCTAGCGCCCAAGTACACCAAGTACTTGTGAAATTCAACAAAACAGCTTCCTTTGAGAGGCCGGTTCAATTAAAGAGACCGACCAAATCGACTCGTAATACCTGTATCTGCAATCAAATGTATCGATGAACACATTATGGGTACTCCTATTTTCTAATTAAGATGTGGATGGTTAACAGTATTTATAAAGATTGATTTAACGGATTAGGTATATACTGTATTCATTATAATGGATTAATGATACTTCTTCTTAATTATTTATGGATATTCAACAGAAATTCCTTATTGAAAAACAATTTGTAAATTATATATTACTATATGCTACTAAAATCAAATCAAATATTATTAATTATTTTTACCATTTATTCGTGATATGTATATGTTATGTATATAACATGTGTTCATATTTATATAATTTTTGTGTGAACAAATAAATTATTTTTATTCACGTATTATCAAATAATTTTATTTAGTAGTAACTTTTCGCCGTGGCTTTGCACAAGTTGAATTTGAGTTAGCAATATTACCTATATTATGCCGATCATCATATATCGCCATATATCGCGCCCTTTATTGGAACTTTAGAAACTAAAAGTAAGTGTCGGCATAAGAGAATCTGTCCCTCAGTCATTCTTTAAGAGTCGTCTCATTTGCTTTGACATTACAATCTCATATAAAGTAGTAGAAATAAATTTTCTAGACAGTGTTGATGTTGGTATTTATGCTTGATAATGCGATTGTCAATCCACCTGTTACTATTTAAATTTTGCTACAGAAAAAGGAAAATATTCTGGATAGGTAAATTAAATAAAAGGACGGCGATGTTAACCATTTCTCAATGTACGTTGATTTTTGAGTAGCTTCGTAATGTCCCGTTAAACCCATTCCGTTTGGCAGGCGGAAGTAAAGAATTGTTTCAGTGGTAAGTCTTAATGTCATCTTAATGTTTTATATTAAAGTTTTTATCCATACAAAAGCTGCTGGAAAAGATCGCTTTCAGCAAGTTTTTGTTTAATTTCCTTATTGGAATAATTTTTTATGGTGTATAATTAAGTTATATTTAATTTTTATTTAATTAAGTCGATTAATGTCAAACATACTTAAATTTTTCGTAAAATGTCATCCTGACCAACACCAACCACGGAACCCTCAAGGCGCAATTCCTACTCACGCTTGACCTTCTTTCGTTTTTCGATCCCACTTAGTTGCATACAATTAAAAATGCCTATTTCATTTCTGTTAGTACTGTACTTAAATAGTAAGAATAGTATCTTAACATTTAAGTACAGTAGTACTCAAAACCTATTTAGTAAACCAATAGTCATAACCCTCCTTTTTATATTAGCGTAGGGGGTTAATAAAATTCCAAAAACCTGATAATTTTCTTATATACATTACATTATTTACTTTTTCCAAAAATATTGGAATGTAAGTAATAATGTTTCTGCAGATTTATTAGATGTAAGTATCGTAGATGTCTGTTAACACAATGACCCATGAAAAATCAATTTCTCTTGCAATATTTTTAATAACAAATTTTTGTAGTTCCTTCATTAATTTAAGTATTAATTCAAGTATCATTGTTTGAAAGTAAATTCGGTGACGTCAAAAGCAATGTTCTAATTCCTATAAGTTCAGTATTAGGTAAGTATTTGTCATAAAGTCGTAAATTGATAAGGCAAGAACTATAAAATTAAGAAATTTCCTTTACTAGGGCGTAGTAAGCGGACCATTACTTCAAAACCATGTTTTTAATAATTAAGTAAGGCGGCGCGCGCAACTTGCAAAAATTACTGTGCTAGCGCCTCGACGAAATGCAAATTAGAGGAGAAAGGTAAAATACGTGATCCCGGGATGAGAAAATGATACACGAGTAAAGTTAATAGATCTAGAATGTTCCGAGACATCTTTAATTGGTAAAATAACAGACTTAATCGTGCTACTTCTTGATGTGAAAGCTTCTTAATGTCATTTATGATCTAACTTGGGTTTTCAACACTTGTATTGAGAATACGAGGGTTGATTGTGCTATATGCATGTTTTAGTAACTATTTATTAATTTTTTAATCAAATTTATAAGGATCCGAGAAGATATTCTTACTTGTTTAGGTAATTTGTAATTTGCTGTAGATTTCGTTTTAAGATAATATTATTATAGTTCGTTTGTTTCTTGATGTCTACAAAATGTAAGTATTTTATTTAATACGTTCCGTCAGCGGCTTTGCTCGTATCTGTTCAATTCATCAGTTACATTACCATGAGAGGTGTCGCTTCCAGCTCTGACCTCGGCGATGTATCGCAACATCACCTTAATGAAGTGACAGCAGAAGGACATAAAGTCTCAAGCTACCCTTGCTTCATGCTTATATTTCATATTTGTACGTTTGTACAACATTAATTTTACTTTTTAACGTCGACGTATCACGGAGGGACTGATGTGTTAGACGTTCAGAAGTCATAACCAACTCGGGCTACCTTCAGTTTTTAAGTATTAATTTTGGTCCAATCTACGCAGAATGAGCTCACAGAATCTTGAGGTCGTGCAGAGGTACGCTTGGTTTTAGATTTAATTTTATTTATTACTGGATCCCAAGCCGGTGGTAACACCCAGCATCTACTCAATTGAAATTAGGATAATTTTTGATTTCAATAACCTCGCGAATCTCCTTGGTAGGAATCGGTGTTCTTTTGCGAGGATTTGTCGTCTATCAAATCTGATGTAATGGTTGGGGCTATTTAGGATATGATCACAGACTGCAGACTTTAATTTCAAATACTAAAATATAGGATCGCACTGTTACATATACTAATCAATCATAATATATCCAGCTCGCAAAACAAATAATTTGTATGTAAATGTACTGTTCTGTGTATGGCTTAAATTCAATCATAGAACCCATAACTCAGCCGACAGGTACGCTAACTTCATACCACGAAGTCGTCAATATGATGACGGACACAAGAAAACACGATGATTCAAAAATCATTTTCTTTTAAATACGTTGACGGTGTGAATAAAAAGTGCCTTAGTCAATCGAAATTTGCCTTATGTGAACGTGTAGTTAAAAACGCATTAACGTTTCGGTTCAAATCGACGGAGTCAGCCAAAATCAACATGCGTGTACCTCGTAATACATGACATTACGCTACACTCTTCAAAGATGCTCTTCCTTACTTCCATTCCGTAATTATGTATTTACGATAAATTATGCGTTTGGTATACCTTCCTCATTCACAAAAAACCATAACGAATTTTGATACTTTTGAAGTTTAGACTTTGTTTTAGTGCGTATTAGATTGATTTTGAAATTATCAAATAGGAAACAAAAGTTTTTCAATAATAGCGTGCTCCCGTTTCGAGATTATTTCAAAAGACAGGTTGTGGTCGCATGCAAAATACTTCCCGTTGAGATATGAGGATCGTCCTGGGCTCGTATATTATTTAAAGTATTGGATGCCACACACGATGCTACCGGGTAAGTCTCTTACGGTATTGACCTTAGTAACATTTCAATTTCTCTATGCTGTTACATGTGCATACCTAGTCTTTACTGTGTGAACATCTTTAATAAACTTTTAGTTCTTTCTTTCTTATAGAATATATGTATTAAAAAGCAATGAAACAAGAGTTTCTTGCCGGCACGATCTGAAGTTATAGTTTTGCTATCCCGGAATACTAATCTTAGTAGTACGTAGATACTAGATTCTGACATTCATAGGATATTATAAAAAGACTCAATTGAAATATATGTACTTGACTAGATATGGTATGCCGTGTGATATCGGTATAAGAATCTGTCACCCCCTTTCTTTCGGTGGGCGTCGTAAGAAGCGACTAAGGATGATATGGTAAGGATAAAGTATTTACAGAAGTTAGAAAAAGTCAGTAGCATACCAAAACCGGGATGGAGACCACCCGTGACCTCGGAAGCGGAACCACCCACACCACGTCACGAATTTACAATCGCGTCAGTGATCTTAATTATGAACGTGTCGATTATCATCTTAAATTTTCTACCGTAAAAGGTCTATAAAGAGTCGCTAAGAGTACGCAATTTATTCGAGATTACGCCCGCCCGCCGTAGTTATGTCACGACTTGCTTACGAGCCAAGCGGACACTTCTGTTTACTAAGGTGGTATTAGCAGCACGCGCCATAGACGTTACATAAGCACAATCCGTGCTTTTATACAGTTTCATAATACGAAAAGCACTGGTTTTCAGTAAACAATGATAAACATGAATAGAATTACGTGGACCAACAACGAGACTTGTTGTATCTTGATTTGCTTTCAATCACACTGTCAAATCATTTTATTCGATAAAATTCTTAACCTGTTCTCTTTAATTGAACTTATAGTAACTTTCACCTACCAATAGTTACCTAAACAATTAAACGAGTATAATAATATATGTTTATTTATCATCAAAAACTCGATATGTTGTTAAAGTTCAAATGATGAGAACTTACGAGTACTTACCTTCTTTTTCATCAGCCTGTTAGCCAACTTACTCGTACCAGTTTTTAGTACCTGTCCTGATATGTAGGATTCACTGAGTCTTGGTAATTAGATAGATAGATATGTAAGTTACAACCAAAGGGTTATTTATTAGATTTTTTTCTATAACTGAGATACAAATGATTAAAAATAGATATTTAAAGTTTGGACTATTAAAACCAAGCTCGCACAGATAAAGATATTTATAATAAATAAAAACACCATAAATAAAAAGACATTTTTACAATAAATTTGTTCCTTTTAAAATGGTGAAAGTCGTTTTATTTTGAGTTATATAAATCATATACATCTTCAGTAAAACCCAGTGACACAACGACTGACGTTGTAGGCATTGTACCTGACCATATTCAATATTGAAGTCGAGTGAGTATTCAGGTTTTCATCTCGCCCTGATCACTCTTAATGCCATTCTATTCAATTACTGTCTCAGATCATATTACTACTTCTACTATACAAATACTAAATCTATCGATTATAAGATTCGTTTTTATGATCCAATGCTTAAACTTAAATTTTGTTCTTTAATTTATAGTAATTGACAATACATAATTTAAATGTTTTTTTTGTTTCACAATCATTTTATCGGCATAATATCGGCGAGAAGTATAGGCATCAGGTTCTGCGTTTCATTTGGTGAGGGAGGTAACCGGATGACCAGTCCCTCCTTCCCGCTCCTTCTCATCCTCGCATTTCACTCTTCTGATTTGAAGGCAGATCTCCAAGTCACTCGGCAATTATGACTTTATTAGATACTCTTTTGAGATTTTGAGATTCCACATATTGAAATACTTTATGGACAAGATTCATTTAATTATCTAACCCAACTAAAATTATAACCAGTCTTCATAAAAAGAATAACATAACAGTTAAAAATGTTAATACATATTTTTATTGGTTGTACAATTAGAAGTTACTCCTGCGTAACAATATTTATTGCATTTATTTTCTCAAAATATCTTCAGAGAAATGAGATAAAATACATAATTAAATGCTTCACTTCATTATAATCAAATTAGAATACGACGTACAATTTCAACCGGTAAGGGTGAGAAGCGGCGAAAAGTCTTTGCTGTGAAGTCAGGTTCGAATAATGTAGCGTCTTGTGCTGATCGTCTCCGGTATCCCGCTATGGTCACATCACGCGCTGGCTATCACTGTTATAACGCAGTTACCTGCGGGTGCGCGGCCGCTCCTACCTACACCGCCGATACTGCTCTATACACGGATCGTACCATCTTGGTACTTACCTTACCTTACCTTAACAGCCTATAAAAATACCATGCAGTGGACACAGGCCTCTCCCTTAAGGAGGATTTGCCATAGTCGCCACGTTCGGCAAGCGGATTAGCGATAGCAGTACCAGACATCTCACACTGTTGCTTGTCCCGCCACCGGTCGATAGTCATTGCGATTTCCAAGGTTTTTCTCTTAGTCCCCTTACGGCACCCACGAGAATAAAGAGGGAGGCATACTTGCCGACGACATTCTTGATCCTAATATCATAAAATTTATTGATTACAACAACGTACAAGGTGCTAGGTGTTTGAACTTGCCTTGACATGATTTGGGACTAGTCTGTAGTGGACGGTTTCAAGGATGGTGATCATAGTCATGAACAAAGATGAAAACATATATTTTAAACTTTGTTAAAAGTAAAGTAAGCTTTTTCTTCAAGGAAGATTGTATATCATTCAATGTTCATATTTATTCTTTGTGTCGTGGTCCAATTAAATTATAAATTATAGATATCTATGCGCTCTGAGGCTCGACCTCACAATCAAACCCGTAAATCGTAAATTTGTAAATTACCATTTTTTCCCATAAAAATCTAGTGCGTCATTATTTTACATTTCTCTTCATTATATCAATAATTTGTCTTCCGTCAACGAAGAAAAAGAAAAAAGTCGTAATTTTTAAGGGAGACCCAAGTTCAACAGTGAACTTAAGATAGCCTGTAATGACGATGTTTTCATGGTGAATTTGTTTTAATTAATTAAAAATCATTAAAATATTATGTGATAAATAAAATATTTCAACTTTTCATGACATTTCACATTTCTTTATATGACTACTTTTTCTTATTTCATTAAAGTAAAGAAATAATCAAAATCAATATCTTAAAAATATTATTAAAACATAATTTCTGGTGTAGTGGTTTTAGTAATCAAACAAAAAAACTTAGAAAAAGTTTGGAATTAAGAAGAGGACTTGAATTGAATGTATTTGGTACGACATAACAACAAAATATCAAACTCATATAGTCGAAGTATTCACTGGGAGCGAGTGTGATTGCGACTTACTACAGATAAGGTAAATAGCTCATACAATTGTAAGAATGGGAGACTCCGAGCCTCTTTTGTTAAGGAAGTAGTGTCTAATGGGCGAGTATAGCCACTGGCTAGACTTACCTACATGGTGTCGATTGCTATGCACCGTTGGTACCAAAACGGAGAGTCTATTGCCTACTTAATGCTCGACCGACGACTTCGACGGTCCAATTTGAATTTCGTTTATAAGGCTAAACTGCTATATTACTGCATCGATTGCTATGAATATTCTAGAGATCTGAATATATATTCTAGATATGTTTTTACCTATGGTTATAAGTGTTTCCCGGTGTCTCATAATCCGTGTTGACGGGCAGCGCTTAAAGTTGGAAATACGATAAAGAAAAATGAGAGTCCTTGTATAGTTTTCTCATTAAAAAAGTTATGGTTTAGATATGAGTTTGAGATTGTTGTTCACGTTTTCCAATTGCGTATATTAACTCGTTTCAGAATTTCGTTAGTAATAGACTTTGTTGGTAACGATTTCTAATATAGTAAAAGTTTCATTACATTTGTAAAGTTCATATTTGTACAGTGTAAGTTACCAGGTTTTTTCAGTAGAGTCTGTGTGCACTTTAAAGTGATAGACAGAAATGTTTTGATTGTCTGATAGATTGTGTAATAGTCGCTTGAAATCAACGAGTCGCTTTTATCACTTAACATAGTAATATAACTTCCTTTGAAACACGTCATTAACTAGTACTTATATTTTAAAACATAGTTTTAAAGGTTAACGTCATGATTCCGTGACATATATGTTACCTGTAGCTTTCTCCTTAACAATCTTCCAACTTATCACTTGAAAAAGTGTTTCTTTGATAGACTTCAGAAAGGCTATTCTATTTTCAGGAGTCACGGTATGCACATTTGGCAAAAATATAACAATTATTGATTAGTTCTTAGATCCATATAGTTTTTCCTACGGGTAATTCAACTGTTTGCATATTATGTCAATCTCAATGATGAGGTCAAAAATGAGCGTTATAACATAATATGTAAATATCATAGCAAAAGTATGATATGCGAAGCGAATCTATGCGAAGCATAAAATGAAATTGATAGCACTATGTAAATACAAGTATAACAATACAATTTAGTAAATTTACTTAAACATTTTTTGAACATCATAGAATAACTATACTATGTCACATGAGTTGTAAATCATGAAAAGGAATTTAATTCGTAAGGGTGGACAATCGCTACAGTTTAATAGCGCACTTCGTTAGTGGTCCCGTACAGTAAAAGCTGCAATTAAATTTGCATAGAAATCTCCCTAAATTAGCTGAGGGTAATTGCTTAGGTTAAAGAAAGATCCACAGTGTCAATACATTACAAAGAAAATGTGTTTGTTTCATAAAAGATTCTAAGGCACAAATTTTTAAATACACCGTATTCAGTGCAAAAAAGGATGTTAAGATTTATAATATTTATCAAAATTTCTTAAGATATTGGAAATTATGCTCTGCGTTCGGTATATTTTTTAATAATTAAAATTAATTTATGTATATATTATATGTCTACAATATCTATAGAGAAGAGTTCTCCATAACCTCCCGTGCAGGTTAGAATACTTCACATCATAGTTTTGGATTTTATTTTAATAAATACTGATCTTCCCATGATCTTCTCCATATGGTCTTTACCAGTGACATGCAATAAATAAATAAATAAAATAAAGTAAAGCAACGTATAGTTAAATAATAAATATATACGATTTTGTCTCCCCTCCTTTCATTAGGTACTCGTTAGCAAGTAAAATTAAAAGGTTTCATTTTACTTTCCTTTCACTTCCATTATCAGACAAGCTTGATGGTATTATTGTACCATACTGTTGTATTGTTCTTAATACCCGTGCGAAATTCCAAATTTTTCTGACGTGTGGAAGTGGTTATACATACATGTCGAGCTAAAAATACTCAATACAGTACAGTATTTTCTAGATTATAATACAAGAAGAACGTCGTAGCTGGAGCAAAAGGAGTCACACATCGTGACTATCCTCACCATACAGGACCATTTTGGATGTACTTGAATCGGCCATAAAACTGTCGTTGATAAACATGAAACTTGCGCCAACATGTATACAAGTTTTACATGTAATACACTAATTTGGAGGCGCGAAGCGTTAACATTTATGGAAGCGACGCCATACTTTATCCTTAAAAGGCCTGTTCAGAGGCACGTTTGACCTTTTTTTTACCAATACACATATCGGACGGTGGAGATTAAGTGTAAAGTTAGGTGTGTAAAGTGTCTATGTTACAATATCGAACATTTTCGTCTAAATACGATCAAAATTACCGTTCAGAAGTTGACCAGTTTAGCTAAAGTATACCACTTTAGCTTTCAGTAAAGTTAAGATAATTTTTCCGGGCACTACTGGTTCATGATCGCAGCTTAACACAGAACACTAATACGTAAAAAAACTATAGCAGTCTGTGTGGAGTCGTTACTAAACGATGTTTATAGTTACATAGACCAATTACTTTGTAATTTTTTGAATTAACGCAAATGTTTCTAATGTTTGCTGCAATCATATTGAGACATAAAAAAAATATAGACTAGGTTGAAAAATAAAAAGCCAAAGAGTAAGAAAAAAATTGTGGGTAGGTAGTGTAATTTCTCCAGTGATCATTCTTCTTACATGACAGAATTTAACTATTATCTACTGATTTTATCGTGTTTAATTTTTGTTTTACTTTTTTAACCCGAATTTTCGGATGTTTTACAGCACACATATCAACTAGGGTTGAAGTCGCATCAGAACGTCATTTTTGATCGATTTTCATGAAATCCAGAACCAAAACCAAGCACCATTGCAAAATCTCTGTGAGAACATTCTGCGTAGATCGGGCCAGGCTCATAATTAAAAGCTGAAGGTAGCCAGTGTTAAATATGACATCAGGACCTCTAACACCTCAGTCCCTATCTGACCATAAACGTCGGAAGCATAAAAACAAAAATTCAAAGCTATAAAATTCGTAATTAATAGTTTCATTGTGTTTACGTTCATTTATACTGTTCGCGTAAATACCAGCAATCATTAAATATTTAAACGTCCCTGACGCAAGACGAAAATGGTAAATGATTACCGATGCCCACGTACATCTGCAACAGCAGGTACGTTGCCAGGTTTTAAGGATATTTGGGGAGGGGGAGGTGGAATGAACCTTCGGTTGCCTCAATTACCGAAGGAAAGCACAAGGTGTCCCTACTTCACGCCGGTGTTCTGCGAGGCCGTGGTACTACCCTGGACGAGCCGCCAGTGTAGTAATATGGGTAAAATTTTCTATGGATGGTGATTATTCACGGCATGCTGGCTTTTATCACATCTTCATAAAAATGCCTATATCCTGCAGTGGATTTGTACAGGCTAGTTAAGAAGAACACTATTACAGAAATTTAATTTCTGCAGTCATAAGGACCCGCGGGGTGAATTCCTACTAGACCGATTTGATATTTTGCAAAAATATTATTTGAGTAATTTGGCATATTAAATCACAACAACACTATTGTGTGTTTACGCTACTTAATGATCTTCCTTGTCATTTTGAATCTGTGCTCATTCAAAACAATGACGTGGCTTTGTTCGTACTGGTCTAAATTAATCCAAATTAGCTCTGAATACGTTACGATACACATATGCAATTGGGACTCTCACGATTGTCGCCGGTATGCACAACGATAAGAACAATATTGGGTGCCGTCTGCAGTAAGAGCAACTATCGCGATTCACGAGAACAATAATTTCTGTTCCGCGATAAAGTTTATCGCTTCTGTTATTAAATTTAATATTAGGTAGCACACACGAACTTGATCTTGTTACAGGAAACTTTAACTTGGAAAAGAGAAAAGTGAAGTATTCGGTACATGGAAACCATTGATCCACATCCATTAATAAACATTTAATGATAAGTTCTAATTGGAAGTAATTGAGTTAATATTAGTAAGTGTTTGCTATCATCATAAGTTAAAATCGCCACACCATTACAAATCTAATTACTTAAAGAATGTACAGATATGTAAAGATTTATACAAAAGTACAATAAAGGTTTAAATTTATTTCCTGGTATCATTAATATCTTAACGTAACGTATATCAATAATGTAATGTATTAATCTTAGAGACATATTAAATACAAAGGAATGATTTGTTTCTAATTCATTGCATGCTATTTCGCGGATGAATTAATTTTTCTTTGCAGACCAATACTACTAGATTGCTACTCGTATTAGAATGTTGATATTATAATACTGATTACAAAATGGAGAAGATCATGGGAAGACCAGTATTGACAAAATTTTAGAGTTCTTGTTATTTATCTTTACATTTAGATTAAACTACTTAGTTTTACGTGAGAAGCCATAAAGATCAATAATAAAAACTGGAAAATTGTGAATTGACAATTTATGAATATAGCTGCTGCGATGCACGTGCAGTGGGTACAAGGATTGTGTATAATGATATCCCATAAGTATTTCCGAACAGAGGTCAAAATATGTTCTTATGTGCTGTTATCAAATACACAAAAGGTTATCGAGTTACATTAAACTGTAACCTATCTACAAAGGTCTGATAATCAAGGCAACATCAGCGCCATCATCTTTCTAACTAAGGTCAGGAGCTCTCATTGATATCTTACAATCGAAATTTTACATCTTGGTATTGTTATCAGATATTTAAGCTATAGTTTGTAAATGCTATGCTCTATCAAACACTATGCTGTATCAAACAGATGCGGGATTATTTTTATTAATTTATAATTTGATAATGTATTCTTTCTGTAATTGTTTTTTTGGGGTCCTACAAAAATATACTAATGAAGTTTCTGTTTATAGTATAATCAGGTCTGAATTAAACCATGTAGTGGCTGTAAAGCTAATCTTAGGAAACCACTCTTTTTTTAACTTCTTCATATTTGTTTACATTAAGTTGTGCTAAGTTTTAATCCCTAGCCTTACCTCGACAATCGAATAAGACACTGACTTGAAATTTGATACATGTACTTCTGAACCCATGTGGTTGATGACAAAAAATTCCAAGTTTTTTTTTTGTAAAAAAAATATTTTATGACGTTTATTAAATTTTTTTTTAAAAAGTGATTGCGCTGATTTCTCGGAAAAAAACACTTACAAAACATAATAAACTCAGGCTCAATGTACTCGAAATAATGTTTTCCAAACTTATTACAAGCCCATTCCAAGCGAAATCCAAACAGGAACTAATTTCCCTGTATGTTACTAGCCGCCATAACATTTCCAATGCAGGCAAATATGTTTCTACTTAAAATTTTCTATTCTTTTAAGAACAATGTCTACTGCTGTTCCGTCACCATTATTTGTTTTTTACATTATATGCTTTATCCTTTTTGCATTTCCTGATTTTCATCTCGAAGTCTGTAACGATTTTTTTCCGTGACATTAAAAAAAATAAAAGCAATAATTTCAATATGTTGAATCTAGTTTGAAATTTAGATTATCTAATCCAATCTTGTATGATATAAGAGTTATCTGCGCACGCTGCCATTACGAATTATTATTTTTTAAAGTCCTTCAATAGAAATTTAGCCTCGTGAACCTTTTCTGATTTTTAATAATTATCGTCAGCAATAAATTGAAAAGCTTTCTAAAAATTATCGTTTTACTAAGATAACTTCCTAGTGGCTCACCCACACAATATATCAAGAGTCAATTGTTCCGGGTCTAGGTGTTCGTACATGTCCAATGAATGTGTGTAAATTGCCTCTACGACACAGGAGAAATTCCTTAAACGGGTGTTAAATTTTTTTAACATGAAAGGCGAAGATGTTTGAGGGTAATAACCCAAAATTAGTAGATGCTGCAAAAAGTTGTTACAGTTCCTATAAGAATCTGAGGAAAAGATGAGAGTAAAATGCTCCGACGTAGCTTACCACTTAAGTGCACTGCACTTGAAACAGTATCCGTGCCGATTGAATTTATTAAAAGGTTCACTGAAGTCGATTGAAACAATTAGATACAAAACATGTTTGGAACCGTAGACCAAGCCTTTTTTTATGTCAAGGCATAAATGCATGAATCCTAAAATATCAATACACAATATAAATGAAATAATTGAGTGTTGGAAAGTTCCAAAACTCAGGGAAACCCGTAAAACATCTTAGCTTTCGGCAGATGGTAGAATAACTATCTCAAAAAGCTAGATCAAAATACACCTACCGGTAAAGTGATAGTCACTAAGGGAAACCCGTAAAACATCTTAGCTATCGGCAGATGGTAGAATAACTATCTCAAAAAGCTAGATCAAAATACACCTACCGGTAAAGTGATAGTCACTACTATAGTTAATACGCTTGCCACGCTCGGCAATTGTGTCAAATCATCCCTATAGGAGAGGCCAATATCCAGAAGGATAATTAAATTAAAACACAGAGGATAGTGCTAAATTTAGCTTGAGTCGTCTGTATTAAATATCAAACATAAAAATAATAAAAGAACTAAATGCAAACTGTAGACAATGATTTTTGAAATTCGATAAATTAATTTGAAAACACGTACATCACGCTCTATTAAAGTGATGTACGTACGTTTTATCGCCTACAAGCGTTACAGTTTGATCCGGCATAGACTTTCTGATTGCATAAAACCGGCTTAGATTATACTTAAGTTATTTATTTCGTAATTTTAATGAAATAATTAATGACACCAATAATTCTGATTGCTAATTAATTACTAATTAATTTTCAAGACCCGTTTATACAACCAAAATAGCCTTGAAATTAAGCGTAGCTTCTGCAAATAAAATACCTAGTTTACCAAAGTTACATCATTTACTAAAATTTTGTAACTTCCTGATTCTTCAATATGTGGTACATATAGCAACAACTTAAAATCAATGTCCAAATGGTCAGTCAAAAAAATAAGAAAAATATTTAGCGTAAAAAATTATTATTTCATTTTCATGGGATTATATATCGGAGATCAAAAGTGCAGGTATGCTTGAATTTCGCTCTTCAATCCGTTTCCAGCGCCTGAGCATACCTTCCATATAATGCAAATATTTTGTTTGTGCTTCCGAGGTTCATGTCCAATAGATGAAAGAGATAGTAGTGAAACAACAGTAATATTATATAACCATTTTATATCTTTACTATAACTACAATCTTAAAATAATAATTATTAATTAAGTTTACTGTATTTGCTACTCTGTTCAAATCATTAATTTATTTCTTTAATTATGCTTTATGTTGCAGGGTGCAATATAATTCATTATATATATAATTATAGAGTATGTTTTATTCTATTTATTATATATATTTATTATAATATTTAATTTTAAAAATTATAAAAGAAGATAATACATTTAAATGAATTTAAGACCCAAAAGTGTAAAAATATAAAGTATGAGAAAAGAAAGTTGCAATCAGCGTTTATCTGTGTATTCTCTTATATTTTTTTACTTCTGAGTCGATTTCAATACAGTTTTCATTATCATTTAGAAAAGTTCTTTAGGTATATTATATAACATATTCACATTTAGTTTACACATTACAGCACTGTCTGCGGCCGGCGCATTTCGTTAGTTTGAAATAAAATAACAACGATTGTCGCAAAAGTTTAAATTTCCCTTTGGTAATAAAATACTATAACGCAAACAAATTCAAATTTTATTACTACTACGTTTTCGGTTTACGATTGTAATACATTTGCTTTTCTTATCCTGTATTTTAAAATGTAAGGCAGCGTACCATTTATTCGAATATTATTACGCGCATAACACATTATCATTATTTTTTAATTGCATACCTATATGTATAATATAGTATATTATGTATTATTGACAATATTTTCTTATCATAATAATATCGGTTATGTAAAATGTAAGTTTCAGATGTAAGCTTAGATTAAAAAGTAAACAGCAAGAATTAATATAGATGTTTTCTATTAAAAGGTGATATATTGCATAATGGAATGGAAAGTTTTCTTCAAAAATACATACAACCGATACGAAAAATTTCAGGTATTAAGATAATAATATATATTTATTTATAAGTAATAGATTTTAGTTATTGTAAAATAAATAGATGACAATTTTCATTGATTATAAAATGTTATTTAAAATCATTAAAACATTTAACACGTTTTGAAATAGATTATTGCACTAGACATTTTTAACAAAACAAGAAACTAAAATTTTTGTGCCATATAATATTAAATGAGTAGCAAAGTAACAAATGACCTACCTTATATACCTTAATTTAAAGACCACTTTCCTAATCGCGAAATCGAGCTACAAGTGGAAATTGATGGTAAACCTTCCGTCGCCTCATCGCCTAAGAAGAGGCAGAACTACCTTCGTCTACATAAACCGGCCTTTTTGATAAGTAAGTTATCATATATGATAAACTTAAACATAATTATATCACATTGTTATTCTTTAGTCACGTCAGGGTTTCTTTCCGGGGGCTCGCTACTCGTGGGATTTTGATTCTGCAAATTCCAAAAGATTTTCGCCATAATTCGGTCGCTAGAACATCAAGAAACGATGTTCTAGGTAACAGGATGCACCACGTGCAGATGAAGATGCCATTTGGAGAGAATGAATTTTTATTCTCCTAATTCTTACACAAATTATCACATTGGGTGGTGACCCTGACAATTTTTAGGTACCGATGAAGAATAAAATACACATTCTCATTATAACCAATTATTTCTGATCCTAAAAATTGTTTATACTATAAAATCCATAATTATTTCTTGTTTTTAGAATGACATGAAAAAAGTTTAAATAAATTTACCACGTTTCATTTTAACATTTTACTTCGCTACATTTCGGTTGCTTTACAGCACCTGTGGTCACAGGGGGACTGAGGTGTTAGACCCCCTGATGTCGTTTACAAGCATACCATGGCTTGACCTCGAGATACTGAGAGTCTTACAGTCTTACGAAACTACAGAATATATACATATTTAAATTTTTATCTGTGGGAAGTATTTTGTCATTGTGTTCCAAATAATTATGATATGTATTATCCAAGTTCTCATTAAATGTCAATAAAGTTGCATCCATCCTATGCAATAGAAAAAGTAAATCGGTATCAGTCAGGATTTATTAAATTCCGATTTTCTCTGGAATAGACTTAATAAGAACACAAACACACATATACAATATTGCAAGATGCGTACATATATACAAAAGGCTTCTTGTTTTGTTTAGTATAAGATAACTTATTGTTTGTAATCTTACTTTAATTTTCACAGAGCGATCTAATACAAAGCCTGGTGCGTATAATTATATAAATAACAAAGGTCTAATTTTTATTTATTTAAGGGTACTTTCTTCCATATCATTTCATTTCATTTAACATATTTATATTTTAGAAGAAAATACAGCTTCCACTACAACATCAACTGTGCAACCTGAAACGACTCAGTCGTCAACAGCACTTTCAAGTATTTCTACCAACAAAGGTATGTTCTGTTTTTTTAGTAGCAATGTCTATTAGTAAACTTTATGTTAAGTATAAAGTTGAGTTTAAACACATGATAAAGAATACGGATTGATGTACGTAGCTACTCTAAAGATGTATGACTAGACTATTGGATCAAAAATCTGCGATAACTACACGATTACGCACAGATTATACTTAGTATCAAAATAGCAGTGGTGAGCTGGGTAGACAACCCGTAATTTTTTGTTCTTGTACCTGTATATTATATTTCCTTTTTCCAATTCGGTGCACTAACAGTCAATGAATAACCGTCTGTACACAATGTCAGTGGTGAGTTGAAAGTCACATAAAAAAATAACTTACATTTATAATATTTACAAAAAACAAATTTAGTTATAGATGCTGATCAAAAGCCGGTATCTTTGACTGAGATGAAGAAAATAATTGATGAGCATGAAAATGAATGTAAGTTTTACTCAAAATTATATTTTTTAAAATAATCCCCAGATTTATATTGATTTGTCCTCTTTTTAACAGTAAAAACGCTTGACGACGAAAATAGACCTCTGCTAAAAAAAGATCTATGGATAGCATTAGGTAAATATGGCGGATATATTATTTAAATATCTTTTTCTTCAAAATGCTAAGTTGAAACTTTGTCTTATAGAACTTTTTATGGAAAATTACTTACGCTAATACACTTTGACGGTCCGACAGCATCTTTAATAAAAAAATAAAATCTCATATAAAAAAAAGTCGAAAAACCTAATAGAGATGACACTTAATAATATTGGGTAGAACCTAACATTCTTAAATTGTATTTATTCTTTGCTTTTGTTATGATAGTTTAAAACCTAGTAAATTGTAAATTGTATACTGATTACAGGAATGAAATATGGGCATAGTAAGTGTCGATAATTTTAACTAATTAATTAATTGTGACATTGAGTTAATACATACTAGCTCGAAAGATATATATAATATTTTTTCAATACAGAATGTAGCGATAATTCCCATCCGTTAAAAACCGAATCACCACCAGAGTCCACGACAAAAAGTAATAATCTTCAAAAGATTTTGCAAATTTTAAAACAAGGTACGACATTTTATAATTTAGTTAGCCTTTAACTAAAGCACTCTTTTAATTATTAACTAATATTATTTTCTTCCAGGAGCTATTGTCGATCGCAATACATTGAACCCAGCCAGTAAAGAAAATTTACACTGGTTTAAAATAAAAGTACCTAAAAATTAGTAACATATCACATTTAAATAAAACTATATTTTTGAAATTATTTCGTAAGTCATGTACATTTTTGTTTCGCAAAATGCAGTCAAGTTTAAAATCCCTTCCAGTCTATTTCATCAGTCATTTCAATGTGACACGTTAAGGGATACGAAGAATAGTTCCAGTCATGTATGTTGTAGGTTCAAGCCAAGTCAAAAACATAATATTTGATTTAAGGATTATTAAGTAGATGACATGTGGTGGCGGCATAAAAAAATATTTTGTTTGTACGTGGCAGAGCCGGCTCAACCGGGGTAGTAAGTACCACGACCTCGAAGAGTACGGGCAAGAAGTAGAGGCATCTTGTGCTTCTGCGTTTAGTTCGGTGAGTGGGGTAACCGGAGGCCCCTACCCCTCCCCCCTTTTCCTCTCCGCCATACTCTCCTCATCCTCCCTCCTATCCCCCAAATATCTTTAGAGGCACCCATCTGCAGCGCCTCTGTTGTTGCAGATGTACATGTGCGACGGTAATCGCTTACCATTAGGTGAGCCGCTAGCTGGTTCGCCCCCTTTCCCAAATAAAAACGAAGAATTGTACCAACCCTATTTCTTCCTGTGGATGCGTAATAGTAATTAAAGAAAATGCTAAAAATGTCGCCCCAACAGACGGTGTAATAACTCTCTAATATACACAGGCAGTGAACAGGATAAATGATGCCCGTAAGTGTGTGTACGTGCTAACACAGTTGCACTCACTTGTCTTGCCGATGTGACGCTTATGCGATAAAATCTGAGGAAAGGTCAAGATACACGGTGAAACGAGACGCAACACTACACAAGGAGAGCCGAAAATCAATAATTTGTGTTTGCATAAATATTTACTTCGGCGGCGTTTGAACTTAGCACTCATTATTCAACAGTCACATACGCTAAAAATTAAGCTACACGGTCGAAAATAAAAGTACCGTCTTGTGGTCGGGGCGTATGAATTTTGGAGGTTTACTTTAAATACCACAATTCAATCGTAGCGGATTCACTTACTATCCCTAAAATAATCGCAAAATAACGCCTGATTATATTAACTATGTAATCTTGAAATACATTTCTGTACTATTAAAAAAAATATCAAATACCAAAAATATAAATTGTAGAAGCTCGATGTATTATTTTATAATATGACTTAATTATGCCATGACAAATCTGGCATATCTGGTAGATCTATGAAGTTACCGTAGTAACATTTAACATTTTTAACAGGTCAAGGCCACTAGATTTGTATAACACATGAACTGACGAAACACCGTCAGGAGGCATACTAAACCAAACAAAGAACAAATTATACCAATCAATTATTTGTAGTAGAACTATTATTTAAAATGCTACTTGACCTCTTGCTTGTGAGGGCAACGTATAAAAATTAACTCGAAAGCATTTTATGACGCTCGTCTAGAGATAATTTTATTACATCATCGAACTTTAATGACGTCTACTTTAATTAAGTTTTCAGTTTATCTATTTTATCCGTGCATATTAAAATGTAATCTTCAAAATATAGTTACTAAAGTAAGTTAAAAATATAAAATAAGTATATATCACGTAATTTTTTTCATGCTTTAAATAGTAAATTATTCTTGAACAATTTTACACATTTTTTAACATTTATTGTTACATATATTTCAAATAAACAATTTGTGTAAACGGATCTGTTAATTTGCGAATCTGATAATACCATGTGTTATCAGCGTAGGAATGGCAGATTCTTATCCCTTCCTGAAAATCGCATTGGATACCGGCAGATGGTGGGATATTCATCCCAAAAATACCAGAACAAAGTTAAGCAGTCCGATTACGGCCAGCAGTGTCTAAGGTGCGCGGTGTCTAATGCATGAATGAATGAGTGAAATGAATCTGCTATCGTCAATCCACTTGTCGATCCACCTTATAGAAGTCCATATCCAGCAGTAAACAAGCTACTAAAGGTAATTTGTGAAAAACTACTATAGATGGCCGTGAAGCACGTTCCTCCAATAGTCACATGTTTACACAGGTTTCGGTCGCTCTACGTGTAGGTATACTATGTTTTTCGGTACAATGTTTAGAAACTATATTACGGACAAAATTTAAATTAGCTCTATCACAGTAGCTTAATTATAGTAGCCTCTGCTGTAGTTGTGAAGAAAAGGAAAGGATCTACAAATTATTTCATGTGGAAGTGTCAACTAAGTTTTTTAGCATCCGATAGATCTTCCGATAATCATTTGAAACTAGTCAAACCAAAAACGTCCTGACCGTGATACGTGCTGGAGCATAACAGGCGGGTTGCGCCATCGCCAACCCGCTTGGCGATGATGCAACATGGCGATTAAGGACACAGCTTACGATGCACACTGTCAGTTGTGTGTCACAATTGGCACTTTAGGGTCCTATATCGAGCGAATCAGTAAGCAGCAAAATACAAACAACAAAAAAAAGTAATTCTTTAATAATTTTAGTAAATACTGTTCCATATTCAATTAAAGCTCATGTTTTCAGGTATGATACTTAAGTAAAACGTGTAACGTACAAATGACCTCCAGAACACATACTTATCTAATCTATATCTCAAGAGAATAGCACATTGCAATTACACCATTAGCTTAAGGACTCTTGTCATGGATATTCGATACATTGTTCGCTTTGTTCAAAAAGTCAATATCGATAGACAAGATTTCATTCCATTGTGTTTACGAAATATAATTAAGCATTAGGTTTTGATTGCTTAATTCATTAAATTGTGTCGGACGTATTTTTTTTAAGATTATGACCATTGTAGACATTGTGATGAATAAGCAAGTATTTTCTGATGTAATAGACTTGTTTATTCTTGTTTATTTATGTTTAAATAGCATATCAGTCTGTCACCACCCAGCACCCGTAGTATATACAGATCATAGAAATAAATTAACGTTAAAACAATTGAAAATATTATGACAATTAATTTTAACAAAAAATACTCTTTTCGCAGTGCAAAATTGTTATCAACCGCATAGGTACAGAAGTACACATGTCAAATTTCAAGCCTCTCTCTCATTTCGTGGTCAAGATATGGGTAGTTAAAAAATACCTCAGGTATTTTATACACTCGTATACATAAATAGAAGTTCAGATCTTTCTAGAGTCCAATGCTTACAGCCATGACTACAAAAAATTATATCGAATAAACAAATTTGTGGCAACATTTATTCAATTCATTCGAAGGAATCAATCATCAGATACAACAAAGGTAAAAAACAAATATTGACCTTACTGTTTGTGGTCTCGTTATTATACTATCGGCTTTACGGCTACAATAATAATAGTGTGGCTGTATGCCAATTCATAATGACTGTTTGAACCTATAACATTTCAATAACAATTCATGTTAAAGTCAAGTCCAATGCTGGATATGTGGAAATCACCATCGCAGATGGATTGGCGACTGCATTAACAAACTGAGTAATAAATGCTGCTGCCTGTCACCGATCTGAGAATGACAGGTGTTTTTGAGATTTTTATAAATACATACACTGTATTCGTAAGGGTAGGCAGAGATTACGTCTTTCGATTTGTCACCACTCAAACGTTTGCGACTCTGCTTGGGCACCCACTTTTTGTCTGAAATAGAACGTGTCGCCGGCTTTTCCCCAGAGATTACCATGAAGTTCACAAATTAGTGATTGGCAGCATCACCTAGATTAATATAGCAGTTATTTAGCGCGCTTAGCAATATGCCCCACGAGCATGATGAGTATGCGCAAATTTTCCATACATCCCTGTGTTGCTTTGTTAGCGCCTTCATGGAAAGGTATTTTTAAAATAAAATAAATAAGAGAGAAATATTTATTCTAGCTGCAAGGTTGTTGCAATTAATAAATTTTATTATATTAATACGAGATAAACGAGATCAGATTTTTCAACACACGGGAGCTACACGTCATGAACACGAGTCATGAAGTTTCTAATAGCGCCAGAACATAGAAAACGTTCTGGCTGCAACTATGATTGAAAGTTTAGTTGCTTACTATGCTGCATATTGTTAGTAAAAATGGAAGACTTAGCCTTGGCATTCATGATTGTAAAGGTCTTTGCAATTAAAAACAAACTAAATATTTCATAAAGCAAAGGATGTTGCACTTGTGCAATAAAACTGTAACAAATCAATCATTAAATTTATAGCTTTTTATATTTGTCTGTTAGGTAGGTAACTAAGTGATAGGCTACAAGACTACGATTACCTAAAAATAACTGTTTAAGTGTTTTTCCACCTATAATTTATATCTGTAATAGCCATGATACTGTAGGATTTCGCTTTCACAATGTTTGATATAATTTAAAAAAAGAAAAATCTCTTTTTAATTTATGTAAAGATTATACTTTGACAATCTAGTTTAAATTTGCCAAACATATATCAATAGTATGTCAGACACATTGGCAATGAATAATTAACAACAAACAAACATGAAAGGTTAATATCCCGAAAAACACAATTACCGCAATATACTGTCGGGGAGAGTTCAGAAACAGATCGGTGTGCGTAGATCAAGGTGCCTGTAGACTTTGCCATTTGAAAGAGTGGCTTATAAATAAAACTATCAATAACGGTATTTTGAATTGAGTGTTGATTTTTATACGCCAGGTTTCGTAATTAAATACGTGATAATCCCACATTAATTACTTTATATTTTTTTACATTATAATATTACCTTGGATGGCATTAGCAATAATTCCAACTCAGGGTCAGTTCTAGCTAATATAATATGGAATACGTAATTTTGGAGACTTCTCTTGCCTAGATTAATATAGCAGTTATTTAGCAGTGCATTAAATATTTAATTCTAGTAAAAGACATATATAAGTACATACCTACTTATTAGATATTTAAAATATATTATACCTAATATATGCTTATAACTTTAGTCAAACCACTATTATAAAATGCAGCGTTTATCTTATGCAAAGCTGTGTCTATGATTTTATGCGCTTGCATTTTAAATATATTAATCCAGATACCTTTGAGATTAAAAAAATTACTTATGTGTGACCGTGTATGTAATCTACGACGATGAAGAGGTTCTCCTGACAAGCTTCGACCACAGCGACTTGTTTGGATAACTATCTGTTATCAACTACGCAGGATACATTACAGTGCCGAAATTGACCACGCATTCACTTATTACACCTTCCCGTGCTGCAGTAAAGCTCATACCTTAACGTGTCATTACAATAGAATATCTTATATTGCAGCTGGTTATGAGATATGGGATAAGATCGAAGGGAAGGGACTGTAATTGTTTTAATGAATATATACTCTAATTTTTGCAATTTTGATTAAATTGGACAGATGGAACTCACTGAATAAATGGTGCTGGTGCTCAATTTGTTTGTGTGAGTGTGTGTGTGTTAAGAAATCATGTCAAATGAATTTACAATAAAAGCAACGCTGCTTAAACACCGACCAGCGCCCCGGAGCGTAGCCACACCGTAACACGAAGGTAATATCAGAAGCTAAACTGAACTTTAACATTTCCATATAGAGCCACGATGGTCTAGACTTTCACCATAAACGACCAATTTGCGGGCGTCTGCTGACTGGCCAGTGTTTTAAAGCAAACTATCTCAATTAGCGTCTAGATAGGTGACCCCGCTATTTCGTCAGATAACACCAGGTAGATTGCCGATATTATTGGATTTAGTGCACCGACGCGTTCACATTACTGTTATAGCCGACGAAGTTGAACAAAACGGCCCATGGCCTATGTAATTCTATAATATCTTGTTTTTTTATTATATATCTCATCGATTCTTTTGATGTAATTTTTATCGTTTATGAAGATAGAGTCATGATCGCCACAATAAATTATATTATTTGAAAAGTCCTGTGAATATTGATTATTGCTAATAACTTTAGGACAAAATTGTTGCTTTTTTGTAATAATAATTGTATTACATAATTTTTTCAGTAGTTTTACATGTGTCAAAAAGTTAATCTATGGTCAATTCACAGACTTCAAACTATAGCGTCGCAGGTTTAAGCCTGCTATGCGACCATTGTTTTGTACCGTCTCATAACATAAACTTTTAAGACTTGGTGGGGTGGTTCCAAGATTGTTAACAGCCTTGTTATTATTATTTAAAGAAGTATAAAGAGTAAACTCAAGAGAGATTGGTAGCCTTTAGGATGGCAGCGAAAAAACACTTATATAAGATACATTCGCAGACCATTGATCTATTGGTGTCTACTATAACTATAATAATTTAAAAAAAAGTTTATTAATCTATTTTGTTGTAATAAATAAAAACATTCTTATATTTGCTTAATTAATCAAAAGATATATAGACATAAATTAACTTTACTTGACTGCCCAACAACTTAAGTTACATAATACCAAATAATTATCCAATTGCATTTACAAGAATTATATTTTTATAAGTATAAGTGATAAGTGTCTTTTATAAGTGACGTCAGTTTCCGTAATCCACGTAGCCTTAAAAACATTTTTTAAACTATTTGTCATAAAATCGTTTCCTATGAATTTTATTACATTAACTAGCAGGATGTTACAGTCGCATGTGTTATGCTTTTTTGATGTTAATTAAACATAATTTTATTATAATCCAATGTATTGTATCCGTGTATTCGTAAATTATTATGGCATTAACATTTTGACCAATTTGATATTTTTAGTTATGACTATAACTTCACAGAATTGCAATTACAATAACTGTCACTAACAGATCAATGAGCATTAAAATTTGCATATAACCGATAATTCAGTATAATAAAGTTTATTCTAGTATCAAGATCACGTAGTTGCCACACAGTGGTTCGGCGAGAAACGGAGCAAGCGTGCCGGGTGCGGCCGCGCCCATCCGTCCGCACGCGCGCTGACGCTCGAGAGCAACCTATTTTTTATTTCTTAATAGGTTAGATCGCAACTAAAAAGATAAACGCTGATAAGAAGTGAGCAAAATTGATTATGAACAACGATATCAAGGTTCCTCATGATTTCGTTTCCATTTTTGTTGTTGTACTATGCCTTAAGTGAAGCGTCATACAATACATTGTAATACATTATACATTCGGATATCAGAATTGGTTGTCTTCATTTGTCATTATGCTTGTGGCACTATAACAAGTGTACAAGTGAGAAATTCTTTAGAGTCGAAAATCGTTAAAGAATTGTCAACTTTAGCTTAAATAAATTATTTATGAACAGTATACTTATATTAGTAACCGTAAGTTGTAGTGAAAGTTTTCTTTGTGCTTTTTCTGTTTTAATAATTTTGGCGAATTTCATTCTGCGAACATAGCAAATTTGTTTTATTAAACAATCACGCAAAAAGTACATAACACTTTCTAACAGAAACTCAAAAGAAACAACATATTGCATTACTAGAATAACGACGTTTAACATAAATTAATATTTTAATTTGATACGAACAAAGTCGACAAATTACTGCTTTTATTGTTATTTAATCAAAATCGGCGTAATTTATTATCATTGAATAAGTTTGTCTATTAACAGTATCCGTTTACAATAATGGCGTTTATCAATGAAAAATCAGGCAATTAGTTATCGCTAGCATACAGTGAGCCGGATTCGATCGGTTCTAACTAAGTACTAGTGTATAAATGCGAAAATGTAAATGTACTGTTATGAAAGATGTAATCAAACTTTGTAATTAAAAACTTGGTAGGTAAGTAAGATATAACTAATAACACACATATAACAAATAAAAATACTCAGTGGCTGCAATTAATGCAACGAATGATTACACAAAACCTATCTATCTCTCTAAATACTTTCAGTTATTGAGGTCACAACTCTTGCTAATGTCAGGTGTATTGTTATATTTTTTTTACTAGCTTTTACCCGCGGCTATGCTCACGTTGATTGCGGTTAGCAACATAATTTTAGTAGTAGACTACTAAAATTAATTACAGTGGACTGTAATAAACTGAATGGGAGACCCTTGTCCAGCAGTGGGACACATTAGAATCTAAAAGAAAGTTTCGCCATGTGGTAGCATGTGATTTAAAAGCTTTTTGATGATACGTTTGCTTACTGAGTATAATTAGCTAGCGTAGGAATAAAACTTTAATGATAACTCCTCACACCTGTTCTCCGTGATATGTCAACACTGACTAACACGCCATTTAGCTGAATTCTATTGTATAAATTGATTCAGGATTATATTAAACTATAACTAACATCTTCACTATCTTTTCTAAGAAATGGTTAACGTTTAACCGATGTGTTTATCACATCAGTTAAAGCGTTGCTACGTACGTCTGAGTCACAGTACCACGTTCAAACATTAAGTAATCATTTCAGTTAGTCATGTCATGCAAATATTGACTTCTTAGAGGACCCAAACCCACGAATAATAGACGGATACGTAAATAGTAAAACTAAATTAGCTAAATCTTAGTCCATATTATCTGTAACACTAGTTATAAAAAAAATCGTAGTTGAACGCTGTAGTACGTATTTTACCTTGAAAATTATTAATATTGAGATACTAGCTTATGCACGCGATTTCATTTGCATATAATTTATGAGTACCGAATAGATTTTTATAATGTTGTTTCTTAATAAATATATACGTTAATTATTCACTGGCTTCCGAACAATGAATGTAACATTAAAATCGTTCAGTGGTTTTCATGTATGGTTCCCATTCTGGCCATTATTTATGGTATTAATCCCGTTCTGTTCGTTTTAGGTACTTTCCAACATTAACAGTATCGAGGTATTTATTTTGCGTCATACGCTTTCGAACAGTGTAAGCCTTTTTCCAATTACTCCGGTATTTTTTTCGTAAAGATACCGTACTGGTCAACCCCGATGTTATCCCAGGATAAAAATAATCGCAGTATTTATGTTAAGCCATAACCTTTCAAAACCTCATTAAAATCAATCCTATAGTTTTTCCGTGATCCCTAAACAAACTGATAAACAAACTGACCAAAAAAAAAAATAATGTTTTGAGCTTGGAGTAAACTATCTTATCCCTATTTTTTTTAAATAACTGTAATATATTATAGTATAGATAACTTTGGATGGACAGGCGAGGACATTAAATTTTAATAAATTAATAATTATAATTGAAATGTCTCTTAGTTTGACATAATATCATTTACTTTGCAATATTGTGATGATAATTTGTTAACGATAATTAATATATTGTACCTACATCATATTAAAACTGCTTGTTAAAATGAGACAGCTAATTTTTTTTTTAAATACACTAAAAATTATAATCATCCTTTTTTGGAACCTGCGCCTATTAGTTTTTACAAAAGGGTACATAAAAATTGATTTGTATTAATAGCATGGCTGTTATTTTAATTTATCATTCTGTATATGCCGTAAGGCGAAACCGGAAACTTATCAATGTAAAATAAATTGTTTTTTAAACAAGTACAACGTTTTATAATACTTTCCTTAATAATTTGGATTTATCTCGCAATATGCTTAGACCATTAGTGCTATAAAAATTTGTCACTACTGTCCAGTAAGTAAGTAAGTAGAGGGTGTGATTTGAGTCTGCATCTTCATCAGCCTACGTAAGTTTACTTCAGAACAAAGGCCTTTCCAAGACAGTGCCAGCAAGAGCCAGCGTGCATTTCTTGCAGAGTTTGCCCATACTCATCACGCCGGGTTGGTGAGTGCACTGCTGGCATTCTCAAACTAGAGATGCTCCTCCCTATTACTTGTTAGTGTAATTTGGGTTCTGCAAATTCGGATGGATTTTCTATCATCATTCGGTCGCCAGAGTCATCGCGTAGTATATTATTCAAGTTGGAATTTGTGCATTGTACTATTGGAGGTAGAATGTAACATCCTTATCAGTCCCCATCAAAACCCCGACATTCTCGGCTACGGTCAAGATGTGGCCACATTCAGAGTAGAGGAGGTTCTGATTTTGCAGGAAGAGGGGAATAAGTTATGCGGGAAAGTTACAAAATTATCTAACTGGAATATTACAAGGTTCGTGGTTAAGGTAGGTGGCGTTCTTGAAGACCAGCCATCCCGGCACCTTACGGTGGATCTGGTATATGGCTCCACCTTCTACCATATTTCGACCGAAAAATACATAGGGAGAACGGTTCATCGTAAAAATGACACTACTCTCCTCCGAGGCCACATCACACCCGTTTCAGCGGTGCGGTTTCTCGCAGAAAAAGGCGGGGTTTCTCGCCAGGATAGGGAGAATGGCGAGTCTCAATAACAGAACACCTCTTCCCCGCGGCTATATCTCGGCTGTGACGGACCAGGATAAATCTCGCTCCACAGTCCAGCAACCCGCATCCGAAGTGGACTCTCCAAGCCCACCTCTCCCCTCTAAGTCAGGCCGACCATGTAGGTTCCTCTAGGATGACCGTGGGAGACCCAACGACGGCTACAAAGTGACTGTCCATGTCTATAGCCCTGCATTATCATCCTCGGGAACTTGAAGACTAGTAAGTGTTTGGTCGTGTACTTGTGGCACTATAATATTCTGTACAGTTGACAACTGCCTATAGATTTTGAAAATAGTTGCCATGGTCAGTACAGTACAAGAGTATAATAAAGTAGTATATAAACAATAGTTGCATTTCAAATGAAATATTTAATCAGTTTTTGCGATGAAGATAATAAATACATTTATTAGAATCTCCTAATGTGAAATATGTATATAGGTAGGTATGCCCACTTAAGTAACTATTAGGCAGTGTATACATGTCTACATAGTACGCATCCAAAATGTATCTAATAGCATCTTAAAAAGTATTTATTTAAAAATTATTTTATGTAGTTGCATCAATTTTATTATGAAAGTAAATGCCTTGGGAAGTTATTAACAAAAGCATTCACTTACGTAAATAACGTAGATGCATAGAGCTTGTAACCCGCCATTACCGCTAAAATCAATAATATTTAAAAGAGTAAAAGAACGGATAATATTCAGTATACTGTGAAGGAATAATAACAATTAATACATAATGAGGAATCCTACATATTATATTGCAATATTAATTACCAGCGTTTTCTTCAAATCAGTTTCATGTGGTACACTGTGATAAAAAAACTATTTGAAGTTTCCGATTCCAAAATCTCAGAAATAAGCGATGTATGTAACTAATGGCAATAATGTAATGCAAGTAGTATGCATATATGTAGTAGCAAATAGTAATGCAAGCGCATTGTGCGCTGGTCAGCACCAGCCCGGACTTGCAGCGGGGTATGGGCAAAACTTAAAACATGTCGTGCTTGTATATTTTCCTGGAACGTTAAAAGGATTATATCTGGCAATGGAAAAGTTGGTAAAGAAAAGGCGAAGTTATGAAATCCGCTGTCCAACTGTAGTGCGGTGCTTTGTAACATATACCTTATCACAAGGTAAGGCAGCCCGTGCATTAACCATCAGAGAGCACGTGGTAAATTCATCACTTCAAATTGCATTCAATAATTGTAATGGCATTGCTACCGGAAATCGAACTCAGACCACTCGCGTACTATAAAATTAAAGTGAATGCCCTTGATTTATCACGGTATTGAATAATTAGCTACCAGTCATTGGGTCTCCTATTCTCGACAATCATTATGAAACACATTATATGTATGTATACATTACTCTGACATAGTGCTGTAGGTTACTTGCCACGAAACTTAAATATAACAAAAGCAGTAGGTGTATTAATTTCCTATTTTTTGACATGTAAAGGTTGACCACATTGTTTATTTGTTTATTTTTATTCATATAAAATATTAAAATCCGGGTTTGTCCTAAAGAAAAGTGGTTATTGTTAACCGTTAATTACGTTAAATACATATTTTATTTTATCATACTTATGTGTTTTATATGTAATATATACTGTACCTTCTCTAGGAATCAGTAAAAAGACCACATAGTAGTGTTAGACACACTGTGTGATTAGTGATTCTTCACATATTCCACTAGTGTCACATGTCAAAGAATTAGAAAGAAATATTTGAATTTTTTTTGTTAAGTATTATCATCATCAATGGTGATGCTACCACATGATTTTAAAGGAAAATACAGTTTACTTTCGACTTTTATAACCTAAATATTATGATGATTGAAATTGTTTACACTGATTACATCTTTATCATGACCAGTGATAAGTTTCGATGACTTTTCTCGTTACTTTCTTTGGACAAAGAATTTCCCTTACCCTTATTAAAAAAAAGTTTTTTATATGATTTTTCAAGTATAGAGAACTAAATCCCGCTCTCCAACAAAGGAAACAGAATGAATATCGAAATGTGAACGGTTTTCTGTCAATGCACACAATGTATATATAATATGACCGCATCAATTAGCGGTTAGCGTACTTCAACATACAAATTATCGGTATTCGGTTCTGTGTTAGGTTAGATCACATATAAGAATGGCCTTTAAGGATATTTGGAGAATGTGAGGGATGATGGGGAGGGGAGCGGGCCTCCGGTTATCTCAATTATCGAAGGACACGCAACTTCACGCCGATATTCTGCGAGGTCGTTGTACTACCCCGGTCGAGCCGGCCCAGTCGAGCAGCAGCAAAAGCCGCCGCTTGGCTCTATCACGACTATTTCTTTAATTCCCATTATTAGAAGTTTTTTTCTTTAGCAGTACTTCTGCCAGGCATCACTGACTGAGAAAATTGATTTGTGATGTATTGTTCTATTCTGATGTTACTTCCGTAGGGGATAAAATTGATACTCACGGTATGACGAAGTCACAGATTTTGCTACACAACGAAACTTTAACTTCCTTTTAGATTGTAAAATGGGACAATGGATTTTACAGGACCTACTTATATTGTACGCAAAACTGATTTTAATGCGAGCGAAGCCACGAGGCTCAAAAAGTAGTAACCAATATTTTGTATACTTTACAGCGAATGTCAATTTTTCAATGTCAGTGTAAAAAGAATTATGCATTATTAAGCAATTACGAATGTGTTAGCGAACGAATGTTTCTTCAATAAATTCGAGTGAAAGATCACTTCGTAGCAGAGGTCAAACCGTTCTTTGCATAATACTTATAATTTCGTTTAACGTGCATGGTTGAAACAATTTGCTCTCGTTTTAAATCAACCTTGCACACAATTATAAAATGTTGTAAAGTCCAATCATTTCAGTCAAATAATTCTCAGAATTTACGAATGATATTTTTTTTTGCAGCCGCTATAATTACATTACGTAGGCAATATCACGGAGGCGTAAATAAAGCCCTTAAACTAAGCTAAGAAGCCTTAAACTCTACAAATGACTGATATCTGGGCAAAGAAATATACGAGTATCTTATATGGGTTTTCGAACCGGGAAGAGATCGCCATACTATTTAGTGTTCAATTTTTGTTTTTGGAAAGGAGCATACGACCAAGTGACGGTAAGCGATTACACTCTGACGGCTCGGTGGCGTAGTGGCTAAGCGTTCAGCTGCGGCGCTGCGGGTCGCGGGTTCGATTCCCGCACGGGACTAGTATTTGTATGGACTACAAATAATAATTCCCGGTCTGGGTGTTTGTCCATGTGCAATTCATGTATGTAAACAGCCTCCGCGACACAGGAGGAATTCCTACAGTGGAAGGTGACGTTTTTTAAAAAAAAAAAAAAATAAGATCTCAACTACATCTGCAATATTAGAGGAGCCGCAGTTTCGTTGCCGGACGTTTAAGGATATTTGGGGAGAGGAAGGGTGTTCTGTTAGGCCATAGTCTGTCCTGTCTACCCTGGTCGAGCCGGCCCATTCCAGCAGCCTTAAATGCCGCCGCTTAGCTCTACCACATACAGAATTTATGAAAAAAAATGAATTCGAATGTCCTTGAATTTAAAAAAAAATCTCTGATATCAAAAAATAGAGGAAACCTTAATTTTCTTACAATGTTGTCCTTTTTGTGAGCGGTTCGGTTCACCAGAGTAGTCTTTTCGTTTTTGTATTTCTTTTCTTGGGTATACTGTTTTCACAGGGATGCGTAATTGTTTTTGCATATCCTCGTATCGCCATTTTAAGTACTACGAGGCTAGTTTCTTTGTAGTTACTGATCTATCTTTCCAAGATTAAGTCATAGTTACTTACCAGGTTATAAAGATATCTAGGTGTTTTTTTTGCGTGGCAGAATCACCTCCACAGCAAAAGTAGGATTGCAGAAATAGCCCTAAATATTAACAGGCTGACTGATGGGGAAAAATGCTACTCGAGTGGCACCCACGTACAGGTAAACGCAGCTGTGGGACGACCCTCACAAATTGAAGTGACTACCTGCACAATATTCCGGGGAGTCAATGGATGCAGGTGGCTCAGGACCGTGGTTTGTGACAATCTTTGGGGGAGGCCTATTTTCAGCAGTGGATTTGTGATAGGCTGAAATGACAACTGATAACAAAAGGGGCAGGACGGTTCTCTAATGGCAACTCAAGCATAGGAATTCTGTATTTTTCTGTATCTCTCGACGTAGATCTCAACCTTAAAAGACTACCTGCACTTTACTGGCAATCTTTGGAGGCTATGTTTAGCAGTGGACTTGTGAAAATACAGTACATTTTTTTATTGTGAGTATTTTATTGTAAGATCTATAATACTACAAAATAATAAAAAATATAATTATTAACTATTTATTTACCGAAAGGAAGCTAATCAGGCACAACACCGTTTAGCTAGACACCATTCTCCTTATACTATGAAAACAACACAGTGTTCTAAATTAGTAACTGTCGCAGCAAGTATACGCAATTTCAAATGGATACATCACTTGTAGAGCGATTGTTTCATAACTTATCTGGAAAGTGAAAGCACAGGACAACGAATTAGATGTACTGATATAGTGCATTCTATGTTAAACTAAGTTTAGATTAATACAAATTATTTTAAAATCAAAGTTTAGGAGCTAATCGCCTCGATCAAAAAGTTTAAGTAGTAAATAATAAGTAGGCAGGATGTGTTAAACTAATTCGAAGGTCGCACTTGTCGTAAGAAATTTATCGACCGGTGGAAACTTGCCTTCACCCGAATTACTTACACTAATTTCTGTACCGACTTAAATCTATTTCATTAGAATTCTTAACTTTCAGTTTACAGATTTTGTAACATATTGTAACGAATGCCCGATAACGTCTTGTCAACTCTTACGCCTTCGAATGACATGTCTAAAGAAATAATAAATTACTAGTCGATGTTAACGAAACTCTTTGGTGATAAATAAGGGTGGCTGTACACTGCTTGAAATATAAACATATTTTCATCAATAAAAATTAAATATTGTTTCGTGAATATTCTGGAATAATCGAAAACAAAAAGATGATCCAAATTCGGGACTACATAAAGAGCACTAGAGGGCGCTAAGGACAGTTCAGTGGTGAGTTCTGAAGTAAGTGGAAGAGGAAGATCAGGCAGAAAAGGAAGAGAAAAATAGCGGCAAAGGAGAAAAAAGGTAAGAGATGAAGGCAAAGTGACCAGTACAGGTAAACATAGAATATTAGTTACTGACAAGAAGACCCGTGAAAGATCACGTGCTTGAGATAGCACATCGAGGAAGAAGCTCTGTAACCTTTGTAAGTAGTCAATTAAATAGTAGTTTAATATACTGGCCTTTTACTCCAATCTCGCTACCCGTAGCGCGTAACAATATATAACATTTTATTTATTGACGTAACTTGCACTTCGGTAATTACGATTCATTTTAGAATTTACGATTATGCATCAAGTTAATAGATTCATAGTTGTAGTTTACATAAGCTTAAGCTTTAAAGAATTCATAATATTTTATACTCAATACTACAATCTCCTAAAAGTAATTTTTTTTATCTTGTTCTGACTAAATAAAATATCTTAATTAATTCACAAGATTAGTATACTTAAAATGTTAAAGGTCCTTTCGATATGCATCTATGTCGCTTCATGGCTACACTTTAAGCTGTTATTTATCATCAGTATACTATTTCCTTATTTACGAAACTTAAACTTAGCGTGGACTATATACAGACTGTTAAGGTAATATGTTAATCATCATCATCATGATTTCAGCCTGTCACAAGTCCACAGCTGAACATAGGCCTCCCCCAAGGATTGCCACGAAGCTCGGTCCTGAGCCACCTGCATCCATCATCTTCCCCCAATACTGCGCAGGTCGTCACTCCTTCTTTAAGGGGGGTTGTCCTACACTGCGTTTGCATGAACGTGGCTGCTACTCGAGAACCTTTTTTCCCCAACGGTTGTCAGTTCTGCGAGCTATGTGGCCGGCCCATTACCACTTTAGCTTGCTGATCCTTACGGCTATGTCGGTTAGGTTATGAAGGACCAAGTCTCAGTTCCGTATGTCATCACTGGCAACACGCAATATGTTCACGGAGTACATAAAATATATATAAAATGTATGCATATATATATATATATATATATATATATATAGATATAGATATATATAGAGTGTAAATACCACAAAGATTAGGGTTAAGGATCATCCTTAGGTAGTCATACAGAATTTTGCCAGCAGACAAACGAAGCTATGCTTACAACTGTTGGTAGAAAATCTATTTGAATATGATGAACCCGAGTCCTAGAAAGATAGGAGCAGCATTAGTACTTCAACCCTTCTGCCCAGCGAGTATGCCCAATAAGTGTGAACTAATGTTCAATACACTACAAGATTAACATCTTAATTCAGCGAAGGACAATAAAAAAAGAAGCTCTTTACAAAATAATAAATTTAAGAGAAACGTAAGATGAAGAAGTAGCTCCGCTCCACACATACAAACTTCTAAACTACCGAAATAAGATATACATCCTCTATTTAAATTCTGTCCAAGACATATCTAGTATAGATTAGTATATAACGAAGGTCGACTTTATCTTAGTTAATAAAAATAAAGAAAGGAAGGCTTTGCGTGATCAAACAGCATTGTACGACGGAATGAATTACTTTGTTCAAATGTCTGGAATTATCTTAATCAAAATCAATGCAATTTGGAATCAATCGCGCACGTGCTATTTGACTCAACGTAGAAGCGACCTTGATGCTGCCCGTCTAGTGATTTGTATTTTGATTCTTAGAAGAAAAGCTTCAACAACAATGAATACTTTTTTATTTAGTAAGCCCTGAAACTTTTAGTTGTTTCTTATTTTATATTTTATTGAGAAATTTAGGAGTTTTTTTTACAAATTTTATATTTTAGTAATTGTTGGGAATCCAGACAAAAAGTCCCGGCAATACAAAACTATTATATTCAGTTCTATGTGATTTACCAGATCCTTGGTCGGGAAGGAAAACAGCGTAGCCCTAGTGTGAGCTTTTGACTGTTTCTGAACTTTGAAACTGTAATGAAAATAACTGAACATGACCTTAAGGTCGTTATCATCAGGACGTTAAATTAAAATAAAATTATGTATACAGAAACTAATCTGTAATATAATTGATTAACGAGAAGTATCATAAATGTATATACCATCAGTTAACATTTTGATTTCTTTTATGATCGAAGATTTCATTTTATTTAATAATAAATGATCGATTCTGAATAAAGATATTTTATCTCTATGTTTCACTTATACGCGGTATTTCATAAGATTTTTTAATTCTTTCAAAATTCATTACAAAAGTTCAAAGCAGTGTAACATTATTAAGAAGAAGCAACAATTACGACATTATAATGCATTACGATAAAACCGTTCAGTTATAGGTAGGTGGAGCTCGATAGCGAGATTGTTTATCTGCCTCTCGTTTTCACTGCTCGTGAACGTACAACGTCTTAAGGTCAGAGCAAAATTAAAAGTGTTTTAGTATCTGATTACGGAGGCTTATTAAGATTTGAGCTAGGCGGCCATATAAAAAGCTTCCTGTCATTTTGCGCAGTAAAAAATTATGTAACTTCTTCACGAATCTATAATTTCATTGCGATTTTTATTAACAGGAAAAGATATTACTTGATATTATAAGGTCAATAACTGAAAATTTTTTAGTCGTAAATATCTTTTTGTTTTCTTCTTTTCGACTGCGTGGTTTAGTGCTTAGCGTACGTGACTAATGAGTCATGGGTTCGAATCCTAGTCGATGTGTGATTTATGCATAAACACAAAATATTAATTTTCGGGTCTGGTCGTATTGTGTTCTTCCAGTTTCTCGGACACTTCATCGGACAACTACCACACACGACAGTATAGGAAAGTTGTCACGGTGGTTGAAATCGGTTAAAGGAAATATCATCATCATGATAATCCGTCAAAACGAGGAATCGAGATGAAATTATGTATTTTTTTTTTTTTTTTATGAAAAAATAGGCCTGCGTTTGACCTCAATCTTGCCCGATGGAAAGCGAAGATGAGGCCTAGGATGGTACACGCTTGCCTAGATGTCTGTTCACTTTGGCCTTGAAGATATCCAGGTTATATTAATGCTGATTGCATAATTAATAAAAGAAAATTCTTAAACATGGAAAATTAAACTTATATAACGTGCATAATGAAGATATATTTTGAGGAAGTCCCGGTCGATGAAAACATCCACTATGGTATCTCTATTAGCAAATTGATACTCCCGATTGTTGTGTTTAAATGAAACGTATTGATTTTATCTTCATTTTGTGTGGAGGAGAACTCGATTCAATATTCGAGCACGTCGTGCGACAGGTGAGCAGCACTCACTCGCGTAGATAAGACGAGGAAAGTAGGTTGCAGAAACTTGTCGATTATTTATTTAGATAGACGTTTAAGTTTCATTGTTCCACAAGTCTTAAAACATATTATTACTCATATATATACAATTTAATGTTATACAAGTAGATATAGATATACATAAAAAAATCATTAAATATTCAATTTGTTGTAATATTTAAGCTTTTTTAAATTTGTTTCCTTTATTTGGGAACGAAACTTATTCATAGAAACAACCTAAGGGAATTAAAGATGTGTTTTTAAAATAGCGACTTACGAGTATGTGTAAAGGCAACAACATACAAGGTGTCAGGTATGCAGACATTGCTATTGATTATTGATTTCCAGAATTGTGGTTAATACTTGCATCTTTGAATGTTCTTGGATTTAATAGACGAGTGCATAAAATATGATATTAATGATAAGTTTATGTGCATAAGTCAGAAAGTGCTACCATCTCGAATTTAAATTAATTTCAGGCAAGCATGTTTCCCAAGTTTCGCTGTCCGATGGGTGCGGTAGTGCATCGTGACGTCTGCCCCCCATGCGCGCACTATCTGCCCGATGCAGATCTTATGCGGGCGCACAATTTGTGTGGCTCGTGCGCTCGCGTACAGATAACGTTTGAATAATACATTTGCTCTCATTGTGCTCTAGTTTATTTTATAACACCACCTACTTTCAGTTTGAATGCTGTTAATTTAACTGCGTCTTGTGTAAGTATTGTGGTCTTACTGTTTGAAGGACACTGTAGATGGTAAAACTGGGCATGAGAGACTTAAAAGTTAAAATAATATCTTTCTCTGCCCAGTATGTATGTACGTCTGGAACGTGGTAGAGCGATGGTTTTGTTGCTGCTCAAATGGGCCGGTTCGTTCGGGGTACCACGACCTCACAGAATACCGACTTGAATTACAGGCATCTTGTGCTTCTACGTTTCGTTCCGTGAGTGAGGAAACTAGAGGCCCACTCCCCCTCCCCATCTCTCATCCTCCCTCCCAACTCGCAAATACCCTTAGAGGCCAGCAACGCACCTGCAGCCCTTCTGGAGTTGCAGATGTACGTGGGCGACGGTAATCGGTTACCATAGCTAAGCTGCTAGCTCCTTTCTACAAAATCCAATAAAAAAAAACGTAAGGGCAAATCTTGTGGTGAGCGCAGTGCCGGTACACTCTCACTACAGATACTGCACGACATAGTCGAAATGATTTTCCGCCATTATTAGGTCGCCAGAGCCTCGTTCGTTTATGAGCAGTATGCGCTGCGTGCAAATGAGATTGCCATATCCCCTTACACCGCTGAATAACTATTAAAAAAGCTATATCTTATGTTTTAAGTCTGGGTGACTTTCATTCAAAACGTAATTTAGGCTAATTAAATTATTTTCTAAGGAGAGGTATAAACTTCTCCTGGTTGGTGAAGGGAAATGCATTTTAGGTCATTAATAAATCACTAGAGCCTCATTAGTAAGATAGTTCAGCTAAAGATATTATAAATCAATTGTTATAAATAAAGCCACGTAACGTAACAAAATTTGAAAAAGAACACTCATTTGAATTGATAAAATCTTTATATTGTTGAATAACCATAACGATACCTTAAATATAAAAAAAACTGCTTTGTCACCAAATATTAGGAAGTAATCAATTTATTTTGGCGACGCTAATTAATTGCTTGATTTGAATGTTGTTTTGCCGACTATAATCTATTTTTAAAATTTTGATTTATTAGATTTCTCTATTTAGATTTTTTTTTTTGAAAAACTAAACTATTTCAATTCTTACAAATGCCGTAATTATATCATGATTCCATAGCGCAGGTTTTCATTCAATAAAGGACAATACTTTTTAAGGATTCGGCTGAGATTTTAACCCCAGAATAATCTATCAGTAGGCGAGCGTGCTTGGCAAGTTAATGGTCGATATCCGCCCTAACTTGCTTTTTATGTGAGAAATCTAACTACTTTGTATTTTTTTACAACTAATGCTATTTAATGTAATATGTAAGTTAGACATTCGTAACATAATAATTATATACAACAAAAGCTAAGCGATATTACGTAATGACTTAAATATGAGTAGCAGTAGTAATATTATCATTAAATCACGATACGTATATTTAATATTCTCATTAAATAATCTTAACGTATAATCATTACATCTAATTGTGTAAACGACTTCCATTGTTTCCGTTTCTCCAAGCTCTGATCGTACATTTGCCCTTTAAAGCAGCTGATGTCAGGCGACCTTGAGCCAAACTGTTCTCCTTAGCAGCCGGAACCATTCCTTGAGAGCTACTCCTTCGCTGGTTATGGGCAGAAGACGATGAATGTATTTTTAAGCCGCCAATCGCCCTGCTGAATGTGGTAATTAAAGCAAATGCTTAAAGATTAGAGCAGTCCTATTAATTAATATTACAGATATTCCGGCTAACCGTTCCAAATAAGCCTTACAGCTTGTATCTGGAGTGGTTCACGACACCAGCCGAATGGCGAGCTCGAAGCCACGTCTGGTTTCACAGACCGCACCCTTACCCATTAGGCTATTAGCACTTAATTGGCGATTGTGACTGTCATACAACATCACTAACTGTGCCCAAACGAAATTAAATCGTCCAGTTAAGTTAAAAAAAATACAGTGAGAGTAATATGTAAATTATTTATTTATTGTGAGTTTGTTTGTTTCTAGGTTTGTAAGAAATTAACTCTAACCCACTAGGGTAGATTGAAAAATTAATATTGAATTAATTTCAAAAATTTATTTAGTGTATGAAGTTGAAATTGTTCCAGATAGATACTATAAGTAATTTTAAGAAATAATGAGTTTGCCTCAGGGACCCGGGTCTATTCACTATGCGAAAGGCCAATGAAGTTTAGTACTAAATAAGTCCAATACTTCCCTAAGTTATAATCTGTAGCATGCATACTCAAACTGGAATTGTCTGTGGTCGTGAGTAAGACGGTCAAAACGCACAGACATTCCTTTACTCGAAAGCATTGGCTCTCCATTCCGTTGTTTAATACGTTGTTTCACGTCTTTAGCTGTAAGTGACATTACTGTTTTCTTTATTTTGTGTGCTCCATGCCACGCGTGAAGTACACCGTAGTTGTACCAAGCAATAAGCTCTACATGAATGAACTTGTTTAAAATGAATATTAAATAACTTTTCACCAACTGTAGTTGCTTTTTGTAATGTGTCTTCTTGCTGTTGACATCTGGAGGTCCATTGTCATAGCTTACCCATATCATACTGCACAAATTGAATAGTACTTTATTGTTTCTTGTATTCTCTTATATATTGATGTATTCTCTGCCTTCCATGTTTGGTTTGCATGTAGGGCTGTTTGTACTCTTGCACTTTAACTACGCACCCTTTTTGTCTAGAATTGTGTACCACTGCGATGTAGAAGCCTCCACCCAGCTCCCGAATAACTGCCCACTTAGGTCACTTGAGGAACTGGCTGACTCCATCTATAAATATACTCACCTCATGGGTTTCGGGAAGCTCCTTCGGCTCTTCTAGCGGTAAAAAGCAGCGTACGGCCTCCATTCCACCTGAGGTGGTATGGCGCTGCCCGGGCCGGGTTAATAGCAACACCCAGTAAGACCTCCTGGACACGTCACCACCTAGCAAATCCGCGGGCCACGGTAGCCGCGATGGCAGCGACATACCTTTGGTCCAGGGACGGTACATTGCTTCCTTTCCTAAGGAACTATGAGTGCGCTACAACTGAAAGTGAGAGTGTAGGCTCATTACCACGACGTAGCCGTGGCTTTAGCTAATTGTTGTGATACAATTAGCTTATATCACTGAATCAATTTAATAATAAACTATTTTCTCTCTCAATTATTTTTACTAGACTCTATTAGTTCCTTTATTATTAACTCAATTTAAATTTCTAAATTACTAGTAAAAAATAAAACCTATAATGTCACAGTAGGGTTGTATAGACTTCAGGGCTAAGCTTTATCATCATCATCATCATCATAACAACCTGTCACAAACCCACAGTAGAAATTTGACCTCCTCCAAACATCGCCACAAACCATCGTCGCGAGCATCCCTCATCTATCAACTTCTTGAAACACTTACTGATCCTTAAAGCTACGATGACTACCTTAGTTATGCTGTGGATATCATAGTTGCTGAGTATCTATCAAATCGACATCGACTATTGTATCACACAGAGAAACACAGCCCATGAACCTTTCTGTAGACTGCTAAGCAACTCTTAATTTCCTCATACGGCCTACAGTGAAAGTCCATATCTCGGTTGCTTGGTATATGCTTTTTTTAAAAACCAGTGATATCCCACAGGTGGCAAAAGCCTCCAGAAAAAGAAATATTCTAATTCAAAAAAATTGAGCATCGATAAAAGTTAGTACATTTTGTCATTATTTAAAAATGATACTTTCATCACAGAGTTGTTACCGAATTTTGTCAGTGTTGGTACAAAAGTAAATACTTCACCAGATATTATACCAATAAGTACGAGTATGTTAGGTATTTATGCTATCTTTTTTTTTCTGTAACTCGACACCAGTTGCACAATAGCTACGTGCAAAACTGTAATTACGACGCCCGATCGCCTTCCGTATACGACAGTAACAATGAAACCGATATCGAATCGAAAACGATCGAACTAGATCTCGGTCACTCTTTTTTATTGCACAAACACGCAACTTCGGAACGGTCTTAAAGCATCCAACGGTTGTCAGATTCAAACGATCGATATTTTTTTATGTTTCTTATAAATATGTTACGTGTACGCAAAAATATGTCTCGCCACATCGTTTACAGGCGGTGTTTCAGAAGTCTCTATTTAAAAGTACGATCTACATAGACTCTTTAAAAAATAATGTTTAATATGCTAAACCAAATATTCGTTCCCATGACTTTTATAGGACGAAAGGCTGCATTGCATTGTCTACAACATGCCTCTCTCAGATTGCGGAATCCCAGTCGAAAGTCTTGGGGTTTTATCCTCAAGTTATTTAGCGAGTGCGAGCGATATGAACGATCAATATCATTTGATTCTTTTCATAAAACACAATATCTCTTCTTCTTGAGATTCTTCTTTCTTGTTCTTTAACAGCTTGTTTAAGTCCACTGCTCGGTATATAATTTTCTATTAAAGCGCCAGAAACAATTGCTTGCTAACAACTGAATGCGACTTGTTAAGATCACGAGGTTTTCCTTAATACATTAATAGGGAAGTTGGGAGTTGAGCTAAGACTGACATTTAGGCACAAGGAAGTCGCAAGCACGTCTTTCAAATAGGCTAAATGACACTTGCAATATTGAGGATGAGGATGAGTTACGAGTACGTTGCCCCATTACGTTTAGAGCGGCCTATATATAGCTTAAGATGATATAAGTTTGAGATATTGTTTCATAGCATGAATTACAAGATTTTTTGTTTGATTAGCAAATGTGGCCTATTATATTTTTTCGTAAAATCTTTTTTATTTCTAGTTAATTGTGCATTAACCACTGAGCTCCCATGGCTACTGTTATGATAACGTATACCTGTCTGATTTCCACTACTATCTTACGGTTATTGTCTATACCCAAATATGTGTCTATGAACTACTTTCCCGAACACATTCGGGTTAAGATCCCGGAAAAGTTCGATGCAGTCTACCTACCTAAAATCCTTGCGATAATTAGTAATAAATCCTTAATATAAATTAAGCATACTACTGTAATTTATTAACTTTTCTTCGAAGACTTCCCATTTTCATTATTTTTCTATGAAAATTAAATATTACGACACAAAATCTTCAAACACCGTTTATTTCATTATTTTTCGACTGAGTCATGAAATACATTTACCATAACTGTATTGACATATTTGTAACAAATTGCATACAGGCTGTTCAAGGAAATTTAATTTCGCAATAACCTCTATAACAACCTCAAGCCGTACATCAAATTCACTATACCTGTTATTAGTAACCGATTTTTGTTCTAAATAATTTCTAATGTAAATTATATAATAACACACGTACGCTTTACGGTCAAGAGTTTATTGGTACAAGCACAATTAGCATCAACCACTCTCGCTTGTCACATCCGCTATATTTCAAACTTATCCAGTTCTTTACCGAAACCAACACGATGAGACACAATGCGTTAATAGAGCGTGTAAGTCCGTTTTAAGGCAAACCGTTGCGTTTCTTACCTACTCTATGCATGTCATATTAGTATTCACGTAAATGGCAGAGTTCAAGCTTATCTGGTTAGTACGCGGCGCGTGTATCACCCGAACTATCAATTGCACAACTTGTAAGTTAATAGTAATTACAATAGATGGCCATTGTTCGCAGTGGCCGATCGGCCTCAGCATCGCACGACCTTCAGGCGACTCAAGCGCACGATTTTTGACCATTGCTCTTATTTTCATAGAGCAAGTAATACCACGGATTCAGATTACAGATTTAATATTTATTTTAGTTCTGTGTAAATTCTCTAACCTAAATGAAAAATTAAAACCTAATTAACAATTTTATTATAGTTTAATATACTATATCTTGAGACGCCGAAATTTTTTGTATAAGACTGTTACTAACCTGTTATAATTTATTTTGAAAATATGATTATATAGTAGAAATACAAATGTTCCAATTTCAAATTTCACTTCGCATTTTCTAGGAATTGAAATGTCGCGTTTCATTGAAAAACGGATTTACGTCGGGAACATTTTCGCGCACGATGATTTTTATTATTTCAAATGTTGAAAACCGAACAAATATTTTTATAGACTTAGAATCGTATTTATACATAAAGGCCCTTTTAAGGCAAGCGTGTATCCCAGGTATAATTATTTATATATATATATATATTACATCGCTAGACGTATATAACGAATGTGTATATACGTGTGAGGAGGCTAGAAGTTTCTATCACCGGGAGATCCGCTGGCAGCGTTCAAGCAGGCCGTAGAAGGCGGATCTTTGACGAACTGCAAAAAGTTATTCAAAAATTCGAAATATATTATAATAAAAACTTTAATTACAGAACTTTTTTACTGAACTTTTTAATCATTACAAGTAAATCAGATCTAAATTATTCAAACAGATGGTAGGAGTTGAAATGTCTAAGGCGCGAAGTGTCTGATACGGCGGAGCCTACTATTGGCAAATTCCTGTCTTATATTAGAAATTAAATGGTCGTTTATATCATTGTAGCATAATTGTCTAAACTCGTGTTATGCAACTCTATGTAATTACCAAAGACAAATGGAAACAACAAAACTGGTCCGTTTAATATTGACACTCATTAGTCTATTTATTACCGCTGTAGATTGGTTATCATAAACCGTATTGCCTTCTGTTAATAACACACCGTATGTACTTGTCTACCTGTGGTTATTTTTTTTTTTACTATCAAATTGCGTCGCGGAAGGCTCATTATTGATTCCTACGTACCATGTCCTATTATGTTCCGTAGAACACGTCTAGTCGCATATATTAACATCAAAGCACAAGGATTATGGAATGATCAATCATGTGACAATAAATAATTCATTAACTCGTCTCGGTATAGGAATTTCCAGATACCATAGTCACATGACTATTAAAAAGGAATAAAAATATATAAACGTCGATGATGATTTTGTAATCTTTTTTATAGAATTTTTAATTGAACTGTCAATAGTTTCTTTATTAGTGTTCAGTAGTATTGTTCTAACTTTAATGCATTTTTTGCAATAATATTATTTTTATCTAAGTCATTCGTTATATTTTTTACCATATAACAAACTATATTATTTTGGATGCTAAATGGTATTCACATATATATTATGCTATTTTGCGCGTATCGATGCGACTGCACCTATTGAATTTTAAAAGGACCTCATTGACATTGAAAAAACCTTAGTTTATTCTGGGAATTGATTTAAATAAATTGTATAGTTGAGTGTTGTTGAAATACTCAACACCATTCAACTATATCGTAGTAATAAAAGAAATGTGACCCCTAGTACTTTCGATCAATAACCGTCTTTTACGTCGCTCACTTTAGTATCGTTCGCTCCAGGGCCCGTCTAGCGCGAGTGACCTGGGTTCGATCCCCGGTGCCAGTACCACTAAAACTGTTAATAGCAATTTTAAGTGCTGTATTTACCACGTGCTCGGCGGTAAAGGAAAAACATCATGAGGAAACCTGCCTGTCTGAGAAATAATAAAAAATATTGTTTTCAGGATATGTGAAGCCCGCCAACCCGCACAAGAGCAGTGTGGCGAGCCATTCCCGGCACCAAAACCCCTTTCAGATATTTGAGAAGTAGTCCTTTGTCCTGCAGTGGGCATGAACAGGCTGCTACTTTGCTACTTCAAAATGCGTTATATTGTGCATATGTGACTCAAAATGAACGAAGTATCACCACTAAGTGCAATGATGGAATGCCTCATTTCAATTAAAGGGTCTGATAGTTTTTATAAGTTATTCTTTCAAAACTTAGTGAATTATGAAAACTATCAGATTGTGAAAAAAATTAACACTTTGACGGACAATTCACTTCGTTTTTAGTTACAGTATATTAAAGTTAAACAGCACGATCGTGACGTTTGTATGGATTATATTAAAAAAAAAAGAAGGTTATCGAAAACCTCGAAATTGTCAAGCATTTGTATTGATAAAATGTCTACCTACTTCGGTAGGCAGCTCAATGTTAAGTAATTAACTTTTCTTGTAAGGACTCGTTATAATTACAATCTGTCATCACATCAGTAGGCCGGATCAGGTTATTGATTAGATCTAACACTAATGCCGGATCAATTACTAATGATCTCTTTTTTAATTATTTATGTTACTCTGTAAAGTGATGGCTTATTAAACACTGATCAATTATTGCACCGTTATAATAATGGTAGCTCAGATGGTGAACACTCGCTTGATGTATCATAGGACGAGTGATCTGGGTTCGACTTCCGATGCCGGCACCACCAATTGTAATTATATGTACTGAATAAAACAGAAAAACATAAATAAAGGACAAACACAGTAAAGAAGCCGGCATGTCTGAGAAATAATTAAAACATCAAGGACATGAGAGAACTCCCAGTGTCCTTTTTTTACCAACCCTTTTCTTCAAAATGATTGAAGGGAACGGATTCATCCCGGCTTAACGTAAAACTCTCTCAAAAATTAGAAGAAGGCCCTGTAGTGTGTATAGGTTAGCTCTAGATTCGACTTGTACTTGATAGTTTACATTCCTAATAAGCACCTGCCACCCTCTTTCTTCTCGCGGGTGTCGTATGAGGCGCCTAAAGGATAAGCCGATTACCACGTAGTGGGTAGCCCTACACAGAGAGGTGGCGGGATAATCATCTCGAATAATACCAGACTAAAATTTAGCAGACCGATAACGAGTAGCAGCGTCAACGGTGCGAGGCGTCTGGTATTGCGATCGTTAATCCGCTTGCCGAGCGTTGCGATTATAGTAAAACCTCCTTACGGGAGAGGTACGTCAAAATTGATTCTGTGATTAAGTTCGGGCTCCTTTTTTTATATGTGGAGAATCATTTAATATTAATTACAAACAAAAAACTTGTCTTTACCTTCTCGAAAAAGATATAACGCTTATGAAATAAGATCGAGTATCAGAGACACGAGACGCAACACAACACAACTATAATCCGAAAATCAAACATTTGTGTATTGCGCAATAGTGATTCCGGTTCGCGCTGTCCCATTAAAATATTTCACGAAAAATTACATGGAACTCTTCTTTCCTCTAAAATATCTCACAGATTTTTTGTGAAATATTTAATATAAATTTCTTTCAAGCCATAACACCTGCATGCTCTACAACTATAAATGTAATCGATATGATGTAAGATCGAATCGATCGATCGAAACATATCAATCGAGCTGTAGCAGTTATTGCGCTTTATTGGGCACCAAATATAAATATATTGTTACATTGCAAAGACACGCTATTATTAGTAATCACGAAGAAAGATTAAATAATGATTTCTGTTTAGCTCCTGAAATTAACACAGATTATCAAAATATTGACCAAATTAAATGTTTGCAGGAGACAAAAAACACAGTATAATTTTGATTACCTTAATCACAAAGTGACAAATGATGATAGCCTTTCATTTAAAAAAGACCAGATTGAATATATTTTGACCTAGAAATCTGGTTCGAGGCTTACACCGCCGCGAAAAATATGCCGTGCGTTGAAATGCCACAACTTTTTAAATAAAAGAATGCAATGCAGCAAATAATTTATATGTACATACGAAATCTATGCGCGTGATTATAAACTTTATACGGAGGAAATACGAATGAGTATCATATGCTAAGTGATATCACAATCGTTTAGTGTTGTCTTTAGTAGGTACAAGCGCAAGCGATATAAATTATTATATAAACTGTCCATAACGAAAATATAATAACATATCCTCGGACGTGCATGCACATTACGTTGAAGCATTCTTACTCAAGAAGAAAAAGTCCGTAAGTAGCAGCCTCGCTCCCAATAGCTCAAATAATTTGGCGACCTTGTGACTGACCTAAGTAAGGCCCCCGTTAATTATTGTAATAAAAGCGCGTGTTGAGTTGACATCTGAACGTCAAAGCTTTGCAAGTCACCGCCGATTGTATTGAATGAATGAAAACTGTAGTAGTTCATTTATATTAACTTAAACTCTTTAAATGTAGGATTTAAAAACTTTGTGATTTCCAAACCCATTTTTTTAAAAATAACACATATCTTTAGGATATTTAAAAGTTTATTGAAACTCATGTGCCTTCTATAACCATATTTGTCAAAATGACATATTTCTTTAGGATATGATGGATGTTTATTGTATTTTTATTAAATTATATCTATATATAATTAGTTTATTAAATCTCTCATACTGCGATTTCCTTCAAAATAGAATAACAAAACTTGAGAAATAAGTTTACTTTCGATACGACGGTGTCGGTAACAACCCACCGCGCCCAGCCAGACACCATGTCGCTTTAGTAATGTTTCAGTAAATGCGTAAGTACGTGGCAGGAACAGAATTCATTGGAAGTTATTTTTTTAACTTTCCAAATTATGTCTAACAGTTTAAGATTAAGTACATCTCCATTAGTTTTCTTTTATGACATTTTTTAAATAATTTCAGCTAATTTTAACTAACTAACTAGTGATGGGGAGCAGCGTCACTAGCTACTAGCGTGGGTACTCAGCTAAATGTACCCTCAACCCGCACGCTCTGTTTGGTAAGTACGGGCAAATCTTCTAAGAGAGGCATGCTCGCTTATATTATAATTTTCTAAATATGGCCTACGTATAAGATTGGACTAAGTCTAGCTGATGAAGAAGAAGAATATTAAGTTGTTTCAGAATATAAATCATCGACGTCTTTAATAGTAGCTGTCCAATGTCCTCGAAGAATAATACTTCAATATTTCTCCTCTTTTATAAGTTTCTCTTCTTTGTTTTGATGTCCAAAATAATTCACATTACAGAGTGCATTATTCAACAAGGAGAGTGTTATTGATATGTTATTATTAACGGTGTATTCCTCGACCACCGAGCACGTGGTAAATTTAACTCTTAAAATTGCTATTAACACCTCCAGAGGTGCACCGGAGGTGGAACTTAAGTCACCCGCGTTCTATAAATGGGAAATTTATACGTACGAGTATGTATATAAAAATAATAAAAAGCAAGAAAAAAAAGGTTTTCTGCGTAGCATGGCAGGGGTTCAGCTAGTAATTGACAAATAGTAAGCTTTTACGTAAACGAGATTTAAAATTGCATTTCAGATAAAACTGACAACCCGCAGAATACTTAAATGTTACGGATAATTAACAGACATGACTGGAGCAAGGTCTTCGGTTGACATTTCAAATTTTGCCAGTTTTCACTTATTACGGTTTTGATAAGAGGTTAGTTCAAAGTAACCAATCAATTTAAATTTTGGTAAGTGGCAAGTTAAGTCAATTTGCTATTTAGTTATCTAGTGATAAATCTGTCGATTTTATCGGTAAAGTAACAATAATAGTGATTGGACCTGAACGCCTTCACATCACATTATGAACGTTTATCAAATTTTAAATTTAAGTGAATTTCATTCGGTAACGGTAAATACTTGGAAAACCACTGTGCGATACTTACCTGTATGAATTGGTTATGGATTGATTTTTAGAAGAACATGGCTTTCAAGTTTTATCTTCTCAGAACTTTGCGGCTTGTCCTTGCAAGTTCTAGGTATTTTTTCCCGTTCGAATTGATGCTAAGTTTGACAGTAAGAATGCCGTACAAGGGCGCCGGTCGTGGCCGGTCGCGACACGAAGCGTGACTCCAACCCACCCGTGTGACCACTCGAACGTGAACTGTCAAATACTTTAAAACAACTCCATTCTCCTTACACAAGTATCAACATAGGGAGGCAGGGGAGCTCTCTGGAAAATGGCAATACATAATACTCTCCGCTGTCGTCTCAATGCCGTCTCAAACACGAAGATCTCAATTCTTTTAGCGCCTATATAATTATAATTAATAGTTCGTAGTTGATATCCGAGTACGTCAATCGATGTGTATTAGTGTCAATGTATTAAGGATAAAAAATTAAGTTTGATAATGTTATTAACAAAATTATTAAGAGTACATTGATTATATATTGTATGTAAAGCAGCCAGTAAGTATCCCACTCTTAGGTAATGGCTTCCCCTTGATATACGTGAGAGTGATTTGAAACCGAAAATTGTGAAAACACAACTCTGCTCCAGTGCGGGTTGGTACACTTCAGACGTCCCAATAGTTATTATTTCGCGCTAAAAATTGCATGGAGTTACCTGGATGCAATATAAAAATGTTGTACGTAATGTTGTTGTGCGTAAGGTGATTCTCGTAGATACAAGACGTATACCTATATTTTTCTCAAAATATCATCATCCTCTGCTAGTTAGCATACGAGACTGGCATCCGAATGACGGGAGAAAAATCCATCCGAATTTGTCGGTGATCGGTATCGGTCTTGCTTGGTGCACTCAAATTCTAAAGAAGGTATTTTTTTTAAATTTTAGTAAGGGTTTTTACCCTTATTTTAATAGTTGTAGCTACAGTCACATTGTTTTCATTTACTACATCTATTATTGTTTTAGAATTAAATGCAGATGACGCTGATTGAGGATTAAAATGGAATGTTAGCAAAAAATGGGTTTCCGGTTCAATCAATGACCATACAAATAGTTTAAAAATAATTTCCATTAATAACTTCGTGAAATTAGTATGTTTACTATATTAATAAAATATTTTATTTATATCTAACAATAAATTTGATTTCATTTAACTCGAAGAAACACTACAGTCGGATATTTTGTAACAGTAACAAATTTTGTAACAATACGCCTAATTTCAAATTCGTGACTAGTAGAGTATATGTATCGATGACTGATGTGCGTTTCGCGCAGAGGTAAAAAGAAACAATATCTTTGTGGGTGCGAATGTGATAGTAATAAAACAATGCAAAGGTAAACGAACAATAAAAGTCCTACAGTTTGGTCGCATCTTAGAGACTTGACTATTTTACTCAGAAACAATATTCGATGAAATTATACAAGCCTCTACGATGTAATCAACAAAAGTTGTCAATCCGTTGTAACTTAAAATTGAAACCAATCGCTGTAACGATTATCACCAGAGTTACGCAATAGACCTGCTGTCGCATGTTTCTGGGAGTCGATGGATTCCGGTAGCTCATAATAGTAGTTTACAGTAATATATGAGGAAAACTCATAATCGGCAAATCGACTGAATTGCCTTTTGAAAATATAAATAAAAAATTCTTGTATTCAAGAATATTTTTAGTTAGAAATAAGTAGGATATAGTTTAATGATGCCGAAGAAATGAATAGTAATGAATCTATCGATTATTCATTAAATTTGTTTTAATGAAGGATATATTAGTAATAATAAACCATTATCTATAGAGTACCTGTATATTATAATTATTGTAGTAACTGTTCTAATGTACTGCATCTGTTCGTTAACAATAATTAACTAGCTTAAATTTATGAATTATATTAAGTTGTAACTTAGATTAATTTTGAAATACGTAATGCAAATGTTTTAACCATTGTCGATTCATAAGTTATAAATCTCTGTTAAATTATTCAGCAGGAAAGTGAAGAAAACAGCCGCCAGTATGAAAAAATACCTCAAAATATTTCAGTTTAGGTAAACCATTAAAACAAAGAAACAAAGACTTGATGTCCTTGTATTGAAGGTATTAAATTAATAAATTGTTTTGTTTGCTTTCAAGAAGGATATGGGGACGGATATACAGCATATATTTCTACGAAAATGCAATATTTTACGAAAGACCCTTGCAGAGAAATAAATTTGTGACGGTTTTTCCAAATAACTGTGCAGAGTGTAGTTGACCCTTTCACTTTTTTCACGTACTTGAACTTATGTGACTTGACGTACTTCATAAAATAATTACTGGTGACTGTTGCACAAGTGCGTATGCTAAAGCATGAAAATATTGACTAATTGTTATGATAACAATTAATTTAAAACATACTTTTATACTAAATTGGTATTAGTCGCGAGAGGCTTCACTGGAAATTGAATAATATGAACGTATTTTTTTAATCGACTTCAAAAGGTGGAGGTTATAAATTCGTCTGAATGTTTTTTTGTATGTATTAGGTTGATCAATAGTGTTTTGGGAGTGCAATGAAAATTCAGGAAAAGTATTTCTAAATTGTTTTATTTTTCAACGTTGTCACCGTCTAACCTAATATACCTTTAACAACGTTTTGAAAGTTGCTCAATTCTCTCGGGAAAAAACACTTGATCCTGGTTATACAGCACACATGACCATCTTCGTCAAATTTTGTACCACGCAAGCTAGGTCCGAAAATTTGGAATGAACCCGACCTTTTCAGATGGCAGTGCCTGCAACATTAGACCAATGTACAGGTGCATTGACATGATAAAAAACCACTCCGACAGACATCTGCCCTCGTCGTTTATATTTTTTATTATTTAATTTAAAAGACTATTCAATTGAAAAAGAATCACTAAACTCGTTTTACAATCGGCGATGATATCGTGTAGCACGTGACCTCCTCTTTTTTTGAAGTCGGTTGAAAAATCTTTGTGTGTCAAACTTCTTTTCTATCAATCAATACCCCTGTGTCTTATTGAGGCATCTCTGACTAGTGTAAGGATAGCAGCACCGGACTATCTACTTTCTGACGTGAATATGTGCCAACTCTTAATAAAATGGGTATCGACTTTTGACCGAAGATGAAAAAAGTCTACTTTTAAAGGGCGATGAAGAAAATTGTGAAACTTTTACACACCTCTAGCATTATTTGATCAATAATGTAATTACGCAATAATTTTTTTCGCTCACAGTGTACACATTCTACCTACGGAACGCCAACGCGACTTGCAATACAACTAAACAATTTCACTAATGTAATCTGAGGCACGTAAGTTGCTTAGATACTCAGGAAGATATACCCTAAGTTTATCACGTCCGTGTATTATATTTCACGTTTCAAGTACATACAGATGTAAGCTTGTCCGGATATTTGTCAATTTCGTCGTTTTGTTCTTGAATTGATAATCAAATTTTTAGCCAATTTATTATCACACATTAAAATAACTGGTAAGCAATCATATGTTACTTATTTATAGATTGTACATAAAAAGTTAACTTCATCATAATTCATAGTTTACATACAGAATGGATGCGACGTTACGACATTAAATTTTACCTTGTATTCTTCTGGCTATTTCTAAGTCATACATTAAATATCAATTAAAAAAGTAAAATACTTTAGTAACAGGATCATTTTTATTATTTCTTATTTTTCACTCCAACGACACTTGGATGAAATACCTTATCGACGGTCCTCTGCTTGCGTTTGAAATTGCCAACACGTCCACAATGAAATCCTGCGACAACGCAGCTCTTGCCGAGGGCATTAAACTATTAGTTAAGACGAATAGCACCTACGGCTTTGGATTATTTAATTTGTTTAAAATATATTTTTTTATATCTTTCGTACAGAAACTGGCACTTTTTCCAAATTATTATAACCGTTAAGACTGCTACATTTTCTACTAAATGTCAACAAGGACGCATGTGCTCTATGTATTTCTCCTGATTTTTCAACAACCTGTAAATAGTCAACTGCTGGACATAGGCCCTCTTCCATAGGTAAGATTTGCCATAACTGCCACGCCACGGATTGGTGATCGTACTACTAGACACCTGGCATCTTAAACACTGCTCATCATTATCAATATCACAGCCTGCCACATGTCCAGCGCTGAACTTTGGCCTTGCCAAAGATTATCACAAGGAAAGGTCTGTAGCCACCTGCGTCGATTAACTTTCTGCAACACTTTGCAGGTTGGCACTTTATCTCGTACCGGGCTATCCTCCACTGCGTTTTCCTATACGAGGTTGCCACTTTACTAGTTCTGCGTATTATTTATCGCATTGTTCAAATCTCGTACAAAAGTAAAAAGGGCTGCTCCAGGGAAGACTGCTCTAATGCGGTTTGGCAGATGTCACATATTCACAAAAAGATTTTTTTATTATATGTATAGGTTTCCTTACGATGTTTTGCTACACCGCCGAGTAAATGGTAAATTCAGCACTTAAAATTGACATAACAATTTAGTGGTGTCGGTATCGGGATTTGAACACAAGTCATTCGTGTACCTGAAAGGAAGCGCTCTGGTTCCTGAGCCATCTCGGTGCTACCACTAATCACTCGTTCTTTACATGTGTATGACATAAAGGGGAGCCATACATATTACCTGAATGTCCGACAATCAAACAAAACATTTTTTAGGATTATTGATAACTTTTGTTAACCTTTTTGTCTTCCTAGGTGAAAACGAGTATTACTATAAGAATTTACGCATACAATTAAGCATTACCACAATCTGCGGTTTTATTAGCTTTTGGTAAGTTCAGAAAAATATAGTAGTTATTATTTCATATTTATAAGAAGTTACGACTACAATTTCGGACGATAATCTTAAGTTTCCATTTAGCATTTAAGCCATCATACTTCTATGATATAAATACTTACGGCCGTAGGAGGAATGTTACTGTTGATTTCTACTTATTGTTTAACTAAAAAGTCATCTTGTTTATTATTTTTATATAGTTTTAAGAAGACAATAGAAATAATATATGTTAATGTTACTGGTTTAAAACTTTTGATGTCGCTTATAACTCTCCTTAATCTACTAGTACCACTAAAAAGAGACAGTCTTAAACTACCATGTTAATTAATAATAAAGAAGCCTATAAATGTGCCTGAAGCACATTGATTATGAAATTAAAACGAGCTTCCTTATGCGAAGTGGTATTTTATTTTTATTATGTTAGCTTTAGAATAATTTCATAATATTCCGTAAATCATAACTCTAAAACGATAAATGATCTTGTACGCAACAATGCAACCCTGTTTCGAATAATATGGTTATGTAACTCCATGTTAGAAGATGGCGTTAATCTTATCGATGAAACGTACACGATGTGGTGCAAGACAGATTTATGACCAGGATAATGTCAAAGCGACATCTCTCCGAGTGCTTCGTGGGCGTACACTCTGACAATTCAACTATCTAGATAATGCAAGAAAAGGTGATATCTACAGGGACTGAACAGGTTTCAGTAACGGACCAAGTTTTGTTATATTTTGAATATGATATATTGAAAAATTTTGAAGGAATTTCTATGGGCGTGTTGCAAAATATATAAAAATAAACTTGGTAGAGACGATATTATACTGGCGGTAGTACTTAGTAGGTATTACTTTGTTCTCAAAATGAAAACGCATCTTTATCTTGATTTGCCATTTGGGATAGATGCAGTTGCTTATATATCACAGTGACAACCTAGTAAATCTAATAATTTGCACTGAGACGTCAGTTATCACCCCTAATATCTAAAAATTTTCAATTAAACTATGCTAAAAAATTGAACCGATAAAAATAATTGTAGCTACACAAAACACCAATATAATAATTTTGGCCAATTTTTCATTAATTAATTTTCAACTTAATCCCTTAACTTAAACACTTTTCACTATCTTTTTATATACTGATAATCGAACCCAGGACCCACAAGACCATTAAACACTGCGATCTTTGACAAGTATTCTTAACTTGCGGGCCTTCTGCTCGCGAGTCTCTACCGCTGAAGCTGTAAAAGCCACTGGGCCAACAGCATATTTACCGTGGGGGTTTTAGTCGCTCCGAGATCTTTAATGCTAATCCCGACATTCCACCATTCCCCCACGTAAATCTAAAAAAAAAAACAAGTATTCTTCTTCTTTTACAAAACTTTTTAATACATTACTATGTGTAGCAATTTATATTACCTGTGCTTACGTGTAAAGTGTCGCTTAATGATCTGTAATTTTAAAAACCCATTCAAGTAAAATTACTTACATAAATAATGACTTAAATAAACGATCTGTGTAGGTAATTTCCCCTCAGATAATGAAACTTATTTTCCTCTTAACAATAACTACTCTTTACATCCAGGTTGGAATAGGGACGGGTATGACTTCGTTGTAATAAAGTTACAATGGAACCGCCGCCGGCGAGTACTGGGCGGGCAACAACGGGTGCTGCAATTAGTGCTAACAATGCTAGGTTAAAAGCAATTTTATGTATAATCTGTAACTCCGATACCATCTGCAGTTAGTGAGGCCGTTGCAAGCCTATATTATTACCTCATTGCAACTGCTTTAAAGTGCGTACAAATAAATGGTAAAATAATATCTTAAGTTAATGTTTATGATTTCGAAGCAATGTTTAACACCTATCAAGTTCATAAATTTGTAATAAGCCTTTGTAGAAAAAAAACAAACAAACACCTACTTATTACCAGTACTTATAACAGTAAAGTAATACAATTTTAATTCACAAATATAAATTTAATTCAATAAGAAAAAAACAATTTTTATTTGAAACATCATATTTAGTGTTGAGAGTATGTACGTATAAGATTGGAATCTAAAGGTTTTAACCTATCGCCATTAACATGTTTCTACATGCGTTTGCAATTTATTTTACATACATCTGACATTCGTCAAGATTATTATAATAAATACTGAACCGGATTTTCTATCTACCTATATTTTATGACTATCGAGTCCAATTCTTACCTAGTAATGGTATGATGTCACCAATAAAGTATTAAATTATTTTATTTATGACAATTTAAAAAAAAAACAATTCAAAGTTGATAAATTAAAAAAATTAGGATTCAGGGGGATTACCCCCTGAAATGAAAAAAACCTGATTGTTACAAAACGAATACGAAAAAACTACACCGAAGTTCTATACGTATTGACGCTTTCAAATTAATTCTAATAAAGATTAAAACGAAGTGACTTTGAATCATCGCCTATGTTACCACCGGAGATTGAAATACCAAAACTATTAATTTTCTAATAGAAATATTGAAGAATATTTATCTCTACGAAGGTCAAATGTCAGTAGTAAGCAGCCCGCGGCATATCAGTCGTCCTGTTAAGTTGAGATGTATCAGCATCGATCATTTTGTATTACATCAATAGTAAGCACTTGACTCGCATAATAAAACATTACTTATAATCATAGGTTAAGAATTTCTTTCAGAACTTTTCATCGTCTTGCGATGCCTCAATTATTAATAATAGAGTTGTGCTCAATGCTCTTTATATTTGCATATTACTTTCATATATTAGAATTAATCCCTGCTTCGCTGATATCATTACCTTTTTAGCCACCGATATACATATACTCGTAAATATGTATCCATGCTGGTGATTAATAGTAATTTACAGGTGGGCCTCCCCCTTCTTGACATAAATACTGTATATTTGATTGTGTTTGTAGGTGTTACTATCATGAGCATACGACTGTGCCCAGTGCTGGGCATGAGTATCTTTCAAGATGTGCCACTTAGCCCGATCTCTGCCTCCACGCATCCGGTAGCTACCAGGCACCTAGTACTACCTCAAGTTCTACCCCAGAACTCGTCACTTCTGCAACAGATGTGATCAGCTCATTGCAACTTAATTCTGAACACTGGCAAGCCTACGTCGGTGGATGTATCAGGTAGATTTATTCGTTAGAGGAACCCCGAGTATAGCTCTCTGAGCAAATTTGAGCCTCTGGAGTAACCGCACTGTAAACTTCAGCACCATAGTACTGATGCCGAAAATTATACACTCACAGCAGAACGCACTGGTCAAAGAATTTCGTCTTCAGGTTTTATGGAATGTACAACAATATAAACTGATAAAGTTTTCTAAATACTTCTTACATGCTATTGCAACAATAATACAGTTGATATTTTTAACACATTACAATTTTTTAGACTGTTCGTAGTTGATAATGACTACCGCCTCCATTATAATACTATCTATTGTGATAGTATAATAACAGTAAAAACGAAAATCTTTATGATCAAGTTCCTATCCTGTTTAGTAAATGGCTGTAAGAATCGTTAGTTACAGTAAAAATGTAGTTAATTGAATTAACTGCACAAAAGTTTTTAAAAATGTTATAAACATGTAGCATGAGCTTGCCCTAAGCTTTTTTTATGTGAAAGGGTATAAGCCTGTTATCCCCAGCCCATGTCTCAGCAGTTAGATTCGCGAACCACAAACGCTGGGTGGCACTTGGCGAGCAATTCATGGGTAATGACCCAGATTTTTCAAAACATTATTTTGGAGGTTGATTATTTTTAAGTATAGTTTCTGCCAATATGAGCAGTGAAAAACATTGATATATATATAATCCCTTTCTATTATCTAGGTGTGTGTATGTCTATATATATATAGCATTATGATTGTTCCTAGTGAGAACAAGTAAAAAAGTGTGACGATTAAAAACAAGGCCATAGGTCATGGCCGCTTTTATTGCCACTTTCTATGTAATACATGTAAAAGTAACTATCCCATTATTTCTATGGCCTTTTCTCTGATGTTATCGCATGTTATCCGAATACGGAAAAGTACAAACAAACAGAAATATGTATGTCCTCATAACTTTTGTAACGAATACTTCTTAAAGCTGGAGTGAATTACCGCTCACTACTGCTGCGGTCTAGCGCCAAAATCTCTTCCTTCCCTTGAATTTCGTAAGAGGCGACTAAGGAAATGAACTTAAAAATCACATGGCAACCTCCGAGAGCAAACCCGGCGACAAGGTTCGCTACCCAATACATTGTATCTCCCGGAGAGATTGCGAAATCCCGTTTGGGGCTACGACGAATCGTATCAAATGAGATTCCATTATCTCTGCCTACCTTTGTGGATGACAGACATTAATGTTTACATATAGTTTCCTTTATTCCCGAAAATGTATGGATAGGTATATTAAATAATGAGAATATTTCAAATGCAATACGGTTCGTATTTCTTATTTGTAATATGTAGCTTTTCAAAACGAATGAAAACATCGCGAATATCGTATTATAAGTAAAATAAAAATGACGATAAACTTTAATCGTGACTTTCACATCTTAATTACTTTATTTTAAAAAAACACAAATGATTGATAATGATAAAAAAAAATGTTAATTCCAGAAATAGTTTGCGACGAATAATGCTTGATAATTTCTGAATTCTCTTCCACTTCTCAATGTCACGCAAAAGATCCAAAAGGCTCTTAATGTTTCTTAATAAACGTCAAAACTTTAAAAGTGTAAAGTAACGGTAAGTAATGGTAGCGGTACATATGGTAAATGTGTGTATCACAATATAGTAAAACAAAAAACAACTTAAAATACCAATAGTCCATGCTAGAGTATTATAACGATGGCATGGCTTAGTGGTTTACTTTCCTGACTGCTGAGCCATGGGTCCTGGGTAAGTCTCCGACGAAGTATTGGCTAAATTGGTTTGCGGGTCTAAGTTGTGTTGTGTAAGAGGATTTGCTACAATGGCAATCGCTATTTCTTCAACCAAAAGTAAATAAAATATTGTACAAAGAAGTTAAAAAAAATTTACAGTTACAAAGTTATAAAATATAAATGAGTTGGAAGAAACTCGATGTGTTTACTAGTAGCCATTCATGGTTACAGTTACTACCTTAATATCTTCTCAATCATCAGACCAGTTTGATGTTACCATACCATTGTATTGTTTCAAATGGAAACGACCAGAAGAGGTGGAAGAAATTTGAATACTTTTTATAAAACCCAATTACCAAACATTTGTGTTTTTACACAAATATAAAAATTATATGCGTGATAACGCCACGCCGCAACTTGAGACGTAAATGTTGACTCGACCTCAGAGGAGATTACGCAAATTCAACTTGAGTCACCACTCTTGATTGGGATTTAAGGGGAAATATACTAAATTCGCGGTATGGTACCGGTAGAAAAGAATCTGCTACCCCTTTCTTCCCATGGGTGTCGTAAATGGCGATTAAGGGAAAAGCCTTAAAAATCATAACATTTTCCGACAGATGCTAGGATAACCGTTACGAAAAAACCATGCTTGGTGTGTTAGATTGTGTAGGCGCGTTATCACAGAGATCTATGTCACAGTGGACTTACACAGGCTAATAAAAAATAGAGCCTGTGGTCCAAAGCAACATCTTGAATTGTGTGTCACTCTTACTGTAATAAAAATGTGTAATTTGTACATAGGTAGAGTTTGTCACTTCTCCCCACAGTCTCCCTTATTTTATGTTTTACGGGACACATGACTCCACTTTCTGCTGACTGTCGACGACTTTACAGCTCGAAATATTATTTTTATTCTTGAACTATCCAAGTTTCGTCACGAAGTTGGTTTCACCGACAAGCACTATAAACAGTTCATAAAATTTGGGTAAGGTTGGTTAAATATTTTAGGTTATGCACAGGTTGTTAGCATATAATGACTTTAAACCACTTACTTCATAAAAAACTTCTTACAACCTCACGTGGGTAATGATTTTTTTTTCTTGCGTCTCATTTTATTAGTTATTAAAATTATTAGTTATTACCATACACAGCAAATGGCGATATAAAAAAGGTCAGCGGGATGAGTAAATGCCTGGCATAGATTTATATACTCGTAAATTATGTTCTAGAATACGTTCTATTTAATAAGGTATTATATTATCTAATAATTTATTACCAGCCTTTAGTAAGCAATAACAATATTTTTATGAAACATTCCTCGGTGTCACCATCATCACTCAAACTAAACAAGCTAACAACGTAACAAGCACCTGCGTGCCAAGCTCTACTCAAGCGAACAAGTTCAAACGGCTGATGCAATCATCTTTACCATAATAAGGGTAAGGATATCAAGATGTGTCAGAGAGCCTATTGCAAAGACTAGAACAGCTTTGCCTAGTCATCTATTGCACTGCGATTGCAGCTGATTATTGCTGATTGTACTGCACATTTAGGTATTTGTGGCTAATTGAACAGAATTGAATTTATTTGATTAGTTCTTGAGCGCAATACTCAGTCACCTTTTATTAAGACATTGCGTTAAGTGCCGCGTGATACTTCATTTCATGACATTAGTAGGTTAGTAAAATTAGTTATTTAATATATTAATATAAATATTAAATATATTTCTACTAAAGCAGAAATTTTAATACTTTCTTATTGAAAGCAGGGAAATTTTAATGTAGCTACTAGCTATTATTAATTACCTTACCGCTAACCAGCATTCCTTCTTACTAATTCACCGTTATTTTTGAGATATAGATATATATAGATAGATATATTTTTGAGAATTCGCTGAAGCTTGGTTTTTTCGTAGTAACGAAATGAGGATATTATTGTCCCACTTAAGATATTGTCACACATAATTGTGCTTAAGGAAGACCCTAAAGCGTTAGTAGTGCTGTGGGTGGTGGGTTATATTTCTGTTCTGTACATGACTTACAAATGATTGCTATGGGTGAGATTGTTTGTCCATGTGCAATTTATGTCTGTATACGCTTCCACGACTTAGTTTCTCTTAAGTCGTGGAATTCGGTCATAATCATAACGGCTACCTTTGTCAGGGAACACCTATGGAGTATATCTGTAAAATTATTCAATTTTGTCGTTTATATATAGTCACCTCAATTATTTGGAGTTTTAATAGAGGTATATTTCCTTCTAAAGATCTGGGTAATTTTAGACCAGTATCTGTGTTACCATTGTTAAGTAAGATTTGAGGACTTAATTTTAATCAAATGTTATAATTTTTAAGTATTAACTAGTTGCTTCATGATTATCAGTTTGGTTTTACCAAGTGGCGCTCCGAAACTGATGCAGGAATAAGTTTAATTAAACATATTTATAGTGTCTGGAAAGACTCTCAAAATGCGAGTTGAGTGTTCTATGACTAATCTAGCCTAACCTTTAATTGCGTAGATCACAGAACATTACTTAGTAAATTAAAACATTGTGGCTTAAGAGAGAAATCTGTTTATTTGTTAGAGTATAAACTGAGTAATAGTATCCAAATAGTTCAGGTGCCATGGGGATCCATGTTAGGCCCATTTTTGTTCCTTATTTACGTAAATGATCTGCCAATAATTAGAATTTATTGATAAACTGTATCTTTGGGGATCACAATTGACTACAAGCTTCAACGGGTACTCCAAGTAGAAGCTTTAGCTAAAAGACTTAACTCAGCTGTTTAAGCTGTAAGAAAAAATTGGCAAATGAGTGATGTAGCTAAGATTGGTTTACTTTTGTTACTGTCACAGCATAATATGTTATGGTATTTTACTGTAAGGACATGCAGCTGATGTCAATAGTAATACAATAATACTATATATAATAAGCGGTCTCGCATTGGCCTTGCGAAAATTTTATATGTAAATAACTATTCCTTAGAAATAGTAACTGTATGTCAGTTACTATTTTCTTTTGTATTCAGAAATAGTAATAAACTACAAAATCACAAATTTTACTAAATGATTGAAAAAAATCTTTTCAGGGTCGATGCATACGCATATGTAATAAAATTCCAGAATTTATGTTGAGTCTGTCAGAAACAAAAATTAAAAATGATATCTAAAAGTATTTGTGCCCAAAAGATATAACCTTGATGATTATGTAACTAGAACATAATTAATTAGTTTTATTTTTTAATGTACATTCACATCATTGTTAATGGTTTCGAGAAAATATTAGGTGTACTCTTAGGGAATGTGATGTTTTGCTATAATTGACATACCTATGTGTATTGTAGACGTGAGTATGTGACATGATGGTGCTATTTCTAAATTAATCAGTAATACATTGCCTTTTAATCCCATTCATGGATCAGTGCTATAGTGTATACTGTCAATGTCATTTTGATCCGATAGTCCTCTTAACAAATATTTTTTGGCTCTGTAAGAACTTACCATCGAATTGAGAGCTTGTATGTTAACCTTGCTAAATTAAAAAGGCGGATGATTATCTTCTCGGATAATGATTGAATTACTTTTCGATCTGCGATACGCACAATTGTCAGTATTCTTTAGTATTACAAATCCTTTTTCATTTCACATATTTAAAAGTGCTTTTAATAAGCAGTAACAAACTTTTCTGAATTAAATATTAACTACATGTTTGGTTGTAAATGACATACATACATAAAATACATTCCCATAATTATTAGAACCAAAGAAATGTATTTTCTTCTTTCTTTTATTTATTTAAATAATTAGTCAGAATAACAAAAACTGAAAAACATTCTGTGGTTAACTGCTGCGTCACTAATAATCATATAATGAACTTTTGGTACATGACCAAGAATGTGAGGTTAAATTTAATGTCGTTATGTCGCATCCAATCTGTATAATATTCCACTCCATCACTGGTTGTTTACCCCATCGCATCATCACTGTGTTGTTTGCCACAATAGTGTATGTCTCTCTTACTACCCAATACTGGGGCGGTCAGAAGTAAGACATTTGAGTTCTTTCAACCTACTTTTCACAAGAGCTTATTTGAGACAACGAGGCAAATTGTACATATTATAGTTTGTTACTTTTATAAATTGTTTTTATAACATACAAAACAAATGTTTAATATCCATTTGTTAAGTAACACGTTTGTAAAATTATTAAACAAAAAAAATTGCTCAACATTTACTCAGAAAGATTATCAACATTAAAATACTACTAAGCAGTGAAGATAAGATCAGTACAATCATAATGAAGGACTTGTCGACCCCATTTAACTGAACTGCAACGAATATCATAATTTAAGACTGCAAGGTGAACAAATCGACTATGATTAACACTAAAACACGCATGCTAAGCACGTTAATGTTAGCTTAACGCGGAACTTCTAGCAATACTAATATACACAAAATCCATGATTGTAATTTCTCGTTAAATATAAACTCATTATTATTACCATATTTAGGTTTTGGACATATTGTATTGCGACTCTTGTCTTACACATTTCATCTAACCGTGCCTCCGATCTTATCGCATAAATGTTAAATCGGATATGGGAAGGTAAAGATGAGCAAGTGTTTCTGTGTTTGCGCAGACACTGGGACAATTTAAAATCTCCTATGCAGGTGACAACTGCCGATAGTGTTCGGAAGTTGTCGCCGTAGTTGAAATCAGCCTCGAGAAATCATCAATTTAAGGTTAAAGATCCGATAACATATGCTAACAAACTCCACACATATTATAAATCTCTATAAAAGTCATTTCTGTAATCCAAAATTTTGTGGGGAAAATATAAGTGGAGGAGGATTACATGAGTAAATTTTTAATTTTTTCTGTCTATGTGTGTATGAGTTTGCAATTCCCGCAAAATCTAGTGAAAGGATGTATAAATGTAAAACATATGTAAAAAAAGAAAAGTCAGATCCTTTTTTTGATAAGTTTTTTTTTATGGTTATGGTGCCAAACGAGCAAGCGGCTCACCTTTGATTACCGACGCCCACTTACATGTGCTTTGGGAAATGGGAGGGATAATGTGGATGGGAGTTGAGTGAGGGGGGAGCGGATCTGCGGTTACCTTACTCGCCGAACGAAACCCAAGAACAAGACCCAACGAAACAGAAGCACAAGATGCCACCACTTCTCGCCGGTATACTGTGTCCCGGTCCAACCAGCCCATTCGAGCAGCAGCAAAAGCCGCCACTTGGCTCTATCACGTAAATAAGTAACATAAATGTTTAAAACAATAACGCACGCAATTCAAATACGCAGTTGCAATTTTAAATAATTAAATCCGTACCAAAAACCTCTCAAGGTCAATCGCTGTTATGTAATTTTTTACTATAAAATGGTGACATAATGCCTTTAAAAACGATGGTCAAATGCTAGTAGGAGTCTCTCTGTAAGGGTATCGTATATTATTTTTTATTACGTTAAAGTCTACGTAGTAAACACGTTTATATGCAAAGTAAGCTCAACTTACAATGAGAATTTTATTTTTACTCTTATATTATAAAGCCAACTTAATCTTAAACGATCGAATGTACCACTTTTCTTCAAATGTCAACCTCACGTGAATGTAGTTCCTTCAGCTGGTAGATAAAAGTGTTTTGATAATTCCCATAGTTACACTATTGATTAGGTAAAAACGAAGGTTCACCACAACACTAAAACAACTCGGGACTGTAATAGGTCCCTTAAATTAAAAAAAATATGCTTACCCGAATTCAACACAAAAGAAGTCGCGGAAAGAAGCTACTTATACACTATATCACAGTGCTTAGGTAATATTATAGCTAATGGTCGTTCTGAACCGTAGCTAAGCGATAAGTGCCAGTAGAGTCGTGAATCCGAGTCGACGCCAATATTTGTACAATACACAAATTACTGATTTTGGTTGTTGAAACATTGAATCAATTACTTCATCTGACCTATACGGAAATTCGGGAGGGAATTCGGGCGAAGGTAAAGATAAGGGAGTGTCTTCTTATGCTTAGATACTTTCGGGACTGTGATATTACTATTATAATACGAAGCGCGTGACGTACTGTGTACAGCTTAGTTTAGATTAGTGGGTAGCCCGAGACCTCTACTAGAGAAATGACTCTTTCTATTCCTTTCCCTTCTGCCTCCAAGCTTCAAGCTAGGACTGTTAAGCCCTTTGTTCAGCAGTGTGTCTTATGACAGGCTGAAATGACGATTATGATATTATTTATGTATTGTGTTATATCTTGTCTTTGATCAATGATTTTATAATACAAAACGAGGTAGATACGTTACTAGCGCACCGAAAATGAAGCATACAAAAGACTACAATTGTTCCCTCGGGCCTCAGTCGCTTTCGAACACGTAGGCGATATACAACGTACTTCCCAGTGCTCGCTAAGCGTGTTTAGATTTCTTCAAACGTGCTTCAAATGCTTCGACACTGTGGGTGTGACACGAGGCTGTGGGTACAATTGTAACACGTAGGGCGAAAAATTCATTCGAATATGCCAAACCCAAGACTATTGCGAGGATAATGGCATTGCTCTTATCAAACAGACAGTCAGTCTAGTTCACGAGGTGAGTAAGGGCAAAAGTTCCGTGTGGCACTGGCATGCTATATGGTACCCCTTTCTTGAAAATCTAAGAACGGTACTGATAAAGATGATAAAATAATATATTTTAGGCTATTTCCGTGATTTTTCAAGTCCTTTAACGTGTCATAACAATATAATCTCAATTGTTGCAACACATCATGAGTGACGAGTACTAAAATTTAATTACTCCATGAATTTCAATAACACAATCATACAAAATACAATACATATAACAAACAAAAATAAAATAATGTCAATTAATATTTATTGATCTTTTTAAATGTTATATTTTATTGCAAGTTGCCATTAGTACACGTGCGCGTAACATCCCCGATACAAAATCAGTGTGCATGCAACTTTATAAACACAATTCAAAACAATCAATTTAAAAATATTGGTTAACCGTACCGATAACGATTCAATATAACCGCCAAGGTTATTTCGGGACCATAACTATAGTGATTGCTACGCTTACGCAACTGGGTCCATGCTTTTGTCTTAAAATTTGTGACATCTCTTTCAGAAATTTCTGATTCCGAGGCTATTGATATTTCATAATGCAGTTAGTCGCGGTAATCGATTGTCTCGGTGGATGATTATCGAGTGCCGGAACAAACAATTTATTGGATACCTGCGAATTGTTTTGTAACAGCTTTCGCGTGGATCTTTTGTGCAATTGTAATTGGAGTAAGAATAATTAGGTCACGCACAATTTTCCTTAATCATGTTTGTTCTTTGTTTATTAAATTTAATTCTTATAATGGAAAAAATAATTCTTCGAGGACATGACAAACGCAGTGTAGGACGACACGACGACAAGATGGAGTGACGACCTGCGCAGTGTTGCGGGAAGTCGATGGATGTAGGTGGCTCAGGACCGAGCTTCGTGGCAATCTTTGGGGGAGGCCAATGTTCAGCAGTGGACTTCTGATAGGCTGAAATGATGATGATGATGATGATGTGAAGTTCGCCGACCCGCACTGGAGTAGCGTGGCGGACCCTTCCTGGCTCCGATCTCTCTCAAAAACATTTGACAGGAGACTTTTGCCTAGCAGTGGGCATTTACAGGCTACTTTACTTTACTTAGAATATGTGTAGAGCAAAAAAAATATGTTTAACCGAAATCTGTATATGAAAGCAATTAAATTTGAATAACATATAGGGCTTTATTTCTTCAAAAATTAGATTTGAATAAGCATAACATTAATTGATCATTCAATTGGAATACAAAATTTATTAAATTAAAAAGGCTTAGAAATGACAAAACCCATTTACATTCCTACAGATAAGTGCATAGATAAAGCAATACTGCGTTAAAATTACCATCAGCGTAGAAGGTCGGATCCAAAATCTGGCGTATGCCGGTAGCTTTTTAAAAAGTGGATTAGTGGGCGATGATCTATTGTTACATCTATAAATGTCAACAGCGCATTAGTTATCGGTCCCTAATGTGTCTTTGGTAAGAATATTGTCAATAAATTATGTGGTGCAGGGCCATACCTAATTGTTTTTCTAGAAGAGTCATTAAACAAGTGCCGATAAAATGAATTAAAGAAATTAAAATATTCAATTCAAAACGTTTTGAAAAATTACTTGAAAAAAAAATATACGTCTGTAAATGTATTTTACAAAGACAAGAGGAAGTTTATAAAAGACAAATAGCGTTACTTTCATTAATTTATTGCGATGTCCTTCATAATATTTCGAACATAAGGTATTATAGAATTTATTATTTTCGTTTACCGTAGAATATTAGTTATAAAAGTATTAAATTTTTTTTGTTTTATAACCTATGTTCGGAACTGAAATCTTTATGATGTAACTATAATCATAAAGAGTTTTTTTTTTGTAAATCAATTCAAAAGCACACCATCTTAAGATTGCGCTGACCGCATCTATGTGCTCTATTTCCTTAGATCGGTTGTGTAATGACTACGCATTTCAAGACAACCTTTGGTGTCTCAACTCAGCACGACGTGATCCTGCGCAGAATAACTGAATCGAATCTATTGCGTATAACAATTCAATGCTACAGTTGCGACTGTAATAACCAACGATGACGTGTTGGTTTTATACATTTTTTTTTAATTTTATTTATTTATTTAGGAATTCCAACAAGGTTAACACATAACAAAATAAATATAAAAATGTTTAGAAAAAAGACATGTGCCACCTTACTTAAAGGCAACCACGGATAGCCACTACTACTAATTTACTACTATTGGTATTAATAAAAACATGAATAAAAAAATACTATATCTTCGGCGTTATTAGTAAAATTGTAAATTACACTTGTCTCACTTATTATTTACTATTTTTAATATGCTACCACCGCTTCGTAATGACGATTTTATCTGTCGGAGAAAGAATAGACTACAGAACTTTCGCATATATTCTTTTATTATATGGCCATATTTTATATACTGATATATACATACTAAGTGGTAGACTTCTTCTTTGCCTAAGAGTTGTCTGTTAGGCACTATCCTCTTATCCATTTGTGACGCCAAAAATCAGTGCTACTGCTGTATTCCGGTTTGAAAGGTATAGAGAGCCAGTATAATTACGGGCTGTGAGGCATTACATCATAGTCCTTATGATTAACTACCCTTCTGTTACCTTCTTCGATTGAAGTTGTTTGTTCGTGTCCATGGGCTGCAGTAGACACTTACCATCAGATAAACTGTTAGCTGGTTTTCATCCCAGACCAGTAAAAAAACTATAGAGAAAATTCACAAAAAGCTGCCATGCAGCTATGTTTCTAAAAGTAATGTAACGTAGTAGTTTATAAATCTTCTTTTGCAGGGCAGGGTCCAGAATTAAAACGATGGCCTTCCCTCAACTTTTTTAGATCGATTATATGAATTAGAACATTGATTGGAATTCTGTATGTTGTCTTGCAGAGATCTGTATACTGTGAAATTCACGCGCATCCCCTTTATAAAACTGTAGAGATAAATGATATGTTGCAGGCCTGCTGTGAGCAAATATGAATATTAAAAAGCATTAGAAAAAGTCAATGAAAATTATATCTTATGGACCATTTTTATACAAAAACTTACACTTAATACACAAAAAGTGTAAGGACACAAGTAACGATAACAGTTTTTAGTTTTTTGAGTCTAAGATAATATTTCAAAGTAATTAAATATTTTTATGTGTAGTACATTAACACTTCCGTATGTCTTTTCGCATATTTAAAACTAGATATAAAGGACTATATTAAAAACGAAAACAAGACTTAAAGTATTAAAAAATTTAATATTATTTAAACTATCGTACATTTGATTATAATCTAGTCTAGATTTTATTACCATGATTCCTCAAGGCAAATTTTAAATTACTAATACGGAATGATTTATCTTCTAATGGCCTGTGTAATTTATTTGTAGTGAAACATAAAATAATGAATGATATATTTTCAGTATGCTTAATAAACAAGACACACAGGCCACTTCACGTTAAATGGCTCACAGAAGTGTCTCATATTGGGCACTATATATATATAATTCATTCACTTTCTTTCTATCGGTGGGGAAAACTCAAGAATGAGGTTCAATGCTACTTGAAAGGAATAACACAAAATTCTTTTCATAATCCATTACTAGTGATGGCTAGATACAACTGCATTACGATAATGTGCAGGTCATGCGTTATTCACTTTATACTGTAGTTCATTGCGTTATCGTTACTTATCAAATTTAAAAGACACATACTAAACATGCACGGATTTAATGAATAAATATAAATGAAGTTTAGAATATATCTAGTAATCAAGTAATTAGATTCCTTTACTTAAGAGAAACTTCCTTAAAAGAAAAAATTACAAATTTAAACGCTTTTCCACAAACCGGTCACTCTCCCTTGCCGTCACTACCTTTTGGTTATTTGTTCGGTGCTACAACATACAAATATTACAACTATATTATACTGCTACTTACATTGGTCTTCGCGGTAGAGCCAAAGAGTATAGCACAAAATTCACACATATACAATGACTGTACTCATGTCACAATTTCACACATATACAATACTCATGCCTGTTATCTCTCATGAGAGAAACTGAGGTGGCAATATTTTTAAAAAATGTATGTAGTATAAAGTATACTAGAAATTATAATATTTTTAAAATTACTATATAAAGTATTCTAGAATTATAAAAGTAGCCTATAAATATTTCATTGTTGGCAAGAGACCTTCCCTCATTTTTAAGAGGCTTTTGGTGTCAGAATTTTCCGCGACGCTGCTCTAGTTCAGTTTGGACATCATAGGTGCTCATCTTTATTTTTTTTTTTTCCCAACTACGTTTTCCTTGTCCGTTGAGCACATGCTAATTCATTACTTAAAATTGTAATTAATAATTTCATTGATACTGGTGTACAACGACGGTTCAAATTACGATACGACAAACACTGATATGTCAGATTGATACAGCATCGCCACTTATTTTCTAACGATGCTGCACAAGTTATGCTGCACATTAGTCATCTTCTACAATACCCATTTTTTTAAACAGGATATAACAGATTCACCTTAGACCCCTGGAGAATGGTATATCCTGGAGTAGAAATCTGAATAAATTACTCAGACCGATTTCTTTTTATTAATTTCTGAATTTAAATAAATATAAGATTAACAACTTTTAAGAGGTATAATAATCGAGGCCAAGATAATTAATCTAGTTGTCATTGTAATAAAAAAAATCATACTGCATAATACCCTTATTAATCTCTTCTACGGTCAGGTAGTTTACTGCTTGAGCATAACTCTGGAGATGAGGTACCTTATAGTAGCCGGCATCAATTTGGTGCTATTTGTTCAACTTTTTAATATTAGATAAAACATATACATATTTTATCTTAAATATTATATCTATATCTGTAAGAATTTAGGTAACAATCAAATGAATGTCATAAAGAGTTACTTAAATATCGGAGTTTCCAATACCTTAACTCGAATATTCCGATAGAGGTTCGTAAATTTGTCAGCGCATGGCGTCCGTTTTACTTCGACCGCTGCACTCCTCTACAGAAGGCTTAATAAAGTATCCGAGCAGATGTAAATGGAACAGCGAGCACGACCCGAGGCTAGGGCGGGGTCCGGACAACACTTTCATATTATTACGGCCGCATAGCACGCACACAGGCATAGAGCGCACACACGCATGCACACGATTAGATCGCGGCGGACATGCGCCCGCGCACGCGATCCGACCACTTTCAATGATTCGTTAGCGAAATCATTAGGAGATGTAATGTCGGCGCATTGTAATACGTGTTTATGGTTATTTAAATGATTTATTTTTATTGATTGTTTTTGCCTTGTTACGAGACAGAAAATAATGATTGGCTGTGTAAATAAGACTATTATTATACAACAGTATTACGAAGGTTATCGTAATGCCGGATAATTTCAACGTTTGGTAATGGAAACTGTAACGAGAAAATGACTAGTCAAGTCGGTATGGTTGGCCCATTCATCATTCAAAATCCGGACAACGGTAGTTGCGTATGTAGACAAGTTAGGACGTATCTGTTCACTACTATACGCAAATGACTGATGTTTGCTGGTCCAAAACAGATCACCATGTACAATATTAATACACACTATAAATCAACACAAATATTTACATAATAATATATAGCATAACTTATTTATCTATTTATTTCTTTATCAAGTTAGTTAATGACATTATATTTTTACAAATAAGTCATAATAAGAATCAAAATTGAATATAGAAAGGCTATACGGCCTTGGATAACAAATCCGCATCGGCTGCACATAAAACAATATTTTGAGTGCAATTATTAAAATTATGTGGTTATAAAATTTTACAGTTGGAACATTACGTTATCAAAAATTTATTGTCATTACTAAAGTAATCTGGATTGCTTAATTGAGCCCACAGTGTTTGGCCGAGGGATCACGTACCGTCTCGAAAGCGGTAATAATTTTGATTTAAATTCACCGTGCTGTTATTGAAACTACATGGACCACCCAATTCTCTTTCCAGTTCATCCAGCATCGTCCGATTTTAAAATAAATAGTTATTTTATCAATTTCGTTGATAATTAAAATGAGGCGAGGTGTTCTAGGTTTAAGGTTTTGGGTTCGAATTTTGTGTTTACATATATTTACGGTACTATTATATCGCCTGCGCAGTTGAAAACTGCGGCTGATTGTATTCGGAAGTGGTCACCGTAGTCGAAACTTGCATCATCATCATCATCATTATTAAAATGACTACTTTTAAAAACAGATAATCTATCTTATGATGAGTGTTCATGTACATATCTTAAGATCTAGACGAAATAAACTCTAATATCTGTCTAAGCGCCAAAATTCCATAATCTTTAGAAAATGCAGGGTGCAACCACACCGATTCACGCTCAAACATGTTGATGTCTGACCAGCCCATTTCGCCTATGGCGAAGTCTTTTGGACACTATTGACAGTTGTCAATAATACAGATAATATTATAGTGCAAAAGTGTACGCGCAAATAAAGCGGCACTTATTTCTATTTCTTTTACATTTACTATTCATCTCTTTTACATTACATTGGTCACAGGAAGGTTCCTGTGACTGTCTTTTACATTACATTGGTCACAATGATGACCAATGTAATGTATGTGCAATAAAATCAGAGGAAGCGTCAGATGCAGCGTTACCACACGCGAAAACCAATCATTTATTTGTAGTACAAAAATATATACCTCGACTGGGCAACAACACCATCATTCGTCGGTCTGGCATTTTTAAATATTCTTTAGTGATTCACAACTGTAGATATGCGAAATAATATATTCAAAATACTCTGAAATGATTATTTCGATTAGTCAATTATTACAGCATTACGCATTGATAAGAGAAGGCAGATTTTCTTAACTCGGCTCAGTCTTAACTAATGGTTTACTTTTTGGCTTTGTTATCTTTGATAACTTTGTTAGACTTATTTTAACTATCATCTTAGCTTTTAAGTTACTACGCGACCTCCGTCGTATCTTGCGACGCAATCTAAAAGAATCTGATTATCTGCTTCATCTGTTCTTGTCTTGTTCTGCGCCGAGATACCCGAGAATAAACATGTACTACTGTATACGAGGACAAAGACCTTTTTGAGAAGGATGTATAGAGGGAACGCCACCTTAGTCATCTTTCAGAGTTAAGACAATTTGTTGTTTTTAACTTGTTATATTAAGTGTCCAAAAGTAGTTAAATTGTCTACTTTAATTATTGATTTAAATGCCTACAATTACTTGCGGACTCTTCTTCTATATAAAACCAATTAAGTACACATAAGATATTCAAATTAGCAAAAAGTTTTTCAACTGTCAATACAAAGATTTAAATTTCAAGACACAAAATGTGTTTCACATAACACATAAATATCACAAGGGCAGCAACCTTACGTTAAAAAAGGTTGATCTCATTCGAGTCATCTTCACCGAACACCGTTCACCCGTTCATTAAGTTCGCATGTCTGTCCATCAGCCAGATTATTGCAATTATTTAAATTCACACCTTCGAAACGCGAAAAAGTCTCTTTTTACATTTAATATTTCGTAAGCGCGAGGAAATGACGTCTCATTCGAAAGGTATAATTAGGGACAACCTTGGTCTTCAGGGTTGGACCGGATTTATGCGCTTCTGACATTGCAACGTTGAAGTGATAATCATGCGATGTTTCGACATGCGTTATGCTCGATCTTAAGCATTTTTAATTATTGGTTTCCAATGACGATATTTGCTCTGTATTTAAAATTATAATCCCCTTGCACCCTTTGAACTTTAATTTTAAACACATAATCTAATCGTGATATTAAAATAATCTGAATTAACTTTCATTTCATTTCAATCAATGTTGACTCAGGTAAACATTGATTGAAATGAAATGTATAACGAAATTTAACTAAAATCTATTCATCATTTTATTTTCATATATTCATAGTATAACATAAAAGACTGACGTGCGTCTGTCTTTCTATATGGCCGCGCTAATCTTAAAAACTACCCTTCCAATTTGAAAAACATTTTTTGCGTTAGATAGTTCGTTTATTGAGGAAGGCTATGTCACGCTACGAACCCTAGAAGCGGAGTAGTAACCATAAACTTTGGTCATGTACTCATCATGTATAATCCAAACAGTCCACAGGCATTTATAAACCAAACTTAACGCGGGTGAAACCGTGTATGAAACTCCGCACAGCTATTAAATTAAATAGGCCGTTCAAATTACAATGTACATTAAGTGTAAAAAAAAATCTTGTAATAAGTAATGCAATGTAAGATATTTCAGACTTAACAAAAAGCGAGATTATAACATTTTTAAACTTATTCATTTATTTATAACTACCTATCTGGAAGTTATTTGAAGATCGATAAGAATTAAACGAACACACACAACAGCAACGAAATGTGAAATTAATTCCACCGGCGAGCCTAGCTTCCGCGTAACCTAGCTCGATATAGAACGGAACATTTACACGCTTGAAACAACGCTCGGGAATGGACATGATGTGGTCCAACGTACCGCTATCAATTCCCGCTGTTGCCTTGGGCACGCCCAGGGCACTAACCCTTGTCGCAATATGCAGTATTATGCACCCAGAGCACCGCGCGCACACTCGCACTGATAAAAGGTGTAGGTGTAGTAGTTCGTCCAGTAGAATAGATGGCTACCCTCCCTTTCACTAACGTAACAGCGCCGTAGTCATAGCTTAGACAAAATCACAAAATATAATTTAAAGTATTAACAATTTTTCTTATCTATGAGTCACAACTTCATTATTAGATTCTTATAAAATCCTGCTTGAACTTTATATCTATGTACTTGCTCTTAACAACACGGAATGAAACATTTGCCATTCATTGCACAAGGATGCTTTGCATTCTTCTTAAGTTTGCACATAGCAGGGCAATAGGTAGACAGAACTGTTATTCCGTTGCGGAAATCCTTACGTATTAAAAGCAAAAGCTTCGCTTCAGAACTTCCTAACGTACTCAGTAGTTCACTTCATTGTTTCAACATTCATTCAATTCCCAAATAGGAATAAATACAGGATTTATACACCAGAAGCTAATAGATACCGTTCCGAATACTATTCAAGGCCGGTACGGGGCTATAGATACGACCAAGAATCCAATAAGGTATCTATCCATATATTGATAACAGATAAGGCTGTCACCAACGGGGCGGCGGCTGGTCACTAAATATCCGCCGTGATATACAGCGAGCGCTGCGATGTCTACACTGGTTGCGAAATTAGAGCGGACCGAACGCACGCGCACCGCCCGCGCGTGCCCGATCCGTGCGTGAATACTACGGATAAATTCGATTTTCGATTTCGAATTTGGAATGCCATGTTCTAACAACAAAGGTTATTAATTTGTAATTTTTTAGTAGAAATGTGATAGTGGAAAAACCATCTGAAAATAATACAGAACATACATATATAATAATACATAATAATGAGGAGCAGAATCTTAAGTGCGTGGGTACCGGCACTGCGCCTGCGCAACCTAGTGAGCATGGGCTAGTCTTTCATGCATGGTATGACAGCTTTTGTTGGCATTTTCATGGATAAATCTAAGTCCAGCAGTGGGCTAATGCCGGCTGTTATCAGAAAGTAGTAAGAAAGGTTAAATGTTATACTTTTACTGTTATTTGTTCACTTGTACTTAAACCACTTACAGGTAATTAATGTTTTTTTTGTTTCGGTAATTAAAACCAAGATAAAGCAATTTATAACTGAAGGAAAGGATTGGGGTCAAGTTACATGGACCTTTCACCTTGCATTACGATAAGTTGATTTAAACGTCCTGTTACATTGTCAATGTTAAGTATTGATTGGCTAAATACTTTTGTAATGAATAGTTAACATTTAAATTTTACCTCCTTTTGTTCAATATATCATAAAAATTTCTTTAAATTTTTTTTTATTATAGTGGAAAATATTGCTACAAATTACAGTCCTGAGCCACCCGCATTCATCGACTTCTCACAACAATATGTGCGAACTATGTGACCGAGGCCTTGCTTCCTCAGTTTGCTGATCCTTAAAGCTGTAGCCTAGTTCTGCTGCGGATATCATACAGATTATATATATCACACAGAGGAACACTGAGGCATAACCTAACATATCCTGCTGAGCAACTTAGTTTTCCCATACCGCCTACGGTTAAAGAGCGCGTCTCGGTTTCGTAAGACATCACTGGCAACTTGGACTAAACAACAACACTGTTTAAAATTCAGGCTTAAAAAGAGAGGTCTTCTTTTTCGTTTGGCGGTTTGTGTAAAGTTCGCGAATAACGCAATGAGTGTGATATATGATTCATAAGCTCAGCAGACTATGCAGTGTGAATAAAGTGTAGACTCTCACTTTCACTCACAAAAGAGAGGTCTCTTCTAAAACTAACTGAATCAATAATTGTTATTTACTATATCTCCGTCAGAGAAACATTATGAGGAAACGGTGGTAGATTTAAAAAGAAAATAAGAATTGGCAATCAAAACGTCGGGAATATAAAAACAAAATTAAACGCGATAAAATCCGAAAATAATAGTTTCATTTCAAATGTGTAGTGTTCGCGTAAATACAACAAAACATTATTGACAATCGAAATTATCTTTCCTACTGTGACGAATAAAAAAAAATTATTCATTCTTGTCCTATGATTATTACATTGTTCAGCTCCGCAACAGATTTGAGAAGTAATGATAGAAGAAGTAAGTCGATAATATAAGATAAATGTAATGAAAGCTTGCTTACGTAATTTTCAAAAATTCATTACGTCGTATATTATTCTTGGCTTATTCTGCGCTTTCCCTCCCTTCTCATGTTCAGTTGCTCCCGAAGCGACAGACTAGGCCTGATATTGATATACGTTAATTAACGTAAGGTAATTAACTGAATGACCAAAAGGGTGTGAATTATTAATTACGTAGTTTAAAATTTGTGTTTTAGGCTTAGGCAAATTAGGCTTAAAATCTGTTTTGAAAATAAAATTTCTGTTGTTTTTTCATTCATTCATTACGCAATGGTTATAAATTCTAAATAAATTAAGTGTTTATTCTGACTACAGTCAGCCTACTGGCCAATCCTTGCGGCTGTCGATCTCATACACGACAAATATGCATCTTTGCATATAATACGAGAATAAGTATCGGACACGTTATGTTCTAGTACAATGTTTGTCTAGTCACAAGTCCGCTGCTGAACATAGGCTTGCCTCAACTGTATAGTTCTGAATAGCCACACCTCTCCATATATACGATATCTTATAACGTAATGTTATATATTTAACAAAAAGAATATGTTTTCTTTCATTTAGTTCGGGATTATTAGCGAAAGCCTGACTCACACTTGGCTGGTTTTTATTATTTATTGTTTTACGGTGTATACTTAGTAATAGAACCCTATTACTAATTTAATAGATATAATTTCTGTACATACTTTTTCCTCAATTTTAATTTCATGTACAACATCAGCCTGTACGTATTATATAAATCAACTGGACATCTTAAGAATGTTCAATAAATATTGTGCCTTTAATGTAAAAGTTCATATGAATGAAAATTCATGATAAAAGTTATAGAAGCCTTTGACGTTAGTTTTACTGTAGTCATTTTGTTTGGAAAAATAAATATTTTAACAAGAGCAGACAAGACTAAAGAAAGAGAAGGTGTGTTTCTGTATCTACAGTAAATTATTTAAAATTCCATCTCAGTAACCGCTATTCACTTAAAGCTTGATACTATGTCTATAAATAATTCAAAGTTAGTTCTAATTTAGGTCTCTCGGTACGGAATTCGGTAATTCGCATCGTCATTGTTTGTTGTCCGACACGAACTTCGTGTCTATGTCGCCTTTGCTGGCAAGTCGAGGGCAAACCTAATGTCAAATGAAAGTTTATTGTAACATAGATAATAAACAATTAAACACGCCCTAAATAAATTAAACGTACATTCAAACAAAATCGTAACAATTAAACCTTTTTATGCATGTATTTGATGAAATATATCACACGGTGACAGCTAAATGCCAGTGTACGAGTTCAGAGTTCGAGGGTGATTATTTCGTGTATCTGAATTTGCATTGAACTCTCATTTTCATATAATAATTGCCGTTTAACTTATACCGTGTTGCGATAATAAAAATTCTATTGTTATGACACGATTAGAGTTATGCTTTAGATTGGGTATATGAAAACAGACCATAGTGTGCTCATATTTAGCAATAAGACCTGTGCAGGTAACATTTTTATTATTTTCCTTTTGTAATGTGGATAACAAGCGAGTACAAAGTCCAGTATTCGTAACATGAAATTAAAGTGAGCCCCGACCGCTGGGCTACCACGGCTTCACTGTAGCTGCCTAACCCCATGGGTTAATTAACATCATAACCGCACTTTATCATAACATTTTCAACAGTATGTTCATGGTTTTTGTTAAAACTTCTCTTCCTCTTGCCAAATGGCAGATGATTTATTTTGTTATTTTTCTTTATCGCTTTATCATATTAACTAAACTTACTTTGGTATCATTTGATAACAATGAAAACGTTAAAGCTTGAAAAATTGAAAAATTGTGGAAAAGGTTTCTTACGATTGTCTTAATTTCTCTACAATTCTGAAACAATGCGTCAGTCTATTGAATATTGACATTTATTGCATAATGAATCATTCTGCTTATTCCTGCTGACTTGCTTACCCCATAACAGGTAATAAATGCTAAAATAGATATTAATTATAACGAAGATATTTAATGCCGCCAGTAATGTTCATTTGTAACCTCTCATTACCCTATACCATTACCGTACTTCGACATAAGGTACGACGCTTAACGCTAAAGATAAATGACCATGTGCACAAATTAAACACCCACCGCATTGATCGATCGGCCTCTTCATTTTTGTACCGGACACGCTTATTAATCATACCGTCGGTAATCTTGTGAAATTTATTACCTCTAAGCGAATCTGCCCGTAGATTTATCAACAAAATGTGTGGGCTCAGACTAAGTTCACATAGTTTTCAAATAGTACTAGAAGCGAAAAATTACCTAATTTTAACATTTAGGTATATTGGAAGTTCTTACGAATATACAACACTTAACTGAAATTACGAATTGAATTCAATGAGCATAACAGTTTTTCTCATTTTTAGTCAAAGGTTAATGTTTTACTTATATTATTTTATATTAATTTGAAAACCTTATAAGCAGTAGCTTTGTGGCAGGTAGCTCATAAACTTTTTTTTTCTTTCAGTCTATGTCAAAATGCGAGCGAAATTACTAACTCGCAAATGAAATCGGCTTACAAGTTCATCAAACGTTCGGAAACAATAATAATTAGCAAAATCCTTTGAATAACTCCGTATGCTATTTAAGAACCAAAATTTAAGTAAACCACTAATCGCCTCTGCAAGAGCTAAACGTGTGAGATGGTTAATATTCTCACTGTATCATATTTTCAAGGCAACTCTAACCCCTTCATTCACACGGGAAGAGAGTGGCCGACTTTCTATCACCACCATCACCATTACATTTATACTTATATGTATATATATACACTCACGACCGCATAGGTTTCCAATAATTTGGTGATTAGAGGTCTACATTTATTTCAGCCGTTTCAACTCACTTTGCTTTTTTTTTTATGGGAAAGGCGGCAAACGAGCAAGCGGTTCACCTGATGGTAAGTGGTTACCGTCGCCCATGTACATCCGCAACACCAGAGCTGCCGCAGGTGCGTTGCCGGCCTTGAAGGGTATTAGGGAGATGGGAGGGAGTTTGAGGAGGGGACGGGAAGGGGATGTGGGCCTCCGGTTACCTCACTCACCGAACGAAACACAGAAGCACATGATGCCTCTACTTCACGCCGGTATTCTGCGAGGCTGTGGTACCAATCCGGTCGAGCCGGCCCATTCGAGCAGCAGCAAAAGCCACCGCTTGGCTCTACCACGTTTAACGTTATTTGAGATTATATGAAAAAAAGTGATAAATGGCGAGCAGATCCCCATCTTAGTTTTCAGGGTTACGTTAAAAGTTTTGTATACATTCCATAAAACTCCTTTGTGCGATGCCTCCTTATCTGTCGTCAGTCGTCATATTAGTCGGCCATTGTGACTTTATTACGACATGAGAGACTATTTAATATTAATTTAATATACAGTTGCGTGTGTGAGATTAGTATAAATGATGAATTATTGTATTAATAAATGTGATATTATCATACTTTAAACGTATAATGGCTATACAACGTACATACGTTAGTAAAGCAGTTACAACAATAATGCCCATTCGATATAATAAAAAAATGTAAAAGAGGGTATTATATAGTAATAGTAATGATTTGATTTGCCAAAACTGTTTGGTTTACTTATTAGTGAATATGATTAACGAAAGGTGTTTATGTTTGACAAATTGTATTAAAATAAATGGAGCAATTTATTGTGTAAAATTATATTTGAAACAACCATAGTTGTAAGTAATTGTATTGACTAAGACTTTGTATTTAGCATTTTTATTTTACTAAGTCGGTACTTGGTACTTTAAATATGGGTTCCCCAGTGAGGGGCGAGAGAGTAGTTTCTGAGCCATCGAGGTGTAAACAACCAACAAGGTAATGTGTTATTTCTGATATTATTGTAACATTGTTAATTATCAATAGATGACCATTTGTGAAGCCTCTCTAGGATATCTCATTTTATCTCTTAATCCTTTGAATATTTACGGGTATATAGTTTAGACAATGATGTTACCTAGCTTCATAATAATTGAACAATAATTTAAATCTTTCCAAGCAGTACAAATTTCTAGAATCTAACTGTATATTAATTTTATATAATAATTAGGATACTATACCTAAATATTGTAAATTACTAATGGAACTAATTAAACTTTCCTAAAACCCCGTGTTTTAAGATGATAAGATAGGAGAAAGGTTCTGTGCGTATTTTAAAAGAAATGTGCACACAGCCAACCTGTTATTTTGAAATACGTGCCGATACGAATAAACCTTCGTCCAGTAGGGAATTGAATTTTTAGAAGAGAATTAAAACTGATCACGTTGTCAGCAGATGATTTCATTTTGTATTAGTTTGTATTTCTGCTCGTCAGCGTTATAATATTTTACCTCATTCATTACAAATTAGTGAAATCGGCAACGGAATATTGTAAGAGTTTCAAGCAATTTTCGGTATCGGTCAAATTTAATGATGTATGCCGTGAAACTATATTTTTGTTAGTTCATTTAACCTTAAATCTAACATCAGAAGTGGGATTCGCTTATGCCTATTCTAATGCACTTGCTTACAAGTTTCAGAATGAATCTTGCTGTTATTGAGGACCTCCTCAAGATAATTCGCGAGGCGGTTGCTGCTAAACCTCGCTCCGACGATGACGTAGCATTACCGGTTTCTGACCCAACCAGGAGTGACTGCAGCGCAGGAGGTTGGTGTGATAACATTGTAAGCTATCTAAAGCTGTATTGTAACAAACAAAAGGATAAGTTGTTGCGCAACACTAATATAAGATTTACGAATAGGTGAAAGAATTAGTATGTGGCATGTATTACCGTTGTAAATCTTAGAATGCCATCTTTAACAGTAGCGTTAAAATCACTTCAGAATTTCTTTCACTATCCAATTCATGTATAAAACCTAAAAAAAAAGGCCCTTAGAGCAAAGCATATCATATAATATGTCCTTCTCAATGAAATAGAAAATGTTTCATATATTGTAAATTACTAATGGAACTAATTAAACTTTCCTAAAACCCCGTGTTTTAAGATGATAAGATAGGAGAAAGGTTCTGTGCGTATTTTAAAAGAAATGTGCACACAGCCAACCTGTTATTTTGAAATACGTGCCGATACGAATAAACCTTCGTCCAGTAGGGAATTGAATTTTTAGAAGAGAATTAAAACTGATCACGTTGTCAGCAGATGATTTCATTTTGTATTAGTTTGTATTTCTGCTCGTCAGCGTTATAATATTTTACCTCATTCATTACAAATTAGTGAAATCGGCAACGGAATATTGTAAGAGTTTCAAGCAATTTTCGGTATCGGTCAAATTTAATGATGTATGCCGTGAAACTATATTTTTGTTAGTTCATTTAACCTTAAATCTAACATCAGAAGTGGGATTCGCTTATGCCTATTCTAATGCACTTGCTTACAAGTTTCAGAATGAATCTTGCTGTTATTGAGGACCTCCTCAAGATAATTCGCGAGGCGGTTGCTGCTAAACCTCGCTCCGACGATGACGTAGCATTACCGGTTTCTGACCCAACCAGGAGTGACTGCAGCGCAGGAGGTTGGTGTGATAACATTGTAAGCTATCTAAAGCTGTATTGTAACAAACAAAAGGATAAGTTGTTGCGCAACACTAATATAAGATTTACGAATAGGTGAAAGAATTAGTATGTGGCATGTATTACCGTTGTAAATCTTAGAATGCCATCTTTAACAGTAGCGTTAAAATCACTTCAGAATTTCTTTCACTATCCAATTCATGTATAAAACCTAAAAAAAAAGGCCCTTAGAGCAAAGCATATCATATAATATGTCCTTCTCAATGAAATAGAAAATGTTTCATATATTGTAAATTACTAATGGAACTAATTAAACTTTCCTAAAAACCCCGTGTTTTAAGATGATAAGATAGGAGAAAGGTTCTGTGCGTATTTTAAAAGAAATGTGCACACAGCCAACCTGTTATTTTGAAATACGTGCCGATACGAATAAACCTTCGTCCAGTAGGGAATTGAATTTTTTAGAAGAGAATTAAAACTGATCACGTTGTCAGCAGATGATTTCATTTTGTATTAGTTTGTATTTCTGCTCGTCAGCGTTATAATATTTTACCTCATTCATTACAAATTAGTGAAATCGGCAACGGAATATTGTAAGAGTTTCAAGCAATTTTCGGTATCGGTCAAATTTAATGATGTATGCCGTGAAACTATATTTTTTTGTTGTAAAAAATAGGGATTTTTTTTTATGTTATTTGGTAGTAATGCTGTCCAAAACCTTAATATTGATATAAATAAAGATATTAATGCTAGTAAAATAATTCATAAAACTAAGAGTAAAATTAAAATTACGGAATTAAGAGCCAAAGTTATTAATATCACAAGAACGTCTTGTAATTATTTATGATTATAACAAGCCTATGATTAAAACTTAATAGTATCCTAACAAATTATGTCATACAGGATATTCTCGTGAGATACTTATAATACACCAGTGTATTGTTGCAAGAGATTATTAAAATTTAAGTTACCAATATCAAGATAATATTACTTATATATCGCTGGTCGTACATTTATTTGGTGCTTGTCTATCCCACCGGCAGCAGTGGATGGGGCAATGCATGTCTATGTAAATTGTAAGTTTAAATTACCATTAATTTGATGTTAAAATGTAAACGTTTTTTTTAGAGTTAATTTATGTTATTATAATTTTGTTTAAGTTTATTAATTGTTAACTGAAATGTATTAATTATTTATGATTATAACAAGCCTATGATTAAAACTTAATAGTATCCTAACAAATTATGTCATACAGGATATTCTCGTGAGATACTTATAATACACCAGTGTATTGTTGCAAGAGATTATTAAAATTTAAGTTACCAATATCAAGATAATATTACTTATATATCGCTGGTCGTACATTTATTTGGTGCTTGTCTATCCCACCGGCAGCAGTGGATGGGGCAATGCATGTCTATGTAAATTGTAAGTTTAAATTACCATTAATTTGATGTTAAAATGTAAACGTTTTTTTTAGAGTTAATTTATGTTATTATAATTTTGTTTAAGTTTATTAATTGTTAACTGAAATGTATTAATTATTTATGATTATAACAAGCCTATGATTAAAACTTAATAGTATCCTAACAAATTATGTCATACAGGATATTCTCGTGAGATACTTATAATACACCAGTGTATTGTTGCAAGAGATTATTAAAATTTAAGTTACCAATATCAAGATAATATTACTTATATATCACAGGAAGGAGTTCGGCCAAGCGAAACTAAAGTCTATGCATTAGTACATTCACCTATACCGCGCACCATTAAACAAGTACGCCAATTCATGGGTCTTGCCAGCTATTTTCGCAAATTCATACCGAATTTTGCTACACGTACAGCTTGCATTACTTATTTGACAAAGAAAAACCAGAAATGGGTTTGGGGACCGGAACAGGATGCAGCAAGAAAGTACGCTATTGATCATCTTGTATCCTTACAATTATTGATTCAAATCTATATACAACTATACAACGATGCTAGTTCATTAGTTTATGGCGCTTTTAATGCAAAAATTCGCAAATGACCATGAAAGTTAATGCTTATCACAGTAAAAGAAGTTCACCCGCCGAATCAAAATATAGTTCTTAAGAATTGAATCTTTGGCTATTTATAGTGCCTTAAAATATTTTAGAGTTAATCTTCTGGAGATTAAGTACATAATTTATACTAACTGTAATGCGATCAAAGCTACAATTAATTAAAAGGATGGACACCATTGGTGGACAATTTGGAATTATGTATAAAAGAGACTACTACAAATTTAGCACTATATGATTGCTGGGGGCAGTCCTAGGAGTGATGGTCTAGTGGAGCGTTGTGTATCTATAGTAACTGATATGCTCAATATGATTTGCAAAGATTTGTCAGATTGACCGAGCGAATTATGTTCGAGTCCAGCAATCGACAAATACAATGGTTAATAAGTCTAATGGATTTTTACCACTTCGATTATCGATAGGTATCGACTCTAATATACCGTCAGTACAAGCCCGTTTAGATGAAGTACTTAGCGACAACACTGTAGAAAACACTATTAACATACAAGCTGACCGTGAAACGGCGGAACAACGCTTGAAATTAGTTGCCGAAAAATTTAAAACACGCTTTGACTCCACGCGACGTAACAATATAACCTTTGCTGTAGGTGACCTAGTCTATTTTAACCAGGATCATCGACGGAATGACAAGTTAAAACAAAAATTTAAGGGTCCTTATGAAATCTCTTCTCTCCTTTCTAACGATCGCTATGCTCTAAGAGGTATTGGTAACCTAAGAAATATCGTTGTCGCTAAAGAAAAATTAAAATATTGGCCAGGTTGAGGAAGATGCCCTGACATGTCCTTCATTATAATGTAAATTGTAAGTTTAAATTACCATTAATTTGATGTTAAAATGTAAACGTTTTTTTTTAGAGTTAATTTATGTTATTATAATTTTGTTTAAGTTTATTAATTGTTAACTGAAATGTATTAATTATTTATGATTATAACAAGCCTATGATTAAAACTTAATAGTATCCTAACAAATTATGTCATACGGGATATTCTCGTGAGATACTTATAATACACCAGTGTATTGTTGCAAGAGATTATTAAAATTTAAGTTACCAATATCAAGATAATATTACTTATATATCGCTGGTCGTACATTTATTTGGTGCTTGTCTATCCCACCGGCAGCGAGTGGATGGGGCAATGCATGTCTATGTAAATTGTACTTATATATCGCTGGTCGTACATTTATTTGGTGCTTGTCTATCCCACCGGCAGCGAGTGGATGGGGCAATGCATGTCTATGTAAATTGTACTTATATATCGCTGGTCGTACATTTATTTGGTGCTTGTCTATCCCACCGGCAGCGAGTGGATGGGGCAATGCATGTCTATGTAAATTGTACTTATATTTCGCTGATCGTACATTTATTTGGTGCTTGTCTATCCCACCGGCAGCGAGTGGATGGGGCAATGCATGTCTATGTAAATTGTACTTATATATCGCTGGTCGTACATTTATTTGGTGCTTGTCTATCCCACCGGCAGCGAGTGGATGGGGCAATGCATGTCTATGTAAATTGTACTTATATTTCGCTGATCGTACATTTATTTGGTGCTTGTCTATCCACCGGCAGCAGTGGATGGGGCAATGCATGTCTATGTAAATTGTACTTATATTTCGCTGTTCGTACATTTATTTGGTGCTTGTCTATCCCACCGGCAGCGAGTGGATGGGGCAATGCATGTCTATGTAAATTGTACTTATATAACTTTGGTTTTCCATTTATTTGGCGCTTGTCCGCTTATCCAGTGGACAGCTGGTGGACAAAGCACGAGTTAGTTGGCTTACAATCATGACCATCAATGATATCATCGTTAATCTATGTCCACTACACAAACTATCGACTACATATTTCATTATGAATTTCTCATTAGTTTAATTTTGTTTTTATTTCACTTGTGTGTACTTCGAGGACGAAGTACTTGTCAGTCTGGCCGTGTGAGATTAGTATAAATGATGAATTATTGTATTAATAAATGTGATATTATCATACTTTAAACGTATAATGGCTATACAACGTACATACGTTAGTAAAGCAGTTACAACAATAATGCCCATTCGATATAATAAAAAAATGTAAAAGAGGGTATTATATAGTAATAGTAATGATTTGATTTGCCAAAACTGTTTGGTTTACTTATTAGTGAATATGATTAACGAAAGGTGTTTATGTTTGACAAATTGTATTAAAATAAATGGAGCAATTTATTGTGTAAAATTATATTTGAAACAACCATAGTTGTAAGTAATTGTATTGACTAAGACTTTGTATTTAGCATTTTTATTTTACTAAGTCGGTACTTGGTACTTTAAATATGGGTTCCCCAGTGAGGGGCGAGAGAGTAGTTTCTGAGCCATCGAGGTGTAAACAACCAACAAGGTAATGTGTTATTTCTGATATTATTGTAACATTGTTAATTATCAATAGATGACCATTTGTGAAGCCTCTCTAGGATATCTCATTTTATCTCTTAATCCTTTGAATATTTACGGGTATATAGTTTAGACAATGATGTTACCTAGCTTCATAATAATTGAACAATAATTTAAATCTTTCCAAGCAGTACAAATTTCTAGAATCTAACTGTATATTAATTTTATATAATAATTAGGATACTATACCTAAATATTGTAAATTCATGTTAAATCCTAATGAATCATATTAATTGTATAAAGAGGTGTTGTTATAAAGGAGTGGTAGTGAATTGTTAATAATTAAGGTGTAATAGTTTTCTCAAAAGAGAGGGTACCTACGGAGTTTCTTTCGCCTGTTTCTTCTCCGTTAGAAGAACCTCGTTACGAAACGGTGGTAGAATTATATAATTAAATAAAGTATTATTTAAACTACTTCTGTACTTTCTTATTTCCTACCTAATTTTGATAATCGATTACTTTTAATTACTGTTATAGTAAGTTCTACGTTTAAGTTCAAATATTTAAAAACAAGTATATTTATATTTTTGTTAGTTCATTTAACCTTAAATCTAACACGTGCAAAAATATAACACATTCAACATACATCGTAGAGAAAGTAAACGAAAAAAGAATAAAACAAAACTAGAAGAAGCCTTAAATCTTCAACAAGACATTAACTAAATTATGAATGTTAAAATTTTTCTTTATCCTGTTGGCTGTTTATTGTAATATGGGATGTTTTGTCTTAGAGCCACACTGCAGCCAGTTAGTAACTTGCTGGCTTTTCCCAGCGCGTTTTTTTGACTCGCTACAAATTCTGTATGTGGTCAAGAAAACGCGCTGTACTATTTTTTTGGTGTACCGTGTTCTGTACTATTTTTTTCCAAATGCATACCTAAGCTAATAACTTGCAAGCCGATAAAAGAAGGTACTGAAACCCTGCGTGGTGGTGAGAGATCTATGGTTTACAAGTTCAAATAACTAAGTAGCAACTCAGTAAGTGATCATATATTCTATTGATGTATTACAAGAAGATTAATCTAAAATGTTTTGAAAACTAAATTTATGGTTAAAATTCTACTTTTTAACTGATCACCTGACAGGCAAGAAATCTTTTACAAAATTGCCTAATTGCCTAGTAACAAAAATCCTCCCGTCTCTCACATCTCTATTACTTACTATCTGCTTGTGTTAACGTGGTAGAGCCAAGCGGCTGCTCGAATGGGCCGGGTCGACCTCGCAGGCATCTTGTGCCTCTGTATTTCGTTCGGTGAGTGAGGTAACCAAGGCCCACTCCCCCTCCCCATTCCTCCTCATTCCCATCTCCCAAATACCCTTAAAGGTCAGCAACGCATCTGAAGTACCTCTGGTGATGGAGATGTGCGTAGGCGACGGTAATCACTTACCATCAGGTGAACCGCTTGCTTGCCGCCTTTCCCATAAAAAAAAGCTGAATTAGGATTATGTTATCAATAAATGTTTCAATACTAAATTAATATTTTTAGTACTAATAAGTGTACAAAACTTCTAAATATGTTTCTACAAAATCACTTCTAGTAACAAACTATATCTCAGACAACATAATAGAGATGACGGACCGTCAATTAGCTTATGTGAAATAATTATGCGGAATAGGCACAAAATCTATACGTCCGGCTTTCTAATATAATTTAGAGCATTAACAAGGCGACGGAAGACGGTTTGATAAACCGTGCTTATACGGATCAGTTGCGCGAGCTCGCGTGATCTAGTGGTCCTGATGTCCGTCTACAGAAGCGAAACGAGCGTTCGGCTAACGCGGAAATGACCAGTCGGGTGAACGTCATCGCGACGAGGGATACAATGAATAAATTACAATTTACGCGTTGTCGAGAGTTGAGTACGCAATCTTCTTAGAAGAATATTTTGTAATGTAAGAGCTTGTTTAACTTGTTTTTAAAATAATAGTTAATTGTAAGGTTGTTTTAGATATCTATGAGAAACTCGTAAATTGGTAGACCCTGTAGGAAAAAATCTATCAGATTGCATGCGACGGCGGATGGAGGACAGACTTATGGCGAAAAATCTATTTAAATGTAAAAGTAATAGTAAAGTACCTATAGTGAACCTGTAAATGCCCAAAACTGAACAAAGGCGACTTTATCAAATATCTGAGAGAGTTTCGGAACCTGGAAGGGTCCGCACGCTGCTCCAATGTCAATTGGCGGACCTCACATATCCTCGAAATAATGTTTTATTTATTATTCCTCAGACACGCAGGTTTCCTCTCGATGTTTTCTTTTACCACCGAGCACACGGTAAATTCAACATTTAAAATTGCCATTAACAATTTTATCGATGCCGGAATCGGAGATCTATCTCGAACCAGGTGGATAAGCGTGTAGCTGAGGCACGGTAGTTCGCGAGCCCTGGGTTTAGTTCTCGCAAGGGTCAAGTATTTGGTTGGATTACAAATAATTGTAATAGATCTTGGTGTTGGTCCGTGCGCATTTTACATATGTAAACTGCATCCGCAACACAAGAGAAAAGAATGAATTTAAAGAACCACTTAGGGGATCGAACTTGAGGTCTCCTGATTCGGAGACTAATCCCCTTACAACTCGACTGTCGTAACCTTCTAAAGAGTGGGTCTTTTGTACGCCAGACTCCTCTCGAAGAAGTGATAAGAAGTATGTGACCGTAGTAGGTCACTTCAGAATCATTTACTTTTTAACAACTTTTGCAATTCTACTGAGATAATTATAACCTGCCTGGTCGTTTAATCGCCTATGAATACTAAAGTAATGCATAACTTAATAATAAAAGATATACTCCGTTCTAAGTGTATGCTTTCGTGTGCTCAGAAGACAACATTTAAAAGCACTTAATAATGTTCTATATTCCTCTATCCTACTTTCAATAAATCTACCGTCTTGTTTCTGGTAGCGTATCCATGTTGCATCAGGCCGCAATAAAGTAACTTGTACATCGCCGCTGGCCGTGGTGGTCTACATGAGTACTTGAATACACACATAAATATTTAAAATAATAACTACTAAGATATCTACAGACTAGACCATTATTTGCAGCAACTTTTTTAATGCAGTTTTAACTATATTACATTATTAACTATTATTATTATACAGTATTACCTATTTATAAAGTGTGGTGGTGGCATAATAAAGTCTTCCTCTTTCTTCCGACAAATAAAGAAAAAGCCTTGAAAGTCACTTAGTGTCAGATAGGTGACGAATTAACCATCCCGTAAAATGCTATACCGAAAATACACAGACCTATGTCGGGCAGAAGCGCTAAATTTACAAATCGTTTGGTACTGTGATTGCCATTCCATCTGCCAGGCGTGGCGTTTATGGAAAATTCTCTATCGGAGACGATAACTAGAAATATTTTTTTTTATTGTGATCGCTGACATCCAAAACTCAATCTAAAAGATTGTTTTAAAATATTTTTCTGTGATGATTTATTGATTTTAAAAAGTATTCTTCAACTAATACAAACAAATTCAATGAACAATAAAGCACAAAATCAGTCATAGGTTTCTGACTAATATTAAATATTTAAGATAAAGGTACAGATAGGTGCTATAATTCCATTGTTGATCGTGTATCCCGTTCCCATAATAGTGGATCTGGTAGCATCCGATATGGAGCGAGCCATCTGATAGCCATAGATCGCCAACGGTTGCAGTCGCAATGTTATCACAACCGTTATCTGTGTTAGCTTTCTTCTTAAATGTATAAATTCATGTTATAAGCTGTTTCACGTTGAAATATCTGCTTTGAAATTCACGCTTTATTTATTTCGTATCGAATCAAGTAGCGTACGCCATAACTTGAGATAGATGTAACAAGAGAATATTGTGTGGCCATATTCAGAACCACTTGTAAACTTTTAAGATAATTTAACCGTTTTAATTTTCATTAATTTAAAAATACTCTACTATGGTTTTATTATTTTCTATAAGTATTTTTGTTAGGAGGATTCCACGCCGCAGCATTAATAAACGCCGCACAAATGGGTCAGCGCGACTGTTATATTCTGGATTCTCTCACAGAATATCAGCGTGAAAGAACATCTTAATAATGCATATGAGCCATGCATAATTGAACTGTAGATTAATTTACTGGCTAAGCATCTTTGGTTTAATCACTGGCTTTACATCTCAGCCCTCAGGGGTGATGCACGTGACTATAGGCCGAAATAACCACTTACTGTCATGTAGATTGTGTGCTTGTTTGTTACTCTTAAGTTAAGCAATCGCATCGCTTTGCAGCCTGCCTCTCTTTAGTTGTAGAATTTCCCTGCTGTTATAATATCATCACTATTCCGTCAGGTTAGATATAGGTGGTTGAACCACAGTACGGTTTCTAATTCACTACGCTCTGCCAGGGTAGTGAATCACGATAATATAAGATCTTTTTACTGACAACGCTACCTCGAACCACTTCAGTTTCTATGGGTGATCAAGTAAAAATAATAAGAGTGACCATCAGGTAAGTGTGTTACTTTCTTATCCTTTGTGAAATATATATTACCGCCTCGCTTAACGGATGTTGTTGTCACTGCACTAGGCTTTACAGCCAACAGCGAGGCCTTGCGCTTTTAAGAAAAGGCCTGGAAGAGAAAATTTGGTGTAGATGATGATGAAGAAGAAGAAATACAAATATTTAGAATAGATTGAAACTGACATTTACTTATTTGAGGCCTTTTTTAAGTTCTTCTTCACTGTCTTTTTATTTACCATCTAAAGCTGGTATGAATCTCAAGGAAAGTTGCCATGAGCATAGTTTTATACATTTAAGTTTATTTGCACTATTTGTCCTAAACATAAAGATACTATGACGAGGAAGAAGAAGAAACATTTTTCACAAAGGAAAATTCACAGAAGCGATGCCTCGGCCAATAGACTACATTGTTACAAGTAAATGTAATTTTAAATAAAATAAACTCAAAACCCCCATTCAAAACCACAGTAGATAGCTCACATAAATCCATATCGCAGTGATAGCACTGATATCACATAGTTTTTTTTGTCCAAGAGCCCGACCCGACTTTGTACATACAGATCAATTTCTCACGAAACCATGTTAATTTTCATATGTGAGTCAATCTGGAAACATGTATCTACTTGTAGCTCTGTAATTTTTTTTCCAAATTGATCCAGTTTTAACATTGCGATTACTTTTTTCTACAAAATAAGACACAACGTAATTACAATATAAGATAAAATCTGTTATGATAGCTATAATTTCTCAATACTCATACTATGACAATACATTCAATATACTCGTATAGCGCAGTAGAACTAACCGCTGCTTAAGGATCTACAATACATTTAAGTCAGCAGGGTACACAGACGTAAGGTGAGGGATTTATCAAAGCCGGGAGCCGTGAGGAGTTTCCGCGTTATTTATGTGAGCACAGACAAACAGATGTGCGCCGCAGGACGTCCCCGTTGAATGCCCACGCGCCGACACGGCAGAGGTTTAAGAGAATTTTGATTTACTTAGCTACTTACAGCGTATTGTGTAAAAGGATTTCGTTCCTGAGATTACTTTCGCTTTTAATTACGTAATAATTTATAGTTTGTATGATTGTTATAATTATATTAATAACATCGTTTTTATTTTATAAAGAACTTTCTTTCCACACATCTTCTGACCACAATTAGTTTTATTTTATTAAAAATTAAAGAAACTAAAAAAACCTACTCTAACTGGTAATCATCATCAGCAATATTAATAAAACTGCGATTTATTCTGTAGTAGATTTAATAACACCCAACAATAAGGATTTGGAACAAAAATATAATATTTTCCTCAAGCGAAATTGCACCATGAACTGGTTGCCTCAAAGTATTCTTTAAAACAAAGGTTGCATTTCTTTGCTATAACCAACTCATATCAATTGTAAGACCGTGTGTCTCTGATAATGTACGAGTATAATAATATATTGGTTATAAGTTGTCTTTTTGCATCTTTTAGGAGACTAAATGATATGCATGTAATACATAAATTAATCGGCCGCTTACTTGAGCATTAATTTTAAACTTCCTTAAGGTAAATAAATCGTAGTACGTTACTGAACATTTTCACACAACACCCCGCTTTATTTATTGCGCTCGTTACAAGAACTGCGTGAATACTGCAAATGGTCACCTTTGCGCGAATAAGCAATTACGTGGTACGCACCTTTGTCCCAGGAAGAGACATCTGTCGCATTCCTCCGAACTAGGAAGAACTCTCAACAATACCATAAAGTACTCTTCTATACATAAGGATCTTTAGACATGATATATCGTGATACTTATTGCAAGTGTTATTAAGCAGGTAAATGTATTATAAATTAACGTGCCGATTGTGTTTTGGTTTAGGTGCAAAGTTGTACCTGTAAGAAGAACATAATTGTAGAAATCTAATGGTTTGTACAAATTTATTCCATTTTTGTAATTTCTTATAAAAATTGATCGTCATTCGAAATTAGTTTTTGTCGAAAATAACGATGACAATATAATTTACAGGATGCTCCTTTACTTTACTTTCAGATGGAACATATTTTTTTAAAATAACCTTGTTAACACAGAGTGAAATGTGCCGAACCCAAATCCTAAAGACTAGTCATAGTGAGCAGTATCCTGCCCAGTGTGATAAGAATCTTCCATCCATGGCTTTTGTCGACGCCTACATGTAATGGCCTTTGTCCAGCAGTGGATTTACAAAAGCTGAGAACTTTTCTACTTAGAAAGACGATGTAACGGGAATAGAGCGTACGTGAGAGATGTCTGAAACTATGATAGGCCACCCTTTAGACGAATGTGATAATTATGGCGAATCGAAACCTATGTCTTGCAGTAGACCCATGAATCAGTCAGTCAACGATTATCATGATTGAGTCATAATGATGAATAAACAAAAATTATTATGTATTTAGAGTTTTGGAAGTTAAGAACAATGAATAATGAATAATTAAAGAAATAATTTAGCTTGCTAAAAACTATTCTACTTTTATATGAGTTACGCTTATCAAAAGTTTTAAGTTCTAAACAACTGAATTCTGAATTCACATAAATTCATGACATTTTCTCGCTAACCATACATCTGCAAGAAGACGAATGCACGCGAAGTACGTTTGTTAAAAGACACGGGAAACCTCGAAGGCGAATAAGGTGCTTCCCGGCCATTTGCTGGCAACCTCTATTGAGATGTTACATCGGGCTTGGTCCCACTGACATGCGTACAGTCTGAGCACACCTTTTGTAGCTTGAGTCATGTAACCACGCAGTGTTTGAATAGAATGTTAGTGATGTTCACTTTAAACAAAGCTCGGCCACAGACGTCTGGGGTGTGTAGGAATAATAATAGCTTCCGATCCTATCGCCGGTAAATGTTAAGTACGTACGCAACTTCGACAATAAATTATTTCAGTAAAGTGGGCATTGCATAAATGGAGGATATGGCAACGTTAATATTGCAACACCCTCGATCCTTATGTTCAGAATATTCGTTTAAATAGATATGAAGATGACAATTTTCTTGTAAATGGCATGGAAATAGAGTTTTTAAGAGAGAGTATTTAGCTTCGGGAGCTTGATGGTGATTTCAATCACGACGATATCTTCATAAGGCAGACTTGATGACCTATTCAAGTACGAGGTTGCGTTTTACTTTTGAAATATTTTAACGACTTTTTTGGGACATATTATTCTGTTTACCCCTCTGGAGGTATAGGTGTAAGTGTTTATTAGGTTAGAATAAAAGGAGTGCTTTTGCGAAGGTAAGAAAGTTCAGGGGTAATTTCAAGGGACGATAACGAGAACTTTGACAACCGAAAACCTTTGTATGTTGCCTAAACATTGGCATTGAGTATATTCAAGAGGCAGACTCGGTCCGGGAATTTTAGACAAATTATGATCCAGTCAAATGGCGAATCGATCGAAGCAAGCCCAGTGGACCGCCATCCTAATGTTATCGATCATCATGTGAATAATACCTACATTTACATTTAGTCTTTCATAATAGCTTTTTTATTGTGACGGGGGCAAACGAGTAAGCGGCTCACCTGATGGTAAGTGATGATATTTTAGGGATAGGACGAATGATGGGCAGAGGGGTAGGGGAAGCCGGCCCATTTGTCAAAGAAGTCCATTGCCGTCACCGTTGACATTGTCGTTTATAATTATAAGTGCTTAATTATCTACATTCTAGATGGTGATGATGGAGAAAACATCACGTGGAAAGCTACATATCTGAGTTATTTCTCACAAAACAGTTTACGGACATTCCAGCCAGCGTTGAAAAACCTGGCTCGTAAAACCTTCTTAAAAATGTATGTAGACTTTATTCCAGCAACAAATAACCCTCGACATAAGTGTGTAATTCGCATGCGTATTCTAGCGCGTTAGGACTAATAGCAGACAAGTTCAAAATGGCACATAATTTATAACACTGATACAATTATGTGACAAAATTACAATATTATATATTATGAAAACATTAAAATATTATTAGCACTTATTGACATATCGTGCATTTTATGTACGGGCTACTATTCACTTGCTAACAATCTTATGATGAATAGTTAAGCAATTTTCTCATGGTACGATACACTCATAATGAGTGTATATATGTACCATAAACGAACACTAAAATATTACATGTGACTGTCCGTAAACACTATGATATGTCACACATTTCCCACGTGTTAATAAAGTGTGCGCCACATAATTACTTATTGACTCCTAGTAATTTTTTTTTTTTTTATTGTAGAACCTAACCCATTGTGATTATTGTTGCACTGATCGTGTATTGTTTTATTGTAATCCTCTTTTTTGATTAATACATGGGGTCAGGACGCTCGAATACCGGTACCGGTATCACTAAAATTAACAAGAGCCATTTACATACTGAATTTAGCACATGCTCGGCGGTAAAGGATTTAGGAAAGTACTATGAGGTGGAAATAATGGTTGGAAAGAAATACGCTGCTTTTCATAACGTCTACCTGTATACCTGTAGCTGTAACTACAAAGGAAACATGAAAAAACCAGTATGTCTACGAAAAGTAAGTGACTTCCGCCAAAACATTGAGAGAAGAGTTTGCGACCGTTTTAGATTGCTACTTCTCTTTTTTTATATATTCCCACAACTTAACTATAAAATTTGAAAGAAATACTTCTACTAGTCATGAGAGGCAAAGTAGGGAAAAGCCTAGAAAATCTAATGACAATCTCCGGGAGTAAACCCAGTGACGAGGCACGTCTGTTGTACCTGCCGGAGGCGCGAAAATTGTGTTGCAGAATCCCGTGCCAAATGTAGATCCGTAAAATCTGCATACTCCTGGGAGACAAGGAACAAAATAATTTAGGTGCCTTTTTTCAGAAATTTTTCATTGTTATTAAAATAAATAAAAAAAAATATTATAACTCATTGATACATGTAATAAAGAGCATGTGACTGTTTCTCTTCACGGATAATAAATAGTATATAGTAATATATAGTATGTAACTTGATTAATGTTACACAAGACTATAAAAAAATCAAAGACGCTTTATTCTTTAATTTTTTTTATTGAAACGCCCTAATATTGTTGAAAACCGCCACAAAAAAATTAAATATAATTATTATTGAATTCATAATATTGTGTGCACATGTAAAAAGGTGTGTGAGTGAGGTCGCAATTTTTTATTAGTTATACGGTAAATTGTTTACTTACTATTGTTTACTACCGACATTTATTAACATTATTTTGTATGCACTTAACCAATACTCGGTTTGCTTATTGTTTTATGTCTCGCACGTGATTTTTAATCTTTAGACAAATAATATAGACCTTAAGTCTATATCTAATTAAAGGAAAGTTCCTTTTGTTTTTAAATAACCACTGCTGGACATAGTTGCATAGTTAGTTAGTAAACTCAAATCTATAACTTCCAGACCTGCACGAATAAAAATAGACAAGCGCGTGACTCAGTTTGAATTCTGAACAAAAACTAATTTTGTTGACCCGAGACGTTACAACAACGTTACAAGCACCTACAAAATATCAAACAAGGCGATTATATTAGACATGTCAGAAGTGTAACTAAGGCCTTGACATACCGAGACAATCCGAAACGCGTGTCAAATCATGATCCTAATCTCCATACAGTCACCTTTCACACCGATGGCACATCAAAACACATCCTTGCGTTGCATCATCGCCTCGATATAATATCGTCAATCAAACACTACAACAGGCATACAATAATATGCAGATTTCATTTAAATTCTAGTGAGATTGTTAAGCTCACCCACGCCTTAGTTTCACATCCAAAAATCGCCTTTGAACACGTTACTTTTCCTCTGGAATCCCATCAACTCCACAGAGTTCTAAGGTCGACAATTGCATTGAGGTATTCAAACGAGTAAAGAGACACTAGGCGCGAGCACTGAAATACATTCATTATTTTGCATACAAAGAGTTATAAATATTTCTTATAGCTGAGTAGTTCTATCCTCAACGCTTTAAATGCCCGGGCGGATGACACGCATCTATACATCCGAGGATATTTTATGCGTCAATATGTAAATATATGTTAAACAAAGCCATCTCGTTATGGAATATGTAATTTCTGAAGATAAGTTATAATGAATTATCATTCAACGGTAGCTGTATGGTAGTGGTTTGACTGGAAAAAAATATTTAAATATCTTATTTGACAAGTTTTATTTTAGTTATGTTCGGGAGCGAATTCCGAAACACGCTACACACTTATCGTTTACATTCCAAAAATAAATTAGTCTACGTTACTCGGGCAACATGTAAGTAACAATTTAAAATAGTGTAAAACAGTAAAATACTTATTAGAAAATCGTATAGAAATACAGGATTATTTTGGCAAATTTTGGACTCATTGGAATTTTATTTTATTAAAATGACTAATAAGTTTGTTTAACTATAGTAAAAATTAAATATATTTAGTATTATAAATTAAAAGGTTGAATAATTAAATGACTAATACATAAAAGATATGGTAACTTATCACGTAAAATATGTAAGGTAGCTTAGTGATAAAAGTTATTTTATGTAAACTAATCGGGTAAGTGATAATATTAGATATTTTGTCGCGATTGTTATTTTCTGCGCCGTGTGAGGTCAAAAGTTCTTCTCTAGCGCCTCCGAAGGATACACCAGGAAACTATAACGGGACACTGCCCCTTTCAATGGTATCATGTCGTTGTCTATGAATATCATAATTTAAGTTCACACATCTAGCCGACCCCGTTCGGGGAAGCCCGGCTACCCTACCTGCGAGCAGGTGGTGGGGTGGGGTGTTCAGATTTTTTATAACGACAGCAGGTATTGTGACTGTTGTCGCTACTGGTCCTTGATTCTTCTGTGGTGACTCTACTACCACTATTACAGGAGCTTTCGAAAACGTTTTCTTTTTTATTTATCCGCCTTTTTTTTCATATGTTTCTGAGTACATGTAAATAAAACTAATGGAAATTATAGTCAAAATAGAAACCTAATACACGCTTTTACCATTTCACCAGTTCCTCGTAATCAGGTCAATTAACGAGTGCAAAGATAAATCTCATGTGCTCAAACTCGATTTGTTTACTTGTAGCCATTCAAGGGTTGCGGTACCCACCAACCAGCTCCATCATCAAACAAACCTTCCTCATGAAATGTTCTAAATGGTAGTGAAATCGACAAACGCGTATTACGATTTTAGAACATACATAGGAACCTCCACCCCTTTGATCTTTCCTTGATTTGTACATCATTATCATATCGTAATATTAGTACAGTTTGTCGTTCAGTGACAATCATTTATTATATAATTTAATAACCACATGTAACCTTGGTTGACGCTTTTTTAACTACAGTATTACATTTTTTTTTTTCAATTAGAAATCCTTAATCAAGAAAGACAACATGGCACGATAACGGACAAGACGTATTCGCATCTATATAATTGATATGAAAATAGGTTGGGGCCGGGCGGAACACTTGCTCGATTTGACAGGTGATAGCAGCTCGGCACGTGAAATATCGCCGCACGGCAGCGCTGCGATACGGCGTCGCGCAGCTGGTGAATACGAGAGTACGACTCGCCACGGGTCTAGTAATTTACATGCCACAATGCTAGAGATCGATAGTCTAAGCTCCTTTTTCAAATTGTTAAATTTAAGGAAACACAAAGATAAGGTCATAAATTATCACAATCACCGTAGAGTTCATAAAACGTTCTTAAAAAAAAATATGGAAAAATCAAAAGCTCACGCCTGAATGAATTATTAACATTACTCTCATGTTAATAATTCATTTAAAAATTGTAATAATTTACAAAATAAGAAAAAAATATATTGTCGATCAATAAACGAATCTACTGACATCTTGGATATTCACTGGAAACCATTGACGACTTCATTGTTACTATTGTTTACTCCCATGGCACAAACCTACAAACCGCATTATCACTTCAAATAAATAATATATATTTAAAAATAGAATTGTTATAAACTTCAAATCATGTAATTATTATAAACAAACTAGAAGGATTAAAGTAGTGATATTCAAAACGTAGAAGAAAGTTTCTTCGTACTGAATACTGAAGATTATGGAAAAAAATTGGCACATAGTCAGACCAATAGACAAAAATCAAATTTTTTCCCTGGTTGTTTTTTATTTTAATGTAAAGTAATGTTTTATAAAAACAGCAGGTTATAATACTATGTTTTAATTGAAAACTATCAAAAATTAACATTGCAATTATGTAAATACATACATGCAATGTAAAATTCGTAGAAGCGATTTAACTTGGATAAATAACGTGACCTTGAAAAGTCGATAATAATGCACTTTCGCATTATAAGACTTACAAGTTTATAAATGCCTATTTACAAGTAACATACGCCCTATTAAAATGAGAGGTAGCCTGTATCCGTAATTGGACATACAATGTTGAAATTTATAAGATATGTGATTAATTTGAAGATGTCTGAAAAATGTTATTTCGCTTGCAAAAACGACGAATGAAACGACGTGTCAAATAACTTTTTTCTCTCATCTTCGAAATAACGAATTTCCCCAAAGTAGAGCCTGATTCTATTAACTACCTCCGATTGTTGTAAACTACGCAATAAAAAAAATCCGTACTATCTTTTCTAATATTATAAATGCGGAAGTATCTCTTTTTGTCAATCTGTTATATTTTCAATTCTGGTATACAGATACCTTGGAGCCTGATGAAGGACATAGGCTACTTTTATTGAACTACATGAAAGTTGCTTTTTCATCAAGATGCGAGGCTTCTTGAGAGCTTCTTTTACTTGTCTTAGTGTTCTTCAATTGCACATTTCTGTGTCTTCCGACAGCGAATCGGGAGAGCAATCGCATTAATTGATTCACTCACTTAAGCTTCATGGATTGATTTAGGGAATGTCCTGCGTCAACGGTACTTGATATTCGCTAATAATTCGCGACAGGATACCAGCGGGAATTTTTATTTCACGCGATAGGAGTTTTTGTTTCCTTATAGGATCTCAATGAATGATCTATTTGACAGCGTTCACAGCCGACCTGGTCCTAACAGCACGGGGTCGCTCCGATCGTTTATGGTCTTCGACAGAGCAATCGTTAGTGTAGCTGTCGATAGTGTGATACACAAACTTACGGCTGATAACTTTTGAAGTTTTAAAAATTACTGACAGCTTCATACCCACTGTAATTCTGTTACAGTGATTGCTTGATTTGCTGATTACATTGAAGATTAAAATAATTACTTTTTATATTTTCCAATATTTATGGTTAATACACATATCTAGTTATATACTTTCATTCGGGTGTCTTTATTAGTCTTTTAATAAAGCACTGCTGGATGTAGGTCACTTCTAATACGAGTATTTGACATTTAATAATTTTATTTATTTAATTAATATTGGCGATTAGGAGAAATTCTTCCATTGGGTGAGATTTACCTCCATCACTAACCGGCGAACACTATCAGTGGACTATTTAGAGGTTGTGGACCTAGAAAAAATATCGAATGTTTGTCACATTTGATCCATTTTAGTATTGTAATTAAAAAAAAATAAAAGGCTTAATTATGTTCAGACTTTTCTACTAAATGACTTGGGTATGTTGTGTTCTGTCCAACATATATTGATCACCGAATTTACCACTTTTCTAGGATCCATAGTTTCAATTCGAATGTTCCAATAGTGACATTTTGTGAATACAATTTTGGTTGGGCGTAGTACCGCTGTCTACGTATCTACTAGTTAGTATCTAATGCATGCAGTATTAGGTAATGGTAGGTAAGGTAAAATCCCGCGCACAAGTTATCACAAGATATATTTTCAAATGCACTTTCTAGCATCAATCGGTTGCTAGAGCCACGTCGATCCGCTACCAGGTTACACTGTGGGAAAATGAAGGTCAAATCTCATGGCATGCTCCAGGGCCAAACCGGGCGGAAGGTTCGCCACCCGCCAAGTTATTTCTCCCCGGAAAGACCTCTAGTCGGTTATGGAAAGCTCCTTTGGCGACCCTGCACTGTTCCAAATATTAATTCACAATTTCTGCCTGTGTTGACAAAAGACAGGCGTTAGTTATTTTAAGTGTTTATGTATGGCGAAATAAATACATTAATTACGTCTATGAGTTTAATTTTAGAACCATTATATTCCTTTCGTACACTAAAATCATTCCCTTAATAAACAATTATGTACAGAGTGAAAAATGAACAAATATTCAGACGTGGCTCCAGACAATGAAACGTGACAATTTAAAATTCAAATTGAGCCCAACGTACCTGAATGAATATAATTGCGTCGCCCGGACTCGAACGGCCGATTAGTGGCGATGTCGCATTCGCGTGTAGGACGAACAGTCTTTCACCACTAACAAACCCTATATTACTCAATTACATCACTATGTCAATACGTATGTGTGGGTAATTTAAAGCGGCAGCGGTAACTTGAAATTTGCATTCAGTGAGTTTGAGCCTACAAACGATTGAGTTGGCTTAGGATGCAGTTTCAATAAGCTCTTTTGTGTTCTAATTACTCAACAAGATGTAGGAGCTATTTATGGATTATTAATTATATGCAACCATTGAATTCATACTTGACTTGGTCTATCCGACCGGTTATTAACTTAGACAGCTCATATTAGGCAATGAGTGTTTGACCATAATTGAATCTATGTGTTTCCTTTTAAATTCAAATCATTGTATGCGTATATTTCAAAAATGGTCTTAAAAATATATGTAAGGCAATTTTCGCAACAAATCCATTAAATAGATTCTATGTACTGTGACAGAGTTACAAGACGATCGTACAAGTTTTGTGCTCTACAAAACTGCACAAACCTTTTTAGAACCTAAGGCCTGCTTTGTAGCGGAACTGGTCGGACCGGCAGCGACTCTAAATTAGAAGCACACGCTGCTTTTAGATTTCCCCCTTTCTTATGTTTCGCCGACCTGTACAATTTGTATCGCAACAAGGGGCATTTTCGCAATGTTTCAATTGAATGGACCACTTAGTTAGATAAAGTTGAATTTATTGTTTTGTTAACGTTGTCTTTCGATGTTTCGTTTTGCTGTTGATGTGTAGATCATTGCACTATTTACTTTTCCAACAGAATATTTGTGAGATTAATTCCTAACTACATTATTGAAGTGAAATTTCATTCTTTCATCCCAGTAGTAGAGTAACCTAGCACGTTTAGAAATTAAAGCATCACAAAAAGTGTAACGATTGGAGGGTAATAGACAGAGAAGACTACGAAATGACAAGAATAATATCGAATGATTTTTTCTTCTACTTGCTTTCTACTCCGTGCTTCATGCTTCTCTCTCAGCCGAGTTTCATTAAAGAGACTTCGTTTTAAATTTCGTGACGCATAAAATAACTTAAAACCTAAGTTATTTATTTTCCATTACGCTACAAATAAAGCTAGTATATAGTATCGCTAAGTACACTTAACGTCGGATATTAATCGGAAGCTACAATTTGAATAAACGTATAATAACAAATGATGATATTATTCGATTTTTTTTTAATATGGCAAGTTTATTTTAGTATGAATACTTCTATTAATTTTCACTGTCATCTGGTTGCCACGTCTTCGTTTGTTAACCACCCAGCTGTAACTTTCGCAAGTGGTGTGAGCTTTTGGAGAAAAAGCTAAAGGCTATATACAGTAGTGGTCAACTAAAAAGTGACACAAGTAGACAATTAGTTTGTTCTTTCTCGATTACTATTTACTAACATACACTGCACTGCAGTTTTATATAATAAAACCGAATAATATGTATTTCATTAGACAAATAATGGGTCTTGAACAAAAAGTTTGCCTACAGTTCTGTCCGTCAGAAATAAAGCTTAAAATTTTGGATTCCATTTTACACTAGATCGTAATTGTAATAGACAATTTACATAAGTAGTATAATCTTGAAGAAAATCTTACTAATATTTAGAACAAATAACATCTAATATTTAGAACAATGAACTATTTAGAAAAATAAGTGTCATAAATTACTTCAAATATGGTGACAAATCCAAATGCACTTAAGAGGTATTATGACTCATACACATGAGTTATTTGTTACTACAACCGCAACATAACTACTTCGTTTAGACAGAGCTCTACTAGCACATGCAATTACTGCCTTCATTTAAAATGTCAACTCTAAAACCTTCAGTTTGATACATCTCAAGCATCGAACATATCAATATTAACTTATACATTTTAACTCAATACTGAGTTACCATTTTTTAGATGAAATTTCTGCATCATACAACTTATAGTGCGTTAGTGGACTACTAGTGCTTATTTCCAGTTGATATGCCTATGCAGGTAAAAAAGTAAAGTAAAGCCTGTAAGTGCCCACTGCTGGGTAAAGGCCTCCTTCTCAAATACTACTATCAGAGAGGGTTTAGGAGCCGGGAAGGGCCCGCCACGCTGCTCCAATGCGGGTTGGCGAGCTTCACATATCCTCGAAATAATATTTTTATTATTTCACAGACATGCAGGTTTCCTCACGATGTTTTCCTTCACCGTTGAGCACGTGGTAAATACGGCACTTAAAATTGTTAATAACAATTTTAGTGGTGCCGGCACCGGGGATCGAACCCAGGTCACTCGCGCTCTATGATACTAAAGTGAGCGCCCTGACCACTAGGCTACCACGGCTCTCCCTATGCAGGTAATTTACGGTTATGTCTGTACCATATATTTTTTGAATTTGCTACTCTCACTCCTATCTGTCACGCTAATTTATGCTAAAAAAAAAGTATACTAATGGCTTCCCACGGCATTACCCGCGTTGCCATATATATTGTCCAAAGAAAATAAAGATAAAACGTATTCTATCCCATTCCAAAGCATATTGATGACAGAGATGTAGCTCTCTCAAATGTCGTTTATATGCGCTCAATCCTTTAAGTGTGATTGAATGACAACCAAACTTTCACATTAATACATTCTGGAATCCTAAAAAATATTTTACAACATATCCGTACACACAGAAAATTTTATACAATACTGTAGAGGTAGATATCAAATAAGACTTATCCATATGATGGCAGTGGAGCAAGAAATCTTGTCGGCGTAAGTCAAAAGGTCGACTCTTTACGAGAAAAAAAAACCTTAAAAACTTAAAATGTACTAGCATCCGTCAAACGGGGGAACTATCGTCTTTAAAAAATGCCAGACCGAAAATATGTAGACAGACTCCAAACAGGTGGAAAAAAGTTTCATTTACAATATAGGGAAATGAAACGTGGTGCGTGATGGGGTCTTGCGTGTTGATCTCGAGGCTACACTAAACGTCGACTTTTATGTGGACGACACACTGGTGGTCGCTGGCGGGGACACCTTTGAGAAGACCGAGAAGCTCGCCGAGCTTAGGGCGGAAATCGTCGTCACTAAGGTCCACGTTATCCGACGCTAAAATCTACGGGTCCAGCGACGGATTGCTATCCGGGTCGTACGAGGAAACAGAACTTACTTTGCGTTGGTAAGTGTCCTGGCTGTGGAAATTGATTCCACCGTTGGTCATACTAGTGGACACAAATTCACGTTACCAATAAAATGAACCATCGCTTGGTTGTAAAAAATTACACAGTATGATTTTATATACGAATAACTTCTCACGGAATTGTTGTAAAATTTGTTTATGGTATAGCGGATAAGTTACCTGCTTAGGAGTGAAAAGGAAAAACCAAGTTTTGCTCAAGTGATATTTTCATGGAGATGTGGTTACGTTGTCAATGCTATATTTAAGTGAGTAATGCATATCAAACATCAATTTACCCATTTAGAATCGATTACATCCGTTCTCATTAGTCTTGACCGCATAAGCGTTGTGACATCTTCTACACGTTGCGCATAATTCCGGCGTACACATTAAAGAGATACGCGAGAGCCACTTAAAATATGTTGCATTTATCCCAAAAGAACGCTACGTAATGTTTATAATCATACCATATTAGAATTAGTGAGCTTATGTCCTTAAAATCGTAAAGTTTAATCACATTGGCAGATATATTAATAATATATTTATATTTAATTACAAAAAGAACAGATTCAATCATTTTCGCAAAAATTACACATAACAACTTTATATACATCTTACAATGCAATTACAATGCTGCTAACGCATAATAACTAAACTAAACATAATAATAACTAAAGATATTCTATTGTTGCAACGCGTCATGAGTTATGTGTATGTAAAACGATTACAAGGTGTATTTTTTTATAATTAATAACAACTCATATTATTTTAAATAGATTACACAAATAATGATTTATTGCATTTACGCGAACACTACGCGTTTAATTTTGTTTTTATATTCCCGACGTTTCGATTGCTTTACAGCAGCCGTGGTCACGCGATAAAGTCCGTAAAGAAAATTCTGTTGCGTCATTTTCATTTAGTTCTTCCTTTCCTTATCAGCCTGTGTAATTCTACTGCAAGATGAATTTGCGAGAACAAAAGCTGATATACCGAATATGGGAGATTTGGTCAAACTCAGCACGCTGGCGCGGCGAGTTGGCGAGTGCAGTGACGGTACCCTCGGACTTAACATGACGCTCCCCATCACTGGTCTCGTGGTCTGACATATTCGGACTGATTTTCCCCCACAAGTTGGTCGACAGAGACTCGTCCATACGTCAGCAGACTGCACCATATGACAGAGTAAGGATAGTAGTGGTAAATCGTATTTAGCTGATAGATACTTGAAAAATGAGACAGGTATACATCCAAAATTTGATGAGTATTTAAATATAAAAAATATTTATTCTACACATGGGGCGACCACAATACAAAAAATGTCCAAAAAAGCAGCCTTAATGTCAAGAGGCATTTTGTACCAGTATGCAATGAATAAATAAACAAACAGAAACATCATAATGCTTTGAGTCGTAGACATTTAGTTTTGGTTAGCCCAGATTAAAACACGACTCGATAAAATATAATATCCATCTGCGGTATGTTACGAGGCGGTGTAGTCTATAACAGATGCTTGATGACGAATAAGTCTTCCCAAGACGTCCGGAACGCTATGATGAAATCCACTTCCAAGAACACGTTCTATACCGTCGAGAATCTAGAGTGAAAAAAAATAAAGCCATCGACTTTATAGGCTCAGTTTTTTAAACCTCTAATTGCTATGCGTCCCAACCATATCTAGTTTATGATGGCTGACTAACTACCGCGAATACGGGTATTAACTACAATGTAATTAAGTAAACCACTGCACTAATTGATGATGTAGCCACTTGAGATGCGTCGTTTACATTTTTTATTATTTTTCCGCCGCCAAGAGGTGCAGAAAAAATGCTTCGGCTATCAATCGGTATTTACCTTGGCATTGTATTATCAATGCGAAACCTATAGCAGAAAATTCTTGATGACATTGATTCATAACAGCAATACTTGGGTCGATATCCATGTCATATCTACATATTATAACAAACGTTGTGATTACAAAATGTGTATAATTATAAAAAGATTTAAAAGTACAGGACAATATAAACAATTAAAGTTTCTTCTCTGTCTATGTCAACAGACACATCTTAACTTATTTCTTTCCTTTTTTCTTCTTTTCTTGTGTATAAGCCTACAGTTGAACATATGCCTTTCCATATAGGTGTCACCAAACCTGCAAAGCCATGAATAATTACCCTTACTCACCACACAGGGCCGGCGGGATGAACAGGATGTCGATGCCCTCGTACTGATATGGCTCCCTTTCACAGGCCTGTGGGATTTGGATTCTGCATTTTTGCCACCATTCGTTTCATCAGAGTCTTGTGTCGTTAACCATTAGAATCCACCGTGTTATTTCTCTATTTCTGTTTCTAAAATATGTAAATTTTTCGGTGACAAAAGCTACGAGTACGATAAAGTAAATGGACAATAGATGATTAAGAACTTTCCGTCAATATCTGTTCAGAGAGTTGAGAAATTTTAAACGTCTCTTTCGAAACATAGCAACGTAAGATAATAAACGCGAGCATGTGTACACATTATACGTAAACATAAAACTAACCCTAGGATAGGACGTGCTGATGCCATAAACGTTAAATGAGAAGTTATCGCTTGAAATGCTTACTAAAAAATTTCGATAATGCGCGTTCTTACTTCATAGGGAGATATCCACCCAGTTTGACGAGACAATTTTTTTCGCTCATTTCCATAGGGACACCTAAAATGCGACCGGTCGTATCCGTTACGGATACCTCTGAATTAATTAAAGTGCTTCATTACTTATTCCAATTAATCTATGTTGATGTTTGAATGTTTGCATCGATGCTACCTCGGTGATCGGTGCTAATTTACACTGCCCGCAATTATAATATTTTGTCTCATATTTCAGAAAAGTAATAATAGGTATCTTCAATCAAAATTAAATGCCGTATTGAGCATGCTGTATTTATGACGTGTTATAGGAGAGTTGGATGTTAAAGTATGACAATAAGTTCCTGAGTATCATTTATTCTGCGCAATTAGTGCATTAAGTATATTTTCTAATGAGGCTTTATCTTTTTTGTCCTGCAATGTTCAATAAAACCTTATATAAATTATAAATAACCCGAGAACTTAATTTCAAAGATACATACTTTTTAGATTTTAGCGTGTATCAGATAAGTTAAGGGTTACGAGGTGAAAGAACTCTTAAATTGTAAACTCACATGCGCGCGCTGCATCCTCCTACTATAGACAAGAGACTTGTGACTTACTTATAAGGATTTTTTTTTAGTTACAAACCGTTTTTTTAGGTACTATATCAGAAGATCTTCTAAAAACACTTTGTTTTAACTATAATTAAGATTTCATGGTTTTGTGTTTTTGTACCCTATGTGCATTACAAATACCATGTGTGTACAATGAATTGATTTTGTTCTCGCTACTAACCCGGCACATTGCTTAACATAGGCTAGGAGAATATGTGTCACTAATATCATACCAGCATTGCATCAGGACTCAATCACTCCTAGTCGATAGTAATAAAGCCATAAATCTTATTTCCTTTTATAACAAGACTTCTTTTAATCACCAATAACAATACAAGAGAAAAAAAGATATTTTCTATGACAAATAACATACGATTGCCGTTCCCGTTCCTTATGCAATGTGTCAAACTGTTAACGTGTCAACATTGTTAATTAAAATACAAGTCTCAATAAGGTTAATAACTTCATTACCAGATCGAGCCACCGATAATATTTATAATGATACGTCGAAGAAAAATCCAATCTAGGCAATGCTAATTTATCTTTGTTAGAAAAACCTATCAAAAGTACATACCGTAAGATTCCATAATTAAAAAATTATGATATATATATAAGATATAAGGTATAAGACATAATAAATTGCAAAAAGGTGTAAATAGACTTAAGCACTCTTTCGCTTTTCACTTTCTTCTTTTGTTCTTTAGTAGCCTAAGATCTCTCAACCCCTGGAATCCTAATCGGAGCCAGTATTTATGTAACACAAAGTTAGAGATTTTTTTGTCTGTTTGTGTAGTGTCTCTGATACTGCATCTAACCATTCATCCGATCTTAATCTCGTTTAATCGGGGAATGACAACACACGGAAATTTTTAGAAACTTTTGTGGCTTAACGGATAAGGGAAAGGTAAAGACTAGTGAGTGCCTCTGTGTTTGCGCGTACTGTAACATATCCTGCGTAGTTGACGATAGTATTTGGAAGTGATCGCCGTTGTCGAATACAGCCGTGAGGATATCAATAACCTTTGAAATACAAACAATAGATTGTATTTGCATTGATGCTGCGATCGTTCGCCTTCTTAGCGTGGCGATTACAGATCAATCATTGAAAATTAGGAGCAGCCCCCATGTCCATCAGTGGAGTTATACAGGTAGAATATGGATTACATAAAGACAAATATTCAGTCATCAAATCATGTATAAAATAACAATATTTAATCATAATAAAATATGTTTATAGTGATTTCTAGTATTTACCCGAACATTTAAAATGAAACTATTATTTACGAATTATATAGTTCTCCCGTGACCACGGGTGCTGTGAAATGCTCGATATATCGGGATCATAAAAACAAAATTAAACACGATAAAATCTGTCAATAATAGTTTTAATTTCAAAAATATGTATATACTATCTATGGTGTTTCGGTTCAGTGTATTCGGGTTCATTTTTGCTATGAGTCAGTAGCTTGAGCCCTGTGCGAGAGATTGACATTTGGAGAGAAAAACGTTGCTAAAGGGGATTCCCTTACACTCTTTGCCGTTTACTATTATTACATTAAACAATGTTCACTATCCTTAAAATTTTATTTATAGTACAAAAACTAAACCATTACTCATGTGTGGTTCCTATATTGTTAAAGCATACAAAAAAGATTTTTATTTTCACTCTGTCATGTGGCATTTGATAGTGCTAATTTGACTTTATAAATATTAATGTGTATTTGTTTATTGCAATTTTAATATCATGCAAAAATGTCAACCCATGTGACCGCACCTTATATGGATACTAAAAGCATGTTTTACTTCTGCAAATTAGTTCATAAATGACGCAAATGAAACAGATAAAAAGGCAGTCAAACTTGGGTAGTACTTAACCGAGATAGTTCCGTACCATTGCAATCATTGTTATCATAAAATTTTGGAAAACGAGAAAAAAGATGTTTCAGTTTTCAGGTTTTTATAGTGTGTGAGCCCTTTATATGTACATATATGTATTTAACGTAAGAAGATTCGAAAATTACTTATCATAGATCAACCATAACTACGGTATTGTGGAGTGGTTCATTCAATATAAAAATATTGTAAAGCATTTAGTCAAAAATTTCAAACATTTGCGAGTCCATTGACTTTATCATTTAATGTACTGATTGTATATGCATTTCAACTTGATATGTCAAGCTATTCTGGGAAAAAGCGATCGTGATGGATAGAACGACAAGCGTACAGATCAAGTGTAAAGGTTCGGGTTTTTTCTTACGAAACCCTAAAAAGCTTTTAAGTGTCTGTTTACAACCCGTTCTTAATGTAGACAAATAAAACACTTTCCCTCGGTCTCTCTGACCCCTTCACCTTTTTGTTTTAAGTCATGTTTTAAGTTAATATGCTTCATATCGAGTTATGTAATGCTATATATTTTTTAATTACTTTTAAAATGTATTATTAAGACTAGCAATGAATCAAATATTTCTTGTTTGTCACCTTCATAAATTTATCGAGGTTCCTGATCGTGACTCAACTGGGAAATAGTCGTTTTTATAACAAAACTGAGAAAACGTTAAACATTTAATTTTTATCATTGGACCACGTCAATGAATCATCCTATACCCTTTAAGTGGAACAAAACTTATTCACAATATAAACCGTATTTGTACATTTAATATGAGTGTGTGACATGTGATTGTCACACACCCATTTCACTTGATTCTTGCTTCTTTACCAAATACTACATATTTATCGGCCAATTTTTGGCTACTCAAATGCTATTTAATTATTTGACAAAAAAGTGACGCAAATTTAAATTGCCCAATTTAGTTATTACCGGTGAGTTGTATTTGTCATATTTTATATCTGTCAGTGAATTGCCGAGTGATGGCAGCGTGTGACAAGACTATGCCGCAATGAACATGAACTATATAGGGAATATTTCTAAAATCATATGACTACCTATAGATAACGGAATAATCATCTCAAAAAATACTGCACGGGCCCTTGATAGGCAGCAGTGTCTTAATGTTTGGTACTGCGAAAGGAAATAACTTTAAAAATTCGGATTATAAAATCAACTGTAAAAAAAATTCAATTGTTATGTGTGATTTCACCATTCTTATAAATCTCAGTCTGCCAATATTTGACGACTAACGAATCATTCAATTATAAGAGATTTAGATCAACAGATGCCATCAAATGAAGTTCCATACGGAACCCTTGAAAACTAAACGATACTAACAACAATAGTATACTCGTATCTATTGTTGTTGCCAACCCTCCAGATTTTGCCTGTGTAGTAATATCATAAACAGGCAAATTTTATTTGAAACGTCGTGCTCAAGTAGGAAAAAGTAAACTCAAGTTGTCATACCCATGTTGTCATGTATAAGATATAGATGTTGACGTAATAAGTGTAATGTGGCGTAATAAGTGTTACAGAAACTTTAATTTTTTCTACAAAACCGTGAATTCTGTGCATAAATATTTTCTTTACGAAAGATTTGCTCATAGGATTTGGTAGGTTTGAAATAGTGACTAAACAAAGAAATGATAAAGATATTCAGAATCGTATAAAACGAACAACCGAGTACAATGACAAGATCGAAACAGGCCCGCGTAGTGTACATAAGTTCGCGTGCCGCGCTTGCGACACTGCCCCGCCTAGCTAGTGATGGGCATGGTGTTAACCATTATCGATGTAATCCTATACATATTATAAAAGATAATGTTTGTTTGCTTTCTCTCGAACTCGATCATACTTGAGCTTAATTTAAAAAATGTGTTAATATATATATATATCTCATAGGCTAGCATACTATTTGAAATTATTTGCAGCACCTGATAAGGGTAATGTAGTTGGCAATGAATACCTTGACCTTTACCGACCGAGGTTTAAAAATTTAGTAGGAAACATTGTCGAAATATCTAGTAACAAAGGAGGTAAATGTAATTATCTGTATGCAATGAGAAATAAAATAAAATTTGATATGAAAAGCCGTAAGGTGTAAACGATCTTGAATTGCAATGAATAATTTTAGTCGTGCTTGCCCCGTATGCTTTGATTACTATAAAATGAACTCCTAATTAACACCATAGAGGAAGTAACTCGTTCATGGAACAAAGTATATATTTCTACAACAAAATTCCAAATGTGCAGTCTTCTTTGTTAAATAAAGACTATAGTGTTATTATAATATAAAGGAATACATAGATAATAATAACCGCTGGGAATGAATTGATCGCTCCCAACCCATTTGTAAAAAAAAATTACTATTAAAAGGTTTTGAAAAAAAAATTATATTATAAGAGGATTCGTTTCTTTCCGTCATAGGAAGTTCATTAAGAAATGGTGGTAGATTTTAAAAAAAAGTCGTTTGACAAATTAAATTTATGTTTCATATATATAGATAATAAAATTGATGAATAAATAGTTTGAGTTGATTTGATTTGATTTGGACTTCCTCTGGTTTATCACGACTTATTACTTATTATTCCTTGAGCAAATATTTGCATAAATTTTTATTTAAAAAAAACTACTAACTTAAATAATTTTAAAGCCCATCACTACTACGTCTTGTGATAGCACAATTGAATGTTTGTGTTCCGCAGCATTCGTAGCGCACGCGCCGCCAGACACACCAGTTCCATCGCGTTCTTCAGACAAAGGAAATAAAACACATTAGCTTTATAATTACCTCATATGGTTTTATTATGGGCCAGTATATTGAACACAAGAATCTGAAGGATTTGATTGGAATCTAGGATATATCTACTATTAGTAATACATTGTTCTAACTATGTTTCGATAACTTCCTATCACTTACAGTGATCGCAGGTTACTTTATACATGAGACCTTTTGGAGGATCCATGTCCGGTAAGGTCTGCAGCTTGGGTTGCAGTTTCTGCACTGTTTCACATTCCTTGAAAACTAAAAAAGAATATTTTTCATCATGCAGGTTTTTTCAACGAGTTTTTTTCCCAGTTTTTTTTTGTCGTAAATACATCACTTAATATTTAATTAACAATTCTTCCTGTTACTGTCCTGGGTTCGAATCGAATCGAAACCACGTGCTGTAGAAATTGAAAGCAAGCGCCCGGCCAAATGCTTCAAAAAGTAAGTTGTATAAGTGACAGAATATAAACGTCTCTGGACAGAGATCCTGAAAAACCACGATACGTAGTCTTAAAAAACGTAAAAGAGGAAGGAAACTATTTTAAAATTGCAATTAACATTCGATGGTTTAAATTTACTGACAAATTAATGAGTACTCAATGAGTGTTAACTCTATTTTACCAACGGTAAAAGAATATATTAGCCTTTAGATAATATGTACGGTCTGTTAATTTAATTGTGAATTGCGTCCTAAGCGACGCCGTTACCGGAGTATAATATCAGCATGCTCACGTTCTAATCAAATAAATCGTAAGTAAGAAATCATGAAATGCTGTTGGCGCTAAAACGTTTAATTGAAATAATTTACCTTCTATGTTTCGTGGTACGTTTTAGTTAGTTTACTTTGTATCTTGGTTAAAACTGGCACTGTCTCATTACGTGTATGATCCATAAACAACTGTAAATATTCTCAATCATATTAGCAATGTCTGTAGGTTTCGGTATAACGACTTTACCACAAGTTAATTAGTTAAAATAGTGTCCGGTTCGGATAACCCCAGGCTATTACGTCGAATACGCAGGACCAAGCGACGGACGTCAGTAAAGGCGTCAACTTGCTGTTTTTCTTCTTACCGATCCTTTTGGTAAATCCTCTTTAAATGTTCCACTACCTCGAATCGGTACTTTGGGAAATCCGGATATGCACAATCGTTATCTTTAGGAAATCAGAGTTATTTGTTGACTATTTACTGTAAAACTTTATCCTGTAGAAATCCCATTATTGACGTAAAACTCAATTTCCACAACACAAGGACAAAATTATTTTCGATTTTGTTACAATGATATTGCAGGTTTAAATAACCCATGTATAAAATTTTCAAAATAACATCACAACAAGGATAAATAACAATTTTTCCCTCGTTTTTATACAACAATTTCGCTTTTTATTATTTTTTCTTTAAAGAATATTCAGAAATATTTATTTAAACACAAAGGAATATTTACATGATACCAAAGACCGATTTTTAACCACTGTTTAGCTCAGAGATCACTAAGGCAATGCTAAATAGGTATGCTAACTAGGAATGCTTCTTGTTTTTTATTGAATTTTTAAAAGCCTTAACTGCTCTGATAACTAGATTTAACTTCATAGGGATCTATATATTATCGACTCTGCTATCGAAGTACAGAAAATAAAATGATCGATTTACAAATTCCATAATTTGTTTTTTCTCCTGAATTCGCTTTCTGGTACAGTAATCATTTTACAACCCAGCTACTCAAACTGAGGGCCTACTGTACAGAAATATGAAAAGGGTGCTACATACTTGTCCAATATTTATAAGTCATGAAAATCTACTAATATAAAAGTAGTTCGTACTTCAAAACAGAAGGCGCATAATATTAATTTATAAAGCCATACATATTTATAATTTACAATGATAAGATTATAAGATACTATATATCCGAGAAGCACATCCGCAATGTAATACGGATACGTCATGAACCATTTCAGTAAGTCAGTAATTAAAACGGATGTCGCTCTTAAATTATTATTATTCTTGATTTATTAGACTGCTAGTGGGCGGAGGCTAGTTGAGGTAATAAAATCTATAACTATTGAACTATTCGCCATTCCTTCGACTTATGTGCTTACAAATTATGGTAGACACGATGTGTCGAATCAAAAATAAAGTTCTTAAATAAATCATGTGTGTCAAAGGTTTTTCTGGTGCGTTAAATAAATCAAAATCCGTGTGGTCATTACGGAAAAGTTTTCTAAAGGAATTTCAACCTTATGTCTCGAAATATGAAATTTCTTTTGAATACTGGTCAAGAAGGTACGGACTGCGACCAGTTAATGACACCAAAGACGAATCAATTTCCTGGCATTTTGTCACATCGCGATCCCGATATTAAGATGCTTCGAGTTCCCGTTCTCATGGCTTCAATTGAAAAACTCTCGTCAGTTAAAAGTTAATGAAGTTCTTGACGACGGCGAACAGACAGAAAGGAGATTTATTACTACAGTAATGACCGATGGTCAAATGTAAAAAAATACACAAAATAACTGTCGCGATTGGATTTAATTGCACAAAACTGGTTGCGTACGAGTCACGTATTATAAAAGAAATGTGGAATTCAAGGCAGCAATTCATATCGTTGCTACTAACAAATTAAAAGAAATATGTCGATAAAACCTTCGCTTTGGGCTTACTTTATTCACATTTCAATTGATTCCGATGCAGCTAACATTGATTAGTGCCAGCAAATATTCAGACAATGTCGGGTATTGTCTGAATATTGGATGGCAGTAACTTTTACAGACAGAGACTTTTACAGCAAATACATGTGATATTACTTCTTTATATTAATAATAGCTTTAAGTCAAAGTTAAAGAAAAGTCTTATTTATCATCATCATCATCATCATCATCATCATTAGCCTTTCTAAGACCACTGTTGTACTTTCTTGGAAAGTGCAAGCTGCAGCTGTCATGTATTTCATGGAAGCTCACTACGCTGAACTTGATGGTTGGTGAGCGCAGTGCCGCCACTCTCACACTAGTGGTGCCTTACTTGATACGTGCTAGATTTGTGCTTCATTTTCGAATAATTTTCGGTCATATGTCGATTATCAAAGTTTTACATTACTCATTTTACTAGTCGAATGTTAATCTGGATCGAGTAGTGGGTTAATTTTTAGAGAGATTGCTATAAATATAGAAATCGATCCAGCGTCTTCTTTTTATAAAATTAACCTTATATTTTCATATCACACCAGTATTTTTTTTTTCATTTTGCATTTTTTGAAGCAACAGCAATGCAGTATTGAAATGCTATTAAAGGTCTTAAACATTGGAACGAGTACAAAATAAAGGAATATAACAAATATAAAGATTTTATGGTACTATTAACAAGTAAGATATTCACATAGAAGTGAATAAGTTTATGTTCTTTTAAGACCATATACATATTGTTCTTCAGGGACTCCTCTGAGTCCCTTGCTTTAATTTCATTGTACGCGAGAGCAGCACCAGGAATTAATTCCCCGGGAATTCCCGGTGCCATTGGTACTAAAATTGTTAAATACTATTTTTAGTTTCGTTCTTTTTTACCAAGTGCTTGATGGTAAAGAAAAACATCGTGGGGAACTGTGACTGTTCCCAGAACAAAAACCCTCTCATAAATGAGGACACTTTTTTCTCACAGTTTCACACTTGAAGGCTGCTAAATTACTTAACTTTAACCGGGCTATTTCAATTTTTAAGCAATTTATGTCTAACTTTAGTATTGGTGTGTAGTAGCAACGTACGAGAATTCACCGTCTTATTCCATAAGTGTTCTAAAAATCGATTATTGGAATCGATATAAAATCTGGTAGATGGAGGCTTAAGTATTTTAATTACAGACAGCGACCAGACGAATATATTTACTTATACTCGTAGTAGAATCGAGAATCTGCTTATAATATAATATATCTATTCGGTGAAGTTAGTGCTGTTAGGCGTTTTGTTACAGTTTCGACGGACTTTGCGTCGACCTCAAGGCCTAAAGTGGTGTGCTTCCACTCATATAAGGCAACATACATTATTTTCCTTTTCTAACAGCGTGTAAGTAGTTCACAACTGGTGAGCTAGTTCACAATATATAATCACCACGATTTGCCATCGCAGTATCAGAAACCTAAAACTATGTTTATTTATTTTCGGTGTATAATTTGTAAGACTGGTCTACTCTTATAACGTCCCAGGTATGAAACGGGTTTATAGATTTCTTACGCCTCCAACAAAGGGCTTTTAAAGATTTTGTTAGGATTTGCATCACATTCTTCATGTGAGGCTTAAAACCTTAATATTTATTATATTTTCTTTTCGTTACATTAATCGATCTGTCATATTAATAGATAATGGATTTATGCCCAGTACTTAATATTCAACGCAAACAGTCGTAAAATTTTAATATTACTATTAAAATCGAAACCATGCGAATATTTATCACCTGATTGCAGTAAGGTTTGCAATTATGCAACCTATAGTAAGATCAACAGTAAAAATCATATTTACCACAATAAATGGAATGGAAGCTGATGGTAGATAAAAGAGGTTCTGGTGACGGGCCAAAATTCAACATATGAGTAATAGGCTCATATGTTGAATTTTGAGGTAAATATCCTCGAATCCTTTAAACTGTTATAAAGTTTTGTAAAAAGTTACTAGTGGTTTATAATAATCCTACATACAAAACACGTGATGTGAAATAATTTGAAAATGTTAACTTTAAACTATTTTTCAAAAATCATACGCCGAAAAGCGTATAGCAAGCATATAGTAAGCATATAATTTTAAATGGGATCTATGTCTAGTTAATTTAATAAGGTCCACAGGATGACATTTGCAAAGAGGGCCTAATAAGACGCATTTCTCGTGCCGGGCGTATCCGCGATTGTGCAAACCGGGACGCTATGGCGCCTTGTATAGAGAAAGACACACAATAGCCACGATGTCAAGCTTTATTAAGACTAGGTTTACATGAAACGATCGAGAAAATAGGAAGTAATTTAGAACAAAACTTTTCAGAAACTTATTATTTTATTACAATGGTATTATAAAAACTATAAAAGGCACTCTTTGATAATTGCTAAACCTTCTTCAGACCCATAAATTTAGAATCTAATAAATTAGATATAATTTTAATATCAGCATTGTCAATGAATCAATTTTTGACAGTTTATTATACAGACTATTTTAAGCGAATGTTTCGCTTAAAAAAGTTTTGGTAATTACCAGTATGTAAATGTCCCACTGGGTAAAAGCCTCTCATAAATGAGGCGGAAAAGGTTTTGCCTCTCAAAATTGGAGGCGGAAAGGGTACGCCATGCTCCTTACTCAAAATATGTGATTTCTTCTCAGTCATGCAGATTTCTTCTCAATGTTTTACTTCACCGCAGGTCACGCGGTAGGTAAATTCAGCAATTATCATTAATACTTTTAGTAATGTCGGCACCGGCACTCGAATTCTGGTCTTTACTTTAACAAAGGTCTTTCCCTTAAGGAGATTTTCTCATAATCGGCACGTACGGCAAGCGGATTGGCGATCGCCTCCCACCTAGACGCTGCTGCTCGTTATCGGCCTGTTTTATTTTGGTCTGGTATCTTATGAGATGGTAATCCCGCCATCGCGATTTTTAAGGCTTTTCCCTTAGTCTCCCCTTAAAGAAAGCCACGGGAAGAAAGGGAGTGGGAGATTCTTACCCCGTTACCACACGGCACTTGTTCGCCTTAACACCTGTATTATTATCAGATGCATTTTAACGGGCTTCTTCCATCCACTTTTCACCTCTCTGGGAGGTAAAGCATGACGGTTAGGGAGCGTGTTTGCTCTCGAATCTACGGATCTGCTCATGACATCTTCAAGGTTTATTTTATTTGCTTGAATGTTATTCATTCATCGATCTTTAGATTGAATTTTAGCTAAACTAAGTCTGTTTAGATAAAATTTCTTTCAAATGATTTAAATTGCTTTTAAATGTCCCGTGCAGTTGTTTAAAGAATCCTAATTGCAGGCCTACCTTCTTCAAAAATTTGACTATGAATTACGAAATGGTACATACATTTATGATCCATGTAAACCCCTTAATTTTACTTCAGTGGGCAGTACAGCATGTGTCGTGATAGCCGCGCGAGATTCTCGCGGAACAAGACCTTATTCAGTTACTTCGCGCACGTACAGCACCGTTTCCCCCACCTACGCTATAGAGCACGATTCATTACGATTGAATGGCATTCAGTGCCGTTTTCTGTAAACATTCAGGTAAACTTAAATGGGTAAATAAATCTAACCTATTGAAATAACTTACCCAGTAAACTATGAGAGAGATAATTAAAGGAATGCAACGGGGAATATTATACTATATTTTTCTCCAAATGTCAACCTTTCCTGCACATTCCTGACAAACTAGGCACAGGCAACCGACATATGGCAGAATATAATAAAACATCTGAATTTGCCAAACGTAAATATCAGGGAATAGTGATATTGAATAACATAAATAGTGCAACAATTGGTACTGCGATCACCAAGCTGTCTGTCCAGAATGTAGTGAGTATGGTAACCCTAGTGTAAACCCAAAACCTTATGTTATCAATACCTATGTATGGATAAACCCAAACGATGAAATCAATGCCAATATGCTGATGCCTTTTTGGAGACGCTCGTTCAGGGGTGGGCTAATATTGACTAAAATACGATGTATTATTTTATGAAATATTTATGCCCTGAAAACAATAAAATTAGATATTTAAAAAAAGTATGGAATGGTAGGACTCTGGATACGTACTACAGTCGTCCATATTTCCGACGCAAATCAGCACTACCGTTGTGTTCCGGTTTCAAGAGTGTAGATAGCCAGTACTACAGGCATTCCATCTTAGTCCACAAATATGATAACGCATCTGTAACCTTCTTCGCTTGAAATTATTTGCAGGTGCCCATAGACTGCAGAAGCCACTTACGATCAGATGGAGTACAAGCTCGTTTGTCACTCTAATTTAAAAAAAAAGTTGAATAAAAATTACGTATTGGCGTATCATGTTACAGTTTTACGTCAATGGCATTAGATTTACACAAATTCGATTTTAAGCAATACTGCTTTCAAGCAATAATCTAATCATCAGACAATCTGACAGATTGTCCCGAATAAGCTCTGATGAAAAGCGGGTCGAAAGAACTAAAAGCTTCCAGGCTTCTGACCATCCTAGTATTAGGTATACGGTCGTGAGAGCTTATTTTGTATATTTATATACATTTTGTAATCGAACTAACTTCTTCCGCGTTAATCCGTATGTCGTAAGACTCGACTAATGAAAGTTCTGTATCCGGCAGTAGACGGTTGAGTCGAGTCTGTTAAGGACGTTTTTAATGATAGTTTTTATAGCAACTAAGATAATAATCTAAAATATTTTACCGTGTGGTGGCGACACAAGAATCAACAAAAGGAAAATCCTTGAACGACTCGTGGCGTCTGACAGATGGCGGACAATATTAAAAAGATGACAGACTGTAAATACACAGACTGTCGAGGAACAGCAGCGTCTGAGTTGCGAAATGTCTGGTACTGAAATCGCCTAACTGCTGGCCTAGCGTGACTATTACGTAAAATACGCCTATTGGAAGAGACCTTTGTGCAGCAATGGTTTTGTCCCCGATCGATAAAGATAGATTCTTAAATCTAACATAACATGCACACATATAATATACACACAATATTAGCTCAGTCTTGTTCTTGACTAAATTATCCTATAGGGTTCTTTCTAACTGTAATTTATAGCTTAAATAATAACGATAATTTTCTATTCGTGAAGGGCCGAATCAGGCGTTCATAAACCACAACTCTGATAATAATACCCAAAAGAGGTACAATCCGATTGTAGACAATGAGGTGTGTCATGAACTACACTTAATAGCCCACTTAATCCGCTATTGCTGGGTACAAAGGCAACACGCTGTGCCGGTACAGGCGACTGGCCGCTCGATAATGAGTGTTATTGCCTTATCTGCGTCCTTGTTTCGTCCTTGCTTTCACTGATAACGCCATTCGCCCATACTATCTCTTATATAATACCTGCCTACTTGATTGAAATCTTTTCTTAAAGGTCACGTATTTTGCTGACCAATGCAGTTGGTCTCGATTCTGGCAGTGGGCTTAATAATTACTCAACTGAGATGATTGCCGTATAACAGATTCGGTTCAAGGATAAGAAACATGTAGGATCGCTTTCTTTGAAACTTTTAAATGTCACTCGGTTTTGAGATTTATTGATTACACGGTTTCAAAAAAATGTCGATATTTGGATCACTTTTTTACATTCCGTTGAAACCTGATAATTAAATAAAATTTATAACTATCTTAGTCACAACATTTTTTTGCTATACAATTGTTTTCATTGCTCAATTAGTGACGACGTATAAAGAGCAGTAGATCCAGCGCTCCGTGATTTCGTTGTTAAGAACAGGTTGTTTCATTACCGTGGTCCACCGCAACAATTATTAGACTAATTGTTTTTTTTTTTTCGAAAACTCTAAATTAAGGCCGGCTATTGTATTTTTTTTTATTATAAATGAAAACTATAAAAAAGTAAATAATATATGAGTCAATATCATATTTAATTAAGCCAAATTACACACGGACGGACGGACACGTAGCTTCTGAACCTTAAATGAGGCCTATGTTAAGTAGTAGGCTGTAGACACAACAGTTTTGACGATAGTGACGAAGAATTGGCAACTACTTTACAAATTGACATCATACGTCACATTCACAACAATATATTACTATTCTATTATCACTACAACATTTTCTTCTCCAACCTCTTAATAGTTATTACATGTATTACTGTGCATCTTCACCGGTCTGGATCATTTAATATTTTTACAAAAGGTATCTTATAATTTTATTTTACAAATAATAATCTCTCCTAATAAGAGGTTTTTCCATTTATTTTCACTTTGATTAAAAAAAAACAGAACCTCTCTGTAATGTAATTTTCCTGTCATGAAAACTTTACGGGCAGAAATTGCTTATGGGCATACATCCCGACCCAGAACAATTATTTTTAGACCATACGAATTGTTTGGTAAATTATTGTTAAACGTTAAATTTAATTTATAGTATTTTTTTTGTTTAATTAAAATAAATTTTTCGAAAAATAAGCCGCCTTTGGTGCACCTAGCTAGCAAACAAACGAGGTTCAGACGACCGAATGTTGGCGGAATACCCAACCAAATTTGCCAAATTCCCGTCCGTCTGGAATATGGGTAGCAACTTCACTGAAAACCTTCCAGGAAATATACTGAATCTAAAATCATCAGCAGTGGACAAAATTATACCGAAGGACAAATGTCAGAGGTGCTTTACAAAATGTATTAGTTTAACTACTGGCTCATGGGCCATTTTAATGTTTGGAGCAGCAGCTGAGCGATTGCCTTTCGATTCGATTCTCGTACGAAACAAATATTTATATGGGCCATTAATAACTGTTCAGTATTCGTGTATGTAGAATTTCTGCCAGTGTTCACACCCACGATACAAAAGAAAAGTCAGATAGAGACAACATTAAAAGTTCTCATCAACAAAAATGAAAGCTTAAACACACAATTTTAATGCTAGTTTTTCAATAAGATGTACTCAAAGTGTGAGCTTAGTGTCAAATTTTTATTGTGGTTTGCTTCAATCTGGTATAACTTAGTGTTTTTAGATTTCTGTTGCACCTTAGTTACAGATTACTTTAATTAACATGTAATAAATAATTTTATCTAAGGGTGATATATATTATAAGGTAGTTATTTTATTGTTAAGTTATTTTATGCAATTTTAAGGTCAATTCAAGTTATAAAGGTTTTGAAGCTAATCTAAGACTGTGTAAGAGTCACCATATTCTAAAAATAATTAGTTTAGTGAAAATCAAACAAAGTAAATAAACTGTACTGTTTTAATTTATCAATTCATTACAATATTCTTAGATCGCAATTGAATTACAAAATTTAATGAAGAAGGTACAAGTGATATTCTTATACGCTTTTACTCCCGTGGCTCAAAAAAAACTATTATTAAACAAGTGCCTGAAAGTGATATGATGAAGAAACTCCGAAATGTTGAATGTATTGCGTAAAATTTACATAATACAACTGCCATTAAAATAGTTTAGATATATTGAAAAACTATACACGTATATTTCATTTACATTAAGTTATGTATTTGAGACTTGACAGAAGTAAAATTTGACAAAAGTTAAATATCGAAGTACATTCGGAGTTTATTTTACCTTAAGCTACATTTATCTAACAATTTAATAATATCTCATATTTTTATAGGAAAAAAATTCAATATCTAAACAATTTGAGCTCTTCTTTATCTAAACGCATGATATGCTCCGTGCAATTTAATTTTATTTACAGAATAACGTAAGTAACAAATTTAACAAAAATATTTTAAATTATACTTTAAGGTTATATTTTTAGAATAACATTTAAATTCACATTTTTGATGTGCCAAATTTTATATTAATTTTCATTTTATAGTATTTTAAACCAAATTTGTTAATAAAAAAAGACTTTGGTAGCATTTATGACTTAAAAAGAGAGATTGACAAGTTTTTATCCGATATTATTTCGATGTAATTACAATATTTTACAATAAACTAAATTCTATCCTATATCTATACTTTATCATAAACTTCTATACAAAACTCCACACTTGCAGGAAGTTAATTACAATTGTTTTTAAGTCACCCTTAAATCACGAATATATCTAGGAACGAATATTAAAGTCGGTTACTTCGTTACTACCGACATATGTCTCACCGTAAATTCTAATGGCTCTAATTTACTAGTGTTGTCATGATAAAATTTGAATACAATGTTAATGCCAACATTAATAAAAGTAATCAAGCACAAAGATACGCATAAGTCGCAACTTTAGTCTTGATATGAACACAAGACTTATTACACATCTCTTGCACATTAAATGACTAACGAGACATTATATTTAATAGGTCATAAAATTTATTTAATTAGCGAATTCATTCAAACGGCTGTGGCCAGAGCGGAGGCGGAGGCGGCAGCGAGTACACCAGCGGCTATGTGGAGATGGCAAGAGAGGGGCGGTGTGGCGGATGAGGGGGGTGAGGGGCATGCGGCGAAGTTGCTGGTGGTGTTCGGGCCCCTGGCGAACATGTTACCTTTCCCATAAAGGACCTAATGTCATCAAAATACGCATCTTCTCTTTCAGTATCTGCGGAACTCGGCGAATCTCCCCCTTCCGCTTCATGTTTCTTCAAATGCCTATCAAGATTCGTCTGCTGACCAAAACATCTATCGCATAAAGGACACCGGAATGGGCGTTCCTTGTTATGTATGTTTCGGACGTGTCGCTGCAAGTTTGACGAAATAGAGAAAGATCGCTCGCAATATTTGCATTTGTAGGGTTGTTCTCCTGTATGAGTCCTCAAATGACGAGTCAAGTTTGCACTCCTTGGAAATACCTTCCCACAAAACTTGCAAGCATAACGATCCCGGAGTTTTCCTGTCCCGGCACTCAATTCCCTAAATTTGGCATAAGCGCTTGGTTGTCTATCTGGGCCATCAGTACCGAGAAGTGGGGATAAAAAATTAAACGGACTCGGTACGTATGGAGAATGGGAGGAGTTCAGAAGCGCATCAGAGGCGGTATGAAAGGACGGAAATCGCGGGCGATACATAGCATCTAAAAGACTGTTGTTATGTTGGGGATGGACAGGCATCGGGAATGCTAGTGGCGTGGACAACATTTGCTGAGGTGAATCCTCTCGTTTCGGTTCTACTCCTTCTACATCAACGTCCGTTGTATCATTTTCAGGCGTTTTACTCTCTCGCTCGAGAGGACTTTCTGGTGGCGAATAAGACTTAATCGATGAATTACGAAAGGTTCGATCGTCATTGTCAATCTCAGAATCTTTGTCATTTTGTTTTTTTGAAACAGACAAATCTAATGGTTGATCTCCTTGGTCTTTTTTAGACTGCTCCTCTATTTCTGAATACGAAGAATGTTTTTCTACATTGTTGCTTAAGTTCTTAGATAAATCTTTAGCTGTAGATGGGGAAATTGATTTTCTTCCTATGATACCATTATTATTGAGCTTCAGCGACAGATTAAAAGGTGAATTTTGTTTCATTTCGTCTCTTGAAAAGTGAAAAGGGTTTATTGGCGCTTGCATAGGCATTACTGGTGAAGGACGTTGTTGGGAGGAAGGTTCGTCTGCAGATGGTAGAGACGGCTTAACGTAGAGACTGTGGGATTTTGTAGGCGTTATTCTATCCAAATTATCCTCACGCTTATTAACATCAAATTCTAAATCTTTACCCCTTTTCATATCATCATGAGAAGTCGTACTGTCCATACTTTTAACAGACATACGTTCTTCTTGCTGTTTAGATGCCATATTAGCACTCATGGCCATGTCATGTTCCATTGCCAATCTAGCTCCTTGTACGTTAAATAACAAAGGATTTAAGAATTCTGGCGGACACGCGGCGGCTGCAGCAGAAAATAAAGCTGGATAATGAGCGAAGGTGTTGTAAGGTAATGGTAAAGCTGGTCCTCTATACATGGGGAACGGATTAGCATTATTTGGAGTATTCATTCCAACGTTTGATAAAGGAGGTATTTGTGGAATTCCTTGAGGCATCTGACCTCGTAAATTAACGTTAGCAGCTGTCGCTGTATCACAGAATCTCTTGTGCTTAGTGAGAGACGCGTATGATGTGAAGGACTGACCGCACTTTCCACACTCCACCAAAGCTCTGCATGCAACGTGCATTCGCTTATGCCGGCACAAATTTGAGAATTGAGTATAAGCCTGAAATGAAAGAAATGTTTATTATTTGTAGCAAAGTTTAGGTATATTTAATAAAATTACTTACTTATCACAAAATTGTAAGGCTTTTTGTAAGATTTTTGGTTGTATGAATTTAATACTTAAATCATGTTAAGGCAAACATCTCTCAATCAAAATGAGATAACGATGATGATTATCTGCATCAAGTGATTCAAATTAAAAGACATACCACAAGATTCGAATTGGATTATCTCCACATAGGGGATAGAATTCGGGTCTCATTATGTTCCCCTAACTACCTAATTGTATGAATAATCAAAAGTGATTCAGATGTGAGAGTCGGCTGCATGAAATTAGATAAGTCTTACTTAGAGAATAATACTTGAATTGCTTACCTTAAAGCAGACTTTGCATTGGAATGGCTTGACGCTGGAGTGTATGTGCGTGTGCTGCTTGAGGCCGGAGGAGGTGGCGAAGGTCTTCCCGCATTCGGGACAGGCGTGGCTGCGTGCGCCTACGTGCTGCGCGCGGATGTGGCGCTGCAGGTTGGAAGGATCGGTAAATACCTGAAATAACCAGGTTTCGGTGCGCTTCATGCATTTAGTTCAGAATGTTTGGTCAGTTATTATAAATTTATATTTATTTGCTTAAATAATGATATAAAGAAACTTGTCACCGTTTATTACATAAATTTAAATTATTGCAGTCTCAGCAATAATTATCTTAGTCACCTCTGTGATGTAAAAAAAATTAGTAGCAGTCACAAACGTGAACAGTGAAGGTTTTTTTAAAACATTCTTCTTGAATTTTTACTAATTGATTTAAGACAATCGTTATATTCATCAGCAGTACTCGCTGCTACTATTTTAAATAAAGTTTATCACAAGTTATCGCTTATATTACTGTTCATAAATTTGATAACTGAAAACTCGAAAAATAATAAAGTCTTACGAGTTCTTACCTTAGGACAGTTCTCGCAAGGATATTTCCTTATATCGGTATGAGCGAGGGCCCGATGTCTCAGTAATAATGCTCGAGAACTATAAGCTCTGTTACATAGCTCGCAGTGAAACGCTGCAGCGGGCTGGGCATGCGTTTGAATCAGGTGACGATCGAGCCTGTAAGTAAATATAAAGATATTGTAAAGAAAAAACATTTTTTAATTTTACATTCATTTTAAAATCTTTAACATTATTTATGGGTAACTCAGTGGACCTTTCTTTTAACTGAGTTTTGCATCTTAAACCAATTTTAATGGAAATGACAATTATTGTGTTGTTTGCCATGTCTTACACATAACAACTGAACCTTTCTCAGTTCTTTATTATCGTAAAAATTTGTGTATACTGTACACTTTCATTGTTTATGCAGATATCGACGGAACTAAAATATATATACTAAGTAGTTGTATTTTCAACTAGGAACACAAAATTACTCCTTCCAACACTATCAATTTCATTATCAAATATTGTTTTTTTTCGTAAACGTAACTCTTTAAATTCAGTTACTCGTCTAACAAATGCTATTTCTGAGAGTTGAATTCATCATCATCATCATCATCATTTCAGCCTATCAGAAGTCCACCGCTGAACATAGGCCTCCCCTAAAGATTGCCACGAAGCTCGGTCCTGAGCCACCTGCATCCATCGACTTCCCGCAACACTGCGCAGGTCGCCACTCCATCTTGTGGGGGGTCGTCCTACACTGCGTTTGCCTGTACGTGGCTGCCACTCGAGAATTGAATAAGTTGTTATTATACGTTAGCCATAAATTGTATCTATATATACAATTTATGGCTAACGTAGTAATAATTTTCCTATACATCGATTACATAAAGTTTGGTTAGTTTCTTTATAAAGCTTCCTATTATTCTTCTATATATTGTGGCTATTTGTTGCTCTATATTTTAAATATCGTGGTTTTTTTTCGTACAATTGTGAATCTTAGCAGTGTACCTGACAAGAACACCGACATACGTCATATGCGGATATTTTCTACAGATAAAATTATTCATTGATACTACAAATGTATTTTCTATTTGTCGTCTTCTACGACGCACGTAGTCGTATATGAGTAGTATGATTGTTTAATTCCAGAAACCATACGGATTAAACAAGTTTTGGGTCACAGCCTGATGAAATTAGCATTTCGAAAAGAAGGTTGGAAGAAAAAAGGTTGAATATTCCTCCACGTCATTATATGATTCAAATAAATTGATTAAAGTTTAAATGTATCTCAAAATAATCAACACATAACGCGTTACAACATTAGAAATTGTATTTTAATGTCACATTAAACGATAATAAAGTTAAATTGCAATGTAATTTAAAATAATATCAGTTTTCATATCAATCATCAAGTATTTGCTGAACTAGTATATATATGAAAAACCATTAAAGTCTAACGATATCGATTAAATAAAATGATCGACATCCAGTTAGAAAGTTAAAAGATTATGCCAATGAACAAGTCTAGATGAAAGAGATTTGCTAAATGTTTTGTTTAAAAATTGCAGCAAGGGACTAAATCATAGTTTCACACATTGGGACCGCCTACGCAAAGATATCACTGTTCTATGCATTATTCAAATCTATTTCAGTACCACGTTTCAAATATTAGAATTCATTTTTGCAATAAATTGTGACAACAAACGTGTAAAAGTACCAGTTACACGAGTAAAATTATCGGTGCACTCGAAATGGATAGTATCTGCCGTTTTATAGGTAATATATTTCATTCTTCGTATTCAACTATCAAATCTCTTCCTATCAACTCGTAAATATCGTAACGACTGCACTTCCAACTGTCGTATACCAGTTTCGTGTGATGGAAAACGTTTCATTTTCAAAAACTCTCGGTGACTCTCTTGAGCGATAACTGGTCTTAAGCACGCAACCTCAGTCGCCGACGGCGTTTTCTATCACTTCACCTGTCATTTCTGAGACAATAATACTCTTTATAATGATCTAGATACGCTGCTCTTTAGGTATTAGCAGGCTTTTTTATTTCAATAAGAAGATGATTTCGATGTAACTCGTTCAATCCGATAAAGTTGCCGCTATCAATGTTGCAAGTAAAGCGTTTTCACTCTCGCGGCCGGCCGCCATATCTTTTAATTAATCTGTGGCATAAAATCTATCGTCATAATGGTTCCGTCGCTAACATGTTGTCTATTCGTCCATTGCGTAGTTAGTCTACCACTATGCTTGATAACCAAAGCAGTGGGTAGTCCAGGAAGAGCTTACTTCATTATAATACTGGCTGCAGACTTTCATATTTGATGTTGCGATATATCGCTACAATCAACATTTAATAGCTTACGGATCAAGTTATTTTAAAAAATAATGGTTTTAGGAGAAAATTTTATTCTTTAACGATCTGGTATTCTTATCAAATCATATTTTATTAATATTCGTTAATGATATAGATATTATTTAGTGAAAGAAAATACAATCATTATGATCTCTTGCTAAAATTTTTACATTATTATAACGCCGCTTACAGACACATTTTAAATCTGGAAGGTATTTAGTAGGTTTGTAAACGACGTATACGCAATAGTAATACAACATAGCCCGAGGGTGCACTTGCAACAGCACGTCAATCTGCGCCACTGATCTTCGGAGGCAAAATTTTTTACCATTATATCATCATAAGTAATCGTTTCAAACATGTATTGATTGTGTACTTCTTAATAGTATAAATATACATAATTAAATACAATATTAAAAGTGCGTTGTTTCTTGTCGTGTTTAATCTGCATCTTTGCTCTAAATACAATTAAAACATCTACTGGCATATTTTATAACGAACTTTCCGACTTTCAATTTGTATAGAACAAATAGAAGTATTATTAAGATATAATCATCAATAAAGAGATCGTGGCAACCAATTGATGGCAGAAAGTTCATCCGAACACTTTATCCATTCAACACTATATGGCATTCCGGCATTTGTTGGCGCTTATTTAATGGGAAGGACTATATAGAGTAGTGGACTTTACAGGATGATGAATCTTCTAATTTATATAAAAGACAAAGACCGTCGATTGCCGTCGACAGAACTAAAGTACTGATATATTTTTTTTAGAAAATGTGAACGAGATGGTTGTAGAAGGATGTGCCACAACAAACAACTGGCTGGGCCAGTTTGACTTCTTTGCTTCACGTCACCGTCATTTTACAAATGACATATTTGTGAAAGTTATTCCTCCATCTCTTGGAGTTGTATTTTTTGCAACTACATGATTCAAGGGAGGAGAATGATAATATAGGGTACGAATATGCATGTCGTATGGTATCGGCGAAAGAATCTGCCACCTTCTTTCTTCGTGCGTGTTTGTAAAAGACTAAGGGAAAAGCCTTGAAAATCGACCGCTGGTGAGCAGCATCGTCGTATCGCTTGCCAAGCGTAGCGATTATGGCAAATCTTTCTTATGTAAGAGGCCTATAACTTACACTAGACTATTTACAGGCTTTTGAGGTAAGGTAAGGTATACATTGCAAACGTTACATATAATTTAAATTGGCGGTTAAAGAGAATTTCCCACCCCATCTCACCCCGTAGGTATACTAAAAATCGACAAAGGGTCTCAGCCTTCAGACAGGCGGCTAAGGAATCATATCAAATATGTCAGAACCTTTAATATCATATTTGTTCACAAACCGGTGACGGACAGCAGCGTCTAAGGTGCGAGGGGCTGAAAGCTCCTCACCATGGCAGAGTCTAATTCATAAAAAAACTTTCTTACTATTTACGTTAGCTTTCTTTAAAGTATCGGTAGATGTTCTTCTATCCAGAATAAATTACATACAAACCATTGTTCATATTATCAGCTTGGCCCATTATCATATACAGATATTATTCAATTATAATAATTACCAACACCAATCGAAAGAAATCAAAAATAATTAAAAATTATTTGCAAAAATTGTATTGGTTTATCAACTAATACACATTAATAAATCTTAAAGAACAACATATCGTATATCTTGTAAAATATTATCACCTAAAAAGGAGAAGCCGCAGAAAAACTAAGAAGTATTATGAATTATTTCATAGCGGATACCAGTTCATGACTTTTATGGAATTTTATTAACCTTATAAGCTTAAATTTGTAACAAAACTTCACTTAAAAATAATGCTTACAACATTAACAAAAATTATATCATTTTTGGTTGTGGGGTGTCATTACAGGTATTTAATACCGTTTACTAACTGCTTCTATTATCTTTAATAACATAGTTTACTTATATGGTATGGAACAAGAAAAAGTGGATCGCGGCTATATTGTATAATGTATCTATAAGCAAATAATTATAATCCAGAGGTGGTCACTACGAGAGTTTTATGTTTTTATGAGTGAGTCATTAAGACAATAAACATTTAAAGGTCTAATCTTTTATTTACAATAATATAAAAGTATAGGAATGTCCAATACCAATTTCAATTTAATAATTAAGGCCATTTTTGTCTGCACAGTTAGCGTGGTAGCAAAGTAATTGTCTTTGACGATGGGGATAGCCGGTTCAATTCCAGCACGGAACAAGTGTTTGTATTGCCCGCAGATAGCTGTGCCGGGTCGGAGTGGTTGTCCATGCTCAATTTATGGTTGTAAAATGCCTCGTCGATGACGGAGAAAAGAAAAGTGGGTTCTTGTCTTTTATATTCAACAGAAACACTTAATGAAAAGAGCCAAGAAGCTCCTCTACAATATGAACATACTTGTGCAAACTCCTACTTATATAACATCCAAGAAAAAATGTAAGTAATAAGTACAATATCTGCACCTACTTTAAATTTGCACTCCAAATATGAAAGTCAAGTTTAAGTATAATACTGGGGGTCTCTGGCTTAAACAATCACAAGATCTTAATCATGACGATGTACATGTTCGAGAATTGATAACATCCAATGAACAACTTTCGTCTACAGACAAACAATTTAACTCCACCCACAGGAGCAATCGGCCCGAGTAGCGCCTTTAAATTGTTCTTGTAAACAAAGCTCTTAACTTTGTATTCGATCATTCAACTTAAAGTTTTTGCAAATGTTTCCAATTTCTCTAGCACAGAGTAGTGTACATAAATTATATAGTGCTAATTAGTTCCGTACTTAAGCCGTAATGCTACTTTTATCACATGGTATATAATTTAATTATTAATTTAAATCGTTTTAAGATATAAGACTTAGATGTTAATGCAAATTGTAAATTTTTGTATTAAAAGACATTCCTTTTCAACTTTTATATTCGAATTTGTGGGCGGGATAAATTTACTTACACGAACATAAATAATTAGTAGCAAAAAACAGGATTTTTTATACGCTCAAAATTAAGTCACGATTTGTTAGAGCATAAAAGACATCGTTTCATTTTAATAATCGATTCCAAGCAACTACCTACTGCGTTCATACTTTATAGCATAGTTGTTCTGCCCATAGCCATAACTTTTGAATCAAATTTTAAATATGCAAAATTTTTAAGCGAATTATTCAAGTCAGACATAAATTTAGAGCCTCCATCTGACAGTTTAGATACAACAACCGCAATATTTTAGATCTATACATAGATAACAATTCTTTATATCATACATCTGTTTCATTTTAAATGCCAGGGCAGGCCATTTAACATCGCAGAAACTTTACTATTAATCTAATAGTGCTTTAACTAGATCGCTTTGTAATGGAATGAATTTACGTTGGAATAATAATAATAATAATGGTTGCTAGCTGTTCGGGAATGTCAGTAATTTTGCTTTGACTTCGAAATGGCCAACCATCTGATATCGATTCACTGCAATTCACAAGTTGTCAGCGACGATGGTCATTTCAATTGTGACAGCTGTGGTAATAGAGAATTAAGAGATCCGATAAGATACATTAGGAATGGAAACAATGAAGTTATTTCGCAACTTATAATTACAGATAAAGAAAAATGTGATAATAAAACATGCTCAGCTTCAAAAACTTTAAAGCATTACATGTGCAGTGTATATACCATATACACTGCACCTGTTGTATTTTAATTTCAATCTAACTCTTATATAATAATCTAAATAAGTCCAATATTACGTTTTTTTTTATATCAAATAAAAATAATCACAATAATCTTTATATACATATAAATATATTATATCTTTTTATAATTGTTTAATTATATTAAACATACATTAGTCTGCATGTTAAAATAATAGTGATTGAACGATAACAGCGAGGAAACGATAACACAGTGCATGTCGATAATCTCGATCTTTTGCATTATTGACGAGCTTTACACTGCTCCAATAGAATATGATGACACACGCTATTATGTCCCATCATTGCTTGACATATAAATGTAATAAAAATATGTTATAATTTTTTTCATTCTTGATAAAACGTTTCGGGATATTCTTAAATTGTTTTAATGGTGTTATTAAATTTAAGCCTTGATAGCTTAATGACGATATATCACATAAATAATACTGCTTTGTCTCAATTAAAATTAAATCTACTTATTACAAAATTCATGTGGCAGCTTTGATATCTCTGGTATGCAGCAGATGTGACGTCGCGTGCCCGCTAGCTGCCACGTAACAAATCATCGACGTGAACCTTATCGAACGGGCACATCTCTAGCACTAAATAAATCGTTACTGGACCGCTCCTCCGACGTCCAAATTGTATTAATGGCAAGAGGTTAATGGTTTTGAAGACGTTTGAAATTGATCGACTTCTGCATCTCGCGCCGTGCGGCATGAATGGATCGCCTCGATAAGAACGAAAATTGCCAAATGAGTGATATGAATTTAATTCTAGACCTTAGTCAATCCGAAATATATTATTGTATGCTAATAAGTTATATAAGTGTTATCGATGGCAGACCTTTCCAACCGCGATCTCTATAAATAAAAAGTAGCAAATATTTGCAGCTCTATGTGATTCTAAAATAATTAAAACTGTATTTCAAACAAAGTGTCAATCGACAAATTGATTTTTTTAAATAAAACAATGAATGTTAAGTAACTTACACGTCGATGTTAGGGAAAGGCGAATCGCAGAAGGAGCACCTTGGTTCCGTATCCTCGCGATCCTCTTCATCTGCTAATAGTTGTGATCCGCTCGAGGAGCTAACGTTCGAATTTTCACGACCTGAAAAAAATAAATAAAATTCATATTTTTTCATACCACACGTAATTAAACTATGTCTGAGGTTCTGTTATAATATAAGAAACAAATAGTTCTGCTCGATAATTTATTTAATGTGCCTAAGTAGTCAGGCTGCATACGTAAAGAGTCATTACGAAAATGATCTGATACCTATGATCGATTCCTTCCTCCGATAGTGTCCCATAACATAGCATAGCACAGCATTACATTGGATACGGAAAGGTTAAGCAGAGTACCTGCGCACTGATGCTAGGAAGTGTTCAGTAATAAATCGAGCTCAGAAACCAAGTTCTGCTTATTAACTGCAAGATGACGCATGTAGTCGAAATTGACCAGAAAGAATATCATAATCATACATACGGTGAAAGTTTTTAGTTTTTTTTTTATGCCGACAATGTTATAATAGGGTACATAATAAGTTATTTAGTAATTAATTTATCGTAGTTGCAATGTAGGCAGAAATATTTCAACGTTTATTTAGCGTATTATAGTTTATTATTTATTTATTAAAAACCCTTTTGAACAGCTACACGTAAATATGTCACTATCAGATATTCTATATAAACTATATACACATATATTAACTGGGAGAAAAGAATGTGAACAACTTTGTGAATGTGAAAGTATAAATAAATAAATATAACATTTACCTACAAGAAGTTACAATAATACTAAAAAAAAGTTTTTAAATATTTACGCAATAAAATCCTGATAATCTCACATGCATAATTAGACGAAACCGTATGAAACGTAACGAGTTTATATCTCTACGTCTACAACTGAAATTTATGATCGGACGATCACGAGCGAAGCGTCGGAAGTATGAAATGTTTTACATTGACACATGCAGAATTAATTCGAGTCACGACAAGTGATGCCACGCCTCAAGCATTGTCTAACGAGCCCCGCATCCGTGATACAGCAAGGCTGAGATAACGCCGAGTGATATCATCAAAGAAACTTAGTGATGCGATCGGTCGCATGTTTTTATTTTTATTTTTAAAGCCATCTAATTTTTTTGATCTGAATTTGTAAGTCTAATAGGAAAAAGGACACGAACAAATAAAATCACAAAACTCACCTGAAAAATCTTAACTTTGGTTCAGGTATGGAATTGAAAAGAAAAATTATGACAAGTATGTTCCGTGATCTATAAGGATGACGAATGAGGAGCAGACCATAGGTTAACCGATCATTGTATGATGTCAGAACAGAACTGAAGTGTTGGTTACAAATTATCAGAGGGCAGGTCACACCCCCACCCCACCTGCCGTTCACAAGGGTTAATATGCTCACTTGACCTGACATTTGCATTGAAAATATAAAATTATCAAAGCATGACGTATCCTTAATTTGTGGCACCGAAATGCGTTTTGGGAGATTTTGTGCCACCTATGAGACCGAATATTAAGCAATAATTTTTATAAATAACCACAAGCATCGTCCGAGAAAATAGAAGTACAATTAAGTTATTACGGATCCAAATTTACTTCATGGTAATAAGTAAACGCTAAACCACTTGCTAAACATGGCAATTGTTGCAAATCCCATATTGAGGGAGACCTATGCCGGTCCTGTTGACAGTCCACAGCTAGACTGTCAACAGAACCGGCATATTACGTATTTGAGGAGGCCTTAGTCCAGCCGTAGGCGCTTACAAACTGCTACTTTACTTTACTTTACAGCTACCGGGAATCGAAGCCTGGTCACTCGCGCTCTTTAAAACTAAAGTGACCACCCTGACTTCTAGGCTACCACGGCTCTGTAATTGCTTATTTTAGAAAAATATTTTTTTATTTTATTCTAAGAGGATTTAATTGTTGTAAAACGCCAGTAAAGTAACGTAAAAGTAGCCGTTCAATGCCCCCTGGGCAAAGGCCTTCTATAAAATATTTGAGTATGTTTTGGAGCACACGATTCCAAAATCGTCATTCTAACATCAAAAAAAACTTTTAAAGAGTTTATTAATAATTTATTTTCACCTAATATTTGAGTAAGTTTATAAAAAACAACAATATGTAATTTTCAAATATCGATGGTTCTATCGTTTTTAAACTCTACTCGTACATCACGCACGTTAACAATTAAACGTTGATAGTTCTGTAGATTCAGGGTAACAAAAAGTTTTTATCAATCAATGCGAGTTGACAGGCAACACGCTTACAGTGTTGCATGGACATTTATTTTAAATGTATGTTTTATTCGTCTCTTTTAATTCATATAACATGAAGAATATAAATAATTATGATAGTGATGGTGATGGCCTAAGAGCCTCATTAGACCACGATGTGACGACTTTTAAATGTTTGTAAGCATCATTCAAAACTAGTTCTATTGTCATCTACCAACGCAATATTTGTGCCCAAGTATTGACACAATCACTTGGGCAACCACTCGTCTTCACCGTCCCAAATCTGATGAAGCCTTTAACAACTTTTCGCCACTGAGAACGAGATATAACGTTAGTAGGGGTGAATCTCGTCACCGGTTTCACCGAAAGTTTCATGATTTTTCCCTTAGTTCCCTCTTAGAACAGAGAACCACGACCACAAGGTTAAATAATTATAAGTAATAATAATAAATTTGTCATCGATACTGATGGGGAGTTTCTTTTTTTTAATATCTGTATTGCAAAGAACGCGCGGGCGTTAAGTTTTCCCACGACGTCAACAGATGACGCGCGAACCCAAGCACCGTGACGGTGACTTACCGATCTTTGTAATGAATTTAACAACCCCTGGGTTAAACTACTTCACCTGTTGCTGTGAACTACCGTTAACTTATTTGCATCTTTTAAATTGTTCAAAATAGTATATATGTAATTATTTCTTAAACTATAAATTATTACAATAAAAGATAGATGTTTATACTTTTGTAAATATTTGGTACTAGGAATAAAAGTACACTAATTTCCACTTTATATCCCACTTTTGGGAAAAGGCTTCCTTGTATTTATGAGATGGCAATGAAATGAAATTTTGCACAATGTTTAATGTGGCATAACAATAGAATTTCTATTGTTGCAACACGTCATGATTATATTAACACGTTGTGAGTTAGTAACAGTGAAATCTTCCTTATGGGAGAGGCCTTTGTCCTGCAGTGGACTATTTACCGGTTGTTAAGGTAAGGTATTGCCTCGTATATTTTCATTTTTAAATCTCATCCAAGGACGACTAAATACGCACAGCAGATATTTCCGTATACAATGAAAGAGATCCCCGTGACTCATATTTTTTTAAATACTGTACGTATCAGCCACCCAGCGCGATTTCAACATTAAAAGAAATATAGATTATATCATGGAATAAGACATAATTATACTCGTTTTATGTTCATCAGATAGCAAAATTTAAGGTCTCTCAGTCTTCCCTAGTTATATATATATATATATATATATATATATACGCGACAGGGAACCTTATCAAACACCATACTAATATAGCATATGCCATCTCGTTTCCTGCGCTGCATTATCGAATCCCGACAGCGCTTGCGGCGCGTATGAACGCATCAGGTGCGTGTGTCCGTCCATACCGTTAGGCCCTCCGGAGCATGTCCCTTCGACCGGTAGAGTCCGTTACATTCGCTGTATCCCTGATATCATAATAACATAATGCGCATTTAAGTTAATAACATACTGTGTTTAGTTATTAAACGTAAATATTTCTCGTTACACACTAATAGATAACGATTTATTTCTATAGCGTCCTTAACGTCAGTTTTTAAGAAAATTTGTAATTTACACGAAATATATGCGTGTAGTACAAATCCATACTATAATATTATCAATACGAAATTAACTCTGCCTATTACGTTTTCGTAGCTAAACTGCAGGGCCAATTTCTATGAAACTTGCTGTGAAAAAACCTTAAACCCTGAGAAAGAACGTAGAATACTTTTAATCCAGAGAAAGCAGCGGAATGAATCGCGGATGAAGCCGCGGTCGAAAGCTAGTAATTATATAATTTAATAATTATTGACGGTGTTGGTGAAAAGTGACAACTTTTTGAAAAAAAAATGTTTTGACAAAACTTTTTTCAATATTCAAAATTCACCTGCACGCGGTGCGCCCTGCTGGCTAAGAGAACAGGCAGCTATGACGACCGAATGATAATGGATAATTCATCCGAATATTTCGAACCCAAATATGTCGACAAGCAGGATCAGGTCAGATGGAAGCAGGAGGCAGCTGCCTATCGGCGTGGTAAGTAAAGGCAAATAAACCTGCTTTTGTTGGCAACTTCTTGGAAAGGTATATCCAATAGTGAACTTAGACTAGCTGAAGAAAATCAATAAACGCAGGTAGCAAATTAGCGAAATTCAGCATAACAAACATTTTATCGGAGAAAAGCTTTTATAAACAATGAATATTTGATATGAAAGTATAATATACGGATTTTGTCGCGTTTAATTATGTTTTTATATTCCCGACGTTTCGATTGCTTTACAGTAGCCATGGCCACGGGGAGACTGGGTAAAATTCGTAAATAACAGTTTCATTTCAAATGTGTAGTGTTCGCGTAAATACAAGAAATCAAGAAAGTAATGTACGAATGAATATAAGAAGTATAAATTTTAAAAATAACGAAACGGAGCAAGTAATGATAACGTCATACGCCTTCTATTGACCGAAAATTGTTTAATTTCCCATCACATCAAGATAAGAGTATAGCAGACTAATCTACGTATAAAAAGCGATACAAAAATATCCCTACACCAGATTTAACCCTTTAGCAGGGGCGGCGATATTAAATTGAAATATTTCTATTTTATTGTCCGTAATATTTATTTGATTGTTAAATAAATACGCGATGTGGGATGCCTAGTGATTGTCGTCGGTTAAATGGGGGGTGCGGCTATTGTTGACGTTTAATTTTTTGATTAATCATTCCTTTCATCTGCGGGGAATCGTTGCTAATCTGTTACGCTTGGGTTTATGCAACAATTTTATTCTGGAAATGATAGTTTTACTGTATGTCAACTGTAGCATGATAGTGTTAAAACTATAATAAAATTATCGATCTGTTTTAGCATATTATATTACAGTAAAAGCAAATGACGGTAGTAGCATTTAAATATAATCGCTGTAATGGTATAATATTAACAATAGCGATTATTTAGAAATTAAAAACAAAAAAGAGGATAACTGCAGTTTCGCCTGTTTCTTCGCCATCAGCGGAACCTCATTACGAAACGGTGGGAGATAGAAAAAAAAATTATATGATTTGACATTTGACAAGCGAAATTTTCTTTCTCACGTGACATACTTGGGAATAGATTAGATTTTCAATAGGCCAACTTTTCATCTAATACATTTGCATGTTATTAAGATAAAATCTTATCGACATTTCTGAAATTCAATTGTATTGTACAATACGGCTCCTGTTCAACAATAACGCATGCGCCTCGTGCGACAAAGCAGCGTCATCAATTTTAATCTGTGCGACAATTGCGCGATGACAAATGTCAGCGCGACTACTCATTCATTACGCGCGGACGCACGCGGCCAGTCGAAAAAAAGCGAGGCTAATAAAGGGTTAACTTTATGATATTGTTATTGCGTATGACGGGAGTAGGATTATAATATTGGACTGTTTATTATTAGAATAAAATTTCTGATAAATTAGTCGGATGGACTTTTAAGCTTCATGAACATATGAAATATCTACTAAATACGAGAGCATTTAATCTAAAAAAATAGATTGTATTATATTATGTATTACTATAACTACGTCAGCCTATTTTACTCCACTGCTGAACATAGGCTTCTCCAAGAAAGCGCCAGCAAAAGACGGTATATGTATCGTGCAAGGTTTGCTCATACTCAGGATGCTGAACAAGCACTCACCCCGCAGTGCCAGCACCCTCACACTACTGATGCTACTTCCCATCACTAGTCTGTGATATTTGGGTTCGGCAAATTCGGATCGATCTACCGTCATCATCCGGTCGCCAGATGCTCGTTTATTGTGTAGCAGAATGCTCCACATGTAGGTGAGGCTGACGATTGGGTAAAAAGAAGTGGTACATTACCCCTTATTATATATAATTTAACTTTTCAAATTTCAATAATCGGGTAATTTTGATTATGACCACTAAGTAATTACAATCTAGGCTAAAGTATTGAAGCAACCAGTAACGGTTTCTTTTTTTAAAATTAAGTTGCATTAATCACTTCGATATCTTGTCTCAATACATTGCAAAATAACTAACCTGTCCACTGTAACAAATTTACAGGAAATTTTAAACGTATAATTAACGAAGTACCCAAATTAAATAGAAAACAAAGATCAATCAAGCGGTATCGCGGCCCGCCACTACTTAAGCTTTTACTTCCAAACCGTGTTATCTCGCCCATGTGACGTTAAATTTATTAATCCTTTAGCAAAAACTCGGCGTTATCGAAAACTGTTCAATGAAAGGAGCGATAGTTGGCCTCTCATGGTAAAGACCCCATCGATCAAATCTTGCGCAATGGAGCCCGGATGATGCTGACAAATGTTTGAATGATGCGATTGCAAATCGATTCTAATTACTGACAATATTTGAGAGTCATTGTAGGCATTCACGCAGCTGATTGTCGCCCATATGCGCGTAGGTGTTTAGAGTAAAGCAGTCATCGTGGCTGTAGAGAAATAAACTTAATTTCATCTACGAAATTTATTTTTATAAGAGCTGCAATGAAACAATTATTTACAGATTTTATCATGTTTAATTATTACTATTTTGTTCGTTCTCGACGTTTACGCGATTAAATCCGTAAATAATAGTTTCATTTCAAATATGTAATATTAGTGTAAATAGAAGAAATCATTCTTTAAGAGTTATTATTTACTGCAAATAAACAAGTATACCGCAAAGCCTCAAGACAAAAGTATACAACCAGTGCGTGTTGCCAGTGATGACATACGGATCCGAGACTTGGTCCTTCACTGCAGCCCGTATGAGGAAGGTCAAAGTTGCTCAGCGCGCTATGGAAAGGGCTATGCTCGGTGTTTCTCTGCGTGATAGAGTCTGCAACGATGATATCCGCAGCAGAACTAAGGTAACCGACATAGCCTTAAAGATCAGCAAGCTGAAGTGGCAATGGGCCGGCCACATAGCTCGCAGAACTGACAACCGTTGGGAAAAAAGGTTCTCGAGTGGCAGCCACGTACAGGCAAACGCAGTGTAGGACGACCCCCCACAAGATGGAGTGACGACCTGCGCAGTGTTGCGGGAAGTCGATGGATGCAGGTGGCTCAGGACCGAGCTTCGTGGCAATCTTTGGGGGAGGCCTATGTTCAGCAGTGGACTTCTGATAGGCTGAAATGATGATGATGATGATGATGAAACAAGTCACCATTAATTATTGCTACAACTTCTATGTTTCTGGGTTCTGAGTGTCCTGACTGATTAGACAGTTACCATTTTTCCACAAATAACATTTGCCCAGGCTGAAAAAAAATCTCAAGGATTCCTGTTTTTCCTCAGGCATATGCCACTACTAAAACTTAAAAGCTAAATGACGTAACACAATCGTACACTATTTATAATTTTACAAATTTTATTAATTTTATTCAATCATGCCAGTCCTGTTTATGCTATGTAGTTTATCAAAAAGTATTTGTATATTTGTTTTATAATATTGCCTCGTTTTATCTATTCCTTTCTAAACTTTAATAATAATTTTTAATATAGTAAACTCAGCATAAAATAGACTTCTAATCTCCAATAACAACTACATAATTTGAATAAGCGGCATAGTAATTATGTACAATTCGAATCGCGTAAATCACCCCGCGACGGCTGCGTCGACACACCGGAAGGCGCTACAGGAAGCTCTGAAGACCCCAGGTTATGTCACTAAAGCAACTTATACTAGAAAGGACATTATTGGAATAAATTCAAGCCTACGTACAAGGTAAAATTTATGTTCACAGAAAATATTTAAATAGTCCACACCTACGTGCTTCGTATGCTTGTACTTACTCTTTTGTACATTTTCACACAATTTTCTTTTTGTATCTTCTGAACTTGAATGTTCCTGTTAAATGGTGCAATCAGTTACGAGGTAAAATATTATGGTATGTGTAAATGTATTCTTTTATCCAAAAAAAATAATTTAAAAGTGATAAATATTTTCCAAAGCATTTTTTTAGGACATAGAAGCTAGGCTCTTCCAGAGGAAAACATACGTTCATAACCCATCAACCCCACAGTACTAGAAGCATATGCGTTATTTTTCATCGGGCGTCGCGTACGTCTCGATTTATCTAAATTAAATATCGCATGCTCGCGTGGCACCGGTGTGTCCGCGCCCTGTGATTTTTGAATTCAATACAGAGTGAACTTAAAAGGGTGACTACTACTGTACTTGACATTATTTTAGTGCCTTAGCACGGATTGATGGCATAGTAATAAGGTATTTTAATAATAAAATTAAAAGCACCATTAAAAATTTTACTAAGAAAAAAAATTACAAATTTTAAATCTTATTAATGATAATGTCATTGAGGTCAATTTTGACAATGGCGACAACTTTTGACAGTTGCCAATTGCACAGGATATATTATAGTGCCGCAAGTATACGCACAAACTCAGAGGCACTCACTAGTCTTTACTTCTCCAAATCCGATGTAACCTTTATCCTGGAAGGGTCAGATGCAGTGTCATGACAACCGGGCCCGATAGCCAATAATTTGTATGTTACACAAAATATTGTGTCTGACTGGGATTTTTATGTGATGTCCCGGGTTATTTTTTAAAAAAACCATCAAAAAGAATGCCTTCTCCTAAAATTTATATTATAATCAGTAACAAAATTTGTGTCAAACATTTACCAAAACGACAGTCACAATTACAAGTGACAAATCCAACAAGACAGGTTTTAACTAGCAATCTAAGTTGTCTAAAACAAACCTCTCACTCCCTTGTGACCGGAACATAACAATATTAAATTGTCAGAATGGTTTAAGTAAAACTAAACACTGAACGTATTCAGACGCTGAGATCTAAGATTTAACATTTTAGATACGAACACCAAGGCTATGAATTTGCATTTATGCATTCCCAACATTCAATTCATTGAATACATTTCATATCATCCAGAAATAACGATTTTGTGTACCGTTTATAGTACTCTATTGAAAGACTTTCAAAATAATATCCGTATTATATTTATTTAAAAAAGATATCAACGCTGCCGTTAATTAATAATAAACAACAAATCTCACGCTCGTAGATGTCATCCAGTCCTGAACTTGGAATCCCTAGTGACCTACTGTCCCTAGTGTGGATGTTCTAAGTGTCTTGATAACTGGATTATCATAAATATACATATAAATGTATATTTACATTATAAATAAATAATTAAACAATGGTGGCGAAACAAAGGTGTCGAAACAAAGGTATTAGCATACTCCTCTAGCGGGATTTGTATTCGCTTGGAAGATAGAGTAGTAGAAAAAAAGATGTAAAGAGGAACATTTATAATAATTATGAATTCTGAAATTAGAGCAACCTATATATGATTAATAACGCCGTAATAAGGCTCGAGTCACACGTTCAGGGCGCAGGGCAGGTGACTCCAATTAACTGCCACCCTGGACGGACGACCAACCGACCGTGAAGCACGCGTCACTGTGATTATATCTATGTAAGGATCGCTTATGTTTCGCTGCGAAGTTTTTCGCTTTACAGTATGGCGTTCGAAAGTCAAAAAGTCTGTTAGATTATCACTACTGGAAGCGTTATTAGTTTGATTCTAGTCCATAGAGAATAGTCGCAAATTACACGACGTAAATAGATATAATTGACATAGTAAAAGAGCTTAGAATTATGTATTACACATAAATATATTATGTTTAAGAACTTTCAAATCCCAGTAAAATCTTTTAAATTTTTTTCATTGTGTATGCGTTACATTTGCCGATAAATGTTCTAACAATTGAGGTCTAGCCTAGCGGCTAACTAAACAAACAGTCGCGATAAACAGTATATTAACGTAAGCCAATGGCTTAAAAAAATGCATTCTCTACCACGTGCTATGAATTCTATACATTCTTGTCTATCTCATCTCATAGATGTTGTGATAGCCGTCTATAATAACAATAGGAATAAGAATAAGTCGTACCTTAAAATACCCAAATCGGTGAAGTGTGCAGTATGAAAAGTGCGAAGTGTTCAACAATTCCTCCTACGTACTTTAGTGTACTTATCAAAAAAAATGTACATAATTTACATAAGTAATAAAGTAGCAGCTGTAAATGACCACTGCTGGGCAAAAGCAATCCTCCCTAATATCTGCCAGCGTTTTCGTGCCGGGAAGGGTGCTGCAGTGCGGGAATGCAGCGAATGTGAAGTCCGTCCAGACTTCACATTCCCTCGAAATAATAGCTTTTATTATTTCTCAGATATGCAGGTTTCCTCACAGTTTTTTTATCCACCGCCGAGCACTTAACAATTTCACCGAACCCTGGTCACTCGCACACCATAAAACTAAAGCGAGCGCTCGCACCACTAGGCTACCACGAATTATTTACAAACATCATGCCAATTTGTGACAGACGTAGTGAATTTGTAGAATACCATGTGTGCAATATGTACCAGACTATTAATAGTCAGCCTGCTCAACAAACGCGTATTCAAATCGGAGAATGTTTCATAATCGCCCAGCGTAGCAAGCGGGTTGGCTATCGGAGTAACAGAAGCTTCGCATTTGGAGATGTTACTGCTTATCATCAGACTGCGTAATTTTCCGATATTTTAGTGATTTTCAAGGTTTTTCTATAAATGGACTCTCACGTCACTCACTAACGATGGCTAACACGCTGAATGTTTTCAATAACACAAATTACTTACCAGCTGCAGCTAGCACATCCTGTAAAGGTAGCGGAGTTCGTGGACCAAGCAGTAACTCCTGGCCGGCAACTACCTCCCGAGTCACTTTGTACCAAATCTGAAAATTACAAAGTTAGTTTTAAAACATTGTGTCACCAATATGATTCGAAATTCAACCTTTTCTAAATAGTAACAACGAAATATTATAGTCTCAATTTTTTATTATGTTTCGGTTCGGTAATAAAGGAAATTTATGTAATAAGCAGAATTACAATTTTGAAATACTTGAAATTAGAGATCAGTAATAGTTAATCGATTAATATTTCTTAGTTGCATTGCTGCGTAGTTCGAAACTTACTTTAAGCGTTATAATATACTCATAATGTCAATATTATGTAACAACTCCCGTGTATCAAACCTCATTAATGTGTACTACTCCTAGAGATATTACTATAAATTAATATTTTATTTGAAATAGGTACATGCCGGTACTTTTATTATTATATAAATGTACCAGCAAAATAAAAGAATAAAAAGCTTATATGAAAGTGACCTACTTAGATCGTTCAAACACCGTCATAAAATAATTGTAAAGACAATCGTGATTTCGCTTTTATACTTTTAAGTTGTGGAGTTGTTGTGCGTACGTGTTTTACGCGGAAGTAAATTTCCTGATCGCCGCAATCAAAATGAAGCTTTGGAATATCCGCGTCTAGTTCGATGTCAAATTAAGGGAAATTTAAAGACAGTGATGAAGTGAATCGAAAGTGAAAAAACAATGTCACTTGACAGCCAAATTTCTTATTGTAAAGTTTATTTATTCATCTTAGCAAAAAATTCTATCAATTTTTCTGCAAATATATGACATAGGCAAAGTTAAGTTCTTAAACAATTTCACAACTGATGAAATGTGCGGTATTGGTCGCTACAAATTATTTTTTATCGAATATGTTAGATACAAGTTTTCCAATGAAACGCTACGCATCTCATATCTAACTTGATATTTTGAACTAACTTTTTTTTAACTATGGTAATCCTGTTTGAATCCTGTAGCGGCTGAAGAAGAAACAACTAGTTTATCTTCTTTTTAAAACTGCATCCAATCATTATATCACGCTAACAATGGTACGATTATTCGTACCTTACCTTAAGGTCGAAAAGCTTTTTCAATATTTTATTACCACGGTAATAAGTAACACAGTTTTTTTTTTAATCAGTGTAAAAATTTAGCTGCTCATAGGGCAAATATCAAATAGCTTTTAACCTCATAAGGGGCATGAATCTAATCACCGCATCTGTTCGCTCCCCTAACATTGACCGGAAGTGGGTCACAGTTGTTCAGGCGAGCGCCGATTTTCTGTCACCGGAAGTTGCCAACGTTCCACATTCAAATTTTATTGGGGGTAGTGACACAAAGACGGTATATAATGGGGTTGTTGCGATAATGATTTGTTGATCTTTTTATTAGCTATTTTTTAAATAAAAAAACCGTATTTTCATCAGGAATTTAAAGTAAGTCAATTTTAAAAAATCCTGAACAAAATAAGTATATTTTATATTGATAATTTTTTCTGAAATGTGCCTTTCGCACTAAATATGTAAGTTTGCTTAAAAGAAAAATCGGCAAGCTCTTAGATTTGAATAAAGAAAATTAAAAATAGCAACCTTTTTTGCATGACTTTTTTATATTAGATATTAATTTTTAATTATAGTCAAAGTATCTCTTAAAACTCTTGTTATTGAATAAATATTAAGATTGAATGCAAGTCCTTGGACTAAAGTTGTTTCTACAAATAAGTACTTACGTCTTTCACCCATAGGAAGACATTTCTGATCACAACGGACTCCCGCAATCACTTTTCGCCTCTCCGAGAGATAAAACGAGACAGGTGGCGAGCATCGTCGCAAAGTCTTGTTTTTACAACATAAAAAAATTATTACTTTAAAAGTGTATTACGAGAGAAATGATCATACTTGACCGGCGACCAAAAGATGTTGAACATTGACATCGTGAGGATAGTTGGTGGAGCGCACCAGTTTCAGCCAGTTTGTCTTCTCTATTGTGCCGTCCAGCCAGCCTCGGATACCATTCTTGCCGAGGACCTAAGAATCAAAAAAGGAACGCAAGTTAATAAATGTTATGTTATGCTCCTCACTAAGTCTACGACACAGACCTAACTGGTAATAATGACCTTTTAATATATCGCCATTATTGAAACAATTTTATCTCCTGCGTTAGAATACTTTATATTATAAATTAATATAATAATCACAAAAGCAAAATGATTTTAACCTCATGCTCACGTATCCAATAGAGGAGGAAGCACCCGAGAATTTACTAGGATTCGAACTCGTGATACTAGACCCAAAAGTGCCGTAAGTTACTGCATTTGAAATTTAAATAAATGCAAAAAACAGACTTTTACTATAATATTCATTATTGTCCATTACTTTCGTACACGCGTCATCTTTAAGGTAAGTTATATGCCTACATTTTTGTTTTCGTTATATTTAATAATTATAATAATAAACAAGTATTTTGCAAATACGCGTATATTTCCCAGAGTATAATTTGTAAAATGTACTTAACATTTGTGGTGAACATAATATTATTGAGTTGAAATTTAGTGCTAAAATTTAATTAACTATTTAGGGTTAGTGTTAAAATATATTTTAGTAATTTATTTTTTAGGATCTCTAATAAAAAAAAATATTAATCATATAAACGCTTAAGGACTATTTTAATTTTGTTGAAGACGAAAGTAGTTGTACACCGCCATCTCCACAAAGACGGCAAAACTTTTTAGATCCCGGTCTAAACTTTGCAGGCGTTGAGTTTATGAAAGCATTCATATTATGATATAATAATTTTTCAACGATCCCCAGTTTCATTTAACACCTGAAAAAATAATATTTATTGATTAGTTTACGAAAGAATAATTTATTTTGTTCATAAGTATAAGTAAAGAAATTATTTAATATTTTTTTATGCTCGTCATATACCGTATTTACCGTAGACCTTTGTTCCCTAAAATAGTTAGGTATTGAAGAAAATAAAAATTCAACAATATAACACGGTTACTAATATTATTCATTGCGCGAAATTATTTAAACTAAGCGTCATCTCACGGCTCACATTAACATCAAATTGGACATAGGACAGCAGCGGTTAGCAATAGATGGCGCTATTAGTACATGTCAAGATGCAACGGGGTCGTCACAGCTTGACCATTTATCACTTTAGCCCCATGATAATTAAATTTTCATAGTAGGTACTAGGGATATTAATCATTTTTATATGTGGGTAAATTTTAGATTTCTATAGGTTTTCAAACTTGGATTTGAATTCAAACTATAGGCATACCCAGCATAATTTTAACTTATCTTTATATATTCTAAATTTTCTGTACAATATTTTATAAATTATAAATAACCTAATTTTCTTAACAATTTATTATTATGACGTCAAAAATAATAATTTATGGTATGTAAGGGGGAAAAAATAAGTACATACTTTTTCCTCCAAATGCCAAACTCCCCTGCACATGGTGCTGGCTGGCTGACAAACAAGGGTCTGATAATTCCGTGTGTTTGTGAAAACGAAAAAAAATCCACTATCCCTATCTGAACACTGCCATAGAAGGCGCCCAATGGCGAATAGGTCCGTATCACCGATTGATGACAGGCAGCAGGGCCGAAGGTGCAAGACGTCTGGTACTGCGTTTGCCAATCCACCCGCCAAGTCTGGGAATTATGGCAAATCCTCCCATTGGTTGAGACCCGTGTCCAGCAGTGAACTCTTTACAGGCCGATAACGAAGAATAATTGGTAGTTACTTATTATGCAAGACTATTTCGTGTTAAACATCTGAACATCAAGCTATAATTATTAGGTTATATTTGAATAATATATAAGTATTAAATTATCGCCAATAAATGATTTGGTATTGTGCCAATATACTTTACGGCTTGTTATTACATACAAAATAAACTTACGTTAAAATATAACTATTCTAACTCATATTTTTATGATAACACGTAAAACATCAGTTGTACGCGATTAAGGAGAGTTATTGAAGTGAGGGGCGGACTAACCTATAATTTTATAGCAGACACTTCAAACTCCCTTCTGCTTACAATCGATTGAGTCATGATACTCAATAACGAGCAGTATGAAGATGTGTACTTTACTGATAGAGGGTTCGGTGTTTGTAATTTACCACTAAATGCCTGCTATAAACTTGATCTATTACCTAAGCAAACACCAGACTTTACCGTTAGTAAAGAATCGATTCAGGCAGTAAGTGTTTATATTCTTTGTTACTATTTGTCTTAAAACTTTTAATGACACTCATGCTATTATCTATTTTAATATCACATTATCAAGTTTAAAAATTTTGGGGACAATATACCTAAATCTTAATAATATTAAAACGATGGATCCCTCCGCGACATAGCTGCAAAATACCCAACCGTTAAGAACATCTTGAAAAAATTGTATATAAAAAACATCTGTTGCACAATAGAAGTAACGTAACAAGTATGGTATTAATCAAAGCGAGAGTTTGGAAACCCTCCTTACGCGTCAGCGACAAGCCTTTCCGCGGCATTTATCACGTTATTATAACTACGTCGGGTGCGTTCAGTAAAAAAGATAATTATCTTAAATCGGAACCCTAGTCTTAAACAGGGTTGTCAAAGCTCATGTTAGATGTTGTTGCCTTAGTGTATTTATTTTGGTCACAGTGAAATATTAGTTCCGCTTAATTATTTTTAACAAAATATAACATTACGTGTTAACAATAAACAAACAAATAAACTTTAAAATGTCATGTTTGGATAAGTTCTTTCAAGACGGCTATCAAAAACGACAGTAGCCCTTATCGTTACTTAACAATTAGACAAAGATGATAATGATGATGTGGGTCTGATCGATTTCGACTATAGCGGCAACTTCTGACCAATATAGGTAGTAGCCAGCAGACAAAAAAACAAAAAGTGTGTCAAATTTAGAAAACTATATATTTACACAATATATATGTTAAATTTACACGTGTACATAATTTTATACGTGGTAGAGCCGAGCGGCTCTCGCCGCCTCGCAGAGTACCGGCGTGAAGTAGAGGCATCTTGTGGTTCTGCATTTCGTTGGGTGTGTGAGATATCCGGTGACCCCCCCCCCCACCCATATCCCCCTCCTCATCCTCCCTCCCATCTCCCAAATACCCTGGTGTTGCCAATGTATAGTGGGCGACGGTACTCACTTATCACTTGGTGTAACCGCCTGATCGTTTGCCACCATTCCCATAAAAAAAATATGTATGTATGTACATAAAATTTAACGCTTTTTCACATAAACTGCACACACTTTTACAAAGATGGTAAAAAAAGTTTGTTACAATTTATTATAAGTTCGCGACACAAAATTGGCAACCCTATTCGTAGTACACGGGCGATGAGTTGGCGAGTGCCGGCGGCATCTGTTCGCCATCAGTCATCGATGAACGGTGCCCGGTCAAGGATGCGAATTGCCCGGACACTTGTTACCGTTGCCTGGGTTGAGGGAGAGGGCTCCCCACCCACCGTGAAATATGATTTCTGGCTTGTACTCGACAAATATCGATGATTCGTGTAACTTGTTAATACATAATTTGAACAGCGCTTATTATCTATCAGGTTACGCCTGATATGCAAAGGAAGTTAACTGAACGATAACGTGAGTTACATACAATAACATTATTAAAGACACAATAAATATTATGCAGGTAAGCGTGAGTGCATTTGCTGTGAATCTGCTATTACCAAATACTATAATTACAATACAAATAATTACATACATATAAAGAATAATATAAAATATTTTAATACAAGTATTAGTAGTAAGTTTTAAAAACATATATGTAAAACAAATAATTATTAGAATCGAAATTCGCGTCATAAACTCAATAATTCTTGACGAAGTCGTGGTCGTTTCCTGGTACGGTGACAATATCGACCAACCGCTTATTACATGATATAACCAACTGCGCAGGTGGTATCATAGTGCCGCAAATGTATGCGCTAATGAAGAGTTACTACTCGTCTTTATATTTGTTGAGAAACTGCCTGAGGCAGTGGCGAATCCCAGAGGCCAAGTTTGTATTTTGCACATTACTTTCTATTTTGCACATTAGTTTGTCTCCGGTTGGAATTCAAATAAATATTTTATGATAAGACTTTTCGACAGTTCAAGACTTCATCCAAAAAAAAGTAAGTTAAACCGTTAATCATCCGGTTTACAGAACGACCGCCGCAGATTATTACAAAAACCACTGCTGTAATTTAAACGTACTGCGGCAGATCTCATATTTTAGCTCGGCACGGAGATCGCAATTTCCCGGAATACTCGGAAAAGCTACAAATGTTCGCGAGTCGTTCCCGTTGGAAAATTACATTCCATAAATTTTAGTGATGCCATCGAGTTAGGTGTTAAAACTGTATCGATATATGATGTATAAAAAATACTGAAAACAAATTTATTATTTAACAAATTTAAAAGAGACATGCTTTTAGGTGTGTAAATGTGTTTTAGTTCAATATGTGATTGAAAAGCTAATTTATTGCTAATCTGACAATACTCCTAAAAGAAATCGTGTATCAGTTTCTTTCTCTTTTTTTAGCTAAACACAACTACTTGTTACACCCATTCTTTGTAGCAGTCTACTTCAAGCCAGTTTCTTTTTAATGGATATAGATCTAGGGAACTTCGTTTTTCGAAAGTGATTACCGACGTCTACTGACGTCCAAGAGGAGTTGCAGGCGCGTCGCCGGCCTTCGGTACCTACCTCACTAATTATTTTCATCTGATTTTGGTAAATCCTTTTATTCACTAACTCAAATTTGTGTCACTAAGAAATAACTACACCTAAAATATTGAAATAGCATGAAACAAAGTCGCTATCCGAGTTTATCTAATTATTCGCTTATAATTTCTAAATTGCGGATTTCAATGCGGTTTTGGCCATCATTTAGATAATTTTATGAGGAAAGCTTATATGAATAAAATTAGCATTAAATTTATTTTTATTGGTATTAATGAGAATTTAATAATGGTTACGTAATAAAATATTGAAATATAGCTTTATTTGTGAGGTGCAATACCATTCATTTAAGTATATAAATCGACAGTTTTTCCTATCAACGGATCGCCAACACTAGCTACAACTGAAGAGCCTTTCCTGCCGCGGTAGCAGCGATCACGCGTCGTTGCGCGCATCACACGTCTCGTTTCACAAGATAACAATTTGTGTGCGCGCTTATTTACCCGGGCCCGCACGCTGCGCAAAATTGGATCCGGTAAAACATACCTTTATATATTACAAGGTCTAAATTCTTCTGTATAAACATCAACACTACTGTTACTAGTATAAGTTATATAAATAAATCTGTTGACACACTAAAAGTTAAATATTTTTGTATGGATATTAAATTTCATGGGGTATCGGGTAAGAAGAAGACTTCTTCTTAGCTTCCCCTTTTTTTATCGTGGGTGACGTAAGAAGCGACTGAGTGAAAAGTCTTCAAGATCTCATGACAAACTTCAGGAGAAAAACGTTATCGCCGAGAAGGTCGCCACCAGTCATGTTTTATCTGGTAAACCCTCTTTTACGGAACCTCGTTACCTCGTGGGCTACACTGAATCGTACCAAATATAATTCTATAATTTTTGCCTACTCCTGTGAGTGACAGGATTACATATTTGCAACAACAAGTATAACTTTAATTATTTATAGGAACAAAGAATTTTTCATATAAATTCTGTGAGCATGTACAAAAGCGAATGTCTAACTTGGGAAGTTTTTAAAGAATGTAGATAGTACACGATTCTTACAATGCCCCAACTAATTAGCTTAACAAATCACTTTACGAAACGTTTCCGTCGGACGACGCCGAAAAATTTCCGCTTTTCTGTCCATAAAAAAAAACTGGAAAAAGGCACCCCTGTGAACATTTTTTCCATACATCTTGCTCACAATTCAACGCGTGTTCTACTGAGGGACGTTTCCTTAGCTTGTCTTTGTTTATCAGACCAGGAAAAGTATTGCTTCCGGTGCTGTCCGCGGAAAAACGACGGCACTTTTATAAGGGAACCTTTTTTTACTGTGATTTTATTTATCTTTCTTGGGGGCTAAGTTCTAATGTCGAGAGCCAGTGACGCACGCCTCTATAAATTACAGCGAATTCTGAATAGGATTACACTGTTCATCACCGTCACAGTATCCCGAACAAATTATCGAGAAATTAGTATTCCGATCGACGGTCACGTTCCGACCATTAAGCGGAGACAAAACGGCCTAATTCCTGACGCGACAACATATCCACGAACTGATGGTATCATTGCGCAAAAAACCTGACAAACTGTAAGAAATGTGTGGTTATTCTAATGAGATTTTACTGGAAATAGTACCTTATACGATGTTCGTTAGAGTTGATAAACATCTTTGAACCGCAAAAAGAGCATTATCGAAAGTGTACAATCAGTGGGTGTTAGAATGCGATGTCCCATTGATCTAGTATTAACAGGACCCTATTGATATGTACAAAGGACTGCAATCGTTTGTTCCGTGATCAGTGAAAGACCGCGCTAATGTTGGGCATAGATGCTGTGGTATTGTTTGAAATACAATTAGGGCTACCTACGTGACATATTCTGACCATTTAGTATAGTAAATATTCGAAGAACGAAGCTTGCACCTATCTTCGTTAAATGAGTATTTTGTTTATAGATAGACATATATTATACTTTACGGTTGTCTTATACAAGCTATTGTATGCGTTTCCTTATCTATGGACTAATATCAAGTGTTTATAATTGATAATAACATAAAACTATTAAATATAAACTACAGTATAATATAAAAAACTGTTGGAAATTCCTTCGTTTGTTGTTTTTAATTTACCCGTAGTGCACTGCTGAAATAATCCACTGCAAGACACAGGCTTTCTCCCATTTTTGAGAAAGTTTTATATTCGGGAAGAGTTCTCAATGCGACAAAAGAAGCAGCAGTCAGGTTTTCTCTGATAATTTCCTTCAAAGATGTTTTTCTTTTTACGATAATAGGGGGCAAACGAGCAAGCGGCTCACCTGATGGTAAGTGATTACCGTCGCCTATAGCCATTTCCAGAGGAGCTGCATGTGCGTTGCTGGCTTTTGAGAAAATTTGGGTTGGGTATGATGGGGGTTAGGGGAGGGAGGGGTTAGCCTCCGGTTACCTCACTCACCGAACGAAACACTAAATGCCTCTACTTCTCGCCGGTATTCTGCGAGGCCGCGGTTCTACCCCGGTCGAGCCGGCCCATTCGAGCAACAGCAAAGTCGCTGCTTGACTCTACCACGTTTTAAACAAGCATGTAGTTAAAACACACTTTTAAATTAGAATTAAAATTAACAATTTCAAACAATTCGAAACAAAATCATTCGCCTACTATGTATGAAATTATGATTGTTGTTATGACCGGTCTTTAAGATGTCTTAAATTAGAAAAAGCGTTTCAATTTCGATGATTCAACGCAAAATCGCTTGACTACATGCGCGCACACATCTGGATGTGTTAAAACGGATTAACTAGCAGATTACAAGCAAAAAAACTCGTCAATAGCTGACAAAGACACCGACCGCTCCGTCACGGTGACAATTGCTGGGATCCGGAATTATTTGGTTATTTTTGTGACAATTTTTTTGGCTATCATTGCACCCGTTTTTTTTTATTGACAAAAATAAAACGTGGGTTCGTAATATTGCTTTTACTAGGATCTCTAACGTTTGCATTATATGGCAGTAGAAGAGTTTTTAAATATTTAATTTACTTAATTTAGTTGTATTTGTCTATTACATATATACACAAAAAAATGCTTCCACGTAAAACCACAAAAAATAACCCCTAATGACCGAATACTAGGGTGGTCAGACGTAGGACGTCAGACTACGATCCATTGAACCCACTTTAACCAGAGCTTATTTGGGACAACGTGGCAGGTGCAAGCATGTCACGAGCCTTCCATATAGAGGACCGATCACGAGTCTCGAGACAAAGCTATAAGTAGAATAATGATTGAAATATGATAGTACAAAATTAGAATCCTACGTGGTGTGCCAATTTAGTGCGCTTTGTGGCGGAATACGCGCTCTGAAACCGTAATTTAATGAATAAGTAGTATATATTTCGGTCCACATAGCTATTGAAATTACTAGAAATATTAAGTATCTGTTACAAATGATATCACAGGGTGAAGGACTTATTTCAAAGATGGGTCACGATCGATGGCCTAAACTATAAGACGACAGGCTCACCGCCTATCACGTTATGCCAAAAAGCTCTGGTGAAGAGTAAAACTACTAAATAAAGTTCAAGACCTATGACCATCCCTGTATTAGATATACGGTCATGAGACCTTATTATTACCTTTATTTTCACGAGATCGTGCGAATTTCACTCGTTTTTGTTTTAGGTTATATGGATGAATAATTGTAGAGCATAAATATGAATTTCCATTTGGCACGAAGGACGATGGGATTACAAAAATTACTAGCATGCCTTACATGAACTGATACCAGGCAGGCAGACATTATGGAGGTGCGGGTGCCGTTGTGCGAAGTGCTGCTGTAGTGTACCCCGCACTCCTTCTTGCTCCCCCCGTCCCTAGTCTGTGAGATTTTGGTTCGGCGTTATTGGATGGATTTTCTGCCATCAGTCGGCCGTTATCTCGTTTGTCAGCCAGGACGGTGTACCACGTGCAAGTAAACATGGCGTTTAGAGAAATAACTAGTAAGAAGTGTGGTCCATGTGATGATGAAGCTTTAAAGAAATCCCTAATTAATTTTGACGGAAACTTATTTAAGTTTGTAATGAGCACAGATTCAAAATAGAAATCATAAGAACGTAACGTCAAAGTTAGGTACTTGGCGTCAGACGCATCAACAATCGCCTCTGCCGAACGCCCTGTGTAAACAACTCTTAACCTAACCCAATAACTGAAACGTATATCGCATTGCTTTCGGGGTATTTCAATATTTTGTCTACACGGATGCTGGCGATGGTGTTCAACTGGCCAGTGAACTAAGACCTTTTGCGTCTTAACAGATTCGACTCTCGTGCCGCATTTCCGATATCTCTGGTATACGTGTGAGGCTCAGGCAATAGTGGTGCCAGCCAACATTGTGGCGCGAACGTGCCGTGGCTTCAACTCCACGGGCTATTATTGTTCTGGTCAGCTCAGATGAAATATTGCCCCACAATGCACGCTCGCGCTGTTTTTGCGAACACGAATTTGCTGGGTGGAGTGAAAATATATTGGTGGAAATAAGAAGCCGCGGAGAGGCGAGACGTGAGTGAATTTCATAATCTTTCTGCTATCTTATTGTACGTGCACCTTTATTTAATTTGATTTGAATTTTAAATGAAGACAACTTTTACAATAAATAGGATATAGTTTTTAGAATTTAGACACGTATATTATTAACTTATTATTTTCTTTGATTGTAATTGTACAACAACATTTAAGTTTAAAGGGGAAAAAATAATACTAATTACTAATTAGAAATCCTTGAAATCAGAGTTGGTAAATATATATGTTTGTTGCTAAATCAAATGTAAAACTGTGCAGGTTTAAATCAAATTTGACAGTGAGGTATACTATGTCATAGAATAAGACAAAGGGTACAATTTACGAGTTTATCGATCAATTGTTTCCAAATTTTACCAATTTTAACTTAGGCAGACGAACCCGCAGGCTGTCTCTAGTACTACAATATTTTACAAAATATAACAATATACATATTAAATTCTGCAAATAATCAAAATTAAAATTTCTATATAAGGCAATTATAGTAACTTTTTATTATTTACTATTAGGAATCTAATGCTGCTATTTTTCTACCTTTTTACCAAAATAAAGCTAAAAGCTCTCTGAAATCACAGCATATTTCTTGAACCATCGCACGGAGGGGACGCCGTCTCGAAGTGACAATGATTTGCCGGCACGGAGATAAATTTCTATCACGCCTCGAGATTAGCTGCTATTGTGTAACAGTGTAAGATTAACTGATAAGTGTTCAGTTGTTAATAATAAGAGAAATGTTTAGATATACGTTTGCTTAGGGTGGAAGCTCCCTTACCGACATTATTCATAACGTTATTTTATCAATAAATCTAAGATGCTCAAGTGGTTGTGTCACAACCCAATACTGTGAGATTTTGGTTTGTAAATTAGTTAAAGAGAATGTAATAAAAATTCAAGGCAAGGTACACTATTGAGTTTTTGCGTTACGTATATATAGGAGCTAATTTGCATTTTAACTAGAAAAACAACTATCATGCTGCTGTTAAAAAAACAATTGATAACCATGGCAGACTCAGGAGTCAGGGTTCTCGTTCGCTTTAATTTTATAATACGCGACTGACCTGGGTTCAGATCTTAGTGCCAGCAAAAGTTTTAATTGCAATTTTATATTTTTAATTTACCACGTGCTCGACGTTGAATAAAATCATTGTATGGAAACCCGCATGTTTTACAAATGATAACAAAATATTTCGTGGACATTTGTATCCGTCAACTAACATAGGAGCAACGTGGCGAACTCTTCTCGGGTCCAAAACCTTAGCTCAGTTATGACACTTTTAAAAACTGTTTTATTACTTTTATTTGATTAGAAACCGTTGTTCGTGAGATATCCCAGGTGTCAGATTAACAGACATTAATTTTAGATATTGGTATTCAGGATAAAATACTGCTGGCCAACAAAAAGTGCCAATTACAGCTTTAAGCTATTTTTACCAGTATGCACTGGCATATTAATTTAGAAGTTAAGTATTTATAAAAACTGCATCGAAATAATAAATTTTAAAATAAATTGAAACATTTGCAGTAGCCAATAATTTGGTGTAGCAGTGTATCCGAAATCCGTCAGCACATCACATCTGTACGTCCTTTGTAAGAGGAGATCATGTGCGGATCGTATAAATATTATCAAAGCGGGCAATAAATATAATAACAATAATATTTTTTACAACAAATGTTACAATACGTGGGGAATGTCAGCCGCCTACCGTAATGAAGATGTAATGGGGCTAGCGATGGCTAATCCTTTGCCGAAAGGGGGTGGCCATAAATGAAAGGATGTCACACGAATATGACAGATATTGTGACAGCAGAGCAACGACCTAATGCTCCGTCTAGTACACTTTAAAATTATATAATTGCCATCTATTCTAATTTCAGGACATAAAATTTAAAAATTAATTATGTGCCGTTCGATTTCCGAAACCAACTAAAATTGCATGCTAAATAAAAGATGAACCTACAACAGTATAATAACGAGCATATTATTCTGACTCGACGCTTCGCAGCGTAAAATAAACAGTTTCCTATAAAACATTCATAACCAATTCTCTTTGTCAGTTCTAAAGCAAATATTAACCGAATGGAATACAAAACTTTTTACAGTTACAACGAAATTACATTGCAAATTATAATTAGCGGGATCCATTACTTGTCAATTTCATATCAATTGTGACAGATGCACCCCGTGAAATAATTTCACTATTAAATAATATGCATATTATATTGATTGACACATGACTGCCGCATTAAACTAGTTTATCTCATAAGAAATTCATCAGATACATGGTTAATAATTGCTGCTAATAATTTAAATAAATGTACGGATTTTCAAATATCCTGTCGAGCAAATCTGTAACGAGATTTACAAAAATTAAAAAATCAACTGTCTCTTTTTGTTGCAATACGCGACACCAACTTGTGAGAAAATGTTTAGCAATGCAGTAAATTCAATAAAGTGCTTATTATTAAAACATTCGAAGAAAGAGATGCGTTTCAAGATATTTCGTGACGATTTTATTCAATAAAAAGTAGCCAATCAAGTTTTTACTCAAACTACGAAAACGGTGACATCTCTCATTGTCGAATTTACCGTTGCAATTTTTTTTATTTAAAAAAGTGTAAAATTTTGTTTAAAAAAACCGTTGACGGGGGTCACGCCTTAAGTTTAAATTAAGGTTTATTCGTCCGCAACCTTTCATTGCTCTTTGACATGGGATGTACACATAAAAAGCTCAGTGATTACCCGGATAGACTTTTTTTCTTAGAGATCTTATAGAGATATCAAAATTTGTGAAACGGTGGTTAGATAATGTTACCGCTTCATTGATACAACAATGTATTGCACCCCTTTCGTTTACCTAGATACGTGAGATTATTGATTTGATTGAAAATCTACGGGGTACGGGGGACGGGAACGTCTTCGTTAAAAGGGGATATTTTTTTTAATTTGTACGCTTGAATTAAAGAAATTTATTATTATTTTTACACAGCCTTATTTTGATCAACTATTAATGTCAAATGTAGGACTACTAGTTACAATCCAATGTATGTAACGTAAGGTACATTCAGCGGTAAAACCCAAGCTTGTTACGATAATCAATCGATTCGTATATTGTTAGTGCCTTGAGGTCTGCGAGTTGGCAAAGACATCAAAGAGTTCTTTCGCTCGATGGCGCGGAAGTGACTTGGTCAGCGTTTGAGCTTTGTGTTGTAATGACGTGTTTGCAATTGGCATTTTTACGCCAACGTCACGCACGTTCACCGCATCGAGAGATTCGATGTGCAATTTAAAACAAATAATTCATGCTCTACTACTGTTAACATCTTATTTCAGTGAGAGCTAGAAAGGACCGATTCTAATTGGAAGAAGTTATTATACCAAACTAGCTGATATTAGTTTGGTACAATTACTTTTGTCTTAGAACGGCATCTTTACCATGGTTATGTGCCATAGTAGTATAGCATAATAATGTGTATACGTATAGCATAAGTTTATTAACACGAATAACCCTTAACATGTCATTAAAATACAATTCTCGATACAACACATTATGAGTTGAAAGATACTTTATACGAGTATATAAGATAAATAGTTAACTATACGTGAATCAGGCGTATTGGCAATCACAGTGAAAGACATAAACACACACCGCACCTAAGACGCTGGTGTCAGTTTCCTTTTTATTTTCAAATTTAGACAAAACATTATGCGTAATTTTTTTTTAAGTTTATCATGGAGGAACAAACAATCGTGTACGTGAGTATTAACAGCTGGTTACTTACTTTGAAAAAACAATGGGACAAATAGTAAGTTGAAGTTTGAAAAGATCTAGAACCGCTCTAGAAGTCACTCAATTCTCACAGCCAGAATTACATCCCAAAACTTTAAACAAAGTGTCACTTTCATATAGTTATATCAATTTATTAAATTGAATTTATTATTTATACATCAGGTGTTCTCCATCTCTTAATTCCTCGTATTTGGCACTTCCGCAAAATCTATTAATGTACTAAAGTGACGTATAATTGTAGAATTATCTACGTCTTAATAAACCCATAGAGCTGTTCAACAAGCGGAACTAAACGTCGCTGCGATCCGGGACAATGACGTGGTTTGACTGCAACACAACACCCACATTGCGAGCTAGTATTATCTGTCTCAGATCAGCCATTTGATAGGCGCTTGCTCATCTCACGAATCTATTTTGCGAGCCCGATACGCGTCCGGTCTTTTGTGCCATTCTTAAAGTGTAGGGCAACATACGCTAAGGCGCTCTTTAAAATAAGTCCTAAAACTTCGTCGACACATAATTCTTTTATTCATTGGTATAAATTTAAAAAAACGTTCCGAATGTATTAATTTTTAAAAATACGAGTCTAAAATGTATACAAATTCGTATAAATTTGTTCAGTGGTAGAATATCAAACGCGTCGCAATTCATTGCTAATAAATTAGGAAATAATGTAAATGATATTTAAGTGACGTGTAATTGTAGAAGACGGTATAGCTACATTGTCAGATATTTTCTTCAAAGGTTGCAAGATTTAGATAATAACTAATATTATAGCTAATAATTTGTATCGAGTAATTCCATATTTTAACAAGGCAACGTTTTAAGTATTCTTAATTCAAATTCCTATAATCTAAAATTAAAGTTACGAGTCTCTCAGAAACACAAGCACATGGTCAACAAATCGTATAATTTTTCTGCGCTATAATACATCAAACGATCGACAAATGCTTTATATTTGCAAGAAATTTAATACTTTTAACTATCTGTCTTAGCGTAATCCCGATGCCGTATTCAACAAATGATTTCCGTTTCCTTTGGACAGATAACCGCACCACGCCCTTTGCGTTTATGAAAGTGCATTCACTCAAAGATTTGAGATAGTGATGCAGAATCTTAAATATCTATCTAATTTACGTGGTAGAGCCAAGCGGCGGCTTTTGCTTTACGTGGTAGAGCCAAGCGGCGGCTTTTGCTGCCGCAGGAATGGGCCGGCTCGTCCGGATAAGTACCACGGCCTCGCAGAATACCGGCGTGAAGTAGAGGCATCTTGTGCTTCTGCGTTTCGTGCGGTGAGTGAGGTAACCGGAGGCCCTCTCCCACCTCCCTCCTCCCCAAATATGGTAGCGGTATATAATTTTGAGCTACCCCAGGAGGGTACCAGTACCTACGGTTCTGGAGAATCCCTCACTGAGCATCCACGTTCAGGCTTTCCTACGCTACCTAATCGTGGATGCTCAGTCTGCCCCGCGTATTCTGGGGGGGGCAATATTCCGCTCTCTTTCTTTCCTACTCGAGGCAAACGCAGCAAGGAAACTATGGCATCCCCTACCGCGCTCGCCGTGGATTTCTGCAATATCAGGGGACTCCACTCGAATCTTAGCGCCGTTCATTACCATCTTGAAACGGCGAAGCCAGCCTTGCCTTTTCTTACAGAGACTCAGATATCGTCTCCGGCTGATACCTCTTATCTCCATTACCCGGGGTACAAACTAGAACACTCCTTTGTGCCCCGTGCCGGAGTTTGCGTATACGTCAGAGATGATATCTGTTCTCGACGCCTCGGTAGTCTTGAAGGTTTGGACCTATCTACCGTTTGGCTGCGCATCGACAGCGACGACCATCCGCGCGTCTATGCGTGCCTTTACAGGTCCCATAGCGGTAATACCGTAACTGACCGACTCATCGACCACATCCAAATGGCTACAGATTCCGTGCTACAACAGATCCCATCCGCAGAGATCGTGATTCTCGGCGATTTTAATGCCCACCACACCGATTGGCTCGGTTCTCGCATAACCGATCATGCGGGAGATCTGTTCACGACTTTGCATTAGCATATGGCCTGACACAACTGGTAACCTCGCCGACGCGGATCCCAGACGTGGAAGGTCATACACCTTCCTGTTGGACCTTTTGCTGACCTCACACCCGGACGGATATTTGGTCTCAGTCGATGCCCCTCTTGGCTCGTCGGACCACTGTCTGATCCGGAGTGTAGTGTTTATCGCGCGCCGATCCCGAACGCGATCTGCGGGGTTCCGCCGTGTGTGGCACTATAGGTCGGCAGATTGGGATGGAATGCGGTCTTTCTTTGCTTCCTACCCATGGGGGCAGGTTTGCTTCTCGCTGGATGATCCCAACGTCGTTGCAGATTCTGTCATCGATGTGGTACTTCAGGAATGGAACTTTTATTCCGTTCTCTGCAGTGCCTGTCGGAGGTAAATCCCAGCCTTGGTTTGGTCGCACCTGCAAAATAGCGTCACGCCGAAAGCGGAAGTGCTACCAGGCCTGGGCCGATGCATCGGCGTCTCGGGATGCAAAACCAGTGCTCTTAAAACGAGTACAACTCTGCCTCCAGGTCCTTCAAAAGAGTTATCGCTGAGGCAAAGTTAAAGCACATTGGCAGAATTGGCGCGAGACTAGTTCGCCTCCCATCGGGATCCCGCGCATTCTGGTCTCTCGCCAAGGCTGTCCAGGGAATTTCTGTCAGCCATCTCTCCCATCTCTACACAAGGAGGATGATTCGCTGGCCCATACTGCAAAAGAGAAAGCCGATCTCTTGGGCTCTCTTTTGCATCCAACTCGTCTCTTGATGACCGGGGAAACTCTCCACCTACCATCCCGTGGTGTAAGTGCTCCATGCCGGAAATTCAGTTTCTGCAGAGCTCAGTGCGAAAGGCACTCCGCTCCTGGACATTCATAAGTCGAGTGGGCCGGACGGAATCCCTCAATTGTGCTGAGGATGTGTGCCCCTGAGTTGGCACCGGTTCTCACGCGTCTTTTCCGGCACTCCTACTCTTCAGGCGTCGTCCCGGAATCTTGGAAGACAGCATTTGTGCATCCAATACCCAAAAGGCGACCGCTCTGATCCGTCCAACTACAGGCCTATTGCCATCACCCCCTTGTTATCTAAAATAATGGAATCACTCATCAACACCCAGCTCCTGAGGTACCTGGAGGAACACCAGCTCATCAGTGACCGACAGTACGGTTTCCGTCACGGACGATCAGCTGGTGATCTTCTAGTTTACCTGACTCACCGATGGGCAGAAGCAGTTGAGTCTAAGGGGGAGGCTTTGGCGGTTAGTCTGGACGTAGCGAAAGCATTTGATAGGGTTTGGCATAAAGCGCTTCTTTCAAAGCTTTCATCTTACGGGGTTCCTGAGAGATTGTGCAACTGGGTCACCAGCTTCCTCACGGATCGGAGCATCAAGGTTGTTGTCGACGGTGCATGCTCGGACCCCAAACCCGTGAATGCTGGTGTTCCACAAGGCTGTGTGCTATCTCCCACTCTGTTCCTTCTGCATATCAACGACATGCTACAAATCTGTAGCATTCATTGCTATGCAGACGACAGCACGGGTGATGCCCTATATACAGGCCGTGCGAATATTTCTCGGGAACACGTCGACGAGTGCCGGAACAAACTTGTGTCTGAAGTCGAGACCTTGTTATTCAAAGTCTCGGATTGGGGTCGACGTAATTTGGTCCTATTCAACCCCAAAAGACACAGGTTTGCGCGTTCACCGCTAAAATAATCCCTTTGTCGTTTCTCCTCTTTTGAGAACATTCCCTTATTGCCTCAGCCAGTATCAGAATCCTTGGCGTTGACATATCGAGCGACGTTCAGTTCCGTGGTCACTTGGAGGGAAAGGCCAAATTGGCCTCCAAAAAGCTTGGTGTGCTCTGTAGAGCGGGACAGTATTTCATGCCGGTCCACCGTTTGCAACTTTATAAGGCGCAAGTTCGGCCCCACATGGAATACTGTTCTCATCTCTGGGCAGGGGCACCCCAGTACCAACTCTTTCCATTTGACCGTATCCAACGTCGAGCGGCTCGAACTGTCGGCGACCAAGCTCTCTCTGATCGGCTTGATCCTTTGGCCTTGCGAAGAGATGTTGCTTCTCTTTGCATTTTTTACAAAATTTTCCACGGGGAATGTTCTGAGGAATTGTTCGGATTGATCCCAGCTGCTGAGTTTCACCATCGTACATCGCGACAGAATTCGAAGTTCCATCGATACCACCTAGATGGTTGGCATTCCACCACAGTGCGTTTTAATCGAAGTTTTCTGCCACGCACTTCGATTTTGTGGAATCAGCTGTCGCCAGCAGTATTTCCGAACAGTTACGACTTAGGGACCTTCAAGAAAAGAGCTTATTCCTTCCTTAAAGGCCGGCAGCGCATCTGTAGCTCCTCTGGTGTTGTGGATGTTCGTGGGCGTCGGTGATCACTTACCATCAGGTGAGCCGCACGCTCGTTTGCCCCCTTCTTCTATAAAAAAAAATCTTAAATACGTATGCTAACAAGCTTACTATGATAAGAAATAACTATTACCTCTGTTTAAATTTGCCTGTACATAAATAAACATGTAAGAAGATCGTTGTATAACGTATATTTTAAAAAGTTAAATATTGATGGTAGAAAGGAACATTACTGTCATAAACACATCATATTACAAAAAAAAATCAAATGCACTGTAACGTACGGCTCTCATGATTCTTTACTAAAAAATTACACAACGAAAGAACTGTGCTACTTGAATATATCAATAAAATGCACGGTTTACTGCGTTGCCAGACGTTTGCTGATAGGCTTCAGTTTCAAGCGTTATTTATTAACAAGTCTCCTCGGTCCTTTCACACATCGTTTAAACACTTAACACTAAGTTAGACAAGTGGTTGATTCAAATTTTAAGGAACGTATCAAGTGTTTTAAATAATTAGAAATGAAAAAAAACTAACCTCCCATGCGTATCTCCTATCCAAAGGCTGTGTCTCCCACTTTCCGTTGAATGGGCCATATTTCGTTCCACTCGCTATGTTGACTCTTGCAAATAAGCCACCACCTTTTAACACCAACTCATTGGGAAGATTAGGTTCAGAGCTAGCGTCCAATTCTCCATCTTCTTTAGAATCTTCGTCTTTCTCCCCAGGACTTTTGCCTGGGTCTAGAAACCTTTGGTTGGGTATATCTAAAGGTCTTTGAAGATAATTTCGTCCATATTCGGCAAAGTTCGGCGGTAGGTAAGATTCGGGGATGCCAAAGTCTAAAGACCCGTAGTATTCCTTAATATCAGTCCCAGGAGCCATGGTCTCCTGTTTGATGTGGACTAAGGTAGGCGCGGATTCTGATGCAGCGGAGTCGGTGGGGCTGGGCGGCGGACTGCCAGATTCCTGGCTGTCTGCTGCTGTGGAGCAAATAAAAAAAATTGTTACGTATACATTCTTGAAAGTAATTAATCTTATATATACATAAAAACAATTAGTAATCTTCCCTTTTTCCATAGATTTTTAAAATTAGCTTTAGCATTTTAATTTACAGAATGGGTTTATTCTTCCTCCGTTAAAACATAGTAGTGCATCGATTGTCTATATCAGCCAACGCATGTGAACCAGTGTTTTATTTTTCAGACAAAATAAAATGATGGAATGCAAGATGGTGCTCGCATTATGTCTGATTTCCGCTCGTCACAAAGCGTTTCCGCTTGTCTCTTGGCACTAAGAGCATCCCTCCGAAATGCAAATCCAGCGAGACATCTGAATCACCCGGATTCTCTAGATAATTATTTAAGATAAAGTTTTACATTTGCATGCACTGCACTGCACTAATTTTTATGATAAATATGAATATTTGAAGCAGGTTCATACCTATTTATATTGGCAACTGCCGAACACTAATACCATAGATCATTTACGGAAAGCGGCAACTCTGGTACTGCGCTTCCAATATACCTACCAAGCTTAGTGAATATGGGAAAATCTATTATTCATTTTACTCGTGTACCAGCAGTGGACTTACACAAGCTAATAAAAAAGAAAGAAGATATAGTTATGATCATTTACATAAATATACATTTCATCATAATTATTATACATGAAATGTAGGAAATTTACTTTGCTAAAATCTTCCTGAAACAATATTTGCATTTTTATTAAAACTTTAAATACTTTTTTTCCTACGTGTTTTATACACATGGAGTGTTCTTATGCTTTCATATTTATAATATTTTTTTATCACGTCTAAAAAAACAGAGTCTTTTAGTAAATTTAGAGAATTTTATAATTGTTAACTTTTCTTTAGTAGGTCGTGTTCTTTTTAGATATCGAAAGGAACAAATTGCATCACTTAAATTTCAATTGAAGAAAACAAATTCATTATAAACTTTGCAACGTGCGCGTGTCATCAATAAAGTGCATCCCCCAAGCAAACACAAGTGAGAGAGACACGTCATAAATCATAACCCACCCTTTTACTACTAATATACTTGTTAAAACAACCCCTCTATCTTGTCCGTGCGTCTTCAGCACGTGGCGGTAAAAAAAACGCTATAAAATTAGACGCTTGATCAACATCTAATACAATATGAGCTGAGGAATGATAACTGCTTAACATTACAAAGGTGCAGTGCCCATTCACAATACGCAGGATGTGCGTGAACGTGTCTAAAGGATCCCTTTTTGTGGATCCAGTTTGGTAAGAACTGCGCTCTTTTAAACGCCCGGTTGCTATGCCAATTCACCTGTCGCAGTCTAGTTTTCAAAACCTACATATTAATAATGTCTTCTGGCTGTAGAACTACTCATACAAAAAATACACTATTTTAAAATTGCAACAATAATTTAGAAACTAAACTAAACTAATAAAAAAACATAGTTTAACACTTTACTGTTATATACTATTTGAATTATTATTCTCTCAATTTGTACGCTCTCATATAATAATATTTTACCATCCTACATATTTCCTGAAATATTGCAAAAAATAATGTATCTTGTATATTGTACAATCCTTGTTTATTTGAAAATGCAATTAAAAAGTTTATTAAAGCCAGGACTCTGGACTATCTACTTAATTGAAGTGTTTAAAACTCCTAATAAGTAGTATAAATTTACCGAAAAACACGGTTACCACGTTTTAAATGCACTCAATGCCTGATTTAAAAGTCAACGTATTATGTTTTTTTTTTATTATTTTAGAGAATTATTAATCATTCGCAAGCATATATTATAAAGTCAATGTGTCTGGCTGTCACGCTAAAACGAGGTGTCGTAAAAACCATGTTCGAATTTCAAATTCAAATTAGCGATGGCAAGGTCCATTTCGTCCGCTCGCTGCGTGAGCGGACAATGCGGACGAGTCGTCGTTAAATCTCCGGTTTCCGTAGAAACTCCTCAGACTTAAAATAAGGACATGGTTCGGGCTAAGAACTATATAGAGTGACGATGAACACATTTTCACATTTATTGTTCATGTCGTTTTTTGATTTGGATCATTTCACAAGTACTCGAAGATTGAACAACATTTTTAGAAAATTTTGATTACGATAATATGATAGTTACATAATTTTTTATATACCTTCAATATGGTATAGAAATTAAACAACACAATACAACAAAAAGATATGACGGCCAATAGCCTAGTTCGTAGTGACCCTACCTTCGAAGCCAGGCAGCGGCTAACATAATACATATATATATATATATATGTAACAATATTAAATTATGTGCCCAGGTCATGGATGTCTGAATATATAAGATTATTGTTAGTATAGTGTACGTGTATATGATTTTTTATCGACGATATATATGTATCTGTTTACCATCCAGTTACTAAGATACAGGGAATCCTAGTTCGGGACTGGATGGATTATTAATAATATTATATCGGACAAATGGTAATGCTAATGATAACTTCAATTGTCTATTTTAGATACTACCTATAGTAAAATAATATAATATAGGCATAATATAAAAAAATCTAATATAGATTTTGCTTATGTCAACACATCATTTATTAATATTAATTTACATGAACAAGCACCCAGAGTTGAAAATTATTTGTAGGCCATACTAACATCGAACTTACGACCCACTGTGCCGCAACCCATCGATATGCCACTGCGTCAAAGGGCTTGATGAAATTATTATTAAACATTTGAAGTTGCCCATAACAATCTTGTGCGAAGACCCTATGGCAAGCTGATTTCACGAGTTAGCTACGGCGACTGACAATATTCACGGTTTACGCCGCTATGTCACCGAAGACTTGACGGCCAGACTTGTGTTCCCTCATAAAATACTCTTAACTGCCCAGCCAAACATACATTTTCATAGCCATTGACAGTATACTTCCTTATAGTAAAAGATTTAAGGTTATTATTTCTGTGAACTTTATTTTTGAATGCGCATAGTGCATTTAAATAGCCGTGCAAACTGCATGCCCCATCTGACATACGACAACGCAGCTTAGGAGGTATTCATTTGACGACGTCTAAAGAAGAATTCGTAGAAAGCTAAACTTTCTAGCTTACGGTCAGCACATAAATTTCATAGAATGTGACAAGTAAATGCGTATCGAAATTAACCGCGTATACTCTTACTTATTTTAGTTCTGTATATTAATAGTAGCTTTTCCAAAGTTCCCTTCGAAATAAGGCCTATAACTGGTGTACTTTCCTTTTTTTAATTATTATTGTTATTATTAATCATTTATTACACGTAAAGGAAGTTGAAACAAAGGCGAGCTTAATGCTAAACAGCATTATATTCCAACTAACCTTTGTCGTTGCAGAACGGTTTATGGGTGGTGCCAAGTACTTAAATTGGGGAATTCTGCACATAATTATTCATAGATAAGTAAAACTCTATGGTCAATAATATAACCATGTAGAGCTTAGGAGTTTGCATTTATTATAAAGTCATAATTTCAATAAAAGGTGTAATGCCATTAGAATGATACTAATTGTTAATTGACCACGATATTTGGATCGAGGCGTCATCTTTCGGTCGACAACCAGATACTGTCATCTTATATTATTCGTCACATTGTCAACTGCCCGTGTGCGATGTGGTGATGATGATGTTCATGTACTTCTGGCCGACACGGCATCAACTTCCGGACAGTATCGGCAGTTGTCGACTGTGCAGGAGTTATTGTAGTGCCGCAAGTATATGCGCAATCACAGAGCTTCTCATTCGTCTTTACCTTCCCATACCCGATGTAACGATTATGCGAAAAGTTTTTACCTTTAGGACTTCCATACTTGAAAGCAGCTCGCACGTAAATGAATTTCGATTAGAAATGAAAACCATGTACCACAAAATAACAAGCAGGTACGCTGGCCAAAAACCACGCGGGTATCGTAGCATTTTTTTTTAAATGGACGCAAGACAAGCTACATGAAACAGCGAGGAAAGAATATTTTGCATATCAATATCACTAACAAATCTCAAACAACGTAAGCTGTGTCAAATAAGGTGTATAAACAAGCTTTATTGCCCGGCGGCGGCCGTCAAAAGATTTCACTCTTCGGCATATTGAGATGACAAATAACCTTCACCTTTACCACATCGATTTCAGATGTTTTGGGTTGTTCGCACACCCTTAACAGAATCAGAGATAACACTCGAGTGGATAGAAAAAAATTGGACACGGTCTGTTTGCCAAGGATCTGAAAATACGGACGATTGCTTTGTTTTTGATTTTAATTTTTTTTTATAATACAATCAAAGATGGAAATTCTGATGTATATTTGTTATGTATGATATATTTGATTATGTAAAAATATTAAAATGTTTTAATACGAAATATATTACGATGAGTAAAAGCAGAAAGGAAATTTTAAAAATTAATCCAATTAACCCTATCTTTTAGAAAATTGCAAAATAAAATTTAAAAAAATAGAAATTTTGTCGTACAGTCCAAGTACAGAACAAAAATGACTCTATTTACATTTAATTTTTATTATCTTTACCTAAGGACACATGTTGGAAAATGGATAGCTTTCGCTTTCTTTTTTAGTGTGTGACATAATAACATCACGTTTCAATAAAATTTTAAATTTTCTTTTAACTTTTCCGAAAAAGAAAAGGTCAATATTACACGGAAATCTTTTCAGTGTTCATGTTCAAGTTCATGTTTTTCTTTTAATTTTTTTTTATAGAAATGTAGTAATATTTTGAAATGTAGTATTCTACAGAAATGTAGTACTGATAATATACCTTAAATAATAAATCCATTATAAAACGATCATATCTACTCACTGAAATGCATGTTTTGACAATTACTTAAGATAGGCATTGCTTAGGTATAAACAGATGAAAATCACTCAGATAACTTACCTGACATCTTCATGTTAATATCCCTATCTAACTTCAATCGATGTGAGAGATTAAACGCATCTCATTTAATGTATATTATGTTTTACCACTGATTAAAAACTGTTTCCAGTAACTACTTGAATTCACTTGTAAAATAAATTATATATTATATACTAATTAGAACTAATATCAAATCTAGTTAGACCACTAAATTAAAACATAACACTGCACCGCATAGATCACGTTAAAATAATTATAAAAGTAAAATTACATAATTTGGATTTTTGAATGTCTATAGTGATGTGCGCATAGAGTAAGATGACGGCATCGAGTGTCTAGTCGCGTACGATCGTCACGGGATAGTGCGGCACGGTCCTGGGCAGATATGTGCGACGGCCGCGACGAACGGTGCCAGAGTAACGCGAGAGGAAGCGAGAGCCAGCGCATCCCTAGGATCCCGAATCATAACCCTCGCCCGGGCCGCACACCGCGCCCTGCCCGCCCCGCCAGTGTCTTTGTGCCGCACCCCTCTCTTTCGCACGAGCGTTTCGGGGTTACCGTCGCTTTGTACAAGGTTACTGTCTGAAAATACTCTTACTGAGATTTTTTAAATGTTTTAAAAATTTACCGGACAGGAGGTATAAGCTGTACTTGAAGAAGAAGTCTTTTGATACTCTATTACAAAAAAGTTTTCCTTTTTTAGTGTTTTTCGCTATATTTTCGATAGATGTTAAGTCACTTATAAAATTTTTCTCAATTTTTTATTAGAAAACTTCTTGAGCTCTTTAACTAAACATTGTAATCTAAAATGTTAATTGTAACCTCATTTTTTTTAATAATGTTCTATAAGTAATGTCTATAAGTCCTTATATATTGATTTATTTTCAAACAACATCAATGTAATCACCATCAAAAGGGAGACGTTTTACCTTGCTACCTCAAACAATGTTCTTAATAGTACAAAAATACAAATAAGTAGTGGCCCATAGCGAGAACACGTAGTACACTATTAACTAATACTTAACATATTTTGTGTTGCTATTGAAAACTTAAACATATCAAGCTGAAATGGCCGGTAAAACAAAAGAAGAAAACAAACGGCAACAAAATAATACTAGTAGTAATCTAAATCTCTCGCTATCGTATATATTTGGAATCACACACAATGCAGGTATGAGCATTATTTGATTATAGAAAACTTATAGGTATCTTGTTTTATTGCTGCAATAAAAATGCAAAAAGCATAATGATGGGACTTATGAAATTCCTGTTAGGTATTTAAATACATAAGATCTAATCTTAAATGCTATATAACCTCTAATAAATTGATAATAATATGCAATATTGGCAAAAATTTAATTTTTATAAGGAGTTATAAATTCTAGCATTCAATACATTTCACGTATCGTTTGAATCGTATACGTTTTCAGCATCTGAAAATAGCGTGTGTAGCTATACACAGGCAAGTGAGACGGCAGATAACTAGATAACATTCAAGATCTCTGGCAGTGAGTGCGATTGGCCGCCGCCGGTAAAGGGCGTGGTCCACAAGCGATGCACCAATGGGATGCTCCTCTTTATCTTCGTCTTTGTCTGTCAACAGATCCTGTACCGTTGTAGCGGGACAGGTGCTCGACTGTCCGATCTGATTTGAACTTCCCTAGCGTAGCTGCGTAGGTGTCTATTATAGGCGTACCCAATGTTTTAGCTCGATTACATAAGAAAACTTATACTCCATTAAATATGCAAATGAAGTAAAGATAAGTAAGTAATTGTTTATGATTTAAAGTTTTATTATTTGCAATTCACCAATTTTTAGATCGAAATAAAATACAGTTATGTTGTCTCAATTTAGAATCATAAATATCTAATTTTTGGACAGTGGAATCTATTATTTTTTTCATGGTAATTAATAAAAGTTGAGTTTGGAAATTAAAAACACTTTTAAATAACTCTTAGGAAGATGTTCGTCAGTAAAAAAAATTACCGATTGCTGCGCGATTATAAAATACCATTCGCTGCCTATGTTTTTTTAATACATAGTTTTAAACACAATTTGGAACCGAGCCAAACGTTCTGTGTATTAAGTCATTATCTATAAGAGGCCATTGATAGATGTCTTAAATTTAAAAAAAAGTGTGTAATGAGTATCGTTATATGGATAAAAGACTTTATCCAAAGTGAAATAATTCCTATTTAAATTCTTCTTGAGTATCATAAACACATTCATACGTGAAGGCGACAACTGGAATCGATTTGCGACAGACACGACGGCTGATAATCGATTCCTGTTCCAACAGATGTCGTAATCGATTTCTCAGTTCGCATATTAAATCAACTCTGTGTCAAGTCGTTATGATTCCACTTTAAGGGTGTGATGATTTTTCAATAATTATTTGTTATAAACTGAAAGGTATCATATCATATATACAAGTTTTAGGGGATGGAGCGAGAAAGTATGAACTCTTACAATCAAAATTAATTTACTCAAATAAGGCATAGTTAACAGAGGTTATGAATGACAAAAACTAACTGCCAGTTAAGATATATATTTTTATACCTCTATAATGCTCACTATGTTCCAAAGCCATCGCACAAAGTTTTTTAGTTTAGTAATTGTGGCAATCGAAAACTGTCTATCCTAAGGTCACAGTGAAGTAACAGAATTCCATAGATACCTATTATCTTTCTCGCATGGCAGACCAGCTTTCGTTGGCGCTATCGTGAAAAGGCCTAAGCCAAGCAGGAAAATTAGACATTTTGATGACGAAGATGAAGATATGGATATATAAAAAATCCGCATGAATTTTCGTTGTCACCTTTACGGACTATAAAAAACGTCTTGTTGCTAAAATAAGAAACATGACTGCTACCAGTCCACCTGAAAACGAAAGGCGGCAAACGAGTAAACGGCCCACCTGATGGTAAGTAATTACCGTCGCCAACGTACATCTGCAATACCAGAGGAGCTGCAGATGCGTTGCCGGCTTTTAAGGATATTTGGAAGATGTGAGGGAGGATCGGGAGGCGGAGTAGGAGAGGTCCCCCCTCCTCCATTTTTCATCTGCATTGGATGTAAGGAGACTCATAGAAAGTTATTTCATTCGTTTAAGGCTAACAAGCTATATTTATACGTCTCTGTACAAATTTAAATTCAGTACAAGTATGAGAATTTATGTCTCGTAATTTCGCGTCGACCGCACAAATTTATTTGATAGGCTTACGACGCGTGTCTCAAGCCGTAACATTTAAAAGAAAAAAATCTTTCTACAGACATTTATCTTTTAACAATATACGGAAGTAAACCCGGCGACGAGACTTGCCACCAGTAACGTTCTATCTCCTGGACAGGTAAAAAGTTGGTTGCAAAACTTTGTGAGTGACATATAAAAATTTGTAATCTCTGCCTACCGCTATGGGTAACAGACTTATACATATACTTAACATAGCGATATTTATTTCATGGGCACCGGTAGCGAATTACACACTGGTTTTACTAGCGGCATAAGCAAATCTTAGCAATATAATTATATGCTTGTAATTAATTAGAATGTTTTACCCAGTCTCGCCCCGTAGGCGACCTAAGTTTAAAACATTCTTTCAACCTTTTAAGCATACAATTATTACATTATGGTTATGACAACCACTACCAAACGTGGTATAGAAATTATGGTGGAAGGAGACTTTATATAGATACCACGTTACCATGTTCGGCAGTTAATAGAAGAAAATGTGTGTAAGCTATGTTTTGAAAATAAAATGTGTTTTACAGGATGTACAGTCAACATCAAAAGTAGATGATTAAAAATCGTTTCAATATAAAACTTGCATCACGGATCTTAATACTTTTTCTGTTTTGTCTTTTTCGGTTTTGAAGTATTCTTTACTGAAAGTTACATTGAATAGAAAAATGCATTAAGAAAACATATAACGGTTTTGAAACCTTGTTAAATCACCTTGTTTACTTTTGATGTTGACGGTACGTAGATTCCATAAAAACTATAATGGATCAAATTTTGTATTAACAATTTCAATAATTATATAAGAAAAATAAAAGCAGAATAAATTATAATTTTTAACAGGATATTGAAAGGAAGAAAAAAATATTAGGAAAAGGACTATTATTTTCTTTGAAGCATATTATTTAAGTAAATAAATTCGAACATTGTATACGAATGTACGATCAAGATTCGTTTTGGTGAATACGCACACCGGGAGGGCGAACTTGAAGCTAATTCAGGACCAAACCGCCATCTTGGACGACCGACAATGGACGCCAGCGGACAAGATGGTTTTTGTAAGGCTATAGATCCCCGGGACCGCACAAAAATATATTGTGGTATTCTTTTTTTGGCAAAAGATATTTTTGTTTACTGTAATCATCATTGATTTGACTTTATGGGATAATGGTAATAAAAACTGTTCAGACGCTACAAATGAGAGAGAAAATTAAATTAAGCTTCTGTCTTTCTAGCTCGAATAGACGCCAAAAGAGCATCACGTTAATTTTTCAATGACTTGCAGCTCACTTAGCTCACTGATACAACTTAAACAATTCACAATTGAATTCAAAGTCGAAGTCAAAAACTCAAGTTTTTGAAAACCTACTTTTCTGTATTTAAAACTACTTTTCCGGTTGCGGTTCAAAGCTATGGCTTCTGGTAAGTAGACCGAAGTTACCATCTTAATATTCGTAAATTGCACATAACAAAAGGATTTCAATTGTTACAAAGTTATGACACGAGAAGGAATAAACAAAAACAAAGTGGCGCTCAATTACAAAACGTTACGCTTAAAAGCACCAGATTTAATTTAATTTCAAGTCAATGAATAAATATGTCCTCAGCTTGTTCATATTGTATGCATAAAGCGAATGGAATTCTAACTTCCTTCAACGAAAACTTGTTTCGCATATCAAAAATGAATGGACAGTGGACAAAGCAGGCGAGCTCTACGAGCTTCAACTTCAAATTCACAGCGAGAACAGAATACACATTTGCACGGCAACAAATACATAATCCTTAGGTACCTAAATAAATTCCATCGAAACAAACTTGGCTGCTGCCGTAAAGAGCGGAATCCCGCGTTGAATTCAAAATGACTGCGTACGTGACGCCGGACCTCACGCGACTCGGCCAACTTCTGCGGCGACAATTTTATTTACGAACTACCCCCTATTTGGCACCTCCCTTTGTTGGAAATTCGTGACAGTCTCCCTCCGTACGGAGGTGGAATGCCTGAGCAAAAAAGTTTCTGAAACTTTTGTCGACTACGTGGCTGTTTATGTTGCAAGTTGCTTTGTTTTTTCTTTCATATTCATGATCATACACCATTCAGCCATTGAATATAATTTTTACATCTCAGCCAAAAAAATAACCGAATTTTTTGGAAAATCCTCCTTATGGAAGGGACCTTCCTGCAGTGGACTTTTTATAGACTGGTAAGTAAGTAACAAAACTTTAAGTAAAACCTATAAACTAGATATATAATATTATTGTAATTTACTTATTTTAAATATTACTCTCCAATTCATGTAATTACATTAACGAAATTAAATCTGCCATATTTTCTTAATATTAAGTCGTCTCCTGCACGCTGTGCGTCAGCAAGTTGATCCATTCAAAATCAATCCGAGTATTTCCTCCCACCAGTAATGCTGCTGTGATGAGGATCACTAGTCTGTGGTATTTGGGTTCGGCATACTGGGATGGATTATTCGCTCATCAGTCGTCATTTCTCGTTAATCAGCAGATGTATCGCGTGCAGGCGAGGCTGACATTCGTCGAAAAAATTATTATATTTCCCCTTACACTCTTTTACTTAATTCGTATATTACTGTTTTAAATGTGTCAACTAATGCAAAATATGTTTCCAAGACTATAACTTTTGAAAGAATTCTCAGAAAATCAGATGTGACAGTCCATCTGTGACCATCGGCATTTATCAAAAACGCGAGTGTTCTTATAAAGAGTAGAAAAGATCGTTTTTTCTAAAAATATAATGTAAATAAAAAATATCCAAATGTCTATACATGGGCGTAGTAACTAAGTAGCAGCGCATTCGCTTTAAATTTCACAGTATACGTGTGCTCTGTGTTCTTTTTGCAATGATGACGTTTAAATTGGTAATTGCATATGTCGATTTATATGAGATAAAAAAGTCGAAGCCTTCGCGCCGTATTGGGAATTTATTGCAAATATCTTAAGATTCAATTTTTTTTAATATGATTTCAACATAAGGAGGTACATCACAAAGTCATTTTAGCTTTTTCATTCGATAAAACGATTGCCGATCCATTTATACCCGTTCCGTTATCGGCTTGATATAGTACCTACTGTCCATTGCTTTTGAAGGGATAAACGTACGGAAAGTTTAAAACGTCTCTCTATAGAACTACTCTGATACCGAAACGGGCGGACATTTTCAATTCTATTGAATTGGAACGAGATGTAATCTCGCACTACACCTCCATTCTATTTTGATAGCTTACATTAGACCATAGAAATTAAGTATAATCTATACTAAACTACATTTCTACTACTACTACATATGCTTATTAAAAATTGTTAAACTACAAAGACGTTTTAAAAATGTTCTTCTCGTTTTTTATGAACTGTGAAAGTGAAGAAGTTTCAGTTTATTCATAAAACTTCTTATGTTTTATATTTTGTATAAGTTGATTTAAAGTTTCGTATTAGTAATTTGAATAATTATCAAGGCGTTCAACGATTTCCAAAACGAAAATTCTATACGAGGTCTAGAAAAATCATTATTTTGTTTTCAATAGAGATTGCAAATGTCTCTCGAGATAAATATCATATTAGGATAGTAAATAGAATTGTTTTGATGCACAATAGTGCAAAGTAATTTTTTCCAACGTCTTTAAAATGTAACTTTGATCAAACTGCCATCACATAAAAAATTTTCAAAAAGGAAGTATTTATTTTAGTAAGAAACAATAAGTTGTAGTTAAAGTGTAGTTTAGTATTGTAAAAATATGCCAACTTCGGCCACGACAACAGGCAACATATCAAAATTAGCCAACCGCACTGATATCCTGCGCTTTATAATATCGTAAGTATACACACAAACGCAGAGGCACTAACTTCTTGCCACTTACACGAAAAGGATAGGTCAGATGCTGGTTCAAGGACACGAGACTCAACCCACCCAAACCCAAAACTAATAATTTTTAAAACAATTTCGGACCGTTGGAGATTCAAACTAAACTCATGGATCAACAGTCAGGCCTATAAATATACTATAAATTATTTTGCAAGGCTTAGCAGATATGACACGCTATGGGGATACCTAATTTAAGTGATATCCACTTAAATCAGTTAACCTTAAAGTCACAGGAATGGCGTTTTATCTTCTTAAATAAAATATTATATTAATAAAATGCTCTACCATTGCCTATTAAGAAAAAACATTTAGTGGTATTTCTAGTTACTTTTAATTTTATTGTCATATGAGTATATTAAATTAACATAAATTAAATTAAGTTATTTGTTTTTAATTTTTTTCATTTAATACTTTGCTTCATCAATATGATAGTTCCATGATTAAATAAAACAATAATATTTATTACTAATTACATACTTCATAATTTATTATTACAAATAATAATAATTTATTAACGTTTTTTTAATTAAGTAAAATTACATTTTAGTCCTGATCAGAGGAAACACCCTTAAGAACGTTCGAACCGAATGACCACCAAAAGAATTGGATTAAGCCGTTGATTTCAAATCGTTCCGACAAAGGGGCGAACCATTTCAATTTTGAACGAAGAGAGTTTTAAATCGAAATGCGCTACAGCCACTCAGTAAACGCCTCCTGGGGCGATCCATCGTATTTACAGTCGTAATAAAATAGCATTAGAAAGTAACCCAGGCTGTTATTGTCGACACGATAGTGCGAGTCACTGGACAGTCCTCGATTATTTTGTGTATGTGTGTGTGCGTGCTTTTAACCGGTTGCAATTAAATCTTGAAAGATAATAACAGATGAAAACGAATTGTCAGAATCGTCAATCATAAAACAAAATAGTGGTGAACGTCCGTGCTCTTTGGTAATTTAACTGGAGGCCTTTATTCAGCAGTGGAAAAAGTTACAATTGTGATGATGATAAATATAAGTATATATAGAAATACTATGAGGCAAAACACTTGACGAGTCGAAATTCTATAGCCTAATCGAAGAGACTGATACTAAAACCATTCTAATTTTCCTAAATGGCTTCGGAAATTTAAAATGTTGTACAAGTATAACCCAAAAAATTATCAGGCGGAAATCAGTTGCAAAAGCACACTTCAACCTTAATTCTTCAAATTAATGTCAAGTAACACTTCATGTAAAAACTACGAAAAATTGGAAGAAACGCAACAACGTCTTTTAAGTTGATGGAATTGTTTCTCGCATGACGAACACCGCGGCCGCGCTGTTCAAATATTTAGTTTCAGAACGATGTGCTCTAATTGCTCGTTAAATGACAAGCTTAATAGAGTTTTGAATGTGTCATTAAAGGGGAAAGTTGGTTCTATGACCTGCGTTTTATAATATTTCTTTAATTTTACACTCAATTCTACATATATTAACATTTCAAGATGTGGAAGATTGCAAGGAAGAACCTCCATGTGGATCCCTAGTCTATATCATGTTCTCGAAATATTTTGTGCAGAAATCCTCACTAAGTTTTAGTTCATCGTTCATTCTGATAACTTAACACCAAAACATTAACAGTTAATAATTTTATTAGTACCGATACACTTCCGAACGAGGAACTTTTGGGGTAGCTGCGGAGCTACCACGGCTCTTATCTATGCATAATATTTTATTAATACGTAATATTTTATTATCTATACATAACAAAGAAACAACGAAACAACAGAACAATTTGTATCAAAAAATTTAAAAACATGATAAAATAACTTTTAACAAGAAACAATGAAGAAATTTTAGCGTAAGCGATGAGTGTCAAAATACTCAAAGTATCATGTCAAATTAAGTAATCATGGTGTAATTGAGCCGGATCAGAGAACAAGGGCTGCTCATCAATCAACACACCCCACTAGCAACAGTTAGGGCGCAAGAGAAGTGCGATGAGCGATTATAACATCCATACCATTTAAAATATTTGGCAATGTATTTACACTAAGCGGAACATATGAACTTTTGAGACTTTATGACCATGTTTCAAGCAAGGCGATGCGCGTATATTTTTGCTTTGATCAACAAAAGTAATTTAAATAATCGTATTCAAATTGATGATTCAAAAAAAAATATTGTTACATATTCTCTTCATACTTAAGCACAGAATACTTAATAGTACCATACCACCTATAAGTGAGTAAACAAAATTGTTTGAATTTAAATTAAATAAGGTGACAGTTACAGTTAATAAAGATACAATGGCGTAGCGTGTTGTGTAAACATTTACGTTTTTATTAACAAAAACAATTTAAATAAACATTCTTATTAAAAATATTACTGGTCACATATGCACTACATTCATAAACACAGAATACATAATAGTACCATGGAACTTATGTGTGAAAAAACTAAAAAAACATAGATAAATATTTAAGAAAGTTATTTATTTTTATGGTTTCCCAACCAAACGCTACGCTGCAAACACTAATGACTTGTGCCACAACTTTTGTTTAAAGCCCGTACGGTGTTATCCGCACTTAAGATTTGATAGCCATTTGCAGGAATAGTGGTAATGCATCCTCTTTAAATACGATGGAGATACTAAAGAACATTAGTAATTATGAGCTAATTTGTATCTAGACACAAAAACCAAGGTCTCCGCATCAGTCTTTAAGTACTTACGACATCGCTGATTAAATCGTTACAGTGTTTAAAAATGTTGTACAAGTATAACCCAAAAATTATCAGGCGGAAATCAGTTGTAAAAGCACACTTCAACCTTAATTCTTCAAATTAATGTCAAGTAACACTTCATGTAAAAACTACGAAAAATTGGAAGAAACGCAACAACGTCTTTTAAGTTGATGGAATTGTTTCTCGCATGACGAACACCGCGGCCGCGCTGTTCAAATATTTAGTTTCAGAACGATGTGCTCTAATTGCTCGTTAAATGACAAGCTTAATAGAGTTTTGAATGTGTCATTAAAGGGGAAAGTTGGTTCTATGACCTGCATTTTGAAATATTTCTTTAATTTTACACTCAATTCTACATATATTAACATTTCAAGATGTGGAAGATTGCAAGGAAGAACCTCCATGTGGATCCCTAGTCTATATCATGTTCTCGAAATATTTTGTGCAGAAATCCTCACTAAGTTTTAGTTCATCGTTCATTCTGATAACTTAACACCAAAACATTAACAGTTAATAATTTTATTAGTACCGATACACTTCCGAACGAGGAACTTTTGGGGTAGCTGCGGAGCTACCACGGCTCTTATCTATGCATAATATTTTATTAATACGTAATATTTTATTATCTGTACATAACAAAGAAACAACGAAACAACAGAACAATTTGTATCAAAAATTTAAAAACATGATAAAATAACTTTTAACAAGAAACAATGAAGAAATTTTAGCGTAAGCGATGAGTGTCAAAATACTCAAAGTATCATGTCAAATTAAGTAATCATGGTGTAATTGAGCCGGATCAGAGAACAAGGGCTGCTCATCAATCAACACACCCCACTAGCAACAGTTAGGGCGCAAGAGAAGTGCGATGAGCGATTATAACATCCATACCATTTAAAATATTTGGCAATGTATTTACACTAAGCGGAACATATGAACTTTTGAGACTTTATGACCATGTTTCAAGCAAGGCGATGCGCGTATATTTTTGCTTTGATCAACAAAAGTAATTTAAATAATCGTATTCAAATTGATGATTCAAAAAAAAATATTGTTACATATTCTCTTCATACTTAAGCACAGAATACTTAATAGTACCATACCACCTATAAGTGAGTAAACAAAATTGTTTGAATTTAAATTAAATAAGGTGACAGTTACAGTTAATAAAGATACAATGGCGTAGCGTGTTGTGTAAACATTTACGTTTTTATTAACAAAAACAATTTAAATAAACATTCTTATTAAAAATATTACTGGTCACATATGCACTACATTCATAAACACAGAATACATAATAGTACCATGGAACTTATGTGTGAAAAAACTAAAAAACATAGATAAATATTTAAGAAAGTTATTTATTTTTATGGTTTCCCAACCAAACGCTACGCTGCAAACACTAATGACTTGTGCCACAACTTTTGTTTAAAGCCCGTACGGTGTTATCCGCACTTAAGATTTGATAGCCATTTGCAGGAATAGTGGTAATGCATCCTCTTTAAATACGATGGAGATACTAAAGAACATTAGTAATTATGAGCTAATTTGTATCTAGACACAAAAACCAAGGTCTCCGCATCAGTCTTTAAGTACTTACGACATCGCTGATTAAATCGTTACAGTGTTTAAAAATGTTAATTACTTATATTATTATTTTATAATGCTTATTATATTTGCAGTAGATACAACTGAACGTTTAGTTTAAACCGATGTGACACAATTGAAAAATATCTAAATAAATAAATAACATGAAAATAAGCACTTACGACCTACTTCGTTCTTTCAACCTACAGTTACCTTAGCCTTAACAGTCTGTAAATAGTCCACTGAAGGACATAGGCATCGCCCATATGAAGGTTTGCGTGATTACACCACACACGGCAAGCGGATTAGCAATCGCAGCACCAGACACCTCGCACCTAAGACGTTGCTGCTCGTCATCGGTCTGCATATTTTTGATCTGGTAATTTTCGAGATGATTATACCGTCATTTGCCATTGTGATTTTTCTGGGTTTTTCCCTACCCCCACTCACTTTTAATTAGAGCTTATTTGAGATCATGTGACAGGTGGTAAGCCTGTCTCTGCCCTAGAGTCGAAGCCCGCGATACAAATCGTACATAAGTTTCGAATAACTCATAGGTACAGGCTCTCCACATAGGGGATCGAACTCGAGTCTCCTGATTTGGAGTTAGATCTCCTCACCACTTGGCATATCTTTGTTGATATGCGCATTATTTATATTATTCATTAACTTTCGAATCTAACTTCAGCAAAAGATAGTTTGTGTATGAATTCGACGCCTTGCGTTGTAGGTACGTACTTGCTTATTCGAGTGAATGTCTAATAGAAGCTGAGTATATTATAAAACCAAATAGTATTATGAATAATACGATCTGTTTAACCTTTAACCTTTCAGAAAATAAAGTTATACAACGCATAGTTCCATTAGGATTCTTCTCACAGAAAAAACTTTGGCAATATATCTCAAATTGGTAAATTGTTACACCTAAGCTGATGAGTTTCAACGAATCCGTTACTCAGTAGTCAGCGAACCGGCCTGCTCAGGCCTCACGCTTCCTACGAATAACATATAATATTGTATGGATTGCATAGGTTATAAGGAGATAAAAATGTGTAACTGCGTCTCTTGATGAAATTACAAATTCTTAATTGGTAGACGTAAATAAAGTGATCACAAACAACTCACGCCTGTACTCCTTACTAGGGTTAGAAGAAGTGCCAATACTTGCATTGTGATAACACTGTTCTTTGACAGTGGAAGCACCCTGTCTTGCCAACATGCATACGAGTATATACAGCGACAGTAAAGCAGCGTCGGCACAATATGCAAAGATAGTGATGAAGTGATAGCAAGCATATTTGTTTACAACAGTCTAGATTGGAGAGTGTTGTTGATCTTTCATTCTAACAATTAGACGGCATCGCCAGAGTCTCGTTTATTAACCACAATGAACAAATAAGATTGACATTTGGAGTAAAGTTGCGTTGCCGAAAAGGAGGAAATAAATTATTTACTTAATTAAATTTTTTTTGTTACTAAATTTATTTATTTTTATTAATTCATTTCTTCTAACTACACTTGTGAGTACGAAAGTATTCATTATTGAATCTCTACAACACAATAACTTCAAAATTAACGCTAATGGTATTGTGATAAACAGTCAAAGTAATTTATTCAACATCGTTATTTATGTACTTCCTACTTACTCGTGTAATACATTTGTTCTAAAGTATTATCTTAATTTTGAATGGAAATATGAATCATAGTATTTTAATAGAACCAAAATAGGAGGAACTATCCTTGTTTCGATACCCTTGTTTGGACAGTCGTTATAATATTCCCATGATGTGCGGCCGCAAACATCAGCCCATGATTGTGTTAGCTAGCCCTCGCCCAAGGCAACGGTTGCACACAGCCACCCTGCGGTAGGCAGAACGTTTTGTTCACTCTCATTATATTATTATACAATTACGTTAATTTGAACATTTTATTACAGGATTACAGTTTACATCTTTTACTTTTGTTTAATGATAATTTTCAATAAATTCTTTCGCGTACCACGCGTAGAATTTGAGGTAAGAAAAATTGCAATTTTTATATTCTATGTTTAAAATTTTTATCACAAACAAGCATCGTGTGTTTTTCTTTGAAGATTGACGATCACCGCACTGTGTGAAATAGACAAATTTTTCGTTTTCGGATCTCAATTGATTCAAAGTAATATACAAAAATAATAAACCTTTTAAACAATAAGAATAAAAATATTTTCAAACTTTGAGATCAGGGTATTTTATTTCACATAACACTTGAAAGACATTTCTCTGCATTCAGAATCGTGCCCTTACTATCGACCAGTAGGCGAGTTGATAACGCGAGAATAACGCTCTGCACACATTGACTTCCGCACAAAGGACCTTCGCAAATTACACACCAGGCCGGCAATTACCGTGCCCTAACAACAGATACATTTGTATGACAATGATGAAGTTTTTTCTGCGTAATATGATACGGAATTCAACACGACGGCGGGTTTGTTGCAAAATTTTATAGTAACAGTTTTTGTGTATTTTGCGTTTAGTTCAAATGGTGTTCATTCTTTGATGTACCTATATAAATGTTTACATAATGGCTTAATACAGTTGTAAGAGGGAAATAGAAGAAAATGCATGCGTTTCCATACCAACTACGTTATTAAGTTAAGCCCCATGAAATAAAATGTTTTTAGTCATTCTTAACCACAGAACTAACTTGCTTTTCACTCCATAATTCATTTTCTTGACATTACTTTAAAAAGTAAGTGAAAAAATCGTTAGGTCATAGTAGCTTTAGTTAAAATATTAACTCTACTACTCTAAGGTCGTACTATTTATTCTACTTTCCCTATTGTATATACATATACCCTACAATAAAACATCACATAGTAATGTAGCAACCTGTAAATATCACACTGCTGTTTAAATAATTCAACGCTACATGGTTGTGGGTTTGCGGACCTCACACATCCTCGCAATTAATTTTTAATATTTCCGACATGCTGATTTTCTCACGATATTTTTCTTCGCCGCCAATTACGTGGTAAATTCAGTCCGTTAATGTTTAGTGATGGTGGTAAATATCGTATACGTAATAGTTAATAAAACACGATTACATTTCGTTGCTATAAGTTACATAACTCTATTATTTCAACATAATTGAATTACTGGAAATCGTTAACAAAAAGATAAAAGCACTACTTCTTAACAAAGTATCAGCGGGATGGCCTTCCGGCCCACCATCCGACCGTCTGACCCCGCCACCTCGCTTCCCGTCCGTTTCACAGAATCACACCGTGTATAATCATTTTACTGCTAATTAATAAAATGTCTACATGTATTTATCAGCACACAATTAATGTTATTATCATCATTATCGGTTTTATTAACCCACTGCCAAATAAACCTTTTCCATAGCAAACATAGTATTGTACATTCCGTAGAAACTTCACCGCTACATCTCACGTCAGGGTGGTGTGGTGTCCGCCGCACTAATAATATGGCTTCTATCAGCCCGCACCTCTCCATGGAATTTAGGCATAGTATTGAGCAGATAAGTGTTCTAGACACCTATTTAAATTTGATTTGTAAGGTATTCGTAGGAAATCGGCCTAGCGTAGCAAACGCGAAGAAATCTACTGGCCGTTTTCCGCAAATCAACATCTCACTCATTACCTATACCGAAAAGCCTAAACATGAAAGCCCCGTTACTTGCACTAGGTGTTCTCTCTGTTCTCATGTAAATAACACTTAGGATCAGATGGCGTGGCGGAAGATTAAAGTCGCTCAAAGAGAATAAACCATCTTTATTTCATTGCTCATCTAGCCACTATGGATTTCGTTTTATATGTGAGATTTGTGAAGGAGAAATCCGACAGAGAACTAAAGTCGTAAAACGAAATATTGTCTCAAGTTTGCTGTCTCAAATCTCGCTGAAGTGACGACAACTCGATATCGGGTTGCAACTATATACGAGACATAGATAACTATCGGATAAGTATAAAGAAATATATTCGACGATGTGACGTCTTTGTGCGGCGTATACTCATCATTAGGCTTTTACCGGCGTGTGCTGATGATTGTGGTAATCTTTCGCTATCAGTTGGTTAGCAGAGCCAGAATGCAAGGTGGATCATATGCAAGTGAGGTTGGCATTTGGGGAAAAAGCTAGTAATTTTTCCCTTAGTCCCAGATCTGTCTGTTCTGTTCACGCTAAGCAAGCTGGTCGATGAGCGCAGACCCGATATCCGCGCACTAGTGACGCTACTCCCTGTCGCTACTCTATAGGATTTGGTTACGTCAAATTCTGATGAATTTTCGCCATGATTCGGTACCCAGATTCACGTTTGTTAGTAAGCAAGGTGGCACCACTTGCAGAAGAGGTCGGTGTTTATAGAAATATTTGGAGACATCTTATTATTTATATCGATACTATAAATACTGACATAAATTAAATTAAAAAATATTGTATTAAGTCACATTTATTCAACACTATATATAAAATGTCGACATTCGCTATGATTTTTAATAATAACCAATAAATATTATAATATTACACCCTTCCTCTTTTAATGGCACGCAACAGTAGATTCATTTCATTCAGTTCATTCATAATATAACTTGCCGATATGAGGAGTATGTACACAAAACCTAAGAAAAATAATTATATGATACTTTGCGTGTTATAGCGGCGTAAGAATCTGCCACCCCTTTCTTCTTTCTTTTGTTGAAGGAGGCGACTAAGGGAGGAGCTCTAAAAATCTCATGGCAATCTACAGGAATAACATAGCAACGAGCGATGTCAGTTTGACTACGGTCAAGTTTTGTCGACCGGAAATCTGTAATCACAACCTACCCTATTGGTGACAGGGTGAGGTTTATACATATTTATTGTTTTATTTGCCTCAAATATCTATAATATATATACAGAATAAACACAGATATATACACAATATATGCAGAGCACATCTAGGCACTTATAACCTCACCAAACACAATGAAGCAAAAACCGTCTTTTTCTACACCGGGCGAATTCTCCCGGTTCGCACAGGAGCGCTACGTAAATGATAATAGGGACGTCGACGAGGCGAGAGGCACCCGACTGCGACCTGTCACCGGTGAAAGCGTCAAAGGGTTTTAGTCAAGGCGCGAATTAAATCGGTCAGCGGGAGGCTGCAGAGGTGACGCAGAATCGATCCGGAACCGGTTCCATCCAATTTTATACAATTTCATACATATATGTATTAAAGATACAGGAATATAAATAGCTTGGTTATATAGGTATCTATGTAATCAAATGTTATACGTTTTTCCTGTTTAAATCTATTAGTTTATTTCCTCATAAATTCTTTTTGTTATACTTTAACCTATTATATTTGGTTTTAAGGACACTTCTAAGGATAGAATTTTACTGATCCTGTTCTCAAGATGATTATATCCGAGATGTTCACCTGATCGATTAAAACTACACCGGATATATTTTAGTATCACAATTGTAAGCACAAACACTTAAACACTCACTCAACTTTACCTTCCCGAATCAGATGTAACGTCTATGCTATAAGATTGGAAGAAGAGTTAAATACAGCACCGAAGCTGGAGGCAACAAAAAACAACCAAACCCGAAAAATCAATTTAAAATGGGAGAACTCGGCTAAAGTAAATATTTGTACACCTTTCAATCTAATCTTTACTGCACCATTAACTTTGTCCCATCATATAGTTAAAACATTTTCGGATACTGAAAGAAGAAATCAATTGCCTCTGTGTTTCATAAACTTACGCCTCAAGAACAAAATATTACTTTTTAACAAGACTTTTTTCTTTGTGGACACTTACAAGGAGAGACAGATTTTCTTTTCTACCACCACACGGCACACATTTTACTCTTATTTTGACTAGAATTTTCACATTTCTATTAGATATTAGGTGTAACAAATATATAAATGTAACAAACAACCTTCACACATGATTATATGAGTACAGAATTATCACAAATACCTTTTGCTCTTTTACGATCATGTTTATTAAGATCAGTGACTTACCAGTCAAATTATTCGTCTATCAAACCTCTAAAGTTTTGACTTACTTAATATTGTGCTAATGTTTTCGAGTGAAACAGAATATTCAATTGAAGTCAATCAATCATAAATTTCATAACACAAAGAAAGAAATACATTACGGGGGCCGAGTTTCATTCGTTACCCCACTACGCCGATCAAATAATTAGCTTCTCGATAAAATATTGGCAGAGCTTCCCTTGCCTGGCGTCGCGTCCCCGCGAGCCACAACTGTCGATGTCACGTTAATTTACGGCCTTCAATTATAAATTTCACATCTTCCGAATCTGAACACCGTACAAGCCAATTTGAACCATAAAAACAATCCCTAAAAGTACTTCAAAAAAGAAATAAAGCATAATGAGATTTCAAAATTTTAAGTGTTGTTCTCAATGTAGAGACTATTAGACATAAAAAGAATATGATTCTCACTTTAACACACGTTAAAGCTTACTAAAATAATTATTGACGTGTGGAAACAATAGCAGTTCCATTGTTATGACACGTGAAGAGATAATACAAAGATCTTTATTATGAACATTTTCGACTGTTTTCTGAGAAAGTAATTCGTTAACTCATGATGTATCTTGAAGATAAATGTTTAGTCACCATAACTGATAAGTATTTTTAATAGCGAACATCAACGTTTCCCCTAATTAAAATTGTTTGTTACGACAAAAAGATAAAAATGATGATTAGAAATAATAGTTAACGATGTATTTTTACCGCTCTATTTTCATATAAAAAGTGGAGTTTCCTCGTAGCCGACCTCTGACACCAGATAAAGGAGTACATCCATCGCCCTATTAATTAAAATACGAGTATTACAATATTATCGAAACGTATGTAATTCATAACAAGTACCACATCATATTTAAAATCTTCCAGCTGGTAAACAATGTAATTCTAATGTTCACTCGAGCCTCCCCTGGCGTGATAAATCCGTAAGAAAACGTTCCTAACGATGCCACTGGATGGAACAACCATCGGCACGGTGTTTCAAGAAGCCGATGGATAAAGGTGGTTAAGAATTGTGCTTTATAACAACCAAAGGCGGAGCTTGGTTGCTCACGTCTCTATTTGGCGCTAACATGCGCTTCTGGACACATTTTGAGAAGACAAAAGAGTCGATTAGAGCTCGGCACGCTGCTCTAGTATGTACTCAAAATATTTTTATCCTTAATTTTTTTTTCATTTTTCTTTACATTATTAAAAATTAAAGTCAACCCAACCCTACTCTGAAACTTTAACCCTAGCTTAAATCACAGGAATGTTGGAATGTATGGAAAAAAAACCTAGTGCCCTGCGTCCTGACTGAGCCTGAAAACTTAGCTTAAGACCAATTAAGTTAACTTTTACTACAGAACACATCTTCCCCTCCACTAGAACCTACTTACGAAACGGTGGTAGATTGTTATAAAAATTACAATTGGCAAACGTAATTTGAATTTCTGACGCCAAAAAAATAATTTTCTGAAACTCATTTAAAGGCTAAAGAACTAAAGGCATGCTAAAATGAACTAGTTATAGAGTTAATTGTATGCGTTGACATTTATCCAAAAAACCTAATGCCTGTCTAGAAATTTTCTCGTAGAGAACAAAGATATGATTAAACTGCCAGCTGCCGTGGCTTCGTTTATAAAATAAAAATCATTTGACGAGGGTCCACCATTAATTTCGTCGACAATGTGATAAATAATGAGAGAGGTGTAATGCGGGGGCGGAATCCCTCTAAAATGTCGCCTTGATGGGCTGATTTTGAAGTTTTGACGGCTCACATCCTAATTTTCTTTCTGTAGTCGAGGCGTGCTGTCCCTGCGGTTGCCACTTTTCAATAAGTGTCGCTCTTTGTAACAATTTACAATTTAATCTTCGAAATTATTTGGAAATTATAATAAATTGTGTAATGTTTTAATTAAATTTAAATGTAGTGTAATTAACACTTCAGATAAGTTTTACGGGTACCGGCCATGGAGTCCTCATGGCCGTTGATGTTGCCTGCTTGGCCTCCAGTCGACAACTGCGCAGGTGTTATTATACCGCCGCAAGTGCGCGAAGACAGAGGCACTCACTCGTTTTTACCTTCCCATACCCGATGTAACGCTTACGCGCTTACAAGGGATGAACGCAACACAACCAAACCCGAAAACCAAAAATTTGTGTGTTTGCACAAATGTCGGTCGTATAAATATACTAAGTGGTGTGGTAGCTACGTGAAACAATCTCTCTTCCAGAAGATTAAGTCATGGTTAACCCTTATTTAGATTTACATTATTTAGTATTAGAAAATTATTCTTATTTTATTTATTTTCCATAAAAATAATTTTAGGGATTCACTATTATATATCCATAACAAAAAATATCGAATGAGCATTTTAATACTAAAAATCATAAATATGTCCTAAAAATTATATAAGATTTTTATTCATTTTTATCTCCATGTCCAGCTTGTAGACTTTTGACATTTATAAGAAAATTCATTCAGGCTAAATGTAATGAAAGTTTATTTGATAAACTAGTGAGACCCTAGTATTTTTTCTTTTATTTTGTGACAAGCACTGTAATTTCTCCTATATTCCAAATTCTCCTATATAAAGAAGACAGTTTACAAACATAAATAACACATACACAAACAACCAGATCCAGAATAATTATTTGTAGTTTATCTGTCGATTGCGGGATCCCACGACTAGCAGTGTTGGGCCCAAAAGTTTTACCACTGCGTCGTTAAATCGACAAATATTTAATTAAGGTCATATCGGTCTAGTTCCAATGCTTCGGATGACACGTTGTGTACAGGCGCAGTAGTATGAGAGACTACTGTTATAACCAATTAATCTTTGTTTAAATTAATACTGGTATCGCTAACTGGCATTAAAACTCATACGTCTGCTGAATATTTGCTAAAGTTTATACAATTCGAATTCGAAATACTATCCACGTTGAGTGACCACTGGTATTATTAAATGGAAACAAGTTCATATTTTTCAAATTAATACATTTGTAAATGACCTCTAGAAATTTTATTAAAATAGTGTCATAGTTTCATAGTGTAAGTACAGTAAAAAATATTAAGGTGTAAAATTGTGTTGTCGTAATGTCTTTTTTATGTTTATCGCCTACGATAAGCGTTTCCGTCTCTTATCTATTAACCTTCAATCTATCTCAATGTTTCGTAACGAACATCTGATTACATCTATAGCGAAATGTCTACATAATGAGATATTATTTGTACTTGAATGTCGTACTAAAATAAACGAAGTTTAAAGTGTGAAACCAAATCTGATTTTATATAAGTAAGACTTATTAGCCGTGATAACCTAGACAGGGTGCACGCTTGAATTACATATTACGCGGCGGTGAGGAAAAACATCGATAGGAACCCCGCATGTCTGAGAAATAATAATAAAAATAACTTTATTACATGTGAAGTCCGCCAACCCGCACTAGAGCAACAAGATGGACTCCAAAAACTCTCCCACATATTTGAGAGGAGGTCTTTGTGCAGCATTACCCACTATTTACATGCTGCTACTTCACACTTTTTTAAGCAACACATGAAAATGAAAAACATATTAAAAAATTAAATATCGTCTTACAGGTTAGTGAGTCCGTAAAATGGTATTAAAAAACTATTTATAAATCAATTTACAATCTGCAAACATTGCTACGTTAATAAAGTAATAAGTCAAACAGATATCGGGTGCGTTTGGCTTCAGTAAATCAATTTTAAATTCGACTTGGAGATTCATGGCGGTGCGGCGCGCGATCCGTGAAAAATTGCTTATTTTAAAATGCTATTTTTCTATAGTACTCTCGTAATCTATGGGGACTGACTCCCCGTTACTGTATCCAAATACTTCCGAATAAAATAACGGTTACTTGGTAAAAAATAAAGATTTTTTGATTGGAAAAAGTAGATTTCTTCAATCAGAATACCAAAGAAACGGTAACCGTTTCAGCAAAACTTAATAATTATGAGGTGTAAAAAGTATAATTGTAACATAAAGTATTACTTTGTATTGACTTCAATATAATTTTTATATAGTATAGCTTACAACTATAGTATGGAGTTTTTACTTGTTAGACTTACTTTATTTTCGAGTACAGAATGTATTGTCAACTTTCAATACATTTTGATGTTTCCTTAAACATAATACACATAAAAAATAAAGAAATTAAAAAAACTATAACACCAAAGTAACGGGTAAAAAATGCATAAAGAAAACATATACTTTTTGCATTTTTCACTTGTAACACAATAACACGAACTGATAATAGATATGTCAATATCAGGTAGGTAATCAAGTATCAACTCTATCGAAGCGCGATAATTTGCCCAGCCAAAATCCGTGTCCATATATCATGCAGTGCTCATCACGTTTTTAATAAAAACAGTTGCAGGCAGAGCGTTCGTTGCTACATTTTTTATTGTAGCACGTGTTGAAATTGCAATGATTTTTTGTTTTTTTTTTATTTCGGGCTTCTTTAACAAAATTGTGAAAGTATCTCCGTTTATAGTTGAGAGCTTTGCTATCATAATAGTGTACAGATATGTAATCTATATTTTAAATATCGTGTTTTACTTTCCATTTTGTGTACATCTTTAATTTCATTAAAAGAAAAGAGCAACATTTAACTTACCGTTTAAATAATCGAACACTGTTAGCATTTAACTCCGCAATCAAGTTTATTCAAATATTTATATTTAATATATCAGACACACGCAACAATCATCTAGTTCCAAACTAGGATTCCCTGTGTCTTGCTAACTACATGTGTTAGTGATAAAATATATGTACATTTACCATATAGCTGTATAATTAAATACATATCAAATGTTGTGCCCCTAGCGAGATTTGAAAATGTGAACCGTAACTTCAAAGGCTGGATCTCCACCAAATAGGCTATTGGGCCGTCCATACAAAAATAATATCTACAATTCGAACTGCACACACATGCAAAAACATAATATTAGAGACTATATAGATATTGATCGTTAAAATGATATTACTTTGTGAGTACATTAACCTATGGACCACCATAGCCGAGTGGTAAGGAGATCTGCCTGCGAATCCGGAGAAATGAGTTCGATCCCCGCTGTGAAGGGCTCGTACCAATAAGTTTTTCGAAACTTATCTACGATTTACATCGTTGGCATGGACACGAATACGGCGTCAGACTAACCACCTTCAACGTTGTCCCAAATAAGCTCTGATGGAAAGTGGGTTGAAGTTGAACAATAACATTATCGTATTAATTAATGTATGCAGTATTTTTACGTAATTTAGTTGGTTATTGAAAATAACAACTTAAGTCACACAATACAATAATGTTCGACGAAAATTGAAACGAAATTAATCTACGTTTCTTATATAAATTCGGGTAAATTCGTCATCTGCCGTCAAATTATCGTAATTATAAGCCCAGGACCACTTCAAACCTCTCCGATTGCTGTCCAAATATACGTTAGGGTCCGTTACGAGTCTTGCAATCAAAAGAATTCAATCGACAAAGTCGGGCCCCATATCTATTCTTCCATACCCCTGTCTTGAGCATTTACCCTAAAGAAATAGTTATTCTAAAGTAAACCTTAACACATTGGTCTGAAAAACCTAATTCGTAATATTAAGTTACAAATTACACGACGTTGAGTGTCTACCCAGAGTAAATCGCCAGTAAACAAAAGTTTAGTTAAATTAATGCTATGCTTCTTAGTTCTACGTGGAATGTACAGGCTGTTTAATTTTAATAATTTTTACATAAGCTTAAAATTAAAATTAGAAAATAATAAAAACCAGATCATAAATGCGGTCATAAAATAACAGTGAAAGTAGTTTTAACCTTTTGTAAAAATTACCAAGTGTTCTTATTTAAACTTATTTTAATATAAATATATATTTATATATACTTTAAAATTAGAAACTGACTTTATTGTGGGCTTTAATTCTAAATTCAATTTTTTGCTCTAACAAATGAAAGGAATGAGGAAGGCTCTTTGCAAGATGATAAATAAATATCTAAATTGCTCATTGATAAAAAAACCTATTTTGAAAATTGCTTATATTATGTTAACACTAATTAATACCTAATTAGAAAATTATTTTGTCAGACGTTTTGAGATGTCAAGTATTATAAGCAAACCGAGTATTATTCCCATGTAAATAATATTTTCTTATCCACCATTTATAAGAAGCTAAGAACAAAACGCAACTCACTTGATAGAGTCCTTGAAATAATAAAGGCATCCGGACATTTTGTGCCGCAAGTCAGGAGGTCGGGAATCAAATCCATGTTCACACACACGATTGTTTTCTACCCCTGCAAACAGCGCAGGACAAAAGATGGCCTGATAAAAATCATACTCAAATACAAATCATTACGTTGGTTCATTTATTCTCTCGTGTATAGAATGCAATTTTTATTGCCCGTTTACTTCTCTAGTTTTCTCAATAGTTGTTGAATGTACGAAATTTCTTCAACATTGTTCTCTTACGTACTTACTAAACATTAAATTTGAATTATTTTACTTCAAAAAAAATATTAATATAGCAGTATTCCCATTAATATTGAATATATATGTTCGAAATTTAATAAGTTATCTTGTTATTTTATATTTTTTTATTTGTAGAATCTCTTTAAAAATATCACACATTTTTATCAAAAAGTATTAGCTAGTGATAAAGGTCATGTCAAGCATTTCACCTCTTTACTTCACTTTTTTTTAAAAAAACAGTATTTTTTGTACATTTTTTTGTCGTGTTGTTGGCTATTGTGAAAAATTTCGCACGGTTCGTTATGACAATCGGTGTCTGGGCATATCTGAATGCGTTGCTAATTTTGGTTTTTGAACTGTAGACGACACAATGACGAAATTAAAGTTATCTCTGTATGAAGGGTTCTATCTGTTTCTACCTGTCTTACACAGATATTAAAAGGGTTGATCCTTTTTCTTGACCTTTTGACATAAGGGTTAGGTAGTTGTGCTTTTTTTTATAAAATGTGTGAATCCATGAAAAAGTTTGGTTGATTACCTATATTGTTAAGTTGTGGAGTGATCACCTTATTTTTATAGAATTTTACTTTTTTTTATACGAAATACGCAACCGCTTTTATGAAAAGTCTCGGATGGTACCTGCATTTTACATGGAAAGATACTTAACAGCTAAAATATTACAAAAAGTAGTAGCCGAGTAGCCAATTAATCATCTGCCATACGATCACGCAATTTTTGGGATATTTTATAAAACTTTCACCCCAAAATTAAATTGAAATTTATTTGAACAACACTTTGGATATGTAAGGTTGATTTTCATTAAAATTTGATAATCGACATAACATATGTAAAAATATTGATACAAATAAATAAAACATATAGTATGTTACACATAAATCCAAACAACTCGTCAATCAAAGGACACGGTGTCCTTACATAAATATAGTTTCGTCCGATGCAATACATCAGTAACTTCAGCACTGTGTTAGCTCCTTAAAACATTTTGACTCCCCAAATAATATAGACATTATAAAGAACAATTTGTAAGGACACCTGCTGAGTACCCTAGGTGTTCCAGATTTTTATTCATACTTATTTACAAATTTTTAAATTATAACCTTAAGAATAATAGATCTGAGTCTGAAGTCGTTTAAAATAATTTTATAATAGACTATGTAGCCACAGGGCGTATCTGTTTTATGAAGCCATTCACTTGAATACATTTATACAAATCCTTTTAACGATTATCATTTGAATGACAATAAAAGTCACTTCAAATAGGGACTAAACACATGCTTTATAGCCTAACTTCTAGGTGAAATTTAATCAAGAACGTAATGTTTTCCGCATTAAATGTGTCTTACATACTGGATATCTTTGACCTTACCTTTTATCAAAAACTTTAACCGCTACGATATCAATAGACTAGACTAGTAGTATAAGACTTTTATAATATTTAACAGCTCTTAAACTTAGTCATCACTTTTATAGTATGTTTATAAAGAAGAATAGTTGATATAACATTTTCCGCTAAGACACCTTTCCAAAAAAACATCGCCCCTGTATAGAACACCGCCTACGCGACCTACGGCGTAGACCGCGTAGACACAGATCGATTTGCGGCTACAAGTGACAAAGTTTTTCAAGATGGCGCAAGGGTGGGGGCGCGAGGGGGATGCTCATATTTTTTACTGTCGGCCGGGGTGAGCAGTGAAGCCGATCGCAACACCACTCTCCACTCGGCCTCTTAAAAGCTCGGCTTCTGAGGGACGTTTCTGAGGAATACATGCGACGTATATGCCTGCAAGTGTCTATGTTACGTAAAGGGGATCTGTAAATAGGTAGCGAGCGTATAATATTTAGTTCGCTTTTTGCACCGTACATAAATAAAAGACAGGATATGGATACGGTAAATGCAGACACATTTTCGAGAACTATTTTGTAATAATCTGCCAATCACGTTTAAATTGCAAAAGTTATTAAAACAATATTATGAGTTTTATTTCATATCGGTAACAGTTTAATTACAAAACTAAGTAGTAGTAACATATAGATTAATAAACTTATTAAAAAGAAGACATATACAATTATTAAAAATGTATCACCAATTTTCACAACCCTAAACATAGAGTAAATATATCGGTAATAAAGTTTAATCAGCGCGGTGTAACCCAGGAAGTAAACATCCTGCAGACATATTTGCACAAGGGGCAGTGAGGTAAAGAGTTATAACTGATTTGTAATAAAAAATACTAAATATAAAAAACTAAAATTTTTCAACTTTTATAATCGAATAATTTGTATAACATAGAAAAGGCCAATTTGTAGCTCAAAAGAACTTATGGAACAAGGAGGCTATTGCTAGCCCACTTTGACAACGGGAGTTTCTATCTGCGTCGGATCTGAAACTTCTGTGCTCATACTCACTCATCTTTGCCTCACCATATCCGATGTAACGCTTATGCTACAAGGTCAGATTTAGTGTCAGAGCAACACACTACAATCCTAAAACCAACAAATAATGCTTTACACTAACATTGGCTTCACCAGGGATTCGAACCAAAGACCAGTACAGCCGTCAGCTACGCTAACCACTAAGTCCTGCGGTTGTCTTGCTGTGTCGAAAACCGTATTATTATGATGATCCAGAGCTTTAGATCTTAAAAAGGGTACATAACTGCTTTTCAACTGAATTTTTTAAGTTTCTTTGTAATTAAATAATTTGTCGACAGAAATATTATTATATTTTACTATCACTATAAGCTTCAAAAACTTATCTAGCAGTTAACTGGCGTAACAACTAAGCACAGGTAGAGTACACAGATCTGACTGTAGCTCGAAATTAATTTTATAAAGCCCGGAGGCAAGGCGGTGTATGGCGCAAGGGGGTAGTACCATCTCATGCTCCCATACGAGACAGACACGTGCTATATGGAATTGGATAATCATATTTAATTAGACCTCAAATAGCCTCTGGATAGATTGTGCTATTTTTGAAGCATTAATTCATTAACAATTTTGTTTATGTAAAATGCTTCTGGAAACATAGTAGATAAAATATTTTTAATTGGGCTTAATTCAAATAAATCTACACCAGGGTCTTATTGATATTAATGAGCAAACTTAACATATTATAAAACAAATTCACAATCCGCATTTGTCTATGTATTCAATTATAACATAAACTTCGAAAAGAATTACAGTGCGTTTTTCACCATCATTTATAACATTTCATGAGTTGATGGGTTTAAATGTATGACACATTAACATTTAGTTGATATATTACAGATCTGTCTGTGCGAAGTCATAGCGGTTCACTAGTAAATTATTATTTAATAAATTAAATAATTTAGTTTATTTTATGATTATTTAGGTATTCTCTTATTATTAAGTTATATAGCAAAGTCTTCCTAAGAAAATGTTAAGACCTCTTTTCTTAAAATTCTCTCGAGGAAGATTAGTAACATTCTCGGACGACTTCTTGTATATACATTTAATTACATCTCCTTAATTTAATTTGCTAGCTAGGATTAGCTTCACGGAATCTAGTATTTTGTGAGAATACAATTATTTTTAGTAAAAATAGAGCTATAAAAATTAAATAAGTAAAGGTTTTACTTAAAAATATATTTATAAAATTTTGCAAAGTAATATGCATATATTAAAAACTACAAAAAAAAGCTTAATTTTTTTGTTATAACACAAAACATTAAAATGGTTTTTCATAGACTACTAGTATTAATTAAGTCACAGGAAACAAAAACTTGTCAGTAAAGCCCGTCATCGGAATGAAATATTATCATTTTACCTATAGAATGCGTCGCGCCGCGCTAAACGACAAAGGGAGCTTAAAACAAAAAGAACAAAAGGTCAAAACAATGGTCACAGTTTAATGTGAGAGTTTTGCTGCCATTATGTTTGAATATGGGAAGAACAGACTCTTGTGTGGATAAAATCATTGCAATTGAAAGTGGATTTTATGCTGTCGCATTGTATTGTGCAGCTGAGTGTTAAATGCAATAACATCGTAGGTAATAATTATGCGAGGAACTTTAAACTATAGATTTTTTGTAAAGTAAAATCTGTAATAGGTCTGTCGAATATGCCAATCATAGTCTTGTTTGTGTAAAAGTAATAGCTCCGAAACTATATACATTTCTACAATGATTATTATAGTTTATAAATATATTTTACGCATACGAGTATAATACAATATATGATATTATTCAGTACTATCGTGAACGAAGGTGTAAGAACGAAGTAATTGTAAAAATCAAGGACATGTGAAGTTCGCCAACCCGAGCTGAAAACCAGCGATGTAGCTCAATTGCAGCGTTAAGCTGAGTGCGGTCTGTTTTCCCAATGCGCCAAAACTCTCATTACAACAATAAATTTTAATTTTGGGTAAATTACATTTTGATAAAAACTCTTGTTCTGTTGTACACGTATCTTGCTATTTGTTTGTTTAGAAATATTGTACTAGTTAATACACTGTACAATGTTTGTGGCGCAATTGTGCAATAAATGTTTGTTTTTTTCTTTCATTGAAGCAGTGTGGCGGACTTCTTCTCGCTCGGAACCATCTCAAAACATGGGAGGAGGCCTTTTGCCCGGTAGTAGCACATTTATCGGCTGCTCGCTGCCTTACTTGTTAAAATATTATGAAGAGAAATCGTTTATTTGTTTGACGAAGGTTTTATCCCCACTAAACTGATTTAAAAAATATTTTCGTTATAAAGCTACGTCATAGACACCGGCTATGATTTTTTAAGATATAGATATCTTCCTGAACGAACCGGGTTTATTCGCTTGGTGTAATTTAGAAAGATTGTTTTAACCTTTAATTCGGGGACAATTTTTAGAAGAAGAAAACTATGAAATTTGGACGTCTAACACCTCAGACCTCCCGCGACTACGGCTGTAAAGCAATGGAAACGTTGGGAATATAAAAACAAAATTAATCGTGATAAAATTCGTAAATAATAGTTTCATTTCAAAACAAAAGATTTAATATTTTATTTTATTTTTAATTTAAGGTACATTCATTTTTAAATAACATGATTAATTAGTAAAATTATAAAGGAAACTTAATGGCAGGTTACTAAATTGATGAAATGCAATATTCCTGTGTTTAAGAAAAATTTGTAAATGTAAATGATTGAGAACGTTCTGCCCATATGCACGCGAACTATACAGACATCGTCAAATAAATATTTCACCGACATACATTGAAAACGATCTACAAGCGTCTCGGGAACGCGACAACATTATACACATTGCTACATCGCATGCATATCGCGGATATCTAAATACGCGGATCCTATTAAATCAGAAATAGGTATCCAATCAGTGAGAGCACGCTTCAATGCGTTTATGCAGTCTTTATGACTGTGGTATACACGGACTGGCTGCATGTGCGTACGCAATGCTAGAACTCGTGTTAGTGCTCAGTTAGTACTCGTTTTATTTTATTTTTAAAATATAATGGTACTCTTTTATTCTAATATCACTTTGTTTACAAGCTAATCATGATCAACACAGGCCTTCCAAACAGCTGACCTTTCCTCGAAAGCGCCGCCTGGAGTTGGTATGCGTTTTATGTAAGATGTTCCCATTTTAACCACGCAGGGCATAAAACATATATTGTCAATTAAAAAAAAAAATAAGATTAGTTAATAAAATTCCTATAACATCTTGTAAATAAGTAAAGGTATAAATAAGTATTATTAACGCAAGATAAACCACAAATACCCTATTTCCATGTCAGAGAACCATTTAAGTATCTTCAAAACGACTCGCCCCCAAGCGAATTGATAAAATAGCTTCGCCTTACCCGCCCAAAACGATAGAAAAATTTACAAAAGGCTGAGCACTCAACGGCACTCAGCTTAAACGCTTTAACTATGTCCCAACCCCATACTTCAGGATTGCTCACTCCACTTGTCTCCAAAAACCCGTGAATATTTCATCAAAACCTATGTCTAATGTCGAGGGCGGAAGAGTCATCTTCGCTTGCCGCTGTCGAGATAATGATGGCACTTCAGATGATGGTTTTGATATTGCTTGTAATTGGTGCTGGTCTCATATAAAACTGTTGCACGCGTCACCCCTATATACAAATATACTAAGGGAACGTTTTAGGTATACGTTTTGAATAAAGCTCGCAAACGGTATACGTATAGTGATATACTCGAGTGATACATTTCAGCATTTTGTTTTGACAAAGAAATTTAAAACCATCATTTTTGAATTAAACCGATGTTCACCAGTATATCTTAATATGTTGACGATAATGGGGGAACAACTTGTACCTCACTTATCGTCAAGGTAAGGTGGTGACGTGAGGTAAAATCAAAAGATCGAAATTCTCTTTTTTTCCAAAGAGACATTTATAATAACTTTTACCACTTACCTATCAAAGACTATACACATAAAGTTGTTTATAAAGAGATAATATTAATAAAAAAAATTATATATTATTTTTTTATCTACATACTATCTTTATATTTATAATCTACGTAAATTTGTTCCTTATCTGTATCTAATTGATTTTAATACCACGTGGAAATTATTATCCGTACAACAATAGCAGCGTTATCTTACATTTTTATCATTGGACTACTGTTATTGAAACACTTAAAAGAATATTTTAAATAATTATAAGAATAGCTTAAATGTATTTTTTTACATTTATTAAATAAAACAAAATCATACTAACCAAAACACGTATGAAAGTCGGAGATGTGAAAAAAATTGTTTATTTGGAAGTGTTGTGCATTTTAATTTAAGCTTAATCAGACTTGAAGAAAGAATAAGTTTTCTCTTTACCTTTTTGTATTTATACTGCACTGCCAATAGAGGGCGCTAAAAGTATTGAGAATTCAGAATAAAACCATTAAAGTTTTAAGATTTAATTATTGATTCTTCGCATCTTCACTTGGATGGGATTAAAGATGTTAGTAGATGCATAACCAAATAGAATAGAAACAGAAAAAGATGATGAGCACGTAAATAAGCTCAATAAAATCTTGTCCTTTTTCCAAACCTCATCTGTCCACCACAGCCTACTTCGGGGCATAGGCCACTCATAAGAAATTATATTTAGCCCGATCTTCGACTTCACCTTATCTGTTGCCGCCAATCGCCTTGCGCATATCGTCGCACCTTGTACGTCCCAAAGAACGCTGTGCTACCTTAGTCAATGCAAAAATCAAAACTTTTTATTCATTTTAGGCTTCCTTAAAGCCCCTGTAAAATCTATACCGTTTCGCAAAACAAGATCTTCTAAGAGAAGAACCGGCAAGAAACTCAGTTGTGTTTTATTCTTTTTAACGCTATGTTGTCATTTATAACCTACAATTAAATCAATACAATGTCAATCATGATAAAAAATTTAAATGTAAATTTTAATAACAGCTAGGCAAACTGCACATGCAGAGTAAGAGCTACATTCACACATCTTTATCCTAGACTTTTTTTACATATTTTATAGTAGGCCTTTTTCAAAAAAGATTCTCCAAAATTGTGTCAGTTTGTTACACATGTTTTGGTACGTGGTAGAGACAAGCGGTGGATTTTGCTGCTGCTTGAATAGGCCGATTTGACCGGGGTAGTACCACTCGTAGAATGCCGGCGTGAAGTAAAGGCATCTTGTGTTTCTGCGTTTCGTTCGGTGAATGAGGTAACTGGAGGTCCTCTACCCCCTTCCCAACCACTATTCCCTTCATCCTCCCATTCTCCAAATATCCTTAAAGGCCGGTAACGCACTCGAAGTATGCGAAAAAAACTAATTTGGCTGTTGCTGCAACAGTCTAATGTTCTAATAGCGAAAGTTGCAGACATAATTTCAAAACTATTTTATCAATATATGCTCCCTTGATGCAATTAGAATCAATGGAAATTCCGGGACACATAGTCGATTGCGACAGGATCGACACATTTTGTGACGATTTTATTAGTGTAAACTGTAAACATTTGGTTTTTTCTGCGTTTAGAAGTAAGTTATTTGCAGCAAACCATTTGGAAACAATATCCAGTATTTGGTTGGGCCATTCCAGTGTACCATTGTAGTTTCTTTTTACTTTAAATAACAAATGAGGTATCATCGGCAAACAGAAATATCTAAGTAATTTTTTGTACCATACAGGAAATATCATTTATGTAGACCAATAACAAGAATGGACGAAGTATCGTTCCTGAGGGACACCCATTTAAACCACAGTGCCCGATGATACTACACCGTTTATTGCTACCTTTTGCTCTCGATTTTTCCATCGCGAATTCCGTTATATTAAGGTTTAGAAGTTAAAGTCTTCTGGTTTGTAGACTTAATACCTACTCCAAGACTTGTCTACTGCAACTGTTGTTCCGTTCATTTCATTATTTGCGTGGATATAATACGTAATAATACAAGCTCCCACGTCCATATATACCAGCACTGGAGTAAGCTCAGTGGTCTAGACATTTTATTTTATTAATCCCACTTTTGATCAGAGCTTATTTTGCGAAAAGTGACGAGGTGAGCCTGTCGCTGTGTAAGTGTCCAAGCCAACGATACAAATGGTATATAAGTTATGAAACACATATATTTATATGCAGATGTTTTAACCACTTTTATTTTCTACTCTTCACTCCACTGCCTTACATAGACCTTTCCCATTGGCAGAAATTCTCCATATAGCAATCGGATTGGCGATTGCAGTATCAGACACCGGGCAGGATAATTTAGATCTGTCAGATTCTCTTGCGTCGCAACCTCTGGACAAAACTTCAACACCGCATTCTAATTATTATGTAATATACTTGCGGCTTACCGAGGCTTCACCTGCGTTGTCACAAATTTTATCCAAAGTGATCTCCTAATTATTGGAATAAAATTATTCTATTTCTCATTCCGTGGTATAATCTATATCTCTACGAAATCTAATTAGAACTTTAAGCTTAATTGAACGACAAACATATAAACTTTCACATATGTAATATTAAGGATAAAACAGCCTGTAACACCTGAGTCGTAAAGAACTTTTTAAGTCAAGATAGGAAAATACTTGAAATTACTTTTAAATAAAATCCGAACAAACATTCACATAAAGGATATTAATGAATCTTACAGTGTGGTATCGATTTCCGTATTTTAGCGATATAAGACAATCTGCCACCCATTCTCAATCCGCGGATATCATAAAATTTCACTTCGAAAAGTAGAAGGAAAATACCACAGATTCTTTTGAACTTTGACAGATGGCGTAATAGCCATCGCAAAATAATCACAACCATAATTAATTAAGATAATGATAGGTGGCAGCGTTTAGATGGCGAGGTGTCTTGTTTGATTATCTTTCCATAGATTTATAATGCAAGAAATAGTTTGTTTAAAAAAATTCAATATCTCTTACATCAAATATCTTAAATAATAATATTGTAACGATTAAAAAAAATAAACTGGTCTCATTTCAAGGCTCTTGAAAGTGCATACTGCCAAAACTCGGGACCGAAAACATCCCGCTTTGAACTTTATACGGATACGGCCTGAAGCCAAACGAAGGCAACAAAGACTACATCGAGACAACCTCTGATTTTAATTAGGCACCGCGTCGAATGGCGTCTCGAGAGCGCCGACGAGCGGACGTAAAACGAGCGAAATGAGCGAAATAAGCGCAAGCGAACCGAGGGAGGCTCTTATTAGTGTTGAGACAGGAGCCGGTTTATCGGCGAGCGTGCTTGGAGGCGCATTCCGATAGCCAGGCCGCGGTCTCGGTTTACGAGTCGGCCATTAATGACACGCGGTAACGACCGGGAAGAGAATCGATTCACGACCTATTTTACTATCGCGAGCGGAGGAATGTCGTGCGAGTTGATTCTATTGCTAAATTATTATAGAAGTTACATATTTTTTCTTTATATTTCTACTTCTAAATTCTAAAACTATTTTGTAATTTAAACATATTTAAAATACCATGTTAACACAATTGTTATTATTATTATAATAAAATAAATGCCGTGGTAGTGGAGTGAGTCTTTTGGACGTCTTTTCTTTGTAGTAGTTGCAGTAAGAAGCAACCAATAGAGAAGCCTAGAAAATCTCATGGCAATGTGAAAATCCGGCTATGAGGCTCGCCACCAGTCGCTATGAATGATAGGCGTGTGTGTTATATAAAATAATCTAATATTTGATCCAAGACTATATAATGTTTTTGTTTTAATAAACAGCCCACAGTTGGATACAGGCTTTTCAAAGTTGATATTTGCTTCGCACGCTGCTCTCATTGACCGATCGCTGCATTTTCGGTTTGACCTTTACCGATATGGTTAACATTACGCGTATCAGAAACGAAAAGGTTTTCCAAACTCTTCCATTAACCGTCACCTCCAGGATGATAGAAGTAACTAATAACTTTATTTAAATCTACGAGAAAGTTAATTAATGTTGATATGGGTTTCAAAATGTACCACTTTATTCTCCAACTACTTCTTATCGTATTGTAATGATTTACCTGACGATTCTTTGTCATCTATCAACGTACAAACTGTCCTATGTATAAGTGTGTCTATTTATATACATTAAACCGTTGCATATATCCTATGAAAATGGTAATTAAATATGTTGTTATATTATACAAATGTTATATTATGTTGTGATAAAGATTATTGATGTATAGAGTGTCAATTATAATATTCATAATATATTACAATTAAGAATATTAGGTTATATTAAATAAGTAAATAATAATAATTTAACTAAAACTATCGATTGTGGGTAATTAGTTTTGCACTCAATCAGCACCTACAAAATTTAAATCCATTTCAACGCTAATGATAATATGTAATAATATATCGGACACTCACACTGTTTTGTATTGATAACAGATATACAGTCGTTTATTACGTATACCTAGATGGATTTTTTTTTGTTAGATTGGGGTGACAATTGATTAACAGTCCAGCTGATGGTAAATGGCTACTGCAGCCCTTGGACACCTGCAAACAACTGCAATCGAAGAAAGTTACAGATGCGTTGTCATGCGTGAGGACTAAAATGGAATGCAAACACATAATTATAGTGGCTCTCTATACCTTTCAAATCAGAACACAACAGTAGTTCACTGCTGATTGGCAGCAGAAATAGCTAAGGAAGTGGTACTGCCCAAACGGCTCCTAGGCGGAGAAGGGGTCTAGCATCTAGGAAACATACAGATATGCTCAAGTATTCAGACAAGTCCAAATGTTTTTTCTAATTAGGTGACGTCCTGTGGAGTTCTACTTACTTTTTAAATGCGACACGTAAAGGAATGTTGATATCTAGTTAGTAGTTTATATTTAATTGAATTTTAAAGTGAACTGTTTAACGATTGGGGTAATGTGTTACTTGCAAAATATCATTTCATTTTAGTTCCCATGGGTGACAATGTACTCAAGAATTAAGATAGATTTTTGTCTATAGAACATCCTTACTAGCGAACTACACCTTACGGGTCAAAAAGTTTTACGAATTATTATTTTATAAAAAAAGAGAAGAAGTTATTTACAAAACAAAAAGTTTACTTAAAGTTTGTAATCGCAAGCATCGACAGAAAATTTTAAAAGAAATGAAACATCAGTAGGTCGCTGTAATTTTACTTTAACAGTTTGCTTCACTAGTTTGTTTACTGAATCACAGATTGCAAATGTTCTAGTTGTAATAAACTGTTATCGGCGGGTGTGAATCTAGAGAAGCAAACATGTACCATATAACAAATTAGTCTTTGTATGCCTCAATGCGCAGGGACATTTTTAATTAAAAACCTGATTATTAATAAAGAGGAAAATTTTGCTACATTTAAAATTTTGTGTTTTCTTGCTCTGGTATTAAAAAATGTATAAAACATTTAGATTATTAATTCCAACCCCGGAGACAACATTCGAACTTTTTTGGCATTTGTGAATTGTGCAGGATATATTATAGCACCGCAGGTATGTGCATAAACACAGTCATCTTTACTGTCCTATCATAAAACTTATCCGATAAGAACCCGAAGCAGAGAGAGATTTTTTTTAAAAAAAAAACCTTTTTTTTCGCCGATCTGTGACGTATTGTAATGTTTAAAAATTTCCGCCATACTATTTCGTATGAAACTACGTACTGTTACACACGTAACTTATCTTGCTGGATTCATCAAGGCTTTGGGACATGATAAAGTAAACTGATTATGAATGATATGCCTTATAAATGTATGTACTAGTATTTGGTTTTATTTATAATGACAACTCAATAGCCAAGTTGGTAGTTGCGATACCTTGAATTATGGGGCTACAGGTTCGAATCATAGTATGGGTAAATGGATTTTGAATATGTTATATTAATGATATTTGTTATCAGTAATAAGAATCACTCATGAATGTTTATTTATATATATGATTATTTATCTCCTTATTACGTATTTATACCTCCATTAAGCGCTCAGAACACTGACACAGTTAAGTCTAGTTTAAGAATGACATGTCAGTCATACACGTCCTGTGAGCGTCTGATGCATTATATAATATATATAATAATTCGTAAGTCCGATGTAATAATTTAGAAGAATATTAATTATTATAATTAATTCTATTTAAGTCCACTGCTGAACAGGCGTCTTCAAAAAAACACACATTCCCTACATTTTGTACAAGTTGACGACGGTAGGATTAGGACCTTAGTGAAGCTGCTTCCCATTACTAGTCTATATGATTTGAGTTTAGCAAAATGGGATGGATTATCCGGTCGCCAGAACTTTCTACGATAGAAATATTTAGCAGTACACCCTTGTTTGATAATACATAAATATCGGAAAATTGAATAATGGCGCCGACTAAAATCCGAACCCATTACCCTCGCCTCAGCAGGGAATTATTCTGAGCTACTGAGCTACGCGGTGGTCGTATCGCTAATAAAGGGTTGGTGTACTTACTTGACGGTCAAAAATTACTAATGAAAGTAATATAGTCCATTTTAAAACGTCTTTGGGATAATGATAACTCTACATGTTTTCTCTACCACTCGATATTTCGTAGCATGACAACTAGTTTCTTTTCGTATTAAGATTATTATATAAAAATATAAGACATAATATAGGTCGCACGTACAGGTCCATGGATGTAATTTTTAATTTCTTTTATTATAAAAAGTCGTGATAGCCTAGTGCTTAGTAAATCTGGCTCCAAATCAGGAGATCCGAGTTCGATCTCCTATGTAAAGGGCCTTTACCAAAGACTTTTTCGAAACTTATGTACTACGATTTGTTTCGTTGGCCTGTTCATTAAAAGAGAAATAGACTCACCTGTTACATTGTTCTAAACAAGCTCAGCAGAGAAGTGGCTTGAAGTGACAAAAAATAAATAACTTACACCTCCGACCACCCCAAAATAGACGTACTACGGACGTAGAGCCTTTTTATCTATCGATTAAAGTACTAAAGTGAGACACACAAATTCATACAAAAGATGATTAAACTGTTTATAATACGCATCGCATAGTTTTATATCATCTAATAATGAACCAATATCCAATAAAATATAAATTTGATTTTATTCTCTAAAAAACTTACCCGTATGTCACAACTTCCTCGCCAAAGCAAATCCCTGGCACCATAAGAAATTCTCTGTCATTGTCTAAATCGCGCGCCTAACTCCAATGGAGTGCTCATCATAATGCAAAAATCTTCCTTTCTATCTGACAGATAAATGGTAGATTAGACAAAAACAATAATACCCGATAATAATATCATCCTTCATATAATAATCGTAATCGTTATACGGAAATTGATACGATGCCGCTTGTAATATATACAGATACAGTCTCGTAAATTATATTTATACATGATAACTAAAGATAAGTAAACTATATTGGTTTTGGCAAGAAGATTTACAGTATCAGATTTAATTTAATGGTCTGAAATAGTCATACGGAAGCATTATATTAAATTGGATAAAGGAAGTGTTTTAACGACATTTCGCATGCAATGGTATATGTATTACCTTGTTCGTAGAGAGGAAGAGCACAGCCTCCCTCCCACAAGTGGGTGCACTACTTCTATCGTTTAAAACACCTCCACTACACGAATCAATAACACGTGTACAACAACGCACTAGGTAATATACAACCCCAACTCAAAAACGCGATACGTGTTTCACCTAGTATTATCAATCGATTAGACTCCATAATCTGTCACCCCCTTTCCTTCTTTTGATGCCGTAAGAAGCGACTAGGCTAAATACCATAGAATCTCATGGTAATCTCCGGAAACGATCACAGGTACGAGGTTACCCGTTCCAATCCATCACCCGAAGATGCCGTTACATTCTATCAGTACATCCAAATGGGCTGAGAGAGCAAACAGAAATAACAGGACAATATCAATTGATAGGTTTTTACATTTTTTTATTTTATTAACATCATTAATGAGCATTGATATGTATGTAGTAAAAGTCAATTAAGGGCTGAACCACCAATGAAAATCTTAAGATCACCATAAGGTGACTGACAGTCGTCTGATGGGTAGTAGAGCCTGGGATGGAAGGCGTCTAGTACTGGCGACCCCATGTCCAGCTATGGACAATTTTCCGATTGTGAAAGAACAATAGGCATCAATACCCTAAACTCTTCTGTTACCTTCATTTTTGTCATTGCTTGTTAACTGGTTGCTCTCTCCTTCGTTTCCTGTGGGAAAAAACAACACAACATTAGAAAGTACATCGCAATATTGGTGAAATAAAAAAGCTAGCATCGCATGCATGGAATAATTGCGCATACTCACCACCAATGGCAGGCGGGTTTGTGAGCGCAGCGCCAGTACTTCCAGACTATAGATGCTACACCCACTGGTCTAAGAGATTCCCCGCCATCAGTCGCCTTCTAGAGCCTCGTCCGTTAGTCGGCAAGGTCACTGCGTGCAGGTTAGGTTGACATTTAGAGAAAAAGTTGGTATAATTCTTCTAATATCCATCACATTCGGATAATTAAGATGCTATTAATATATATAAGATGCTAATTATATATAAGATTAGCTAAAGCCAACTACTATAAACTAGGTTTGATAGGCTGGAGCTTGTCTAACGCAAGAGTGTTACGCTAACCAAAACGCTTGCCCTGCATGCCAGTATAACACTCCGTGAAATTATTCTTCATGTATTTTTTATTAATTAGTTAAGGATTATTAATCATTCGTATACTTTTTAATAACTTTGAAAATATACAAAACAATTATTTTGCCAATCATACAAAATACTACCGATATGTAACAAATTTTAAAATTTGTGTTCAAAACTAAAGTTTTCGCTTATTTGAACTGGTCACAGAAATTATAAAAGTTTAACAGCAAATCGTAAGAAACGAAGTAAACATTTCTTTATTCTTCTTTTTGAGCAACCTCGACGAAATAATATTTACTTCTATGCATTTAAAAAGCAATGTGTGATCTTCTACCCCCAAAATACCTAAACACTATCAAAACATCTTGTAACGCAACGGTAAAGACACGCCCGAACACCTTTCCACCTACTTATAGTCGCAATAATAGGTAGAGGCACGCGACAGGACACCGGAACAAAGAAGTAGTGCACTACAAGCCATCATTACCAAATCGAAGAAAAAGAAGTCAGCGGCAGCTGCCTTCCTACTTCCTCTCTATACAAAACTGTGTAATACAAGATGTTCGCTTTGTACAGCGGTTTATTTTAGGGCTCATTCATTACGGCACTCAATTTGGCGCGTGTTCTTATCTGTGTGTTTGTAGACATGTTTTGTGTTGTCGATGAGTGTGTGCAGTGCGCGAGCGACGCGTGCGCGATCCTCCGCAAACGTCTTTACGATCGACCGGAAATGAATTCCTAGTCTTAATAAATATTGTGCTCATACCATATCGTGGTCAATACATTCAATTAGATTATTAGTATCCACGTTCAAGGGATGTGAAATAAATCCATTTGTTTATAGCTTTTTAATTTTTCATGAAATAATTTTATAGGGAATACGTCGACTTTAAGAAGGAAACATAAACTATTAATATAGGTATCAGAAAATTACCACAGTGTATCATATTATGCTAGAATGATATTCATCAATAGTGAGAAAAATTAACAAACGTTTACCTTAATTATTAATGTTATTACAATCAATTTACTATAGCAACTCGCCTATATAAATAACCCTTCTAGTGTTATAACAGAATAATTTCGATTCTTTCAAAGTTATGACACGTGAGGGGTTAAAAGTTATTTGCTAACACTTATTAATGAATAAGAAAAAGTCTTGGTTGGTACAGAAAATAGCAAGTCAATAGTAGACAAAATTGTAGTCCTTACTTTAAGTTGTAGTGCAATGAAGAATAAATAAATAAATAAAACAGCCGAAATTGCACATTTATAATTATACCGAACCGAGGTCAATAAAATTGCGTTCATTAGAAACCAGTTTCAAGATGGTCGCGGGGGCTCCATCTGCCGAGGGCGGCGTCTTCCGCTGCATTGTGAGTACGCAGCCGTCTTGAGCACGCGCCGGTAATGCAACTACGGAACTTACATCTTTGTGGGGTCATTCCGTGTCTGGCAGGTCAGAGAACTCAAGATGTTCGAATTTCAAAAGTGAAAAAAATTTTGCATTTGATGGTTTCATGTCAGCCAAAAAGACTAAGATTTTGTGTAGGTAGTTCACAAAAAACTCAAAGAATAGAGACTGCTGAATTTGAAATAAGAGAAAAAGCATCAAACATTATACTATATAGCAAATATGCAGTGGACTAAGTTCTATATCTTTTAAGGAATTATTAAAGGAGGGAAGAGTTTAGCTAGGATTAATATCAAAGATATTAAAAACACATTCCATAATAAAACTCCAAAATTAATTAATCTTCTAATTTTTAATAACTGAATAAAAATACTACATACTTACACAACGTGTATCGGAAAATAATAAACTTATTCTTTGATCAATAAAACTTGTGAACAAAAAACCTGCAAACTGTTGCTCGAGCTTAACATTTCGTCGTTACTACGATTACTGTATTTATTTTGAATATAAGTGACGTCTATGAAGTTATAACCCTCAATCGCGTACTGGTGTCATTCGGACCGGCTGCCCTTATTTGTTCAGAAGCTAAGCCGATGTAACTGTGTTTGTCCTCACAAATTTATGTATGTCGTTATGGTGCTGTCACAAATCTACTTATCTACTGCAACCACGCCTCCTGTGAAATGCGCATTAGCCCTTATGATAGTACAGATGGTCGTTGGTAATGTTGTCTGGGCAAAACGTAATGATTTCATGTAAAACTTATGATATATGTTTTAGTAATTTTTATTGGAAATGGCTAATAATTTTTATTACCCTTACTAAATTTCCGGTAAATACTTTTACTAAGTTGAAACGCCTATGCTAGTAGACAATTCTTGCTTAATGGCGGAACCAGACTTTAAGTTTCGGAATCCGTACCGTAAATAATAAAGCTAATGCCGCTTTAATTAAGCAAAGCTTCAGTTGTGGTTACTGTGTACTTTTGTATTCACTTTTATCACATGAATGTGAGAGCACAAGGTTGGTAACCCTTTCCCATATTTTTTTAATGGTAATGAATTTCATCGCCGTGTGGCTGCCGATAGATGGCGAAATAACCATGTCGAAAAATACCAGAATAAAATGAATCAGACTGATTCGGGCAAAAGCGTCTATGGTGCGAGGTGTCTGTTATTGGAATCGCCAATCCGTTTGCCGAGCGTGGCGATTATGGCAAATCATCCTTACGAGAGAGGCAATACAGTACAGATCGTTGCTTCATCTTGTGTACAGACAGAATAATAATAATTTTAAAAACACGTGTCTCTCAAACCGGACTGTAGAAGCCAGTTAAACATCGTCATAACTGCAAATCCTAGCGGCTAAAGAGATTCGTAGGCTAGTCACTAGAATATCTTTAATACAAACGTCAAAATCAACTAAAATCCTTATGGAACAATGATATCCATATCAAGAAAGTTAGAAAATTACCAGTTATCTTGTGTTAATTACCACTTTACGACAATTGGCTTGTGTTAATTAGTAAAATCCTTCCTACTTGGAAGAGGTCTGTATCCATGAAATACTTCTTTGAATTATTTACAGTACGCCTATGAGAATGGATGAACATAGTAACGATAATGTTGGTGATAAGATAGAAGATGCGTCTAACTTCGAAAATAAAATTTGTTGCTTTTACAAAATAAAGTGAAAACTACATAACAATAAAGAAATATATGAATATAGAACAGGCTACATGTAATAAAGAAGTAGTAATTTCAACACTGGAAGAACGTAACGGCATAATATTTTAACGTTATCTTCGTTTATCTTCGGAATCCATGTTTGACCATGTTTCTCATCTTCGCAAGGATCTCAAGTGGCTCCCAATTCGTTTTCTTAGAGACACTAGGATTTTATGTATGCTTTTTAATATCCTGCGTAACCCAACATCCCCGTCGTACCTGCGCGAGCGATTCTCTTTCGCTCGGCCATCGTTTACTCCCTGCAGAACCCCTCCTTAAATTCCCTCCTCATAAAAGCGCTTCATATTCCCACTCATTCTCTGTGCATGCAGTTAGATTGTGGAATTCTCTTCCACCAAATATACGTGACTGCAAAACTATTTCTGTATTTAAGAAAAGAGTCAAAGACCACTATATGTCATTGGCAGTATGAACTATTGGCACTATTCTATTATGTATATATTTATTTAATTTTGGGTATTTATCTATATATTTATTTAAGTATATATTTATGTATAAGTAGGTGTATGTAGATTTATTTAGAACGTTTCGCATATATGTATGTATTCTTTTTTTGTATTGTACGCGCGCAATCTACCTTTGACTAGCTATTCTCCTGTCGCAGGTCTGCTGGAAGAAATTTCTTAAGAAATAAGCAGTACCTTTGTACAGACCATTTCTTCCTATCATATTTCTTTTATTAGGTTATACTTGTGTGTACATAAATTATTCAATAAAAAATAAAAAAATAAACGTAATATACGACGTTAAAATATTATGACATTAATAATAACAATCCTAGATGCTGACTAGGATTGTTATTATCAAATCGATAGAGTAACATTTTACAGCAGCCGCCATAATACATATTATATTACACAACTGAAAGCATATCAGCACGCACACAGACAAATGTTAGATGGGTGTATTTGTCGTACCGAAGCCACGGGCATTGTCCATTGTGTCGACGCCATGGCCCATTGTTCGCACTGTGTACACAAGCAATCGATCGAGCCGTAGATTCACTTACGAGTTAACTATTATAAGTCCCAACTACTGATATAGCTAATCTTGCAAACACTTAAATAGTTTCATAACTTATGGCTACTTGATTTACATGTACAAGTCGCTATGTAATACCTACGTAAATTAAATAATATAAATATATCTTTGAGCTTATGATCATACTATTGTCCACATTGTTTTCGACCTCAATCCTGAAGTTGACATCTCCATAGGAAGCACGTGTTTGCAACAAAAAAAATTTTAATAATTATTATGATATTGACAACTTTTATTGCTAATTAGTATTGGTCTATTCGATAGTTTTAGTTATTTATTTACCTAATGAGGAACTTCAATATCAAAATACCATGTAAAATATCTTCGTAATGATTTTAATAAAAATCCCATATTAATGTTACTTGGAATATAAAAGTATAAACCGTTTACAGAATGTAATATATTACAAGCGAATTTCGCATTTCGTCACCAAATAAGAAGATTTATTGTCATTATGGATCAAGCAATAACACTGCACCCTTGCCCTTTCCGGATAAATTGTACCATGTATAACATAGGTATTACGCCAAGGAACCCACACTTAAGGCAAATACAGCGGATGATTTCTAAAAATGTACCTTGTTTCTTTAACGAAATAGAAACTTGCACATAAAAGGTGTCGCAGAATGTTTTCGTTTTCAGATGTTAAATAAAAAACAAAATATCAATATCAGCTAAAATTTTCAATAACTTGCTGGAGCGATGCTCCTCAGCTCAGCTCCTGGTTAAATGAGTGTGAACAAATGAATGGTGCGCATTTGCAAACGGTTGTTTTTCATAAATAAACTTCAAGAATGCTCTTTAAATTAACATTAAATAAAACGAGATTTAATTGACATTTTGCTTTTTATTTAACATCTAAAAACGATAAACATTCTGAGACACCCTTTACTTTTGGTCATATATGAAAAATCTTTTTAAAATTATAAGCAGCAAACATTTTAATGATGCTATGTCTCTCATTGTAAAATAAATTAGGGGAAACAGGGGCAATATTGAGCGAAAATATTGTAATAAACTATGCGATATTATGAATGTGACAGTCCGCGTGTCGCGCCGACCCCCACACGACACCATTTAAGGGTTAATTCCATACACTAAGAGAGGGTAGTCTTTGTAAACTCTATGGATTATTTAAACAATGACTTCCGAACATTCATCACTTTGGTTGCTTCGTTCAACAATTAGAAAAGTCTAACAAACTCAATTTACTTCGATAATTACTCATTATATATGAATCTGCAATCATAATTCAAGTCCAAAATGATTAAAATTTCAAAAATATATTGAAAGATTTAATAGGTATATTACTGTGATAAAAAATTTACGCTCTTCCATAGTTATGAAAATGTCTATACAAGTAACAACATCTCATTCTCAAGAAAACATTACTATTCCAACCCTCAAGCGACATTGACGTTTATAAGAAAACTGCATTTCCTCTTACACGTAATGAAGTGACTGCAGTGACATCAAACATGAATTAACTTTCAGCGACAACCCTCCCTAGCACTATCAATCCTAAGACACGAACAGTATCCGTTAAGTGGTCGATCGGACCCCGTGGCGATTTGATTCACTTCTCACGCGACGCGGCGGGCGGACGGTTAAGGGATTACTTGGCACGCGACTTAACAGATATTGTCGATTTGGCGATACAAGATACGCCGGGGTAATGATGCTAGTGTAATTGTCGGGAGGATTTGCGAAGTTACTTTTAGATCCATTTAGATTGATTAATCTTTTTGCTTACGCCCACGAGCGATCAATGCGGCGGTCGTTTTTATTACTTAAACTGAATAAACCCTGCGAGAAAAGTGACTTAGACCTTTGAATTCAATAGTCCTATCATGGCCTGATCTGGAAATTTGTACAGAAGCCAATATTGGTACAACATATATATATGGGGTATTTGTGGTTATACTCATGTCTCTACTATTTCCTCTTCGATTTTATTTCAAAATGGTTCCCTGTACCCAAATATGACGACTTAGCGCTTATATTTACAGCTTTATAATATATGCATATATTAACCGAGAGATAGCGCTACTATCAAAATGAGTGGCAAACAATAAGATCATATAAAAATATATTATTTATAAACCTATGACGAAAATAAATAATTTTAAAATTTATAATATATAGCAATACAACTTCTTAAGCTGTAATAGAATAGCCGTTGAATATAAAATACAAAATAGGCTAATTTTTAATAGATTTCCTCTTGGCCGATTTCGAAAACGATGATAACTTCCGAATACTATCGGTATTGTCAATGTCGCAGGATATATTATAGTGACACGTGCTTATACGCACCCGACGTAACGCTTATGCGATAAAATCGGACGAAGGGTCAGGTGCAGTATCAGAGACCCGGGACGCAGCGTGCTAAAACACACAATACAATTAGACAGGAAAAAGCGACAATTTGTTTTTTTGCATAAATTTTAGGACTATCCACAGAACAGAGAATCTTTTGTCTGTTATCGGGACTGACCAGACCCAAGACCCTTAGTTTAGCAGTTAGGTAGCACGAAGCCAAACGTGGTGGTAGTGTTAAACAAAAATAAGTTATGTTATAATTTTTTACATTTTTGACCTCGTATTTAATTTCAAACTATAATATGTTAGTGCGTCTACCTAATGTTCGAATTGAATAACAATAATTAAGATGCATTAATACGCGAACATTACGCGGAATAATAGAGATGTCGTGTTTTTTTCTGTCTGTGTGCAGTTGATGCGGGGCATTGTCATCGCCCTCCCGCAGGGCGCACTGAATTAGCGGAACACAACCGAATTTAAACGATATCATAACAGAAAAAGATATTACACATTTGTAAACGAACCTGATGAAATTCAAACCAGTGTCATGTAAAATTATTAAAATTATCAGCGTTTAAGAAAAATTAGCATAATGTCGTAATTTCACCTTTGTTTTGTAATTTTATTTTCTTTTGATATGACCACGTAAATTAATGCAATATTCACGAGACTGATGTTGAAGGAATATGTCATGATCAAACCTGCATCTTTTAGAATTATTAATAGAATTAGTGGACGCCATGAGGATTTAGTGGGCTACAAAGCAACGTCAACAGAGGAGTCGTTCCGCCTTCAAAAATAAGACGATTTAAAAAGTCGTTTCATTTCCTTATTTCACTTCTAACATTATATTGTGTAATACAACTGTAACTTTATGTCTTCTAAAATAAATATACTCTCTACAATAAACACTTTAAGAACAGAAGATTTCGCATTTTGATGTTATTATCAATTTACCAAGAATGTTACGTTTAAATTTACTAAACCTGCCATATATTTGTACATTGGTAATAGTGAACGCGCTGTGACTAAAGAGAGTCGCGTCGGAACTTGGGGTTCCGCAGCATATGTCACGGACCTCGCCCACGGATAATATTTCACGCAATTGTAATCCAAATCCCCGCGCACAATGAAATTATTGAGTTACACATGTCTCCCTACCCGACCTCGCTCTGCGCAAATATAGATATGAAATAAATGGCTTTTCGCGTTTATCTATAATGACCCCATTAGTGTATTGCGGGAGGTGTTAACTTTTTATTGTAATTGTCTGATATAATCTTTAGTAAAAACATACTGATTAATCCGAGCCGAGGTAACCTGAGGCTGCTCACATTAACTTTATAGTACGCAAGCGGCCTGGGTTCAATCCCCGGTGACGGCACTACTAAAATGTTAGTAGCAATTTTAAGTGTAGATTTTATCACGTGCTCAAAAACTATCGCAAGGAAACATTCATTTCTGAGAAACAATAAAAAAATATTACTTCGAGGACATGGGAAGTCCGCCGACCTGCATTGGAGCAGCGTTGCGAATTCTTTCAGGCTCCAAAATCCTCTTAAATATTAAAGGGACATCATTGCCCAACCGTAGTGTATTTACAGGCTGCTACTAATACTACGATTGAATAATAAAACAAAGCATACATAGCCATATACACACTTAGTTTTTTTTCCTTGTATATTTGGTTGAGGGATAAGGAGAAGAGGAGGCCCACTCCCTCTTCTCCTCAGTGAGTGAGATCACTCACCAAACGAAACGCAGAAGCACAAGATGCCGTCTACTTCACGGCGGTATTCTGCTACCGCGGACAACCCGGCCCATTCGAGCAGCAACAAAAGTCACCGCTTGGCCCTACCAAGTACAAACTTTTTAGCATTCAACTTTTAATAACATAGTTTGAACAAGTATAATTTTTTTTCATTTTTATAATAAGCAGAGCACCTGATAGTTTTAATATTATTTTCAAATATTTGTTTTAAACATATAATGATAGCCATGATGCTCCTCCCTTTGGCTTGTATAAAGGACATACAATTTGTCCCCATTCAATCTTATTTAAAAATATTACACTACTCTAATATTTCCTCTGTATCCTTGGTACGTTTACAGATATACATTGCAAATGCACAAACATCTAAATTAGGTGGAATTGTCTGAAGGTCATACAAATATTCATTCCGAGCGGGAATCGAATCCACGAGTCATAGCGTTGAAGTGCATACGAAATATATACTTTTGACTTTTGACCTAGTGATGTAAAAATCTTCCTCCCCCTTCTTCCCAAGGATGTCGAAAGAGGCGAGTAAGTTAAAAATTTTAACCTAAAAAAAAATTGAGCACATCGTATTGATCAATTAAGATTGCATGGAATAAATCATACACCTCAGATGCATTAACGTTTTCAAAGTGTTCCTTGGTTAAAGTTATCTTTTGCTACAACACACGATCCGACATCATAGAAATGTGTTTTCGTCCCTGCCGTCATGAAGCTCGTAAACTTTTAACTTTATGACATTGGCTCCCGATCTCTCGGAACGTTGTATATTACTCAACTAGTTCTTGACACGTTTTCATGTAGACTTAGCACTTAACGTACAAATAAATCGTGTGAACTCAACAATTTGGATTTGAAAATCATTTTATTTTGGTGGAGGACGTATATAATTTTACATGTATAATTTTAGATTTAGATATGTAAAAAAATAGGTAGACAAATTTACTTGCAGCCTTATTATTTCTTTCTAGTTTTATTAAATCTGCATAAATCCTATATAAAGACAAAGGCATTATAATGCATATGTACTTAATTTTAAAACATTTCTTTTATGTGTGTGATATTGAGGTGTATGGGGAATATACCGTCTCTTTTTCCAAACGCCAACCTCACCTGGACGTTGTGCACTCTGCTAGCTAACAAACGAGGCTCTGCCGAGCGAATGACGGAAGAATATCGATCTGAACTGACTAGTGATGAGGAGCCAGCATCAACAACGCGAGGGTACCGGCTCTGCGGTCATCAACCCCCTTGCCTAGCATGGTTTGTAATGGCAAACCTTAGCAATTCATTATTTTTTTTTGGAATCAGCTTTTGCTGGAGAAACCTACCGACTAAAATAGAACCGACGAATATGACCGCATAGTAGTTAGGTATTTTAGATACGCAGTCTTAAATTCTTAATTCTTAAGTCTTAATTCTGAAGTTCTGAATAAAAATTTCAATCTTCTATTCGAAATAAAAAAATAAAAACAATGAAGAAATGTTTATAATTTACATACTTTTTGTACCAAGTCTTACGAAGGAAAAATACACAAAATATCAATTTAGTTAAAAAGAAAATGATGTTGTCACCTTGACGTTCAAAGCAGAGAAATAACAAAAGGCGAAGCCAATGTAACGCCCGCACCTTTCACTGTCACACAGAGATAAAACAAAAGAGCGTTTGATCTGTCGCCCTAATACACTTGTAGGGTATCAAAACCAAATAACGCAATTTACTTGAGACAAGTTGACGCCTTTGTTGATATAATTATGAGACGAGAACTTTATCAATTTTTAATCGTGGTAGAGCCAAGCGGCGGCTTTTGCTGTCGCAGGAATGGGCCGGCTCGTCCGGATAAGTACCACGGCCTCGCAGAATACCGGCGTGAAGTAGAGGCATCTTGTGCTTCTGCGTTTCGTGCGGTGAGTGAGGTAACCGGAGGCCCTCTCCCCCCTCCCCCCTCCCCAAATATGGTAGCGGTATATAATTTTGAGCTACCCCAGGAGGGTACCAGTACCTACGGTTCTGGAGAATCCCTCACTGAGCATCCACGTTCAGGCTTTCCTACGCTACCTAATCGTGGATGCTCAGTCTGCCCCGCGTATTCTGGGGGGGGGGGCAATATTCCGCTCTCTTTCTTTCCTACTCGAGGCAAACGCAGCAAAGAAACTATGGCATCCCCTACCGCGCTCGCCGTGGATTTCTGCAATATCAGAGGACTCCACTCGAACCTTAGCGCCGTTCATTACCATCTTGAAACGGCGAAGCCGGCCTTGCTTTTTTCTTACAGAGACTCAGATATCGTCTCCGGCTGATACCTCTTATCTCCATTACCCGGGGTACAAACTGGAACACTCCTTTGTGCCCCGTGCCGGAGTTTGCGTATACGTCAGAGATGATATCTGTTCTCGACGCCTCGGTAGTCTTGAAGGTTTGGACCTTTCTACCCTTTGGCTGCGCATCGACAGCGACGACCATCCGCGCGTCTATGCGTGCCTTTACAGGTCCCATAGCGGTAATACCGTAACTGACCGACTCATCAACCACATCCAAATGGCTACAGATTCCGTGCTACAACAGATCCCATCTGCAGAGATCGTGATTCTCGGCGATTTTAATGCCCACCACACCGATTGGCTCGGTTCTCGCATAACCGATCATGCGGGGAGATCTGTTCACGACTTTGCATTAGCATATGGCCTGACACAACTGGTAACCTCGCCGACGCGGATCCCAGACGTGGAAGGTCATACACCTTCCCTGTTGGACCTTTGCTGACCTCACACCCGGACGGATATTTGGTCTCAGTCGATGCCCTCTTGGCTCGTCGGACCACTGTCTGATCCGGAGTGTAGTGTTTATCGCGCGCCGATCCCGAACGCGATCTGCGGGCTTCCGCCATGTGTGGCACTATAGGTCGGCAGATTGGGATGGAATGCGGTCTTTCTTTGCTTCCTACCCATGGGGGCAGGTTTGCTTCTCGCTGGATGATCCCAACGTCGTTGCAGATTCTGTCACCGATGTGGTACTTCAGGAATGGAACTTTTATTCCGTTCTCTGCAGTGCCTGTCGGAGGTAAATCCCAGCCTTGGTTTGGTCGCACCTGCAAAATAGCGTCACGCCGAAAGCGGAAGTGCTACCAGGCCTGGGCCGATGCATCGGCGTCTCGGGATGCAAAACCAGTGCTCTTAAAAACGAGTACAACTCTGCCTCCAGGTCCTTCAAAGAGTTATCGCTGCGGCAAAGTTAAAGCACATTGGCAGAATTGGCGAGAGACTAGTTCGCCTCCCATCGGGATCCCGCGCATTCTGGTCTCTCGCCAAGGCTGTCCAGGGAATTTCTGTCAGCCATCTCTCCCATCTCTACACAAGGAGGATGATTCGCTGGCCCATACTGCAAAAGAGAAAGCCGATCTCTTGGGCTCTCTTTTTGCATCCAACTCGACTCTTGATGACCGGGGAAACTCTCCACCTACCATCCCGTGGTGTAAGTGCTCCATGCCGGAAATTCAGTTTCTGCAGAGCTCAGTGCGAAAGGCACTCCGCTCCTGGACATTCATAAGTCGAGTGGGCCGGACGGAATCCTCCAATTGTGCTGAGGATGTGTGCCCCTGAGTTGGCACCGGTTCTCACGCGTCTTTTCCGGCACTCCTACTCTTCAGGCGTCGTCCCGGAATCTTGGAAGACAGCATTTGTGCATCCAATACCGAAAAAGGCGACCGCTCTGATCCGTCCAACTACAGGCCTATTGCCATCACCCCCTTGTTATCTAAAATAATGGAGTCACTCATCAACACCCAGCTCCTGAGGTACCTGGAGGAACACCAGCTGATCAGTGACCGACAGTACGGTTTCCGTCGCGGACGATCAGCTGGTGATCTTCTAGTTTACCTGACTCACCGATGGGCAGAAGCAGTTGAGTCTAAGGGGGAGGCTTTGGCGGTTAGTCTGGACGTAGCGAAAGCATTTGATAGGGTTTGGCATAAAGCGCTTCTTTCAAAGCTTTCATCTTACGGGGTTCCTGAGAGATTGTGCAACTGGGTCACCAGCTTCCTCACGGATCGGAGCATCAAGGTTGTTGTCGACGGTGCATGCTCGGACCCCAAACCCGTGAATGCTGGTGTTCCACAAGGCTGTGTGCTATCTCCCACTCTGTTCCTTCTGCATATCAACGACATGCTACAAATCAGTAGCATTCATTGCTATGCAGACGACAGCACGGGTGATGCCCTATATACAGGCCGTGCGAATATTTCTCGGGAACACGTCGACGAGTGCCGGAACAAACTTGTGTCTGAAGTCGAGACCTTGTTATTCAAAGTCTCGGATTGGGGTCGACGTAATTTGGTCCTATTCAACCCCAAAAGACACAGGTTTGCGCGTTCACCGCTAAAAGAATCCCTTTGTCGTTTCTCCTCTTTTGAGAACATTCCCTTATTGCCTCAGCCAGTATCAGAATCCTTGGCGTTGACATATCGAGCGACGTTCAGTTCCGTGGTCACTTGAGGAAAGGCCAAATTGGCCTCCAAAAGCTTGGTGTGCTCTGTAGAGCGGGACAGTATTTCATGCCGGTCCACCGTTTGCAACTTTATAAGGCGCAAGTTCGGCCCCACATGGAATACTGTTCTCATCTCTGGGCAGGGGCACCCCAGTACCAACTCCTTCCATTTGACCGCATCCAACGTCGAGCGGCTCGAATTGTCGGCGACCAAGCTCTCTGATCGGCTTGATCCTTTGGCCTTGCGAAGAGATGTTGCTTCTCTTTGCATTTTTACAAAATTTTCCACGGGGAATGTTCTGAGGAACTGTTCGGATTGATCCCAGCTGCTGAGTTTCACCATCGTACATCGCGACTGAATTCGAAGTTCCATCGATACCACCTAGATGGTTGGCATTCCACCACAGTGCGTTTTAATCGAAGTTTTCTGCCACGCACTTCGACTTTGTGGAATCAGCTGTCGCCAGCAGTATTTCCGAATAGTTACGACTTAGGGACCTTCAAGAAAAGAGCTTATTCCTTCCTTAAAGGCCGGCAGCGCATCTGTAGCTCCTCTGGTGTTGTGGATGTTCGTGGGCGTCGGTGATCACTTACCATCAGGTGAGCCGCACGCTCGTTTGCCCCCTTCTTCTATAAAAAAAAAAAAAAAAAAAAAAATCAAGCCGAGGATGGAAAGCATCATTTAGTGAATATTTTACTCTTTAACAATTGATCAATCTTTAAATTCAATCTTTGTTTTACTTAAATTTGTTCCAGAAAAGCTCGGTTATAATTATTTATTAATAAATAATATTTAGCAATGCTTAGTGCTGTTTTCTAATATTTTATTAATTAGCAACAGAAGTAGTGTAAGGGGGAAAATACCATCTTTCCGGCCCGGCCATCAAACAAACGAGACTCTGGCTACCGAATGATATCTGAATTTGTTGGACCCAAATTTAAAAGACCAGTAATGAGGAGTAGCATATCTAGTGCGGGTTGGAGAGCGCAGTGCCGGTACCACTTGTCTTTGTTTGCACTTGGTTGCAGTTGCTCGCTTGACCAGTGATGAATATGGGTAAACATTCTCAGAAATATATGCTGGCTTTTGCTAGCACTTTCGTAGAGTGGCCTTTGTTCTTCAGTGGATTAAAAAAGACAGATGTAGACCACTACATACCAAGTACTACAGGAGTTGAAGATCAGATGCAGGGAGCAGCTTTGTTTTGTTGCTTTGCAGCGTTGAGTCTAGAGTTGATATTGTTTTCGTGATCGATTTCGGTATATCGGTATATTATACTTTTAAATAATATCCAGTGTTTTTAATTGCATACGATATTTGTAATGTAACAATTGTACGTGCAAATACAGAGGCACTCCTATATCCTATATCTTAACCTTACTTTATAAGAAATAGCGCTCATGCGATAAGATCAGAGGAAGTTTTTGATGCAATACTAAAGACACGAGATGCAACACAAAACAACCAGACACGAAAATCCAAAAATGTATCCAAATATGTGATGCACAAATATTGGCTTTGGCCTGGGTTCGAACCCAGAAAATATTACTCAACAGTAAGGCACGCATACCACAAAACCACGCGATACTGCGACTTTCTATCACATATAACCAAACGGGGCCGATTAGCAGAAATTAGGAGAGGCCGATGTAATGCATATGATTGTTGTCTAGCTTGCCCTATTTTTTTCTTTCATTGTCTTCTATTAAAAATATTAATATCTTACCTAGTGTAATTTTCATTAAAAATGGTTTTAGCTCACGGATTAATTAGGTATTATAAGTTCATACATAGGTAACAAGACACCTAGTAAAATGCTGTTTTTTATACAATGTTGGAGGATACAAATCGTACATAAGTTTTGAATCATTAGTACGAGCCCTACACTTAGGGGATCGAAATCGACTCTCATGATTTGGAAGCAAATCCCCTATCCACTCGCCTATCGTCCATTCATAAACTCTAATATGCAAATATAGTCTACAAAAATATCATTTTTGCACAACCATTCATTTACTAAATCCGGACAGAACCCTTAACCTAAATCTGGTTATTTACAAATATAACTTACTTAATTCTTTATTATGTTATTTTGCAAAGTAATATTAAATTATTAATAATATTATACAATTATATTATTACTATTACCTCCCGACCAAACGAGTATGTATGTAAATAAGCCCAAAATATGAATATTTGTAATTAATAATTATTTTCACCAAGGCTCAAAAGTTGTTGTCATAAGGATAAGTTTATTCAAGCTAACCATAATATAGTAACATATTCATCACATGAGAACAAATCAATAATATATCACACATGTCATCCAGTCCCAAACTAGTATTTCGACACCCAGTTTCGAAGGCAGGCTCTCTACGAACTTGGCTATCAGTCCATCAAATCGAATAGAACCATACAAAACATATATTATTATATTCAATAGAATTAAGTCTGAAGCAATGCTTTACCCGATTACTGGTTGCTGCAGCTCGATAGTAACTTTGATAAGTGTGACGTCATCTGGCAGATCGCTACTACAAGTCACATTGGAATTATTGTTATTAATTAGAGAGGGCCCTTGGATTAATTAAGTAGGGCGCCAATCACGTCGTCACCCATTCGCCCGATCCACGCCAGTCTTACCGAACGTCTTTGTTAACATCGCGCCTAGAGACCTATTAAAATGTAGATAGGATTTTGTGTTAAACCCACTATCGCAGGATGAATGACGGAAAATTCCTAAAAATATATGAAAGGTCCATTAAAAATCTGTATTAAATAGCAAAGGAAAAATCCTTTAAATTTATATATTAAGTATAACTTCATCATTTCGACGTCATGATATACTGCGTAAATAATAACATAATGTTTAGTAATATAATATAACATATGCTCTTCATATCTCGACCACGACATAAAAATTGATTGACAATGTAATTCCAGCACTTGAATTAAAAGTCCAATATTTGAAAATTAGCTATGACAGCTGAATAATACCAAAACTGCACTTTATACGAGTATTAGAAAATATACAATGACATGAAAGTAAAAGTAGATAAGTATATATTTTAATATACTAATACTACTTTTATGTATAATATCCAACTTAAGCAGGCATGCTTAGCATAGAACATTCGCTAATACCCACCAATCTGGGCAGGTAGTTTGGTGAACACAATTCAAGAACCGAGATGCTACTAACCATCACTAGTCTCTAGGAAATTAGCTTTGGCATGTTCGGATAGTTATCCTGCATCAGTTGGTCCCCAGAGCCTCGTTCGTTAATCAGTAAATTGCACCGTGTGCAAGTTAGCATGATCTTTAGAAATAATGTGTTATATTTTCCCTTAAACTCCAATTTCCTTACTCTTATAATACAAGTATATTTATTTTCTAATAATGAAATGACATTCAAACAACTGTGAAGTCTCAATATTCCTACGTCGTCTCAGCTCGTCATTGCCTCAGCGATAATGGAGTGGGATAATTTTAATCGTACGCGAATTGCCGCGCGTAATGTCTGAGCCACGTGACGCCGCTCCTAATTCTGTAACTAAGACTACACTTACATTGGCAACTCTTAATTCATTTTTGAGCCAAACACTTTTAATAATAAATAATTTTAAATTAATAACCATCTTTTTTTTATTGAAAATGCTTGTATGACTCTCTTCTTCGTCCTGTTTAAGTCCACTGTTGGTCATGCCATGAATGCGCCATAAAGTGCTGGCAAGCCATGCACGGAACCTTTGTACATTTAATTCCATGTTATTTCACCACGCGGGGCGGGCGAATTGGTATGCACCATCCTCGCATTACAGATGCCGCTCTCTATCACTGTTCTGTAGTTCGGCATATTCGGAGATATTTTCCGCCAGAGTTCGGTTGCCAGAGCGTCGTCCGGCAGTCAGCAGGTTCCTCTTGCAGTTGAGATTAACGTTCGGTGAAAAAAATTATATTTTCACGTTTAAATCACACCTTGAATCATGAATCCTACCTGTTGTAAAAAAGTCACAATAGACGAATGAGGATCTGATCAGGAGACCAAAATTCTTAAAAATTTACTAGAAAGCACTTTGATCAAACAAGTAGAACAATAATTTTCACAGATTTCTGCTCTAAAAAATTGCGCCAATAGTCATCATAGTGGCATGTGACAAAAGTTGTCGAGCGGTAAATATTATTCGCCTACTGAATTATTTCTAACCTCGATCAAAGATTACTATTCCTAGTTAAGCAACGCCAAATTATTTCAATGAAGTCTTTAAACTCAAAATTGTAACTTAACTAGTGAACCGCGCTAGCAGATAGATCGTATGTGCGAAGAAATAATATATAAAATAAATAAGAAACAAAATCTCCCGTCCTCACTTTTTTTTATCCGACTACAAGGAAAGTTGTTATTTTAGCAGTCAATGTATATATGTAAGTTTGTATGTTAGTATGTTCATTTGTTCCGGTGTAGCTCCCAAGCTAATTATCATATCTCAATAAATGAGGGGTCGTTAGCTTTGTCTTAAAGCCCCTTGTCCTAGGCTATGTGATGTCATTATAATCCATTTCTTATCGTATGATTAAGCATTTGCGCTTTTCCATAGTCGAGTCTTAGTTTTTAAAAGTTATGTAACTGAGATTCAAATATCTTCAATCATAATTGTGTGTTTATTAGCAAATCTTTGTAGCAGTAGACTACGAACCTACTAACGTTGTGAACAATCTTACTTCTCAGGCAACGTTAGTTCCGCCTTAGATCTCACTTTATTTCTGAAATACTTGTAATTTAAAGAGTGAACCTTATTAAATAATTTTTTTGAGAGATCTTAAATATAAATTAATTATTTGTAATGTGTATTACTTTATCCTTCTTGTACATTTATACCGTATTTACCAGTTTATAAAACGAAATTGTTGGTATAAAACAAACTATATAGGATATGTTAATTATGTATCCCTATCTAGATGAGTGTATATGGCGGCATGCTCGTCTTCATCTTTAGTGATTCGTAGTGCCTATCTAGGAACGACGAAGTAAAAAAGAATAGAGTTCTAAAATGAAAAGTCGTCAGCGCCATTTTACAGGTGTATTTATTTAACGTTTATTTAGTCTCGATTAAAATATATCATGATGCAAGATTGCATTACCAACAAGCACATAGAATGAGACAAGTAGAACAATAATTTTCACAGATTTCTGCTCTAAAAATTGCGCCAATAGTCATCATAGTGGCATGTGACAAAAGTTGTCGAGCGGTAAATATTATTCGCCTACTGAATTATTTCTAACCTCGATCAAAGATTACTATTCCTAGTTAAGCAACGCCAAATTATTTCAATGAAGTCTTTAAACTCAAAATTGTAACTTAACTAGTGAACCGCGCTAGCAGATAGATAGTATGTGCGAAGAAATAATATATAAAATAAATAAGAAACAAAATCTCCCGTCCTCACTTTTTTTTATCCGACTACAAGGAAAGTTGTTATTTTAGCAGTCAATGTATATATGTAAGTTTGTATGTTAGTATGTTCATTTGTTCCGGTGTAGCTCCCAAGCTAATTATCATATCTCAATAAATGAGGGGTCGTTAGCTTTGTCTTAAAGCCCCTTGTCCTAGGCTATGTGATGTCATTATAATCCATTTCTTATCGTATGATTAAGCATTTGCGCTTTTCCATAGTCGAGTCTTAGTTTTTAAAAGTTATGTAACTGAGATTCAAATATCTTCAATCATAATTGTGTGTTTATTAGCAAATCTTTGTAGCAGTAGACTACGTACCTACTAACGTTGTGAACAATCTTACTTCTCAGGCAACGTTAGTTCCGCCTTAGATCTCACTTTATTTCTGAAATACTTGTAATTTAAAGAGTGAACCTAATTAAATAATTTTTTTGAGAGATCTTAAATATAAATTAATTATTTGTAATGTGTATTACTTTATCCTTCTTGTACATTTATACCGTATTTACCAGTTTATAAAACGAAATTGTTGGTATAAAACAAACTATATAGGATATGTTAATTATGTATCCCTATCTAGATGAGTGTATATGGCGGTATGCTCGTCTTCATCTTTAGTGATTCGTAGTGCCTATCTAGGAACGACGAAGTAAAAAAGAATAGAGTTCTAAAATGAAAAGTCGTCAGCGCCATTTTACAGGTGTATTTATTTAACGTTTATTTAGTCTCGATTAAAATATATCATGATGCAAGATTGCATTACCAACAAGCACATAGAATGAGACAAGTAAAGTATATTTTGACGTCTACATTTTGTAGAAGAAAAGGCCCTTTCATATGTTTATGTAAGATGTGTATAAAATCTTATTTTTATGTAACAATAGTGTAACAAACGAGCTATCAGTATAACAGACGCTGAATAGCTACTACAGCCTATGGAGACGGGCAAAAAACTTGCAAGAAGGTTACAGATGCGTTGTCATCCCCAAGGCCTGATACCTAAGATGGAATGGCAAACAGCCACTGCCTCTCCATACCATTCAAAACAATAAAACCCCTCAAAGTAATACTTCGCAATAAAACTACCGAGTCATAAACCATAATTGTTATTATTAAAAATATTTTTTTCCATTAAGGTGCATAACTATGAATACAAAACATTCTTATAAGAATAAGACTGACTAGCAATAGTTTACGAAGAAACATTCTTCCTCCGTACCTAAAACAGACATAGTAGTAAAGTCGTGACCAGAAGCTGTTGGCTCATGCAATTTCAAATACTTACGGCCTGGGAACACGAAGTCTGTGTTACACGACTAATTTTAAAACCATGAATTTAGCGAAGGACAATTAAAATGTATAATAACTACGAAGAATGTATTTTCTTGTTCACGCTAAGTTACACTTAGTCTGAGTATTTATGATGAAATTTAAGTTTTTAATTATTCTTTATTAATTAATAAAATAATAGTACCAATAAGCATAATAATTTAAGGCAATTGGGTAAAAGTTAAAAGTAAAGTATAAATGATAGCGCCGCTACTGAGTAAAGGCCTTTTCTAAATATTTTGAGTGTTTTGGCGCTGGGCAATATCCGCCACGCTGCTCCAGCGCGGGTCGGTGGATTACATTTGTCCTCACAATAATACTCTTTATCATTTTCCAGACATGTAGGATCCCTCACGATGTTTTGCTTCGCCATTTGCATGAATTCGCACCACGTCACTCGCTTATTATGAAATTAAAGCGAACGCCCTGATCTCTATACCACCACGGCCACTAACCACTAAGTACTATGTTTACAACATCATGGCGATAATCATTACTTAAACCTTTACACAGCAATAGTAGAAAATTCTGAACATCCTCGCATCTCACATTTTAACCAGCCGTAACAAATTCGCCAGCAACTTGCAAAATATCCAAGACTTGCACAATCTCACCCTTCTCGTACATCAGGACGTCCCATTAATTCCCTAGCGGAACGAAAAATTTCTTTAATTCCTCTTGCAATTAACATCCGGAGTCGGACCTAGCGGAGCAACGCCAAGTGTCATCGTAAGTTTCAGAACGCGTCATTAAGGGCATCTGCAGCGCGGTAAATAACGAAAAAACTCTACGAGTGGGGCAAGGGGGGCGAGATGAGAGATTTTATTTAACAAAGTCTATATTAACCCGATGCAATTAGAGAGCGTTAACGAGCTAGCGGTAATGACTGCGGGTGACTATTCTCGGAGCTTTGTGGCTCGGACGTGTTGTATAACATGGTCCTATTTCAAAGGTTACTTACTTACCTAACACAGATAGAAATTTAACGTTATAGCATAAAAAGTTGGCTATATTTTGATTAAAGGTAATATACGAATAAACGAATATTCAAATATTATCGATGTTGATGAAGTAAAGGCTGACATGTAAGAAAGAAAATACAATGTTTTTTACAACGAAATAACAATAAACTTTATTTGTTGAATATTGGTATTTCATTAGGCGTTACTAGGTTATGTTTTACATAACATAAGGTTGACGCTAAATGCTTCCTAGAATCGTTTTAAAGACTGAATGATTAATTGTCAGAGGTGTTGAAGTAAAAGATTTCATCACCTCAATTTATCGCTTGGTTTTAGTAAGAACCGAATAAACAAGGTGATTGCCTATTAACATTTGTTTATAAATTGGCAACTCACCACTCATGTGTGAATGGTTGCAATTGTATTTAGGTTACAAATTAGTGTCTATCAATACCTACATTCAAAATAAACTGAAATAATGATAACAATAAAGGAATAATATATATATATATGTAAATAACCCCCCATAAAATAAGGAATAATAATTATGATATCGTACATAAAACACGAAAAGCAAAAAAAGCGTCCGTATGAAATCGACTTCGAGAATAGTCACCCGTGCCTCGCGTTGACACATTACCGGAGAGTGATGCGAATTCAAAGCTGCCGGTTTTAAATATAATAATCGTAACGCCAACGTCGGCCGGCTATTTATTGTTTAATTAACCCCCGGCCGATGCGGACCGGCAACTGCCGGCGTAACTACGCCGCTCGGTCGAGAACACCCCGACTATTGTTTATATAATCTCCAGACGACTAAATTAAAGAAATTAAAAAAAAATCTCTTGTGGCTGTCAAGAAAGTGGTGCTTAGCGGAAATTTCACTTAAGTGTTTCGACAACCACTGACTAATCACGAAATCTCAGCAACTATAAACCCTACAAACTTTAAATTTGCCACCTAGGTTGCTGATTGGGTTTAATCATTGGCTCAGAAATAGTTTTACGGAAAACAGACTCTAAGGAGTTGAAGGCAATATGAAAGTAAGAGACATTAAAATTGGCATTAAAGTTAATACTTTTCAACAATAAAATACCTGTACGAGTATAAGCGTTTCTTTAAAACACTTTACGGTACGTCTACTAAAAAAATTCTTTCAAATGTATTTGATAACCAATTTGTTTTGATATAACCATCTCATGTAACCAAAACCAATTTTCAAATAAGAAAGCTTTTTTTTCGAATATAATAATAAAAAATTATGCAAAATATGAACTGCACGTATACAAAGTCGCGAGTAACAACTAGTAAAGTTGACGAACTATAATGCCTTAGCAGCTTCTTAAAGCAGATTTTAATCAATATATAAAATATTGTTTGAAACTGAAATAACTCTTAGAAATGTAGTCTCATCGTGTACAATGATTTTCATTGTAAGCGAAACTTCGAAAAACGGCATCACAATAATACCGACCCTAAATAATCCAGAACGGACATTTAAGATGCGTGGCGAGATCGCCTTCCCTTCTGCCAAGCGTGGCACTTATGGCAAATCCTCCATCGGGGTGAAATTGAGTCCGGGTGAGGAATATTAAGATGCTGTTGAAGAAGAATAATATAATTAAAACTCAGTTGATTACAACTCTCTGATGATAAAGAATTTCCGAGGTATTTATGTCATCAGAAAATGGTATTCCAATCAGTGACTTTATATCATCCGCTCAAATAATACTATTATAACTCTACATTTTTTCCACACCACGGAGTCGGGGCGGGGAGGTAGTGCTCTATAATAAAGGTTAAAAATGCTCTGTCCATATAACGGTAAATGACCAGTGTTGAGTGTAGCACCACCTACATCTCAATTTAAATTGCAATGTATCTAGTGTGGAACGTGGCAGAAAGTAAATATTTTAGTTACTCTTTTTTGTCTTACTAGTTCCCTTCGTCATATTTAAAAGTATTTTCACGTGCAACATTAACAACATCGACCATATAATTTCCAAGTAAACTAAATGATTAGGGAATTCATTCCGTTTTAAAGTACGATACATTTCAAATTGCTAAGCCATGTTATCAGACAATGATATTACTAGACCGCCTGAACAATGCGGTAATAAATAGTTACGTTAACGAACGAGGAATTTTCGGAACGGTTATAAGGGAAGCACAACACGTTACGATAGTTAAGTGCAGCGGTGTCATTAGATGGAATCGTTCCTGTAGCGTGTATTCAATCCGACAAATTGGATTAGTTATTTACGAATCAAACTAAAATCATACGGTATGAAAGACGCGTCATGAATTTTTTTATTACGCTTTTTGCATGACTTGTGTATTTTATGATCCAAATGATCAGAAAGACGTAAAGCAACTCCCTTATTGAGACGGTGCACGAAAAAGAAAATTCGTCAGAGCACAAGAAAGACCAAACGTTGTCCATCCAAATTACTTTTACTAAAACAATTACTTAAATCGTAAATACGCTACGTGTCAGTACATTCTTGCAAACAAAACTTATCACATATAAAACTATATTTTGATGAAAAAATTAATCAAAATATTGAGTGATGATATTGATATACCCCGCCATTAGTTATTCTCCACGGACTATAAATATTATAACACAAAGCTCCAGATTTCTTTGACATCTAACCTCCTGACTATTGAACCAATATCTCTTGAGCTTCTTATCTGTTTTAACCCAATGTTTAAGAGATTTCTGAAAGTGAATTATAAGAATGTGAAAAGACCAAAGAAACTGGATACATTAAATGACAGGCGCCATCTGGCGAAAGCCATAAACCGACCCTCTTGCCGCCCACTACTCATGTTTAGCGCAATAGTTTCTTGTAAGGGGTTCGAGAGCCCGTAATGCAGGGCAAGTTTCTTCACACCCTTATGATAACGTATATAATTTATATGTATGTCCTTACTTACTTCTTTGCATTTGACTGTCTTGTCGCTCAGGGGCAGCGTGCTTCTCTATTTTCGAAGTATTGAACTTGAAATTTTTATACTCCATTTCGCTGAAGGCAAACAGGAAGGAGTCATCACATATTTGCAAGCATACATACATAAATAAATTGTAGTTCAATTTCAAATAACGTATATATTGTTTTATCCCATATCATCACCTCCAAGGCTGAGCCATGTTAGATGTCGTGTGGCTGTTGAAATTTAGGAATTATCATCACTGTAATAAACCTACAGTCAATAGACTAGAGTCCTGAACTGAAGCAGGTTGTAAAGTTTAACTTTATAATTATAACTGTAATTATTATATGATTTCAAAAATTACTAATTTTAAGAAAGTGAAAAAAAATTGGACAAAAGTAATTCGATATATTCAACCAGTTGAGTACATTGTATACGATATTGTAACATGACATTAAAACATGGTTTTTGCAGCTGCTGCTTGAATGGACCGGCTCGACCGAGGTAGTACTGCGGCCTCACAGAATGACGGCGTGAAATAGAGACATTTTGTGCTTCTGCATTCCGTTGGGCGTGTGAGGTAACCGGATTCCCTCGCCTTCTCCTAACTTCCTCTTCCCATGGGTTCCCGCCTTGTCGTAGCGGACGGGCTTAGTAACAGTCGCTTGGTCCCCCACGGTAAACCAAGAGGAACCTACATGGCCGGCCTGTCTTTACGGGGATGGCTGGCCCGAGGTGGCTGCTCCGAATGAGATTGACGAACCCACTACGAATGCGTGTAGGGGGGACTGTTAGTTTAGCACCGCTCTCCTAACCCTCCACAGCTGGGGTGGGGCCGCGGGGGGAGAGGTGTGTCGGTGACGGATGCATAGACCAGATCCGCCGGGGTGCCGGGAAGGCTGGTTGGCTTAAGAGCACCTGCCTTTCTGATACGCATGGCCTCCGGGTGGTGGACTCGAGGGGTCCGTTGCCCTAGTGGGTTTGGAGGCCAAGAAGGTAGGCGCGTCTGTATTCCAGCGCGTTTAGCCAGAAAGGAGTGGGAGAGAACATGTTCTCTCCCGAGAAGATGCCGCCGAGAACTGCCGACGCTGGTGGGGTCTTGGTTGTGTGCGAAAGCGTTCCCGTGACCCAGCCAGAATGCGGCGAAGGTGGAACATCGTGGGGTTTAACTAGGTGCAAGCCCTACATTACCTGTCCTTGGGTCCCCGGGTATGCGTTAGGCATGTAATAAAAAAAAACAAAGTAAGTGCCACTTGCTCGTTTGCCTTCTTTTCCATAAAAAAAATATGGATATGTTACGTGATAGTGATTACCTGCATTCTCGCACTATTGATGATTCGCCTTCTCAAACTAGACTACGAAATTTCTTTTTGACTTTTCCGGATGTATTTTCAAACAATTTATATTATGAAAATAAGTTTCTTTATTACCTTTATTCTCTCCTGCTTTTACTTCAAACAAAATATTTGTCTGCTACGAAAACGACCAACAAAACATTAAAGAAACCTTTTTTAATATTATAACCACCTATTACACTATTTTAACATAATCGGTGTAAAGATTGTGATATAATATTGCAACTTAATACATTCGAATATTTGCTATTGAGCAAAACCTAAACAAACAATCAAAGTTTTCTCCCCTAAAATAATTAAAAGGCAATACTTAACATCGCGTGATAACTATCTCTGAGTCAATTAAGGAGCTCAGAATTCTACATAAAATTGCTGTCTTGTTTTCCGCTCTAGGTGTTATCATCATACTAGATCTGACTGCGTGGTCAGAAATTACCCCCTTTTATGAATATTGATAAATTTGTTGATCTCGTTTAAAGTAGTTACCATAAACATTCAAATAAAACTAGAGAATAATTTATTACCATAAAAGTGTTAGTTGTAATTTCTCTAACGAAAGGCTACTCTGAATATCTTCCTGTACGAAGAGCGCGTGGCTCAGTGGTAAGCATGTCTGACTATTGAGCCATGGGTTCTGCGTTTGAATACCAGCCGGACTATTATTTTCTTTCTTAGCCTCTAAAACTTCTCAGCGTCCACGTTGTCGACTACTGGATAACCTAAATAGCCTGGCTTAACTATTATTGCATAGAACAAAACCAACAGTTTCCACTATTTTAACTAGAAAATTCTCAACTTTCTGGCATTAAAAATTGTAAGTTGACAATATTTTCACATGTCCAGACACTATAACATTCAAAACGTTTGAAATATGAAAATGCATGTATCCGACTTGAAGGTATTAAAACGCTCATTATCATAGTTGGAATACAATGGCGGTGAATACATTAACGCGCCTCATAACACTCCATGTACCATATTTGTCTGTGGTGTTCATGACTTAAAGGAAAATTTTAGTGTATTTCTCGAAGTAGATGAAATTATGAGCCTTCCGTATTTCTAAAATATTATGTGCTGCTATATATGTTTACTAGTAATTATTTATCTGCATTATCATATCTATATTTATTCAAAACGTTTGAAATATGAAAATGCATGTATCCGACTTGAAGGTATTAAAACGCTCATTATCATAGTTGGAATACAATGGCGGTGAATACATTAACGCGCCTCATAACACTCCATGTACCATATTTGTCTGCTACGAAAACGACCAACAAAACATTAAAGAAACCTTTTTAATATTATAACCACCTATTACACTATTTTAACATAATCGGTGTAAAGATTGTGATATAATATTGCAACTTAATACATTCGAATATTTGCTATTGAGCAAAACCTAAACAAACAATCAAAGTTTTCTCCCCTAAAATAATTAAAAGGCAATACTTAACATCGCGTGATAACTATCTCTGAGTCAATTAAGGAGCTCAGAATTCTACATAAAATTGCTGTCTTGTTTTCCGCTCTAGGTGTTATCATCATACTAGATCTGACTGCGTGGTCAGAAATTACCCCTTTATGAATATTGATAAATTTGTTGATCTCGTTTAAAGTAGTTACCATAAACATTCAAATAAAACTAGAGAATAATTTATTACCATAAAAGTGTTAGTTGTAATTTCTCTAACGAAAGGCTACTCTGAATATCTTCCTGTACGAAGAGCGCGTGGCTCAGTGGTAAGCATGTCTGACTATTGAGCCATGGGTTCTGCGTTTGAATACCAGCCGGACTATTATTTTCTTTCTTAGCCTCTAAAACTTCTCAGCGTCCACGTTGTCGACTACTGGATAACCTAAATAGCCTGGCTTAACTATTATTGCATAGAACAAAACCAACAGTTTCCACTATTTTAACTAGAAAATTCTCAACTTTCTGGCATTAAAAATTGTAAGTTGACAATATTTTCACATGTCCAGACACTATAACATTCAAAACGTTTGAAATATGAAAATGCATGTATCCGACTTGAAGGTATTAAAACGCTCATTATCATAGTTGGAATACAATGGCGGTGAATACATTAACGCGCCTCATAACACTCCATGTACCATATTTGTCTGTGGTGTTCATGACTTAAAGGAAAATTTTAGTGTATTTCTCGAAGTAGATGAAATTATGAGCCTTCCGTATTTCTAAAATATTATGTGCTGCTATATATGTTTACTAGTAATTATTTATCTGCATTATCATATCTATATTTATTAAAATATACACACAAGAGGACTGAGGTTATATATGGTATGTTTGCTTTACGAATTGTTGTTTAGATTAGACTTTAGATATAACTTTACAAAGTTCAGTATATATATCTCTATAGAAAAATTAAGTATTTCAACTCTAGTCTGCTGACTATAGGAATAGCATCTCTGTCTACCCTGTCACTGTGAGGAGTAAGAGGTGTTAGTTTGTTTAGTGTATTGTGTTGTGATGTATTTCAACGGATTCAGTTTTCTGTAAAATTCGTCGCATCGCCGGGTTTATTCCGGGTAAACACTTACCATTACGTGAGCCGCATTTTCGTTTTCCCATAAAAAAATATATATATTTTATTTTTAATGGTCATATTGCATATTTATTATAGGTAAACACAAACAAGTCTCAAAAGAAAATAAAGTGTTCTGCATAATTAAATGCATAGATTAAATATATTTACACCTAGCGAACAGATTTCAAACTTCCTATAATAATAAAATCGGTATTCTGGACTCATGGATATTAGTATTGATAGCTAGACTATTATTGCATAGAACAAAACCAACAGTTTCCACTATTTTAACTAGAAAATTCTCAACTTTCTGGCATTAAAAAATTGTAAGTTGACAATATTTTCACATGTCCAGACACTATAACATTCAAAACGTTTGAAATATGAAAATGCATGTATCCGACTTGAAGGTATTAAAACGCTCATTATCATAGTTGGAATACAATGGCGGTGAATACATTAACGCGCCTCATAACACTCCATGTACCATATTTGTCTGTGGTGTTCATGACTTAAAGGAAAATTTTAGTGTATTTCTCGAAGTAGATGAAATTATGAGCCTTCCGTATTTCTAAAATATTATGTGCTGCTATATATGTTTACTAGTAATTATTTATCTGCATTATCATATCTATATTTATCTATGTTTTTGGTAGTTCATTATCTCTGCTCGGCAACAGTGTTGTAATATTGCAAGGTGATGTTCTATTGTTGTGTATTCTTAGTAGTAGGATAAACCCACTATACATTATAATCTTACTACTATTTATAAACCAACAAATTTTAACATAATTCTAGTTCGTTGCCACTAGAAATATAAAGGCGATATCTCGCTCACAGGTTCAGCGAGAAAGTGAAGCCAGTTTTATTGGCTCCATGCCACGAAAATATCTACACCTATAAAAATTTCAGAGCGTGTATGCGCGCCGTCCGCTTTGTCTGCGCGTGATCCATCCGGCCGCAGACTGACAAACGAAGCTCTGACGACCAGACTTTCCACTCGAATTTATCTAATCCTAATTCTAATCTTCGAATCCTAATGCCGCAGATCTGAGTTGCGCTCACTAATCTTCAAAGCGAGACTAATAAGCGTAAAGCTACCATATAAAACATGCTAGCTTTTGTTGGCGCTATATTGAAAATTATGCGTAAATAACGTAAATGCAGATTAGAGACCTTTAGCCCTAATTAGCCCCGTTTATATTAGAGAAACCAAATACGTTTACGTAAACTCAATTTCAATTTGATCGTAAGCGTCTCACTGTCCGGCTGTCACTGACTAGCGTCTGTTACAGAATATAGCTATCTCATGCGTCTTCTGTCTTCTGAACGGCGCAGAATCCAAGACATTCGTCAGAAAGAATCTAGGCAATGCCGTGAGTCGGGCTAGGAGGGAGACATTCCGAATATAGAACCCAGGACTCCGAACAGTCGCCAGAATTCGCCATTGTGCGTGATGGAGCTTACTTGGCTGAAATAGATTAACAGTGGATTCTGTTACACCAATAGAATAAATAAATACTGAATAAACTACAAAAGATTTTATTATGCCCATATTGACGAAATAACTGAAATTTATGCATAAGCGACAATGATGTCGAAATTTAAAACGGAGAAAATAGTCTTCTGGAATGTGTTACTCAGGAGGTAAAGTGCAGATATACATATTGTAAGAACCACTTAAGCTTCTCTGTATACAAAAGCTCTTCTTTTGTATACAGAGAAGCTTAAGAACAATTTACCATTCGAAATTAATTTCATTGCGAGCCGAGCATTCGTTTGCGCGCAAAAATGTTTGCGACGAGCGCTTGTAAAATCGAGTATGAGCAAGTAATCGCGAGCCTAACGAGCGCTGTTCGTTGGAGGGTACTTATGAAGAAACTTCATGCTCGCATGCGTGCTTTAAAGCTCAATTCAACATACCCACTGCTCAAATGCATACAGCTCAACGCTTAACGTGTAGTATGCTTGCAGTGTGACGACCGCTTTTCTGATGACATCTCGGACGTCAGTCTGAGCGAGGTTAGAATGGCTCACAGACAGCTGCGTAGAGTACCGAGTTGATGGATTTACGGGTGAGCCTCTGTGCTAAAAGCGTCAGCAAAAGTGGTATATTTTTCCCCGATTAAAAAGTTTAAAACGCCCAGTGACCAAAAATAAACAGTGAGTGGAATACGAAAAAGGATATGTACCTACATAATACATGAGCTATATTTAAAAAAGTTGTACACGTAATCTGCGCGTATAAAGCTACCGTGATAACTCGTCCGATAGTGAAGCAATTTCTGAACGACAGGGTAATGACACCTATTAGGTGGACCGCTCTACATCCTGTCGCATAATAGCCCCGCATCGACATTGCGCTGGAGGTGGGGCTTAGACAACCTACTTTTGAAAGAAGCCTTTATACTTATGGCGTCATTCGATAATTATTATATGTAAAACAGAAACTTCAATCAATAAATATATATGCTATTCGTACTTCATACCCATTAAACACGTAAAAGAGAGAGTTTTCTTTTCTAAAAAAATTATAATTTGAAGATATAGCACAAAAGCAATTAAGAAGAGCAATAAATAATTATATTCGTATCAATTTAACTATTTAAATTGTCGATATTGTTATGAAACGTATTTTGCTAATGATATATCTGGTGTAAAGTATCTTCGTATTAAAGCGTAATAATATTATAGATATTTATTTCTTATACTGAAGCAAATTTTATATTATGAGTCATGTCAGGAATTATGTTACAAGAATGGTTAAAAGCATACAGATATCACAAACTAAGACATAATCCTTGGGATTCCGTACCTAGTACAGGTACGTTTCAGGAAACGAAAATTGTTTGCATGTGCACTGGCGTGTTGTTTTGTGAAACAAATGAACAAATCTAAATTAATTTCTATTTACTTGTGTAAATTAACTAAATTGAAATCAATTTACTTTTGCACATAATACAAAAATCATTTGATTTTATTACCAATTTTTTATCTCTTTTAGCTTAGTTGCATCGGTGATTTCAAATTAGTGCGCCTAACCCAAATTAAGATGCCTAAAAGTTATTTAATCTGAAAATATTTTCTTCACCTGAACCTCGTGTAAAAGTTTCCGTTGAACCGTCCACTAATCTATGTCGACTTGAGCTCGGTCGAGCGCGCAACCATCAAATATTGTAATCATCCACTTAATATAGCCGCAAATACAATTAATCTCGCACGAAAGAAAACGCCCAATGTTAAGTCTAGACGGGCAATCTCAGGTGAGATCTGGTTGAAAATAACTCCATAATTAGAGCGGGGACAATAAAAGTTGAATCCGTGTGTTGTCGTGTGAGGCGTTGGGAGACGTCGCGTGACGGCCGCACGCTCGTGTCGCCTTCGTCCGACAATAAAATTATAAGTCCACGGCAGTGACAATCCAGTGATTTACGCCGGCACACACGCGAATATTCTAATATGAAAAGACCTTAAGCTTTATACGGCGGGGTAAAAACATAGAAGGCGGACAAGTTAATGAAGAAAATATGTTGAGGCTGAGATAGGAGACCGCGGCGGCGACATGCGTGATCGCGTTCACTGACTAATTAACCCTTTCTATAGTATATAACTGCCTTGGTTCTGTTATTTATAATCAAGTCCTTTCTTAAACAGATAGTAAATATTACTACTATTTGGGACGAGGCCATGGGAAGTAGCCTAGATTATAAAACGTACGTATTTTCAAAACATAGCTGCGTGGTAAGGGCGCAAGACTCCCCCATCTCCTTATTTCTCGTGGTTGTTAAAGGAGAACAAACCCATCTATCACGTTCTATCTTCCGGAGAAAGCGGAAAGTGCCTAAAAACATCTAAAAATCTAAAATATATCAAATCAGACGAGTTTTTGAGAACATCGAAATTTTCTTGAAATAACTCTTTATGATATTTTTACGGCCTCTTACTCGCTTCACTTTGGCCTTCCTTCCTACTTTTCAACTTCGCGGGTTATGTGTTCGTATACACATAGAAGCCAATATTCTTTTTAATCGTAAATTATTGGTTTTTGGTACAAGATTGTTTGAGTTGTAGAGAACTTCTAACAATTTTCTGACACTACATCTGAACATGATATACAATCTTATGACTTACAACATGTATATCTTAAGATCTTATAAAGGATATCCTTTGAGGTCGGCAACGCACCTCCAGCTCCTCTGGTGTTGCAGATGAACGTGGGCGTTGGTAATCACTTACCATTAGGTGACCCGCTCGATTGCCACCTTTTCTATAAAAAAAAACTCACTAAAACTAGTGTTGTTCCTTCCCATAACTAGTCAGTGAGATATGGGTTCGGCATAATCGGACGGATTTTCCATGATCAGTTGGTCGTGAGAGCCTCGTTTATGACCGTTTGGAACTTCTTAAGGTTTATGTTTATGGACATTATGTTAATAAATGATATTATTTAATATAATGTCCTTAACTCTGTCAGCCAATATTGATGGCCAAGGATTTCTTCAAAGGAATGTGAGTTTTCTTATAACTATTGTACACGGTAATAAGCGATCATTTCCAGTTGTGCTACTGCTTGAAAGTCCTACGAATACCATCACGAAAGCATAAGAATGTAGCACGAAATGACTCAGACTTAGATAAGAGCTAATTACTCTGCAACTATCCGTAGTCCGGCAAGCTTTGCTTATAATAATAATGTTAAATTTAGAATGACGTTTATGAAAGTAATTGTCATATGAATTTTCTTTTATATTACAGAAGAATAATTTTCAAAGTTGTTAAGGAAATAAATTCGTGTGTTTGAAGTTCTACAAACAAAACTATAGAGTTAAACAACAAACATAACTCCTATCTATTAACTGTTAATGGTTTTATACCAAAACTCTTAAATTACAGGTATTTCTCCCTCCAAATGCAAATAGGAATGCCTCAGGCCCGGACTAATTTTGCCATTGCGAGCTAAGTCGACCTTTAATTGAAACTTAATTATATCGAACCCCCTATCATTTAAACTTAGCTATTAACTATTATTTAGACACTAATTTAAATGCAACTGATGTTCACGCACTGACTGTGAACTCGGTGTCAAAAATTTAATCAATTAGTTATTCTTTATTGTTTCCTGATTCTTTTAGTAAATTTTACTGTCCACTTAATAGTGTAAAAATTCTCAAAAACAACGCTAAATCAAGTCTTATTCATTTTTTTATGATCAATAATATATAATAACTTAAATTTTTGATGGTCAATGACGCTGTTTATTACTTTTTTGCTACTTAATTTTATGTAATTTTAACGAGTATTACAGTTTTTAAGGGGTCTAAAGCACAGATAAATATTCCAGAACCCAATAAATGGGTATGATGCGATTGTAATCTGTTTTTTTTTCTTCTGCAGGAACAGCATCTTAGTAATCTGATTTCATTTATTGTTAATTTCCCGTAATGGCAGCATTTGTCAGAATCATCAGGCTATTGAGTAGATTGGCGATTAAGCGATCGCTGTACTAGAACTCCCTCTGCACACCGATATTTATATCCGGTATTGTTACCCGTTACCAGATACGCTATCTGTTCGAGGCTTCAAGACTTTCTAGTGATTTTCCTATTCGACTTTCTAGTGATTTTCCTATTCGACTTTCACGAAACCTTTCAGATGACGAGACCGATTCTCTGTGTGATTCGTGTAGTGAGTATCGTTTAACAAGTATGTAATTTGAACAGACAGTCTTTCAGATTATAGTTGCATTATTTCATATACATTTAAATTCCGCATGATACCGTCGTTTTTTTAATGATTGAAAACCAAAAATTAGAAGCTCAACCTCACATAATGCAAAATCAACCACTGGCCATGTATAACAACTTAATTAACAAAAAATACTAATCTCAGTTTTACTTAACGAAAGCAATAAAAATAAACGTCTACGAGTATCATACATGCCATAATCTTATTTATTGTTCAACGCCCATGCGCCATGATTTTTTAAGATATGGATCATAGGAATGGCTGAGCTACCACGCATCGGAGATCGGCCGCTTATAAATCAAAAGTCACGAACCAGATTACGGCTAATTGACGTGACTACGCCTTACGCAGCCTTAATAAGCCCTTTTAACGATATAACTCCTATTATCAAAAATACTTAACCTATTTCAGTAGCTTCTGTTAATGTTCGACATCGGCCTTAAAACTGTCGGCCTGTAATTTCGTTTGCACATTTTCTAACAACTATGAGGTCTACAATTAAAAGGCTTATCATATTCATGAAAAATAAAGAAAAAATAACTTAATTTTTTATGTCAGACATGGTAGATGGTTGAGTTATATTATGAACTGGGCCTCAGGACGTTATTTCAAAAGCTAGTTGCCTAAAGGTATGACACCTTTAGTAGCCCTGTCCCAAGTACATACCTTTGGAGCAAACAAAGATCTAGGAAAGTTTTGTTTTTCCTTTTCAGCCTTTGAAATGTCCTCAGAAGGAAAAACCTGTCCCATAAAGAGGACGGCGTTCAACATATGTTCATTCGTGAACAAAAGTTCCTATGAACTTATAATTTTTATAGACATATACTCTTTGTCTTCCTATGTGTGTTCTTAATGAGAACTAACGAAACGAATAGCGATAAGTGGGTTGCAGAGGTTCTATGGCTAAAACTAATGGTTGAAAACCACACGTGACAGATGTAAAACATCGTTGTACAGTTTGCTCCCCGAGATCTTCAAGGTGCCTTTAGTCTAACTAGACCCACAAAATTAAAGAGTATATGGCAAACGCTTAATATCGACGTTTCGGGGGCTTTACAGCACCCGTGGACCAGGGGAGACTGAGATGTCTGTAACTGAAATCCGTAAATAATAACCTCATTTCAAATGTGTATTATTTACGTAAATACGTGAAATCATTATATTATTTCATTTTCTCAATAAGCATTATCAGAAATGCTGTTATGAGCTGTCAACACATAGTCTTTTGATGCTGGTTACAGATCCTGACAGGATTGAATGATCCTACAGGCCCCGTATAACGGACAGTTCGTTGCCTTTGCCAATGAAGAACCTATGTACTATGTAGAATTTCATAATTTATTATTCATTTATCTAATATTACATATCTTACTATTTTATTTTGTAGAATAGTATCAAAAACCTTCTCAAGCACGTGATAGAATTAAACAGTAACTGCCAATAGAGCTTTTAATTTATATTCTAATTCCGGATGAATAAAGTCCTTATTTCAATATTCCACGGATGATATGTATCATGTAGTACGACGTAGCACATGAGATTGCAGATATCGCATAGATCGTTAGTGGCGGCCATAACAGCGTAATTTTGTTTCATTAGCGCTTGCGTCGATTGCCGCGACCAATTACTCGCCTTTATCACCAATTAACTCTTTACGATGCTCCACGTTTGCGGATGCAATCAACTTTACAGCGATCCTAGAAAACTTGTTTTTTTTAAAAAAAAAATCCATATCCTTTACCATAATATAACATACAATTCTAAAAACTATTCGTCCTAAGTTCGAATATTTATGATATATAAGTCCTTCTATGTCTTATTCCATGACATGGGTAATATCAATACTTACATCAGAATATCAGTATAACCCGCAAAGAGTTACCTGTAGTTAGACATGCTGGATTCCTCACCATATTTTTCGAGCTCATGGTAACTTTAGCACTTAAAATTTCAATTAATCTTAATGATGCCGGCAACGGGATTCGAACAAATGTCACACGCGTACTATGAAATTAAAGCAAGCGCCCTGACCGCTAGAGAACTACGGCCATTGAAATCCAGAAATTCAAAAATTAACTAGTCATCTATTCTGTTTTTACGTTTGTCAAACTTACCTTATAGCTTTAATTCTAAGCCAGCATGTTTATTGAAAGTAATTAATTTAAGTATGAAATCGTGGGTGTAAAGTAGTCAAATAATCCCATAATATATTTTGATATCCGCCTTTTCTGGTAATTTGTGGTAACTTAACCGTAAAACATTAATACTCATGCATAAGGTTTTTGAAAGAATTCAGTGAAATGTTAACAAATCAGCGTCTCACGCAATAGATGTCCTTAGAGAAATTGTTGATAAAATTGTTTATATATTGTAATGCTGCTTTTCGCCGGGATATTATTGGATGTTTAATAAGTCCAATAAGTTTATTACATGAGAGCAATTTAAATAAAAAATATAGATAATGTTAAATAAAATAAATTACTTTTGATTTTGAAACCAGTACAATGTTCTTTTTTTTTTGACAGTCTGAAAATGATCTCTATAGATGGAGGACTAGTTATAATCGGCACGCTTGACATGCAAATTGTCGACTTAAGTTGTCACATGGAAAGGCCTACATCCAGCAATAATGCTATATGATACTATATTATGTAGCTTAAACCGGGTGTAAAAGAAGAAAGAACAATCTCTGCTTACCCTATGCAGACTTGGGTTCTCATGTTTATAACTATTTTTAATAAGTAGAAATTATTCTAATAGTTGATCAAAAACTAAATTGCTTAAAATGATCCCTTATGTCTGCATTTTTTTGTAACAGCTACATTAATTTATTCGATTACATTTCATTAATACAAGCATCTCTATTGTTCATCCAAACTGATTCGTAAACAGGTTTATTGCATGTGGTCTTCGCCTGTAACTGTAGCTCAGTGGCTAATATCATTGATGTATACATTTAAATAAAACAAAATTAAATATTGTCATAAATAACAAATTATGCTATAATATTATCCACTTAATAATAAATTATTTAAAACAATGCTCAATGAAGGTGCGTGCTCTATTCATAAACAAACTGATGTTTTGTCTTCACATGTCAAATTAAACTCTTATTATGACTACTGAAAGCTATGCATTAATACAACCAAATCAAAACCAGAGTGTCAAAGATGAAGACCTGTAACCGTTTTGGAAGAAAGAGTAATGAAGAAAACCAAAAAAATAAAATTAAAACATAAAAAAGAGAAAACAACAAAATATTTTACACATACTATAATATCTTGAATTAGAGTATTAAAACAATAATTTTATAACAAATTATGTGTTAATACTTGTAGAACAGCGACACTTAATAGTAAATAGTTTGAAGTTTTTAGCAGATTTTCATTGTCAACTTTTTAACTTAGTGTATATTAATGTTATTTATAAGAAAGATTACTAAGAAGGCCCCTCTTTGCTCGAATGTTACAAATATTCGTAGGTTGTATGTATGGGCATAAAGAGGGCTTTGGAAGAGATTGCTAAGTAAAGCAGTACCTAAAATAGCAATTAATGATCTTAATGGTAACGGGAGTCGAATCTAAGTCATTCGCGTACTATGAAATTTAAAGTATTGAACGTGGCAGAGCCAAGCGGCGGTTATTGGTGCTGCTCGAATGGGCCGGCACGACCGGGTTTGTACCACGGCCTCGCAGAATACCGGCGTGAAGTAGGGGCATCTTGTGCTTATGCGTTTCGTTCGGTAAGTGAGGTAACCGGATGCTCTCTCCCCCTCCCCATCTTCCATCCTCATCCTCATCCTCCCTCCCATCTCCCAAATACCCTTAGAGGCCGGCAACGCACATGTAGGACCTTTGGTATTGATTTACCATCAGGTGAACCGTTTACTCGTTCGCCACCTTTGCTATAAAAAAAATGGAATTTTTATTTGTCAGAGTCAGAGAGGGAGTCTTGAAACTGTCTAGGTATCCTTTTCCCATTTCTTCCTCCAATCAGCAGGGTAACTACCGTTACTTTACAGTGTTAAAAGTATATATTCATAATTACAGGCTTTACGCGCCTCTGTGATCTCCATGAAGTTGTTTGCATATCCATGGGTTGCAGTAGTATAACGAGTACCATCAAGTGGACTATTGACTCGTTAGTCACTCCAATCCAATAAAAAACGCCTGACTCTTGACTACTCAAATAACTAATATTTTTATTTATTATTGTTTTCTCTTTACATTCATCTTTGTATTGTTTCTTACGCCGAAACCATGTATAGGTATTTCACGGAAAAAAGAAAATCCTCTGTTTTCCTCCTGTCTTTGTATTTAATATGAGATAAGCCTCGAGGAAACTACGAGAGTTTCCCTCAAAGCTCTACATTTCCTTTTCCCGTTCAGTAAGATAAAATGTCTGTAATAATGAAAGCCAATGAAAAGAAAATTGCATGATAAAAATATGACGAGTATTTGAATTAATAACGTTGCTAATACAAGAATGTTTCTTAAACTACTGCTTCATATTAAAATATTTCAAATTAATATTCACAGTAAAAAAAATATTAGTTCCACGTAATGAAACATCAGCAACTATTCTTTCAGAAAAGGAAAATGTAGAAAGTCTCCAAAATTTCCGAGGTTCTGGCTATATGTTACAGCAGACACCGTAAAGTTAAGTTGGAGCTTGACACTGAAACTTTGCGATTTTACCGTAATGCAAGTGTCTGATTTTTGCTACTCGACATAAATAAGATTAGTTGGTTGTTTACTGTAACTTAAACTTTTGGTATAAAACATATCTGAACTATCACATTTCAATTATTATTTTTTTTACTTTATCAACTTTCTTCAATGACTCGGTATAATGTCTAACATTAAATTCATCAGTAAACTATAAAGATCTATTAAGAGAGGTCATATAATACAAAAGAAGAAAAAAAACAATGAAACGCTGAAAATATGATAATAATCATGCATAAAACATTCGTACCTTCACGATAATATAAAATTAAAAAGAATCCTAAGATAATCTGCATATTTTAATTGTTTCAATCAATACTACCCGAAACTGAAATATTTCTGCTGTTACAATAAGCACTTTGATTACAATAAATTCTTGTCACATAAGATCCATTTAACTCGTACGTGATCGCAATGCTCTCGACGGCACTATCCATAACGTTATCACAGTGATTGATGAGAGGACCGCGGGAGGGCACCCATTGTCCCGGTGACGGATTGAAGGCGTGCGAATAGCACGGGAACAACTTCGAGAACACTCTCAATTTATTTTAGAATAAGATTTAAATCTGTAAGAGATGTTAGCCAGTGACCAGTCAACTTGTATTTAGATTCTACGTATTATTTTGGCAACCGATGAGTGTCACGCGTGTCTGCGCGTTTACTCTATCTGCATTGTTCGGGACACGTCATATCCTAGTCTACTGCATCTGAACCTACGTGTTATCGTATAAGATTGTAATCTGCTCGTCACTCACACTCACTTCACTAATTATTAAACAATACCTCCAGAGTTTTAGGCTATAAAATTAAGTTCGATATTTATCTTAAAATATAAGTAAAATACGCCTTTATTTCTTAGAGGTTAATTATAATCTTATGTTTTATTGATACGTTTTACAGAGTAGAATAAAAATAAAAATATATTATTTTTATGTTAAAAGTAGACTTTGATTGACAGGGTTTCGACTTCAGACACAAGTTTATTCCGGCACTCTTCGTCGTGTTCCCGAGAAATATTCGCACGGCCTGTAGATAGAGCATCACCAGCGCTATCGTCTGCATAGAAATGCATGCTACTGATTTGTAGCATGTCGTTGATATGCAGAAGGAACAGAGTGGGAGATAGCACACAGCCTTGTGGAACATCAGCATTCACGGGTTTGGAGTCTGAGCATGCACCGTTGACAACAATCATGATGCTCCGATCCGCGAGGAAGCTGGTAACCCAGTTGCACAATTTTTCGGGACCACGTAAGATGAAAGCTTTGATAGTAGCGCTTTATGCCCAACCCTATCAAATGCCTTTGCTAGGTCCAGACTAACCGCCAAAGCCTCCCCCTTGGACCTAACTGCTTCTGCCCAGTCTAAACTGAGTCAGGTAAACTAGAAGATCACCAGCTCATCGTCCGCGACGGAAACCGTAGTGTCGGTCACTGATAGCTGATGTTCCTGCAGGTACCTCAGGAGGTTGGTGTTTATAAGTGACTCCATTATTTTAGACAACAAGGGGGGTCATAGCAATAGGCCCGTGCTTGGACGGATCAGATCGCCGATTTTGGATATCAGATGCACAAACGCTATCTTCCAAGATTCCGGGACGACGCCTGAACAGTACGAGAGCCGGAAAAGACGCGAGAGAACCGGTGCCAACTCAGAGGCAAACGTCCTCAGCACAATTGGAGGGATTCCGTCCGGCCCACTCGACTTATGGATGTCCAGGGAGAGGAGTGCCTTTCGCACTGAGCTCTGCGGAAACTAAACGTCTGGCATGGAGCACTTACTTTTTCTTTTGCAGTATGGGCTAGCAAATCATCCTCCTTATGCAGAGATGGAAGAGATGACTGACTGAACTTCCCCTGGACAGCCTTGGCGAGAGACCAGAATGCGCGGGTTTTCAAAGGCGAACTAGTCTTCGCCAATTCTGCTAATGTGCTTTGACTTTGCCGCGGCGATAACTCTTTTGAAGGACCTGGAGGCAGAGTTGTACTCGTTTTTAAGAGCGCTGGTTTTTGCACCCCGGGACGCCGATGCATCGGCCAAGACCTGGGAGCACTTCCGCTTTCGGCGTGACGCTAATTTGGAGGTGCTACCAAACCATGGCTGGGATTTACCTCCGACAGGTACTGCAGAGAATGGAATAAAAAGTTCCATTCCCTGAAATACCACATAATATATTTATATAATGATAATAGAAATAATTATTATTAAAAAATACTGCCGACAAATGTCCCACGTGTGGGCATAAGCCTTATTTAATTTTTGACGCTAATTATATTTATATTTTCAGATATATTTCTTGATAGTTAGACTTAACTTAATTGATACTAGACTTTCTGTGAAGTGGTCCTTCAAGTAAAACTTTTCTTCGTGTGTATTACTATTTTTGCAACGCGTCAATAATTATACTCTATTACTAATTTAGTTATACTCGAAGTTTTAAAAAACTAAATGATCTCTAAATTATCGTCTGAAACGTCTTCTGCATTTTCTCAAACGACACGAAACTTTCCATTGCTGGACAAAGGCTTCTCCTGTAGGACGACTTTGGCTTTATCACCACTACTACAGTACCGTAAAAGGAACCCAACCAAACGAGTAAATGTGTAAATAATAATGATGATAACGAATTAAATTGACTCTTTTCTTTCATTTTGTCATAACAAAAGTTAAGAGGCAGGATATCTTGTTCCAGAATTAGATTTGAATGACAACACAAGAGTACTCGTTTATAAAAATCTACGCGAACAGTAACCATTTTATGAGTGATAGATGAACATAGATTATAAGAATTTCGCAGAACTTTTTTTGCCTTGCCAAAAAAGAATATTTATTTTAGATAAGAGATTTAGTCGGAATGTGCAAAAATATTTAAAGGACATAGAATTTAGCCCTTATAATTGATGATATCTTTTAAATTCACCTCGCTCCGTTGTCGTGTTCTTGCTGCTAAAATCACAGAACAGAATTGATCAATCATTAGCGACTTTTACAAGACACGAAAGAAAATTGATTGATCAAAAAACAACTAGGCTCCATAATAAGGTTCGTGTCTCAAAGCTATTATCATAACAGCGGCGGCGCGACGCTCGGAAGCTTGATAGCATCGAATCGCGCGCAGTGGACAATAACCTTACCAACATTCATTTATAATAATTAGCATAATACACCACACTGATATGAATTGCCATATTTTTATGAAACTAATAACGTTCGAGGCTTAAGGTCTCACGCCGAACACGAAACGTGCTCCATTTACTACACAACAACGCAACTCACGTAACTAGCGGCTGTTATCCCTCGTGGGCTAGGCAGATAAGTTAATCATTCCAACGGGGACAGATTTTATACGCTGTAGAAGTCACTTACTAAAATTGTATATAGCATCAAAACGAGACAGATCCTTAGCCCATCTTCAACCTTTAGAATTTTAGACACTGTACTTCTTATTCCCCTTACATTTTCACTTAAAAATGTAAATATAATAAAATCGAATAATGGTGGGGTACTAGTTTGGTTTCAATTCATATTAAATTTAAAGAACGTTTTATATCCACAACTGTATTTAAAACATAATAAATATAAAATGTTGCTATGTTACGTCGTAAACTTATCGTCACAAAAAATATAAAAATCCTTCAACTCTGAAAATTGTTTCCGTTACGAAATATTCCAATAAAACCTTTTGATTACCGAGACCACGAACTTAGAAACAATAAGATTCTAGTTAAAAAAATCTAAGGAGAAAGAAAATGCTCACAAACTTCAGCAACGTTAGGAAATCGAGGAAAACATGGTTTTTAACATCGTATTTATAGTTTTATAGGAAAATGCTCAATGGTTAAATAACCTCCCAATACTTTTTACAATATTAAAAACATTTGCAAATTGTGCAAAATATACGAAAAAAAAATACTTCAAATTATATTGAATAGATTGTCAAATTTCAGAAATATAAATTATAAATTTTATAGAAAAAAATTAGAGTATCATCTAAGCATCGTATTAATTTGTAACCAATTACAAGGCCGAAGGCAGAGATACGATACTTACAATACACAATACTGAACATCGTGCCAATAACTTACTAGTGCACAAGATTGTCACTCGAGATACTTCCTTTCCTGAGTTTTATCAATTTGCCCGTGGCCTTTCCGTTTTTATCAAAGTTTTCTTATTTATAATGTACACCTGGCATAAGGTTTAGTTACAGTTTCTACTTCTTCAAAGAGACCAAAATGTATGTGACAGAATTAAACAGTTTCTGCTAAAGTCTAAATGTGGGCTTTCGTGCGAACTCGAAGAGTCGTTGTGTCTTATATAATATTATGTTATTTCTATATATTTTCAGTATTGATGTAATAATAAAAGGGGTATGTAATAATATACTGAAAATAATAGGGGTTAAAGTAGGAAATTGACGTTGCACCTTTTTTAAACACCTTTTTTCTAAGAACAAATATATTTATTTAATTAAAGTATTTACCCTCATTATCTATACATTTCTGCTATCTCGAAGCAAGATTATTTACGCCTTTGCAAAAGAAATATGGTGATCTGGACTATACAAAGTCTATGAAACCATTTTACAAAACGCCGTTTAACCAACATACATACGTACTTTTGCCGGTAGCAGTCAACAAATAAACAGCATCATGTCACATTAGATGTTTTCAATAAATTCTCACGAACAAGGAATTCCATAGGAGTGTAGCCTGTACTGTGAAGGTGTTACCAATGAACCCGTTGAAATGTCAGGGAATAGAAATATTATTATTAGAAGAAGATCTGAGAACCCTATCATTGCATTAAGAGAGATACTGGAATTTATCTCTGAGATAAGAAGGCGAAAATGGATCATCTAAAATGGAGAAAAGAACAAGCAGAATTCTAGAATTGCGCCTCTGTCAGCCAGTTAAGCTGAGATCTATAAAGAGACACTTGGTCGTACTTTCGCAGACAATGATGTTTGTATGTATGTATATATCTGTGTAGGTATTCCTGTATATATTATAGTATGTATTTGTATAACTATGTGTTTGTGTAGATATGTATGCTTATACATTTATATATGTTTTAATTATGTAGTATATTTCTCAATTAGGCTTTTCATATTTATATTATTTTAAATTTGATGCACCTATCACCACATTTCTTCACGCCATGGGTGCAATGTTAGAGAATGCCAAAAGGCATTAAGTCCGCCTTTTGTAATCCTTTTGGTGTACACAATAAAGTTTAAATAAATAAATAAATAAAATGAATCTGATACTAAGGATTAGTTATTAAGGAGGCGCTCTAGCACATAGAGCTGCGAGTCATCGGCATACAGATGGTACGAGTAATTTCGGAAGTAACCAAGTTAATAAAAACTGAGAAAATAATAGGAGAGAGTATACAGCCTTGTAATATAATAATAATATAATAATAATATAATAAATTTATAATATATATTATATATTATAATTAGTCGTGTATGATATTCAAGCGAGCAATTGAAAGCAAGGCTACCACGGCCTTCAAATACTATTAAATAAAACTTTGTCATTTATACATGCACGTAAAGACAATGTGATCATTATGGAGATGATTTAAATTGAGTTTGAGCACTTTATTTATTTTTTTTATTTATTGAAAAAACTTTATTGCTTACACCTTTATAATTTGAGGTGACAAAAGGCGGACTTATGCCTATTGGCATTCTCTGCCAGTCAACCCATGGGTTGGTGAGATAGCCGTAGCAGGTGTATTTATTTAGGAAATTAACTAAGTAATAAAATTATTATAAATAACTATAAACAAATATAATAAAATTAATAAATAAATATATGAAATAATATACATGATATACATAATAATATACATGATATACATAATAATATACAATTAAATATGTAGATAGGTAAATAAATATAAATAAGAAACACAATAATAACTAAATTATTTCATTTAAATTTAAATAATGTAACACCTTTCTGTTCATTGTTAAAATCTGGTTAAAATATTTTTAGAGCCAACGCGTATTACTAAATCTTTTTTCTTTCGTGCGGAAATACCTAACGCCTTGCCTTCACGGGAGCAATGACAGGTTATGTTATGTCCGGCGACACCCCTTGCGCTGGCTGCCCTGCGCTCGCCGGAATACGGACGCGCCTTCCTACTCGGCAGCGGTGACGGATTTCGATAGGACCACTATCACAGTGTTAATAGTGGTCGAGCCGTTATACTGGGCCGGCTCGGCCTGGGTAGTACCACGGCTTTGCAGAATACCGGCGTGAAGTGGAGGAATCTTGTTCTACTGCATTTTGTTTGGCGCCAAACCAATTGGTTTTCAAACAATTTTTAACAACTGATGAGGTGAGTCTAAACATTTAGTCAAAAATTAACTTTATTAATTGATTAACTGTTTTATCATGGCAAAAAGTGGTTGCGGGATTGGAGCGAAAGGCCGGTATATTAAACTTACAAAAGGCCGTGGTAGCCCTGTGAGCCGAGGTAGCTCAGTGGTCAGGGTGCTCGCTTTAGTTTCATACAGCGCGTGTGACCTGGGTTCGATCCCCGGTTCCGGAGTAACACTAGAATTGTTAATAGCAATTGCAGTTGCAATGATGTGTTTACCACGTGCTCGGCGATGAAGGACATCAGCGTGAGGAAACCTGCATATCTGAGAAATAATAAAAAATATTATTTCGACGACGTGTGAACTCCGCCAGCGTGGCGGGGCTTTGCCTTCTCCAAAAACCATCTCAGATATTTTACAAGGTGGCTTTTACCATCAGTGGGCACTTACAGAGTGCTATTTTACTTTACGCGGTGTCTGGCTGCTACTTTACTTTACTTTTATTGTTTTTTCTGGGTGCTTTGAATGGATCAGCCGGGTAAAGTCCCTTAGTACCATGATGACAACTAAGTAGTTCAAGCAATGTCACAGTGGTCCAAATAAGGCAACCTACATCAGTTTAGTTTTTCATGTTTTTTGTCATTAAGATAAGATAATAAAATAATCAAAATTAAATTTAAACGACAGCAACGAGTTTATGAATGCTCAGTCTAATAATACAATAAATATTGTTTGTTCTATATATACACAGGTGCGCGCACAGTATCCAGCAGTTCGTGACCACTAGCAGCTCGTTCACCAGCATATTTAGTACACGCGTGGGATGCAAAAAGAGCAATTCACCCAGCAGAAGAGACGAGAGGTCCGCCGCGCGCGAATGCGCTATGTAAGACGTGTGGCCTAGAGGTGGCACAGCCTGACGCACTCATGATTCGCCAGGTGGAGCGGAGATAACGTTACACACATTACCAGCTATGATGTCAGATTCTTTGACATATTATACACACTGTCCTATTCATTTATTTTAGATACTTTCATAGCAAAATAGCATCGTAAAAATAATTATGGTAACTGTCGAAGTAAATTATTTGATTTGACTACTTGGCATAGTGGTTATCGTACCTAACTGCTGAGACACGGGGGCTGGGTTCGAATCCCAACCGAAGCCAATAATTGAGCAAAACACAAATTATTGGTTTTTCGCGTTACGATATTTTTAATTACTGAATTAAATAAATGACCGTGTGAACATCTGCCATCCCTTGTCTTCCCGTGGGTGTCGTAAGAGGCGAGTAAGGAATAATCCTTGAAAATCGCAATAGCTACCGACAGATGGCGGGATAACCATGACGAAAAGTACCAAACCAATAAACGTCTGTTTAAGACTGGTGACGGGGAACGGCATCTAAGATGCGAGGTGTCTGGCGTGGCGATTATGGGAAATCGTCTTTATGGGAGAGCCCTCTGTCCTGCAGTGGACTATTTACAGGCTATTAAGGTGGGTTTATCCATCGGAACAAACCCTTAACAATATTGTAGTACATTGCTTGCAGTTTTCGTTGCTTTACGTATAATAACTAATTATTTTTATATCATTGAAACAAATAACATTATTATATAACTTCTTCCAAATACGAGTACTTTGACGTTATCGCACAAAACCCAGCTCCTGGTTAATTACCGGGTTCATGTCACTGGTCTATGTATTTTAGATCTGATATATTGGAAATGGCTCTTTCGTCATTTGTCGAACGCTGCGAAACTACGCATTCTCCTTGATCTCGCGAACGAAGTCGCGGGCACAGCCAGTCGTAAACAAATGTAACCTTCCCATATTAACGTAAAGTAATTATTACTTAACGTAGGATGTAACTTCACGTAGTATCTAAGCAGTGTAGTATTTTTAAAGTTTATAATACAATGAATATGTTTGTATCATGAGTACATGTATCTATTTAAATCACTTTTATACGTTCATTATTACGCAACAAGAAATTGCTTACTGAGCGTGCCGCCCACATCAGCTACAAGTTGGCTTCCACGTGTTACTTGGGGTTTACTTACTTCGCTTGACACAATCCAGATCTTTTGATTATTGTTTTCGAAATCGCTTAGTTACGTAACTGTAATGGCCGCACTACTCTACCTAAAACATTCCTTGACCTCCAGTGTTGCTATATTAAATAAATATAGTTTCCGCATACATGTAAATGCTAGAAAAGTAATCAATGTCAATTGACCATCTCGCTCCAGGGGAACACGGCCCTACCTAAGTGGTGCTTAAATCTATTAGATGTCAAGGACTCGCAGCTGTTTCTAGCCCTAATGCATCAAAGTAGTGTACTTCATATACACGCTGCTTATAATATTTATCTAAATTTTAACAGGACGCACAACGACTCTCGTAGTTGTCTTCTATGTAATGATTATTAGTGACTACTGTTCTTGAACACGTAAAATATTATTCGCAACAATAATAACTGTTATAAATTATATTATTTTAGTGTTTACTGATTTTAAAATTTAGATATTATTTTATTTGGATTATGTCTTAAGGAAATTTGTATGAAGATATTGAAGTATTAGATGATAGAACATAGACACGATCACTACAACCAGAGCCGCAAACCAATAATTTGTGTGTGATACAAATATTGGCATCAGCTCGAATTCGAATCCAGGACTCATTGCTCGTCACTCAACAACGCTAATCAATAAGCCACGCAGTCGTCATTTCCTAGTTATAAAATTATATATGTACCTGTGTGCATTGTTTTAGTCTAGCCTTTTAAATTTAATTCTTAGACTTAACATTAATTTTCTTTTTATTACTTTAGTTATTTTTTCAAATTTTATTTTGAATATAGCAATCTGTATAAAACTATGCCGGACGAGTGCGTACGGTAGCGGTGGTGGCCACGCCTGCTCGCGGTGCCTCGCGCAAGAACCAACCTTTTGCCCAAAGCGCCTCAAACGCAACTTTTGCTCACACTAAATCGAGTTTGCGAAAAGATTGATTCATTCTCAAGTTCAGAGAGCGAGTTCAAAAAGCAAACTTGTTTAAATTACAATGATAATGAAAAACTAAAAAAAATAAAAAACACTAACCATTTTTTTAATTGATCTAACTAAACTGAATCTTTATATTCAGTTTTATATACATGATTACATAACATAAAAGAGAGAAAAACTCTTCTAATTGCATTCTGAAAAATTTAGACAGTAGGTGCATATCACAAGGTAACTTATTTGATAAATAAATATAATAAATAAAAAACGGACTTCGAAGACTCGGTTAAATATATAGGAAAAAAAAACATATCGAGAGTTAAACTAAAAACTTTTAAATTGAGGACACAAAATCCTAAACAATAATTCCCTTATGAACCCGTGAAAATATCTATCTCAAATCTAACTGCGTTAGTTGAGGAGCACATGCATGAATATTGTGTTGGGTATCATGTAATGATAGTTGTAATGTACAAAAACAATATTAAAAATAAGTGATCTAGAAACTTTCCAATATTGGTATTTTTAAATTAATTACATAAATAAAAAACGTTTCAAAAGATGAAACAATGTAGTTTTATCGGATTGAAATTGCGTAGATAGATAAAAGAGAATGAGTCCAATCAATAAAGATCACAAGAAAACTGTAAGATATGTTTCACCAAGTCACAGCAAAATAATATATTGTAGGTATCCAAAATTCTTACTACCTCTTTATTATTTTAACGAAACATTACATCGCTTTAAATACAATATATTCTATACGTTAATCTAAGAAATTCAAACTTAAAACGAAACTAAAAGAACTGTAGGGGAATGATCAAAAGTCACTTTTGTCACGACACAAACATCCTGCGAGGCTTATTGTGAAGACTTTATTTTAACTTCATGTTTTTCTGTGTATTTTTAAATACTTTAAAAAAACTATGGACAATACTACAACATTCGATTCTAAGGTTAGGGTAATCTTTCAAAATCTTATAAGAAGTAGAAATTGGCGAGTAAATGATAGTCAACATGTCTTAAAACTAGAATTTTCGTAGTAATCTAACCATACTTACGAGTATTAAGTTCTTTTTTCTAAAAAAATCAAAAGGAAAACGATAACTCGACCATAATAAAGATTTGTATCTTTGTCGCCCTCACAGCGCCACGTGAGAAAGAGGGTTAAAACCCTTTGACTTTGTTATCCATAAATTCATACCACACCGCCGTTAAAATAGACCACTGTCATTTTTCGGAACTTACATTTTTAATCGGTTTAAATTCTTCAAGTCAGTATTTTACTATTGCTTTGGTATCCTCCTTACCCGAAGGGGTGTGATAATATTAAAGAAGAAAGTTTTGAATGAATTTAATTTAAAATCGATAAAAGAAATATAAATACTTTTGTAAAGCTTGAAAAATATAATAGTACATGTACCTATATTGTACTTTATGTAATACGCCATGCAACATGAAAAAACAAAACCTTTGTGAATTTGTAAGTTGTTATATGTAGTTTTATATTACACCACATGTGCAAATTTGTACAAGTAATGCAGATGAAGATAATGACGATGATGTACTCCAGGCCGATATCGACCACGGCGACAACCTCAGGATATATTATAGTGCCGAAACTGTACGCGCAAACACAGTGGCACTTACACGTCTTTTTACCTTCCTGTATCTGATGCGTGCATATGCGATAAAATCAGAGGAAAGACCAGATGCGGGGTCCGAGACACGGGACAAGACAATACAACACTACCAGACCCGCAAACCTAAACTTTGTGTTTTTTACCCAAATTATGGCTACGCCTGGGATACGAATTTGCGGTTATATAACGCTTACTACTAAGCCACTCGATCATCAAATAGTAGTTGTAGTATCACGGTAATGTAGATGTTATATTGTAGAATTGATAAACAAATTAAAATACATTTTATTCACAGTCCCCATTAGAACAACAGATTAAGCAACGAGAAAGAATCATCATTAATGAAGACTTGCAACGAATTGCAACGTGGGCTAAAACTTCGCGTTTGGTGTTCTTCGCCCAACAAAAGCTAAGTTTATGTTGATGAGACACAGTAAAAGAATAGCTGCAATCACAACTCAGTGGACCATTCAGCCGTTTCTACTAAGAGTGCTAAAAGAACGCGCGTACGAAGCTGGGCTTAATATAAACATGGATGCTGACTTGAGAAGTACGTAGTTAACTGTGTGCAATCCCGATCATACAGATTAAATTTTTTATATAAAATCAGACGGTAGCTGCTAGAAACACTTGTGCTCTCAATACTAAACTGTGCCGATTCTGTTTTTGTACCTTAATTGTTTGCTCGTACAAAGCGTCTTATAAAAATAGTTCAAAACGCAAGCGCCAGATTCTGCTAGACCATTTCCCCTCGTAGTCACTTAACACTATGTTAAAATAAACACTAAATATTCAAAATGACATCATTTTAGATGACGGACACTCGACTTAGCATGTCTTCTTTTTGGTGTAGTTAACTACCATAACCCAGCGTATCTACACGAAATGCTAACGTTGGTTTCACAAAACAGGCGTTGTAGTAGGCTGTGCGCAGTCTTTTCACCCAATGCCACAGAACATGGCACATGATGGGTTCCGGGATAGTTTTCGATTCTTATCACAAGGGTAGCACGGTGAGATTCAACAGGATATTTCTATTATCTGACACACAGTGATTTCTTATAATAATATATTTGCCGCAATTTGACCTTGATTGTATGTATATAAATATTGGTTATTACAGACATTAAGGTTTTTTAGTTTTTATTTTTATGTTGGTGTGTTTTAACGTTTTTATCAATTTAACATTGATTGTATGCAAGTAAATTTAAGTATAAATTACTGTCATATTTTGCAATGAATTGTTAATTATTTTAAAACTTTATTATTTTTCTTATTAAAGTGTTAGGAATTAAGTATCAGTAAAGTGTAATAAGTCCAGTTAGCAATTTTAGTAATTCTTCTAACTCTTAAATCGTAATTTTCTTTTTGTGTGAGTCTCGGTGGGTGAGGTAAACGAATCTGCAGCACCTCTGGTGTTGCAGGTGTCCGTGGGCTACGGTAATCACTTACCATCAAGTGAACCGCTTGATCATTTGCCGCATATCCCATAAAAAAAATATTTTTATCTGGAAAAGCACATTTCTGTATCTTCCATCAGCTTATCGGGACAGCAATGGTGGCAGATGGATCTACTAAGCTGTATGAACAGATCTAGGCCATGTCCTGTAAGTCTTCAGCTTTTAACTTCAGATCTTGCATAACAAATCGCGACAGGGTCCTAGCGGGAATCTTCATTTCCCGCGATAATATTTTTTGTTTCCCTTCAAAGATTCTTCGAATTCTGGCTTTGCCAACGTTCACATCCCATCAGATCCTAATCAGCCTGGAGTTGCCCCGATCTGCATCTTCGACAGACACAGAATACTTAAGCTTTTGAAGTCTCTTAAAAATGACTTACTGCTCCATAGCCACTTTATGCAAAGTCATTACTACAATTCTGTGTTTAATGTGTATAATTTAATTCAACAATCACGTTGAGAATATTCTGTAAATTGGCAGCAAATCGATCGAAGTTTCTAATATAATAAGCGGATTCCTAATTTTAATTCAGAAAAAAGCAAGACAGAACTTTTTGAACTGTTACATTATTTATGTCCAGACTAGTTACATATTTACGTACTAATTCCATGAGTTGATACACTGCAAGAAAATACTGTATGCAATCTTCTTATCGGAAACAACATTGGAAGCGTGAAACATTCACCGTGACTCAGAGATAAGGCTATCTCGCTGAGATCATCCAGTTCTTATACAGCCTCAGTGTATGTATGGAGTTGGAATATCTTTTGTTTGTTATGACTAATCGTATGAAAATATATTATATATTTGACCTAAATATGATAACCTCTAAATTTAACTATATAACAGAAGACTTCTTATTCTTCTTTATTGGCTTGTAATAAGTTGACTTCAGGACATTTGTTTCCCAAGTCCCTAAAGTTTAAGCTGTATGTCGTAATCGCCATGCTAAATAAATGGATTTGATACTCAGTACTAGATTTCTGACGCTGCAAATCCATCGAGATGAGTCTTGTATAATCTGTCAGAATATCAGCAACTGAATGACGAATCTCTATATCTATGAGGCTAAGCTATTGTATGGCTGCAATGGCAGCAGAAAACGGGTGGAAAACCGTTTCTTGTAATTCTTCTGAAGCTGTTCAATTACATTATTCGTAGTGGTATTATACCGAAAACGTAGCGTAGGATTCTAGTTATCTTGGCGAAAAAAGGCTAAATACGAAACTGACACATGTTCTTTCACCGCAGGCCGTAAGCGGAAGTTCAAAATTACTCAGCGGCCTATAAAAGGACTATGCTCCGTGTGTTTTTGCATCATAGAATCTGTAAAGGAGATATGATGAAGATGTTTTTGCTTGCGGAATTGTGCAAATAATTTTTATTTCTAATATCCTTAAAATAATGAATTTCCTCAAATTAACGGCTAATTATGTTAACTATGTGATGACCTGTGTAATCGCGGTACTTTCCAGTCTTTTATCCTGGAGGTAACTCTTTGAAAATTAAACACTTACCTAATAATTATATGTACATGTTATATCTATATCTTTAGAACATTGAAATGGGTAATCTAACTTATTGACAGCCACTGCCGTACAAAATAAATTAATGCACTTTTTGACGTCTAAATTTTTCAGGTAAGAACAAAAAAACCACTGAATATAAAAGTAAATTTTCTTAATAAATTGTATAATACCATCGTAGGCAATTTATTGAGTTAATGAAAGTATTTCATGATTCGCATACCTAGTTTTATTGCTCCTGTAATCTTTATTCAGTTTAGTCACGTGACGTTTGAGGCGGTGGCTTTGAAGTGATTCGCCTGCGTCTCACATGCCCTAGAACCTAGAAAATGGATATAATATGCACAAGTAATTTGCAAAACCGACTATGTTTTCTAGATTGACTTGTTGTTAGGTTAGTTACTGATAGGTTGGACCTCTAAAGTGCAATGGATCTCTTATAAGATAATGCTGCTATCTATCCCTCTATTACGGTCGATTTTATCATCTTGTTAACACATCATATTACATTATTTTTTCTGAATATTTTATCTATTATTAGTTTTTATCTATACTAGTTATCATTAAAATATCGTAGAATATTGTAACTAAAATTAGGTACAAGTAAGTATTCAACAACTATGATTATGATATTATATAACATGTTTTATCATAAAAAAGGTCATTCTTATATAGAATACATTAATATTAATAAACAGCTTGTAAATGTCTTTGTCCTTTACTCTAAATATTTGGAAGGTTTCGAGAAACGCGTACATTTTTCTCCATTGCGAGTTGGGACACACACGTTCTCGGAGCATATTGTTTATCCTTTTCTCCGAGTGTTCTGCCAGAGCTATCTTAAGAATACAAATCTAGATTTTCTTCGAAATGAAGTTCTTCAATTTTTAGTATTGGAATAATCAGATAGGTGGCTGAAGAAGCAACAGTAGTACAAAGAAACAGCAGTAACATACTTCCACAGTATCATGTCATATGTTGTGATACTGTGAGGATATGCAGCTTGATGGGACTGAGTATTCATTTTACAAAAGTAAGCGATACGTCTTATTTATAACTTGGAACCTAACGAGACCCTACGCGACCTATTCAAAGTGACTAACATTTTGCCACTTCCCAATAAATTATTTTTGAAAATATTAAACATATTTAACCGAGTGGTTAGGGAATTGGTCTCCGAATCAGGAGACTCGAGTTCGATCCCCTATGTGAAGGTCTGATACCTATGAGTTTTTCGAAACTTACATGGGTTACGTTGGCTTAGACGTCGTTTAGGCATAAGCTCATCACGGACATGGTCCGGTCTCGCTAAAGCCGGGTGCGGCAATTTTTGAGCATGGCCTACGGCATAATTTTTTTCCTACATGGGTCATGCCTGACACATGCCCGATCTCGCAGGAGGCAAGGACAGGTTATATCGGGCTTGCACCGACTAAAACCTCCACAGAGGACCACGGGAACGCTTTCCTACACATACGCGACCCCACCAATGCCGGCCTCTCTAGTTGGCTCCTTATCGGTAGATAACATCCTCTCCTTTTCCGTTCTGACTAGACGCGCCAGAACACAAATTCGCAGCACAACTCGGCCTACTCCCTCCGAATCAGGCCACCGGGGCTATGGGGATCAGGAAGGCTGCTGCTTGTAGCCCTGTAGAACCCCCCATGGAGCTATTTCTTTTTTATATGGTCTCCCGGTCGGAGACTCTCTGTACTGCCGGGTACTGCCGATTCTTGCCATTGCTTGTTGGCCAAGGATAGAGGAGTAAGCTCTTTATTACACTTAATAACGCCCAAAAAGATTTATTCATCCGATCTCGCCAGAAAACAATAACAGAGACACTTCACTGCCGATCTCGGATGATGCGTCCTGTGGGTCGGGATGACTGTGCGGAGTTTTTGGCCCGAGGTGTTATGTTCAGTTTGATTTCACCGGAACATGCGAAAGTTATACACGAAGACGTCAAATATATTTCTTTAGCCTTTTCAGACGGTAAGTTCCGACGGTTGCGTTTAACCTCCTTACCAACGACCGCATTAACGAGGAATGGTGATTTGGTTCCGCGAACTGTCGACTCGAGAGTGACTTGTGATCTAGAACTTCTTGGAACTACCGAGCGAAGATACACACCATAAACCTCTTCAACCCGTGGTGAAGCAGCCCGTCGAGTCTACACCTCTACTACGTCGTCTGGTAAAATGATGACGGGGTCCATGGATGTAATACCAGCTGACTCTGACTCTTCACCGCAAGTAAAGTAAAGTAACAGCCTGTAAGTGCCCACTGCTGGTCAAAGGCCTCCTTCTCAAATACTAGTATCAGTGAGGGTTTAGGAGCCGGCAGCCATTGACGTTGAATGCCCAGGCCAGGCATCTAAGGTGCGAAGTGTATGGCACTACCATTGACAATCCACCTACCAAATATCGTCGTTCGTCAAATCTTCTACTAAAGATATGTCCTACGTCTTATGCTAATAGTAGCAGTTCACAGCAGTATTGCTGGATGAGAGAATCTTATGTGCCTTTGACAGATAATGATTATGTGCGATTCAAAATCAAAAAGCAAACTTCTTATCGAAAACTCACGATATTGTTATTTCGCAACGTCTGTCAAAATAGTAACAATTCAATCGTTATTTGGCTTTACATCTACTTCCTATATTTTACATGCAATTGATTTTGCCAAGCACGGCCCACAAGTGCCCATTGAATATTGAAACTCAATCTTAATAGTGCCGGAAAACAATTTGCTACCAACAGCTAATACAAGTTTTATCGGCGGTGTTTTATCTTGGCATTAGTGCCCCGGCTTAATATAAACATCTGCCAATAGAGCTTTCCGCCGCGCCCGCCATTCCTAACAAAGGGGGATTTGAATTTTCAAAGTGAATGTAAGCATGCCCCGGTAATTTCTCTTCGATGCATAAAATAAAGCTGGAAAGAGAGCTCGGTACGAGACGTCGTTTCTTAATTTACGAGGGCGTTGTGCGGCGAGTGAACGGGTTACATCCGAGCGCCATCTGCAGGTAAGTTACGACGGCCGGCGAGGCACGCACGGCGCACACATGCGCGAGCGCACTCACACGAAACCTCGCCAACTGTCCACCAGCCGAACAATCGATCGTAAATCAGCTTCGATAAAATTATAGGAGGTAACACAATGGATATCGCCGTGCTACATCTGCATCCTACTGCCCACCTCCTTCCTCCGCACAGAGTCCACTTTCAAACACCACCTGCCGCCATCGCCACGTAACTCTGCGTCTCTGAGATAAAGTCTACATTCGCACGTGTACAGACAAGAAGTGTTTATTTTTGAGAAATAACCAGAGTTAATATAGTTCTTGTAACATAACAATTTTTGAAAATTTCATTCAAACCATAGGTTCTTTTTTTTTAATTCTTTATAGGTAATGTGGTTTAGTAATATTTAAAATTGGTTTTCGTAAAAATAATTACAGTCTTCTCTTAAGCTCAGAACATCTTCCTACGACAGCTAATCCACAACCCGTCACGCTTCGCCCTTCACAGCAAGTAAAGTAAAGTAACAGCCTGTAAGTGCCCACTGCTGGTCAAAGGCCTCCTTCTCAAATACTAGTATCAGTGAGGGTTTAGGAGCCGGCAGCCATTGACGTTGAATGCCCAGGCCAGGCATCTAAGGTGCGAAGTGTATGGCACTACCATTGACAACCCACCTACCAAACATCGTCGTTCGTCAAATCTTCTACTAAAGATATGTCCTACGTCTTATGCTAATAGTAGCAGTTCACAGCAGTATTGCTGGATTAAAGAATCTTATGTGCCTTTGACAGATAATGATTATGTGCGATTGAAAATCAAAAAGCAAACTTCTTATCGAAAACTCACGATATTGTTATTTCGCATCGTCTGTCAAAATAGTAACAATTCAATCGTTATTTGGCTTTACATCTACTTCCTATATTTTACATGCAATTGATTTTGCCAAGCACGGCCCACAAGTGCCCATTGAATATTGAAACTCAATCTTAATAGTGCCGGAAAACAATTTGCTACCAACAGCTAATACAAGTTTTATCGGCGGTGTTTTATCTTGGCATTAGTGCCCCGGCTTAATATAAACATCTGCCAATAGAGCTTTCCGCCGCGCCCGCCATTCCTAACAAAGGGGGATTTGAATTTTCAAAGTGAATGTAAGCATGCCCCGGTAATTTCTCTTCGATGCATAAAATAAAGCTGGAAAGAGAGCTCGGTACGAGACGTCGTTTCTTAATTTACGAGGGCGTTGTGCGGCGAGTGAACGGGTTACATCCGAGCGCCATCTGCAGGTAAGTTACGACGGCCGGCGAGGCACGCACGGCGCACACATGCGCGAGCGCACTCACACGAAACCTCGCCAACTGTCCACCAGCCGAACAATCGATCGTAAATCAGCTTCGATAAAATTATAGGAGGTAACACAATGGATATCGCCGTGCTACATCTGCATCCTACTGCCCACCCTCCTTCCTCCGCACAGAGTCCACTTTCAAACACCACCTGCCCGCCATCGCCACGTAACTCTGCGTCTCTGAGATAAAGTCTACATTCGCACGTGTACAGACAAGAAGTGTTTATTTTGAGAAATAACTAACACGTTAATATAGTTCTTAACGTAACAATTTTTAGGATCAATTTCGCACGTCGCTTTCACTGCACTCGTAATTGCGAAATTCACGCTTCGCAGTGCGGTACAAAAATAAGATTATGGATTCTGCTGAGTTCCAGCGTTATTGTGATTCGAGGATCCGTCCGTAGGTATGTCTGCAAGCTTTACGACTACTATTCCTGGAGGAATAAAGCCGAGCTTATTGAATATTGTTCAGGTTATTTATGGAAGACAGCTCCATTGTCCGCAATGCAACTTGAGAGTTTTCAAGTTGGAACGGTTTTCAGAATTACTTTGTTTAATGCAAACTGAATGAAAATTCATCCACGACGGCTTTAGGAACGAGAATTACATATATATATTACATATATATATTTATATAGAATTAAATATGTGTGTGTGTATTAAGCATTTCGTTTAGTTTTGCAATACCTACATTGTGTATCTTTTAATATATAATGGATATTCTTCTGTATCAAACTGTTAAGTACCAGCTGGATATAAGCCTCTGTAATAGAGAAAGTGGAAATTGGTATAAATACATTGATGTGTTGTCTATACTCACCACGCAGGACAGCAGAAATGTTAAGTGCAATAACGGCACCTTCGCACTGGGGTTCCTCCTTCCCTTCACTAGTCTGTTGGATTTAGGTTCTGTGTTATTATTTTTCGTGAACTGCGGCGTTAGCGAATGAAATCGAATGATCCATTCATTCAGTAAGTCAAGCCAAATTTTAGAAACACGCCCGCCTGTGACTCTGAATCAGTCGAAATAAATCGACAATATAGTGGAGAAGATTTTTCTGCTATCCAGTGGATCTCGAGCAAAATATAATTTCAAAGTGATATTTGAATAAACATTATTTACTAATCGATATTTAAATATTTTATTTACGGTTCTAGCCATAGAAATAAAAAAAAAATTTTGCATTACAAAAAACTCAAGTGGGAACATAGAAAATACCAAACGCAGTATCAGAAATACGGGGAATCACAATACACGAAAGAAGTTGTATTGCACACCTCACATGCTCCTACTGGGATTCGAATACAGGACTTATCATTAGTATATGTACTGCTGCTACTACTTTCATTACTTAATTTATTTTAACTACGTTTCTAATTCACTGGTGCCTTTAAAAAATTATAAACAGGTAATTATTATTTTGCAAATAGAGCTAGTGTGCTAGTGTTTCTCTGCGTGATAGAGTCTGCAACGATGATATCCGCAGCAGAACTAAGGTAACCGACATAGCCGTAAAGATCAGCAAGCTGAAGTGGCAATGGGGCGGCCACATAGCTCGCAGAACTGACAACCGCTGGGGAAAAAAGGTTCTCGAGAGGCAGCCACGTACAGGCAAACGCAGTGTAGGACCACCCCCCACAAGATGGAGTGACGACCTGCGCAGTGTTGCGGAAGTCGATGGATGCAGGTGGCTCAGGACCGAGCTTCGTGGCAATCTTTGGGGGAGGCCTATGTTCAGCAGTGGACTTCTGATAGGCTGAAATGATGATGATGATGATGAAATAGAGCTAATTTAAACAAATGTAAAATGAAAACAATTCCTAATAAAATTTCGAATTTCGCTTTCTGAAAATGACCGTAAAATCGTAAAATAATAGATGCGGTTCAGTATGTTATAACTCAGTAGAAGTTTCTAAATTTTTCACATTAACCCAGCCGGTGACCATGTTTTTTAACAAATCAAGTTTCAATGTCGAAGTCTTAAAAATAATGATATTGTATGACTGTAAACATATCGATGTTAGTAAGCTCACACAATAATTCGAAGCATCGGTAAATATTTTCATATCTGCTATTAACTGCATTTTGTTATACGAGCAATTCAGAAACATCTATAATTCTTATAAATGTCTATATTTCAGTATGTCTATAGTTCAGTCTTTAATAAGTTCAATAAGTTATGTTAAACCCGACTACAGAATAGACAAATTAAACTTCACCCTTCGATAAGAAGTGTGTTATAATGACATTACGTAGCCGAAGACACAGGGTCTTTAAAACAAAGCTAACGACACCTCGTCTATCGTGATATGATAAGTAACTTAGGAGCTACTTGGTCATCCCATAGTAATACACAAACATAGACTGTTAAATCTCTTCTCGTAGTCGGGTAAAAATTATATTATATCAAAAAAAGATATATAACGCATGCAGTAATAATAACATTATTGATCTTTATCGTGATCTCTTTCGCTCGTTATCTAAAGTGTATCTAAATATTATAAAGACTACATGACTACTTGGGGCCAGGTAGTCATGTAGTCTTTTAATTTAACTTCAGTATGCGAGTAGAAAGTTACAAAGTGGATTAGAATAGGATCCCGGTGCTAATCACTAACATTTTTAATTACAATTAATTAAATAAATAGTATATTCCATGGACCAGTGAAGTACGCCAGCAGCGTGGCGGGCCCTTCCCGCCTCTAAAAATCATCTCAAACAATGCGAAGAAGCATTTTTCTAGCAGTAGCGCATATGTAAGAGAGAGAATAAAACATCACGAGAATAAATAACTAAGAATATTATATCAATTATTATTTAAACTGATTTGTAATAAATACTGAAAGATTTAAATAAATTTTGACTGTAATTAGTTACTATCGAAAAGCACATTTTATAGTATCCCATACATAGATAAGGTATTAACGAATGTAGGTACTGATAATGTTCTGTAGTTTAATTTCTAAATTTTAATCATCTCATTAAATATCTATATACGATCGTAAAATTTATGGAATGTTACGACATTAGTATTAAACAAATCTACTAGATGATGTGATTAAAAATACAACGTTTAACTATATCAAAGCATATAATGGAACTTGTTTCTCAGGGATAAACTTTTACTGAAAATAATATATTTTTTTTTATGGAAAAGGCTGCAAACGAGCAAGCGTTTTACCTGATGGTAAGTGACTACCGTTGCCCACGTACATCTGCAACACCAGAGACACTGCAGGTGCGTTGCCGGCCTTTAAGGGTATTTCGGAAATGGAAGAGAGGATGAGGAGGAGAGTGGGCCTCCGAATTCTCCGAACGAAACCCAGAAGCACAAGATGCCTCTACTTCACGCCGGTATTCTGCGAGGCCGTGGTACCAACACGGTCGAGCCGACCATTCCTTTCGAGCAGCAGTAAAAACCGCCCCTTGGCTCTACCACTCAAATATTATTCCCCAACTCCATGTCATGGTCCTGAAAGGCCATTTCAGAGCAGTTGTTGATATTTTTAGAGAGATCTTCTCTAGGTTTTTACTTGCGAGAGTACGCACGAATTAGGTACATGATTTAATTCCGCTATTACCTTTTTACTCCTATCGTACGATTCTACCTATTCGGACGAAGAGTTATAATTTCTCATTTCTAATGCTTACAGCAAAGGATTGGAATACTTTGCCTGAGCCATTGTTTCCGTTAGAAGTTACTTGGATGTTTTCAAGAGAAAAACGAATACCCTTTTACTGAGGTGCGCTACAACCTAGGCCCGGCTCAGTAAAGATATCCTATGAATGACTATAAAAATATTTAACTACTAACGAACAGATACATCTAACAAAAAGCACTAAAATAACAACAAAAATATTATGGTATTGCCCTTTAAAGTTTAAAGAAACTTTATGTTATGAAGCTTCGGTAGGTTTTCTCAGTAAGTACTAATGTAATCGTCTTACCGACGATAAAGACAACCGCGTGCCTTAGTGACAAGCGCACCTGGCTGAGCTTGGTTTTGTATCCCTACCGAAATCAATATTTGTGCAAAACACAAATCATTGGTTTTCGAGTCTGGTTGTATTGTGTTTGTTCAGACACGACTCTTCAGATTTTATTTATTGCCTCTGTGTTTGCGCACACTTACTGCACTATAATCCCTCCTGCGCAGTTGACAACTGTCGATAGTATTCTAAAGTTGTCGACGAGGTCGGAATCAATCAGGAACATGATCGTCTTAAAGTTTAACTTTTATACCAGTAAAATATTAATTTCAGTGTCATAATTTTGATAATAGTAACCGGTCACTATGACCAGTAAAAACTTACATTCATCCGAATTCTTATCGCCTTACCGTGTGATATCGTTGTATCTACCACACCCCTTTCTTTCCGTGAGTGTCGTAAGAGGCGACTAAGGGAAAAGAAGAGAATATCCCAAAGGCTACAAACAGATGGCGGGATAACCATTTTAAAAATTCCAGTCCGATGACGGGTAGCGGCGTCAAAGGTTCGAGGTTTCTGGAACTGCGATCGTAAGATGTAGCCTCGCTGTCGGATATAAGATATCCGGCTCACATCAATCGCCATACAAACCACAGCATCGTTACGGTGTTACTTTATAGTGATTTTCTATGAAAGCGCTGTTATACAATGGTCGAGATGACAACATTGTTTTATAATGAGAATGCAGTGTAATCACCGGTATAATTACCGACTTTAAGACCTCAGGAGCCACTTGCCATCAGGTGGACTGTTAACACGCTTGTCAGCCCAATCCAATAAACCTATGGCTCAATAGTCAGGTACGCTCACCACTAAACCTCGCGATTGTCATGAACCCTCAATAGGTACAGTTAATCTAAGATAAAAGAGCAATGGAATAAACATCAAATTGCAGGTACGAAGAACCTATCTCTTCAAATTAAAATTTAATAAACACAGGGAGGTTTCGGGTCCTATAATTTTCCATAGACATTTTATAAATTAGATATAAGTCTAATCGTTCATAATTCTTTTATTTCCACTTGACCATTTACAAATCGTATGGTGTGTCAATGCATGGCAATTTACTAACCTGTTAGATATAAAAAGTAATCGAACGCGAAATTGGAAGTGCATAGAGATTTATAGGCGAGATGTCGACGTCATAGCTCGCTATAAACCGAATCGTAAAAACTGACGATTGCCACTACAGCGCGTTGTGCAACCGATGTTTGGAAAATAACTGTCTAGCTGATAACGCGCCGGCTTCCATATGCTACCGTTTTCATTTTTTATTTTAACTTTATTAATTATGAAAAAAGTACACGATATAGCGACATGGTCTACGAGTTGCTATATCCTCTGTACCCTGTATCATAATCGAATTTACATTATTGTGGCACGTTATTAGACATATTATTTTGTGTAGGTGTATGTATTTATATGAAATATGTAAGTATGAAATGTGATTGATTGTATGATTTTGTACATATTTATCTGTTTATTTGGTATATATGTGTTATAGCATACTTGCGCTGTATTTCTCATACATAATTTAAAACTAAAGTTAAATATCTCTCCACGCCGCGTGTTGACAGGCAGATGATGACAAAAGGCATTAGGTCCGCCCTTTGTAACACTTTTTTTTAAGATATGCTATAAAGTGGAATAATTATATAAATATTACAAGTAAATAGGTACAAAAATATTCGATAAAAGGAAAATAAAATGATTTGGCATTCCATAGACAGGATAAACCTACTCTCATTTAAGTTGTTTATTATATCTATAAATTAATTAAGTGATAATAAATACCGTCGACCGTTATTTATTAATAATAACGAGCATAATATAACAATCCTTCTAAATTAAGTGGTTTATCACGAACAGTATTCTTTTTCCCAGACCAGATGAAGACATTATTATTAATATAGTCTATATAATTGAATCACCGTGTTTGGAGACAATAGAAAGCTAACACCACGCTTCTATTATGTACTATAATGTAAATAAATACAAAGAAGCTTCCATACTCATCCAATGACAATTGACAACGGAGGGATCGTCCCTCTCTGTAGCAGTGCAAAGAAAAATCAACCGTACTGCTCCAAAATATAGAACATAACCGCATATCACAGAACGGAGGATGTCCCACGCTATCTTGTCAGGCGGGGGAGGCGTTAGCCAATGGCAGAGCGCGAATAGCGCATCACAGTGCATCAGTGTACCTTTGTCTTTATACCTACTGTACATTGGCCATAAGTTTAATAATTTATAAGGCCTTAAGTAAATCAATATAATAACCTTTTACTTACTATTAAAGCACTAACCAGCACTAATTATCCTTTTTCTGTATATAAAAAAAACTCACCTTGAGCCTGAAGCCGCCTCGCCACCGCCTTAGACCGCATCGCGTCCACGGCTACAGCAATAAAAATAAAGTAATCGATGGCACCTCGATGTGTTATTTCAAAAAAGCGAACTATTTAAATATCAAATGTGATCTTTTTAGAGTGCGCGCGAATAAGTCCGGGCGGCAGTGAGTCGCGGGCGGGCGCCGTGTCCGTACGTGAGTCCTGTAGGATGAGTAGGGTGGACGTGCGAGGAGCGCGGCGTGTCACGCGAGCTGCCGGCGGGACACTGCGTTCACGTGCTCCGCCGCACCGCGACCGCAAGGAAAGCGATTTTCACGCGGGAAACGCGATAGTGACCGCGCTGTCTCGAGCCGCGCTCGCTCGACAACTGTCAGCAAAGACTTGGAACGCTACAGGGCGCTTTCGCCACCCGCCCGCTTGACGTCGCACTGTAATTTGTATTGTAGCTACGTGGATATGTTACTTATATCTCGTAGATGTAATTGGAAAAGATTTGACTGCATACTAATCATACATTCTTAGAACATGTTGAAGTTACCAATGTACCCACTTATAAACGGTCCAATCTGGGTATCCTCATTCTAACTCATAATATCATGTAGAAATTCAAAACAATGAGGGGCGTACGAAAATCTATGTAGCGGTGGTTATATGTCATATATTTATGTTCTTTACAGAGATTATTCTTATTTGTCACATACACACTATGAGAAATTCGCTATTTAAATATGATTTACAAAAATGACCAGTACCAGAAAAATATACAAAGGCGAGCTTAAACCTGACAAGACCCTTGAGGAAAGAGAACAATATTATCATTAATCGAGTAGATAGCCGTGTACTTAATTAGTTACTATGTAACTTTAGTTACATATGTAACTGATATTAATGACTATAAATTAAATGAAAACACCAAATGTTTAAATGTCGTGTCTAAATATACAGATTATAATATATATAATACATGTATACATTTTAATATCACGTAGTATATCTAATAATAATAATATTTAATACACCTTATCATACATATTTTCTCTTTTCCGGAATGTTTCAAGCGAAGAACTAGCACGAATGTCACGTGGTAGTGAGTTCAACAACTTAACCGCTTGTGAAATAAGAGAGTATTTTTAGAAGTAAAGATTGAATGGTCCTGCAAAGAAATCCACGAGGATCGAGATAATCAAAGCGTTCTCAGAGATATGAATGAGTACGACGATTAAAAAGTAAAGAAAAGATACACGTGTAAGTTTCGACTTCTACGGCCATTTAACTTAAGCCCTAAGTTTGATCTCAGGCACAAGATCAAACTTACGTAGCCCAAAAATAAAATATATTCATATGTTCTGAAGACGTTCTTATTTTTGACAAACATGACTATAGTCGAGTGGAAGTGGAAGTGGAGTGGAGTGGAAGGTGAGTGCTATTGGTATCTTTGTATTTAGAGGTACAAACATTTAGAGACATTTGAGAAATAGAAAGAAGTAGTTGACCTTCTTGCTAACCATGCCTATGTGGGTCACCCAAGACAAATGAGTATCAAAGGTTACTCCTTAGCCGTATCTTTCTATGGAATCTGGATATATTTCATAAGTTACAGCAGGAAGTTTCGAAGGGTCTAATTGATTGAGCGTATAGGATTTGCCTATTATCAGGACTTGAGATTTAGCAGGTCTGACAAGAAGACTTTGCCCAATTGCTAATGTTTCATAAATTAACATTCAGTATGTAAATAACTTCCCCTACATTTTTGATTTTGAACTGGCGGTATAGCTGCAGATCAATAGCGTAGAGATGAAAGTGAGACGAGAGAACACCAGTGAGATCATAAAAGAAAATAGAGAAAAGAGGAGGAGGAGGGGGAATATCACCTTGAGGAAAAACCGGAATAATATCACACCACTCAAAGAAATCCTTCTCATAGCGGACTCCACACTGCTAGCGGCCGCTAAGGTAAGAATCTAAAATGGAAATTACAAATTTTTATTAGGACGAAAGAATACCAAAAAGTATGCCATAATCAACTGAATTAAATGCACGGCTGAAATCCAATAGTGTTGAAACAGGATAAGACTTATTGTCCACAGCACAGCTAATATCATCTTAAACTTTAATAAGAGCGCTGACTGTGCTCTGGCCGAGGCGAAAAAGGATTCAGCAGGCCTTGAAAATTAGAAATTGTGAATGTAGCGTTTGTACTACTTTCTCCAGGACCTTGGATAAAATCGGGAGAATAGTGCTGGGGGATTGTAAGTTTTCGGACTTAAAGGACCTTTTTTCTAGTGAACAATTAAAAATGTGAGTTATAATAGGAACAAGTTAGCGAAAGGATTAAGCATTTGAATACACAGATTGAGAGATTAGATCTTTTGAAGAAATAGACAGGAGGATTTTTAAATGTTTCACTCGGTGAAATTAAAAGAAGAGCACCGCGCCTAGAAATGATAGATAGGAGGTAAAGGGTTGTAAAATTGACAAAATCATTACTAGAAATAGAAATAGAGGGTTCAGAAAAGTACCGGTTATGTGCATTTAAATCAAAGGTGACCTTAGACAGATGAGCTACCTACACTAAGAGTTCTAAGGACTTGCCACAACTGCGCGGAATGTGCACAATGAATATGTCTCCTCTTTGCATTACGACACATCTTATTACAGCGATTATAAAGGGTTCTAAAAGTTGACAAGTTATTGTCTTGCTATCTTCAAACGTCTTTGAAGATAAGTTTTTTTATAAAAGGTGTATGCCAGGGGGCTGGAAAGTGCTTAACTCTAACTCGCTTAAGATGAGAATGTACATAAAAAAGGTTTAAAATACTATTGAAAGCACAGATCATATTCGGCAATAAGAACCGGGGACTTATTGACTTAAACTTCCTTAGCAGTATGAATTTAGATTTGCGTCTAGGACGTTGAACCTCATAGAAAAGAAAAATAATATAGTTGACTATGTAAACGTGGTCCGAATCAGAAGTAAGATTCAGATCTAGAATTGAAGGGAGTTACAGTTAGGAGTATGGTGAGAGGTAGAGAGAGGAGGAATATGTAAATTAACAAAGGAGACAAATGTGAGCAGTTTCTTGCTACGTGAGTAATTTCTCAAGAGGTACTTGTTGAAGTTGACAAGTCTAATGGCGTGATCATAAAGTGGAGCTAAAAAAGAAAAGTCGAATCAAACGATCGATTTAGATAAAATAACACAGCATAATGAGCGTGGCTATGATGTGAACTATGTTGAAATTTTTACTGAAATTAAACTCAGATACTACTTGATCGTGCAAATGAATAGGCACTAAAGGGACAAGCATAGTTCTTATCGGAGGAGCTATAAGAAGAGATATCTAGAGGAAAAACTATTATCAAGTTGTGTATCACATATATTGTAAATACTATATGTATATATCTTAATAAATTTAATGAAATAAGAAATTTTAAATATCAAATAAATAAATTACTAAATGTAAGTAATTATAATTTATTTTATTTATTTACCAAAATCAAATACTTCACTAAGTATTTCTTTCCCATCAGCCCACAGAGGGTTTGATACACGTTCATTGTTACTAACTGAATAAAAATAAAATAATGGTATAATGTTATGTAACAAATAAAACAACAGTCATAAAACACATAGTAGGCTCAAAGTTAAATCTAAGGAGTAAAAAAATAAGTAAAACCAATTGTGTTGTACTTCAGTTTCGTGCTTGGTAAAAACAACGTAAGTGCAATAAACAGAAAGAATAGAAATCAATATTATGAACGTACAAGAAATATTCAAAAATCTGTAAAAGGCTTTTCTCTTAATGTCAACTATACCTGCTCAGTGCATTCCTGTTCATTCACAAACAAGGAATTGACATACGATTAATGACGGAAAATTCCTCCGATTTGGTCGGACTTAAATACTAAAAGCAGTATCACAATGCAGAACGTGGGGAGTACAAGAAAATATTCTCAAACTTTTATTTACGCTTTCTTAGAAAGTCCTGTGGTCAGCAGGCTTTTGAAAAGAGGATATTATGTATGAAAAATATTTAAATCGTAGCTTTTCAAGAACTGCGTCTGTTTGTTATTATATTTGGTTACATTTATTGAAGAATAACGTTTTATGTTATGTATCGGCCTAAAGCAGGTCCGTCGCTATAGGTATCATTATATAGATATTTCATTTCATGTAAACCTTTGCATTGAAGAACTGTTCATTGTAACAATATTTGCCCCTGAGTTTATTACTTCAGCCTGACGCACCCATAGACCCGTCTTTTTTATAAGTGAAAAGTATCTGAATATAAATAACCCACTGCTAAGCAAAATTCTACCTTATTTTTTAAATAGGTTTTGAGCTAATCAGAGTACGTTAAGCTTTTTCTATGAAAGTTAGTAACGATAGGGGACTTCAAATGTTCTCAAATAAAATATCTCATATGGTATCCTTGTGAAGCTCTACTTTATTCACGCACATAGTTTGCACCAAATTTTAATGGTGCCGGCATCGTATCTCGCACCTAAATCACTCGCGTACTATAAAATTTAAAAGAACTGCTCCGCATCGCTATAGACGGACAACGATATAAAAAGTTGATACCTTCACTTATTAAAGAAACACCTCAAGTAGAAGACGATAAAATAATACACCAATTCTATTTACAAAAAATTACAATCCTGAATGATAAAAGAGGAGGAATAGAATATTCCTCATAGCAAAGTATTAAGAATAATAACTCGAGATAAGTTTCTACACTAAATAGTTATAGGTGCTTAATCTTTGAGGTAGAAAAGGAACTGCTCTCCTATCACAAGCAGCAACGAACAGATGCAGCTTCCGTTCCTTAAAAAATTACTCCAAGCGGGAACCGCGCGGACACCTCCCAATACACTTTTCGCGGCTCTAGTCGAAGTATATAGTCAATATAATAGGTCGGGAAGAAAAAGGTTCGTATTTTATACACAAATTTAAGATATTATTATCCTATTATTGAAGAAATTTTGGGACCTCTGATCAAAAAACTGCGACATGTAGTATTCACAGTGTAGTCTGGATGTTGACCTAACACTATCTAAAGAATTCTGAAGAGACTGAAACAAGTGAAAATCTGAAGGTGCAAGGTCAGGGGTGTACGGTGGATGCTTTAACACTTCCCAACCAAAATCTCTCAATATTTGCTGAGTGGCTAACGATGTGAAACAGCTACTTCATATAAAAACCCTATTATGTTTTTCACTGACTGACGCACATTTATACGTGTATTTTTTTTTAATAATTTACTTACCGTTGCTTGAAACACTTGAATGTTTTCAGCTGCGTTGCGGGTGGAACGATACAAAATAGGCCAAAATTGCTATTTCTGAATCTTCATTACAAACACGTGGTGTTATTCATTAAGCATTAAGTTAGGATATAGCTAGCTCCTTCTTCAAAGATGTTAACCATTTTAGGAAACACTTAACAGTGACGAATTGACGGACTACAATTTTTTTAATAATAATTACTATATTTTACTTTCTTGGAATCAATTTTAGAATCAAATAATATAAACCAATGTTATATGTTTTAAAAAAACTCTACAGATATAAAAAGGACATCTGTGGAGTTTCTTTCGACTGCCTCTTCTCCGTCAGAGTAATCTCGTCACAAACCGATAGTAGCTTATTCATACCGTCAAAGAGTTTTAACTTTTTTTTTATTTATAGTCTTTAGAAAATACAAATAAATAGTATATAGTAAGAAAAACGAAAAACCGTGGCTCATCTTTCGCTGGCATCACTCATTACAGATAACCTATTTGACAAAAACATCGTTGCTCATATTCACCACGATACGCAGGCAGTTTGGTGATCAGAACAAACCAGTGACGATGCTCCCAATCACTGATCCGTGGAATTGTTTTTTATAGTAGAGAGGGCAAACGAGCAAGCGGCTCTCCTGATGGTAAGTGATTACCGTCGCCCATGTACATTTGCAACCCCAGAAGAGCTGCAGGTGCATTGCCGACCTTTAAGGATATTCGGAACATGGGAGGAAGGATGAGGAGGGAGGATAAAGAGGGGGAGTGGGCCTCCGGTTACCTTACTCACCGAACGAAGACGCCTCGCAAGATGCCTCTACTCCACGCCGGTATTCTGCGAGGCTGTGGTACTACCCCGGTCGAGCCGGCTCATTCGAGTAGCAGCAAAAGCCACCGCTTGACTCTACCACGTTTGAACTTTTACTTGTTTGATTTGGTTTCGAGAAACTTTTATTCTGATGTATTTTCCGCTAAGAGGCCGTCACCAGAGCCTCTACTATCATTCAGCGCTTGCGTAAATTTACCTGAAACTTAGCATTAGCAATTCACGTCACATTCACAAAAATCGTAAAGTTGACAGCTCTGCCTAAGAACCTTGACTGGGAGAAAGCTCGCCCCAACCCATAAAGAAGGGGGTTAGAAGCCGTAAATATGATTATCAGTAGGGGAGGCGACGCGGACTAATCATATTCTCTGCAATTTACATAAATATTAGCGTGTTCCGTGACACACGAGCGGCCGGTCATTAAGGAGCTTCGGTTGCCTTCGTTCTTATAGGCCGCTGTTACATTATCATTCTTCTAGAATCTTCCAATGTATGACTCACATCAATTCATATCTAAGTACAATTTTTTAAAAATTTAGGTATACTGTTAAATACGCAACATTTTTAATGTTAACATACGTGTGTTTAAAATCAGTAAACATTTTAAGAAACGGTGAAAAAATCTTTCAGAGATAATATAGAGTTTCTGCTTTTTTTAACTTTTTAAATAAATTTGTAGTTGTCGAGATATATACCAATAAATATAATGATAAACTTTAATCTATCTGTCTAAATCTTCTGCTACCGTTCCTAGAAATCGGTAATAACTGCCTAATTTATAATTTAATATGTGCATAATTGTATATACCTACATTTGTCTTGCTATATCTCTATTAATACATATTGTGTTATTATTTATCTATATTTTATATTTACTTAATTAAGTATAACATAAGTTTTAGGATTACGTAAATATGATAATGTGCTGTCGGCCTTAATGAAACGTAAGGTAGATGTTAGATATGGCGTAGCTCAGAAGTTGCTTTGTCTTTTTTATGAGTGATTAATGTATGGCTATACTGCGGTATGGGGGACTGCCTGTTTACCTATGCATATTCAAAAAGAGTAACGCTTGAGGGTTGTCGATTTTAATATCAGAAAAGTGGCTTTGTTTATCAAACCAACGAGCATTGTAATACAATTTCTTCATGATAACAATATTTATTAATGAATAGAAAAAAATCCTTATACTGATTCCTTTAGTTGACTTTTCTTTTTTTGTAGGCTTTTATTAGTACTTTTAATTTAATAGAACTCTCAAACTATTCTTTATAGAATTTATTATGATTACACTACTAGTCTGCTGTTACTTATACGGATAAAAGTCATATATTGTGTACAGATCGACTCTTCCAAGAGAACTTCCTCAATTTCTCATAACACGAGTGTAAAATAACAACATGACGCTAATGCTTATGGTGTAAGAAGAAAGCTGTTGTTATGTGTTAATGTGTAATAGTTACATGTAAAAACTTTATTTAAAGCCAATACTGATTATTGTACAGACATAGGACGACTCTACCGAGGAGCACCACGCTTGCTGAGTACACCAGCTAAAAGTAGCAACATCACTCTAGTGCTCTCCTTACTACAGTCTAACATTGTTTGTTATGCTGGTGTCTCGGTGACGTTGGTCTAGTTAAGTAGTAGCGCCAACATATCCCGAGGAAAAATAACAAAAACTAAAATACTACACTGTAACTAAATTACTGTTCTTATATAATTGATAGATTTAATGGCGTAACGTCGCATCCAACCTGTATATGCCATAGTCTCAAAAAATCTCTCTTCAAATCACAAATCTCTCAATCACAAAATCCTTTTTTGTCCTAATCTTGCGTATATGTTTCATGTAGTTCTCAGTACTTACTGTGTAATTTTGTCGACTTCCCTTTTTAATGTTATTTGCGTTTTATGCATTAATATCATTACATTTTTTAACTCTTTGTATTAAGAAATGTATAGATATAGGTAGTATAGATATAGTCTTTGTATTAAGAAATGTATAGATAGAGGTATAAAGAATCGTTAATGAATTCAATTTCCTAAACAATTTCTATCCTTCCATAATATACCACAAACATTTGCAAGCGAAAATAATTAATTACAACACCTCCGAGGAAGCAGAGTCTACCCTTCCTATAAATTAAGGGGCCAGATGTTAACAGACTCCGAACAAACCTCAAATATCTTGTAAAGCCACCCACCAAGTCCTCCGGAAATTGCTTAACTATGCACAGGTATACCTAACATGTGCATAAATAACATGGAGTTTTCAACCTAATAATCATCGACGGAAGATGATTTTTCGCTAAAACTAGAGATCTCTTTGTCTCTGTCGACTCAAGTAACAGTTGCTTCTTTATATTATATCGTGCGAAGATTCTCTTGTGCTTAAAAGAAGACATATAACGTACTTTCCTTAAATTCAATTATAAACTTAATACCTATAACGTTCGAGTCTGAAATGTGGGGTTATTGTGATGGTTTTTAAGACTTTTTTCGTCCAAGAAGCTTGTGATATGATATCAAGGCGAGACAGAAAGGGACAGTAGAGCGCAAACTCCTCGGCAGACGTCGCAGTTTCCATAGCAACACATCGATTCGGCGCGCTCCCGTCCCCCGGTGCAGCCTCCCCGTATTCAGGTCATTCAGGCAACATTCTGAAAACAGAACAGAATGTGCAATAATATTTTTTTCATATACTCAATTAAAAGTGACGTCTTAAATACTATGTTATTACAATCTGGCATATGCAAAGTACATATTGTGCATATGAACCTAAACTTTGCAGGTACAGAATGCTAATTAATAATTAATAATACAGACCTAAAGACGATTGAATTTTTTTTTTATTAACACAGCGTTTTGTAGTGCAAAACTGTAAAGTTTGGATTTTATTTAAGTCTTCGTAATTTAATTTACTAAATCTATCTCTCTTTAGTCATTAGGTACGGTATATAAGCGAGTGTGCAGGCGTTTTTCAATGTTTCCAAATTACCATTTACCTGTAAGTGTACGAGGCTTTGATGTCCCAACGAAATGTCGACCCAATTCTTATCTCAAAGACACGTAACGGCTTCAGTAGCTTAACAAAGGTATAAACTTGGACCTAATAGGACCACTCGAGGAAGTATGGCTGCCTACTGCTAACGCCCTTTCGGCCCTCCTTTGACGTTTCTTGCAAAATGAAGGCAATTTAAACACGTAGGTAAAGACCGCCAGAAATAAAATTTGGAAGTTGTAAGGAAGGTTTATTTAAATTCATTCTACAATTAAAGTTGCTCCTGCACTGCTACTTTGGAGGATAAAATATTTTATTTTATTATAAAAAATAAAGTAGAGTACCAGTCTGTAAATGCCCTCAGCTCGGCCCTTTAAGAGCTAGAAAAAAAGTCACGCTGTCCCAGCGAAAATTGGCGGACTTCATATGTTCACGAAATAATATCCTCATTATTTCTCAAAAATGCGGTCCTCAGGATGTAGCACTTAAAATAGCAATTTGAGTGGTGCTGGCTTCGAGGATCGGATCCAGGTCACTCGCGCCGTTTGAAATTAAAGGGTAAATTACAAAGTTGGTCTTGATATGGTAATTTTGTCGTATATAATTGATATATTACAATTATACAATTATATACCTCATAGATTATAGTAGACTCATAGAAAATATTATGGTGATCAAATGGTCTAGGGCTTACGTATATATAATTTAAGTCTGTAAAATGCACCTAGGACGCAGTATCAATCGTACAGTGGTTGGACACGTTTTTTAAAGAGAACAAAGAACAATGAAAAGAGCAAAATATAACTTAGGTTTCTGTAGAAAAACAGCTAAGCATAAAAAGATATTTAAAATAATGCAATGTTGGAAGTACCATAAGCTTACAGCGGTAAATGTATCAATGGATAAAAAAAAGATGACACAACCGGTTGTGGGGTGTGTCATCTTTTTTCACCTATAAATAACTACAATCGAAGAAGGTTACAGATGCTGTTCCACTTCTGAGGACTTTGTAATTACGCTACCTCTCTACACCATTCAAAGCGGAACACAATAGCCATTGCACTGAAAATTAGCGACTAAAATAGGTAAGGTAAGTAAACAGAGACAAATATTCATATGAAAAAATGTCGGGAACCACTTCTGCTGATTAGCTTTAGCAATTTCGCAGACAGAGAAAACTTTTTATTACTTAGTGATAATAATTTTTTCACTTAATATTTCTTTACCAACACAGTGAAAAATTGATACTAACGTCGAAACAGACGATTTTTTTTAATAACTTTTAATATTCAAAACATTTCACGTTTTGTCTCAGTTCAAAACGAGACATGTCTTTCGAATGTAATGTAGCGTGAAATTGAGCACACCCTAAAGTAAATTATAGATCATAACTTTGCCATTTGTGACGCTCGTTAAAACGATTTTCGACATATGGACTCTCTACGCTTTAAAATACCAAGGACATGCATCTCGTTCTTTAAATTTAAATTCACATTCAATAAGTACGGTTTGGATAACTATCTTATTTTGGGTTGACTTATTCTTGAATGGGTTATTTAATAACACAACACCCTTTTAGAATTTTTGAATTAATATTATTAAGAGCTACAAATATTTTAATTCTGCCATCTCTTTTTACACAACATCGATCAAATCGATGTAATAAATATTACATCGATTTAAATTTTACTTTGTGAAGCATAACAAAGATACTGCGTCTAAATTATAGTCGGGGTTGTAGTAAGCTAATGAGACAAGATCTTTAATAAATTTCAGTAATCTTTCATATTTAGAAAAAATTTCAAGCTTAGTAAAATCCGTTTTTTTTATTCGAAAGGCTGTAAACGTGCAATCGGTTCACCTATGATGGTAAGTGATTACCGTCGCCCACGACATCTGCAACACCATAAAAAACATAAAAAAAAACTTTTATCACGAATGCTCATAATAAATTATCATTCACCACCATATATAATTTAAAATCACATACAACTACACATGTATATTTATATATGAATATATTGTTTTTACTCCACTGATATAAAACACGTGTAGTAGTTTCATATATATTTATATAACTACCTAGAATATAGTTATCAGGTCTCAAGAAAACTTGAGAGACGATTACCAACGAACTTCACGGTGTTGCTTTTAGGTGGCTGTTTTAAAAAATCACTCTCAACTTCAAAAAAAGAAACATTCTAAGCCACCAATATAATTTTCTGTTTTGTCAGTGTGATTTGTTCGCCAGGCATGGTAAAGATCAAGGTAAGGACAATCCATCCCTCACAACCCCAAACCATAAAAGCCGCTTGACATTTTATATGATATCGAACTTATCTCCGAATCAGGTAACTCCCTAACCACTCGGCTATCGTGGCTATTAAATATTTATTATTATATCTGTGCCTATACTGGCTAACTATCAACATATAAAATATTGATGGTTGCCCTTTAGCCAGTTAGCCTCTCACAATAATTAGTATTATATTTAATATTAATATTAATGTTAAGTATGTATTCCAACTAATCCAACTAAGAGCATGTATGCACAAAAAAATTAACAAAAATTCGTTGTTATTTTTTAACGTGATGTCGTTTATCCAAGACATGGTAACCAATAAACCAAACTATGTATTTTATGTGAAAAAAAACACGGTGTGATTTAACAAAGTATTTACTTCACACGGAATTAATATGAAATATGTTTGTGGCATAGCGGGTATGTGCCTTAGGCCTCTGGTTTGATTCACGGCAGTAGTTGAAGGGTGGACCGGAAACTGCGGCGAGATGTTTCGCAGTTCGAACTCTAAACACTTCATATAAATATTTTTCACTAGTACTTCACGATCTCGTCTCGCCGGGGTCATAAGAGTCAATTTAAGGAGCAGGCGCTACTCCCCATCACTGGTTCAACCAGTGTGTAACGCCAACGCAGCGCTCATCACTAGTCTGTGAAAATTAGTTTTGTAATATAGGGATGGGTTTTTCGCCATCAGACGATCGGCGGAGTCTTGTCATTCAGTTAGGTCCGTGGTACGAGTATATTCTCCATTGTGTACGAGTACATTACTTTTATTTGGCTTTTAACAGAGTTTAAAAAAAATCTTTCTTGACCTGGGTTAAGATTATCTGACGCAGTTGGTTGCTTTAACGCTACGGGTCGCGGGTTGGACATCCGCAAGTGACAAATATTTTTATAGTCTACAGATTTTTATAGTCATTTTATATTCAAGGCCTGGTCTGAACAATTATCTGTTCATGCAATTATCTGATCATGTTTATACATGTGCTATTTGTCTGTTAACGCACTCACGATCACGATACCGTGAAAATTGTTGATAGTACCTAGTACTAGTCCAAGGAGGAGCGATGCACATTGCACGAAAATTGGAATTTTGATTAAAAATAATTAATTATAACTATACCATCTTGCTTAGCCCTTCACACGTCATAAGAATAGAATTCATATTGTTCCAACATGTCCAGGATTTTTTTTATTGCTTAATGTTATTTATGCTAAAATTTATAATAAATTTGACTTTTAATTATGCAAAAAATATAAACGCTTTTCTAATTTAGGTCCTAGGTAGGTATACTTATTTATTAAACAATTTTCTTTAACAATCTTTATATTGTCAGCCTAGACATATTTATGTCAGGCAGATTTATGAATGATAGTTATGTCTTTAAAACGTGGCAGAGCCAAGCGGCGGCTTTTGCTGCTGCTCGAATGGGCTGACTCGACCGGGTCGGTACCACGCCCTCGCCGAATACCAGGGTAAAGTACCTTGTGCTTCTGCGTTTCGTTCGGTGAGGGAGGTAACCGGAGGCCCCCTCCTCATCGTCCTTCCTATCTCCCAAATACCCTTAAAGGCCGGCAACGCACCATCAGCACCTCTGGTGTTTTAGATGTACGTAGGCGACGGTAATCACTTACCATCAGGTGAACCACTTGCTCGTTTGCCGCCTTTCCATAAAAATAGGCAGTTTTGATTTAATTGACACTCTTGACATGCGGACAGGCGATTTCAAAACCTTCTGCCTCCCACCTTAGTTTTGAACTACTATAGCTCCGTCGCAGGTCACTGTGCCCTGTTTATACATAGTATTTAACCCGCCATCTGTGGGAAGCATCCGCCATCTAGTAATACCTTATTACTAGCATTACAAAACTCATGAGCTATGGCGGCTGCCTAAATTTTACACTCAATACACAATCTAGCAAAATGAGAGTCATCTATCGATATTCATTACTATTATTAAGATATTGCCACTAATTTCACAGAAATTGTAAAGCGTCATCTTTCGATTAGGTGTTTAATCAATGTATCAACAAAGAAAGTATAGATGGCAGTAGCAGAAGCCATACTGCAAAGATAATTAATATCAACCTTTTAAATTCACCACAGACTATATTTAGATGACTATTATGGTATACTAGAAACAATTCTATTCTGTAGCTATGAAAGAAACGTGAAAATATTTTGTGAAATTATTATCATCACCATCATAAAATTTTTAAATTACGGAAGTAATTCTAACATTTAAGTTTATCAGACGCATATAAACTTAGTATATTTTAACTAAATTATATTTTTTTCATTCATTCTACTTCACATTCACAAATCAAATCAAAGGATGTTAATAAGATACTAGAACGCGTATCCGAACTAAAACTGCTTTATCAACAAACTGTTGGATTGGTACGCATGCGCGTCTCCGTCGTATTCAAGTTCGAGTAGTCCTTCTCTTTTTCTATTGGTTTGTTTTGTGTCATGCCCAAACTCTAGCTTGTATTATCCTGCTTGTGTATTTTATGTTTGAATTTGTTAATTATAGTAAAATAATAATCCATATTAAATGGTACAAATTGTTATTAAACGCTTTATAGTATTGTGATGATAAGTGCTGTGAATAACTGTACTCAGCGCTGGGAAATTAAAGCGGCATCGTGGAGTCACGAAAACGAAGGTAAAAAAGTTTTCATTGTTTCTACTGACGCTTCGGCTTGATAGAAAAATTGGAAATCGATTTGTTATACAAATGCGTACATAATTCATATTAACTGCTAAGTTTACTAGTTACAATTTGATATTTGTAAACTTTTAAATTAATGTATGTAATAATATGGTAAACTCACAAATTATCTCTAGTAAGTACCTAATTATTGTTAATAAATTAACTTTGGAAAGTAAAATTTTAAGTAAAGTAAAAGTTTAAGTTTTTTCGTTATTTTTGCTCATCATGTAAATTATTATGAACGTATAGGCATAAGCAACTAAATTATTTACGTTAGCAGTCTTACGATTAATAGTAACCTCAACTTCGTTACTTACAATATAGAAAAACATAGTATTATAGTTAACATTTGGTGCTCTATAGTCATTTAAATTGATGCATTATTTTAAAAATATATATATTAGTCTCTTTTGACACTTAAACGTATATTTTTATAATATGATTGGCAACACAGTTGTTATCACTTGAATTACGGGTATTAGGTCATTAGATTATCTCACCAAAACGTAACCCACACAGTATAACATCTTTGGAGATAAACTTGTTTATGCCTATAATGACATCACAACTATGTGATGCTACCCAGAGTACTTTTTTTATTATTATACAATAATTACAGTCTGTATAATATAATCTTGTATTGCCAGTACACAAACCTTTTCTTATTAGATAACCAGAAACAATCTGCTAGTCTACACTACTGTGTTTTAACAGCAGTGGCTGTGCAAAGGTTTCTGACTTAGATAAGCTGTAGGTATAAAACGCAGTGATAAACATAGTATCACAAAAAACCTTTTCTTGAGAATTTTAATAATTTCGGCACTGCCTTGTGGCTATAAGGAATGCACACCACTGATTAATAGAATGCATCAATTCTTTAAATAAAATTCTCTAGAACGTCTATTATTATGGCATGAATGAACTATTATTTATTTAAATGTGATATAATATAAGACTTGTTATAATAATTGTTTACACCTACCATTTAATTTTCTCCATCAACCAGAATTGAGTAGAGAATGACATCCTTTTATTACATTCCTTAGCATAAGCTGTCAATAATGAAGAATAAATAAATAAATAAATAAATCTTTGTAGGACAGGTGAAATAATGTTTTATTTTATAGGTGTAATGGGGAATATACTAACACTTTCTTCAAATGTCACCCTCACCTCCACCTACTGAATCTTGTTGATTAATGAATGAGGCCCTGGCTACCAACTGATGGCAGACAATCCATTGCATATACTAAACTCAAATAACTCAGACTAGTGATAGGGGGCAGCATCACTGGTGGGAGAATATTGTCACTGCATTCTCCAACCTGCCTACCCAGTATTACCTTGGCTTACACTACCATCTATTAGAGTGACCTCACCACTTGTAATTATACTGGCTGTATATACCTTTCTAACTAAAACAAAACAGTAGTTGCACTGCTGATAGGCTGCAAAAATAGATAACCTCCCCAGAGAACTCCTAGGCAGATAGAAGTACTACCTAATTACAGATGAAACATATTTCTAGTTATAGAAATTCTATAGCAATGATATGGAAATGTTCTTACTATCTGTATTTATTAAGCATATTTGGAAAATGACCATGTAGTATACAATAAACCTTAAATCTTCACATGTCATCTCAATAGAGTTTCTATTTTTTCAACACATCAAGAATTAACATACAAAAAAAGGTATGACTTGACATTGCCATATTTGAATACTTTTTCTGTCAACAAAACTATCTGCCTGATTTTATCTACAGGTATATGTTATGTTATGTTATAAATATGAAGTTACTTTTTTTTTATTATTAACATAACAACATTTGGATCTACTGCAACAATTTGAAAATTCTTTTAACAAATTGGATCTAAATTATTGTTCATTATAAAATGGTTTTGAAATACCATATAGATTAAACAAAGGTAGGGTTGCTAGTATACTAGAAATTCAATGGCAGCTACTTTTATGCAAGTATTTTTATGTACATTATGTAAATTTAGCCTGGGGTTGCCTATTTAGGCTTACTCTATGCTCCCTGGTAATAAAAAATGTACCTATACTCACCAAATAAATAAATTAATTATTAACACTTGACTATCATTATTATAATTGAGAAATATTGAAATTTGATTAATAAACTGTTTATTTATTTATTTAAGTAATTTATCATTTGTTGTTCATAATAATGAATACTGTTTAATCTAACACAAAATTTTATTAATAACTAGTACAGTTAATAAGAAAGTATCTGCAGTCTTTAGGAAAAACTCATAACAAGAAATTTAAAATTTTGAGTTATGCATTCACATATCTTTACAACAGTATTTCTACATGCATAGATATTACCCGCTGTCCAATTTTTATCTTATTCATACTTCCTGCAGTAAAATACCATCTCTTGGTATACTGCAGTAGGGTTACTTTGTGATAATAAAATTCATAATATACAAACCTTTTGAGACAACTATTTGACCAGACAGACAACAACTGAGGTTTTTAAAATTTTCATTTTGGCAGATACCCCTACTGAAAAGTTACTAAAGCTTAAATATTTTTTTATATTGTTTGTGTTCAATAAAATATATATAATTCGGTATAAAATATTCTTGTCAAGGCAAACACAGTGTAGCATGATCCCCCACAAAATGGTCAAAATGGTGCACTGTGTTACATCTGTAATAATGGTTGTGAACCAACTGATACAGTGACTATCTAGTCGCTGTATCAGTTCGTTTGCAACCATTCATTGTAGAGGTATAAGTTCAGCAGTAGATGTGGACAGGCTGTATTGATTATACATATGTAGATTGATAAGGAGGTAGGTTTTCTAGGTACCATACATGCCTGAAGATTTTTCATTGTTCTTTTATGTGTGTCAGAAGTTGAAGCAAGTCTAATTTTGGCAGTGATTTGTGATGTGATACAAAGACCCAAATCAAATGTGTTACAATACTAAATAAGAAAAAAGCTAGACATCAGACAGCCTTGTTCAACACGGGTTGTCTCTAGATGGTGCCATAGATGGCCTGTGCACAATTTTGGTGAAGTTTTTTGTATACTTTGCTGATAAGGTACTATTATTAGATTTACATTGACATCATCTGCCATATGTATGTCATATTATCTTGTTGAAGACTGAACTAATTGGTTCCTTTAACTATATTTATATAATTTGTAATGCTGCATAACATTTACTGGTGTCTGCCTGCAGCTTGGCCTGTGTATTCCTAAATTTTGTCCCAATAAAACTCTTTAGATAAAAAGTATTCTATATCCTATTCTGTGGTATAATCTCTGCATTATTCTGTTAAATACTTTAAGCGTGTTTGAACATCAAACAAATCTTAAGGAAGTATTTACAAAAAGTTAATCAAAATCGGTCAATTACTTTTCAAGTTAAATTTGTTCAAAAATATATACATATAGTCACTATATATATTAAGAATCCTATGTATTAGTATAAATAGTGACTCACTAGATAACGTCTCACTGCTTAAATAGAATCATTTGCATACAGTCATACTTAGAAATTGGTGATATATTTTTGCACCTATTCAACAACAAAGGTATGAATATGAACATTTTGTTAGTTTTGAAATTAATGATTTATTTAGCAATTCTATTTCAAATTTTGATTATCTTAAATTTTCTTATTTCATAACAAATCTCTGCCAAATTTTCTTTAGTCAAACTTTGTCTACCAAACAAAGTATCTAAGACCATACATTTTTCTATTTTCGGTGTTTTTATCTCGTATCTTCTTTTGCTCTTCAGTAAACGTTCCAATGCTTCCATATGAGATCCCGGTGACGTTATCCTCGGTGGGATGTGCTACGCGATGTTCATTTACCGTGGATGTTCTGCTCAGCTGAAAGTTCTTCCACCGGCATCCAATTGTGGAATGTGGAAGAGCCTCTGTTCCGCAGTGTTTTTAACAAGTCGGCGTGTATGTCTTTAGTAGACTTTTTTTTACGTACGTAACGATACCCACTTAATTACCCTTACACTTACCCTTACACTTATACTAAAAGTATTGCAAATACGCAATTATCGTTACTTTTAGATCACTCCTCGTATATTACTAGCGAACCGCGTCGGCTTGGCTCGGACAGATCTTTAACATATAGACTAAATGTCAATGTGATTTTCATATAAACCATCCTCTTAAAATGTTCTAAATGTTCGTGAAATCCGAAATGAATATCACTTAGAAGTTATTAGTTAAGATACACAGGCAAACGTGACTATCGACTTTGTTTTATACTATTTTCAGATTGTACCTCGGTTATGACTTAAATACTTTTTTCACTTTTAAGCAAATTTTTTTTTCACCTTGATATGTTAGTCAAATCTTCTCAAGTCCACTGAAGGATCACCGAGGGTGATTTTAAAATCACACAAAGTAAAATTCAGTCGTTGCATTTTTGGGAACGTTTATTTGACCACTTCTTTGAAATTCCTTCTGTAAGTACATGTATACGAAACAAAAAATCATGCATTACAAAGTACTTTTTATTTTACATATTATTCGTGTTATGGTGTACCAAACTGTCATGAGCATATATTCATTATTTATAACGTCCTTTTATATTGGCATAAAATGCTCGCGGTTTCATTTGTAGTAGCCTGGAAAATATCAAACATGAATAACACTAACCCCAATATATCGTTTTAACGTGACCCCATTTGTTAAACGGTTCACATTTTTAAAATACATAGTGTAATAAAAATTAATACTTATTATACAGTTTATAGTCCTAAACGATGTTTTATTAATAATAAAATAGTAAACCCCATTTAATATTCAAGAGTGACTTTATGGAATGCCATTAAGATGAGAATTAATTAATTTTCTAAATTCCGCAAGAAAAGATAATAAAACGTTGAGTGATTACCGAATTGGTGCAATTTTTTTACTTCCAACATATCCAGCACCCCTACTACTACTACATCCTTCAGAGCTAACGAAGCATTATCGAGCGATAAGTTTACCAAAGTCAATCGCTGAAATTCAATTGTGGAAATTAAGATAAGTGGTCTTCCACTATCTCTGTCATCATATTTTATTTTTGATGCGGAAATTAGCAATTATGTATAAGGTAGGCTTCTTATCTGGTTAGGAGCCATATGTGACCTTTTTCGCTATGCCACAAAAATATTAAAAAAAATCAAGTGGGAAGTCATTCCTGGATAAATTCATATCGTATTATATTTTTGCACCCAAAAAATGGCCACGTTTATTGTTAATGTCTTGGAGCAAGCAACTTCAATCGAAGTAGTAGTCATATTTCCAGAGTCGCAGTAGCCATTTTCCATCAGGTGCACTGTTAGCTCATTTATCACTCCAATCCAATTAACTTAATAAACAATACACAAAACCAAACAGCGGTATAGTAGGCTGGACGACTATATGTAACTATTAGAAATTCAATAAAACTATGAAAGTATACAAATTTAATTAGGAAATTGATAAACCTCGGACTGTCTACACATAAGGAAAACACAGCTTCGAAATAATCTGATATTACAGCCCCGAACCACAGTCTCACCCACATTTCTTCTCCAACACACCAATACGTATGTATAATGGACAAACTTCGAGTCGGCAGCGTACCTGTGTTATGCGACGTTATTGTATGTAGCCAACTACCTGCTTGGGGCCGGGAGCTACTCGGCAAAAAGTAAAAAGATAATTTTTCGTCGACTCGGGTCTCGGACGCAAAAGAACAAAGGTTTTACGCTTTTACCTAGTTATAGCTAGTTATTTCGCATCCCCGCAGGTGTTACTTGTTATCTCTTCCCCGGAATTTCTTTATTTTGTTTTCCGAGATGATCTTGGAACAAAATGTCCTTGGTTCAAGTGTCTGCAAAGATTTTTGTATTTACGCAAGAGTAACATTATCACCAGTAACTACTGACTGTTCAGTTGCACTTATTTTTTAATTAACAAAATGGCATCAGTTTTGAGAGAACGATTTAATTAGATATCCTAACTATACCATACTCATTTTCTTTAATCTTTAACAATCTAACAATCCGCGTTTCTCCGTGTATTCACTTCTTAAGTACCTACAAACTTTTAAGGAGATTTCAATGTGGTTTTTAATATCGTTAGAACATTTCATGAGAAAGGTTTTCATATAAACACATTTAGTTTATATATTACAGATCTATCCGAGCCACATACGACACGTGCCGTACAGATACACACGGCTTAACCGCAGAACCAATTTTGATGAAATTTGGAAAGGTATCTCACCTCAAACCCTTGGAAAGGTCATGGGCTACTTTTTAGTTTGTGAAAGCCGCGGAAAAATGTTCACGTGGACGAAGTCGTGGGTGGAAGCTAGTAGGTATATAATGAATAGCGTACTAAGTAAATGTAAATATCATGTTTGTATTCATTAAATATTTCTTTTGAGCGTACCAATTACGTATGTATTCCTAAGAATTTCAGAGCTATTTGTTAGACTGTAAAGAAAGCACAAAAATACTATTGAACATTTTATTTAATTAGAGATGTGAAAAATTCTCAGAAAAATGAGGGCATAAACAAAATATTTCGAAGACATATTTTCATTATCCACAATAGCTATTATGTATTAATATAAATTTCAAGCAATGGTACAAAGTTATTACCTACGCAATAAAAATTCAGAGATACGATGATACGAAACGACTGTCGATTAGTTATTACTTATTAGCAATAGTTGGTCCATCCGGCTTCGATCACACCAATCACGTAAGCTGTGGCTGTGGTAAAAAAAACTCGACCAGTGGCATTCACCCGCCGCCCTTGAACCGTTGTACGGTCACCAATACTCAGCTGGTCTCAGTGCTATAGGCCTTGAGCGTGTCTAGGACATTCAACCTCGCTCTGAATATAGTCTTACAAATCAAACGGTCGTCAAGTAGCTTAAATTAATTTATGTACCTATGTTTGAAAATCTGACAGCAGTTCGTTTCATATCCTACTTCATATGTTCGAGTTTGAGCAGATCGCGGTAAAGATGTTACATGTCTATAGCTATAAGGAAATAATAAACGTAGATAATATAAATTGCCTAATTTCATTACTTTATTTACCCCAACAAGAACGCAAAATTTGCTACTGACTAAGCGTGGATAGAATAGTGCACGAAATTAACAAAACGCCTGTTAGGTACCGTTTTACTATCAATACTTTAAATACTCACTTAACGATATGCATAAAACCCTGCGGGATGGATATAAACCGACAGAGGAGACACAAATAGAAAAGACGGAATAAAATATTTGTTTGCTTGCGCATCCGCTACACAGAGTACAAAGTTTATACTTCGAACAGTTAAGTCGAAGTGACTGAGCTGTAAAGCGGTTAGCGTTCTTCATAAAACTTAATATCAATTTATAGCTCAGTGTTTGCTTGAAACGTTAATGGGCTTACAGTCTAAAAGTTAGTGGAGCGTTGATCAACTTTAACGCAAATCACTTTACCTGTCCTTAATCTAACAACTGACAGCGTCGGCTATTAATGAATTGTAACAATGCGTGGCGAACAATAACACGGTGGTAGACATTTAATAAGATTCCGCAGCGCCAAGCCCGTAGGCATTGGCCCAATCAAGTTGGCCTGACGAAGATTAATCGAGTTACAGAATGGATGGACCGATCTGGGCTCGATGCTCGTTAGATACTAAGGACGTGTTGTTGAGCGCGTTATTTCCTGCACGAACGACCTTACTCGAATATTTGTAGAGAACTTTTCGTCGTTTCTCTAGACATAGTAAACGTTTACTTTAGCAGTTTTCGTATATTATTTTATAGTACACATTGATTTAATTCCAATAATGGGGAATATACTATCTTTTCTTTCAAATGATAACCTCATCTGCACGTGGTGGACTGCGGTTAACTAATAAAGGATTCTGGCGACCGACTGAAGGCGGACAATTCATCCGAATTTGTCGAACCCAAATCTCATAGACTCGGAACGGGGAGCAGCGATCTATTGTTATTACTGGTCACTACGCTCATCTTGATGACTATAGGTGAACCCTTCAAGAAATGTATATCGGCTAACAGGTGCTTTCTTGAAATTACCTATGGTTTAGCAGTAGACTTGAATAGACTGATGAAGAAGAAGAAGACGAAAAATTTTATGCCCTCTATTTTGTATATATGTAAATTAATATAATATTAATTACACAACAACAGCATCTTTACAAAAACTATTATTTAAATATTAAAGTCACAATGCACTTTTTTATCTTTTAGAACAATTTATAAATTGCTACCGAACCGATAAATTAGATACTAAATAGAAAAATAAACAAAGTTCAGACGGGCACAAAACCTCTGTTAGCGATTGCTTTAATGGTCTTTCAAGTGAGTAATTAAATACAGATTTTATAAACGTCTCAAACAACTGTCATAAATATTCAATTTAAGTAATTACATTGAACATCATATTCTCTAAAATGTCTGGGCAGGTATATCAAATTACCAAAACGTATTAAAACGTCCTCTCATCGTCCGACAATTTCGTAGAAGTCTCGTTAAGGTTTCGCCCGCACAAGGTTAGCTAGAAGGATGAGTCTTCAGTTGCAGTCCTTGTCTATTTCTCGTAAGGATTACGAAATCCACGTCTTTGGTTAGTATGTAGATACTATACGACGTTGCGCCACCGAAGGCAACCTTGCCGTCAGAGCGCCCATTTGTTTAACGAATATGGACATAACTCGCAGTTTACGTACATACTTCGAGTAGATCGTAATTTCATATTGTCGGCGTCGGTCCCATTAATGAACACCTAGTACCTAAATAAAGGTTATCAACACACCATTGTTCGCATGATGTCATCCATTCTATACGTGAATAAACCTTCACTGAACAATAATCGACGGCGTCAATTTTCTTTTTAATGTCCTTCATACGTGTCAATCGCTAAACCTATTGTCGCGTGTTTGTAGTCAGTTCGCTTTGTGTGAGTTCTATTATAAGATGCTAGTTGATAGCACTTCTAATTCTCTTCGTATCTATGTTTATATTAATAGATACATCTTGATTCCCGAGGGGTTATAGTTGTACATCAGATAAGATAGCTATTTTGCAAGGTAAAAATGTATTTTAAAAATGTTGGCTTTTCATGTCTTAGATGTAAACCTCATTGTATTTAAAAGGATAACACTTTGTAGCAATGTGTGTTGGCATTACGTCGATATAACTAGACGATTAATCGTAATATGTTAGATAATTTTCTTAGAAACTCGCTACAAATACGAAAATGTATTAATAAAATTAATATTGTATTTTAAACACAATTCTGTTCACGGAAAACTCAGTAAGTTAGATAAAAAGTATCCTATATCCTATTCAATGGCATAATAATAATAATAGAAATATTTTGCCATATTTCCCATCACCATCTTTCAAGCGAACGACAAAACCATAAATAAAATTTAAATAAGTTCCATTAAGCTCCGTGACATAGCTTACAAACCCAAAACAGTTATATATTAATATACATTACGTTTTCGTTTTTGATATTTGAGGTACAACTTGTGCATCGAAAGTATATATAAATAAATATAGTATATATAAATACTCACTTCAATGACCACAATTTACGTTGTATGTGTGATATACATCCATATACCGTACATTTAAATTATTTTAATTTCGCTTTTAATTATAATAAACACAGTACCAGTGCTTCATCATTTTAAATAAGAAAACTCACATAACCACTATTTAGCCCTGTTTCCGACTAGATTCGTCTTAATTGTTTTGTGTGATTGTTGCCTACGTAATACACACGCTTAAACGGAATAAATTAACCAAAAAAAGAATAAGGATAAAAGTAGAATAAATTCTTTCATACTTTTACCGTTCAAAAAGCAATATGTAATATCGAAACTCTTGCTAGAGTCGGATCTATTGTTCCCGAGGTAACCATTAAATCCGCCAAGTTGAAATAAGAAAGGAAACTTAATGCAAAACGACAGCGTAACAAGAATAAGACTCCTCAGCAAGCAGCTCACGTGCGATGCTGTCAACTTTCGCAACGCCACCTCGCAGTACTCAAATAGTAAGTAGTCTTGAAGGCTGTATAACAGTCGAGGTGACGTTGCCCGCCTAAAATATGGCGCCTTTTTGGAAGATTTTTTTTAAGACAAAGACAGATAAAGGAAATAACTTAATGTGCTATTTGTCGGTTTTCTAGAGTTCATCAACCTCGCCTGATTTAATTTCGATTTGTTTTCGCACAGTACAGTACACTAACCGGAACAAAGTGATTGTAAGCGTTCACTGTCGTAAAAAATCCGTTTAGGTTAAAGAAATCGTTTTTAGTCTCATAACCAGATAAGATTTTTTTTTATGGGAAAGGCGGCAAACGAGCAAGCGGTTCACCTGATGCCAAGTGATTACCGCCGCTCACGTACATCTGCAACACCAGATGTTCTGCAGGTGCGTTGCCAGTCTTTAAGGTTATTTGGGAGATAGGAGGTAGGATGAGGACGGGGATGGGGAGGGGGAGTTGGCCTCCGGTTACCTCACTCACCGAACAAAACGCAAAAGCACTACATGCCTCTACTCCACGCCGGTATTCTGCGAGGCCGTGGTATTAACCCGGTCGAGCCGGCAGAAAAACAGCAGCAAAAGCCGCCACTTAGCTCCACCACGTTAAAAAAAATTCAGTCTCTCTTGACCTTAAAGTGCTCGCACATGATGATACACACTTTTTTACTTATTATTAAAAATATTAATAATTATTTTATTATTATATTGACTTACTTAACTACTTTACTGTCCGAATGTGGCAGTCGTGCTTAGTACAATTTAAATATATTTCTTTGTTATTTATAATGATGAATGTTTAGAGAAAATATCGTCTTATTTTTTAAAATTGACACGATTGGCTAAATACATTATTGATATACCAAAAAATTATAAAACAAATGTAACAATTTCTTAATAATACCTAATGCGTGACCAATTATTTCTGGACACTATTCCATTTAAGAGAAACATGCCAATGTTAAGTAACTCAATTTGTTATTCAACATAATTTAACATAGCGAGAATTGCTTAGTATCTCAAACGTAAGGAAATATTGGCGGACCAATTTTCGAATTGGACCCAGTCGTCTAGCAAGGGTAAAGTGCTTGTGCTCCAATGCGGACTTTGGTAATGCGAGTTTCCATAACGTCCCGGTTGATTGCCCAACTTCAAAGATTGGACACAATTATCAATACCTCATTTCGAGTATTGACTCCACTTACATTGCAGTGCTATATACTACTCCAAATGGGGTCTTAAATCTCAATAAGTATCGTAACGTTAGTCTTGTATATAAGTATAAATGTTCTCTTGGTAACGATTTCGACCACGGCGGCATCTTCCTAATACTATCGGCCGTTGTCAATTGTACAGGAGTTATTATAGTGCCGTAAGTGTATACGCAAATACAGATTGTCTTTACTATTTCATATCCGATCTCACGTTTATGCGATGATAAAGATCGGAGAAAGCGTCAGATGCAATGTCAGAGACACTGGAGGCAACACAATTATTGTAGTGTATGTTATTGTAGTAAATGTATTAAATATATTATTGTAGTTCTGTACAGTGGCCCTGTACTCACTAACTCTGTCTCACAACATCACAACAAATTATTGAACTAGATAATCAATAATTTGTGTGGGCTGGAATTCGATCGAAGAATGTCCCATGGCTTGGCAGTCAGGTTAGCCAACAACTATACAACGCGGTCGTCCGATATTAAGTTTCGCTTGTCACCCATAGTAGTAGGCAGAGATTACCATCGGGTGGTGAGTTTTTGGGTTCGCTGGGTAGCTCCCGGAGATTACCATGACCTTTTCAAGGCGAAAAGCCCTTAGTTATCTCTTATTATATAATTATGTTAAATTATACCTACCTTGCAACACACTGGGTTTTTGGTTTTCGGGCTAAATAGTATTCAGGTTATGTGCCCAGGTCGCGGATACTGCTTCTGTTAATTTCTCTTAATTTTAATAAAATAATGAATACTAGAAGGTGAAGTGAATTGTGCCTGTGTTTGCTCTTATTTATTTTGGCACTAATAAAACCAAGGATGGTGATCAACAAATAACAGAAGTACATATTTAAGATATAACCCTACCACCAGCATACGCAGCAGTATGAGCATGGGCAAACGCAAAGCTGAAATGCTAGCCAAGTCGGCTTCTGGTGACGCTCTATGGACGAGGCCTACCTCCCGCAGCCTATGAGGCGTGCTATTTAATTGGTTAGACATTAAATATCACGCCTCATTAAGTAAAGTATCCGAAATAGCGTGCAGTCCCTAGTCTTAAAAATAAGATCTACTTACATTAATTCTAATGTCACCCCGAACAGAGGCACGGCACAGTTTGTAAGTAATAAAAAGTTAAACAAAATACTGTGTGTTCGGTAAATAAAATGTGGACTAATATATCATTAGTGAATGTTTCCGCCAGTCGTACGCCGTTCATGTTACGGGTGTATCCTTAGTCTGTCCGTTTGTCACTTGCGATACCTAGTTACGAATGAGCTGTTAGTGGAATGGGGTTACCATTTATTTTAGTAGATACGCAATGGGTGCTTCCGAGATTGACGAAACACACATTTTTTTATGAATAACTCCGAAAATTATTAATTATTATGTATCAAAACGGAAAAAACTTACAGCAGGCAAGGGATAATAGTATTCATCAATGGCTATTTTTATTTAGTTTACGACTAGACTGTAACACAATATAGTTATTTTTCATTTATCCCATTTTATAAGTACCGTAAATTTATTTTATTTGGACATGTATTTCAAAATTCTTTTGATCAATTTGAACGTTAAATACTTCAGTTTATTTACTTATATAGGTATAAACAAATTTCACTTATTATGTGAATTATAACGGAGATTCCCCTTTTGTTATATAAATTCGTGTGACAGTATTAGATTCACTTAACATTTATCACACATTTATGTAAAATATTTTGTGGGCTAAATGCCTCTGATTAATTCTTTGTTAATATAGGTTGACTAAAACATTTCTGATTTGACTAGTAATTCTTATAATAATCTCTGTATGCATTCAAATGTTTTTGTATCTTTAAAATTCGGCGTTGCTGCGTTAAAATAAATGCTTGTAAACATGCTTTATTCTCGCCAGGACACACGACCAAGGTTCTCTTCGTTCAAAGACATCCTCAAACCATTCACTCGTACCGAATTTCACCTTGTGCTACTGTAGCGTTATGCGTCTTGAACAACAATGTTAGCGAATAAATATTATTTCTTTTTCCTTTAGCCGTTATTCTCATTTTTTGATCTTTTCATTTATTCCACAAATAGTTAAAAACACCGATATTTTCAGAAGTGGTCTGAGCCTATATTATTGTAGTGCTGTTATACGATGCAGCGCTCTGCTATCGGGAAAGGTTGTATATATTTTCAAGTGTCCGACGTTTCTTTAAAAACATCAGAAAAACTTAAATTGTGAATGAATTAATCTAAAATTTATTAAAGCGTCTGAGCCTCGCATTAGTATTTATAAAAATAATAAGCTCTATTTAATAATTATTAAGGCAAATTCTCCAAACTTAAGAGATACTCGTAGATACGTTCATTAGTAGATTGCTTAGAAGGTGATAGTGATGGTTAATAATACTTGATTGCGAACATGTTTGTCTACTATTATAAAGAGATTGTGTATCCGGTAAATAATCGGATACCAGTCTGAAACTCGGATCGGGTCCGATCGGAGCCGATCTCTTGGGCTCTCTTTTGCATCCAACTCGACTCTTGTTGACCGGGAAACTCTCCACCTACCATCCCGTGGTGTAAGTGCTCCATGCCGGAAATTCAGTTTCTGCAGAGCTCAGTGCGAAAGGCACTCCGCTCCTGGACATTCATAAGTCGAGTGGGCCGGACGGAATCCCTCCAATTGTGCTGAGGATGTGTGCCCTGAGTTGGCACCGGTTCTCACGCGTCTTTTCCGGCACTCCTACTCTTCAGGCGTCGTCCCGGAATCTTGGAAGACAGCAATTGTGCATCCAATACCGAAAAAGGCGACCGCTCTGATCCGTCCAACTACAGGCCTATTGCCATCACCCCCTTGTTATCTAAAATAATGGAGTCACTCATCAACACCCAGCTCCTGAGGTACCTGGAGGAACACCAGCTGATCAGTGACCGACAGTATGGTTTCCGTCGCGGACGATCAGCTGGTGATCTTCTAGTTTACCTGACTCACCGATGGGCAGAAGCAGTTGAGTCTAAGGGGGAGGCTTTGGCGGTTAGTCTGGACGTAGCGAAAGCATTTGATAGGGTTTGGCATGAAGCGCTTCTTTCAAAGCTTTCATCTTACGGGGTTCCTGAGAGATTGTGCAACTGGGTCACCAGCTTCCTCACGGATCGGAGCATCAAGGTTGTTGTCGACGGTGCATGCTCGGACCCCAAACCCGTGAATGCTGGTGTTCCACAAGGCTGTGTGCTATCTCCCACTCTGTTCCTTCTGCATATCAACGACATGCTACAAATCAGTAGCATTCATTGCTATGCAGACGACAGCACGGGTGATGCCCTATATACAGGCCGTGCGAATATTTCTCGGGAACACGTCGACGAGTGCCGGAACAAACTTGTGTCTGAAGTCGAGACCTTGTTATTCAAAGTCTCGGATTGGGGTCGACGTAATTTGGTCCTATTCAACCCCAAAAAGACACAGGTTTGCGCGTTCACCGCTAAAAAGAATCCTTTGTCGTTTCTCCTCTTTTGAGAACATTCCCCTTATTGCCTCAGCCAGTATCAGAATCCTTGGCGTTGACATATCGAGCGACGTTCAGTTCCGTGGTCACTTGGAGGGAAAGGCCAAATTGGCCTCCAAAAAGCTTGGTGTGCTCTGTAGAGCGGGACAGTATTTCATGCCGGTCCACCGTTTGCAACTTTATAAGGCGCAAGTTCGGCCCCACATGGAATACTGTTCTCATCTCTGGGCAGGGGCACCCCAGTACCAACTCCTTCCATTTGACCGCATCCAACGTCGAGCGGCTCGAATTGTCGGCGATCAAGCTCTCTCTGATCGGCTTGATCCTTTGGCCTTGCGAAGAGATGTTGCTTCTCTTTGCATTTTTACAAAATTTTCCACGGGGAATGTTCTGAGGAACTGTTCGGATTGATCCCAGCTGCTGAGTTTCACCATCGTACATCGCGACTGAATTCGAAGTTCCATCGATACCACCTAGATGGTTGGCATTCCACCACAGTGCGTTTTAATCGAAGTTTTCTGCCACGCACTTCGACTTTGTGGAATCAGCTGTCGCCAGCAGTATTTCCGAATAGTTACGACTTAGGGACCTTCAAGAAAAGAGCTTATTCCTTCCTTAAAGGCCGGCAGCGCATCTGTAGCTCCTCTGGTGTTGTGGATGTTCGTGGGCGTCGGTGATCACTTACCATCAGGTGAGCCGCACGCTCGTTTGCCCCTTCTTCTATAAAAAAAAAAAAAAAAATACATGAATCCCCAGAAAAGTATTGCTTACACTTATCCATTGGTATATATAGTAAGACACCATTATCTATATCTAACATTTACTTACGTATAAAACCCTAAAGTTTACCCACTGGTAATATACACTTATATTAACTTTTAATCTTAGAAATTTCGCTTATATTTAATGATATTAGATTATGGTGAAGAGATGCGTGGGAAGTGTAAGATAACATACATGAAACCTTTAAATTTCCTTAATATGTTTTGTATGTAAACTAAGGGCTAACTCTGCACCAAGTTCCATAAACTTGACTCGTTGTCTTAACGCTCTGGGATCCATAACTTGAATAATATTACTTTAATGAAAAATCCACGTAGTTTTAACTACTTATACATTTTCTAGGAAATAATGTGCAATTTGAGTAACGACGACGACAGGCTAATTGTTTTACTTATAGAATTGATGAAGGCCGGTATAAATACACCACATAGGAATAACATTTTTTTTTTACTCGAAACAGGAAATACTGAAAATTTGGAATGCCTCTCCTGTTGGTATATAAGAGGGATCAAAATAAAAGACGTTTCACGGCCCTCTAAAATGTTCGAGTAAAAGAGGGTCTGAGTGGGTGACACAATTCTAATATCACAGTAAAAATACATCAGATATACAATCGACAGTTACCGAAACCTCACTCGGGTAAACATAACGCAATTCGCACATTTATTTTTTTCTAAATTGTATCCAAATCTAACATTGAGGAAAATTTGTGTAAATAGTGTATTGAAACAGTAAATGAGTTCATATCTCACTTAATTTAAATAATAAGTTTTTGTAATTTTATGTGGATTTTATGGTTGGCTTGGGCGCTAAGACGGCGACAGGCTTACTACCTGTCACGTCTATCAAGTTTACAATTACGTATTATGTAATGTCTTAGTTAAAATTTACACGAAAAGTGTAACATTTGAACTATGTCTACTTTACTGGGTGGTAGGCTCATTCTCTGCAGTTCGCAGAGTCGCCTGGATACGTACCATACCATACCTTTTTCATTCGCATTGCTACTATAATTGAGTTTCGATTTTAAAGTTATACGGAGCCAGTATAATAAGGGGCTGTGAGGCATTCCATCTTAGTCCTCAGGGGTGACAACGCATGTGTAACCTCCTTCTATGAATGTTGTTTGTGGTTGCCCATGGGCTTCAGTAGTCTCTTATCATCAGGTGGGTTGTTCTGTGGCAGTTCGTCTCCCCAATCCATTAAAAAAATGTCATAGATTTCTTAAAATTAAATCTACAGAGTTATCGGTTTATTTGAAGTTCAAACGTATATTAAACACCCACGATCTTTGTTAGCGTCTAGAACGACGTTAAAATAATATCCTTCCAAATTTTTTAAAGTAGTTTACAAAACAATTGTTCTGTAATTATCGGCCAAATTATATATATACACATATACCACTTTCTTCTTACCAGCTAGACACATACAGTATTTGACATCGTTACTAAGATAGTTTGGTTTATAAAAATATCCACTGTTCCGACGCAAAATTCGAGGACACTTCTAACTAAAATACGAGGAGGTTACTAAATGATAAGAAACAGCGATTTAGACTCGAGTGACACAGTATTTATTTCTAAAGAGAGGACGACGCATTCAAAGTACAGCTATTTATGAATGTTTTAATTTTATCATTGCTAAACTAACAGAAATTGTAACTTAATAAGTTATACACAAATGGAGTATAACTTATTAAGTTCACAGATCTGTAACGTGTCTCACGAACGATTTTGCATCTGGACCTTGGGAAGATTCCAGTGAAATACTAATTGTTCTTGTCAGGCTACTTGGGCGTAGACGTTTGAATACTAAACATCCACTATTTGCACAATGACGGTGATGCAAATCGCTAAGCTCGACAAAGAATGATAACAATTAAAGAATTGGCCTTAATAACACTTGAGCAATTTTAGTTTATGGGAAATATGATAACGCGATAGGAATTTTCATGCTGAAATTAGTTACTCTTAATGGATTATATCTTTTCCGGTTTACTTTTTCTTTTCGTTCGGTTTATTCCGAAATTTTCGTTCGTATAGTATAAATATTTTTTCAGTAAATATTCAATGCAAGGTAATTTTATAATCAAAAGATTTTAAATATATTTCAAACTATTAGAATTCTGCTTAACCCGGACAGAATTATAGAAGTTCCCTCACGGCTATGGTAGATTGCTAATTGTTACTTACGTAATTAACTTGAAAGAAAACTTCTGAAAGACTCCCAGTGTTGTTTTGTATCGTTTTGTTACCGAAACTCCGGGTGTGAGTTCACCATCTGTTCTATCTCCAGAGAGGTGACATTGGTTTACCCGTTGGCTACGCTGAACGGGATCTTGTCAAATAGAAATCCGTAATATTTGCCTACCCCTACTCGGTAAAAGACGTAAGTGCGTTTATATATAATCCTCTGGCTCACTTGTAGTAAAAATCGGTGTTGAGAATATTCTTTTTCAAGACTAAACGATATAAAACTGCAATATTTCATTTAAATATTCTTAAAATTGGTAACCTACCTATCCATAGCCAAGAAAACTCAAGAGGAGCGGTTATGCGTATTATTTTCATAACGATCAATTTTTTTAGACGTAGCGTTACTAATAAAAGTCAAGCGAAAATCTGCGCTTCAATCGTTCGAACGGGTTATGGGGAGGGACGGACTGTGAACGACTTACTCACGGTGATTGCAGGGCGTAAAATTGGTGATACTGTCTCCGAAGACTTTCTTTAAATCGCTAGGAGCATTATTGGTTAGATTAAGTTAGGTTGAGTTTATTTGCAGTGGTCCAGTGAAATAAGACAGCAAGAGAGAGAGAGAGAGAGTTAATTGCAAGCGAGGCTTTCATCTGACCTATTTCAATATTTACATTAATATTACATTTCAGCTTCAGTTGAGTCTGCTTGTTTAGTCAAAAGACCTTCTGTCCTGAGTGGCCATTTTGCTTTAAGTTTTTTTTTTGCGGCTATTACCATAACGCTGTTGCGATCAGGGTTCAGTGATTTAAACCAGCTTCAGTTTGATTAAAAAAAAACAATGATTTTAATCAAAACAAGAAATAACTGTCATCTCTCTCCTGTTAAAGAAAAAAATTGCTTTTTACTAAAATAAACCTAAAAATATTTCGAGGATATGTGAAGTCTGTCAAGCCGCATTGGAATCACATGGGAGCTCACTTCCCGGCGCCAAAAGCCTACTCTCAAATGAGGACGGTCTCTGTCCGGAGGGATATTTAAATGCTGCTGCTTTACGTATTTTCCTCGCATCTGCTATTTTAATACACCCTAGTTGCCAATCGGCCAATTTATCTGCTGTTAACATTCAGATTCGTAAGCACTCACGCTTATCACCCATAGGGGTAGACAAAGATAACTTATTTCTATTCGACACGACTAAACACAGCCAAACAGCTTTCCGAAAACAACATCACCGGTAAACAGAACATATCGGGTTGTCTCGCGGAGGTTCCCACGAGATTTTCATGGATTTTCTCTTAGTCGCATAATGCCGCTACCACACGATTCTCGCTCGCTCGCTCTTCTGTTGATTGAATGTTAAACTGCCCAATTAGTGATTAGCAAAGAGTGACTGCTTCTAGGCCACATTGGCATTTTTATTTCTGTATAATTTATTTTGGGCTATTGCACTATATATTACGGTTAAAATAACATAGACAAAAGAATGAACCAAGACTGAAGAGAAAATGCGCATTCTCGTTATAACATAAAATAAATATGCAACGGTATGTCCGAAACGGTTTTTATTATTTTATTTGTAACGGAAGTAATAATTTTAACTCGTTCAAAACATTTAGCGAATGTGATATACGCCTATTCATACCGACTTTTAATATAATATTTGCAACAAACTTAAGTCTGATAGTTCTTTTTCATTTGAGGGGTAAAGAATGCGCACACCGTCCGCTTGATAGTCACTACTGAGGTCCATTAACACGTTTTTGTAGTGAGTCTGGTGCCTAACGCGTCGTCATCGATCCTCGTGCGGACAAAGACGGGTTGCGTTGACCAAAACCACACGGTGTTCCACACACATCCGAGGCCCCTCTACCTCCTCAAAGACAGAACGCTTCCTGGCTAGACGTGTCTACCAAATCGTGTGCTACCCCACGTGGGCAACGAGTCCGCCACGCGGATGCCCGTTACCACATAGCGGTTCTTGTCTAAGGCTCTACCTCCGACCATATTACGGCCGTGGAGGGCGGGTAGAAGAGCGCATTGTAATACCGGCACTACTCTCCATCACACTTTATTTTAAAGTGTATACATTTTGAAATATGTTCGTCACAGGAAATCCGCGAATAGAGTTCATCTTAAAAAATTACGTAAATTCGGGATTAGAAACGCTGTAAACCGTAATTAAAAAGAGAAATCCAAGCAGACACAGCCACGGGTTGAGCAGGTCTTAAATGAACGGTCACGTTTCACAAAACCCGCTACGAAGCAATTTTTAAAGAACATTCTTTTCAATGAATTCCTAGTCTTAATTATATCACTAAATTAATTTACTCGGCTGAAGTTTTCTTTACATTTAACTCTAGACACTCCCGAAACTTGGACAAAAGTCTGACTCAAGTTAGAAAATTTTATCATCATCATCTAAGTTTATTTAATTTACCTAACCAAAGCATTAATTAAGAATTAGATGACTTTAGGATAATATTTTATTTAATAATTAAAGTGAAAACTTATACGATAAAACCAACTTTAGATAAACTGGGCCCTTACTTGGTAAGACTCGTCGGTATGTCAAAGTTCTTTACAAAGTACGTCATGTCGAAATATAAACTAATGAACTTAACTGTGATTTACTAAGCTAATATTATGTTGATCGGGATGTTCTTTACTATTTTGTAATGTTACAATAATACTTTTTTCTCATTTAAACCTGAATTTATACAGGTAAGTTAAAAATTACGTAAATATTAATATATACACTAATAGTTGCAATACAAAACTGAATATAAAATTGACGTTGCGGGGTAAATATTCGCAGCATAAAGTACGACGTAGCATAATATCCAAGCCATTATTTCCCTTTTCTTTTCTCGGTCCCTCCGTATCTATGGATCGTACGGTTCAGTGGCGTGACGTCCGATATCGGATTAGTTTATGGGCAATGCTGCGAGAACGTGCCGAGACTACCAGTGGTGATTTTGGACCGCCTACTTAGGACAATCCACATCTGCTCGCCCACCTCGCACCGTATAGGCAAAGTATGAATGTTTACCTTCGGATACTGCACGTTTAATTTTCATTCGACTTTTAAAATAAAGTGGTCAACAACGCACAACCGGTTTAAATTCAAACGCTTAATAACGAGCACAAATATTTATTACGCTTAACGCAATTAATGGATCATGAAATGGCATTACCTATAAAACGAAACACCACTACTGTATTTATCCATACAAAATATTTTGTTTTCAGAATACCAATTATGTTACTCTGTATTATTATGTTATGAGAGATGTATTATCAGAAAGGAACCTGTACAAAATGAAATCATCTTATATTTTCTTTTCGTATTCCGAAAAATCCACTCATTCTTAATACTCCGTTGTCACAAGTTATTATTCACAATAGAAGAGAGCATTTGATCGTCGTCCTCACGGAAGCCTTTTATGTCATGATGAATTTCGCGAGATTATGTCGTCCGGAGGCGTCCATGGAAGCGGCGTCGTCGGGGTACCTTATCGCGCACGGCGGCTACGGCGAGCACGGAGCGGAGCCCCGCGGGGTGGGCCGCGCCGTCAGCGGACACTGCCGCTGGGAGCCACGCTCAGTTCGCGACGAAGCGACGAACCGACCGAGCGCCTCGCGCTCCGTCGCGCCCTACATCGCTCGCGATTCAATCTGTCCCTACATGTACGTTGGACGCTATAAGTCCCGACAGGCAACTTAGCTACGCATCCGCTTTCGAACGATTGGTAGGTTTTATCGTGTAGAAGAGATTCGTTTACCGTCTCTTACCAAATTTTTATTCGCTTTTATTTCAAAGTAAAGTTTTTCGACCCCATCCATACCGCCATAACAACCCTTATTCTCTTCACATTGGCAGTCGCTCCCTCTAATTATTGACTCCCCTAAAGTTTTTTTGAAAAATCCCGACTCTCGGTTCGGCCCTTTTATTACTCTAATATTTTTATTACATTGCCGTCTCGGCATCGTCGTCGCGCTGCGACAAAACGACAAATAGAATTTGAAATGTAAATACTACGATCGTGGCCATTTGTCCAAGTCTTGCCGATTCTCGCAAGTTCGCATTTAAGTTATAAATTACTACATTAAAGCGACAATTAATTTTATCCTTGGTTTAACCGGAAACCTCCTTTGCGGACGCGTAAGCCTAAGTTGCCTAACTGTTTCTCGTCACTGTGAGTAGTCGCGTCTGTAGGTATTAAACAAAGCGCTATGAACCATGAATCTGCGTTAACATTGACGTTAATTTCCTTAGTGTGAGTGGTGAATGTGTTGCTAGTGTCGGATAACGGACTGGAAGAGAATCGAACGGCGCATGGTCGCGTGAGTGCAGCAGCCGCAGCGGATGTGCACACCGCTGCCGTCCTGGTGGTTTGTGCCGGCTGGAATGCCAGCTGCTCTTGACTTAACTAGGTATCCCACTCACCAGACACGCACCCACAAACAGACATACTAAACGCGCGCACACACATACTCACACTAAGCACCTGCACACACAAACAGGCCCATGCCCGCGCGCGCACACACACACGCACATTCGGTATTATACCAAGTAATGACCCGCACGTTTCTCCACATAACGTGCACACATCCTCAGGCATGCACACACGCATTCACTCAGGCATACAGCTCCACTATGATTTACAATCTATTAACAAGCAGAAAGCAAAAGCAGTTTAGGAGCTGACGCACAATCATTTTAGTTGAACAAGCTGTTTTACCACAATAAGATAACTTTTATTTGATACACATGTCGTGTTCATAAACGCCTATCACAACGACAATGTCAGCAATAAAGCAAAATGCGCCGTATTGGAGTTGATTTGTGTGATAACTGATAATACACAATAGCAGGTCAGTATCAGTGCATTGCCCTTAATGCATACTTTAATACTTACGTATCAATGGTAGTATTCTTACGGTATTTTTCTGCAGGCAAGTCTTAGCATTTATGCTATTTGCATTTTAATTTTCTACATATGTTTATTTCAAAAGTACAAACGCTCAAAAACATTTACACATGTATGGAAAACTATTTAATATATTCTAGTCAAAAATATAATTACTTTGAATCTATAGATGTTTTAAGCTTCGTTTATTTTAAATTTACATTTGATTTCATATAATGAAGATAAAAGCAACAACTATAAACAATAAACTTTCTAGTATCATTGAAAATCGCAAATATTGTGAACTAGGTAGAAAAGAATATTACAGTTAACAGAGTCAATGCTTCCGTAGTGCATAGTGCAATGTTTCAACAAATAAACAAACCTAAAACTTCAACACCGATCTAGTAGTTAGACCTACGGCGAGCCATGAAATTTGTGCAAAAGCAAAACAGTGCCGCATAGCGTGTCGAACTTTAAGAAGCTCTTTGGAAACCTTCTGAAGCACAAACTATTATAGTTTCTAAGGCAATCTCCCAAAGTCCTTTACAGCTCGACCTGCGACCATTCCAAAGATGCTGTAAGGTTATATTAATATACGGAACTGAAATTTATGGAGGCATATCTAAAAGACAATCACAGAAGCAAATAGAACAAGTCTAATGCCCGATAGTGCACAAATCGGCCAAATGCCTCGAAATTCTTATTATTTAACGGTTCTTACTGTTAACCGACGCTGCACTAATACTGCGACTAATTGCAAATGTTGAAACGGTTTTGGCAGCCAACGCTACGTTTATATTTCCTTTTTTTTCATTTGGTTCCTAGACGTTCAATTTATGCGAGACAAGTATGTCTCTAAACCCAGATTTCTTATTTACTAGTTTGATTTATCTTTGGTACAGGCACAGGTACTTTTATTTCAAGTCTAACACCGCAATGCAACATGTTTTAATCCAAAATGCTACTTTTTCCTTAAGAATGCTCGTAAATTGTAAATTAAACTAATTTTTTTTTAGATCAAAGGCGAAGTTTGATATTTCTATATTTTACATCAAAAGGTATGTCTGCGAACCCTTCCAATTACAAAAGCTTTTATTGAAGTCTCTAAAGTGAAATATGATGTTGTATGGCTTACATGTCTTACGAATTCAATTATTTGGTGCGACGCCTTAATTTGAATCTGTACTTCGATTGCTTCGAATTTTCTAGTTCTAATTGTTTTGTTCCTTTAACAGTTTTCCTTTTTTATATTCATTATTTTCTATACGAAAATTTAAGAGAGATTTTTTTTATGGCTCTTTTTCAAGATATCTGTGAACATACTATTGGACGCTTTTTGTATTTCGGCATGCTTTTGTACTCCTTTTTGATAGAACTCTTTACATAGTCACGATAACAATTTGCATTTTATATACTTCTTACTTTCGTACGTATGTATACACTTCGTACTTTATTACTTTCATCATCATCTTTCATCTTTGATGTTTTTTGAATTTTGTGGTGAATTAAATTTTAATGTACTATCTGATATTTCTATATATATATATATATATATATATATATATATATATTGCATTACTAATACTAGTAGTATTAGTAATGCAATATATTTTTATATTAGCATAGTTCTGTGAGTATACTCTTAGAAGGTGGAGAGATGCAAATTAAGTCCATTAAGATTCTTCAACTGTCACTTAAAAGCCCGCACTAGAAGCTAAAATGAGCTGGAAGTCGAATAAAGAAGTAAACGTATTTAAATAATGATAATATTTTTATTCGTGGTTCCACGGAGATATTTTTTTCCTAATAGTAGTGTTGTACTAGTCACAGATTACTTATAACTCCTACAGAGTGCATACAAAGTCAACCAATTTAAAAAAATATGTAATAAAATTTAAAAGTAACTTAAAAGTCAAGAACCGTTTTCGAACGAAGGGCAGCATCGTTATGAATAATTTGTAATATGATAGATAACCTCAGCTTAATACACTTCTTAGCGATTTCGATGGCGTGAATTTTACTCATATATATTCAGAACCTTTATTCATTGGCTCCTGGGTAAATTTCTGTAATTCGTGCAAGTTTAATCTTAAAAACGTTAGTAATTTTTTTACATAAATTCGTTCGCACTGCCAGACAGGGAGAGAAATCATCTTTTGTTAAACAAATGAATAGTACAATAATCAAAGTACCCTATAAATGTCCTACCTAGCTCAGCTCTCTCCACATCCAAGTTGGGTTGGCGTGGGTATGTCACAGTAATGAAATATTACTTCTAAGGCACGTGAAGGTTGCCAATAGCAGAGAGAAAGTAACTCTAAAAAATTACTGGAGGTTTTTGGTCAGTTTGGAGTGATACAGGATTTTACAAAATATTTTCCTTAGACGAGTACTTGGTATGGAAACAAACTCACAATACTGTGTATTCGCTTATGACTTCTAACTTCTTAATGGATTTCAATGATATTATCACCATCATTCAATGAAAACAATTCATGACGAAGGTTTATGAACATAACACATTCACATTTAGTTTATATTACAAAGTTGACCAAGCGGATTCGGCAGGGTTCGCTAGTATGTACTAAGATAAAATATTTTGTATGTAAAGTGTATTAATAATTACCGAAAAAGTCTACATTTTTGCATTGATCAAGTCCTCATATTAATTTAATTTAATTTTTTATTTATTTATTTAAGCTTCATGCACAAAGTGGTACACATGGCGGACTTAATGCCTAGATGCATTCTCTCCCAGTCAACCATTAAGCAGAGATAAACACGTAATAGAGGCAATACAGCTATCAGAATAAAACAAGTAAAAAGATATAAATATCAAAATATATTCTTACACAGATAGGTAGATACATACATACATACAATATATACAAATATACCATATACACATAGAATAATGAATTTTAATACAAAATACAAACAAATATACATGTCAGGACAAACAACTAAAACGACACAAAATGACAAACAGCAGCACTAGTACAGACTTGCAACATTTTTGTAGTGTTTGCGGATTTTATTTTTAAAGGCTTTTAGTTAATACTACTCAATCTAATTACTCGCACTTAGTGTACCCAGGAGTGTAAAGGAAGAATATAACAATTCTTTCTCCAAATGTCAACATCACTTTCACGTGACTTTTCATTAATTACGACAATCTAGGGAAGATTTGAGGAGATACCTTTTTTACTCCCCAAAGTGTAAAGGAAATGTAAAATACCTAATAAAGGAAATAATATATATGGCGGCTTTTGCTGACGCTTTTTTGGAGAGTCGCGTGTTCAGCGTTGGACAAAAATAGGCTGATGTAGACTACTACTAGATGTGATAATTTGTAACATAGGCATTAAATAATTTATATCAAAATTATCTGCCTACTAAATTATGAATCATGATACGGTGTTGGTTGCTACACGAGTTTCTATTTGCAAACCACATTAAAGTATCTGCCGATATAAACAAAACAATAACAATGATATTACGCTATGAATATAATATTTAGTGTAACACTGTTACTATTTTACGGGCGCTCAGACCTTCCTATGCTTCTTTACGTTTGAAATAAGCGGTAGTTAGAGTGCTCGACGTGTAGTGGTGATGTTATAGCTAAGGAATGTTTATATTCAACGGAGCGCACCACCCGCGTCGTTCACGTCTCGGCCTCGCTTCCGAATCGGAGATGTGAGTGGAAATCCATACAGAAATTACGACTACAACCGTAATCGAACGAGGTCTTAACCTTACACTTTACTTACATTTCTCTGTATGTTAAAGTTTTCATACGTATTTGCCGTTTTTAGGAAAACGTTCGACCTTCGTGCCATTTACGGGATATGATTGAAATTAGATTATTAAATTTATAATAGAGTCCACTTTGCACCAAAGTAGACTCACGAGCTTTGAGCTCGTTTTTCTCTCTCGGCTGCAACGATATGGCATTAAATATATATGTAATAAAACATCATAGAGCTACTAAATGTTTCCAATGTACATTATCCGTGCAACTGTAATAAGAAAATCTTTATATGCTAACCTCTATTTCAATATGTTAGGAGGAAGGCTGTAAGGAGTGATGATTGCCAGACATCTTTCTTCATTCTTAGAAACATGTTATGAATTAATTTTAAATTTGATCTAAGCTCCACTGATCCCGACGGGTCCTCTGATCACAGAGACCAGCCTTTCTATTCATAACTGCCTGGTCCTATCGTATGAGACGGTGAACTATATTAATGCCCTTTGTATAAAGAAATATAACATTTAATAACTGTTATAACACACACGTGTGTACGTGTAGCGCTTCAGAAAAGTTCTCGTACGTTCTGAAGGGCGTCCGAAATGAGTCGGAAGTTATCGTTAAGAAATTAAAAAAAAGAAAAAATGTCATGCGATTTGGTAGAAGAAAAAAAAACAGGCGAATAGTTGTAGCTTTTAACTTGTCTGTTGAACAATGACAATCTGTCTCGATTCCCCGTGGAGTTGTCTAGACCGCCCGCTCGCAACGTAAGGGAGATATGGCACTTGCTCGACTGTAGACGAGTAGGTACCTTTTCATGTTCGGTTCGTAGGTGGATAACGAACTGAAATACAGCATTTACTTTGTAATTCTCCTTTGTCTTCGAGCTTCCATTATGTCACTTGGTTGCACATGTAGATATGTAGATGGATTAGCAACGTTGGTTCCGTACCGGCATACGAAAATTGCTAACGGGCTTCAACCACTCGCGAGGATTAATTCTATATTTCGTTTTTTGTCTGATAACTTTTATTTCAAGTACATTGCTACAATAAAATGTTATTTAATTACATTTTATCACCGTCTTAACAATTAAGGTGTTAAGTAGCTACTTCAAACTAAATAAATCGAATGCTTATTTCTTTATTTCGCTTCCAATGCATAGCAAAGTAAGGTAGATTGTTCGGTTTATTTTATGTATTTATTCTAATGATTAAGAAAACGGTGACCTACTCCAGGATTTCTCTTGTATCGTGAGTGCATTTTACATACTTATGTACTTTGCACATGCACAACCGCCCAGTCCACGCCAGAATCGAACCCGCGACCGGTAGTGCAGAAGAGAATCGTTCTGCCACTGCTACAACCGAGCTTGCAAATGATCGGTTTATTTTATAGAACTCAGTAGATACATACATTCTCTTTGGACATAAATTTGCAGTTAAGAATAATGCTCGGTAAATACCATTCCTATTGTGCTATAGTTAAGACGATGTGTAGTTTCCATTGGAAACACATTAGCAACAAAGTAAAATTGAACATTTTATCAGGCCAAGAATTAGGCACGCACTACAATCGAGTACCCGCGCTTTTAACATTAGTCTCTGAATTTTCTGAATGCATCCGCCGCTTCCATTAAGCGCCTAAAAGATCCACGTCCGTTCCGTTTCCTCGAAGCAGCAACATTTTATCTTGACGAGTTCAGTGTACGGACGCTGGCGTGTAAACATGCCGCGAGTACTGTAGAGTGCCAGAGGGCCACTCGGCCCGCAACGCCTCTGAATGCCCACGTCCGACCACTTTGCCCCTCTCCCTCCACTGATGTACGGTCCACCGCACACTATACAGCACACAGTTCCACCTTACGCCATGGTGATAAGATCGGATTTCTGTTGCGGTTGACACTTCATGTGCAGTGGACTGTACGCACTCCCGCCGCGATACATTCCGATAACGTCCGACAAATTTATGCCAGCAACCGTCACGCTGTACACTACGTTACGACTTCATGCCATATGTAATAAACAGTTAAATCCAGCCGCAATGTACGAAGCAGCCGTTTCACGTGCCATTCCCGTTGCATGAAAGGTATCTATGGGTAATATTTTCGTAGTTATTTTTAATAAACCGTAACCCCTAATAAATTATTTTAAAATATTTTTATTAATAATATTTCACACTGTCCTATTAATATACATCAATCGAAATGTCGGGAATATAAAAACAAAATTAAACGCGATAAAATCCGTAAATAGTAGTTTCATCTTATTGCATTCTGTTCCGTCGTAATTTATTTCTTTAAAACAGCTTTTATCATAATTTCAAAAGGAAGTGCATAAAATAGGTTAATTACACATAGAGAGCGCGATGTGTTGACACAAGAAATGCAGTTCATATTTACAGTTCATCGAACTGCAGCCTATCTACGGTGAAATTATTTGTACACATTAAATTGACAGCCGACAAACAAAGTTTGCGCAACGCGGGCGTCTATTTTCCAATACGTTATTCAAAAGTCTAAGGAAATTAAGTTAAAGGCAAATAAGGCGCTCTGGGAATTAAAAATGCATCTGCTATCATTTTACCCGTACACGTCGCAAAGGAAGATCGGAGGCTATACAATTTCTTTTTATTTATTTTAGAACTCAACTAGGTCACACGAGGCACTTACAGCTAAATGTATTATACGATCTAATTGCGTACATATTACTAAGTCAAGATAGTCAGAAGAAGACATCTACTAGGAATTCACGACTTTAATACTTATATTTTTAGGATATCCGAATCTTAATGGTCAAAGGATATCTTGTGTTGAGACTTGGGTGTCTATCTGAGTTACCGTCTTTTTTCTCATTAGCAATAGTAGTGCAATCGAAGTTAAATTCGATATCCTCGTAGTTGGAGGAGTCATGCATATTCTTCCGTTTCACAATAGTTTGAAAATATTTAGATTAAATATAGACGAAATTCTTTTATCATTAATCTCCGGAAATGTAGCCGCGAAAAATACAATCCTCCGTCCCCGAAGATTATACGCCGAAAAACGATTCTTTTACATCTTGACTTTCGGCGCTGCTAACTCTTCTTTTTCATCAGTCTATTCAAGCCCAGAATTGAAAACGGAAAAGCGCCAGCTAAAACCGGCAAGTGTTTCTGAAAAGGTTTGCCTATTTTCACGACTTTGGGAGGAGGGTTGGTGAGTGCAGTGACGACACCCATGCACTTGTGATGCTGCATGTAAGTGCCCACAGGTGGGCAAAAGGCTCCTAGTCTAATATCGGAGATAGTTTTGGGGCTAAGAAAGGCCCGTTACGCTGCTAAAGTGTGTGCCCGGGCTCCACAATATGTTTTATTATGTCTCTATCTTGCAGATTTTCTCACGGTGTTTTCCTTCACCGCCGAGCACGTGGTAAATACAGCACTTGAAACTTTCCAAAAAAGTATCTTATGTCCTTCGTAACATCATAAGAAACATATCTGAAAAATCCGAACAAAATCGATCCAGTAGATTTGAAGATTAGCTGGCATCACAAAATACAGTTACATCGTTATATATTACTAGCAGTCCCGGAAGATGTTTTTCTGCGCTTTCCGGTAGGTGGCGCGATAAATTTGGTTTCTTATTTACTTGATAACTCGATCACAGCGCTAGCTATAAGTGCCAGATTCAGTAATTACCTTTTTTGGTACTATTCTAACATATATTGTGAATATGAGTCACGTTAGTCATGAAATTTATGAATTTAGAATTTGTTAATAACTTGACTACAGCACTACCTACCAGTTACATCCATAGCTATTATCGTCTCGACATTACATGTAAAAATATACCCTCAATCTGTCAAATCGTTCTAAGTTACCCGATGACTAACTGACTCACACAAGATTTATATTCACGATGATATATTAATATATAAATTTGTAACTTTCTATTAACTTTAAGTATACAGTAAAACTCAATGCACTCTGCAATTTTTTTTATTGAACAAAAAATTATTTTCTAATTTGGGTGCGTTCGAAAACTATTTGCCATAATAAATCAAAATGTACGAATATTACCTTAAAGCATTCTAGTTGAAGGGATTGCAGTAGAGTTGGGGAAACCAAATGACAATTTTGTTCAAAACGATCATTCATCTTCATGCCATCTTGCATCCAAATTACGTAACTCTGTGAAGCTGCGACAGTGGTTTAAACTGTAAAGTGCAATAGATGGCGCTATTACCTTCAGTATTAATTTCTGAGCTCTTCGGTGTTTGGCATAAGTGTTGCATGCTCCGATAAACACTATCAAATTTCTAACTTAAAATAATATAAAAAAATAAGCCTATGTCCTTCTCAACGTCATAAGAAACATATCTAAAATACTCCGATCAAAAAAGGTCCAGTAAATTTGAACATTAGCCTGCACAAACAAATCAGTTATGTCTTCATATGTGTATAAGAATTATATTCTTCTTCACTGCTAATTGAAACATTAATGTAACATTGCCTGCTATGAATTTTGTTTCCAAACTTCATTATGGTTTAAATTGTGTGACGATTGTAATTATAATAAAACAATAAATATTACATAGCCACACACATAAAAATGAAATGATTAAACTAGTTAGACCCCTGGTTAATATTGTGGCGTGTCGTTGTTTTAGAGAACTGGCCCATAATTTGGGTAAAGCAATTACTCTTGACGCGGGTCGGAAAATTCTCTAAATCCGACGCACTAAAATGTAATTCGCTAAAAGTTAGTAAAACGGTGTAAAACACGTTTCGTGAAACGGATGAGGTCGCGATAAAAGTGGATTTAATCGCGGCCGCCAAGTTTAAGGTTGTTGCAAACGCTGTACGAATAACTATAACTAATATTTTTCACACTGATTTGCTATTTTAAAGTAACTTGCGATTTCTCCGTCTGTTTTTGCTATTAACGATTTGCTACAATTTTATTGGTGTTTGTGGCCACTTTTAAAGCGGAATGCTACGTGACCGAAGCCATCATCCTTGTCAAAGATTATTTACAATATGACGTTTGTCGTCCAGTATTCTTCTGTGAGTATCTATTGTATGAAGACTGGTAAGACAATGAAAGAATACTGTAACTTTGTACTTGCCAGGATAATAAAATCGACTAAAATCTACAAGATTATAATTTATATAGGGTAGATGTCATTCACAATAAAAGTAGGATTTCCAAACGTGAATAAATGAAAACATAAACTTAAAGATGGATCCTGTGACTTTACTTGTAGACAAATTAATATTGGCTTACAAGTACAAGTACTTACATTTTTTAAATGTACTCTGTAAATTATTATAAACGATAAGCTATATTTTTGTCTTATAGGCTGCCTTAATATTGGAATTCCTAAGACCGGACCACATAGCAATATAATGTGTATTGTCCCTTTTCACCTAAATCTGTTCAATAATTCCAAAGTAACAGATTTATTTCCGTTGATATCGACGAAACTAAACGTCTAGAGCAACCAACAAACTTATTTACGTAATGATTAAATATCTAGATTAGATCTATCTGGTATGGTACTAAATCTCCGACTTGTCTAACTCGAATAACGATGGAATTGAAAGTGAATAACTACTAATTCACTTATTTTTTAATTAAACCACAGAAGTTTTAGACGAGCTCACGCGTTTCGCTTACAGGTTGCGGGAGGTTCCCACAATTAGAACATCAGCACACGTTCGTTAATTATTAACTGAATTGTTTAGACGAGTTGACGAACTTCAGCGATCTCTCACTAATTGTTTAATTGATGCCGTGGAGCTTTTACGAACAATTTGTTAGTCGTTTAATGCCCAGGGATGCAGTTCGAAAACTATATACTATCTACACAAGTAAAAATAGAAGCAATTACGTGTCAAGTAATGGCCCATTTATATATTATACTATCTACAGTCCGCCTTTGCTTACTAAATATAGATATTTGAGATAGTGTATTCTTAAGATGAAGATATAGAAAATAATTGGCCCTAAGACAACATATTACTTTAAAACTGTTTCTACTTGATCGGTTACAAGTAAAGAAGTCAAGAATTACATTCATTTTGGTGTTTTAATGCAATTGTTTTGCATTGCTTAATAACGCTAGCGGTTAAGCGTTACAAATTATATTCTATTAAAAAATGCATACTGTATTTTTAGGGATTAACTATTTAAATTTAACAACTAACTATCATTTAAGGTAATTAAACATAAAACGAGTAATATAAAAAATAAAACATATAATTCGACCGTAATCTCAGAAGACGTAAGGCGGAACCGGACGGTTACATAGATAATAATTAAAATGTGTTGTAATTTGTGTTCAATACAAGAGACAATATTAAATATCAATATAATGAAGTTTCTCCAATTGGCAACAATCGCAAGTATAAATTATAACAATTTGGTCATAAGAACGAGGCTTCAGTACAACCGCATCATTTACCTACCGAATTCGTGAAGCTCGTAGGCGGTAGTTCATTAGGTACTTCCGCGTTCGTCAGCCTCCCGCCGACGAGGCACACGCCACCAGCAAGGTCACGCGAACCTCTTTGTTTCTATTTCTATGTAGGCACAATAAAAAAACGCCAGCGGTAATTCATGAGCTAATTGTACATGCGTTAATCCCAAAAATCGTTTTCCATTCCTAGAACCATTTTTTGTTTTGATCGTATAAACCATAATAAAATCTATAACATGATTATATTAATCGTTATTATTAGATTATGTGGCGCGAAAATGCTCATAAAATTATTTAGAACTATAGACAAAGCGGAAGGACCTTTTGATACTGTGCCTGGGACATTTAAAGCCGACGGCTCGGTGGCGTAGTGGGTCGCGGGTTCGATTCCAGCATGGGACTAGTATTTTTAAGGACCACAAATAATAATTCCCGGTGCACTCACTCTTTATAACCCACAGCATAGTAAAACAGAATAGTAGTTCCTACCCCCTGCGAGGCTAAAATACCTACTAAATCTCTTATAGCTATGGGATCATGATTGTTAATAATTTCTTGCAATTTTCTATACCAGAGTCAAGGATCGTAGCGAATTCCTAACCACGACCAGATAATGGTATAACTCTCATAAAAATTTCTTGGATAGATAACTAAAATAAATTAGCACTAAGCATATGAGCACATATTTATCATTATTTAGGTGTCGACATACTTGAAGCTTTGTTGTTCGGTGCGGGGCGGCATCTTAATAACATGAGACTTGACTAAGCGCGAATGCGGCGCGCCCCTGACTAGCGCCTTTCTGGGATGGATAGATATTCCCGTTGTGTGCGTGCTGTGGTTCGTGGATATTAACTGGGACGCACTCATGTTAGCCGCGCTCGGTGCCTATCTATGAATATCCCCATAGGCATAGGTAGTTATTACAGATGTTCTTTTGGTACGACTTATCGTAGCCAAACTGGCTTCTGCAGCCCACATTTCGGTTCTCCAAGAGATAGAACGTAACAGGAGGCTTCAAGATTTTGCCTTTAGTCACTGCATACTTATATAGTACTAAACTAATAAAGTAACAATTTTTATCACTGTTGGTACTCACCATATCGTAATATGGGCCCACTGGACAAGCATTAAGAACACACGCGAATTATGAATTTGTCGTTAAAGATTGCTAGAACTTCAGGCTTCGCCATACACAATTACACTTGCGGCTTTTCCCTTCTGTTCTAAATCTGTAACAAAATATGTTAAGCTTCTAAGAACCTATTCCATGTTCTTCAGTAACGTCTACTCCGTGAATAATATTAATTTGCAGAATACTAATAGGAAGGATTACGCTTAATGAATTTTAAAGCGCATTACTCATAGCCTTATTGTTAATAACATAATACGGGTTAATAAACGTTCATTCAACGAAATAAGACGTGTGGTGGCGAAGTAAGATAATCTGCCACCCTCTCTCATATCGTGGTTGTAGTAAAAGTTGACATAGGGAAATGCCAGATAAGTCTCGTGGTTTACGACCTGCTAGTGGCCTCCTGAAATAATCTCTACAAAAGTGTGACCGGCGACAATCATAGGCTGGCCGGGGAAGGACGTGTCCTTTCAGAACGTCAACGTAAAGTAACAGCAACAAAACGCAACATTGATACCATGTTTGAATGAGTAAAAGAAACTGATGACCCAATTACAGACAACGAAGTCGTCTATCATAGTCCTCAGAGGTGACCTACAACTAGTTTTTTCATGAAGGACATAGATGTTAATGCATAGTCTTATCACTTGTTATGTGATCCATTACCACCAGGTGGAATGTGTGCTCGTTTGACACGCTTATTTTCGTTTAAACAACGTTATATGTATGTATGGACAAACAGCAAACTCTTGCTCTGTCGGCCAAACATACATTCATTGCTTACTTGACATTTACTTGCACAGATTAATGACAGTAACCTACGTACTAATTTAATCTTTGTTCATTGTTGTGTATATTAATAAATAATGATAATAAAAAATTATTTCTGTTTCATAGTTATATCCTCGTATTTACCGTAGTACATAGCGGATTCTTATAATAGGATAAAGAATTTTCTGTGCTGTAAGCACTAGCAACATTTATATATTATAACATTTTTATTCACATTCTTGTTCTACACAAGTAGCTACACACATCAAAAAAGTCTAACCAACATGCATGATATTCCTAATTTACCATTTATTAATTAATTTCTAAGTCTTTACTCACCTCAAAGTGCGTAGGTATGTAAAAATAAAATAAAAGGTAAAAAAAAATTCTATTATGTTTTGTTTTTTTCATAAAATTAAATGAAATTTAGAGACAAAATTGAATTGTTAGATATTCTTTACGTCACGCAGCGACGTCATTTGACGGCAAATGAAATGCAAAGAGCTGTAGGGATGTTGCAAGCGGGAAGTAATCAACCTCAGGTATCTCGGCATTTTGGGATTCATAGAAGTGTTATTTGTCGTCTTTAGCAGCGCTACAATAATACAAGGGAACCCGCTGAACAGCATTCAGGCCGTAAAAGGCGTACAACCACTCGGCAAGACCGGTACATACTACTGACTGGAAGACGCCAGCCGATGTTAACCGCTCGAGAGATCACTTTGAGGCTACAAAATTCAAACGGTGTTGATGTAAGTCCCCAAACTGTGCGAAATCGACTGCATGAGTACGGCCTACGAGCTCGACGCCCAATTAAGTGCCCACCGATACGTCACGGGAATCGCGCTCGTCGAAATGAATGGTGTAGAGAACGCAGAACATGGACCCAGGAACAGTCGCTGTATGGATGAACTTCCTGAATGCATCTGAGCCTTTCAGTATTTCATTTCAGTATATTATTACGAGTATATCATTTTTTTTTTATGAAAAAATAGGCTTGCGTTTGACCTCAATCTTGTCCGATGGAAAGCGAAGATGAGGCCTAGAATGGTACACGCTTGCCTAGATGTCTGTTCACTTTGGCCTTGAAGATATCCAGGTTATAGGCTTCCGGAAAAACTGACCTCGGCAGAGAGTTCCACTCCTTAGCCGTCCGCATAAAGAAAGAAGAGGCAAACCGCTTCGTGTGTAATGGAGGAATATCTACAACATAAGGGTGGAACTGCTCGCTGCGTCTAGTCGTTCGGTGATGGAAAGGGGAAGGGGGTATTAGGTTATGCAAAACCTCCGCACACTCCGAAATGAATCCGATAAAAAACCGAGAGGCAGGCCACTCGTCTACGGTGTTCGAGGCTTTGAAGTTTTGCCTCTACTAGTGAGTCACTGCCTATGATCCTCTTCGCTCGGCGCTCCAACGAGTCCAAAGCATCAAGCTGATGTTTAGCCGAACCATCCTAGAGGTGGGAACAGTATTTCATGCAAGAGTGGACTTGAGCTTTGTATAGATTTAAGAGCTAAAGATAATTATAATAGGAGCTTTAAGATAATTATAATAGGGAATTGCTCTTTGTAGTAAAATATATAATGTGCTTTTGTAAAATGAATACTACCAAATAAGAATAAATAGAGCCTTTAAAATATGATGGAAAGGTTATTATTTTGATATAACCCATGAAATAGGAAATATCTTGTCATTTTAAAAGGGAAAATAATTTGCTTTGTATGCTAAAAGTTTGGAGGTAGTGAGTGTGTAGTGTAGTTTGTTGATATGTGAGTGAATGTGTGTAATTAGTGAGAGCTAATAAATAAAATAAAACAGGTAACACCCTAAAGAAAATTTCATTTGAATGATAAGCAAAAGTAAAATAATAAAAGTATACTGATATAAAGTAGTAGTAAAAGTAGAAGATATGGATTAAAATCTACTTCAGATGAAATACGCAAGAGTGGTTGATTGTCATCTTAGTGTCATCATCAATTTGTATACATGTATATAACTACGATAGCATAAGATGTCCAACTATAGAAGTAGTAAATTTTTTAGCCATACAGAAGAGTTTTTGATAAATAAATAGCTGTACAAGGTCGTTCGACATTCAGATAATTTGTGTTATTTATTATGTATACCTTATGGGTTCGTTTAAAGAATTTAATAGCACTTAATATTTGATTCATCTTAAGAGTACTATTTAAATCAATAATAAATTGCTGTTTTAGAACTTCCTCCCATTCTATAAATACCTAATATTCCTACAATCATAGGGTTGGTCAATGTGTATACTTTAGAAAGTTCACACTTTGTTTCAATATTGTTGGGTAAATTTCCAAACACGAAGATTTAATTTTCTTCTCCATTATTTAACTTTTTTTCTTCGGGTATCTTTAATATTTTTTATCTGTTGCTTTTTCTTTTTGTATGTTCTTATTTTTTTCTAATATATTGTACATATCTGACATAATTTTTTGCAAGCCTCCATTTCATTGTTTTGTTTTAAGATTTCTGTAAATCGCTGGTTCTTGAATTTATACATAAATGAAACTATTATTTACGGATTTTATCGCGTTTAATTTTTTCCCCGTGACCAACGCCAGGAATATAAAATCAAAATTAAGTGCCATAAAATCCGTAAATAATAGATTCATTTCAAATGTGAAGTGTTCGCGTAAATTTCTAGAAATCATTATTCAAGGTTAAAAAAATCCTCTTATTCCGTACTTTATGTATTAGAATCATTCATATCACAAAATCTATGGTTCTGTTTATAGTTAGAACGTAATGTTATACCAGGTTGATCAATAAGTCTTTGAAAACGCAATTAAACTTCAGGAAGCATTTCTAAATTGTATTGTTTTTCAGAATAACTTTTTCAATGTTAATTTCCTTGGAAAAAAAGCTTGTTTCTGTGCACCTAAAAAGGCCTCTTCAGCACACATAACCTCATCACCTCCGTCAAAATTTATACCACGCAAGTGCCTTTTCAAATTGGTAATAAGGTGGAATCAGTAGAAGCTAGGTCCGGAGAATATGGCAGGTGCAGCTTCATATGAAAGCCAACCTTTCGGATGGCAGCTCCTGCAACATCAGATCGATGTGCATTGTCAAAAAGCACTTCGGCACCAACTTTCCTCGTTGTTTATTTTTTATTTCTTCGCGTAGTTATTGTACGTCCTTTAGTTAAATAATCGATTGTGTGATCGTGTGTCAGAGTTCATTTGGTAAACGACATGATTGCACTACCATGATTTAAATTGTTTAATGTAATTCGCACCGTATTCAGCCGTTGCAGAATGTTTAACAAAAGAACGAAAAATGGTTGATTACTCAAAAAATTGTATTGTAGACTGTATTTTACAATTAATATCACTTTTATATAATTCTACCATTTTTAAATAAATTTGATTTTAAAACATGAATATTTCTGGATATTTCGTGATGTCTTATTCCTAAAAGAAGTCCTGAATAACTCATCAACCCCCGATACAACGGCTTAAGCTAAGCCTAAGGTTTTATCTGTACGTAGATATTATGAACTTACGTTATCACTTACTACGAGGCCCGATGGCCTAGTTGGTCCTTGCCTTCAAAGCCGAAGGTCGAATGCTTTTGAATCTCGTTAGGGCCAACATTTGTATGATGAATATTTATTTATTTATTTATGCTTTATTGTCTAGACCAAAAGGATTACAAAAGGCGGACTTAATGCCTTTTGGCATTCTCTAACAGTCAACCCAGGGCGTGAAGAAATGTGGTGATAGGTGCATCAAGTTAAAAATAATATAAAGATGAAAGGCTAATTGAGGAATATACTACATAATTAAAACATATATAAATGTATAGGCATACATATATACACATCCACATAGATACACAAATACATACTATAATATATACAGAAATAACAACACAGATATATACATACATACAAACACATTAATACATACATATATAATAGATCACAATAAATACTAACAAGTATCAGATTTTTTTTAAAAGTGTTCGCGTACCAATCTTTTGAAAGAAATTTTATATGGGGCTTTTGTAATGTCTTCGGGCAAGGAGTTCCAGAGAAGTGTAGCCTGAATGGTGAAGGAACCACCAACAAAATGGGTAAAATGTTGCGGGATACTTATCATATGATTAGCAGAGGAACGAAGGACCCTATCATGGGTAGAAGAGAGATACTGAAATTTATTCTTAAGGTAAGAAGGGGTAGAACGATGTACAGCCCCAAGTTTTTCACCGAACTAGAAAACGTTATCATAGTATCATTATAATAGACGGAAGGTAAACTTACGAAATTAATTTTAGCTAACATTCTTGAGCAGCCTATAAGTATTGCTTGGCATTTCGTAGGATTTACGGAGACACCGAAGCGTGTAGACCAGTCGTAAACAAATTTTAAATTGTTGTTTAATTTACAGATCGCATTAGCAATATTGTCAACGTCAGTTTGGATATAAATTTGAAGGTCGTCTGGATACATATGGTACGAACAGTCAATACTTGAGCAAATAGAGTTTATAAAAACAGAAAAAATCAGGGGAGTAAGTATACCGCCTTGCGGCACGCCAGAATCAAGCACAGCCCAGTTAGAGGTCTTTTGACCAACACGGACAGCTTGCTGTCGCCCGCGAAGATATGATGAAAGCCACTCCACTACAGAGGGAGCAAATCTAAAATGGGAAAGTATAGCAAGAAGGATTTCGTGGTCGACTGTGCTAAAAGCATGAGAAAAGTCTACAAGCACCATCACTGTAACTTTCTTATTTTCCATTCCTTCTCTTATATCGTCGGTAATTTTAAGTAAGGCAGTAGTAGTGCTGTGACCTGGACGAAACCCGGACTGAAATTGACTCAGTAGGTTATGACTGTATATGAACTGAGAGAGTTGCTTATGTACACAGGCTTCCAAAACTTTTGACAGGAAAGGCAGAATCGATATGGGGCGGAAATGATTAGGTTGTAAAGGGTTAGGTACTTTAGGTAGGGGTCTTACAAAAGCCTTTTTCCACAGAGTTGGATATTGTCCGGACTCAAGAGAAAAGTTGATGATGTGAGTGACTGCAGGTAGAAGGTACTCTAATATATTGACTATCATAACCCTGCTAATATCATCGCACCCAACAGCTTGAGATTTTATAGTCAGTATAGAATTTCTAACCGCCTCCTGGTTTACAGGCGAAAAATTAAAGACTGGTATTTGAGGAGACTGTAATGAAGCTATGTAAGCTATTGTCTGCGATCGAATTGAATTGTCCAGACCAGAGGCAGATGCAAAATGAAGATTGATATCATCTAAAGGGAGAGAAGGATTACAATCTTTGTTTGGTGTTTTACCAACACCAATAGACTTTAAGAATTTCCAAACATCGGATGGCGAAGAATTACTGATATTGTTGTGAATGTATCGGCGTTTAGCAGTTCGTACCATCTGATTGCACCGGTTCCTAGCCTTTTTAAAAGATATCCAATTCTCCTCAGTGCGTGTTCTCTTATATCGCAAGAAAGCCCGATTACGCCGGCCCACTGCCTTCCGCACATCATCTGTCATCCAAGGAGCTGGCGGACGTTTCAGCCTAACCCTATGAACAGGGGCGTGAACTTCATATAGACACAAGATTGTCTCATTGAGAATAGCAACTTTATCATCGACCGTGTATACAGTTGCCAAAGAATTCAAATTGAAATTAGAGGCATCTCTCTTTAATTTTTCCATGTCAATTCTACTAAGGTTGCGTAAATACAGTACCGCAGGGCTACAATTTGGCGGTTCGATTTTGTATGAAGTATAAATGAGGTCATGACGAGAGAAACCGGAAGCGGGAAGCTGACCATGTGTTATTACATGGTCGGAAGAATCGGTAATGATGAGATCAATCCAGGAGTCATCAGTGTCAAAATTGTGGTGAGTTGCCTCTAAAGGAAGAATGGTAAGATTGACTGACTCAATGATTGTACGAAGTTTATGAGAGCGGTTAGAATTTTTTAATAAATCGGTGTTAAAATCCCCCATGATTATACTACGTGTATACTCACAACAAATGTTTTCAAGAGCCACCTCCAAATTAGGGAAATAATTAGCAGAAGGAGGACAATACACAACTCCTAGAATCATCCTTATACCCTTGACATTAAGTTCTAAGAACAAAAATTCAACTGAAGCAGAGTAGGTTGAAGGAGATGTTAACACTACTTTGTGCGCTATTGACTTGTGTAGATATATAGCGACCCCACCTCTTCTTTTATCTATTCGGTCGTTCCTGATTAGTACAAAATCTGGTAGGGGATACAATCCCGAAAATAACGATGGTTTAAGCCAGGTCTCGGAGACTAGAATTGCATGTATACAGGTAGAAGAGAAAGTTGCTTCGAGCTCCGAGAAGTGACTTGGTATGCTTTGCCCGTTAATATGACAAACATTTAACAGTTTATCACAGAAAGAAAATATTTTGTTCAACTGATTGTTAAGATAAGGTACGCTATCGTTCATCTGATCATCACAGGATATAAAGGAAACGTCAGAATCAATGGAATGGAATGATTCAGTATCTGACATTATAATAAATCTAAATAATAGTATATATATATAATATAATAAACAAAATTAAATTAAATATTACTAAAGACCAAAAATTAAATTAAAGACGGAAAAAAAAAACTCACATTAAAACACGCCATCCCTCCAGTTGACTGTTTACATTGCGATAATTCACAAAGAACAACAAATATAAAAATAAATTGTAAAAAGAAAAGAAAAAAAAATATGTAAAATGCAAATATGGTATGATTGGCATGTTTGAATACTTTTTGAGAAGAGAATACAATCTTACAAAGTAAACAAAATTGGAAAAAAAACATAACAATAAAAATTTGCTTCTAATGGTACAAACACTACCAAATTTCAACTCCCGTTACTCATTGTAGTTCATTATCTGCGACATTACATTGTATATATAAGTCGCAGTTTACAATGTAAATCATTTTCATTTGACCTATGCCCACAGAACAATAATACTCTAAAGAGCCTATGACCTAGGGGTAATAGTTTTCATTAACTATGTCCAAACAATATTGTCATTTTGTATTTTGGAAGCATTTAACCAGTAAACACTATGCTGATAGATAAGTGTAACAAAATATATCCTGTCACTATAACTAAATTACTAAAATAAATGACTCATTGCCATTAAGCATATAAAAATCCTAGGGAATGTAAGTGTATAACATGTAATCAGAAATATAACAATGTGAATAACACGAGGATTAATAACACAAACACTACAATCATTTCACCTTAGAGTAAAGGAACTATTTCTTGACAGCAAATCGACGTGTTCTTTTGGTGTCATCACTCCGAGGCAAGGGAGGAGCTTGTTTAATTCGAATGGTCGTCTCCAGCTGTCGAATGGCACCAGAAGGACTAGGGTGTACCTGAACATTCGACACGTTATCCTTTTGAACATCTACTCGCCTATTGACATTTCCAGGCCTCACTGACGAGCATGCATTGGGAAATTTTGTAATTAAGACTTCTAGTTCCTCTTCTGTGATGATTTTTGATCGCCCACCTGGATGTTTTATGTAGATAGCCCCATCAAGTGTCCATACATTTTTCATCCCGAAATGCTTAAGAGCATTTCTATGGATCGATTGCCGCGATTTAGTCAGGAACTCACACACTGAAAAAGCAGACCCCTTCAATTTTGCTTTTGAGTTCCACACTTGAGACTTGGTGGCATGACCATGGAAAGACACTAGGATGGGTCTGGAACGAGCACCGGACTGGATACCGAGTCTGTGACACTGCTTGAAACAAGTCCCAGTTATATGGTTAAGACCCATATTTTTGTTTAATAACTGCAGAATCTCATGTTGTAAATTTATCTCAGGGCTTTCTGAGATACCTTGAAAAAGGAGACACTTCCGTCGGTGATGCATATTAATCGCATCAATACTTTTGGAGCACTCATTAATCTGCTGGCGTAAAAGGTTGAGCATCGACCCAACAACTTCCTTGAATGAATAAAATTCTTCGCGAAGCTGTACAAGAGTTGGGTTCGTGGGTGTAGTTGCTGCCGTCAATCTCTTTTCAAACTCAGCCATCTTTTGGTTCAAGTTTCTTTCCTTACTATAAAACTTATTTACATAAGCAAATTAATAAAACTTTAATTTGTAAATATAAACTGCACAGTTTACCGGATATTAAAATGATATATCGAAAAAATTATTCAGTTGAATAAATAGAATAGTCAAAAATACTTAGTTATTGTAGGTAAAAGCCAACCTTTAATTAAAAATAATCAAGATTTGTGTGTGTTTTAAATCATCTCAAAGAAAGTCGAAGGTACATTTTGTTGTAAAAGTACAATGAAGTAGCGGCCTTTAACTGTCCCACAGCTGGGCAAAAGCCTGCTCTAATTTTTTAGAGAGATTTTGAGTCTGTAAAAGTCTGCTACGCTGCTCCATCCAATACATGTACTCGAAAAAGTTTTTTATTATTTCTCAGACACGCAGGTTTTTTCATGCTCAGCTGTGAAGGTGTTTTCCTCCATCGTGTTAAATTCACCACTAAAAACTGCAATTAATCCGGAAACACTGGTAGTCTCAGCCATGTACACGATCAACATTTTATTTTAAAATTTGAACCCAGGTCACTCGCATTCTTTAAAATTAATCCACCAATTTTATCTAAGTCACAGGCTTGTATATAATATAATGTAATCATGCATTAAAAAAAACCTAATTAAGATATTACGTAACGTAGTCAAGCTTTAAATTGCCTGTTATCGTGAACAGTTGCGTGACTTAAAAAACTTTCAAGTAAACGTTTGGCCATGAGCACACTAGTTAAGCTATATGCTGCTTTATCAAAACGGCTAAACCGTTTATAGTGAAGTACCTTCTTAATAAAAGCGTAATATCAGACAATATATTCGTAACTAGTAGAACTCAGACATCAAAAGTTCTGTACGCTGTATCGAAACTTCGCAAGACACGCAGAATAAATATAAAGTTGACGTCTCGTGAATTCGAAATCTACACCAAAAGTTACGCGGCTTGAATGTTACAACAAATACTTCGTTGAACGTGATATTTTTTGCAGGATTAACGTAATCGCATCCTTTGGGGAACTGTTACGAAATTAATCCAGCTGGATTTTTTCTGGCGTGATGTTTAATAAATGGAAGTTTAATTTTTCAACGTGGCGACTGTCATGCCTTCATTAGTGGCTTCGTTGTTTATTCGTTCTTCTGTAAAATAAGCGAGTATTTTGTTGCAGCACTGGCGTTTTCATCAGGGGTAAAAAGTAGCGTTTAGAAAAGAGCTCGGGCGTTTGAGGCAAACAATAGTCCTATTACAACGCAGTTTGCAAGTATTCGCATTTATAGCGCTGCTGTTTTAGTTTAAAATGGAACGTAATACAAGTTCAATTATTTGTTATACCACGTGCGAATAAGCGACTACCAAGTTCGATTAAATGCGTCGATCGGAGCAAGGCCGTTTTACGCTCGTTCTGTAAAAAGGACATACTCAAAGTAAAATGAATATGGATTAAATCAAAGAGAAATGCTTGGTAGTTGCACCGTAAAAAATGACATTATTCACCTCAGTCCCGCAGTCTTTCACCTCAGTCCCGCAGTCTTTCTTAGAAGTGAAAATCTTGTCACACATCATACTATAGGATTTTGTCATGCCATGTGACAACCTATTCTGTGGATGACACGAGTGAGTACTTGATGTATAAATCATCAATCTAATTTTTGAACAAGAGAACGAAACTTTGTCCACTAGCAAATAACATGTAAAATTCATACATATAGGTCTACATATAATTTTCACGTGTACGCTATTTATTTCTATCCATCAAGTATAATCTATACAGAGGTAATGGAATCGAGTTTGTTTACGACTGTCTCGGTAAACTTGTTTATCTTGCATAAGATAGGGAAACGCCGTTACATACTAACTGCCTTATTATTGTTGTGATTAGTCAAGCTGCGTACAATCTGAATGCCAACAGCCATTCGTTAGTGTATGTGCTGCTTGTATGATCGTGTGGAAAATGAAATGGTGTACAAACTCGTAAGTAACGTAAACCACGATTATACTGAGTTAACCGTATAAAGCACCCCTCGTACGATGAACTAGCAGTTATATTTAACTACAACAACATGTGTGCGACGGAAACACGACAACGTGCTCCCTAAGTTTCCAGCCATAGGTTGTTTCTGTCCCGTAAATTTTTACTTTTACAACGAATTAACACCGCAAGAGTAAAATGTGACTAATTATTTTTTCTTTACCGATTTCATCATTTTATTATCAGTTACGTTAACATACGAGTCCTAAGTTGGAAGGACTTCCCGTTAATGCCTCGGCTTAGCAGACCAATTGACTTTCATCTTAACATTCTTCCTAAGATGATGCACTTAATTTGAAATTATTATTCCGTCTGCTATTCGAAGGTCCATGACATTTCCATGAAAAGTGCAAGTGTTTGCACTCTCTTAGTCAACATGTAGTCGAGAGTAGTAGATAGGACCATCGCAGTGGCAGATACTTTACCGGGAAGCAGCCAGGCCCGGGCATTACTTTATTTCGCTTTTAAAGACACTGAACCTCGTTAAATTACTGGACATGAACATCTAATAACCACAGCAACTGTTATAGATAAACGTGACATTTACCATCAGGTTACAGGACATTAAGGGACGAGAACCTTCTCGTCCTTAATCCCTTAAAAAAACTTTTACGACGACCACGGGCCCAGATCGAGTATTGAATGCTCTTACTGCGATATCATATGGATGCATATTTCAAGATATTACTTGGAAGTTTTATTCACACCATAGAAGCTGCAGGTGCGTTGCCGATCCTAAAGGATACTTGGAAAGGTGGGAGGGGAGCGGCTCGGAATGGGCCTCTTGTTACCTTAGTCACGGAACGAAACGCAGAAGTAAAGATGCCTCTAATTCACGCCTGTATTTTGCGAGGCCGTGGTACTACTTCGATCGAGCCGGCCTATTCAGCAACAGCAAAAGTCGCCGCTTGGCTTTACCACGTAAAAAATATGTACTTTACTGCAAAAATTTTTATTTGGGAAAATTTAATATTATAAAAGGACATATATTATTATGGTAATAAAATGACTACAGTAAAAAAAATGCCACTAATGTGCATTAATCCATGAATAAAGTATCAGAAGATACTGGATAGCCTCAGATATCACAACGGCAGCAATATACAAGCAAGCAATACCTAGTTCACGATTATTCAAAAGTTCCTTCCGTTCTTTATATAAAACATTAGCAAACCGTTGAACAGGGAACAAGGTAAGCTTACAGAATAATACACAGCCTACCTGGAGATTCACAATGGCGTTCAATGAACCCGCGACGCCCACCCATGTCATTATGACGCTTGGCGAACACTTCACTATTGTTACTTCCTGAGCCTCGCGTCGAGCTGCCAATGCATACTCGCCGGCGACACAATGCCACCTCTGCCGGTTATTGACAACCCTGCTTTTTCATTCAAACAACTCTTTACACTTTACGTAATGCCTGTGCTATAGATCTCCATAGCATTTACAAGTTGAATTTTTCAGAACAATTGCACCGACAATTTCTCGTAGAGTTACTAACTTCCGCGCCCTTTGAACAAAGGATACAACAGTGAGTACTCTAGAAATTCATTTTGTATGGACTATCTGTAGTTTAAAGTTAAGAATTGTACGCAATCAAGTTGTACTTTATTAGTTCGAACTTAAGTTTCTTTAAATAAAACTGAAAGTTTCAATTCACGTGTAACAAACGTTGAGTTAGGGTGTAATTAATAATTGGAAAATCCCCGCAATTTGCAAGTTCCAAAGGAAAATTTAACAAAAGGATTGAAACGCCGGATTAAGCATTCAAGAGTATTTATTTATTAATTCAAAAGCCTTCACCGTATAGCTTTTGAATCAGTTAAGATACGAATTTCAACGTAAATATTATGTGTACGTCTATTATTTAATTTATGTTTATTATTATATAGTAATTGGAATTTTACTATACCTTACTAGTAAGATAATGGTACCCGTAATACTCGTATTACTTCAAAATTAAGAGAATCACTTAATATCACTTTAATTTCCTACCATTTACTTTCTTGTTTTAATCTATCTCTTTGTTAAGTTTATGCTACGTGCTACGAAACTATTCATATTAAATCACAAAATAATTGTTCCATGGTGGGTGAAATCCTTTTCAAGCTCAATAAAATGTGCATCGTCAAAATAATATTCTATTCCACTTATGCGATACAAAGATAAACGTTGGGTACAAAATAACAAATATGGAAAACTTTGTTTAAAAACATGAACAGCATCCGTATTTCGCATTGCTCAATTCGTTTGAGCGTTTCCACGTAGCTGTCGGAATTAGTCCGATCTGACCATGAGTGCAGTAGAAGGCGTCTAATGGCAAATATACTTAACATCTTTACATAATATGGCGATTGGCATTTTATACTGTATACGAATTTTGGTCAAGAGAGAGCTCCATTGGTCAAAGAATATTGATTGTTGACAGTGTGAAATATTTTTAATACTTTGCCAACCCTACCAAGGCTTTCGTGCGTGAGCTTATCTTGTTGGAGTTGGATTGCATAACATGATGTGTCAAAATTAAAACTCAGCGCAACTTTTGTGGAAGTTCACGAATTGCGGGTAGAATTAAGGCTTTCTACCCGCAATTCGTGAACTTCGTGAGGTTCTACTTTTCGATATAAAAGCTAGACTTCGTTCACCAAAAATAATGATATTTCATTCATTAGTTTCATATTACGATGTAAAGGATACGATGAAAATCCATCCATGTGTGCTTACACGAATACGTATCGGAAAAGCTATTGGAAACGAGCATATAATCTTTTAATGTGCACATTCTGATACCGATTTCTAGAAGTTTTAAAAGGATTTGATATTTTAAAGTTCACTTGATCCTTTACCATTAAGATTAAAGCAGTAGAGATAATACTTTTATTTTATTAAAGAAATAAAAAGTAATCCTATAAATTTTCATGAATTTTAAAAGCAAAATAAATAAACAAGATAATTTTAAATAAGAGAATACTATCAATGTATAATTTATTATAACCGGCTGTGTAACTGACTCCTCATCGCTCATTCAGAAATATTTAAGAAGGAAGTAAAAGTTTTAAGATTTATTTCTATCTTGACAGGGACTGCTTCAAAAAAAGTTTTTGGAAATATTTGAAAGGGGCGATATACTTTATGTAAATTAGTTAACATTTTCTCAAATATTGCAAAGACCCGGCGAGTATGATACCGTTTTTATACATAATAATAGTTATTCCAGATAGAATATTCTGCAACTTGTTTCTTCATCAACTATGTACCTACACCTATTTGTAAACCATGCATGACTATCACTAAAATACAAACTCTGCGCGATAACCTTCAAAGTTGAGCACGCAAAGTTATTAAAAGTGAAGACGGGGACATGCTATAAGCGTTTCTAGCGTGGCTACGTAGTCAACTAGCTTAGACCGAGCAGGGCTATCGATTCGAACGCCGATATAACTACGTTATAAGTGCCTCGCATTTCATACTGCACCAAAGCGCGCTAAGCACCGTCACCCCTACGAACTATGTACGACAACTTTGCTCCGATAGTTGAGTTGCGGCGATCGCGCGTATTTCACACCTACATTTATCGAATGCGACATCGAAGCCATTCAATAAATAAATATACACGTATTTTTGGATTTGTTGTTATCATGAGATTTTTGTAACTTGTAATTTGTTGCATTAAATAAATAAACCCACGAATTTTGAGTAGGGTTCGCGTGTTGTAGCCGACGCAGCCGAGGATATTGATCGCAGTGCGCGCGCACTCTCCGCCGAAGTGTACACAGATGGCTGTTGAAGCGTTTCGGTGGCACGCCGCAAGAACTGAAGTGAACACTTAGTGTCATCAAAGTGTCATCGACAGCCGAGGTCTTGTGTTAATAACGAGGCTCTTGATTATCTGCCGGAACATGGAGACGAATTCCTAACACCTCACCTAGGAATGTCAACGTTCGTTTTTTTAATATTGAGGTGTACCTAAGCGTTGAGCTTAAACCGTTGAACGAGGAGTAGCTAGAGTAGTAGAGACCCCGCCTCTCTTATCTTCGTCCTCCCGTGTGATTAATCACGGGCTCTGAATCTTTATGCCCTCGCCGCACGGACTGCGCCGGCCGCCGACTGATGGACTCCCTCGCAACTAGACATTCGTCTTGTGATTCGCTTAATTTGTTTCTGTGTTGCTACTGCATGTCTCTATTATGCGAACATTTGCTGCTACTCTGCTTACCAAAAACATTTTCTTTACAAAAGTTTCTATTACATTTTATAAACATCATCTTAAATACCTCTGTGAATAATGTTATATGGCAATTTGTGTTTTGTTTGAATGTAATCGTCATAAATTCATAGGTAGTTACCACAAACAATATTTTGTCAAAGTAGTCCTATTACCGATTTCACTATTTGTTTTGGATATAATATATAGGTAGAATAAATCTCGTTTAATACGGAATTATTTATTGATATTGTTTGTATTTATTTATTACCGGGATCTAGGCAGCAACTTGGTAATGTTTCATTTTATCTTGACAAATCACGTTTCTCCGCCGAGTAAATTTTTCGTTCGAAAATTTGTTGAATAAATCTTTCTAAGACCAGAGATGTTTAAACGTATTAAACTGAATAACGTGTTTCTAAGCAGGTATTTATTATAATATATTTTACAGAAAAATACAACTTAAAGTTACGTAGCTATATATATATTACATTGCGAAGGTGTACTTTTCGATTTACCTGTAACTAAATAAAACTGTAACTGTTTTAAAATATTATAATTTTCTGTCTACCTTCACAACAGACAGAAAAATACCACTTTAATGGGGATAATAATATGCATTACGGAGATATTAAACAAAGCCTTAAAAAAGGTTTGCCATGTGTTATTTAACACAATTTAATTATAATGTATGTTTGTTATGTTACATTTTAACCACGTGAAGAAACGTTCAACGTTTTTTTATATTCCTATGGCAAATAAAACCGCAAACCCATTTAATTATTACACATGTTTACCACTAAAAGCCAGCCTTGAGTTTTTTTTTATATTTCAACGTAATATTCGCTAAAAGAATATAGAATAAAGAGACGGGCAGTCAAGCGTGAATCATACTACCGCCGTATAAGTGCTGTATCACTATAATGTCGTTATATTTACTATCATACACCTAAATATATGGTATACTGTAGTTCTTTGTAGTGGAGGAGTGGAAAAAGTTCAAAATGGTCTATTTTACCAAGCTTAACGTATATAGCTATTTTGAACCATTATGGAATATATTTGTTCGTCAGTCCGTCAAAGAAAAGCTTTAAGGCTAAAATACTTCTTCACCATTCCACTGCTGGATATAAGCCTTTCTCTGAATGTTTGCAAAAGTAAAAGCAAGCAATCCATGCATGGACGATATTGCCATTCCTTCTCTGCCTAGGAGACGTTTGGGTCGGTACCACTCTCTTACTTATTTCTATCGGCAATGCGTTGCAACCAATGTTGTCTACGGATTTGAAGGTTATCGAGAGCCTGTATAGTTACAGTCTGAGAGGTATTCTATCTTAGTCGTCAGAGGTGAGAACGCATCCGTAACCTTCGATGGAAGTTGTTTGCTAGTGTCTTGCAAGTTGGCTGCAGTAGCAACTTACTATCGGGTGGACTGTTAGCACCCAATTTGTTTGTCATCCCAATCCAATAAAGGAATTGGGAAGCTTAAGTGAGTGCAGTAGCGGTACTCTCCACTACTTAAATACTTGTAGAAAAATCTACTCTACAGTACTATTCTTCTAAAGTTATGGCGGCGGCATAAGAAAATATTTCCCGTAGATGTAGTAAGAAACAACTAAGGAAAAAAACCCTTGAATAACTCATTGCGTCCGATAGTTGACGAATTAAACATCTCAAAAAATTCTAGACTAAAAATAAATAGCGTCAAACGTATGAGGGGTCTGGTACTGCCATCGCCAACCGGCATGCCAAAGGAGAAGATTATGGCAAATTCCTTAATAGACTAGACAAACTGAAAAAACAAAGGTGCTAAGTTATTGCATTTTATTAAATTCTTGATTTTTATGGTATGGTTGACCTAAATTTTTTGTGATACAAATTTTCACTTGATACGATAAGCTAGAGAAAAAACGCCTTAAACGACCATCTAACAAAATATTTCTAGAAGGTCTCAAGAACAAGCTTACGTTCCTGACAAGATACACATAATTTGTTTGAATATACAGTGGTGGTCGTATAATTAGAAACACTACCAACGGTCCTTGACATTATGTAAGATACTTCACCACAATCGTTTTTATTTTGAAATTAAACAATAAATAGGACTACAATATGTTCAACGATTTTTCATTTATTAGACAAACAATATAAATCCCATTACATAAGTGCAGTTTCAATATTACATTACGGACAAACATTTAAATCAGTTTTAAGGTATGAACAATAATGGTCAACTAATTAGAAACAACAACAAAAAAGTATAAAAAACAATATTTTTGTAAGTATTAGTAATTAGTATTGTTATTTACAAAATAGCTACTATCCACAGCCTACCAATAGTAATAATTAATATTTAGTGGCGTATCCCTTATTTTCAATAACAGCACTGCAACGACGTGGCATTGATTCAATCAATTTCATACATTTTTCTAGGGGGATTGAATTCCATGCTTCAACAAATGCTTTATATAGTTCGTTTTGACTGGTGTTACGTTTGTTTGAGACTTTCTTTTTAACAATATACCAGACATTTTCTATCGGGTTTAAATCCGGACTATTTGCTGGCCAGCCTAAAACGGATATACGCTGTTCGCTAAGGAAACATTTGACGCTAGTGGCCGTGTGTTTAGGGTCATTGTCATGCTGAAAGATCCAGGTTACAGGCAAATGATCGTCCGAGTAGGGAATCATTGTGCTCTAAGATATTTTTTTATTGCCATTGATCCATTGTACCTTCAACCTTCCGAACGGGTCCAACTCCACATCCGGAAAAACACCCCCAAACTTTAATGTTACCGCCACCATGCTTGACTTTACTCCTTGTGTATTTATAATTAAAAGCATTGTTTACAGGACGTCTAACATAGCGCTTTCTATCGGAATTTACCATATTTATTTTTGTTTCATCTGAAAATAACACTTTCCTCCATTCTTGTACCGTCCAATTAACATATTTTTTAGCGAATACTAATCGCTTCTCTCGATGTTGCTTGGTAAGAAGCGGTACCTTTCGAGAGATTCTTCCAAACAATTTAGCTTCCACTAATCTTCGGCGTATCAGTCTTAACGAGATGTTTCTCGGGTCATCAGGCGAAAAAACTTCATTTTTAATCTGGTTGGAGCCTTTACTTGGGTCTTTTTAGCAACACGAACGGTTAGCGTTTTTTCTCTGGGAGAGGTTTTTCTTGGCCGAGCCTTTCTAAGAACATTTTCAACAGTTCCATGTGTTTTATAATGATCAATTGCATTAAAAACTTTCTTAACAGAACAATTTAAATGCTCAGCTATTCTTCTGTATGCCCACTTATAATCTATATGTAAATTAACAATAATTTGCCTAGTTGACGCGTCACAACTTTTATTTTTGCCCATTTTGAACAAAACATATTTCAGATTAAATTTTGAATTGCCGCCAAAATAATAGAAAAATCCAAGAAAGAAATGTTATTCTTCAATTTCAAATCAGAACGAGCTATGGATGCTTTTTTAAAATGTTTCTAATTAGGCGTCCAAGCGCCTTGTAACAGAAAATAAACTCCTACATGTGTAAGATTCATTTCGTAATTAAAAGTAAGATATGTTTTATATTTTATGCAATTAATGAGTTTTTTATTTGAGTGTCTATATTATTTCATGATTAGTAATTATTGAATGTGTATATTTTTTACGAACATTTTTACGTTGAAGTTATACTTTCTTTATTAATAAGAAGTGTTTCTAATTATATGACCACCACTGTATGTGACAAAAAAGTATAAGTTAGTAAAAACGATTGCGTCTTAAAAACATTATTATTTTTAATATAATGTTAATCGAAATATAAATTCCCAGAAAAAAATTCTCTTCGTCGATTTCATTTCTTATTAATCCTAATGACATAGTCGCGTTAATTGAATCCGGTATTTAATTAAACATTCTTTAATTTAAGCCAGAGATCAAACCTCTCACCCTTTAAAGGTTCAATTTGCCGAAATATCTTCATGAATTCTGCTTTTCCCCAAGACCCTCAAATAAACTGCAATACCTACAAACCGACCTCGTAGATTCGAAATTAAAGACAATTAAAGTAACCCTTTCATTCTTTTCTTTTATTATCCTGAACTGTTTACCATAATGGTTTATTTAATTATCTTCGTAAAACAAATCATATACTGTTTAAGCATCCCTGTAACATTTGTATATTAAGACTTCATATACGATCTCTTTGAAGGTTATGATTAACGTAATCAAATTTTCATATTACAAGCTTTGGTTTATTTAAAAGTGAAATAGCTTTCATGTAAATTTCAAACATGCGTATTTTTACTAATTCTCGTTATTTTCGAGCTCACGAAAACACTGAAGATTTCATGTCTCCATTTTTATTTATTTTGCTCTAGACTGAAAAAGTCTTATCTTTTCATTTTGGAATAAACTTACTTACCTATGTACTTAATTAAGGCCATGAATTTAAAGACGAAACGCAATTTTAATTTAAATTAGATTCTAATCTCTAGTTAATTTTGATTTCATAAGTAATGATTCAATATATAACAAATATTAGTACATCTTTAAGTCTTTCAAAAGGTTTAATTAATTAAATGATGTAAAGAGATATGCTATCCAAATGACTGATGACTTTTTCTACCCTTTCTAATTCATAATAATTTAAAACCAAATATTAGTACAGTAATTTTTACTGAATGTAATTTTTAATTTCTTACCTAACTTTTGACATACATTATTTTAAATAAAGCTGGCCTGCTTTTGTCCGAATACGTAGCGGGTTTTAAATCAATCGTTGTTTTTTGGGCGTTCCCAATATCATCGGGGGCGGATACGCTGATAACCTATTACTTCTGATGCGCTTTATTTTACACGGTGAAATATCGTTTTGGTAGCCGTGCGACAAATTCATCGCTTTTAATCGATGTTTCGACTATCACATCGTTATGAAGTGATTGGACACACTAAAGCGTGATTTTGTAGTGTATAACGATAAATGGTGTTCGCACAATCGCATTCAACGTCACATGTCGTTCAGTCCATCGCACACAAGTGTAGGTTACGCAGTGAGCAAAGATCAGCGGCGCTATCGATGTTACAAACAATACTGGTAGCCGTGGAACACTTAACTACTAACCTTGTCCGCTCGCCGGGCGTCGCCTTACCGCATCATCTATTCAAACCACTGCGCCGCAAGGTCTTGAGGTTTGGCGTCGGATTGTTAATTCAGAACCCGATTCCCGCCTATAGGCGATTTCCCAATTCACCTCGGAACCACTTCGTTGTATGTGATTCGTCGGAGTCACTCGCGACCATTGAATTTTTGTGTGATTCTATTTTATTGGAAGGTTGTGACGTCCACGAAAATATTCGTTGTCGTCAAAATCTCGCAAACTTGACCTCCTTAAAGCAAAACTTGTTTGACTTCAATTGTGATGCAATGAATATCTCCTTATTTATGATGACTATAATATTAACGACCTTCATTGTCAAGATTATTTGAAAATATCACTTATTCAATTAATCAGTAACAATAAGTACTTGATAAACTATTTTGAAACAAACTTATTAATTTATTCGTCCTTAAGCATTATTAATTTTATCAAAGATGCATCAAGAAATATGAGTATTTCTTGATGCATCTTTGTATATAACATTTAAAATAGCAATTAGTACTCCGATTTTTTGCTAAATAGGTTCAAGACCCAATAATGGGCGGTATAGACGTTCTTTTAGCCGTTTGAACCCACTTTTCAACAGAGCCCATGCTGAAGAACGTGACAGGTGGTGAAGTTGTCGCCTTCTTAGTGTTCAAGTCAACGATAAAATTTCGTACAAGAGCTTTGATAAGCCCTCCACATAGGGGATCGAAGACGGATCTCCTGACTCGGAGGTATACTCCTTAACCACACGGCTATCGTAGGTTTACTGCTAAAGTATTTTCGTTAAAAAACCTCGGAAACTAAAAGTAAATGGAGAAGCTATCAGCGTTATCGTAGAAATATTATTGTAAGGAGCAGAAAAAAGTCGATTGAAAAAGTAAATAAGATTTTTACTTTGTTTTCATAAATCAATACATTTTTGTTTGTAATTACTGTTAAATTTGCTCAGCAGACGATGGCCCCGATGGCGTATCCCACTATTCATAACGTCTATTTTGTTGCCGCTAGCAGCACATTGATCTAAACCGTGTTCTCAGGATAAAACGCGTCAGTCGAAACTTCCTTCCCCGTGACATAATATGCAGTCTCCAGACATTTGAGTCACGTAAAACTGACTGATGCCATATAAAAATAGAGCATTTTCATATCGCAGCGATATTCTTTTGCCTCCTTAAAAATGTTCATTGTGTACAAAAATAAACTTGTCGTCGCATTTTGTAACCATCTATGAAATACTCTTACCAATGAAGGAAGAACACGAAATCCCGTTAATAATCCCTTTTCGTAAACTGATTGTTAATAAACATAAGACCGACATATTTTATGAGGTAGATTCCTTTTCTGCTTAGATCAGCAGTGTAACCTAAATGGTTATCTAAGCAGTTGCACTGGTGATCTAAGTCCGGTTAGAAAGGGCATAGAGAACCAATATAACTACAAGCGTGAGGTATTCCATCCTGATTCACAGGAGTGACGATGCATCCTTAACCTTCTTCGATTGAAGTTGTTTGCGAGTGTCATGGGCCACTTACCATCAGAAAATTAAAAAAAACAACATACTTGGAAATCAAACTGGCATATTCCTGTGTAATCCGACCAAGCATACGAGCGCTAGTTGGTGTTATATATGCTCTTCGGTAATACGAATATCACGGATGCGCATAATTGAAATCGAAGTACCGTACCTGCATATAAAATGCCATTACGACGTGACCGAATAGCGAACATAGATTTTCACTTGAATCACTAACGGATAAAATTAGATGTCATATGGAAGTTTAATTTACGAGCACCTTCTCAAAGCATACTCCTTTGTAAGCTGAATATATTAAGATCAATTATTATGACTAAAATAGCTTTGTTTAAAAATACGCTCCTTTTTGCGTTTTTCGTTTAGAATACTCGTAACTGTTTTTGCTTATACCGAGAATATTCATAGTTCGTTCTAAACGAATTAATTTGTGTCGCATGTACGTTTTATTGTGACAAGCTTTCTATGAACGTTCTGCTTATTTATGCATACGTATCTGTGAACGAGTAATCCAATGTTTGTCTTTGTTGCAGGTAACACAACTCCCTTTCATGAACATAAAATGGGTTACGACTCGGTGTACTTACTAGTAAGTAGCGGTCCGACATTTTACCACCGTGACAGCCGGCACTATTGTAAACCGTATCTCTTTACTGTCGCTGTAAAGTCAGTCAGCATGATTTTGATTACTGTGACATCCTTTGGTTTCGTCACTACAACATAAACACAGTAAAAGAACTTTTAAAAAGCGGTTTTCACGAAGAAAATATTCCTACGCTCGGGATTCCTTTTGAATAATTGCGGACCATGAGAAAACGATTAAACCGACTTCTAAGTCTATGGTAGATCATGAAATTTCGGTTTCAGCGATATAAAATATTTAATGGACCTTCTCTAACTCCGTGTTATTATTATTGAATAAATGTTGTAACGAACGGTGTCCAAGAATATAATTTATTATTAAAGTATTACAGGAAAATCATAGAAAATAAGATTAATTAATAACGACATATTATTTAAACATCACAAGGTATTAACAACAGCCGCGGCTAGCTCGTGGTTTCGAGTCTGCGATCACACTCCCTAAGTGCTAGAAACACTCATAATACACTGAGGTAGTGGAGAAAAGTACCGTCTCTGGGCAGTCTAAATGTTGTAGGTGGCAGACTGCCTTGGTTGGTTAGCCCGCGGATCCGCTAGGTGGACTGCCGATGGTATCCAGGGCGGCTGGTCAAACCGCCTAGGAGGTGTGGCGGTCGAGCGGCTGTGCTTCTTTCCACCGTTTCGTTCGCGGAGCTGAGAAGCCGTAGGAGTTTTAACATTTACGAAACTTTTCAATCCTTTACTTAACCCCTGTTGGCCCACGAACACTTCTTTAAAAATCTTTAGCCAAAAAATTGTCTCTCTCCATTAATGAGTAAATAATAAATTTGCGGATATCCAAGGTGACAGGCCTTCACCGCATACGACTTAAGCTCGAACTTGGACATACTGATTATGCTCATTCTCAACGTTATAAATTCTACAGGCCAACGGCGAGGCTGACTCGCAAGGTTTTCTAGTACATTATGTTAAAAATATTTTGTAGGTCGTATCCGAATACAGAAACAATTCTGAAACCAAGCGACCATACTTATGTTTATTTCTTCCTATTTTAAATTAATTGTTATGTTCTCTACCGAACAGTGCCTACTGTGTGTGGGATTTCTATATAATATAACCATACCAACCATACTATATAGCTATTAAGTTATTGATGTTCCGGTTGCGTTTCGCCTCGGCATCTAGATATGTAACTGACATAGATAAACCTCCACGTCTTACATTAATACTAGTAAAATCATTTGTATGTGTATGGCTGGTATTGACGAAATTTGTTTCTGAAAATTACTCTAGATAGTATTGAATTTTCGAGAAAACTACACACCATTATATCCACAACAAAAACAGTCGCTTTCCTCGCAAAACTGAAACGAAACAACAGAAAAATGTATTGTTGGAACATACACTGTCGACAATAAACTTTAAACCCTATAAGACAATTCTGTGTATCTGATGTAGGAATATCGAAGCTTGTATACCAGTGCTCAAAAACAGGGCAACAAGTCTTTACGACCTCTAAACACTCGGTCACCTTACAGCATGTAACGGGAAAGAGCCAGTTGAAAACGCGGAGATTGGAAACGCGATTTCGAGAATACGGCGACGACTGCGACACCTGTCGCGGTACCGCTGAATAACGGCCATCCGATGCAACTGCGTCACGAATGCACCGAGTGAGAAAAACACGTAACGGTACAGCTACGCTCGCTCTAACGAACAGATCTCTGAACACACATGCCGTCGGTGATTAGTTATGTGCGCTGGTTTAGGATAAGTGGTAGTATCCTAAACCAGCGCTACCTCGGCTAGAAAAATACGCTATGAGTTAATCACAAAAGGAACATTAGTTCGCGGTGCTGACGTTATTAATCTTGAAGGCACCGCCTGGACAGTCGGGATTGTGCTGTAGTACATTTCTTATGTCATAATTCTGCTAATCAAGTTACGACAGTAGATTTTTATTAAAAAGATAAACTTCGTACATTTTCGAGTTTCTTGTGCGCACAGTACGTATCAATCGAAACTAGTGAATATACTATAATCTTTTTTTTCTCTTCTTTTATTCATCACCAGCTGTTTTTACGCAGGCCACTCTTGTACAGGTCTGCCAAGTAATCAAATCAAATTAGTCATTGTCACCATGCTTGGCAGGTAGATTTGTGATTATAGTGCTAGAAGCTCAACATCTATACCTGCTGCCCATCACAAGCTATGGGACAAAATGAGTTGATTGATGTGTGTTTACAAATTTCCGTAATTAGAATATTTACCAACACATTATTTATTATCGAATTATATTGTTCTTTAAATTACTTCTCGTACTATGATTGTAGATTAATTACATCGTTAACGTATATCATTTAGCTTAATAACAATTACTTAAACTTCATTTTAGAACTAAAATTAAATACCATGTTAATAGGAGTCGTATATTGAACGAAAATTCTAAACTGGAGGAAAAGCAGAATGTCGTAAATAATTCAACTGGCTGCCTATCAAACGCTTGCATACGGTGTAATAGGTCTTTAATAATGTTATTCCTTCCGAACAACTAAAAAAAACAACCCTTTTTCATTTTATTATATTATCGATGACTTATTTTTATCTAGGCAATATTTTGTCGTTAATATATTAAATGATCGACTAAAATGGAAGTTAAGAAATGTTTCGCCAAGTTGTCATTTTAATTAACATTAATTTTGCCCATCTCTCTTCTCGTCTGGATATACCATCTCTCGTCCGTCGAATCATGGGTATCACCTTCTTCCATATGCACGTTCCTTCTATCTTTCTAGCGTTTTGTAGTTAGTCTTACGAATACTTTTAAATTTTATTTAACGCTGGCTTATCCATGTTACCAGAGAAGGAATATAATAATCCAATCATTACAATAAACTTCTACAGAAATATGCTTTAATATAATTAAGTTTGATAAATAACTAACTACAAGTTTACGTGTCGATTAGGCCCGCTTCCTATGATGTGTTTCATCTGCATTGAATAAAATACAAGCCAAATTACGTTGTTATCCGTACGGAACTACCATGCAGGGTCAAAGTCAACTATCAACCTACGAATTACAATAGAAATGGATTATAGAACGATTGTGATGAATGTCAGTACGTGAGACACTGCGAACACTCGATCCATCTTCGCAGACGTGTGGATGCGAGATTCGTACGCATTAGGCGCGCGTGTCTTATAAAAGTAATATCTCAACACGTACAGATATATGAGGACTTTCCGTACTTTAGCTCGGCAAAATATTTATGTTATAACGTTGGATTTATCTCGGTCGTAATAATAAGTTACTAAAAAATTATTAATTATTATAAATTTAGAGAATGAATAATTGAACCCACAATAGTTTCGTTCATCCCTGCTTCTACATACTTAAAGCACAATTCTCAGTTTATTTTGTTATTAAGATCATAGTTCTTGTTTCTTGTAATCTTTTCAATACGCGTGTAGATGTTCTTAAAATAACAGGCACGATGCAAATGAACATCATGAATCAATGTTAAAAGCATTTCATATATCCCAAAAAATTTAAAAGCAACATCTGGCGACCCTGTAGAGATCTGAGAATTTCGCAACGTGCACGAGAAGGAAATTGTACGAAGCACTTTATTTGTACGACAAATTCTAACGGAGCAAGTCGCGTGGGGGAAATGGACCGCGGGCTTGTGCACGCGCACTGCTATAATAGATCGTCCGTCCCAGTTGGTTTCGGCGCGTTGCTCCGTACACGTGGTTGTATATGAACACTGTCGCGAACAGTTTATATGTCGTAACAGTTCGACAGTGCGCGAATTGTTTTGTTTTGCTGTGACGTCTGTTTCACCTTGTGCTTGTTAATTACTTGTGTAGCGTATGATGGAACCTTTTCTAAGCTGCATTTCGTTTCACAACCCCTGAGGTACGTTATATTTACAAGCATATAGATTTCATATTGAAATTACACTAATCTTACGGAATTAATCGCGAAATTATTAGAAATAAATACAGGTTAGATATTATTTTTTACAATAGAAACTGATGTTATGCCGAGAGACTTTTCCGTATGATGACGTCATTAACAAATTTAGCGTAATTACGCGTTTTAGCCTTCAATGTAATTGTAGGATAATACATAGATTTACTAATTATCAACAATGTTAATTGTGAAGTACGGCGCTTGATGGAGGTGATATGCAAATAGTTTGACCTGAAAGGCGTATATGGCAGTTCAAATGTCCTTTAAAATAATAATTCAGTACATTGTCTTAGAATTGCTTGCCAGCACTTAATAACCACAAGATATTATGTAAGACTACGTTAAAAATTTGTAGTATTAATACGTTAATAAGGAAACACAATTTTCATTGTTTTATCTGCAAAATAAAACGTACTGACAACATATTCACCATAACGGGACTTCTTTGTGTATAGATTTCATATTAAATTCGTTTAATAAAGACTATTGTCCCGTGACAAAAACTAGCGAAGACGAGACTAAGGGACGTTCTATTTTAAGAGAAATTTGGTGGCAACATTTTCTTTTCAGTAATTTCTTATAGGTGCTGGTGTTCTCTTTAAAATTTAACTTTTGCTATTTACCTTAATAGAGTTTTTTTAGTTAAGTAAAATTCGTCAACTTTCTACAGAAATGCCTAAGAAGAAAGACCAGTTGGTTAAATAAAATAGATTTAGTCGTATACCTAAGTAAATGGCACAGCATATCTAATACACGAGACCTGGATCGTCTGACATACTCTTATCTCTGACCTCCGGCCGTAAATTACACTAATGACGAAAGGCAGACGCTGTAACCCTTCGAGAAATACGCAAGTGCCGCTAGATCGTCCTTATCACTTATCTACGTAAATATATCATATGACCCACTTCATTTCACCAATACATCTTATGTTGCTAACATTCATAGCGAGGTTCGTGTCGAAAAATTGTTTTGTATGTTCACTGATATAAAACTAGCTAAAACACGGATCAATTTACATTTCACCAATGCCTTAAAATTAAAATATCTCGTAAACATATGTTATGAAGTTGGTAGCGGAATTTTTTTATTTGTAAAAGTTCGAAGTGGTATTGACATTTCAACAAAAATACCGCCGCTCACTCGCGAGGACCTTGCAATCGCAGTTTTCATTGACAGTGAACTGTTTTCATCAAATAAACATTTGACGGGCACTTTACGTAAGGAAAAATAGTAAATTGTTCCGTAAGATATTCGATGAGACGTTATCTATATTATAAAGCCACATAATCATTTATTTTAAAGCAGGTAGTTAGTTACGTCATAGAGGTATCAAGAATCAAAATAACCCGTAGGGGTTTTATAACTTACTTTTTAATATACGGTTGCCTTGTGGTAGCCGCGTAAAAATCTGCCATGCCTGTCCTTTCCACCCGTGGCGACTATGGGTAAAGCCTTGAAAATCTTAGTGCAGACTACAGGAGAAAAGTCCACGACGTGGCTCGCTAGCCATCATGTCCTATCTGGCGAAGCGAAAAGTGGGTCGTATAAACCCCATTTGTTAAGCTGGGTCGTGCCAAATGGTATTTCGCAATCTCTGCCTACCCCTATCGTCGACAGGCCTGAGTGCTTATGTTATAATTCCTGTATTTAATAGGATTTGAATCTACTGATCGTGTTCATAAATTGTTAAGTTTCAACAGTCCATGCTGCGAGGCAAACCGTTACTGAAAGTAGAAAGCCTTGGTATTATCAAGTAGGGAGTACCTACACGGTTATTTAGTAACAGTAGCGCCGTGCGATTGTAAAAATGTTTATGCTGGCGTCGCGTTGCTTATCTATACGATTTTAAACACGTACAATGTACGTACGTTATATGCTCAGATGTCGATAGAATCGTGATCGCTGTCTACGAAGTTTAGGAACCTCCAATAAAATGTGTAAAGGGAAGAACTAAAGAACTTACGTGAAATTAAGAAAAAACGTAACTATTCAATTAAATCATTTAGCTTATTGTGTTCTTACATATCTCTTCAAATTTTAACCTCTTAAATCGCAATCATATTATAAATAAATCATATTAGAGTATTATTATGCCAAGTTAAATTATTGTAATCAGTTTAGAACAGGAAAAATTATTTAAAAAAATATATTTTATAAAGTTAAAACCCAATAATAAATATCCATTCCATTTATTGTACAATAAAAATACCTCTGATTTTGGTAGAATTTTCATTACGTGATGTACTTGAACAATGATAATTACGGAAGTCATATGCCAAGGTTATCAAATCTAACTTGCTTGTGCGTTTTGAAAGGCTCTAAATTGATTTTAAAAGATTGAACGTCGCATCTCCAACATTTATTTCGATTGCTCTTTAGTATTTGTTTGCTACGAGAAAATGGGAAATAAAGGAAATGAGGAGCACGGCGCCTGTGCCGTAAACGGGTAGTTTTGTTGTTACAAAAGAAGTAAAGGCGAAAGGTAACTTCCTTAGCAACTCACATCAGTCACACATAGGTGTTGGCAAACAATACGCGGGGCGTATCTAGTAATGAGAACACGTACCACGTCTGACAAGGAACAAATACCCGGGGCCCTGTTTACGGCGGCTGAGAGGCTTTGAACTACGTGTATGCTTCGTGCCCTACCCTTTCCGTCCTTATCGATGAAAATAAGGAAAAAATTATGGGCATTCCATATTTTCGAGGGTCTTATTGCTTTTGGGAGCTGGAAGTATCTATGATCGCGTTCGTTCGTGACAAATAGCATTTTTTGATGCGAACATATAACTGGGTAAAGGGTAAGATCGGCGTTCGATATCAACTTCTAGGATTACGCAGTGACGTCGGACTTATAAACATACTGAAATATTTATGGTAATATAGAATTTTTTAAAACAAATTTTGTCGGCTTATTTTGTTAGTTTATAAACTACTTTCAAGTATTAATATAAGTTAAGTACTTACTGCGTATTTTGGATTTTTATTATCCCAGCAAAGCAAATAAATATAATATAGATTTCCTAGAATATTCATTTATCGTTTTAATTATAATGTACAAATAACGATTATTAAGATCTATTACAATTCTATGTAGGACTTGCGTCACAGAATTGAACTTGACCTTCGTACACACCCGTGTCTTATGATAATTTCAAACACTTATCATTATCAAGCCACTAAATAGTAAACAGGATTTGTGACAGTCGACACGTTTTGCATGCGGGACGACTATCGCCATACATCCTACAATTTATATATGCTTTTGCACGTCTACGACTTAGTTTGATGAAAAATGTGTTTTACGTAATCGTTTGCATACACTTTGCGACTTAAATTATATAATACAGCTTCGAAATTAATTGAAATCACCAATCTTCAGGCATTCCGTGCAATAGTTGTTATCTACACACTCATCTTAACTTTGGGCCGATGCGTAATAATTTATGCAGGGTGTAAGCGAAGTATTTTACACGGAACTCTAAGTTAAACCATAGGCCGGATTAACGTATCTCCTGTCGGGCTCATTATCCTTACTTAATATTGCATGCTTTAAAGTCGTTAGCTACTAAAGTTTTGATGTTTAAACGCGCTCGACGCCCGAGGTCGGTAACTATCGCTTGCGCCATGTGTCATCATTTTCTTGTCTTAAATCTTCTTCCTGACATTATCTGTACCACAGACAGATCTCTCTGTGTCACTTGTGACAACTACGAATTTGATATTTATTGCTTTGTAGTTAAGTTGCATTATGAGGAAGTCATTCCGAAAACAAAGGAACATTTTTGTTTGAATAGCCATGGTTTATCTCTTACTATATTAAAATTAGCTTACAATATTTATTTTCTGAATGAAATAATAAATACAAGTAAACTGATGTAAGCCGCATTATGGGTGGTGGCATGAGAATATGTGCCACTCACTTTCTTCCCGTCGGTGTCGTTCGAGTCGACTTACGGAAAGCTTCAAAAATCTCCCGGCGACCTACAAATGGTGGATTAATCCCTATATTGGGAGAGGCCGAGGTCCAGCAGTGGACCTTGTAAATGCAAATGAAGAAGAACATAAGGTAAGCGTTAGTGATATGGGATTTTGGGTGTCGCAGTGGAATACTCAGAAACTGAGGACGATAGTTAATGTTTGCATGCATCAACGTCTTTTTTTTCCAATGCATAGAAAAGTCTTTATGTTATTGAATACCTACCATATAAATACGTCAATTTGGACAAAAAATCATTGTAACTATATCCTTGTTTTCAATTGAATATTTAAACACTTTTATATTTCAAGCTATGACATAAAATGATAAAACATTACATTTTAATTTTAATCTAAAAGTAGAAGATTTGAGCGAAACGAATGGCAGCCTTATTAAATATTGATGCCCGTTACCGTTAGATGGCCGTCAGTACGTTTTTCAGCCTTATTGATAAAAAAATAAAAGCTTTTATTTATCTCTTTGAGGCTTTGTAAATATTTTAGATAAAACTGCAAGGCAAACAGTGCGCGCGTTCGCAGAACAAACAAGCTCGGCTTCGTTAGCGAGCCGGGGTTTGATAAATCCTCTATCGACAGCTGTGGGAAACGTATAACATGGTTTAAACTCAAACACACGAAAGAGATCTAACCTAACTTTAACTGAAAATTAATAAACGAAAAAATTTAACAAAAAATTCTCAACTTTTTAAATTAACCTATGTTTAAATGCATCGTTGTCGTTATACATATAATGTAGATGTTTTCTCGTTGACGAAATGTTTGATTTACAAAAAATTATGGCTTTACAAATAGAGCCGTATTTTGAGTCTGTGCATGTGCGTATTATACAATATGTAATATTCATCATTACTTTTTTGGTTAGATCGAATAACACATGAAATAGAGTAAATTATAGAATAATCAGTTACATAAAACTTTTTAAGGATTATATATTTTTACGTATATAAACTACGTAAATGTAGTTAAGTAATCAAAAAAAAAAACTTTTCACAGCTCTAATGTTTGTGAAGGAATCTGCGGTATGTCTCTTCCCGACAAGATGTAGGACAACTGAGCAATTGAGGAAAATAGGTAAAAACGACCGCTGCCTACAGTCCTTTAATTTGTGTACAAGAATGTTCATACTACTTCGGTGTAATAAATTTACGCTTTGTTAAGTACAACCTTTGTACTTTAAATGTCCTTACGTACCTATTTGCATTTTAATGTTCTTTACTGCTAAACAAAAACTTTACAAACCGTAAAAAATATCGTCCTCCGCTAAAGAGCTATGAGTAAGTTAACGAGTTCCTATTCAAATATTATAGCAAGAAGTGCTCCGAATGAAAAATTCATGCATGTTCCATGTAACATAACTAATTACTCCGTTTTTTACTTGGTACTCGTAAGACGGTTTGCTGCAGTCTAAGAATGGATTCATGTCACTGCTGTTGTGAAATGCATTTTGCAGAATATTCATGAATGAAACTAAAACTATATCTTTTTGTTTTTATTCTTCAATTCTCTTGGTTTAACTCGAAATCGAAACTAAGGTTTGTTGTTTATTTGAATTTACAAAGTTTTATAAAGTTTTACAAGTTCTCCGGTAAAGGATCTTGATTATATTTGCAAAAGATAAGCGTGGATGTGTCTTACAATTATTGTTAGGTTAATCACAAAACTAAACATACCTTGTTCTAATTCAGTTTACCATGTGCGTAATTAACGTGACTTGTTTGCTTGTATATATTATATAAGTTTAAATTTGGGTAACTAAACTACTACTTAAAAAACGTAACATTAGCATATTTTGATGAAAGTATATAACAGCTGCTTGCTTAATTAAATGAATAATAAAATTCATTGATAGCCTGTTTAGCCACTGCTGAATTTAGTCCCCATAGAACGGCTATCGACAGATGGCGGAATAACCACCTCTAAAAATACCGATAGCTATCAGCAGGCCGATGACGGACAGTGCGAAACGTCTTGTACTGCGTTCGCCTATCCGCTTGCCGAGCGTGGCAATTATGGTAAAACCTCCCCATAGGACAGGTCTTTGTCCTGCAGTGAACTACGACCATTTACAGGACATTTGTAAGGTAGGTTAGGTAGATAAGATTTATTATAGACGCCGCGCTTTGCGATCACAGTACCAGCCACCACAATCACAGGTCTGCGTATTTGGACGGGCATGTTTTGTAATCGTTATTCCGTTCTGTCGGGAGACATGAGATTTCCTAACTTTCCCTTATATTTTTGATTTGATGATTTCAATAACCTATGTATCGCCACATTACCTTACTAAAGATTGACAGAAATTCTTTACAAGATATGTCGAATATTTACAATGTAAATGCTTACTAATAATATTTTTATAGGCATTTCAGCGATAACATATATAAGACATCAAAGGGATCAGAAGGGGTACCAGATTTTCTTTGCCACCACCGCCGTGGTTTACAGTTATTAAAACACATTTAATTCTTTTATTATGTGTTGATTCAAATCAAACCCTTTATTATTACATAAGAAATACAAATTTCACTTGTCCAAAGTATTATTTAGGGAGCCGTATCCAAATGGCAAAATGGGGTCCTATTAATGGCACTGTGTTGCTCAGTTATAGACTAGTTAGATCTTTGGAATTTCTGTTTATTATGTACCATATATATTTAAACAAGAAATACTGAAAACACCGATCCATTCAATAACCCTAATAAAGCGAGGTCCAACTCGCACTTGACTGGTTTCTTTTAAAATCTCCTACCGTTTTGTAATGAATGAGGTTGAACGGCGAGAAGAAATAGAATTAATTATTATCATTACAGCCTATTTAATGTTCAAAATCGAACAAAAGTCTCGTCTATAGGTATTAAGTACGGTTCTGAGCTTCTGTGGTATCTGCATCCATCGATTTTCTGCACATTTAGATTGGTCATCGCTTTTATGCAAAAGAGGTCCACCTACTTAAATGCGCTTACTGTTTAATTATTAGTTATATAGAAGGTTGAAAAGTTCTATTATAGATTATTACAGGATATTCATGAATAAGAAACAAACACCTGTAAATCTTAATTGTAAGTAAGCTTGCCATTACTACACTGGCATTTTTAATTAAATTAAAGCAATTCTAAAGTAAACACCGCCCTTTTAGAAGTATTCAAGTATCTGGCCTTGGGAACGGCCCTCCGCTTAGGGAGAGAAGTGAAGAAAAAGTCATAATAATTAAAAGATTTATGTTTTATTCAAAAATTAATTAAATTACATTACACTTTCACCCGAAATACGGGCCATGGTCATTGATTGATGGCTGGTAATCTGATTTTAATGAAGCCTTCTTATTGACTTATGAATATTAAAAAGCGACAGAACATTTTTTCATACTTTTGGTCTGAAAGTGCCAAGAGAAAATTACGTAAATTTTTTATATTAACAATTTTTTTGTTTTCTGGTCAAACCTTTGCATGTTTTATCTTACATTAGAAAAATGTATAGTAAGTTAGCATCGTTAATACCACAAAACATATGGTAAGAATTTTGAGCAAATACAAACAGGACTTACTTTGACCTCTCCTTTCTAGAACGACTTTGCAAAATGAAACTTCAAAAGTTTCTATTTTTGTGTCAAGCTTCACGAGAGACTTTACTCGACCATTATCTAGTCAAAAGTACACAGGTACTCTAACTTCGGTCCTATTGTCCTCTTAGTTTTTAAGCAGAAGGTAGACAATAAACATCTCGCTCGGTATGTGGCTCGACCCTAAATTTTGCAACCACAAAGTGGTAGTTCCCGAACTGTAGCAAGTGAACAATCACTTGCTACAGTTCCGTCGATCTTCCACTTGCTATGGATCCTTCCTCAAAGTTATGTCCAATCTAACTCCGCTTGTACCTAAAGTCTAATTACAGTAAATGTAGTTGGTGATTGAAATCATCCTTCAACACACGATCCTTAAATAAATAAAAAAAAAAACTGAATCACGATTTAATACGTATAAACCTAATTTGCACTATCAAACCTTGTGTTAATCCACGAATTCTTCGATGCTTCAGAAACAGATATAAAATAAAATTTAAATTACGGTAAAATATGGAAAGTATTGTATTTATTTTTATTAAAAACAAAAGTGACAAAAACTTGAAATGTAACAATTAAGAAAACAACAAAAAGATTCTAAATTACGTCTGAAAGCAATAAAAAAAATCACTTATCTGAAATCCAATAAAACATCTAATTGTGATTTGCCGAAGGTTAAAGCCACTTCCAGGCCCTATTAATATATAATATATTGTATCAGTCACTACTTTGCTAATATAGGTAGAAGAATCGCTGAAGACATTCAAATAAATAAACCCATTCATCAACGCATGGATTTCCTCCCTTCGCTAGGCTTAAGTCTAATATTACGCCGCAAGCTAATATTTTTTTCTTATGTTATATTTTTATTTGCAGACATATCCCTCAAATAATCTTCAAAAGTTTTAATCCACTTTAACGCCTCGTATGCATAGAAACTGTTGAACTGGAATCTATAGAGATTCCCCTTTATGTAAACGAGTGGGTAATGAACATTTTTTTAAGTCAAAAAATATTGATGACGTCAAAACCAAGGTTTGATACTTCTGTGATTTCCCTGGCTTAAAGCCAACCTCTAATCTTGAATTACCTTGAATATTTGATATAATTATTTTTTCAACAACTTTGGACATGACGGGCAGAAGAAACATCATCTATTTTTTGTAAACAGATATTGGGCCAGGCGACTTGTTGCGGAAACGACAAGAGATCTTGACAGGTACAGGATTCAACAGGAATCCTTCAGGACTATCCCACCCGGGCGCACTATTAGATTTAATATACAGTGGGGACTCAAGGATCTCCATTGGTGTTCCACAGGAAAGTGCGTTAGCCGCCAACTTATTCTTTATATATATATAAATTTACTCTCTGACAGATATTAAGGTAGAGACGGTCGGATGTTTTCTAGGCTGAAGAAACAGCTACAGTCTTTACGGTGAAGTGCCGAATCTAAACTTACTCTACATGGCTCCAGCAAAATCTCACTTCAAAAACTAACTATATTTCCAACATCAATAACAGGATGCAGCCATGCAATAATACTAGCCTAAAGATACGAGAGGTATTCAATGTATATGTTCTCGGAATCCCCATAACCTCTGCATTTATTAACATTCTTCCTTGTCTATTTATTGCCACCTTGAGCAGTACATCCTCGGAGATTCGTTTCTCAAAGACTTTTTTAAATTTAATAACAAATAGATATCACTTGGGGCTCTAAGCTCTCTTTTCTACTTAAATTAAAAGGATATTTCGAACACTGTTATAGTATATGTAACCGACTCTCAGTTATTGAAATAAATACTTGATTTTGATTTTTCAATGCCTCTAAAATGTGTCAACATTTACTATTCCTTCCGGAAAGCCAAGGACTTCGGCGCTGCATGGTTTGTTAATGTGAATTGTTTGACTCCATCGTTCGTAAAATAACAGCTATTAATAATAAATATAGCTGGAGGTGCTTTCAGATCTTTACAGACGTTTACTGATCACCTACCGTCTAGTGATTCGTCTGACCCCTCCACTAAAAAAAATATCTGTACTTTATTTTATAGTCCAGCTTAAATTGTAAATGTAATGGGTGTTTAAGTTATGTAGGTGGTAGCTGCTAACGAATGAAACATTCATATTTATTGGAAATGTATCAATAGTAATAAACCTCTTACAGTATAGAAATAGGCACAACATTTTAGGGTTCCGTACGGACCCTATTATTAAGCCTACGCCGTCTGCTCGTCCTATATTCAAAGAAAGGGCTGTAACTTGAATCATACTAGGTTTCCAGTAGAAATGTTCACAAAATATTTTATGTTATCGCGGTTATCAAGAATCAAGAAATAATTTTTTTTGTTACGTTTGTTTTTACTCTATCGGAGTGATAATAGTGCAAAATCTAAAGTAAAACAACAAATAATAATAACTAGCCAAGTGTAAGCCGGGCTAACGCTAAAGATCCCGAACTGAAAGGAAAGCAAACACATTTTTTTTTTGGTAAATACGTAACACAGATATATTAAGTGCTTGTACGGAAACTCTCATTGCGCGAGTCCGACACGTTCTTGGCCGGTTTTTTTTTCAAGCAATAAATTGTACTTTTAGACATAACCTTCTCTCTATTTATCCACATTAATGTCCAATCATCACTGTGTTGGCATATTAGTTACTATGTGCACGAACGCGATCCTGCGACTTGGAATTGTTGACGCAGCCGATTTTTTTTTGTGCGTCGCCGCTTCGACCTTGTTGCGTAAGACACATCAGTTCCTCTTCCTAGTTTGTTACTTTTCGCAGTGTCTGTTCCCAACTTCCGTTGGTCAGCAAAAAAAAAACTTTTCTTGTGCTTCGAATTAAAACTCCGAAGTGACGTAACATTGTTACAAATTCCGATTCATTTATTACGAGTATAACTCGTAATAAATGAATCGGAACTGCTCTATAGTAATGCTCTTTTATTACCAGCTACTAGAAATTAAAGATCAGATTGTATTATATGAAACTGCTTACTTCGCCTGCGTATGCCATGTTAATTGACTGAGATAATTATTCCATGCAACTGCTATCCGCAACGTTTGTAAAAAAATAAAAACCAATCAAACGCTTTAATTCAGTTAAGGATGCAACCGACTAAATAGTTTCCATTCGAGAATTATATATTTCATTACCCCTATAAATGTAATGACTAAAGCGTTTTTTTTTATCTAGGTCGGAATTTATTGCGGCGCCCGGATGCATATAATATCAAAGAGAAGGCGGACCCGAAAATTTATGTACGTTTTTTTTATCTAAGAGGAATTCTGCAACCACGGCGGGCTTTCATTTCGCTGAAAAGCGCAATTTTCCCCATTCAGTATGGCCGCCTAGTGAAATCGTTATCGTCAGTGCTGCGGCGGCGCCCATTTCCTAATGGCGAAATCGCGTGCATCTAGCTCTTTATTACGTACCTAGACCTAGTACCGATTACTTATTGCATTTATTATGACCTCTGTATTTCCCAACTAGTATCTATTATAATAAAAGTCGTATCCATCTTTATAAGCAATTCCAAAGCAGATAGTCACAGACCTTAAAAATTCACCGGTTAAAAATAGACCTGTCCAAAATTTATTTTTATTTATTTATTTAAAAATTTAAAGCTGAGTGTACATTAGAAAAATACTTGCTTTTCTTCTTATCGGCGACAATCATTTTAATTGTATTCTGTCATATGTGTTCAGACGTGCTCTACTTATATTGTAAATACAGATTCACGAAGAATAATAACCTGACTTATTACGAGGGTTTCATGAAACGTGACTCCAGACAGAGAGAATACTCATCTAGAAAGATGACACTGCAGACGTAGCAGACGTCTCATACACGTGTATAAGACGCCTGCTGGGAGTACTACACTGTTCTGGAACAGTGTTAGCTAATAATTACGCTAAATTGTCCCCTCTTGAAGAAGGCTCATTTCCAATTGAGGCCTTGTTACTATTTAAAGGCAGATATGTCATCTGCGTGTAAATAGTAATAACATAAATAATACTATCTAACCGTCACACAATCTTATACTCGTAATTACTTCAGACACAATATGCATATAATATACCTATTGCATGATGCTCGATTACTGCCCGCTTTTTAAATCTAATGACATCACATTTTATTTCCGTAGCTTCTTTTTATGATGTGATGATTTATATTTTGTTATCGATATCCTTCTCGTAACTTTCAACACGCGTCTAATCCCTCGGTGTATAATGTTCCATCTTCTGAAATTTCATGTAAGCGCCATAAATTATTTTTAGACACGCAGGTGTTCCCCTTGAGGCTCGAATTTTCGGCAGGTAACAAAATATACACTGTATACTCCACTATTAGCTGTTACGGGTCTTGCTCAATAAAAGGGAATGTGCTGTTTATTTGAAGGTGATTAGGCCCTTACCTATTTAAATGGATTCATATAGATTCATCAGCTTTTATGTATGTCTTCAATTTTGTCTATTTAGTTGTTTATATATATAAATATATATATATATATATATATATATATGTTGTTCCGTTTTAATGTCGTTTCTGATGCAAGCATGTTACTTATAGTTGCAAGTTTAGAGAGTGAAAGGCATTGGTTTTATCAGAATTTAAATAGTGAACTGAATCAGGTTAAAATGTGTTAGGGTGCGGACTGCGAAACATGACCTCGCAGGTCCGAGCCCGCTATTCGACATGACAATGACGTGAATCACTCCAAGTACAAGATTTAAGCGTAGTTGGAGTGGTTAACAGAATATTTAGTAACGTTAATGAAAGTGGAAGAAGCGAAAGACGTATGTCAGGACCGTAGTAAGTGGTAGAAGATTGTCTCTGCTTACCCCGTTGGGAACAAGGCGTGAATATATATATACATACATACATTAAACTACGTTTATTATTTACAGAATCAAATAGAATTACCCTTGAGCAGTCAAGTACGGTAACCGATTTTAGTCGTGGGTTCTGGGTCAAAATTCCGTGTGACGCTATTGACTAGTTACTGTTTTTTGGTTGTACGAATAATAATTCTATGGTTAATTTATGTCTGGTTATTCTTCTCCGATGTTTACTGCGTTAGACCATTCCCTCTGATCTTATACCCTGCGAGAAAGCTGAAGAGAAGTCTATTATTAATGCCTCTGTATCACTTATAGCATGACAACTGTAGAAAATAGGGAATCGACTACGGGAAGCAACGCCTAAAGGCGGTATTACATAACGTCACTCAGTCATGAATCCAGTTTTAAAACTGCTTTTAAGAACAGTTTGTATTTTGGAATTTCATTTAAAACAAGATTACTTATTTCTGAATGATATTCAAGTAAAAACCATTGGTTCGTCTCAGTTTACGTAAATATCGTCATACCCACTCTTGATATGAGATTAGATGATTTTCTTTTATGTTTTTTGGGTGGTTTTGGATTTTTTTCTTCCTAATAAATAACTTCTCTTGTCATCATGAACTTTTTTGACGATATTCGATTTTACGATAATCTATTTTACTTGGGCAACATTAGTAGAAGACTTAATGTAGATATCCCACGACGACGCTTGCGGGTCATACCAGATGCAATCTCGATATGATGATATAAAATGATGATGACATTAGTAAAAATCCCTTTTTTTATTTTACACAACAATACACACTGTTCGACTTCGCCCGTCACGTTTGTCTTCGTCTGACAATAAATCTCACCTCATTTTACGTAAAGTGAAATATTTGATGAAAAATTAAATTTTGCAATATTTTAAAGCCTAATTTATCAAAACTAAACAAAAATGTAAATTTAAAAGGTTTATAAATTTAAAGCCTAAATCATTTTATGGGTGTCATACATGCATTTTTCTTATTTTGTATTCGAATCAAATAATATACGATAATTTTGATATTCCAACGATAATCTTGATATTCCAACGATACACGAATTATCGTGAAATGAAATAACTTGAAACTGAGATGAAAACAGACTGGAACCATTTGAAAACGGATCAAATTTATACTTGAATCTAATTTTAGCTGAGTGTCATTTAAATTTAGCTCTGTAATAAGACAGGTGCTTGAGCTTTGATCTTAATTAAAACTAGTCTGGGTTGATTAGAGTTCAAATGCAGCTTGAGTCGCCTTCTACAGCACCTTGGTTGCGTATCGACATGATGTTGATGAAATGATTCATACGTAACACATGTTATAACTGTAGTAACTTCTTTAGAACAGTAAGTGTGAAATGTGTTCCTACGGGAAAGTCTTGAGACGAACACAATCCAACTCGGCTAGGAAGCTCAAATTCGCTCAACAAGTTAACTGGTCAGGATTTCTTTCAGAAATGATATCAGTAACCGTGATATCCGATGCAGAACTTAAGTATTCGATTTACAGCTCCTCTGTGTAGTGTTATGAGAAGTCCATGTAGCAGGTGGCTGAGAACTGCGCTTTATGATTAGGTTATTGAAATAAAAACGTATTACTTTAGTAAGTAGAACTTGATTTATTCTTCGATTTGTTTGATAAATATTCAGTTAGCCGTATCTTCATGACACAACTTTTAGTCCATTAATTCAAGTAGTTTGTAAATCTGTCCATTGAAACTTGCGAGTGCCATTATTTTCGAATTATTTTTTGAAAATGCTTTTTGAGCACGCACTACTCGTTCTAATTGCGATTTTGTTGTTACGATATTTTAATACATCTGCAACCCGATGTCTGGATGAAATTTTCACTTTACCTTCGACGATTTTCGCAAGCGTACTTTATTACTTATCCGAGTTTTCTATCGCGTCATCGTCTACGATTCCCGCCGTTATTAATTCAACGTGAATTGAAAATTTCCTAAAGGGAAATAACTGCTCGCTGCATATCCAATGCAAGGTAGCGTTTTCTAATCGCCGTTTAAATGCGCGCGATTTGTAGTTACGTTTTTTTAATGCATAGGAAGTTATGCCAAATTAGATATATTACATGAATGTTGGAAAAAAACCGAATGCTAAAAGGTTTATCAGTACTGGATTTCCTGTGTAAGACCTCAATTTTTGAACGAACTAGGAAACATGACATTAGTCAATTGATGAACCCCATTCCCGGACAGTTTTACCGATTATAATCACCAGGCTATTTGATCGTAATTTATTTCAGGGCATTCGAAGTTAGATATAAAGACAGCAGTGTTATCTAAATTCCCTCACCATCTCATATTTTTTTAATTTTTTTTTTATTTAGAGGCCTCCAAGGATGAGGGAGCCCCGGCGTTACCTAAACTTAACATCTACTTCAAATCATAATATTATTTAAATTATTTTAAATAAGGGAAAAATCATTGGTGCAAAATCATATTTTCCACTATACATTTTGCTGCAATCTTATAATCGAAGGATGGTTAATTAAAGAGAAAGAAAGTTGTAAAATTTGTTATAAAAATGTCTTTATTAATCGTTTTACGAATTCATGTAATTCCGTAACTTTCAACTTTCTGGTATAATACAAAACAAAGTCCTTCGATTACTATTTATTGTATTTGGTGTACATACCACTATACCATTTTGGTAATTTTATTAATAGGGGTTACATTTATGAAGTTTTGACGGAGTGGCCACTTTGAATTAAAATTAAACCTACATTATTTTTACCCTAAAATTATAACATTCTTAATTAAAAAAGAATTTAAAAAATCTATTTATTTGACGTTCAATTGTTTTTACATTCAGTATTTGTGTTAAGTAAATATGGAGACCTCAAAAATTACTACACAGCAGAGACAGCTCGCAATATCAATGCAGCGCTTGGAGAGGATACTTCGATATCGAACACACTGTCCGTTTTTGGTTCAATCGCTTTCGTAGTGGAAATTGTGGCTTGAAGAATGAACCACGACAAAAATCAGACACTAAGATAAATAACAATTAATTAAATGAAATGATGGAAACCGATCCCTATTAAACGACCAATATTACAAGATCTGAAGTTCAGATTTTGAGTTAATAATAAGTAGAGTTACTTTTCAAAACGCGGTTATACAGTAGTATAATACTTCAAAAACATAAGATAACCCTTTTTCACCGCTTTAGTGATGATTTTTTGAAAAGCCTTGCTTCTGCCAAACTTGGTGTCACTATATTTATAGATTAGTAACAAGTCAATAGGATTTGCCTTGCTGAATTAAGTCCTCTTTTTTTATTCTTAATTAAGAACTGCCTTAAGACTCGCCCACATTTAAATAAAAAAAATATTTATATCACATGACAATTCCGAGAATAGTTACTCCCATTCACTTTTTATCAAATCGAGTGCTTAAAGGCCATTATTTTATTACAGGTGTGATTTTTATACCTGATATGCGTGGAAATAAAATCTTAAGTTGATACATATCTCCTTTGATTTAAACTACATACAAAAGGTCAATAAACCAGTTTCTACGGATATTAAAATATCTGACATGCAACATAAATGATCAAAATGGATTATTAGAACCAAATAAATACATAAACTCGACTAGTGATTCTTGCATAAACATTATAACTAAATTACCATGTCATAAATTAAACAGCATAATTGGTTATTCGTACTTCGCAGAACTATAACCGTCGGTCAAGCTTAGTGTAAGACGACAAACACCGTGATGATGTTTTAATAAAGCACCAGTGTCTATGTTTAGGAAGTACGAGTAGTAGAAAATGCAGGTACTTTGTAATTTTAATATAAAAAACTTTGAAACTCGCTAATTTCAGTAAAATTATGAACTCAAGAATGATCGTAACTATGGCAAATTACGATAGTTAATATACTCTAAAATGTAAGGCTGAATTTTTTTTTCTAAATCAATATATAAAACAGTATATATGTTTTCTAAAAAATTAGCTTAAAGCTATTTCACGAGTTTTGGTGTATTTTTTCAATTATTTTTATTGTGAACTGCTATAGGCTACGATTTATCTTCTATTATTTCTACTTCTTTCTTAATATAACATTACGAATGTGAAAGTTTGTACGTTTATTGTATAATAACGCTTAAAGGACTGTACGAAGTTAGGCAGATTTGTAGATTATGTCATGGAATAGGTTACAGGATTTTTTTTATTTGAATGAGGTAAAAACATGCTAACAGTGCAATACACATACCATCAGATGGACCATCTGATGGTATGTGTATTTATGTATATGTACGTATGTTTAAAAAATACATGTAGTCTATTCTAAATATGTTGTTAACATTATATTAATATAGGTAATATAGCCCTGCTTTCGCTTGATTACCTTAACTGCCCCAAAATACACTCTGTTTTACCCAAGGTTAGCTGGTAGAGAATGCCATATAGCTTTAAACTCGCCTTTCGTACAGGTTTTTGGTGCATATAAAGAATAAAATGAATAAATAAATAAGTGGCTACAGCAGCCATCTGCAAACAACCTCTATTGAAGAAGGTCACATGCGTTGTCTCCCCTGATGACTAAAGTATAGAGGTTTAAAAGGTTGTCAAACTGAAACACAACAGTTGTTGAACTGCTGTTTTGCGAAATCGGTAAGACTGCGGTCTATCACTAGATAAACCTACTTATAATTTTTATCTCAATTTAAGAGTTCTCATGGGACAAGATGTACGACTACACAGGCGGCGGCGCAAAGAGCTGCTAGTATTTTAGAAATTTTCGGAAAAAAATTGAAAATCAGGTTTAAACATTAATTAGTAGCAACGAGGCATTCCATCATTGTCCCAAAAGGCATCTACTTTTTAAAACTTCATGGAAGATGGATGAAGGTGTTTAAAGTTCAAAGTTTAAAAGGTCACAGTGGCCCTTACGCATATCATATATCATGGTCGAGTGCTTTGTACCTTTTCTTAAATAGTGTTATATTAAAATTATTAATATAACATAAGTACATATGCGTCATACGTATTTAAATATAATAAATAGATATTTCAATATACACAGTCATACATATATAGTTAAAATGGATGAAGCTATCATGGGAGTTAAGCTATGCATCGCACTTTTTGTTTTGGGATGGATGGCCGTTAAAGTGATATTCAGATAAGTTTTCAACGTGAGCGAACTCTCGGCCTTGTTTCTCTTAATACACGTTTTAATACTTTTAATTGTATGCAGTTATGATGAGGATGTCCTTCTAATAGTCAATTTTGATCACAGGGACGTAGTCCGGTTAATTACTAAAAGTTTTACTCGAATATATCCCAATAGTATAACATGATATCTACGCAAGGTATATTATAGTACAGTGAAGAAACGCATGGATAGGTACTAACTTATCTGCACTTTCCAGATCTTTATATCTCTATATGCATCTTTATTAATTATTATTATTAAATAGTACAAAAGTGGCCGCGTTTATCCATATATTTGCTTATAATTTCTAAATACTGGATAGGTACTACTAAAAGTTGTTGACTGCCCGGAATATCTGATAGTGCAGCTATTTCACCGTCCCGTATCCATGAGAAAGCCTAAGCATAAACTACGATTTTTTTTTAACATTTGGATGCTGTGTTACTGTGAAGAGTAGTCCTAATATAACCACACTCAAAAACCTATGGCTCATGTGGTTCACCACTGATGTTACCTAGAAATCATATCGACTCCATTACAAGATCTGACTGCTAAAATGACTTGGTTTTGTATATTTTTTTATAACTGAATTATTTTCTTTCGAAATAAAGCACTCTTTGTGGTTCCACATACTTCTTTTATTATTCTTTCTAATATATAATATTTATGTCTCTAGAATCCGCGGAGTCACTCCTTTGTCCACTCACTCTTTATTCGATAAATTAGACGTCGGTACGAACAAAGGAAGGATACTAACTAAGGAATATGAGAGACGAGAGAAATATTTAATATTGAATTCGATCGCGATTCGACGTTGAGGTTCTGGATTCTTACGCTAACTACAAATGCAAGGGTATTTAAATTTAAACAAATATTCTTTGTTTTATTTTAAGACTCTCAGTTATCCAAATGTATTAATTGTACGTGCTAAGTTAATGAAATCACTCCTGTAGCCTTTTGGTTTTGCGACGACGTGTCAAGACTTCTAAACGTTGGAAAGTTTAAATTAAACTCGTCGCAGGACTAAAAATTGATAGCGACTATCCGAAAGCTCTTACCTATAATGTAAAATTTGTTCAGAATTATTGGTTCCTTAATTGTTTGCACTGAAATAGGATTTCATGATTTTTGGTGAAAAGAACTCATTTTATTTAATAATTTTTACCACATTTTTATTAACTGGCTGTACAAATTTAGCAATCTATTTAGACAAAAAAACAGTAAAAAGTTGTATTTGTTGCGCTGATCATGTGGTTTCATTATAATCTTCTTTTTTGGGTTAATAAAGAAAAAAAAACTGACTTCTCGATCATCTTGAACCTTTAAACATAGCGCAGAATTGGAAGACAATGCAATATTATTCGCTTCAATTTATCAGTTTATTTGTCTGTTTTAGTCCGTTTTATAAACGTATTATGTTTAATATTGAAGCGATTATTTGATTTAAAAAAAAATTGACGGTGTAATTTTTAAATATTGCTCCTAACTACTACTACTACTATTATACTACATAATATACTAACTACTAAATAACTATATAAATAACGAGCGTAATATCCATAGACTAGTTCGAACCATAACAATATTGAGTGTATATAATTAAGCAGTGTAACGGTAATACCTAAACTTATTCTATGCAGAGTCAGGGTGCTCGCTTTACTTTTATAGAGCGCGAGTGACCAAGGTTCGATACCCGGCGCCGGCACCTATAAAATTGTAAATAACAATTTTAAGTGTTGGATTTACTACGTGCTCGGCGGTGAAGGAAAACATCGTAAGGAAACCTGCATTTCTGAGAAATAATAAAGAATATTATTTCGGGAATATGTGAAACCCACCAACCCCCACTGGAGCAGCGTGGCAGGATGTTTGAGCTTTGAGCTTGATGTTTTACCCTTGGCCCAGCTGTGGGCACTTACAGGCTGCTTTATTTACTACTACTACTACTAACCTATGCAATTGCATATGTTAAACAAAAAACCAATCGTAAACCTATATTCTCTAAAAGAAAATTGATTTAAAAATAATATATTATTTTAAACGTAAAAGTTTTATTTGTAACACATAGTATTTTAAGTTGGAACTTATAATCAGTCGTAGTATATAACGGCATTGTGCGGACTTTTGTCACCTTGACATTGTTCTCGTACTGAAGGCTAGTTACCGTGGAACTTTAAGCATTACGACCTACCGAGCCCCAAGAGTATGCATAGCAGCGCCGATGCAAGTTTAAATGAAAATAGTTCGCCCCTAAAACGGCCTCGTCACCAGCACAACCACGCTGTGACCTGCCTCCCAAGCCTCGGTTTCAATCAATGTGTTACAACACATATAAGTACTGATTGTTACAATATTATCTTTAATTAATAATAAAAGCTTCTAAAATAAGGTCCAGCTTAGTGTAGAGTTAAACCCGCGAGACGAAATGGTAAATGTCAGGAAACCAAAGTGGGTTTTTATTTAAAAAAATTGATCCTCGATGCAAGCTCATGCAAATAATATTAGTGGTTTTAATATCTTAAAGATTCTTATACCAGAAGTAGATGCTGATACATTACCTTTCCAACTGCGTAGAAATTGTAATCAATGTTGAAATAAATAGGAATAGCAAGGACTGAAATATACTGGGATATAAGGAGGAATATACCAACGTTTTCTCCTAATGTCAACCTCCCCCGCACGCAGTTTATCCTGTTGATTGACAAACGAGGCTCTGGCAACAGATTGATGCCATACAAAATCCGAACCCAATACCCCAGGCTAGTGATGGGGAGTAGCATCACTAGTGTGAGGATCCCGGCACTGCGATCACCAAGCAATTTGCCTAGGGTGGTAGTAAGGGCAAATTTTCTATCAAATTCATGTCTGGTTTAGTTAGAACTTTCTTCCAAAGGCCTATATTCAGCAGTGGACTATTAAATGCTGTTAAAAAGAAGAGAGTACCCAACTTCTCACATAAATTTTATGAAGGAGGCAGAATAAAGTCAAACACAATACAATAATACAGGTAGACAAATTGAATCCACTTCAAGAAAATCCATTTAAAACCAAAACGAATGTCAAATTTATTAGCTAAGACTGCAAAAGTCGGCACAGTGGTTATTCCCGAAGAAACTAAATAGGCCACGACGAGGGACTGACTCGTGGAAACAGGCGGTGCTAGTAATAGATATATAGACTCATACAAATGAAGCTTAATCTTAATCAAATTGAGTTCCTATACAAGTAAACGAACTCAGCTGTCTGTCTATTAAATATATTATATTTATATCTATTTAGTAGAATATTACTGGATGACAGAAAATGTTTTAGGGTTTACCACATGAATCCGACACGGAACCCTTATATCGTCGTCTAGTTCGACATATCTTGAGTTTAACTTGATCACTGGCGACTCGTTCTCGTTTTTCTTATATGTTTATCACCGAAGACAAAAGACATCGGAGGCGAGACTCACAGAACTATAAATAGCCTAAGTCTATGTAAAAAAAATGTTTTGAACATAAGATTATTTCATAAGATAAGTTTGGATAAATCTGTAGTTCTATGTATTTTTTTTTTGCAGTAGAGCATACTAACTGTCATCGATAGAGTGTAGGACTTTTGTTTAAGAAACCTAATCATTGTGTTTATTATTATATTAAGGTCATTTCCCAAAACCAACCTTCTAGAAAAGGCGCATAATGCTATATTTATACGGTTCCTTTACCGCCCGCAGACGTGATGAGCTTCATTAGTTCCTAATATACATTTTGAGCTTTTTACAGCGTCGAGATATTCAGGCACATTGAATTATCATTTTCGGGCTGTTTCTGCAATACGGCAGCAAAGCTCGAGTTACAAAAAATATTTTCTTTTTTTTTAATTAAAAATTTCATCACTCTACTACAATATTACAGTTAAAGTAGAATTTTCATTAGCATTTCATATATCAACAGCAATGTCACAGTTATGCTAAGTTAGCAATATACATCTATGTCTATTGCGATGTCTGCGATATAAGCCACGACAACTTATACCACTTTTTACCATATGTAGTATGTATCATCTGATGTATAATAAAATATAATCCGTAAGTTGTCGACATTTCGGAATAAACTTTCTAATGCAATATCAGTCCCGAGGCTGAGCAAAATAATTCCAAACGCGTCAACAATAGGGAATCTTCGTTGACAGCTCAGTACTTACTAAACTAGTGAAGTCAATCGCACAAAACTAGTCTGTTTTTTGTATATAATAAAGTTTCAAGGTAGTTTAAACTTTAAACCCAACTGTACAGTGAAAAGCGCCATTTTGTTCTTAAGTTCATAGTAACTCTGAATTCACGCTAACGTAATATAATTTCAAAAGAAACGGAGGATAACATTTTAATTCATCTTAATAACGACCAAATTGCCAGAGTTTTCTCTTTTTAAAACTGAATCGTCTCTTCGTTCAGTGTCTGATTTGAGTAGGTACAATAAACTAAATTACTGCGAGAACAACGGAGGCAGCAATGATATTTCGACGAAGAGGAAAAAAACAAGAGGGTCGTTCGGGGATCCGGCGGGAATCCTCCCCCGCCCCCATTTCATGGCCGTTGTGCCGCGGGAAAGTGGATAAGTAGAAAGTACACGGGAAACGCTCAGGATGCTAGTATTACGCGCTATTTACACTGGTTTTTGTATCTCACTGAAAGGGCCGGATTTTGTTTGCGTACCCACCTTCATTTCACAGGAAGCTTACTTTTGTATCCGTAATACGTAATTACATTAATTAAGGGACGTAGTAAGAGTGTCATTTAATTGGAAATTAGGTTAAAAAATTATAATAGCGATCGGCGGCGCCAACGAACAGACAGATCAGAAAAATTTAAACTAAATGTGAAATGGTATATATCCCTTTCTTATGAAATGTTCCAAAATATTATGAAAACCGCATTGAAATCTACTTAGAATTTTATAAGTTATAAGCGAATATACAAACAAACACACAGATAACAACTTTGTTTGAGGTTAATTCATTAAAGATATTATTTCGAAGATATGATTGTTAAGTCTGCCAATTCGCTCTGGTGCAGCGTAATGGGCCTTTTTCCAACAATGGGACATTTACATGATGCTTTAATTTATTTTTATAACTTAATCTTGAAAAAGTTGTTCATATACTATTTTTTTTTTAAATTTAACGCTATCCCGTATCCTCGTGATTAGAAGGATTTGTATGGTTCTTATCCCGCTGAGGACAAATTTGGATGAATATAATAATGTTATAGCTGAATAATTAATTTTTAACTGTCTATGTATGTATGATGTGAATGTGTATTAATCATATTAAAATCCAGCTTGTCAGATACAGTCGATCCTAATTTTGAATTGAGTTATGCGAGTATGATTTTTTCTTTGAACTTTTACTTTCTTTGTACAAAAGCTTAGAGAAATAACAGCGGCGTACTATTTTTTGAACATTGACATATGATATATTGATGTTTTATATTATACTATCTTTAGTACATAAAAATGGAATAAGAAAAATTTGTGGTACTGTCCTTGTATTAGTTAAAAAAAGCGCACTCGTTTTATGTTTGCTTTTCGCTTTCAAATAAAATCTCCAAAATTAAGCCACACGCCACCATATCTTTTTCCCTAACTCCAGAGGACCGAATGCAAATGTGCTTGAAACAAAATCTACCACTACGAGAGAAATATATTCGTGATTCATGAAAATTTATTAGTATATTTTACTAAAATTTGCTACACAAAATTCAGTTTATATTTCCTCCTTCCTGAAAATATACTTGTATCTATATATTTTCACGTATTACTTGATGCTATTTTGATAATTTCACATCTCATTAAAGTAATTTATTTTAGACAATAAGAAAAATACTACTTCGTTACAACTCTCCAACTCGTTATGTAACTTATATAGTTTTTATTTTAATGATCCTTATCATTGTAGTATTTTCTCTTTTTTTTTTAGTTTAACGTGGGGAAAAGGTGCTGGCACCTACCAGTCACGTCTCGGTTACTGGTTATGTCGGGATCAGCATTGAAGATGCCAAGCCGACTAAAACCCCCACGGTAGATATGCTGTTGCCCTAGTGGTCTTTACAGCTTCATCGGTAGAAACTCGCGAGCAGGAGGCCCACAAGTTAAAGTATTTTCTCCTGCACTGTGATGGCCTTTTATACTCATCCTGGGTTCGAACCTTTGCCGAAGCCAATATTTCTACAATACACAATTTATCAGTTTTCGGGTCTGGTTGTGTTGTGTGTATCTGTATCTGACACTGCGTCTGAACCTTCCTCGGATCTTATAGCATAAGCGTTACACCGAATATGGGAAGGTTAAGGCGTGCGAGTGCCTCTGTTCGTACGTACACTTAACAACTGCCGATAGTATTCCTGTTGTCACCGTGCTCGAAATCGGATAGGAGGACATCATCATCTACGTGCCTTAAAATAAATATCTGCGTAATTAATGAAACAATGTATTTATTATTATTTTTTATTTATTGTACGTACTACAAGGTATCGACTACCATTTGACCAAGAAATGACAATACCATTCTCTTTTATGCCGAAATCCTAGAGGTTAAAACTACACTGTTTTGCTCTCTTCGTCGTGGAATCGCTTTCGACATTGCTGGCTCTTTAATGGCCCCTTCTCTATAGTATAGTAGAGCTGGAGGTCTCAACCATTACTTCATATAGGGGCGCATGTGAACACCGTGCACGCCATCTTGAGGCCTAGATACTGATCGATAGATCACTTCGCCCCCTCTGGCTTATCAGAGGAACGCGTGAAGAACTCTCTCGGTAGGTTATTGGCCGCTAGTCAGTAAGATCGCCATTGCAACTGGCGCCCAGAGTACTCCGGTTCATCTATTGCTCTTTCTCCCTCGGTATCGAAGTATCAAGGGGGAAGGGGAAGGAGGGGACCAGCGTCTTCTAAGACACTGTACTGTCCAACTCAAAGTTCATAAAATTTTTATTTATGCTCAGTGTGAGTTTATTATTGGCGAACATTTTTATTGTTTTCCAGGTCTCACAAGCCCTTTAAGAGGATCGACTTCATGTTATCCCCGAATATTCGCAATTTGAGTTAATTTATCTTTCATTTTAGTGATTACCGGACGATAAATACTACTGCTATCGGATCTTCAATTAAAACTGTTACTCGCCCGTGGGGGTCAAGATACTTCCCAGATAGACTACCGATATTAGATACAACAAATAAACATTTAAAAAATTAAAATTGTGCAAACTTATTACTTCATTACAAAGAACAGGACCATTAAATAATACTTTATTCGAGTGTTTCAATCCGTTAAATCAAATCCAAGTTGTTTTGCTGCATTCGTTTCACTTTTACATTGTTTTTCTTTTTATTATAACTGGCTTAAACTTCAGGATAAATGCGAGTTGTGAACAGTTACTTGCTTCAGAAATTTTACAGTGAAAAAGCTATTTGCATATTCTCCACTGTATAAAAAGTCTCATCTTTACACATGCTCAACGGACCCATTAAATATCTGAAATTTTTGCAAAAATATTCTGCTTTCGACATTAAAACTTTAAAAGAGACTATATTTTATCCTCTTTTCGAGACTTACATCGACTAATTCGTTATAAACGGTCCGATTTAAATTTCCAACGAAGGGGTCATACGTACATATGCTTGCTTAATTGTTCAAGCACGAGCACTGGTGAAAGTTGGCCAAACCACTACCAAAGTACTGACTCATATTTCAACAAACAATATTCACATGTAAATTAGGACGAAGTTACAATTCATTTCGAAGTTTTTTTCTCGTCGTTTTAAATCCTTGGTTTCTGATTTAATATTTACTCGTTATCTTAAATCAGAATATATCATTAGTTTTTGGGTACACAAAAGCTTACGTTTTAACCATGATGAGGTTATCTCCCGGTTATATTTTAAAGTACAATTTTTTGATGGATTTTAGGACCCACTGACAGTGCGTAGTAAGTTAGTAAGCGTGACTATTCCATCATGCTGCCTTCCCCCGAGGTGTGCGGGCGCGTACCTGCGCGTGCGCCGCGATGCGCACCTCCGCTTCACCTCGCCGCGGAAACGGGCAGGTAGTTTGAGTCTCGCCGCGCCGCCACTCAGTGTGCGCGATCTCTCGCCGCCGGTGGTAGTGTCCGCAGTGTGCGGACGCACGCGCGTGAGCATGTTGCCAGCGCTTCGACGGTGAAGTGTCATCGCTGTGGACCGCACGACGTTCGACATGTCCTGTGAAAGGAGAACAAAGGCCGCGCGTTTCCTCGACCTGCGGTGAGTTCGTCTCGCCGTGCCGCGGCTTCCTGTCGTGCCCGAAACGCCGATCCTTTGTTGAATCCTCGCTCCGAGTGACATGTGCCCGTCTCTTTTCCACGCGCTGTTTCCGCTGAGTGAACAGATGCTCATAGTGTTTGTGTGTCCATTTGTCCTGTGTTTGTATACGGACGTCGTTTAGGATTAATTTAAAAAAAATCATTCTAATTGGATTTAAGGAGGATATAATACTTATGAAAATAACAAATGAGTGCGAGAAGTCTAAAAAAGTTAAGCGTCACTTAACATTTCAAGTACAAACCATTAGTTTGTGACCTTGTTAAATCGTAAGTTACCAAAACCAAAACCGATCCCGGCATATAATTTCGACTAGCTATAATGGCGATCACGATTTTCTTCGTCCAATGTCTTGTTAGGTAGGTAACGTTTTAAAATTATATATGCAAATATATAATTTTTATTATTTAATAAAAAATTGTATATGTAGGTCCTATTGCTCGTCACAATATGATTAATAAATGTTCTCGCATGGTTGCGCAAAAGTTCTACCCGGAATTATTGCACCTATCATGAAGGACAAGTCAGTGCCCTCGGCAACGTCGGCTAAGAAGCTGGTTAACGTCTATTCTCTGGTGGAATGCAGGCGGTAGAGCAAGAGTGGCCAGGCGCAGATGTGGTGCGGGCTCCCCCCTCGCCTCCCGGCCTTGAAAGGCTCTTGACCAGGCCAGTGGCGCCGATGTCGTATTTATTGCAACCTCCGCGATCCGTACCGACGAGGTTATTGACGCCTCGCTTTGCAACTATTCTTTTTTCATGGAAACACGACTTTAAACAACAGTGACGCTACGAAAAGGCAGCCTTCTCCTTGATGCGTTTCTCACGTCGATTATATTTTAATGAACAACCACAATACCTATTACGTCACTGTTCAGCTAGTTTCCGCCTTCAAACTTTAGTAGTTAACTATGTGAGTCACGCAACTAACTCACTTTATAATAAATCTGCGGCGAGCGATAAATTTATCGTTTTAGCTTTATGAACAGAACGCGCTAAGGTGCAATATACTTGGTAAACTTGTATTAACACTGTTACTTTTGTGGTTATATGTCGTTTGTATTGACGACTTTATCAATGTCTATTAATATACTCGTCAAGCAAGCACATACATACGTAGGATCGATGGCCAGTCAGCCCTCGGTGAAGGCCGATTGTTAGTTCTTCGCCCCGTAAAGTCAACATCTCATTCATTGCGCATACGTCCCACACAATATTTGAAACAACGTACTTACTGAAATATTCTATGTGAGTAGTTATCTCCACTACCACACTACCAGTATAATAGAATAAAAAATATTAATGTAAGGTAAAAATTACTTCTTATTCCTTTTGGAATTTGAAACAAAGGAAGATACATTTATTTAGTATTAGAAGTACAAATTACTTGAAATGAACAGCAGAAGTAACTTATAGATATTAAACATTTAAAGAAGTCAAACAGAAAAATTTTACTTGAAACAAAAACAAAATAAAACTTCACTTTACTTGGAATACAACAAACAGAAAACACTATAATTATTTATCTCTCTCACCGATTGTGTATCTGAGAACGTAGCTTAGCAATGTAAGTTTTTTTATCCAATCTTTGGAGTATCCGATTTCGATATTCAACAGGACACTGATTGCGGATTCCATGCTAGATTCAGTGTTAAATAATGAAATCGAAATTAATAAATTCTCGTCTAAACTTGCACTATTGTAGCTAATAAGGAGTAGGCAATTTCCATTCTGTATAAATTTCGATTTTACATTCGACCCAGTGGCAGATAAGCTCTTTGTGTGCCATATGGCGACGAGATCCACACTCCACAAAGCGAACGGGGCCGGCATATGTCGCCGCTTTCACTCCCTACATCACAATCTGTGTTACATAGCTTTACGCGTAGACTGAAATAAATTAGGACGATTCTCTTGCCCTCTATATATTCATTGTTCTCGGGTAGGCATTACCATAACGCTACTCCTTGTTTTAGTACATCGGAAATTCAAGAAAATTGCCAAATCGCGTTGAAAGAATTTCGTTGTTATGGAACTCTTTGTTTACTTGCGAACGTTTGTAAATAATTTTGTTGCATTAATAACAATAGTACACGTTCTTCAGTGTCGTCTTCAATAGGCTTCGGCAAATAAAAATAGGCTACTCCTTCCACACCCACATTCCTTGTCCCCGGGGTAAACAAGGTATTATTCATTTCGATTACCGTTAATCAATAGGGATTTGTAAAGGCTCGTTTACACGTATTAGTAAAACTATAGATATAAATAGAATATTAAAAATAAAATTGTTTATTTATTAACACATAGTACATCAAATTATTTCATAAGATTACAACATTGAATATTTAATTAAATGTCATAAAGTCAAAAAAATGTCAGGGCACACTGAAACGGGAGAACCGCGACATAGGTGTTCCATGGGCGCCTCAAGACGGTTAGAACGCGTCATGCAATTATTTCATGTGTGTTTTCGATACTAGTAAAAACATTTATGATTTGATTAAACATAAAACCAACAATGCGTATATGATACACAGTTCAGGACAATATTAATTATTATTTGTATTTTAAGTTGTTGGTATGTTGGAGTTATATTAAGTTAGTTATTGGTATTTGTTATGGCTTAGAACAAGAATAGACATTATTTTCAAGAATTTGCTTCACATTTAGTTACTGTTATCTTTACCAACATGCTAGTATTCATTTCTAAGTTTTGTACATTTGGAGTTATATTTTAATGAACAACCACAATACCTATTACGTCACTGTTCAGCTAGTTTCCGCCTTCAAACTTAGTAGTTAACTATGTGAGTCACGCAACTAACTCACTTTATAATAAATCTGCGGCGAGCGATAAATTTATCGTTTTAGCTTTATGAACAGAACGCGCTAAGGTGCAATATACTTGGTAAACTTGTATTAACACTGTTACTTTTGTGGTTATATGTCGTTTGTATTGACGACTTTATCAATGTCTATTAATATACTCGTCAAGCAAGCACATACATACGTAGGATCGATGGCCAGTCAGCCCTCGGTGAAGGCCGATTGTTAGTTCTTCGCCCCGTAAAGTCAACATCTCATTCATTGCGCATACGTCCCACACAATATTTGAAACAACGTACTTAATGAAATATTCTATGTGAGTAGTTATCTCCACTACCACACTACCAGTATAATAGAATAAAAAATATTAATGTAAGGTAAAAATTACTTCTTATTCCTTTTGGAATTTGAAACAAAGGAAGATACATTTATTTAGTATTAGAAGTACAAATTACTTGAAATGAACAGCAGAAGTAACTTATAGATATTAAACATTTAAAGAAGTCAAACAGAAAAATTTTACTTGAAACAAAAACAAAATAAAACTTCACTTTACTTGGAATACAACAAACAGAAAACACTATAATTATTTATCTCTCTCACCGATTGTGTATCTGAGAACGTAGCTTAGCAATGTAAGTTTTTATCCAATCTTTGGAGTATCCGATTTCGATATTCAACAGGACACTGATTGCGGATTCCATGCTAGATTCAGTGTTAAATAATGAAATCGAAATTAATAAATTCTCGTCTAAACTTGCACTATTGTAGCTAATAAGGAGTAGGCAATTTCCATTCTGTATAAATTTCGATTTTACATTCGACCCAGTGGCAGATAAGCTCTTTGTGTGCCATATGGCGACGAGATCCACACTCCACAAAGCGAACGGGGCCGGCATATGTCGCCGCTTTCACTCCCTACATCACAATCTGTGTTACATAGCTTTACGCGTAGACTGAAATAAATTAGGACGATTCTCTTGCCCTCTATATATTCATTGTTCTCGGGTAGGCATTACCATAACGCTACTCCTTGTTTTAGTACATCGGAAATTCAAGAAAATTGCCAAATCGCGTTGAAAGAATTTCGTTGTTATGGAACTCTTTGTTTACTTGCGAACGTTTGTAAATAATTTTGTTGCATTAATAACAATAGTACACGTTCTTCAGTGTCGTCTTCAATAGGCTTCGGCAAATAAAAATAGGCTACTCCTTCCACACCCACATTCCTTGTCCCCGGGGTAAACAAGGTATTATTCATTTCGATTACCGTTAATCAATAGGGATTTGTAAAGGCTCGTTTACACGTATTAGTAAAACTATAGATATAAATAGAATATTAAAAATAAAATTGTTTATTTATTAACACATAGTACATCAAATTATTTCATAAGATTACAACATTGAATATTTAATTAAATGTCATAAAGTCAAAAAAATGTCAGGGCACACTGAAACGGGAGAACCGCGACATAGGTGTTCCATGGGCGCCTCAAGACGGTTAGAACGCGTCATGCAATTATTTCATGTGTGTTTTCGATACTAGTAAAAACATTTATGATTTGATTAAACATAAAACCAACAATGCGTATATGATACACAGTTCAGGACAATATTAATTATTATTTGTATTTTAAGTTGTTGGTATGTTGGAGTTATATTACGTTAGTTATTGGTATTTGTTATGGCTTAGAACAAGAATAGACATTATTTTCAAGAATTTGCTTCACATTTAGTTACTGTTATCTTTACCAACATGCTAGTATTCATTTCTAAGTTTTGTACATTTGGAGTTATATTTTTAACGTTATTATTGTAATCTATTGTTCAAATAGATACAAGTATGAAAATCTCGAACACAACGCTGCTTACCTAAAAGTGGTTAGAATGTATCAACTGCTAACCAAGAAACTGTGGCCTACAACGACTTTAGTTCATTTATTATATCTTTAAATAGAACATATCGGTAGTAATACATTTTTCAAAGTTAATTAAGTATTAATAAAAAGCGGTGAATGCGCTACCACGCACAGCCATTCTAGGCAAGGGTAGTTTTTGTGACAGCAGCTGGTTTACCCCCACGAGTGACTAACGTCCTGTATCTGTGCCCCAGCGTAAGGCGGGGTGCGTGTCATTGACCCCACTCGCAGCCCTACCACTACTATGCACGGGTACACTCGGCACAATTTATCCTTTGCCCTTTGTGCTTCTTTATTATTATATGTTGGTTTTTATACGTTTGACTTCGCAACCCCGCAATGTCGTATATGCACCAGTGTTATCAAATTTCTACGGACCCGATGATTTTCTATAGTTAATATGTGGTTCAAAATCAGCTTTAAATGTAAATACAACTAATTATAAAGCCGCGATACTGAAAAGTAACTTTGAACTACTAGCAATCGAATGTATACTACCAAATGTGTATAAAGATATAAAGGGTATGGTATTTTCATGGATCCGATAATTTTGCAACTATAGTGTTTCTTCAGAGCATGTGTAACGAGTAACGGCATGGATAATAAATTGGAAGTATTTCGTATAATATAAACGATAGCTTTGCAGGCAACTACGTTTATACGCAATGAGTGTAATACGGATGGTATTACACTCATTAAAGCTCATTAACTATAAAAATGTGAGTGGTTATACAATTACTTTCTCGATAAGAGATATAATATCGAGAAAATAAGTACGTGATAGTAAAGTCAATGAACATGTGTTTTGCTATTTCATATCACAGGATGCAATACCCACCAAATTTAAAAAAAAATTTAATGAGCTAACAAATCTATTTAATCTGGTTATGGCCACACTATAACTCGCAGAAGTAATCTGACACTTCAGATTATTTATTTGTTTTCGTAGAATACTTTTATCTAAAGGATTTTTTTCTGTTTCCGCATTTTTGCTTACAATGTAAATATGTCATTCGAGAGCTAAACTATTTACGTTCTCGAATTATATGCTTAAACGAATAGATATTCGTCTCGTGTATTCGTCTTAAATTCTCAGGCATTTTTAATGAATTGTGTGCAATTATGAATTATGTTTGACTTCCGCAATTTACTAATAGTGTAGAAATGTCACAGTTGGATGCTAAAGTCTGTTTGTCTAGCTAGTATTTTTGCTGTTAATAGAATTACTTAACGTTTAATAGTCGAATAAAGTATGACAGAGGCTAACAGTTTTACGTTTGAAATGGATCTCAATAAAGTCAGTGTAATTTGTAGTTAACGCTTGCATTTGACTGTCAAATGAGATTCTTGTCTGTAGACTTTAGGACGTAGCGATTTATGCCGACTTTAAAAGCAGACAGCATTTTGAAGCACAAGGATGATAATGGCTTTTAGCTTATGGTCGATACCCGCGAGCTCATCCGGCCGCCGCCGAGCTCCGTACCGGTTTCGAGCGTCGAGCGGCCGAGGAAAAACAAATGAAACAATCGTGTGTTTTCTTTTTGCTGCCTCCGAGCGCTGACGATCTTCACTTTGTGACTTTTTAGCTTTCGCGTTGGAAATTCGACTGCAAGCGCACGCTGCACTTTAATCTATTGCAGAAATATTATGCACTTGTGCACGTCTGCCGAATAAATGACTTGTATGTACGTGTAATTAAAAATCCAGATTAATGTTGGCTATGAAACATAACTCCTATATGATTATAGGGCTTGATTTGATTATTCCTTGTTTTCCGCTCACCTGTTAAAAGTGATATTTTTTTATTTTTCTTCAAACAGCCTATAAACAATCTACTTTTAATCGAAATATTGTCATTAACCTCTTAACATTTCACAACAAGACAAAGCTGAATTGTAGTGTGGAGGACTTGCCGCAATCGGCACGCTTAATTGGCTATCTGTCATTAGGCCATGTCGGAATTTCTAGCTTTTGGGATAGATAAGTAAAAAAGACTTATGGCAAGAGATGAATTTGTGATTCTCCTCACACAGTAATAATTTATCAATATCCCCGAGAACTTTTTAAGTAATAAACAACGCAAATAATTTACATTTATTTGCATGATAATGAAATCGTTCGCTCGTAATCAAATTTCGAAATGAAGTCCAGTTGAACGAGGTAAACGAGTTGTTACCTACTCAATATTTTTTTTCAATTTAAGCCTACTGTTTATGAAAGCATAAAAAATATTTTTTAATGTCATTGCTCTTTTTGCATTTCATAGTATCGTTATTACCACAATATATGAGTAATACAACGCCAACCGTTTTCTAATTAAATTGCGATCATATAAATCGATCGGTGACCGTTTAACAATTTCATTAGCGTCCACTCAAAACAGTACACGTTAATTATATCAAACTTCGTAATTCGATTACTACGAAGACAGGCACCGCCTCTTACGGTGATTAATTTTAGCGATAAATATTTTTCCTCGTTGGAACGAAATCAATTGGTAATTTCCGTTTCTTTATGAGCAATCCCGTAGAACGTGTATTGGGCCACGCACACACTACCCATGCAATCTACTGGCCACCAGTGCAATGCTGAAGCGATGCACTCTTTTTTTTTCTTCTAAATGTATTTTAATTTTAACGTTTATGTTGTAAACTAACAATAGTTATACAGCCTCCTGACATACAAGATCTCCTAGTTTAGGAGTCAGGACAACACTAATATGTAAAAGCACTGCTTTAATAAAAAAAGAATATTATAGATACTTCGTGTTCTACTCATCAGGTCTGTTAAATGTATTGTATGAAAACGCTATTGCATTGCCCTCGTATGTTTATATAAACAGTGCAGTGTGGAACGGTTCGATATAAGTATCTGTCTAAAAATATTCTTGTTCGTGTGCCTGCTTCAAGACTTTCGATCATCGCTCTTGAAAAGTATCCAGTCTCATAGTCACCACATATCACGTATTGCTGACGCAGATTTCACTAAATGCTACTTCCAATTCAACTCAAGAACTTGCTGCAAAGTAAAGTTGCTGCAAATCATCTTAACCAATCTATACTGCATGTTAATTTTGTCTAAGTGTGAAAGAATAATTATTTGAAAATTTACAGGTTATTTATTACTTCTATTTAATAATATTATGCGTCCTTGCCGAAAATACACGTACGTGTGTGTTTAAATTTGAAGACTAGTTTCCTTGATAGAATCTGCCGCCGTTGTCGCACATTACGACGAGCTGACGTCTGAGGTACGAGTGCATGAATAATTCAAATCGGCGGCACCCTTCGTTGGCTCGTCCCGCGCGAGACGCAAGAATTTCAGAACGGCCCGCGAAATTACATCTACGCTCTCACCTTGCCCGCTCCAACCCAACCTATACCTTATAGGTATAACATTGCGCTCCAGAATTTTATTTTCTGATTTATCGATGTCATATTTTTCTCTAAATTTACGATCTAATATTAAGTCTACCTAAATCATTATTTTTTCTCCCTCAGCTAGAATGAAATGTGCGTCTTCCTAAGATAAAAAAAAGTTCTCATGAAAATTGCGCTAGCTCCCTATATATTTGCCGACATATAAAATCAACGATATATACGTCTTCGAGGTAAAATGTCTCTAGCTCAAACAGCGCCGCCTGTTTATACACACCACTCTAAAAGCTTTCCTTTGGAGTTTTATTTATGTACCGAAACCGTTTTTAAACTTTAAGTGGTAATACAAAAAGCAGAGTGAAATACGCGATACTTTGAACACTTGCGAAGTTTAAAAACCGGCCAAGTGCGAGTCGGACTCGCACATTTCCGTACTGGGTTCCGTATGACCACAGAATACAAGATATGTTATGTATTTATAAAACAAAACTTTCATTAGGTTCGGATTCCTTAACGTGAGTTCCATTCACACATGTCCGGTTTTTATTATTTTTTGATTTACTGAAGTTGTTTGTAGCTACAAATCCCACCAAGTTGACGCTTGTATGTATTACCGTTTTTACGATAGAGAAAAAACATTGAAAAAACTATTTTTTTGTATGGGGCACCCCTAAATTTTTACATTTTGTGTTTTTTTTTTATTATTTGTTAGAATATTTTCCATAATAGCTTCATATTCTGTTATTTCAGCCGTCTACCTATTACTATTCAAAGATACAAAACCCTTTCTTTAAATGTAGATCGGATGGACGGACAGACGGCGTAAGCTTAGTATTAGTAACAGGGCTCCGTGCGGAACCCTAAAAACAAAAAGTCAATATAGCTACACCATTCATGTCGCATTCGAAAATATGTTAGCTCGTTACTAATTTGTTCTAGGTATTTATGCAAAAAGAATCGCTCATGTGTCCATGTTGCTAAATGTTCATAAATTTTGGCAACATGAGATCACTGGCAGGTATGCTGACATTTACCGTGTAATGACATCGTTTTTCACCTACATAATATGTTCACTCCGCAGAGAGCGAAAATTAAATACCAAAGAGATATAAACGCTTTTACCTTTACTTAAAATATAAATTTCAGATGACGTGTGTAATACGAAGATAGATGAGCTTCGGACCGCGTCGCGCTCTGTGGGTGGGATTTCGTTTATTCCCGTTCGAGGGGTGTTCCAATTACTTACCTGTTTTGTTACACGAACGTGAATAAATTTCTCAACATTCAGTTATTTATTCCTCATTAGATATACATTAGAGCATGTCTCGAGAAGATATTGCTAAGTTTCTCATTGGGCTACGTAGACGCGGGCTCATTCAGTGGTGCTAAAGGCATTTAGAAGCGAAGGGTGCGCTTATCTGTCGGAGGGCGGCGCGGGGGTACATGGCGGGGGTTGTCTTTGTTCTCGCGCCGGCCTCTCCTACCACTTAGAAGATTGCTCGGCTTTGTCTTCCCGATACACTTCTTTGTAGCTCGCCTCTCGCCTTCAATTTGGGTTTTAGCTTTACACCCGTCTTGATTTCTACCCTCGATTAGATTCGAAAATCGTTTTTTTTTTCGTTGCATGGTAATTGTATTATTATTAAACGTGTCATCGATCTATTAGGATATAAACAAGATTTAAATACAATCTAGGCCTCAAGGCGAAGCCTCTTTGCATCTTATCATGTAACATAGCGATGCACAAACGTATGGGTAATTTAAGTGACACGCTTTGAAGCCTACACATCGCCCGATCCGGAGGCAGTGTTTAAATTGTTTTCGCCTTCAGCCTGTTGTTATAACCTATTGTGTGCCAATGCTGAGCCAACATTCAATGACCCAGTTTCTCCTTCACTCCGCCGTTGTTTTATTTCCTTGTCCGGTCAGATTTTAGTGTTAAAGCTGTTATTGCTACAACCCAAAAAGAATCCTTTACTAAAACTCCAATATTTAGTATTTTCTCAAAGTCTGTGCTTATTTTTAAAGTCTACCAATCGTATTGCTGAAAGGTCATTACGAACTTTACTTTCAACCGCTATTACATAGATCTATAAAATGTCGGCAGTTACAAAAAAAAAACAGATTTAGTAATCTAACGCTTGAAAGCGTTTGGTTTTTTCACTAAAATGACGTATCTACATAGGCTTAGAAGCGGGCGTGGCGGCGAAAGCAGTGCTCCCTTGACACGCTACGGCGCTCGCGCATTGCAGTCAAGGCCCCGGTCCGCCGTACTGCACTGCACTAATGAGCAAACAATATCGTATCATAGGTACGCAGCTGATTACTCATAGGCGCCCTGATCAATTGATTACCATATTATTTATAATAAATAAATACCAATAAATCTCTCGTGGTTAAGAGTTTACAATGTAACGTTGTGTTAACAGTTTTTACGAGTAGTATTACCGTAAACGTTAAATTTTGAAATAAACCCACGATGTAAAATTCGACTTTATAATATGTCGAAGACTAAGTTTTGTTAATTAAAATACCATTTTCAAAACATGTGTTTTTCTTACATAATTCATGTAATAATTTAGCATCTTTTAAATTAATAATTCACTTAAGTAAATCGTTTTATAAATAATTTGAATGTTTACCATTAAGCGAATATTAAAAAAAATAAGTCACTAAGTCGTCTAATGGCCAATTAGATCCAACAAATTCCACGTCAGATTGTGTGCAAAAGTCTAACAAAGTCTCTAAGAGAACCGGCTGAAGTGACATGAAACGCTTTGGGTCTCTTAATCCTACAAAGAAAATTTCATATCTCGTTTGTTATTGTGTTACAAAAGTGCTATTAATAAACATGATAAAGGCAACTTAGAAAAATTTAATCTCAAGTAGTTTTTCCGTCACAGACATAGCTGCTCCCTGATAAAACATGAAAAATGCGAATGAGGGAAACCCCTTGCGTGTAAATGAGCATTTAAAGCGAGCATGCGAGCAGCTTACGTAACTAAATGCCTTTATAAATGTTATGAAGGAAATGAATCTCCGAGTATCAAAGACATTCTTTGAGAAAAGTATGTTTTCTCCATTTTCTTACGGTCATAGTAAGTCACAAGAAAAGTAGTTTGGTTATTTATGTAAAAGTAAATCTCCGTCCGTCGACAGTGCCTTTTTTTATACGTGGGGAAATACCCGCTAGGGCGGGTATACGTTGGGAATACGTTATGTCGGACATACACCGACCAAAACCCCACGATGTTCCGCCTTCACCGCATGTTGGCACGGCCACGGGAACGCTTGCACACACATCTGCAATACCGTCAGCGCTGACCACCCTAAGCTCCCTAAGGACACTTTCCCTCTCCATCCTGGCATGTGGTGCGCAACACGGACTTACTTTCCTACTTGGCTGGAGGCCATCACGCATGCATTCAGTTGCTCTGGGTTCACAGTGGGAGATCAAGACACGACCGCTATGCTCTCGTCACGAAGAGGCCCCCAATAGTGCGATTAGTGTTTACGAGTGTATCTACTAATTATGTCTACGGGCATATTTCAATTGTAGATAATGCACTGAAATTCAATAAATGTTTAGAATATGATGTGATATATTCAGATTTTTCTCGTGACATGTTCCACGAATAGTGTTTGCGGGGCAAAATTAGTTTTAGAGACGATTTCGACATCCGGCATAGAACATGTGAATATTTAAATAAGGTAAATAAATTGGACCCGAGCATTAAGTGGATGTCACATAGTAGGTAACTATACCGTCTATACTAACTATACTAGCTATATTTAGGTAATAATCGTGGTTTAATATCTACATCACAAATAGTTAGTATAGTGGTAATAGTTTTCATATCCTTGACATAGTCTCCATTGGCTGTGAGAGACACCGTCTGGGACCTTAAACTACAACAGGCTAAATATAAAGTCTTTGTTTCTCTTCATCATCATCATTATCCTAAACATTTGTAGTAAAGTACTATTTTAATAAACAAAGTCGTAAAGATAAACGATTCAAAATTAATTTCTCTGTAGTATTGATACAGTAAAGATGTGATTTTTTTCATATAATATTAATAAAATGAATCCCTCTTTACAAATGTATATTTACAAAATTCTATCCCTGTAGTAACAAGCTTAATGTTTTCAGTTACTTTCCAGAACTGTACTTATAATTTGTACTGTATTTAGACAGGACCATAAAGCGAAAACGTTTGGGTTGTGCGTGCGTTGAGAGTGCATTACTATCTAATTATTAATTAAAAATTAATGTAAAAAAAATCGGATGAAAAAATATTGTTTGTCATCAATTAGTCTGTCTGTGCGTAATCTGTATTGTACGTATATAATCACGATTAGCGATGCGCGATTATGAATAATACTAATCGAATCATTCAATTACCTAATTCATTCGAATGATTAACTAAATTTTATAACATTAGATTGACATTAGTCAATCTTATTTAATGTGTTCATTCATCGACAAGCTAATGTCGAATAGCCGAATACTGCAATCGAAGAAAAGTCTGCAATTTAATAGCGTAGCCTATCACAGCTTTAGAGTACCTTGTGTCTTAATGTTACTAACTTATATAGATTATTTCAAATCAACGTTTTAGTTTAATATTCGATAATCTTATCAATTATTATTAATTAGTAATGGTTATTCGATTATTGAAATGATCATTAGTAATTAATTGTAAAACTGAAATCATTCAAAATCGCGCATCGCTAATCACTGTTACGCCCGAAAAACTTAATGTATAGACCCAATATGTTGAGCGACTATGGACTGACAACCTGTTAAAATTTGATACTTTGTCCAATTTTTAGGTTTATAACGAGGAATATCCAAATGTCAACCTTACCCGCGCGAGGTGCATAGGCTAGCAGCTCTAAAAAAAACCTATTTCTGGGATAATTCTGCTCGACTTCCGTGGCATAGGTTAATGATGTGTGTAAAATAAAAATTAACGAATATTTTGATCATTTTAACGAAAACTGGAAAACCACACCCGTCATTTATTTATTTACTTTACATGGGAATAAACTTATCTGTATACCCTAAGAAAAGAAATACAAAGGGCGGACTTAATGCCTTTTAACATTTTCTACCAGTCAACCTGAGATGTAGATGAACAACGTGCATTAACATAAAAGTTTTAAACAAAAACGTGAGTAATAAATCTAGAAGACGTAAATATGGCATATGTTGTCTGTCTTACGTAATAAACAAAACAAATATAATAATTACATTTAATTTTAATTTTAACAATTAATTTTCAAATTTTATTTACGAAATACGCAACGTACGGATTTGAAAAATAATGTATGACAAATATCATGATTTCCGGGACAAGGGGTCTCGGCGGGAGGGCTCAAAACAGACCTAGAAGCTGGACGTTGCGGAAAATCCGGGACGGTTGGTTATTCTGGTTGTGCACCATGCTAGACCAGTGCGCTCACCAACTCGCTTGCCCAGCGTGGTGAATATAGACAAATGTTTCAAGAAATGCACGGAATGGCTTTTGTTGGCACTTTCTTAGAGAGGTCTGTTAGGATAATGAATATGAATACAGTTAATTTAATCAGGAGTAGGTGCTCCGACAGTCAAAAGCATAAAACTGTTCTTTGACTGTTAACAACACTGCTTACCTCCCAGTGGATAACAAGCGTTGGCTTTTGCGTGTGTTTGTGTTTTTGCTTTGGATCTTATAATGTTTTGCGTTATCTACATAACACTTAATACAGTATATATATATAGTTCATCAGTCTTATATCAGACGACGGTTAAAGGCATCGGGGTCAAATAACTAATGCTACATTCCCACTATTTGCAAAAGACAATTCGCGAAAAACTTGCAAGCATTCGTCCAAGGCCAGGGAAACCGCTAAGTGGGTTTTTTCCTTGACACGAGGCCCTGTTGCAACGTGGCAACTGACACAAGGTTGGCTGACGTGACTCGCCCTAGCGATTATTTAATTGTTATTTAAAACCGCCGATAGTGCATCACTGGCCTGTTGCGCTGATAGTGCTGGCTATAGTCATATGAAAATTAATAAGGTGTTGGCGATTATACTTAACCACCACGTTATTACTGTTATAAATAAACGAATGCGTAGAGAACTCTTTACTGTTTGTTTTCAGCAATGTTTATAAAGTATTCAAAGCGTGGAAATATGGTAATTTTCTTCACTTCTTTCTGAATTACTCATTTTAAAACTAATCTTTCTAAAATGTATCTTTTACGTCATTCGAACTCGTCTGACAGTTAAGGCTAATGAAAGCCGTCATTCAAGCGATATTCTTATTTTACTTGTGAATGCTTCACATTTACTTTCATACATTTCCAAACGACTATTTCAGACATAACTTTTCCGCGAATATCCCTTTTGTAGCTACTTTTGCTCGTACTCTGTATAATTTATAACGTAATATTAGAATTTCGTAACTTGGTAATATTTTATTCATACCCACGTACATCTTATCAAATTCGGCTTTTGAGTTCCCATGAACGGATAAATATTAAATATTTGAGACACGATAAGTAAGCAAACCTTACCCACGGAGCTTATCTCCTAGCAAAAGAGATTACGAACTTTGACTATCAATTTTAACAAACTTTTGTGAGTTCGCATTTTGGATTGTGATAAAGGATTTAGCAAGTTGTTGACATTACCTTACACATTGTAATTTTTTATGGAAAATGTGTTGGTAATTAATAAAAATCATTATAATAACATTGTATTTATCTTACATAAAATATAAATATATACATTTTAAACACCGACATGGCGGTGCGAGTTGGTAAACGCCTTGAGATGGCATCGTAAACGACTCTGTCTTTGTACACTCTGTGTGTTTATGTTCTGATGAGACCCTTACGCCATGTACAATCTGGTACTATATTTGGTAGTATATTTCTCTATATTTCCAGGCATATTAAAACGACTTTATTCCCATATAAATTCTATAATTAACAACTTAACAACAGTTACGTCTATAAGTTACGAAATAAATTAAACTACCTTATAATCATGCAGTAAGCCGTTGTCTACCAGTCATGTCAATTATGGGAAACCCCACCTTGTATATTAAAAGAAAGAAGAAACAGTGAGCATTACTGATTTGTAAGAACGTAATAAAATTATCAAGTTAAGGATTTTGAGATGATGTTTTGTCACTTCATTAATAAACGTCTTTGCCGTGATTTGAGGAAACTCCTGATTTTTACTTGTTCTGATAATTCATTCCTCCTCGATTTTTGACGTGAAAATACACGAGGATTATTTCGACCTCACAATTAATGTCGATTGATATTACGTAATCGTTCGACTCCGACACAATCGTATATTTCATTACGTCAACCAAATCCTCTGATTATTTTCATAACTTTACCCTATATGGTCGGGTCGCCGATGTTCGTGGAGACGTGTCTTTCGCAAGACGACCCTTGAGTCTCAGTCGACACTTTCTCCGGCGGTTTCGAATAATGTTAAACGTCGGGCCGGGCGCTCTCAACCTCTGACCTTTAGGAGCTGCTGACATCGAACGAACTAGCGATTAAAACTGTATTTCTTCCGACCGCCGATGTATTACACAGATTCTGTAAGTTCTCAATTGAAACAAATATATTTATTCGCAAGATTTTATTTTGTTTTCTTGGTTCCGTAGTATTTGTACGTACGCATGCATGTTTATATATATGTTACAGCTGTAATACATATAAATACATAATATTATGATCACGTAGGTGTGCGGCAATATTTTTACTCCAGCAAGATAACACCGCATGATGTAATCGAATTTTTGTGACAAACGATTCGCCGTAATGTAACTTTATACACCGCGTTTTACTGAGCAAAAATGTCGTTGTAAAAAACAACAAGACGTGATTTATTACGTCTCTACGTGATGTAACTTTCTAAACATCTCCCGCCATTTTAATGCACACACGATTAGATACATTTATATCTATATATATATATATATATATATATATATATTCTAAACTTGATCAGCTCATAGGTAAAATTTATTTTGTAAGTATATCACGTTTATAGGCAAGAGTTTGTAGAGTTGGAAAAGCGATACGATGTCGAAGTTGAACCGGGATGTTCTGACAACTTGTAAGCTAACCTGCTCGAGACACGTTCACAGATAAGTTGTTAACGGCTCTTTAAGATTGTAGTAGTGGTTCGGCCTCATGAGACATGAATTATGTAGAGAATTATCTCAGTAATCGTTTATATTCAGTTATAAGTAACGTTTGTTATTCTAACAGCCATTCCTATTTGCCTAGTTAACTTTTTGTAAGAATTATGGTTTTGTGTCACTGTTGTCCATATGTTTCCTTATGTCCATTTGTTATACATGTTTCTTGGGACTGTCAGTCGGGAACGCACCTAGCATTTATCCCTTAGCACGGGGGTCTCAGGTCTACAGTTATGGCTACTCGCCATACAAAAAGCTTTCCTTTCCTGCAGTGGTGATTTCGAAAGGAAGGTCTGCGGCATTTATTTATTTACAACCCTAACATTTGATCACTATATAAAAAGTTCTAAAGGGCATAGATCTATCCCGTTAATATATGTACTATAATTTTGTATTAACATTTATCTGTTCGTAGCATCGTCAGTAGTGTCCTCTAGTTTTAGCCAATTTCAAAGTTTTAGAGATTTCTTTAATATACAAAACAAACAAATAATCTGTCTCTGTAACCATAAAGGGAATCACGTAGGCTGCCCAGAGTATGCCGAGAGTATAAAGTGTAGGGATTCACTAATATATTATACTAGTTATATTCAAAATGGCACATATAATTATATAATAAAGATTTTCACATCACGTAAAATAGCCGCCTAGGAATGTCCCACTACTGGGCAAAGAACTCATTTTAGCGAGGTTATCATTCATTGCCAGAATTACGGATCCCGACCTCGGATTACTCAATAGGATTTGTCATTTAATTTGGTCCAATCGTAGTACTCTTAGTCAAAATCAGGGTACATTGCACATTCACAAAGAAATATTTCTCGCTTTAGTACGATCATTAGTTTAAATTTATCTTGGTAATTACATCTCAATGGCAATGACCCAATGACGCAGTAAAGGGACCTAATTAATACGATGTACTTAAGTTAAGGCCGTATCTCAAATTGCTATTAAAAGATTACGCATTCAGTATTCCACTTTATACATCTTAAATAAAATTTAAATTACAATGCATAATATAGTGTTAATTTTATCATCGAGTGACGATGTTTAATTAGTTTAATATGAGTTTCAGGAACGTACCTACTCTAAAGAACACGGCTTAGCTTAGAAAAACTTCTTTAGCCAGTTTCTAAACTAGAAGGTGAATCAGCAGCATGCATAGCTTCCGCAATATAAGCTTAATTTTTACAGTGTAAAAATTACTATTATATTATTGTTGTCTACCTTACCATTTTCATCATAATTTAGATCTGTTAGATATGAATAAATTTATAATTCAATGGTATGTAATATATATACTTGCCAGACTGAATGATTATAAAGAAGTTGTTCCTGTCGATTTCGACCACGACGCCAACTTTCGAGTGCCGCATGTGCACTAACACATAAACACTCGCTCGTCTTTACCTTCCCGTATCCGATGTAACGCGTATGCTATAAGATCGGAGGCGGCAGATGCGATATCAAAAACACGGGTCGTAACACAACTAGAACCGAAAATCAATGATGTTTTTTGCACAAATATTTTGGCTCCGGATGTCATTCAAGAAGGTTGGGCCCATGTTGCACAATAAGACGCTGCTACCCTTTCCATATTTTATTTACAGTTGCTATTGCTTGAATGTCATAAACATTCAAGATACAAGATGACATTAAAAATTACTACGCCGCGTAGTAGCGTATAGTCTAATTTGTCAATAGATGAGAATAAAAGATATTATTTGACAGATTCAACGTCAGCACAAAGTGACCTACATCCTGGGATATCATTGTTTCACTAAAACTAAGTATTATTTAACTCAAATAATAAAGTGCAAAAATAATGCAAAAATCATCAACAATAACAACAACGTATTTAGCATTAAGATGACGCGTAATTGTTTTTGTTTTGAAACGGAATGGGGAAAAATACACGAAAAACGAGTTTAAATTCAAGGAAAATGGTTAAATTCCGCGGGAAAGTATCGTCGACGGAAATTGCATTTTGAATACGTCGACTGCGCTCAACACTAATGTTGCAGTTATTTTGTTGTAGTGTTGCGCTTTTGGGTAAACATTTCCCTTTCTTGCGATTTGTTGACGTTGAATTCTTTTCACCGGCGACATTCAGTCCGTGTTTTCGAAAGAAAACCAGACAAGTTGTTTTAAATGTGTATGTGTCAAAGTATAAAATTGTTGTTGCTGTCTACCTTACTCTTTTCGTAAATAACTTTTTCGAACCCGCTAGAAATATTATTTATTTAAGTCGCTTTCACCAGCGCAGTATATTTCTTTTAGATTGCTATTTCTTTTAAAAAAGCCGATCGAGGCGTTCCCATCTTCAATGAAACAGCTGCCACAATCCACTGATTACAAGAATAAAAACAACACTGATTTATATTTAACGTTAGCTACTGTCTATATTTTGTCTTTCAGAAAACGTAAATCTCTTAATATATTCTTTTAATTTTCTGGACCAAAAACTTTAGATAAGATTTAAAAACTTAAAACCCAACCTCCAGATGAGACTAAGACGGTAACTACTTTCCTTCCGGCAAGTCATTGCTAACTTAATCAAATACTGCGGTCTCCGCAGTTTAAACACGAAATAGATTGAAGTGACATTCGGGAGTGAACGAAGATCTCCCGATAGATTTTATTTACATTGAAATCCTTCCCGGCCCTCCAATTAAGAACTGTTCGGTACTGAAAAGTTTTAAATCCAGTCAATTCATAAATCTACGTGTTGTGATCCAATTAATATTAATCCGTGCTCCGCAGTCCCGCGCTGTATTCAATTCAGTCCGGGACGTTTCAATTTCGTTTGTGAGCTGAGTTTTTATTTGTACGCCAAATTAAATGTTGCCAATCAAGATTTTATCTCGGCAATTCCCGTGTTCGCCTGTCTGTCGCTATCACGCGTACGCTGTATCAATATCATTAGGAATCATGTAAACAACTTTAGATAATCGCTCGTGATCTGTGTGCGCTACTGAAAGGATTATTGGTACAATATTCTGCGTTAAAATGGCAACGCAGTGAGTTAGAAAAGATTATTGGTACTAATTTATAGTTGTAAGTATATTTGACCTGTCTTTTTTATCAGCCTACTTACTGCCGCTGAACACAACATTTCCAAAAAGCGCCAGCAAAAGCCGGCATGCTTTCTTGAAAGGTCTACTTCTTGTACTAGTACCTCGCATTAGTAACGCTGCTCCCCATAACTAATCGGTGGGTTCGGTAAATTCTGGAGGATATTCCGCGATCATCGGTCTCCAGAGCCTCGTTTCTTACTTCGAGCTAGCGTAATGCCTCGATATTTGAAGAAGGAAGATGGTATATTCTCCGTCACAGCCTTTGATCTGCACTTAATTAGTATTTATTTGGTTTTTTCTACAAGTTCTTGTATTATATCTACAAAGTTTTTGTATTTTCAATGTTACAGCGTATAATCTTATTTCTTTAAGTTTTTTAACAAATGCTCCTATAATATTTGTCAAAACGCTTATATGTCGAAATGCTAACAAAGAACTGTGAAAAGTAATGTACGTCCTGCCGTCATTTAAAAATTATTCTATTGTTTTTTTTTACTAATACTCAGTTTTTGAGTAACATGTACTTGTTAAACAAAAACTACGCCTATACGATGAAAACTTTTAAGTGTACGGAATATTTTTGCTCGTATAAGTTTTTGAATAAATGAATTTGATTACAATATGGTTATAGGTTGCATTTATTTTCAACGATTATGCAATCGATCTTTAATAAAAACACAAGTCAGAAAAATCATGTACTTAGTAGATATTCTGTTAAATATATATTTTATTTTAATCTATTATTCAAAATATTAATATCTTTTTAAACTTGAAGACAAGGAATAAAGTTGTTTTTCTCTGCATATTATATATTGGAGCTAAATCGAGATCATAATAGCTCAAAAATTACCTGATTGTTTTACGTCGCCTTTTTAAAAATTGTCTTCCGAAACGCCGGCTATAATTGTTGTAAAGTAGAAGTAGCAAAGTTTAGCCTATCAGCTTAATCAATGACGGGAAACTGATTTCCATGTGTAATTTTTTTAAACGTTTTGAAGAAAGATTTTCTTTGTGTAAAACGAACAAGGGAAATCACTTTTGAGACTACGTTCCTTAGGAGATAACCCTGTATACCGAAAGAAGAAAGGACTACAAACAGACCTCTGGGAATCGTTGATTCCTTTCTATCACTATTTGATAGAATTGAATCGATTCCATTCGTCTTCTTTACTTGCTTGTATAACAAACTGAGTCTGTATGCATAAATAAAAGCTATTGTGAATAAGTTATTCCCTAGCAGTAGCGTAAGCCAATACAATAAACCTAACAATAAGCTTAAGCTTTCAACGGCAATATAGTTCGAAGTTGGCAAGTACGTCCTGGCTGAATGCCCTGGGGTAGCTGGGTAGATGGCTCTTATAATTAGTTGTATACCTGCGTTGCATTGTAAATAAGGGAAATTCTAATACAACCCATTTTGTAAAATATACGTGGAAAACCCAAATACTTTGCAGCGTTGGAAAATGAACATATAAGGAACGGTGTACAGCAAAACTTAACTTTTTTATTGGCCACCGGCATAATGTTTGTGAAATAGGAAAACCGTTATCACGGAACGTTGCCAGAAAGTGAAATAAAATACTAAACGACGCCATTATACCTACACTTTCATTTTTTATTATTCTATTATACTTACAATAAGTATTTCTGTGTATGTGGCCACGTCGAAATTTAATCTTCTCTATTTCTTTTAACGGCGGTGAAAAATGAAAATTGGCACAAAGCGTTCAATATGAAAGTAATAATGTTAAAAGATATAAATAATATCATCGAGCTCGGAAGTAAAATGGATCGGAAGGCGGGACGCTTGCCAACTTAGCCAATGAACTGTCAAAGATCATGTGAAATACAATCGGAAGTTCCGGCGATTCAGTTAAAACGAAATAAAACAAGGAGTTAGTCGAGTTGCACAAGTAAACGATGCTTCGACACGGGTTTATCCAGCCCGGTTACTGTAGCTTCCATTTAGTTTGAATTATGAGACAATGGCGGTGGCGCGCTAACCCTGAACAATGAAACTACGAGGTACATCTTACACTGCCTTGTAACACGCAAACAGGTCGATCAGAAACCCGCCATTGTAAATAACTACTTCCTTTTGTTGCGATAAAGCAACGAATGGAAGGTCTAGACAGCAATAGTTGAAAAAACTCATTATTTTATCTCAATTTTTTTTTGTGGTGATATTGAATATACTGCATAAATTTTAGATTTTCATCATAAAACAAATAAGGTATTTTATTAGTCACTTAAACTTAATATTTTTCATAGTAATTATTTGCTGATCTATTTAAAGTGTCGTGTGGGAGTGGTTTTGAATCCGCCTCCCCCCTTCTTCCTGTTGAGGAAGCCTGTTTGCTACGCTGACTTTTGCCACCGCTTATAAGCGTTTATATTATTTTTATCGTATTGAACTTCCGGAATTGCATAAAATAATCAAATATACCATTTTCTATTAAAGGACATAAAGTTTCATAGCAACGTTTATTTCTTACAATCTACACAATAAATTTTCCTATTAAAATAACATAACTTGTTTTTTTGGAAAATGATCAGGTTCGATTCGTGTATGAGTTTATTTGAAAACCAATGTTTGCAGTTTTATTGTCTTTAAAATCGACGATATGATTCCGCTGAATCATATCGTCGATTTTTCTCCATCACTTAAAGTTTCCCATACTAACCGTTCTCCATGTTTCAGCCTGTGTATAGATAAATTATTTTTAGCTTTAATAAAAGGAATAATTTAAAGAGTAAAAGATGAACACCATGATTATCTCAAAATTTAAATAAGAGCTGCAGATACGCTAAAAGCAAGAACCGAGGGGAATGCTTCCTACCGACGTATGAGACGATGGGATATAATACTCACAATTCCGGTGTGCATAGGACGTCGTTTGTCTAGCTCATTGTCCGAGCGCGCTGGCACACGCTAATGTAGTCGGCCTAGCAACGCTTGCCTGTTCCATTCACCTCTCACCGAGCGTGAACGGTTACGTTGAATACGGCCGCACCCCGATCATAACTTTGTTCAAACGTGAGATTTGAACATAGTTTTGAAAACCATTCTGATGATATTCGCGTATGACGATGCGTTAAAGGTCTGGATTCATCGGCGCATAAAAATGCACTCGTAAATCTGTGATGGACCACGTAGATTACTCGTAGAAATCGAGTGATTTGTTAGTAAGTCAAATTTAGTAGGTTCGTTCGGTCATAGCTCAGGAGTTCAACAAGGCCACTGATAACATTAACACAATGGCCGTCGTTTCCCACGATGTAAATTGCAACGTGATGTCATCGCCGTTTACAGACTAATATTAAAACATACCTATCGTCGTACCTTTACATTGTTGTGATCATTATCCCGTTTGTTTAAGAGTTAAGAACTATCCGTGTTGTATAAGACAAGTAACTGCTGCTCGAAATATATAAATGTTTCCATTAGGCGGCGGATATATGCGTCGACATCGGTCACGCGCAACGAGCGGTGGCTTGCTTACCGCCACCCATGCGAACTTGTCGGATTATCTGCTTGGACAGATTATCGCCCCAATATTAAATGTATTCGACCCGTTTAAATAATAACATTCCAAAATATTAATATTTTGTCTAATGCAATTAGTTAGTAACTTAGTATTCGGTTCCACATCACTCTTCAACTGTCGCATGTGATTTTACAAATCTAGCAGTTAATTGTTATTCCTAACATTGCGTACGTAAATAAAATTTGACCTACTAATAAACTTATTATTGCAAACATTACCTATTAATGTATTCGAAGAAAGACTACCAATTAAGAAGTCGTTGTGGTCGGAGGTGACGGAGGGGACGCATTCACTGCCTTTCACTTCCCGCTTTTGTTATGCAGCCACTACATACGACGGAAAGGCAGACGGCCTTGTAGCTTGCGTACCTATGCCTACTAGGCGCCCCCTCCTATCCAACGTTATGTTTTGTGTATTTACACGAACATCCACCATGACATCATGCCTCTTCCCGGCCGATCAACTGCGGCAATCTATACGCAAAGATTTGCGACGTCCCATTGTGAGCGACTAAAGCTTCCCGCATTCGTGTTCAGTGGTTAAAATTAAAGATTGACCGCGCAATTACGTGACGTCACGGTCAAGGAAAAACAAATAATATCGAAGTTATAATAGATGCGGTCATATAACATTCGCATGTGTTGTTAGAGCGAGGCTTCCAGGGCCGTGTTAACCTTGGCTTTTGAGCGGCGACTTTCACGGTTAGACGGTCGGAGAATTACATAAGATGCGCGCCGTACGCAGCCATCGGCGTTGCTGTGACGACACCGCGACCACTCACTAACCTCACGGAAACCAGTTTCCAAAGCTTCAACAATAGAATTAAGTAACAGCGTTTACTTACAAATGCATTCGCATTACATCCAGCAATCTGTCAATAGTGACGCCCACTTGTGCTTTGTGCGTGCAATCGATGTTGTATATTATTTATAACAACACCATTTGAGTGATATGATATTTTCACTCCACAAATATTGAATGTTTTTTGTTATAGGCAGTGCCATTTTCAGTCGTTACGATATTTCTTGACATCTATTCTCATATCTATTTAAATCTATATTGTTTGCAATTCGTATGATTTTTATAAGGATAAAATAAATTAATTTGAAAAGAAACTCTTATTTACGGATTTTATTTAGTTTAATTCGTTTTTAATTCCCAAAGTAACGGGTGCTGGTCACGGTGGGACTGAGGTGTTTGACGTCCTGATATCATAGTTAACCCGACTACTGTCAGCTTTCTAATTATAAATTTTTGGTCCGATCTATGTAGAATGAGCTCACAGTATCTTGAAGTCGTGCTTGGTTTTCGGTTAAATTTTTCTATTGTAATAAGGATGTTTTTAATTACCATAGACTCGCGTAGGCTTAGCAGGAATCGGTTTTCTTTTGAGAGGATATGTTATCTTTGAAATCTTGTAAATATTACAGTTGTCAGGTGAAAAAAAAGTAAAGTAACTAAACGCGATAAAACTCGTAAATAAATAATAGTTTCATTTCAAATGTGTAGTATTCGTTTAAAAAAAATATTCATAAAAAAATTAATTATTAACTGGTGAAACGAAATTTATAACTGGCCGTTGTACCCAGCGTTGTTCGTTAAAAATGTCCGTTGGAACTTCATAAGAAACATATATTATCTAAAAGAATCTTAATTAAAATCGGTCCTGTGTATTTGAACATTAGCCTGCACAACTCCAAGTCCGAGTCCAAATTTCACTAATATGAAATATTTGGTTCCTTGCTATAAGTATTTTTAATAAATTCTCGAGTATTGATGTATGTCTTTGCAAGACAAAAGGCATATTTTCTAAAAGGGAACAGCTTTTTTGTCTCAATTTTGATCGATAATCAATCATTTTACACAATAATTATAAAATAGAAAATCGTGCTGAACCTTTTATCAAATCTAAATATATAAAATCCACTGACTAATCACGAAATATCAGAAACTACAAACCCTGCAAACTTGAAATTTGGCTCGTAGAAAGTTCCTCTAAGAAAGGATTTTACGGAAAACCTCCCCTAAAGGGATAATTTGCGGGTTGGAAGCCAGTATGAAAGTCCTATGTTTCTGAAGTTAACGATATTAAAATCAGCATTTAGGTTAATACTTCTCAACAATAAAATACCTGTATAAACTGTGGAAAGTTTTTATGAGAAAATTTTATTCATTGGTATTGTTATTCTTAACTAAAATTTAATGAAAATACTCTTAAAAAAATATTTTATTTGTTTTTCCATTAACCATCGACTGCCAAAGCATTCATTACCTTTACAAAACGTAAGTCTTAAAGGGTTGATTGTTAAACCTTAGTAAATTTGCGTGTTTCAGGTACAAGAGCGGGGTGCGCTCAGTGAGGGGCGGGGGCGGCGGCGGCGCGGAGGAAACGCGGCGCGGCGGCCTCAAGGCGCTGCCGAAGCGCGCCCGCACTCGCTGCAGGGGAATGAACATGGGGCAAAAGCTCTCCGGCGGTGTGAAGTCGGTGTCGCGGGAGTGCACGGTACCATTCAAGCCAGTGGTCGCGCGCGAGCTGGCGCCGGAGGCGCCGCGGCCCGCGCGCCTCGACGCGCTGCTCGACGCGCCGCCCGCGCACCCCGATCTGCAGTACAAGCATGCCTGGAACCCCGATGACAGGTCACTACACTATTTATTTATATTTCATTTTATCATCGTCTTCAAGAATGCAATAAACACAAATAACACATGGTTTACTACACTGACGAGTCATTTTACAATGTTGTAGCAATTAAAACTTTAATTAAAAATTACGGAAGTAAAAATTAGAAAAGAGGAAGACGGAAAAAAACTGTTTTGTTTCTGTCCAAGTATTGACCTAATTACTTAATTTTAGATGTCATCAATAGTCATGACATACCATGGACCCGGTACTTGCTCGAACAAATACGAAAGACGAACAATATTGAATTATTCTAGTAGGTATTTGGCATACGTAGATTTCCGCCAGTTGAACCGGTTTTTCTTTTTGCACCATTCACTTAATATCAACCAGTGTATGACCTACGTAGTATAATTGCCTCACATGGTCCTTACACAGGTTTATTGTAATAATATTTCAAATTCACAACTTATACCTTGCTAGTAATGTTATAGTCTAGATACCTAAATTATATCGATGACCACACAAATAATTTGAATACCTTATTTTTTATATAATAACAAAGCATAATCCACCTGGTCGTGTATATGAATCAGAGATTTATTTTCCCTCTTATGCCGTTAGTACGTTGTTTCTGCTTATAAACATATTTCTGCGTCAGTCAATCCGCGTTACCGCGAAATCTCCATAGTTATTTGAATGTACAGCTAGAACGTTTTTAATGGAATGTATTCTTAATTAAGTTTTTCCTATAATACAGTAAAATTTGCAATCTACAACCGACTATTCCTTTGAGAACTGTTTGTTACTGCCGTGTAATAATTATTTGTAAAGCTACGCTTACGCTTACGTTATGCTTATGCATGTGAAGTGGAGTTTTATATTAAAAAAAGTAATTTCAAATACGCACAAGAACAGAACCCTGCCCTTCCAAGCCTTTCATTCGCTGTTTATCTTCTTTTCAAAAGTGAGGTATCAACGTAAAATGTTACCTTTTATTAAATAGCTAACAAAGCCCCAACATCTCGATAGCCTTAGGGCGAAGTTACTCGCGACTTTACGTACAGCAGGCGGAACCTATTAAACTGTTAGTGTTTCATCCACGGAGAAACTGTTCATTAAACTATTTTCCTTAAAACGCCACTTCGCTGTTGGTTATAACTTAACTAATCCTATTTGTAGAATAGGCATGATGTAAAATTGTAAAGTCATCATATTTTCGGGTGGAGCTTGCACATTATACATTTTTTTAAGCATTTTAATTTTAATGATTCCGAACGAAAAACTAAATAAGACATATCCGTGTTTCGGTTTACTAATGCCGATTTTCTCAGACGCTATGCGACACAAATTCCTGAAGTGGGGCAAATAATATATGCAGTAGGTAATTGTTTCAAATTTTAATATGACATATTATGTGGGTTATAGTTTACAGGAAAAATAAAGTTCTTAGGTTAAGTCCTTGTTAGGTGCGATTGTCCGTCTTTGATACGCATAAGTGAATATATGTGATTTGTAATCATGAGGTGATGAGTGACATGATCTGTTAGATCAAACCTCCTTTAAATAATATAAAAAAACGAAAAATGTTTAGAATTTTGGTTTAAATTTTACAATAAGTTTTACATTATAATTTATTTCAGCATAATTTAAGCATTGTAGCAACTTAAAGTTTATATAGTCATGGTTCCACCAGTACATAATTCTATAATATATTGTAAGCCTTTTAGAAGTGTCACACATGTCCTTTAAAAATGTCCGGAAGACAAAGGACGTATGGCGATCGTACGAACCGACAATTATACATTAGACCTTCACGAACGATGTCCTCGCCGCCCGCCGTTTACGAAACAATTTGCCTGATGCTTTATACGTTTTGGAATAACAAGGTTGTTTCATCGATAAAACGGCGGCTCGTTAGGTTCTCGCCGCGCCGTTTATTGGGAACCCCCAAACGCGTTCACTTTCAAATATTCATGTTTGCTGGTACAAAGCGTAACCGCGTTGCGTTAAGGTCTTTCAACGGTTTCTCCGTTTTATAAACTAACTTTGCCAACTAAAACTAGGTAGATTTTTGATATAATTTGTATGGAGTTTCTGTCAAACATCCCCTATCTCCAAAATTGACTGTAAAGAGTCATTGCTTCGATGCTTCCTTTTGAAATTTTAGACCTTATCTCTTATCTAGTACATTTACGAGGTGCGTCCAAAAAAAAAAGTAAGAATGCGGTACAAACTCTTTGAAATTTAAAGAGTAAATACAGGCTGGTAAAGCTGGAATATTATCTGTAAGATACCTAAAAAAACAAACCGTTTTGTTATTAAAAAAATTCAAGTCACTTGTGAAAAAAAATTAACCAGGCGCTGTTATTACGTATCTGTGTTTGAAAAATTTCAGAACAAGTCAATCTAGATGAACGGGATAGATTAGGTTTTAATGCTCCGGCGTATCCTAGCGTTGTATGTTGGTGAGCGGAATTTAAACGTGGAGCAACATACACCAAAGCAGACTCGCTCGTGACGCAGTTGTTACAAGATCCAAGACGAAGAGGATTTTTTAGGATATATAGATGAAGAGTTCTAAAAGGTGACAAAGTCTAAATATAAAATAACAAATTTAATAAAAGTTACCTGTGACATAGTCATTTTCACTTTTTATTGAACACCTTTAGTATAACTTTGTAAGAAGACCACTTAACGTAATCGTGATCATATAACCTTTTATTAATGGTGATAAGCTTTCATAGATATTTTATCTCATAGCATTAATTAGAAATAACTACATTCTTATATAAACAACTAAATTTAGTAAAATTTCTTTAGTAATATTGCTTTAGGTTGACAGAAAATAATTTCATGGAGCGGGAAAATGTTGTTAAAGGATTGAAGAAAGTGTGATTAAATCAAATAATTATTTAACAAATTCCAACGAAAACACGCGAAAATCTACTTTACAAGCTGGTAAATATAATTCCAATTCTTAGAAGAAATGTTTGTTGTAAACAAAGACGCTGAGAAAAGAATATTGTTTAGACTTCACGAGTTTAATTTTATTTCATAATAAACGCTTACGACTGCTTCTTTGAAATAATCCTATTCTGTCTCTCTTTCAAGAGGAATAAGTTAGTATGCAGTCTCGCTGGCAAAGAATTCATTTAAGTAGAAAGAACAAACAATGGCTAGAAAGTATTTTGTACCGACTTACGAGTATCTATGTGATATCAGTTTACTTTTAGTAGTAGTAGAGTTATTGCCCAGTGTTGGCATGATATGTGGTTTTTTTAACAATCGCAGGGCGGAGGTATAAATCATTGTTATAAGAATTTAAGAGATATGTTAAATGATCTTACTGCTTTCAATAATTTGATTTTAATGTATTTGTAGACTTTGTGCAAACTTAGGTTTTCAAAACTGTGCTTTGGCACACGGATTTTCTATTTACCTTTACATCCAAGTAATCTTAATTACACAAAAAAATGTGTAATTAAGTAATTAAAGGGTAAGGACATACCAGGGATGCCTCGCGATCGTGGTCGCAATTTCCACACTTCAATGTGTGTGTAGTCGCGATCTCTACATGGTTGGCGGTGCGCACACATTGGTCGGGTCGCATCCCGATGCTCAGTTCCTCCCTCAGTCGTGTGCGCTCGGTTAAGCTCCAGAAGGAACATGTTGAACATATCGGTTGTCGTGGTTTTGTCCGCTTAACACACATCAATTTTTTTAAATTTAATCAATTTACACCCTCCAATCCACCACGTCCACAATTCAATTCATACAAGTCCCATACTTGTGTCAGATTACATACATGGGCTATATACAGAGACACATGGACTGAGAAGGTCACAATCACGAGCCAGATCACATCGATGCTTGCCGGCGATTGCGATGTAAAAACAAAATGTTTTGTAGGCATCTATGTAAACCTCCTTGTAGCCACCAATGTATACTTCGGCGTGTACGTGCGTGTCTACTTGCATACATTTGTTATACGTGTCGTTGACATCCACATGTCAAGATAAACCGCGACGGCGACGTGTCGCTGGTAAGCATCTTCGGTATGTCAATTCCTTTCAATTTGGCAGACTCCCGGTTGAATGGAATGGATTGTATTGAGGCTAATGAGAACTCTGCAGGTGTGCTGTCAGCTGACCCACGCGCTTGTTAAATGTTTCTCAAACGAACACAATAAAAGCTAAACACCTAACCTGAGACATTACATTCCAGATCGCTGAACATATTCGTCAAGGAGGAGGACGCGTTGACATTCCATCGGCATCCGGTCGCGCAGAGCACGGACTGCATCCGCGGGCGGGTGGGCTACTCGCGCGGGCTGCACTGCTGGGAGGTGGTGTGGCCGGCGCGGCAGCGCGGCACGCACGCGGTCGTCGGCGTTGCCACGGCGCACGCGCCACTGCATTCCGTCGGCTACCAGAGCCTCGTCGGGGCCACAGATCAGAGCTGGGGCTGGGATTTGGGCAGGAACAAGGTAAGGATTGCGACATATGTAAGCAGGGTTGCAAAGAATGAGCTTTTCTGCTCTTTCCTCATATCCGCGCTAAGGACCGAGGCAGGGTCTTCGCAAGTTAGATAGTACGTCAACAACATGGAACTGCCGCGTAATATAAATGCGCCAAAGTTGATCTTGCAGAAACACTCTGAAGGCTAATCAGCCAAAAAAAAAACGTGACCATTGTGGACTAAGAAAATTCTTTTGCAATTGCTTTTGCTTAGTGCTATTGGTTTTTTTACTTAGTTTGGGCTGAAAGAGTGTTTGCACTTCAGACGTTCACATTCCGATAGTAAATTGAAGGTTCAGCGGTGAATTATGTCTATAGCGGTGATCACATTACATATCTCTGATCATAGTGATACTGATCTGGCTAAACCGGAACAGCCACTCGCAAAAAAACCTACCTCATTTGAAAATACCAATGTATTCAAAAATACGCATCATAAGAGAGGGTGGAAAAAAAACAATAGTAGTTAAAAGGAGATTTTTTAATTAAGAATTTCTCAGTAGATAATTAGTACATTAAATAAAACGGAATATTTTGTTTTATTAAAAAATATAAAGTTTGGTCCATTTGGTCCAAACTTTATATTAACAATTTCCATAAACGTAACATAACCACCCCTTCATCTTTCAGGTGTACCATAACGCGAAAGGCACCGGCGGCAGCGGCACAATGTACCCCGGGCTGCTGCGGCCCGACCAGCAGTTCCTGGTGCCGGACCGGTTGCTGGTGGTGCTAGACATGGACGAGGGCACGCTCGCCTTCTGCGCGGACGGACGCTACCTCGGTGTCGCGGCGCGCGGGCTGCGCGGCAAGACGCTGTACCCTATCGTGTCTGCCGTCTGGGGGCACGCAGAGATCACTATGAAGTATATAGGAGGACTCGATCGTGAGTATATTATTACATTGGATGTTTTGTTTTGAAAATAATTTTTGACTCAACTCACCTACCAAGCGTATAAATAGACCATCTCAACCAGGGAAGGATGCTCTCTCTGCATAATGTAGTAGCATAATGTTGCTGCGTTTAGTGTATACTAATTACTATCGCTAAGGCACTTGAGACGCAGTTCTTAAATCGAGTCTTCAATGAACTACAGTGCCAATATATTTACAACTTATCCTGATGAGTAACAGGCAGCAGTCGCAAAATATTATTTCATGTCCTTCCTATTAGTGTAATTGTATGATAAAATGGTGTGTTTACAATTGCAGCGGAGCCTCTGCCACTGATGGAACTGTGCCGGCGCGTGATACGGCAGCGCGTGGGTCGCGCGCGGCTGCGGGCCGCCGCCTCCCGCCTCGCCCTGCCGCCCGCGCTCACCGCCTACCTGCTGTACCACGCGCCCTAGCGCCGCACGCACCGCCAGCCCCGCCCCCGCTCGTGCCCGCGCCCGCACCGCACGCACTGCGGCACGCTCGCCGCGCCGCACCACGCGCGGGCTCCGCACCGTGTCCGAGCCGCGTAGCGACGTTGCCTCTGCGCTATGTGACGTGTCACTCTGCTACATACCATGTTACCTCCGTGTCGTGGTATTACCGCGAAGCGATGTCGCCGCTCCGCCTGTACCTCACGCGATTGGACACGATGACACAAACCAGTAGCGGTATATCTCCCTCTGCCCCACCGCAACTCACGCGGCACGCTGCCGGCCGCCACAGCTACATTTAAGTTTGAAACTAACGCTCATATGCGCCTGTATAAGCAAATCGATCGTGGACGCGGTGTGTTCAAAAATGATTTCATTGAGGGACTTATGCGAAGATACTATTGTGAACAGACAGCATAACTAAAATAATATTTAATTATAATTTACTTGTCTTTTGCACATCTCCTTGTGTGCTCAGAAACACGTTTCGATCCTATGCCTTAGTGTAATATACCGCGTTTTAGTGATGTTGGAGTGCCATTCAGTGAAGTTTACAGAGAGTTTAAACTCGTACGCTGGCGTAAACCCAAACAAATATACATATAAAGCGGGCATGGCTGTTGCGGCAGGATTACATTAATATCGACTTACAAATGTACCAATTGCAGAACGAATTTCAGTTCATGAAAAAAAATTACTAATAGACATAATACACAACAGAACGAGACACATCCTGACTACATTAGATTCTTTCTCCAATGTTTTTCTTGAATCTAACATCAATGAAAGTGATCTATTACCTAAATCCTAACTCCAGATTTCTTGTAAATTTATCAAATACTTATGGATATGCTATTCAGTATTATATTTCAGTACTATTTTCGAGTTTATTATAAACTTAAACATTAGTTATAAAGTTAGACAAAATAATAAATATCAATTGCCTAAAAAATACCAATTCCCCTTAATCGGTCGGAAGAATCTCGTTTCGTAATTGGTACACACTTTGACACGTACTGCGACGATTCCAACATGCATACCTTATTTTTTATTTTAATGTTATCTGTGATAATTATACTTTAAATATCAAACCGAAAATCCGCTGATTTATCACTAAATCAATTATCTTATGATCGACTCTTTTTTTTTTTATTAAATTGACTATTGTATGCGGGTTTTTGAACACGAAACCCGTTCCGATGCAGTTACTAAAGGTGTGCGTATATCCCGTTACCGATTATCACGTTATGTACAATAATACTTATAGGTTAGACTTTGCATTAATTACCAAATTTTTCGTTAACAATGAACAACTCTAATCTCGCGAGCCGCACATTTAAAGCCATATTGATCTCTCGAAGGATATGGTAGATGCGGTAACCAACACCCGGCTACCGCAGGCGACCATATCGTACTTGTTAAGAAATACATTTAGAAAGAAACAGCAAATTACAAACCTCACGAGCCTCGGCAATTAATATTATTAGAGATGTCTTTGTTATTATTGCAAATAGCACTCGACGGGCGACGGTCCGACGTTGCTCGTGCTCTAGGCCAGTGTATCGTTGGCAATCTTACATACTATTTTATAGATCATTAAGTGACTGGTTTATTTTTTAGTTTAGTATTTTTAATTCCTATTGTAAAAACGTGTGACTGTGTGGTGTATATAAAAATATATATCTACTTGGATACACGCATCGTACTCAAGTGTGATCATGTCATATAAGGGTTAATTTAGTTGGACAATTCTGAGTATATTTTGCTAAAATTATTCTTGGTGCATTAGAGTGCCCAAATGAAAATGTCGTCTCCGCGTTACGTCTTCTTTTGTAACTTAGATGAATAATTATAAAAACGCAATAAATTGATGAAAAAAGTATTTTCGAAGCACCGTACTAAACGTCAGCCTTTTGTTTGATCCAGATTAGTTGTAAAGCCATTTATAAATAAGTACTTCCATTTTAATAAGATTTTTTCATATGTAGAGTGTACGGCAAGTAGACATCCAATGTGGAGCTCACTTTTATATGCAGTTAATATTCACATTTTATCTCTGGTTCATATAAATGTTGTATACTGATATTTAGATTCGATTCAAAAGACAGACAATTATTTTATTCTTTAATATTACGAGTTTTATGTGAATATTGACATTTGTGAGATAACTATGATAAACTGCCAAATGCGAAGTTGTGTGAAGTGTGTGTATGCATGCATGAGACTGTATGACTGTGTGTGTGACTTGGGCGAGCGCATGTTGTGTGACAGATGTTTGTGTAAAGAAACCGATGTGCGTTAGGAAGATATTTTCATTGTGTAAGAGATATAATCATGATATAAAATACACCAAGATTGATGTACGGTTGACATGTCCTTTACGATGGACCCCTTACAGTGACCAATTCTTGAGAGCTATTGTTAAACTATTGTTTGCAAATGTTTGTCATTTCTTATTCCAACTCAGGAGTTCATTGTAAAGGATTAAGATTATTAGCTAAAATAAACGTTTGAATTTTTTAACCGTCAAACTAAGTCCTGTATATATACAAATATAATTTTGCGGTGTTTAATGATTTTATTATTATTAAGAGGAAATGCATTTTAGTTTTTTAAGTTGTAGGCAATATTTTTAAACATTCATTTCTAACAAACAACTGCGATAGACAGTCAGAATCTCTTAGATACAATGATTTAAAAAAAATAGGAAAACGATTGGAATAAATATAACTGGTTAAGAAAATAATAAATGATATGAACTAAAGTGGATTTTTATTGCTGCGACGTAATCCTTGAGTTATCTAAGAACTACGTAAATAAGCTTTATAATTAACATTCGGTGGCCAGTGTTAATCATATTATAGCTTTAACTATATGAAGAAGGTTATTTATTACCTTGCTATACTGTGTATGATGCGCACGATATTTTTAAGGTTTTTTCTCCATTAGGTTAAATATTTAGTGTACATGTAATATGAAGTTTCCGTCTCCAATCTTACATGAAAAAGTAACTAGTTATTTTAATATCACCTCCAATTGGAAGATTTGCCATAATTACCGAGCTTGGCAAGCAGATTGGTGATGCACGAAATGTTCACACTCAACTTAGGGAACAATAGCCTTTTCTTAGCGACCCTGAATAATTACTAACATTCCCAAGCTGCTAATTAAAATAAATAATTAGAACGGATTTCCGCACAGCATCTCCAAAGTGCATTATCAGATTCACACGCGGCCTAATCTCGCTGTAAGTATATCCTTTCTAAAAAAAAACTTTCTAATCGGTTCAGAAATGCCCGTGTTTAGCGAACAAAAGCGCCTTTAAAAACCGTCGAATTATTTTACAGTATTTTCATTTGCCCTAATATCTGTTCAGCGTAAGTGAACGGTCACTTCTATTAATTGAAGGCAACTTGTCCAGGAAGTTTTCCTTTTTTAGTCATTGTTTTGTCCAATTTATACTCTTTTCAGAAGTATTTCGCCAAGTGTTATTGGATCTAATATTTTACATTTATGGGTCTAGTCAATTATTTATTAGCAAGTGTAAGTGACTATGTATAGTGATTTTTTAATTTTCAAAGTATTGTAGATCTACCTACTATTAAAGCAAAAAAGATTCATCTGAGCCTCGTCTTTTTCTTTTTTTATACATATGTCGGGCTTGCACCGGCTAAAACCCCACGGTATTCTTGCTTAGCCACTTTTGCCGGGTCACGGTATCGCTTTAAAACACATCCGCGACCTCATGCGCCATGCGTGATAATTTCTTTCTAATTTTATTGTGTTAGAGAAATAAAAACATTTCGAATTGCATGCCCTAGTCGCGGTGAATATTCACTGTATCTATTTATTAAGAAACAATACTGTACGCGACAATTCGCGTACAGTCTTATGTGCAGGGTAAAATCGGCATTGGCCGACAATGCCAACAATGTCAATAATATTGTTTGGGTATAATGTACACGAATCCTCTGAAGTTGCCAAGGTATGAGTGGAATCATTGAAACTAAATAAAAATAATGATAATACTTTATTATTAGGCAGTCTTAAAATTACGAGATAGAACACTTCATTGACAAATGTAGAGCGGCACCGACAGTGATAACAACTGCGAATATAAACCATAACCATTATCCAGTAGGAATACTGCATTTTTGTTATATCTGACATCAAGCGATCCAAATCTTAATTCACTTAATCTAAAGTTATATGTAAATTTATTTAAATTAATGATTATAATTATATAAAAATAAATGAATTTTAAGATAAGGAGTTGTAACACATTTTAAAATATTAAACTGAGTTTTTTCCAAACCACCACTGAACATGTGCAGCAGCAGTGAACTGTCAGTTGGCTGTATGATGATTATGACGCCGATTCATAATAATTCGCTGCTTGTTGATTTACAAATCATTAAAACTCCACAGTTGTCAGTTATAGTAGAAGCCGATTATAATAATTGAAATTATACTCTGATTATTTGGACAAAGTACTAAAAGACGACGAATAAATTATCGCAATGTTTTAATTTTTTTTTAATTAGCGTCTTAAACTAATGTTAAGTACTATCACAGTCGATATTAAAGAAAAAACAGACGTCTATAACATAAGTACAATAAAATATAGCTTCAAAGCTATGTAGCTTTGAAGGTAATACTTTAAATGCAACAGACGAAAATAATATTCATTTAACAGAAATTCCATTCTAAGGATTAATATTAAGGAATGTAAGCAACGTAAATCGCAAATAACTTAAAATAAAATAATTACAATTATCTGCTAAATCTGAGGAGGTATAATTAAACTTTAATCACAAAGTGTATGATGTTCTAAGACAGTGTCGTCGCTTATTATGATTGTGTTTTCGTCTGCAAAGTCTTGAGGTAAGTCAATCTGCGCTGTTAATTCTTGCAGACTTTCAATAAGCTCGTTCAGTGAGGACTGTAACAGATATTTGTGAAATTCAAGCTTTTGTTTAAAAATTCATTGGCTCAGTATAGCTGAGTAGAAATTAAAGGCCACTTTATATCTAACTCCCAAGTGCCTTAAGTACGAGTAGCTGATCACTGTATAACAGGGATAAAATTTAAGATTAGTGAAGTTTATATTTAGTCTTGCCATGTGGTATCGGCATATGAGGCGACTAAGATAAAACCTTGAAAATCGCAACGACTATCGACGGATGGTGGGATAATCATCTCGAAAAATACCAGACTTAAAAATTATTCTTTATCACATAACTATATCTAATATAAAAATAGAGAACTTAAACTGACAACTACATGATGCCAACAAGAAATGACAACTACTCGTATACGAGTATAAAGTATTTTAGGAGTATTATATAAAACTATAGTTTATCGAGTATTTCATAAAACTTACTGTTGTTTCTTCAAAGTCTTGTAGACATTCATCACTAACAACGTATTGCCCTTCAAATTCCTGTGCCAGGACTTTTAAGTGGTCTGGCAAAAGGGAAGTATCCAGCTCCCCAGTAGTTTTGTTTCGGATAATTCTGTAAACAGTATTATTAACTGTAAATAATAATATTTATTTATCGTAAAGGTTGTAGTACATCAATAATTCACAATATAACAACAGTAGTTTGCTACCATCAAGTAAACAAAGTAAAGTAGCAGCCGGTAAGTGCCCACTGCTGGACAAAGGCCTCCTTCTCACATACAAGTATCTGAGAGGGTTTAGGAGCCGGGAAGGGCCCGCCACGCTGCTCCAGTGCGGCTTGGCGAGTTTCACATATCCTTGAAATATTTTTATCATTCCTCAGACATGCAGGTTTCCTCACGAAGTTTTCCTTCACCCCAGTGTACGTGGTAAATACAGCACTTATTTTCTTGCTCACAATTGCTATTAACAATTTTACTAAGATTACCAAAGTTAGGTTAGCTAGTTAGGTTAGGTTTAGCTCCTAGCTGAGGGAGAGAATACGTTCACTCCCGAGAAGGGTCCGCCGAGAGCGCCCGGCGCTGGTGGGATCTCGGTTGTATGCGAAAGCGATCCCGTGACCCCACCGACATGCGGCGAAGGAGGAACACCATGGGGTTTAGTCGGTGCTGGCCCGACATAACCTGTCCTTGCCCCCAGAGGGCGGATATGCGTTAGGCATTTCCCAAAAAAATAAATAAAGGCTTAGCTCCTAGCTAGGTTACCAAATAATCTGTATTAAGAAGTGATAGACCCAATCCCTTCTTATAGGATTAGTGTGTACACTTGAGTTTATATTGTGTGTAAGCTACAATTTCAAAAGTTTTATGTAGGTACATAACAAATTAAACAAATTAAAAATATGTGAGTTACGTTATCTAAAAAGGTTCAGCATTTATAATTATTACCTGGATGACCTTACATCTCCCTATGATTATTGCATACTGTTGCAGAATGTAGACATCTGCGACCAACTTCAAACAAAGTAGGCTTCATAATATGCGTTATCATCTATGAGGGCTAAGGTCGAATGCTTTACGGTCTGTTACTTATCAGTATGGAGAGTCAATACTCTCCATACTCTTCGGACCCGAACAAAGCAGTCGACGCAGAGTTGCTTGGCGGCCGAAATAAATAAGAGAGTCGTAACTACCCAAATGGAGTCTTTGGCATAAAAAGGACTCCTACTACCGAACCAGAGATATCTTTAAAAATTGTAAATTTACAATATTTCAGCAGATATATAGTAAAAGTTACACTCTTTAGCATCTATAATTTGTGTGTTGGTGTTGGAAATGAAAACGATTATACTTTTTGATTATCAGCATCACGAACGTTTTTCGTTTTACACATACAAATCTCCTCCGCCGAAGCTCCCCTCGTATCTTTATAGTGGAATTATAGTCGCGATGCCCAGCTCAACATTACTGATCACTACCTTCAGTGACAGATATGCGTTTGTGCATTTCTCCACGGAACCAAAAATGATCATTAACGCTTGCAACTTCATACAGCTATTTTATTGCGTGTTGCAAGTTCTATTGTTATTATCTACTCATAATAATAGAATTGATATTGTTAGGACACGCCAAGAATTATTGTTTGTTGTAACGACTAAGTATATTATGTATAAAGATTAGGATTTAATTTCTGACTACTGTTGTTTGTCTATATTTGCGGATAATTAACTGATTTTGCTTTGTCGTTATAGAGATATTAAACAACTTAATTTTTTCCTAGGTGACGCCATAGTTAAATCTGTTCTTTCTTTTTAAACTTCTTTCAAGACAAATGTATCCATTTGTATGTACACCAATTCAAGCCTAATATTATCAATTTGAAAGTTTTCTTAGGTGTTGAGCTGTTTGTTGTTCAATCACGATAACAATCGAACGAATATTGATGAGATTGATGGCTGCGTGGCACTGTGCACGTGCCTGAGTATCCTGCGGCGCGTGAGCTCGGGCCCGGTGAGCACGGCGACGGCGGCGAGCGCGCTGGCGGCCACGGCGCGCGCGCGACGCTCTACGCGCGGCCAGTCCACCCGCAGCGCCACCACGTGCCGCGCGCGCGCCGCCACCACGTGCCGCGCGCCCTCCAGCCGCGAACTTTCCGCGCAGCAACGGTATTGCACTGCGAACAGATTGTTTTTGCTAAAGAAACGGTGGTAGTACACATACAATTACAATGATAGTCACGTGACAATTATATAAAAAAAATTAAACATAATATGCCTTGTGATTAGCTGCTGAATGTAAGCATTTCCCAAGTCTAAAGGAATTGTAGCAATTGTTAATCTTACATGACAGAGGCTCTTCCTGTCCTCCGCAGCTGAGGAGGAGACACGGAAGAAAAGAGTATTGGTATTGCTAGGCGCCACTCCTTATCTTTCGCGACTGTGGCTGAGCCACAGACCGATGCGGCTATATGCCGATATACGGTGAAGGTGAAACACCGCCTGCTTAGTCAGCACGAGACCGACGATAACGTTGACGTTGTCCCCCCGGGGTAATAATAAAATAGGTATAACGAAAGTATAAAAATGTATATACTATCAATACAAGAAGCAAACACAAGCTTATAATGCCAATTACTCAAATCAATAGAGTTAGTAAATCATTCATGGAGCAATATATATTTTTCTACAACAAAATCCCGTCAAGTTACAAAGTCTTCCTGTTAACAGATTTAAAAGGTTTATTAAAAAGATTTTTAAAAAGGGTGTATACATGGACGACAAAAAGCCCACGGAATGCGTTAACCTCTACCAATATTTCTAAAATTAGTCAGACAAAGTTAGTCAGCACTGACGGTTGAAGTGAACGCGCGCGGCGACGAAGGCGGGCACGCCGTACTTGTTGAAGAGCGCGAGCGCAACGGGCGCGCGGCTGGCGGCGCGCAGCAGCGCCGTGTCGCCGTACGTCACCAGCCCGCTCCAGCGCACCGACTCGCCGCTCGCGCACCCGAACAGCTTTACCTGCAAATCGTTCCTAATCTCTACTTCTTCGTTTTATAATAATACGTTTCGAGTAATATTCTCAATATTCGATTGATTCGGAAACATTATAAAAAATAATGACAAAACTATTGCATTTAAAGTTGTTGTGGGATCTTCAATAAAAAAAAAGATACGATATATATATTAGAATACATAAGATAGGGCGATCAGGTTTAAGATAAAAAAGAAAAGTAGCAGTCTGTAAGTGCCCACTGCTGGCCAAAGGCCTGAGAAGGAGGCTCAAATATATAAGAAGGTTTTTAAAGGAGGTATGGGCGGGCCCTTTCCAGCTTACGAGTATCTGAGATGGTTTAGGAGCCCGGAAAGGTCCGCCACCCTTCTCCAGTTCGGATTGGCGGGCTTCACATAGTCTCGAAATAATCATTTTTATTTTAATTATTCCAGAGACCTGCAGGTTTCCTTGCGATGTTTTTCTTCACCACCGACCACGTGGTTAACAAAGCACTTAAAATTGCTATTTTTAGTGATCCCGGCATCGGCGATCGAACCCTGGCCACACGCGATCTGTTAAACTATTGTAAGCGCCCTGACCACTAGGCTTTTTATGTATACTGGCGACTGCACGCGGCTTACTTACACGGACAATCGTATAAAAGAAGCTTTATCAAGCGACAGAAAAAAAGTAAGTTGAATTCATAATGAATTATTTTCCATATAGATTATTTTTGTTTCGTGTTAATGCATGCTTAAGGGCTTTCTATCTCACTTTAATAAATAAATGAATGGTCTGTGCGACCACGTCAGTTGATATTCTTATACTTCATGATCCATTATACAAATAATTTACGACAAACGTCTTAGGCAACGAAGTTAGGATTAATTATTAGTTAATAGTTAATCATTTTACATTAATAACTATACACAGATATATACAATGCACATGTTCACAGTGTATTAGAATTTGGAAGTGTAGTTTGGAGTCCTCGGTATTCCATTCATAAAGACCGAATCTTGAAAGTACAAAAGAAACTAGTAAAGAGACTTCACAATCGTAACCTTAAATTTGAATGTTTAGAATCAAGGCAAACTTATTTGGCAAGTACGTTTTTATATAAATAATAAATACTCGTAATATATCGTGTATAAAATAAATTTAAAGATTCCTCATTTAGCACCAACCTTACAAATTATGCCAACAATACCTTCTTCAGTCGCTCCTGTTTGTACTATAAGAAATATCTGAAAGATGTTGATATATCTCTCTCCAACACACAATATCTATAAGCGAAAAGTGGCCTAGTTGGTATTTGGTAAATCATAAATAAAAATATAAAATTGAATGAGAGATATGGTAAGGTAAATATGGTCAAGGGTGTTCTCATAACAAAATAACAAAATTTCTTATCCTTTCTAGGCTTTTTCAAGTTAGTGTTTGGGAGCTTCCTATCAAGTTAGATCTCGAGCATTAAGTTAAATTTAAGTAAACTTAATTTAATGACATAAAAACAACAAAATTACGTCAAAAAATAATTAAAGATGTGACTGACCTTTCTAGAAAAATCGCTATTTTTATCATACACCAAATGCAGAGCAGCAGCTAGCGGCGCGGTAGAACTTGGTGCAAAGATAATAGGCAGTGGTCGGCAATCATGGGGTCCAAATGTAAGGCAATAAGTCCCTCTGGACTCCACTCCCGGTAAATCTATGGAAAATCCTTCGCCGAATATCTGACATCTTATTTGTATCTTTTTGTTTGTGGAATTTCTCAAACTAAGTTCTTTCCTACCGGCCCGTACCCAAGACATACTAACGTAGTTTGTTTTGATAGGGAATGTTCTTGGTTTGTCTGTTCCACTGCTGATATCAATTATGATTTTATTACCGGTAATGATATCTTCTAACATTAATATTCTGAAAAAAATATTAGTTGTTTTATTTTAACATATGTCTAAGATTTCAAACAAATCCGATGTGTTGATGTGTTAATTAGATTTGGAATTGAGGCTCTGATTATAATTATAATTATAAAACGCTGGCATAGAGTCAATAAACTTCAAAACAGTTATTATCTCTTAACCATTCACTTGTCATACAGCATTTCCTTTGTTGGAACATAGCAAGAAATGTCATGTTATAACATAGAATTTGAGTTTTTATTTTGTCTGAATGCCAAACCAGCTAACAGTTTATCTGATGGCAAGTGTCTACTGCATCCCATACACACCTGCAAACAACTTCAACCGAAGAAAGTTATAGATGCATTGTCACTCCTGAGGACTGAGATTGAGCCTCATAGCTTGTAATTATACTGGCTCTACTGGCTACCTTTCAAATTTGAACACATTTACAGTACTGAAACTAACATGCATGCCACTAGGCATGGCCAGACGACTCCCTGGTACAGAAGGAGTCTGCCACCTAATAAACCATGTCGAGTACTACCATTTAATAACAATAGAATTTCTATTGTTGCAACATTAGATATTAGTGAAAAAAACAGATAATTATAGTAATATACAAATAAATGCTCATTAACAAAAGCCATAGACAACTAGTTCTATTATACGCCAATATATTAATGCTTACGCTTCAGAGAGCTCATCTTGTGGCCCAGTGTATAAGATGTTCAATTCCTTTCCACTGTCGGGAGGTATTTCTACTCTTTGAGATGATACTTGGAATGGCAAATTACTGTCATTAGAAGATTTTGCTTTAATTCTAACTCTCCAACTTCCTGCTATGGATCCAGTGTTTCTTAAAACTATAGTTTTGTGTTCTAGAAATAAGTAAACAGATAATTTATATTCATTAAATACTTCCTCAGTTTGCTTACAGAAACAGAATACCATTACCTGCAATATGTACTTTAGGTGTAGACAAGTCAACTACCAAATTGGCTGTGCCGACAACACCTATCAGATCCACTTTCTTCAATACTGATTTTACTCCCATCAGATTCACATTTAGTGCGCCCTTAAATGTTACGGTGTTTTCTGCTGTAAAATAATAATTGTGGATACAATAATTAAAACTGGCATTTTTTTTCAATATTTTTTATTTTACAACTAAAGGATATGTACTACCAACTTTGGAAAGAATCAGCAAGAATCATAGTGTTAACTCAATATCAAGAATTACTTTCCCTTAAACTTCAATGGCTCTTAGAGCCATGGCAGCTGTTATTGAGCCATAGCTACAGTGGCCTAGCAATTGGAATGTGCTGAATTTACCAGCAATTTAACAAAAACAAGTTAGATGAGCAAAACGTCGTGAGCCTGCTGAGGGAAACCTACATGTTTGTGAAATAATACTCGACGTGAATCCGCCAACGGGGATACTTTCCGGCTCCGAAGCACTCAAATATTTGAGAATATTTTTAGTAGTTTAACTATCATTATCATCATCATTTCAGCCTGTCACAAGTTCACAGCTGAACATAGGCCTCCCAAAGATTGCCACGAAGCTCAGTCCTGAGCCGTCACTCCATCTTGTGGCGGGTTGTCCTACACTGCGTTTGCCTGTACGTGGCTGCCACTCGAGCCTTTTTTCCCCAACGGTTGTCAGTTCTGCGAGCTATGTGGCCGGCCCGTTGCCACTTCAGCTTGCTGATCTTTATGGCTATGTCGGTTACCTTAGTTCTGCTGCGGATATCATCGTTGCAGACTCTATCACGCAGAGAAACACCGAACACAGCCCTTTCCATAGGACGCTGAGCAAGTTTGAGCTTCCTCATACGGCCTGCAGTGAAGGACCAAGTCTCGGTTCCGTATGTCATCACTGTTAACACGCACTGGTTGTATACTTTGCTCTTGAGGCTTTGCGGTATACTCGACGAGAAGATATGACGTAGTTTCCCGAACGCAGCCCAGCAGGGTTGGATTCGTCGATTGACCTCTGAGTCGAAGTTGGACTTACCTAATCGGACAATTTGTCCCAGATATACATACTCGTCTACAACTTCGATCCTATTGTTCGGAGACGTTATTGAGATCATTGAGCATTGTACTAAGCTCCTCCAGTGATCCTGCCATAAAAACTATGTCGTCGGCAAATCGAAGGTGAGTGATGTATTCTCCATTGATGTCGATACCGTATTCTTTCCAATTCAGCTGCTTGAAAACATCTTCCAATTCAGCTGCTTGAAAACATCTTCCAATGCAGCGGTGAAGAGTTTCGGGGATATGACATCACCCTGTCTTACACCTTTCTGCAGTTGGATTGGTTTCGTACTCTGATTCTGTACTCGGATAGACATCGTAGCCTCATTGTACAAACACCTCAGCACTTCGATATACCAAGAGTCTATCTGGCACCGCTGGAGAGACTGGAGCACTGCCCAAATTTCGACTGAATCGAAGGCTTTCTCGTAGTCCACATATGCCACACATAATGGCAAATGGTACTCCTTGGTCTTTTGTACAATCTGGCGAAGAGTATGTATGTGGTCTATGGTACTATAGCCTTTTCGGAATCCGGCTTGTTCGGGAGGCTGGAAGTCGTCAAGTCTGTTTACTAGACGATTTGAGATGACTCTCGAAAACAGCACGTAGACGCGATATCGTTCTTCAAAAGGCAGTTATTCCCTTTCTTGAAGAAAAGGACAACCACGCTTCTACTCCACGCTTTCGGCGTAACACCGCCATGAATGACGGAATTAAACAGCTTCTGAAGGACAACAAGTATCGGTTTTCCACCCGCATTCAGAAGCTCAGCTGTAATTCCGTACTCACCCAAAGCCTTGCCGTTTTAAGCTGTTTGAGAGCCATCCTAATCTCGCTCAGACTGACGTCCGGGATGTTATCGGAATAATGTCGGATAAGCTTGGCTCTTGGGTCGTTACTCACATCAGTAACTCCCACCCTCCCAGTTACACTATATAAAGTAAAAATTTCTAAAGAAAGCACTGGGCTAAACAGACATCTAAACCATTATGAAAGTGATGTTTATATACTTACTTAAATGTAGTTCAGATAGCTTCGGAGCGGTGAAAATGATGGAGACTCGAATTGCATTTCCACTAGTAAGCCTACACAGCTGTTTAGTTAAATGTTTTCCTCTTGGCTTCCCTATCTTCTGTTGGTCCTCTTCATTAGAGTTCTGGCGGTCCATTAAAGCCTTGCTTACGTCACTTTTGCGAATTTCTTGAATATTCTTTATCATGAACATACTGTCTCCTTCGACAACAGATAGATCTAATTGCAAATCGACGGGACAATCACTTATAATGACAAAGAACTTTGTGAGTGAGGAATGTTCTTGTATAGGAGGGAAAGATATCTTATTCATGCCATCGCAGGAAAGTGCTTGAATCATAGGCATTTTAAAGTTCACCTCCAATTCTCCATTTTGCTCTATGTCGCCGTCAATCGAGGCGTCTTTGAGGAACATAGTGAACGATAAAGTTGTGCTCATTTCGACGTTCGAAGTAACGTACAGTGTGAACTGTTCAGATTTCCCTGGCGACAGTAGCAATGGTTGCCGCGGCAGCTCTATAGTTAGATCTTTTCCTTCCTTAGGCAAACTATTGAACTGAATTTTAGCCGTTAGCCAGCTGTCACTTAGTGTTGTGATTGTTATTGTAGCAGCACTGCTTCCACCTGAAACATTAAAAATAAAAATAATAAAAAAAAACAGTCTAACATGTGGAGGAGATAGAGAATCGCCTCTTCTTCATTAATGAATTTTGTTCTTTCAGGCCACAATACAAACTTTAATTGATAAAAACGTGATCAGTTTCGGCAGTCGAAATTGTATTGAATTATTCTAAGTCTTATTATACTTCTGAAGAAACCTTATCCAAATTATATCTCGAAATTGTTGGTTACAGAAAGGAGAAAATGGGTGTGTCATGTCACAAGCAATGTTGCTAACATGAAAGTGTTTTAAAGAACATAGACTTTGTCCTGGTAGACTTTGGTGTCAAATAAAAAAAAATTACAGAAAGTTTTTAGATTTTGGTTTCATATTAGAAAAGTGATTTAGTAAGGGTGTAACCTTTAGAATGCCAAACTGTTCAAAGATTGCTGCTCTACAACATTCTTACCTGGAGATTTATGATCAGTTAGTGGTATCGCACCATTATGATACATAATTATATTAGGAAGAAAATACTTACCCACAAAACCATTAACACATGCAGTCCGGATTTCTGCCCATTGTTCTGTAAAAAATATAAATTTTAATTGCCTCATATGCAATGCACTTGGATGATTAGCTAATTTAAACGTTATAAAAACCTTTACCAGATTAGTAAATAAATTCAGTTTATGAAACAAATAAAAATCATTTAAGTAGTAAATAAAAATATTTTTTTAAAAAAATGGTTTCTCTCTGTTCAAAAACTAAGGTTTTGTCAAAAATGATACGTAATGCATGGGTTTATTCATTAAAACATACATTTTATTAAAATAAAATTATTATTTTGATAAACAGTGAGTCTTTTTTCAAATATTACTAGAAAGATTAATGTTATACACTACAGCAATTTAAAGCAAAGCCCACAAACCTTTAGCCAAGCCCTTCTGGTTCAAATGTTTCTGCTGTAATACTTCATGCCAATCTACAGACTTATCTAACTCTTTATATTCAACATTTGGGGAAGGAATGTGTGTCAAGTTAGCCTCGCCTGAAAATATTTACTACATATTATTTATACAAAAGCTCCATACCACTGTATGAAATTTAGAGATATATTTATTTCAAAGTGAAACCAAAGTCCTCTGTGCCTTGAACCAAAAGGCTTTGTTTTTCAAAGTAACTAAAACCAACTTGACTAAGAAAAACCAAGGAATATTCTTTAATCTTCGAAACAATTTAAACTACTAAAATTTAAATAAATATAACTCTTGCTAATAATATCCATGAGACTATTTTTGGCGCAAAGTAAGACATTGCCTGTTTTAAGACTATTTAAAACACATTAATTTAAAAAATATGCAGCTTCAAAATTTTGTACACATTCTGAATCGAGTTTGTTTTTATGGAGGCGCGTGAATGTACGTACCATATACGTATACCCATATTCCTACTGCATACAGATACATAATGTGCTTAGATTAACGTCAGAGGGGCATTTAAGTTTAGCAACCGCTGTATTATATGCTGATATTGTTAAAAAGATATCTTGACATGTAAAGCAAAATTTTATGTGTATAAATATATGCCTATTGATTTCATATCACTGTATCAATATACTAATACAATATTACATTCATATTATATTATCTATTTTCTCATACCTTTACTGTTGTGTAGCGGACTGTCATTGGATTTGAAACTAGTGAAGTTTTCGTGCACTGTGCTCAAAGTAGACTGGCTTTTGCTTGACGGCGACTTGGATCTAACAGCTCTGTTTTTATTTTCAATATCATTGCACTCGTTTTTGCTAATAGAGTGCCGAGTGACGATAACAGCTGGGATGTTACTTTTATCTTGACTTGTCTTCAACTTATCCAGGGTCATCACTGTGTTCATTGTACCAGCGGAGCTTGCCGTCTCCATCTGCCTACTATCTTTCATGTTTGTGACTATGCTTTCCTCGTTATTTTTCCTATTATTCTGAACATTCATGTGTAATTCTGTAAAGGGCTGTTTCTTGTATGTCTGCTTTTTCTGATTATTGAACTGAAGCATGCCAGTTATGCTCACATTTGATTGCTTTCCTGAAAAGATACATACATAAGTAAGAAAAAAATAGAAAACAAAACTCAAATGTGTGGTCTGGTGTTATCATGATGAGAAACTCAAAAACTCTCTGTTTCTTTCTTGAGTATCATCAGCTATTGGCAGTAGAGATCCGAATCGATGGTTTTGCCCTGCGTTAAAATGTCATAAAATGGGTCAAAACTGTTTTGTGATCAACCCCTAGCTCATCAGCTATGTCGTAACTAATAATATGCCGATATTGCTACACTTTTTCAAAAATGGCATCGACTTTATCCGTAACAAGTCGACCAGAGCCAGCTTCATCTTTCCCGGACTGAAAATGCTTGAACCAATTTTGTATTACTCTTACTGACACTGCATCAAGTAATTTTTTCCTTTTTTGTAATAAAACTTCAATATGTATCGAATTTCTTCGTTAGATTCACTCATTTTGGCGGACAGAAAAGAAATAGAAAAATGGCGGCAAACCGTTTTCACTTTTTATCTTTGTTTTTTTTTTTTATTTATCATGTATTTAATGTTATCAAAACCAGCCAGATACAAATAGTACAACATAAAAGATTTTGCAATTTGTACTTATAAAATACGAAAAACTATTTCCCCGGAAGCAAACCCGTAACGTGAAAGGATAGGCGTAAATTAGGTTACGGAAACTTGATTGCCTACGCTAAGACAAGCCAAATCGAAACGGCAGCAGGTTGTAATGCGTGGCCAGTGCCAGCCTACCATGGTGAATAATGAATCAAACGCCAATCTTCCAATCGGGTGAGGCCTATTCCTACCAGTGGATTATTAACTATTATACATGGTGAATAATCTATCAAAGGCCAAACCTCCAATTGGGAGAGGCCTATGCCCACCAGTGGACTATTAACTATTTATAAGCTGATAAAAAAACAAATCACTGCAACATGCTTGACCATAAGGTCACATTCCGTTGAGCCTAAACGGCGATCCAAGACCTATCCATCATCATGGGTAGCGAACAGAAACTGAAAGGGGTTTCCCCTCACGGGTAAGCTACCCGGTATCCCTCTAATGGGGGATAGAGGGAGAGACCTTATCCACAAATCACTGCATTTTTAAACATTATGTAAAAGTACCTAAGTAATCAGCTATCTTGGAAATACTGAGAGAATTTTCATTTTCGTTATCAACAGAAGCACCAGATTCTTCGGTGGGTATTTGAAAAGGCGATGGATGTGCTCGTTTCAAAAACTGATCAGCATTCAGAGACTGCAAAAACCTTTGCTGCAACAATTTCTGTTCAAATCTAGGCATATCTTTCTGTATTTCATATGCATTACTCATTTGATTTTTGACATTTTCCATCTTCTTTACTTGTACTATGTCTGTACTGCAACTGCTTGCAGATATTTCCGGAATGGTGTAATTGTAATGCACATTTGTGTGATTACTATGATTAATGTTGAATGTGGATTCCTTTGCTGGTGCTTTATCATTGTTGGCACCACGTGATTGTCTTACTGGAATGCAGTCTAATGACTGATCCATTCTATAAGAATTGTTAGGTACATTTACTGCTGCCTTCGCAAGAGTTGACAACGATACTGAAAATAGATCAGGGTCCAGTTTTAATTTATCTAAATATAATAATTTCTAAAATTCTAGCTTACATTTGTTTTATGCATTTTAAACACAGATGGATGCGATGCTACGATATTAAATTTCAGCTAAATTTCTTAATAAAGGTCATTTGTAGGTCATACAAATACCTAATATTAATGGTATTTGTTACAAGATATATTTGCGCGAATAGTTCACTATGACTAAGAGACCAAGGTTAAAGACCTTACCGACCGTCCGTGCCTGTTTCAAGTCGACGACTCCCCAACAAAGGTAACTTGCGATGTCGTCGCTCTTGTACAGACAGTAAACTATGACTAATTAGGATTGGCGTTCGTGTTGGTTTATAGACTATTTAAATTAAGATAAAAGTTTTTTTTTTTTTCGTAATATTTATTTTTTCTATTTCAATAAAATAGTATATATATACTATTTTATTTACAATAGTAATATCCAAGTTTTGTTTAGATCCCAGTAGCGTTGCATCCATCGTTTATGTAATAATACTTGATTTGTACTTTAGTTATTTAGTAGAACTACTAATAATAGTTTTAATTAATTCTTTTAAAAAAATGTGTACCTTCACTAATACTTGGTCTCACAGACCTATTTGGACTATCAGTTTTACCAAGCATATTTGAAAACTCTGGACATCTGTTTTTGAAGTAGGATCCCATAGACATATTTGAATTACTTTCTCTGTAAATTTAAAAACATTCTAGTATTAGTAAAATAACAATGCTTACCAATGTCAAAACTTTTTTTATTTTATTATTATTTTATAGTAAGCCTTCTTTAACATAGTTTCCTTAACATTTTTGTTAAAATTCTATAACAAAAGCTTTAGCAGACACTAAAAATATATATAAATATATAATCAAATAACTCAACTTTGTGTAACTAACTATACAATGTAGTGTCATAATTCAGTCAATTATCCAAAGTTGTACTTAAAAAAACACAAATATGCACTATATTGCCACTGCTTACATATTATAGCATAATGTATGTAGTGCAGTATCAAAGCCTTCAGTTATCCTAACTTCTTAAAGTCCAACCAATGCTATCTCGGTACTGTGCTTTGACACTATACTATAGTAATTTGGTGCCTAGTCTCTTAAAGTTAAACACAAGAGACATCTACAAAGGACAATATAAAATGCAATAGTAACACTATGTTACTAACACAGAATAGTTAATATTACATAGCACTGATACACTTTCAACAATACTACACTGTACTTTTTAGCCTGTCATAAGGCCACTTTTAAGCATAGACCTCCCCCAAAGATTGCCATAAAATATGGTTCTGAGCCTCCTGTATCCATCGATTTTCCGGAACACTGCAAGTCGTCACTCCATCTTGTCGTCCCACACTATGTTTGCCTGTGCATGGTTGCCATACGAGAACCTTTCTTCTTCATTGGTTGTCAGTCTGCGAGCCATAGCCATTCATGGCCGTCCCATTGCCACTCAGCTTACTGATCTTAACGGCTATGTCGGTTACCCTAATTCTGCTGCGGATTTTGAGCTTATACGGCCTGCATTGACAGACCACGTCCCGGTTCCATCAGTCATCCCCGGCAGCATGCACTAGTTGTATACTTTGCTTTTAAGGTTTTGAGGTATACTCAACGAGAAGATGTGACGTAGTTTCCCGAACAGAGCCCAGCCGAGTTAGAATCGTTGATTTAACGACTGGGTCAAAGTAGGACTTACCTAATCGGACAATTTATCCCCGGTATACGTACTCGACGACAACTTCGAACCAATTGTTGCCATCAACAACCGGTAGTGGTGTATGATCTTCATCAGACCAACCTGTTGGACGAAACTATTGAGGTCATTAAGCATAGTGCTAAGCTTCTCCGCAATCCTGCCATAAAAACTATGTCGTCCGCAAATCTAAGGAGAGTGATGTATTCGCCGTTGATGTTGATACTGTATCCTTTTCAGTTCAGCAACTTGAAAAAATCTTAAAATCCAGCAGTGAAGTTTAGGGGATACGACATCATCCTGTCTAATAACTTTCTACAATTGGATTGCCTTTGTATTCTGGTTCTGTACTCGGATAGACATTGTAGCCTTATTTTATAAACACCTCGGCACTTCGATATACCGAGAGCCTATCTGCCACAGCTGAAGAGACAGTAGCACCGCCCAAATTTCGATTGAATCCAAGGCTTTCTGCCGAGTTGACATACGCCAGACAATTGTACAATCTAGCGAAGAGTATGTAGAATAAAACAAATGTCTACAGTACTATCTCTCTTTCTCTGTGTCTCTGTGTCTTTTCGGAAGAACTTGTTCGGGAGGCTGGAAGTCGTCAAGTGTGTTTACTAGACGATTTGATGACTCTGGAAAACAGCACGTCGACGCGGCTTATTAACCGATGTCGATCTATAGTTCTTCAATAGTTTCTTGAAGACAGTCATGCTTCTACTCCATGACGATATTATACAGCTTCGGAAGCTCTGCTGTAACTTCGTCTTCCGGTGCCTTGGTATTTTTAACCTCTTTTAGAACCATCCTTATCTCAGTCAGACTGACGTCCAGGATGTCGATCTGATGATTAAATGTCTCGACCTCACGCAAAATCTCGGCTACAGCTGAAATAACTGCACCGCTTCCGGTCTTCAACTTAGTCAGTTCGCTCTTTCTGATAGATAGATCTCTGGCGAATACTTTAAAGCCTTATGCAATTCGAGCTGAAAGATCTCGGGGTTTTGGACTAGGGCACGAGGTGGACGGAGAGTAGATTTTATCAGACGCGACCACTCGAGCTTAATGTTAACTTTCAGTGTGTCTCTTACTATTAAGTGATCACTGCCAGTTTTCACCTTAGTGATAACAGAAACATAACTGAATACCTGGCCCTTGGACGTCACGATGAATTCAATCTCTTTTTGTGGTACCGTCCGGGCACGCAGAAAGTGGACCTGGTCACTTTCGTCCAGTGCGGTCAGGTCCACTTTCTGTGACGCCGCTTTAGGAAGTAGGAGATCATCATGAAGAATCCCTACTTAGCCATATAGTCCCAGCTGTTGCCCTTTTTGGGTTCCATTGCCCTACTACAAAATGGTCCACTATCAACCCATCCCGTTAGATTTGCGTTGCGTAAGAAGAGGTAAGCAACTAACACTAGAGTATTAAAGGGTTATCTGAAGTCCAAAGACAGGAGGAGAACACAATAATCCTCAAATCCGGTAGCTTGTTTCACCACCAAGACCATCAGTCCCAAGTAGATGTGAGGTTTATCACCCACAGGTCTCTCATCAACATGATAAAAATAGAAAGTGTGTTGAGTAAGGTTGCAAGCCTAATACTGAGAATTACTAAAAGATATTCGCTGAAGGTCATACAGGTCTGCATACACCAACACACCAACCTCAACACACTCTGATGACGTGTTGTTGCTATATTGCTCTAAGACTCACTAAGTGGTGTTGATGGGAAGGCTTTAATGCAAAACTACACTGTAACTTCCAAATAATTGTGTTCACTTTAATAATTGATTAAATCTATGAAAAAATTTACAAAATTAAATCCAAATATTTTTAGTGGGGGTTTTTGCTAAATCTTATCTCTCTATTGTTTGCTTTCCTGTAAGGTACTTTATTTCAACTTTTACTAAATTATTCAATAAAAAAACTCCCTCTGAAATAAGCCCTCATCCATGTTAATTACAGTTCATTGTTATATATATACATTGTGGCTGTGGTAATGGGAATGTTTGAAATACATTTACTTTTTTGCTTTAATAGCTTCATCTCTCATCTTCATCTTCATTCAATTTAGTGCATTCCTCACACAGATGATTGATTGGCCTATATGGCAAAAGATTATTTTAACTTAACTTACAGTAGGTTTTCTGTGGTGATATTAATATGTGCACTTTGCTGTACTGGCAATGGAGCTTGCTTGATTACAAAAGAAACTTCATCTGCTGTTAAGTCCCTCTGTAAGGAATATACAATATTGACTGTTCTGATAGTCAGGGCAGAATTGTTTCAAAAGCTGTTAAAGAGTAAGAAGGAAGATTCTTTTTTTTTTAATTAATGAACTGCCTCAGACTATGTAATAAAATTGTAATTTTCTCAAGTGCTATAAGGTACTTGTTTCAAATAAAAATAAATTACTAATATTATAAAGTATTAATAATAGATTAGTATTTATAGTACATCAAAGGAACTACAATCATTACAGCATATTGATTACAAGTGTCTTAAACACTTATAACATAGTTCAGCAGGTTTCCTCCATTGATTGCCACAAAGCAAATGATGGTGAAGAATAGGCCACACACATTATCAAGAGGGTACAAAATGTAATGGTGGGGATTAAATAGTGAAAGCTCGGCTAGAAGAGAAGCCAGCTCACAGACGGCAATGCTCTATAAACAGTGAGCTGAAGACTGTAGACCTAATACAGCCTTTAGACAATTAAGGTGCCATAAGAAAAATACAATAGTACAACAATGCAATAGTAGTAAAATACAACAGTAATATTATTTTAAAAACATTAACATTATGTAGCTTACCTTTGAGTGAAAGGAATAATTAGTTGCAATAGAATGTCTCATTATATCATTTACTTCCAAAGTCTGCTTATCTAAATTGCTTGTTAGGCTATCCAAAGTAAATGAATGTCGTCCATTTTCCTCAAACATGTCTCCTTTCTTTGCTGGACCCAAGTTTATAGTGTGTGACTTTATATCCTCAGTAGATCTTCCAGTCATCTCTCCAGGATTAAAAGTAGTCTGAAGGTATATTATATGTATAATAATTATATTACAAATATTTTCATCAGAACTTATTATATAAATATCCATTTCAAATTGGTAAAACATTGGTCCTTATAAGACTCAAAAGAAGTTACATTATGAGTTTCATTATTATATATATAACCTAATTTATTAACTCGGTTTTTTGTCTGTCTGTTAGTTTAGCACAAATATTGCAATTAAATTAAAACTAACTTCCTGATGAGCTAGAGACTTGAAACTTTAAACATAGATCAGAACTAGCTGACAAAAAATAATATAAACAAGTAAAAAAAAAATATATACTTTAAGTAAAAATAATTTAAGTAGAATCAAATTAAGCAGTACTCATAAAAAGTCAACATTTGATTACTGCATAAAATACTGCTTAAATTACAATTTATCTTGATCATGGTGTGTTTTATATTAATTTACTTTTAAAGCAACACCAGTTATGTTTCGGTTCTATTTTTTATGGAACAGTGGTGTGTTTTACTGATGCCCACATACATCTAAAGCATAAGATGCCTCTACCTCATGCAGGTAATAACCATGTCGAGCCGGCCCATTCGAGTACCAGCAAAAGCCGCCGCTTGGCTCTACCACGTACAAAAATTAATATAAAAATTACCATGTAAGATAGTTATTTTATTATAGTTGGAAACATGCTTACAGATTTGCTTAGGGACACAGCTCCAAGACCCGATTCTCCAAACCCTTACATATAAGAGAACAAAAGTTTAAATTTAGTAAACTTTTGAAAATATTAGAAAATTTTATGTTTTAAGTATAATAATGTATCTTTTATTTGAATACTATCAAATAACAAAACTTACCCTCCACTCTTTCCAAGTCCAAAATACCAGATGAAGACTCAAAATTATTACTAGACTTGTTCATGGTTCCTTCCTGCGCGTTCATACTAGTTGAACAATTTTTCATTAACATAAACATTGATCAAAAACTATCAATAAAATGAATATTAATATTTAAACAACATACCGCTTCTTTTCTTCGTCATTCAGTGGCAACCTCTTTGCACTAAATGATTTGTCCTCAGCGTAATGTAACAATCTCAAGATTTTGTTGGGAGTTAATGGGTTATCCATTTCATAAAAATAAAATTAGAATATACAAACAAGACACTATATCTCAACGGTATTTAAACGCATAAAATAAAATATTTGAAAACTTGTGAAAACAGATAAAACTTCGTTATAATTTGATTTTGTATAGTCTTAGTGATGGCCAAAGAGTATAATAATTATTCGTATTCACTACTGCTACAATCCAAGAACGCATTTTAACTGATATTTATGTCGATTGTTTCGACTGTAATAACATCTCGATACTTCTCGATTGGAGTTGATCAAAGTTGACAAAGACTGTATGGACTTTACAATGGAAAATCATATTACCATTGTGAGACAAAATACATAAATAAAAAATAAAATGTTAAAAATATTCAGTATTATTTAAAAGGCATGTTCTATAGCCAAGTCATTATATCTAAGTAACAAAGCAAAAAATTCTAAAAATGACTTGGAATATTATTAATAATGAAATGGGAAAGGACAACTATTTTTAATTTTTTTTTCTTTATTATTTAAACATAGTAAAATCATACCTTCAGTTAAATCTGGTAGTACATTGGACCCCACTAACTTTAGAAAAATTTCTAGCGATGTTCATATGGCAACAAAAAAAATGTCATCTGTCAACTGAAATTTCGAGGAATTGTTTTTGGTTTGGCTTCAAATTTCCTTTAAAAAGTGGTGAAAATGTCGAAGAAACCTCTTCGATCGCAAGCAAGAAATATTGTTTTCAATGTTTATCAAAGAATACTTGATGAACAAGGTGAACAAACACAATCATCGATATTGAGCTATGTGCAAGCGTTGACTGGTTAGTAGGAATGACACGTCTTGATACTTTGGTTTATTGCATTTTTCGTGTGTACTATGTATTATGTATATGTATACTAAATGTATACTAAACTTTGGTTTATTTCAGGGATTTCTATTACTACCATAAGACGAATTTTTGCTGAAGGCAGATCTAACAGAGGCGTATTTAGTACGCCCAGTAGAAAGAGGAAACGTAGCAAAAAAAAATAAACTTGGGTAGTTTTAATTTAGAATTGATCAGAAACAAGATAAATGAGTTTCACACTGTACGAAAAGAAATACCGACTGTCATGAAATTGCTACAAATTCTTCGGGAGGAAATCTATTTCAATGCAGGAAGAGAATCATTAAGGTAACAAAAATGAATTTCATTTTCTTTCAGTTTGAATATAATCTAAAAACATAGTCATCTAAAAATAACAATTTATTTTGTCTTCAGACTTATTTTGAAAGACATCGGATTCGAATTCGTGAAGTGCCAATCATAAAGGACAATTTTAATGGAGCGACATGACATAAAGATACACAGATTCAAGTATTTGGAGAGAATGCAAAAGAATCGAGAAGCCGATGATAAGCTAGATGTGGTTTATTTAGATGAAACCTACATACACGGTTCATGTTCAGTGAACAAATGCTGGCAAAATAAAGATATTGCAGGCCCATCTAAAAGTATTTCGGCAGGGCCTAGATGGATCATTGAACATGCTGGTTGAGAAAATGGTTTTGTGCCAAACTGTTGTTTGGTGTATAGGACGAAGAGTACATCTGCTGACTACCACCATGATATGAATAAAGATAACTTTACAAAATTTACAATACGGAGAAGTTGATTTCCAACCTTACCATTACCATTCTGTACAATTAAACAAACCGCCTACACAAGCCGACCGTATTGCTGTTATAAAAGAATGGCTTCAATCAAACAATATCCCTTACGACGATAATTGGCGTAAATGTAAATTACTGGAAGCAGTGAAAAATCATAAGTCTGAACCTAAATATCAAATAGATAAGATTTTAAAATCACGCGGCCACGAAGTCTTGAGGCTCCCACCATATCATTGTACGTTAAACCCCATAGAATTAATCTGGGGAATAATGAAACAAAAAGTTGCGGGTAAAAACGTCAATAGACATGCAAGTGATATAAAATCGTTAACAGAAGAAGCTTTCTCTCAAATAGGGATCGATGAATGGCGAAAATCTTGTAAACATGTAATAAAAATTGAAAATCAGTTCATAGAACAAGATCGATTAATTGAGATGCAAAAGGAAAGGTTTATCATAAATACTGCGTCTTCCTCTTCCTATGAAAACTTTTTTATGGATGTGCAGTATTTGGAACCATTTTCAAGTTCTGATAGCCTATAATTAATTAATAAACTCATGAACAGAGTAATTGGAGTTTTCATCTAAATTTCGAACCCCACATTCGCCACAATAAGATTTTCAAAAATTATCCTTGATCATTGGATAAATTTTTATATTTGCATGTATCACACACAGAATCAGCCGCTATAAGGAAAAAAAAGTATCAAAACGTTTTACTCCAATTTGCCAGTATTGCTAGCGTCAATTTCATTTTTCCCTTTTTGCCATCAGATCCTGGCAGACCTATCATCATCATCATCATCATCATTTCAGCCTATTAGAAGTCCACTGCTGAACATAGGCCTCCCCCAAAGATTGCCACGAAGCACGGTCCTGAGCCACCTGCATCCATCGACTTCCCGCAACACTGCGCAGGTCGTCACTCCATCTTGTGGGGGTTCGTCCTACACTGCGTTTGCCCGTACGTGGCTGCCACTCGAGAACCTTTTTTCCCCAGCTGTTGTCAGTTCTGCGAGCTATGTGGCCGGCCCATTGCCACTTCAGCTTGCTGATCTTTACGGCTATGTCGGTTACCTTAGTTCTGCTGCGGATATTATCGTTGCAGACTCTATCACGCAGAGAAACACCGAGCATAGCCCTTTCCATAGCGCGCTGAGCAAGTTTGAGCTTCCTCATACGGCCTGCAGTGAAGGACCAAGTCTCGGTTCCGTATGTCATCACTGTTAACACGCACTGGTTGTATACTTTGCTCTTGAGGCTTTGCGGTATACTCGACGAGAAGATATGACGTAGTTTCCCGAACGCAGCCCAGCAGGGTTGGATTCGTCGATTGACCTCTGAGTCGAAGTTGGACTTACCTAATCGGACAATTTGTCCCAGATATACATACTCGTCTACAACTTCGATCCTATTGTTCGGAGACGTTATTGAGATCATTGAGCATTGTACTAAGCTCCTCCAGTGATCCTGCCATAAAAACTATGTCGTCGGCAAATCGAAGGTGAGTGATGTATTCTCCATTGATGTCGATACCGTATTCTTTCCAATTCAGCTGCTTGAAAACATCTTCCAATTCAGCTGCTTGAAAACATCTTCCAATGCAGCGGTGAAGAGTTTCGGGGATATGACATCACCCTGTCTTACACCTTTCTGCAGTTGGATTGGTTTCGTACTCTGATTCTGTACTCGGATAGACATCGTAGCCTCATTGTACAAACACCTCAGCACTTCGATATACCGAGAGTCTATCTGGCACCGCTGGAGAGACTGTAGCACCGCCCAAATTTCGACTGAATCGAAAGCTTTCTCATAGTCCACATACGCCAGACATTATGGCAAGTTGTACTCCTCGGCCTTCTGTACAATCTGGCGAAGAGTATGTATGTGGTCTATGGTACTATAGCCTTTTCGGAATCCGGCTTGTTCGGGAGGCTGGAAGTCGTCAAGTCTGTTCACTAGACGATTTGAGATGACTCTCGAAAACAGCACGTAGACGCGGCTTAGAAGCGATATCGGTCTATAATTCTTCAAAAGGCAGTTATCCCCTTTCTTGAAGAATAGGACAACCACGCTTCTACTCCACGCTTTCGGCGTAACACCGCCATGAATGACGGAATTAAACAGCTTCTGAAGGACAACAAGTATCGGTTTTCCACCCGCTTTCAGAAGCTCAGCTGTAATTCCGTCCTCACCCGGCGCCTTGCCGTTTTGAAGCTGTTTGAGAGCCATCCTAATCTCGCTCAGACTGACGTCCGGGATGTTATCGGAGTAATGTCGGATAAGCTTGGCTCTTGGGTCGTTACTCACATCAGTGTGTGGTTTTAACGACGTTGTGTATACCTGTCCGTAAAATCTCTCGATCTCACTCAAAATCTCGGCTCCAGCGGAATTGACTGCGCCGCTTTCGGTCTTCAGCTTGGTCAGTTGGCTCTTTCCGATAGACCTCTGGCGAAGACTTTGGAGCCTTGGTTCCGCTCTATCGCTTTTTCAATACAGGCTGTATTGAATTTGCGTAAGTCTTGCCTCATACATTTGGAGATCTGTCTATTCAGTAGCCGATACGCTGACGCATCCGTTGTAGACTGCAGCTTTATCTCACGCCTGGCTTTCATGAGTTTAAGAGTGTGATCGGAGAGCTTTTGGGGCTTGTTCGTGCGGCGGGTCCTGCAAAACTTAGCTCCTACCGCATGGATAGTTTCCACTAGCCTGCTATTCGTATCGTCCACTGTAACGCAATCGTCTAGGCACTGAAAGCGATTATGCAATTCGAGCTGAAAGCTCTCGGGGTTCTGGATAAGGGCACGTGGTGGGCGGAGCGTAGACTTCACCAGACGAGACCGCTCGAGCCTAATGTTAAGGTTCAGTGTGCCTCTTACCATTCGGTGATCACTGCCGGTTTTTACCCTAGTGATCACAGAGACATCACTGAACAGCTGACGCTTGGTCGTCATGATGAAGTCGGTCTCATTTTTAGTGGTACCGTCCGGGCCCATCCATGTCCACTTCCTGTGGGGCCGCTTCTGGAAATAGGAGTTCATCATAAAGAATCCCTCCTTTGCCATGAAGTCAGCCAGCTGTTGCCCTCTTGGGTTCCGTTGCCCTACTCCAAAGTTCCCCACTATCAGCTCATCGCCTTTTTTCGTACCTAGTTTTGCGTTAAAGTCTCCCATCAACACCGTGTAGTGAGTCTTAGAGCAATGCATGGCTCTTGAAATATCCTCATACATTGCCTCCACTTCATCATCAGGGTGTGTCGAGGTTGGTGCATATACCTGTATGACCTTCAGCGAATACCTTTTGGTTATTCTGAGTATAAGGTACGCGACCCTACTCGACACACTTCCGATCTCGATCACGTTGTTGATGAGAAACCTGTGAACGATAAACCCGACACCTCCTTGGGACAGATGGTCACCCTGCCGGTAGTAGAACAAGTTACCGGATTTTAGGATTATAGAGTCCTCTCCTGTCTTCGGACTTCAGAGAACCCTATAATACTCCAGTGTAACTTGCTTACTTCTTCTTCCAGTTCTAGTATCTTCTCGTCGGTCCTCAATGTGCGTGCGTTATATGTTGCCAGGTCCAGTCGTTTGGGTTGGCAGCTAGAAATCAGCCGGTGATTCTTCGCACCCCCTGCCTCGCCGTTACCATGGCTGCCACCATAGCCAGGACTAGCGAGGCCGCCGGGGACTGGGGGCCATTGCTTTCTTCTACCTCTCATCATGGGGGGGGGGGGTTGCCTTAGTTGCCACGCCTGGCGAGCGGGTTGGCAACCGCACTTTTTTTTTTTTGTTCTAGTGCAGGAAGATGCTGCTGCCCATCTCCTAATATAATTTTTTACCATTAGTCGCCTTTTACGACACCCATGGTTAGACAGGGTTGGCGCTATTCTTTACTTCCGACAGCCACACGGCAGACCTATATTCGTAATCAATTTGGTGATAAGAGGTCGCTTTACAATCGATACTGGTGTAGAGCTTCATCGACCATGTATCTGAGCCTTGGTTGTCTTTTGTGATCTCTCCTGTATGCACCATGAAACAATATAGCGCTTAAGCTTATTATTATCTCGTACTTGAGTAATTAAATTCTTAATGTTGTTACCAATGGTGCGATTTCTTCCGGGTCGAAGGTATCAATAGACGTTCCGGAGGGCTCGATTCTCGGCCCATTTCTGTTACTTACTTACTACTTACTACATTACTTACCGTACTTAGTAGGGAACAAGCATGATATATAATTATTTGTTGATATTTCAAGATTCTTTTAAATAATCGACGAAGACCCTCGATGTGGTGAATAATGCCATGTTAAAAATAGTTCATTGGTTTAATTTTAATAATTCTACTTAATAGCAATGTCACACATTTAGTATTAAATTCACTACACCTAATGTAGTAGGCACAAGCTACTAATACTAGGAATAGGCACAAGCTTGTAATACCAATTAATCAGTAACTGGTTCATGAGCGAAGAGTAGCGTGCCTATCACAGAGTACATTATATGTATGAGAATAAAGTTGTCAGACACTGCTTTGGCTAAAAGCGACATCTGTCGATTAGTAACGAAATAACCGAAGTCTATATATTGTACCTATATACGTTTCTACAACAAAGTTTGCCTATCAAGAGGTTTAAAAAAATGTATGGTCTTAAAAAAAAAAGGGGTATTATAATAAAAACGATGCATTGATGATAATTACCTCTTCGAATAAATAATTATATAATACAAAAAGAGGTAGATAACTTATTATCGCACCGAAAATGAAGCATACTAAAATTGTTCACTACAATTGTTGCCTCCGGTCTCAATAGCTTTTGAGTAAGTAGGCAATAAACACGTGCTTCTTTCTAATTCTTCTTCACCATTTTTAAATTTAGTTCAAATGCTTTCATGTATTATGCATAAATTATATGTAACTTATTATATGTAATGTAAGTTAACTTAAAAATGTATATGCGTGCTGCCGCTACGTTCGGAACATTTTTTAGTTTTGTGAGCATCGTATTTTTAATTTTTACAATCGTTGGTAGGAATGTTGATCGCTCCCACTAAAAATATTTCGTTAAAAAAATTCGGCTGTTTTTTCTCCGCCCGTGGAACACCATTATAATACTATGGTAGATTTAAAAAATTAGGATGACAAGTGAAATTTAAGATTTTTTCTTATGTTGATGAATAAATTGTATGATTAGATTTGATGATTTTCTCTCGCAGTCAACTTGGAAACGGTCACTTATACAACAACTCGAATGTAGGTCGCGAGTTGATGGGCCGAAGATGAGTCCGAGATATAAACAATCAAAAGAAAAGACGAGTTTAATTCGTAATTAGTATTGAGAATTTATTTCGGTTTTTTTAATTATTTATCCCGCAATGAACAACGCAACGGATCATAGTTATAATCTTGTGTCATTGGACTAGTTGCCGTAGAGTTGAGACAGTTTGAAAATATTTATTAACCTTATATATAAACCAAGCATGAAATAAATCAATTTTGATATTCTAACCATCGAACCTTAGACCTATCGTGGAAGTAATATTCACCTATGATATAAGATGTGTGTCTCCGGTTACCTCTCTCACCGAATGAAACGCAGTAACACAAAATGCCTCGACTTCACGCCGGTATTCGCGAGGCTTTTGCTGCTGCTCGACCGGGGTATACCACACCCCAGTCGAGCAGCAAAAGCCGCTTGGCTCTACCAGGTAATACCGAGCAATATTGATACATATATAACAGTAATAGCGTAGTTTGATAAATTTGGCAGCCTATTTCCCGGCTCATAAACCCTCTCTGATACACGTTTTTGAGGAGGCTTTAGCCCAGCTACAGGCTACTACTTTACTTTTACTAATTACATTAATTTTCTAATTATATTTCATTACTTCAAAACTTTTAGTTCAGTTAATAAATAAATATGCGTATTTTGATATGTATTTCATGTGACTTCGAACACTAATCTAGTTTCGTGACATTAGGACAATAATGGAACAATAAAGTCAAAATAATTATTTTAACTATATTATTATAATTATCATTTTAATTATATTTAACCAGTGGTATTTAACCCATTCAACAAGAGAAAAAAAAAATCCGTCCACTGTATGTGGTTTTCAAAGTATAATCCCGCAACCGTGTACAATTTTGAGCTTAGAAAATAAAAATTATATTGTGCTAAAGTAGTCAAGAGGTTTTAGCAAGTTTTAAATAAATTACTTCGAAGAAAAAAACTAAAAATTTCGTTGTTTAATTGTAAGCCCTTGAAAAAAATTATTACTAGAATCGGATTCCGACACGACATTTGACCCACAATCGATTGCGCTATTGCGTAACTATTAGTATAAGAAAAATTTTGCAAAACATTGATTTATAAATTTGTTTCTCAAAAGGAGTTTTGAAAATACCGACTGTCATTTATAAATTATATTGTTTAAGTGATTTTTTTTTATTATTCTTCTTGACCGTACAAGCGAGACACCAAGGAATCTCATCATTATTTTAGTTATGTTTGATATTCACCCTCGAAGCTGGGACTACACAACGGGGATCAGTCACTATGTTGTCGCTTGTTTACGGCTTCCTTAACAATTACAAAAATGAGAAGAAAAAAAAGGAAATACCAACTTATTAGCGATTTACTTGCTAGTGTACCGCGCCGCAGAGGATGAACTGGGTATTGTTTTTATTGTCTTTGAAACTTGCCGACGAAGCTTGAACGACGGAAATAGCTAATAGTCTGACCGAGGACCGAACCCCGTGGACAACCGAAATACAATAATTTGGATTTTTGATCAAATATTGACTTCGACTAGAATTCTGAGGAACCATGGCTTAGCTAAGGCGTCAATTACGCTAGCCACTAAGTAACGCGGTCGTCAGAAGACACTTAGTATATGTTTATATGTCAGCGCCAAAATTGAATGGACCGGATGTGGTACTTAGCTCTACAATATTTGACTGAACGGACTAGTGCTACCGAAACGGAATACAACTTAATATTCCTATAGTGTTTACATTTTAATACTTCCGCACCAGCAACTCGGGTAGCAACTCATGCTATCTGGCGCGAGCTATCCCCGTGCCCTTGTTCACTCGCTTTGCGTGTGGATAGGCTATGTTCGAGCGGCTAAGGACGGCGTTTTTAAAAAAGCGCTTCAACTTCTGCATAGTCAATAATGGGAAAAATTGAGGATTAAACAAGCAAAAGGAAGAACAAGAAATTATTTAAGACGATAGAGAGAACGTGAGGTGGTAATAACTTTCGGGCTAATTTCAGCAACCTGAGTTTTCCGACTCAAGGAATGAAGGATTTAAAGCAAGATGTTTCTCAGTATTTGAGAATGGAATTAATGTGTAAGTGTAAACAGGAGCAAGGTTACCATAATCATTCCGTGCCAGCATCCTTGGACATTATTAATCTATACGATTAATCTCTAATGGTTTAAGAATTTCAAGGACTCCAAATTTTTGAGGCTACTCTAGTCTTAGCAATTCATCCAAGTTCAGTTTTTTTTTAATTTTATGCGTTGTTAGGTTACCAAGGTAATATCAGATTTAAATAAAGGTATAACTTTACTATGCTGCCCTGCACTGGCAAAACACATTATTATAAAATCATGTGCAAAGTTACAAATGAGTTGTGTTGTTAACCTTTTGAGTTAACAAGACAAAAAATATCTGTAACTGGACCATGAGACATGATGATGCTATACTTGAGAGAGAGCCCAGGTGTGCATGCTGTGCCGTGTGCTGAGTTCGTGTGAAGTATCGTATAACTGAAAAGTGGGTTGTATATGTCAATTATTTGAATAAGCTTCAGTGGCTAGGAGCTATTTCGCGTTCATCGAAACCGAAATCTGACAAGACTTCCTTTACGTGTGGTGGGAATTAACATATTAGTGACATGTGATAGAAAACTATGGTGGTATGGCTTATATTCCCATTAAAAAATAACATAAACTGTGTAGGTGTTGCCTACACAGTTTACGTACGTACGTATAATTACGTATAATTCATTCATAAACCATTTTGTGGTAGATGGATATTGATGATAAAAATACTAAACCATAAATTAACTTTAGATTTATTGATAGTACTGTACCATAGTTTTATATCACAATACTAGCTGTACAACAATTCTTGAAATTCAAAATTAGGATACAATATGTAACATTTTTCATCAGATTTAAGGCAGACAAGCACCTAATGATAAGAGGTTGCTGATTTACATATGTGGTACAGCCAAGCAGCAGTTTTTTGCTGCTGTTAGAATGGGCCGGCTCGACCGGAGTAGTACCACAGCCTTGCAGAAGAGCATGGCGCCCACTCCTCCCTCTCCCGCCCTTCCCCCTTCCTAAATATATCTGAAGGCCGGAAACGCACCTGCAGCTTCTCTGGTGTTGTAGGTGTAAGTAGGCGTCCAGAATCATTTGCCATCAGGAAAGCTGTTCATTTGCTCTTTTCTCAAAAAAAAAAAAATCATTCTTAAAGAAGAAACAATTATCAAGAGTATGTATTTTTAATGGACAATTGTGATGAAACAGAATGCCTCATTGCCAGTCATGGGAGTCTGGCTTTCATCACAGACTATATAAAATACAGCATGACACTGTTGCTGTTAGCAAAGAGTATATAGTTAACCACTAAGTTTTAGGTAGCTGCAAGATAATAGTTTCTCTGTGAGAGTATAAGCTGGCTCTTAGCTGGTATAAAATGAAATGCATTAATCAATAAAAGAATTTCATAAACAGTATCTAGAAACATATTTTTAAAAAGCAGCGTTTTATGGCAAAGTGGCCTTTTAACCTGCATGAATAAAGTAGCTTGCAAAAGCTTTATAAAATAAAATTAAAAGGACAATTGCTTACATAATTTTATTCCTACACATGAAGAAATCTTTAAACTAAACTTATATTGCTGATTAAATTAAATACATCATATACTTTTATTGTCTTATTCAACTTGTATTTGGTCCTGTTAAGGGCAAAGCATTAATCTCTTTGTTAAGTCTTATCTGTTCATTGATGGCTCTCCATGCATCCTCTTTTTCTTTTTTAGTGATAGGGCGTTTCTTTTGTTTCGCTGCCACCATCTTCTTATATATGTCTATACACTCCATATCAACTTGATCAAGTTGTTTTTTTAGATTTAATCTGATCATTTCCTGTTTACATAGTCCAATCAAATTCTTAAGATTTCTGCAGTTATCTTTTCTTACAGCTGTCAATTCAGTCTGACACTTCTTTATCTCTGCTAAAATTTCATCATCCGCTGGATTTGTTAATGGAGGCAAATCTTCAGGATCTAATATACCTTGCTCGACCAACTCTTTACGAAGACATTTCTCTAAGGTAAGTGAATTTTTGTAACTACTTTTAACATTTGATGGCTGTTTAATCTTTATATCAGGTATCTCATATGGCATGACATTTTCTTCCATCAAAGCAGATACCAATCGCTGAGTTAAAGGCCCCGTAATCATATTCTCACTAGTTTTCTCTATTTTCTTTCTTAAACTTGCAGCTTCTGGTGACATTCCAGATGACTTTAATTTATTAGGATTACCTGCATTTTGATCTTCCGACAAATGTTCATCAGCCCATACTTCTGAATAGTGTCTACCAAGTGGTGGAATTGGAGGTAGTGTAGTATTACTACTTTGGGCTAATAAAGATTCCAAAAACTTTATGTCGTCTAATGTAATTGGTGCACAATATGGCTCAACAGAATTCCAGAATTTATATGGTATATTATTCTTTGGTAAAGAAAATTGTGAAAGTTCAAGCTTCATAGAGTTATCGGAATTGACAGTGGTATCATTGGAATAGTTATTATTTGATGCTCCAGAGGAAGCATTGGGAAAATTTTTAAATTTTGGCACTTTAGGCTGATTAGATAGTTTTGTATAATCTTTTGTCTTAACTAACTTATCATCTTGAAATTTCCTTTTAACAGGATATTGTAACTGTTTTCCAGCAGCCTTACCTTTTTTCTCTCTTTTGGATTCATTTGTATCAATGCTCTCAATTTCTCCTTGAAAATATCTGATACGAAGTGCAGTGTTGCACAATAAGGACTCTAACTCTAACTGCAATGAATCAAGTTCATCCATACCAATGGGCTCATCGGCCGATCTGGCAGATATTGCAGTAAGCCGAGGCAAAGTTAACGCATTGTCTTGTAGCCTGATATATGGAATTGGACATATGTTATCTACTTTGGTTTTACCAACCGACACTGCTCCAGGTATTTTCGCAGGTTTACTATAAGGTGAAACACCTGGACTTGACGGCTTGCCGTTATCGTGGCCTTTGCTAGCTAACCGTCCCTTACTGTTGTGGTGCATTCTTTTCCCCAACATTTTGATTTACCCGCGAAAACAATTCTATTAAAATATATACATTCACAAGCCGTCAAATGTTTCAATAATTTTACACAATAATTTCTTCTTAGTCTTATTACATACGCTTGACCCTACAATACAGTTATTTCCAAAAAAAAATAAAGAATTCAATTTATTGGTAATGCAAAATAGGGAATAAAGAAAAATATAAATAAATTACCACGACAAAATGGCGAATGATTGTCAGTGTCACAGAATAGTAACAAGATAACACCAGTACTGGTTACAGAACATATATTCAAAGCGCATGTAACTCTTAACTTAACCGAAGCGAACTCACTGTTTCGAAACATTGAAATCTTTCAAAAGATTGGAACAGTAAAATTTTGTCAACAGCACCGACAGAATAAGCTGCGGTACTGTCTGTAAAATAGATTGTGTTGTGGTAATGAAATTGCGTTCTTTCTTTAAAGAATGCATCACTTGGAACTAAAACAGAATACGTCGTCACATGCGTCCGAAGAAGACGGAACAAAATCCTTCATTTAGTGATTCAGATTCAGTGTCACTGAATCACTGAGTAACTAGTGAGCGAGCGGGAAACGATACAATATAAATAAAAATAAAAAATGGGTACCCCCAAATGAGATGAATGTCACACACGCACAAAATTACCACTATATAGCTTACAAATAATTTTAATTTTTGCAGTAACTAGTTATCGTTTTACACTTTACAGAGGCAGATAGTAAGCGATCGTAATTTAAATTATAAAAAAGTAAGCTTCGATAAAGTACGAAGGAAGAACGATTGTATTTATTACCTTACAATTTGTACTAGTCTGAAAAAATACTATAATGTAAGATATAATAATATAACATAAGATTCAGCATTGTTTATCTGCCTACGATGTAATCAATGTAACACGATACAAACGACGTAAACAAAATAGAAATATTCTGTATTTTTGAACCGATGTTCCAATTGAAACATATCAGCGATTCGGAACATTTCTCTGTTTTAAATGCAAATGCAAATGCAAATAGCAAAGTGAAGTGCTTACTCCTAGACGATTGTGATTCCAACTCGATAGGAAATAATGTTCTTTAAATACATACATTATAGAAATGTATTACATAGCAGTCATAACAAATATCAGTCCATCTCTGTCTAACAGACATGTACTTTGGTGTGATGGAAGAACCAGCATAACATTTGAGTAGTCTAATGTCTGTGGCACGTATTTTCGTAAAACCTGTGCTAATTGCGTCCATTTTTGCAGCTAAAACGTATAAAAGTGTCGTTAGGAATTTGGGAGGAATTCGCTGTGGAGAGAGATGTTTATTTGGTTTATAGAATTATGAATTAATTGTGTTATTTATTAAAATGCCCAGATCACATTCAAGAAATAAGTTATTTTAGATTTTTAGGTACACTTATAATCTAAATTAGCTCTTATAGCTTACTGTAATGTAGTTCTATGTTTAGTGTCGTACAAGAAACCTACCGAAGAAATATGTACAGATACGTTTTGGTATATCGGTGGTATATCTAATAAAATTTTGGCTGAGCTGAGTTGGCAGACCACAGTAAAACTAAAAAGCTGGTACATCTGGTATTTCTTTAACTGCTTTTATAAACTGCTGTATAATATAACGAGCACTTTTTATTTAGGTTTTGTATACAGAATAGTAATACTCTGAAGCATTAAAGAGAAAAGCTAATTTCATTATCTGTGGTCGTGTTGTGTTTCGCTTTCTTTCTATTTATAGTGTGAAGTTCTTCAATAAAATGGATTTGTGTTGAGATTTTGATACATAGTGAATGCAGCACCTAGTAAAGATGCCATGAAAATTATATGTTTACAAAATAATGCTCCAAACTAAACTCTCTCGTAAATTTTTCTCTTCTGCAGGAACTGAACTATTTCTTATCAAAATGGGGGACGTAATGTTACATTGTCCTCTATGCTGTAAAGAAACCTTCAATTCTAAACACGAACTTGTTAAACATCTAACAAATGTTTTGTCAAATTTAATTTGTCCTATTTGTAATGATAAATGGTCAACTGTAGTCCATCTCATAGAACATTTGAGTCTTGATAATTGTCAGCAAATAAACTCTGCTCATAATTCTAAGAATCAAACTGTTACTGAAGGTGATGAAAAGGTTAGAGACAATCTTAGCGTAAAGAATGAACAATCTAATGGTGAGAATCCTAATACATGTTCATAAAGTGATATATGATTCCACAATATATATATATTTATATGAATGAAAGTTAACAAAACTCATTTTACAGATATTGATGTACAGGATAAAGTTTTAGAAGATCCGGTATCTAATAACATAAATAAATTGCATGAAGATGGTACACAAGTTAATAAGACATATGTAGAATTTTTAAGTGAACAACTATTGAAGCCATGTCTCCAGACGCAAGATCTAGAAAAGGAAAGTGATGATAGATATGTGATATTGACAGATAAAGACTCTTTATTGAACACTGGTAGCACTGTTGTCACTAAACAAAACAATGATGGTACTGTATCATTGACTGTCGAAGGTATTATTTTGATTTAAATAGGCCTTTCTTCAGAATTAAAAAATTAATTATGATTAAAATATATTTCATGTTTCTACTTACATACTGCCATCAAAACATTTTTCAGTTGTAATAGCTATGGTAGTTATAGATCTGCATATATAATACTCAATCAAATCTCAGTTACATTAAAAACTAATAACTAATTGGTATTTGCTGATATTAGAACAATAGAAATTTTTGTTTTTTTATCACATTATAATACAGAGAACAACACATGGCTAAAGGAGCCACGTTTTCATCAATCCCCCACACAATCTAAATACAGACAGCTTTACGCAGCAGCAGCAGGTTGTAAATTTCAACTATGAGATTTTAATGAGGCAATTCGCTGCACTGATGTTCTATCAGTTATTGGAATTCGAAGTTCCTTCAAAGATAACTGCAACAGTCTAAATATGGTGTTTAATAGTGGATGGTAAATAGCACATTAAACTCATAGTTTTTGGTTGACTAAGAGTTAAAATAGATGTCCATAGTCTCCATATATTCAAAGTAAATTTTTAAATATTGTAAAATTGTTAAATATATTAATTTAACTTTTTGTAACTTTCAGAACCAAAATTGGAATCTGATGATCAGACTGATACAACAGTAAATGAGGCACAAAATAACAAAGAAGAGCTATACACCTGTAATACATGTGGAGTCTCTTTTTCTTCAGTTCTGGAACATATACAAACTTATCACAGTGATCAAGAAGTGATGTTGGAGGTAGTATCAGTTATAATAATAATAATATTTTATTGGAATGGACATAAAACATGTGACAAATTATGTTCAATCAATCCATAAGGCCCCGAACTTGTAGTAAGTAAAAACTGTTTTTGAAACCTCCTGCCCATATGATTTAGCTATATATTTATGTATTCACTAAATAAAAATTGATATAAAGTAAATTAACTAATAAGAAAAAAAAGAAAAATAAAATAATGTCAATATATTAATAATGCTTAATAATTATACTTCAATCAAATCTTCCAATGAAAGTGCAAACAAATCTGCACAGTATGAAGGCAAGTTAGTGAATGTAGAGCTGGTACTCCTTCACTATAGATAGACTAGTTCACTAGAGATTTTTATTACTACAAATGTTTTTGCTGGGGGCCATCCATATAATATTCCCGAAAAAAATAAAAGTTCTTGGGGATGATATGTCGTAAGTGCTAAGTTATGATGAAGACTGGAGATAGAGTCTGGATAAGTGTGACATATGATATAAATGTATATAATATGATTCCAGATAATTTTAATCCAGGAATAATATTTGTAAAATTGTAACACATTCTATACTTGTATTTTGTATGCACAAGACAGTCTCGATGCCTATCAAAGAAATGTTGGGGCTCTTCTTTTTTCTTCTTAGACCTCTGATAAATAAATAAAACAAATACAACACTGAAATAAATAAATTTTACCAAATTAATAGGTTAAGCTTTTCTCATCCAGTTTTATTAAAAGTTAAAAAGCAATGGGACCTCTTAATAGTCATGATTTCATTAACAGAAATATAAAAGTAATGGTAATTGTTCATTATTATTTACATTATAATTACTACTATTCATAGTAAATGAGCTTTCGTTTTTAGGGTACCATGAGCAAATGGCAAAACACAACCCTGTTAATGGTTAAAATTATCATTAATTTGGCATGACGCTGCCTATGTCTTCTGTGATCATTCAAAAGACTTTGATTGTGTAGACCATAAGATTTTAACTTGTGAACTTAAATATTACAGAATTCATGATGTCACAGTTGATCTCTTATCTCCATATTTCTCAAGCCTAGAGCAAAAGGTAGCAATATAATCAACGCTGTAGTGTCATTAGATAGTATGGTTAAAATGGGTGTCCCACAGTTCTTCTCACTTGGTTCATTCTTGTTCTTGGTCTACATAAATGATCTTCCCTGTATGAGGCAAAAAATCATACAGAAACAAAAGACAGTTTTGTTCAACCATTATACCTCTTTGTTATTTTAAGTTAAAAGAAACAACTGTACACCGCAATGACAAAACCAAATACTGGATATTTGTTCCACTTGGTTTGCAGCAAATTATTGACTTCTAGATGCCGAAAAAATATATGGTTAAAGTTTACACTATCAAATCCGTTCCAGAGTGCCGCAATTAACTTCCAAAACACAAATCTAGATTTTTAAAGTTCAACTCATATTTCTCGGAACCTCTATTGATTCCATGCTTCAATGGGGAGCGCATATTGAAAAAATAACTACTAAAGCTTAAGTTCTGCAATTTTCGCTATTAGAAGGATCAGACAGTTGACTGATGACATGGCATGGCAACAGCCAAATTACTTTACTTCCACAATACCAGGTCCTATGGTTGGTAGGGGCATGTTGTGTTTAAAGAAGTTTATTCTCATAAGAACATTGTATTTACATGAGATTACAATATTACAAGAACTTATCGTTGTGTATGAGCATACAACTAAATTATACATAATACAGTACAAGCGCAAGGTTAAATGTTTTTATAATAGTTGTATATGTATATATTTCAAATATTATTTTGAAATATATTTACGTTTATGCATTTGTTTGTTACATTTGTTTGTTACATTTGTTTGTTTAATTTCGTCTGGTAACTTATTGTATTAGTGTACTTCTTCAAACATAATATTAGTTTGTTACTGTGGGGATCCTCAGCTGGATTGAAAACAGTATTTATTTTATAAAAAAGCGATAAGGGCCTGCGCGACCCGTTCAAAGAGATTAATATCTTGACTCTTCCGGCATTATTTATTTTTGAGAACATTATGGTCGTAAGGAAAAATATGAATATATTTAATAAAAACTATTACTGTCGCCTCTAGAATTGGTCGAGGCAATACGCTGGAGGTTCCCAAATTAAAAAGTTTTTTTTAGGTAATATATAAATGCATAAAATTTTACAATAAATCCCTAAAAATATAGTGCTACATACTAAAACAGACATAATTTCATTTCTCTCTAATAAAATTTCAATTTAATTCAATAAGAAGCTGGTTAGAGAAACTGTATAACCGAAAAGGCCTATTATAAAATAGATCAATACATCAAAGACAAAGATGTGTGGAAATAGCTCTTACTATGTACATGGAAGTCCTCTGGCAACTGCTGTGCGGTATTTTTATTTCAATCGACATTTAAAAAAAATTTTGGATACTTTGACATTGTATTAATTTTGTTATGATTGACATTGTGTTGATTTTATTGTAAATGACAACATGGCATTAAAAAAATACCCTAGTGTTTCTGGTCTGTTCTCATCGGAGAAGATCTTGTTTTCATTAAATTTATTTTTATTAATTAGCCTAGTGGTCAGGACGCTCACTTTAGTTTCATAGAGCGCGAGTGACCTGTGTTCGATCCCCGGTGCCGGTACCACTAAGATTTTTAATAGCAAATTTAAGTGCTGTATTTACCACGTGCTCAGCGGTGAAGGAAAACATCGTGAGGAAACCTGCATGTCTGAGAAATAATAAAAAAAATATATATATTATTTCGAGGATATATGAAGCCCGCCAACCCGCACTGGAGCAGCGTGGCGGGCTCTTCCCGGCTCCTAATCCCTCTCTGATACTCGTATTTGAAAAGGAGGCCTTGGCCCAGCCGTGGGCACTTATAGGCTGCTACTTTACTAATAAATTTTATCAATTGTAATAACTCGCTAAAGAACAGGTGCCAATATATTTTAATGTTTCTCATAATTCTAAAAATAGGTGTCCAAAGTAAGGGGTAGAGAGAGAGAGTAAGGTGTCTCAAATGTTATAATTTGCTTGATGTTTGTAGATGACCCCATTAAAACTATTAATGTTGTATATTATTTTTGTTGTTGTTTTGTATTATTAGGAACCATTGGAAGACAGTATTAATGACACACCATTAGAGTATGAAACTCTGGATGATGAGGAATCAGTTGTCAGCGATAAACAAGCTCCTAGGCGCATGATAACAGACACTGGTGACATTGTCGTAGCACCTATTACAGTAGAACCAAGCCCTGAAGCCGAAGAACAGCAATCTTTAGGTGACTGAAAATTAAGTTTTCTTTAAGTAGGATTAAATTTTACTACGGGCTCAACAGACGAGCATCATCCTGACGAGCTGGTCTATTTAGACCACGGCGAAAATGTTTTAATACTATCAGCAGTTATCAACATCATCTACATCTTTACCCTCCGATGAAGCTATTTAATAACACAAGATATATAAAATCTAAAAAACATTTAATTACATTTGCCTTTGCTAGGCAAAGGTCTCACCGAAAGGTCCGCCACGCTGCAGGTTGGCGGGAGTCACACATCCACGAATTATATATTAATTATTATTTTATTTTGTAAATAATGTACATTTTGAGTTATTTAATAAATACCTTAATTAATATTTTATAATCATGGCGAAATAATAATAACAATACAAACTAATAATAAAAATAGCAATAATCTAATAAGAACCACCTAATCTAATAAATAACATAGATGTCGTAAGAGTCGTGTAAGGGAAATGTTGTGTAAATATTGGGAACCAAGCTCCAAAATACCAGACCGTAAATACACGGACATGTGAGGGGCAGCAGCGTCTAAGAGGATCGTGAAGAAAGAAGTTTCATCACCATAGAGCATCGTTTACAGTAGCTGTTAGTGGGTCTTAGCGCTTAGGGTTCATACAGTACTTACCTACTTACGTATTTATTGATACACTGTACGCCATATTAGTAAGCTTTTTTATTTCGCGCACCCAACAACGCAGTTCAAACACGACGCTACAATAATTAATTAACCAAAACAATCAACAGTCAAGGTTGCTCTCTCACTCTTTGATCTCCTTCCCGGTTCGGAACGTCGTCTTTTTTTCCAACGTAAAATTTTTGAATGGCACATTTTATTCGTAGGAGCGACACTCCTAAGCGCGCCCGCTCCCGACAAAGGCCCATTCGTACATACTTACGAATAATCGGTTCGTTTCTACAATTTTGAAATTGCCATACTTTCCATATAGATTAACAGAACCTAGGTTGCTTAAATAATTAAATTTAAACCTATGTGCCACCTGAACTGCCATAGCTCACATGTATTCAACTCTCTTTCAGAAAAAGCTCAAACTGTAAAAGCTATGATCATACCGCTGCAGGTGACTGGGGAGAAAATAGACAAGAAAGAACCCACAAAGCGTTACATACAAATTATTAAATCCTGCGACAGTATTGAGAAAGAAAGTGATCGTAAGAATTATGTTAAAGAGTTTTTGTCTTGATGTATATATTTTCTTATTTATAAATAACTGCAATATTGTGAACTGTTGACAATGGTATCTCTTCGTCAGTTATGTTTTGTGACTATGGTGGCGCCCGAGCAGTGGCACTAGTAATGTTGCTCTACATTACAAGTATCCAATATTTAAGTTTGTAATCGTCGGATAGTTTCTTTGCTAATTAATAAAAAGTTATAATGAAAGTCAAATTTGATGATTGAACTGGTAAATATGATATGTTCCTTATACCGCTCGTCGTTTATTAAATGAGAAACTGGTGACAATTTTACTATACACCTTGAAAGTAAATCTTTTTTATGTTATATTATATGTGTTTGCATACATTTTATTTGGAAAAATTAACTAATATGTTACAGTTAAGAATGGCCCGTTCCACAAAGTTGTGGTGAAAGAAATGCAAACAACATTAGGGAACAAAATAAAAGTGTACAATTGCACAGCTTGCAACATTTTTGTTTTATCTTTGCGTGAATTTGAAGCGCACCCCTGTAAACAATGTAAGTGAAGTAAAATCTATTCTTAACCTTAATTTAAGTTTACAGTAGCTCTATTAATTGAGGTATTTATTACTAAGTTATTTAAGTCATAAAAGAATTCACCAAATAGCTTTTTCTGTATTCTGGTAAAATGTATGTCTACTGCACTATTTCATCAGCCTGTTTACTACTTTTACTTTTTACTTATTCCTTAACACAGGAAACTACCATCAAAAGCCGACATTCATTTGTTGGAAGGCTTGCCCATAATCATCCCGTTGGCCAAGCGGGTTGGTGAACGCAGTGCCGATAACCTCGCACTGGTCTCTAGTCTGTGGCATTTGGGTTCGACAACTTCGAATTTAAGTTCCGCCATCATTCGCTCGTCAGAGCTTCTTTTGTTTGCTAGCAGGTTGCACCATGTACATGTGAGGAATGTGAAAGGAATGGAATTTGGAGAAGCAGATGGTATGTTCCTTCATACCTCCTTTATTTTAGGTTAATTATCTTGTGTTTTATTTCAGTGAAGTATACCTGTCCGCACTGTCCTGTGTCCTACGAGAATTCGAAATCACTCTGTGCACATATGAAAGTGCATAAAGCAAAACCAGGTACTTACATTCTAGCTCTCTATTAAATTTGTAGAACTCTTTTTTTTTTTTATATAGAAGAAGGGGGCAAACGAGCGTGCGGCTCAACTGATGGTAAGTGATCACCGACGCCCACGAACATCCACAACACCAGAGGAGCTACAGATGCGCTGCCGGCCTCTAACATATAGAGAGGCACATTCATTTCCTTTGTTGAGACCACTTTTGTTTCAATCGCCGACTTAACACAATTTATTTTTGCAGAAGTCGTCAATGTAGAATCTATACTTTCATTTGAATGCGGAATTTGTGGTACAGTCTTTGCGACAAGTAAATCATTGAAACTTCATAAGCGGATGCATGATCCAGTTAAGTGAGTATTCCTTCTTTTTACGGATAGATTTGACCAGATTGCAATGGGCTAGCTTCCGCAACTCCACGTCTAAGCGTCTATTATGGGTGAGAGCAGGAATATAAATTTTTCATCGCTGTTATTGCAGTTTTTCGGAAATTTGTTGCCTTTATTTGGCTTTTTTGCATTTAGCTCAAATCTGGAGAGTGACCGGGTCAAACGGTCCTAAAAATAGGATTCAGCGGGTCAAAATACAAGTCCGTAGGTGGGTCTGGTCAAATACACAAACAACTTTATTTTTGTGTGCCGGTGCTATCAATTACCGTTAGTAGGGTACGTCTTTTTAACCAGTTAACATCGAGAAGTGAAGTGGAAATGTATTTTGGTGGGTGGCAAATTTGCACCATACAGATCAATAGGGCTTAGAATATTGGGGTTTGGTGATAGATTATCTTATGAATAGAGATGGTAATTTTACACAAAGACAGAAATTATTGATTCTCTGACACTGCACCTGGCTCTTCCTCGTGTCTTCATGTTTGCGCTTACGCTTACGGCACTATAATATTCGGAAGTTGTCGCCGGAAATCAGCCTTATGACCATTAGTTACACGAGAACGCGAAAGAAAAGATTTTTAAAAATTCAGCGCGGGTACAGTTCATTATAAAATCAATATTATTTCTCCTATCTTCTATTATCAGATCACGTCCTATCGATCCTCCTGTAGAAACAATTGAGGGAACTGTAGCCAGTGAACATAAGTTCACGTGCTCGATATGTTTTAAAGTAATACCGGAGGACTATCGCACCATACACCAGAACTTTCACAGTAACAGCAATACATTGAACTGTGACATTTGCAACAAGAAGTTTCATTCAAAGGAGTATTTGAATATGCATATGAGTGTGCATAATGTGGATAAGGTAATTTATATATTTATTAAATATGTTTTGTAGTTCTAATCAACCTGGCTTAAAGTCAAGTTTATAATTTTATACATTATTTAAAATAAGCATACAACCTGTCATGCATACGGGTAGGCAGGTATTGTAATTTTACTTTCCCAACCCAATTCTTTGATCTTCCAAAATAATTTTTGATTTTTTTAGATAGTTGTTGGGAAACAAGACAAATCACTCCCATACACGTGTACATATTGTAGTAGAAAATTTGCAAGGCCTCATGAAAAAGTCAAACATGAAAGAATACATACAGGTATGTTTTGAGATTAAGAGACATTTTATTATAAAGTTAGAATCCATATACGTTCGCAATAGAATTTCTGATGCTCCAACATGTCAAGAATTAAGAAACTATACCTGTCTAGCACACAGTACTACCTACCCCTACTGTAAGTTTTTAAGTATTACTTCATAATTTGTTTTACCTGAAAATGTCAAAAAACTAATTGTATGTACGGCCTTAACTTTTCATTAAGAAGCTCTTTGTGTCAACTTTAGTTGCTTTATTTAAATTAACAGGCTATAATTGAAAACTGATTCTGCCAAAAACTCATCATTGTAGTTTTTAGTTATAAATTAATGTGTTACAACAAAACATTTAAATGTTTTTAGATATGAAGGCTGTTATCTAAAACAGACGTAAACAGTCAATCATCAAGTATTTCTTATAATCCAGTCATAAATTCTAAATTTATCAGAAAAGATTGGAGTTCTCGAGTGCCTATCAAACAATGATGTGGAGACCGCTAATTCTAAAGAACTTAAATAAAAAAATTCGCCATTCTGTAAACCATCTTGGCATCAGATTTAGCAATGACATAACAGCAAAGTATTTAAATTAAGTTTACAATTAAGCCAGTAAATATTGACTCAATACAATTATGCAACATATTATGTTTTAGGTGAGAAGCCCCACGAGTGTGAGATCTGCGGCAAAGCATTCCGAGTTTCGTACTGCCTCACGCTTCATATGCGTACACATACGGGCGCACGGCCATACGCCTGTCCGCATTGTGGTAAGAGGTATGTAAAGTACTTTTACGTTATATACTCACGCCTGCTACCCATGTAGGGGTATACAAAGATACGTATTTCTATTTGGCACGGCACAACGTAGCCAAACGGACTACCGCAGTTCACTTTTCGCCCTCTCCGCAGTGCAGTATGCAGAATCCTGGGCATGAAACTCAAACATCGCATAAATTTCCATATGTACAATCTTTTAGCTTAAGCTAGGATTCTGTGCACTAAAACTCCTTATCATTATCGTTTTTTGAAGACATAGAAAAACAAATCTTTGTATGCGATAGCAATTCCGTACAACGTTCCGGCCAGTTCGACAAAACGCCATTTTCATATGTAAGGACATAATAGTAATTTATAATATAGAACTTAAAAGCTGTCGGTACATTAAACATATTCCAAGAAAGAAAAAACTCCTGGGATAAGATATACATCTAACTACAGGCTCATTAAAACTTAGGACAATTTTGTCTGTTTGTAGCTAAAAATACTGAACAGATTTTTTTCAACTTAAAAATTTGCGATTAGAATCAAGGAAAAATACTCATATATTTTTGACCAGAATGTGATCCATGTCCAAAACCACAACGGTTTTAATGTTACATTCACTTTTCGAAAGCCTTTGAATTCTCGTGTTTATTTATTTATGAACAAAAAATAGCTTTTTACTTAGTAAAAAGTAGAAGCTGTTACTCAATTTGTTACTTAAGTACTATATATTCTATGGTAGCTATGTACATAACAATCACAGACTCAGAGCCAGATACACATCACACAGACACATACTAACACACAATCAAGTAATGTACCAAGTAATGTATCAAGTAATGTAATGTAAATAGTATGGGATAGTTTAAGGTATTAAATTAATTATATTACTCTCTTTTTTTGCATTTATCGCTTCTTCTCGATATTTTAAAAGGAATGTGACACTTAAGAAAGTAGTTTGTCTCTTTAGGGTTACCGAGCTAGTTCTATTACTGAGCCTACGCTGACTGTCCGTCCTTCCGTCTTTTGAACCTTAATAGCTAACCGGTTAAAATTTTTACAGAATAAATTGGGGGAAGTCAAATAAATAGTAAAAAAAGAAAAAATTAAGGGGTGTTCCAGATTTATTTTTGTTTTTAGTTTTCGATAAGAGGCAAAAAGTAGATTGTGGAAGTCCGTTTGGCTACTCTAAGTCGTGCCATATGGACATCTTTAATCCCTGCCTACCTGCCTACAATCGCTATTTGCTAGACATAAGTGTTTAAAATTAGTGCCATTAGAATAAGTTACTTTATATTCAATGTACCCTAATCAAAGTAATAGTCTATAAAAATCTATACCATTCTAATTTAGGTATTGTCGCTATCGAGGCTATAATAAACCGGGAGTATATATTTTAAGATATGACTTCATAAACAGTGGAATTTAAGCCATGTGTCGCTTCTTTGAAACCATACGATAGTTTTAGTCATATTATTTATACGATGTCCCATTTCGGCACATTTTGTATTTACGACCGTTCATAAAGCGCATATCGATTTCGATTCAGAAGCATTATTTTTATTTTAAATTGTGGGGGCTAAATACAGACATGAACACCTTGGCTCAGAACAATCAATCATAGCAATGTATAATATAAGCTCTCGACCGTGCATACCCAATACTGGGGCGGTTAGAGGTCTACATTTATTTTAGTACTTCTAACCCAATTACTACTGTGCATATTTCGAACAGCTTGACAGGTAATAAACATAAAGGTTTGAACTCGGTTTTCCTATTCTGAGGCAGATCCTTTAACCACTTCGCTTAATTAATTAAAGACCATATCCGAATTTCCATATCCATTCATCACCTCAACCGGATATTATCAAAAAATACAGCGATGGTATCAGATGCGTGCAAATTGATATCTACTAACTCTAGTTCGCTACTTGATTTGTCAACTCATTTCAGTTTTAATCATAAATTCTGGTTCTATCAGGGAGCTAAGTCTTGTCTCATAGAGATGTGTGGGTTCTCCATCGTCATCGGAATAACGACAAGATATAATCAATCGAACAGCGCTTACAGGTAAGCTCTTTTGATTGTTAAATTATAGTCTTGTTGACTCTCCTCGACGATGGAAGAAATACTATATGTTAGATGTTCAAGGACACTTAGTTATTATAACGTACCACTGCGTTATTGCCATAGCTATATTGTATTATGTATAACCATAGCGTCTAAAAATAAGAAGGGTTCCAAGCGGCTTTGGCATCCGTCGGCGGTTCCGAAATAATAAGAAAACAAAAAGAAGTCAGCAAACATATTGTATACCCAGTGTAGTCAATTGTGTAATTAGTAAACTATCAGTAACAATTATATAAACAGTGACTTCGTTCGGCTGGATCGTTTTGATTCATTTGAATATTGATTTCAAATAGCCAAATGGGTTAGGATGCGGACTACGAAACATGACGTCGTAAGTTAGAGCCCGCCATTTAACCACTCCAGATACAAGCTGGAAGATTAGTTGGAGGGTTAACAGGAATATTAGTAACGCTACTTAATAAATAGCATTGCTAATATTCTTAAAAAAAAAACTGAAGACACAGCACCCTAAAACTCTCTTGCGAAAGTTTCATGTTTAGATATCTATCACACAGAACCTATGGTGATACAGTCAATGCTATCTTAGTTTCGAATACAGCGAGCGAACCCACTGCTCTCCGTCCCCTTCGGTGTCTATTCATATTTAAGACTCAATAAATTTGTACGTAATGTGACAATTTGTTCTCAGGTTCAAAGCGCACAGTGTCTTCAATCATCATCTCCTCACGCACTCCGAGGTGCGTGCATACAAATGTCCATACTGCCCAAAAGCATTCAAAACATCAGTGCAACTTGCGGGGCATAAGAACTCTCACACGAAGCCCTTCTCTTGCCAGCAGTGTAACAGGTGGGTGTTAACTAATCAAGGCCCGCAATTTATGTGATATGTTTAAAAACATTTACGCTATAGTTTAATAACATTTTTTTTGTGTAATATTACAATTAATTTCAAAATTTGGATATTAGAGAAAATATTTGAGGTAAATACAAATCCCGGGGGCGGGAGTTGTATTTTTAAGTGCTAGTTTTCTCAATGTTCCTCGAGGCACCGAAACTTTATGATTTAAACTGCATTTTTGAAAAAGTTTAATGAAAATGTAAAGTTACCAAGAGCAGCATGGCGAACTCTGTACGAGTGCCTCCTGTTATTATTTAGTCCTGTCCTCCATTTAGTATTTTAATTACAAAATTTTCTGAATAAACTGAAAAGGCTCTGACTACATACTACTGGCGGAATATATCAATCCTACAGATTTGTAATGGGAAACCGCATGTCCAGAATGAGAAAAGCTTTAGGGGTATTCTTTTCATAAACAAAATTATACGTTAACGTAAAAGCAGAATTATTCATTACGGTACTCATCATGTAGGTTCTTCTTGGTTTACCGTGGGAGCCTAAGCCATGGTTATTAAGTCCCAGCGCCAGCCCCGACTTGGCGGGGAACTCGTTCGGGAGGGATTATCATGCTCCTAGTGCAACTACACTTACCCTTTAAACCCTTAGTCCTTTAAACATCAATGTCTGTCATTTATGGAAAAGTATGGAAGAGGTTTAATGACGAAGAGCAAGAGTGTGTGTAATCGTATAAGTTGTTTGTCCGCAGACCGTTCGCATCGCTGTACGCGGTGCGAGTACACACGGAGATCCACTCGCGGCAGAACAACCTCAAGTTCTCGTGCTCGCTGTGCGGCGCGAGCTACGCGCGGGCCTTCGCGCTGCGGGATCACATCAAACAGGTTCACAAAGATGCCGCCGCCGACACTTTGGTGAGTGGCCAGTACTCTAGACCAATTATTGTGGAGTTTTTAAAAAGCCGTCTATTATAAATGCAGTAAAAATAAAAAAAAAATGGGAGCAGTGTAATAAAAATAGACGGCAACGAAAATCCCATACATGTGTCTGAAAATTTATCCACAAAAAAAAAACGCTTTTACTATCTAGCACGACAATTATAATACAACATAATAAATATTGTAGGACAATCCACGCTGCCAAGAAGGAAAATGGTGCCTTGTTAAGTCGCATTACCAGTAAGGCGGACATTAACGCCTAAAGAACCCAAGCATGATACTGTACAAAATTACATTTATCCACAATTATTAAGTATTATTACACAAGAGCCGTGGTAACATAGTGGTCAGGGCGCACGCCTTACTTTTATAGAGCGCTAGTGACCCGGGTTCGATCCCCGCTGCCGGTACCGCTCATATTCAATATCTATTTTTCGTTATAGGACACTAAAATTCAAATGACACCCTTTTTTCTTTTAATCCACCACTTTCGTAATTAGGTTCATCTGAGGTAGGAGAAACAAGCCAAAGAAGAAACTTCGGAGGTATCCTCTAGTTTGTTGCTATGTTTTCCCCATCAAATATTTCGATAGTCGTTCAAGGATTGAGTCGATACGCTAGAGGTTCCTAAGTTTAGATTGGCTAAAACTAGAAAGTCTTCTAAGTAAATATATAGTACCACAAAATTTCAATAAAATCTCAAAATATATAGTGCCACACAGTATGACCTAAAATTTGGAAAACTTGTTAACGAAACTTTGTTAGAAAAGGCCTGTAAAATAGATCACTATATTGAGGACAATGATGTGTGAAAATAACTATTAGTCTCCATTTGCAAGTTACAGATATATTGTAAAAATTTACATTTAATTTTTTTTAATAAATATTTTTTTATCATAAATTGTAAATGATAGTGGTGAAACACCACCACACCACAGTTTCTTAGCGGTTGCCGAATATGTGTTAGATTTTGACGTTTATAAGAGCTTTAAACAAGCTTAAATTGAATCAAAAAGTTTCGACTTTCACTTTCGAAATTAATGAAAAAAAATGTTAATGATTTCTAGTATTTACGCGAACACTACACATTTGAAATGAAAATATTATTTACGGATTTTATCGCGTTTAATTATGTTTTTATATTCCCGATGTTGCGATTACTTTACAGCAACCGTGGTCACGGGGGGACTGAGGTGTTAGACGTCTAGATGTCATAGTTAACTCGGGCTACTTTCAGCCATTATTTATTAACTTTTAGTCCGATCTACGTAGAATGTGCTCACGGTATCTTGAGGTCGTGCAGTTGTATGGTTGGTTTTAGATTTAAAAATATTGATGTTGTATTATATGATTTGGAAAACCTATATTATATGAACAAAGTCGGAAAAAATAATATATGGCACCAAATAGGAACATTATTGAAATATCAGAGCGCCGTGTATATTTCGTTTTATCTCTGGAGATCCACTCTTTAAATTTTCAATTTCAAAATAATTCAATAATAACGATTTAATTGAAAATCAATTCGTTATATCATCACTTTAGTAGTAGTCACACTGAAAGCGTTAATGCAATTCGATCTGAAAGCTCTCGAGGTTTTGGATGAGGGCACGAGGTGGACGGAGCGAATACTTCATCAGACGAGACCGCTCGAGCATAATTTTATGGCTCAGTGTAGCTCTTACCTTTCGATGATCACTGCCAGTTTTCACCCTAGTGATCACAGAGACATCACTGAACAACTTTCGCCTAATCGTGATAATGTAGTCAATCTCATTGTTTGTGTTATCATCCGGGCTTATCCAGGTCCACTTTCCGAGGGGCCGTTCTGGAAATAGGTGTGCATCATAAATAATCCCACCTTTGCCATAAAGTCAGCCAGCTGTTGTCTCTTGAGTTCCGTTGCGCAAGTCATCTCATCATTCCGTTGCTCATCACCTTTTTTCATGCCTAGTACTGCGTTAAAATCACCCATCAACATCGTGTAGTGAGTCTTAGAGCAATGCCTGGCTCTTAAAATATCCTCATAAATTGCCTCCACTTCATCATCAGGATGTGTAGATGTTGGTGCGTACACCAACATTTTATTAGTAGTTCATAATATTATTAATATTATGAATATAATATTATGAAATATTATTAATATTAATATTATGAAATATTATTAATATTAATATTATGAAATATTATTAATATTAATATTATGAAATATTATTAATATTATGAACCACTAGTACTAACAAAGTTTTCAGTAAATCTAACACTGTTCATTTTGATTACAATGTTCTTAAAATAGCCGTAGTTATTATATTTTTTCATTTTATTTAAACCATGACCTATTATGCTAAATATATAAATAATAGGTAATTTTTTACTGAAAGTAAAGAGCAACAATTAGCCTTAGTCACCTCCGCATGTGCCACCATTTTGTCCATAAAACCACAATATTTGGGTCACTATACAAACTGCGACTGTTACCTGCCATCCATCAATTTCCAATACGCTTATGCTTTGTTTAATGCAATAGATATATGAGATTTAGATAGGATTAGGGTGTTGAAATAAATTATTTACCTCATATTTATGCCTCAATCAGTTATTGTTTTTGTATTGCATGTATAGAACGAGATCAAAAACGAAGATTGGACGATGCGAGAAGGCGATTGCGACGTAGAGGAAATGCCAAGTCTTAACAAAGACTTATCTCATGAAGTAAGATTTATGGGTTTTTCTTTCCAGGGTTTCGTACAAGTCAAAATTTCTATTCAATTTAAAATCTGTGTCTCCATAATGCTGTAGCATAGTACATTATTTTTAATCTTTTGTATTATTATATACTCATCTAATATTTTAGCGGAGTAAACATTCCAGAAAACAAAGGTTTCGAATTTTACATATTTTTTTATGAAAAGGGAGGCAAACGAACTAACGGCTCACCAAATGGCAAGTGAAAGGATTAAAACTAGATATAGGAAAGTTGCTTAGTTTTTCTTTTAAACTAATATTCCATATTTTAAAAAGGAACGTATTTTTGGTGTCTTGTGTCATTATCACCGATTGAAATCCTTTTTATTTAGACCGGGGGACCGAGATAGAATCTCTTTTCTGTTAGCGTAATTCTTGACGTGTCATGAATAGAATTTCTATACAAGACACAGGTAAATGGCCGGTAGTTTTACATTAGTAGATAAAAGCTACTTTGGTGAAACTCTTGACGTAGACGTAGCAACCCGCTTCACTAGCTTGAATCTGAACCCTGTCGGACGACGAGACGTTAGCATCCACGGAAAACGAAGCGCTTAGATTTTGTGTTTAGGAGTTTAGGCGCTTAGGGAGTGCTGATGGGTTTTTTTATGAGGCTATTGTCAAAATTATATTTTTGCTATTCTTTGTTCCATATTTTAGTACATATACAGTAATTTTATAAGATGTCCTCATATATGCTTAATTAGATCGAGGGCAGGGTTTTGTGCGTGTCGTGTGTTCAGCATTAAGCCTTCTAAATTCTCCGTTATGTAGCAACGTGACGACAAACTTCGACAATGGCTTTCCTGTGGGATCGTGTCGATTAAAACGATTTGTGTACGTCCATTATTTGATGTGCCACCCGCAAACCATTTACAACCCGTCTCCAAAACGAAAACGTTCAATGTTTCATAGCCCTCTATGCAACATTGAACATTTAGTTTTCCAATCGAAGATTTGCGTCAGACTGCACCAATCTGCATCATACAAAAAAATTGTGCACTCTTCCCTAAAGGAATACGGAACCCACTGTATGGACTTTACTACATAATATGTGTTACTAGACTCCGCCCGACTTTCCTGAGATAAAATGCTCTAATCTTGGATTAATGATTACACATATGATTTTACCTTACAATTATTTATCTCTAAACGTTGGTCGAAATCGTTCCTCAACCGACGCTAGTCGTGATAAATTCATATGCATTTTCAAAAAAACAATACCTATCTACGTGCTCTAGCTGGCATAGCTACGAAATATTTCGTTTTTCGTTTTCGGTGGCCTCCAAATACAATTCGCTGGATTGTTAGTCAATGATGCGTTTTAGTTGATATTATGTTGTGTAAATGTGTTTAAATATAACCAAAATTTTAAATTAAAGTTAAAAAAAAATTATATAGTTATTTTTTTAGCGTTAGTTCGGAAAAACCACAATATAAAAATAAATAAAGGGATCAGTTTAATATTTGTTAATTCCATTTGAAAAATTGTAAAAGCCAAAGATATTGTTTTGGCATGTACATTATGTACAAGCTACATTTAAAATTACAAACTGTCGTGTGTAAATTCTTAGAAAATGGGATGAAAATACCAGGAATTTACCCCTTGATGACGCCTAAACTTGCTCGTTTCCGTACCTGAGACATGATAGGAACCTATTACTTAACATTTTTCTGTTAAAACTGACATTGGCATTTAATTTTCACAGATCACCGAAATGGAATCAAATTCGAGCGAGATGATTCTTCCTTAGCAGGTGCTGTAATTAATTTTTATAAAACGAATAATCTTTATAAACCTCTTAAATATTGTTATTATTGTATACAACTTTCTGGCTTACAATGTATATATACTGACGAATTTATATAACTTTTGTTATTCTATGTACTAAAATTCTTTACCTATGTTCTTTATAAAATATATTCAAATATGATACTTATTATCCACAACTAAGTCAGTATTGTATATTTGACCGAACAGCGGAGGATATATAACATGTATTTATAATATAACTATATAAAAATGTCTCTATTCATTTGTGTATTTAATTATAGTTTGTTTGGAAGTTGTACACATTTTGAATCTTTTGTCGTCAGGGCGCATGCTTCTTGATTTTTGAATTTACATAGGTTTTCAACTATAAATGTAAGCCAGAAAAAAATGTTTCACAATGTTTTTTTTTGTAATTATAGTCTTAAGGGGTATCGTAATCTAATGATCATGTTAAAAATAATGGTAGTAAGTAAATGAATTTCATGGCTTTAAATGTTTTTTTGCCTACTCACCTTATACATTACCTTACGTTATATACCTTTCATCCAAATAAAAGTTTATTCTAAAAATGATATTAAAAAACCGCCGAGGTATAAGTTGCGTATAGGAAAGTCTAATTCCGAACTTAAGAAAATTTTTAGAAGTTGGCAATAATAATGTCTGAATAATTACTACGCATCTGCAATGAGAACAATTTAATCTGTGCTCAAATTTATATATTTTGATTTTTCCTCGACTAAAGTCTTAAAGTTTTTATTATGAATTTATAAAATATTATGTCTATTTAAATATACCCAAGAAAAATATCTAATATACAGGCTTAATCTTAACCGCGAAATCCTGTTACTTATATTTTTTTTAAATATCGTTATTATATATGTATATGTACACTATGTATATTGTATAATAAAAATAAACGTTTAAAGCTTTACGCCGGTTCTCTTGTTTTGTCTCTAACTAAAATAGACTCAACTAAAATACAGTACAGAATTATCAGATTAGTATTAAAAAGTAATAGTTACTTATCAAACAAAACTCCACTTTGCTCTAAAAGTGGAGATTTAAATGATATCTGATACAAGTAGGTGTGATAATAACTAGCTATCAAAATAAATCAAATACTATTTTCCCTGTAGGGTCTATTATATACTTTCTTTACTAGGTACTCTAATAATTATTTCATAACCTGAAAATGATTTCAATCACATATACAATGATTAATAATTTTACATTTTAATATCTACCAGCAAATAAAACAAGATGTATGAAATAAACAAGATTTTATTTTAAATTGGTCCGTGAACATAAATTGTTACAACATTGCAATTACGTTTTTTTAATATATCCTTTTTGGTATACAGCTGTATTATTTTTCTAGCTATTATTTTACATCTACTTACTATTAGACTTTAAAACTTCGATAAATCACAAATAATAAGAATATTTAAGCATTTACAAGAACTATCACAATGTGCGACTTAAATCTAGTTATTTTTAATTAAAACTTCACTTTCTTACAAATTAATCAATCAACAATCATAATAATATTATGGAATTATATAAGTCTTTTCGATTTATTACAAGTTTACACAGATATCACGTTTGACCATTAGTCCACTCGCCTTCCATTCTCCATACAGAGAAAGCGTAACTCAACTTGTCTTGTGCGAGGTACTTGCCGTGTTCGCTTCCGGCGTCGCTGCTTCCATCGCTATTTGTGGCAGAGTCGCTGTTCGAAAGAATCTGGTACAGGAACTCTATATATTGTGTCGCCAATTGTAGCGTTTGTATCTTGGAAAGCTTGTCGCTCGGCAGTGACGGTATGATCTGTCGCAAACTAGCGAACGCTTCGTTTAAACTCTGCGTCCGTTGCCTCTCCCTCACATTAGCCATCACTCGCTGTATCTGCATTTCTTCAAACGACTGAGTTTTCTTTCTTGATGATTTTGATGAACGTTTTCTCGACCTTCGCTGCTCATCGTTGTCGTCGCTGCGCTCATCTGTTGAAGCTCGATAAACGGGTTCTCCCAATTTTGACAATTCGTTATTCTCATAAAAGGTGTTGACTTTATCTTGCGAATTGGAATCGTCGAAATAAAACGTTCGTGGAAGTTGTCTCTGCCTTTGATCGGGCACGTAAAGCTGATCGTATGGCGAATATTGGGTTTGTTGATAATCCCTGTCTTCACTATCGAATATAACGTTGGAAGGCCAAGCCTGCTGTAGCGTCGGCCGCTCGGAACCGTTACTTAGATCCATTAGGTGAGTTGGTGAGGTTGGCGCGAAGGCCTGTGTTTCATGTCTTTTCACTTCAACGGGCACGTATCTGTAGTACTCTTCGTCGTCCGGGCATTCGGGTTCTTCACGTTTAATAGGCACTATTCTCTCACAACCGTTGTAGTTCATAGTTCGTATTGCGATCGGAGTCGGACAATTTGACGCGTCGTGCAACATGTGCGCGTGGTGAACGCAGTCGGCTGCAGTTCGTGACTGAGAGATCCTGAGGCGGTCCGCCCCTACCCGTTCCTTCATTGACAATATACAAAAAATAACCATCTCCACCGCGGTGCGACATAGCGCCTCCCGCCCAGCGCGCCGCCTCCTACCTACGCGTGGAGGGTTGCACGCGTGCGACAAGGATAGACATAGTATAACCACGTTGATCGTTTTCTGTTTATCTTGTCCGTCATTTCACAACCGTATTTACTGTTTGTACATAGAATTATAGGTATTTATGTTTATACGGACGCCATAACCGATCGCTCCGGTGAACACGCATCCTGCCAGACTTCGACATTATTGCACCGTGGTAAAGCTAATCACTCACTGTGATTAATAGTTTATACGTTAACATTTCATTTCGGAGTTCACAAAAATATCACAAAAGCTGTAAATATCTTAAGTAGGCACACTTAAGTACATTTTGAATAATTTTACCGCATAGTAATTAATAATAAAAATCAATAAACTTCATATTATATTACTTAAATGACCTTCGAATTAAAATAACTACATAAGGATCGGCGCCACCCTTACTTGTAAGTTTTTTGTGCAGACGCGTCGTCCTGTCGCCTGTTATACTAAAAATATCTTTGACGCAATCGGACCACAAAGCTCGATCCCACGGGCGCACCGCGGTGATGATCTACTAATATTATAAATATTTTATTTTATCTTCGTTCCATAAGGATAACTGCTTGGCGGTCTGTACAATGTTTCATAGTCTGACGTTATTTCAGATCTGTTAAACGTCCTTCAAGTTTGTAAATACAATACTTATGTAGGTATATTCCCACGATATTTCCCGATTAGTATTTAGATGAAAAATAGTAGATAATACTTAATACCTAAACTTATTTGTTATTTGTAAAAACATCAAAGAATTACCTTCTTGGGCGTACTTAATTAATATTTAATCTTATTCGAAAAAAATTACTTGATGATAAAGTTTTTTTTTATGGAAAAGACGGCAAACGACTAAGCGGTTCACCTGATGGTAAGTAATTACCGTCGCCCACATACTTCTGCAACGCCATAGATGCTGCAGGTGCGTTGCCGGTCTTTAAAGATATTTGGTGTGGGCCTCTGGTTACCTCGCTCACCGAATGAAACGCAGAAGCACAAGATGCCTCTACTTCACGCCGGTATTCTGCGAGACCGTGCTATCAATCCAGTCGAGCCGGCCCATTCGAGCAGCAGCTAAAGCCGCCGCTTGGCTCTACCACGCTAAAAAGTTTTAGCTTAATCATTGGCCTTGATATTGGAGGCTGGCTTTTCATAACTTTTTTATTAGGGAAATAGAGAACCATGCATTACGATTACTATTAAAGTAGATTAGTATAGTAGGGTAGGTTGACCACGTAAGACTGTTTGGCGTCACTCTTCTTTAGAAACGGTGTTTCCAGAAGAAATTTCTAGTAGATATAGGTTATTCTAACTAGAATCTAGTCTATGGATCTGTGTAAAATTTAAGCTATCAACTTGTATACAATCCGAACTAATAAAACGTATGGGATTTAGACGTTTGTCTTTATACTTAGGTATACCTAATATGAGCTCGAGTAGCGAAGGTCTCTCATAACAAGCAATAGATATTCCGTAACATTCTGATTCTTAGTCCTGGGGAAAATTAAAAATTGCCTATCGTGAGCTGAACAAAGCGAGAGTCTTGAGAAAGTATACAATCTCCTCCCTATAATTTTTAATAGATCTCTCCTATCACACATGTTACGAGATAGATATAGGTACATACCTACATAGATAAATAATCAAATATATTATGCATGCATCATCAATAAAATTGTTAATTGCAATTTTAAGTGGTGATTGACCACTTGCTTGTAGTGAAGGGAAACATCCTTTTACTTATGAAGTCCGCCACAACGCATTGAAGCAGCAAACTCTTTCATGCTCCGAAACCGGCGTAAGACGACGTAACGTAAGTTATATGAATTTATTTTCACATTCATTCACAATCTATCGGCGTTTCGTAATGAGGTTTCCATGAAGAAAAAGAAACAGACGAAAGAAGTTCGTAGCTATCAAACAAATTCCATAACAAGTCTAAATTTAATAAACAAGTTCGCAAACCCTTCAGCGGGACCTATTGACAAGATGGCGGTGGTGGCAGTTCGGTCTTCTAACTCTTTTTGTGCTTGTTTACTTCGTGAAGAAAAACATTGAAAGGTTGAAGGAGTAAAAATATTTCGAGGAAATGTTAAGTCCCATTAAACTCGCATTGGAGCCGAGAGACGGCACTTGCTGCTCTCCCAGTCTCCAAGAACTTCCTAAAGAAATAAAAAGGCCTATGTCCTGCTATGGGACGCCTTAGACAGTTAGCGGAATTTACATTTGGACTCGTTATTTTTATTTCTGGAGCGTACGAAAACATCATAACGGAGCTACGGTTTAATAATATTCTCTTTACCAACTTTTTAGAATGTGTAATTTTGGTTGATCGTGCCTGTCACCTGTCAATACTGCGAGTTATTACTGTCTTTACGTAAAAGCATCTGTCCAAGCGACATTCAATATGGCTCTGTATATTTCTCATACACGATGTTATGACAAGAATATAATACATTCGTTCGTTTCTGTTTTTATTTTGTTCATATTACGTTTGTTTACAACGGGCTCCACCTCAGTCAATTTAATTAAATACATCGGTAAATATTTTGCCAAACCCAAAACCCATAGACTAGTGATGGAGAGCAGCACCACTAGTGCGAGGGTACCGGCACTACGCTCATCAACCCGCTTGCTCAGCGTGATGAGTATGGACAAACCTTCCAATAAATGTATGCCGGCTTTTTTGCTGGCGCTTACTTGGAGAGGCCTTTGTTCAGCAGTGGACTAACATGGGCTGTAGTGTCTAAGTATATGAATTAATAAACAAGAATTATCTAATTCAGAATTATGAATACTTCTTTATTAAATAATAATTATTATATTCAATTCTATGTAATAGTAGTAGTAGATCCCACCCAAATACCAATAGTATAGAAACTCGCTAACCACTGTGCTGTAGCAGGTAGGTAGTACTAAGTGAGTTCATTCCTAGTAATTTAGGTGCCTAAGTACTCCTAGAAATCCGTTAAGAATTAAATGCATAAAGTGTGTTCTTTCAATCACAAAAGTTTATCGATTTTAAACATAGTATTATGGTGAATGGTAAATCGATGTAAGGGAATCTACCACCCTAGGCAAGACTAGGGAAAATCTTGCAGCTAGTAGTAGTAGATGGTGGAATAACCATCTCTATTTGAGACAGACCTAAATTACCCAGGGCGTCTAAAGTGCAAGTCGTGTGGTACTGTGATCACCAAGACGCCTGCCAAGCGTGACGATGACGGCAATAAGCCCATATGGGAAGGGCGTCGTGGTCAACGTGATTCTTTGTAACAAAACAAAAGTTTCCTTGTTTTTAAATCAAAACACAGGTAATTTTAAATACTTATTACTCGAATACATAAAGTTAGCACCGATGTAGAAGTTTTACGTGTATTTTGGGAATAATCACCTACCGCGACATGCACGATGTTGTCGAGTTATTTATTGTTTCTCGTTCATTCCTAACATATTTTTGTGTTATCTTTATTTATTGTTTGATTAAGAAACTTTCAGAGCGTTGTTTCAAGAAATTACTATGATAAACGGATAAGTTGATACGTCAGATTATAATGATATTAATAAGTCTTATTTTAAAGGGAGGACGAAAGCTTTAAAATACGAATTATTACCTACTTACATTTTTTGTTTTTATTCGTTTTACATAAACTACGTTTAGATATTTTAAGGAAAAAGGAGATTTGACGAAAGCATAGCTAAACAGATTCCATTTTTTTAAAAATCTTTGATACTCATCACGGAAAATCACATTAAATATAAGTAAACTTTTATCACCTGCACTTTCGCCCGTAGGTATTTTTACCTGTACTAGTCAATTGTTTCATGTAAGCATAGTTATGAATATCCTTATTACACGTTTAAATTTAGGATGGTCCGGTTTACATTGAAAACATGTAAGGAAGGCTCTTTACACGGAACCTTATAGCTATAGCTACTCTCTTGTTCCTGTATTAATCAATAGTGCTTAGACGGAGTTCTTCTTCTTCGCTTTATGGCGGTTTGGGTAATTCGCAAGCTTTGCAGACTAAGCAGAGTCTGATTGACCTGTTAGTATGACATTGACATGGGTTTACTACCTACCTAATTTTAAAAGTACATCAACTATAATATATGTATATATGATATATGTAATGGTCAGGAAGATGCTTTCAATTACTGAAGATTCAACTCTAGTAATAAGTACAGACGTAAACTTATAGGTAGACCCTTTTTTCAATATTTTCCGGAATTTATTCCGGCCTGATTTATAAATTTTTCTTATATAACTTTTTTAACTAGAAGATATGGAAAGCACACACCTCATTGACTTGCATAAGTTTAAGCTACAGAAGCTTTCATTTTAGAATTATTTAATAATTTGCAGGTACCTACTTAAATTTTTCATATTTGTAATTTAGATGTTTTATTTCTAAAACTTGTGCAGTTACTAAAACTGAGATGTTACTTTGATGTAGGGTTGCCAGCGTTTTTTGGGTCTTGTATAGCTGTTATTCTAAAGGTAAAATTATGAAAAGGTTCAAAACGTAATATTTCTGGAAGAATTCTTCCGTAGCAAGTGGAAAAATATTGTTTTTGCCTACCCCGTTGGGAACAAGGCGTGAATATATATATATCCGGAAGACGCAAAAAAATAATTATACATTTGATATGTTTTACCTATCTATTCTAATGCTTTTAAAAACTGTCAAAAAGGGTAAAATCTGTACATTAAAGATATATTGATATTATTCTGTTGGTATCCCGAAAAAACTACTGGACCGATTTTGATCCGGTTTTCACTCTCTCACTGATTGCTATGAGAGTAACATTTCGTCTCTAGCTACAGTAGCTACAACGTAATACTTAGCCTGCAAATAGGATATAGGTATGACATAATATATATATGGCAGAAGCATGCCATTCGAGTAATTACTTTCAAACCGACAAAACTACAACAAGAAAAAGAAAATACACAGGATATTGAGTATATTCCTTTCCTTTATAAACTACTTTTTTTTCTGTAGATCCAATGTTTTTCGTATCTGAATACTCTATTAACCCAGTATTTACCCAGGTGACAATATACAGAAATATAATAGTAATTGAATAATAATATGTACCTAATAGCTGACTCAGGGGTCTCTGTAAAGATATAAGGGCGCCCATTTTAATTTTGAAAATACCGAGTGAACTGGGTTTTAGGTTTTTAATTCAGGTAACGTAATTACCTGTTAGACAAAAAAAAATTAAAGTGCAATTATTACCATGTGCTAGGTGGTGAAGGAAAAACGAGGACAGATCGGTGTCTGCGAAATATTTTTTTTAAAAAAAATCGTTGTGAAGTCTGTTAACCTGCATCGAAGCAACGAGGCGGAATCTTCCGGACTCCAAAACCCTCTTAAAAATGAGAACATGGCCAGGAGAGTCTATCTTTTTATCTTTATGTAGGTAACAAAAGTAATTCTCTTAAATAATAATTAATAGCGTATTAATATATTAACTGTTAACTAATATAATCCATAGAAATATTTGGTGTACATTTTACATTAAATCTATTCGTAAAATAATATTGGAAATTCTTGAAAATGGAACAAGCGTGATAGATTTAAGTGGCTCAAAGTAGGTACATGGGCCGTATCCGAAATGACTCATACGCCACAACATCTGCAGAACGCGGAGAGCATTATTTAAACTGGCAGTTTCGTTACATTCATAAACAGAAATGCTCTTACCGTTATCTTTCTCGTTTCTCACGCTTAATGACATTGCCGCTGATAACTCGAGGAAATGGTAAACGAGCAAAATGACGACCTACTGGTGAAATTACTTATGACTGTTGAAGTAACTAATCAAGCAATAAAGCACTTCCGAATGTCTGCAGTTGGCTTTAAGCATAACATATTGCTAAATATTTATGAATAATAAATATCTTTTAAAAATATTTTGATTTTCAAAGACTTCCTTGGCCCAGCTGTGGGCCCTTTATAGGTTGGAACTTTTCTTCCTTTAATTATGATCGATAGAAAGATACATGCTGTCAATCGTGATCATCGAGTAACGATGTGAGTTGGGTCGTTACCCCTGAAGACAATGATGAAATACTTTTGATAGTAATTAGGTTTCGCTGTTTCACGTCCACCACCCGGCATCCCTTCATATTCTGTGAGAGATGAAGAGAACTTTCCCTGGTTGAGCTGATCCATTCCTTTAGTCGAAATCCGAAAAGGTTACGATGCTTATCCTCCCATCAATTTTATTATGAATTATATCTTTTATATAAAGTCGGCCTAATGGTCAGGGCGCTCACTTTAGTTTCACTGAGCGCGTGCGACCTGGTTTCGATCCCGGTGCCGGCACCACTAGAATTGTTAATAGCAATTTTAACTGCTGTATTTTCTACGTGCTCGGCGGTGAAGGTACCATCGTGAGAAAACCTGCATGTCTAAGAAATAATAAATAAATATTATTTCGAGGATATGTGAAGCCAGCTAACCCGCACTGGAGCAGTGCGGCGGACTTTCTGGCTCCAAAACCCTCTCAGATATTTGAGAAGAAGGCCTTTGCCCAGCTGTGGGCACTTACTTTACTTCTTTGCTTTATAAATAATTATGACCCTTATGTATGTATGTTTACTTCTCAAGTAATAAAAACGTTAGCTCTATAATAATCGTGACATATGATTGCCGTTAAACTCCCTAAGGCATACTAACTACAACTATAACACTAATAAAAGGTCACTCTTATATAGTCAGGGTACTATTGTAGTCATTTTGGAGTTTCGTTCTTATGTAACTGACTCATTAACAGGTAGGTATTTAGTATCAGTTTATAATAGATAATTCTAAGACATTCAATTCAGAATTTTAGTAATAGTGTGATGATAAAAAACGCTTGTGGCCAAAAGTGCAAAATCCGACGAAACTGTAAAAGCCAAAACGGCTACCGGCACTAACTTCATTGAATATATCTAAAATGAGATAATGATGAGACGTAGGAATCTTTGCCCTGTGTTGTTATTATTATTATAGGTTAATTCTGTGCTAATTTTAGTATTAGGCTAATAGCACAAGACTTCTTTTGATTCCTCGTAATTAGATAAGGTATAGATGACATGAGCCGAATACTGAAAATTCATAGATGTGAGCTGTATGCAGAACTAGCTCTTCATCGCGGCTTGGCTTGTGTTGTATTCGGGTTTGTAATATAAGTAATTTAAGTAGGCACCGTTAAAAACTCCAAAAAGTGGCGATTTGAATTTACAACTCCTATAATTTCATGTCTTTGAGACTATCATAAATATCTTTACAATTTTTTCTAAACCGCTGACGCTACTACCGCGTTTAAGGGTTTAAGGTACGATGTGCCTGGTAATGCGATCGCTAATCCGTCTGTCAAGTATGGCGATTGTGACAAATGCTCACCTAATACTGCTAAAGAAGAAAGATGATATAACAAAAATGTAAATTAAATAAAAATAATGTAATGTGAAGTTGAGTTCTTTCTAGTCGTATACAAAGATTTTTAAGTAGCCTCGTAATGTTCTGTACAATCAGCCCATGTGTGTAGCGGAATCAAAGAATAGCAACAGAGATTGATAATGGGTGTTGTAGAAGTCCATTAATGACAATTATGCGAAACGGTACGATGTCCTGGCTACTTTGTTTATTCGACTACGGCAGGACTGCTATTCACTATCAGTAGTTAAATGCGTAAGATATATTTTAGTACTGCAAGTATATATGCACAAACAGATACTCGCTAAACTTTATTTTCCCGTATTCGAAATCCAATGTATACTACATATGTCTAACAGCCAAGCGGCGTTGTCATTTGACTACTACCGTATTTTGAAGCTCAAACTGTCCACGAATAGAAACTGTACGTTTAAACAGATGAAAGTAATGACACCTGTTCCTACCCTGTGAGATATTACAGAAGTGTTTTGTTGTTGTGGTAGACATTAATACAAAATTTCAAGATTCTAGGTCAATAAGGTGAACTAGTTCTTTTATTACAGCAGCCACACGGGATCGTGCTCTTTGCTATATGCAAGATTTCATTATACGGATACTTATCCGACTTAGGATATATTATTGATCTCCATTAATATAGGCTTAAGATAAAATGTTGTCACCCCCTTGTGCAGAGGGCCGTACAGATGTTTTAGCCGAGAGAGATTAACGCCTTGCTAAGTTTATTTTGTTAAGAGTTTTACGACACCTTGGTTTATTTTCAAACCTTCAGCGTTTGCGGTTGTAAGTGACACCTGCTTTAGATAACGACGGCAACAATGCCTTTTAAGTCATAGCCGGCGTGTAAATAGAATTCTGAAAGAACAAGTTTTTATAGGTATTATTAAGAAAGCTTTGTTTCTAGATTGTGGAATATTTTTTATGCAAACTGGAGTAGGTACCTAGTTCCAACTATTCAAAATTTATTTTTTCCGAATATTTCAAATATCTTACCAGGTTAAAATGTTTTTTCAATATCACCTCCGTACAATATTACGATATTCATAACATTATACGTACTACGTGGCAGCAGATGAGCTTCATACGAATTATCTCTGTAGTCGAAATCCGCCATAAACTGACGATGGCCATTAAAACAGAATGTTTTTTTTTTTAAAAAAGGAACAAAGACTTTTGTTTTTACTTTCGAGTAACTAAAATACCATTATTCTGGAAAGCTCTACGCCCAAACCCTTTAAAAATAACATACCTAGGAAAAATACTTTCCCACGCAAACTCCGCATCTGCGCGCAATATGCCAAAAATAGTGTGCACGGCGATGACCATTGTTTCTCCTGGATAATAAAAACGGAGATTAGGTTCTAAACGGCAATATCGTAATAAATAATAAAGCGCCTTGGAAATGTTCAGTGCCATAAAACATCTGCGGAGGCCTCCACAGCTGCGTTTAGAGGAAAATACGTCACACGTGCGCCGCATCCATAGCCCTGACTTTGTTTAATACCTGTTAAACTGATAAGGTCCATTGTTCTAGTAAAGCGTAATTCGCTAATGCCATTATATTTATATTTCGAACACCTGTGAACTGTAACAGATGGTATTTTATTGCTTTCTAGAGTTATTCGTTTTAAAAAGAAATTTGTTGTATTCGGAGAATTGTAAGAAACTTTGTATTCATTGTTATAGTATTTAAAAAACTTAAACTCAATGTCTTATTGTTTGACATAATAATCTGTTAATACATTGAATTAGTAACTAATAAATTTACTTATTTCTAATTTGTTATGCAGGTATATACGTATAGATGTTTTCTCTAATCTAATAATAAATATTAAAATCAATAATTTACAGTATTTAAAATACTTAAAGGGCTTAACGAGCATTAGTGATGTTAATTTCGTGTATCCTACATTAAAAATTTTTAATCGGCTTCGGTTATGACATGAAATTCCTGGAATTAACCAATTATTTTCGAAAGGGTGCGCTAAAATTATCTATAATAATTAACGTTATTTTAAATTGTATACCTAAGTAGAGAAAGTAAAATTTAAAATCCTTACGGAAGTAACTAACAAAAATCAATTGAACTAAATTGAATTAGAGATTGTCAAAATGTGTCAAGATTTTAACTCTAACAATTAAGATATTTATTTAGTAAATTTTATGAAATAGTACATTCGGCAATTTTTTTATTTTTAATTGTTTAATAGTTTCGGTATAGGTTACAGAACTTTATATCATCTCTGTTAGGCCGCGACTCAACTTGTAATCCACCGTATACAGTCATGTAGCTAAATGATTTTACGTATGAGTATTTATTTCATATTAAACAGAGGGTTTTTTTTAATGGATTTGGGTAAAAATCGAGCTAATATTAATAAGTGGCATGGATGGAAGCAACTTCATCGAAAATGGTTGCAGATGCGTAGTCATCCCAGAGGACTAACATGAAATGCATCACAGACCGTAATTATACTGGCTCTCTATACCTTTCAAGGCGGAACATTACAGTAGTTACACTGCTGTTAAGCGATAGCAATGGCTATGAGGGCGGTACTCACCCAGACGACACCTAGGCGGAGAAGGACTCTACCACCCCTTACGATTTTAAGATTTTTTGTACATAGATGAATGCAAAAAGAAATAGAGTATTCAGTTCAACATAGCCAGAATTATCTTTATTTCCAGAGAAATGGGTTGAGCAATTTGTTTTTCAACTTCAACTATTCAAACTTTTCTTAGTTGATGTGACCTTAGTCCTCATTGCTGCATAGCATCGGTTAGCTGATACGTATTAAAAGCAAGACTCTACAAATACCTCATATATAGTAATAGTGTGAAAACTGAATGAAGGCCACACTATAGATACAGGTCCCAGGGTACACCTCCGGCGAGTCTTGCACAGATGCGACGCATGTGTGGCGCTCTCTTCACGTTGCTGATGCCGACGACGCCCGTCTACAGACACCATAGTGTTAAGTAAAATGAGGATAGTCTGCTTATTGATTAAGAGTCCAAGGAAGATATAATTCATGATTGTCTTCTTTAAACTATCGTCTACATTATTAAAATTTGTGTTCCTTTTAAAAACGTAGAATAACACAATTATCTTAAAATGAATAGAGGATAACTCGCAGCGGTAGGTTTAGTCTATACGCGACCTTTTCTTTACTTTTTACAGAGGTTTGCTTTTTACTTTTTCGTACAGAGGTTCTTTCCTTTTTATATTACTTATCCATATAATACGAATAACATAAAATCAATAGTAAGATTAAGTTTTGTTTAAATTTAAATTGTATATTCGGCTTTCAATGTCTTTTTTTGAAACTTATGTCCTAATTAGGTTGTTCATATGGTGAATGGAATATCACCCTGTATTGTCCGGTGGCGTTCACATGAATCGTTTTGTTTCAGCAGATGCCCGTAATACAACCGGCCTAGCATTCCTCCCTACTCGGAACCTTGCCAACTAATTACGCTCTGTGAACTAACCTCAGCAAATAATTTTACTTAATTGTATAGTCTTCTAGCCTTATTATCAGATCTCTCGAATACGTGTTTGAATCATTTTAAAAAAAAAAATCCACAGGAAATTAGCACACCATACCAAGACTTATATATTGAACATCTTTCGTAGATAAAGACAATTACAACTGGCCAATGTGACCAATCGAAGAGTCAGGTTCAATTATTTTTATATGAAATATTAATTTTACATTAAAATACAGTTGAGCATGATAAAATATTGAAAACTGTTTATTTATACTTTTTGCTTTAGATAAAAAGTGTTAGAGTGCCTTTTCTGTGCATATATTTTCAACTGAGGTCCTTCACTCAAACCTTCCGATAGATTGAAATCACAAAACGGCGACGGGCGCATGCTAAGCGCGGCGATTCCAGCAAATCCTACATTTGCATATTTGCCGTTAGGTATTCATGGGCACGGGAACTATGTGGCTATCTAACGATGAAATAATATATTAGATTGGTCTGGTAGCTTTATCAAAGAAAGTAAGGAGATAACTATTGTACTACAACTATATTTGTATTTTACTGTCAGTCTTTTATTGTCACAGTTTTAAACCATATTTAGTTATTTGTATTTGGTTAGTTACTTTTGTGGTTTGTATTTATTTGTTAGAGGCAACTAAGGGAAACCTTGAAACTCGAAATGGCTACTGAAAGATGGCGTGATTACCATCTTGAAAAATACTAGACCATAAAAAGAATCGATGACAGATAACAGCGTCTAAGGTGCGAGGTGTCTGGTAGTGGGATGGCCAATCCGCACAAAGGGAGAAGCCTATTTCCTGCGCTGCACTATTTACAGGCTGTTAAGGTAAGGTAAGATGCGACGTACGTTTCCTCCATATTATTAATTAACTTATTTATTGATTTACATTGCTTTACATGATTAATAGTATCATTATATAATATTATTAAGCAGTATAGATTCAGGTACGCTGACGGGTATGGCAAAGTTTATGTGAGGCAAGCTATCTGATTATGATATTTTTAGAAATATTGCTTATGCAGTAATATGTTTTGTTTTATGAGAAATGCTTTTAATTGTTAAACAAATACATTATATCTCTTTTCGTTCAATGCTTAGGTATTAATTTATAATACATTTTAATAGGCATTGAGTAGGTACCTGAACTATGCAATTTTAGTTTAGATGATGGTATAACTACGTTAGTAGGAGCAGAAGTTTATTTCCTACTTGAAAATAAAAATCCAAGTATCATCTTATAAATTTACATATTCCAAATATTTATATACACGGTAAAGTAAGGAAAGTTTTAGTTTTCTGAATGTTAGTGAAAATGCGAATATTCTTTTTTCCGCAAAAGAAACAGATCTTGCATGTTTGTACTGTTGCCCCACAAGAAGCATAGGCTTAGAATGCGGTGGTGGCCGTTTTAAGGTTAGTTGATTTTTTAATTGCCTTCCAATTAATGTTTGAATCAATCACAGTTACGGGTAATGAAAATGTTAAGACTATTTCGAGTGGGATCCCGTTATAACTAAAGTTAATTTAGCTTGTTGATAGGCTGCACAATTTTTGTTTAGAAAAATTTATCTCTAAATTCATCTAATTGTCAATTTTATTGATACTGTTATGAAATTTATCGTTTATGTTAATATTGTTATAATTTGATAACAAGAGTGAAAAGTCGTCAGCAAACAACTTATTTTATTAAGTTAACCTTTATTTCTCATTGTAAGGTAATTTCATTCTTTCGGGAAATAAATTTCTTTAACCGTAAATGTGTTACCATTATCCTTTGCAGACAACTGGAACAAGCATTAAATTATCTTACGGATTAAATTTTTTGTTAATCACACGTAGCCTATGCCCATTTGGCGTAATGAAGTTATGAAACGGTGAAAGATTGTTAAAATTTGTCCAATAATTCCGGCTATTATTACCTCTATCTTTATAATTATGTACTAATACATAAAATTCTTTGTATGTTTTTATGTTGAAGAACAGATATAATTTACCTTGAAAGCAATTTCACAACAATTTTAAAATATTGCTTATGATTACAGGTGACATAGACTTTGTTTGCTCTTGTTTTCCTTACATATGAAGCGTATTATATGGAAAAAGTAAAAAAGGTTTTTTTTTTTAAATTAAATTATATATTTAATCAATCGAAGTATGTACCATACTTATCTATGCACTTTCGCCATTTTATAGGTAGTTAATTGATTCCATTGCTGAAAAAATTTTTGGAGCCGAATCAATAAATCTTTGAAAGCGGTTTGGACCGCCTCGCTGTCGGAGTCATTCCAATCGCTACTCCTCTAATTTAGAAACCGTCTGTCGTGAAGTATGGGGTCTAGCGTTGAGCAGCAGTGAACTAGTGCAATTGACTAAGTAATGTAACGCAGCACTCAATGCGAGTTTGTTGTTGTGCTTCTCTCAATTTATGCGGTACCCATTTTTCGAGCTTTTTCGGTCTTCCAATTTGTTTTAAGTGAATTAAAATTGTTTCGGCACTCTCACCGAAGCCTGCCGCTAACTCTGGCGTGGTTTATAATGGATTCGTTTCCACGATCACCTTTAATTCTTCATTGTCAACTTGGCCTTGGCATTGTCATGTTGGCTTGGTCTCCGCGGGTTTGTTTTGGAGCTCAAAATCTCCAGAACGAAAACGTTGGCACCAAAAACGTACCCTACTTTCTTTAACAGTAGCTTCCTTATACACATGATTAATCCTTCGAACTCTTTCTGCAGCGCTGATGCCACGGTGAAACTCATATCATAAATAACGCGATATTTCTACACACTAATACACAGAAATACATTTGAATTTGGATTTCCTAACCAAATGCCGGATTATTTGAGATCAAAGTGGCCAGTTTGACAAAACGTTAATTTCATATGTAAGGACATAATACATATATGAAAATTTGTATGATTGTCGATGAAACACGCTTGAAGACTTAATCGGTACGAATAGACGAAACGTATTAACGAAATTTGGTGGAGATGTAGATTATACCAAGGTAAATGATATAAAATATCATTTATCTCTAGAGTTCTAGGGTATCTCCCTAAATCTATATCCCTCCCTATAAATTCGAGAATGCGAGCGAAGCTGCGGGCAGCTGCTAGTATTAGTATTAGATCTAATCATGGTTTCAAAGAGAAAAATATTAATTTTACTTATTTTAATTTAAAGACATAAGTAACTGCACACTTCATAATTTCCTTTTAGTTGAAAGTAGATACTGCGTAACGGAAATGTAAAATTGCATACGAGAAATTTAAACTGTAACTCTGCGTATGCTTTAAGTACACGACAGAAAGCTTGTGCAACCAATATCTCCTCGGAAATATCTATTTTGCACATTAAACAACATCCGAGACTAAAATAATATTCAATTATATTAGTTAATTATTAATCAGTAACAGGGGTTTCTGGAAGTACAAGATTATAATATTTATTGTATTTTGTACTTCGGTAATATTATAGCTTTGGAGTCTTAACCGACGCGACCCCATGGTCGTTGGATATTTTTAACTCATTACCCCCTACCTAGATGGCAAGTTTCAGAAATGATTTATATTTGATAGTAAAAGTAGGCATGTGCAAAGAATAAAATGTAAACTTTTGTACAAATGAAAGTCGTGTGTCTCCGGTTTAAATCGTAGCATTTTATGTCAATAATAAATAAATTACTTAGTAGATTAGTATAAATACAAATCTATACCTCGATAATTATTAGATCCTTCTGGGCGCCATTTCTTGTTTTCCAATGATGTCATTAATAATTCTGCGATGATATAACTTCGTGACGACGATTTTATTTCCACAATTGTTATCTCTCTGCTAGATAAGGGCTTCCCCGAAAAATTGCCACAAGCACGGTTCTGAACTAATTTTATCCATCACATTCCCGCAATACTATGCAGGTCCTTGGTCCATATATTTGGTCTTATGGGTCATCCTCCACTGCGCTTGTCTGTACGAAGTTACCGCTCGAGAACCTTCCTTAAAGGCTAAAGGTTATCTGCGAACTATGTGGCCTTCCCATTCAGGCCAATTCAGCTTGCTGAAGATCCTTAAATCAATGTCGGTTACCCTAGTACTGTTCCGAGTATCATCGTTAAAGATACCATCTCGTAAGGAAACATCGGAGGGAGTCTGTTGAAGACATCTCTTCCAATGAAGAGTTTCAGGGATTTTATATCACTAAGTGATGTAATATTACATGACTGTTTGCTGTAATTTTGGATTATGTAAAAATATATACCTAAGTGTGAGTGCTCGTGTCCGCTCGTTTCCTGTATCGGTTCCTGTGGCGTGTCATACAGAGTAGACGTTTTGCCTCTTAGTGTTTAAATGATGTACAATCATATAGGTAATGTCATCTATTGACATACATATTTCCTGTTCTGCGGATGCAATTATGTAAATCAGTGACGAGTGGCGAATGCATTGTACCTAGATATTCCCGAGTACATTGGATTTATGACCTATACCTACAGAGTAGCAGAGATAATTTGTGACACAGGCTGGTTTTCAAAACTTTTAAAAAAAAAAAAGGCCTAATCCGCTCATTATTTCCCGATAAAATGTATTTTGTTATTATTTAGACCAATTAACGAAACCAAATCTTAGATGTGAAAAATAATACGGTATGATTATATCGAGGATTGACTTTCCATGAGAAATTTTTCTGAAATAATTTTGTGCTATAGTGGATAAGGCACCTGATATGATAAATAGGCTAAAAATTTATATTTATTCAACATTGAAATCATAAGCAGTACGTGCCTACTAGGTCCTAGTTCAGTACGATCTAAATTATAAGTACATATAATACCTACCGGACCTTTAATATGTAGTACTACTCTACTTTACTATTATCTATTCATTGTCTTTACATCAACGTCTTTAATTATTGTGTTATAAGATACCTCTTTTCTATTATTTTAATTATTATTTTCATAGTTCTTAGGTTTTTCAGTTCTAAATGTATTTAAAATAATACAATAAGTACAGTTTTTGTAAGTAATATACATTGTCAGATATTTCATATATAAACTCCCATCACTGAGTATTCGTTATTAATGCTGGAATGTACTTATTAACTTTAATTCTTTCAACGGAGTAGGAATATTTCCAAATCATTGCCAATATACGTGTATTTACTTTGAAAGCAAACGCCAGCCGCGTTGATATGTTTAGTGGCCGCTTCCGTTCAGTTTTCGCGTTAAAATACTCCATGAAATTAATAAAATGATATTGCCCCACCAATATTACCCGCTCATCGAGAAATATTTAAACTCTACGCTAGGAGATTACGAAGACTGCGTGGTTTAGTAATTAAAGAGGTGAAGGTTATAATTTACCAAAAAGTTTTACATCTGTACTTACTACCGTGTTGTGGCGGTATAAGAGAATTTGGCACCCCGTCTAGTATCGTGGGTGTTGTAAAAGTCAGCAGAGGTAAATAGATTGATATCACTATGTAGTAGGTCGCTGTGGCGTGCCATAGGCAACCCATATAATAAGATGGCCAACAAACCCCAGCGCCCACGCTAGTCATGGCTATGGGGGCGGCCATAGTAACGGCGGGGCAGAGAATGCGAAGAATCTCCTTCGGGGATCTTGCTGCCAACGTTAACGACTAAACCTGGCAATATACAACGTAAGCACGGTGAGAACCGACGACAAAATCCTGGAGTTAAAAAAACAGATGAACAAGTTACACTGGAGTATAGGGTCGTCTGAAGTCCGAACACAAGGGGAAGACTCGATAATCCTCGAATCCGGTAGTTTGTTTTACCACTGTGAGGGCGACCATCTGTCCTAAGGAGGAAGGAAGGGGTTAAATGTCCACAAGTCAGCAAATAACAACGTGATCAAGATCGGGTGCGTGTCGAGAACGTTTGCGTGCTTATAATAACCAACCGGTATTCGCTGAAGGTATGCTCACCAACCTTGACATACCCTGATGATGAAGTGAGATATCTAAAGTACCATGAGTTGCTCGTAAACGCTTGTTAATGGGAGTAGTAGTAGTTTGTAGAATGGGGCAACGGAACCCACGGAAGAAACGGGTGGCCGAATTTATGATTAACTTATTTTTCCATAAGCGGCCCCACAGAAAGTGGACTAGGATGACCCGGAAAGTTTCAGTAAAAATTTGATAATTTTCATCATGGAGGCCAGTTGTTCAGTGCTGTCTCTGTGATCACTAGGGTAATAAACAGCAGTGATAACCGAATGGTTAGAATCACACTGAACCTTAACACAAGCTCGAGTGGTCTCGCCTGATGAATTCGACCTCGTGCCCTTATTCAAAACCCTGAGAGCTTTCATCTAGAATTGCAAAATCACTTTCGATACCTGGATAATTACGTTACAGTGGAAGACGGTAGAAGTGTTGTAAAATTTTGTAGAACCCACCGTACAACAAAGATTTAAAAGCTCTACTTACACTTGCATATCAAAACGATATGTTTAATTTTTTTTACTGTGTTAATCTGTAAAGATTATATTGTAGATTCCTGTAAAACATTATTTAAAGAACTAAAAACATTACTTCTTCTTTGCTTTTACTACATAAGCTTTAATGTCTGTACAAAATAATCTATGTTGTTTAAAGATAATCACATAAGCGACAAAGTTATACGTAAGCATATTAATGAGAAACTTTTCACCTGAAAATGAAGACTCACGATGCGCCTATGTATTGTTCACGAAAACTTTTTATATTTTACCAGAAGATACAGTTTTAAGAAGTAAAATTTTAGTTTAAGTTAATCTTTGAAACTACAGTCTCTACCTATACCTGCTCGAATTTCAAAAATTGATTCATTGTTATAAAGCTCAATTAATTCCAGCTTATTTAAGATATTAGAAGTACTGTAAGAATCAACCCATGCGAATCCCGAACTGGTCATGTATGACTTCTTTTCCATCAACCTGTATAAATCCACTGTTAGATATCACCTCAATGGCGCAATCGATCTATGTCTAAGGGTATTCGAGTCTATAAATCACAAAGATTAACATTATATTTAATATTTAATAAATCAAATGTATGTAGGCAATATCATTGACTCCAAATCATTATTTAATTACCAGTGGTATTTAAACTTGCATTATAATATTTTAAAATTATTCTTTAATCTGTATGTTAATAATAACAAAATTATTTTAAGGTTTGATGGTTTGTTTGTTCTTGTCATAGTGACGTCACATGCAATAGCCGCAATCGGTGAGTAAAAGTAGTAAGTTTGAATAAAAACATTGATTCATTTATATTTATAGTTGCAAATAAAAATAAGACGCAGAGATATTTCAATCATTAGAACCTACCTAAAATTGTAACTAATAAAAATATTTCAACTTCTATGATACCGAAATTCTTATAAAAAGCAATTTATTTAAATAATTACAGAATATTATAGACTTCATTCTTCAGATACATTCTAGTTTGCTTTAGTGACTCTCATTAAAGCTACTTTTAATCAGTTTCAGTACACAGAAATTGACTGATGACCTCATCTGTCATTTCGCATCGGGGTTTGGTTAGTGTCACGATTTAGGCCTTTTAAATATAGCGCGTATAATGAAATTCTCGGTTCTACGTCTGGTCCCGCGTTCCTCGTTACGTCATGCGTCTGCCGGTTTGTGCATAGCGATCCTCAGTTTCAGATCGTACATACAAAGACAAGTATTCTTTGTAAATGGATCTAATTTCAATTTGCAATCGGAGTATGAATGTTTTTTCAACGTGCTTATGTGTTTACACATCGTTCATTTGAATTTGTAGATATAAAAATAATAATTATATCTGAAGGAATTACAACACTGTTTTATATAGTAATAGGTAATAAGTTCTGGCCATACCTAGTTATCAACATGCAGACAAAATCCTATGACCACTATTAATGGAGTGGCCACTTTAAATTAAATAAAATTCATAGTCCAAGATTCGTGATTTAAACTATTTTTACACCAAAACTATGAAATCCAAATTTAACTTTCTATTGTTTATACATTCAGTATTTATATGAAACTAGGAGACCTCAAAAATAAGGATAATCTTCGAATGCGAGTTCCGTCATGGGTCTAACGCAGCAGTGACAGCTCGCAATAATTTATTTTGTGTTTGGATAGGATACGACTAACGAACACACAGTGTTTTCGTAGTGGAAACTTCGACTTGCAGAATGAACACGAGGAAGACCAGACACTATGGTTAATAACGATGAATTAAAAGTAATGATGGAAGCCGATTCTTATCAAGCAATCAAGGAATTAGCGTCATAGTGTTGTGTTAGTTAACACACAATAATGAGTCATCTGCACAAAATTGATAAAATAAAAAAACTCGAGAAATGTGTGCGTCATGAATTAACTGATGCGCATAGACGAATACGCGGTGAAGCTTGTCTTACTTTAATGAGTACGTACAGAAATTAAGGAAATGTGGATTATCATCGATAATCGCAAGCTTAAAACGCATAGCCATTTAGTTAGGTTATGTCTTATCCCAAGAGGGTTTTTGGAATATCATTAATGTACAAACTGCTTTTTTAGCAATTTTCTTATAGTTTTTAATATGAAATATTACTTATGAAGAAAAAATTACGAAAAGGGTGATGAAAAATTGGTTGATTATGAAAATAAACTCGCAGAAGAATGGTACATTGATGAAATATGAGAATTGTATCATTGTGACCTCAATCATTATTAAGAATTTGTTAAAGCAAAGTGGTCTGAAAAAGAAATCGAAAAGTTGACTTATTGATTGAACCATGATAATCGGTTAAGAGAAAAGATGGAAGAAAGAAGAAGAAGACTACGATGACGGCGTTGGCTGGTCCCGAATCATTATTATAATAGTGTATTTTGTTTTTAAATTAATAAATAAATAAAAACTTCTTTATTTAATTTCCTAAAGTTACTCTACAAATTAAGTCGCAAAGAATCATAAATGTAAACAAGCCATTAGTATTAACATATTCATTCATTCACTTTTTACAACACACCGACTCTACCAACCCTTATTTTATGATGTCATTTGAAAGGTTCTCAGATATTTAGGACGGGTGATATTTGCGAGACAGACATTTAATATATTAACAGACTAAACATGATACATCCACACATTTTTACATATTTAGTCACTGTTCATCATCATCACAGTAAAAGATAATTTAATACTACATGAAACTTGAAAAACACAGGGCAAGGTTCATAAATTGTAATTGTAGTAGTGAATTTTGCTACACATGAAAAAAAAAGATTGTATATTGCAATCCTTTTTGCTAAAATCCCTCGTATAAAGTGTAATCGAATAAGATAGATGTAGCCACATTGAAGATATACATGAGAATAGGTTTAGTCTGCTACTACATTTTGTGGTGCAAGCATAATTAATCACGATACAAAAAAAATACTGGCGAAGGAACGTCCTCCCCAGGCCAAGAACACCCGACTTGGCGGGTAGCTACCGTTTACTTGCTATACTATCTCCTATATGTCAATCAATTCATAGACAAATGTCAACCACAGTCTATTCTATCACTGTCACTGTTGTCAATAAGTCTGCCGATACTTTACCCTTTTACACTTTTTAAATTCCACCTCCACAAAATTTAAGAGCATCTTATCAAAAAAAAAAATTATTTTGCGAAACAGGGTCTTACTCGCCAATAGTCTATTTGAGTTCAGACATGGCATTGGCACCTTTGATTATTTAAGCATCCTAACTTCAGAGATTCGTCTTCTTTCTTTTGCAATGAAAATAATATGGGAGTCTTTCTTGACATGTCCTCCACTTATGATAATGTTCAATATACTCTACTCAGGCAAAAAATGTTCAAGCGGAGTATTCCAGTGAGGTTGATCCTTGTTGCAATTTCTTCAACTCTCGCTTTATTACTGTCCGCCTCGTCGAGTCTTCTCTTTATTTCCGTCGCGTCTGGATAGGTCTTTCTCAGAGCTCAGTTCACAACCCCATTCATTATAATATTTATACTACCGATCTTGAGACCTCAGTAACCAGCTTTTGTAAAATCTTTAAACAGATTAATTACAGTAAATTTTTATTTTTTCTGTTTGGAGAGCAATTTCAAAGGTCAAATCTACCAAAATATTCTGTAACACACAAATTAAATATGTAATTTGATATGCTGTAACGTGAATCTTGAGAAAGATTCTTAGGTAACTCTAAGCAGTTTAAGCTTAGTATTCGAAATCACAGTAAGATTTCAAATTTAAAAGCACTTTGCCTAAAGTTTTTGTTTTTAATTTTAATTTTTTTAATTTTTTCAATTCTTAATATAAAACAAATAAATGTTTTTTTTAAATAATAATTAGTAATTTGTTTTTAACTCTACTATTATAATCCATAATTAAAGATTAAATCTCTTTAAAATATTAGAGTTCGAGTTATGTTGGCTACTATCAGTTGTATGAGTAAGAGGTACCATACTGCCGGATCTTCTCTCGACGCCTTTTGGGCGTCGGGGGAACTGTACCGGGGCTTTGCCCTTTTGCAGTGGTGTCCACCGCCGCACGTAGAAGAACGTGCGGGTCTTTGGGTTGCTATGAGCATGGCTTTTGACTCTGGAATGGTCGAGCACAGTGGTTTTCCGTTTTAAGCCCCCGTTTCCCGGCCTCCCATCGGTAGGATTCTTGGGCGGTTCCCTCGGTCCGCTCGCTGGACCCACCACCCAGGGGCGTGGATTTTCGCAGGCCTAGTAGAGGTATTTACCTCGGCCAGCTCTCTATGAAGCGCGTGCAGTGGAGCGATGTACACAAGGTGTGCGTGTGAAGAGGCATCTGCACGCTCGAACATGTTCGAGGCAAGGCGCTAATGCCTCCAGGTATTCTATTTTGAGGTCCCGCCTGATGATGAAGTTCTTCATGTAACTTGCGGCGCACCGACTATGGTACGCAGGGCGGTATTTTCTTGCGTTTGCAAGAGCTTCCTGCTCTTTGCGCTGGTCTGGCCGTACCATGCCGGCGCGCCGTATGTGAGTCGGGATCTCAAATATATTTTGTAGATCCCGAGCTTCGTTTTTAATGGGAGGCGGGACCTGAGAACTGGCCGCAGTAGTGCGCCTGCAGACCTTGCCTTGGCCACGACCTCTCTGACGCGGTGCGCCATCGACAGTCGTCTGTCGATGGTCACCCCTAGGTATTTTACCGTGCTCGACCACTCCACGTCTTGATCTTGGAGACGAAGTTTCGGTGGTAACTTTCTGACTGGTCCGATGACGATTGCCTGCGTCTTGCGGATATTCACCGACAACCTCCAGTCGGAGAGCCCGTTGGGTAAGGTGTCTAGCACTCTCTGCATTTTTGTCGCTGCGAACTCTGAACTTATGGAGCTGGTGAAGTACGCCGCGTCGTCGGCGTACAGAGCAAGCAGCGAGGATTCATCTTTTGGGATGTCGTCGGTGCAGACGGCATAGCAGACGGGAGCGAGGCAGCTGCCCTGCGGGACACCTGCGGTGATGGGACATTCACCGGACAAAGTGTCTTCCACTAACACCTGAAAACTTCTCTCTTTAAGAAAAGAGGCCACCACCGTAGCGGCGAGGCAGAGGCTGCAGCGATAGCTTATAGAGCAAATCTTCGTGCCACACTCGATCGAACGCTTTCTCCATGTCACCGTTTCCTTTTTGTTATTTGCCGTCACGGCATAGTGCAGCACTTCTGATAGAGGTATCATAGTGGTTACTCGAGTGCTACATCTATAAGTACTTGATCTCTGATATAGTAGGTAAGTGTAAGAGAAACATCAAAACCTTACGCGCTCTCTCTGATGTTCGTTGGGAATCGCACCCATATAATTAAAAAATAATCTACAACGCGATAATTCGCAATGATTCTGTAACTATGGCTTATTCATTCTGATACCCTGCATCACAATGGTTCTTAGCAGATTGGATAGGTAACAGTCAAAGAACTTGAGTGTTATCTAAGGTGCTATGAAATCATCCCCCATTAGCGCCATTCAACTTTAATTCTATGTCCCTACGTAGGCAGTTACTCGTTGATATAATGAAACTCTATTGCCTCGTTTCTTCGTCACTCCTTGCTTCGTTTGTTGCATCATATTTCTTATTCAACAACTTACACATAATTAAACTTACCTCCATTTACAGGGCTCATTAAGAATGCTCTTTCAACCTAATGTAATCCTGAACCTAGGTATAGGTGACGACTTCCCCAATGCAAAAAAAGCTCTTTATTTGAGACTACTCAGTCATCTTGGCCCAACAGGCTTGCTATGTTCACAGATATCTTGGAGGCATAGGATATCAACACAAAGATTAAAATGAGTGTTGCAGTGTGGATCCCAAAGTGTGTGATCATACTGAGCTATTAATACCATAATATATTCGGCCATTTTGCCTGTCAAGTCGTAGTTCTCTAGCTATAGAAACTTTAGCAAAAAAGTGATATCTGTGAAGTGTTGTTTTAAATAAATTCAACCACCGTTGCCATTCAATTTTTTTTATTGTGTGGTTAACGAATGAAGTGTTTGTTAGAATTATCTTTTTAATAAAATTGTTACACTTTTTCTCCAATATGGAAAAAATTTGCCGTATAAGGAACAATAATAGACTATAACAAAAATATGTACTACAACTAAAAAACCATAACAATAACTATAAAAATTTACAAGTCCGACGTTACCTATCCTACCGCGGCGGCGGGATTCGTTATATATTTACCCACGTATAAAAAAGGTAGTAAGTAGAAAATAATTAGGTTATGAGGTTCCTTGACTTTCAATTAGACAATTTTAGGCTACTTGGCGCTAAATTTTTGGCGACTGGAACCAGAATCTATCATAATCATAATGTCTTGACTTAACACCTTTTAATTTGTGACCAGAATTGACATGGCAACACAGATAGTTGGTTATAATGATAATGCGAATGGAATGGAAAGTCAGTTTTGAATTTTTAATAATATACTCTACGCTAACATGTTTAATTTCGCGCTAAATTATAACAATTCTATAACTTTACTTTCTTAATCTATTATTCCGTTATTCTTAGCATATCATTAGTCACAAGAAAATAATTAAAATGGATGCAGGTGAAACTTTCCTATCATGTGCTGTTACTGTTGAATGGACGACATCTCAAGGATCAATTAATAGAAAAGTTAATTACAAGACAGCTTCACTAAGACTCATTCGTAACGAATTTCGCGAAATGTTTATGGAAATAGGCAGTGAAAAACACGCTACAATTAAATTAGCATTAAAAGGCATTAATGTTTATAAAAAGTTCATGGCTGAAGGAAAAGCTAGCATAAAGTTCCAAGAAGTTGGTTGTACGCTATTTCTTTCTAATGCACCTCCTACAAATCTGGTTTCTTTTCTTCGAACAATATTTATTAAAATGACCGGGGATAAAGAAAAAGGCTCAAATACAATGCCTTTGAAACAAACTATGAGAGCTAAATTACTTAGTGGCAAAGCTCAGGCCTTCGAAGAAATAAGTCCTGTTACTCTGGCTGATATGCGTAATGCTAAAACTAAAATTAGTAAATCTACAGTGACAACTCCGTCACCTCCTAAAAAGCGTAAAGCGGGTGATGAAACAAGAGGTCCAGCACCTAAAAAGTTATACTCCCCATCTCCTTTGACTAGTCACAGTTCTCTAAATTGTGAACAGCAGAGAGTTTTAGAAGCTTGCCTTGGTGGGAAAAATATATTTTTCACTGGATCTGCAGGGACAGGCAAAAGCTATTTGTTAAAGAGAATAGTAACAGCATTGCCACCAGATGTTACAGTGCCTACTGCCTCTACAGGAGTGGCAGCTTGTCACATTGGTAAGTTTTAGGAGTAGAGATAAATATAGTGCCAATTCATAAATTTCTTTGCTTATATGTTGAGATTCACAAAATGTATTTTGATGAGGTTTTCACCATAGTGGAAAAATATTCTTTGCAGTTTTAATAAAATAGTGGTTAATAAAATATTAACATTAGTGCTAAGATAATCATGCTACAAAGTCTTCACTAGTTTAATATACAATGAAGATGAAGACTAGGGGATTATTATGATAAACTCATAATAATATTAATTAGTATCAATCATTCATAATAGTTTTTGGTTACATTTTTTTACATTGCTGTAATCCTTTAAAAATATGGTAATATACCTTGTTTAAGATGATAACATGTAGACATATCAAAATATTACCAACATATTTCATTCTGTCTTAGTAATTAAATAAATATTTTTTTTCTCAACAGGTGGAACAACACTTCATGCCTTTGCTGGCATTGGAGATGGCAGTGGATCTGTAAAAAACCTTTGTGACAGAGCAGGGAAAATGCCATTAGTAATGCAAAAATGGAAAAAATGTAAACATCTTATTATAGATGAGATTTCAATGATTGATGGAGCCTTTTTTGAGGTATGGATTACAGTACCCCAATTGCAAGCATGTAATGATATTTTTCTTACACTTAATAAATATTAAAATATGTTTTACAGAAATTAGAAGCAGTGGCTAGATATGTGAGGAAAAATGATAAGCCGTTTGGAGGAATTCAATTGATACTATGTGGTGATTTTTTACAGCTTCCACCAGTTGTAGAAAAAAGTAAAATTGGGAAGAAATTTTGCTTTCAATCACCATGTTGGGATAAATGCATTGAACTTTGTTTTGAACTAAAGGAAGTTCATAGACAGACAGATCAAGAGTTTATCTCTATTTTAAATAATATCAGGATAGGTCGTGTGACAAAAGAAATAAGTGACCGCTTATTAGGGACAGCTAATCAAAAAATTGAAAGTGATGGCATATTAGCAACTAGGTTATGCTCACATACAAATGATTCAAAAATGATAAACAATTCGAAGTTAAGAGATCTAGAAGCAGAGGAAAAAGTATTTGTATCACAGGACAGTGATAGTGCTACTAATATATTAGATAATCAAACTATTGCTCCTGCCAAATTAGTACTTAAGGTAGGTGCACAAGTAATGCTTCTAAAAAACATTAATGTGAATGCTGGATTAGTCAATGGAGCAAGGGGTGTAGTAGTGAGGTTTGATGATGGGTTTCCAGTTGTGAGATTTAAAAATAAAAAAGAATACACTGCAAGAACAGAGCGCTGGTATGTTAAAAATTCTAGTGGTACTTTGTTATGCCGTAGACAAGTTCCATTGAATTTAGCATGGGCATTTTCCATACACAAATCCCAAGGCTTAACTTTAGACTGCGTAGAAATGTCTCTATCTAAGATATTTGAAGCTGGCCAAGCTTATGTTGCTTTAAGTAGAGCACAAAGTCTGGACACTTTACGAGTTATAGACTTTGATTCAAGGCATGTCTGGGCAGATCCATATGTCTTAGAATTTTATCAAAGATTCAGACGGCGTTTACAGCAAATGGAAATAATACCATTAGGAAGACCATTATCTGACAAGACAAATAAGAAACTAAAGTTACGAGAAATTTTACAAAAACAGATGTCTAAGTAAAATATAAATTATTAGGCTATTTATTTATTATTTTAGTGTAATATTATGAGTTAAACATAAATCAAGTGATAAATATTTTCAAATCAATCTATCAGAAGACTGAAAGAATGCTACTTAAGAAAGATTTTTATGCTATATTGATATCTATAGTATTAGCCAATAAATAGTAATTTTAGTATTTTATTAGTTTCAAAGAACATTTAATTTTCGAAATACTTTTAAATTAACAAAGAAAATAAATTTATGTATGCTCTGTATAAACTAACTAGCTGCAAGACGAATGGCAATTATTTCATTTATATATTAAAATAATGTTAGTTGTTGTAGTATGGACTTCTACTTAGGGGTAATAGTAAATAAATGAAGTTTTCATTGCACAAAAAAAATGTATATATGCTATTTGCAGTGTTCCTCCAAATGTATCTTTATTTATAGTAAATTAAATACCCCATACCAGCCAGCCAGTCTTTAAATTTTAAACACTTTGAACTGGCTATTAGAACAAAACTTTTACACTGTTAAAGAATTCTTAGCCTACAAGAATCAATAGAAAATATGGTTTGATGTAAATTAATCGAATACTTTAATAAAATAGTATTTAATGAACTGATAAAGTTACAGCAAAATGTAATTAACCCATTAAACTCATTTTAATAATCTAATTTTATGCAGTGTTTCTGAATCATAGGACTGGTTAATAAAAAGATGTGTGATTTTTTTTTATATGTGGCAACTTGTGTTCTGTGAAATTTAAATGAATCTTGCTCTCTGCTAGCAATAATTACACCATTCTGTAAATAAAGACTGAATATATACACATTATGTATTAAAATTTAATTTAATATTTAATAAGCATTTATCTTTATAAATACAATCCATACATGGACTCTAATTAAAAAAAAATGCTGTCAGTGTTATTTTTTATTTATCAAAATGAAGTAATCCCTTAAGTTTATAATAATTATTATAGCTATCTTGATTCTACAGTTGTAAGAATTTCAATTTGTTCTTCAAGAGTGGCAAGTTTTTCTTGTAAACATTTCACTATATATTTGTATGTCTCAACACTTTGTTCCATATCTTTCTTCGATGCTCTTGCCTCTTCCATATTTTTTTGCAATACTTCTACATGTTTCCTGTTTTGTACAACCACTTCCATAAGCCTAGTATTCAGGTGATCTTGCTTCTTTAATAAAATCCAAAGTTGAGCATCGGTCGGAGTGTCTGGTTTACACTTAAAGTCTTCATTCAAATAGTTTTCTAAATTTATGGGTTCCTTCATCTTGCTTAATGTACTCTTTATATTAGCCATCAGTTCAGCTTGAGTCAGCTTATTTAGTAACCTTTCAACTTTAGTCCTAGATGTAGGTGTTTCCATAATCTATGAAAAATAATAGTACAATATTAAAGAAATATATACTGTATAAACTAGACTATACTATTTATATAGTCATTATGACTTGCAATTATAGCAACAATAGTCAAATAGCCTGCCTGCAAATTAGGAGACACGAGTTCAATCCCCTATATGGAGGGCTCATGCTAATTAGATTTTCGAAGCTTATGATTTATATGAATGGTTTGGACACTAAGACTGTGGCAGGCGCATTACTTATCACATTGTCCCAAATAAGCTCGGCTGAAAAGTGAGCTGTAAGAACAAAAACATCTAATCCTCTGACCATCCCAGTATTGGGTATAGCCAATAATAGGATGGCCATGATAGCAATTTTTTTTAATTGCATTGGCATAATAGTTAAGTGGTTAGGGAATCTAAATCGGAATCACGATTCCCAATGACACCTATGGGAAGAAAGGCGATAGTAGATTATTGGCAACAGAAAGTGTAATTGTGACATTGTAAACACCATTTGTGAAAAATTTCTTAATTTTCCATGTCTCTTGCGCCTCTTCATTGGCGAACATAAGCCTTTCCTTAAAAGTACTAGCAAAAGACAGCATGCATTTGTTGAAAGATTTGTCCATACTCACCATGCCAGGCACATGGCTTGGCTAATATGCAGACTGGATTAAAATTCACTCTGTAATATTTTTTTATTTTTTTAAACTTTATTGCTTTATAATACTTAAGAAAAAGTATTACAAAAGGCGAACTTAATGCCTTTTGGCATTCTCTGCCACTCAAACCAAGGTGTGAAATATAACCTATTTATGGCAGGTATAGCGGGGCTTTACAAAAAACCACACAATACCTGCATTGTGTGGTTTTTTGTAAAGCCCGGAATCTATGCCATGTGTATGTTATTTTTCATTTAAACCTTTTCGTGACATACTTTGACCGAAATAAACATTTGGTCTCCTCATTGCCACTGGTTTTACTAATGTTAATTTGCCAGTTGTAACATTGATTGCAATGCATTTGCAGTGTCAATGAAATTGGCAATGCCATCAGTAAATCTCAAATTATTGATGAAAATATTTTCTGAACTGCCAAAAAAAAGTTTTGGAGCGAGACTCTTTGATGGATGCCTTGGTGCATCTCTCATTTTTCACCTACTCTTTCAAGTCGAAATTTTGAAGGTCTATAGTTTTATATTTCTTTATAAATTTGGATATAATGCTTGCTTTTGTGTAATCCACAAATGAGATTCACAATTCTTCCCATACTCATTCTTTTTTCTATGCCTAATCTGTTTCACTATGGGGATGTGGTCTATTGCCAAGAAATCTGATTTAAATCCAGCTTATTCTTTTGGGTTATTTCTGTCTAAGGTTTTGGTTAGATGATCTACGATTACCATTTTATATGTGGTAGAGCCAAGAGGTGGCTTTTGCTTGAATGGGCTGGCTCGACCGGGTTGGTACCACGGCCTCGCGGAATACCGGCGTGAAGTATCTTGAGCTTTTGCACTTCGTTCGGTGTGTGAGGTAACCGGTGCCCCACTCCCCTTCCCCATCCTCCTCATCTTCCCTCCCAAATACCCTCGGTCGGCAACGCTCCTGCAGTACCTCTGGTGTTGCAGATGTACATGGGAGATGGGGCAATTACTATTAGGTGAACCGATTGCTTGTTTGCCACCTTTCCCATATAAAAAATACCATTGCAAACATTTTCTAGATTCAACATAAGGCTTATATAGGTCTGTACCTGTCCACTTTACTTTTGTAGCCTTTGTTATAAAACAAAACTATACGAGAACAGACCAAAACAATGTATGTTTTGGTCTGTTCTTGACACCACAATTTTGTAAAATATCTTTGTTTGGCCTTTAATAGCTTTGTATTGTATCCTCACCTGGTACTTTTCCTTTTTTCTGTGTTGCTATAGCAACTTGATTTTCAAGTATTCTTGGCATATTTGGTAGTATTTTTGAGATTTCCTATTTATATTGTTAAGTTCGCTCAGATGTTCATAAAGTTATATAAAAGTGTGTAGCCACTTCCATTTTGAGTGGCTTTTTCATACCTTTTTTATTCTTTCATTACAATTCCTTATGATTGATGAATCTAGTATTTTTTGTGCTTTTGAATATTAGCTGTTATTTTCCTACTAGTACCTTGTTTTTCTTTAAATTTTAATTTCTATCCTTGAACATTTGAATGAAACATTCCACATGCCTTTTGTTGTACCCAGCTGCTGCCATGTTTTCATTTCTATTGTGTGGTATTACTTAATTTTAATGATTTTTCAAATGTTTTGTATTTTTCCTGGAGTGCCATTGATTCTATAATATTTCATAAGCAGCATTAGCTCCAGTAATGGATATTACTGCCCTCATGCAAAATACCCGCACAGTTGTGGAGTTGCGGATACCAATCCATCATAACATAACATAATGGTTGTATCATATTATTTACTAATGTTAATTTGCCAGTTGTAACATTGATTGCAATGCATTTGCAGTGTCAATGAAATTGGCAATGCCATCAGTAAATCTCAAATTATTGATGAAAATATTTTCTGAACTGCCAAAAAGTTTTGGGCGAGACTCTTTGATGGATGCCTTGGTGCATCTCTCATTTTCACCTACTCTTTCAAGTCGAAATTTTGAAGGTCTATAGTTTTATATTTCTTTATAAATTTGGATATAATGCTTGCTTTTGTGTAATCCACAAATGAGATTCACAATTCTTCCCATACTCATTCTTTTTTCTATGCCTAATCTGTTTCACTATGGGGATGTGGTCTATTGCCAAGAAATCTGATTTAAATCCAGCTTATTCTTTTGGGTTATTTCTGTCTAAGGTTTTGGTTAGATGATCTACGATTACCATTTTATATGTGGTAGAGCCAAGAGGTGGCTTTTGCTTGAATGGGCTGGCTCGACCGGGTTGGTACCACGGCCTCGCGGAATACCGGCGTGAAGTATCTTGAGCTTTTGCACTTCGTTCGGTGTGTGAGGTAACCGGTGCCCCACTCCCCTTCCCCATCCTCCTCATCTTCCTCCCAAATACCCTCGGTCGGCAACGCTCCTGCAGTACCTCTGGTGTTGCAGATGTACATGGGAGATGGGGCAATTACTATTAGGTGAACCGATTGCTTGTTTGCCACCTTTCCCATATAAAAAATACCATTGCAAACATTTTCTAGATTCAACATAAGGCTTATATAGGTCTGTACCTGTCCACTTTACTTTTGTAGCCTTTGTTATAAAACAAAACTATACGAGAACAGACCAAAACAATGTATGTTTTGGTCTGTTCTTGACACCACAATTTTGTAAAATATCTTTGTTTGGCCTTTAATAGCTTTGTATTGTATCCTCACCTGGTACTTTTCCTTTTTTCTGTGTTGCTATAGCAACTTGATTTTCAAGTATTCTTGGCATATTTGGTAGTATTTTTGAGATTTCCTATTTATATTGTTAAGTTCGCTCAGATGTTCATAAAGTTATATAAAAGTGTGTAGCCACTTCCATTTTGAGTGGCTTTTTCATACCTTTTTTATTCTTTCATTACAATTCCTTATGATTGATGAATCTAGTATTTTTTCTGTGCTTTTGAATATTAGCTGTTATTTTCCTACTAGTACCTTGTTTTTTCTTTAAATTTTAATTTCTATCCTTGAACATTTGAATGAAACATTCCACATGCCTTTTGTTGTACCCAGCTGCTGCCATGTTTTCATTTCTATTGTGTGGTATTACTTAATTTTAATGATTTTTCAAATGTTTTGTATTTTTCCTGGAGTGCCATTGATTCTATAATATTTCATAAGCAGCATTAGCTCCAGTAATGGATATTACTGCCCTCATGCAAAATACCCGCACAGTTGTGGAGTTGCGGATACCAATCCATCATAACATAACATAATGGTTGTATCATATTATTTACTAATGTTGTATTATGTAAAAATTTTTTCGGTTTCCTGCCATTCCTCTATGTAATGTATGGTCTAAGTTGAAGTTTATTTTATTTACAACTGCTACATCCTCAAAGCTTTCTATTGGAAAGATAAAGTCTATGATGTTTTTATATTAGCCATTGGGTGAGATATGGGTGTACTTTCGACTATCTTTTTTCTTAATGAAACTGTTCATTACTTTCAGGTTTTGTTCTAATACAAATTCTAGTAGTCAATGTCAAGTCCACTTTTTCTTCTTAAGATGCATGCTCTGTTGGGCCATCTGTTTGTTTAATGGACTATGGGTGTTGTGTGTAATGTATGTGTAACTCAACTTTATTATTCATATTTAATTTTAAGAATATTAGTATATTTGCGAATTGCAGCTAGATTCATAAAGTTAAAGGCTAATTGTCTGAGCAGTCAAAAATTTGATAAAATCTAGCAGAATAAATTAAAATGATCTACTGGCCCATTAAAATAGAATATTAATATGGTCTTTGTATTTTTTTCATTTCCTTTCTGTTAATATACTAATGATAACTTATTAGAAACTTTTCTATCTTCACACACATAATTCCTGAGTAGTAAACCTTGAACAGTAAAGAAGTTACCCACCAAATCTGTGAAGTAATGGTGCAAAATGGGGAAGTTGCTTCATTTAACATAGATGCAGGATTCTAGAGTTACCTTTATTAGACAGTCATAGCATGGTGAAGACCTGGCCAGATAACTTTGGTAATATATTTTCCCCAGTTCAAAGTGGGATTAACATATAGCTCAAGATTCTTCATAGAGCTGTATGTCATGTCCTAACTAACATACATCTTGGAATGTATGAAAATGTAATATATGCTAATCACTGCACCATTCCTTCAAAACTTGACAATAGTGGCCCTTCATCACAATATTAATAATTGTATAACAATAAAGTAAACATGTAGCAGTTTGTCTTACTTTGTAAGCGTTTCTTTGTGCTGGAATTGAAGGGAACATGGTAGGAATTGCAGGATCTCTCAATCTCCTTTGAGAATCAAAAAATCTATTTTCAAAATGTTTTGAACATATTCTACTTCTATTCGAGTCAAGCACAGTACACCTATTCTTCAATATTTGAAACCATTTGCTTCTTATTTCAGAATTAGTAGGAAATCTGAAAGTAAAACAAAATCAGTAATCACTGCCAAAACTGTATAAATTCACAAACTATCAATATTTACATTAGCCGTAACCTATATTCCGAATATTACGAAATATAAACAAACTTACGGATGAAATGATATTCCAATGGGCTTATTAAATATAGTGTTTTTACAACCTAGTACAGCACAATGAGTATGAGACATGCTGCTTTTAAATATTTAGTTAAAACCATGCAAATCGCTTTAGAAGTTACAGGACAACAGTTATAATACAATACAACCTAACGATACAATTGTTTCAAAATTTTCTGACACAAATCTGTGTTAGTGTTTCTGATTTCTGTCACTCGGTGAGTGTTGCTTTCATCAATAGGCTATCGATTAAGCAATTGTATATTCACTATCGGTATAATCGATTTTCTGATAATAACAATCGATAGTCCGCATGTCAATCAACACTAAACGCAGAACCACAATGCCTCTACGAGGCCGTGGAAGTATCCCTGTCGAGACGGCCCATTCGAGCAGCAGCAAAAGCCGCCGCCAGGTATAAAAAATATTTTATACATTAGTATCGAAAGTTGCGATATGTGATGTTCTTAGTGTGAGTGGTCCTAGTTTTATTTATATGGCATTCTCGGCTGTCTTTTTCTGGAGTGCGTCAGTCATGACTCTTAAGATTTGAAAAAAAAAAATAGTTGTTAAGTAATGCACAAAATATAGAAATCTTGCGGAAAAAACACTGGAATTATTTCAAGAGAATTCGCATTTATAGTAAAATTTATTGTGTGACTTTTGCGACTAAGAGTGTAATCATTCAGATTCAATTTAAGAGACCATTTGAAAAGAAAACATGTTAAGAAAATCAAGACAAGGTTATGAGGTATCATCTTCTGACAGAATGGGTAAAACTAAATAAATATAGATATCCATTTGAAAACTACTTGAATAGAAGCCATTTATATGAACATATAAAAAATAATCTTTATATTTTTTACGCTCAAATGATTGCTATCGATATACAACCTATATAGAGTAGTTAGATAAAAACAAAGTCAAAATCTCTACTAAAGCAAATTATTTAAATAATCCGACAATTTAAAAAAATAATTGAAAATAGCCCTCTTAAGATGTAACAACTTGAGTATTACAACTGACATCTAGCCAAGCAATCCAAATGACGTTTGAAATGATTATTATTAACTTGTTTAGATAATCGTTACTAGAAAAACAAATTTTAACTACGAAAAACAACCCACATTTTATTTGAGATAAGTACCTAAAAAACTCGATATAGCGATTGTTTTTTAAATATTTAGTTAAAACCATGCAAATCGCTTTAGAAGTTACAGGACAACAGGTATAATACAATACAACCTAACGATACAATTGTTTCAAAATTTTCTGACACAAATCTGTGTTAGTGTTTCTGATTTCTGTCACTCGGTGAGTGTTGCTTTCATCAATAGGCTATCGATTAAGCAATTGTATATTCACTATCGGTATAATCGATTTTCTGATAATAACAATCGATAGTCCGCATGTCAATCAACACTAAACGCAGAACCACAATGCCTCTACGAGGCCGTGGAAGTATCGCTGTCGAGACGGCCCATTCGAGCAGCAGCAAAAGCCGCCGCCAGGTATAAAAAATATTTTATACATTAGTATCGAAAGTTGCGATATGTGATGTTCTTAGTGTGAGTGGTCCTAGTTTTATTTATATGGCATTCTCGGCTGTCTTTTTCTGGAGTGCGTCAGTCATGACTCTTAAGATTTGAAAAAAAAATAGTTGTTAAGTAATGCACAAAATATAGAAATCTTGCGGAAAAAACACTGGAATTATTTCAAGAGAATTGGCATTTATAGTAAAATTTATTGTGTGACTTTTGCGACTAAGAGTGTAATCATTCAGATTCAATTTAAGAGACCATTTGAAAAGAAAACATGTTAAGAAAATCAAGACAAGGTTATGAGGTATCATCTTCTGACAGAATGGGTAAAACTAAATAAATATAGATATCCATTTGAAAACTACTTGAATAGAAGCCATTTATATGAACATATAAAAAATAATCTTTATATTTTTTACGCTCAAATGATTGCTATCGATATACAACCTATATAGAGTAGTTAGATAAAAACAAAGTCAAAATCTCTACTAAAGCAAATTATTTAAATAATCCGACAATTTAAAAAAATAATTGAAAATAGCCCTCTTAAGATGTAACAACTTGAGTATTACAACTGACATCTAGCCAAGCAATCCAAATGACGTTTGAAATGATTATTATTAACTTGTTTAGATAATCGTTACTAGAAAAACAAATTTTAACTACGAAAAACAACCCACATTTTATTTGAGATAAGTACCTAAAAAACTCGATATAGCGATTGTTTTTTTTTAAATATCGATACTATAGGAAACTGAAACTATCGGTGTTTGTTTAATCAATACTAGACACTTCTCCAAAGAGCATTTACATGTACATGCCAATAGTTTTTACACCTGTCTTCCTCTTTGTCTTGCACAGATTATATATATCCGTAAAGATGTTCGATGATTTTAAAGTTAGAAAATCGAATCTTGTTACCACAGAGTTCTTTTATATAAGTATGGTTCTTACTTCGTATCATGATGAAGCATATAATATACTAAATTGGAGATTCTATAAGCAATTTTACTGATTCTGGCCCTAGGGATCGAACCCTGGTCACTCGCTTTCTTATCAACTTAAGCGAGTGCCCCAACCACTAGACCACCGCTGCTCTTCAATGTACTAGCAGTTAATTAGTCTGACTAAATTTTGACTGAAGTGAAGGCTTTCCCATAGCTAATAGTCCACATGTCCCAGACATAATGGCGATAAATTGCATTTATCGTTGTACAGCACAATCTGGCAAAAGGAACGTTTCCAAAAACTTGTTTTGGTTTCCACCCGCTTTCAGAAGCTCAGGTGTAATTCCGCCCGTACCCGAAGTCTTTTCGTTTTCAAAATGTTCGCATCCTAATTTCTCATTCACAGTCATTCGGGATGTCACCGTAGTAATATCGGACTAGTTTGGCTTTTTTTTATACATAAAATTGGCTTACGTTTGACCTCAATCTCGCTTGATGTAAGGCGAAGAAGAGGCCTAGGTGGTACACGTTTGCCTAGACGGTGTCTGTTCGCTTGGCTTTTAAGTCGTTACTTACACTACTGTGTAGTACCAACGACCATGTATACTGGTGTTCGTAATATCTATGATGTGAGATCGATAGATTTCACGATCAAAATCTCAGGGTAGACTGAGATAGAGGTATCACTTTCACAAATTACACTTTTATTAGAGTACCTTTATATTTTTCTTTTTCATTTTGCTCCATATGATGAAGATGTAATAAAAACTCTTGCCTGGATGGCAACATCTTCACCAATTGTATTTACTATGCGTCATTTTATTATATTATTTATGACGTTACACCAATTAAAAATGAAAAAACGACTCGCCAAAGCGGCACACAAATCAGAGTCCGTTGTTATTTCCGTGGGTCAAACGTTAGACACAGAAAACTCTGCATAGTTTTCTGTGTCCAAGAGTCGGTGTAAAGCACACGAAACACCAAAGGGAATGGAATGATAAACAGGGTGATTGTGAATGTCAATTGAAAAGAAATTAATGGCAGAATGTCATGTCAACTACACTGTGAATAAAGCCATCATACTTCAACGTAACTCAGTTAAAATCTTATTCAAAATTCTTAATGTATGAAGTGACATAACCCTGGGTGTCTCTTTCCGTATTGAAACTGTTTATGCTTCGCTTCATACATTTGGGTGATCTGTCTGTTCATGGTTGATGACTGCAGATTCAGTTCTCGCTCAGCTTCTTACATAGTGTGATCGGAGAGCTTAATGATTCATTTGTGCGGCAGATTCCGCAAAACTTAGCACCTACCGTTATATTAAACTTTAATTATTCGTATCTAATAATATGTTAAGCGCATTTCAACGGAACGGAAAAAGAGATGGAAAAAAGGTGCTGGAAACAACTTTTTGCCTCCTTCTCTTGCCTCTAAAAATACTGCCGGGTTTGCTCAACAGTACGGTAACCAACCACTAAGCTACGCGGTCTAAGTCAGATTGGCTGTGTGGTCTGTGAACGCCACCAGTACTTTAAATAAACTTAGAAGCTACTTATTTCGCAACATCGACATATAACAGGTACATACTTAGGCTAGGTGTTTTTTTTGAAAGCGACAGAAAAATTTCAGGTCACAATAAAACTTAAATAAAACGCTATTAAAGTTTCGAGTTTATATTATGAATAATATGTTAAGATATCTTATTTAATAACTATATACAAAGTTGACTGCAATATTATATGAATAAAAACGAAAAGCGCTAAACTTTAATACGTAAACTTCGCGTAAGTACATTCATGTCTCAATGCCGAGAGTTTAAGAGCAGGAAGAGATCGCGTCGCTGGCGTAATCCACGTTAGCAGACTTCATAAAAAATATATAGTTATCAGACAGGAAATGATGATCGTCATGTAATCTAAATGCAGGTATAATGACGATGTTTTTCTTTTTTGATATTCGCACTAAAAATTGTAAACAATTTTAGATGTGCCGGCACCGTGAACCACTATGAACCACTACCAAGACCACTGGCATACTATGAATTTTACGGTAACCACAAACAACAAAACAATTTAAGGCTATTATACCAGGTGAATGCCACAGTGCCACATTATCTAATGACGTTGCAACAATAGATATTCTATTCTTGATCTTTAACTCTGCTAGTATTAGTCTTCAGCCTTGTCTCATAACAATAGAATTTTCAAGGTTATGTCACGTAAAGGGACAAGAGATAAATTATTTGTACACAAATTCAAATAATCATATTAAATGTGGATATTGTACTACACGAAGCTTTTGCTCCATCAATAATAACAAAACAGTCGCCACCAAATGCAGATCATTTCATCCGATGCAGATTCTCTCGCCGTTTGTAAGAAATTGTCGGTTTTGTTTATTGCTAGTGATACACATCAGTAACAAAAACAGTTTCAAAATAAGAAGATTTATGAGATCATCCGGATTCATGGAAAGGTCGCAGAAGACTCACATTGCGCTAACATCGTACCGTAATACAACAAACTTAGACAAGGAAACATTAGCAAGGAATTTGCAAATTGATAGCAACATCACACCGGCGCTGTTCCCGAAACATTCAGCTTCGCTTCGCGCTTGCGTGAAGACGTCCAGTTATTTATAGTTCAGCATTGGACACAAATATATGTATTATAGTATGTCTTTTATAAGTCAAGTCATACCAAATCTGTACATTGAATATATTTTTGATACTGCTACCAAAACCACAATGTTTAGAAAAGTTGTATGCAAGTTTGTCTGACCACGCATCACGCAAAAACCCGTTGACGGATTTTGATAAATCTTTCACTGTTGCGAGTTTGAATTTATCGAAACTTATGCACGATTTGGCTTGGAGTTTAAGACGGCGAGGCTCACCCACCACGACACGTTGTCCTAAATAAAATCTGGTCAAAAGCTGGTTGAAAGGACTAAAAATATCTAGATTTATTTATTATTCTTATAATGTACTGGAATTTATTTGAATCCACTTTCAATAATAAAATGTATATAAGTCTTTTTGATAAATTTAGTATTACCATAATATTAGAATAAGTAAGTGCAGAAGCGAAACTCCTGCACCTTCTAGCCTACATACGATAATAGCCTAGCGTCTCGCGTTTGTTTAATTAACAAACAAGTCAGTAAGGGCTTGCGTCGGCTTGCTCTCGCGCGCATCTTCCCTTATATATAGATAATAATAAATAGTTTTGGTTTCGAGTGAAATTGCTAACAGATTAGTTCTTAAAAACGAATTATTCGAAACAAAATGTAATAAGAGAATCTGTCAATATTTCTTATAGTACAGTAGTAGTTTTACTACAAAGTGATTAAAATATATTTACGATTTTAATACCTAAGTTAACTATAATAATATAGTTGCACCTTGGTTTTTATTTTATAAAACTGTCATAAGTATAATTTTAAGGTAAATTTAACATTTTTAAATTAATGCTTTTACACAATTCAGATGTAATAAATAACGTTAAAAATATTATAAAGTTACCCTCAGCCCTGGTGGCACTCGTGGGACGATACAGAGGCATCGTTTGGTACAAGCAGAAAAGAGTTTCTTTTCTATACTTATTTATTCTTATGTATTACCTACACTTTTTTTTTCAAATCAAATGATGTATGTTTCATCAACACTGTGACATGCCTACTGATATAATATTGAAAAAATATGTCAAAAGGGGCCTGTTAATATGTTACGTTACTGATATTTTAATCAGTGACACTAATAGCTACAGGTGGTATAAATCTCCAAACATGGCTGACTTCTCCCGGGCATGGCTGTATTATTGATTGATTGTCCGTGTCTTTAATAATAGCTGCTTCATCTACCATGGGTTCGGTGGTAGAACATTGTATATCTATTTTGTATTCCCCTGGAGTTAAGAAGACGACAGTGCATTCGTGGTACGCCTTCGCAGATTCCGTTAATGTTGACAAGACTACCCTGCAATGAGAAATAAAATTGGTTTTTTACCATCGGTTATCTACGGATAGTTGGTGAGAGTGAGAGAAGTCGTAACTTCTGTCACTATATGCTGGATGGAGAGTTTCTATGGAATTACGAATGGCGTTTGCGCTTTATTTGGCTTATTACGCTGTTAAGTTGATTTGAAAAAAAATTTTTAGTTTACTATTTACCAAATAATTTTGTTTACTAGTACAAAGTTATCATTAAACGTCAATAAGTTGTAATTATGTATATATATAACAAGAAAAACTTCGTGAGGAAACCTGCACGCATTACTATTACTGCACGCATTACTATTCCTGAACGCATTATTCCAGACAGTTTAGAAAGCTAATCTTGCCAGGGTATAAAGTTGTCTAAATATTTTTTACAAATATTGTTTTTGCCGTTTATAAGATTAGTCTGGAATAACAAAAAAAAAAACCGTGTTTTGAGTTTTGATAAATAATTTAAATTAACGTATAAGAGGTTATTTCAAAATATCAAACAGACATTTAAGTTTAGTTGTTATTTGTTATTCATCTGATTAATTTATTTTTAAATTTCTATATAAATATATATTGAACATTGTGCAATTAGGTACTTATTGTTATCTCCAGCCGTGGCCAACCACTTACTTATTATTTCCAGCAGTGGCGATACGATTTTCTAGCTTATAACTCAGTACTCCGTTATTATAGTCCTGATAGAACTGTACAGATAGACATAGCTTATGCAGCGGCCGGCTGAGGTGGTTTTGCACGGCCACACCCAATGACAGACATTCGCCTGCAGTGCAGTTTAACTCCTCTTGCGGTTTAATGCATTGCTTGTTAACGCTGACCTCTGGAATGGAAAAACAAGTAAGTCGGTGTTGCAATTTTTATACACACTGGGTGTATAATAAATCTAATGTTGGTCATAGTTGTCAATAGTATTTTAATAAGTGCTTTAAGTTATCTATACATCATACTATTAAATACTGCATGTAATCACCTTAATAACAGTGTATTCATTCACGTATAAATATAATACATTTTTAGACCGAACTACGCAGAATGATCTCTCAGTATCTTGGCAGTGGTATGTTTGGTCTCGAATTATTTTTGACATTAGCCTGGTTTAGTATGACTTCAGGATATCAAACGGCTCAGCCCCCCCCCCCCTTCCCCTGACCACGGGGGTCAAAAAGCACTCGAAACGTCGAGAATAATAAAATAGTAATAATTAAGCGCGATATAAATATAAAGATCATTCTTTACCCCAATTCAAAGGTGACATTCTAACAATATCCATCATGGTGTGCGAAAGGGTTATGCCCTTTACTGACGCTACACCACTCAAGTCTGACTGCAGCAGATGCCAGCGGAGAGCAACGTTGCTTGTTATGTGCTCTGAGCACATAAGCTCCTGGCTAGTTGTCGATGCTCCAGTGCTTGTCGATTTCAGATCAACTATTTCTGTGAACAGATATATTAAAGGTTTTGTAAAGAAGGGACAGAGAATTTTGTTTTAATGATAATCTTAAAACACTAGAAATGCTGGGCTTTTATGCACGATCTTCACTACTACTTTATTTATAATAATGCATTCTAATTACTAAGCTCGGGGCGGGGTAGCGGGACTCCGTTGCCGGCGTTGCTTTGAAGGCTGCGTAGGAAGGCGCGTCTGCCACGAGTAAGAGGATGTGTCCTACAAGATCGACGTAACTCATCACCGTGAAACTAAAGTTAATATAGAAACTAAAGTTATACAATAATAAGTTAATATTGTTGTCAAGTTGTAGCGTCTTATAAGTAACTTTACTGTAATTTTAGATAAGTTACAGATCTGAATAATATTCATCTAACTTTACTCGACTACGACTACTGGCTTTCCGTGGTTGTCTTTAAGTAAGGTAGCACATACCATTTTTTTAACCAATTTTATAAAATTTATTTGTTATTTGTTAACCTTGTTAATAATCCTTAATAAATAAATAAAAAGTGAAAGTGTTGTCCTTTCCCGGATGTAACAGTCCTGGTCCAGTATATAATCTAACTACAATACGGCTCCGATAAATATACGTAATAAGGTCGGGGAAATACTTTTTTCGTACAGAGTAATTCAAGATATTTTCTATCATACTTTATTTACATTTGATTATAATATATATGTGCCATTTTGTTCGATAACTTGTTGCCATTTTGTAGGTAGAAACATAATTTTGGGACTTCAGATCAACAAACTGCGACAAGTAATTTTGATAGCCCTCTCTTAGTGTTAACCTAATACTACATAAAGAAGAGACCGAAACAGGTGTAATATGAGTATTCAAGGTCAGGGGTATATGGTGCAAGAATTAACACTTCCCAACCGTACAACCAAAGATATATTACTGCAACTTTTCACTTATAAATTACGAATAAACTTTTTCCCCTATCATAGGGATACAAGGGACCGTTTAAGGTGATGAGTTTAATACTGTAATTGCAATCGGTTACAGCAAATCCACTCAACATATCTATTATATTATGTACAGTAGTGTATTGCTTGATAAAAATTTAGATGCTCATGCATTGATTGGTGTTTTTCTTGACCATTATAAGACATTTGTGACTATGAGACAGGACTCAGATTGCCTGCGGAATTAGGTGAAAGAGAGAAAAAGATATATATAATGGGGAAGTAGAACACAATATTACCACAATTTATACAAATTATACATACCATCATCATTAGCTTTCATAGGAGTAACATTGAAAGGGCAGCGATCGAGAGGGACGGGCACCCTGCGCGACTCTTTGCTTTCGATCAGAATGTGCTTGCTCGGAGCATATTGGAAGTCCATCTCCTCCGATGTAAGATTCGTCACGTCCAACACCAGGTATAGTTGAGTGGGTCTGCAAAATTATCATAAGTTTGAATCATAAGTACTTCCGTCAGAAGTCAGTAAAACGTCAAGGCTTGACAAGAATCGTAAATCGATTACTTGTATGGAGTAAAAATATTGTTTTCGTCTAGAATTATTTTATAAATATATAGAAAGTGATTCACACTCACATTTCCGCAGGTAGAACATCCCAGTGCGTTATTGAGACGCTCGGGAGTAGTTCTATGTTAAATTGCAATGTTGATTGTCGACAATGCATTTCTTTACCCACACCACCAGAGTATCTGACTATTATCTGTAATGTTATAAATGCAATAGTATTATCGCATTTTAAAATCTAAACAAAAGTTCACTGAATCGATTGAGTACTACCAGAAATATGGCGTGACTCATACAATTCAAATACATACTTGTGCTTCTATTTGACGCCCCCGTGACGGTGGCATGACAGATATCGGAGCTGACCAACTCGTGGTCTGGGAGTTTGATGATCTGATACAAAAAGTACAGAAAAGTTCAAGTTTTAGTAATTGTGTACATCAAGTATAGTGACAGAATCTTGTTGATATCCTTTAATTGTAACTTATTTTATTTTATTTTAAAAAGGAACAGTTACAATTTTACACACAAATATATAAAATTATAGTTAGTATTATTCTAAATGTACATTACTTGGTAAACACCGATAGAACAAAGATTGTTAATGTGTAATTTATGTAGTTAATTCCTATATTACCCCCTAATGAAGCTCCTCTGTTCAAATTCCCTTTATGTAAAAAAATTGATATTATATATTTAATTCATTTTTCTTTATAGCGATATATTTGCATATATATATTTATGTATAATTAGAACAATTATAATCGCAGCCACGTGATCGGTGATAGTGACGTCACAATAGGTAGTGTCCTATAAACTATAAATCGTGTCTCGGATATTGATTATACCAAATTTTTTGGAACCACACGCAAGATTGAAATGCATTAGTTTTTTCTAGATATAATAATCATCGTTTTTGAGAGAATAAGATGCGCAGAAGTGCTGACATTAATACAAATAGAGAATTTTACCTGAAACTTCCAGATGTTCTATTAACCATAAGCCCACTACTTAACGAAGTGTGTGGATTAGAACTTTGCGTTGGTAATGATAACTGTGCGTTATGTACTGGTGATCCCACTCTAGACGGATAGTTCGATGTGAGGCTATTTGGGAATAAATTCTCGCCAACCCCACCGAGATCTAGGAAATCAGCTTCTGCGTATAATTTTATTGTGATCGTTGCCACGTCATTCGGACGTATTGGTAGTTGTGATTGGACAGTTTCGTTGCACCATTGGAACACCTTAGATTGAAGCTGGCTGTCCATATTTGACTGTAAATGAGATCAGGAGATATAAGGACCGTTAGGTTAAGCTTTAATTATGTCAAGGAATATGTTGATTCTTATATTTATGGAAAATACGAATTATTAGTATTTCTCTAATAATTCATGTTATTTGCGATCGTTCCATTTGAACGTTTGATTGGATAATCACCAGCAGTCTGCAAGCAGGCTAGATAAAGTTCCCTCTCAAATTAGAGGGATTTGATTTGGCAGGAGGATTTTCGATCAGCAGTCTGTGTATTTTAATGTCATAAGATTGCTTCTTTTCTGTCTGTAATCGTTTGGCAGGAGGATTTGCTATCACCAGTCTGTGTATTTTAATGTTAAATATGTAGTTTACAGTCTGTTAGTGTTGGAAATGCTGCTCCAGTGCAAGTTAGCAGACTTCACATTTCCTCAGAATACATAGCTTGGATCCATTTCACTTCAAAATAACCTATTCCAAAAGATGAACTAATCATAACTGAAATCTACCTCGCAATCATACATATGGCTTCTAAATATGGTGTTAGGATTCAAATTACACAGCATAATAAATTGCTAGTTTCAGAAATAAACATAATCAACAATTATCTATTATCATTAAAATCAACAATTTCAAAATAACAAGACTCTGATTGCAGACAGAATGTTATAACTAGTTCCTTAGTCCAATGGTAAAGTTAGATTTCTTATTTATCGATTGTTATGAGGTGTATATTAAAAATCACAAACCTGAATGGATAAATCCAGAAACTCGATGGGCACGGCGCTTGTATTTGTAATCTTTACTGTACATTCAGTGCTTTCTCCATTATATAACGATACGTTGGAGACATTAGCGTGACCTTCGACGTTCGAAACGTTCAGATGCCCCGACATAGCGACAGTAGTATCAATAGTTATCGTCGGTAGGCTTGGTATTACTTCAATTATATACGAAGCAGGAAATTTGTTTCTCGCAGTGAGGTTCTTTAGTCGACAATTAGACTTGACACCTAATGTGTGAGTGGAATAACCTAGTATTCTTAACTCGCCCACTTCTTTCGGTGTTCCAAGGAGGTTGACCGTTGTGGGAGAATCCGGTGGTAGAATTATTGTTTCCGGTATAGATTCGAATACTACACCCGATGTCAGGAGACGCATGTTCGATACTTTTAGTTCGAAAGGCAGCGGGTTGGTGAGTTTCATTTGTACTTCACAAATATCGTCTTCTACCCACAAATATTCTGAAAACATAAAAGATATTGATATTCACAGTCCAGTAGAACCTAGACTTAAATCGCAGTAGCAGAAGCTTGAATATTATAATTGAAAACCTAGTAAAAAAATTAAGGTGTAAGAGGGAATGTACGATCTTTTCCAAATGCCAACCTCATCAGTACGTGGCCCACCCTGCTGGCTAACGAACGAGGCTTTTGCGATATAATAATGGTGGATAATCAATCAAAATTTAGCGAACCTAAATCCCACAGACTAGTGATGGGGAGTAGTATCATTAGTGTGAGGGTATTGGCACTGCGCTCACCAGCGTGGTAAGTAGGGGCAAACCTTTTATGAAATACTTCCTGATTTTTACAGGTGGTTTCAGCAGTGGACTTAAATAGGCCGATAAAAAATTGAAAATCGCGGGCGAAAAGCGAAGGTCTGATGGAAGGCCCTTAGTCCTTCAGACTAGTTTTTAAAATAAGCAACACTAGTGTAAAAGAAACGGCAGAGCATATTGACCCGCATGCGAAGTGTTTTTGGTTTGGGAAAACCTTAAGTGGAAAGCATATACCTTTGCTGACGATTTCAACAGAGTGCTATGATGATAAATTAAAAACAAGAAGATATAAGCAAAATACTTTTATTAGCTATTCAGAATATAAAGAAAAAGTTTATGCTTACCCATTTTCCCCTCTTCTTTTTTCGATTTCCTTTCAAGACTGCCGAAGTGTATGGGTGTGAAGATGAATGGACCCTGTTGGACTTTGAATTTAACGGAGTGCGGTGTTCTTGTCGCGGGGAGAGGTCGGGGGGTGAAACTGGAACACTGCGGCACGTGTGTCAAGTTGGCCGGTGGGATCACCTCGCCTGTTTCCAGTACCAATGGTACTGGCCCACCTTCGCATTGAGCTGATACTGCCTATAATTAAAAATGTATGCATCTATAAAGGGTTGCGTATGACGTAGGAGATACGTCCCTTATTCTCGTTCTTTTGGGTGTCGACTTAAAAATTTATGGTTTTTGTCTAATGGTAAAATAACCATCACAAATATGCTAGATCTAAAATACACAGAGGCACAGATGGTAATGGGTACATTGTCTAAATGGTGAATAGCCTGATACCGAGATCAGAGAAATTCAGTGTTAATTGATATTGTGCATCATAAAAGAGCTTCCCTCTAAGTAAGTCGAATGTAATTAATTTTATCTTGTAGATATCTATCTACACACACACTCCAAAGAAAACTAAACAAATAAATAATTTCAACTAGAAGGCTATGGCAGCCACGTACAGGCAAACGCAGTGTAGGACGACCCCCCACAAGATGGAGTGACGAACTGCGCAGTGTTGCGGGAAGTCGATGGATGTAGGATGTAGGGCTCAGGACCGAGCTTCGTGGCAATGTTTGGGGGAGGCCATGTTCAGCAGTGTACTTGTGATAGGCTGAAATGATGAGAAGGCTATTGGCCGGTCATATCATAGTTTATTAGTAGTTATTTACATAGTTTATTTCACATTCGCTCTATGTATGAATTAATGCACAGTGTAACTAACCTGTAACTGTATGGCTAGATCCCTATGGTCTTGACGCGACAGGTGTGGCCACATTGTTTGTAACAAGAAGGTCATATGGCGAGTTGCAAGTGCCGGATGACCCATTCGACGCGCCGCCACCACCAGCTCTTGCAACAATTGTATTTGAAGTGCAGGCCAACCTGGGTCGAATTGACTACTTTGTACATGTGTTGGCGTATTTAATCATTACCTTAATTTTACTGATAATTATTTTATCAATAAATGACTTCCGCGTGGTTTCTCCACGATTGTTATGTTGTCTTCCTAACCGATTTCGATTAAAGGATCTGACAGCTGACTTATGAGGATAGGAAATAATATTTCATTTTGAAAAAGCAAGTAATACGGGCAACATATAACAGTTTTTTTTTATTTAACATGGCAATTACATAGAAGGCCTATTCAGACACCTGCAAAATATTTCAAAAATACTACAGTTGCGTTGTCTCCGCTGAGGATTAACATGGAATGCTACACAGATTGTAATTACATTCTCTGTCTCTCTTTAACAGAACACTTCTTGGGGTCTCGCGAGTCATTAGTGACTTTTTCAAACAAACAAAAAATCGTCTTTTTCAAATAGTGTTTTATTTTAAAGTGTCGCAAGTGTACGCGCAATACTTCAATTCACCCGTCTTTACCTTCCCGTATCCAATGTAACGCTTATGCGATAACAGGACATAATAGGAGCAATAAGAAAAATGGGACGCTACACAACACAACCAGTCCCAAAAAATATACAGGGTTATTGGTAATTCGACGTATTCCCGTTAGGAGGTGATAGGGGTGACTATTTGCGATAATTTTAACTGCCATATGCACTATGCAAAAGTGAACCATTTCTGAGTTATCATGCTTATTTCAAAATAAGTCAAAAATGCAACATAATTTTTTTTATTAAAAAAATTATCAATTTAAATTTAATTTTTTCTTCTGATTTATAAAAACGATTTAAGCCTGGTTATTTATACATATTAAAACAACAACTATCGGTCCAAATTTAAAAATGCCAGACGAAAAACGATATTATTTCAATATTTTTAAGATATTTTTTTTCCACTAAAATGCCTTAAAAACAAATAAAAACGTTATGAAACTTGGCTTGCAGATTATTTAAAAACATAACCGTTTTCTTAGCTCTCCAACAATGCCTAAAAACTAGGACCGACGGTTCCAAATTCGATTAAGATGGGATTACTATGCATTACACATTATACGTATTATACACGCATTCAGTTGTGCGTGAAACCGATGATCTTACCAACTTGGTGCTGAACAACATAACCGGGGTCCAGACTGAGTTTGTGCCCGGGAAAGCTGTGCAACATGAGATAGTAACAACGCTGCCAGTCGGGATTTGGATTGTTCGCGCTCACTTGACGCGTGGCTGCCAGACGCTGGTAGAATGCGGCTTTTCGGAGGAAACCTGTAGTAGCATTTTTAATTATTTTTATGAGACAATAAGAAATTGAGAAAAACTTCTTGTTAACAAGTAATATATCTCCTATAAAATCATATTAACATAATAGGAAAATTATCGGAAGTTGTCACCTATATAAGATGATAAGTGATCGCTAGATTTTTACCAACAAGGGAAGCCTAGTAGAGAAGTATTAACGGAATAATAAGCACCAGCGTCTTAGTGGACTTATATAAAATAATCCTTTCGCATATTTTTTATGGCAATCTCGTTATTATCAATGCAGCCAATATCAAGTAAATCATTGGAATATTAAAACACTACACGGTAAGGAAACTACAGCTAATGAACCAACGAAAACGTATTTCAATTACCTATTTCCTTGTAAATTTCCGCAAGTGTGTCAAAGCGTTGTATCTTCTCCTGTTCACTGAGCGTCAGATTGATAAAGATGACATTCTGCAGGAAGCTGGATGTTAATAAGCTATTGTTTTGCTCCACTGCTATCCTAGCAGCTTTAAAGCAAGCTTCTGTTTCAATAATACCAGCATTTTGATATTTGCTATAATGTATTATTGCTTTCCGGTATTTCTCTGCTATATCTTCGCCGCTAAGAAGATATTGATTGTTAATTTGGGATGGTGGTTGTCTAGGTAAAGAGGGTAGATCAATACTAAGGTAAGATTTCTGACTTTGGTATTCAATGTCACTGGAAGAGGCTAGAGATTCTGAATCTGCGTTGTCTGTCTCAGATTGTCTTGATGAAGTGTCTACACTATCAGAGGAGGAAGGTGTGAGTTCACTAGGGGGATTTATTGGACTAGAGGTTTTAGATGACCTAAGGGGGGATGACGTTAATTTATATTTTCTAAAGGTATCGGTACTAGGTTGAAACAGTGATAACGGTTTAGTTTTATTGGGAGAACTCTCCTGAAGGCTAGCATTTCTTTGCAAGGGTGTGGTGTTACGTAAATTGGGATAAAGTAGTATTGCAGAGGCAGCACAGTGTCCTGAAATGTTTTATCCAAATTAATTTAGAGCATATAAATATCTATTATAAAAGAAAGGAATTAATTCAACTTTGCTTTTAATTAAATTTTCATATTTCTCAAGAGCTCTAAAACTGAAAAATATCCGAATTTACCCGCGCGTCTCGCCATTTCAGTATCGTGTGGTTTTATCCCTTAACATGTTATAATAATAGAATTTTCTTTTTGATGCAACCCGTCATGAGTAATTTTTATCTTTTGTATTTCTCGCTCTTGCTATTTTTAAAATAACAGCAATTGTGTACATCAACCACGGTCAAAGCAAGTAAAAAAGACATGTTATTGATCATATATATCAGTGAATATATTTTTTGTAACCCTTCATAACGAATCATTACACAATCCCATTAAAAGTTCATCACTTACCCTCTTTAGCTGCAGCTAGCCACAACCAATCATTTACAGACTTCAGAATTTCTGCAGCTGAATGATATAAACTCAAACTCTCAGCTACAAGTCCGGCTTGTAGTGTAAGGTCAGCTAAATTTTTTGTGACCCGTCCCATACATCGTTTCTTGTTATTACGAGTTTCCATGTCCAAGCCTTAAAAATTAGATGTAAAAAGTAGTCGTAGATATAATAGTTCCTACATTAAAGTAAAGGATATTCTTCGGTTGGATGTGGCCTCTGTAAATAGGACGGCAGAACTAAATCCCCGCATGTTTAACACTACTCCCTACCACGGCTCTGTGTAGTTTTGTTTTGACATATTTCCGAAAGTTGAAATGGAACTAATTTTATTGATTTTATCGTTTTAAATTTTAAATTTTTTACTGCACTACGTTTCGGGTGCATGGTTGCGATGTTGTGGGGTACATAGATAAATAGTAATTATTTGTCCCACAGAATAAATGCATTCGGATACTTACCAATATAAAACAAGACAAAAGTTGTAAAATACATTTCATTTATTTTAAGCCATGTATCTATATATATTAGAATTATGTAAATTTGTTAAAAAATATCCAAGTTTTTAAACTACGTTAGGGACTGTTTTCATGATAATCCCGACATAAAGACTAATTAGTACAAATAAAATCAAATACAAAGCGTTGTACCGTATCCTATGACAATTAAAATTTACAACAAATTGCCAGAAAATATAAAGAATTCAGAGAGTATAAGTAAATACAATAAACTTGTTGAACAATTACTAGTTAATACAGGATATTACGCCATAGGCGAATATTTGATCGATAAAATAATTTGAATGTCTGTTTCCCTTTCTCATTGCCATGCCTAAAAAGTTAACACAAATTATGTACGTATGTATAGTGTAATGCAATGTATAAATAAATATATAAATAAACCTTGTTACGAAACGGGTATAGATGAAAAACATAAGAATAGACATTTGACAAACCAAACTATCTTCCTTATATCGAAGCATCTCTTCGAAATAAGGAAGATATAATTTTATTTCATGGTAAAATTTGATAGTACCCTTTTTGGCATGTGCATTCGTGATTTTAATATGCATGGGATATGTATATTCTTAAAGACATAAATAGATGGATTGAAAATAAAAATAATATAGTCATTACCCACAAAGTCCTTTTTCTCGAAAGGCGCTAAAAGTAAAGACACCTTATCAAGTTTTTCTCGGGATCTTTCAAGCCTTTTTGACTCAACCACCCAAAAGAGTGAGTTAATGAGATCGGCAACATTTTGCTCTAAGTCAGGCACTGGATCATTTTCACCATAGAACATAGCATGGGTTTTAAAATTAGATGGTGTGGTGAAGTGTTCTTCTTGGACTGCATATGACGCATTTGATGATGATGATCGTGGAAAACTATCACTTGAAGAGAGACTGTCTGCTTGTTCGCTAGTTACCGGTGTTCTGAAATAATTGGTAATAGTAAATTAGTAGCAAACTAAGAAAAATATTTAAATAATTGTCAACGTTAACATAGTGAAAATGTAACATCATCTCACTTTATTAACTGGACTGAAACCTTTGAATTTCTTCTTTGAAGAAGTGATTTCTAATGGAATAAAAAAAAACTTACTTATCACTTAAACTGCCTTTGTCTTTTGATTGTGTATCATCTTCAAAAACACTGTACGTCTCTGGTTCTTGTTCAGGTTTCTTCAAGTTACTGCCAGGCCCAAACATAAAAGCACGGGAGTCATAAAGTGTATTAGAGTATTTAACTTTCAGAGACTCATGGACACGACAAACTTCATTCAACTCCACTTGGTTCGTAAATTTGCTCAGAGTTATCAAGCCCAGTAAACGTCTGCAATAAAAAAAGTTAGTCTCCGATTAAATAATTACAAGAAATTGGCTTTTTTTAATTTGAATTAATCAATCAAAACATTTATTGAGAATGAAACTATTTTTGTTACAAAGATTATAACATAGTCTGGTGTAAATTTAAATGAATGAAAATTCTTTATTCATAGACGTAAGAAAGATAATTTCATTAGTCAAATTTTGTTATTTTTTTTACAATCTAACATCGTTCCGTATCAAGAAACTCCGTAGGTAATCTTTTTTCGGAAAAATTTCGGAAAAAGTGTGCTGCTTCCATGCATTGCTATAATAACTACTCAATCCAGTGACATAATTGTTGTAGGTTAGTATGTTCACAATGATCTAAACACAGATGTTTCAAGTATGCCCAACAACACTTTAGTAATTGTCTTGTGTGATACCTGATGATAATGCTACGTCTTTTGTGCAGAGGCAATAATAAAGGCACAGATCAACAGTGTTCTGAGCATGGAAGTAAAATAAATATTAAAACAGTTATGTCTCAAGAAAAAAAGCTACTCTGAGGCATTGGGCTATTTTCCTAATATCTTCTATGCTGATGCACTCTCCTCATTTTGATATGTTCATACTCTTCTATAAATTTTCAACCCACCGAGCACCTCAAGGAAACTGAGAAAACCAAAGAAAAGTTATAGATGACCTCGGACCCTCGGATTTTATACTTTTTGTCGAAAATAAATGGTTTCGGGATTAGGTTGAAAGATCGGCATCGACGTATTGCAAATAGATCTTCAAGTATTGTCGTATACGGTATCCTGCAGTCTTTCCAGAAATTCATAGTCCTCAGTCTGATGGCAGCCAACGACGCTTCCTGTTGTATGCAGATGCAGCGGCGGCAGATCCAGCATGGCCTCCATGGCTGCAGTAGGGGTTGTTGTCATGCAGCCTGTGGCAGCCGTACAGGCCAGTCTCTGACATCGCTGAAGCTTATTTGCAGTTGTGGTGCGTTTGGTTTTTGTCCACCGCACTAGGGCGCCGTATGTGATCATTGGAAGAATCAAATCTTATACAGACACAAGATTATCTTGGGTGACAACCCCAGCGTTAGGAAACCATCCTTTTACATTGCCAAAAGGAAATGATGGCTTTCGTGGATCTAATGTTCAATGTGGCTGTTCCAGTTCAGTTTGCTGTCCAAAATAATGCCTAGGTATTTTACCTGTGATGACAGCTTTAACTCTAGTACCAGACAGTCTAGGTAGATAATGTCTGTCCAGCACTTGTGTGTGAGTGAACATAACAATTTCTGTTTTACTTGGATTTGCTGATAATCCATGTTCTCTGCACCCATGTTCTACAATGTGACCTGCGAAAATCAACCACTAAAATGTTTTCAAAAGAAAACTTTACGAGAATTTTCTTAGCCAACATTTTTACATAATGCGGTTATTTTCTATTTAGTTACGAAGTTATATTTCTATAGATGTGCGTAAGTGCGTATGCATGTATGTGTATGTACATGTTTAGATATATTAATGTATATGTACATATGGTTAAATAATACATGTAGTCTATTATAAATAGGTAGTTAACATATTATTAATATAGGTAACATAGCCCTGCTTTCGCTTGACTACCTTAACTGCCCCAAAACACACTCTGTTTTACCCAAGGTTGGCTGGTAGAGAATGCAATATAGCCCCCTTTTTTACAGTTTTTTAAAGAAAAGTCTGACTCAATTTTCGAAAAACATTAATTTTAACTTGTTGTCTGAGCTATCGAGACGTTAAGATTTGGTTCCATTTTCTGGATTCCAGGTTACTCATGTTTGCGGGATGACAGGGATGCTGGATGGGCTGGGATATCCTAATCTTTATATTCCCCCTCCCCTATTTCTTGTAACTGTTAAATTCACAGCATATATTTTGTCTCTTCCTTGTCTAGTTTTAGTGATAAGGGGTTAAATAATATATTTCAACTGCACGCACTTTTGTGGATATATCTCATGTATGAGATGCATTTCATCTTATTTCATTCTCAACTTGTAGGATGAATTAAACCTTTGCATACTAAATACTATTTAAACGATAATAGCCGAATGGGTTAGGGTGCGGACTACAAAACATGATGTCGTAAGTTCGACCCCTCCATTCGACTACTGTCGTGAACCACTCCAGATACAAGCTGTAAGATTAGTTGGAGGGTTAACAGGAATGTTAGTAATGCTACTTAATAAATAGCATTGCTAGTATTATTTTTTTTAAATATTGGATTACCTACAAGGAGTGTGTTTGCTGTACTATATATTCTTTTGTAGATTTGTACATTCAACTGATCTGAACTGATTGAGTGTATGACACTCAATTAGACACCAGACATCTCTTATGATAGTGATGAATAGGTAAATGTTGTGTGTCTATAAATTAAAAGTAGGTATTAGCAAAACTAATAATCTGTTACAACCTACAGAACACTTAAAAAGCTGTTTAGAACATCACAGTGCTCAGCTACTCCACAAACATAGTAACTACTGACATTCCATTTTAAGCCATAGATCAATACATCTATACATAAATAAATTGTTTGTCTGTGATTTTGAAATATCTTTTTTCTTTGTAAATATCATTATTTGCATGATACTGAAAGTTACAACCAATTTGAAAAAATGTATGTCTGTCTGTTTATTAGTCAAAGCTAATCTCGGAAACAGCAGTACCGATTTTGATGGGACTTTCACTAGAAGACAGAGGACATTCTAAAAAGTCACTAAGGTTACATTAATCTATGAAATGTTAAGGATTCCTATCTTTAGGGTTAAAAATCTTTGAATCACTTATTTTTTAATCCTTGGCTTGTTGTAAAACATGTTTTATTCTATAATAAGCCTATCATGTATCTTATCAAAATGTTTTTTTGATAATGCAAATGCGGTTCTATACATTATTAAAACAGAATTTTATGTGAATGATTCACTAGTACAATCTCTCTGTTTCTATCACGAAATATATTAAAAACATAAGCAGTGTTTATATGGAATCAATAACAATGAAGTATTAACAAACTTTGTAGCTGATATTGCTATTATATATTATACACCTTTTTTTTAACATTAACTTTTCATGTGTCATAACAACGGAAGTTCTATTGTTTCACCATATCACGAATTATTAACTCACCTATGAGTCTGAAAATCACCCCAATCATTATTTTCTACAGGATAGTCTCGGACATATCTAACCCAAATTTCTCTTACTTGACCAGTGGAATCTGAAAGAAAATACTTCAAAATAATCCATTACTTAATGAAGCTCATACAATATCATCATATCAGTAACATACAAGTTATACAAGTATACAAGTTTTATCAGTAAATAAAATTAAAGTTAAATCCTACTATTAGATACCTAATTTGAAATTTAAATAAAATATAGATAATAACCTAGAGACAGTGTGATGAAGTTGTAAGAAAATATGCCATTCTGTTTATCATAAACGTTGATTAAAATCTGGAAATTCGCACTGAAACCATCTTGAACAATTCCAGAAATAACTAAATGGAATGTCAGATACAGTGAATGTCTGGTGCACTGACAAACAGCACATTTATCTTGTATAAAAACGTAGACTTACCCGTAACTTTAATATTGTTAACTTTCTGTATCCGCTCCCACAGTTTGTTAAAATTTTTTAGAACTCCACCAATACCTTTAACCAGCACCAAAGAACAGGCGTGGTGTTGAGCATGTTGCGCATAGTCAGGGTGCGACATTACCGACTCTCCAGGCGCGTGAGACAATATATAGCTCACAGATGAGCGCATTGATACTTCATTAGAACAATATCAAATTTAAATATGCAACATCTATGTTGTTAATACTACGTAAGGTACATAGTATAGAACTGTGCATATAATTTTAATCCTAAATATTTAAAAAATAGCAAACAGCGTTCTTTTTGTTAAAATAAATAGAATAGAGAAAGGGAAATTTAAAATATTATGAATATGAACTATGATTTATGACATATAAACATACGGTAATGACGTTTTCAATGAAAACTTTTCATTGTATACGTCAAAAAAACTATTTCACAGCCTAGGAGCCCAGTGTGGCAACAGTGTTATACTAACTGCCAGTGTCAAAGTGATAATAATTTAGTATATTTCATGACGTGCTGCATTTAAAATTTATCAGTTAAAGTATATCGACAGTAGAACAATCGTTAACTTCTACTGAAGATTTTTTAGACTGATGGAATGAAAACGAAAATGAACGATTTCCGACCTTCAATTGAATTTTCTAATTCCAACTGTACATATTCACAACTACTTGCGGCATAATATACTACCAATATTATAAACCAAATTTCGAAAATTAAATAATGTGGTACAGTCAGAAAAGAATATGACGTGGATGACGTTGAATTACGAAACACGAATACGAAATTATCTACTTCACTCGTAGTGTGACCAAAATACCATAATCAATTTTTTATCAAAATAGTTGACTGTTGAATTATTCTATCTGTAATTTGGCCCTCTGTTGGTTCATTAGTCTGCGTTGGTTTTGTAAACTGTCATGTTTAGTCTGCTACCACAGAGTACAGATAATGCTACTGTAATAAATTTCTGAGTACTTTAGTAGAATTCAAAAATGGGCGCAGTAGATTTTGATAGAATTTGGCAATATATTTAGTAGAAACGGTATGAAAAAGTGGTCACTTTGAAGAGAAATAGATAAAACTAACCTTCAAATTAGAACTTTACTAATTATAAAAATATTAAACGGGGAATAAATACTACAATCGTCCTCGTTTCAAACAAATTCTTAAGGAATTTTGTTGTAATTACCTGTCGATACTTGTGACTTATCTACTGCTATGGCGTCTAAAGAAAGTGAAAAAAGCAAGGTGCCGAAGTGTTTATTTTAGGCGTTGTTATTTTTATGTTTATGTTATGATAAATTGATAAGTTTTGTATTGCATATTTTAGAATACCCAAGGCGCAGGAGATAACAAGGAAAAGCGTAGAAAAGAATCTATTCTGGATTTGAGTAAATATTTGGAAAAAAGTATAAGAGTTAAATTCGCCGGTGGACGGGAAGCGGCGGGTATTTTAAAGGGTTATGATCCTTTATTAAATCTTGTCTTAGATAACACCACAGAGTTTCTAAGAGGTATATGTTACATGAACTAACTGTCATCAATGATGTTAAACTAAGATTTCAGTAAAGTTAAGTTAAAGATGGCGGGTTGTCCATTTCGAGGAATCATCATCATCATCATCATCATTACCATCATCATTATTATCATTATTTCAGCCTACCACAAGTCCATTGCTGAACATAGGCCTCCCCCAAAGATTGCCACAAAGCTCGAGGAATAGCAGACCGAAATTAAGTAGACCGATGGCAGGCAGCAGCGTTTCTAGGTGCGAAGCGTCTGGAACTGCGTTCCTTAATCTGCTTGCTGAGCGAGGCGATTATGGTAAATCCTTATGGGAGAGGGCTATATCCTTGAGTGGACTATTTAAATGCTGGAAAAGAAGTTAAATTAGGTAGTTCTAAAATTTGAGGAATTGACATGTTTGTGAAAAAAGTAACAGTCCTAACTAGTTATCTGTAGCAAAATTTATTACGATATTTTCTTTTGACATATATTAATTTTATTTCCTGCTAAGTGGATAATAACTCCGGCTTTGTAAATATTTTATCAGAATTTTAACATTTCAGAGGCCTTTTTTGCTAAACCATAAAATATTTCATAACAATTCTGTGTAAATAAAATCATTCCATGTTATTTTTTACACCTAATACATGGTTTTATTTCTTGGTAACCTTATCTTTGGTAAATGAAACCATGCTAAAAATTGTCAAGAGTTTTTTGAATTAGTTTCTGATACTTAAGGCCCCATTCAAGCCTGCCTAGTAGCAGACAAACATATATTATATTTTATAATGTGAAATTTTAACTAATTGTAAGATTTGACATTATATTTTAAGTTAAAAAGGTGTAATACTTCACATGTCATAACTATAGATATTTTATTGTTTCAACATATCAAGAATTGTCACTATCTGTTACTCTCATGATATGTTTTATCACTCGTCAGTGAAGATGTAAAAAATTGCTTCAATTGAAAGAAACATATGCATTTTAGAAAAAACCCATTTTATATTTTTTTTGCAGATCCAGATGATCCATATAAACTACTTGATGACACAAGAGCACTTGGTTTAGTTGTATGCCGGGGTACATCAGTTGTTTTAATATGTCCAATGGATGGAATGGAGGCAATACCAAATCCATTTATTACTCAAGAAGGATAGTCACACTACTATTTTTACATTTTTAATATAAGGATTACAATAAGTAATAAATAAGTATAAATTTTTTTATTTTTCTTACTCCTCTTCTATTAACTATATTTCAAAAGTATTGCACACATTGCTATATTATTGCCCTTATAAATTAGTTAATAGAGTAATACTTAAAAATAAAAAAAATAAACATGAATTGTCCACCGTTTTACAAGTTAAATGTTTTAAATTAATATATTTAAATATGGTAACTGGTATTCGTGTAGAATATTTTCTTATCTCTGCTTAATCAAACCCAAATTCATTTCTAATCCATGGATAGCTCTTTGGACAATCAATACATGTTATCATATACTTATCATGTTCTAATACTTTTGAAGGCAGTTTACATGTATTAGGTTTGTTACAAGCAATTTCATTTTCATTGAAACGGCGATCTTTGCACTGCCATGGTTGAAACTTTTTCAATTGGAGTACTGAGGTTGGTCTCTTCATCCAGTCAATAACTTCACGGTAAGTTACAAAGTATACATCTGGCAATCTTAACAGTTCAATTATAAACCTCTGGAAAAGAAAATATCAATAGTGAAATAATATGAATTATCAAAAATTTCCTTTTATAAAACATATGTAGCAAGAATAGTAAAGTAAAGTAGCAGCTTATAAATGTTCTACTGCTAGGCAAAGGCTTGTTTTAATTTTTAGATGGTTTTGGAGCTGAGAATCTTGCGGCTCCAGTGTGAGTTGGCAGACTCTTCTCGTGTTTGAAATATTTTTTTTTATTATTTCTTAGTAATGCAGGTTTATCTCATGATGATATCCTTTACTGCTTAGGTAAATAAAATTGCAATGTATTTTATTAGACAATTACAGTATGAATAATTTAACTTAGTCTCTGAAGTTTGCAACAAGTGGTGTAGCAATATTTACACTGCATATTTTTAGGTCTGTTACTTGCGCAGTTGGGTGAGGGTCTTGCAATCTCTGTTGCTTGTATGTGATTGATTAAAGCTCATGCCCTTTCATGCAATGTTTCTTTGTTTCCAAGCACGCCGTTGATGCAAAAGTGTTTTTAAAAAAAAATTATCCATTTTGTTTGTTATTTCTGTTACTGCTATTATTATTCGTTATTCTTAGGTACAAAGTATAACTTTGTAAAGTAAGACTGTAACTTAGAATAACTAACGAGTTAGTACATTTTTTTTCTACCATTACTTCTTTTTAATCTTCCTAAGATTCTATGTATAATGTACCCTGACTTATATGACGTTTGTAGTTTTTTGGCATAGAAGGCAAAGGAGCAAGTGGCACAACTGATGGTAAGTAACTACTATTGCCCACATACATCTGCAGGTGCGTTGTCGGCCTTTTAAGGTTATTTGGAAGATGGGATTTTACAGCGGTATTTTATTTCGGTATTACAGCAAAAGCAACTGCTTGGCTCTGCCCCGTGTTATACTGTGCTTCTATTACTATGACTATTCTTACCTGTTATTATTAAATTTACTAATATTTTTCCAATATTACCTTTAACACAGCTAGATAATGACTATTCTTGAGCCATGTACCACTTAGATGTATACCAAATGGAGCCCGATTTTTTAAATAATGTCTTTTGAAGTTGTTTATTAACATATTGTATACATCTTCACCATTGAGTGCTGAAGGGCAATGTTCTAAAGTAGCACAAGTGTTTTCTTCATTTGATAATGGATTTATTACCATCTGCCATAAGCCTGCATAGCTTCTTGTTGGACAATACTGGTTATTTCCTAAGGATAAGACAACAATGAGGAAATCAAGGTACATTAATTTAAAATAGATTTAAGATTACGTAGAATATAGATCCTATATTACACGGGTTGGATACGATGTTACGACTTTAAATTATACCTCATATTCTACACTCCATTTATAAGTCGTATACTTAATATCAATGAAATAAGTACAGCAGTATATATTTGCGCCAGTTCAGCGGCCGACGACAAATATCGATCAGTCCCGCGTCATTTCTCGTCTCCACCTCCACTGCTTTTTGGACGTGTAGAGCCAAGCAGCGGCTTTAGCTGCTCTGATGGGCTGGCACAGCCGGGGCAGCGCATCAACCTCGCAGAATACTGGCGCAAAGACGAGGCATCTTGTGCTTCTGCGTTTCGTTCGGCAAGTGAGATTACCTGAACCCCACTCCCTCTCCTCGTTCCCCCTCCTCATCCTCCCTCTCATCTCCCAAATATATTTCAAGACCGGTAACGCCCGGTGGTAAAATGTCAATAGCGTCGCATCCACTCTGTATAAACCAAATCTATGAGTGTCTTAAGTGCCCCAGTTAATTTTCGTTTTCATTTCGTCCTCTGGTCCTTTCCATCCTTACATTAATTCTATCTGACTTTTACATTCTTAAACTTCAACTTATGTCTTTAGCTAGAACAGAAGTTTTGCAAAGAATATGAATAGCTTATAGATTTAGTGTAACACTGAATACATACAAATAGACATACAGACTGAAGACCAACGAGATGGTCTTTGAGCTGGTAGAAAAGTTGTAAAAGAAGACGAAAAAGGGAGGCATAGTATTACTCAAATCCGTTCCATAAGTAGGGACCTACAGACGAAAAACAAAATGAAAAAATTTATGATGAAAGAATTTTTGAAGTAATCTTTCGCAGCAAAAGTGAATTGCAGAGTCAGCAACACTTAAAGAGAAGAAAGGCCAAATTAAGAGGTAACCATCGAGCGTGTATCCGTAGGTGGACGAGATCGTGCCAACTATAATCAATCCGTACAACAAGCAACCCGTAATTTCTGCCTAGCCTTCTGGGTGACAGGCTTGAGTGCTTATACTTATTCTAAGTCCCTTATTAACAACTTGTCGAGAGTGTGTAGTTTATGTTACGCACTAAACGTTACACACCTAAATAATGTGGTGGAAGCAATGCATTTCAAAAGCCTGAATTTATCTAAGACTACACGATGTAAATGGATTAATAAAGAAATCAAAAAAATGCTAAGAAAAATTGGCATTCAGAAAAACGATAAGCTGAATTTTAATCGGCAACAGCTAGTAAACTGGCAAAGGATGATATGATGTTTCATCTTCCAGAAGCGGCTCTACAAAAAGTGGACGCGGGTCTTACCCGAACCATTTAAAATGAGACGATTTCGTCTGCTATTCAATTATACTGCTGTGATTACTATAGTGAAAACCGGCAATAATAACCCATTGCTAATGAGACACAGTGGAAGTGAAAAATAGCTTGGAGAGGCCTCTTTAGGTAAAGCATCTTATGCCCTATACCAAAACCCCAAAAAGCTTTGAGCTCGTATTGCAAAAATTTTTCAGTCCCTGAATGAGATTGCGTTACGCCTTGATAGGGTGTGTGCCTGGACGACACTAACAAGCTAGGAAACTGTTCAAGCTGTGTATGGTGGCTCAAATGTGTATAATAACCCTTCAGTATATTTGTAACTAAACAGACATATCTCCAAATATGTGCGGCGAGACCTATATTGAAGAAGCTGTACAACAGCGAAACCAAGGCTCCAGAACTTTCATCAAGTCGAAAAGACCCAACTTGGTCAGTTGGCTGCATAGTTGATAGAGCCATGCGTTACTTTCCGGGAATTTGTGACAGCTCGGTGTGGTGGTTGGTTGTAGTAGTAGTCTCGAGGAAAGTAGGGTGGTGCAATTTTTCTCTCTCAAGGTAATACAATAATACGTACCATTTTTGACATCATAAACATAACGGCGCGGCGGCAGGAAAATTATCAATTTTGTGTGAGCACGATCTCACGTTTATGGACATTTCTACACATCGTCGTTAAGGCCATACACTATAGTATTGTGGGGAAGAAAACTTATGGTGTCTTTTGTAAAATGCAATAACGCTTCTGAATATTGTATGTTATTGAAGAGTTATGGATAAATATCGCTACTATTCATCACGAATCGTCTTGCTAGTAGACTCAACGACTTCGTCTATCCCGAATTAGATGGTTTATATACTTTGTTGATGGCTGCTTATGACTGGACTTCGAACTCATGATCCATAACTTGGGGGGGCTAACTGCACAGTCGTAACCGTTAAAATAAGTTGAAATATAGTTTTTGCTGCTGAAATAATTATATATTTTTTTGAATCTTCTCTAATATTCGTGTAATGTTATATCGATATGTGGTGCTATACAGATAAACCATCGTCAAAAATGCCAGGTCTTATATGTTACATACAGACCGGTGACAGACTGAAATGTTGAATGCAGCAAATATAGCGTAGTGTAGTATATGGTAAACTTATTGCAAGTAATTAAACTCCGCATTAAATATTTCGTATAATGCGTGACCATACAAATGTTGACATTTCGAATGATAGCAAAATAAATGAAAGTTACCTGTGCATCCGTGAGGCATTTTGTAATCGTGCGTATACGGCCAATATGGCAGATCAGAGTATGGCGCTACTATCGTCGCGTCGTACACAAAACCAAACTCTTGCATCATGAGGAATTGACGGTTCCATCCTACAGATAAATAGGGCACCCGAAGACCTCTAAAATTATTATTATAGATTAATGGTAATGGACAAGTCAAAACGAAGTGGTGTTAATGAGCATGGGCATATCGAGCAAATGCACGATAGGTTGATGTCCATTAGTTAGTTCCGCCTGGATATCGTTATTATTGTCCATGCAAATGCTAAGTTAACTTCAGTCCGAGCCAGCTGCGTAATGTTAGTTAAACATGACACTTATTTAATATCCGTGCTTTCAAATTTAGTTACTTTTACAGCCAGTAGGGGCGCTGTTTATATTTCATACAAATTGTTACTAATACTTTTTCGCAATGGTCGTGCTCCCCGTACAGGTTAGCATTCTACTTGACGTAACTCGATAGTTTGCTATTTCTCAGACATGCAGGTTTGTATACGCCCACAGTCGAGCATGTGGTAAATCGCCAATTTGCAACCTTAGTGGCACCCCCTGGTGATGGAACCACAAAGGTGGCTCGAACTCTGCTTGCTTACATCCTATGAAAAGTAAGACTAACGCCCGTACTTAACTAATAAAGATAACAAAATATTTGATTACGTTAGTAGTAGTCGCGATTCGCGTTTGTCTGTTTTTTTTTTTAACTTATAACTCTAGAGTTAATTACACATCCAAGTTTAGTGTATGTATGAGACCTGACCTTGCAAAGCCGGCGCTGTTCGCTAGTAATGTACTCGTACAAAACAACATTTGTAATTAAATGAAATAAAAACATTAGGCTCGCACGGTCTTGTCTAAAGAAGTCGACGGCTCGTCAACTTCGTGCCTAAATACCGTTATCCAAAACTCCAAGAGATTTCATAATCGCTTTCAGGTCAAAGATGATTGCGTTACAGTGGACGAATAGCAGCCTATTGGAAAATGTCCTTGCAGGGTAGGAGCAAAGTTTTGCAGGACCCGTCGCACAAATAAGCCCCAAACGCTCTCAGACCACACTTCATAACTAATTGAAGCCAGTGTGAGATGAAGCTGCAGTCTTCAACCGATGCGTCAGCATATTGGCAACTGAATTAAGAGATCTCCAAATTCATATAACACGTATTAAAGAAGTGATAGAGCGGTACCAAAGTTCCTAAGTATTCGCCAGAGATTTTTCTAAAGGAAATAGTTAACTGACAAAGTTGAATGCCCAAAGTGGCACAGGTATTAACGCGGGAGCTGAGATTTTACAGACAACTGTACAACCGTCGTTGCAACCACACACTGGTTTGAGTAATGACCCAAGAACCAAGCTTATCCGACATTATTCCGATGTTATCTCGGACGTCAGTCTGAGCGAGAATCGCAAGGCGTGTCGGGTTAGGATAGAATTACAGCGGAGCTTCTGAAAGCGGGTGGAAAACCGGTAACGGTGGACTACCCTTACCGGTTTTCCACCACGGTCAGAAGTAGTTTAATTTCGTCACTCATAGCGGTGTTACGTCAGAAGCGTGGCCCGCTCGCTAGCTTAGTAGCCCTCATCTTTACAAAAGGCGATAACTGCCTACTAAATAACTATAGACCAATATTGCTACCAAGTCTCGTCTAATTGCTGTTTTCGAGAGTCATTACGAGTTGAGTAGCTGATAGCCTTGACAACTTTCAGCTTTCCTATCCTAATATAGCTATATTACCATATATACCACATGCATATATCATGTACATATTCTTCCTCAGATTGTACAACGGACTGGGGAGTATAATTTACCATTACGTCTGGCGTATGTAGACCACGAGAAAGACTTCAGTCGAAATTCTGGTATATCCGAATACAGAACCTAAGTACGAAATATCCGAAAAACGTAGTAAGACCCCTGTCTTTATCTCTCCTGTGGATATCGCATCTGCCTAGATGTGATATCCACGAAATTCTTTACCGCTGTATTGGAAGATTTTTTCAAGCTGCTGAACTGGAAAGGATATCAACATCAATGGCGAATACATCGTGTCACAACAATACCAGTTGTTGTTGGGAACACTACGCTCGAAGTTGTCGACGAGTAAGCACAACTTCGATCCAGAGGTCTATCTATGAATCCAACTTAGATCAGCAGATGTGCATATCTCCAGGCGGCGTTCGGGAAAGTACGTCATATCTTCTCGTCGAGTCATCGGGTGTACTTTCAAACGTTAAACCAAAGTATACATTCCGTGCGTGTAACAGGACTAGGATAACCGACATAGCCGAAAGAATCAGCAAGCTGAAGTGTAAATAGATCGACCACATAGCTAGCATAATTAACAACCATTGGAGAAGAAACCTCGTATAGGCAAGCGCAGTGCAGAACAACAAGATGAAGCGTCGACCTGCAGTGTTGCGGAACTCGATAGATGCAGGATGCTTAGGACCATGCTTTTTTACTAATTGGTAGCCTATGTTCAGCTGTGGACTTGTGACGGGCTGAAATGATCATGATGATGAAAATGTAAATAGAAAAAATACATTAGTTATTTCTTTCACTATTTTTAGATGTAAAATCAGTACAATACTTACAAATATTAATAGTACAAAGATTTTTTACCTAAAATCCTCCATCCAAACTTTGCCAAACCTATTGATAATATTCGCTTGACCGACCATTTCGTCAAACCAATCTTCCACGGTAGCGTTTTTGGACCACCATTCTTCCGGTCCGCGATGGCTAGTAATAATAATAAACATTAATAATTTAGAGTTTGTTTAAAGCAGTTATAAGAGTTTTGTTTCTACTCTACTCACTACTCACAGATTTTAGAAAGTATTTTGTATATGTTATAAGCAATAAGTATTCAACATTCACTATTCTGTTACTCTGATCTGTACATGAAAGTAAAACATCGGAAGTAAAATAAGCAAAATCAATAACATGTCATGTGACTTACGTTATTGAGTGCACTGCTATTTCATGTCCATCATTCCACAATTTCTGCACATGTCTGTAATTTGTATATGGATGTGACACGAAGAAGGTAGCCTTGACAGGACAACCGTTGGGATTTTTTCGGTCAGAGTTGAATAAATGTTTGCTGTAAATATCCCAGTTTTCATGGTTAACCGCGCCATCAAAAGTTAGTGTAATCATTTGAGGCGTCTGAAAAAAATATATTTATTAGTTATGTCATGTCAAGCGGTTATACGAGTATATTTAGCTATACTTTCTTTGCAATCGATTTACATAGAGGTATATTGTAAATGAGATTGATTTCTAATCCAGTACATACCTATGCATGGTCAATTAACCTATAGCTTGTAAGATTGTATAAGAATATAATACGTTAGTACTATTAAATTGTTTTTTATTCTTGGTCATATTTGCACCCATCGATTACAGTGACGAGAGGAAGACAGTATCAGGAAATGCTATTAAAAAATTGAAGTTTCCGATATTCCCAACTGCCAATGAATCTTAAAAATCTCCTTTGTAATGTACATGACTAGCTCCTGCCAATCGGTGACATATTGAGGCTTACAACACAGATTGGTCAGAATCTCGTAGCAGGCCAATGAAGTTGGACAATGTCATAATTGTGTTCTAGAATAATAAAGATGAAACCCTCTATGGTAAGACATGAGGAATAAAAAGTTATGTCCGTCGATCTAGAATCGTTAAATAACAAATCATACGTAATTAGGTAAGTAGTTTTCGATCGGCGTCCGACAATGCACCGCTTGAACGGAAGAGCGTATGGTCACGCGATGAATCGTTCAAGCATGTCACACATTACCTGATTTGGAATGAGATTTCCTGGTATTTCTTTGCCACTTTTTGTGCAGAAGCAATCCGGCAACAAGCACATGTTAGGATTGCATGGTTCCGCCGAATTAGGGTCGTAACTTAGGTCGCACCAACCCTAAAATAGAACATTTGTGTTTTAATTTTTTTAGTATTCATAAGGAAATAAAAGTGACAATTTATTACTTGTTTGTATTAACTTGTAATTGGAATTGATATTGTTAAATGAAAAACCTCAATGTGTCAGATAATTAATAAAATCAGGTGTTATACTTTGGGGAAATTCTAATGGATTGGTGATATGTAGTTATTTTCTATGATCTGTATGAAATACACAACATTTTTATTTTGCTTTCTGATCTTAGCTAATTAAGTTTACTCATGTGGCTATAATCAGAGATGGACAATGTATTATCCATCTTATTCTTGGGGCGTGACAATTAATGTATCTTCATCTTGGTTCTTCACTGAGGATATAGTTATCTGCGGATTACGGCGAGCAGTTATTGTCATTGAACTGTGTTTTCGTTTGCCATCGCACTTAGTACATAAAAAAATTGTGATATTTAGACTAGAAAAAAAGGTTACACCGTTAAATCCGGAAAAGAAAATATAATTACTTATGTGTTACTGTTAGTTTCATAGAGCGTGAGTTACCTGGGTTCGATCCCCAGTGCCGGCACCACTAAAATTGTTAATAGCAATTTTAAGTGCTGACTGAATGTACCACGTGCTCGGCGGTGAAGGAAAACATCGAGAGGAAACCTGCATGACCGAGAAATATTAAAAAATATAATTTCGAGGACATGTGAAGTTCGCCAACCCGCACTGGAGTTAAAAATTTCTCACATATTTGCTAAAGAAGAGCACCAGTCTTATTCTAATACGAGCGCATACTAAATTTAGCACAAAAACTGAGCATTAAGGATATTGATTTCCTTAAAGCTATAATGTATTATGTTTATTTCAGTCATAGTTCGGTATTGGCTACACACCTCTTCCGCTGCCATGAAAATCTTATGACCTCCGTCAGATGATAATCATTTCAAGTATGCCAAACTTAACTTATTTACAACCGGTTGACGGGTAAAGCGTTTAAGACGCACGCAAAGGTGTTGTAATGAGGTCGCCATTTTGTCATTGTCTCATAACGAAACCATCATTACTAGGAATTCTTTGCTTAGTAGTTACCGTACCTGACTGCGGAGTTAAGGATCCTGGATCATGCGTCCGATCTTATCACATTGCATATCGGAAGTTAAAGAATAGTGCTTGCGCGTACACTTAGGGCACTATACTATCTCCCGCGCAGTTGACTACTGCCTACAGTATTCGGAAGTTGTCGGATTTTAGAAACGCGTAATACGTATACGATCAGTATTGTCAAATGTAGGTAGGTATTTTGAATAATGTGAACTTCATGAAAGACACCGTTTTGTCAATGTGCCAATTTTAAATGTCATCCTTCCATAGGTCCATTGAACGGCGAAAGTGAATTTCTAAAAACGATGAAGGAAACGGTAATACCGAGTAAATACAATGGCGGACGGGACGGTGGCCGACTTAGTAAGGTTGTGGCGAAAGTAGTGTGGGGTCGGTGTACTCACGCAAACATTTCGCGGGAAATGTAATTTATCCTAGATCCTAGAGTCATAACAATGCAAGCGATGCGTATATCGCATGTCGGCTTAATATAGGAAGTCGAAGAGAATATTATAACCTCTACGTTTTAAAGGAAGTGTTCGTGTAAATTGTGTAATGCCTTCCTCGTGTATGAATATTATGATTTTATTAAGGCAGAAAATAAGATGGAGAAATGAAATAATCAATACTAACAAATAAGAAATGGCCGTATAGTGGCGGTTTAAGCGAATCTCATCCTTTTCGACTCGTCTCGTGGTTGAAGTTTTTTTGGTACTAGTTCCTTAGTAACAAAGAATATCAGAGGCTTTTTTCATCTTTTCTTTCATCATGACTTTTAATATTTTTCGCATTTCTTTTTCCGCTGTTGTTGTATTAGTACACGTAAGGCCAACGCGTCGCGGAATAACCCTTTGGTATCCAATCAGACGTAAATTATCCAGTCTGGTAACGGGCAGCGGAATCTAAGAGATATTTGGCACCGAGATCTTCAATCCGCCTGCCAAGCGTAGTGATTACGGCAAATCCTCCAAATAGGATTGGTCGCCTTTTTAATATTTTTCGCATTTCTTTTCCGCTGTTGTTGTATTAGTACACGTAAGGCCAACGCGTCGCGGAATAACCCTTTGGTATCCAATCAGACGTAAATTATCCAGTCTGGTAACGGGCAGCGGAATCTAAGAGATATTTGGCACCGAGATCTTCAATCCGCCTGCCAAGCGTAGTGATTACGGCAAATCCTCCAAATAGGATTGGTCGCCTTTTTAATATTTTTCGCATTTCTTTTCCGCTGTTGTTGTATTAGTACACGTAAGGCCAACGCGTCGCGGAATAACCCTTTGGTATCCAATCAGACGTAAATTATCCAGTCTGGTAACGGGCAGCGGAATCTAAGAGATATTTGGCACCGAGATCTTCAATCCGCCTGCCAAGCGTAGTGATTACGGCAAATCCTCCAAATAGGATTGGTCGCCTTTTTAATATTTTTCGCATTTCTTTTCCGCTGTTGTTGTATTAGTACACGTAAGGCCAACGCGTCGCGGAATAACCCTTTGGTATCCAATCAGACGTAAATTATCCAGTCTGGTAACGGGCAGCGGAATCTAAGAGATATTTGGCACCGAGATCTTCAATCCGCCTGCCAAGCGTAGTGATTACGGCAAATCCTCCAAATAGGATTGGTCGCCTTTTTAATATTTTTCGCATTTCTTTTCCGCTGTTGTTGTATTAGTACACGTAAGGCCAACGCGTCGCGGAATAACCCTTTGGTATCCAATCAGACGTAAATTATCCAGTCTGGTAACGGGCAGCGGAATCTAAGAGATATTTGGCACCGAGATCTTCAATCCGCCTGCCAAGCGGTTTCGGTATCAAAGTTTCTAAAAATAACATTAGTTTCATTATATTATAACTTGATTCAGATTTATCAATTTTATTTAGGAATTGCAATTAGATTAAAAAGTATATTTTTTATTATTAATTCCGTTACACAACGAAAAACACGATTTATCGGTTGCGAATCCCAATAAAAAATAAAACACCTGTAAATGAACTATAACGACATTAGGTTGTACTACTGTTCGGTTTAGAACGAACAAAAGTCCATTTCACGTTTTAGCTTACCATAATTATTATAATCGAATTGTTTTTGTAATGTCAGTTAAATTTATCTGTCGAATCCCGCGTAGTTTAGCGGTTAGCGAGTGTATCTTCGGCTGAGTTATTGGTCCTGGGTTTTATTTCCAGACGGAGAGAAGTCTAATCTTACACAAACTTTTAAATGGGGAGAATGATTGAAAGATCTTTGGTTTTTGCATTATTTCTGCACTATGATATCTTGCACAGAAGATAACTCCGTAAAGAAACCAGACTCGACTAAAATCATTCCAGATATCCTTTATTTGTAAATGTTTTACTATAATAATATAAATTAAATCTTTGGGGGAGCCCTATGTTCAGCAGTGGACTTGTGATAGGCTGAAATGATGAATATAAATTATAATATAACTATATAAATTATAATATCAAAAGGTAACCTGTTGTAACTTCGCAATTGTGCACGTTTTGGTACTCATCACACAATTGGCGATTAACATCGAAGAGTAACCCTTGCGAGCATTTAAACTCAAACACCTCTCCATCAACGCAAAGGTAATACTTTGCACATTCGTCTCTCGTCCACACACTCAGGTCTGGTCTATCTGGATTCCTTAAAGATATAATGTATTATGTTTATTTCAGTCATAGTTCGGTATTGGCTACACACCTCTTCCGCTGCCATGAAAATCTTATGACCTCCGTCAGATGATAATCATTTCAAGTATGCCAAACTTAACTTATTTACAACCGGTTGACGGGTAAAAGCGTTTAAGACGCACGCAAAAGGTGTTGTAATGAGGTCGCCATTTTGTCATTGTCTCATATAGAAACCATCATTACTAGGAATTCTTTGCTTAGTAGTTACCGTACCTGACTGCGGAGTTAAGGATCCTGGATCATGCGTCCGATCTTATCACATTGCATATCGGAAGTTAAAGAATAGTGCTTGCGCGTACACTTAGGGCACTATACTATCTCCCGCGCAGTTGACTACTGCCTACAGTATTCGGAAGTTGTCGGATTTTAGAAACGCGTAATACGTATACGATCAGTATTGTCAAATGTAGGTAGGTATTTTGAATAATGTGAACTTCATGAAAGACACCGTTTTGTCAATGTGCCAATTTTAAATGTCATCCTTCCATAGGTCCATTGAACGGCGAAAGTGAATTTCTAAAAACGATGAAGGAAACGGTAATACCGAGTAAATACAATGGCGGACGGGACGGTGGCCGACTTAGTAAGGTTGTGGCGAAAGTAGTGTGGGGTCGGTGTACTCACGCAAACATTTCGCGGGAAATGTAATTTATCCTAGATCCTAGAGTCATAACAATGCAAGCGATGCGTATATCGCATGTCGGCTTAATATAGGAAGTCGAAGAGAATATTATAACCTCTACGTTTTAAAGGAAGTGTTCGTGTAAATTGTGTAATGCCTTCCTCGTGTATGAATATTATGATTTTATTAAGGCAGAAAATAAGATGGAGAAATGAAATAATCAATACAAACAAATAAGAAATAGCCGTATAGTGGCGGTTTAAGCGAATCTCATCCTTTTCGACTCGTCTCGTGGTTGAAGTTTTTTTGGTACTAGTTCCTTAGTAACAAAGAATATCAGAGGCTTTTTTCATCTTTTCTTTCATCATGACTTTTAATATTTTTCGCATTTCTTTTTCCGCTGTTGTTGTATTAGTACACGTAAGGCCAACGCGTCGCGGAATAACCCTTTGGTATCCAATCAGACGTAAATTATCCAGTCTGGTAACGGGCAGCGGAATCTAAGAGATATTTGGCACCGATATCTTCAATCCGCCTGCCAAGCGTAGTGATTACGGCAAATCCTCCAAATAGGATTGGTCGCCTTTTTTAATATTTAGTAAAATAAACATAAAGGCTAGCGTAACACCTGCTTCTTGTTACGGTTACGCTAGCTTGTAGAAACTTTCTTCGCGTTCAATAAAAAGTTGTTCTTTAAATTTTCAAATAACTGGTCAAGTGCAAGTGAAACTCGCGCATCGAGGAACCCGCATTTGAATTTTACCTATTATGTAATAACAATAATAGTGTCACAAATAATACATTACAAAACGCCCTAATCATATATTTTTTAAATAAATATGTAAAAAAAATAGCGTTTTTAGAGTTTCCGACCAATAAGGTTGAGATAACCGTTATGATGTAGATACTTCGGTGTCTGCCTGACACTCGGACTAAGGACAATTATCTATAAGCCATATTAATATTTGTTGTGGATGGGATTCGATCAGCGTTAACGCCAGTCGCTTAGCAACCGAGTCGACAATATTGTTATCGATTTCAAATTTAGCACGCATAAGTTATTTGGTCGCATCTATTTACTAATAGACAAATCCCTACTAATAGACCTACATTCTTCATCAGCCTACTTTAGTCCTCTGCTGAACATAGGCCACTTCAAGAAAGCGCCATCAAATACTGGCATGTATTTTTGGGATTACTCATATTCACTAAGCGAGCATCGCTAGGCAAGCGGGTTGGAGAGCGCAGTGCCGTTACCCTCGCTGTACTGATGCTGCGTATTATTACTAGTTTGTGGGATTTGGGTTCAGCAAATTTGAGCGGATATTCTGCCACCATCCGTCATCATCATCATCGTCAGAGGCTCGTTTGTTTGTTTGCAGGGTTCACCACGTGCAGGTGAGGTTGGCAATTGGAGAAAGTGATGGTATACCTTAGTAATAAAAAATATTCGGCTCTGGTTTCTAACTTTTAAGTTCTGTTGATCTTATTTATCGGTTACCATTTTCGCTTACTAAAATAAATTAATATATTCTATTTTCTGTCTGTAGTAGTTGTCTGAATAAATATAGATCTAAGAAATTGATATAGCAAAGATTTGGGTAGGAAGTGATTAGTAACCCCAAAACAAACTTAGTTTTTGTTTCATCGTTAAATTTAAGTTTAAATTATCTGACTTTATTTATTCTACGCAGTTTTTTTATGTTAATGTTTTCAAATTATTAAAATATGAAAGTGTATGTATCTTGAAAAAAAAAATTTAGGTGTTTAGCTATCTTACTCCAAGAATGTACAAATATTTTTAATTGTTTTGTACTAACCTGTAAAATCGTCCATTTTCGAAACATTTTATGTCATTCAAGCTTCTCTTCTGTACTTGCTTTCCACGCACTCCTGTAATATAAGTAAGTATAATCTTTGTATCATTTTATTTATCACCAAAAAGGGAATGCACATTTCACACTGTTACACATTTCGTTACTGTGTTTTAAAAAGCAAAGAATCAACATAGGTTGCACTTTAACCGACTTCCAAAAAGAGAGGTTCTCAATTTGACTCATGTTGCCTCATATCAGATTCAAGTAGATAATTTTACATGGAATTATATTTATACTGTCGCCATCATATGATAAAGATCTGATACAGCACTTTGGAGTTATAACGCGGAATATATTGACTATGTAATTATTAATAGATATGAAACGCATCTAAAAAGTAACACCTTCATCCTACTTTTGAAAAGGTTTCGCTATTTACCTAAAAAGTACGTGATAGTAAGACTAGTGAGAGCTAGCGTAAACAGCTTAGCCATGTTGAGAGCTCGATTTCCGCCAAAGCACTGACTGAATACTTGTAGCAGCAAACCGTTCATTCATCGCCGGACACTTGTTACTTTCTTTTGCTCTCGGAAGTGATATAATTAATACCTCTAAGTTTCATAGTTGTTAATACCTTGACAACTCACTGAGTGTCATTACCTACCTATTTATTATATATGAACCTATATAGTATTGGTACTTAATTCATCAGGGCATGAAATAATAAATCTGTAATTTAGTTTTATTCAGCCACAAGTCTGAAAGTGTAACTGTAAAGCAAATTTAATATCATATGATCGTCTATTTACCGGGTACAAGGTTCACCTCATTGCTGAAAGGGTTTTGCCAGTTCCTGTGGAAGTCCTGCGGTCATGTCTATTTACATTTATTTCTAAGACAATTGACGAATGCAGTTCTTTTAAACATATCGCTGCGCCTGCCACTTATTATCACGGATCCGTTTAGCATGTTCCATACGCGCTGCCGAAACCGGAGCCCCATCGCCGGGTTTGCTCAACGGCGATTCCCATGAGAGATACAAGGCTTGTCCTTCATCGTTTTTTATTAAACACACGGGAGGATTGGGACTGGCAAGTGCTTACATCGTTACCACACGCATCTATCTGGTATTGCGATCGGCAATCCACAAGGCAAGTGTGGCAATTATGGTTTTTTTGTACTACTTTACAGGCTGGTAAGGATAAGGACTTATACCTCTGTTAATTAGAAATAAATCTTAACTTAACTTTGCGTTTACACGCAATATGCGATCTCGGTGGATTAGATGATGTGTTATTGACATTTGAAAATTGTCACGCAGATATTATAAATTAGGAAGATTTAATATTTAATTTTTGACGATTATGTACTTAAAAAGTACTCGTTTTAGTAGTAAAAAAACTACTTAATCGAGACTAAATAAAGCCAAAAAAACTACTATTATAATAATACGAGGCTACATACTCGGCGTAAGAAATCTTTCGCCTTCCGGCTCTTTAATGGTGTGCTGACCGTACACCATAAGAGCCGGAAATATTGATCGTCGTTGGTGGCCAGCACTACAGAGTCGTAATGAGGGACGTTCTGTGACCCTAGCTGTTTATGATTTGGTTTTTAGTAATAGTGTGGTGTAGCTGCACTATGGCATGCCTTACTGGGTTTTAAACGAAAGGACTCTAGTTGATGTTAAGCGCGAGATCCAGTTTTGAGAGACATGGGCCCATTCGCGAATCAGCTACGTTTGGTAGAAATCAATAAAGTATTACAAACAAAACCTTTATTTAGTTAAGCTATTGGTTACGACATATATTTGATGCTAGTTTAAAGTAAAGTAGCCTGTTAATGTCCCACTGGTGGTCATGTCAATGGATCCTAGTGAAATCGTGGTTCTGTCCCAAAAGAAAATGCGCTAGAGAAAACAGTGTTCGTTTGGGCATTAAAACTTAAATAATAATGGGCCATTTTCATATAAAAAATTTACCATATATTTTGTTTTTGTATAGGTTATTTTCTTTTGTCACACATGACTGTATTATAATTTCAATCGTCGCTTGGTATTTTTTCTGCAGGCAATTATTTCAGAATTAATTATTAGTTTTGATTTTGAGATTACTTTCATTTAGATTATCTGCCAGCCATTTTGGTCAGTACTGTACATTTAGCTTTATTGGTGTTTACGGCTTTATTTTTTAAGTTTAAGTAAGCTTTCATACAGTCGTACATTATGATTTCTTTGACAAACAACAATACGATTGGAACACATATCCGAACTCGGAACACCGCTTAGTAGTAGGATGCCTAATAATTGTTTTAAACGTCTAACACTTAGTAATGAAAGCAGCGCTCTTTCTTGTTTTTTACGCGTTTCTAACTATGTAATTATTAAAATATTAGTTATTAAGTTAAGAATAGCCGTTTTATATGCCACTGCCTGAGTACAATTTTTTTCCTTGCAAGCGAAAAAAGTGCTAAATAATATGCCCTCGTAGTTGATTGCAGCAGTGACACAAGCAGAAAACCAAAGTAAACACTGCCGAGATATATGCAGTTTCTCATTCTAGAAGCATATAATTAGTTGGTACATGTAGCAAAAAGATGTACAGAAAACAACGCTTATATAAGGTAATGAACGATGATCCTGTAATATTTGTTGGTTGTCAATCGAACTGGCAGTAATGAAAATTTTTCAGCCATGGTTTGCAATAGTATGGATAGTTATTAGGCGAACCGTTAACACTTTTAATTTTTAAGAAGTATATTGTGTTATTGTATTGCAATATATGGATAGCAGTCAAAAGCTTCGCAAGTGAAAACATTAACCTTCGGCTTGAACACAATTGATTTCAATTTGTAATAGAATATTAGCCGCAACTAGAGACTTAGATTTTTTTACCATTAACATTGTCTCTTATTTAAGCACTGTTCCATATTTTGGCTATGTCTTTGAATCAGATATTAAACAAACGTCGCTATCTCTTGATGTTGTCTCTGCTATAAAACAACGTTGTATAGAATTAAATGTAAAACTGGCTATAGAAATTCAGCAAAGATTTTGAGCCTGTCATTTTACCGTATTTAAGTTGATATCACAATTGAGCCCACAAAATACTTCGGATTAATGTCAATAGTGTGTTGCCGATCTCACTGGTGTTACTGGTAGTGAAGTTTTGTAGTAATGCGAATCAAATTCACAATATATTACAGCAATGGTATAACATCAGCTTTATCAAGTGGCAAAATAAAGACGATGTCTTAAAACTTTGGGCTGAAGTCATGACAATAATATAATAATGCTGTAGTAAATACCGTATTTTAGGAATTTAGCAGATTCTACTGTATAGGTTTTTGCCACATACAATCAAAATATATATTAAATCTAATTAAAAATAATCATAGAAATAAAATGGATCCACCGCTATTCAACGCAATTATTTTATTACTAATTAATTATTTTAATTGATTACTAAAATTAATTGAAGGTTTTGTGAATAATTCGCTTACTATATAAGTTAGCTGGCGAAGGCGTGGCTGCTATCGGCTACAATTACAAATATTCATATAAAACATGGGCATTCAAGAGTCTTCTATAGTAAATAAATAATTTAATAATTAAATACCTTTAAAACAGCCACAGTATCAAGACAGTGTCAACACTGGTAGATAGTTAAACACTGATGCACATAGGCTCCGAGCCTGAGGAAGGAAAGACAATCCATTGTTGTTGGTGTCAACTGTCAAGTATTACCAACAGACAGTAAAGTTGTTTACTTTTTATTACTGTTAATTTTGAAGTCATTAGTTGTCATTAACTATACCATGTTTTATTCTATTTTGCATAGGTAATTACAGAATTAGTAAAAGCTCATACATTTCTATATTTTACATGACCTTTTGAAATGAAGGGTTTTATTACGGTTATACAAGTGGCATTAGTATTCAATGTATGTCTGGCTACTTTATCTCCACCCTCTGATAAAAAGACCCAAAAAGGTATTAAACCACAAGAAGGTGCAAGGAAAAATAATGTTTTAGATCGTAAATTAGTCGTTGAAACGGCTTTTGTAAAAGATATCATCAAATATCACGCCACATACCACCAGGATGTTTCTTTGCGAAACTTTAAAAATCCAGTTTTGGGTTATGTGACTCCAGTAAGTTAACATCTTTAAAATTTATGTGTCCTAATTTTTTTATACTACTTAATTAAAGAGAGATGACTAAGACTTATTAGTGTATGGTAGGAAAAGCTTGTTACGATAAATTCACTGATTCACCTTCTGTTTAGTCTTTGCTGGTAATGCTTTAATTTTGCTATAATTATATATTCTTATCTCCTGCCTTATTACCTTTATACATTTCGCTTTTTTAACAGAAGTGTGGTGTTTTAGTGGAACAGCAAAGGCTATGATGTTGCAAAGATCTGGGGCCCTAAGTTTAACTACATCTCCCCTGTCTGGCTGCAAATTAAAAGGCAATCTCCAAATATTTACATTATATCAGGTTTGCATGATGTGGATCATGCTTGGATGAAATCAGTTAAACAAAAGGCTCTCAGAGCCACTTGAAAAGTATGTATATATTAAAATTATGAGAGTTTTTCTAAAGTGAAGCAGTAATTATCATAAAATTTAATAAGAAGATAGTAAGCCATATTTCTTCTTTAATGAAAATTACAGTACTGCCGAGACTACTATTTGAAAACTGGCAACCATCAGACCTCAAAGCTTTCTTTTTGGAGCCTACAGCACACACAGAGCAAAAGGCACTTATTAATGAAGTGAAGAAAGCTTGTCAACAATGGAAGTTTGATGGAATAGTCCTTGAGCTCTTCTCTCAGGTTGGGAAGTATATTGACAAAACTGTGAAATTTGTTCAAAACTTTGGTGAGTCTTATTTAACAATTGTTATTTTTTTAATTGTACCTAACAATTACTTATTTGGTAATTGCATCCTCTTCAATAAATTCTACCTAAATTATATCATTTGACTTTAACCTTTTTTAACTTGAGTAATACATGAGAGGGGTAATTCATTTAGGTTTTTGAACCATGTCATTCAATCAGTTTAAAATATTTGTAATAAATATTAATCTTCTGCAGGCTTGGAAATGAATGAAGATGATTTAAAGCTGATTTTAGTTTATCCACCATTTCGTGGGTATCCTAGTGATGAATTTTTCGTCCAAGCTTTCAATGAAATCTATCCTTATGTGGAAGCTGTTTCAGTTATGACTTATGACTTTTCTAATCCACAAAAACCAGGTAAGGTTCTATATTATAGAGTTTGTTTAATTACTTAAATCAGCTTATTGTGGGTAGCATCAAATAAAAATATTTAGAATTTGTTATAAATAATCACTAGTATTAATTTTGCTACTACACTAGATCTACCTATTTTAGTATACTGCTGAATGTAGGCTTCTCAAAGAAATCACCACTTATTGTTCGGGGCAAGCAGGTTGGTGTGTGCAGCATCACTGGTGGTGCTGCTCAGCATAACTAGTCTGTGGTATTTGGGTTCCACACAAATATGATGATATTCTGCCATTTGGAGAAAGAGGTGTTATATTCCCCTTACAACCCAATCACAGTTTTTACTGCTTCAAGTTTTTTAAGTTGTACAATTTACATGATATTTACTCTATTATCTCTTTCAGACCTGATAATGTAAAATTAAACCTTTAAGTCTGTAAATAAAATGATATTATATAAGTACCACTTTATATTCATTGAAATTTTGTAACTACTTTTTATGTTTACTTTAGATTTTCTTTATACATTTGCTTTATCACCTATGTTATCTCTCATTATGTTAAATCGAAAGATCTTTTCAAAAATAAAACTTAGGTTAGGTTTGTCAATTAAATTGTGGTAATAACTACCATCTCTTATTAAGTTTAGGTAAGATTACCTGGTGTAAATATTGCAAGAAGTTTGAATGCAACCCACTGTAATTTGAATCTAATTTGAATACAATGTTTAAAAACTAATTTATTATTCTGAATTTTACATTCATGTAATTTCATACTAATTTATTATTACATTTCAGGTCCTAATGCACCTCTCTATTGGATGCAATTATGTATTGAAAAATTATTAGATAATGATGAGAATCATGAAAAAAGATCTAAAATTCTGTTAGGTTTAAACTTCTATGGAAATTCTTATACAGCTAATGGTGGTGGGCCAATAGTTGGGACTGAATATATAGAACTCTTAAAAAATGCTAAAACTAATCAGGCTCTTACATATAATAACAACACAGCAGAAAATTACATTGAAGTTAGGTAAGTAACATTCTGAAGGACTCCTCATAGAGAAATTTACACTATTCAGATCTGGCTTCTACTAACCTCATAGATGTAAATGTTGACCAGAGTTAATTTCTCAACAAGTTTCTTCTTTCTCTCAATGATATTGCATGAGAGTGGGTTCAGAAAAGGCGAAAAATGGGTAAAAGCTTCTTTTGCTGTAGTCAATTGAGTCTTGTCAATTGGAAATATGTATTCTGCATACCCCTATAGGTGATAGGTGTGAGTACTTGTATATATTTTTCATACAATTTGGTGACAACATTGAGAAGACTAATGCATCAGTAGTTTTTGTCCTAGCTACCATCCCAGGTCTAGTACATACCCAGGAAATATACCAGTGATATACCCAGGAGTTTTTAACACTTTCATGCTTTTATAATTTTATCCATACCTATTTCATCCACACTAACTGCCATTCTCTTGTTATGTGCTCCCTCTTTTTTTAAACAATCCTTTAAAATATTCTTATCATCTCTACTTTCCACACACATACTTTCATATATATAATTGCTTTGAAGCAAATTGTATTAAAATAACTTTTTACAGGACATCACAAGGCGCAAAAAAGATTTTCTTCCCCACTCTATACTCAATACAGAAGAGATTAGATCTTGCTCGAGAGTACAGCACGGGTGTGGCAATATGGGAATTAGGGCAAGGTCTTGATTATTTCTATGACTTATTTTGATTTTTTTGTGATATTACTTTTAATATTAATAAATTGTTAGCTGAATAAATTAAGGTAGATTTTTGGAACATTTCAAATTAAAAGACATCAATGAATAGTTATTATTTAATCCGGAATATTAGATGCATTTTAAAAACATTGATTCAGTCTTCTTTATAATTTCAGCATATCATAGTACTTAGGTCTAAAACTACGTAAATAAATATGATATTAGATAAAACATTTCAAGCAATTTTAGGTTTCTTTTTTAGATCCATCATAGATTGGGGCCCTTTCATGACGCGATGCATTAAATCCCAACACATTTTGGCAGGAAGCAAGCTGAAACAATTAAATTAGTTAAAAATTACACAGTAATTACCAAATATATTATTATCCTTACGCAATATAATATACAAAACCATTGTGGTTCATAAGTTATCGGGCATGCCTATAGAGTTTATGGGATGAGGGTCCTGTAATAAATTTTTCGCTAAAGTCAATATTTGTCTTTGTTTACACTTACGCGTTATATAGTATAAGCGTTAAATTGGCTTTCGAAAGGTGACTGCTTATGTATTTTGACAACACTTGTCTTTGATTCAATGGTAGAAGCTGGAAAACCAAACAGGTTGATGAAGGAAAAAAGGAATCCTTCCTTCCTGTAGCGGAAGCTTTCTTTTATGTAGGTTTAGGACAGGTATTAGAATTTGTCAACAGTATTTTTTAATTCTTACCACTTAAGCGGCAGCAGATATCGCACGGAGCCAGGCATGACGCAGTTGACTTCATTCTTCCGGATGGAGTCGATCATGGTCTCGGCCACGTAGTCGGGCTCCAGCATGGGCATGAGGCGCGGCGTGACGCCGTCAAACATGCCCGTGTTGATGTAGTACGGACAGACCAGCGTCGCGTGAACGCCGTTGTGGCCGTGTGCCTGATGACAATTGTTTTATTATTATTCACGCAATGCTATTACTGTGCTATTAAGTATGCTGAATATGGTTATTATTACTGTTGGCTTTTCGTTATTGGTCGATTCTAATGGGCATACCGCTTGGGCAGCAAGCAGGGGACATATATTTTTTTTTATGAAAAATAGGCTTACGTTTGACCTCAACCTTGCCCGACAAAAATATCCTCCTCAATGGCAAGCCCCGTCGTGGGGCTTGTTTGTTGACGTTGCAAGGAGGTTTCCGAGCCTTTTTGCTTGTGGTCTTTTACGAAAACCATGGGCGGCAATTTCTATTGCCGCTACCATACCGTCGTCATGCTATGGTATTGCCACTTAACTCACCCTGAGCTCTGTGAATAAACTCTCGTGAAATCCTACGGTGGCAAATTTGGTGGCACTGTAGTCTGTGCAGCGGTAGGTGCCAAGCAGCCCGGCCACGGAACCCACTGTCACTATATGCCCTTTTCCTGACTTGATCATTTCGGGCAAAAAGGCTTTGACGGTCTGAAAAAAGGGATATTTATGAATAAAGAGTCGGTATGTATTTTGACAACACTTGTCTTTGATTCAATGGTAGAAGCTGGAAAACCAAACAGGTTGATGAAGGAAAAAAGGAATCCTTCCTTCCTGTAGCGGAAGCTTTCTTTTATGTAGGTTTAGGACAGGTATTAGAATTTGTCAACAGTATTTTTTAATTCTTACCACTTAAGCGGCAGCAGATATCGCACGGAGCCAGGCATGACGCAGTTGACTTCATTCTTCCGGATGGAGTCGATCATGGTCTCGGCCACGTAGTCGGGCTCCAGCATGGGCATGAGGCGCGGCGTGACGCCGTCAAACATGCCCGTGTTGATGTAGTACGGACAGACCAGCGTCGCGTGAACGCCGTTGTGGCCGTGTGCCTGATGACAATTGTTTTTATTATTATTCACGCAATGCTATTACTGTGCTATTAAGTATGCTGAATATGGTTATTATTACTGTTGGCTTTTCGTTATTGGTCGATTCTAATGGGCATACCGCTTGGGCAGCAAGCAGGGGACATATATTTTTTTTTTATGAAAAATAGGCTTACGTTTGACCTCAACCTTGCCCGACAAAAATATCCTCCTCAATGGCAAGCCCCGTCGTGGGCTTGCCATTGCGTTGTTTGTTGACGTTGCAAGGAGGTTTCCGAGCCTTTTTGCTTGTGGTCTTTTACGAAAACCATGGGCGGCAATTTCTATTGCCGCTACCATACCGTCGTCATGCTATGGTATTACCACTTAACTCACCCTGAGCTCTGTGAATAAACTCTCGTGAAATCCTACGGTGGCAAATTTGGTGGCACTGTAGTCTGTGCAGCGGTAGGTGCCAAGCAGCCCGGCCACGGAACCTACTGTCACTATATGCCCTTTTCCTGACTTGATCATTTCGGGCAAAAAGGCTTTGACGGTCTGAAAAAAAGGGATATTTATGAATAAAGAGTCGGTATGTATTTTGTTAGCAATACAAAATACAATAAGGATTATAAGATAGTCGACCTGTTAAATAGTTACCTCGGACTTTATAGATATCCCATTGGATAAGTTGAAGGTGCGTTGTGATCTCTGAGTACTAAGATGGAATGCGAAGTTGTTGATTAGATTTTCGGTACTTGTCACTCACCATAGGAAACGTAGCCAAGTAACACTGCTAATCCGTAAGAGCGTGCTCATACTCCGGTTAATTATGTGCTGCGTTAACTCACATATCGTCGCTCTAATCGTACTTATGTATATTATGTTAAATCAGATGATAGTGTCTTTCTGACCGGCTGTAAGGAGAATATACCATCTCTCTCTCCAAATGTCAACCTCTCCTGCACGTGGTGCACCGTGCTAGCAACCGAGGCTTTGGTGACCGAATGATAGCAGATTATTCATTGTTGCCGAAACCAAATCCTACAGACTAGTGATAGGGAGCAGCTTTACTAGCTTCGCTAGAGTACTGGAACTGCACTCACCAACCCGCTGGCTCAGCGTGGTGAGGATGGGCAAGCCATCCAAGAAATATATTCCGGCTTTTGCTGGCGATTTTATAGAGGCCTATGTTCAACAGTGGACAAAACCTGGCTGATGTAGTAATCTTTCTGACCGATTCCGCGACCACTGCAATCTTTTGCTGGTATTACCAGTTGTTCTCAACTGCGTATATATACGGGGGTTATATAAATATAACGCCACGCTTTAGGACCTGACCTAGGCTTCTTTCATAAAGAGACGGCAGATTGGCGACCGCAGTACTAGAGACGTAGCTAAAACGCTGCTGTAGGTCTGCTTATTTTTGGTTTGGTATTTTTCTAGATGTTTATTCCGCGACCTGTCGGTGACCGTTGTGATCTTGACGAAGCTTGCCACATCGTCACTATCCACACTATATGTATATGATTAATTATAATTATTTATTGATTGGCTATATAGACAATAAAGATTAACGATTTACCCAGTAGTGAGAGAGTATGTTGACTTTGTACGTAGTCTCTATGGCGTTGTCACTCAGTTCCAGTAAGGTTTCGCCGAAAACAGTCCCGGCGTTGTTGATAAGCACATCCACCTTCCCTACCTTTGTACAAAACAATTTTTTTTTTAAATATATTTTTTTTTTATATAATTTCATAATAAGCTAGTTTGATACCGACGATGGCCCCAGTAAAACTGTTGTATTCAAATTTTAAATTGCCACGTGCTCAGCGGTGAAGGAAAATATCGTGAGAAATATCGACATGCATATTTTTCATTATGTTTTCGACAATCAGTATTCATCAAAAATTATACAAATATATTTCGACTGGAGCATCGCGGCGAATCCTTCCTGGCTCCAAAACCCTCTAAAATATTATGACATTATGACAACAGCTGTGACTAGCAGAATTTTTTTTTTCAATAATTATACTGACGGTATCACGCCTAGTAGTTTTCCTTCGATAATAGATAGGTAAATATTACTTATGCGGTGCACGCGTTAACGCCCAAATATTTTACATAATTTGCAGTTTAGGAAATCACAAATTACGTTTCCGACGATTAGAACGTCCTTACACAGTACTCATTAGGTGTCGGCATGCTTCTAACGCAACCTATATGGGTTAGACAACCTTTGTAATTTAAAGTTTATAATAAAATATACTGTAATATATTAATCCAATATTGATTTGTTAGATGAAGGTTCTGGTCCCACTAAAACAAACTACAGATAAAAACATTTTACAAACAGAAAAAAATATTACAGAAATTGAAGAATTATGTGAAATGCTTCACTTTTTAAATTACACTAATATTATTTATATATTGTTGATACCGTTTTATTAACCACAGAAAAGAAAAGTGTTATGTAATTGTTAAATTTACAAAGAAAATATTGCTTATCTCTTATCGAAGACTTACCAAGCTTACATGAAATATAGCTAGCGTTCTTAGTAAGACTACTACGAATACTATGATATACTTTGATAATTTTAAACAGATTGCATTAATTATAAACATTAAATGATTAATCTTCTTTAAAAATTCAGTCTTAACTAGGCTCGGAATCACTATCGAAACCTCGGAGATCGAGGACTCGAAATAGTACTCGTATATGTGAAAATATTACTTTGTAAATAAAACTTGGTCTGACGCCCTCTGCGCGCTTAAGTTAGATATGTAGCCAAATTAAAAGTTGAGCTTCGATGAATTACAAAAATGTTCCCAACTAGAATATAAAAAAATGGGTATATTGTAATTACCTTTTACTTATTTGACCTGTATTAGATTATGGCAGATCTTAAAAATTGGAAAAAAAACTGTTTATACATTACGGAAATACTGCGCATATATAGAGTTATTGAATCAATAATTATTAAAAACAATATGCACGTAAAAAGAAAAGGTATATATTACTTCATCATACATAAAAAAATATTGATCAAAATTTATTTCATTACCAAGCACTTACTTCTTTTTTTACTTTCTCAGCCGTAGCGTAGACTGACGCGCGATCAGCAAGATCCACGATGTAACTTGCTACTTCATATCCCTCGTCTATAAGGGCAGTGCAGGTTTTCTGTAACGCTGAAACAGGCAAAAGTTTAGATTTATGACGAATTTCAAACGTATCTATACGGATTTTTAAAAAGGGTCTTTTGCACGTACCTTCTTTGTTTATATCCCATACAACTACTTTGGCTCCAAGTCGCGCCAATTTAATTGATAGATGGCGGCCAACCCCTCCTCCACCGCCTGTCACCAATACTACATCTCCCTTGAGACTCTTCATAGGCCTGATAGCATTTGGCACTAAGGTCCAGAAAAGCGACTCGAGGATGTAATAACAAGATAACACAAGGAAGAGTACTGTGTCCTTTGCTATATCAAATATGCTCGCCATTTGTGATGGGTTGTTGATTTTTGTTCCTTCCAGCATGATGAACACCTGGAATAAAGTAATCGGCCTTTAATTAAAATTTGCCTGGAATTTAATAATTTGATTTGTTACGAACTTGTGCTTATGGCCATACACTTTTTTAGTTCTTAAGCTCCTCCTCCTCCCCCGCGCGGAAATGTATAATATCAAAGTTATGTTTTTTCTGTAAAATCTTAACCTCACTTTTTTTTAAATTACATTACACAGTTATCTGTATGACACTGGGAGATAGGCGCTTTCTCCGCCTAGGAGTCGTGTGGGTTAATTAACCATTTTTGCCGCCAAACAGCAGGGCTGTGAGTATATATATAGTTAATTAAAATCCCGTATCCAGAAATAAAATATATACTGGAAAGTTCAAGCTCGAACCCCAACTAGCCTTATACTTAGAGCGTTATGAAATTTAGGTGTCCGACACTGGTCTGGTATTTTTTGGTAACGATCTTGAAATTTGTTTAATTGAAAATACACGGACCGGTAAGAGAATCTATATATTATGGTGCGTGGCAGTTTGTATTGTTATTGTTCAGTATGGTTTTTACTGCAACTCATCTGTTCATTGGAGAGGCCACTGACCTCTAGTAATACACTAAATATTGTGTATTTGTGTGCGTCTGTCTGTTGGGAAGTTTATTATAGCTATAATATATTTTATACAGTTATGATATATAATAGTAAATATATAATTAATGAGGTACATATATATTTTTCCGAAAAAAGAATAATCGCGAGATACGTAATACGTGTTTTAATACTTACTGGTGGTTAATGGTCATGTAATAAATTAGCTATCTATCAAATGCGAATTACCGGTGCCTGCAGTAACACTTCCAGTAAGCCTTCTTATAGAGTTAAGGACAACCAGTTCTCTAAAGCAAATTAGAAAACAAATTGTAAGGAATCATATCATTGTTTTAGGTAAAAAATATTATAAGTGTAAAGAATTATTATCTTTCGTACTATATACATTTGATTTTTTAAAAAGGAGATCGTTATATTTGACTTTGTATTTTAAAGAAATGTTACTTCCGTGTGTCTGTCGAAATGGTAGAATAGCGTCAACCCTACCTTCTACCGTGTGGTAGAGGTACAAGATAATATACCATCCCGTGTCTTGTGACAATAGCTAACAATTTTAATGGTGTCGGTACAATGAAACTAAAGCGAGCTCCTTGACCATTAAGCTACCATTGCTACAATTACGGCAAGTATATATCTATGTAATAATAACTTTAATCTTTAAAGGAAGTTGTAAGAATAAAAGAGAAGTCACGAGAGGCCTCTCTACTATACGTAAATTAACTCTTAAAAAGTGCACAACTTGCTTAAAGTGGTGTAGATAATCTATGACATAGGAATTTTTTTAGATAATCTTTGTATTTTCTTTAACATGCTGTTAATCTGTTAATAATCCACTGCTTTCCCAATGAAAGAATTTGTTAGAATCGCCACGCATCGGATGCTGATTGACAAACGAGACTCTTCGCACATAAGACACTGCTGCTTGTCATCGGCCTTTCTAATTTTTAATAATAAGACGTAGATGAAAAAAAATTATTACACTTATTAAATGAGCAATGTGATTTTATTAGTCGTTAAAAACAAAATGGAGTTTGTTTAAGAACATGTTTTGTTTATAATAATTTAATAATTAAAAGACAGAAAGATATAGGCTTTTCCCAATGAAAGGATGTGCCATAATCGCCACGGTGGACTATAGCTCGCAGTACATTTTTGAGATGAGACGCCACCTATCGGTTGCCATAAGATTTTTACAGCTTTTCCTTTAGTCGTCTCTTACGTCAGCCACGGGAAAAAAGTGTGGCAGTTTTGTTGTTAAATGCATAACACAGATATAATGTTTGGTCGCGAGTCGGACACGAGTCAGAACGAACTATGACTTCGGTTTGATTGTTTATTAAAAAATAGAAAGTATTTGAAAAGAAAGTAGGCTTTAAATCTACGATAGTTCGAACATCGCCTCTTGAAGTTAGTATCCGTTTTACAATTTTTTACCGTAATAAACTGTTAATAATAGATACCTTATTACCTGTAAATAACTTCACCGATTAAATCTTAATTAAGCCAATCAATTACTAACGGAGAGTAATGTTCCTCCACCTCATATTGATTTGCCTTACAATGGTTTTTGGGCAACTAAAATTCGTAGTTCATTGTGGCCTATTTCATAGATCCGTTTGACTTAAACTGTACTGCTTGTGGAGCACATATAATATTAAGTAAGTACAACATTATATTTAATATGTCACTTAAAGTTATAGAAATATGCAGTAATCTTTGAAAATGCATAAACAGCATGTGAACAACGAATTTAATTGATTGTCCTAAATACTGGTTCTCGAAATGCGTATGATGTGTGTCAGGATCGGCCAATTCTATCATGTTTGCGTCAGTAGATCTAGCTAGGTATTGAGTGTTTTCAAACGATTAACAGTTTTTTAAACATTTGCCATCCATGTTCGTGTTATAAGAAATGTGGTACTTTTTGTTTATTCTCAATTATATAATTTGTAAATATTATTTATTGATAAGCTAAAACGCATAGGTAAAATAAACAAAAAGAGGCATATATTTAGAAAAAATGCAGCTATTTTCCCATTTTAACAAGTTTACTTATTAAAAAGGGAATATAGCGAATTGAATGAAGAAGATGAATGTGTGATGTTACATGAGATTAGTTATTAGTAGTATGTTACGCAGTTTTTTTTCGAATATTTAGTACTTGTATTTATAATCTTAATAAAATTGTTGTATAATTCGTTTTGTATGTTTATTAAATTTACATCTATGATTATCTTCATCTTTATTAACCTATCTAATATCTAAGTCTACTGCCGCACATAGACCTCTCTAAGAGAGCGTAAAAAAAAGCAGCTAAAGCCTGCATGCTTTTAATCTATAATTTAAATCATATGATTAAGAAATATGATTATTTTTGTGGTAAATAAGCTTTCAACAAGTAAAATGTAGCAAAAAGTGAAAAAGAAATGTTTAATTTACTTACTAAAAGATGATGTAATACACAAATGAGAATATAGGTTTTATGCACACACTATTTTTTAAAACTCGTGTTTCCCGCGAACGGAGGAATGTTGCACGCGCGCCGTTCGATTGCTTACTGCGCCTCAGTCCACTGCTCTACTCTCGGCGCTTTCTCCGCTAACGGTGTCTGCTTTTCGCGCGTATGCCGCCTCTAGTATACTAGTCTTTCACTAATCTTATATGAATGGAATCTGACAAACTTCTTCTAGACCTAGACAAGCTAGGCTAGAATCTTCTAAATGGAGAAGAAGAGCTCTGTCGTCCAATAGATTTGTCGTAATTACCATTGTCGGCAGGCGGGTTAGCGTTTGCAGTACAAGTCACACTAATACACAAGTACATCTCACACTTTAGACACTATTGCCGGTCAGCAGTTTGGATAATTAGGTCTAGCATATTTACGAGTTTCCCCATACATCGGATGCATTATTCGAATTTTACTCGACTCATGGTAGGGGATCAAGTAGCAAATTGTCTTACAACACTGTGACACGGTTGAGGAAGAAAAGTAATTCAATTTTCTTTATTTTAGTTTTAAACAGTGTGCTTTTTATTCTGGTAAAGCCACGGAAAAAATCTTCATGCGTTATATTAAAATGTTACTCCGGTTGAGAACATTTTAAAATATATAGCACAAAATCTGAAAAATATTATTTCTGTTTAACCGAAGTTATAAAGTCTTGAGGAAAAGTACCTCTACATCTAAAAATACGACCCATAAAAATTGGTTGTTAATTGGTTTTTCCCCAGACTTTAAAAGTAGATCACCATTTTTATTAAAAGATGGTTTCTATTATAGAAAATGGTCCATATGATATGTGTATTAAATTAAAACAAAAGAGCCCTCTTTTTTTTAGTAGTAGCATAATTATCACGATATCGAAAATCGAAATCTAGTCTCTCAATATTTCAGCAACACTTGTAACAATAATATAAAGTCGCCAAGGTCGAATTCGGTCAATAGAACATCAGCTTCTACCTTTATGGCGAAATTATTATAAACTTACGTATATTTATACTTTACTATTATTACTTTTTGTACGTGGTAGAGCCAAGCGGCGGCTTTTGCAGCTGCTCAAATGGGCCGCCTCAACCAGGGTAGCACCGCGGCTTCGCTGAATACCGTGATGTAGAGGCATCATGTGGTTCTGCGATTCGCTCGGTGAGTGAGGTACCGGAGGTCCACTCCCTTTCACCCTATCATCCCTCCCATCTTCCAAACGTCCTAAGGCCAGCAATGCACATAGCCTCTCGGGAGTTGCAAATGAACGTGGGCGACAGTAATAGTGATTACTGTCGCCCACGGTAGTGACCCATCAGGTGAGCCGCTTGCTCGATTGCCCCCTTTGGGGTAAAAAAAAACATTTGATTGCAATTGACTAGTTATGATTAGGTAGGTAGCTTTGGGGTTTTAAAGATCAAAGAAAATAGTGATCATGATTAACAGCACGCTATTTGCGATCAAGTTACCCATCATACTCAATATTAGACACATACACTAAGCTTAAATGTATCATCGTTTCGAAATTGTTCAAACATTACGTGCTCTCACTAGGTGGCAGGCTCCTTTTCTATCTAGGAGCAGCCTGGGTAGGTATCGAGCTGTAACTATTTCTGCCGCCAATCAGCAGTGTTCCGGTTTGAAAGGTCCAACGTAATAACTGCATAATAACCGATTGTTTGCAGATATCCATGGGCTGCAGTAGCAACTTACGTGTACTATTAACAACTTACGGGTACTATAAGTACTCGTTTGCACCCCGATCCTATATAAAGCCAAGCTGGCATAAGTTTCTTGAAAGGTTTGCCTATATTCACCTGGCCGAGCAAGCGGGAGAGGGTGAGAGATGAGCGCAGAGCCGGTGTACCATCGCACTAGTGATGCTGGTTTGGTTTCCGCAAATTCGAGTTGATTTTCCACTATCATTAGATCGCCTCGTTTTTAGCAGAATGCACCACGTGCAGGTGAGTGTGGCATTTGGAGACAAAGAAGGTATCAAATACAGAATAACGGAATTGACTTGCTATTAATGATACGACATTATTTTCGGTCTTTAAATTATATTGCAAACTTTTCTGTGATACGAGTTTAGAATATGTAATTAAAAAGTGTTTATGCGGCTTCCACAACTTAACCTACTATTTCGAACAGTTATTAAATGTTGTATGTTGCAATGAAACTGTTGCAAGTATCTACTTGCATCTAAGTAATAGTTACTATGATAGATAATAATATAAAAAGAATGAGACATATCTGCGATGGATTGCATATCAACTCTGTTTGACCACGATTTGATTATAGGAGTGATAATTACCTACTTTTGTTAGCTGTTCTCCAACAATGGTTTACCGAATTAATGGAACAATTTAGATATTTTTATATATATATATATATATACATATATATATATATACATATATATTACCAAGGCTGTGATTACGTATTTCCATTTACAATATGGCGGATCTTGTGTAGGAAAACAGGCTTTTCTTGCTTTGTGGTATCCTCCTTTTTGGAAAGGCCCAGATTCTGTAGTCGACTATTTACAGACTGTTGAGGTAAGGTTAAACGGATTGTTTACGGGTTTTACAGGGTTGTAAACCGTGTAAGAGATACTACTACTCTGCACCTGAGTCCTATTCTAAGAGTCGAGGAAAATAGGTAAGCGTTACATTGGATTCGGAAAGGTAGTAAGATTGTATTACCGGGCTTAAATAGAACTAGAGCAATCCCTCAAGTGCGTATACCAAATCTACCACCAACGCACCGAGCAGCAATCACATCTATTATTACTCCAACCACATACTCGGACACTTCTTGTACGGAAACGTACGCACCGCCATTGTCGAAACAGTACTCGCCTTGCAACAAGAGATTCTCTCAACCAATAACATTTTATTTCCTCTTAGCGAATCAAGGTTTTTGACTTAGTCGGGTTTTGGTTCTCAACATAGGGTTTTGGTCATTACTGTTTGGCCTCAATAAATCATTGTAGTCTTTGTGGGGGTAAGATTTGCAGGTTTTTTCCTTCCCTTTTTATTATCATCTCTCCATAAATGCCTACAGCTGGGCAAAGGCCTACTCTCCAATATTTTAAAAGAGAGCTAAGGACCCGGGAACGGTCCGCCATGCTGCTCCAGTGCGGCTTGATGAACTTACACATCCATGCAACATTTTCATTATTATTTCTCAGACATCCAGGTTTCCTTACGGTGTTTTCAATTAAAATAGAATCTAACAATTCATTGATGGTTGAGCCAATTAGTTTAAATTTAAATATAAAAGAAATAAGGAATTAAAATGGTAAAAACCAAACGATACTACATACCATATTTTATACCAGCACACGGCGTACCCGCATTAATGTTATTCTTCTTCCAATAGAAGTATTTGCCATAATTTAATAACAAAATAAAAATAAGCAAATAAAAACAATTTAAAATGGCGTCAAGCATTAATATTTTTTTAAGTTATCTAAGTATGTTTTCCGATTTAAATAAAATAAATAATCACCAAGCTTGCTCAAAATTACTCTGGTTAATTTAGGTCGTGTATTTTTGAAATGCATGGCATGGGATTTCCTTTAGTCAATTTTACGACATCCACGAGATGAGATGTGGCGTTGGATTCTCTTACAAGGCCACCACACGGCTATGTTTAGACTTAACCTTCAAATATGTAGCTTTATATTTTATTCCTCTTCGTCTTTTTCTACAGCTATTAAACAGCCCACTGTCGACCTCTCACAGTGTGAAGGTATGCTTTACCCATTAGCCTCGGTTGGCAAGCGGTTTGAAAATCGCAGAACCAGATGTCAGGCGCCTTAAACGCTTCATCTCATTAAGGAGATTTTGGCCAATGCTGTCATTTTAGCAGTGGACAATGGAAAGGCTGATTTGAAATAGATTAGATATTTGCATTTATTACATTAACTGTGCGATTAGACGTTCTTGAAGTCTTAATGTGTCGTATAAATCCCAAGTAATTAAGTATATTATTCAGTTACTCGTAATAAGATCGTGCTTTGTAAATTGATACGCGTTAAGAAATAATAATGTTTCTAAAGACTAGACACGTAAAGAAAAACATATAAACGTAAATAAAAGACATCGTAAAGTTTTTGTGATGAGATAACATTAGTATTTAGCGTTAGTTATAATTTACTTAGGTTTTCTGATCTTGAGAATATAATATGATTACTCAAATATGATTATGATAACTAAAAAAAGAGCGCGTGTAACTCAATACACGTGAAGGAAGAAAAACTTCTACTCACTTGAAGATAATTGTTTATCATAGAAACAATTATTAATTAATCAATAAATAATAATAAACTATAAATATTACTCATCGTTGAAATACGTACTCTACTTAAACATATTAATATTACACACTTCCAATTTAAAATGCATTCAACCGAAACGTTACACTCAAATTCGACCATGAAATTTTTGATCTGTGCACATTGATCTAAGTCGAGTAAGTATGAATTTAGTTACTTTTTTGTTCTGAACGTTTTACTCTTAACGGACAGCAGTGTCTATGGTGTAAGGCGTCTGATGCTGCGATCGTCACACCGGCTAATCATGCATATACGGTTGTCGCAATGACCTCCAATTGGGAGAACCGAGTATCCAGTAGTAGACATTCATTCCAGTGTTATTAGTCCTAATTTGGCTCATAATTAAAGAATTTAAATTGTTTCGAAGTTATGTCACGTGAAAAGTTAACAGACTGATGATGTAGAAGAAGTTAACATCTTATTACATTAATTGCAATCTACTATATTTATACTTTACAGCAAAGCATCTGGAATTTTCATTCAAAATCTTTTGCTGTAATTTTCTTAAAGTTTCGGTGATGTTAGCCGATTTTTGGCTTTTACAGCTTCATCGGATGATGCGCTTGCGTCCTTGAGGCCGTAAGTAAGTTTGCTGTAATGGTAGAATAACGTTACACAACATATAATCTAGTCTAACCATATTGAAGTTGCACAAGAAACGATTGAAACCGAATGTTAAAATGCACGCAATGTAGCTTCCAGGGTTAACACTGATTTAAGAGTATATCTCATTTACCAACACTGTTATATTTTCGACGTCACGTTCAATTACTTGTATATCTATAAAAAATATGTTTGTGAATACAGGTAAGGCAATAGATCTTATTAAAAGTTAGTAAAGTTTGCTACATTCAACACAATATTCATTAGTCTTCTTCGGCTAGTACATCACTTTTGGGTTCAGCAAATTCGGGTGGATTTTCCGCTGTCATTCGGTCCCCAGAGCCTCGTTTGTTAGTTTGCGGCGTGTACCACGTGCCGATGAGATTGGAATTTGGATGATAATAGATATAATTTTGTAATTTATTATTTATCCGTAAAAAGGTTTTTTTTGATGTCCTAAGTATATGCCATACAAATATTTACAGAATGATCTGACGAGAAAAGTTCTCGTTATAAGTTCCTTTTATTAGACTTTCTGACGGCCATGGAATATTCCATTGCTAACTTTCAAATTATCCGGTCTATAGTCTTGAACCTTGTGGAAAAATACGGCTTCATGTGTAATTGTAATATTGCTTACACTATACAGCTCATTTATTTATATAAAAATTTATAAGTTAATTTCATAACATAAAAATAATCACAAATATATATATATATATATACAGATACTTACAGCCTTGTACAAAACTTCAGATTCTTTTATGTTTTTGCTACAGTAGAATTTTGAAGACTACTTTTAAATGACTCTGTTAATCGAGGTGATATATCACTATAATTAGTTAAAAAAAACATGATAGATTTAAGCTCCAGAAAACAAAATTATTTCACAACGATAGAATAAGACAGTAAAAATGAAGACAACTTGCAAATTATTACGTTTTGTTTAAAATTCTGCAATAAAAATTTCTTTTAATTGTTACCTATTTAATAGCAGATGTATCAACAATTGGGATTTTTTATTATATTTTTCTTCCTCAAAGCGTAATTTTTTCTGACGATGTCTTTTTGTCGACTAATGTGCAACATATGCCAATACATAATAATAAAGGGTATTTGTGTCCAGGCTGGCACATGCTACGGACGACTTTCTTTGTATGCAGTCCACGTAAAATTGTCATTAGTAGAGGTCGTTTATGCCTTGTTATGTGCCTTCAAATAGCCCATTGATTCTTTGTTTAAGAATCGTCGAAGTGACGTAAGTGACATCAAGAAATAGTTGCATGTTCTGTTATTTAAAAAAAAACTTTGACACACTTAATCCTTTCTTAACCTTCTGTACCTGTATCCTTCTTTTTAGTATAAATAGTTTTTCTAGACTTTGTTTTTATAATCAATAAAATGTTTAAAAATTGTAAAGCGATGTAAATAAAGTTAGAAAGCTATTACTTTATTTATATTTGAATTAAGATTTCGTATATAAGTAAAGCTTTCGAATTGAAATAATCCCTATGTGAGAGACATGTGTCCAGCAGTGGACAATTTACAAGCTGTTAAAGAAGTAGGAAAAAGGAAAAGACTTTAGGCCTAGCAGCCAGGCTGGCCAGGGCACCTGCTTTGAGGAGAAAAATAAAACTGTGACCTGCAATTTTAAGTGCTTAATTTACTGCCTACTGGCATCGTGTCGGATCCTTCCAGACTCGAAAAACGTTCTGAAAATTTAAAGGAGGCCGTTTGCCAGCTGTGGTACACTTACACAGCTGGCAAACCATCTCATATAATATCGTTGGCATCATTAAAGTCGATTGAGGGAAACACAAAAAAAAAGTTAGCACCAGAATAGCGATCCTCACTGGTGATGGGCGTAACGTTGAGCCCTGTGCCTGACGAACTAATTAAGGTGAGCCTTTCCAGCAGTTTATTTTCTTATCACGCGTAAAAAATTGCCGAAAACTTTTGAAAACAAAATGAGAATGTAGTGAAAGTCGATCGACCAACACGAAACTGAGTAAGCGCCCAGCTTTGTCAACTACGAGTATTACAGTATTACGACAGAGTTTTACCGCCACGAACACTACCTTATGTGTTTTGTTTTTGTCGTTAATAAGAAGTCTAGGCAAAGTTAACCTTTGAGCTTGAAGCATTACGTTAGAAATACATATTTATATTTTTGGCTTACAAATTAAAATATGATCGTTCCTAAAAAACTATGTTAGGAACGAGAATAAAAAGCGTGCATTTTATGAATTAGTAATTAGTATTTCAAGTAATCACAAAAAATAAAAGCTATATAAGCTATTTATATGTATATTTAGATGAGTGGTTGTTTTTGGTTCAGTTGTTCAATTGCCTTCTTTGGCACCACTTACGTTAGTTACTAATCACCCCGGTTACGAAATACTAAGAAATGCTTTGATTTGAAAGTATGATGTTAGCACACTGAAGTTAAGATCATTATCAGATTACAAGATACATTATCGGATACTTAAATAGCTAATTAGCCGATATTAGAGGAATGTATACGAATAAAATAACAATATTTAAAACAATTCATATGAAATCGTTTAAACTAGCTGTATATGTGTCTTTACCCACGTCAAGTTTATTATTAGTAGAAACTACCCAACCAAAACGAAAACCCATCACAAACAAACAAAAATTTATTTAATGGGTGGACGTTATTTCATAATAAACTGATTCAATGGTTCAGATCGTCGTATAGTATCGTCATCGTAGTTCAGTGTCTCTACTAAGCTATATCACAATTGCTGCGTTGTTCTGTTGATAAAGAGTTTTCATTTAGAGTTTTGCTTGATATTGGCAGAAGTCTGATCGGTTTGTTGGGTTTAGGCAGGATACGTATTATTTCAATTTGCGTCTTTTGCGGGTGACCTTTCTTTTTCTTACTGAGCTCTTGTGTACACCGTGATGATTTTGCAAATATTTTCTTGTCTTGTTTCAGCCTTCCAGTCTGCCTTTAAAGGACGGGTTGAGTTTCTTGAGCTCTTTTTCTTCATTTCCTATTTCTTTGGTTTTATATTTAAGTATAATATCTGTTCACTAATTACAAAAATTTACCATCATTAATTTAAAGAGTTAGTGGTTCTTTTGAGTCTGCACTCACAATGCTGAGCAAGCGAATTGGTGCCAATTGCCGGATATAACACTCTTCATTAATTATCTTTTGAGCTTCCCACTTTTTCCTGCTCTGCCTTTACTTTTTGCATGATTTGATTATCGTGAAAAAAAAAATCATGCATAAAGCAAAGGGAAAGTTTTGTTCAACAACATGTGGGACCACAGACCGAGCGTGTAGAGGTGTCCGGAGAGATTTCACGCTTTCGAGATAGCTCGCAGGGATTCTAGTATTTCAGTGTTATTGGTCTGACTTACCTGTGTTTTAATTCCAAGCATGCTTGTTCCAGATTTGTTAAAATTGAAGATGAGGGGTTTGCTTCATTAAGCTGACATTTCAGGTGTGGATAGTTGTTGTTCAGTTCGCACACTACTTCAGTCTTCCCATAATTCCATGAGCCTTATTTTGAGCATTGGGTGTTGGGTTTTCTTTTTGGGAGCTATTTGTCTGTCTCAGCAGCTTGATCCAGACCTATTGGATTTACCCTCCATCTTGGTACGTGTCTTTTTGGATTTTTTACTTTCACCTTTCAAGTTAACTAACTTGTATTATGTAGAGTCTAGACTCTATGTAGACTTCTCTTTCGAGACGGAAGATAGCAGAGAGTTACGCCTCAATAGATTTACTGAAAACCGCAACACGGAGAAAGGTCTCTTTATATAGTTACGCCGACTTGAAGTTTTCGAGGAAGACATCTGATTTTACTTTAAGCAAGTTTCGTGGGATCTACTCCACGAGTGTGAGCTTATCTAAGTTGTCTCTCTTTAGGATTTCAGATAGTGCCCTTTTCGATTTTATGTAGTCTTTATACACTAAATATGATTGAAAATTATCCGCCTTTATATTTGCTGAAAACCGCATGTCGATACGAGATCCCGTTCATGCCGACCATAGAATAGGTACTATTGCAAAGATATGTTCAGGATCTTGAAGATTAGATGAAATTAAAAATAGTATGCATATATTCTCGAAATGATGGAGTACATTTTCGCTGATTGTTGAAGCGACAGCTACATTATTCTACTTCTATATTTCTTATTTTTCTTACTTTCTAGATCTACAGCCAAATTAAAAACAATATTACGTTACTTCTTCTTTTGAAGTAAGGTTTGCTCTTGTGTGTATTTTCTAAATAATACTTAACACAAAATCTCATCATTAGTAGAAAACCTCACAGAAGCTTGCGAAACTTCCCTATTTTACGATTGACTAAACATTAAAAATTAAGTCTAATCTTGGTGAATAAACCCGATCCAATGAAATAAACTCTTGTTTATGTCCTTAAAGAGACGGAAACTTCATAGGAACTTAAACAAATTGTGTGCTTTTTACATCTATGGAGCGACCCTTTAGGAAGAACATTAGAAAGCTATAGAGCACCACTATGCCAGTCAGGAGCTTCAATGGTTTAACAAGTAGCTACGAGTAGCTTAGCTCTTTTTTTGCATAAACAATAGATATAGCAGTGAAATACCAGAGGAACCTATGTATTAGTTTGATTTGATTTCTAATTTTTCTAATTTTCTCAATCTTGTTTGCTATATTTAAATTTTAGAATTTACTGAATTCTAAGTCATTCAGGCGACCCGTTTGTTACGTCTAAGACGTCGCAGTGCAAATATGGGGTACAACATTATCCACTTCACAAAGTTGCTTACTTATAAAAATATATTTACTTTACAACATTACGTTAATCCGAGAAAATTCGGACGATATTTCAACTACATAATAACTTCTTTGTAAAACTTTTACAGCTAAGTTTTACAAAGAATGCGCCTGCCTACAAAATAAAGGCATCGAGTAACAAACGGGAAAGTTAAGTGACAACGTCCAACGATGGACAAGCGCTGTCAAGCATAGGAATGAAATTATTGAAATATGTGGTAAATATATAATCTAATATTTTATCATTTTCTTAATTTTTTTATTGAAACTTACAAACAAACACCTATCATTATAGGAATTTAGTACATAATGCGATAGTGTAGTTTTATTATATGACATAACAAAATGTAATACAAATCACTCAATTCAATTCTTTAGGTCAATATAATGTTCGAGTTTGTCTTGTCGAGCAAATTGGTACGGGCGTGTGGTAGTGCCAGCAGCCGCAGCCGCCGCCGTCTCCACACGAACCCGTCCGGGACACACTGTCCCATCCGCTTCAATACGTCGCTATTATATATTTTTGCTCGTAGTCATTTGAAAATGTATTCGGCGAATGCCAGGTATCGTCTTACTCTCAACTCATTATTGCCAACAATATCCAGAATGAACAAAGTTAGGTACAATAAAAGGTAAATTGGGTACACAAAAAAATACACACCACATTGCAGCATATACAACATCTACATATACATATCACATAAATTAATTTTGGGCTTGTTCTAGCATTGCACTATACTTGTTTTCATCCGTACCAGATCAGTATATCAACTACTTCATCATTTCAGCCAGCATCATCATTTCAGCCTGTCACTTATCAAAGTACGGTCATTCTCACATCGTCACGATTGTCGCAAAACTGTGCATCTTGTGAGGAGTCGTTTTACACCGCGTTTGCCTGTACGAAGTTGCCACTCGAGAACCTTTTTCCCTCAACGGATGTCAGTTCTGCGAGCTATGTTGTAAGCCAAATGCCACTTCCGCGTGCCATAATGTCCAAAGTATCTACAAAGCAAAATTAATAAATTCAAACTTAGCCCCTAAAAGTAACTATTGTTATGGACTTGTGAACTTGTGATTCAAAAAGCAATATGTGTGATAGTGTAGCGACAGGCGCTTATTTATAATAATTTATTCTCTGATCATCTAATATTATGAGCATTCAAATTAAAAGAAAAAAGCCAAGTAAATCTCATCTAATTTTATAATAACAATAATAAGTCTCTATTGGCTTCAAACATCGTAATACACAGTTAATACACTTTAAAATCTCGCTTTAAAAGGTTAGTAATTTTATGTCGGAGGGTATTTTATTATATACTTTTAAACACATTACCGGGCAGCTTTTATTACATGGAATTAATTTGGGGATATCTTCTAAAACAATGATGTCTATTTTAAGACTGTGTTTTTTTTAAATAGCTCCATGTGTTTCTTCACAAAGACGTTAATTACAAAAATATAAGGTATTCTCTAACTCTACATATGGCTCTCACGCTTTTTTTTGTGCAACGAAAGCTCAATTCATATCAACACTATTGCCCCATAATATTAGCCCGTACCGAAGTAATGATGCAACATATGCATGATAACCATACGCGCAGTATTAATATTAGTAACTATTAGGATTTGTTTTAATGCAAAAACAATTTATTTCGTTTACTATATACGCTTTCTGCTTGTTTTTTGCATTATCGAATCCTCCTTAAAAATTCCGTAAGACTCTAAAACCTAGGGATTATTTATGGAGACAAGAACCCTTCGCATGACGTTATTTCATGAGCCGAGACGTGACAGTCGGCGAAACACCTAGATAGCTCTAGAACTCTGTCACGCCGAAAAATCTCCTATAGGCATTTCGGTACAGAACTAAACAACTACTAACAAAATCGGTGGGAATTCTTTCTATGGAATATTCACGCTGGGACATGGAGGTCTCCATTCTTCTATTGACTTCGTGGCAGAGGTCAGGTCCAAACTATTTTTTACCAGAGGTTTTATACTATCAAAAAACAAGAAGGCAAAGATGAGTACGTGCAACTGTTTGCGCACACACTTTCGGTATCGTATTCGAAATCGGCCAGGAGGATATCATATAGAACAACTCAGCAGCGCAACCTTTTTTGACTGAAGTTGTTTGCAAGTATCCATGTTAGCTCGTTTGTCACCACTTGTTGTTATAAAATATAAAAATAACATCATTTTATTGTTTTCAAATTCATTATTCTTTGTAACAACAAAAACTGTAAAAGTGACCTCTTAATATCATTTATTCTCTCAACCACAGCGCTAAGTGTGTTAACTAATCAAGTCCTTTTTTTGTTAAACTTATTATTGAATATAATTAACATATACGCCAGGCTTACGTCATGTGAACATGTGATTATGTAAGTTATGGCCTAACAAAAAATATGATTATTTTAGTTGTTACACAAAGGAAGAACAACAAAACCAGGACTGGGTTGCGATCGTGCTGTCGTATTGATGTATGTGAGATGTGTTGAGAGTCATTCCAAACAAATGTGGATGTAAGTGAGAACTTAGTATTTCAAAACCAATTTCACCTGGACGCGGTGAATCCTGTACCTGTAGAGTGCTAGCTGGCTGACAGACTGACGGAAAGATAATTTAGAATATAATTGTAAAGTAGCAGTAGGTAAATATCCACAGCTGGGAAAAGGCCTCGTCTAACATACTTTTTTGCGAGACATTTGGAATATTCCGATTCCAAATTAGGCGAGGACATCGGCATTGCGTCTGCCCAGCGCGGCGTCAATAAGGAAACCTTTCTCGGAATGCATGTTGATTGGCCTATGGATTCATTAAACATAAATTGTAACATGTGTGATGTCAAATAAGTTTATTATTATTAAAAACTTTCAAGGAAAGTAAATCGTAGTAGTTAACTATTAGGCCTCACTTGATACGTTTCGACGAATCCTATTAAATTGCACATGGTGATGATGATGAGGGCCACAATATAATAATTAATGCGTACAATGTCATAAAATGCTTTTACTGGTGGTGAAGTCATTCTCTGCCTAGAAGTCGTCTGTGTAGGTACCAATTGTTACTCATGTCAACAAACAGTAGTGTAACAACTGCTGTGTTCCAGTTTGAAAGGTATAAAAAGCCAGTACGATTACAGGCTGTGAGGCATTCCATCTTAGTCCTCAAAGATCACTATGCATCTGTAATCTTTTTCGCTTGAGCATTTATCCATGGGCAGCAGTATTCACTTATCATCAGGTGGACTGATAGATTGCCTTTAATCCATTCCAAATTAAGAAAAATGGCTATGTCCCATAGGCGCTACAAGAATATCCGCAAACTCGTAGGACCGTAGGTAGACCTGTCTCCGCAAGCAGCACCTGTTGACAAGTATGACTCTCCTCATCCAAATTTAAGGTAGGTTGACGACCCGACACCGCCACAAGCAAAGGCTTCTAAGAGAGCATGAGATACTCAAATAACACATACTACACAGAAAATTCCTTTGGTACCAGCATAAGAATCTGCCTTTCCTTACCGTGGGTGTCGTGAGAAGCGACTAAGGGAAGCGATACCTTTGGCTACCGACAGCTGGCAAAATAACCATATCAATAAATACCAGACCAAAATTACAGCAGACCGATGACATGCTGCAGCATCTAAGATGTGAGTTGTCTGGTACTAGAATCGCCAATCCACTTGCCGAGCGGTCTACGTAAATTGCCATTTTTAAAAATGTCAAATCCTCCGTGTGGTAGATGCCTATGTCCTGCAGTGGACTAGTTACAAACTGATAAGGTAAGGTAACCAAAGAGTTCACAATTCAGATTCGGTGCGCTGATGCGACAAAGGGTATTTAATTTACAAAGGTTTTAAATTAAATGAAAAGGTAAATGTTACCTTTAAGTGGACTCTTCGATCAATTATTTATGTATAATTAATAATATGAACTGATAATGATTGATAACTATATCTCCGGAATTGCATAAACCAATCAAATGCAACACACAACAGTTTTTGGGTTCACTTCTATATTTTTACAGTTCTGTAAAAAGTTCTTTATTTTGAAATCGATAACTGGCGGTTACAATGAAAATACATTTAAGTCTTATAAAGTAATTAGCAAGTGTATGTGACAAAATTCACAGATAAAGTAAAAAAAGTAATATTTTTGTAGATGGGTTCTGCAAAAAACTAAAGTTATTTACATTTTTTATGATTATGACATTTATATGATTATATTAATTTGGAATGATTCACATTTACCATCGGTATGGTAGTCATAAATAACGGTAAAAGAATTTACGATAAGTTCTGTACTTACATATTTGACTACAATATGCTCCTTTTTAACTTGTTAATTTTGTAACTTCTGACAGATGTCGAAGAAGTGACCAGAAGACTTTATAGGCTCTACTTTTTAACGGACTATCTTATTGTATGCGATTGATTATTATTACTATCTATAGTTAGACGAGATATGTTCCACTACAATAACCATGAATTTAAAATTAAAGTATTTTTCCCAGATGTGGGACCTTTTTAGGCTGACCAACCCGATATAAGAATAGCTCCCAAGGAAAGCAATGAAATTACTATTTACAATGTTGTTAGTTCTGTATTTTCCACGTGCTCGGCGGTGAAGGAAAAAATCGTGAGGAAGCCTGCATGTCTGAAAAATAATAAAAATATTATTTCTAGGATATATGAAGTTCGCCAACCCGCACTGGAGCAGCGTGTTGGGCCCTTCCCAGCTCTTAAACACTCTCAGATAGTCGTATTTGAAAAGGAGGCCTTTGCCCAGCATTGGGCACTTACTGGCTGCTACTTTACTTTACTAAAAAAACTAAGTAAAACAAATAATTTTATTTTTTCAGTAACTGTTGCTTAAAAATTATTGCAAGAAAAACAAGAAGGCGAAAGACGGGTCAAGTCTAATCATTACTAGCTTCTTATATAATTTATTCATAGCTCATAATGCCATTAGCTTTGACTCAAGGAGGCGTTTTTGTTTAATACAATACGTCTTCCGTCATAAATGTTCTTGCCGCAAACTTGATTTATGGGACCATGCATCAAAGTGGTCGACCGCGGCATCGACCCCGTGGTTACAAATTTTGTCCCAAGAGAACTCTCAATCAATATAAAAAGTATCCGATATCCAAATCCATGACGTAATCTACATCTATGGCTTATTTTCATACCCGTTAATACGTTCATAAGCGTGTTTGAACGACATACACAAACTTTCACATTAAAACAGAACTTATGGAATCATAAGGAACATTTAAAAAGTTTTATCAAAATCTAAGCAATCCAAGTATTTGACATTTTTAAGAGTTTTTAAGTTAAATACGTTCAAATACAAATACTAATATCTATAAAAAAGAAAGATGTAAAATAAAGAAAGATGTGTTTAACACATTGTTTCATTAGATATGATATATGGTATTGTGTTCACCAGTTACAACTTGGTAGCAACAGCTTTGAAGACCTGTAAAGAGGACTTCTATCAAAGAGGGCTACACAGCCTGTTATTATACTGGACCTCCACACTTTTCACAATAGTGGTCGTACTACAGGTTAGCGGCAGAAATAAGCCAGAGGGTGGGTGGTACCAACACAGACTAGAACAAACTTTTAGGCCAGGAAAAGAATTCCTACTACATTACTTACTTAATTTATCAGCCTGTAAAGTCTTTCCCTGAAAGTTTCAATAAAAGCCAGCATGCTATGCATGCAAATGCATGTATGTTGTAACCCTGCTAGTCTGTGGTATTTGGGTTCGGTATATTCGGATGGACCGCCATAAGTTGACCGCCAGGGCCTCGTTAATTAATCAGTCTTGTGACATTTGGAGAAAAGTTAAAATATTCCTCTTCCTGCCACTTAACAAAATTTTCTTTGACCAAAATTTTTTTAAAAAAGCTTAGGAAAGCAGGGCACATTACGTAAGAACGTAGCCTGCGTAATGTGATGAGTGTGGATTCAAGAAATGCATAGTGCCTTTTTCTAGACCTTTCTATAAGAGGCCTATGTCCAGCAGTGGACTTGAATACTATCGATGTGGTGGCTAAGCGTATTGCTGCCGCTGAAGGTTGCGAGTAAGGTGCCAGTACGGAACAAGAATTTATATTGCCCTACAAATAATTGTTGGGCTTGGTGTTTACATGTCTTTAAATTGCGTCTGGCTGAGGAGAAAATCTTACAGTGCGGGTAATATTTATTTACGAGTATTTTTAATAACAATAATTTATTCAGGCCTTTCAGGCCAACGGTGTAATGGGACAATTTTTCTCCGAATGTCAATTTTAGCTGCATGAAGTTCTAAGTGAGGCTCTAAGTGCAGAGGCATCCGATTGATGTCATATAATCCATCCGACTATTACTACTGACGGACTAGTGTTGGCGAGCAGCATCTCTACTGCGCGGGTACTGGCACTGCACTCAAAAACTCACATGCCTGAAATGGAGTAATCTTCAAACCTGAGGAAATACTGTTGGAAATCGATGAATGCTAGTGGCACAGGACCGCGCTTTCTGCTTTGTAGCAATTTACTTTTTACTTTCATATGGACATGGAAGAAGAGACTTTATCTAAATATTTATAGATCTAAAAGGTCAACAAAATGCGAAAGACACGAGTAATTCGACGAGTTTACGAATTATTGCTTTTTTGCCTGTCGGTTTTGATTATCATAAAAAAAGAACAGCAAACTATGTGACTTTTGCACTTCCATTGTTCAATGCTGTTATATGGTATTTGTCAAAGGCAGCCGTCAGCTGTCAGATAGAGTCAAATAAGGGTGACTAAATTTACTTAAAAGAAATTCAGGACGATTAGGAGAATAAGCACATCAGATAAAACAAGGAACTACTTAATTTATATTTTAACTTTCAACAGAAAGAAATCCATACATAGAAACATGCATAAATGGGTCTAATAATTTGATGACCTGATGTTCTCGGTAGAATGGTAGACAATGCCGAAAGGTAGTCTGCTATTTGTAACCGTTTTGGTAAAGACAAAGAAGTATCCATAATATTGTAGACAAGTATCGACTTTTGTAAAGAAAACAAATATAAGCTTACTTTTAGAAAAACGACAATACCTTAACCTACGAAAATAGGACTAAATCTAAAGTTCTAAGGTCCACTTGAAAATATGTTTTAAAATTGATCTAAATAGCTAAAATTGTTTTATTGCGATGTGATAGTAGTGTATTAGCTGCAAATACACATATATCAAGAATTATTACAAAAAATTACTACTTTATCTCTCACTAGTAAATAACCTATATCGAAATATAAAAACGTGTCTTGCTATTCATTAAGAAAATAATTATATTATTATATATTTTATAATAAATTTGCCTCATTTACATAAATTGTACATAAATATTTAAATCTTCTTTGGGAGTATCTTTGGCAAGACCCCTTACATCTTTGTTTACATTCACATGATGCTTGATGGAATATTATGTAATACTCTGATTAAAACTTACAATAAGCTATTAAGGAAAGAGACAAGGAAATTTAACCAAGGTTACATTTATTACACAGCATCTCGTCTGTTTAAGAAAGCAAAATGCGTTGCACATTCTCATCATGTATTGCAGTTTTACATCGCAAAATTTTGTATTGATGTCCAAATTGATAATGACATAATGGATGCTTGGCTTGTTTTATTAAACAAACCATCTGTTTTAAAGATAAGTAAAGTATGTTAGAAGACGCATAGTTTAAGGTTCCGTACTTTATATTGACACCGCACGGTTCAGCCACCGTAAATCGAAATATTTTGATTACAGATCATGATATAAATCTTATTTAGCAGATAACAGTAAAACCTATGATGTTGTAAGAGACTGACATGGATGATGTCACCTGGACTGATAGGGATTCTTTATCCGGTTAGGAAAACCTTAAAAGGTACAACTTTTGTAAAATTATTGTTATTATCCCATCGATTATAGTAGGTTCCTATATCTAATTTTTTATTTTACATTAAAAAAAATCTAAAAAGGAACATGTTTCTTGTATGAAACCCGAGAGCGACTGTCAGATAAAATTGCATACATATGGTTACACTGCTTCAAGGCCGCGGTCTGAACGAGGGTGTAGGGTCGCGCCGAACTGCGCGCGCACCAGAGCAGGCTCACTTAACGCTCAGTCGAACCGCAGCGTCGTGTGCCTTCACTGGCTTCACGACGGTATCCGCCACAGACGGAGTGCGATTATAAAAAAAACCATAACAAAATTTTCTACGTGTTCGTTTAACTTGAAAGAAAAATTCAAGAAGATAACGAGTCCGAAAAAGTGTTGTGAATGTGTATCAGCTGATCATCAACATTCGAAACGTCTGACGGGCTGATAACGATTTGGTGAGTTTTAATATCGAATACAGCTAATCAAATGTACTGTTGATTCGCGTTGAGCAAATGTTTTCGTAGTACAAGATATTCGAAAGTATTTCAAGGCGATCACGGTTCTCAGCGTTTTGACTTTGAATTAAAATATAATTCATACAATCAAGACGATTATGATTTTGACAAATGGTTTATTATAATGTGAATTGTTTCTCTGTTTTTGTGTGACCACATTACGTATCTATATTATAATGTTTTAATTTTGTTGATATATATATGTATTACATTGTTTGAAATTAAGAGACCGGAAACGAAATAAATTCAGAAATTATAGTCTATTTAAAATTTCTAAGTACTTACAGCCTATATATTTTGCAGATTTTTTCATTCATTCATTAATTTCAGCCTATCACAAGTCCACTGTTGAACATAGGCCTCCGCCAAAGATTGCGACAAAGCTCGGTCCTGCAGATTTACCAAAACTTAAATGTGGATAGTGTGACGAGTGACCACTTTTGATCTTAAAAATATATATACGTAACACTGTCTAAAAGTTATTTAAGAATTTGTTTATTTATTTATTAATTCTTTATTGTGTCCCTAAAAAAAAAAGAAAGGAATACAATGGGCGGACTTAATGCCTTTTGGCATTCTCTACCAGTCAACCCTGGATGAGAAAGAAAACATGTTGGCAGGTACAAAATAAATAATACATTTAAATTAAATATATAACCCTTATAATATACTTACATACTTATAACATACACAATACACTATACATAAACATTTAATACATACATAAACAAACTAAATGTGGAGAAAATTCTTAGATGGCATTTGCCTTCAGATAGTGACGACGGAGCAGGGTTTTGAAGGCGTTTTTGTTCGGAGCTTTCTTGATATCATCGGGGAGAGCGTTCGAATTTATATATGAATATAAGCCCGGGTTACACTTGCCGGTTTTTATTATTTGTAGTACAAAGTTTGCACTATAATCACATCAAGTTTCACGATGTTATGTGACACAGTTTTCAGGATAAAGCTAAAACAAAACAATTTGTTTTGTATATGTCCTCATATATTAGTCCCCTTAATTTGAACTTTTTGTTTTTTTGTTGTTTGTTCATATATTCTATGAATATTTCAACCGGCTACCTATTACGGAAATCAAATCAAAAGATAACCTACCTGTAAAGGCAATGCAGACAGACAGACGGCCGGCGTAGTTAGGTTTGGTAATAGGGCTTTGTATGGAACTGTAAAAAAAAGCAACTGTAAGTTTTCATTCGCTTTATATTTGCCTTGGATCGCTGTCGGGGTTGTATTTGTAAAACACACACAATATAGTAAAAAAAAATTCTTTGTCCTATGTTTCTGCGATTCCATTTGAATTTTCCTTCCGATCATCGGAAACAGGAAAGTAAGGACGGGCGAGTGTCCTCTATGTGTGTGTGTCACTATAATAAATGTGCAGTTAACTATTGCCGATAATATTCGGAAGATGGTGTCTTGGTCGAAATCGGCAGAAGTACATAATCTTTGTTATTTAATTCTACACGAATTCAACATCAACGGAATTCTCGAATAAAAGTGAAATTTTAAGAATCCGATACGCATACCAATTTTCAATCGCATCAGCTGAATTGTAACAATTGAACGTCGGAAATAAACATCCTCGATTTACAACGTAGGCTAGAGCCTCAGTATTTAACATCGCAATAATTACCTCCTTCGATATTTCATTTAAGTCATTAACGTAAAACTATTTTATTACCAAACACTATCGAGGTGCAACTATCAACGCAAAAGCAGTTGATTTGGCCTTTTTTATTTCGATTGTCGTACATAAACGTAAAATACTCGTTATAGATTTGATATATTTATTAGAAGTAGTACATTTCTTTTAGTTTTTCAATAAAGTTCAAATAATTTGTGCCTTTTCAATAACTTTTATTTATTACAAGTAAGACTGGAACTTGCACCAACATAAAAAGATATTCCAAAAATGTTAAAAGTTGTAGTTATTATAGGTAGTATGCTGAGGTTCTGTTTTTTTTCATTAATATTTATTAAGATAAAAAAAGTTGCTACAAAAGTACTCTTCTGCCGACCACACTAAGTCTGTCCTAAATTTTGCTCATATTTACATTTTATCGTTTTAGCAAAAGTACCTAAGCAAAGTTTCGGAAATCAAGTCGATGTTTTGCTAAATTGAGTAATTTATCACATTATTAACGGAATTCTTTGAAGGCCATATTCTGAATGTGTCGATATTTTTTTAAACGTTTTAAAAGGGGATTCATATGTCCAAAAGTGATTTCTTGTCGACGAAAGATGAAATTCTTAAAATTTAAAACGCCACCAGCAAAATGTTAAGTTAATGGTTGTAATATAAATTTCAAATAAATCTGTGTCGTCGTAAACCCTAAAATCAAACACTTGTTTTTGCAGTGGTCATTCAACTGCCAAGTAGTAGTGTGTCAGCAATAGATATTGTGATTCAGTTTGAAGGGCACTGAAGCTAGTGCGGTTATTGTGTAATATGGTATACAGGTTTAACAACGTAGTACAGTACCTACAGGCCTTCGCAATTCTAATTTTTGGGTGCCATTGTGTCTGTTAAGAGCGCGCGTGGCACTCAACTTTTGGTGGTCCTCTTGTTGTTCCTGCTCATATCATCAAATTGTAACATATTTGTAAGCAAAACTTAATTTTATGTTGGAATTCAATTAGGAGGAAATTAATAGTTTTTTTTTGGGAACGTGTGGAAATATTTTTATATAATTACCTAGTTTATTTTTAAAAAACAACTTTATTTCGTTCATTTTATTTGTTTATTGCTGCTGTATTATTATCGCTATCACTCTCGGACTCTAGCTGTGTTTAAATTTCCCGGAGGCCTCTTTCAAACGTGTTATAAATATTGAAATAATCGCATTAGTCTTATAATTTACTCTACTGCTGCTACAGGTCGTGTAGTCATTTGAAATTCAGTTGTATTTTTAGACTTGTTTCTTCTGGTTTAATCTTCATCCTTTTATTTGTTTTAAGTTACCTCAGTTATATTTTATCCTATTTCCTCAGAACTCTACACGCCAAATTGCATTCTTTTGTATTACGTACGTTTTATCTTTTATCTTTTGTATTTTGTATTGCCAATCAAAGAATATACGAGTATATGTATATTACTATTACGCTTTGATACCAATATTATGTTACTAGTACATTCACAAATAATATTCATCACAATATTTTATTAATAAATAAGACACTCTTTTACACCTAAGATTGATTTTTGGTCGACTTAAAAGGAATATCTGTATTCATTTTAACGATGATGTACAATAAATTGCTTAACTGACCTGATGAGTACATATTTGAGTATCTACACTATTATTATCTGCAAGCAGAAATGTCAAATTACAAACAGCGATGTTCGATTTTTTGTTCGATTAATTCTTATTCAACTTAGGCAAAGATGAAATAATCATTAAATACGGTTTACAAGTTTTGATGTCATGGTTATTAGCGTATTTCGTGTGTGTTTGGACACAAATATTTGATAAAGTACTGTACCGATTTTAAACAAACTTCTTATGTTCGATGAGGTGCTCTTATTCCGGCTTCCCTTCTTCAATGATTCTCGCACCTTTCGGAGGCAAACTACATTTTTATGGCTTTATCCTTAGTTTACATCTATCATACGCCAAGAGTACTGATTTACAAGAATTAATAATAATATTTTTTAACTATTATCGTTGTAAACTCATAAAACCCACAGCTGTAGTATAAGCCCAGTAGTCAATCACCCCTCGATTTCGTCCGCCCTGGCCATTGATAATGTTACTCAATTGGAACCTTACTCCACTTCCCGTGACCATAACTAAATGTTGCTTTTTAATCTTGCTTTGTAATACAGAATAGAGGGATTATACATATAATAAAGACGCTTAACTACTTGTAGATTTGCTTCATTTACTATAACAAAATTGTACATGTGCCGCTGTGTGTTTAATTGTATTAAAAAAAGAACAGGTTATATGTAAATTACTTTAATCGTCAACCTAACAAGGCGAATCACTACAGTGAAACAATAATATTGACGCACTAGACCGTGAAATCGTGCAATAGGTAGATACCAACGCAATAGGCAGGTACATTATCTTAACTACACGTGGTTTAATTTTTAGTAAGTTTTTAATTAATTATTGTATAGACTTTAAGTTTTGTAATGTTCCGTATATATCTGTCTACATTTATAACTCTTATCGCATTTTATTACTTCAGTTCTTGTCTTCTCAAACAAGTTTCAGAATCATCAAGATTCAATTTTATATGTGTCGAAACGATACTAAGAATCAAACTTTATACATATATTCCAAAAATATTTTGATTTTAATTTGTAAAATTTCTGTTGTTAAGACTATAATTTACTTTGTGTGACCTTACATATTATATATCTTGAAAAAAAATATGAGAAACAAGGTTTACGTATTGTGTATGTGCATGTAATCTTTTTCTCCTATTTTAGTTTGCCGAGGTCACACAGTTTTTTCTACTCTAAATTCGTTATAGTTATTTGTATAACTTATCACTTTCAACATAATGCATACATTATTAGTCTCTCTATATATTACTAGCCTATTAACATGTGTCCGTAGTATAACAAAAAATGGAAAACAAAAATTTTTCATATATTTAAAGATTTCGCATGTTTGTTATCGACTGCATGGGTTCAGTGCATTTTTGTTTTAATTTGATTGTCGTGTAAAACGAGCTAACAGTCCACCTGGTGGTAGGTGGCTACTCCACCCCATGGACACATACAAACAACTTCAATCGAAAATGGTTAAAGATGAGTTGTTACCCCTGTGGACTAAGATGGAATGCCTCACAACCTGTTATCACTGGCTCTCTATACCTTTCAAACCGGAACACAACAATATTTGCTGTTGGCGGCAGAAATGAGTAAGAGTGTGGGTCTCCACCCAGACGACTCTGCTAAGGAGTCTGCCAACAGTTTAATAACCATATACCTAATAATCAAATTTCTTTAAAGTCTTTATAGCATTTAATTGTCGAGATAAGGGTGGTTTAAAAGCCCTTAGGAGTCTTATGTACTAACATTATTTGGTTTATATATTTTTAGGTGGTTTCGATCACGTCGAGTAGGCAAGTCATCGCGTGCTCGGTTGAGAAATGTGCATTCAGAAGGCCGCCCGGTCTAGTCGGCGGAGCTATCGCGTTTGCGGCGTTTAAACTTAATCTAATTCCTACGAGTAAATATATTGTGACTGATGAAGGCTGGTCTATCTAATGACAGCTCTCTATTGTTCTTTTTGACAAATTCTCATATTATTACGAATAAGCATGTGTCGATATATACGGAACTATAATCTGTCTATGCTTCCCACGTGATAACTTTTGGTTGCTAACCAGAAGACGTCACCGTCGTAGACTAATGTCGGACAGGAAGAGGTTAACGTATGCAGTGGATATTTGTATAAGAAATTATGTAACTAAGGTTGAAGGTGAAATTACGATTACGTGGTCGTAGTGGTCAAGATTAAGAGGTCTACAATTGAATTGAGAAACACCTGAATGTCGATTATCAGAGCCGGGTGCTCGCTGTTAGTGCTAGTGTTGATAGCCTGGGTTCGACAACAGGTGCCGGTACCACTAAAATAATTGCTAATTGCGGAAATTACCAAGTGCTGAAGGTGAACTTGGTAATTACTTACAGCTTGTGCTGTCCACACACTCCTTTTTTTCAACATGACAAAAGTATTATAATAATAAAAAAGCATTAATAAAGTTGAAGATAAATCCAAAATGTAGATAAATGTTATTAGCAGCTTTCGCAAGGCTTCGCTGTGAATGTGTCCTAAATCCTTCTTACTTAAATTTAATTCATGTTGTCTGTCTGTATCAATGTATTAAAAAAGTATTTTTAATATTAGTTTAGTTTGATTATTTTAGATATACATACGAGTATGTCACCCGATACTGTCCTGTTTCTACACAATATATTATTTACCTAATTATATTTAGATAAAAAATCCAAGTTATTTAGTTCCAACGCATCTGCATTTTGATTCTGAATCGTAGATAGATGCAGGGTGTTATGGGCTGCAGCGAGCACTTACCTGTCATCATGTCAGTATACTCATAGATAAATTAATGTACTCTGGTCATGCAACGACATTTCTCACCGCTGCACGTCCGTTACTACCTATTTAAATAAAAAAAAAAGTAAAACCGGTGCGTCTCTTCAGCTTAATCACAAGACATAATAGTTTTTTAAACGTTTGTGATTAAATATATATTAGATTTTTCTTATTATCATTACTAGCAAGTAAAAAACTGTTAGTAAATATATACGACACAAAAAATAAGTTTTCGTGTATCATGTCGTGTATCCGTCTTGTTTGCTGGCAGTATTTTGAAATGCTGTCACTGTCCTTTTTTCTGAGCACTTTCTCTCGTGCTTTCTCTGCGACGTTCGATGAAGTTTTGGTTGTTATAACGTCGAGAGTGGTCATTAACGTCACCGCTTGGCGACCTCACTATCATTAGAATGTTCTTTTCTATTTTTACGAGTTGGGTCGCAAGTGGAGGACAAGAGAGAAAAATTTAAATAAATATTTCAATACCATAAAAATTTTAATATTGATTGCGTCATGATATATGTCTAAAAATTTATTTTTCTACGTTTGATTGATAAAACCAAAGTTTCTACAACCTAGTATTAAATATTGTATCTGTATAATAAAGATCCTTAATTTTTTTAAGCAAATAAAGGGGACACAGTACTATATAGTAACTACTACCTTATAGATGAAATGCCTCATTAATGGTCGCCTGAGAGTCATATAATCGCAATTATAACTGTAATGAATTAAGTATATTTTACGTTGATGACGGCTTTTGATAGTAACACGTAATAATATACTCCAGTTTCTCCAATTATTAATTGCTGCTACAAGCGTTACACTTGTAAAGTGTGTTACTTATGGAGGCTGGTCTGCTCGAGTATACAGTGTACGAGTACTTATGCTTAATTTTTATCGTTTTTATATTTGTCTGGCATGCTTTGTAAAAAACTAATAGCGTTTGACGAACGAAATCAGATTCTATACATCGCCTACTTCTCATATGCTTCTCATAGACTCATGTTCACGAACAAATTAACTTGCCGTTAACATTAAGTCAATAGTTTTATCGTAAGAAAACTTACGTTGATTTGTTGATGAACTCAGGCCTGGATTATCAAGTGTAGTTAATCGTTTAATTACTTCTTTTCACTCTTGATCCCGCCCGTTCGTCTGTGGTTTTAAATTTCTCAGTGCATTATGAGTTTAGGGCGTAAATTGACATAGTGATTTTTCAAACATTGGGATTTTGAAAATCCTAAGCGTACGAGATAGAATCTGACTGACAATATTTAAATATATCCAACGGAAAACCGTAACGTGCATAACAATAATTATATGTATCTCAGATTGAATTACTTCCTTGGTACAACAGTCTGTAAACTCACAAAACAACCAATTTTTGCAGTAATAAGAACTTAGCTCGGGGCCTTCAGCTCGCTTATCTCTTCCAACAAGACCACAGTCATCAACGCATGGTACTTTAGAAAATCTTAAGCGTTATAAATAAATTTTCTTTCACAGTGAAATGCGCACTACACAATATCTTCTGAGTAACTATTGGCATTTACCTACAAAAATAGGTACAATGTGGAATATATGGTTAGTATAATAGTGGGTTGAATGAATTCCATCGGACACTGTTTCAAGTATGAACTGTTGCTTCCTAACTACATACTTTTAGGAAGACATCAAAAGTTACGAATAATTTTATACTTTGTGGTGCAGGTAGTAACTGTATTATTCTTATTAGGGCTTCGGAAATCTTTCAAGATTTTTTTTGCATTTGACTCTTATATGTAATTTCTTCCCTGTCTCATAGTTTGTAAAGACTACAATTGTATACTGGGTAGTGAGGAGTTCCCTGGAGAGCCGATAAAAAATATTCAGATTACCTTAATCTGAATATTTTTTATAAACAATAAGAAAGCAAACAAAAAAGCACGTATAACCACTCCTACAGCTAGCAAGTTTTTTAATTATTGGGGTTATATCCCTGGAGTTTTCTTAAATCGCCCTTAAATTCAAAGATACTGTTAATGTAAATGTAAAGGTCATTGGGAAAAACGTTAAAAACAGATGAATTTTAAATGTCAAATGTGTCGTAATATGTTTAAGAATATTAATCGATCAATTAATATTGTTGATTCTATTCGAACATTTAAACTGTGTTCTGTTTCCTGATATATATTTAGAATCAGTGGTCTATTGATCACGAATGATGCTTTACCAGAAATATCAAAATCTTTTAAAACAAGGTAATACTGAGAAAATTTTAATATTTTATTCTCTACCGCGTATGCACGATTGAAATTTAAAGTTAATTACGTGATCATTTACGTGCATTATATGATGTATGCATGAAGAAGATTATTTGCATGGATCTATGCAAGTAATCTTCTTCTTCTGCTAAACATAAAGGTTTTCTTAAAAATATGGTATGGCTTTCTTGAAGGATTTGGCCACACTCACCTCGCTGTGCAAGCGGGTTGGAGAGTGCAGTGCCGGTATCCTTGCATAAAGGATGCTGTTTCCCTTTAACGTTCAGTGAGATTTACGTCGGGCAACTTCGGATGGAGTTTGGGTCATCAGTTTTTCATCAGAGCCTTATTTGTCTGCTAGAAAGGAGCACCACGTGCAGGTAAGGTTGATGTTTATAGTTAAGGGTGATATATTTTCCCTAGTACACCCTCCAAATAACCTCCTGTCCTCCTAAAATTAACGTGTTGAAACCATTGAAATTTCATTGACATGAGAAGGTCGAAACGGCAAAAACATGCGACACTGGCAACAAATTATTTACCTGTTAGAACGTTATCATTCTCGTTTTATAGTAGGTAGCTATCGTATTGTAATAATCTTTTTAATATTGAAGTATAATCAATAATATAATTTATTGATATAATATCCACTAACAGACTACCTGATGGTAAGTCTACTGCAGCTCATGGACAATTGTAAACAATTTCAATCGAAGAAGGTTACAGATGCGCTCTCACCCCTGCGGACTAAGATGGAATGCCACATAGCCCATGATTATATTGGCTCTCTATATCTTTCAAACCGGAACACTACAGTTGTTACACTGCTGCTTGGCGGCAGAAATTGCCAAGAGGAAATCTTTGGAATATTCATCTATTCAGTTTGATACTGATAATGTATTTAACTGCAACTTTCTGCGTTTTAACGCTATCGATAATCACAATCGCGAACTTGTGAAAGTTTTAGTCAAGGACATAATTTAGTTTGTAAACCGTAAAAGCAAAGAATTCTTGACTAAACGTTGTTTTAGCATAAATGTGAGTCAAGGGTATGTTTATCATACGTCAATATATTTTTGCAAAATATATAATAAAAAAGTGGTTTGTGTAGCAGTGTGTACACGCCCGAGAAGTGAAACTCTGTGGGTTATAAACATTGATTTGTTATATGTATATTATATTATCAAAATGTTCTTCAAATCTTTAAAATAATCCAAAAATAACTAAACATCAAACCGTCATGTTTGTAGGTGTGATACATATTTTTTTCACAATACTAAACATTTGAAATCTTTTGACTTCGATCAAGGCGAGGAGGACCAGATTATCACAAGAACCTCGAGTTTTTGAGTGTGAAATCTACTTCACAAAAATTACATTTTGCCTAAAGTGAAAGGTGCTTGAGATCCAGTTCAATCCCACAAATATTTCTCTGTTCTGTTTAATCTTCATCACCAAATTAAACATTGGGCCCAAACTCGAAAGTCGTAACTGACATGGTGGCTGAACACATTTGTCGGAGATCTGGTTATCAATAGATTCTCACATTTTTGGGTGTAAAATCTGCTTCTCGAGACTAAATATTTAAGACCAAACTCGAAGGTTGTAACTGCCATGGTGGCCGAGATCCAGTTTCCAGACGTCTCTTCATCTTATGAAATGTTATTTTCTTCAAGTAGATATTGAGCATTTATAACAAGCACGTCAATGGTTTGGAAAATTTTGGTCTAGCATCATTGAGACGATCATTCCATTACCTACCAAAAGCTATACAAAAATTCAAACATCTAGCTAATTCGACTTTTACACCAACGAGTTCATATAGCATAGTCTATATATACATATGCATACTTCGATCGATACTTCGTAATTTTAATAAAAAATTTGCATTATTGATACTACTTTAGTTTCTATAAATAGCTACCTCTGCGAATCACTAAAGCGCAAATCATAAATTGCCCGCACTGCTCTTTTTTGCTATATCCAAACTAGTCTCAATAAAATTTATGTCATAAGTTGTATTATGCTGTGTATGTAATTAAACTAACCTTGCAGTGGCTATAAAATCAGTTGACCAATTTTTACTATGTATGCATACATCATAACCAGTGGAAGTGATTTTATTGACAAATTATCTGTATTTGGAATTTTTTGATATTTTGCTTATATTGTTAACCGCAAAAATATTTTTGTTTATAAATTCTACCGCATGCGCAGATAACTGATATACTTTCGGCATTATAAAAATTATATAAACCTATTTGCCAAAATATAATGACATTTGACAAGTGAAATTCATGTTCCTATGTTGGAGAATAAAGATTTTGTTTTTATAATACCGGCAGCGGAAGGTTAATTACGCAGTACGAATCATGACGTCTTAAGTTCGAGCCCTTGTGTTCGTCTTTACTTGTGAACCTATATGAGAAATATTAGTAATGTTGATGGCATCGGTAGTATTTTTTTTATAGCGAAGGTTTGGCACCTATATGATTAGAATAAATAAATGGTTTTTTAATACATTTTCCCTAATTCATTCGCTTACTTGACACCTAATCATTTTTAAAACTGCTTAAGCTTAGTAATTGTTATTATTGGGGTTATTTACATATATACTCGTCTGGTTGGGTGGTATATATAAATACGCATACATACAAAAAATACTATAAAATAAATAAGATATCATAAAGTGTATTATAATTAAAATACTTTTATTATTATTATAATTATTTCGATGTTTATTGTACGTATTACACACGTTCGTACTTTTGTAATACTAAAAACCAACACTCGACAACTAGTATTACTTAACACTAGAATAGTCACTTTCAATGACACGCTGTTGGTTGGCATACACAAGGGTCGCATGGACTTATTACTACGTAGTGTAGGTATTTGCAGAGAATGGAGAGCTTAAAGAAGAACAAAGAAACAGAACAAATAGTACTTATATCCCTGGATATATCATCGTTGTCCACACGAGGGAAATTATTTACGAGAAAAATTGTAAAATACCCATTATTTACAATTTTTCGAATAAAAATAATTCGAGTGAAATAAGTAGGTACTTAAATAAATAAATAGATAACAGAGTTGCATCAGGTACGGTCCGGTACTATATCAAATGTCTGTAGGTACGCTCAGGTAAGACAAGTTCTTGAGTGTGTGTACTGTGTCCAGTATAAGGTACAGTCAACAGCAAAAATTGATGATAAAAATTTATTGTCACTAGTAAAAGAATTTATGGCAGAAATAAATGTGTTTAAAATGTTACAAAATAACATGTCTGTATAATGTACGATGTCATTTTAACCAACTTTTAAAAACTTTCCATAAAAGCTTAATATTTTGATAAACTTATTTAGAACTGTAGCGCGTGTTGAGGTGATATGCTAAAGGTTCCTAAAATTGGAAAGCGTTTTCAAAGTAAAGGGACAAAATTTTAAAATGAAATCTCTAAAAATATAGTGCAACAATCTGATATAGAATTTATAAAACTTGTTACATAACTATAAAACTTGTTATATGCTATAACTATAACTAATTTATAAAAGTTTAAACAATTTTAAATAATATATTCTATAAAATAGATCAATATATTGAGGACAATGATGTGTGGAAATAACTAGTGGAATATTGTAAAAAATTACAATAAAAAAAGATTATTAATATAGATCTCACATTGTATTGATATTTATTCATTATGGGGTATTTCTATATTTACTCATCTGGTTGGGTTGTATAAATAAATACATATCTAAGTACATATATGAGTAATATTTTCTAAATTATATATATAATAAAATTAAATAGATAATTAAAACCCAACTAGATGGAAGCCCCAGGCAGGGGACACAAGACGGCCGAGGGTTAGGGAGAAAGGGAAAGAAACCGGCGGACAATGCGAGCGGTATCGAGTAGCACTGCCTTCTGCATTTGAGCTCGGAGCGGTCCGTCACGGAGTCCCAGCCGCCTCAGATATTCCGAGAGGCTGACTGGAATTAACCCATTCGCAGAGACGACGATCGGAATAATTTCGGTCGGCATACCACCCCACATGTCGGTTACCTCGTGAGGCAGGTCCAGATATTTTGTCTTCTTGTCTGTTTCGGCTTTCACAAGATTCTCGTCATTTGGAATGATGATGTCGACCAAAAATATCCTCGACTGTGCTCGGTCCATCAACACGATGTCAGGCATATTTGCATGAATCGTCCTGTCCGTGATAATGGACCGGTCCCAATAGAGCCTAGCGCGGTCATTTTCGAGCACGGCTTCCGGCGTGTATTTATAGTAAGGCAGTCTCCGATCCACGAGACCGCACTTCAGAGCGAGCTCCTGGTGTAAGATCCTGGCTACTAGGTTGTGCCTGTGCAGATACTCAGAGTTAGAAAGCGCTGAAAAACCGGAGATGACATCCGAAGCGACTCCCCGGGACGGCGACAGGCTCGACAGATGTCGACGGTGCCATCCTTTAGGATGTATCTCCGATAGCTGTTCGTCTTAATAACCTGATCTTGTATCGCACAGACAAAACCCTTGGTTTCCCCAAAGAGGTCACCAAAACGCAGCCAGTTTAGGGAGGCGACGGTATCTACGAAAGGCTCATGTAGAGCCTTGTAGAACCTCCCGTGGAGCTCTTTCTCCTTCCATACGGTCTCCCGGTCGGAGGCGCTGTGTACTGCCGGGTCCTGCCGTTGGTCGTTGGCCAAGGATAGAGGGGTAAGCCCTTTATCACAACTAATGACGTCCGAATAGAATGACTCATCCGATCTCGCTAGGAAGTAATTACGGAGGCTGCACACTTCGCGATTGTGCATGGTGAAGGCGCTTAAGTAACCCCGCCCACCACGCTTCCGCGGCAAGTACAGCCTCATCACTGACGATCTCGGATGATGCATCCTGTGGGACGTCATGATTGTGCGGACTTTTCTGTCCAGGGCGTTAAGTTCGGTTTGAGTCCACCTGAGTATGCCAAAGGTATAAATGAGGACTGGCATGACCCCGCCGTTATACGCGCGTGCCTTATTCCCGCCCAACAAAGGGCTATTAAACACTTTTGTCAGACGCGCAAAAAACAAGTCGCGAACCGTTTGTTTCATGCCAGCCTCATCGATACCTATGTTTTGTGACATACCCAGGTACAGGTATGTATCAGCCTCGGAAAGGGTCCTAATGTTAACGGGCATTGACAAGTCTATGCCCTCAGAATTAGCGACCTTTCCCCTTTCGACGTGGAGGACCGCACACTTATCCGTCCCGAGCTCCATTCTGATTGAATTGCTAAAATCGCAAGTGATTTTTAGCAATTCCATCAGATGAGAGCGATTGGTGGCGAATAACTTGAGGTCATCCATGTAGAAAAGGTGGGTCACTTTTGTACCTCCCCTCCGAAGCTGAAATCCTCTCCCTGAGTTCTCCAGCAACGTGCTGAGAGGGTTCAAGGAGAGGCAGAACCATATCGGACTCAAACAATCACCCTGGAAAATACCCCTTCGTATCCTTATCTGGTGTTCCGCAGCCGTCATCCGCTCACCTAGATGGCAAAGGATCGTGCTCCATTGCCCCATACATTGCACGAGGAAGTCTCTTACTGTACAGTCTACCTTGTACAGCTCGAGGACCCTCTTTAGCCACGTGTGAGGCACCGAGTCGAATGCCTTTCTGTAGTCTATCCAGGCCGCAGAGAAGTTCCGACGGTTGCGTTTAACCAGCTTGCCAATGACCGCGTCAATGAGGAGTGGTTCCTTGGTCCTGCGACCGCCGCTCCGATATCCATTCTGAGCGCGCGACATTACTTTATTTATATCAAGGTGTCGGGTGATTTTCACGCTCAGAATGGACGTCAGTGTCTTATATATGGTGGGTAGACACGTGATGGGCAGTATTTACTCGGATCTGCGGTAACCTTATCTTTAGAAACCAAATGAGTGACCCCAGTGGTGAAGAGACTCGGGAGCGACTTCTGGTCGAGAGCCTCTTGGAACTGCTGCGAGAGCACAGCGTGACACACCATGAACCCCTTTAACCAGTAGTGATGCAGCCCGTCGAGTCCCGGACTTTTCCAGTTAGGGGCTCTACGGACCGCCTCAGCTACGTCGTCAGGTGTAATGACGACGGGGTCCATGGGCTTAATACCTGCACACCGACTCGTCACAGCTTCTGTCCAAGGGCCTTCGCTGTGGTATGCGGGTGCAGATCACAGGCTTTGCCAGAAGGCGACAGTGTCGGCCAGATTTGGTCCTTGACCCGTTCCACATATTCCAGGTCGCTCCAATGATGTGTAGAGCCTCTTCTGGTCACTCTGGAAGAGACGATTCTGGTTAAATCGCGCTGACCTCTCGGTAAATCACCGAATCCGCTTTCCCCAAGCCGCGATCCTTTGCTTCAGGTCGTCTATGCGCTCCGTCAGCTTTTGCGTTATATTCGGCTGGGACAGACTAACATCCGTCCCAGCAAACGCCATCCTCACGGTGCGCACAATCCTCGGCCTGTTATTGCCCGACCTGAAGCTTATCAGTCTGCCGATAAGGGCTCTTGCCTTTGCGATACGGTTCTCAATCCTTTGTCTCCACGCTGGGATAACGCTACCTTGTTTAGTAGCGCGTCCAGCTGTGGGAAATTTGGCGCCAACAATACGGCAGACTGCCAATGCAGCGCCAAAAAGTATAGATTCCGTATCACAAAGGTCCCGGCTGGTTTCCAAATAAGTAGCCAGCATTGGGTTTAGAGCCCCCACGACATCCCGGTTGCGCTTACTTAGTGGTGATGCGGGGGAGTCGTGGTCGATTTTCGAGAGATATTTCGCGCGTTTCCTTAATCGCCTCCTCCAGTATGCTCCTCATTTGCCCTATTTCTTGGGTGACTGTTCCACCATTGTCCGAATCCTCTACAGCTGGAAGATTCACAGCAGCATCCACTTCTGCAAGATTAGTCGCAGTAAGTGGAGCAGCATCCTCAGCTGCATTTTCATTCGATGGGGGAACAGTCACACGTCTTAGTCGTTCGAGTTCGGCATCATCAAATATTTTCGAACGGATGATGTACCGAACTCGGTCTTCCAGGTTTTGCTCCGTGACAGTAACGGAAGGTTCCAGCTCAGTAAAATAGCAGTGCATCCTGGCTCGATATGCTATACCTCCAGTTTTTTCCCCTTTCGCCCTAAAGTACGCTCGCAATGCGTTCGTATTCATTAGGGATGTCCATCGCATGCGCCGTACTCCACCAGCGGCGGGTGCCGATTGCTGGATCCTGGAGGACCCTGCCGACACCAAGCCAACTGGTGGGGATGATGGATGCGAGGTGCTACAAGGTGGTCGAGCAACTCCTCGCGCTTGGCTGGCGGTCCGCATGCTGCCACGTCCAGCGCCAGCTCCAGACGTGCCCTGGCGGCTCCCAGGCAGCGGCCCTATGCGCATTCTCGTATTTTCCATCATCCATATTGGGCGTCATTTAACGGAAGACGCCCGGACCGGCTCCGTTTATTGTGTGTCCATTTGCACATGCGGACCTCTGCACCCTCACTTTTGCCGAGGCACGGCACTAACACCTCTTGACAGGGTGCTGACTGCTTGCGCCGACGCAACAGCTTTGTCACATAAACTGTAACGCCGGTGGGCGATGGGGTCGTCACTTCCCTACGCCTGTATTTGTATTGATATTATTATTAAGACCCCAGTTTCGTGCCGGTTCTTTTCAGAGAATTGCGATGTTTTGCGAATTGGTGTAGATTATGTCGTTCATAAGAGTTTTAACCAAGTCTAAATTAAAAAAAAATGGTTTGACTTTGTCTTAACTTTGGACCGACACAAAGGTCGCATCAAGATTCGACTCCATGCCGCAGCCAATCGATTAAGCGAATGGTTTCGGAAATGGAGAATAGATTCCATCCCTGGGAACTTTACGAGGTGAATAAATGTTTACAAAATCACTAAAAACTACCCTGCCTCCTGGCGATACGATGACCCAATTCGACGGCCCGATCGTCGCTGCCGATCGCTGGGAAATTGAGGCGAAATATTTAAGGGTACTCTCGCCCCGTGACGACATTCCTTAAAATGAATAGATGAAAGGCCTACAATTTCCCTAAGGCCTTGGTCAAAACAGTCGTGGGATAAAACAGACAGACAGACTGCACTATATCAACCTCTAGTAAACTTATGATAAAGTAAGAGAGTATCTAAAGTTAGAAAATTAGACGAATTATAATTAGTAGTAGTAACTTATTAAGGTAAAGACTATGTAAAATGTTTGTGTATAATATTTTTTGTTTAATTCTATATCGTCTGTCTACAGGTTTACCTTCGTCTTCTGCTGCTCAAAATAAACGCAGTCATAAGACAATCAGTGATTTTCCTATAATTTAGTTAAAATTATTTTAATTGCTCAAATGAAAAACCGGTCCATGATAGTACGTGTTGCTGTAATTGGTTTTAAATGACAATTATTAATTATGTTTGAAGAATCCGTGTAGTTCTCTTACATAGAAAACAATTCTATTCTTAATTTTTCCATACGTTTAGAACTCGTTTACTTTTATTTTTCTGCTCATATGGTGATAAATGACGACGGTAAGCCCGTTAAAAATATTTTTGACCACATATAACAAGCCTGGGTTCGACTGGGATTCGAATACTACTCCTAAGACAGACACGCCTACTGCTAGAAATTTCAATGTAACGAATCATACGTCATAATGAATTATTATTATCAGATTTATTTGCGTTGATACATTTTACATAAAGATTTAATTATGTATGTAAATAGGTTTAGACTTTTAGGTGGGGCTTCTGCTTTTAAAATATAAACTCAACGTAACTTAACTTATTACTTTCCCATAAATTTGGCTACAATGAGTCGTGCCAAGCGGAGGTCCCTAATATCCTATGGGCGGGACAGGCAAGAGTGCAAATATTATGTGTTTTTCTAAAGTTATTATATAATAAATTATAATAGTTTTGGTTATGAATCAAAAAAAACGTTAAGAAACACTGAACAATCTAGAGAACACTTGAGAAACGTAATAAAATGATCTACAGACTTCCACTATTCTCTTCTGTTCTCTCTTCTAGTTACTAACATATGGCTACATATAATCATCTTTTCCTGGTACACTTCTAGTTAACAAACAGATGTTGGTAAATGTGTAGAATATATTGAAGCGTCATTAGTATTACCGTATACATAGATATACAAAGCGATTAAACTATATTACTACATACTGTTGTCTTTGGATCTTAATCCTTCAGTGATCTGTAATCTGTGAATATAAAGTGTCAAATGTAACGTCAGAGTTACATGACAATCGATAGAATAAATGTTGACATGGACAGAATTGTACAAAGAGAAGCCACAAATTAAGAAAAGAAGTCTTGACCTGTTGGAAATATTAAAGTTCCTATCTCCTAAAAAATGAAAACTCCGATACTTATAATCCCGGATAATACCGAAGATCTACCAGAACGGTAATTCCGTAACATAAGTAAATAATAATAATTATATCGGCTAATAATTTTGATTTTGCTTCACCACTTCAAGATTTATCTACATCAAATTAAACGTATAACATTTTATGATAGATACAAATCAATTAGGTTGTTAATTTATGTGAATATAAATTTGAAGGTAAGCTTGTGGCATTTTTAATCGTTACATATCGTCAAAAGTCTAAAAAATATTTAAGATAAAAATGGCCAACTTTTGGAAATAATGATGTCTTGTATTTACGCGAACACTACACATTTGAAATGAAACTATTATTTACGGATTTTATCGCGTTTAATTTTGTTTTTATCTTCCCGACGTTTCAATAGCTTTACCGTAGACGTGGTCACTGAGGTGTTAGACGTCCAGATGTCTCCGGTTACCTTACCGAACGAAACGCCGAGACACAAGATGCCTCTACTTCACGCCGGTATTCTGCCAGGCCGTGGTACCAACCTGGACGAGCCGGCCCATTCGGGCAGCAGCTAAAGCCGTCGCTTGTCTCTTCCACGTTTAAAAATGGATGTAACTAAAAAATTTTTAAATGTTTTATTTTATTTAATATTACAGTTGTGAAAAATTCTATGTCACGCTTTAAGGACTGAACGGATATAAACTAAATTTGACGAAGATGTAGATTATGCCAAAGACGTGTCCTATACACAGGATACTTTTTATCTTAGTTAATGTTCTCTTAGTACTCAGTTTGTCGCGAGTCTTAGTATATAAACTGGGTTGTTCTTGTGGCTCGTACCAATGCCCATGTTAAAGCATACCATGTGGATATACAAGCACATTCTAATGCGTCAGAATTGCAATAGAAGCTCCAGACGTTTCGGGTCGATACACATACCTAATCAAAGCGTAATTTTCTATGGTGTATGTCTTCACGTCACAGTAATTACTGGCGTATTAGCAGAAGTAGCATCTTCCGATGACAAAATAAACTTGTTTATGTATATGGAAACTAATATAGTTGATATTTTATTTATTTATTTCAAGCATATGTAACATAACAGTTTAAGAATATGCTTTAAAGTTATCCGTCATAGATCTATGTCTTCTTAATCTGGTAATTTTTTTCTAGGTTGGTCCTATACCATCTGTCGCATAACACTTGTTTTTAAAGGCTTTTCCCTTAGTCGATTGTCTTATGACTATGACTATGACCCCACGAGAAGAATGGGCTTGGCAGATATTTTTATCGCCATCACCAGTCTATGTAGCAATAAGAGCGTTGTTTTTCCCTTAATGGGCTTGTAGCTCGGTTATATTTTATTAAAGTAAAATTCTAAAAGGTAGAAAATAAAATAATATATAAGATACCCTTTATAATTGCGTGCATTATCAGTGGATTTGTAAAGCCTGATGGTGATAATGAGAGAGACCTATTAACTGAGTATATTTACAACTGCTCATAAGGAGACCATGCGTTTGTACTATTGTCACACCCTATTTACAATCGCATAGAGATTAGCACGCTCAGTCGGCCACATCGCGACAGGAGGGTATTGCGCGAACAATATTTGTTTAAAGACATCTTTGCAGTCGCTAAACTGTTGCGAAATATGACACGGGTATGCGTTCGCAAATGGGACGGAAACCTTGTTAATGAAGGTATTTTAAGTATGTATTGAAACTAAGGCAAACAATGATTGATGGTAGCCTGGAAGCGTCATTTATATGTTCAAAGATTACACTGTCTTTGGCTGTGTTTGCTAGAGTTAATAGTATCAGACAATACTTTGAGCAAATCTTGTATTTTGAAGATATATGTCAGTATTTCATTTTAATTACCACTATTACTAATAAATATTCCACCAAATGTCGAACAGATCGAGTCTGTACCCTGGCACTATGATATACATATATCTGTCTACCGAGCGAATAAAAAAAAACGTATTTTTTTTTTTGGATCGGCAACTTTAAACTAGTGAAGTCAGGGTTGGTTAACTTGTATGTCCTATGGTGTAAACCAGAAAGCGAGGAGGGTTCTTGTGCTTTCTTACGCAAGGGCGGAGGGGCTGCATTTCCCCCAGCGCTGAAGCAAACAGCAATGTTTCAATTTACACGCGATAGTTTTAACAAAAACGAAATAGATGATTTTACTTCAAGGTACATATATCAGATACATAACACGGTGTTAAAACCTTGATAAGTACGCTGTTAGTATAACACACAGTAGAGACAAGGGGCGACTTTTGCTGTTGGTCGAATGGGCCGGTTCGTATGGGGTAGTATTGTACCTCGGGCTTCGCAGAATACCGACGTGAAGTAGAGCTGCTTCGTGTGCTTCTGCATTTCGTTAGGTGAGTGAGTTGACCGGAGACCGCCCACTCTTTCTTCCCATGAATATTGTAAGGATCGGCTATGGGAGAAGCCTTGAAAACCGCATGCTGCGCTTTAGACGGCGGGATTAGTTATCTCAAGAAATGTCAAACTGCTGACCTGCATCTTAACTCATAACTACGTCTTAAATTTTCACTCTTCATCGACGATGTATATTTTTTTTATTATTTTATTGGTATTGGCTTTTCTTCAGGTGATACTTTTGTCACTATTCCTTATATAAAAGTATATTTTAAATAAACAAGATTGTCATTTTAATATAATCAAAACTTATTTGAGATTATATTAATTGAAATGTCGATTTAATTAATAAAAACCAAGATTATCCATCATTCAAAATATTATTTTTATAATAATCATTCAGCGATGTCTTTTTCCTCCTAAATACTGTATGATGAATTGATGATGGTGTCGACTACGTTATGATTTTGACCTTCACGGTAACCATCTAGTCGTCTTGTTTGCATTCTTAACTGAGGCAGCTAGAGCAGTCAACTATTTAATGAAAACCCCACACATATTAAATTTAAAGTAATTTTAGAACATCCTGAGGAAAACCACCACTGCTATGATAATACTATTTGTGTAACCATCCATATTAATTTCTATTTACATATGTATTATAGTCAAATTTCTTCTTTGATATTTGTAGGCATCATTTAAACAAAACTTACACGTATGTGATATATAAATAAAATTTATTGCATTGTGGAACATTTGCACACTGCACATTTATTGCGAATGTAATTAAATCTAATATAATACGTGAGTCATTTGCATAAAAGAAACCTTATAATATTGACCTTAAACAATATGAATATATATAATTAAACGTGAATTTACAAGATAAGGCTATATATTTGTCTTGTTGTTGTGAAGTGTTATTCTTATTGCTGGTCAATTATTTTTAATCGGTCGTTTCCTTTTGTCAAATGGGTATGAAGATTTTTCAAATAACCAAAGAATTCTCATATTTTAAAATGAATGAAATTAGTTAATAATGTCATAAAATTTGCCGATTTGTCCTTAGTTTTCACGTATACTGTAGTTTACTGGTGCAAGCGGGGCTGCCCTAGGCGTTTGTGCAATACAGTTGCGTTCACCGGTACGCTAGTGCGTTGCGACACGTTTACGTATGAAGGAGCGAACTGCATGGCTTACTCAGGTAACTGGCAGCTGGAACTTCCACTTATTTTAAGGAAGTATCAAGTATATAAAGTAAAACATTTGGGTTTATCTAAGATTTATCATAGGAGCAAAAAATATGTAAACAGATAGAAAAAATTTGATATAGAGTCAAACAAGCGATATAGGTTAACGGGTGTAAGATTCCTTCTCTGCCCAAGAGTCGTCTGGGTTAGTACCACACAATTTCTGGCGCAGCCAAATAGCAGTACAATTACTGTTGTGTTCCGGTTTGAAAGGTATAAAGAGCCAGTATAATTACGGGCTGTGTTGCGTTCCACCATAGTCCTCAAGGGTGTCATCGCATCTGTAACATTCTTCGATTGAAGTTGTTTGCAGGTGTCCATAGGCTGCAGTAGCCACACTACCATCAGGTAGACTGTTAGTTTGTTTTTCACCCTAATCCAACACAATTGGTTACAAATGTTTAAAAATTACTTAACATTACAGACAACTTAACTAACATAAAAAATATAAATAAACAAATCATTGCTTTGATATAATTAACATGCATTGTTAGCATTTATTTAAAATAATACACATGCAAATCGATGTTTCAAGTTAGTGATTAGAAGGATAAAAATACCATACCTATGTTGATAGAAACTTACTTATTTCATTTCACCTTCATTCAAATAGAACAAAAAATTGCGTCCTGATTCATTGTCACGTAACTGTAATTTAAAGGCCGTCAAACTGCGTACTAGGACACAGGGCCAAGGTTTTTAATACAATCCGACGAAGCATGTAATATTATGTTAAAATTTTATGATGGAAATAAATAATAAATGCATCGAAATGATGGTCAATTAAATATTTATTACAAGGAAAACTATTAAAGTAGTTTTATAGTTGAACATTGTGAACAATGTACTATATGGTTTGCCTCAGTTGCTACCGATTACTGCGGTAAATAAGCTACATTTTCTAATGCCTTTTGGTAAAAAAATATGATTAACGAATATAAACAGAACATTATATTGAAAGGTGGTTAGTATCTTCGAATTGTAGACTTTTCAACTATCAAAGCCCATACTTTAGAGTGCTAGACCGGTTTCTAAGATTACTAGATGCTTTGAAAATGGCTCATGTCACTCCTTCCTAAAATTACTAATCGCCCTTTCTATTCAGTTCGCCCCTTCTAGAAGCCTGTGTTATTATTGAACAGTAGCAGTTTCCTTGTTGTTATCGAAAAAAAGCCTACTGAGCTTTTATCAGTCTTGAGTTTCACTCCGGTCATAGCACCACTACTGCCTTAATCAAAGTCACCGATGACGTAAGTAGTGGCATTGAGGAAAAGAAGGTTACTGTGATGGTGCTTATAGACTTTTCAAATGCTTTTGACACAGTCGATCATGATATTCTCCTTTACATCCATATTTCGTGCCCTCAGCTTTACAATGGCTACACTGCTATGAAATTACTTGCCCAATAACAAAAGACAAGCGTCCAATAAGTTCTAGTAAGTAAACATGTTATATGATATTGTTTACTTGATTATGCATGTCGAAATCTACTCCAGTTCGCTAAACAAAACCTTTATAATTTACAATGAAATCAATACAATTTCTTTTAAATGTTAATTATAATCTGGTTTTATCAGTAACTTGCCCGCGATGTATTGATCTATTTTTATTCTATTTTAAAGATCGTCTTTTTTTATAGTTTCTTTAACAAGCTTCTTAAAAATTGTGTAAGTAGCACTATATTTTAGGATAGTTAAGCATTAACACTAAAAGGACTAGTTTTTCCCAATTTAAATTTAAGTACCTGTAGCGCCTGAGGAATTTCAGCAATTTCTACACCTACATACCCTTTGAGAATTGACTCTGCAATTATAGAGTTAGAATGTAAATATTTAGTTATTTCTGTGTACTTGAACAGACTTTAAGGAATTCATTTGCCAATTCATATTGTAACGAATGCCCGATAATGTCTTGTCAACTCTTAAGTCTTCGAATGACAAGTCAAAAGAAATAATGTTTTATAAATTATCAGTCAATGTTATCAAAACTCTGTGATAGGTAAATAAAGGTAAGGTAAGGTACTATAAGTAGTACACTAGTTGAAATATAAGCATATTTTCTTCAATAAAAAATAAAATACCGTTTCGGGAATATTCTGTAATAATCGAAAATAAAAAGACGATCGAAATTCGAGACTATATAAGGTGCATTGGAGCGCGCTAAAGACAGTTCAGTAGCGAATTCTGAAGACAGTGGAAGAGGAAGATCACAAATAAAAGAAGAGCAAAAGGAAGAAACGACAGAGGATTGGTTACTATCAGGAAGAACCGTGGAAGATCACGAGCGAAGGGCAGGGCAAGAAGAAACTATGCTTACAAAGGGGAAGTGTTAAAAATAAGTAGAAGTTTTAGAAACCGGCCTTTTTACTCCAATCTCGCAACCCGTACTTCTTTAAATTTTACTATTAAGGCTGCCAGTTTTTAAATTGATCATATTCCATGTATATATGTTGTATGAGACTTACAAGAAGACTATGAAGAAAAATAAAAAAATAACTCTAGGAAAAATATCTTGTATCTACGTCGAAAAATTTTCAGACCACCACTCGCATGTTACAAATTGTATGCGTTTCATTAGTTTTATATGTATATATTGTATACGGGTATTTATCAGTAATTTATCTGGTAATATCAAATATTGCTACTACATATTATTATCATCGTTTCAGAAGTTTTAGTGCTTTGTTGCGCCTACCATACCATAGGTTGACTGGTAAAGAACGCCTGTAGGTATTTAGTCCGCCATATAGGATACATATGGCGGACTCAATACATTCTGTGTAAAGGAATAGCAATGAACTAATTTAATAAATAAGTGAATAGGTGTCTGTAGTATTTTTGCAGAGAATCGAATGACGGCATCAGTTTTCAAACGAAATTTTGTATTAACAATTAATTCAATTTAAATATATATTAAAATTCAGTTGTCGATGTCCGCAAACTCGAAAAGTAGATGGATTGATTATCAATCAATTTCTACACAACGTTGCATTTCTATATAAGAGTGTTTTTAAATACTTCTTATCCCGAAGACTTATGATTTTACAACAAACATACAATTAGATAAATTCTTTTGACAGTCGGCGGTCCGACTCATTGCCGTCTCAGGCGGGCAGCTCTTGTCAACATTTTACTTTTGCTTTCTGTCGTCAAAATTTTTCTTCATCATCATTATCATCATCATTTCAGCCTATTACAAGTCCACTGCTCAACATAGGCCTCCCAAAGATTGCCTCGAAGCTCGGTCCTGAGCCACCTGCATCCATCGACGAATTTTTCTTACGATAGAGTAAATAGTAAAAATAAAAACCTTGGCGGAAAAAGGTGTTACTGTAACCAGTTGATTGATTAGCATATTATATGTAAGATATATTCAAAATATTTAATTAAAGTAATAAAATAAAATTAATTATTTTGAAGTCACGTTCCAGATGAATTCCTTAAATTATGTATTACCAATGCTCATGTTGTATACATTTTGTAATAATACATACTTATTGTTATTATTAGGCAAAATATAAAAATGTAATATATAAATATAATAACGTGCCGATTATGTTTAGGTGTAATAGATATGTGATATCGCAATATATAGTAACACTTAACGACCCAGTGAACTCTGGATTCACGACTATGGAGGTCCTATCCTTAACCAATTTACAAAACTGTCAAAGAAACCTTCCTATCGATTTGCTTTGGCTTTCCTTTGATTAGAGAAATATTCGAACAACAGCATGGTTTTGTGTTTACGAATATACTTATTATATACCCTGTTATTTCTAATAGTAGCCGTAAAATGGAAACATGGTCGAAACCGTCCAAGAGACCATTCTTGTATGACTATTGTCACTTTTCAGCAGCTGGGATCAATCCGAACAGTTCCTCAGAACATTCCCCGTGGAAAATTTTGTAAAAATGCAAAGAGAAGCAACATCTCTTCGCAAGGCCAAAGGATCAAGCCGATCAGAGAGCTTGGTCGCCGACAATTCGAGCCGCTCGACGTTGGATGCGGTCAAATGGAAGGAGTTGGTACTGGGGTGCCCCTGCCCAGAGATGAGAACAGTATTCCATGTGGGGCCGAACTTGCGCCTTATAAAGTTGCAAACGGTGGACCGGCATGAAATACTGTCCCGCTCTACAGAGCACACCAAGCTTTTGGAGGCCAATTTGGCCTTTCCTCCAAGTGACCACGGAACTGAACGTCGCTCGATATGTCAACGCCAAGGATTCTGATACTGGCTGAGGCAATAAGGGAATGTTCTCAAAAGAGGAGAAACGACAAAGGGATTCTTTTAGCGGTGAACGCGCAAACCTGTGTCTTTTGGGGTTGAATAGGACCAAATTACGTCGACCCCAATCCGAGACTTTGAATAACAAGGTCTCGACTTCAGACACAAGTTTGTTCCGGCACTCGTCGACGTGTTCCCGAGAAATATTCGCACGGCCTGTATATAGGGCATCACCCGTGCTGTCGTCTGCATAGCAATGAATGCTACTGATTTGTAGCATGTCGTTGATATGCAGAAGGAACAAGTGGAAGATAGCACACAGCCTTGTGGAACACCAGCATTCACGGGTTTGGGGTCGAGCATGCACCGTCGACAACAACCTTGATGCTCCGATCCGTGAGGAAGCTGGTGACCCAGTTGCACAATCTCTCAGGAACCCCGTAAGATGAAAGCTTTGAAAGAAGCGCTTTATGCCAAACCCTATCAAATGCTTTCGCTACGTCCAGACTAACCGCCAAAGCCTCCCCCTTAGACTCAACTGCTTCTGCCCATCGGTGAGTCAGGTAAACTAGAAGATCACCAGCTGATCGTCCGCGACGAAAACCGTACTGTCGGTCACTGATCAGCTGGTGTTCCTCCAGGTACCTCAGGAGCTGGGTGTTGATGAGTGTCTCCATTATTTTAGATAACAAGGGGGTGATGGCAATAGGCCTGTAGTTGGACGGATTAGAGCGGTCGCCTTTTTTCGGTATTGGATGCACAAATGCTGTCTTCCAAGATTCCGGGACGACGCCTGAAGAGTAGGAGTGCCGGAAAAGACGCGTGAGAACCGGGGCCAACTCAGGGGCACACATCTTCAGCACAATTGGAGGGATTCCGTTCGGCCCACTCGACTTATGAATGTCCAGGGAGCGGAGTGCCTTTCGCACTGAGCTCTGCAGAAACTGAATTTCCGGCATGGAGCACTTACACCACGGGATGGTAGGTGGAGAGTTTCCCCGGTCATCAAGAGTCGAGTTGGATGCAAAAAGAGAGCCCAAGAGATCGGCTTTCTCTTTTGCAGTATGGGCCAGCGAATCATCCTCCTTGTGTAGAGATGGGAGAGATGGCTGACAGAAGTTCCCTGGACAGCCTTGGCGAGAGACCAGAATGCGCGGGATCCCTATGGGAGGCGAACTAGTCTCGCGCCAATTCTGTAATGTCTTTAACTTTGCCGCAGCGATAACTCTTTTGAAGGACCTGGAGGCAGAGTTGTACTCGTTTTTAAGAGCACTGGTTTTGCATCCCGAGACGCCGATGCATCGGCCCAGGCCTGGTAGCACTTCCGCTTTCGGCGTGACGCTATTTTGCAGGTGCGACCAAACCAAGGCTCGGATTTACCTCCGACAGGCACTGCAGAGAACGGAATAAAAGTTCCATTCCTGAAGTACCACATCGGTGACAGAATCTGCAACGGCGTTGGGATCATCCAGCGAGAAGCAAACCTGCCCCCATGGGAAGGAAGCAAAGAAAGACCGCATTCCATCCCAATCTGCCGACCTATAGTGCCACACACGGCGGAACCCCGCAGATCGCGTTCGGGATCGGCGCGCGATAAACACTACACTCCGGATCAGACTGTGGTCCGACGAGCCAAGAGGAGCATCGACTGAGACCAAATATCCGTCCGGGTGTGAGGTCAGCAAAAGGTCCAACAGGGAAGGTGTATGACCTTCCACGTCTGGGATCCGCGTCGGCGAGGTTACCAGTTGTGTCAGGCCATATGCTAATGCAAAGTCGTGAACAGATCTCCCGCATGATCGGTTATGCGAGAACCGAGCCAATCGGTGTGGTGGGCATTAAAATCGCCGAGAATCACGATCTCTGCGGATGGGATCTGTTGTAGCACGGAATCTGTAGCCATTTGGATGTGGTCGATGAGTCGGTCAGTTACGGTATTACCGCTATGGGACCTGTAAAGGCACGCATAGACGCGCGGATGGTCGTCGCTGTCGATGCGCAGCCAAAGGTAGAAAGGTCAAACCTTCAAGACTACCGAGGCGTCGAGAACAGATATCATCTCTGACGTATACGCAAACTCCGGCACGGGGCACAAAGGAGTGTTCCAGTTTGTACCCCGGGTAATGGAGATAAGAGGTATCAGCCGGACACGATATAGTCTCTGTAAGAAAAAGCAAGGCCGGCTTCGCCGTTTCAAGATGGTAATGAACGGCGCTAAGGTTCAGTGGAGTCCCCTGATATTGCAGAAACCACGGCGAGCGCGGTAGGGGATGCCATAGTTTCTTTGCTGCGTTTGCCTCGAGTAGGAAAGAAAGAGAGCGGAATATTGCCCCCCCCAGAATACGCGGGGCAGACTGAGCATCCACGATTAGGTAGCGTAGGAAAGCCTCAACGTGGATGCTCAGTGAGGATTCTCCAGAACCGTAGGTACTGGTACCCTCCTGGGGTAGCTCAAAATTATATACCGCTACCATATTTGGGGAGGGGAGGAGAGGGGCCTCCGGTTACCTCACTCACCGCACGAAACGCAGAAGCACAAGATGCCTCTACTTCACGCCGGTATTCTGCGAGGCCGTGGTACTTATCCGGACGAGCCGGCCCATTCCTGCGACAGCAAAAGCCGCCGCTTGGCTCTACCACGATTAAACACATATGGCGGACTCAATACATTCTGTGTAAAGGAATAGCAATGAACTAATTTAATAAATAAGTGAATAGGTGTCTGTAGTATTTTTTGCAGAGAATCGAATGACGCCATCAGTTTTCAAACGAAATTTTCTATTAACAATTAATTCAATTTAAATATATATTAAAATTCAGTTGTCGATGTCCGCAAACTCGAAAAGCAGATGGATTGATTATCAATCAATTTCTACACAACGTTGCATTTCTATATCAGAGTGTTTTTAAATACTTCTTATCCCGAAGACTTATGATTTTTACAACATACATACAATTAGATAAATTCTTTTGACAGTCGGCGGTCCGACTCATTGCCGTCTCGGGCGGGCAGCTCTTGTCAACATTTTACTTTTGCTTTCTGTCGTCAAAATTTTTCTTCATCATCATTATCATCATCATTTCAGCCTATTACAAGTCCACTGCTCAACATAGGCCTCCCCCAAAGATTGCCTCGAAGCTCGGTCCTGAGCCACCTGCATCCATCGACGAATTTTTCTTACGTTAGAGTAAATAGTAAAAATAAAAACCTGGGCGGAAAAAAGGTGTTACTGTAACCAGTTGATTGATTAGCATATTATATGTAAGATATATTCAAAATATTTAATTAAAGTAATAAAATAAAATTAATTATTTTGAAGTCACGTTCCAGATGAATTCCTTAAATTATGTATTACCAATGCTCATGTTGTATACATTTTGTAATAATACATACTTATTGTTATTATTAGGCAAAATATAAAAATGTAATATATAAATATAATAACGTGCCGATTATGTTTAGGTGTAATAGATATGTGATATCGCAATATATAGTAACACTTAACGACCCAGTGAACTCTGGATTCACGACTATGGAGGTCCTATCGTTAACCAATTTACAAAACTGTCAAAGAAACCTTCCTATCGATTTGCTTTGGCTTTCCTTTGATTTGAGAAATATTCGAACAACAGCATGGTTTTGAGTTTACGAATATACTTATTATATACCCTGTTATTTCTAATAGTAGCCGTAAAATGGAAACATGGTCGAAACCGTCCAAGAGACCATTCTTGTATGACTATTGTCACTTTTTCTTACAACCTTGTTGTAACCACAGTTTTTCTAATAGACTATCACATATAAATCCACATCTAATTCGGCACAGTTCGAGGTGCAGAAACAATTTATTTGCATAGTTAAGAAAGGTTCTTTCTCAGGAGAATATTTTAAAAGGTCAAATTGAGAACTCGAAAATTTAAGTTTTTGTATGATAGAATAAGGAACCTGTGGGACTAGAGCCTATCTCGCACTAGTCGGGCTTGTTATTTTAAAAAGTGACTTCCTGTAAATGTACGGAAAAGTCAATAAAACGTTTTTATACATACTTTCAAACTTTTGCATGGGAAATTTTGAAAGAACCTTTAAAATTTTTTTCTTCGTTAACTTTTATTCCCCCATTAAATACATAATGTAAGTGTATAGAAGTGTTGCAATTTCGATTTCATTAAGCGATAAAGCAATTAACACTTTACGATTTGCTAATGAATTATGAACATTTGTGATATGAAGTAAGGGATAGTTGCATAATCTATTTATAATAAGGAACCATGAATGTATGTAACTTAGTACAACAGAGGTATAATTGAAAAATACATGCAGTTGACTGGAATGAAATCGTGCAAATGATTCAATAATATCGCAATTCCATAAAGTAAGAATGCAATATCAGTAATTTGTCAACAAAGTAATGTAGGTTGCATGATTATATAGTTATTAAACAAACATTATGATTAATTCAATCTGTTTGATTTCAGGTACTAACGAAAAAACGAGTGTTCGTGTAGGAACCACTCAGTGATGCTCTATAAATAACTAGTTTTTATTAAAAGTAAGTTGTTGTGCCAAAACCAAAATGTCGACAGAGAGGGAAGAAACTGAAGAATATATCAACGGCATGAGGCCTGGGCCGTTAACGAGGGAGATCCCCGAATGCATGAGAGACAAATACACGATAGTGCAAGCAATTTTAGACGGTCTGGCTATGTCGATACTTGTACTTGGATATATTATCAGGGGTATATATAGATCGATAGTTGGATATTCAAAGAAAGAGCTTAAAGACAATATTGCTGTGGTGACGGGCGGTGGGGGAGGTCTTGGCAGTTTGATAGCCTTGAGGCTAGCAAGGCTCGGCTGTACCGTGGTTTTATGGGATATTAATAAACAAGGTCAGTACTTATTATAAATATATATTCATTACATATTATAAATTACGCAGTGAAAAGCCAAAACAATTCAATTGTGACAGGCTAATTTATGAACTATAAATGTAATATATAGTAGGTGTATTTCCTGTTTTTATGAAACAAAAGTAAAGTCATACCTTTATTTAAATCGGGTAGTACTTTGGTCCCCACTAACTATGACCTATTTCTGTACTACCAAGGTCAGGAAGAGTTCACAGGATGCCTTGGGTACCTTATGTGATGTCTTGTCTTCGATTATGTGCACCATGAAACACTTATCAGGAAATTCACATGGCATAAGAAGTACAGCGCTTCAATTTATTATCTCGTACTTGAGTAACAGGATTGAAACAGTTGTAGTCAATGGAGCGAGTTCTTCCGGATCGACGGAAACAATGGGCGTTACGCAGGGCTCGTTTCTCACCCCGTTACTTTTTCTTTCTTAGGCTAATGACTTACCTTACATAGTAGGGGATAAACATGATATAGTATTATTTGTTGATGATACTTCACTCATTTTAAAAATCAAACGACAACTTGTTACACACGAAGAGGTGAATAATACTATCTCAAAAGTAGTTCATTAGTTTAACGCAACGGTTGGTTTAAACATTTTGGTCCCAATGTACTTAAGGTACAAAGCTTCAATGGGGACCCCATATATCTAAACGTGTTAGTAGACTTAGCACTGCAGCAGCAATATGCTGTAAAATAAGAAGTCGGACTGATGACGAAACTGCTAAAAGTTCATAGCATAAAGCTCATTGTTCATTTTAGTAATTTTTTGTATGGTATGCTGCTGGAAGAATATAAAGAAATAAATATGCTTACAATATTAGTGTGTAAATGTACATTACATACAAATTTAAATACATTTAATAAGATTAGTGATGTACATGATGTAAATACTAAGAACAGACACAAGAATGTCATGACAGTTACTAGACTCCGTAGAGTCAGTAACTCGTTCACGGAGCAATATTTGTACAAAAAATCCCAATAAGTGAGTCATCCTTAAAACAATTGAAATAAGTTTAAAAAAATATCAAAGGCTATATAAAAAGGGTTATTATAATATAAAAGAATACATGGATAATTGTATCCCCTGGAAATTAATAGATCGCTCCCCAGCTAATGTATGTATGAACGTGTGTATGTATTTATTATTGTATGTGTATTTAAATATTGTATCTATATATAGATTTATATTTATTTTAATTTTAGTACTCTCTATTCTATCACCTACACCTACTTCATTTCATTTCTGCATCGTCCAAAGGTTAACTATTAGAGAATGCTTCTGGCATTAAGTCCGTCTATATACATTACCATGTATATGAAGCTTAAAAAATAAATAAATACTGTATTATATTTGAATAAAAGGTGATAGCTAAAGAGTTTCTTTCGCCTGTTTTTTCTCCTATAGAAGAACTTGATTACGAAACGGTGGTAGATTTGTCGTAAAGTGAAATTTATGTTCCTTTGTCGAAAAAAACGGATTTTGATTTCGATTTCATTTTTTGATTAATAGTATATGCTATTAACTTTATCTAGTACCTACGCAGAATTGTTGAGCACCGAATAAAAATGTATATTTAAATCTGACATACCGATTAGCATTACTATACAGTTAAAAAATCTTATTTTAATTCATGGTCATATCGGCCATGCTTTCTGTTTTGGTTTAATAACTGTTCATGATCGACACCGATTATCGGACAATGTATGATAGGTTAATTAAAATTAATGAATTATAATAATCACAACGTTATTATCTACGTCAGGAAACAGTAAGAATATAATCATAATCGCTCTTGAGGTGTTTTATGATTGTTTTATGATATTATTTTATGAATAAAACTTACATAAAACAGACCTATTTGAATACCATTACCATTTATTTTAGTTAAATATCATGTGTATGCTTTGTAGTATTTAGGGCAAAAGAGTATTATCAGTATGTAGTATGTATAGTGTAGACATTTTTTGTCGACAAGGTACCTAGTGCTATTAGCACTAGATATGTCACGTCAGTTTGATAACCTTAGTATCGAAATTTTTGTAATTGCGAGTTTCATAATCAGATGTTACGGAAGCTTTGGTCCATTTTATGTTTTTGAACAATGCAAGTTGTGATATTATCGCATGAAAGAATTTTTTCTCTAACTATCCAAACGACTTGTTCGCCACAGAGACTAAGCGATTAACTACCGGTCGCGGGTTTGATTCCAACCAAGAACAAATTTTGTTTATTCAAACAGATAATTGATCCAGAGTTGAGTGTTTATGCAACTTCGATTTATGTCTATGAACTCCCCACGATACAGGAGAAATACTAGGGAGGGTAATGTTTATCAAAAGCGAAAAACTGAATGGAATCTAGGTATTGTAATTCTATTCCATTCTTGCTAATTTAAGGTAAACAAATAGAAACAAAATTGACGAATAAATAACACACAGTCGCTTTAAAAGTGTTTCGTATACTTGTGAACTGTTGTTACCTACATGAGAAAATGAGTAGGTCATTTATCATAGCCAACGCAAGGTCTGCTGCCCCGCTGGAGACTGAATTCATGGCCGAATTACGTAAAGCGGTGAATATCCACTCAATATTCCGTTAGTGCAATAATCGAGACGTCTGATGATAGTTTTCGATTTATTAAAAAAATAAACATTAGTTTCTTTTTGTATTGTAACATACATAACATATGAGAAAGAGCCTTTAGAAATATCAATTACAATTTTACTTATAGTCTCCACGGTTAAAATTTTGATTTCACGTAAATACTTTTAGTGTCGACGTGTAGCAATGGCATAAGGAAATTTGCCACCGCAGCTCATTCTGTGGATTAAAGAAAAATCGACTAAAGTAAATGACAAAATTATCATGACCTCCGACAGATAGGGGAAATTACCATCTCAAATATGTATGTCAGACCTAACCCACGCCGGTGACAGGTGGGAGCGATTGATGAGCGACTTGTCAAGCGTGGTGATTACGGAAAATTCTCCCGGTAAAAGAGCCCAATGTCCAGCAGTGAACCGCATACAGCCTGTTAAGGAAGAAAACTTTTCAGAACAGCTAAGGAGTTAGACGCTCGATTCATTTCATAGTACGCGAGTAAACTGTTCATTGCCATGTTTAGTTTTAAACTTCCTACGTGCTCGACAGTAAAGGAAAACAGCGTGGTGGTGGTGGAAAACGGAGTGGGGAACTTGCGCAACGCGGCAAATCCTTCCCGGTTCAAATTTAAGATAAGGTTTGGTCTAGCTATGGAACATTTATGAACTATAATTTTATTTTGCTCTTTAGAAAGATTAAAACATTTGGATTTTTTAACGAAACTCTCTCTGTATTTGTTATTTTTTGGCTTTGCTGGATAGTGCAAATGGAATCATAAAATCAAACATGTGCCGATTTTATTAATTTCAAACTATGTGTCTCACGTTTCAAAAACCGGTAAGCGGCTCTCGTGCCGACTTTTCCTACTATCTGTCGCTAAAAGGTGACTTTCGGATAGAATTAAACATGACATTATTGCAATGACGACATTGTAACTTATACATTTATTATGTTATGAAGCTACCATTGAATTATTTACAGATGAAACAGGACGGGTTGTCTTGATTTATGACACGGCATACGAGTATGTACGAGTATGCTTGTTGTGGAAATAATTACGTCACGTTTTCAAGATACCTTACAATATTTCACGGTGTATTAAGACATACGCACATAGTGGAATTCGTTTCTTAACCACGAGTTCAGAACGTACGATGAGCCATCTTGTAGATATTTGTAAGAATATGCAAATTGTTGTTCGTATATAATATCAAGTATGATACGCCAGAGACCTTATTAAATTTTAGAAAGAAAGTAAGAAAAACTATTTATACACGGCACAAGTACAAAACAATGCTTATTATGGAAAGAGAAAAAGAAATAAATGCGAACTTAACAAAAATAAAAAATAAAAATAAAATATTCCCTAACTTAAAATAAAATAAATACTACAACAATAATAAAACTTAGCAAAGAGTAGAAAAAAAATGCTTTAAAATTTGAATGCTGCCGTTGCCATGATTTATCTATACTGCAACGTTGCCGTAAAAAGGACCTCACTCAGCTATGGCCACGGCTGTAATAACAGCCTTGGCGCTGATTTTCAGTGAGACCAGTCATGGACAGAGTACCTTGGTTCAGCTGCAATATTTATGCGATAGAATAAAAGGAATTTTGCCTGAGTTTCATCTGCATATATTGTGTTTTTGAGAGAACAGGTAGATACGGATAATCACTTATATTTTTAAACAAACAGAACTTGGATAAATGGGCAGATATGGGGCATTGTGTAATATCATACACATTTACCTACAAGATGCTGGTGCTAGTTGAGTCGTGCCAGTCGTTTTAGGAACAGCGCAGTCCGCACCAACTTTTGTTACAAGTATTTCATGAGTTTTAGATTTTTCTCATGTCGTAATGGTGAATCATTATTTTAGGTTTGTAATTTGTAAAATTTAGCAAATAATTAATTTTGTTCCGTAGCAAACTCATTAAACATAAGAGATGAATACACAATCGAAAACATGATCATTTGGGCATATCCTTAGTTATAAATAAGTTGGGAATAATATATTAAAACGATTAAAGTTTCTGTATTTTTTTTAAAAATAGTTACTTGGAATTACAAAAAGTATTTAGTCTAATTATTTTAAGAAATACTTTAGTAATTTAAAGTAAATCATGTGTAAACACAAAGATGTTGCTATTAAACATTAATAAAGTTTGTTATGTTGCCATGTGCTAAAACCATTTCTTGAAATTACTTTATTAAAAGTACTAAGTATGATTTGCAAATTCATGAACATCAGAACAAAAATTAAATGTGTTTTAAAAAAAATTGTTTCCGCATTGGTAACCGTCTGGTATATCTATGCTAATATGTAACAATCCAACAAGTTTTGATTATAAATGTACTGTACTGCCAGTGACTTCATCAGCGTGGTCTCTATATGTTCTTCTTGCAAAAGCACTCGTAATTGATATAAAAAGTAAAAGTATTTTTTTTCTATGGTACATCTCGGTGAAATCGTTGCCAATTTAAATCCGTTCAATCAAACAAAACTAAGGCCGTGGACCGGTTATGTCGGGATCTACCATTAAGTGCAATGCGCAAATGGAGTAAAACCCCACGGAATTAGGATGCGCTTTTGGTCCGGCGTTTATACATAATTTGAATTTATTTTATTATTTTAATAACTTTTTATGAAATTTAAATAACACTTAAAAATGTTTCCACAATTTCTTTTGTAACCAGTAGTAGGTTTTAACATTCATTATAGCTTCATGTAAGAGAAAATTAAAAAAAAAATCTTCTTGATATCTTTTTACTCATTTCCAACAATAACGGTTCAACGGTTTAACAATAATTATATTTATTTAAACACGACAGTGGCCTTATGGTATAACGACTAAGGGAAAAGCCTTGAAAATCGCAATGGCTACGGACATATGGCGAGATGACCATCTTGAAAAGTATAAGTACTCCGAAATGCCGATGACAGGCAGCACCGTCTAAGGTATGAGGTGTCTGGTACTGCAATCGTCAATCTGTTTGCCGAGGGCGGCTTTTATAGTTCATTCTTCTTATAGGTGAGGCCTATATCTTTCTATGGGCCTTTTACAGACTGGTAAGGTAAACAAGTGTCTGTCTAAACGACTGTCTGCATCATTGTCATTAGGTCAAAACGTCGAAAAAACAGGAAGGTATTATCATGGTCAAGAAGGTAGTAATATTTTATGGGTACATGCGAATACGTGACACAAAAGACTAAAAACTATTTTAGTAGTCATTAGATAGGGCAGCAAAATTAAAAATGATTAATTATTAACCCAACCTTTCCGTTGTTATAATAAATAATACATGCATTATTTATATTCACACATTACACATTTATTACTACGTGCTACTATAAATTTCTAATAAAAGACGTCGTCGTATTGTTCGGTGACGCAGATAATTAAAAGTTGATGTATACGCGCGCGAAAGCTTGCCTAAATATTTTAATGGCTTTGGAAATTTAACACCTCGTATGTGACGATATGATAATAATGGCCAATGTTCAGCTTTGAAGTACCTCACGACGACGTTTATTTTGCGTATCCATTAATACTTTGGTTGTTAAACATGGTAATCTTCTGGTTCATTAATGTCAAAAATTGTCGCATCTGAAGCATTTAACATGCTTCGTACAAGCCTGTACTTGATTTATTTGATTATCAGTATCGTCTCGATTAAAATATTGTTCTCTGCGTTTACAGCGTTTTTAACTTTCTGTGTATTAGGTATATACTCTCGCATGTAACCCATAAGGGTAGGCTTATTATATATTACGGGCCAAACCACGGAATTCCAAATAAAGGCGCATGTCAAGATGTTTAAGATAAGAAGGAAGATGGGCCAAATTAAGAATACCTATTGAAGCAAAAGAGATACGACAGGATCATGCCAAAGGTTAGTCCGTAGTCTGCTTACTCTTTTGGGTGACAGGAGTGAGTGTTTATATATATTGTAGTTACGATAACTAATTAGTAATAAGGAATAAAAGGAGTGAACAGACTTGACGACTTCCAGCCTCCCGAACAAGCCGGATTCCGAAAAGGCTATAGTACCATAGACCACATACATACTCTTCGCCAGAATGTACAGAAGGCCGAGGAGTACAATTTGCCATTATGTCTGGTGTATGTGGACTATGAGAAAGCCTTCGATTCAGTCGAAATTTGGGCGGTGCTACAGTCTCTTCAGCGGTGCCAGATAGACTCTCAGTATATCGAAGTGCTGAGGTGTTTGTACAATGAGGCTACGATGTCTATCCGAGTACAGAATCAGAGTACGAAACCAATCCAACTGCAGAAAGGTGTAAGACAGGGTGATGTCATATCCCCGAAACTCTTCACCGCTGCATTGGAAGATGTTTTCAAGCAGCTGAACTGGAAAGGATACGGTATCAACATCAATGGCGAATACATCACTCACCTTCGATTTGCCGACGACATAGTTCTTATGGCAGGATCGCTGGAGGAGCTAAGTACAATGCTCAATGACCTCAATAACGTCTCCCAACAGGTTGGTCTTAAGATGAACATGGACAAGACGAAGTTCATGTCAAACGTCCATGTCACACCAATACCGGTTGTTGTTGGGAACAATAGGCTCGAAGTTGTAGACGAGTACGTATACCTGGGACAAATTGTCCGATTAGGTAAGTCCAACTTCGACTCAGAGGTCAATCGACGAATCCAACTCGGCTGGGCTGCGTTCGGGAAACTACGTCATATCTTCTCGTCGAGTATACCGCAAAGCCTCAAGACGAAAGTATACAACCAGTGCGTGTTGCCAGTGATGACATACGGATCCGAGACTTGGTCCTTCACTGCAGCCCGTATGAGGAAGCTCAAAGTTGCTCAGCGCGCTATGGAAAGGGCTATGCTCGGTGTTTCTCTGCGTGATAGAGTCTGCAACGATAATAACCGCAGCAGAACTAAGGTAACCGACATAGCCGTAAAGATCAGCCAGCTGAAGTGGCAATGGGCCGGCCACATAGCTCGCAGAACTGACAACCGCTGGGGAAAAAGGTTCTCAGTGGCAGCCACGTACGGGCAAACGCAGTGTGGGACGACCCCCACAAGATGGAGTGACGACCTGCGCAGTGTTGCGGGAAGTCGATGGATGCAGGTGGCTCAGGACCGTGCCTCGTGGCAATCTTTGGGGAGGCCTATGTTCAGCAGTGGACTTCTAATAGGCTGAAATGATGATGATGAATAAAAGGAGTGAACAGACTTGACGACTTCCAGCCTCCCGAACAAGCCGGATTCCGAAAAGGCTATAGTACCATAGACCACATACATACTCTTCGCCAGAATGTACAGAAGGCCGAGGAGTACAATTTGCCATTATGTCTGGTGTATGTGGACTATGAGAAAGCCTTCGATTCAGTCGAAATTTGGGCGGTGCTACAGTCTCTTCAGCGGTGCCAGATAGACTCTCAGTATATCGAAGTGCTGAGGTGTTTATATATATTGTAGTTACGATAACTAATTAGTAATAAGGAATAAAAGGAGTGAACAGACTTGACGACTTCCAGCCTCCCGAACAAGCCGGATTCCGAAAAGGCTATAGTACCATAGACCACATACATACTCTTCGCCAGAATGTACAGAAGGCCGAGGAGTACAATTTGCCATTATGTCTGGTGTATGTGGACTATGAGAAAGCCTTCGATTCAGTCGAAATTTGGGCGGTGCTACAGTCTCTTCAGCGGTGCCAGATAGACTCTCAGTATATCGAAGTGCTGAGGTGTTTGTACAATGAGGCTACGATGTCTATCCGAGTACAGAATCAGAGTACGAAACCAATCCAACTGCAGAAAGGTGTAAGACAGGGTGATGTCATATCCCCGAAACTCTTCACCGCTGCATTGGAAGATGTTTTCAAGCAGCTGAACTGGAAAGGATACGGTATCAACATCAATGGCGAATACATCACTCACCTTCGATTTGCCGACGACATAGTTCTTATGGCAGGATCGCTGGAGGAGCTAAGTACAATGCTCAATGACCTCAATAACGTCTCCCAACAGGTTGGTCTTAAGATGAACATGGACAAGACGAAGTTCATGTCAAACGTCCATGTCACACCAATACCGGTTGTTGTTGGGAACAATAGGCTCGAAGTTGTAGACGAGTACGTATACCTGGGACAAATTGTCCGATTAGGTAAGTCCAACTTCGACTCAGAGGTCAATCGACGAATCCAACTCGGCTGGGCTGCGTTCGGGAAACTACGTCATATCTTCTCGTCGAGTATACCGCAAAGCCTCAAGACGAAAGTATACAACCAGTGCGTGTTGCCAGTGATGACATACGGATCCGAGACTTGGTCCTTCACTGCAGCCCGTATGAGGAAGCTCAAAGTTGCTCAGCGCGCTATGGAAAGGGCTATGCTCGGTGTTTCTCTGCGTGATAGAGTCTGCAACGATAATAACCGCAGCAGAACTAAGGTAACCGACATAGCCGTAAAGATCAGCCAGCTGAAGTGGCAATGGGCCGGCCACATAGCTCGCAGAACTGACAACCGCTGGGGAAAAAAGGTTCTCGAGTGGCAGCCACGTACGGGCAAACGCAGTGTAGGACGACCCCCCACAAGATGGAGTGACGACCTGCGCAGTGTTGCGGGAAGTCGATGGATGCAGGTGGCTCAGGACCGTGCCTCGTGGCAATCTTTGGGGGAGGCCTATGTTCAGCAGTGGACTTCTAATAGGCTGAAATGATGATGATGATGAATAAAAGGAGTCAAAAAAGTAAAGTAACTTTGTTTTCTTCATTCTAATGAACATCATGTCAGTGACTTACTTCAAAAATACTACAAAACTGAAACGTGCATGTAAACTAAAATTAATGATCTCTAATCTATGTCAATAAGTTCGATATAATAATTGTTTCATCGATATTACAGAAGAATGAGCTATAATGCCCTGTATTCAGGTTAAGGATTTAATAATGACATTCATAGAAAATTACACCGGCACACAAAAATAATGTGGTTTGTGCATTTGACCAGACCCACCTACGGACATGTATTTCGACCTGCTGAATCCGAATTTGACGTCCGTTTGGCCCGGTCACCCTCCAGATTTGAGTAGAATGCAAAAAACCCAAATAAAAGGCAACAAAATTGCGGAAATATGTATTTTAATCCACTGAATCTGACTATGAAGGTTAATTACCGTGGAGCCGTCAAAGTTTGAAAAAATTGCGAAAAACCGAAGTAATGGGGATGAAAAAATTTTGGAAACAAAAAAAATCGAAAATTGCAGTTATAAATACGAAAAAAACTACAAAATTTTAAAAATTAACTACTAAATACCAGATTTATTTCAATGCAATCCTACTTCATGGACATTCACAAATTCAACTCAACAATAACAATATTCTAGTTAAATTACCAAACAAATAAACAATTTAAATAAAATAGTTCGCACAAATATAATGTACGGCTCTAAAGATAAGGAAAATATCATACATCAAATGGTAGAAGTAACAGAGTGTGTATGAAAACCATTGTTCGTAATAGTGGTTAAAATTCTTCGCTCGTTGGCAAATAAGCAATAATGCAGACGAACTTCGCAAGCTTATGTGAATTTCGTACATTGGATCTAAAATATTGTTATGTTTTTTGTTTAGAAGATACCTATAAAACTAATATAACATTAATGCATTTACATTCATACTGCTGATAACTAACGTTATTACATAGGTTAGCATCTAAATAACAATTTCTTATCATACAATTGAAACATTTGGTACAGGCCTCGTTTTACTATGGAGAAACTAATATAGATGTGAAGAATCCAAAGTTAGGTATTTCCGAGTAGGCTATTTCAATTCCGACTTCCTGCGTCAACGTGTATACCTAGGTATGTTATTTAGCGAATGCACTTATTGATAAATTTTGATTGAAGTACTAACATAACAAGAATTAAAACCGGAGTGAAGTAAATGCGCCTAGTTTAGAATTGCACATGGCTTATCAATTACTTGGTCGGATTTAGTGGAGTCCAGATCTTTACGAAATCTTGAATTGTTTATTTTTCCAATTAACGTTTTACACATTTTCTTCGGCTTCGTTCCAACACATTTATATAACGTATTGTTGGTGTAACATTAATCCCAACATTGTTGAAAAAAATAAGAGTAATTTGACCAACAGATATGTATTGCAACATATTACCAAGGTAATTGGTGGTTATACTCGCTTTAAATTGTGCTAATTATAACCCTTGTACACAGTTTTCGTAACTTACGAGACCTTGCGTGTTGAAGTTATGTTGATCAATTGCAAAACGAGTAATTTAAGCACATCAACGAATAATTGAGTCTTAAAATAAAAAGAACACTGTGTAGAGTGTAAGCAGATGTATACTATCATTCTCCAAATTCCTTCCATTATCGCTCAATGGAAATGGACCAGCTACATCGAGAGCTTTCTTTCCCAAGGTACTCCAACATTATTAAGTTTTAGTGGTCTTTTACTTCGAGTTTGAGGTTCTTTCAAAGATACACAACGGACACATCATCGACATCATCACGGCAGTGATGCCACTAAAATGTCTGTTTCATTTTCCATAATGTTTTCTTTACGCCCAAATGTCCACCCGCTGGCCCGTCATGACAAGATATAAGTACTTTGCTTATTTTCGACCGTGGTACAATCAGTTGTAGGTGATATTCTCTAACTTGTATTGTTTCCCGTTTTCAGCATAGAAGGCCGTTAAGCAAAACCCGACTATTTCTTTGGGTCCAGTAACTTCCTCTACCTCTAGCACCTCCATCAGTTGCTCGTAGGTAACATTTTGTCTAAGAGCCTCTAACACCGAAGGAGCCCGATTGCGCAGACCTAAAGTCATCGCCGTTAGTGCTTGCTCTGCGACCCAGCCATTTGCACGTGCCACAGCCTCGAATTGAAGTTTGTAAGCTCATGATTATCCGTCCAATCCGTCAAATTCGGGCACTTTGATATTATTAATGGTTAACCTCCGGAACGTTACCATTGGCACACAAACTTTGGTTACACCGGAAACTTTGATTTGTTCTGTCTTCTTCTACCGCCCTCACCTGGCTTTCAAGTCGGTCTATGTTGAGTTCTAAGTTTCCCGTTTGTTTTTCCCTGGCCTCAACTTTCGCTGCATTGATTGTAATTCCGCGAAGGAATGGTGCGTGGCACGTAATTGTTGTTGTTTTTCCTGGCGGCGCGCTTTTTCTTCCCGGTGGCGTGCTTGTTCCCGTTGCATGACGCGAGGTTGGGTCAGAAGTACGTCAAGTCCACCAGCTGCGAATAGAGCTGCAGTTTAAGCGGTCTGTACTTAACCGCTATGCGTAATATCTTCTTGTTGCTGCTGTGCCACTGCAGCGCGAGTCACACCTTCTTTCTTTTCTCTGGGCATAACCGGCATTCTCCAAACCCACTTTTGTCACCAGTTGTTACGAGCTACGGGTTGCGAGATTGGAGTAAAAAAGCCGGTTACTAAAACATCTATTTATTTTTAACACTTACAAAAGGAGTAAGTAGTTTCGTTTTGATGCGGTGTCCCTCGCACGGGATCCTCCACGGATCTTCCGGATAGTAACCAATCCTATATGGTTTCTTCGTCTTCTTCCGCTTCCACTTACTTCAGAATTCACTACTGAACTGTCCTTAACGCGGTCTAGTGCTCCTTATATGGTCCCGAGCTTCGATTATCTTTTTATTTTTGATTATTCCAGGGAAGAGCAATGGTAGCCTAGTGGTCAGGGCGCTCACTATAGTTTCATAGAGCGTGAGTGACCTGGGTTCGATCCCCGGTGCCGGCACCACTAAAATTGTTAATAGCAATTTTAAGTGCTGTATTTACCACGTGCTCAGCGGTGAAGGAAAACATCGTGAGGAAACCTGCATGTCTGAGAGATAATAAAAATATTGATTCGAGGACATGTGAAGCCCGCCAACCCGCACTGGAGCAGCGTGGCGGGCTCTTCCCGGCTTCTAAACCCTTTCTGATACTCGTATTTTGAGAAGAAGGCCTTCTTCCAGCAGTGGGCACTTATAGGTTGCTACTTTTATTCCCGAAACATACAAAATGTTATACGAAATAATGAGTATGTCAATGCTCAAAATCTATTATTTTTTGGCTATTAAAAAATACACAACATAAAAAATATTTATAACAGTGGTAACAGTGAAAAATTTAAGTATACTTTCTATTTTGTGTTCGTTTGAATGAAATCTCTACTTACTATTTGTTACCAGTAAAGTAAATATTGGGCTACGCCAAACTCCACATGTTTGTGGAGAAAGAGTCTCCACAAACATGCTGAGTTTGGCATTAGAAATTATCCATCTGCTCGTATATAAAGCAGTAAATCTGTAAAAAGTTGCTATATGATAAAAAAAATTGTCTCGTACAAAGAGAAATATAATCACAAAGGTCCCAAAAGTTGATTTTGAAAATTGCACAAAAAACGACGTGCATCGGTGCAGAGTTCGGCGGCAGCCGATGAGTAGCGATGAGAGCACTTATTCTAAATTTAGAAGAGGTCTACAGTGAACTATTTCTGAACTGGTCAATAAATCTGTAACTGCGGATCGATCATCGCAGTACAAAATTAACCTTGGATCTTAGACGCTGCTCACATCAGGGGCCTTATCGGTTACACCACAAAACATTTCACAACTTTTCCTTGTGACAACTTTGTAACATGGTTGCGTTTATCTAAGGCCACAAACACAAGAATTAGATCAATAAAAGAAACCATGTCTTTTAAAAATTATGAAAAGCAATATGATTTTATCGAGGAATGTTTTTACACGAAACTTATGTGAAATATTTTGGTGGCATAGCCGAAAAAAAGGAGCCTTCCTTTACTTTGAGATAGTTATTCCGCCATCATCATGCCTTATGCCACATAAGGAATAAGAAGGGGTAGTACAAGGATTTTATTAAATTAATCTATCGATCTTATTCATTTCGAATAAATGCATTATATCTAAGCAGACACAGAAACCACTTTAATCGTGTAAACGATCAAGGAGATACTGATTCACAGATCAAAATCTTTATTATAATCAACAACAAAAGATTTAACGAGTTTTTTTACAGTGCGTAAGGATGTACCGACTTCGAGCATTTCTCGAAGACAAATGATAATCAAAAGGATATTTTTTGGTATTTTTTTTCTAAAGAGCGAATCTATTGGTAAAGTGAAACTAATTTCATATTAGCATTTACATCGGCATTTAATTTTTTTGTGCTATTGATATAAAAGATACATAATTATATATTTTCACTTGTGTGGTAAACTTTGAGTACCATTCAATTAAAGTGAGTGCCCTACTCTGACGCTCTGAGCTCTTATGCTCATATAAACATCTCGTATATATATACACGACAGTACAAAGTAATCTTGCCTTATCTGATGGTTACAACTTATTATATTAAGAGGCATTGGAGAAAACAATCAAGTATGACTCAAATAGATAAGACACAATTAAAATATTTTATTTTTATTTTTACTAATAAAATACCAAAAAATTAAATAAAGAAATTATCGTTACTATCAATGTCAAAAAAAAGAAGTAATCGTAACTTGCAAGTTGTGTGTTATTGTCATTCTGTTCGCGGGAGAACATTTTTTTAATGTATTAAACATTTTATAATATAACGGTAACTATCAACTTCTTTGTACCAAGTGAGGCAATAAAACAAAGTATGTAGGCGTAAGCAACATGTATGTTACATAGATACACACATGTGTACAGTTGCAAAAATAATGCGCTTAGCGCAACTTATTTTCCTCATCTTATCTTCATGTAATTTTTAATCGGAATTGTAAGAAGTGTCTTTCAAATAGACTAGACGTAAACGCAGACCGTTCGTCCAGTAATGTTTTACTTAAGGTTTAAGCTGAGGACGTAACGTGCGCGGACAAATTCACCACGTTTTTATGGTTGACCTCTTCAAGATATATTCAATCTTGTCCGTAACGCCTCTGTATTGCCGTAATCTGGGTACCTGCTTGACTGTGGCCGGCTTCACTCGTGCACAGTGACGTAGGTGCGGAACCCGAAAGCGGAAGCTTGTTGCCATGCAGCACTTGCTTGACATGCTGAAGCTCGATGACCAACTGTTTACATTCACATATCAAATAACAAATATTTTTCCACAGCAGCTAACTGAGGTGGATGGTGGTTGAGATTCACCGTTTAAATATATTTTTGTTTGGGTGTTTTTACCATACACAATGCGGCTTACGGTGTTAGGATTCCGAGTTACTAATACATCTAGAAAAGCTGAAGAGTTATTTGCCTCTAACTCCATTCAAAATTACTTTGGGGCTTATGGAATCATGGTGATCTATCTATAAATGCAGTAACTTTGTATGATACATACACTGGGTATCTTAAATCCCTTTGCAGCTGAATTTAGTTTTCCTTAAGACTAATTTATTCCACCATAAAGAAGATTATATTTTTCATAATAAAACCGAAAATTTATTTTGAAGATCATTAGGTCTCTATAGTAATACATTTTTAATAAACATCAATCAAATAATAATTAAAAGACAATTTTAATCAAGCCTTAAACTTCTTTTATAAAAATGCCTTGAGGCGCGATAAAATGTTATTAAGGTTCGAACAGATTTTTTACTAGTTATATCTAAATAGGCACGTGTAGCCAAGTGGTCAGTGCCCTTGCTTTAATTTTATAGTACGTGAATGATGGTCGCCATGTGCTCGTCGGTGAAGGAAACTGACGTGAGGAAACCAATAAAAATATTATTTCGAGGTCGTGTGAAGTTCCCGGCACCGAATCTGTCCGTAGCCAAAAGCCATAGAGGCTTTGGCTTGTAACATCATTTTATTATTACCAATTTGATGTTTTACCAAAACATTCTAAAAAATCAATTGTCAATGTCAGGGATAGAAGTATTTGATCGAATACATACATATATCACAGCAATATCTAAAATATAAATAGGTACTGTTTTATTTTAACACAGCAAAAAACTGAATAAAATCCACATGACTCAGATGCTCGCTTAAATGTTACGACCCAAAGTGCTTACTGTCACTGAACTTTAACAGCAAATAAAAACAAGCGGTCAAGGTTCTTATTATTTAATGGACTTGTTCCTTTTGACTACTCAGGAGTCAGAGATTAGTCTTCGGGTAATTTTTTATTATTTATTTTGTATACTTTTACAAATCTGCCTGTATCCTGTAGAAATAATAAGTTGTACATTGAAATGACAAACGAGCTAACAGTCAATTGAAGAAGGTTACAGGTGCGTTGTCACCCTTGAGGACTAACACGGAATGCCTCGCAGTTTGTACTCGTAATTGAACTGGCTTTCTATAAGCTTCCAACCGGAACATAGTGATTTCTGCTGATTATAGCGAAAGAAATAGGTGGTATATATATACCAACGTCATAGAAAAATAGAATAAAGTCCATACACAAATAATATTACTCGGGCGATGGTCCCCAGTAGCGATGTACGATGTTTTTTGTAACCGTACATCATCGCTTCATACGAAAATAACATTTAACAAAAAGCATCAAATTCAAAGAATTAAAATTCTAATAGTTTGATTTCTAGTTCATCGAGAACAAACTATACCAAAAAAACTATTGTAGGTATTCTAAAGAGTTCAAATCAAATGTATAATAAACTACCTGATAATAAACAAAGATGTTAAACAAAGCTTCAAAAAATACTCAATTTTTTTTTGTGTATGTTTAATTAATTGAATATATTATAGCTGTCCATAAAAAATATGAATTTATGTGTCACGACAAGCAGTAATCACCTATAGCGATAAAATGAATCATTCTCAACCAAAAATTCTTAAATAAAAAAGAATATTGCGATAACACTAAATAATTTTTAACTAATTTTTAATCTTTCTTGAGTTTGCGCAATAACTATTATAATAAAAAAAATATTATGAATAAATAGCCAGTGTTAACAAATAATTAAGAACATAAAATAAAAATAAAATAACTAAACATTAACAAACAACGAATATTACCGACGCTGCACGCCGCTTCCTTAAATGCGTGATCCTAATTCGAATTGAAATTTTTTGTTGCTTGTCTCTCATTATAAATATGCTACCTACATTACATTTAAATATTTTACTTTTGTATTTTTATTATTTTTAAATAATATCTACGCTTTGCAAACTCTACAAAACTAACATAATCAGTTACAACTAATATTACAAAGAGTAATTCTAATGGATTACTCTTCGTAATTCTAATTGATGAAAAAAAAATCTCAAACTGTAAACCATTAATAAACCATGACTTAGTGATAAACGTAATGGTACCCAACCGAAGCTGCCGAACAGAGATTGCACATCGCCCTGCCTGAAAACTTCCGTTGGGAAAGAGTTCATTTACAATAAAAAAACTATTGTCGAAAAACAGTGCACGAATATTGTCGAAAAAATCCATAATATCCTTTTTTTCCTAAAGAACGTAAACAAACAATAGTCATAGGTATTTTGGGTCACATGATAAGCTTTTATAAAAATTGAACCAAGTGCCAAATAATCACAAACTGTCAAGGCAAACTGGATTCCGATGTTTACGCAACAAGTAAGTGTTGTGTTCGTTGGATCGAATCAGGCAATTTCAAGTGTAATCGGCCAAGAGCGCAACTGCGCCGATAATGTCATGAAACATGTTCAACTTAAACAGTTTATATTTATAGCTTTTTTTTTCTGTTTTTCCCATCATTTCAATTAAGCTAAAGTTAAGCCTGACAATTTAATATTTACATTGTTAATAACTGCTGTCAGTACGAAGTCATTTTAGGATCTTTACTTTTAAATTACCCCCTTTTTCATCATTGGGAAACTGCGTAAGGTTTTCTCTGCGCTCAGACAGCCATGCAAAGAGCTAAGCTTGAAGTTATTATGGCGACATCTATGTCACCACATGCGAAGGTCAAGAATGGCAGATATTTATGGAGGAAAATTATTTCTCAAGAAGCCTGCTATCCATCATCACACTATGAAAGTTTCTACAGGTTATACATGCATACAAGATCCAAATATCACTCTGGAGGAGAAGTCGTTCTCCCCAGGTCACTAACACCCGCCCAGCTACCATTTTCCTTCACACTATCTGTCATATTATTGTGGTGAATAATATTCGTAATGCAAGAATACGTTTTAGTTCTAAAGTTAGCAACTTAGCCATTGCCGAATTAAGTAGCAAGTATAACAAAGGCAATTGCGATAATTGAATGCGCCAAGTCGGACGGCCTATGTGGCGCTTCTTAGGAGCTTCTAAAAATATACATAAAGAGGCCTAATTGCACAGTGTATAATATTGGCATACGGTAGAACGTCTGTGTTCTGTGATACGTACAACAGTGTGGCAATCGTCGTTTGTATAAATATTATGAATATTCTCATAATGAAATTCTCATAATACTTTTAAATATGAATAAGGGAAAAGCTTAAAGAGATTGATACGGAAATTTCGAAAACGATGCCTTGGAGCATTGAACGTTGACTACTAATATAATAACTACTAAAGTTAGTTATCAAATGTCTTAATATTCACCAGATAATTTATGAAAAAAATACTATAAAAACTTAAAATATGTACTTGATATTTTGAGTATTTGGTGCTATTAATTAGGGAAAAACTTTTGTACAGACAGACAATGCACATAACAAGTTTTCAGAAACAGCAAAAAATTTCAAAAGTTCTTGCGCTAAAAAAAACCATCAACTCAGTTGTTTGATGTGAAGTTGCAGGTGTCTTTAATTAAACCTGATATACTTTGAATGTTTAAAAAAAACGAGCGCGTGAAATCCGTAAACGTGGCAGAAGTAAAACTAACGAATTATTCATTAATAAATACAGATGATGATTATCATTAATCAATAAATACTTATACAATGATACTAATACAATAAAAATGATGAAGAAGATATTGTGCTTAGCAAGAAATATATTGAATAAAATTATAAAAGTAACTTATGTCGTATTCAAAATAAAGATGCACGTTTGCAAGACTTTTAGTACCGTGATTACCATAAAGTTAATTAATAGTATTTTGTTATGTGTAAAGACGAAGTCGTGACAAACTGCGTAACACAATGCGTTGAAAATTTTGTAATGATCGCTACGTGACTTCAAGTTCTTATCAATATTCAAAAAGTTCATTTATTATTATATTATGTACACCTAGCAGTTGCTCTTATCGAATTTTTATTTCATAACCTTGCACTTAGAATTGAAATCTACCTTTGAAAATGATTAAATTCGGCTAGCTGGTGATTAAGAAATTATATCTCCTACGCTCAAATATACACACGTGTAGCTCAATGTATGTCTCGTCTTGTTTTCACAAATTTTATCGAAAGACATTTGCGAAAACGATAAAGATTCTGATGACGGTTTTGATCTCGGTGACTACTTTCAAACGAAACCAATAGTTATTCGTTTACTATACAGGCAAAAGGTATTGTCATCTTAGTTTTCAGAAAAGTTAACATATAAAATGTTTTCGAAGTGCTAAGGTCCAATGGCTAAATAACCAGTTTTCTGAGGTTAGTCAGACGACCCCGACAAGACAAATACATAGGCTAAAAAGAAAGTAGTCAAAAAAAATTATATTAGTTAAAAAATAGATCATACAGGTACTTATTTGATTTTTGTTTTAAGTTCTAAATATAGGTAATGTATATTGTTACCAAAACGAATTAAAGGTGTTCATCGAAAACTAGAAAAAGAAGCATAGATTTTATTCTTTTCTAATTTCCCTTAAACCAGCGGAACTGTAATTTTCTACGTGCTAGGTGGTAAAGAGACACAAAAAACTTGAGAGATCTTAATATTTTTAATGTAGAGTTCTCCAAATCGCATTGAAGTAGCGCGACCGACACCTTAATTAGATGAATAAGACCTAAGACCAGCACGTTTGGAGGCTCAAGAATACACATTCCACAAAAAAAACAAGCAAAACACTAGCAGCCCATGTGATCTTAAATTTTGTCTCTAAGAAATTTGACCCAGACAAAAAGCGTCCTATAACTTATTCCATAATGTAATCTACCTCTCTATCAATTTTTATATAAATCTGTTAGTCTGTAGACGAGTGATAAATATCTAAATATTCAAACTTTCACATTTATTACATTAGTTTAGGATAACACAGATGTTTAAGGAAATTAGGTTACTTGCAATAAATTAGGTCATTGAAAGTAAACAAAAATCTTCAGAAAAAAAATATTACACATTATTTTAGAAGCGTCGGGTGCTTCATGAAATTTAAATAAGTCAAGTTTCCAGATAAAATTTACTCATAGTTTCCTTATACGCTTGCTTTACTTCCAAATATATCTAAGAAAATAGCGGAGTAACCATCTCCATCAAAGCAAAAATGCTTTTGGGAATTTTTTTTTTTACTCACACGTCGTGTCTTATTTATCAGGTGAATAACCTCACTTTTGAATTTGCAAATCATGGCCCACAAAACTTTACACAGAGGTCAATAAGTTTAGGTGGTTAAAATTTCTCACGAAAGTTGTTTTTGGTTGGTCCGTTACTTTCTCTACCAACATACTACTATTTATAAAAGATGTGAATGCCTCCTCGCATGTTGCGGTCAATGCCAACAGCCTCATGTTGGTACATGATATACATAGATATCAATAGCTATTGAATTTATTATTTGTATGTATGCTAACATATTCGCGCTATTTGTCTTAAATATTCAGAAAAGAATTAAAATTCATTAATGATTTCAAAAATGTGTCGTATGATGAGAGCGTAAGATAATCCTTTAGCCGTTTGCATTCTGTTTGCAAATACTGGTAAAATCTCAGATGATGGAATAGCTATTCTCAAATATATCAAACTTAATAATTAATTACTGGTGCGCGTTGCGGTTGTAGTCACGTTTACTAATCGTGGAACTCGGCTGTAGCTGTAATTATCTTGATATGTATAAATTTTCTTTAAACCTCTCGACAAATTAAGATGAAGCTTTCAACACGGTATTACATAGAAGTTTAGCCGATATGGTAAATTAATATCTTCACGTTATCATATAAAATAGCTAAGTAGTAGGGTCGCCCGATAGTCAAATTGGTAGGAAACCTGCCTTCGAAGCTGAAGCTTCGTTTCTTCTTATTTATTCTTCGTCAGAGGAGCCACAAACAGTGGTAGATTGTAAAAATAATAATAGAATTTCTCATTTGACAAACGAAATTATCTTTCTTACGACGAAGAATAAAGATTTTTCATTTATTTCATTCATTAATTCATTCGAGAGTTGAAGTTTCGAATCCCGCTCGGACCAAATATTTATATGAAGAATATGAATCTTTGTAAACGGGTAATGGATGTTCATATATATGTGTGTGATTATTTATCTATGTAAGTATAGCATGGTGACATGCAGTGACATGCACATACCATTATTGTTAAGAAAAAAAGTAGTCGTGAATAATCATAACATAGAAACCAATAAACGTAAATTTATTCGACCAACATCAAACAAATGAAGACTGTGACAAATTGAAGCCTAAGGCAAAAAGTCTCTTTTTTTTTAATAAAAATAAGTATTTAAAAAAACACAACCTAAATCAACAAAAGGTTCTTATTTATTTTTAAAATTCTTTTTAAGTTTTAGAGGTATGTGAATCTTTGATAAAAAAATATTAAAACCGGTTCATTATATTGCAAGTAAATAAAACAATTTTGTTTGTTTATGATCATGCATGATGATCAAGAATGTTGATTCTTATTCCAAAAAATGTTTGGTTTGTACAATTTTTTTTGGTTATTTAAAACCAAAATGGACAGTGCGACATCTGACATCTCGATAAATTATTATGATAAAGTTACAATATCCACATATAAACCATAATATTCTGTAAATTGACCTTGTATGTTAGAATAACTTTTCATGCTAATATTGTCTTGTCCTTCATCAGCCTGTTAATAGTCCACAGCTGGACATGGCCTATTCTATTAAAACAATTTGCTGATATGGCTTATAAAATGTCGATAACATTTAGAGCGAGGTCATTATTAATTTATCAATATTACCTACATTGACCCTATTATAAATGCTATTGAATTAGAGATTTGAACTTTTGTAATTAGTTAAGTTTTTTTACATTGTATTCAAACCTATAATCATTTCCGAGATGAGTAAAGTTACAGAAGACAACACCACACAACTTTTGGACTAAGGTTGCTAAAAATAATGGCCTACAATTACGGATTTGTTCCAACTGCTTCAATTAAATGGTTTTTGGTAAACATTCTAACATTCTATTAATCATAATGCTTATTCGCTTTTCCAGGCCTGGAAGATACCGTGAGACTAGTCAAGGGTATCGGGGGGAAATGCCACGGATACGTAGTGGACCTGGCGAGTCGGGAGGACATCTATAGAGTTGCCAAAACGGTGCACGAGGAAGTCGGGAGGGTGAGTCATACATGTCTCCGATTACTTTAGCAATATTTGTGTTCAGTAAATATCCACATTAACATATTATAATACAAAAAACGTCTTTTTGTCTCGTCAAATACTTTATTCGTTTTTGATAATTTATGAGATCACACGGATATAATAACCTTATTTTTTATGGGAAAGGCGGCAAACGAGTAATCGGTTCACCTGATGGTTAGTGATTACCGTCGCCCACGTACATCTACAACACCAGAGGTGCCGCAGGTGCGTTGCCGGCCTATAAAGGTATTTGGGAGATGGGAGGAAGGATGAGGAGGGGAATGGGGGAGAGGGAGGAGACCTCCGGTTACCTAAATATATTTATTAAAACAAAATTATTTTGTGCTTGAAAAAGGTTTTTGTGTTTGACTTGAAGAATCACTTTTTAGAAATGGGACACACGAAGAATTTGACAGTTTATTACTATTTTACAATTTTTTTAAATAATAAGTAATAATTAACCGTTTTACTTGTGTGCACATAAATTATTAAATAAATAAATAATTATTATTAGTATGATAATTAAAGTTTAATATATCGGGTAACGTATTAAAAAAATAAACGTAATGTAAAGTGGAATATACACTCTTCTCCCTACAAATGTTATATTGCATGTGCACGTGGTGTACCACCGCTGGGAGACTAATGAGATTCTGGGAATCGCCAGTACGGCTGCTAGAATTAACGAGCTGCACACCTATTTTCTGACCATAGATGTCGCAGAAGGCAACAGTTAGTAAATAATAAGTATGCTTTACATCATAGTTCATTTAAAAAATTAAACAAAAATATTATATTTCAGCAAAACATATCTTTTGTAAGTTGTAAGGGAACAAAAGAATTATCGCTAAAATTTCGAAATACCTAAACGGACGGTTGCTAGAATATTCTTAAAAATAAAAAATAAAGTCAGCGGTTACTTACATCAACGAGTTTTTTTATTAAATACGTAAAGTTCTTTTATTTAATAATATGAAGTGTAGTTTTTTGTCTTCAAGTCGCAACAATCAATTTTATATATGATTCATCTTTGTAAAATTCCAGTTTTAATTATGCCCGAACTAAAATTGCACGTATTCGTTTTGTCGGTATAAATTTCGTAAGACATAATACATCATTGGAAACATAATTCGCAATTATGCTGAATTTTATCCTATTTAAGATTATGCGTTCTCATGCCTCTAGTGAATACTTCTATAGAATTACAATTCTTTCAATGTTATGACATGAGAAGAGATAACGTACTACAGGTGCAAGACGGCTCAACTCTATCTCACACTCTGAAAACAAAACATCACAACTTGATTTTTTTAATGCTATTTATTAAGCTGGTATGTTTCTCTGAATGTTATGGAATCTTTCACCCACATCCACACATTCGAATAATTTGGAAATTTGCGAATTGTACGTATTAAGACCCGATGACAATATAATGATATGGTACCGTCGAGCTTGTCTGATGATGGTGCTAGAACTTGGGTAACGGAACTCTTGAATGGCTATTAGAAAACCTATCAAGTTTGATCTCATTACATTTGTCTTAACGAGTTCTTTTCATTTCACTGGATAACGAAGACCTGATGAGTGGGAGAGAATAGATATGTACACATGATATGTAGTTTTTAAACTATATTTTAATTCTGTCGACTGATGTGATGCGGGAAATAATATGTGAACATTTTTTTTATGTTTAAATCATTATAATTCAACTTGCGAATTATTAGCCGATCAATGTAATGATATGAAACTACAGTTCGGAGATGTTTCACAAGATCCAGTCTCCAGTGCGATTAAAGTAGTTGTCCTTACAAAAATTTGGCCATGTACTTTCCAAACTAACCTCATTACTTTTTTTTATATCTTGAAAGTAAGCAAATTAAACGCAGAAGAAATTAAGATATTTATTTTCATTAGTAATACCGAGACATTCGTAGTTATCGCAAAAAGACTAGTGATTCGTAAAAGTAACGCGAAAAATATGGTATTAACCAGTAATGATTAATAGCATGATAGTATTGTAAAAACAGATAAAAATGTTGGTAATAATTAATAAAGAAATGAAAGAAAGTATGCAAGCAAGTATGCCAAATAACTAGTCAATTTGATTGTTATTAAACTTGTTCGTGGTTTAGGTAAATAATATTAATTGTAATTATTTGTGCTCTTCTGAAGCTGTTTCGTGTAAAAGTCTTGTTATTGAATTTAATTTCCATATCTTTATGTAATTTTAACAATATCTTTATAAACAAACTTAAATTATCTGTTATTTACGGAAATACAAAAGTTTTGACATTGATATAAATAAACCAGAATATTTGTTAAACGCTACAAGCGTTGAAATTATTAATAGCATAACATAAAACTCTCTTTTTATAAGTAATGGTGTTATTAAAATTTGTAAAATACTTATTTGGTAAATAACCAAGCCATATTAATTAAAAAAGCGACAACTAAAGTTTAGTAAAACAGTTTAAAAAATTATGCTATTATTTATTGAAAAAAATTTATATGAACCGAATATATGGCTTTTTTTTATATTTCCTGTATTTATGAAATTTATGGCTTTAGGTGGATTTTCTCCAACCTCACAAGCACAGCCGTCACATCACACACGTTGTATTCGATAAATAAATACAAATTTGAGAATTGGCCAAACCACCAGGCTAGCGATCGGAAGCAGTATCAAGTACCAACAAAACGGGAGTGCCGGCACTGTGCTCATGAAACACAAGCCAGCTGTTGATGGTACTTTCTAGTAAAAGCCTATGAATATGTCGCATTTATGATTTTAAAAGTTAGCGTAGTTTGTGCCTCAGACGCATGCGTATCTAGCTAGTATAGCTGAGGTTCCTGGGGTCTGGAATCCCAGCTAAACGTGTGTCCCTAAAACTGAATCAGTCCTTACGGTAGTAGCGTTACATTTGGAATTATGATTAATTCTGTTTCTTTTGTAAAGCTGTTTAGCAAAAATGTGTGAGCTTAAAACCAAGTTTTATTTTTCATCGATTTTTGCAGGTGAGTCTGCTGATCAACAACGCCGGCGTAGTGTCAGGACAGTACTTACTAGATACGCCCGACCACCTCATCAAGAGAACTTTTGACGTCAATGTCCTTGCTCATTTTTGGGTATGGTGAAATAGAAAAATTATTTTTTTAAATCTTAGATAAGCTTAACACAAGCTGTAGCTGTTAAATACGATCTTGATTAACTGTAACCTGAAATAAATAATATTTAAATTACTTAAACTTAAAATGACGTAAATATTATTTTTTTTTGGTTTCCAGACCGTGAAAGCGTTCCTGCCAGCAATGATCGAACACAATAATGGGCACATAGTGACCATAGCATCAATGGCCGGCCACGTTGGTGTGGCGAAATTGGTAGACTACTGTTCGTCTAAATCCGCAGCTTGTGGATTCGACGAAGCACTCAGGCTCGAGCTCGAAGTACGCGGCATAAAGGGAGTTCATACATCACTAATATGTCCGTACTTCATACGTTCGACAGGCATGTTCGAGGAAGTAAATTCAAGGTGAGAATCATTTGCTTGTTTGTTTTAAACCTTGATGTCTTCACACCAATATGCTTTTTTTATAAATGTATATAATATATTTCTTACTGCACTGTTGTTAATTTTAAGAGTAATTTTTAGTGTTTTGATGCGTGCGTGTAGACTCAAATTTCAAACAATTGCAGGTTCGTGCCGCAACTCAACTCGAACGAGGTAGCCGACCGCGTGGTGTTCGCGATCCGCACCAACGAGCACATCGCCGTTATGCCAGGCTACTTCAGTCTGCTGCTGCCTTTCAAATGGTAATATCGCCATTTTATAATAAATAGGGTTATGATACGGTGTGACTTGTATACTTAGAAGTAAACTGCATATGACAAAATAATGAAAAATAAAAAACGGAAGATAACGCGCATGTGACTTCACCACAGGATATATTACGAGCGCTTGCACCCACGCATGCATGCACGCAAGCAGATATACACATAAACACATAAAATTTACGCCAGTTATCGTTCTGTAATCGCTATAGTCTGGTGTAACAGTGAGTATGTCACGTTTCAAGAAAATGTGATATTCATCCCTTAGAATAACAGTTCGTCTTTCTCCTCCGACTTCCCTTCTGTAGATGTTTAATGACTTTTACTTTCGGACTTAAAAACTACTAAAGATTTGAAATTTGCACAGATTAAAAAAACATAATAACACTGAAGCGTAATTTTCGTTTCACAAAATATTTTGAATATAATGAACAAGATGTTCGGTAAAACATAGTAAACATTTTTCCTATAAATTAACTTTATTTACCTTGCTGGCAATATATTATAATACTAACAACACGTCAATGAGTTACTGTATTTGCTTCTTAAAATTAGTTATGCAAAAGGGGCCAAGGTCCGTTTTTTTATTACTAACGTTCGCAATTTTTGCTCGTTTATATGTTAATTTGTTACTACCCATAACTAACTATTAACATTTTCAACCTCCTTAAAACAGCTATCTGATAGTACAGATCATGCTTTTTCAACTAATGTGTTTTCTTTGGGTAGTTTTTGTTACTTTGTACTTTGTGTAACTTAAAATTAACTTAGAACTAGCGTATCTAGTAGCTAATTGTTACTAAAATATATGAACTATTATCCTAGTTATTAAAAATGATTGTTTTTAATGTTTTAGGGAATTTTAATCAGTATATTTAAATCAAATATTATAATCAGTAGCTTTTATTTTATATTGCACAAAAAATTCAAAACGTTCCTATTAATAGTTTATTTGATAATGTCCTCCTGGTCGATATAGACCACGGCGACAAATTTCCAATACTATAGGCAGTTTTCAACTGTACAGGAAATAGAGAATAGCTGTAAGTGTACGTGCAAACACATTAGGCACTCACTCCTCTTTACCTTCCCATTCCCGATGTAAAGCTTATTATGCGATAGGACCGAAGGAAGAGTCAGGTGCTGTCTATACACAACACAACGATACACGAAAACCTAATTATCGGCTATGCCTTGCGGTCGTTATTTAGTATAATACTCTATCTATGAACATCTATGTACTATAAATGTATCTTATTATCTGGGTGATAAGCGTGATGGATAATGCCCTAGATACAAGGAACCCTGCATATTTATAAATATAATATAGTCTAGATGTAGATTAATATAAAACAAATCGTCTAATTAGGCAATTGTAACCTAACAATTGTAATTGTAAACAATAATTATAACGATCGTTTTTTTTCTTTATCTCAAGTCTTGGAATACATCTGATCCAACACCAGACTTGTATGTGGATTAGATGTTGCCAGTTAATAGCATATGTACTTAGGCTATTCCATTATGTTAGGAGGTTGGTTATTAACTTAACCAGGTTTATTAACTTTATGTTTTCGTATTGTCTAGCTTCATAAAAGCAGCGTAAGATAATTCCAGCGTAACTTTTTTGTAGGATATTACTTTTCACCTTCTGTGTCATCATCGCCCTATTAGGGTCCACTGCTGAACATAAGCCTCTTCAAGAAAGCACATACTCATCACGGTAAGCAGGCACGTTAACAGGTTAATTACCCTTGCACTAGTAATGCAGTTAACCACCACTAGGCAGTTATCGGACCGGCATATTTGGATGGATATGATGGAAATGGAGCCTCCTTTGTTAGCTAGCCCGATGCACCACGTGCAAGCGAGGTCGTCACTTGTAGAAGATGGTTTTATGTATTTAGATAATATTAATAATACCTTATTTCAGTCGAATTGTGACGCAGTATCTTAATAATAAAATTCTATCGTATCTTTCGTTTCAGGTTGGTCCCATGGCCGTGTATATCAGAGTTAATCCGTGGTCTAGTGCCGGATGCAGTTCCAGCGACCGTAGCACCTGCACGGTCACAGGAGGACGAAGTGCTAGCCCCTACCACACACAAGAGCAAGCTCGACTCCCGCCCGATGACACTAGTCCCGCCTGCGCGACACGACCGGCACGTTTGACGGGGCGTTTCCGCACGCGGGAAACAGGAGGCGACAACGATGTGGGATTTTGTCAAAGTATTATTTGTTGCAACATTGCTTCCAAAGGCAATATGAACAATTGATAAAAAAACTGTGCCTATTGAAATTTTCTTGTTATATATATAGGTCTTAGGTATATCATTTATAAATTAATTAACATTTCGGATGCAATTGCATAAACAACTACATGAAATACCTAAATAACACCAATACTTCAGCAGTAAGCTCTCCGTTATCTTATAGACGTTATTAAATAAACAGCGGGGAAAAATTTAAGTTGACTCCAGGAAGGGATAAGTACACAAAATGTGATCAATTGTTTTTATTGGATAAAACACGATTGGCCTTTACTCTGTCACAAAATTTGACAAAGTTCCTCGTAATTTAATTTTGGGCATGCTACTTAAATATCGTTAGTTCTTGATTATGGATAGACCACAGATGAATAAGCTAAGTAATAAAGTAGGATAGACAGTAATCTGTAGTCAATTGCCTCATGAAAATTATTGTTTAGTCTATGGATTTAATTCTTGTCAATATTGCAATTCGACTTGAAGTTCACAATTAAAATTTTCGTGTTTTTTAACAAATCCTGTCAAAGTGATTATTTAAAAAATAATCACTTTTTTTCACAATTGCAAGTTGCAACGTGAATCATTTGTCATGACTACATCTCTACATTATTGGATCCAACTTTTAGAATTCTAAAAGAATGGGACTTCTTCGGAATGAGTAGGTATTTTTTATCGGGAATTACATATATGACTTGAAATGGGTGTTAGCAAGGTTTAGATATTTACATATTTTTATAACAGTTCCAATCATTTCGTGGATGTAATAAAGTTAGGTAGGTATTGTAGGATTATATTTTAGTTACTTACCTAGTTTTTGTAAATTAACTTGTGTTAAGTAATATATTGTAGAGACACTGTGGTATTTAGACGAATTAAGAGATTACTGATGTGATGTTTATGGATATGGAATAATTTTTAGCTTATTTTGTTCAAACAAACTTTAGAACTTTCCCACGATCGCCTGAATACATAGTCCAATTTCCAAAACGTGATGTGTGAACTTACGCATGTTTCTAAATTTTGATTGCCTCTTGCCTTTTCTATAGTGATGCTTGAAGCTCGAGTTCCTTCGAGTCCTAAGTACTGGGTTTGATTTCAGCTAGTATCTTTAGCATTTGATTTCTGGGTCTGTTTGGCAGTATAAGGCGATGCGCGGGGCCGGTATGTTAATTGCGTGAGAGGGGTGGAGGGAGGGCATTCTATACTTATTAATTAAACGAGAACGAGCCGCTGATATATACCTATCGCTGAGGATCCATGGTAACAACATTACTTCAAGTTACCTCACGATGTATCTATGTTAACTATAACTGTAAAAAAGTTTATTCGACATTTTTTCCTACCAAACCACAATAGATATGAAGTTGTGTACATATCTGTTAATATTGCATATAGGATAAATGAATACGGTAGTAAAAATCGATACATGGATAATTGTTAAATAATGAGAATTGTCAAAATATTTTGAAATGAAGTTTTGAGTATAATATATTACTTCTTTTGGTAATAAATCGTTATTAAATAATATCCAGTGTTCATTATTGTTAAAACATTTCCCATGATATTATTTAATATTTATGTCGCAAGCTGCATTCATAACGCAAATCAAGCGTTTGAGAGAGTACATTACTATCGACTTCGAAGTTACGCAATTTACCCATCTAATGGCTCTTACAACTTTAATACTTCAATTATGTATAATAAAAAATATACCATTATTAAGAGAGCAATGTATAATGATGATACATCTGATGTTTTTTCAAAATATTATATTTGATTAATATGAAACGTCCTATGAAAATAAGATATGATGATTTATAGACTTGATGTGGCGCTAAATAAATCCGAGGCTATTTCATTTCACAAGCCCCGGAAGCCGCCGTCGCAAGGATCTCATGTCATGGTCGGTGATGTCCGTATCGAGGTTAAGTCCAACATGAAGTACCTTGGACTTAACCTTGATAGCCGCTGGAAGTTCCACGAGCACTTTACTCTATTAACTCCGCGCCTTAGCTTGCGTGGGCGGAGCTACGGCGAGAACTGGTCGCCGACCAACCTGCACCAACGCCGACCAATCTTCATCATAACCAGAACTTTATTACTCTTTGTTAGTTAGAGGAGACATATGCCAAACAGTGGCATGGTTAAGGCAGATACTTAACTCATACTTAAAGGCTCTGATGTATTTTAAATGGAGCATAATTAAGAAAAATCCCATTGTAATTTTTCGAACGGTAGATCGTGTAGTGGTATCTTAAGAAAATTAACAACCCGTGTGTCATTCCGAGCCAGAGAAATCTCGTGGCCGCTGCCATATGTGCCAGACGTAAATTATCCACACCATTGACTATATAACTAAAGTTCTGCGATCGTCCTTCCCCCATGCCAAGAGTGGGAGACCGGAATTTTTTCTAATCAAAGTTAAAACGCTTCTCGTGTCATAACAGTAGAACTTCTATTCAAGATTTAAAAAAAAAAGATTTTCATAATTGAATGATGAATGAAATGAAAAAGTTTAGTTAAGGAAGGAAGAAATTTAATGCGGTCAGTAAGTTTTAATTGTTAAAACGCATTAAAGATATTGAAGAATAATACCGTTATTTATATACAAGTTTTATTATAGTTATAGTTGGTCCCTCCTTGATTTTAATTAAAGAAGAAAAACAGACTGTTTTACGAAATTCATGCAAATAATTCCACAACTGAACCAAAGATTAAGGGGATTGCAACAAGTGACGGTGATTTACGAGACGACTGCAGGCCATCAAATTCTTACCATAAACAATGTTTTTTCACTTAGATTCGGAAAAGTTTTCCGATCATTCTTACTTGGAACATTTAATGACAAGTTAGTAATTCGATGAAGAGAACACATTTACATTACACATGCTAATAAAACTACCATTGAAGAGTATCAACAGTGTAACTAAAAAGTCTGGGCTTTATTTCTCAACATTCACTAAACTCAAATAAATAAAAACAAGTTTCCAAGGTTTTATTATAATTTTTTTTACAAACAACACAGTTAAGGCGAAAAACGTTAAACTTAATCATAGGAACGTAAAAGGTAATATGTAAGTACAACTAAGTAAGTACATCTACTTATTTATTTATAAGAAAGCAATCCTAAGTTAGGAACGACTAGCAAAATGTTATAAGTACATTCAATTTTATAAAATATAAAAAACAGCTAAAACTACAACAAGAAAAAACTATATTAAATTTCTCTTTTTTTTTATTTATAAGTACAATATATCTTCGTTGTTTTCATACAATTAACAGTCTTCGTGAATTAAATAATTTAATTATGCAATTATACTGGCATACAGAACGGATACGACGTTTCAACAATAAATTTAACCTCGTATTTTCATAGAACGTAGCCAACGGTTAACAATTGCATAACAAAAATGCTACTACGCCTGAATGAACACAAAATTCGAATAGTAACTAGCACCATAACAGACCGTCATCTGCGCCGAGCGTGTACGGAGGAAGAAACGGCGGCCCTGTCGCTGTGTCCGACGGGCGCTGAATCAGACGCAGGTCACTGGTACCTTCAAGGGTTTGCTGAGTTTCCTTGTAGAGCTCGTTTGGCTCGCGCAATTAATATTCCTGCCCGAATGACGAATGTAACGAAACTTGCATTTGGCTATGTGAGTGGTTTGAAGAAAGGTTTCTTTTTTCTTTCGTAATAATTATGACCACTAGTAAATACCTAGACTTCATTTAATGTCGATGAAGTCACATCTATTTAGTATATTGTATGAGAAAAAGATATTTTAAAACAATTTAATGTAAAGCGTGTAATTAAATCGTCTCTGATTCAATCGGTTTTATCCCTTGGAAACGATTCAGGCAACCGAAACTCTGAAATCGGTGAAATGTACAACGGGTTGAGCTCTTGCATATTTTTTCTACTCTCCTGAGCTTCTTGGACGAACTTCGCATACGCCCTTCTATCGGATACTATTTGAGCACTCTTGACTCCTAAAATAACAATTATACCAGCTGCAATAACGCAGGCCATTATCACCAGAGCACTCGTCATTATTCTAGCACTGGTTGGTTGATAGCACTCCTTGGACCTGAGCACGATCTCCATAGCAATCATCGCCTGGACACCGGCATAATAAGTATATCTGTACTCGCATTCCAGACCATCTTCGTCGCGACGCAGGATGCACGATGTCTCATAGTCGTCTACTCTCGCTAAAACAAAAAAGGCTTTAGATTACTAGCGAAGACATCGTTAGATACAATGTCAACAAAGAAATTAACTAGTAAAACTACTTATTATTTAAATGACACAGTATAACAAATGCCGATATCTTATCATTGATATATATAGTCTGATTTCTACAACAGAGATGATTTCTGGTTTAAATAAGAAATTATCATTCACTATATACTTGGACTCAATATTTACGAGCACCTTCATAAAAATTCACAGTACAAGATGTTTCGTGTTCAATGAAACCCGTATGCATAAATGCGTATGCAGTGTTGGTATAGTTCATAAGTTTACCTCAGAACGCAACACAAGCAATAAGACAATAGCCACCAACAAATCAATATTAATCTACCGCTCGAATATCAATAGGTAGAAACAATAGCATATAACTATTTCCATTTTAATTGCCCTTTCGCAATACTCAAAGAGCCACTCCAATGAGTTCTTTCGTTATTTGCTATATAAAACACATCGAACGATCATGTTACTTTTAGCGCGTCTAAGATGAAAGTCTTAAATAAAACGGATATAACACATATGTAAAAAAATTCTGTTTAACGCTGCGCACTAAATTCTCCAATTAATAATTATCATTAAATGAAGTTAGTGTTAATGCGACGAGAAAAATAAAACTAATATTAACTATTTATTATCTTTTTTAGCCATAGGTTTAGTTTGTAAAAATAAGCATCTGAGTGATTTTTGTATATAAAGACGTCTCAACAACCGGCTATTTGAACTATCTATCCAGCACGAGCGACCACCCAGCAGCTATTGAAAGGAACTTAATACGGCATTCGTAGCAATGAATGCGATGACAAAGCAAAATATCAGCAGATGGCTGAGTGACAAGATAACGAATCATATAGGAAAGTAAAATTATAGAACAAGTATCTGATGAGAAACAAGTTTTCGAAGTATCATAACTTGCTTAGATAATATACTGGGCATTTTAAAGGTCCAAGACAAAAGTGAGCACTGAGATTTCTAACATGAAAAGTTTCTTGAAACAGTGCGATGGTTTCGAGACTTAAATTAAAAAGTTCTTTAAGAAAGCGGTGATTTTAATCTTAATGAAAGTTCTTAAATATGTACATCATTAAATATTTTTTTTTCCTTGTACTCCCGTATAATCCAACAAAAAAACCAGTTCCGATCACCCATGTCGCTTAATTACGTTGGATAATCTGCGATGTATTGTATAGTAAAATCAATAACAATAAGCGGTGGCAATTTGGCGTGCACAACGATGTCGAAACTAAAGTGAAAGTATTCCGAACAAAATAGAACAGTAGGTGCAAAGAAGTTTTAATGAAAGTTGATATGTAAAACTGCTTACTAAAAATAGTGTAAATTAATGATCTTATAGTTTTCGATATATCGATATAAAATTGCATTTGCGCATTGCCCAGCGACTAGCAGACTGAGATCTGCTGACCTGCAGATGCTAGGTTCTAGTTTCAGTAGTGACAAATAATGGGAAACATATTAATTGCAGTTTTCCATGTAGTAATTATTGAAACTACTAGAATAGATAATATTGGCAACGCTTAAAGGTAAAATCTTGATGCAAAAAAAACCAAATAGTCTAACAAATATTTCATTACTTTATCAAGATTCTGGTATCATCCAGTCCATATTACTATACTATTCTATCTCCGATGTCATCGCGTAGTCATTACAGCAGATGCGGAAGTTAAGGTTAAACGAAGCAATTTCACACCACACCCAAGGTAAAAATCTGAATCATTTTCAGGATACATCACACGCAGTGCATAATCAGTAGGCAGTTTTCTAATTATGTTCTACAAGAAAGAAAAATAAAAGAAGTTTTTACTTAACGTTAATTGTTTTACAAGAAAGTCTACCTGGTTGTTTCATTCTCTTGCTGACTGTATAATTGATGCTTCCAATGGTGCAGAGGTCGGTACAGCTGCTATTCAAATGGCACAAGACACACGGCTCCGCGTTTGCGCACAGTGGATTCTCACATGTTGCACACGTCTCACAGAATGCGCCCGTGTACTTACTGCCGTCTTCTTCTGTCGCCGAACACTGACACTGCCCTGAAAGTAAATCAAAATGTCTATATAATAGCACCACCGTTCTCATTATCGCCTCGCGGTAATCAAACTTATATTTGAGATCTCAAAATGAGCAGGCCGTTATCCCGTTGTAAGGTAACTGTCATATCTGCCCAAAGCAGAACTTTACAATGGAGGGCACCTGCATGGCAACGTGCATCCTGGGAATAGTTATTTAAAAGATTAAGTCTTTGCAACATCAAGAAAGTTAGCGATTGCTCTCTTTAGACAAACAAGAGTGCTTGCTCAATTCAGCTTGACAGCAGAATAACTGACACTGCGCCACTGCCATAACGAACTCCTACATCGGAGGCCTTGTTATTCGTTGCTCGTAATCCAGTTCTTCCCGCTCACTATGCGACTATTATGGGGCTTTAATATAAACTGATATTCTGCAAGTTACACACCCATCACACAGATAATTCCTCACCGCAAACGCAGTCGCCGTGTCCACGTATATAGTCGAAGAGATAATTCCTCACCGCAAACGCAGTCGCCGTGTCCACGTATATAGTCGAAGAGATAATTCCTCACCGCAAACGCAGTCGCCGTGTCCGGAGCACGGCAGGTCGGAGCCGGGCGCCACGCAGGCGGGGACGGTGTCGGGGCAGTCACAGGCGGCGCCGCGCCAGCCGTCCGCGCACACGCACTCGCCGCACGCGCACACGCCGTGTCCCACGCCGCCGCACTCCATACCGTTCTCGCTGCATCAATTTTATTATAAATGAAATATTGGCCATAATCTTGTGCATTTACATTTGCAGCCGACTTGAGCGGGCAGTGTTAACAGGAACACTAAGCACAGTTTTGGCTGCGTGATTGGTAAATTCAGCAGTCGGTGATTGATGCATAACGAAGTATTATACTATCATATTATTGGTATTGGTGAAAAACGTAGCTGCGCAAACTACACTCTCGACATGTACCCAGCTCTAAACTATATAAAATAACTTCCTGTAGAAAAACGATTGTTTAGTTTTTTTATTATCGTCATCACACATCACATTTTTGCATATCTCGAGTAATTATATATACAAATAAATAATAATATTTATTTCCTAGTAATATTGTGGTTACAGATATTAAAGGTATAAAATATATTCAAGCATATGTATGCGTAGGCACGCAAACATAGAAACATTTAATATTTAGTTCTTACTTTCTACTTCGTATGATACAATTACATCACACATAATTGTTTTATATCGTATTGAAACGCATACTAAAAATACATTGGTCACATAAAGAAATGACATTAATTGATTTGCAAATATAATAATAATAATTAGCAAAACATAATAAGTGTCAATAATAAGTGCATATTCGAAAATAATATGTAAAAATATTACGTCATTAGTGCGGAAAAAACCAAAATCATAAACCCTAAAACAAATAATACATTATATCACTAATCTTAAAAGATTAAAGGAAAAAACAAAAATTAAAAGTTACAAATTTAAATAACGACTAAAGACTGACAGAACATACTGATGTTAAATATTATTATTATATCTATGAGTCGAGAACTCTTGAAGTTGTTGAAATTTGCATAGATTTGTAATGAACGTAGTGAACATGTGAACTTTTTGTACTATTATCACGAAACTAATACTCTTTGTAAAACTTCTCGACTTAGATAAAAAGGCCACTAGAACTGAGAAACGGATACAAATTACCCACAGCCTTAATAATTTTTTATTAATAAAGTTCGTATCTTCACCATAACACATATTTTATTACTGTAGATGATAGAAATATTAGTGGACCATAATGCTCACAGACTCAACTCGCAAGCCTTGCACTGGCAATAGCGGCCGTTAAAGCCGCGATCACACATGCACGCCCCGCACAAGCAATCGCCGGCGCCGGAGCACGCGATGCCGCGCGTCGAATTCGGCTCTCGGCACTGCAGCATCAGTTTCGCAGAGGCCGACTCGTCCTCAATGGAGCAGTCGCATGACGGGCCTGACCTGGAAATTATTTATGATGAAATTAAGTGGTAATACGAAAGTACAGATAACTTCAACACTAGGCCTATACAACATTCGACATACGTAAAAAAGCGTTATCCATAAACCATTTATACCTCGACGGCCTGTAAATAGTTTACTGCATGACATATAGCTCTCCCATGAGGTGGATGATTTGGGATAACACGCTCGGCAAGCGGACTGGCGATCACAGTAGCCGACACATCGCTGCTCGTCATCAGTCTGCTTATTTATTGTCTAATATATTTCGAAATGGATATCACCATCTGTCGATGATACTATTGTGACTTTGCACAAATATTGACTTCGACTGGGATTTGAAACCAGGACTCAACTCAGCATTCAGGTACGCTAACCACTAAGTCACGCAGTCGTCGTTATATAATAATAATAATAAATATAAAGCGCTAATCCGCGTGGTATAGTACGAATAACGCTGAAATAACTACTAAAATGGTTATTCTTCACCTGTCTACGACAAATGGCACGAATACAGAACAGAGCTCTCCATTAGAGGCTCATATTTGTGCTGCTTACTTAGCCCAAGTATTGGCTTCCGTTAAGCTTAGCTAGCTCTGAGACCGCCGCGGCTCTGTTCGACGTGCTGCTGATACGAGAGGCAAAGAATGTATCTACGTTATATTCGTTCCACACGAGATAATATTCTTAACCATTTATTGTGCGCTATGTTCGTGATTCAGAAATATGTAGGTACTGCCATTATGAAATTAGTAAAAAAAAATGCTATTATACTTAGTTAACTTTACGTAAGTGGTAATTATAGTCTAAGGTGATGATTGATTCGGACATAAAAATAATGCAGCAGGTTTTTAAGGCTGCTCTTCCTCAGTTTAATAACCGAAATCGTTAAATGTTTTATTTTTTACTATGATCATCTTCATCGTTATAAACTGACAACAAAATAGGACACTCCAAAAAACAAAGCCAGTTAAAATAAGCGATTATAAAGTGCATCTTCGTAACCAAGTTTAAGAATCTTATCATGAAACGCAATTCTCTTGTTTGTTTTAATTTTGATACAACATTCCTACGCCTTGCGCAATGCAGTAAATATATAACAGATATGTGTTTCAAAAGTTGCCTCTTTTCCAGAAAACATATACTAAAAAATTTGTAGTAGTAGTAGTAGTTAATTTTTGGTTTCATGCACACTTATCTTTTGATAAAACCGAAAATTAACATTTTCCAATAACATGGCGCATCTATTAAAATGCTAACGTACTTGTTGTTTATCTTTATCCTGGTAAGAAACGGTAAATTTGTAGCACGTGTTCTAATATGTATTTTGTAACTTACCATCCTTTATTACATCGGCAAACCCCGCAGACGATGTGAGAATTGAAGGGACATGTTAGGGAAATGTCCTGTAGATAACTGTCGCACTCGCAACCGCAATGAATTTCCACTTCCAGAGTCAGAGAGTCTTGTCCCAGTTGACTTTCCGATATTTTTATTGTTTCACTCATCTGAGGGGACAAATTTCTTTTTAATATGTAATCTATTTGTTTAGAAAATAGAAACACTACAAAACTTCAAAAAAAAAATTTTGTTCTATTTAGTGGAGAGCTTATACATATTATATATATTTTCTAATTGAATTACTATTGACCGATTTGGACCACGGCATTTGCTTCCGAACATACATAAATAGAGCCGTAGTTGGCTAGTGGTCAGAGCGCACGCTTTAGTTTCATAGAGCGCGATTAACCTGGGGTTGTTTCCCTATTACTCACTACTAAAATTACGCACCACTAAAATTGTTAATAGAGATTTTTAATGGTGAATTTACCACGTGCTCGATGGTGAAGAGAAACATCGTGAGGAAACCTGCATGTCTGAGAAATATTATTTCGAGGACATGTGAAGTACACTAACCCGCATTGGAGCAGCGTGGCGGATCTTTCCCGGCTCCAAAAACTCTCTCAGATATTTGAGAAGGAGGCCTTTGTCCTGCAGTGGGCATTTACAGGCTGCTGCTTATACAAATATCGTCATAGTTATCAATAGTTGTCAACTGAGCAGGATATATTATTGTGCCGTGCAAGTGTACGCACAATTCACAGAGGTATTTAGTCCTTTTTTCCTTCACGTTTCCGATTATGCGATAAGATCAAAGGAAGGGTCATCTAATGTCAGAGACTCGGTATTCAATACAACACAAAAACCAGACCTGAAAACCTATAATTTGTATATTGTACAAATATTAACTGGTGGTAGACTGTCTAGGAGTCGTCTGGATAGTATTCCGGATCCGTTTTGAAAGGTATAGAGAACCAGGATAAAAACGTGCTGTGTGGCATTCGATTATAGTCCTCAGGGGTGACAACGGATCTGTCACCTTCTTCGATTGAGGTTGTTTGCATGTGACCATGGGCTGCAGTAACCACGTACCATCAGATGCACTCTACTTAGTTGGTTTTTCACCTCAATCCAACAAAAATAGATTGGCTCCGACTGGGATACCCAAAACTCGTGGTTCAGCAGTCAGGTATGCTTACCACTAAGATACGTGGTCGTAATTATTTATTTATATATTTACTCTTTATTGTGACACCGAAAACTAAGGTGTAGAATGGGCGGACTTGATGCCTTTTAGCTTTCTCTGCTTGTCTTATATAGGTTTAAAATTAACGATGTGAAAGACAGTCGTGTGTTGAACTTTTGCCTTCTGAGTAAGCATGGGCCAGTGCATATAACAAACCTTTTTGTATTCCGGACACGAATCCAAAATGACATGTGCTTCATAATTCAGGGTCATGCCATATTCGACACCGGTGCAACGCGTAGTCTCGACGAACGCCCCGCCTTTCACTCCGCAGTCGGTAAAATATTTGACCTTCACCGCACCCAACTTGGAGTCATCTTCAAAATCGACGACGCTCACGATGTCTTCGTAACCCATTTTCACCAATTTCAATATGTTAGAACTATCGCTTTCCAACTTGGCGACGTACGTGTAGTCTTCTAGTAGCCGATGTAAGCTGTCGTAGTGGTACTTAACGCTTTCGGTTACCGCAAAAATTACGTTCACCTAAAAAAAAAAACGTGTCAATAGAAAAGATTCAACGAAACCACACCTGTTATTCATATCCAGTGAATATTACAGTCTGCTAGCTAACAAACGAGGCTCTGGCGACCGAATGATGGCAGAAAATCCATCCGAATTTGCAGAATTCAAATCTTACAGACTAATGATGGGAAGCATCATCTTAGTGCGAGGGTACCAGCACTACGCTCACCGATCCGCTTGCCCAGCGTCGTGAGTTTGGACAAATCCATGTTCAGCGCTTGACATTAATAGGCTGGGTTAATACGAAACTCAAGCCAATAGTCCACATGATTGTAAGTGGCTACTGCAGCCCATGTGCTTGCAAACAAATTAATAGTTTTTCTATTAAAGTTAGTAAGGTTACAGATCCGTCGTCATCCTCGAGGACTAAGATAAAATGCCTCACAGGCTGTAAATATATTGGCTCAGTATAACTTCCAAACCGGAACACGACAGTAGTTGCACAGTTTTTGGCGGCAGAAACAGGTATATATAAGCATCTTAGGCCTCATCCTGCAGGCGTTTTCTTGGAGAGGCCAATGTTTCTTCAGTAGACTTAAAAAAGCTAATGAAGAAGAAGAAATATATTCCACGTAAGTTTTTTATGGGAGTAAAAGTGGCCAATGAGCACATAGATCACATTATAGTAAATGACTTTATGTCCATAAAAGCCTGTAACAGTAAAGGCCTTAGAATATTTTTTACGTGGTAGGATTAGTGATCCAGTTACACTTCTAACTATTAATTTGAGCCTAATTTGTTGCCGGTAAACAAATTAATTAAGCGTTAAATGCATAGACTACATTTGTTTATTCTTAAACACTGTATATGTATAATTGGTAGCTCTATTTAAGTTTCTAAGTAACTGATTACCTCTAGAATTGCTAACTTAATTGAAATCAAGGAAAACATCTTGAAAACTCTGACACCTGAGTGCGACAAAAAGCCATTACGAAACACAGAAGAGTTGCATTGCTACTCAACTCTACCATATTAAAAGATAATTATGTGTTATTTCGCTGAAAACATGTTTTCGCAATACCATCCTCTAGGCTCCAAGTGCGTTCGTGAATGCGTATGTTTGGGTGTGTCTGTGCGTGAGTGAGAGAGAGTCTGTGCATCTAAAAAATATCTTTCCTTTGAATTTTCATTTCAATTCATTTATGTAAAACCACTGCATTTTTAAATAATAATAAAAAATGTATTTGCAGCAGGCTATGTGGCTCACCACCCGTCATTACTTTATTTTGCTATTAATATTTTTGAGATGATTTTTAAAGTATGCACAATTATTTAAATATACTGCTTACATATTTGGAATGTTTTTTTTGGTAAAGTCGGCAAAGGAGCAAGCGGTCCTCCTGATGGCTAGTGATTAGCGTCGCCTACGTACATCTGCAATACCCGGGGTGTTGCAGGTGCGTTTCCGGCATAAAAACTTTTACTGTTATCTTACATTTTCGGAAGAACCGTCGGTTACTAGAGTTCAGCAATAGTTCGTTTATTTAGTACATTACTCAACGCAGACGCTCCAATCTAGTTCCGCAAACAAAGACAATATTTACCTTGTACTTATCTAATAGTCGGTACACTTGCGCTATGGACGGGTAATCGTAAATGCCGGCATCAGAATAGTAACCATCTTCATTAAGATGGCAGCTTTCGTCGTTTCTCAAAGTCGCTCCACCTTTAAAAATAGCAATATAAGATTTTTTTATACGAAACTAGTAACGAGCAAGAAATTCTTAGCAAAAACTTTACATTGTGTAATTTGAGTTTTCTTATCAGGGCCTTCTCCTGCAAAGGCGCCAAAAAAATCTGGCAAGTCTAAGCCTTTTTTTCGCTTGTGCTTAGCGGATACCGTTTTGCATATAAGAATTGTTAACCGTCAATAGTTCTACAAACAACTTCAAACAATACGAGGTGTATATATTTTGATTAATTAAGACTATTATTGAGATAGCCGCCCATAGTGATTTCGAACCTAAAGACGCCTCTGCGCTGCCTCTTTGCATTTTGTTGCGTCTGTTCCAAATATTTCTTTTCTTTATCCACTTAATGATTAATTAAATTTTAAATTCCATCCAAATATAAAAATGACAGGACACCGGGACTCGAGTCCAGTTTGGCAAAATTTCTGTTGTGTCTCTACCTTGAGCATGATTTATCGTAGATTATTACGGGTCACCCGTGGAGAATTTTTTACTTCAAATTAAGTTAACAAGATATTGCAGGACATAAATTTATTCAATGCAATAATAATTTTACCAAGCTTTCCATCGCCTGCAGTATGCATCAGTCCGTCAGTTAGAAGAATTACAATTTTGCGACTCTGAGCCGACCAGCCCACTCTTGCACCGCAAGCTATTGCCTGAACCAGAGCCTCTAATTGCGCCTCCGCATTGTCCAAGTTCGCCGTCACAGAGCTACTGTTTACATGTTCAATGAACTCATTAACCTAAAACCGAGAACAACGTATAAAAAAAATATTTGCATTCTTAATGTCATTCGCAAAGAAAATCATTTATATAAAATTAAATACCAAGTTAAACGTTATACTTTTGATTTGACATGACAAAGGTATTTTAAATTAAGTAAAATTAAATCTAATAAGACCAGATTGAATTTTAATTGCGAAATATTACTGGTCTTCAAGTGCGCGCACAAATACTATGGTAAGAACTCATCCTCATCTACCCATTACTCTACTTATGGGTAGATGATATAAGATTGGACCTTCCCGGTCGGATGGATACAGTGTCAGAGACACGAGATAATCAAAACTACATTCAGACCCAAAAACCATTAACTTGTGGGTGGCACATGAATTGACTTCGGCTTAGATTTAATCCAAGACCCACGATTCAGTTCCCAGCTTAGTCATGTGGCCTTAAAGATAATTGAAGAATGCAATCCGGATCTAGGGAGGTCAAGTCTGATCCCCTGTCCCGGAAGGCTACATCAAGGGACGGCAAATTCAATTCAAAGCGTGGCACAGAGTCAGAGAGACGCCTGACCATCGAAGTTGATGGTAAGAGAATGGATTACATTTCTCAACGAATTGAGAGAGGAAAACCCGTTACTAATGGGCTTAGGTATAAAAGCAAGGGTACCGACACTGCATTTGTTAATCCGCCTGCCCAGTGTGATAAGTATGGGTAAATCTTACTGCAATCGGGCATAGTTTATATTTACGCTTTCATGAAAAAGTAGGCAACGGTAGATTTAAACAGTCTTATGAAGAACTCATTTGTATAAGATGGCTTTTAAGTTTTATCTCATAACTCCCACTTGACAGACAAACTTTGAAGAGGATTGTCGTGGTGACATTTCTAAGTTTTACTTACGCCCCAAAAATCTACAAACCAGGGTTAGAAGAATGCATACTCTGTAACTGAAAAGGATTAAGATCAAGATGGTACATGAAAATGAGAATAAGTAAGATTGTCCATTACGTTTTTTAATTTAAAAAATCTTTTAAGCACCTTGTTTGTTAGCGAGAGGTGATGTCTGTAACTGTATGTGGCTTCACAAGCTTCTTGTTCAACTGAACAAGGGTTAGCAAGCCGTCTGGGATCGACGCTGATATACGGCATCAATGGTTTTTCCGCAAAACTGCCAAAACCAAGCCTGAAAAGAATAAGCATAATATGTACCTAAAAATTATTTTTAAAAACTTTTATCATTCTTATCGTATTTAGATACAAACGCTACAAGTTTGAGAACACATCTTGAGACTTTCACGTTATTATTTTATTTAGGAATACGAGGAATGCTATTAATATTCCTGTAGATATTGATATTCCCTACTCGCTAACTAAAATATTAAAACTATCAACATAATGTTATGTGTTACGGGAAATTTCGTAATACTATACAATCAATAAATAGGTACATATTCGTTTTATTGTGACGCATAGAATATATCATGGAATATGGATTGCCGTGTAACAAAAGAATTCCAATAGTGTTAAATTTGAAATTGAAATTATATTGTTTGCCACGAGAAGGGATATTTAACAACTACGTTTCATGTGTGTTGATGTACAATAAGTCCAAAACCAAAACTTCTCTCGGCAACATTCCATTGACGGCAATATCCAAGATGGTCAGTTTCGCTTCACTTAACGTCTATTAATTGAAAGAAAGGACCACTTCATTCAATCGTGAGTATTTGACCCCTTTATTAAAAAGAAAAAACATACAATGAGAGACTAATCCATTAACGTATAAGCGCGCAGAGGTGCTGACCTATGGTCATCGTAAGAGGCGAATGACGGCATTAGAAACCAAAGGCTAAAAGCAGCATCTCTTTGCCACACATACTATAAGTATAAAAAAAATATTGCAAGGACTAAAGAAAAATTATACCTAAAATTATCTGTAAGATTCTTTAGGAGTGTCGGTAAATCGTCACGTAGTGACACCAAGGTTTCTTTGTCATCTTTCATTGACCACGTCAGATCCATCAAATAGTATAAATCTAAGGGATAATTCTTCGCAGGTCTGTAGGAAAATTTTATCTTCCGAGTCTCTCCTGTAAAAAGGGCAATTTTTAAATTTTACAAGTAATTACTGGCATTATAGAAATGTTAAAGAAACATTTATTATTATTAATATCCCTTCACACATCATAACTTTGAAACAATTGAAATACCATTCTTATACTTTTAGGATAAACAAAACCTTTACGCTTTTTTTTGACTTAACTAGACCCAGAATCATTGAATGTTATGTCTGAATTTGCTATCGTGATACGACTTGATATCACGGTGTAAATACAGGTAAAATTCGAAATTTCTAGATTAAGACATTGAGACCATCAGAAATTTGGCCTAGTCCACATAAGGCCTTCACATTGCACTTACGCCAGTCGCTCACAGAGGTAAGCAGAAATTACAGATTTTCATTTGTGCAAACCACTTTAGATTTAGGTAGATTTTATGGTAGTGCCGTCTGGTAGTGTAAATAGAAAGCGCCGTGTACGTGTACTGATATGGAGTTGTTAAAAAATTGGTGAAAGAAGCCGCAACTTCTTTCTGTTTTGTGTAATGATAATTAAAATTATGTGTCGTGATAATTTTTCGGTAAACATAAAGTAAAACTGATGTTTTGATACACTATTGTCCCATATTTTTAAATTTTTAAAATTAAAATATACTCTAAATTAAAAATACTACAATTTTTTTTTGTTGTTCTGGTTGTGGTTGTGAGGTATTCCATCTTAGTCTGCAGGAGTCTCAGTCAACAATCTGTAACCTTCTTCGATTGAAGTCGTTTGCAGGTGAAATTTCTACATCCATTTAAGAGAAAAAAAAACTGTGACAAAAAATACTTACGAGGCTTTAAAGAAAGCTTTATCCTCTGTGGTTGTATCTGGACAACAGCTTCCAGATTAACCGGCAGCATGTCTTGTAAAGAACGATTCTCAGCCACCTCCCATATCGGTTTCTCGGGTCGTTGGATCATGCCTTGGCTGCATCCAGTTGAAACTAGACTGAAGGAATATAGAAGGTACATGGCTTATACAAAAGAAATCAAATTAGATTCTAAAACTAATCAAAACTTAGAAGTATAACTGACTTTTTGACTACACCAGCTCAAGAAGTTATTTATTTAACTAATTAGTAAGAGTGGGTCATGCTAGCTAAAGGCCAGTGGACTCGCTTTAACTTCGTAGTACACAAGTTGAGTTGAAATCTTCCCGGTGCCAACATCTCTAAAATTATTAATTACAAATTGAAGCGCAGAATTTACGACATCGAGAGAAAACCTACATGCCTGATAAATAAAAAAAAATGTTTGAAAACCCTCTCAAATATTGAGCTCATTTAAAAGCTGCTACTTTAAAAATAACGCCTGTACTTTAACCAATGGCGTAACACTTGGATTAGATATGGTTTTTATTTTTTATGTGTATAGTTATAAACTGATTATCGTGCAAAGTTAGAAATTAACCAAGGTTACTGCAGTCTCATTTGATTTACATAGTGTGCTAAGTTTCATGACAATCAGACCAGTAAAGGAAAATAAATATCCACTCTATGGATGATGTATAACAGCTACTACACGGGGTAATCTTTAATTTTCATCCCTTAGATCCAATCCGATTAAATAAGTTTTCAAATAATATCCTCTTTGAAATTGGTCCATTTACGATGCCACAAACAGACAAAGGCTAAAACTTCTACACCGTGGTTCTACCATGACATAAAGAGCTTTAGATGCCGCTATACAGCTGTCGAATGGGTTGGCCCAACGAGGTAAGGACAACACTGAAACACTGCGGTGTTATGTATCGTAAGAATACTTAAACTGTTATTTAAGAAAAATAAAAGAAAAGAAAAAAGAGGATACCTGCGAAGTTTCTTTCGCTTGTTTCTTTTACAGGAACCTCATTACGAAACGGTGGTAGATTGTAAAATATTTCATTTGACTACTGAAATTTGGATTTCTTATGCAATAAATATTAAAATAAGTATCGATTTCATTTGTTTTAACGCGAGAGGCGTTTACTGGTTATGTAAGAATTTAGATTCTTAACGGAAAAAACATGTTAGTTGTCTATGGACAGCAGCATCCACTTATCAGGTTGGTTGTATGCTAGTTCTAGTTTATTACCCTTTTGCTATATTTTTTGCGTCGGGTGTTAATAAACAGGTTCGTTACAATAAGCTCACTTAAAAAGCTCATTGCAACACTGACAACAAAGAAGAACAGAATCTCTTTTGTTCAAAAGCGCGTTTGATTATCGATTGAATGATAACATTAACCAACTCAGCGTGCCTTAAAATAAAAAGGCCTATTGAAAACGATTCCCGCGTCTTGTCCACGTCACGAATCATGATCAATCACGAGACGTCTTGATCACTCAGTGGGCGGGTTTGAATCTCGGTCAGGGGACGTGGGAATGCGTAAAGTTTGAACCGCTTTGATGTTTGTAAACACCGAGCTCTAAGCATTTGAATAAGCGCTTGACAAATTAGTTTTAACGTTGCTTTAAAAATTTTACGCGCAGTCGTTTCCAATAGCGTCATTAAAAAACAGTGTATTAAAGATATTACACAATCTCAAAAAAAATCTTAAATTAACCTTTGAACTGTACATTTTTTTTACTGGTATTTAAAGACAACAATATCAAACGTTACTTCGCAGAACTCATGACAAAAATTATAATATAAAACAAATTTGAGCAGAGAGGGCTTTGAGCCACTGTGTTTACTGAAGTTTTTGAAAAGCTTGCATATTACCATATTCAAAAAAATAATAGTTATAGTAGATATCAAAACTTCATATAATATCATTAAAGTCCAGGAATACACTTTTTAATATTTATAGCGATAAATACTTAAGGTATCAACTGTAGCCAACTGTTCATTTTGCTATGAAAGTAAGTGCAGAACTCTACATTATTTCATCAGAACTCCAGTATGCGCTCTAGATAATTTTCTATTTAACCTACGCTTCACGCTTAATATTTTTTTCCCAAATTAACCAATCCAAGTTTAAAAAAAAATTTAGAAAAGTACGCATGCATACTTGTTAAGCTACTAACATTGTTGAAAATTTTATAAAATTGCATTTTTATTTTTATAAGTCACTAGCTGTTATCCACGGCTTTGCACGGGCGGGAGTAGATTTCTAATCAGAGGCTTAAATATTAAACTTAATTTTCCTTACTTCGGGTCTCCCATACAACTATCCCCTATTTTACTCTCTTTAGTTTGGAATTTCCACACGTTATTATACCTACTGACTAAATTAAATGTTTTAATTTAGGCTCTGTGATGATGAATCAGTTGGTTAGTCAGGACATTTCGCTTTATAACTATAGATAATTCATAATCATAGCAGATACAATGTATAATCATACATCATACCGGAAGTCTCAACATTGTACATTTCATGTAGCTCTACTTTCGTTAAATTCATGTTGTTACTTTATTAAGTGCTACTTTTGTCAAACCTATAGTCTGTCAAGAACAAAAAAATTTTTGATAACATTACATGTTTTGTTTTGTCACCTTTCATTTTCAAAGCGTTGATGATAAAATATAACCCATCTGCATCTCATTAATGAACATTGACATATCTGTCTTTTGTCACGTGTATGTTTATTTAACTTACCGTTAGTTTGTAACGCAGTAAGGATACATTAATCAATATCTAAAAGCTCTCTAGAAAAGTAAAACTCTAAACAAAATAAACATAAAAGTTTAAGTGTTTGCTACATAAATAACGGATACCTACCATAGAACCGATTACATTATAACTTAAAAATTATACTTGACGTTGCTAAGGAATGCGACGTATCTCAAGGGTAAGAGCTTTTCCATAGCACTCGAGTGACCTGGAATCGAGTCCCGATCCCGACATCTTTAAAATGATTAATTATAATTTTTATTTCTGAATTTATCACGTACTCGCCGGTGAACGGACTAACATCTAGAGGAAACCTGCATGTCAGGGATATAATAAAAAAAATATTTTAGAGATTTATCCGGCATTCCACTTATTTGATCCCACGACATCCAATAGATGAACTTATGAATTATCACACGCACACACGCTACCATACTAAATATGCCATACCATACGTGGGACGATATCCGCCGACCACAAAAAAATTACAAAACATTTGAGTGACATTATTCCCCGACATATCATATATAACCCAGTCGCCTATAATATTCTACTCTTACTAGGTATATTAAAAAAAGTTCCATTTTCAGCTTTTATATCGGTCTCGGCGCTAGCGGGTTTGACGCCGCAAGCTACGACGCACAACTATCATATGCTGCACGTCTATACCTTTTCTTTTGTTTGATAAGCTGTCTATGGACCGTCCAAGGGAAGATGGGACGTCCACTCGGACCGACGAGTTATGTCAATCGGCGTGGGCGGTATTACAATATTATTTTGTGATTATACGTATAACAATAAAATAAAGACTAAATTAGTCCCATGAATACTTCTATTACAGCGTGGAAAGGAAAGCGTATCTGAATCTTAGGTCTACGAATCACATTCCGCCAATATTAACGCATCGTCGTACCATGCAAGTACTTGGTCTTCTGTGATATGGTATTATGGGGTTATATGACTGCGTCTGTAACTCCCTCATCATATAATGCGTTTACCTTGGGTTGAGTAAGGTAAGAAAGAGTGAGCGACTTAGTATTTTCGCTAATATTCTCACGACGCTTAATATATCCTTTAGTTTATTACACACTTTCTGTGTGTTACCATGATTCAAATCGGAGTGAACTTGTTATTGTCAATACTCTTTTCGAATGCTACCCCTGTTTTCGAAATTATTTATCAAATTTAGTTTAAGTGATTATGATAAAAGTTTAGGTGTTTAAAAACTAATATTCAAAAATCTCCGGCGTACACTTTCATTTCTTAGTGTGGAATGTGTGAATGTATTTTTTGATTAACTAAAATTTTTATTGTCTGCTCTGGTGAGTCCATTTTTTTTAATTGCATTTGCGAAATAATTATGTGATCAGCACAAAGGTTTCGATATATATTTATATCGTAAGCGACGCCGTATTCGAAGTTATTTCTACGGAATTCTAAAAAATAAATAAATTTAAAAGTACATTTGCAGCTGTTTCAATACTTGCAATTAAGAATAATTACTGGTATTGTTTTATAGTTTTTAATGATATTCGACAACCAAGATACACCTTACTGGGTACTTAAAAAGCAGGTACTCCAGTTGTGTACACTTCAGACATTGGACTTTGACATCCACCAAGTAGGAAATATTTTTGAGAATTACGTTGCTTGGCAGGTTTCCATCACCGGTCTGTACATTAAGGTCTGGTATTTTTCGAGGTGCATTCCGGTACAGTAATGTATTGTAAATTGCTATTGAGATCTGTCTTCACGCATAAGACGGGGATTTCGTAATGACCAGCTATGGAGCTGGTCATATCCATTTATTTTAAGAGTCGATTCATGGCTCAATCCTTTCCAACATTTGTCGTTTCCATCTCTTACTGTAATCGTTCGGTTAGAAAGTGTGCACGTGTGGTACGTGGTAAGGATGAAATTCCTTTTAAAATATCATGCGAGGTCGAATTTCTGATTCCCGTGCATAGTGCTATTACTCGGAGTGGGCTCAGGTGGAAGAGCGAGCGGGTTGGCGAGCGCAGAGCCATGCTGTTCCCTATCTCGAGTCTGTGCGACATGAGTTTAGCAAATTCTGATGGTTATTTTGCCATCATTCGGTCGCCAGAGCGTCGTTTGTTTGGTAAGAGGACGCACCACATTTATATTTCCCCTTACAGCTTAATTATGATTGTTAAGCATGATTGCCATTAATTTGTCGCCTTCTACATCATTGTCAAATAAGGGCGATGCAGTACTTCAGTTATGGCAGCCACACAGAACCAATCCCCAGAACTGCTTGAATCTACTTTGTCAACCAGCAATTGGCACCAACTTCAGGTAAGTTTGGTATTCGGTGAAAAAGAGCCCACCTCCAGTCCCACAAAATAGACCTACCAGCGTTTACAATATTCCTATTAACCGAAAAAAAACAGAAGAAAAGAGATTACAATTATTATATGCGAAGGTATTCTTACATTTTGTTTCTTAGATCATTGATCTTTGTCTTAACTTCATTAGTATTCACGTCGTAGATGAATTAATATCTGACCTTTCGTCGTCGTTGCAGCGCGGTGCCGCGGCACTGTAGTATGGGTCGGCGCACCATCGACAGTGGGAAGCGGCGGAGAGGCACGCCCCGCACTCCTCATGCTCGATGCATACCAACTTGTTCAGTAGCTGCTGTTGCCCTGTAGGAAAAGCACCGCATTAGTCTTATGATAGAATACAGAGTTTGTATAGGGTAATGTATACTCTGTATCCTACTTAAACTACCGAATGTCCGTAATCCGTTTGTAAATTTCGGGTCAGAGGTCCGTCTATTTTACATTTGCGTTCTTGACACCTGGTGTTTAGTGTAATACGTTTACATCCAAAAAGTCTAATGACCTCTATCTAGGTGTTCATTAATATTACATTTATTCCATAACCGCGTATAATTTTAATTCATAGTCCATCAACGTCAATGGATTGGTAAACTGTTTGGTACGAAATATACGCGAGCGGAATGATCAACGGGTACCTTTTTACATATTACATACAGGAGGGACTTACCAACGTTTTCATCAAATGTCAACGTCACCTTAAAACTTTTGACTACCGCCCGGGGCTCTGACGATGACGATTAAATAATTGATTCGCACATGCCGAACTCCCTCCAAGCCCAGGTCTTCTGACTAGTGCAAGGGGTTACCTTGCCGGGAGCTCTTTGCAGTAGCCAGTATAACTGGCGCTCGGCTACCCCACCGCATGGTTGGCATATGCAAATCTTCCGTGTATTTTTGATAATAGGATAGAATATATTATACAGATTACTAGGTACTTAAAAACATGTCCTACTTTAGACGCACCTGCCTTCTGTCCCAATATTTTGTAGTGCAAGTGTAGGCGTTATACAACAATATCCAGGTCATGGATATTCTCACTGGTGTTGTAGGTGTTTATTGTTGTAAGTGTATCATATGCCATCGCCTATCATATCTTACTATTTCTAAATAATAACATTATTTGTAGTTATGTATGTTTGAACGGTTTAACTTAAAATCTATTCCACTTTAAAGTTTGAACTATAATCACACCAAGTTTGACGCTTGTACGAATATGTATTACCGTTTTTACGAAAGAGCAAAACTAAAACGGTAAAAATCAAGCAAAACAAAAAACATTTCTTTCGCGGTCTTTCAATTTTTTTTATTAGTTGTTAGGATATCCGGTACAATAACACATATTCTGTGACAATTTCAACCAGTTACTTATTACGGTTCAAAAAAATAAAGCCCTTTAAAGATGGGTCAGACAACAACTTAAGTAATCTTATAACAGAAGAGATGTGTCCTGCTATTCAACCATTTCCTAATACAAAGCGGCAGTAGTCAACAGAGCAGGAGACATTATAGTACCGTAAATGTACTCGCAATCATAGAGGCACTCACTCGTCTTTACTTTCCCATTGCGATGCGTCAGACTCACGGAACACAGAGACACGGAACGAACACAACAACATCAGACCCGGAAACCAATAATTTTAGTTTTTGCACATAAATAATGCCTTCTTCTGGGCTTCGAAAGCAGGACTTACGGCACATAAATCACGTACACTAACCATTCACGCACGCGGTCGTCAACCTGTCTGACATAAGCCTCTCCCCATTAGAGTGCCGTATTTGGACATCGGATGGCAGTCTTTGACACCTTACAGCTTTGACGCTGCTGCACATGACCGGTCTGGTACCAGTAATGAAAGATTTAAGAGACTTTTAGATGCATTTTGAATGTTTTAGTAGTTTATTTTCTAAGAGATTATGAGTCCTTATGAATGTATGAGCAAAAATATACTTAGGTTTACATTAGCCTTTGATTTAAAGAGAGGCTTAAATAAAGTATCACCAGTACGAGCTTGATAAAAATCTTTTTGGAAACGCATTGAAACTTCAGGAAAAGTATTTGTAAATTGTATTAATTTTTCACCCTTCTAACCTAAGAGACTGAGTAAAGTTTCGAAAGTTGCTCAATTCCATAAGAAAAACAAATCTTAATCTTGTGTATCGAAAAAGACTTCTGCAGCACACACATGACCTGATCATCTCAATTTTATACCATGCATGTGTTTTTTTCAAATTGGTAAAAAGGTAAAAATGAGTAGTTTATTAATCAATGATGTGTAATACTCGCCGGTTGTCTGTCCTTTAGTTGAATAATCGATCATTACGATACCTTCCACATCCCAGTAAGATTCAAGATATCTGCATCTTGCCACCGGACGGACGGACCTTGAATTGAGGATGATTCTTTTCCAATTCTAACTTCGAATGTTCAAGTTTAATAACCGCACGAATGTCGATTTTCACCATTTTGCACAAGAACCAAATTCTCGTCATGCAGGAGGTTTTTTTTTAATATTTTGTGGCAAAAGCTCAAATTTGAGGCAAGCTCAACGAAAAAGAATTCAATCTTATACACTTAGTGTACTACTATACATTTACATTAAGCGTAAAGTATCCGGTTCCAAAAACTGATCAACCTATTACATTAGTACTTACTAGTTCATGAAATATATTTACGCTATTACATTATCGGTAATCTACCAAACTTAATGCTAAAGCATTAAATTTATTTGCAAGAATTTATAATGTTAAAGGCGCCATTAGTATTCAAAAGGGCAAGGAAGTGGTCCTACAACCAAACTATTATTCAAATACACGAATGTACTCAGCAGTACTGTTAATTATATTTGCATGATTTTCTTAAATGGATCTGAATGGAATACTACTATATGAATGGAAACCCATATTACAACACATTTGGGACATACCAATTGAGTTGGCATTTTGCATAAGTTTTATTCGAAATAAAGAACAATGAAATACTTATAATATCTGGGCGTCTAAGCTAATATTTCATTACATCTACTTAGCCGAAATAGGCCACTTCAACTATCATTAGAGACGTAAAAGCGAAAAGACACTAGAAAATATAATGGTTATGTATACAAGTATATCATTTCTAAGATTATTAACCTGTCAATCTTCGAAGACAACAATTCTCTCCGCTCCAACCGGTGACAGCACACATTAAAAATAAATAATCATCATTTAAACATTACACACAAGTACTGAACATAGGCCTCTGCAAAGGTCGCCTTAACAGTTCGAAGAGATACCGCCAAAGAGACTTTAGCACCGCCAAATTTTCGTCTGAACTGAAGGTTTTGTCATAACTCATATACGACAAACATAAAGGTAAATTCTACTTCTTGGTCTTTTGTACAGTCTGGCAAAGAGATATTTACCAAATTTTTTTGCAAAATATTGACTAACTTATTTTAGTTTTCCGATTTTGCATAGAGGCTCTCAATCGTTACGTAAATAAACAAAATGTTCATTCAATCATTTCTGACGTATATGATCAAGAAGAACGAACACGACCATATATTATATGTATACACAAGTAACCTTAGAATTAGATCATCCAACGCTTTTTCGAAGTGTAACGTTCGTGTTGACACCATTTATGTAGGCGTTAACGAGATTATCGGTCACGTCACAGATTATACGCAGATGTATATGCATATACATGAACTAGGAAAAGCTTTCAGCTTTGCCCGCGTAATATCCGATAAGTTTTATTGCGATAAACTTACATAACAATATCCCCTATGTAAGGCATTAAAACTTCTGTAAGCATTACATTAGATTAAAGGCAAGTGTAATCAGAGTGAATTTATAAAATAAGTTTAATAAACAAGCATTATAAAACAGTTTTCTTTACTTATTGCCTTACATAGGATCAACGTGCTTGGCATGCGGGTTGAATATATAATTAAGTTTTTTTTATTATGAATTTTGTCAAGAAAGGGCCAGCAAAAGCTGTCCTGTATTTACCATGTATTTCTAAAACTGTTAGCCCGGCAATTTCGTATGGATTTTCCGCCATCACCAGGTAGTCAGAGCCACGTTTGATAACTAGCATGGTACATGTTTGGACTGGAGAGACTGTATAAGTAATTTTATATTTCGTTTATGTATGACTAAAGGATTACCTACACTAACTGTATGTCTAGCCATAATTATACGCCACAAGAAATCGGCAAGCCCACTAGTAGTTTCTATTTTTCTTAATCGATGCCCATGTTGCCAATACAAACGCGTACTATCTATCCTAATGTAGTACGCACGTGCCGGATGTTGCACCGATGAAAAGCAACAGAGAAATGAATACGCAGCAAATTGATGGTATCGATTGCTAACGCCCAGTAATTAAAAGATCTGTTAAAACGTTAATCTATGTTTATTAACATATCATGGTCATACTATGCTAACGAGTAATAATATGGTAATGGTAAATACTACGTATATAAACACAGAAAACTTAATTTCTTTTACCTTTGCATGTGAGCTTTGAACATATATTTCGTAATTTTTCGTTCATTTTCGTCACATAGTTGGCTAATTGTTGCGGGCAGTGCTCATTATTGTCACTAGTCTGTGAGCTTTATTAACAGTAAGTTATACTGATTAGGTGAATATTAATTATGTCTAACGGCGTGTAATTGCAACGTTTCAGAGCGTGATAGAGCCAAGCGGCGGCTTTTGCTGCTGTTCGAATGGGTCGGCTCGACCGGATTGGTACCACGGCCTCGCAGAATACCGGCCTGAAGTAGAGGCATCTTGTGCTACTGCGTTTGGTTCGGTGAGTGAGGTAACCGGAGGCCCACTCCTCCTACCCATCCCCTTCCCCATGCTGCTCCTCATCCACCCTATCATATTTCCAAATACCCTTAAAGCCGGCTTTTATGGGTATTTGGTACGCACCTGCAGCACATATGGTTTTACATATGTTCATGGGCGACGGTAAACACTTAGAAAAAAACACGCAATAAACTCTTCCAACCCTTTTCTTCTCTTGGATGTCGTATGAGTTGATTAAGGGAAAACCCTCTAAAATCTCTTGGCGGCGGATTATCTCAAATACAATGTCAAACTGAAAAACTTGGAAAGATGATAGTCAGCAGCGTCTTACTCGTAGGTACCAGCCGGTTGCCAAGCGGGGCAATAATAACAAATCGTTTCATCGGGAGAGGCCCATGTCCAGCAAAAGACTATTATCAGGCTATGAATGAAGAAGAAAGAAGAGTATTGAATATAAATAGTAACTGTGAAATACACTACAGCTTTTTTTATCTCAACACATCCTTCTTCTACGTACATTCTTAGCAACACCCGAACAAGGTCTATTCTTATAGTATTCCTTTTCTTTTTATTTTAAACGCGCTGTAAAAAAAATTAAGGATGTCTAAATAACATTTTAACGTAATCTATTTACGTCATTTTTTAGTCCCGGCACTCGGGTAATAAAATTATCCAGATGCATAAATTAGTAATACGATATATATAGCCATCTGCGTTATTTAATACGTTGATATAATAACACACCTACTTTGATTAAGGAAAGCTTTAATAAAGTAAATACTGATTCCGAGAATAAAACTTTTTAAAACTATCCTTTCCTCTTAACTCGGTTAGCGTAAAGTGCTTGGCTGCGGGGCTGCGGGTCGTGAGTTCGAATCCCGCAAGGACAAGTATTTATGTAGCCTAAAATTTATTTAGCTAGTTTTAAATTCTGGTTCAGTTAGAAATTTTAAATTAATCTGGTTCATACTTACAACCAAGTTTTATCATCATCATCATCATTTCAGTCAGTCATAAGTCTACTGCTAAACCTAGGCCTCCCTCAAAGATTGCCACGAACGGAATGACTTCCCACAGCATTGTCGTCACTCCATCTCGGAGGACGTCCCACGCGTTTGCCTGTACGAGGTTGTTACTCGAGAACCTTTTTTCCGCAACGGTTGTCAGTTCTGCGAGCTATGTGGCCGGCCCATTGCAACTTCAGTTTGCTGACACTTACACGGCTATGACAGTTATCCTAGTTCTGCCGCTGATGTCGTCGTTGCAGATTCTATCGTGCAGTGAAACAATGATCATAGCCCTTTCCATTGCCAATGGAGCAACTTTGAGCTTACTCATACGATCTGCAGTGGCAGACCGCGTTTCGGTTCAATTTGACATCACTGGCAACACGCAAAGGTTGTACAACAAGCACTGGTCAAGTCTACTTCTTCCGTACTTACCACGTCTAACACGCGGATGGGTTAGCACAGTACTGATATAAATGTAATAATGATAATTAGATTGCCAGATTGGAGCAGTTTCCGATTAAACATGTGAAAGGCAAACCGCCACTTTGTCCATATAGCAACCTCACTTGTACATGGTTCATCATGGCTCGCAAAGGAAACTGTCAATTCCGGCTGACTATGAAAGCCAAGGGTCAATCCACCCCTGTTTGACAATGGGTGTCAAAGAAGTCTACTAAAACCGAGTGTTTAGTAAAAGAAGAGCGGTCATAGGCTGGAAAACTGAGTGAGTAACCCGGGGTTGCAAATAAAAATAAAAAAAGGGATAGGAAAATAATAAACATATGCCTATCGCAACTTCGATCAAATGGATTTGAATATTAGCCTGCACAACGAAATACAGTACATAGATACGTCCTTACAGATTACTATAAAATTACAACAAGAGTGGGTGCTCCAAATAAAATAGTTGGGCGTGATTGTTTCTATAATATGACAGTCACCTGTGTTTAAATTTCATTCCATTATGTAATATATTTCTGATGATTTTGTTGTTGTAGTTTTTCTTTAAATAGACCCACCAAAATATACATGTATAAATACAGACTAACATCAAGTCAGAACTGTGGGATCTGAAAAAATAAGCATGTCAAGTTTCTTTGCCTATAATTAGTCGTGTTTTGAAAAGGACAGAACACGTTGTGTGAATTTGATAAATTCGACAAGTTTGAACTACTTGTCAAATTTTGAAGGATCTGAAAGTTTCTTAGTTCTTTAATGAGTTCTTTATTTCTGTGCGCGCGCAGTCTTTATGCGAGATCTTGGCTCGGCGCACTCTATGCGTTTAAATGATAACAATTTGCTTACATTCTTGAAACTTTGTTAAACTGAACTGTGTAGCGACTGCTTGTGAAAATGTTCTTGTGTAACCATTCTCTAACATAAACAGAAACTATTGACGTCATTTATTGCGTCAATAATTTCAATATTAACCAGAACTGATTGAATGTTAAATCGATCATTTATTTAAAAGTTAAATCGATCATTTATTTAAAAGTTAAACATTAAAACATGTGCTAAAGGTAAGTACCTAAAATAGTGTTCGTTATCTAGAAAATAAATTGTAATCACGACTTTTGTAATCGTTTGTCTTAACAATTAAAGATATCGCGTTACATCCCAAACAATGAATTCATTTATCAACAATATAGACGCTACATTTTCTGAAATACTCGTGTAAAACTATTTAACTAGACAATGTTCGCTTGTTGTTATAATGTATCTGAAAACTGAAAGACAAAGAGTTGCCCAAATAAATTCCGTAAATAGCTTATGTCATACTATCTACGACTTGTAAAATGGATTCGTCGCCGCTCGAAACGAAATAAATTCTGTCTTTAAAATAAAACTGTCATTCCTATTCAGGATTTATTCTATTTCTGTGAAGCATCGCTTGTAACAGGTGGGTTCCGGCGCTGTACGCTCTGTTTCGGTTATTTCGGTTACGCATTTAATTTAATATACACGCAGATGTAAAATAAATGCATCCTTTGATGCTTCTTTATGGTTTGATAAGGAATATAAATGTATTATATTACCTATAGAGACTTCGCATGGCAGTTATGTCTAATATAATTAAAATAGGAGAAACATACCAAGTTACGTTATGATTAATGTAATAATAAGAAAATGACGTTGTAACGCTATGAAATGTAATATATAATGATAATGACTCAAACACTAGTGATTTATGTCTTATCGTCATATTAGCGATATGACTGAAAGAGTAAAATCTTTTCAAAACATACATAATAAATGGGAAACTCACCTTGACCACTTGCAAATCCAAGTAACACGATTAAATTAACAATAAAAACAACCGATTTTCCGAACATGATCGGATTGGGATCACATGCAGAACGGATATTTGCACGCGCGTGAATCAACTGGTATTGCGCGATCAGTTCGCGATGAGTATGTGATAAGGGCTGATAAGGTGATAAGGGGCGGCGCGGGCAACGCGCTCGAGGCGCGTTCGCTCGCGCCTACGTCTCTACGGGCCGACATCTGCCGAACTTCTAAGTTCTGGCGTACCTTTACGTTTATGCTCGGAAGTCAATTCATTACGCATTTCGCGGCACGCCTGAACTCTACGTGCGATAAGACACTCATTTCACTGATATCAGCAGTTCCCCATTAATTAATTAGGTTGATTGCCTAATTTGCGTGCTCTAATTAAGAGAAAGTGACCTTTGATACAATACCATCCCAATTAGTCTACTAGTATTATGCAACTACTTATTTGTTATTATTTTAAAAGCATTATTTCGCATTTAAAGAAACATCATTATAACATACATTAATGATATCAAAAAAAATTAAATGTAAAATAATTAAAACATACAGCTAATAACAACAGTAGTTACTTCTAAGCTAACGTAAACTTTTTTTTTCTATTGGTTAACATCATGGGATTAAATAATATCTAAGTAAAACAAATAATACTCTACGTCACCGAGCCAACGTCCGGCTACATTACAAAGAACGAGAAAATTTAAAATAATAAATAGATAATTGTAATTGAAATGATCGCTAAAAGAGATATCAAAATGGAATCGGCCAACCTCTATTGATTTATGGTAGGTTAGATTTACTACTACATACAACGTCTTTTAGCCTCACATAGGCCTCTCCAGGATAGCGATAGTAAAAGCTGCCATATAGTTTGGAAGGCCGGTACCCTCGCCCTAAGACATTACTCTTTAAATTATATTAAACAAAGGCGCAACCCGCGTTTATCAGTGTATTCGGTTATAACTTCTTAACTTATATGTAGATTATTATGCGGTTTTCATAATCATTTCATTAATTTCCAAATGTTTATTAAGTTTGTATGTACAACACTTTCTCATTTAGTTTATATATATTATTGCCGCCAAACAGCAGTGAAATACCTAACTGTTGTGTTACTGTTTGAAAGATATAGAGAGCCAGTATAATTACGGGATATGAATCATTCCATCTTTGTCCTCTGGGCGTGACAGCACACTTGTAACCATCTTCGATTGAAGTTGTTAGCAGGTGTCCATGGCTGCATTAGCCAATTAACATCAGGCGGACTGCTAGCTCGATTTTTATCCCAATACAATAAATAAGAAAAATTACAGATCTGACCGTGCAAAACCGGCACGTTTCGCTTGTGTGTGTAATTACTAATTATAATTTAACAATACTCTACTTATTGTTACATCTTGCAAATGGATTTCTTGATAATTTACTGCCAATAATAAGTCAACAATTTTATGGGCGCTCAGTATTTTTACGGTTGTAAACCTTCATCGCTAAAGAAATTCATGTGTTGTAACATCTTTATGTCCCTTTCGAAAGGACGTTTTTATTGTAAGTCTACTTTTTGACACATTTTTGATAGAGTTTTTATAGTAACATATTATTTAAATTATACTTAGCTAAGTAACCAGCACTTACCTAAATATAAAAGGTGTTCGATAAAATTTTACCTCTATTTAACACATCCACCGATTGCTAAGGATAGGGTTATTTCTACAAGTTATATTTCGGTATCCCTTTCACACGTGAAAATTCAATTGCAAACTAATCATAATTATTTAAATACTAGCTAAACCTAAGTTAAACATTTAATTTATAATTAAATTTGTAGGCCGAAAGAAAAAACATTAATACGCAAATATATAACGTATAATCACAGCTTGAAATTCGAATTCATTACCACTGAACTACCTATTTTATAAAAGCTATAGCAATCATTTGTTGAAAACTGATAGTAGTGATCTACATGTCGCAGCCAAATTGTAGAATTCGCCGCATCATATAACGGCTAATAACAACAACTGCATAAATACGGAGCCGTTTTGTATCACAGCTGAACTTACATCCACCGCACTGTAACAGCACTTCGCGTTCTTCAAGGCGGCTATAATAAGTTAGCCGTAATGTAATTTATTGTCATTAGCGTGTTTATTGTAGGTGTGGCATTGACCGCCGTTTTGTCACAAAACTATTATAAATATTTAATTACTTCAACAAGTATTTTCTGCCACCGCAGGCGCGGCCCGCTCGCTTCGTTCCAGCGGCTCACGCGTTGTGGTCACAGTATATTTTTTTATTTACCTTACGTATAAATTATTGGTTTTCGGGTCTGGTTGTGTTGTATAGCGTCTCGTATCTCTGACATTGTAGAAATCGGCCAAAAGGGCATCATTGTCATACAATAGCAATTAAAATATTATAAATTTGGTAGTATCATTAAATAGTTACATTTTTTATGGCGTCCTCTGCTGATACCATGTAGGAAAAGCAGGATCAAGAATATAAACAGTGCACACTACTATTATAGTATGTCCACTTTATATATCCACATATATATGCAAGCCACACCTTCGAATCTTCGGTTACATCGCTTTGAATTCAATAGTTTCCGCCAGCCTTGAGCAGATTGTCGCTCCGTCTGGTGAGTGTTGATCTGTGGGGCGCTACCCACACTTTTTTTTATGTAAGTGAGGTGAAAAACGAGTATATAATTGTAACATGGCTCTAGGATCTACCACGTATAATACAGGCGTGTAGGAATCCAATTTACGACGACACGTCAAGAGAAAAGGCTATAGCGCTATTTTAGGTTAATTTTATAGGCAACAGTAGTCGAGCGGTCAGCGGATCTGTCTCGGAATAAAGAGACTTGATCAATCGATCAATCTCTAGTGTGGAGGACCAAAATGAAAAATATATAAAATTTGTATCGTTGGCCTGGACACAATGACAGCGACAGCCGCACCGCCTGTTACGTATTCCAAAATAAGCTATAGTAAAAAGTGAGTTGAAATTACTTAAAAAAAATATAGTGTAAGTCAGAGCTTATTTTTTGTTTTAGTCAAGTATGTTACTTGGAAGGATATGACAGTGACATAATATTTAGCTTTCAGGTGCAACCTTTTACAAGTTTTTAGTAGTTATTGAATAGTTATAATCACTGCAAAGGTAAACTAATTTTGAAATACACCTAATTCAAAATAGGACATACAAAGGAAACACAATATAATCATCGAACGTCACTGGAAAATAAAAAACTAAACACTCAATCAGCTTATTTTTGTCAACCTTTTAAGTAAACTTAGATCCATTAAACAAATGTTGAAAGCAATTTTGAATGGAACCGCGACCTCTTGTGGGCGTACAGTCGAGGTCAAAATACAACCATATGCGACAAGCAATACCAACAAACGTCACAATCTTACCCACGTAAGCGGCCGCTATTTGCTACTCCTATTTAAGTAATGGGCCTTTTAATATTACTTGGTTACATTTGGATTAGTTGCGTAATGCTTACGTAATCGAACAAAATATCTAAATAGAAGATCTTAGCAGCATTTTTTTATTTTATACCACTTCATGTTTGTTAATAGCTCATTGCTGTGTATCGACTCCCCATGTAGGGAGGAATGGTAGCTTTTTTTGCTATCTTCACAGTTGCAGTTCGGTTGTTGCAGCGGCTAAGAGTTTGGCTGCAGCGCTGTGGGTCGCCGTTTCGATTCCCGAACGTGATGCTTACATATATTTATTTCAGGTCTGGTTGTTTCACCTAGCGCAATTTGTATACGTCATTACACATATCCCTACATGTTATCCGAGGATGTTTTCAGCTTTCAAAGAATTATATAATATACATCAATACAGCTAATACGTGAGCTTATATCAAAATAAACTAAACATGTTAAATGTTAACGTAAGCTCAATAAAAATAATCGCGTAGCGTACACGAGTGTACCTTAAAACACAGCTCTCTGCTTAAGTGGAGTTCAAATGGTAAAGTGTCAAATAAATGCGTATCTACACTGACGAAGTAACCAAGTGTACTTAACACCTTAAAGAGCGACCTCTTTCCCAACTCAGTGAGCAGTCCCCTTGTTTACAAAGCCCTCGTAATTGTGTTTTCTTGCTATGTACAATGTTCTTAAATCTTGATAATTTTAGGCCCGCGCTTACTTATTCAATTCCTATCGTCTTTTAACATTTTCACCGACGTGAGCATTAACCGTTTCCTGTCACGATCGCTACGTAGAAATTTAATGAACTGCTTACCTTAAATGCGACGACGACGTCGCCCTATATTTTTTTTAAATTTTAAACTACATATTATTAAATCAAAAGATGTTATAGGTACTCAAAATCTCAAACCTACTAATAAATCAACCATGTACTCCACTCCAAAGCATATCTGATGATGTCGAGCTTCTCGCTGATTTCGACCATTGCGACAACTTCAGACTACTGGGTATAGGAACTACCTATACCGGCCTCGCAGAATACCAGCGTGAAGTAGAGCCATCATCTGCTTCTGCGTTTCGTTTGGTGAGTGAGGTACCGGAGGTCCACTCCCTTTCACTCTATCATCCCTCCCAAATACCCTTAATGGCCGGCAACGCAATTGCAGCACCTCTGATGTTGCAGATGTATGTGAGTGACGGTAATCACTTACCATCAGATGAACCGCTTACTCGTTTGCCGCCTTTCCCATCAAAAAAAAAGATATCAATCTCAGAAAACTTATTGACTATGATCGGTGGTCATATCGCTTTAAGCGAATTCTGCCCAACAAACTGGTTGTAAAGAAATATTCATTTAATTTTGATCTGATCTATATCAATCAAAATGCAATTAAGATCCGCTGGCAAACAAACGTGACTTGACCGAGGCGACCGAATGATGACGGAATATTGGAATTTGCTATACCCTCATTCTATATCTCTAGTGACGGGGAGCAACGTCACTATTATACCTGTCACTAGTGAGAGCGTAACCGGACTGCGCTCACCAAGCTGCTTTGCTTGCTCAGCGTGGTGAATATGGGCAAACCTTCCAAGAATGTATGGCGGCTTTTGGTGGCGCTTTCTTGGTGAAGCGTGTTTCATGTTCAGCTGCGGACTAAAATAGACTGATGCGGTAGGTGCATCTTAAGACAACGTTCACATATTACAAAAGAATTAAAAGCGAAATACCCATCTACTAGTAATCCAACCTGTGAAGTAGGAGACATTAACATGAGCATTTAGGTTAATACTTTTTAACAATAAAATACCTGTATTAACGCTTAAAAAAATAAACCATTACGAGGGTAGGATAGGGGATGTAAGCCTGCACTTGAAAGTTAATCAATTTTCGTATAAGAAAGTATTTATTTTCGGATATTCTTCACGCAGCGTACGAAGTCTCAAGTAAAGGCTAGTAAATTGTATAACAAACTAAATAACATTTAAAATAAAATAATACATACTAATGTATTGATATGCTATATGGTTTATGAAAATACGAAACTCAGGGCATCGGAAACAATATATAAATCAGTTTAAATAAGCATTTATTTATGTTTCATACTAGATCCATCACTTACTTCTCCTGCCTCAGAAATTTCACTCTTATGCCGATGTTTAGCTCGAACCTCTCTCGTCTTCTCCAGCATATTATAATAATGATTAAGCGGTTCATACCAACAATAGCCTTGCTCTGCCTTACCAAACCAAGTATGCCCGTTTGGGTCGATCAGAGTTAAATTGCCAACTGGAGAATTATCGATAAAATGACATTTCAACAAACTTCCATCAGGATAGTAATATTTTCCATCACCGCTGTAGCACCAATCCTTTAAAAGGCCTTCGTATCTAGAGCCATCACTGAATGTTATTGTTGCATCTTCGTTCACGCCCAGTTTATCGCCTTCCCAAACACCACCATACGTATCTCCTTCTGCCGTCGTATATATGCCAAACCCTGAGCATAAACATTTTTTTTATTTTTAACAGAAAAAGATGGATGCGGTTAAAGTACTAGGTAACTATGTTAATCATAAGGGGTTTCGACAAGCGTGTTTCCATGTTCCCTGGAAATCTATCTGAATGATTTCCAAGGAACATTATTCTTGTCTATTAAGTTAATTATGCCTGTCTTTATGTACATTATTTTGATCGCCTACTTTTTAAGTTGGACGATGGTTATATTGATAACATAAATAAAATAAATACATATACAATTATGTAATAATTTAAAAAATTATCTCTATGGTGACCATTTTGAAGGGATCATAGAGCTGAAGAGAAATTGAACTTAATGAATTAGAAAGCGAAAAATCACGCATATACGAAACAAAGTTGAATGCGACAGCTCGGGCAATTAGAGCGTAACTCCCAGTTGGTATTATGATCCGGAATGGATCTGTGTACAGTCCATTAAACACTATTTTATGAAAGACAAAAACGTTCCGCGATGCTCGGCTAGTTTTCAAGTTTAGAAACATTCGATTTGGATATCAGATAGATTTTAAATAACATTTATGAAATAATGAGATTTAACATCTCTAAAGCGGATGTTCATATTAATCCCTGTTTAGGAGCGCCGATGTGTTAAAGACATTGAGATCCTTATGGTAGCGACGTGGACGAGTTGGGTCTCCTCTGGCTTTCTTGCCAAAAAAAAAGAGTTGACAGACTCTCTAGTCAATGCTCACAGACCCCAAGTCACCCTCTAGTCAAGCCAAAACTCTCAGACTTGTGATGGGGAGCAAAAGTACTAGTGGGAGGGTATCACCATACTGTGATCGCCCAGTGTGGTGATGTTACGTGTAATAACAAGAAAGAGTTGAGTTTATGGATCTACCCCAGCATAAGACCGTCCCTTGTTTATTTGCTCTGTGGTCACGATCCTCAGTGGATACTAGAACTGAAAAGGTTAAAACAATCAAATAAAGAATGTAATATAATAAAGACCTGGGTTCGATTCCCGGTGCAGGCACTACTAAAATTGTTCATAACAATTTTAAGTGCTGAATTTACCACGTGCTCGCCGATATAGGAAAACATCATGAAGAAAACAGCATGTGTAATAAATACTAAAAAATATTATTTCGACGATATGTGATATCCCCCAAACCCACTGTGGAACAGCGTCGCAGACCCTTCCCAGCTTCAAACCCGGCTTTTTTTATGTTATGGGTGGCAAACGAGCAAGCTGCTCACCTGATGGTAAGTGATTACCGTCGCCAACGTACATCTGCAACTTTAAAGAGGTTGCAGGTGCGTTGCCGCACTTTAAGGATATTTGGGAGTTGGAAAGGGGGATGAAGGTGGGGTATGGGAAGGGGAAGTGGGCCTACGGTTATCTCACACCGAACGAAACGAAGAAGCACAAGATGCCTTTACTTAACGCCGATATTCTGCGAGTTCGTGGTACTACCCGATCGAGCCGGTCCATAAGAGTAGCAGCAAAAGCCACTGCTTGGCTTGGCTTGACCACATTGAAAAAGGCATCGATCTAGCAGTGAGACATTAACTTTTATAACAATATCAAAATGATTTAAGGAGTAATAAGTTACCGTGCATTTTGACGCTCTTATCCTTCTTCTTTGCCTCAAAGAAACCATTATAAGTGTCTCCCGTGTCGTGACAAAAGAAACCTTCGTCTTCCACTACCGTTACTTCCTTAACCTGTTTTTTAGTATCCGTGGTACCTGATTCAGAATACTGTGTCATATCCGTCATTTTATTGTCGTGTATCTTTAATAAAAAAAGTTTTTTTCAGAATAGAAATAGCTATAATAATAAATATTAAATTATTATTTGTATATATACATATTTATATATACGTACCCAACCAGATGAAAATACATAGAAATATCCCAAAACCTAAATATTAAAAGGTTAGGCCATTTGAACACAAATCCATCTGATAGTTTAGTGTTTCATCGAACCGGGAAGGCAGTAACCGTACCTGGCTACCGCTACTGCGAATACCTCTATAATAAGTCTAATAAACACTTAAAGAGGGGGGTCTTAGGAACTCAGGTCTTTTAGGTGACAACGCCCGAATACTATCGAATACTATTGTCATCTACGCAGGAAATATTAGAGAGCCGCAAGTATACGCGCAGACAAAGCGGCACTTATTCGTCATAAGGTAAAGACCTTCCCATGTCCTACATAACACATAAACGCGCATTGGCCTTAGATCTTTGCCAGTGTTGCGGGCACAGAACAATATACTCTCTATCTTAAGGATGTGCGTCTCTGCGAGATATTTTCAATCATGCTCAAAATCTCAAAATGTCAGCGAAAGAATTGATGATGAATGTTTCTAACTACCGGAGACGAGGATCCGCGGTGCGTATGCCAACCGAAGCCTTAGCACAATACGTACATAAATCATATGATCGTATCAAGAATTAATGACTTTAACTAGACATAAGTAAACTTACTCCTTTAGGAATAACGAAAACTTGTTAATAACTACGGTTTCGTTTAATAATTGTTGATAATCAGTAACCAACACTAGTATACTTACATATGCATGATCTAGGTTTATTTAAAGAATAACATGAGTATTACTCCTTGGATTAACATAAATTTCTAGTCGAAACGTGACATATCCTTGACGTGTTTAATTTACTTTTTTTTCGCACGCCATGCGAAACGCCTTGAACTAATTTAAAATAATATAATTATTTTTAAGTGCTATCTACTTTTTTGCATGTAATATTATCAAGGTCACAATAATTAATTATGTTGCTATCATTACCATAACTTCTAGTAAAAAAAAAGATGTAAGAATTTAGGTAACATAACACAAACTTCTTTATCTTTATTAATGATTAAATAGGTATTATTGAATAAAATCGCAATTCGCGTTTGTCTGTTACTTCAACTTCAGTGCAGATTTCAATGTGGGTTTTCACCATCATGTACATTTCTAGAGGGTTTATATGTATACCACATTCACATTTAGTCACAAATCTGACCGTGCGCAGCCGGGGCGGTTCGCTAGTATTTCAGGCGGTCAGAGGTCTAGACACTTATTTCAATTGTTTCAAGTCACTTTTCACCAGAACTTTTTTGGAACAACGTACGAGTAACAGATGGTGAGCCTGTCGCAGACACATTGCTCGGGCCAACGATACAAATCGTAGATAAGTTTCGAAAAACTCGTTGGTACAAGCCCTGCACATCAGGAATCGAACGGGGATCTTATGATTCGAAGGCAGGTCCCTTAACCACACGGCTATCGAGTGCAATATTTTATCCACAGTTGTAGAGTAAGAAATTGAAATATCAGGTTAGCTCTACTAAAAAAACTTACGAGATGATTATTCAGTTATCTGTCGGTAACAATGATATTTAATCAAGCGTCGCCCTCGCAAAGAAATGGTGAGTGGTGGTTGCGACTGTCTTTATATACATTCAATGTTCAAATTAAAAAATCTAAATGCAGGTGCGTTGTAGCTCCTGGGGCCTTAAATACCCCCGTCGCTCACTATACGCAATACCAACGAAAAATTCCAGCATAACGCTGTATTTTATGAGTATGGTCCACACCTGGTAACATTCGTACAGCAGCTATAGAGTGGCTCTCCCACACATTAAAATGAAAATGGTTTGAATTACCATTCCTGTTTTTCCAATCAACCAAATTTTAAATGCTCAATAGTCAACTTTTTTTAACGATAAGTTATAGATTCCCTGCTTGATACTTCTTTAACGTTAAAAAGAAAACAACACGAAGTTTAATTTATAAATTTATTCTTCTAACATCCATTAAATCCTTTTACAGCTTACTTAATACATGCCAACGTAGATGTCCTGTGATTCCGACGTTGTGCACAGACACAATTACTTCCATATTTACATTGACAAATCAATGATCATCACAATTTATCATATCTACAAGGTTATTAATACTACTCAAAATAAATAATAATAAAAAATATACTGCGAAGAAAAACAGATTATGCTTAGGTCAAAATTAAGGGGTCTTGTTGATGTTATAAAAAAATTGTCAAGCTTTGTTTAAGTTATACCTTAAAGAAGCTCTTTTTTATTTCAAGTAATTCGTTGCTAAATTACGATCTAAAGTTCAACAATGAATATTAAAAAAACAAGATAACATACATTTATTTGCCTATCTAAGACATAGCATTGAAATCAATGTTTTATCAAACTATGGAATTAACACTGCATGATTCAAATAACTTAATACAATAAAAATAAATTAAATACCCATGAAAAATAATCTACACATCCTTCGAACAGTTTAAAAAAAACATTTTCATTAAAATAATAAAACAACATTTACAAAGAATATTTTATAACTTGAACAATTCGTTTTTAATATTAAGTCCGATGTTTAAAAGTTGTAACAAATGATATAAAAATATATATTTAGAAGGAATTATTTTTGCAAATAAATGATTCATCACAGCTAATTGTATAAAGTTCATTAAATGAAAGCTGTGAATTGAGAATACTGCGGAAAATGAAGAAACACGTCTCGAGTAACATAATGTTTTAATGTATAAATTGTTCCACTGTTTTGAAAATATTCCAGAACAATGCAGATTAAAAATTTGTAATGTAATCTATAAAATGATTTCTTTATGAAGTGTCAGTTCTACTATATACTTCAAACAACCTTATCCAAAGAGAAAGTTACTTTTGGTGGTCTCTTCAAAGGATAATGTTAGCTGGATCTTCGAGGTTATCTTTAAGCACTTTCATCCATTGCGCGCCGACCGCTCCGTCTATTACTCTATGATCAGCTGACGCTGTGAACGTCACGAATTTCGCAACCCGGAATCTGTAAATAATATCATTCATATTAAAACAACACGGTAGAGTAAAGTGGCAGGTGGCAGATTCTTCTAAAGCTACCGCAAGGCAAGGAAAGGAAAATAATAAACGGTTGGTAAAAATAACAACACTGATTATGTTTGTATAGCTTGTGGACTAGATTTAGAATACGGAAAATATTAGTTTTCCAGTGAAAGAGTTGTTTCATTTAATAGAAATTGACACTACATTGCTTTGATTTGATTTGACAGATTGATTATATTAGGTTTAGCATTTTTAAGATGCGCAATGAAATAACGAGAAAAATAAAAAATGTCTTCTTTTTACATATTAAAGTCGTTAGAACAAATTACTTTGCACAATTACGCTAACCAAACACAATAAAATGTCATATATTACCGAGTTCGAAGAGAAGAAGGGCACCACCCTCCCTCCTATAAATGCGTGCACTACTTCTTTCAAAGCATGCACCATTGTGGTGGTGGTAATTTTTTCTAATATCTTGCAAATAATTAACTTCCGCAAAGTAACGCCTAATTCTTTTTTCGTGATTTTTTTTTTGATTAAGGTGAAAAACGAGCTTACAATCCACCTGATGGTAAGTGACTACTGCAGCCCATGGCAACAGCAAACAACTTACAAGGACTAAGAAGGAATGCCCTTACAGCCCATAACTATACTGGCTCTCTATACCTTTCAAACCAGAACACAACAGTAATTCCACTGCTGTCTGGCCGCAGAGACTCCTAGGCAGAGACGGAGTCTACCGCCTGTAAGAATCTTTCTTTTTTATTTAGGAAAGGGGGCCATTGGTCTAGCGGCTCACCTGATGGTAAGTGATATACCGTCGCACACGTACATCTGCGACAGCAGAGGGGGGCAGATTGCCGGCCTTGAAAGATATTTGGGAAATGGGAGGGAGGTTGAGGCAGGGGATTGGGGGGGGGGGAGTGGGCCCCCGGTTACCGCACTCTCCAAACGAAAAGCAGAAGCACAAGATGCCTCTACTTCACGCCGGTATTCCGCGAGGTCGTGGTACAACCCCGGTCGAACCGGCCGATTCAAGCAGCAGCTAAAGCTACCGCTTGGCTCTACCACGTGCCAAAATACATTTGAAAAAACATTAAAAATCGGCACTTCCATCACGCGCTCTTCATTAAAGTTTTAAAAAGAGTGTCGTTGTTGTGTTGACGGAAAATCAGACCAAGATAATAGACCGTAGTCATCAGTCAACGACTAAACATCTACCAGTTTATTTTGCGTTAAGCCTAAATCATTCTAAATATGTTACTTTGCGAGAACAACACAAGACTTACCCTTGGGGTTCATTTTTGTCAGGAATTACAAGTTCTTGTAGGCCTCCGCACGCCAATATTAGCGACTGGGGAGGATTTATGATCGCATTGAACATAGTTATTCCTGTAAAGATAGAAACACTGCTTTGACGAATAGCGGAGACATTTCATAGTAATGGTTTTCTTTTGACTGTCAAATCTACAAAGATTTGCAGAATCCCAGAAAATCTAAATGTTTAAGTTTAGGAAGAGAAAACGAAGTTTCAAATTTCAAACTCGCCTAAAATTAATATAATGGGTGAAACTATAGAGCGCGTTTATGAAGCACGAAATCGCGGCGTAGTTCGCAATTACTTTCGTCGCTTAAAAGTTTAATATACAGTACGCAAGCGTCCCTTTTTATTAAATTAGTTGACTCTCTCATTTTGTCACAATAAAATATATATAACCACTACCACACGGTCTATGGACCCCGTCCGGTAGCTAAAACCCGGTTCGACGCGTGCATTTTGCACTGTGCTAGATTTTGTTTAAGATGCTTTTTACCACACACATTTCAGCTTATTTCAATGAAGAGCGAGTATTCATTTTAAGAATCGGCCGGAGTTTTGTGTATATTGCTTCACTACTTTTCTACGTTACTAAAAGTTGTGATGTCATGTGTGAGGATCTGTGTGTGTGTGTGTGTGTGAGGATCTCTCTCTGTGTGTGTGTGTTCGTGTGTTGGTGTGTGTGCGTGTGTGCGTGAGAGAGAGTGAGAGTTTGTGTGTGTGTGTGTACGTGTGTATGTGTGCGCGCGTGTGTGTATCTGTGTGTGCGAGTGTGTGTATGTGTGTGTGTGCGTGTGTGTATGTGTTTGTGCGCGTGTGTGTATATGTGTGTGTGGGCGTGTATGTGCGTGGGCCAAAGTTTCGATTGGATATTTATATCTTAGTTACATAAATTACAACCCCTGGAGGCTTGCACACTGTATAATTAGTACTGAACAAAAGTTTCTTCTTTCTTTTTTTCATACAAGGAAAATCACTGTTACATTTCAAACTACCTATTGCTAATAACTCATAACTTACCATACATTCCAAGGTTTGATACAGTGACGGTGCCTCCCTGATATTCCTGTGGCTGCAACTTGCCCTCCTTCGCTTTTTGAGCGAGCTCTTTGATATTCTTGGAAATATCGATAACGCCACGCGAATCGGCGTTGAAGATAATTGGAGTTATAAGACCAGTTGGTGTTGCCACTGCTACACTCACGTCCACATTTGAGTACCTTCAAAATTTGTAGAATTAAGTAAAGAGGCAAGCTTAGTACATTTAAACTGCTGGCATGTAATTCACTCGCCCGTAACAGTTATGACGGCACACAGAACTTTAAATTAAAAACTAATATGTAGCCCTACTGTGGGTCTACCACCTTTAACTTCAGTTATAAAGTCTCAAATGCCAGTGATTGTATAAAGGAAGAAAATGTCTATTTAGTGTCACCTTTTTTTAAATGGATTTGGGTGAAAAACAAGCCAACAGTCCATCTGATCGTAAGTGGCTTCTGCAGCCCGGAACGCCTGCAAACAACTTCCATCGAAGAAGGTTACAGATGCGTTGTCAGCCCCGTGGACTAAGACGGAATGCCTCACAGCCCGTAATTATATTGGCTCAGTATAGCTTTCGAACCCGAGCACAACAGTTTGTCTGTTTGTTTTGTTTGTTTTTTGTTTGATTGTAATGTGGTAACCTATCCATACGACTCCTAGGAAGGGACGGAGTCTATCGCGTTTTAAAACCGAACCTGTTAACCTTCATTGTTCGTTTGTCAAGATTTATGAATAAAACAATGTACCTATTTCGAAATCAGTAAAATATACTGAACTCAACATAATGTCAGGCCACACTCAGAGCACCTCGACGCTGCTCTTTACTAACTACGGTTCCCTACAAAGCAGGCAATAGTCGTCTCACTGGCGGGTTCTACTCACTAACAAAACTGTAATGGAGCCGGGGAGAATTCTACACTGCGGTGTTCTATTTAATAATTATATTTTGCACATAATGTTGTGTTTATAAAGTTTACTTACTGTCTGATGTAGCTCTCCATCCAGAGCGAATTTACGGTCGGGACCCGCCTGCACGCTGAAGCCACGGCTTTGACAATAAAGTCGTTGACAGAAACCTGTGATACCACGAGATTTCAATAGATAATTTGAAAAATAAAATAAAACATAACTATTAACAATAAACAGCTGAGCAACTTGATAATTATATATTGAATGTGGTACTTTTTGAGTACAATTCGGAGTGCCTAAATTTCTTTAAGAATGGTTTTGGACTATACACATTCATTCTCTACCTATTCTAAGATTGGACTGGAATAGAATAGTTTATTAGAATTACGCTTGTCAATTTCTTAGACTGAAATACTGAAATAAAAAAAAATATACTCTTTTCTAGTAATGCTTGTAAGCGCCCACAGCTGGGCAAAGGCCTCCTTCTCAAAGATCTGAGATGGTTTTGGAGCCGGGAATGGCGGATTGCCGGGGTTACATATCATGCATGAATTATAGGAATAACTTGCCAAAATAAGCTCTACTTTCTTATTCTAATAGAGTACACAATTCAAGTAAATATAGTGATAAAAAATTGGACTCGCCTTTACACCCGGTTCCTCCTTCTCTAGCCGCTCATTGATAGCCTTTCTCATTTTCAACGTCTTCTCAACATTGACTGTAGCAGACAGCTGGTAATGTGGTATTGTCTGTTTGGCAGCGGAAAGCCGCTTGGCAATGGTCTCGCGCATCCCTGTGAGTGGGACGTCGACGAAACTGGCCCCCGGGGATGGCGTCGGGACCAGCACCGAAGGGGCGGGGGCGGCGGCGGCGCCTGCGAGGTCACCACTCTTTAGTGACCCGTACAATCCAGACCCCTGGCCTGTGCAAATGGCACATGTCAGGTGTCAAACTATTGTCAGATGTTGGAAAATTGCCAAGATCAATATGACAAGATAATGAATTCAAAAGCATTTACTTATGTACATATTCCTTCGCTACATATTACTCAATATGGTATGTGGAACAAGAGTCTTTATAAACCTATTAAAAACAACTAATTTATAACAATTTATCAATGCTATTTTTGAATAGGAATCGGATTGCCTAATGGTACAACTCTAATAATCAAATGGGACAATCTCTAGAAAAAGGTTCTAATTTCTAATATCTCTAGTTTTGTTAAGTTATATCTCTAATCCTCCTGCGGGTGACAGGGAAGCTGGAGGGCTTTTACAGGGTGGATGCGACATTATTGACATTTTATGGAAACTTGGCTAGCCATTTTATCAGTTACTAGGGATAACCCAAGTAAATTTCACATGAGAAATTGTGTGTTATTATCGTGATTTATTATTATAGATTATCTTTAAGATAATATTGGTTTTAAGTTATATATGGATAATCTAACATTTATATAAACATTATAGGAAATAAAGGTTGTTGTTTTGTACTCTGCTTATTTTCAAATAGTATTTCTGACATTCTTTTGAAATTATAATTTATTTTCTTTAATAACTCTTAAAATGTAACATAATATTTACGAGATTAAGTATTTTAATTTGCGTGTGATGTCATTATAATTAACAAACCATCAAAGCCTGGTATCATACCTGATTTTGAAACAATTTATTTACATTGATCACACAAAAATTATGAAGGTAGAGACATATTTCTGGTAGTATGCAGTTTTTACTGAAAAATGTCTGAAACTTTTCTGTTTGTGAATGAACAACACTTCTACATACCTCCTAGTCGTATATTCCTGATCTCAGCCAGCCGGCGCGCCATAGGGCTAGCATACGTCCTGCCGGTGTCAGGGACGGAGGCAGTGGAGGCCGAGGGGGCAGCAGCCGGGGCGGGGGCGGTAGCGGGTGTGGACGGGGCTGTTACCGTTGCTGTCGGCGAAGAAGCCGGTGCCGCTGAAAACGTAAAAGTAAGTCAAGTAACAGCCTAACAAATATCAATGTGACCACAGCTGGGCACATCCTCTCTTTTTTTATTTAAAACAATGGAAAATGTGCCATAATTGCAATTTGACGGAACTAATATGTAATATATTACTCAGAGATATTAGGAAACTATCAATCCTGTCCTTGTTACCAAGCATATGATAAATTGACACTTCAGAATTACAATTAACAATTTTAATAAAGCGAACACTGGAAATTGTGTAAAATACTCTGTAATTTTTGTTCTGTATAAAATTTATTTATATACAACAAATTTATGATGTGGTAGGAGAATTTTTAAATCAGATAAAGTTAAGAGTATGTAAAAATTTGTTCTATGTAAATCTCATTAAAAAAAGCTAATTCAAGTGATAGTATGAAATAAATACCTTTATCTGGTGATGGTTTTGCTGCTTCTCCAAATGCTGCAAATTGTTTATCATTTTGTTAAAATTCATGCGAACAAAACAACACAAAAATGTTAAATGATATGCATTAATTTACAATAAGCACCATTTTTAACAATTATGATTGCCTCTTGGACTAGTTTCCCAACACATTTTATTTATGTATATTGCAGACTGGTTTCGCCTTACAGTATTTTCCATTTGTAATGTGTAATGTATTTATAGCAATAAAAATTTAATAATACTTAAAGTACATTATATAAAGAATGAAAAACTTATTCAAAGCAATTCTTGTTTACATAATGGATATGCACTTAATTCCAATAACACATATTATTTCAAAGTGTTAATTAAAATAAGTTTAGATAAAATAATGATCAAAGCCAATTAATAAAAATTAATAAATTATAAATTAACAAATTATACAGCAGTAAGTGGATACAGCATAGCCCAAAACATTATACATACAGTCATCTTTGAAATCCTTGAATGCAGCAACATCAGCTTGATTTTCAACAATTATGCAAAGAAGTTTTCCAACAGGCACACCCTTAGTGCCTTCTGGAATTATAATTTTCGCCAGGTATCCTTCTTCAGGTGTTTCAAAGCCCATAGTTGCCTTATCTGTCTCAATCTCACAAAGAAGATCACCTATAAAAAGTATGTAATAATCAGGGCACAACATTATGAAAGCAGCAATATATTCTATTAAAATTTCCCATCTAAGTCAACAATAAGGTAACAGTTTTAATAAACATAGCTTTCACACAACTTTTTACTATGTAAAACTTGTGTTTAAGAAATACTATTACTTACAATTAACTCATTTACTATGGATATTGATTAGTACATTCTTTAAGCATACACACATGTTTACAGTGAAGACATGGCTTAGTGGTTACCATGCCTGATTGCTGAGACAGGTTCCGAGTTGCATTTCCAGTAAAATCCAATATTTGTCCAAAAACTCAAATTATTGGTTCTTGGGTTTCTTTGTGTTCTATTATGTACTGCTACTGTACTGCTACTGTACTCTGACTCTGTGTCTGATCCTTCCTCCAATATATCATTTACACTTTACATTGAATATGGAGAGGTAAAAACAAGTGAGTGTCTCTGTGTTTATGCATATATTTGCAGCACTATAACTCCTGTGCTGTTAACAACTACCTATGGTAATCACAAGTTGTCACTGTGGTTGAAATAGGCATAAGTTGTCACTGTGGTTCATCTTCCTGTAAAACCTGGGAGGCCTGCTGACTTTATCACCCTGTAAAACTCGGGAGCAGGTAGCCTTGTTAGGTCAGGTTAAAGGCATGCAAGTGAGGTTGACATTAGAAAAAAAAATTGGTATATTACCCTAGCCTATATTCAGTAGTAACTATTCAATAGTCTTAAAAAAAAAATACACCAAAATTTTATAATTACCTTCACTAAGTTTGTCTCCCTCTTTTTTTTCCCATCTCACAATGGATCCACTTTCCATTGTAGGTGATAATGCAGGTAGATTTACCTTGTTGTGACTTGGTAGATCTGAATAATAGCGTATTTGGGGTTTCCATTGAGGTGTCAATAACTCTCTCTTAGTTTCTGGGGATAATAGTCTTTAACAAAAGAAATATTTGAAGCTATTCATTAAAAAAATATATACATATTTCGTTCTCATTTCAATTTAATTTTAAATTAAATTCGGCGTGATATATAACCACATACATAAAAATATATTTCCGAGACTGTAAATAATAATTTTATCACTAAAAAGTTATAATTAAGTAATCTTATTCAATAAATTAAAAAGGTTTGCAAGCGCACATATAAATCAACATGTTTTATTATTCATTTAGCAATATATTCCAAAAGTATATAAGCCGATCCACAGAATTTGCACGTTTCTATCGAATGACATTATCCAAGGTAACTCGATTTGACGTTTTGGTTATGCAATTGCCGCCGACAAACAGTGTAACCTAAAATCTTTGTTGTTAGACTGTATACTACAATATAGAATCAGTTTGAATACAGTAAAGACTACGTATGTAAATTCAACATCTTGTAACACCAGAACATTGAAACTTACTGATTAGGTTTCCTCCTGATAATCTCGGTACTCAAGCATCTCGTAAGATTAAAGCGAATAGATTTTTTCAAACTATCGCTCAAAACTTGATTTCGCACAACAATCGTTCGCAACATATTTACGGTTTCTTAATCTAAAACTATTCCGTCCAGCTCGTCAGGACGGTTTTAATGAAAGCCGTATGATCGACCTTTACCAATTTGTAGGTCGTAGAATTGAAGGGTTCTGTCAGATGTCAGCACATCTGTCATCACTATCACTGTCTACTAATTAGTGATGTGTCCAAACGTACAAATTACCTCGTTTGAGCTACTCGTAACGCAAAAATTTAAAGAGTTACTCGAATTTTACCATTGAACTACCTCTCTGAATCATGTTCTCACTTATACGAATTATTCGTGTCGAGTGGTGAATGATAATTTATTCTGATTATTCGTTATGAAAGTGGTCTTTTATATATAATAAATTTTATAAGTGGGTTAAAAACTTAAGGTTAACTGTCGGTATGTATTCTTTTTATTTATTTAGTTACATAAAGAAGTATAACTTATTACGTGCCTACATAAGTACACACACATACGCTTTTTTTATTTAGTTGCTTGTGTAATTCTTGTTAATAAATCACTTTAAAATTTTCCGCGGTTTGTTGATTTTTTATCATGGTGACATCACACACAAATAAAAATACTTAATCTTGTAAAATCATTGCGTTAAGTTTTGAGCTATTTATGTATGCTAAGTTCTCAAAGTTCCCTGCAATTATCCATTCGGCCCAACGAGCCTCTTATTTTACAATTACTGTAGCAGTAGCAATAGTCTCGGATTGGGGTCGACGTAATTTGGTCCTATTCAACCCCAAAAAGACACAGGTTTGCGCGTTCACCGCTAAAAAGAATCCCTTTGTCGTTTCTCCTCTTTTTGAGAACATTCCCCTTATTGCCTCAGCCAGTATCGGAATCCTTGGCGTTGACATATCGAGCGACGTTCAGTTCCGTGGTCACTTGGAGGGAAAGGCCAAATTGGAATACTGTTCTCATCTCTGGGCAGGGGCACCCCAGTACCACCTCCTTCCATTTGACCGCATCCAACGTCGAGCGGCTCAAATTGTCGGCGACCAAGCTCTCTCTGATCGGCTTGATCCTTTGGCCTTGCGAAGAGATGTTGCTTCTCTTTGCATTTTTTACAAAATTTTCCACGGGGAATGTTCTGAGGAACTGTTCGGATTGATCCCAGCTGCTGAGTTTCACCATCGTACATCGCGACAGAATTCGAAGTTCCATCGATACCACCTAGATGGTTGGCAGTCCACCTCAGTGCGTTGTAATCGAAGTTTTCTGCCACGCACTTCGACTTTGTGGAATTAGCTGTCGCCAGTAGTATTTCCGAACAGTTACGACTTAGGGACCTTCAAGAAAAGAGCTTATTCCTTCCTTAAAGGCCGGCAGCGCATCTGTAGCTCCTCTGGTGTTGTGGATGTTCGTGGGCGTCGGTGATCACTTACCATCAGGTGAGCCGCACGCTCGTTTGCCCCCTTCTTCTATCAAAAAAAAAAATAGTGTCACTGGACAAAAGTCAAACACCGTTGATGTGTCGTGAAAAGAAAGAACATTTAAACATTTCTATGTCATATCCCAAAGTCAAAGTAAACATTAAAAACTTTAACAACCAAAGAGAATATGATGTAACCAATTGACAACAACCAAGAACTGTCAATGTCATTTCTCTTTTCTGTCAACGGTTCTGTTAGGCAGGTTATTTTACAATGGTGAGGAATTTAATTTAAGATTATTTCAATAATCAGTAATAATTTACTTTTATAATTCATATTTTTTTAGTGAATGTTACGTGTTTTACCTACAGCGGACAATATTTCAGGATTTATCTGTAACATTTTCACAGTCGGTATGTTTAAAAGTGAATTGAAACGAATGTTGTTTTCAGGCAAAACGCACGAAAAAAGTTGGAATTACCGGCAAATATGGAACACGTTATGGTGCCTCTTTGCGTAAAATGGTGAAAAAGATGGAAGTGACACAACACGCTAAATATACTTGCTCTTTCTGTGGAAAGGTTAGTAACCATTATAAAGTTATGTTATTTGATAATATGTAGGCTTTTAAAGTCTTTCTAATTTAGCAAAAGTGAAAACTACAGTATAGTGACTCAATATTTAAGAACACTCAATTTAATAACGTGATTTATATGTATTCTTCAATTTTGTAATGATCATAGCACTTGTTAACTTCTGCTTTATGATTAGCTCTTCACTTACCACAATAATTTCTATGGTTTCTACTAATTTTCAATGAAAGGAATATAAATACGAGTGCAATGTTTTGATTTGTGCTTTCAGTGGAACAGGCGAAGTTTGTAATGGCAATTGTCAAGCATGAGTGATATTGAATCTAATTATCATGTTCGATGCAATTACTATTTTAAAACTAGTTTGTTACTCGCAGCATGAGTCAATAAACAGTGCTGTCGTAGTAGTGCATGTCAATTTGTTTAGTGTGCATGACACATTGTGTACATTTGCCTCCAGCAAAAGTAGTGCATATTGACTAGTCCTTATGTTGACTTGGGGGTGAGTCAATGGGCACAGTCATATGTTGTTGTTTTTGCACACTGATATTGTCAAATATGATCCTTTGCAAAGTCAGTTTTACTGACCTAATGTGTTAAGTGTTCATACTCAAGTATATGGAACACTATGCAGTCTATGAAAGCAGTAGCTTTTAAATAACCTAATTTTGCTGCAACTACTGCTAGGTATAACAATATGTGGTTTATGATATCCTTCTCAGATTTTAATTTCACTGCAACTGATGCAGCTGTACCTAGCAGCCAGTATGCATTTCTCTAAAGGTTTGCCCATACTCAACATACTGAGCAAGCTTGTTGATGAGAGCCCTAGCACTAGTTAATGGAATTTCGGTTTGGCATATTCTGATGGTTTTATTATCATCATTTGGTTGCCAGAGTGTGCACCATATGTGGTTAAGATTTTGAGAAAAAGATGAAAGAGGAGAAAGTATATTCTTACTCCCCAGAACATATAATAATAACTATTATTTTTCATAAATTTATTTTTAATAAATTATTTTTAGGATGCTATGAAGCGGTCTTGTGTTGGCATCTGGGCCTGCAAGCGTTGCAAGAGAACAGTGGCAGGAGGTGCCTGGGTGTTCTCCACCACAGCTGCTTCCTCTTGCCGCTCAGCAGTGAGGAGGTTACGTGAAGTCAAGTAAACACCTAGATTAAGCTAATAAACATAAAACTTACAAATATTTGTTTAATTTAATATTCCCAAATTTCAGCACTGAAGCTATTACATATCTTTATTTATTGATTATAGCCATTACTTTGATAAGCAGCAGGCACTCATACTCATAATATTGAAGGAACCATGCTGCCAAACAATTGTGTATATTGTTTGTCATTTTGTATAAAATAACAAAGCTATGATAGGTGTGTGTATTGTAGGAGATTTGACTCTGAATAGGATAAGTGAGTTTTTCAAAATTTATGTATCATTGGGCAGGTCACTAAGAGGACAGGATTTTCAGGCAGACCTGTCACATAGTCCCAAATAAGCTCTGGTGAAAAGTGGGCCGCATAGCATGCGTTCCACCAGTAGAATAGTGTAGAAATTTTTAATTTCAGCAACCAACTGGTTATTCGTCAAAACATCTTCGACTGGGCGAATGTTACCACAGCAACACATTATTTTCCTAATGTATGCAGGAGAAAAAAAATAGGTAATTCATGTATTAGAGTATCTATATAGTATCAACAAGAAGTTCTTAAAACACTTCCTATGCTATAATATGTCAAAACAAATCTGTGAATTATTTAATCTCTAGAAATTAATGTTTTTATATCAAAAACATTTCTGTCCAAGTGGCAAGACTTAATAAATTCACCAAAATAAGATAATACAAGATATAATAAGATTGGAGATATCTTTAACAGTAGTGAAGAATCTGGTGTTTTATTGTTATCAGTAAGTTTCAACCAAATAAATAGTATTTATTATATAAGAGTACTATGTGGGATTTCATTTGTGAATCAGCAATCTATAAATGCACAAATTTCAATGGTTGTACATATTTACAACCCATGGTTGTACATATTTACAAACCCATGGTTGTAAATATGTACCAAAGTGTAGTGACAAACAGAGTGTAGACAAATGTCTAGTCTAAAATAATTTAAGTTTATTAGACCCATTCTATAGGATTTTCTCTTTGTTTTATTGGTTGGTATGCTTATAAATAAATTAGTGGTTCCCTTAAGAATTACATCATGTTTATATTCTGCAGAAATGTAGAATAAAATATATTTCTAGGAAGGAATATTTTGAAAGTCTATTTGAAGTAGCTAGTCAGTTGCATGGCCTGTTCAACTTGTGTTGGACAATGGGCCTAGTACCGGGAGACTGAATTTACCGAGGTGGGGCCTACTCCACTCCTTCGGGAAATTGTATGCTAAAGTTTTGAAGCTGATGAAAATATATGGGATGCGCAAACAGGATTTCGAAATGTGATGGGATGCACGGATCAGGTATTCTCCTTAGGGTACTTAATTGAAAAGTATTTGGCTAAGAACCAAAAAGTCTGTTGCGCTCTCATAGATTTGGAGAAGGCCTATGACAAAGTGGTGAGGGATGAATTGTGGTCGGGACTATCTTTGCTAGGAGTGAGCAGTGATCTGATTCAAGCACTGAAATCCCTATATGAGGGTTCCCGAGCTTGTATCAGAATTAACGGGGCGTACACGGACTGGTTTGATATCCATAAAGGTGTTAGACAGGGCTGTGTAGCATCCCCATGGCTGTTATTCATGGATATTTGTTTGACAGATTTGAAGGAGAGTGATTGTGGACTAGGAATGAATGAGTTGTCTGTGAAATGTTTGCTCTACGTCAAGTCTTACTTGCGTCATCGGCTGAGGAAGTGCAGGCAATGGTGACAATAATGAATGGGGCACTGGAAAGTAAACGTTAATAAGACAAAGGTTTTGGTGTTTGAAAGAGAGGAGAGGACGACGGAAGTATGAATCAAGATTAGGAAAGATAGCAAGTGACTGAGTTTGTTTACTTGGGAACAACGTTTACGAAAGATGGAAGGTACGAATGTGACATTGAAAGGAGAGCGATGGCAGGTAATATGGTGAATGGGGCGTTGCATACATTTATGAACAGCCAGATGATATCTCACAATGCTCGTTTAGCAGTGTATAGAGGGGTATTGGTACCAACACTAACATATGGAAGCGAAAGCTGGGTATGGCAGAAGCGTTAAGAAGTATGATTGATATGAAGATAACTGACCGGATTCGAAATAATGTGATCAGAGCGTTGTGGCGTGAAAGACGATGTAGTGACACAATTGAGAAAGGGATGCTGAGCTGGTTTGGACATGTGGAGAGGATGAATGAAAGTAGGTTGATGAAACAAATATATGAGGCGAGTGTAAATGGTAGAGTCGGGAGAGGAAGACCTAGGCGAACATTTCACGGTCAAATCGGAGACGTTCTGAAAAAAGGCCAGGTCAAGAGTACTCTAAACCAACGAGTATACATGCGAATATTGATGAAAGTGGGAGAAGCGAAAGACGTGTGTCAGGACTGTAGCAAGTGGAAGAAGATTGTCTCTGCCTCCGCCGCTGGGAGCAAGGCGTGAATATATACATACATTCAAAATATTTCCTTTATTATCTTCATTATTACATAAACATGTGACCTGTGTTATCTGCAAAATGCAACAAACATAACAATTGAATATTTACAAAAAAAACTGGTATTGTATTTCAAATATGTATATTGTCATGCGAAATAAGGACATTTATGTGAAAAACTATTAAAATAAAAATAATCATAAAATTCTTAAAAAAATATTTATTGATATGTATTCATCTAACATAGCACCAAGAAGACTTAATAATTTATAAATGAGTATAGATCCTTAACTATTTTACTATCTAAATAAATGTACAAATATAGTATGCATTAAAATTAAAAAAAAATATTTATTGTAGTTTAATTAGAAAAACAGTATTTCTAAAATGGCACAGAATTGCATGTAGATTCCATATTTACAGTACATTAAAGTGCCTTTAAGTTTTTAACAATTTTATTTAAGAAATGTTTCTTTAGTATGTTCATATTTTAGTCACCTAAGTCACTATCTTTATCACCAATTGCATACAAAACATGGAAAGCTATTCCCAGTAGTGCTGTGCCTAAAAGATCACCTAGTGCAGTTAAATATGGTATAGCTGAATTATCTGGATCCATTCCTAACTTCCACATTGCCACTACCATATAGTGACTGATAGTTAATAACAAAAATACTTGCAATAATGCAGCCAACATGTAAGTTAGAATAAATATTGGAGTTAAAGAGGTATGACCAGCCTTCAGATATTCAATAGTGTGTATAAAAATAAGTTGGCTAGGAATCACCATCACCAATAACAACCTAGTGGTGCTACTTAACACTGTGTCTGTTTTTTGACCTGTGTGCAATGATGTTGATAATCTGGAGGCATGCACAGCAACCATATTACCACCTATACCGTTTATTACTAACTGAAACACTGCAATACCTTTATAATTAGAAACAGTATAGTCTAATATGAGGCCTCCTACACTACTTATAACCATTGCAGATACCACAGGTACCCATCCTTCATCTAATGCCTGCCTTGTGAATTTGTTTTCATATGCTATATATCCACAGACCGGCACTAGAATTAAACCACCAATAATAATAATAGATGGTAACATTATACTTGTTCCAATTGTTCTATGTAATAAAGAAGCTATCCATGACAACAATGCCAAAGTTGTTAGGTCACCTAGACTAGCAGCTATAGGTGTAGCAATGTTATCAGGATTTATGTCCATTTGTTTTGAAAGTACTATAACACCAATCATTATTAGCCCAAGCACCAAACTTGCAAATGAGGCGGTAAGAACACTTGAAGCACAGAGTAACATTGCATGGTGAATATCAAACTGACCGTCAGGTATCCAACCCATAGCCACTGCAGCCATAGCAGCTAAAAATCCCACCAACACTGCCTGACATTGAATAAGACACAAATTACCAACAATTAACACACTAAGATTGCTGTCTATGTGTCCCAAATGTGCATGTGTTGATAATCTTGATGCCAATGTCATTTCCAAATTACCCTTTAAACCTAAAAGTGCTGGTACTAAAATGTATACTTCTGACACTACTTCAAAGACATTCCAATGCTGCACTCTATCAAGCAGTAGACTGGCAGCAACCATTCCGTAACCAGCAAGTAGAAACGACACAAACATTTGCACACCTGCAGTCCATGAATTTTCTTTGTCATTTTTAATAATAGGTGGTTTGTTTGTATTTGTTATAAGTCGAGAAGAGTCCGCATGCATATCGATCTCATTATCATTCTCGGTATTCCTCGGCGTTCTAGTATTATTCTTGATTCTGTTCATGATTACATTTAAAGTTATAACAAAAAGTATGTAATAATATTGACTAAATATACGACAGAAATAAAATGATGACGTACAATATCTGAGCCATTACAAGCACGAAGTCTCCTCGGTGCTTTCCATTATTCAGTTTGTTGATAAGTTACGGGCGACTAAAATAATTTTCATACTGTACAATGTTGAAGATTGCTTATGTCACAATTTGCTGTAAACTGTGTTCAAGCAAATAGTATAATAAATAACACCATTTCCTAGTACTAATTGTACACAATCAACACCTTTTATCCACATATTTGCTATCACAAATCACAGGTAACTAAAGTTTAAAATCCAGTTCCAACATAAAATACTAAATTACTGTGATGCAATGCAATTGAAAATTTGCGAACATCTATAATGCAAATCAAAGTAGAAGAGTTAAAAATAAACCAGTTAAAAGAATGTAGCATAAGCAGCCTGCTCTTAATATTTACTAGGGCCTGCTATCTGCGCTGTATGAAATTATTTATTCTTGGGTTAGCACGTCTACAACTATGTAACATCGCCATCTATAATGAACCCTTGAAATTCTGTCGAGTGTCATTTGTGTCACTGATCTTTTTGATACGTTAGATCAGAGATTCCCAAACAATTCTACCAAGTGAAGTGATATTTTCCTGTAGGCAACATCAGTCCTACGCCATCTTTATTGCTATATTGGATTTCTTAATTAAAATAAAATTAAAACGTAGCTATCGCACGTCCTATTAACTTTTAATTAACGAGATAATGTCACGATGACACAGCTCAAACAAAAACTGTAATATCTCAGCAACTATCATATTAACTATAAACTAACATATCTGCATTTTTCAGTAGCTGCTTGTGTTTGCTTACTACTTTTGTTAATTATTGTTGCAATGATTTGAGTGGAATAAATACACTGTTGGTTCGTTATATCAGTATTACAGTTGAGCAACAGTTTCCAATAAGACCAACTCCATAGACCCATAACCTTCCGTAAAGATTCTTAATTTTTTATATTAATTCTTTATTAACAAAAAGTACCTTATTTATTTTTAGAGCTACCATGCCCGAACTTACGTAATAAAGAAAATTAAAACTTCCACTCTACAACATTTATTTCAAGTCTAGAAAAATTACAAATTTACGCAAAGTATGTAGTGCAGCGTAAGAGTACAAAATTTCAATGACGACTCCTAAGGTTCAAGGTCCTATTTTGGTACCTTTTCAAGTCAATTTTTATTCGTTTCATTACGAATGCAGCGCATTCATCCTATGTAACTTCGTACGTGTAGTTACTTACCGTTAGATTGAACAGGTTCGAGAAATATCTGTTATGTTTTTATAATCCACTCTCCACCTTCCTCCAGCATACATCCGGTAGCCTCGCTGATCGAACGAAACTTCTCCTACTACTCCACGCGACCTTGGTCAAGCCGGCCCATTCGAGCAGCAGGAAAAGCCGCCACTTGTCTCCTTTTCCTTACACTATATACTGCAGAGCTAAGTCTACTAGTAAGTTAAGATATATAGGGTCCCGTTGAACCTTTGCATCTAGAGTTATTCCATGAAAAACATTGTTTACGTTCATACGTTCCGAGCTGTTCGAGTTCACAAGTTATACGAGTATATCAGACAGTGTACCCCAAACTGTTTGCGGAATATCGAAGTTTATCTTATTTATTATGGATACATATACATTTGGAGTCTGTGCAGAGTAGTTATCTGAGGTTGTCATTCCAGTATGTACCATCAACAGCAACGTTTCCACTCTGCAGGAATAACTGAAACCGGGTACCGAAAGCTGGGTGACAGAAAATTTACATGGCGTTGTGTAATGTGCGTTATGTCTGAATCGGACTCGACCAATAATGCTAAGAGAGATATATATAGAGAAAATAAGAGAACAGCTTTTTCCGACAAACTTACGCCGTTAGAATGTTTCAGACAATGTTGGACGAAGTGATTGCGTTGAGAACTGAATTCACTGGCCTTAGATCCTCACTGAAAAATACAAACAAAGAGCTTAAAGTATTCATTTCCAAAATAAAAGATGTTAAGGATGTTTAGTGCAGTTTGAGAAAGCACAGACACAAGTAGATTTCTTCAGAACTGGCTAGAATTACTGGAGCTCGAGTCTAACTCTGCTGAACAATGGACTAGAATGAATAACGTGGAAATAAAGGGTGTAGCCTAACCTGCTAACGAGAATTTGTTTGAAATATTGTCCAAACTCGGTTCGACGATGCAGTACCCGATTTAAAAAGAGCCAGGTTATTTTTATAACGAGATGAACTCTCGTGGAAAAGAACATAGATTGATACCAATCATAATTAGTTTCTCTATTGCATGCAATTCAGTAAGCATTGCGTGAAGGAAGATTTTGTAGCAACAGCAAGACACGCTTTTAAATCCACTTGCACGTTGGGGCAATTCGCAAAATTTTTATTTGTTTCTGTATTCGTTTGTCTTACGTGCCTAGTATCCGACTATAGCAGAGCGTGCCGCAGACATGGCAACGTCATTCGTGATAGAAAGTTTAACCGTTTGACGTATACCTTCAACAAATCGTATACCCTACGTTTGACTCTCAGGACTAGCCAGTTTAGTAATTTATACCTATTTGGCTTTAGGTTGTTGACGATTATCTACTGTGAATTAATTTTGATGTATTAAAGTTAATTGAAATAAATCTATACAGGTAGGGAATCGTGAATAGGGTTAAAATATATCTACTTTCTTCAGTTTTATCATCGTAAATCATATTTCTTACATCATTCAAATCTACAAACCTACTTTATTTTTTTACTGAGGATAAAATTTTATTCCTAATAAGATTATCATATTGCTTAGGGTGATTTAAAAGCCATGCTTTCGTAGTAAAATGTCAAGTCAAAGTGCTTTGAACTATTACCTAGTTATTGTTACCGGATCTTTATACCTTTGTTGTTTGCAGGTCGGCGGTGAGTCAATGAGTTAAACTGTCAATTCAGTGTGGAACTGACATGTGGCATTGAAAGAAAAGTTTATTTTTCACTACATCAGTTAAAATGTTCCGAAGTAAAATAAGGATACACACATGTCGCATCATATTACTTACATCTTTAGTGTGGTTACTTGTGGATGTTGCACTCTTAGCTATGTATTCTGATTGTTTCGGCGAAGGCTGTAGTAAGAAGACAAATGATGTTGTTGTCGCAGTAAGTTTAGTAAATATTTAGCACAAAAACTTGAAAAAAATCAAAATAGAAATGTTAATGTCTAATATCCCCTTCAGGGTAGGTAAAACTGCCAATAATCACTGGAAGGGTTTGATTATTGACAGATAGAGCATCATCTCTTGTCAAAAAATAGTATAAAGCTTAACTGTCACATGGAATCTCTATATCTTTGCCTGTAGGCCAGCAGGGAACTTTATTTTCCACTGAGGTGAAGAATGTCGAAATTTGTAATTTAGTACTCGTACCTGGGTGACCAAGCTTTGCTTGGTGTCTTTCAATTTTGCTTTTTATGAAATATGAGTTGAAGAGTCACTAAGTTAGTGTAATCTGCATAGGGCAGTTGAATAGTGAAATTACTTATTGAAGTGCTACACTGAATATACTGGTATCTCAGTATTCTAGGGATGGCATTTGAATTAATAAACTTGGAATATAAGACATTGAGCAAATGATATTCATCTGGCATACATTAAATATCAATTATAATAACATTCTTAGAACCTCAAAAAAAATAATATTCTAAGTAAGCATTTGCTGAATCTAAGTTTGGTAGTGAATAACATTAAGATGGATCACATCTTAGCCAGTTTCAGTTCTTACACAGTTTGTAATGCCTGCGTCTCAACAATTTTTTTTCTAATATTTTAATGTATGTAATATGGAAGTCTGTCTAGCCATTTAGATTTTGTTGCTCAATCAGAGACAGATTTTGATGAAATTTAGCAGGTAGACTATTTAGTCGGGGTATATGCATATACCCTGTGTAAATATACTTTCTTAGAGATGGACAAATCTGCAGGCCAGTTGCTATTTTATTTTATTTTCTTTATCAGCTGGACTCCTTGGTAATACTGTGTTGAAAGCTTCATCTAAATTTGTCTATAGTTTTCTACATTATATGTATCAAAATAGTGTGAAATATCCCAGATGTTGTTAGTTCTCCAAGTCAATAGTGAATGTTTTATTTTTTTATGGGGAAGGTGGCAAAAAAGCAATCCATTCACCTGATGGCAAGTGATTACCATCACCTATAACACCACATCTGTAACACCAGGAGTGCTGCAGGTGCGTAGTTGGCCTTTAAAGGTATTTGGGAAATGGGAGGGAGGATGTGGAGGACGATCGGGAGGGGAAGTCCTCCAGTTACCTCACTCACCAAATGAAACCCAGAAACACAAGATGCCTCTACTTCACGCTAGTATTCTGTGAGATTGTGGTACCAACCTAGTCAAGCCGGCACATTTGAGCAGTAGCAAAACTCTTTACTTAATATTTCAAATTCTTTTGTTAAGTGTCAGTTGAATTATACTTACTTGTTTATTCTAAAAATAGAATAAAGAAGAGTTACGTGGAAAAAAAGCAGCAATAGCAGCAGCTTTACAAGGCAATATAGAAGATGAAGATACTAATTTAGAGCAGAATGAAATAGAACAGGATATTGGTGATGATGGTTTAATGCTATCACCTTATCCTAGGTCACGGCTCAAGAGATGGGCACCAGTATCTCCTGTGAAACCACATGGTGATTCTCCTGGAGAGATGGGTATGTACACAAATACAGTGTTTCCTTACACAGGATTTATTTTATAATTTTTTATTTGTTAGACTATGAATATGGTTTCTTCTAACCATTTTTATAAGAATTTTTTATAGTAGACTTAAATATTTAACCATAAATTTAATGCTTAAGATTGTCACAACATAATTTTGATGCAACATCTCAACTTAATAATAGATATCTATGGCTAAGTTTCTTTTTCACAAGCACACAAAGTGGCCATTATAAATTCATTGTCACAAAACATTTATCAACTTATTATTTACCAAAATATATTTTTTTTTCTATTAAGAAACTAGGATATATCAAGATTTTATGTTTTAGGTAAAGCTGTAAACATTCCAATTGAACAAGAAAAACTAATGTTGGACAAATTTCAAGAGAATCAGTTTAATTTATTAGCAAGTGACATGATCTCACTCAATAGATCACTTACAGATGTTAGATTTGAAAAGTAAGTTAATAATATAAACATGTTATTAACAAGTTATTTAACTTTTTATTTTGTTTTGGACTATTAGGCTTTTGTGATATGATATTTTGGATATCTGATAATAATTGGACCATACCTTGGTGGACCATACCATGGTGGACCATACCATTGCCACCCATAGCCTTAAATCTAGACTTATTTCTCAGATGCAAAGACAAACCTTATCCCAACCTACTGCCAACAACCAGTGTTGTGATTGTTTTCCACAACGAAGCGTGGACAACTCTCATAAGAACTATTTGGAGCACCATCAATCGATCTCCTCGGCCACTGCTAAAGGAAATTATACTTGTTGACGATGCCAGTGAGAAGGGTATGTTTCATTATTTGAAATCTTAGCTTTCTTTCTGTAAGGGTTTCAATGACAAACAAGTACATGCTAAAAGGTATCACGTGTTTGCATATATTTTTGAAAGCTTAATTGGGCCTCAGAATCATGCAATCAAACAGGTTTACTTGCAATTGTCTATTACTACTATAACACACTTTACCATTTCAATTAATTTATCTTACCTACAGAGACTGTATTTTAAATATTGTTATAAGTTTTAACGTCTTTTGTTTGTTTATTTCACATCACAGTTGTTCTCCTCCAATTGCTGTGTGTGGTATGCCACAAAACTTGTATCCATGAAGCTGACATGAAACAATCAGTTCCTTTCTTCTTTCTTTTTTTTTTGTTAGGTGTGTTTGTCAGATAACAATTAGGCCATGGCAGTCATCATATACACCGTGATTTTTTTATGGTTCTGGAGCCGAAACGTACCAACTTAAAATTACAATTAATAAAGTTTAATTGATGGGTAGAAGTGTTAAAAAAATAATTTAAAATGTTACTTCCTCTTGTTTGTCATTACAACTACGTAGTAGTTACTAGATAGTTATAATAACCTTGTAATTACGAGAGTTCATTTACCGCGCCCGCTCGTCGGCGAGCGACCTTGGCTTTGGTTTCGACCACGGTGATGTACCTACGCATTTTTGCACGCAATTTTTATTATTACGTTACGATATAAAATCGACTTGAAAATTTACATGGGCTTAGGACTCTCGGAAATAGTTTGTTATAGGCAAAAAGTAATTGCTAGTACTAACAAAACCAAAGCAATTGCCATTGAGCCTATTTCAAATGTACTTTTAATTGGATTTTTACAACGAAAATAATCACCATTATTGTTTTCTTCATTATAAATTTCTTACCTCTGTATCGGGGCAAGTGCTTGTAGTGAAGTCTACGATTTGAGCTCGTTTTATCACTCTTTTAGGGTATCGCATGAAGAGACTGACGACCATTGTTTGAGTAGAAATACAAATCGCGTAATTCATGCGTGTCTGACAATTGGTCACAATGATAGTACCCAATCGATTATTTTTTAATAGTTTATTAAAAAACAAATAACCTTTTCTGTATCAGAAAAATTGCTTGACGTGGTGTCGTTCCACAAACAAGTTTTCAGTTTACAGTATATACACTGTATAAAATATAATCAGTTTTATTAAATCTTTTAATTTCTCCGATCACAAACGGTTAATGGGCCAGAGCTTTGCACGGGACCGCCACAACCTAGTGTGACCTGTAATCACACATTTCATCATCCTTATGTACGGAATATGTGTACAAGTACTCATATTCCGACTCATTTTTGTTCCTGAGTTCAGTACAACGACTTCGCGCTTGCTTCCCTTTCCGCTTATTTATTTCCACCAGGCCGAGTAGATTAAGGCTTGGCCTGGTGGAAATGGCCCTTTTTTGCAATATCATTGGTTATTAATTTTGTTGGCGCAAAGTTACCATTTTAAGACCGCCCGACTGCCTTCAGCGGTTGCCATTATGATGGTCGGTGATGAAGCTATACTTGCCGCGGATGAATGGTTGGCGTGGCTTTCTAAGTGCATTCCCCATGCACAACCACGAAGTGTGCAGCCTATGTAATTACTTTCTGACAAGATCGGTACGTCATCTCCGGTTGTTTGGTGTTTGCTTACTCTGAGTATCTACCTAGTAGCCAGGATTCCTCTTTATCTTATATTATCTTATTTTATTTATTTTATCTATTTGTATATGTGTTTATTTTGTATGTACTAAAAAATTGCTTCCTTTGTTATCGACTGTATAGGTACAGCTGTAACTGAAGTCATTGGGATTTTATTTGTCTGTATTGTGTATTTAACAAATGTACATTGGCCTATTCAGTATAAGAAATAATTCTTGATTATATTGATTACCTATTTTAAATATAGAATTAATATAGTTTTATTAGGACAAACGGCTCTTTATTATTAAACCTAATACCTGATTGTACTATTTTGCATTGCTTAGAACACCTTGGCAAAAAACTCGAGGACTACATTAAAACGCTCCCTGTGCCTACGCACCTTTTCCGAACAGAAAATCGGTCAGGACTAATTCGGGCTCGGCTATTGGGGGCCAAACATGTCAAAGGAGACGTTATAACATTTTTAGATGCCCATTGCGAATGTACAGGTAATGTAGGGATTTTTTTTTTCTTACTATTCCAAGAATACATGAGAACGTTGTGGCCCATTGACGTTATTCATTTGACATGTGACGTTATTTTCGATAACATTAATGGAATAATAAATGAACGTGTTTAATAATTTTGATATGAATTTTAGGTTAATTTTAATAATAATTACGTACAATTTTTGTGGGTCTTTAACTTTTTTCTACTTTTCAAAACATTTTTTGCTGAGTGAAGCTTTATTTTATTTACCCCTATGTAATTACAAAACCTGCTGCTTTTTATAATGGTTTGAAGAACATTTTTTCATGGTCGCCTTCGTACTTAAGGTTATGTTTTTTCGTGTAACAGAGGGCTGGCTAGAACCACTGCTTGCCAGGATTGTAGAAGACAGAACGACGGTGGTCTGTCCTATCATTGACGTTATATCTGACACAACCTTCGAGTACATACAGGCGTCAGATATGACATGGGGCGGTTTTAACTGGAAACTGAACTTTAGGTGGTAAGTGTTATGTTTATTTTTATTAAAATAACTCTGTTTATTGTTTTGATTCACAGGAAATTAATATCATAGCTGGCAGTAGGATATGAGGAAAACTTGTCTTTAATCTATTTGATTTTCGTGAGATAATAATAGACACAGAAAAATATTATACTTTTATGGATGATTATTCGGAATTAAATCAGCGGTGTGAGGCGTCTGTTATCGCCAACCTGGGTGGTGATTATGTTAAATCGTTACATTTGACAAGGCCTATGTTCATCAGCAGAAGTCCATTTCAGTTATGGGGGAGAAACATTTTATTGGCTAAAAATCTGTAGGAAAAAATCAAACATTGGTATTCACTACGCATTTTAGTTTGATTGTGCATTTTGACTAGGGTACCGGTCCGACACAACACATCTAAGAACCAACGCTTTCATTCTTGCACATAAATAGCGATCGCCGCAGTAACAGGCATGTCAATTTAGTCGCTGCTCCACGCCACCGGTCTGGACATGTTTAATTTAGGCTCGCCATATTTGACATAGCAATCATTGAAGCATTTACTATTGTAATTAACACTTTAAGTGAAATTAAATCGTGTGTCTTGATCACTAAGCTACCACAGCTCTGATTGCAACTTGTGAATTTACTCATTCATTCATTGAATGAAACAACGTGAGGAAACCTGATGTTAGAGCAAGAATAAAAGATATTATTCCGTGGAGATTCCGCTAGCGGAAGTCCGCTAACTTGCATTTGAGCAGCGTGGCAGACCTTGTTCTATAAAACACTCACACGTGTTGGAAGGAGGGCTTTGCCCCGATGGTGAATTTACAAGCTGCTACTTTATACTTTACTATAGAAACCCATGGTATAGAGATTAATGTGCAGAGAATCAAATAAATCGTGATGGCTAATAATAGCCAAACAAAAGTTATTCAATAATAATATTAATAAAAATAAACGATATTAATGACTAATAATGCTAGCAGAAAGCGGTCACATCGGAGCAACTCAAGGTTAGGCCGCTACTGTTATGCAAGTTTGTATTGTTACATAATTATTGATTTCATTGTTCTCGTTTTCGACACCACTTAATTTGTTCCATGAATTACTGAGTCGCAGTTGGGAGCATACGAAATTCGAATTGAATAATCTTTAGTATTTTATGGAAAATTCTTATGAAACTGATTTAAATATTAGGTTAACAGTTTCTCAACCTTTTGATTGCCACACTCTTTTTTGCATTTGGCGTTTTTTCCTTTTATGAAATAGCAAGTCTAAAAATCGTATTCTTTTATAAATTTTAATGTTGATTATAATATGTAAGTTCTAATAAATTTTTTACCAATATGTTTATAGAATTTGAATATGATTAGTCTATATTCATTTAGAATACGGAATAAACTTTCTGTTCGATTGTGAAAAGAGTGTGGCTGTAACCTTTTTTATTGTAATTGAAAATACATAGTGAAAGCAATGCTCTTAATTTTTATAAAAAAAGACAGGAAAATCTTTTGGGTATTATTTTTAATTCGTAATATTATCTTGTTGACTCGGTCTGGCATTAGTAAATACCGACAAACAATTGTTTATTTTAGATAACACTTTAGATATCTAGACTAGAGATTAAGATAATTAAAAACTTAAATTCATGTAACAATTACTAATTAACAATAGAAGTAACAGCTGCTAATAAAAAGGAAGAGTTATCTCTTCCTTTTTATTAAGATTATCTCTTGATTATTATTTACCTCATGTGCAACAAATAAAAACAAAAAGCTTTTCTGTTCATTGTTATATAACCCTTTTGTAAAAAAGATAATATAATATAGTAGAAGTACGGAAACATCACTACACGAGAACTACTGCCTTTTTATACTTTTAAATTTGTGGTTATGAATCGTGAAACGAATGGTGTGAGTGCTTCTTGAGATATTATTTATAATATATTTGCTAAATAATACGTTATAGGGTTACAATTTTAGTAATAATACAAATATCCCACATATATATGAAATATAGAATTTAATTATTTAATAGACTCTTATAATTGGACATTAATGATAATGCACAAGGAAAGGAAAGGACTTGTAATAATTATATAATGCAAATTTGTCTTACATAAAAAAAAAAATTAGCATGTCATTTATGTGACGAAACATGTACTTGTATGTGAAAATGTATATTGTCATGTGTATCCGAATTGAAGGAGGAATGATTATCTCCGAATGTCAATATCCTCTGCACGATGTGCGTATAGCATACTGACTAACAGACAGGACTCTGGCGACTGATTAATGCTGAAAAAACCATTAGGCTATGCGGAACCGAAATAACCCAGAGGGATGGGGAGCAGCTTCTCTCGTGAACAGTTACCAGCCAGCTTTAGTTGGCATATTCATGGAAAGGGGATATTTCGCAAGGCTTTGCTTAGTAACACTGCTTACGTTAAATCGATTGCATGCAGGCAGATGAATGATTGCGTAATATATAAAATTGAAATTCCTATAGATGTTTAAATCCATTTTCTACGGTTTTCGAAATACAAACGAAAGGCAAATGCTCGACCAAACTGTACATCATAATCGTAATTGTGTTAGATACGGTGAATTCATTAAGTGGTCTTGCGCGTAACGTTTGCTTCATAGAATTAGATTTATGAGGTTATTTAGATTTTCGCGGATAGAATGTCTTGCATTAATCTTAGTTTAGGAAATGCATAACTTAAAATGTATTATGTGAGAGAGTTATTCCGAATGATCGGACGCCACGAGATTTCCCTTAGTCAACTCTTAGGAAGGGATGGGCAGATTTTCTAATAACTCCACCGCAAAGTTCTGGACGAGATTGGATGATAGTTTCTTTTATACTGAACGTCAAACTCGTCATAAGAATAGATTCAATGTATTCACCATTGTGTACCCAAAACATATTCTTCGCCACATCCAGGTATAGAGTACCCGAGCGTGAGATGACCCGACGTGGAGGCGACCGTACAGCGCCATTGCGCACACCGACAATGGCGGGAGGGCTGTTCGCGATCGACCGCGACTACTTCTATAAGATTGGCTCCTACGACGAGGGCATGGACATCTGGGGCGGCGAGAACCTCGAGATGAGCTTCCGGGTATCGTATGCTTTCTACAGACTGTTATTATTGCGCTGCTACAATTAATTAACACAAATTTCAAGAGAAATAACATACACGACCCCACACATTGGATTTTGTTTTGGATGCCGAAACAAACCAAAAAGTGTAAAAAATCGTTACATTTTAATTTCAAAATTATCTTGAGTTTGTTTCTTTACTTTCTGTGTGTTCTCGACCCAATGTGTGTCAGGTTACACAATTACCAAAATGAAGGTGCGTCCATCTTCAACTGCAACGGCTCGTCTATAATATCCCATTGTGATGTAAAGGCTGCTCGAGCTTTTGCCCTAACGTGTGGTGTGGGTGTAAGGTGTGGCAGTGCGGCGGGCGGCTGGAGATAGCGCCGTGCTCGCACGTGGGCCACGTGTTCCGCGACAAGTCGCCGTACTCGTTCCCCGGCGGCGTGCAGAACATCGTGCTGCACAACGCGGCCCGCGTCGCCGAAGTCTGGATGGACGAGTGGGGCGAGTTCTATTACGCCATGAATCCAGGTTCGAACCGTGGACTGTACCGTACCGGGACCGCTAACATTTTGCTCGCTTTTCTTAACGTTTGTGACGTAATGTGCATTCAACACAATAGTAGATGATTTTGAACAAGGTTTCAGATCACATTTATTATTTATATCCTTATTATTTTTGAAGTATTTTTTATTGTATTTTACACTAGTTCAAATTAAAGTTTCTTTAATAAAATGATTTTGAAACCTTATACAACCATCATCTACTTCTGATGTTGACATTACGAGTTATATTTGTGTCAATAAAAATGGTTATTCGTTAATTCCGGGTATTCGATAAATGATATTAACCAAGTAATGTGATGCCGTTAATAATTTGGAGCATCTACTTTCATTTAAATTTGTTTGTAAAACTGATGAGTACCAGAGACACTATTATCAAAGGATATCGCTAAGCATATTTTGAAATGCTTGTGCTTATAACAACAACGGAATTACCGTAAGCAAAATGACAGCGGTCGTGGCTACGCTGATAAAGTTTTGTTGTGGCTTTGGGATAACAATAAATGTAATGCGGAAGTTAGTGAACGTGTCATTAACACTTGAAGGTTTCGTCGAAGCTTTTTAACACCCAGTTAGTAGCCATTGCAGCTGCATTTATTTTTAACTTGCATGCTTATTTCGCTGTTTGTCTCCTGTTTCCTTCGATTTTCCTTTGTCACTTTATACGTTTTCAGCCTGTCAAGTTTTCTCAATGCAATTATGTTTTTCTTTTTGCTGTTTTATTCTTTTTTCTATTTTATTCTTACGCTTCTTCGTAATGCAGAAGCAATGAAGTGTTTTGGAATTATATTCTATGAAATTTACGCATTAGATCTATATCCACAGCAATTCTTTTTATGTGAAGAGCTGTGGCATATGTAATGGTTTGCCTTATATGCTTAATTTAAAAATGTATTAAGCAACATGTATATGAATTATTACTAATAAACTTCTTTAGTGATTTGGAAAGAAATGATTAAAAAAAAATTCAAATTCTTTACCAATTTCACTTATTCTTATGGTGTATTATTAACAATTTTCACCTTACTAATATCTAAAAGAAATCCATTTATAGAGACTAATTTTTGTCATCGTTGGGTTGCATTTTTCGTAAGCGTTATTTGAGATCATAATTTTCATAACTATGGTAATAACAATGTGTACAAGTTAAATATTGATACTGCTCAAGTTGATAGAGTAAATTGTTTTTCGCATGTAGTGAAAGGGAACCTAGAAGCAATGAATTTATAGAGCAATAAACTTTAATACTGGAATTATGAACATATCCTTATAATATAATCATAAAAAAGGAGAAATGGAAAACTGAAATAATTCTACATCAACAATAAGGGAATCTATACAACAACGTAAATTTGTCACAGCTCTTCACAGTCATCATGGCTTAATAGAATCGAATCGAATAACATAATTGTTTTTTTGTTATCAAATGAATAAATCGCCGTCGTTGTTTAGTATTGTGTCATTTTGTCAAACTAATGCCCACCTAACCTTTAACCCAAATTAAATAACATAATAATTTTCTTAATTGATGTGCCTGATCCTGGGATTTCTATGGAGCAATATGTATATAGACTGAAACCAGAACAGGGTAAAATTGAAGATAGTAATATTATCTTTTGTTGTGTCAGTAACAACCATTTATATTCACATTGCTTCACCGAAAGACTAATTATAAAAATTAACAAATTTTATTGGTTTGTTATAACATTTTATAGTATGTATATGTTTTACATCGTTTAGTTACTCAGCTGGTAACGAAACTGAGTTGGCTAACAATGCCTTGGTTACGTCGTTCATAAACAAGATTCACCGGTGTATTGTTCAGCTTATCAAATAATATTGTTCTAACTAATAAACCAAATTTCCAGATAAAATGATGTTAGTGTGTTAAATATTCGTAAACTTAATTATAATTTTATGTATGTCCGAGTGGAAAACATATACGTTATAAAACTTTACTTATTTTCACTGTTTTATCGTGAGCACGGTTTGAAACTGAAAAACTTTAAAGCTGGAAATAGTCTAAGATCCTCCCGTTTGAGGAACACCACTAAATTTAGTTTATTATGTTATATGAATATATTTGTTTTAATTTATTTATTGATTAACCAGTGAATATTGTGAAATAACATGGTCGAGGTATGGGTTTTTACGGTACTTGCAACATTAACTAGGTTATCCTGACATGTTGGGACATAGAACTTTGATAATTATGGCAATGATAAATTACTATACAAAATTTATGGTACACTGCAAATTATATTTGATTCATGATAGCGTCTTTATTTTTTTACAAAAATGTATGCTAAACGTCAAAATTTACTTCTATTCATTGTCTACAATTTCTATTCATTTTTGACCAATGAATAAAATGTGTTGTCACATACATTTACCGGAATTACTATATATGCAGTTTTTATAAAATTTAAATCTTATGGCAATAATTTATGGTAAAAGAAATTCAAATTTTGTCAGTGACGTCTAGTTACGTTTTTATGAAAAAAAAAAACCCGCAATAAGCGTGTCCCTCGTGTTTGGAGCACTGAGTGGTGATTGCAAGTGACGTAACTGTGGGGCGGGGGCGGGGCAGGTGTGGATGTGCGGCGGCACGCTCGAGATCGCGCCGTGCTCGCACGTGGGCCACGTGTTCCGGAAAACGACGCCGTACTCGTTCCCCGGAGGCACGGGCCGCGTCGTGAACCACAACAACGCCCGCCTCGCCGAAGTGTGGCTCGACGACTGGAAGCATTTCTACTACAATATCAATCCAGGTCCATCTCAGCGCAGCTCGCTTCTTCAGATTTATTTCGCTTTTCTTCTTTTTTTGCACGGTTTTTCTCGTTGAAATTTAGCACATTTCATTGAAAATACATTACTTTAGATTTAAAAAATTTGAATACGTTTCTCGTGATATTTTTTTCATTTTCCTAGAGTTATGGAGATACCACGACTTGACTAAAGAACTTTATTTCCACCTCTAGCACTTAGCTTTAATTCATTTATTAAAGAACGTACACTATAAAAAAGGGTTCTATTTGGCGGATTTCATAAGATTTTCTTATTGTTGAGAGAGGGATAATCAATGAAGTATATATAAGTTATTTACCTAGTAGTCGCAGGCTATCAAAATAAGTAACACGTAAATGGGTCGGCTGGGTCGTGAAAAGTCTACGGTCTCACAAAATACCAGAACGTTGCGACTTTTTACCAAATCAGTCTTGGCAAATGGAACCCAATTCCTGGCAACATAGTATTTCACCAGGGACTTTATGGGTGGCAACGGACGCGTCTCTTAATTTTTTTTATCGAGTTTAATTGTAGGCGTCTATGGGTCACATCTTTACTTACTGACAGTTGAACTATGTGCTGATTTAATATGCATAAACAATTAAAGAGAAGATGTGAAATTAACGAGTGAGTTTTTTGAAGTTTTAGAGAAACAATCGAGTTTTACCCCATTTTCCCCGCCTTGGGGCTGGAATATTTTCTTTTCATTCATACTCCCAGTATTCATTAAAAACCCCATTAGTCAAAATCGGCTCACAATTGGCGAAGATATCGAGTAACATACAGCCTAATTGATAACTTCCACCTTTTTCAATTTATCTGTAAACCGTGTGGTGGCGTCACTCTAAACTGTTCGGTCCCTTTTGATAAACGTAACCGTACGAGCCTGCCGATTGGTGCTTTGAATGTTAGTTAGTTTCGATTGCCACTTTGCAGATACGTATGGAGTCTTTGTCAACTTTTAACGTTAAAGGTTTCTATTCTGTGGGTGTGACACACTTTTGTGAAACTGCGCAATGAAAATTGAACTCGGATTGCTGTTCCACACCAACGGTGGCGTCTTGCATGACTTTTTTTGCTTTCATGCCAGGCGTTAACACATGCATGCCTTATGTAAAAAATAATAATTTAATCTGTTAACATTGTTGGTACTAATAATTGGACTAACCTTAATCGCAAATATACCATAGAATTGGATTTGTTTGATGTATTCAATTATAACAATTTACTGTGTAAATAATTGGTCCAAAGGCCATTTGGAATACATCCCTAAATTTAGAAAATTTAGTATCTGATAGTTAGTTAAGTTTATAATAAAACTTATATTTGTCTATTTTATTATTAAAAAAAAACTATTTTATTATGTTCTGTTCTAAACTCATCGATTGCTTGAAATTTATAATTCAGTAGTGATGCGAAATAAGCATGTAATAAAAGTGTAGAATATGTTTGTTATTAGATTCGCAAATTTACCTTTTTTATCGAAATTATTTTTGTATTCCATTCTATTCACTGATCCAAAAGGGCATGTTTCGAGCAGGTGCATTGAATGTGCCTGTGGGCGACATCAGCGAACGCAAAGCGCTTCGTGAGAGACTTAAGTGCAAAAGCTTCAGATGGTACTTGGAGAACATTTACCCGGAGAGCCAGATGCCTTTGGATTACTACTTCCTGGGAGAGGTGAGTGAATATTATTTTCTATTATGAGTAGACCAACATTCTACCCGTTGTTAAGTGATGCCAAGGTTCAAAATAGTAATCACGTTGGTCAAGAAGATGCATATTCATAACTCATAAACGCAACCTTGAAGATTTACTAGTTTACTGTTCTGTGACCAACATTAGTAGGTTTTTTTCGTGGTAGAGCCAAGCGGCGGCATTTGGCTCCTTCCCTTCTCCCTCCCCAAATATCCTTAAAGACCGGCAACGCTCCTGCAGCTCCCCTAGTGTTGCAAATGTACGAGGGCGTGGTAAGCCATTACCGCTTTCTACCCCTTTTGTTTGCCCCTTTACCATAAAAAAATAAACTGCGCAACAGAACCAATACAAAACGCTCAACGCAAAAGCGCAAAACGCAAAAGGATCGATAATAATGTCAGGTTCAAATCCATCGATGCTACCTAGTCAACAACGACCGCGTGGCTTAGTGGTTAGCTTACCTGATTGTTGTGCAATGGTTCCTGTGTTCGAATCTTTGCTGCAGTCATTATTTGTGCAACATATAAATGACTAACTAATAGATTGTGATGATCTTTTGTATTTCTTCTTTTATACTCTGGACTCGCTTGTCAACTGAGATGGGATATAATTAAATGTATAAAACGTTGAAAAGGTTGCTCCTTGAACTTTGCTAACTCATACGTAAATTTTAGAGATACATTTTATTTAGCTCAAAATTTAAATATGTTGCATGTGCCAAAAATTAACATTACAGCTCTGCTTTTCATTCTATAACCTTGAACGCGTCTAATACTAATTTTGAATTAGAACTGTTTCCTGTTTTTAATATTTTGATATACACATAAGACTTGTTTTTACGTATTGCCGCTTGGTGACGGCCTTCATCCCAGTAAGAGGGAATTTGCCTTCATTTTCTGTGTCTGTCTGTCTGTTTGTCTGTCTATCACCTGTGAACTGCAGGCGTGCACCCTGCTGACTAACAGACGAGGCTCTGAAGACCGTCTGATAGAGTAAAATTCACCAGAATTGGCTGGATTTAAACCACAGAGTAGAGCTGGTGCAAGCATTACGAGGGTAGTACCATCTGTAGTGCGAGGCCGTTGAGCTTACCAACGCGACTGCTGTGTGGTGAGCATTGGCGAAGATTTCATGCATGGCATGTGAGTTATCGTTGGCGCTTTCATTGTAAGGGTTATGTCAGCAGTTGAGTTACATAGGCAGATAAATATCATATATAGTTTAAAACGTTGTTAAAAAAGCTTAAGCTTCGGTTTAATAAATCAAATGGGATTTAATACAAACAAAATTACATAGATTTTTGTATAGTGAATTTGGAAATTACTGGTTGAAAAGCCTTGACCGATTATTCTGAATAATTAATTTATTATTATATAATACTAGCAATAGCACTATTATAACTGTTAAAGAACCGCTTCTATCACGCGCTCATCAAAGCTAATTAGTTTGTAGTTATACATAACATTAATATTTATAGATCTGGTCGCGGCTACTATGCACAATTGATCAAAATTCATAATTTTTTTTTCCAGTCTCACAGCACTTGGCAAGATAAGCGAACATAAAAAATGACGTTCTTAATGTTAAAGTTTAGTTAAATATTTAACATTTTCAAAAACCCTCATTAGCATATATTGCATAGATATGCAATATTTCATGGGTAAAAACCAATTTTCGAAGGATTTATTCGAGTCAGCATTAGAAATTTGTAGCCACTATTAATTAATATCCAATTTAATTACTTAATTTTAATGGAAATAATTTTAACACTAATTCTCTTACGGCGTGTTCTTATGTGTATGATGATGATCTCTTCCCGGCCGATGTCAACTACGGCAATTACTTCCGAATACTATCGTCAGTTGCCAACTGCGTAGGAGGTATTATAGTGCCGTAGATGTACTTTCATTCGCCATTGCTCAGCAGTCAGGTACGCTAACCATTAAGCCACGCGGTTGTTAATGTTTATATTATATGATAATGATGATGAACCATGAACCGAAATCCAATTTGACATACCTAATTTCTATGGAGTTTCTATCATCTATCTAACTCTAATAAAGCGATAGAATAGGTATGGAAGTTATCTACCGACTTAAAAGACGGCGACAGGCGCCCTATGATTGGATATATATATGAGGTAGGCTGACACACAGATGGCGCTACAAGTATTAAATTAATACGATTTTTAGTTAGCCCTAACCTTCAAAAGACACGTGTTTAAATTTGACAACTGTCGTACTATTAGTTTTGAAATATATTATTTCGAGCGAAGGAAATTATGTTTGTTTAAAAAAAATGGATAAAAAGGAATTTCGTGTGTTAATAAAGCATTGCTTTTTAGCGAAAAAAATATCTATTAAAGCCAAGGCTTGGCTTGATAAACATTATTTGGACTCTGCACCAGGAAAATCAACTAAAGACAAATCGCACTATAAAAATGGTATCGAAAAATTGTATGACCGCTGTAATCGTTGTATCTCTGTCGAAAGCAACTATATTGAATAATCCAATAAAATTCTATAAAAAAAAAGACGTTTCTATGTTAGCCTACCAACTTTTCAGCCCAACTGTTACGGTCGTGTGAGCTTATTTATTTATTTGAAACCAGCCGTTAGTCTTCCAGAAAACAATTTTAGTATTAAAACAAAAGTTCCTTAAATTCGTCCTCAGTGGCGGAGTGCATAAGCGACAGGTTGCGGCGGCGCCCATGTATTTGTATAGACTACAAATAATTGCTTGTGTATATGCAATTTATCTGCATCCGCGACTTTAGAGACACGTTTTTCTTAACATAAAGAAACAAAAAAAACGATCACGTCTGCATTAAGTTTGTGATGTCGCTAAAACTGTTCTATATTTGTTTGTTTAGATTCGCAATGCGGAGACGTCGAATTGCTTGGATACAATGGGCGGGAAAGCCGGCCAGCCACTCGGAATGGGCTACTGCCATGGCATGGGCGGTAACCAAGTATTTGCGTATACTAAACGCAAGCAAATCATGTCAGACGACAACTGCTTGGACGCGGCTAATCCTCGTGGGCCGGTTAAGCTTATACGATGTCACGGAATGCGCGGGAACCAGGAGTGGACCTATGATACCAAGGTAAGTTACTTTATCACCGCACTAAGAGATCTCAGAGAGCGTAGTAAGATTATTTCTCCTTTATTACATTACCTACTTTTGTATATGTGTAGAAGAAAAAGTTGTTATAGTTTTTTCGTATTTTATATAAATGCAAGATAATTTTTATCATAGTTTATTTACATTTGATTATAATATATACGTGCTATTTTGTTCGATAACTTGTTGACGTTTTGTAGGTAGTAACATAATGCCATTGCTGTAGAAATTTTGTATCAAAAAACTGCGACAAGTAGTTTTGACAGTCCTCTCTTGATGTTAGCCTAACACTACCAAAATAATTCTGAAGAGACCGAAACAGGTGAAAGTCTGAGGGTGCAAGGTCAGGGCTATATGGAGGATGCATTGACACTTCCCAATTAAGCTGGCAATCAAGCAATTGATCGAGTGGCTAAATATGTGTGTAGTCTGACCTTATCATGACGAAAAATCACATCCTTTCTGTAGATTAATTCCAGCCATTTCATTATTTCTTGTTTGTCACATCAGCTATTGGCAGTAGAGGTCCAAATCGATGGTTTTGCACGGCGGTAAAGGCTCATAATGAACGATGCCCTTCCAATGCCACCATACGCACGGCATCGCCTTACTCCGAGTTAATCCGGGTTTCGCTATAGTCTGTGGAGATTGACTGCCCGTTGACCATGATCTTTTTTTCTCGTTCTTGTGGTAGGTAATCCGCTTATCATCACCAGTGATCCATCTTTTCAGAAACTATTCGGTTTCATTAGGTTTCAATAGAGAATCGCAAATGAGTACACGATCCATTACACTTATTTCAGTGAGCTCGCAACTGGCATCCAAACCGGCACGCAAGTGGCGCCCAAATATCGAGCTTTTTTGATATCCAGGCTCTTTCCCTTTTTTGTAATAAAACTTCAAAATGGATCGAATTCACTCATTTTGGCGGACAGAAAAACAATAGTAAAATGGCTGGGAAATCGTTTTTTACTTTTTATTTTCTGTTTTTAAAATGACATCTATTTAATGGTATAAAAACCTGCCAGATACAATCAGTATAACCAAAGAGACATTTGCAACTTTTTGTTTATCGAATATAAAAAAACTTTTTCCCTGACAAGGATATTCGATTTTATCAAATTTAATGCAAGATTGTAAGTAAATAGTAAGGCGGGCTTTATAAGGCAACACATGTTGTTATCAAAAGTATGAAAATGTTATAGTTGGATGAAATATAATTCTGGAGCACTCGTTTTCACGTACCAGAAAAACCCGCGCGCAGCAGTGGGAACTTAAAAGAATACTACCTTACTCGTTTTTTTTTTGAACAGACTCGCATCATAAAGCACACAAACACAGGCATGTGCCTGGACAAACCGGATTCATCGGACGTATGGAAGCCAGTGTTGCGCGCGTGTAACCGGTCGCGTGGTCAGCAGTGGCTGATGCAGGTCGACTTTAAGTGGCAGGCGAGACGCAACGCGCGCAGCCCGGCCAGCTAGTGACGCACCGTGCACTGTAAGTACACGATACCGCTGCAGAACCTTCTATACTTATTTCAAACACCGTTTAACTTTCTTCTTCTTTTCGACTCACTTCTCTTTCATTCTACTTTCTTTTCTCTTTCTTTTGGTGATGCGTTTATTAGTATTACCATCATTTGTAACTAGCCCGCCGACGATGCAAATATGACTTGATTGTCGACGTACAAGAGGCATATGATGGTAGCTGCCAATGCCACTTTCATCTACTTTCAAAGTTTTCAACCAACTGTGTAAACACGTTGAACACCCCCGGGAAACTACACAGCCCTGTCTGACACCCTTATGAATGCCAAAGGAGTCCGTGTATTTTAATATCATAATTTTTTCTTTTCAGGATCAACAACGATAGACCATAAAAGTCTTCCCCTGTCATAAGATATCAGATTTTATTCCTTATTCCTATATCTGAAATATTTATAATTAGATGTATCGACACACGCGGTCCTGTGAATTGTTGACAATACGAAAAAAAGAGAATGCTATAATTTGTATTCCCTTTAATATTTGCTCAAACCTAGTATTTTTTCTAATATGCTGTAGGGAGAGTTTTATTGTCTTATATATTCATGTTTGAAGATAACGAAGATGTGTTTAAGTTGCTCTTATAAAAATATCGACGCGTAATTTTTTATTACCAGATCACAATATTATAATAATTTTCAATTTTCATATGATAAAAATATAAGTCCATTAAGATTTTAGAGCATCCTCTGGCATATGGCAACACTCGCTCATAAAAATATTTTGCACTACAGGAATGATTAAAAATATCTATTTTCAGAATCAAGACGGATATTCTATGATGTAATAAATATAGACACATAGACCAGCCCTTTGTATATAAAGATTTGTAACTTTTCTTATAAACGTTTACCAGTATAAAAATACTCTTATCTATGACCACCTGGAATTCCATTGAGATTATTAAAGCTTCTACTATATACAATAATATCAACTATCCACCTTTTACTTACCATACTCTTTTGTTTAGCCTAGTTGACGCTTATTGTTCTTTACTTTATCAACTTTATCTTTTCTTATTAATTTTTTAAACTATTCTGGCAGGTGTATTGCATTTTGAAATAATAGTAATGAAAATACATTAACAGTTACTTATGTATAATACTGGCAATATTTATTTTACGACAGAATATAAAATGCGCTAACTAAGTGCCTGTTCATTTCATAAAAGTATTTTTTTTTCATAGTAAGTAAATTTAATAAAAAATATTTGGTTTCAAATAAAATTCTGCTGTATTATTATCAATTTGTCTAATAGAAGCGTTCATGAAGTTTGTTGATGGCTCTGGATAGAATTAAGTTTATCGAGTGTTATAGTATGTAGTGTCTTTGGACAGCAGTTATTGATATATTTTTAGTCTATATTTTGTATTAAATTACACACCACTATTTAAAGAATACTGGTGTATTGTGTACTTGCGTATTCATTAATCATTTATAATTATTATTTTCAATGAAAATTGTGGTGCTAATTCTTAGTACTTCTATTTTAAAATTCCAATTCAATCATTTAGAACGGCTAGAGGCACATCACACGTGCCATAATTAATACATTGCCAATCTGCCCTTTATTTGCCACGTATTTCTATATTAAGTCTATATTCATGTAATTTATTTTTATTATTTTATCGATTTGTTACTCTGAGATTTGACTGTACAACTGCCAGTGATTGTTGGGAAATAATTTTCTCTAATCCATATATTTATAGTGATAATTCCATGATAAAATTCCTTTTGTAACGAAGAGAGGTATGCTAGATTTGAGTACTACATATAGTTCTTAAAAGTATATAGTTTTTTTTAGCAGTATTGCATTGGAGCGATTTATGTAAGTAGAAGAAAATAAGTAACAATATCTTCCATGCTTTGAACCAGATACTGTAAATGATACCCCACCAGTAAAGTTACTTGGTTTTCGTACATATTTTTTATTATAGCATGTGTTTTTTCCTCGATTTTATTCTATTTTTATGTTTTTGAATACGACATGTATATGTTCACACGAACTTCCAATAAATTAACGAATAATGGAGAATTCTCTTATTTTGACATAGTAGTTTATATTATATTCTTTTCGTCGTATTCAAAGTCAAATAAAGGTTTACGTTATGTTAACTATGTACGGCTTTGTTAAAGAGTTCTTAGAAATTTCATAAAGTGTTCTATATTAGTTACCGTACTTTTGTTTACTACTGTTTACTTACTTTATGTGTAAGATGTAACCTGTTACATTTGAACCGGTATCTACAGTATTTGGTAAAAAAATATAATACTTTTGAAAACTTCATCGGTGTAAAGGCTTTGTCTCGTTTATCAGACAATTTTGTGAGCTATTGAGATTATTTTATTTCAATTAAATTAGAACTCCTAAAATAAACAGTATTTGTAATTGAATTTTTATTAATGTTGATAGTATTCAGCTATCGAGAGGGTATAACAATTTGTATAATCATTAACAAACTCATTGTTGCCTTAATTATTTTATATTAATCCACATAAACTTGTTATTGAAACGAAAAATAGGAATTTAAATGGGAATAATATTTTAGCGCATATCGTGAATAGTGTAGGATGATTAAAAGGAATTGCCGTTATCACTTTCTATAGAAAGTCTATGGTAGGTTAGCATATTTTTGGATTACATTCCTGTTAATAACTGTGCGTAACAACGAAATATAATAATATGCACTTTTTACAATATTTTCTATTACTAATAAAACGCCACGAAGTACTGAGGTGCCAGTAAATGAGAAAAATGGTTAAGATGAGAAGTTCTTAAGATATATTGTACATAACCTAACAAATATCAATAAAGGACACAGCAATCAATTATCGAATTAGCGCCAAAGGCCTGTCTACGATTTATTGATTGCTTTGGTGTTGCCAAATGTTTTTTTCTAATTTTCGCGTAACACTGAAAATGTAACATTTATCGCATTAATCCAAACTCTTACTTCTCATATACTTCAATGCAATATAATTATGACACACCTCGGTGTTTTAAGAACTAATTTATGAATCTTTGATATTTAAAAAATATTTAAACTTATCCCCTCATTGAAGAATTATATTCGAATTGAAGATTTTAATTTACTTCAAGTTGTGACTAATTGTAATTTTGGCATAATTATTTATTTTATTATTAATAGATTTTAAATCATATCAAGCAATGTATGCGATCGGTATTTTTTAAGAATAATAGAATTATGTTTGTTTATACCGACATCACTATTCACATTTTTCATCTAAGGTATGTGTAAGATATGTTAGTTTTATTTAACACAATAACTGAAATATCATCAATATGTAATATCGATTTTATTGTATGATCTTGTTATAACGAAAACGAAACATTCTAAATCACGTTTAGAATGTAATCGCCTATGCAAGAGTGTAATTATTGTAAATACGTTGTGTTATGTAAAGATTCGTCCAAACGATGGTTGCATCGGAAAAGCATTTATTTGTTGATACGAGAATCTCTTTTATTTTATTCACTTTATAATCAACTGTGCCAAATTCTTTGATGTATGTTTTATTAACAGATTCACCATTCCAATAGTCAGAAATAAATTGTTTTAACTGAAAAATTATTTGGACTGAATTTTAAAATTGCGTTTCATTTCTATCTATTCTTCGAAGTGCTACACAAGTCCTACGTTGCAACTTTTTATTCTAGTGTAATTGTACGGATAACCTTAAAAAACACAGGCGACTTAAAAATTCTGGCGGTTGCCTTTCCTTTACTGATAAAACGGTACCACCGTTCCTTATGAAAACGTTTGAATGTCTGCCTATTTAGCATTAATACATCGCAAATTGTAATATCGATCTACTACTACCGTCTTATTAATTATCATCTTACCTATTTGACAGATGCTAATAACCGAAAGGCGTTTATAACTTTAGAAATGCGTTTGACAGAGTAGATTATCAATCATCATCACGGTAATTTGGGGCGATAGTAAAAGTTACACAGTGTGTTACAACAAGAAGCGAGGAAATTCATTGCCTCTCTGAACTGTTCGCGAGGTATTAAGCCTTTTCGCAGTCGTCAATAGCAGGCTAATCTTATCGAGGCGTAATAAGAGAGGATTCGTTGCCGATTGCGTTGCTACTTCGAGAGATCGGGCCAACTGCCAGTCGCTTTGTTAAATATAATGTCTTAGTTCTAGTAAGCTTATATAGTTTTCGTGGAGTAAATTCAGACAGGATTACTGTTCAGTGTATTAGGCACTTGGGCATCATCTTAGTGAACTTCGTCTGGACATAAACTTCATCTTCATCGTTGTTGGACACAGACATTAAATGAAAGTATCGACAAAAGCTTGCTTATTCTAACCACGCTGGGCAAGTGGGTAAACACCGTACTGTTGGACTGGAGATGCTGCTCTACATCTTTAGTGTCTGTGGATTTGAGATTCGGTCTAGAGCCTCGTCGTAGAGTGCACCGCGTGCGTGTCACTTTGTCCATTTCAGAAAAAAATGTTAATTTCTAATTTACACGCCAACAACTTCTGGACTTGCACATCGAAGGGTGACTGGAGAATTATGCGATCCAAAACGACTCAGTCCTACGTTACTCTGCGGTAAGTAAGTCTGGCCACATTCTGGATAGTACTAATAACATATACCCAAAAAAGATGAACAAAAGCTCCCTACTACTGAAATCCATATATGCTACGATGATCTAGTCGAGGAAAATTGTGCACAAAGGCAAACTGTATCCGGAACCATGCACTATATAAAATATTAGCTGAAGTAGATAACTCTGACCCGAAGCTTAAATATTAAATTACTGCTGGTTCCCGTAAAAAATTTAGAGGTGAAGTTTCCAAAAATTCTTAGCGGGATGTTTACGATACGAAAGGAAGCTACTACTACTTTCAAAACATTAGCTTCGGTTTAGCTTTTGGCTAAAATAGCTTAGGTTCTGCAATTATTGAATTAGTCTAGACAATTTATAACTATTGTATAGATAGACAACAGCCCAACCCTAAGAATAAGGAAGGTTATATTTATTTAAAGAATATCACACGTACTTCATTCTGAATATGTGCTGCCTATGACTATTTTAAATTTTTAGAAGAGTCAATGAAAGTACCGTTTCCGTTTCTCACATATTTGTAAATGTTATATTCGTGAGTGAGCTCTGCCTGCAGTCCAAGAAGACAATACTATAGATGCAGTGTCAAACGAAATCCACGCAAACCCAAACTGGTGGAATGGAATAGTTTGCTTTTGATGTCACAGTTTGATGAAGAAAACAGAAAATATGTCAAGCACAATTTGGGAGGACATAAATAAAACAAAAAATAACTTTATAATTATCTATTAAACTTAACATTGTACAATTAATATTTTTAATACTACTAATACTATTGTACCTTACAATTAAAATCTAAATTGCACACACGCTTATATCGTTCCAAAAAAGAAAATTCAATTATTTTGAACAATACATTAAAAGTGTATATTAATAGAACCTAACTGTTTGTTTCTTAATTTTCACACCGAAGGAATAAGCACTAAAACGCGCCGTTAACAAATTCGATAAGGACGTTTAGACAGAATAGTAAAACAATGTACGTGACACGCGATGTTCGGACAAACTTAAGAAACAGTTACATATCACGCTTCTTATTGCCTAGAGTTGTTATTATTTTAAAATAATACAATTTTTATAAACGTTTTAAAAGGTAACAACAAAACCTCTAAACGGCAGTGTATTTTGTTAGAGAAAAAACTAAAATAAAACACTTTAAAAGCATTTTAAATGACTATATCCTTACAATTTCATACAAAAAAAAATGCACACTAAATGACTAATAGGATACTGTAACAGAATAAGGCAAGGCTCGTACTTGAGATCAATTACATAAACATAATTCACGACGATTACGAATAATAATAGCCGGATAAATCGATTACACTGATTTTCTATCGAGAATCAAAAAACTATATAGCTCAGTAATGCGTATCAAAGTAACGCAATCCCGCCTCTAATGAAAACAAAATCGCGTCACAATTTATACCAGAATTCAAATTGATTCTGTTACAGAAATTATTCATAATCGCCAACTCCCAATTATGTAAACCTTACAAAGTGCCTCCGCGAAAGCAGTCTTTTGTATTACACAACACAGAAACGCACTTAAAAATTGTTTGCATTTACTCGTGAAGCGTGTAGCTTGGTGAGGTCGCAGCATGGTCCCTAAGGGTGTGTGGTAAGCACCCGTGTGACGTGACGTCACTCGTGTGGCATGTCCTCCTGTAGTAACCAACTCTCGTTCTCCGCCCGCGCTAACTGCTTTTTGAGGGTACAGTATAATTTAAGTAACGAGTCCTGGAAATAAGGAAACAATTGTTTAATATATGTTCAACCATTACAAATGGAACCTTTCGGCGGGAACTCGAAAAGTGGTGGTGATTTAGGTCGAAAGTGCTTGTGAATGAGTGTGCACATTCTTTTATTCATTCATTGAAACGATTGGAATATTCAATTGAAGGCAGGAAATCTTCAGTAGAAGTTCTTCTGTCGATACTTGAATAAGCGAGATAATTCGAGAAAAACATCAGACTAAGATGTATGAATCATAATCCCTTTGGGATAAATAGAGGCACAACCACATAGTGTTACTAATGTTTGTGGCGCAATAAAGTAAGAGTATAAGCAGCACTGTCGCCTGTCCCCCACTGTCATCACTTATCGCCGTTCCGAGAAATAGAACGTCGTCGGATTTGGATGCAATTTTTACGCGTTTTCTTAAGATAACCACAGGAATAAAGGGAATGGTTGACTCTTATGCCGTTGCCACATGACTACAAGATACAGAAGCCCCAGAGAAAATCGCAAAAAGCAATGCATTTCTCCTGTGGTTTTTTTTAAAGCAACATTAATAGGCAGTTGTATAGTTCGACTTGCGAAGTCCGCCAACCAACATGCACTGGATCATAGTGTACCCTTCCCAGCATGAAACCTCCTCAAGTATTGAGAGAATGCCTTTGCCCAACAGTTGTAGGCGGCTATTTTACTTTTGCTTATTATAAAGTATGCCCTTCTCGTGTAAATAATTAATTATATAACATACCTTCTCATTTTCAAGTTGTATGATCTCCCTTTTCTGCCGGAGCTCGTCGGAGTCCATTTGTTCTTCCAGTTCTGATTTGTGATTGCTTAAGTACGCTAATTCAGTCTGCGTCTGGAAATAGTAGACATGCACTAAGCTTAATTTTTCTACTATGATAATTTGACACTGGAAAATAGAAATACTGGTGGCGTAAAAAAATAAATATACATATAAATTTAAATTTGCGGTCATTGTTGTAACTAGTGGAACATATCAGATGCAATTGGTTATTAATGTTTGAATATGAAATATTAATTTGGTTTCAAACGTAAGTTGGTCAGTCGGTTTTCTAAAGCTGATATAAATCAATACTGTTGCGAAACACCAGTTTATTTGCAGAATGTTACGGAAACAAAAACTTTAATTAAAATTTTGTAATCTTACTTTCGGGCTTCTAAAACTCGAATACTTAGTCGAGTCGAGTGATACAACCTCTAACAGGTTGTTTGTGAAGTTCATGGAATAACCTCTAAATTTTCCCATGATTTATTGCGGAATAATCGCAAGAAAACTATTGAAAAAAAAAGTACATTAAGCAGCCATTAATGTTGTAGATATCATTATTTTATTTGAATTATTAATCTACGAAGACATGATTTACAGAGCTAAGTTAGATATACTCAACTTACTTTGAGGTACTCCTGTGCCAATTGCTTGTGTTCTTCGAAGATGCGCTTGGACTCCTCGTTGTTAAGGTCCGGCGAGATGGGTCTCAGATGTGGATCGAGCATCATGTGCATGGAGTCGAGGTCAGGGTCTGGCTCTGACGGCGGCTGCGCCCCGCCTTCTGCCGGCGTGGACCCGCTACTGTTACCTGTAACAAAATTATTTTGTCATATATTGCAAATATTTGCGACTGTTTGACAAACTTGGATGAAATTAACATTTCACGATAAAATTAGGTTTGTCGTAATACTTTAGCTTTTCTTCTTCATAAGCCTATATAAATCCACTGCTGCACATAGAGCACTCCAAAAAAGCGCCAGTACAATTTGGGCATGCATTTCTAGGATGGCTGACGCCTGCGCCATGCTTGTGAACAAGCGCTGTTCGAAGGGCCTGCTAAATATGATTTTTATGTAGATATTTATCGAGAAGTAGAAGTAGAAAAATGTAATTTTAAAATTTTATATTATACGAACTATAAAGTATAAAATTTGTCTGCAAAATCAGGAATTACATTCTTTACTGTTCTGTTTTTTTTCCGTCAAAGGGCAAAAAAATATTCCTAAGCAAAGAAGCGAAGAAACATACGTATACCATTACGTACGTACGTACATATCATACGTATCATAAGCAGTTTTAAAACTAATTTTTTTTTCTCCTTTATATTAAAATGCAACTTAATATGCAATGGATATACAAATGCTATATATTGCACGTGTATCATATTATATGCCGTACCAGGCAATGTTTGGGACTAATATTCAAAAATGAAATAGGTGATTTCACTTTTCTTAAGCTGATACTACGAATACCGAACTACCTTATTTAGAAAATTATCAGTAATGCTTTTTCTTATCATCGTCGGTTTGAAAACTGAAATAAAATATTTAGGTAAATTTTAAGCTACTTTATGTGTGTCAAACCATCAATCAGTACTAAAGACTAGAAATGGATGGTTTTAGTTTAGTTTAAGGGATTTATTTCGACTCTGTATGCGACAGTTCGTTACAATTATTGGTTTAAACAATTGTTCGTCAATAGTTTTCCAATATTGTTTTATCATGACACCCAACGTGTGCCGATTTGGTTTTATATTCTAGTTTGCCTTTAGCTACGTGTCTAATAAATGTTTATTTAATCTAAAGATCACTAGAATTTTTTTCTTATATTTGATATACGGATTTCTATAAGAATATTCAGATTTGATCAAAATATTCGACCTGAGGTAAGTAAAAAGTCTAACATATTGTTTTTTATACGTGTCTGTTTACAAATAATGTTTGTGCTTATCAAGTCTTTCTCTAAAAGTAAAGCTGGAATACATTAATAAAACTTTCATAGAGCGTATCGCGCAATATAAGTTAAGATTCAACGTTTTAAAAATTTTAAATCTTTTTAAGTGTTTGAAATATAATAAAGTACCTATGTACTACTTGTTTTTAAATACAAACAAATAAATAAAAAATATCTGAAAATAAATGACGAATAAAAAAAATTGTGTTACATAAATACTTATGTTCAAAAAATTCAGGTACACCATGTGTTAAACAAATAAATTTTTATAATCGATTACAGTCGTCATTCTAAAAAAAATTAGTCGCATTTCCATGACGGTTAAATACGTCAAGAGTTAATTTTACTTTGGGTTGCTGATGTCAGACGCTTCACCTAGATTTCTGCTTTCAACGTATGTTTTCTTTCCCCGCAAATAGATGGCAGCAGGGTTCTAAAGAGGCGTTAGACGAGAAGGCTATATTTCACCGACGCACGAGACAACACAGCGGAAGGTTTTTTATGAATTTGTTGCTTCTATGAACTTTTTTGATTAATCACGAATAACATTTTCACGGTTCATGGGACATCAAAGGCGAGTAGCACATAACCAAGATGTGGACGTAAACTCAGGAAAATCGCATCAGGTCGCGACTGTCTGATGTTGGATGCGGAAGCACACGGCTTCGGAGGAAGGACAAGACTGACGCAAATCACGACCTAAAACGTAGGGCGGGTGTTAAGGCGTTTCCGTAGTATTATGCACAGGGTGGAGATTATCTATACTCTCCTGACAACACTCACTGTAAAATATCCAACTACAGCTGACCGTGTCCCTGATGGTGGTAACGATGCCGGTGGGGGCGTCGCACGCGTCGCGGCGGCGGAAGCGCGCGGGTGGCGCGGGCAGCGGGGTCATGGCGCGTCCACTCGCGGAGACAGTGCGCCGAGCACTGCCGCGCCGCCGTGCACGCGGTCGGCCGCTCGAAATAATCAGCGGGAGAGCCGGGAGCGGGCGGTGCAACAAACAAACCGCCGCTATTCGCGGTGCGGTGACTCAGCGACGTCAGCCCGAGCTAAATGCGGATGCCGTGCGCTGCCGCCCTTCGCGAGGTTCTCCACCGTTTTCGATGGTAGGGCGCGCGCTGCTTGCCGCAGCGGGTCGACGACCCTCGCCCACGTCTTCACTTGCATTCGCCAACGACGGGTCTACCCTGGTGCGTTAATGAAAACCCCAGTTTTTTAATTCTTGCAACGGAAAAATTAGTAAACTGCCAATTCGGTGGACAAATAACGGTGTTACAGAAATAAGTAACTATGTTTACCAACATAAGAGATGCAACCCTTTGGAAGTCTCTCAATAAGTCATATTTTGTTCTAGTGTTAAAAGAAGCTACCAGTAGCAAAACCAGTACCTATTATCCTAATACCATCCAACAAGAACTTTGTTCGTTTAACTTTAAACAATTAATCAAAGACTATGCAACGCATTACAATGTAATTAAGGCCATTATAATCAAAACACCTGAATACAAAAATAGTCGGTGACTATTGTAGTCGTTAGTCACATGGTTGCAACACGTTGCGGTAGCGTGTTGGAAAACATGCGGGTGAGTTGGATACCGTCTCCATACCACAGCCGTCCTGGGCGGCCCCATAGCATTGTACGCCCGCGCCGTGCAAAGGTGCAGTGCGCAAAACCGAGGTAGATCTAACGTTAATGAATTTCGCTCCTGACATGACGCTCTGATCGTAATCAGTTAGCGGTATGCCGCTGTTACGTTTTGAAAGGATATGGATGAAATTCAAAAGTCCAATCCAATCATTGACAATGAGGCACTCTAGTGTAGAGCTCCAGAATAGATACTACGGGTAAAAATGCAATTAAATTTCGTGGAGATGTAGGTTTCTAAAGGCGACATTGACTATTTGTCATCAGGTGATCATTGTCATTTTAACTAGTTTATCGCTCTTTACAAAGGACATTGCGACATGTAAATTATATATTTACAAATCTAAGGTACTAAATGTAGCACGGAACAAAAAAAAACCACATACAACAGAACGGAATACGGTGCCTATCTTTTTTAATTTCCGCAATCAGATCGTATTATTAATAGTACTTAGTATAATGGTGGTTAATAAATGTCGTAAGTGGTAATCCTTCCGGGTTGCAATTTACTGATTATATATGACTTAGATTCTAAAGTATTAAAAGTAAAACCAATCTCCTACTCTCATTATGTATGATTGCTTTGGAGCTAAGAAGGGTCTGACATGCGGCCCCTGTTCGGGTTGGCGGACTTCTCATTCCCTCGAAATATATATTCTAAGTAATGCAGTTTTCCTTAACTTGTATTTATTCACCGCCGAACACCTGCTATATCAGAAATTGCAAGTAAAAATTTTAAGTATATCAGCAATTGCAAGTAACACTTTTAAGTAATGTCGACATAGGGATTCGATCCCAGCTCACCAAGCAATGACTCCGGACTACACATGGACTGTTACTACATAATGAATTTGAATATTTACCAGGAGTTAAATGGCTGGTTTCAGTATTAACTATTATCTATTTACAATATAAGTCTATTAATTTGTCGGTGAACTTGTGGTGAACAAAAACTAATAAAACTGGGATTTGAGCCTCAACAAGCCCAACAAATAGTGTATGCGGAGAACATATCTATTATTTTTTTCCGGTGAACAATCGTAACCTCATAATCAACGTAATCACCATAAAATACAAGTTACAAAGGAGGGAGGAAAATTGATTACTCATCATTGAATAGCGTCATCGAAGTGGTAATTAATAAATGTGTGGGTGCTGATCCCCAGCCGCGCGAGATGCTGACAGATCGTCTCCGTATGGTCGTTGGATGATGAGTAATAAGCCACATTTACGATGTAAACTTTGATGAACCATAAAATTTAAACCAGGAAACAGTAAATTTAATGTGTATTTAATTCGGGCGCGGTGTTACCATGTTTCCATAGTGGATTTAGAAAGCCAGTTAAACTAGAAATCGCTCCTAGATGCTCTGGATGCGCAAAAGATTTTAAACTGTTGTCAGAAGTCGTAGTCATATATAAAGAAATGACAAGTTATGGGTTAAAAAGTTTAATTATTTTATAGTACCATAATGTAATCATGGCGTAATCGAAGGCGACTCCTTAGTTTAACCTTTGATCAGATATATCGATCTATATAGAGAAGAGTTAAACACTTAATTATTTTTGTTGATTATGAAAACCTACGGTTTGTAGTATAAACACGACGACAACATAAAACGAAAAAAAAAATGTAACACGAATAGAATATGTTGACACAGGCGTAAACGTCTAAATAAAACCAAATGCTATAATACCACCCTCTTGCCCATTTCTGCTGCTAAACTGCAGTGTAACAACTGTTGTGTTCCCGTCTGAAAGGTACACATACAGGCTATGAGGCATTCCATCTTAGTTCTCGGAGGTGTCTCACGTATTCGTAACCCTCTCCGATTGAGTTGTTTGTTGGTGCCAATGGGCTGCAGTAGCCATCTACCTACTTAAGCTCGTTTGACACCTAAATTTAATAAAAAAAATATCTTTTAATATGCTTTTTTGGGGAGACATCCTAAAGCATTTCAGCAGGTTCATTTTTAATTTCTTTAATTCCGTTGATACCTGATATCTAAATCACTATTTATGTGGTATTCTATTCAGGTTTATTTTTAATCTAAATGATAGAACGAGCCTCGATATGTTAATCCAGTCCACACTAAATGAGAATGCCATCCAGAACTCTGTAAATGAACTGAATCAATTGGTAGGGCTCATTTGCCCCGCAATGTCCCAGACAACATTGCACTTTGAACTGGAAGACAGTAATGTTTACACACTACTTCTTGGCGGCAGAATATCTGTTGAAACCTAGGTGTACATACCCGACTTAGACATAGCTTACACTTGGTCGAGTTCATTCTTAACAAAATCTTCAATTTCGAATTTTAACTCGAATATTATGCTAAGTACACTTTAACGTAGTGATTATAAAGTCTTTAGATACTAAACATAACATATGTATATACCGACCATGACTTAATTCGTAGGTAACGTCCGAGCTGACCTAAGTCTAAAGGTGGCTTCCCACGGGCAATGATGTTACGGAGGAGCAACCACAATGCACAGTGGGGCACCTGATCTGTAGTGTAAGTCGGCAGATTCGACGAACCGGCGCGGACGCATCTGCGCTTCCATAGACTAGGCCCTCCCCACCGTGCGTGATAGTTGGTAAAATCACATGGGAAGCCACCTTAAGCCGGGATTAAAGATCTCTGCCCCAGAGACGTTTAACGGTTACTTAAGTAACACCTTAGTTTTTATCATACTTGATTCTGTTCAGACTTAGTAGTCTCCGAATACAAATAGGTGAAAACTAAACATTTACTCGAAGAAAAAAAGTTTAACCTTCCGAACAACGCTGGCCACTTACATATAAAGTTATGACCTCGATATGTCGATCCTGAAGCTTAAAATTTCCTAAGTATTTACCTAAACTGAGGAATTGACACATGATTGTTCGTCTTCCGCACTCTTTTAGTAAACAATACCTTGAAATTTAAAGAAGACAAATATTTATACAGGACGACGTGGTAGAGCCAAGCGGCGGCTTTTGCTGTCGCAGGAATGGGCCGGCTCGTCCGGATAAGTACCACGGCCTCGCAGAATACCGGCGTGAAGTAGAGGCATCTTGTGCTTCTGCGTTCCGTGCGGTGAGTGAGGTAACCGGAGGCCCTCTCCCCCCTCCCCCTTCCCCAAATATGGTAGCGGTATATAATTTTGAGCTACCCCAGGAGGGTACCAGTACCTACGGTTCTGGAGAATCCCTCACTGAGCATCCACGTTCAGGCTTTCCTACGCTACCTAATCGTGGATGCTCAGTCTGCCCCGCGTATTCTGGGGGGGGGGGGGGGCAATATTCCGCTCTCTTTCTTTCCTACTCGAGGCAAACGCAGCAAAGAAACTATGGCATCCCCTACCGCGCTCGCCGTGGATTTCTGCAATATCAGGGGACTCCACTCGAACCTTAGCGCCGTTCATTACCATCTTGAAACGGCGAAGCCGGCCTTGCTTTTTCTTACAGAGACTCAGATATCGTCTCCGGCTGATACCTCTTATCTCCATTACCTGGGGTACAAACTGGAACACTCCTTTGTGCCCCGTGCCGGAGTTTGCGTATACGTCAGAGATGATATCTGTTCTCGACGCCTCGGTAGTCTTGAAGGTTTGGACCTTTCTACCCTTTGGCTGCGCATCGACAGCGACGACCATCCGCGCGTCTATGCGTGCCTTTACAGGTCCCATAGCGGTAATACCGTAACTGACCGACTCATCGACCACATCCAAATGGCTACAGATTCCGTGCTACAACAGATCCCATCCGCAGAGATCGTGATTCTCGGCGATTTTAATGCCCACCACACCGATTGGCTCGGTTCTCGCATAACCGATCATGCGGGAGATCTGTTCACGACTTTGCATTAGCATATGGCCTGACACAACTGGTAACCTCGCCGACGCGGATCCCAGACGTGGAAGGTCATACACCTTCCCTGTTGGACCTTTTGCTGACCTCACACCCGGACGGATGTTTGGTCTCAGTCGATGCCCTCTTGGCTCGTCGGACCACTGTCTGATCCGGAGTGTAGTGTTTATCGCGCGCCGATCCCGAACGCGATCTGCGGGGTTCCGCCGTGTGTGGCACTATAGGTCGGCAGATTGGGATGGAATGCGGTCTTTCTTTGGTTCCTACCCATGGGGGCAGGTTTGCTTCTCGCTGGATGATCCCAACGTCGTTGCAGATTCTGTCACCGATGTGGTACTTCAGGAATGGAACTTTTATTCCGTTCTCTGCAGTGTCTGTCGGAGGTAAATCCCAGCCTTGGTTTGGTCGCACCTGCAAAATAGCGTCACGCCGAAAGCGGAAGTGCTACCAGGCCTGGGCCGATGCATCGGCGTCTCGGGATGCAAAACCAGTGCTCTTAAAACGAGTACAACTCTGCCTCCAGGTCCTTCAAAGAGTTATCGCTGCGGCAAAGTTAAAGCACATTGGCAGAATTGGCGCGAGACTAGTTCGCCTCCCATCGGGATCCCGCGCATTCTGGTCTCTCGCCAAGGCTGTCCAGGGGAACTTCTGGCAGCCATCTCTCCCATCTCTACTCTTGATGACCGGGGAAACTCTCCACCTACCATCCCGTGGTGTAAGTGCTCCATGCCGGAAATTCAGTTTCTGCAGAGCTCAGTGCGAAAGGCACTCCGCTCCCTGGACATTCATAAGTCGAGTGGGCCGGACGGAATCCCTCCAATTGTGCTGAAGATGTGTGCCCCTGAGTTGGCACCGGTTCTCACGCGTCTTTTCCGGCACTCCTACTCTTCAGGCGTCGTCCCGGAATCTTGGAAGACAGCATTTGTGCATCCAATACCCAAAAAAGGCGACCGCTCTGATCCGTCCAACTACAGGCCTATTGCCATCACCCCCTTGTTATCTAAAATAATGGAGTCACTCATCAACACCCAGCTCCTGAGGTACCTGGAGGAACACCAGCTCATCAGTGACCGACAGTACGGTTTCCGTCACGGACGATCAGCTGGTGATCTTCTAGTTTACCTGACTCACCGATGGGCAGAAGCAGTTGAGTCTTTGGCGGTTAGTCTGGACGTAGCGAAAGCATTTGATAGGGTTTGGCATAAAGCGCTTCTTTCAAAGCTTTCATCTTACGGGGTTCCTGAGAGATTGTGCAACTGGGTCACCAGCTTCCTCACGGATCGGAGCATCAAGGTTGTTGTCGACGGTGCATGCTCGGACCCCAAACCCGTGAATGCTGGTGTTCCACAAGGCTGTGTGCTATCTCCCACACTGTTCCTTCTGCATATCAAAGACATGCTACAAATCAGTAGCATTCGTTGCTATGCAGACGACAGCACGGGTGATGCCCTATATACAGGCTGTGCGAATATTTCTCGGGAACACGTCGACGAGTGCCGGAACAAACTTGTGTCTGAAGTCGAGACCTTGTTATTCAAAGTCTCGGATTGGGGTCGACGTAATTTGGTCCTATTCAACCCCAAAAAGACACAGGTTTGCGCGTTCACCGCTAAAAGAATCCCTTTGTCGTTTCTCCTCTTTTGAGAACATTCCCTTATTGCCTCAGCCAGTATCAGAATCCTTGGCGTTGACATATCGAGCGACGTTCAGTTCCGTGGTCACTTGGAGGAAAGGCCAAATTGGCCTCCAAAAAGCTTGGTGTGCTCTGTAGAGGCAGGACAGTATTTCATGCCGGTCCACCGTTTGCAACTTTATAAGGCGCAAGTTTGGCCCCACATGGAATACTGTTCTCATCTCTGGGCAGGGGCACCCCAGTACCAACTCCTTCCATTTGACCGCATCCAACGTCGAGCGGCTCGAATTGTCGGCGACCAAGCTCTCTCTGATCGGCTTGATCCTTTGGCCTTGCGAAGAGATGTTGCTTCTCTTTGCATTTTTTACAAAATTTACCACGGGGAATGTTCTGAGGAACTGTTCGGATTGATCCCAGCTGCTGAGTTTCACCATCGTACATCGCGACTGAATTCGAAGTTCCATCGATACCACCTAGATGGTTGGCATTCCACCACAGTGCGTTTTAATCAAAGTTTTCTGCCACGCACTTCGACTTTGTGGAATCAGCTGTCGCCAGCAGTATTTCCGAATAGTTACGACTTAGAGACCTTCAAGAAAAGAGCTTATTCCTTCCTTAAAGGCCGGCAGCGCATCTGTAGCTCCTCTGGTGTTGTGGATGTTCGTGGGCGTCGGTGATCACTTACCATCAGGTGAGCCGCACGCTCGTTTGCCCCCTTCTTCTATAAAAAAAAAAAAAACGAACACTATCTATTATTACCCCACTGACATTTAATAGTAATTTGGTTTGCACTAGTTAATTCTAGTAATTACTAAGGAGCAGTGAAAAAGTCAAGGCAAATCTTAAAAAAAAACTGTATTCAAACAATTTAAATAGCCTAATAATCCAAACGAAACGCGAGCTGTATTATTTACATTGTTAATAACAAATTTCTTTCAGGACATCATTATGACTAGACTAAAAGAAATCCTAATTGGTAATTGATGAAAGAAAATATTTTGACTGAAATCTAGACATTACTTCGATACATACAGCCTGATTTTGGTTGAATAAGTAAAGCATCTTACAAGTTTTCAAGCTACAGAAGACGTTCCAACAAAATTAATGACGTAACTAAATAAATAAAGTATATTTATTCTTCGACGTGGTTATTAAATATAATTATTTTCTCTCGTCATTTTGTTCTTGTTTATTAGTCATTGTAAGTCTACTTCTGGATACAGGCATTTAAGACTTAGACGATTTGCAGAACTTACCATGCTGCGCAGGCCGGTTGGTAAACGAAGGCACAATCTCCCATATAGGTCACATATTTGTGATTTGATTGATTTTATTTCTCATGAATCAGAACAAACTTATCTAATTTTACATTTTTGATTCATATTTGAATTATTTTAAGCGTTATGTTTAGATTTTTTTACAATGATATCATAGTAAAAGTGATGTGTGTCTGGTGTTACGATATCTCTAACGAGAAATATTTGGACCTATGTTTACTTCGGTAAAATAATTAAGCAAGTTGGCTGCAGTGATAAAGGTACGCATACCAGGTTTATTTTAAACTAAAACTGGAAAATAACCAGTCAATTCTTTGATGACAGTCTCTGTTAGGTACGATCTCAAATTGTTTTGACCGTTTAGGCGCCATCGCCCTAACGAGTAAGATATCTACGTATCTCTATGTGAAGCGATGTAATAACTATGTGTGATTCAGACTGTAAAATAAATGAAATTATAAAGTTATATGAGTGATTAGAATGCGAGTCCTTATTACATTCCTCCTAAATATACAAAATTAGCAATATTGTAATCTTGGAAGTTGTCTGAAGTTAGAAAAGTTCTGAAATAGTTACTAACTTCATTATGAAACGGCGGTAGATAGAGAAAGAAAAGAAGCTTGTTTTTTACTATTAATTTCAATGTAATAAGTAATTTTAGTACTAGTTATGCAACGATTAATGCGAAATAAAGACACATCTATATAATACGTAGTGATCACTGGAGGTCAAGAAAGACCGCGTGACATATATCGCTTTTGTAGCATTATAAATCTACGAGCGAGTAAAGCTCTCTTTGATCGGTGTCATTAATATGTTTTCGATTAGGCGTCGGGACGGGCCGCAGAGCGCGCCTATTTCATCACATGCGCCGACACCTCATGAGAACTGTCCCATAGTGATTGCTTATTCTTTTAACAATCTAATTTAGAGTCAGGTGAAATAATAATGAAATTTTCGCAGCTCCTGACGACTGATTGCACTCTTCACAATTCACATAGGTTGATAGAACTGGGAATTTTGAACAAACAAATTATTATCAACGCACGTGTTTTATATACCGACAGGTAAAATTTGGGAACGATTGAGAAGCAAGTGAATTTTCAGTACCTAAATCTTTTAATTTTTCCATGCTAATTAATGTTTGTTTTTGTTAAATGAGTTGCTTGTTACATGTTTGCTCTACGCCGACGATCAAGTCTTACTTGCGTAATCGGCTGAGGCAGTGCAGGCAATGGTGACAACAATGAATGGGGCTCTGGAAAGAAAGGGAATGAAAGTAAACGTGAATAAGACAAAGGTTATGGTGTTTGAAAGAGAGGAGAGGATGACGGAAGTATGTATCAAGATTAGGAAAGATAGTTTAGAGCAAGTGAATGAGTTTGTTTACTTGGGAACAATGTTTACGAGGGATGGAAGGTACGAATGTGACATTGAAAGGAGAGCGATGGCAGGTAATATGGTGAATGGGACATTGCATACATTTATGAACAGCCAGACGATATCTCACAAAGCTCGTTTGGCTGTGCATAGAGGGGTATTGGTACCAATACTAACATATGGAAGCGAAAGCTGGGTATGGCAGAAGAGGCATGAAAGCAGGATAAATTCAGTAGAAATGAGAACGTTAACAAGTATGATTGATGTGAAGATAACTGACAGGGTTCGAAATAATGTGATCAGAGAGCGTTCTGGCGTGAAAGACGATGTAGTGACACGAATTGAGAAAGGGATGCTGATCTGGTTTGGACATGTGGAAAGGATGAGTGATAGTAGGTTGACGAAACAAATATATGAGGCGAATGTAAATGGCAGAGAGAGGAAGACCTAGGCAAATATTTCTCGATCAAATCGGAGACGTGGTGAAAAAAGGCCAGGTCCAGAGTACTCTAAAACAACGAGCATGCATGCGAAGATTGATGAAAGTGGAAGAAGCGAAAGACGTATGTCAGGACCGCAGCAAGTGGAAGAAGATTGTCTCTGCCTACCCCGTTGGGAACAAGGCTTGAATATATATATATATATATAGTTTATTAATTAGAAATTAATGTTGGAGTCGCGCTAGGTGGCTGACAGTCGTGTACGTTCAGCTTCTCAAAAAACGTGAATCACCGGAGACTCTTTCATTGGATACGGAAATATGTTCTGTACGATTTTAGTCGTCCTTGGATGCGATTTAAAAATGAAAATATAAGGGACAATAATACACGTGCAATAAATCTCTGAAGAAAGTTAAACTTGTATACAGTAGTTTGACAAAATAGATAATTTAGCTGTAATTTAAGAGCAATGATAAATACTATGTATGTATTAAACAGTATGTACGTTTTAACGGATTTAAATTGAAACTAACGACGAATTTAGATGAACTTTTTTAGGCTATGTGTTAAATATAAAACCAAGCATACCACTGCACGACCTCAAGATACTGTGAGCACATTCTGCGTATATCGCACCAAAATTATTAAATAAAAGCTGAAGGTAGCCCGAGTTAACTATGATATTTGGACGTCTAACACTTCGTTCCCCTCGTGATCACGGCTGCTTTATAGCAATCGAAACGTCCGGAACATAAAACAAAATTAAACACGATACAATCCTTAAATAATAGTTTCATTTCAAATAGTTTTACAAACTTTTAACTTCCTCTGTTCTGCGCGTGAGTGGATCTCACACTTGGCCGGTATTTACGACTATGAATTAAACTAGTCCTCTACTGCGAAAAAAATTAGACGGAGAGACCTGCTGGTATATTTAATGCCTATTGTAAAGAGGGCAGTTTACAATTTCGTGCCAACTTCTACGGCGAAATCAGAATCTGGGGCAGTCGCGTTAATGTGCTATACACATGATCGTATCCAGATCACATCAAAGAATCGGGGTGCGGAGATACGAAGCAGGAGCGTCGAGTAGGACAGCTGGGTGACGTTGAAGTTTTGGTGTGCCGTTAAACGTTTTATCGATTAGTTTACATCTTAATTAGCATTAAAGTTTGTTTGAAACATTACAGAGGGACGGCGAAGACGGTAATCTTCGATATATATAAAAGCTAAATACTACTTAGTCCTTGAAATACAGCTTCTAGAGAGGAGAAACAAAGGTTTATCTATTGACCTATGTACAATATTTTTTTTTAATTTTACCACTCAAAGGATCCTCCACGACGTCATGAAAATAAAATAAGGAGAATCTGTTGCCGTGCTTCACTGTGAAAAAATTACATTATTTCCCTTACCTGCAACCCCTCTTACACATCTACGGCGACTAATCCCCAAGATTTTCTTAATAGTTTTATGACAATGTATGAAACTGGGGAAGTGCCTGTACTCCAGAGTTAAAAGAACAATACAAACAGTAGAAAAATCTGGTGAACGGCTAATGTCGGCTGGCACGGTGATGACTTCTGTTTTTTAGGATGATAAGGATGTCGATAACATGGCAGATTACTTTCCCAAGAGCGAAACAATAAACTCCCCGAACTAATGCAACTTTTTGGGTCAGGAAATTAAAGAGAAACGAGTAGGATTACTGAGAAGGAAAGTGTTGTTCCATTAGGAAATCGGTCGCGTTCACGCGGTCACTGTTAAGTTCGTGGCTCATAGTCATGATTGTAGAAGTCTCATTATTTTCCATGCGACAAGAAAAAAAATCATCTCAGCGGCCAGAAATTTTCAACAAATGAAGTCGTTATAATAAGGAAATAGAGATAATAAAGTAAAATTTGCGAAAGCGTCAAAAAGGACCTTTGAGATGGAGCGTATTCACTGCTATTTGAAGAGCTAGCATTGATAGCTGTTAAGAAAAGTAAAAAATTCTGTCGTAACACCATGTAAGGTTTGTACACTGTCGCGCTAGCTCTGGTTTTCAGAGGGATCATTGCATGACAGCGAAAACAAGTGAGAGAGAAACTCTAAGTTTCCCTTTGAGGGGCATCAAAAGATGAAACGAGTTGAAATTTCAAGGGCTAATCTTGAACTAAACTCACAATTTGTGACTATGGACGAAATCTGGATACACCATTTTGATATTTAACAAGGAGATTGCGAGAGGCAATTAAAGAAAAACAAGCGCCCAAACTGCGAGCATGATTCTTATGAAATCATGACATATTTTAAACCGAAAATCGTGTAGACTGCGAAAGATGACATCGCTGGTTCGAGTCCGCCATTCGACTATTGTCATGAACCAGTCCAGATACAAGCTTTTAGGTTTAGTAGGACTGGTTAACTGGAATATTAGTAATGTTAATAGCATTGCTATATACTTGACAAAAAGAGCCGCCACGCTATAAGTAGCAGTAGCTAAAGCAGAGAAATAAAACTCGAACTGCTCAGATACGCACCTTTTCCTCCATATCTAGCACAAGTTATGTTCATTTCTTACAACAATACAGGCACAAGTAATTTCGAAATGACGAAAACAATGATTGAATGATTTTTTAATGAGTATTTAGGAAAACGATGCACTAAATGTTAGGAAAATCGAACCAAATCAATTTGTTTAGAATCAAATCAAATCCAATAACGTACTTACGTACAATGAAAGAATGCTTTTGGAAAGAATGATGAATTTCCCCTACACATATGTGTAGTCTCCGGAACCACACTGATCTGATACTCATATATAAGTATAGATAATAGATAAGATATTTTAGTTTCGTTTATATTTTTCAGTTTACACCTTCTGTTTTATAAAAAAAACCTGTTGTGTCCGTGGCTTAAAATCGGGATTCGGCTTATTCGTGCGAAGTCTAAAACAAACATACGGATGTGTCTGCGAGATCTAAGCATTAGCAATATTAATAATACTTTTCCTTTTCACGAAAATCTATTCGAGGGAAAATTTTAATGATAATTTTTTTACTCATCATTATACAAAACCTGAGCCCGCCAACCCGCATTGGCAGCTTGGCGGACCCTTTACGGCTCTTAAAACCCTCTCTAATTCTCGTATTTGAGACGGAGGCCATTGCCCAGCAGTGGTTTGTATATTAATTTTTATTTTTTTACTAAGTGAATCTATTATATTATTCCATTATAAAAGTGGGCATTAGAGGGGGTAATACCATATCTTTCATGAAATGTATTTACGCGTGCATTCATTTTATACTAGGCTTAGTCTTTGGCGACTGGTTACTGACGGAAAATCCATGCAATAAATGCCAGGTTTTGCAGGAAATTATCAGATTTTTTTTGGTTTGGTTTGGTATAACAGTGGAATTTAATGACTTGTGATAACGGTCACCTGTGAGACAGAATGTCTTACAGGAGACGTCGTCAATGGAGTCGTAAAGTAATGTACGTAAGCTCGTTTTTAACTGTTTGGCGACTACATAAATCTACCACTCGATCTTACTCTGCGGGTGTCATAAGTAAGTGGAGCTAAAATATGTCACAAAAATCTTATAACCTACGACAGATGGAGGATAAACAGTCTCAAATATCAAACCCTTTGACGGGCAGCATCGTCTGCGGTGTCTGGTACTGCTGCGAACGTTTGCTTTATCTGGTGATAACGTCAAATCTTTGTAGAGGTATATTATTAAGTGCAATTAACTGTTGAAAGATGAGGCGGATGATGAATGGGTCGGTCCATAATTATTAACAATACGATTTTAGTTTAAAAAATTAAAAAACAATAGTTTCAAACAAAAAGTAAAGGAATAAGACGGTTCAAGTTATTGTGTGAACAACGCTACAAATGGCATTCTTTACCAGTACAGTACAACCACAGATTCCGTAAGCCGCCGAGATGTAGTTACGGAGGTTACGGATGTATGATTTTGTAATATTTGTGGCGTTAGATTACAGTACAAGTAAATTTAAAAAAGCTCTCGTATACAATATGGTGCGGTGGTCAGCGGCCTAGACACTTTTCATCAGAATTTATTTGGTATAATGTGTAACGTGTGGAGACTCACGCAGTCTTAGTGTAGCCAAACCTACGATACAAATCGTATGTAAAAGCTTCCCTCCCTCCTCATAGGGAAACTCCTGATCAGAAGATTAGCTAATGAAGATACTGATAGTACGATAATACATGAATATGATATAACAGATATCTCTGTCTGCTGTAGTTTTAATCTCAGTTTTAAAATAATTAATTTACTTATGTCATAATAATGGAACTTGAATTGTTTCAACATGTTAAGACATATTAAGCTGTCCTTGAGTTAGATACATTTTTTTTTACACGAAAGAGGTCGCAGTTACTGTTGGATATTCCCCAATCACTACAATTATATTTTAAAAATTATATTTGTTAAACGTTTTTGCAAAAATTTACATGCATTGATCCAGAATAATAATTTGACTTAGTTTGTAGAACTAAGTTCATAACAATTTAATATCATATTCCAGAATAATTTGACTTAGTTTGTAGAACTAATTCTAGTTCATAACATTCCTTTTTTTTGATTGCGGAAAAATTTGGCTAATTGTTCTTTATCGATATCTTTTTCTTACTTCTTCTTTAGCAACCAAAGGTATATTCCTCAGTACTATACACACAATACAGTAGTACACATACATATAGTATTCAACATAGTTCAATAGGTTCTATTATATTTTTTTATTAGATTGGGGCGTCAAGTGAGATAACAGTCCATCTAGGACCTTATCGAATATGCCTCAAAAAAATTCAGAACAATTCCGTGTGTCATCATTCACCGATAAAATCATACTGTGTAATTTCTTTTCATGGTTACCAACAAAAAAATAATGCTGTATTTACTTATTTAAGTTTCTAAGATTGTCTATAGAATTTTCATAATTTTTGCCTACAAGAAGCTTAACAATGTCCTTGAAAATTTTATCACACATTTTTATAACTCCTATTAAAGATTTTTTTCTTTAAAGGTGTATCTATAAATACGTTTTTTTTAATGAGTTGGCGTCCTTTATACTACATGGAATTTTTCCTCGTTTAAACAATTAATCGAGGGATAACAGCAACAGGAAGTAATACGAAAGCTATTGGCAAAGGTATGGTTGTGAAATAGCGGCGTGAGTCACGGGTGTATTTTGGAGGTGCGCTCCCGAAGCGAACTGCCCCTACGAAGTACACACCGGCCGCTATACTGTGATAATATTTTATTTTATATTCCTTTCCTATTTATAGCAGAATTTGTTTTTTTTTTTACATACGTCAGTTAGTGGAGTGCTAAAATTAAGCCACAGGTAGTGATTAATCCAGTTGTTCTATTTTATTTTATATTCTGTTCGTATTAATAGCTGGATTTGTTTCTTTACGCGCATGTGGGTAAAGAAAAAATGCTATTAATATTCCGGTTAACCGCTCCAAATAAGCATTAAAACTTGTATCCGGAGTGGTTCTTCATGATAACAGTCGAATGGCGGGCTCGAACCTGCGACGTCGTTTTCACTTCGCACCCTAACCCTAGCCATTGGCGCTTACTTAATTAGTGCTAGTATAGTGCTATAATTAAGGCTAAAATAGTGATTAATCCAGTCTGATTAATAGTATTTATTTACTTTAAATCTTTGTTCGTTTTTGATTATCTTGACTTTGAATACATGACGTGCTCTTGGTTTTGGACAACTAACTAACTAAACGTTATTTGGAATTTTTGTATAATATATTTTTAGTTTTGTTAGTTCCTGTTAACTACTTACTAGGCAGATTAAGCTTCAAAACCCCGAGTCAAAGAAAGTCCATAGTTCACATCAATTATCCAAAGGCGGTTTTTGAATTACCGATTCCACAGACCCATTACGCTAAATTAAATATTGTTAAAGATCTTTAGAGTGATTTATGATTGAAGTAAAAATATTGTGTAATCCCGATATCAGGTAGTTGTGAGATACGACGATGGCATAAACCGAGGTCATAGACAAGCGTAACGATTTCGCGTAAACGTAAGCAAACGCTGTTCGGCCACGGCCGGGGCGAGCTAGTGACGCAGGCACAAGCCCCGACCTGCTTACGTCGTCAAAAAAAAATCAGCAGATGTTCAACTTTGAAGCGATATATCGAGCCGTATGTGTTGTTCCAAATAGAAATAAACTTGTCACATATTTTGATTGTATCTAGAGCGGGCGGTTAGTCATGTCGCGGTTCCGATGCCAACGTCCCGGCCGCTGCGCACCACCATCAAAGCTATAAAGGCAATCGTATTCCAGACTGAATCACGTTAAGCGCCGTCTGCAAAATGTCTCACCGATACTCATTTATGCTTCGAATTCTGCGCTCGTGGCGCGATAGTGAAAGACGCTCTTACGTATGAACGAAACGCCATGTTTGTTTACGGCCTAACGCGTTATTGCTTTTATTGTTTTGGTTACCGCTTCCTACACAATAAGAACTTTTTAACCGTTGCTGTTAAAATTATGTTTCATTTTAATCCTTGTAAATAAGCTCGAAGTGGTTTAAATTTTTTGGGATGACTCCAGCAACTGCTCTTACGTGCATGTTTTTGGGACGCGTAAACAAACTTGTCTTCAAAAGAGGGTAGAGTATCGCTTTAAGAGCAGTATGGTACAACAAAAGATTAACATTGGGAATAAATTTAGAACGGTCGTAATTTTGGACAGCGGCCGAGAGCGTTAGATGTTGCCATACGAAGTACCGGCGACTATGCCGCTAGCGGAGAACTGTAAAATAGCCGGAGGAATTATTTACAATAGCAGCTAAAAGCAAAAAGCGAGTCTGAATTATTATTGAAAAGTGCATATTTAAATTTTAACTCTTTTAAAACGCTTGTATTTTACGCGTATACACGAAATGGTTCATTTATTTATTAGTTACTTTAATCTTAACGTAGTGTAAATTCTTGTTCCTCTTCATGCTAAGGCCTCTGGTAGTCCACTATTGCAGATAGGCTTTTCCACAAAGCGCCAACAAAAGCTGCACGGATGAATTTTTCATATTAACCATACTTGGCAGGCATATTGCTGAGCGCACTGTCGGTACCCTCATTCCTGCGGGGATTATCCACCATTAGTCGATCGCTAGATAGACGCCCAATAGATAACTGGATGCAGCACGTGCAAGTGAGCTTCACATTTGGAAGAAAGTTAGAATTTTGAAACCCTAGAAACTTTCATATTTAAGATATAGATAAATTGTCGTCATTCCATTTTGTATTCAATCTCGCAAGAATCGGCTGCGGAAAATGTAAGGAAGCGACTAATTGTTAGAGCAAAGATATGGAAACGTGATGCCAATTAACCCTGATGAGTTTATGAGTTACATTTACTGGTAAAATACTAATGACAGAAACTCTACCGCCAAGCTGTAGGTAGTGTTCAAACATTACTGTGTTTCAGTTCGAAAGACACTGAAACAAGTGAACATTTAAACTTGATACCTAAGGGTTTTCATGTTTTATGCTATCATAAGGTTACGAACGGAGTGCAATGCAAATGAAGGACCTCGTCTTTTTACTTATTATCATTAAAAAACTATGCGACCTATGTTTAACAGAGTAGACTATAAACTATAATAGACTGAAAGTAATTGACATAAACTTTATACTGTACAATTATAAGAAATATGTTGCTTGCTGACGCTTTCTTAATGAGGCCTATTTCAGTAGAGAACTTAAATACATAGTAGTGAATATAAAAAATAAAATAATAAAAAAGTTTCATCTGATTCATCAGATCTGACTGACTGATCCTAACTGATCGAAGAACAAATTCTAAAATGATGTCACAGTTAACAAAAGACTGTACGTTATATTATCAACGAGTGTTCCACATCGTTCTTGTTCTCCACGCTCGTCGTAAAATAATTAGCAATGATTCACCGGTACGCCGAAAGCGTCACTCGACACTACACGATCGCAGTTAGCAGAGAGCTTTTGGCATAACGTTTTGACAGCCGATTATTTCTTACGTTGTCCACGATCGTTAACGACGATTATAAATTTTACCGCGCGATTGCGATGCCGGCTGTTTATCATCTGCGTTGTGATTGATTGCAATCAAGGTACACTGTACTGTATATATACACTGTACCTGTTTGCCAGAAGAGCGATAAATGACCATGAGTTAGTGTAAATGAATGTGCGTTTATCTATTGTTTTTTGTTTCATGACGTAATCATACTTCCAAGTAAGCTATTCAGGTGATGCGTGTTATATTCTGGTTAAGTAAGGAAATTATTATTACTGCTACAGTATGTATGTAAAATACGTTAATATAAGAGTTCACAAAGGTAATTTATGAGAAACGGCACATCTTTAGTTTGTTTTGCATGTGATCATACGCTAGGGTCATGGTTAATATTTTTTGTTACGCTGTCTAACTATATCTATAAAACTTGTAGCCGCATTAAACATAGGGCGAGTTTTAGTGTCATACAAATAAACAAAGTAAATAAAGTTGTATGAATTTATTTTGCACAATTCCGAATGAAAAATGTGCGCATAAGGAATTTAGAGTAATTTTTTCCAACTCTTAACGCCCGATTCTATTTACAATTATGATTAAAGTAAAGATTCGTGTCCGTGATATGATATTACTTTTCAATCAAGATTAATTTATAGTCAACTTGCTAACGGCACCTGCACAATAGTTTCGCATGGACGGATCTATAATTTATAATAATGTAATATAAACTAATAATATATTCATCTCATTCCTACCATGCATTAGTTTTGTTTAGATAAGTACTCTTCCTTACAATGAAACATCAGGGTGTAAAGGGAAAAAATAATTTAGATTGTTATGGGATGATTAGATTATTTAGTGGTAAATTATCACACAATTATAAAATTCTATAATAAACTTCTTAAGAAATTATAGAAAATATTTACGACTATGTATATCTTAAAAAAGTAACTTGTTTTACACATAAGCAGTTTTTAAAAAAAGCATTCTTTACGTGCAGTCCAAAAGACTAAAATATAGACGGAAATAAAAAAATAGCATGCAATATTTTATAATTAATATTATAAACATAAACAATATCCATTATTATAGAAAAAAATATATAATTATACATTTAAAAATATATAGACTTCATTCCTTCACTTACAAAAAAAATTTTTCTGAAAAGTCTGTTAGCACTTACTCATGAAAACGTCAACGAACACTTCAAACTTGTTGCCGCCCGGTTGCACTCTTATCGAAACTTGAATGGAACAGTCTTTTTGTGGCATCTCACTGAACTACCGCATAGGTATGGTCTACTATCGGCATTTGTACACAAGTCGCGGTATATGTTGCGACAACGGTGTCGCCGGACCGGCAGTTGGACGTCGAATGCGTGCGTGTCGCTAATGCATCCGTATGCAACGATGCGACCGCACCGCGAGACTGTGCGTCGTCGCCGAGCCCGTACCATATATCCCGATAACCTCAAATTAGATTAATTGTATCGAGCTGATTCATGCGAACACACTTGACGCCCAGGGTTACCAGGAGCGAACAATAAAAGTTGGGACAAAGCGTGGAACAAACAATAAGGAGTTCGATTTACGATATGCGTTAACGATGGTGACAAAAATTTGTAAAATAATCACAATTTTATAAAGACAGGCACGTGTGTATAAGGATAGAGCAATCATCAAAATTATTAATCTCTACTTATAGAAGCGTAGAATGCCATGGTTAACATAGTCAAAAGCTTTAATTACATATTTATGTCAATTCTCTTACATGTCATAAGATGTCAAAAAATTGTCTGAAGTAACAACTACAAACTACTTGTCATAATGAGTGTGTGTTGAAAGTGATTTGATGTGATCTGATGCAATTATGTATTTGGATACAGGCTGTTGCAATAATGTAATAAATAAAACAATATTCCCGTATGATATAGGTTCGAACCGTGACCCTAGTTTAACATAAAGTATATGTTATATTTGGTAAGCTTATAATGGAAGTATTTTATTAGCCTTTAGCAAACAAAATTCATGCCTCAGTAAGCATTGAAAATCGTGACATAATTTTCCTATATTTAATATTAGATTGCCAAATCGAAATGAATCGAATATGATTTTGCATTATGCTTTTTAATAGACCATCCAAGAAAGTGACGGACACTTGGCGACCCTGTTGACACCGGACAAATACGTCGGCATAATATAACAAAAGGAGATTAAAGACAGAGACAAGTGGTGTTTTCGACTTACACGCGGCTGCATACAGATGCATAGTAGTAGCGCTGCGTCAATGTACGAGTGTAGCGCATCTAAAAATATTCAACTTTATTGTAAAGTTGTTGACGCGCGAGTGTTTGTGTGCGGCCGTTGAGTATTTTCGTAATATGGGTGTGATAAGTACTTATAGTAATGTTGGTAGTATGTTATTTTGGGCAGTGCTCGCTTTTTATTTTTGAAATACGGCCGATTTCAATATCCAACCTATCACCGGTTTTACTTACTGAATACCTTTAAGATGTCTAACATATCTAAAAGGAATACTTATAGAATCAAAATACTTAAAGAAACCTGCCGTTGGTTCAATAAAAATAGTTTGCCTAATTTTCATTCGTCGTCATTCTTCCACTCACGCATTTCACCAATAGGCGTAGGCAGATATTCTAGATTTTGCACAACTCTCCACCCTCCGGTGCTGCGCAGTGACTCTCGGATCTCTTCAATGGATTTCCTCCGCCTTTTGTGACACTCACGGGATGAAAAATGGTGGCAGATTCTTACGACGTTGGCATAATCATTATTGTAATAACGTCATCGTCATTACTGATAATTATACTAGATTCATGGATATACGCTTCGTCCGCCAATTCTTAATCAGGCTTATCTCAGCACACAGGTACGTTGAGTGCTGAGCCACACAAGGTCAAAGCTGCTTTCAGATTTCACATAAAAAAGTTGAGCATTAAAAGAGTTGCATTTTTTTGTCTACATTACATCTAATGTATGTAATGTAGACAAAAAAATGCAACTCTTCAAGAAAAAAAAAATCAGTAAAATTACCTCAATGTCAAAAGACCGTTGTTCGTTGTAGTATGTATATAGCGAAATTGATGTTATTCGAGGCAATATGTCAATTAACTAGCGACTCATCATAGCTCGCATTCGCTTTGGCGACCCGTGTGTTCCTAAAGTGGCAAGGAGCCTGCTAGTGGCATCCGGCGGTTTTGTATGTCGCGCAAAAGTAGATAAAACAAAGTTTATATACACACAATAGAATCCCAATTCTCATTTTAGAATTAGCTTAATTCATGACGATTTCATATATGTAAATATATGTATAAAGCAATAAAAATCCTGGCTGTTGTGTACAGGTCTTTACATATACACTCATTAAACTTTAAGTTTCCGCTAAATCATCACCTCTGTGTATATATTGAGACACAGACACCGGAAACAGACAGGTAAACAGAGGAATCGTCTAGCCATCAAACGAAGCGGCATTGACAAAAATATATAGAATCTTTAGCATTTGTCATCGTCTAGGAGGCATGTTTTATTACGTAAGTGTAAACACAAGAACTGGGCAAATTCCCTATGTAACTTTCCATTTATTATAGGTATGCCATACCAATTATTTCTAAAAATTAGACATTTTAATAAAAGTTATAAACGTTAATTTATTATTATTAAATATAAGTACCAACCATAAAGACTAAGAACAAATAAAAAAGTAGACAGAAGTACATATATAAAATAAAGACGCATGAAAAATAAGAATTCCTATATTTATGTAGTATACAGATCACTCATAAGCATAAAACAACCGTGTTATTTGTGTCTCAGGAAACGTCCACAAAAATAACGAGACCTAATAAAAAAGACACACGCGATTAGACAACACTTCCTCATCAGATATGAAATGGGTTAGCGTTAGCGAGAATAAAACAAGGAACAGCCGATGTTAAGAACAAGCAACCGTTCGTGATCTAACAATACTCCGGCCGTTGCGATCGGTCGTTGGTCCCACACCATTCGGTTCCTAGAAGGTAAGCGGACACAGTCTAAAATAGTCGCGGCCTCTTCCGAGAACCGTGAGTCACACCGGGACCGTCCCGCACCGCATCTGGACCGAACGTAAAGCCAGTCCTGTATTATAGGCGTCAAATTTATAAATGCACCTAAAACGAGCACCGTGCACGCTTCAATCTAATACGGACGAAAGCGGTACGTTTATAAAACTTTCAATCACGTGCCTGCGTGAGCGAAGTTTTTTTTGACAAAGAGCGCCTTCACTTCTTTATTATTGCGAATATCGCGCTTCGCGAAAATTATGTAACTTCCTATCCCCCGTGTATGCATACTTTTCGATACTACGATATACTACTTAAACTATAAAGTGGTTAGAGGCGAAAGCTAGGGATTCATAGATCTTACGATAATTTCGTAAAGCGAATATATAGTAAGTTGTAAAGGTTATCCACCTGTAACTCAATAAAGGATCAACGTGTTTGTTACCCCTGATTAACTAAAAAAATTACTAAACTCAGTTCAAGAATGTAATGCCTCATTATCAGTAATTGGCTCTCCGATTATCACCATTCAAAATGCAGCAGCGTAAAGCTAAAGATAACTAATAATTATCTTAAGGTATTCAGTGCACAGTCCACAGCTAAACAAGCTAAAGTCTCTCCGATGAAGAGGATTTGCTGACGAAAAATTTAACTGCCATGCGATGGCTGTATAAGAATATCTGCCACCTCCTTTCTTCCCGTAGGTGTCTCTTGAAAATCTCATAGCGTTCAACAGTTAAACGTCCGGGCGAAAACGTTTACGATGTTTTCCTAATTATATTAACTAATGGTCAACATCGTGATAAACATTATCAAGACCGCTCCTTGCCGTTAGGTCGCTTTTAATACAAAGGTAGTGTAATACAAGCATTCTAGGCTCATTAAAAGATCGGCTGAAACAAAATATTGTCAACGAATTCGCTGTACTTAATTATGATTAGTAACCAACCACTGATATTTGCTCGTAAGTGCGTCGCATATTTGATGTCAAATGGCAGAGCATCAGAACAGCATGAGAACATCACTTCTGAGAACTACCGCCTCAACACGTTAACTTTATTAATCGCAACACTCTAACATGAGAGCAAATTTATATTCAGCGATTTGGAACAACTTATTCGATCGTCCATCGCAGAAGTTAAATATTTTTGTCGTAAATTTGTACTTAAAACGTTATTTCTGTTTTTTTTTTTGCGTATTTTTAGTTTATGCAGTAACAAAATAGATACCTAATACTATAAACATATCTATCTAAGTATAGCTTAACTTTTGCACAATTTGAAAGGCATGTAATAGAAAATTAGTTAACTTCTTTAATTGTTGGATCTATTTTTTCTTTCAAGAATATTAATAATTTTTGTATTTGCTCTTAAAATGGGTCGAAATATTCTTCCCAACTCCATTGCCGCCTGAAAATGATCTACCCCTTAATTTTTTTTATTTGAACATAAATAAAAGTTGCTAGGGGCTAAATCTGTGTGTGTGCAATGGAGTGAGCAAGCGGCTCGAACTCGAATTTGTGTAAAGCACTGCAACCTTGCTTGCTGTTTCTTTTGATGCGGCGTGAGCATACTCGGCACACATGTTGCACTGACTTTGTCATGCAAAGATTATCGTGTAGGATCCACAAAATTATGGTATCTGATATTTCAACTAACGCAGATAGCCATTTTTAGACGGGCATCTACTAATACTAATTTTTCGCGCGTCTAGGGTGGGGTCGTTAAAGTTCAATCGATTCACGTCCTTGTTAAAATAGACCATTCCGCCACATATAAATCATACTTTTAGCAGGACAGTGAATTACAAAAACAGCTTCCATCTCATTCATTATGGTTTGAGCGGATTTACCTTGCATGGTCAGGAACTTTATTTACAATTTTTTTTCCAGATCGACTTGTTTGTTGAATGATAACTCGTAAACGAATGACGTCATAGGTTAGGAAGGTAGTATATATACAAATATATATATTTTAATGAGTTCCCAATTATGATGGTATCAAGGAAGCATCCCTTCCCCTACCCCTATCTCTCCATTCCGCGGACTTTTAGACCTCAACTTGTACCATTCGATAGATATGTGCACAACAAACAAATCATGACTGTATTTTTCCCCGTTGACGCAGGAAAAATAAACTGAACAAACGTGATTTTTCCATATAAAACACTTAAACCAATTAAATGAAAGGATCTGGTTTCCTGAAAAGTAAGTTGAATTTTGTTACTTTACAAACACAAATGGACGAATTTGAACCATAAACGATAGTTGTACAAATGAAACGGCAATATCATAATGAAGGGTGTAGACTGAATTATTACTTGGTAAGTGCGTTGTATCTAATATATGTATGTAGAATAATTGCCATCTAGAATAGATATATATATATAATAAAAATATATCTATTTGAGTAACATGATTAGAAAAAAAAACAATGTCATGTCATGTTAGACATTTTAAGGTTACACAGATCGAGTTTTAGAACTCAAAAGTGAACCACGTAATAGATGGCACAAGTATAAAACATATACTGATTTCGTTCGATGGTCATAAATAAAGCATTAGCGAGAGGTTGAGTCATAGCTCGCGCATGTCCTGGGCACAGGACTCGGCTATTTCGATATGCTTGCTCACACATGATGATGCATTAGGTTAACTTTAGACTATTCATCTCGTTGTAAAAGTCGATACGAAATTTATCGTGATGTTTCCGCTCTCATGTAAATCATAAATAATAACACACGCGGGCCTTTATTTTAATATTTTTTGAAAAGCAAATGCACTTTAAATAATCTTATACATGATTAATAATATGATAAATATTAAAACTGGTAAAGAACGTTGGAAAGCACGAATCCTTTTAAATACTCAGTATAAAACAAAGACACAATCCGCGTTTGTCTGTGTATTCGCTTATGTAACTTGGAGTGTAATATACCAACTTTTTCTCCTATGTCAATCCCAACTGTACGCAGTACACCCTGCTGACTAACAGAACAGGTTCTGGTCACCGACTCATAGCCGAAAATCTTTGGATTTTAGAGTAGCGAGTATTCCGAACCCCAAACCCACGGCTTGGTGATGGGGAGCAAGGTAGCTGCGTTCAACAACCCGCCTGCCTGGCACAGTGAATATGAGTAAATCTTCAATGCATGGCTTGCCTTTTGTTGTTGGCGCCTCGAAATGCCTATGGCCAGTAGAGGATTTAAACAGATTAAATAGATAAAGAAGAAGAACATGCCTAATCATCGCATATTAAAATTTCGTGCTGGAAACCATCCCATTTCGCAAAATCCGTTTTTAACAATTACCCTTCCCCTGATGTGGTAATACACTGTGCCTAACTTACATATCTGAGATTTTAATGCTCTTTGAGATAATCATAGAATTGATATTTCGTGTAATCAAATGATCGAAATTACCGTATTGTTCAAATTATCGAAACTGTAAACTGTATTCTTAGTGTAATACTTGTGAAACAGATACGCAACTCCGTTGGCCGTGGAGGTGACAATATTTGCATTTGTCTTTTAAGGACGACTATACTGACAGCTCCGAACTGGACAATGGATGATTGCTGATTGTAACAGGAATGGTCATTGTCTTCCCGGCCAACAGCTGTTGCTGTTAAGCGGGACAATAGGTTACAAAGCGGTAAATATTATAGAGAACGAAGAGTCATTTACCTGTTCTAACCTTTCCAACAGAAAGATGCGGATTATCGAGGCGGCATCTAATTATTTATTCATTTATTTATTAAAACTTTATTTGCACATTACAGAACAAAAAGGCGGACTTAATGCCAAGAGGCATTCTCTACCAGTCTACCATTAGATTGAACAGAGAAAATGTAAAATTATCATAAGGATCTATTTAAAGTTACAGCCTGTAAATGTTCCACAGCTGGGCAAAGGACCATTTCAAATTTTGAGTTTCGGTGGAAGGATATACTGAAATCCAGAAATATTTTTTTAAATTATTTTTTAACATATGCAGGTTGTTTGTCACCCTCACGATGTTTTGAAGTGAAGCTTCTTTAGGCGCGACTTCAAGCGGCAGTTCAAAGGAAAGAGTGGGAGAATCGTTTCTACTCTTTCACTCTTTCTGTCAAATGTGACACTGTACACACTTTACACCCATGCGCAGTGCGTACTGTACGATAGCATGAGTTAGCCTGATCTACACGAGAAATGAAACAGTTAAGTTCTTTTTCACCAAAGGCCTCGTGATAAATTCTGCACTCAATATCTCAATTAACAAATTAATAGGGGTAGGCAGAGAATTACGAATCTCAATTTGACACGATCCTGTTCTGTGTTCAATAAAACGGACTTCCGCAAACTACTTTCGCCTTACCGGGAGATAGGACTTGACGGGCAAGCGTCATCGTGACTTGAATTTTTTTTTTGTTATAAGACTAAAAGTTTAATGCCGGAGATAGGGCTTCCATAAAAGTGCCAACAAAAGCTGGCATGACATGCGTGGAGAATTTGCTTAAGTTCACGAAGGCTGGAAGATGAGCGCAGTGCCGGCAGCCATTACTAGTCTGTTGTATTTGAGTTTGGTACATTTACCATTAATCGGTCCTCAGAGGCTGGTCTGCTAGTCAGCAACGTGCACCACGTGGAGAAAAACATGGCATTTCACGTTTCAAGTAGGGTGGACTAAGATTTACTTTACAAATAAGACAAATATTTATCCGCTATTTTTTCGTCATCCAGTGAGCCAGCTGGGTACAGTTACAGCGACATATAAGCAAGACATATTTGAGGTTAAAAGTTGAACTGATGTCCTTATGTAATAGTTCTCCTTTAACGTGCCTACTATAAAGCTTTGATTTTGGAAAAAAACTTGGAAAAAATGACATGTAATTAAAATCAATACAAAAAATTGTGAATTTGGCGCGTTTCAACCAAAGATTCGATGTAGTTTGACTCAAACCTGTGGATCGACGTAATGTACATATAAGAGACATGATTCATTGCGGAGATTAACACTCAAACTATATAATCAGAAACACAAAAATAAAATGTAATTTATAGCTGTTCTGAATTGAAGTTTATTTGAAAAAAATTCTGTGTAGTTAAATAAGCATGCAACACTCACCGACTGGGATAAATTTATCAAATCCCGCCATGTTCTTGACTTCCACGTAACTGTCAAAATCGAGTGGCAAGTCGTTCAGCTCCCACGCGTTCTGAAAATTGTAATACAGATATTTTTAAACTGCACTTGCTGATATATAAATTTAGTTTTTTTGAAAAGATACTTACAGGATCTACTTCAATTTGTAAAGGGGTTTGATATCGTGAATCAACAGGTCTTTGTTGTAAATTTCCGTTGAATTCCCTAGGAGTCATGGGGCTGTTTCCTACACTCAGTCTATCACAGTAATTTTGATTGTAATCCTCCTTCCTCAATGAATTTGTGTTACTTGTCACCGATGGACTCCTAGCTGGTGACTTGTCATTTTCTCTATTCCAGTACTGTTCTATATCTATATGCCGTGGGTTCATGTTTCCAATATTGTAATTAACAATTGGGGACAGTCTTCTAGGTGATGAGCTCTCACTAAATAAAGCCGGACTACGGACAATTCGAAGGGTACCTTGTGGTGTACTACCTTCACTTGGCACATATGTTTTGTCAGATGGTACAGGGGAACTGGAGGTCCGGTTAATAGTAACTGGTGATCTACCAGCTTCGCCATACAACTCGGGCTTTATAAACTGTTGTGGGATTCTAACCGGGCCTATTCTATTTTGTAAGTCTAATTCATCTTTATGTAAAGCAGCAGTTCTAGGTTGAGCTTCAGACGCAATGAGATTTTGAAGTTTATTTACTTGAGTTTCGACGAGACTGCGCGGCCGGGGCGACAGTGTGGCTCTGCTTGAATGTCTACGTAGAATAGGATTCGATACAGTTTCGTCTGTATAATGAAGAGAATTTTGGGCTTGTGATATGTTGTCGGTGTCCGTTTCTATGCTGTCATGTGTGTCATACATCATAAAGTCTTCATCGGAATATTCTGCATCATCATCTTCACAATCATTATAGTCAATTGGTGTATCAGCCCCAGGAAAAAATGCGCAAAGCGTTGTCATTATTTCCACCACCTAAAATAATAATAATAATGTTTAATACATCTATTTACTTTACTTATTAAATTAATGAGTTTACATTAGAATGTTACTTACTTTAGCCATACTAGGTCTTTCTGCTGGTACTTTGTGCCAGCATTGTGTCATTAATTGCTCTATAGGCTCAGGACATCCTTCAATAAGATTAGGCCTTTGTCCTGAAATATGTACAACACTGATGTTATCACGTGGTGTCAAATTGATACCATGTGGTGACGGTCTATGAGTACTTCTTGTAGATTTAATATGTATTAGAATTGGGAAATTCCTGATAATTTTTATGCCCGTCATGTCCATATAGAATTGTGATCATCAACCCACTTGCCATGCATAGCCATCAGGCGAGTTAATTTTCAGTACTGTCTGAGTGAACATTTCAAAAGTAGGTAATATTTGGTACTTAATGAAAAAAGAACTGCCCACATCCATTCCACTACTGGATCATAATCTGCCGTGCTAAAGCAGCATTAAATGAAATACAGGTTTGTCCGATATTTTCATTCTCCATCAAGGGTACTTAAACGACCATAATACAATAATTGGTATTAAAAGCGTAAGGAAATCTCTTGTACAACCTCATATTCGCATTGGTGTGATAAGAAGTGATATAGGGAAAAGTCAAGGAAATATCATGGTAATTCTCCAGAAGCAAAACCAGAGGACGAGCTTCGCAACCCATCATATTTTATCGCCTGGAGAAGGAAAACAGTCTGATTCTCTATGCTGAGTTGTGTGTGCGAAATTTCTGCCTGTCTGTGGGTAGCAAGTGAAAGTGCTTCTATCAATTTATAGGAGTCAGTACCGGGGTAACAGAAGCACAAGTGCTTATTTAAAATTAAAAATTGTTAATAACAATTTAAGACCCAAATTTACCTCACGCTCTGCAGTGAAGGATAACTTCATGAGGAAACATTCAAGTCTGTATTCCATACCTGGAACTTTCTATTAGCATTCAACATAATATCAACAATTTAGTCTTTATTTCATATAAAGACCAAATTGATCCTTATTTCATTATTTATCTCATTTGCAAGTTTATTTAAAGTGTTCTATTTTGTAATCTTAATGTTTTAAATATGTGTACCAAATAAATCGTTCCTTCTTTCTTTCTTCTAAACGTGTGTAATTTAAGCGCCAATAGCCTAATGGGTTAGGGTGCGAACTACGAAATGTGACGTGTATGTTCGGACCCGCCATTAGATGATTATCGTGAAGCACTCCAGATACAAGCTGTAATGCTTAGTTGGAGGGTTACATAACGTATAACATAACGCGTATACTGCGTGTGGACGGCACTACGAGCATTACATTTAACGCATGTGTCGCCGCCCGCCTTGATCTGATCGGGTGTGGATTTCATCAACACAAAAAGGCGCTCGCAGTGCTCTTTTGGATTGCGTTTGTGACCTTAGTGTGGTGCGGACATTCTCCACCATCGATGCATCAATGGACTTTTACGGTCGTAGTCTTTCTTTTCAGCATGTTCGTTAAAACTATGTTGAAAATCATAATACATTACAAATTACACACGTCTGAAGCCGCCAATAAATATATTTAGGCGCAAAGATTGTTTTTAATTCATTTCGTTCATGCACATATGCACCAAGTAAGGTCTAACCCTGTAAAACTCAGGTTTAAGTTTAATTGTTTCTTTCAACCAAACTATCAGGCTATAGAATATCATAAAAAATATTGGTAACTGGTTTCAACAGCATTTTTACATATAACAAAATCGGGTACTTCATTTAATGAAGAAGCTGTCTCAGAATGTTTTTGACGCTCCTTTGGTTAATAGTTTTAAAACAGAGCAGACAAGTGGCATGGGAAAAACAAATGACATTGTGTATAAAGTACTAATTGACAAGCAATGTTCAACATGGTGTAATGATTTATGGTAAACAATATTTTGGACTAGAGATAGGCATATCAGTCATCAATTAATCTTTAATAATAATATCATCATTAAATTTGTAATAAAATATACCTGTATGCACTGCCCACATAATTCTAAACGCTGTTCCGCCTTCTTCAAAGGGTTTCCTTCTAGATAGCACCTCCCAAAGTATTATGCCCCAAGAAAATACATCACACTTTTCAGTATATGATGAGCCTTCAAATACCTGTAAAAACAGTACAAAATGGTAAAGTTGCGACCGATTAATACGGCGTTGCTCAATAAAGATCTACTCCAAGTGTGGGTTGGCCGATTTCACGTCTTCAAATATTTTTTTTATTATTTCTCAGACATGCATGTTTCTTCACAAAGTTTACGTTCATCGCCGAGCACTTACAATTTCAATTACCAATTTTAGTGGAAGCGCAGTACACGTACACCGCCCTCGTAGTTCAACTCGAAGACAGGCCTTCGTCACTCTCTCAAGATCATGCGATAAATGCCTATCGCTCAGGGCACTCTCCGGGGTGCAAACAACAGAAGGCCGCCGCAAGCGCCTGAGCGCATTCCCGTTTCTCGCGCAATTTTTTAAATGGTATACTGGATTGTTCAAAAGAGTATACAACTATTGTGAAGTGGATGGGTGTAAATGTAAGCAACCAAACTAAAATTGTAACGTTCTTATATTTTGAATAAAAAGCTTCAATGTTCTGTTACATACCAAAAACCAAACAAGTCTGTATACTCATTTCAAGGCTTATAAAAAAAATGGGTCGGTTTTATGGTGGGCGATTATGTCTAAGTAAGAGAAGAAGCATACTTAAGGTATTATATTATTTTGAAAACGTCATAATGAAACGGCCAGAAAGTGCATTTTTGAAAATTGTAACAAGTAGATTTTCTCCACTTTGGTCCTGTTTTCCCACATGACTGTTTACTAAAATGATTTACACAATTCAGACTATTTTCAACTATGAAGTTAAATAACAGCCGGCTTAGATAAGGAAAAAATGTATATGTAAAAATTGTATAAATTGAATAGCAAATAAATAAATGAATTATCATAGTCATAGATATTTCATTTCTTTAATTTAATTACAACCCTGCCGCATTCCGTCGCGCGGTCGCTAGACTGTCAGGCGTTCGGCAAAGCAATCTTAACTCTCAGAATGAAAAAATAAGGTATGTTTCTCCTTGCAGCAAATGCCTGATATTATAATTAAGATTTTGTATTCTATAACAATTTGTCTATGGGAGTGAAGTATCTGTTATATAGTAATTATTATCCTATTTATCCCCAGGTCACATGCATACCATTAAATTAAAGCAATTGACCGGAACTCTATGGTACCAAGGTTCAAAAATAGTAGTTACATTTAATTTAAAAACAAAATAAGACAAGCCTGGAAATTTATAACAAAAAGTTCATCCTCTCGGATTTAGATGAGGTCAACGTAATCATGCTTGTAAAGCAGATTGGTAATTGCAGTATGAGAAATATTTGCTCATCATATTAAATGCTACCATCCATCAATTCCTTAGGGTTTTCAAATTTCTATAAATATGGTGAAAATTCAACAGAATTAAATAAAAGTTTTATGAGTATTTTTTGGTAATTAGTTGCTAATTAGTTCGCAAAATGTTAATTTAGTTGCAGTGACTGATGCTCCAGAAAATGTCTAATCACATTTCTAAACATCAACAAAGTATATATAATTTGCTGCAGGGTAGCATAAGCATGAGGGAGACACAGAGACCCAGCAAAAAAATAGAAAAAAAAGATCAGGCAGTCTTGCTGACATTACATTAAAAAAACAGTTCACTGCAAGATATAGGCCTCTCCCATAAGGAGGACTTTTCATACTTGCCACCCTTGGCAAGTGGATTGTCAATCATAGTACCAGACACCTAGTTCATTAGACGCCGGTGCTCATCATAGCACTGCTTTATTCAAGTCTACTATTTTCAGAGATGCTTATCCTTCCATCTATCAGTAGCCATTGCTATTTTCAAGACTTTTTTCTGAGTAGTCTCTAACAATACCCTGGGGAAGATTCTTATGCTGATACCACATGGCGGTCTATACTGCTAAATATACATCAGAAAAGAACTAGAGACAGTTTGTTGTCCCTATAGGTTGGAGGTCCAACTATGTAGGACCTCCAAATTCTTGTAAGCTTGACTCTTATATACCTTATACACCACTTGCTTAACAATGAAGGAAACAAATTTTGAATTGAATATCTATGAAATGGTAAAAAATATTTTGGGGATTATGAAGTCCCTGTCCGTGTCCTAATTGCATTGTATTAAACATAGCAGTTTAATAAACAAAATGTTTCAGTTTCATTTTATTACACCTCACTGCTCACTACTTCTCTTTACTACTCACAAAGTAGTAAAAGGGCATTGTCACTAACAATGCCATTATTTCTTAAAATATGCATAAAAAGAGTTATATTTTTTTCTATAAATCAGACTATTCAGTAAAATCATAATGATAGCCCCTGGTCCTATGAAAACTATCAAACCTGCTCTGGATAGTTTTCTTTATTATTTGTTGTTACTGACCTCAGGTGCCATCCATGCTGCACTCCCTTTGTTGTTTGTCATATATGTAGCTTTATCTGCAGCTGTTCCAAAATCACATATTTTGAGCCTTTGACCTCCCCCAACTAATAATAAATTTGGTGGTTTTAGGTCTCTGTGTATTAATGGCTTTGGCTTCATAGCATGTAAATATGCAACACCCTGAAATAGAATAACAAGAGAGTTTATGAAATGTAAAATAATTGGTAGAGATAAATTTATTAAATGAATAAAAAATCTAATAAAGTCATGTAAAGAGAATAACGTCAAAAGTGTACTGATCTATGGTTATATAAAAAATCATGTTTTTCTTAACTTTGGATAAAATATGTAACCATTACAACATCATTATAAACAATATGTTTATTTGGATGATGTAATCAATTATTTGCAGATCAGATATTACAAAATAAAACCTTGAAATTCTTTAATAAATTGGATGTTTTACCTCTGCACACTGGAGTGCCCAGCTCATGGCATGTGCTGCAGTGTATTTTGGCTTGGGCCTATTGTGAAGCACATTATACAGTGAGCCACCTTCTGCATATTCCATTACCAGACAGACATGGGCACCTTTAGTACAAGCGCCATAAAGTCGTACGATATTCGGATGGGACACACGAGACAACTGGCGAACCTCTATAGCAAACGCACGCTTTTCTGCCTCTGAGTTTATATGTTTCACTGCGACATACGTGTTCCGCCATAAGCCCTTCCATACCACGCCAAACGCGCCTTTTCCTACAACCTGTTCATATAATTCCTGTCATTATAACTAAGTTTCGCTACGAGCTTTAGAAAGCTTGCAGAATATTAATTCTCCTTACCGATAACTCCTGTATTTCGCTATAATCTATTTCCTCAACAAATGTCTGCTGGACGACAGGCGAGTCTTGTGCACTGGAAGCCATCGGTAGACTTAATATCACATTATCAAAATGACTAGCTTTTAGGATTAGGTACTATTTATCAGTAATTTGTTATAACTTCTTATGAAAAGGTAAAAGTAGTTGGTTATATCAATTTTCTCGTTAATGTTTGACAAGGAACAGCAACTGCGACAAGGCCGCCATCTTTGAAACCGTAGAACAAATGTCAATACGGATTTTTTATATCGAGGCATTGGCTATAAAGTCTTCAGCCAAAAGAGACGATAAGTTATACGCAAAGTTTGATAAACAATTTTTAGATTTATGTCGTAATTGCCATTGGGATTGTTTGTAAGATTGTTAACATATGGAAAATAATCTAGGTTTATTTTATAGTAGATAGGTATATGAACTATCAAAAAAATTGGTGGCCTCCAGTCTTTAATTCAACTTTCTAATCACAATACAGTGTACTGATCTATGGTTACATAGTACGGAATTTGCGGTATATATAAGACATGATAACTCGAAATACATTGAAATATTTTTTTTATAAAACACGAGTTCATACGTGCCAAATGTCATGTATCTTAGTTTAGTAAAATTGTAGCGAAAAATTTTTCATTTTACAATTACCAAAAGTCTTTTTATGCTCGCTGATTTATCATTATTGATATATAAATAAATGCACAATAATATCAAAACGCTTATATCGATCGTAAAGTTATTGAATGGTATCACATGGACAAATCTACATGGTACGTCAGTAACGCTATAGCGTCAATCGTCACTCTGAAACCAATTCGTTTAACTACGTGGGCGATCAAAAAATTAAGCAATTCGATTTGGCGAACCTGTCATCAGTGAGGCAATAAGAATCAATGCTAATGTGTTTAATGTTATTGTTGTAAAATAAAATTGGGCGTATCCCAAAATTTAAATATCATAAAAACATTTTAAAGGTTTTGAAACCCTTAATATTTTCAACAATTAAGTCTGCCACGATGTTATGTTTGGGGAAATCATCGTCTTTTCCGATTTGTCTGTCGTATACTGCCTCCGAAAAATCGAAAGACCACACGCAGTCAGATCCAGGTCTTTGTAACGTTGCACACATATTATATTTCTCTGATGCTCCTGATTGTGTCGAGATAAGTTGGGCAAGGTCTTAATATTACATAAGGGTTAATGCACTTGTTGTGGGTTTGCACATATGACATCGTTGATATACTCGTCAAGATAATATAAATCTCATGCTTATTTACAAAAAATGTAAGAAAAAATAAGATTGAAAAAGTACTGGTTTGAAAAATACGTTTTAAGAATCCTTAATTTGCTGAGAACGGTGGATTTTTTGCATTTACTGTTAAAATTCATTCTTTTTTTCTGGGTAGAAGAAGAAGGGTTGATGAGCGTATTGCCCTAATGGGTGTCTGGCACATTCAGGTGAATTTTCGTCCATGAGACGGTCGCCAGAATATTATCCGTTAGTCAGCAGATTGCACCGTAGATTGCACTGCGCTAATGGCCGGTGGGTAGTTTGAGCTAACCCTCCAAGAAATATATGCCAATTTACAAGGGCTTTCACGGAGATTCTGAGTTTACTTATTTAATCGATTTATTATAGGCTGATTAAAATCCTTACTAATTTTATTAACCTACAATTTAGATTTGTAAATATTTCTTTACACTAGAGAGTGCCTTCCACCTGCAACAGGAAGAATTAACAAATAGCTTACAAGCTTAACCCGCCACTACTCAAGAAAATGTCGAATAAATGAGAAAAGGAAAAAGGAAACGTTATTTAGCTGATGTAATCGTAAGGATCAGTTCAATAATTTTTAACTCTTGAAGTGATCGCGCTTAGGGATTCATGGACGTTAACAGGTGCCCAAAATAAAAAAGAATTATCATTCGGTTTCGGACCGTGTTCAATCATTGCCAAATTTTGGCAATAATGGAATCTAGAATCTTTCATAATACGTTTTGTGACACTTGGCTAAACCATTTTGACACTGAGACAAAAAACGTATGGTGAGTCGTGAGTGCTTATTCCTATGTTTTTTAATATAATAGTAAATTTATTGAGTTTTGACTATAGTTAATATATTATATTATAAAAGAATATAAATTCTTAATAAAATTTATTATGAATTAATTCTGTTCTCCTAAATATTCATAAAAAAACAATTCTTATTGTAACATATCATAAGTAATACTCATTTCGTTTAATGCCTCCAATTGGTTTAAATGAGCATATGCTTTCTTACATTTGAAAGTTAACGCTACTTCTTTTGGTGTCTCATTCCGGTGATTTACGAGGAATAAGTCGGCTCCTAGATCAATCAGAACGTGGATGAGTTGACAGTTGTCACTCATAGCTGCGAAGTGGAGGGCTTGACGACCGCCTGGAGCTTCTGGATCATTTATAAGAGCGCCCTTAGTCAATAGTAGTCGAAGAATCATCACTTCTTCGTCTGTTGGAGTACACATCATAACAAATTCTGCCGACAAAGTAGAAATTGAAAAATGAGCAGACACGTTATTTATTAAATAATAAAATAGCAACTAAATAAAAAATTGAAAGAGAGGCATAAAATCATTATAAATTTTACCGATTTCGAAATTTTGACTATGAAACTCCAAAGAAAGCAAAAAACGTTGAAAACATGTAAAAAAATTTAAAACTTTCCACAAGACCTATATCGAAAAATGGTCGATAAAGTTAGATACTTAATAAGTGTTTTATTGATTATGATTGATGACCTGATAACTTAGTTGGTAGCCTTCCCTACATCATGCAGTCACTACCCAAACCTAAAAAAGTGCAAAAAGTAAAAAGAATAAGACATTTGAGAAAATGATAATTTTGAAACAAATAAATATTATTGCGAGTTAAATATAAAAAATCAGACGGTCGTCAGGCTCTAAATACCGCGTAATCTACGTTGCATAATCCGCATAATCACGGGCTGAACATTTCAGTGAGGTGTGACTAATATACGCGGACGAGTGGGCTAATGGCACCTAGGCTAATCGTAGAGTTTCGGTTGCCTTGCACCACGCCTCTACAGGTACCTTCGAATATAAATGGCGCGTCTGAGTCATGTACATTGTACTCATTCCAATTCTGCTGCAAAGAGCGTTCGACAGTTGCTAAGAGATACATTTATATCACACCTATTGTGATGCTGATGCAACATGTCACCGTGCTATTGAATAAAGTCGAGATTCGTTTGATCAATAATAAAATGTAGATGAATATCTTCCTTGGTTCAATAATTTGTGTCTTGCACAAACATTTATTCCGTCTGAGATTTGAACCTAGTATCCACGGCTCAATAGTTGGGTATGCTAAGTAATAAACCACGCTGTAAAAATAAAAGAAACTTATAAAAATTACGACTGGCAAAGCATACATACGAAGATATAATCCCGTATCCATTACATTTGTCCGAGGCAAGATTTTTGCCCCATGATCAAACAGAAGAGATGCGACTTTTAATGAGGGTCTGAAATATGTAAAATACATGAGCCTGTCCAAGTCTACAGCTGTGCATAGAATTTGTCAAGAAGGCGTTAGCATTAAATATTTGACGTTGTCGCAACCTTTGCTCCCAGAGTAGCAATGAGATTTTCAAGGTTTTAGCTTAGTCGCCTCTAACGACATCCACGGAAAGAAAGGGGTTGGCAGATCCTTACGTCGCTACTCCACGCCATCTTCGTCCTAATCTTCATCGTGAGTAGTCGACGTCGTTTTGTGGCGTTAACACGTTCTATGCCGAGAAAAACGGCACGGCCTGTCCGGGCCGTGTCGGTCAGTGATGGTTGACATATAGACTTTCAGTTCAAGCCGCATCAGTCAGTGATGACCGCATTTTACGAGAGTTTTCATTTCGTTCTTACAGGACGTTGGGTAGTGCTCTCAAACTAAATCGCATATTAATTGACCCGCGAGGCCCACTAGTTTCTCCATATCAGGTTGGTTTTTGAAAAATTTAAGAACTTTGAAAGAAAAACAACAATTACCACACAATTTTGCCTGACGTTAATTATTTCCATAAATAGTGGCTCAAATTGACTTTTGTTACTACTAAGTAACATTTGAGTAAAAGATAAAAGCATATAAGCAAAAATAAACAATTTAGTAATTTTATACAGATTTAAAATTTTAATAGGCCTAAAGGGAAACTTCACTGACGGTCAGCACTGACCGCGTTGGCCTCGTTCTCTAACGTGTTAACTTAATTTTAAGAACAAAAGATTTAATGTCCGTAGCAGCATCACCAACTGTCTTCTTTCGCACTTGCACGAATGCTGTGGCCATATGCGTCTAAGTGCATGCGCTGTACCTAAATTTCATTCATGGAGTAGTTACTCGGAGCACGCCGCAAGTGGGATGCGAGTTTTATGTTGAGTCATCTAGTTTTGGCAGGATGAAGTCTACCAATCAATAACAAGAAGTTATTTAATGCGTAGGATTATACGAGCATTGTTATTAGCGCCAATAAAGTGACATTGACTCGTCTTTTCTTCTTCATAACCGCAATTGGAGGAATGCCCGCTTTTCTATTAAAGATACGGGGCAGCTACAAAAAGATTATAAACTGAAACTCAAAAATTTTAATTTAATTTCCAGTCCGTTTCATTATAGTTCATGTAATGTGCCCGTGCATCACTGCGATATTATTCATTACATATGCCACTTTTAGGCAACTTAGAAGAAAAGTAAAAAATAATATATTATAAGCACAATAGGACAAGATTTATTTATTAACCTACGCTCTCTAGATCTTTTAGATCGGAGGATTTCGTCATAAGACAGGCAATGGTATTAGGCAAGATAGAGTACCTTCTCATCAAGCAAAGTGAGAGGGGTGTCATGCCCACATTGTCTTTCACGTTTGTGGAGACTCCGGCATTCAGAAGTACGACAATCGCCTGCTCGCTGTCCGCGCATACTGCTAAATGAAGAGCGTTTCTTCCCAAATGATCCTTTTGCTGTACGTCCACGCCTTTTCTAAAAAAATATGCCCCATGTCACAGTGTTACAACAATTTTTGGGTTATAGAATGTTTGTAATATTTTATTAATATTTGGAACGTTAACAGCATAAGTAATTCGTATAAAAAACTTCAATGGTTCGGTTGCTAAGCTTCGTAGAAAAGCAGATATATCAGATATCACAAATATTTCATTTAAATAATCCATGTACGAGTGGCCTGTGGTTTGTGCACATACCTGCTATCATACTTGCGCAGCAGCGGCATACGATAATTGGTTTTGTCAAGACGTGTGTTCTGGATTTCAAACCCTATCTTGCTCAGTATTTGCACAATACATTAATTATCGGCTTATGTGTGGGCTATGGAGCAGCATTTTTATTGTGCCTATGAACGGCCCCTCTACACATGTTTTGCTGGTTATAATATGAATTTGCAAAGCCTATGATTTTTAGTTAGTTGCAATGGTAATTTAAGAAGTCTGTGCTGTTAATCGACATTAAGTAGATACAACGGAATCTTTAATGAAACAAAGCATTTACATACAATATTGACATTGCTTAGTAAGCACCTGATTAAGATTTGGAGCATCCTGTGATTGCCGATTTCTGCAGCAACAAGAAATTCCTTATCCTCGTGAAGAAATTGTACGGCCCTTCTCACTTGAGAGTCTTGCACGTCAGAACGATGTAGTAAAAAACTGAGGTTTGTTCGTAAGTTTGAGGTAGATGGACTAGGAATATCCAGTGAGCCTCTCGGTGGTTCTGTCGGTATGAAGACCTCGTTAAATGTCAATGGTATTTCAGCGCCAACGGAGTGTAAGATATTACCGAATAAAATCCGTGGTATATCCATAAATATGTAATAATATGGATATGCAATAATATTTCCAGATTCATTGTCATCACTCCCTCTAAATCGTCATCTCCTGGACATTACCACAAGGATAATATTGAAACAAAAATTATTACCAACATTAACGTTGGGAGAGTTAATATTCACGCTTGGTAACTGGATTGTAGATCGCAGTACTATTTAAATCACACAATTGACTGTAAAATTCGGCTTAATTTAAGTTTAGTTTATTTGAAACGGTGAATTCGCTAATTTCCGGAAGTTACTAAGTACTTCCCTTCGTCGAATTATATGATGCCCCCGAAGTAAATAAGGCTGTAGATTCTGTTCACCACTATTACATGATAGTCTAGAATTTCAGACTATAAAAAAACGTAAGATTTAAATTTGGTGGCCCGAGGAATGCTGGTTTGTGACTAGATGATGTGTCCGATGTATAATTATTATTGTTTCACGATTTCCTTAACTACACATAATTCCTGAAAAGGTTTTGAAGGTGATTAAGCCTTTGACAAAGATTATTTTCGTTTACGACAATTTAAATAGTTTTAGTCCGTAGTTCCGTAATCTATCTCCAAGACGTACTTTTTCGTTTACAAATAACATGTTACTTAATTGTAAGTAAACGCAAACCCTCAGTTATAGCTACAAAGTCACACTCAGATTGACATTACAAATACACACTCATTGTATTATTTTTTGAAAGTAACGAACATACACTACTCCTGAGGTACGCATGTATTATGGTCACTGTGGCTGCATAAAGATGATATTTCATAATTTTTCACCAGTAATAAGGCCTTGTGCGGTATGTAAGAAAAGTTCGTATATTCCATACGAACTTTTTGACAACATTACCTCCACACTGTTGGCGGAAAATCCATGTGAATATATCGTTCCGAATACCACAGACTTGAAAGCCGTATCAGCACTGGGCTCATCGACCCGCCTAGCGTGGTAAGTACGGGCATGTATGTACTTAAGATACTTACATCTTCAATGCATGGCAGTGATTTTTACAGGGCTTAGAAAGATTAAACAAGAAGAATATTATAAATAGAAATATTTGGATATTAGTCGCTAAATTACATCTTAAGAGCTGAATAGATTTAAATTTAAATTTGATACGAAATTCGATTATGTGTGGATCTAGAATACTTTTTATCTGGATCACGGATTCCGTAAGGACAAAATTTATATTCACGTGAGCGAAGCCGCGGGAAATTGCTAGGCTGAATATACATATAACATAAAAGTAAACATAAAAGTAGTAACATACAATTTATTACATTGTTACATGTTTAGCAATGGGTTTATTCTATCTTTTCGTTCGTTTTTGACACTTCGCATTTGGATGAAATTTGAAAGGATACGTATTGTTCTCCTTCGGGTATTGTTTCCATTTTTGGTACTTTGTCTAAAAGAGATTGTTTCTTCTTGGTAGTTATATCAGAATGGTCCAGGTTCATTAAATAGTTTTGATTCTGAAGATACGAAGTCACGATTGATTCGTCTTCGTTATACGTGTTATCTAGTTGTATTTCTTCTTTCGGTTCAGTCAACGTCAAATAATTGTTTGGACTCTCACTACTAAAAGTTCCATTTCTGACAATACTCTTTTGCAGAATTGTTTTTCTTCCAGTATTGTCTTCACTGCGAGAAGTTTTCTCACTAGAGGATAAGCCATCAGTGTCCACAACTACTATCACTTTGTCATTGTCAGCCATGTTTAACGTGAAATTGTTATTGGGCTGGCATTGTAAATGAATGTTGTGTTCACTGCAAAGAACATACCACTTAAATTCTTCAAAGCTTTTTATATAAAAATCAAATGAAATTAATCTGAATACTTGGATGCGCTGGTATCAAACGGTCTGTGTTGAGCGATCAACCTGTGTACGAGAGCAAGTTCTTTCGTTAACGTCATATTTACTATAGATTGCCACCTGGTTTTGATGTTCTGTATGTAGGTTCCTTTGATTTTTCATCAGATTCACAATATGATGCGGTAAGATTTCTTCAGAAAAAATAAAAAATAGTGCGGACTGACATAGATCATTGGCTAAACGTAATATGAACATTATAAAGTAATTAAGAAACCAAAGAAACGATTCATACTTTGCTCGTGTCGGCGCCAAAACATCTTCTGCGTTTTGTGATGTACCGCTTAATGCCCTTTGTTCTATATCTTCTAAATGCCTGTCACTTAATCTATTTGTATCGTGACCATCTTTATTCATAGTAACTTAGAAATTATAAAAATATCTTAAGTTATTAAAGAAAAATTCATCTTGACATTATCTTAAATTTTTATTTATCTTTGTTTAATAATGAATAAACTTGACGTTGACAAATGATAAAATCATAAAGACAAGTTCTTTATTCATAATTGGTTAAAATAAAAACAGGTTGACTTAAAATAGAAAATAAAATTGCTAAATAACCAACAAAAAAAATATTTCGTATTTTCGATATTTTGGCTATCCTTTCTCTGAAAAATTTAATTTCTAATGTACTGAGAAGAGACCAGACGATGGTTACGATTACGTTAATTTTGAAATAAAAGCAATCAAGTGTTTTTACCGGATAGGCTAGAAGTTGGATAGAGGTTTGCAAAACACAGCCGAACAGTAATAATAAATTTTCGTTCAAAATTGGTTTTCCAACGAAGCCGATAGGAACGCTTTTTAGTTTTTATACAATTTATAAGTAAACGCTGTGCCGACAGTTGGCTGCATCAGAAGATCTGCAACCTGGTTGTGGCTATTTCTGCCTATGAGTGTTGTAAAAGTCGATTAAGAGCCTTTTCATAGACTTTTCTGCCTTTAAAGTCTCAAGGCGGATTTATTATTACCGTTACCTCCTGACCCACGAAAGGCCTTTGACCGCTGAAGTGGTTCCAAGAAGTGCCACTTAGCACGATCTTCAACTTCACGCATACTGCAAGCCATCTTGCGCAGATCGACGCACTCACGTCGGCACACGATCGGCAATTTTCGTCAGTGTTAGGAAATAAGAACTTTCTTTCGGAAATTTCTTGTATTTACGCGAACACTACACATTTGAAATGAAACTGTTATTTACGGATTTTATTGCGTTTAATTTTATTTTATATTCCCGACGTTTCGATTGATTTACAGCAGCCGTGGTTACGGGGGGACTGAGATGTTAGACATCCAGATGTCATAGTTAACTCGGGCTACCTTCAGCTTTCATTTATTAATTTTGGTCCGATCTACGCATGCATAGAATCGTAAAATCCGTAGATAATAGTTTAATTTCAAACGTGATAATGGTATTGAATCTAGCAGCTCTACGACATCAAATTATGTAAATTTAAAAATAATAACAAAATTAAATTATGTGTGAGCGTGATTAGTGAATTTGTTTGTGATAATCTCCATAAAAATCAAAACATTTACCTAATACCCACCGGGTACGAAACCCTTATCATTACCTGCATGCATGATAATAATGCGTTCTCTTTGGGAAATCCGTTGTTTAAACCCTTTATGATTTTTATCTTTTGTATTATCTCTTTTTATATATATTCGTCCATGTATACAATATTTTTTCCTGCAGCCTGTATTTTCCTGATATTGTACTCAACTATAACGGACATTTACCTTCATATTTATACTAATTCGGAAACTGTAGTACTTTAAGTTTGCATAAACGTGGTTTCTAATCTGGGGCTCGTCTACTCCACTGTTTGTCACTTCTGCGACAGGCGTTGCATTGCTTATTCTCAAGTTCATTACCACTTAAGTCTAGCTACTTGGAAGGCTACTTCGATCATTATAGATCAACTAATATACAGTTGGCGGATTTCTTCATTTCAGACAGACATCGTACTGACACTATAAACATATCGCCAGTGTTGTTATCGTAAAAATCTATGTTACCGTATCTTAAAACTTTATTTGCCGTATGTATGTCAAAAAAATAGAAATTACCGTATTATCATAATAATAATTTACTTTTTGTTCCACACTACTGTTTGTTCTGCAGCCGATTTTTTTGCGCTGTATATATGTATATTCTTTTAGTTTTTTTGCTACATATATGTACGTACTAAGTGTTTGATGCAAATAACGACGTAGGTTAATGAATTCCCAATAAATAATGTAAATACTAATAAAGTAAGTAACAAAGGAAATGGCACGAGAGACCTGAATTCAATTTAATACCCATCTTTTTTTTCATTCATTGTTATCAATGAGATTCCCCAATAACGTTTAATATGTAGCTAATTAGGTGCGTTTTGATTTCGTTTATAAGTATTAATATATTAGCAGCAACTGCGGTATCAATAATAATGTTGCACACATAAATACTTCAATTTATCTATTTAGAATACTAGTCAATTTGGCACGGTTGCAAGAAAACAAAAGCCATAATATTCACCTTTGACTCCAAATCCAGCAATTGGATGTCGTCGAGCATTTGTGCCAGTCGATTCGTTATGAACTCGAAAATAACTTTGAGATTTGGCTCAGGAGCGAGATCGGTCGGTATTTTTTAGTGCAGTACTTTCCATTTTGTTTCACGCCATTAAAGAATCCACGGCCTCTTTTAACGAAGTTGTGAACGTTCTCAAAAGCTCTATCGTAATAATAATTTTTCCCTGTGTTTTTTTTTTCATTTTTCTGTTACCAGATAATCAGATCGATCTCTAGCTCCTCGTCCGTAAAACGGCGAATCAGCATGGCTCTGGGATCTTCATAACTTCCTAGAGGTAAAATTTTGAAAGGCTTGATTATAGTGTACCATAATAGTCGTTGATCTCTTTCACTCTTTCTTTCTCGTTGAGAACGACTAAGACGTGAGGATCTTGCCATCACTGGACCTCAACTAAAATCATCGTAGCAAGATTGTACAAGTTACGGGGTGTAGAAAAAAATCTTGCTCATTTAGTACTAATCCCCCTTACTTAGTCAACTATGACTGTATATCGTCGACAAATTCGTCGAGCGATACTTATACATAACGCTAACTTATTAAAAATGCTTATTAACGCGATATCGCACCGTTGATATTGCCGTTGGGAATTTATGGTATGTATAAATAACTTATAGCCTATACCATTTCGAGAATTATAAGGAACATTTCAAAAACATTTCCATTAAAATCCGTGAAACCGCTTTTAAGTTAAATCGTATGGTTCAAACATAAAGCGAAATAGTATTAAATGTGAACAGTACAGCGAATAAGTTACGACTTAAATAAAGATGAAATAATGAATATTATAAGGAAGAAGAATAAAAATTTAATGTGGGTAATTTGAGAAAAGGTGCGATTCTTAGGAAAATAATGGATAAGACGAATGAACACATTAAGAACAAATGATTCCCATCCAAAAGTCGACTTTCGATGCTTGTGTCGAACTTCTCACAGTCGCCGATTTTCTTGTCCTTCATGACGGTGAAAGGACTATTTTGTGGAATCCTAGCTCAGTATATAAATAAAAAGCATGTAGTGTAATAGATCAAAACTTTAGTGCGCGTCTTAGACTAGACTATATCGTAGACGTCAAATGGGTAGTGGAGGTTTTAACCTCTAGCGCCTGTGACGATATTCCGGTTCACGCATGAACATAATTACAAATATTTTTTTATAATAGTATATAGTATGTATATAGTATATAGACAGATCATACTAGGCGAGTTGAAACAATAGAAATTCTGTATTTATGACTTCTAACAGATATTTAAGTTCTTATTCTTTGGTGAAGATATATGTACTAAATAAACATATGAACTAATTATGACAGCACAGTATAAAGAATTGTTACCAGTACTACCCTTACTCTGTGACGACAGTATGGTGTACTAGTTGATTTCGGATAGGGCATTAGCATGTGAATGGAGTAACAATCTGATGTCCACGAACACTAGGAGATTGGATAAACTATCCGAACCGATAATATTTTGCATTTCCAACAGTCTCTATGTGATGTCCGAAATGAAAAAGAAAGGATATTGTAATAGTAAAACTCTCATTTAATATTACACTAATTTAATACATCAAATTTATGCCATTTACACATAAAGACTAACTCTAAAATATAGTTTAATTTATGTGAAGTTTGACTTCACCATCCACGATGATCCTAAAACACAGAAGATTATTAAAATGTTCGCATGCTGTCCAGAATAGATCAAAATATATGTAGTAAACCGAGGTAGAATAAAGTTTAACTATTTTCATAGACATTGCTTACCTTTTTTGTTGCTTACAATATTAGGCCGAACAAAAATGGAAAAAAAATATCTAAAATGGTATAGTTTGATTCTGTACCCATATCTTACATCTAATTTGGTAGATAACTATGAACTACAGACTGAATTAAATGCGCGACAACCGTAAATTTTCCTCCAGATGACATTGCCTTTAAATTACCCAATCGAGTGAAAATATTCATTTTTATTTCATTCGCTTACCAAGTAACAACAAGTTTATAAATAGAAATTATTTAAATGTATCGAAGATTTTTTTTGGAATGGGTTTCATACTTTCAGAAAATGTTTAAAGAATCAGTCGTCTATACACGGGAATATCTTGTTCCTGTACCCGTGGTGCAGAACGAAGGAGTTCTGCAAGAGTGTAAAGGTCATCCCGTGGTCGATAATTGTTCTGATGCATCATACTGTCCGACCGTTTCCTTGCTACCATGAATCGCTTCATCTTATTTGCGTATTGTCTCTTACGACGGGCCTCTTCGTATCTCTGAGCTAGTTCGTTAGGATCAACTTGGTACATGTCAGGTAAGCCATGAGCTAATGCCATACGATTCTGTTCAGAAAAGTAAGAATGGCGAGGGAAGTCTCTTTCACGGGGACCAAGTACAACCGGTTCATTGTACCAAACATCACCATTCTCATCCACTTCAGGCTGATCTTCCTCTAGTGTATTTCCCATTCGGCCGTACCAACCATTACGTTCAGCTGCCCATTGGTTAGCATTCCATTCCTGTTTTCTACGTTCCTGGGCTTCCCATAAGTTTAACAAGGCCCGTACATCAGCGGCGCTTAGACCAGAGTCGCGCTTGCGACGTTCGGATATGGGTCTGAAATATGATTAACATGAAGTTTTTTTAAAAAATATTTCAAATGCGTACTACTAATTCTACTATGATATACTAATTCTGCGATTAAAAGATACCTGAAATTCTTCTTATTTCCACCCGAATTCTTAGTGGCTGTTTTTGCGGATGCTGCCGCTCCTCCTACTTTAGTTCCACTGCCTCGTTTGAGGCGATGCACATCGTGATCCTCTGACATTGATTCTATCGGCGAAAGGACATCCTCAGGTCTAAGGAAAATTTAAATATATTTAAAGCCAAGAGTTACAATGTGGATCAAATAATCAATCAGAAAATTTCTCACTTGAGGTTTTTTTTTCCCGAACCAGATTTTGTTGCTACTTTGGTTGCTGCTCCAGCACCTCCAACTTTCGTGCCACTTCCTCGCTTACGACGTCGAGAGTCGTATCCAGAAGATAAGCCTTCCATGGCTGGCGGCTCGCCATATAGTTCTGGTCTCATGATAAGATTGTCAAGCTCCCCAGTTGACTGGGGTGTGTCAAAACGCTGTTCTACATTTTGCTCATAGGCTTCAGCATTTCCTGAAAGTGTGTTAAAAATGTAAGTAACTAGCAGGTTGTAAATGTCTTAAAAGGAAAGAAGGGTTTTTATTTATCTTATACATGCAGGTTTTCTCACGATGTTTCTCTGCACCACCGAGCACGTGGAAAAGAAAAATAGAAAAAAATCATTTTCTCTATTCTGTACCAAAATAAAAACTTCAGAGAATCAAAAATAGCGGTTCAAGTTCTTTTAACAAATTTACAGCGATGTTGCCTTTTTATTGGTATCGATATATTTTGCTAATCATGATGATCCGCATCCATGCTTTACTTCGGAATACTCTACTGTTTGCGGCAAAAAATAAACATTTCTATTTTGTGATTTATGGCTAGGGTCAGTTTTAGATTGTTGTCCGTTTTATACAGACAGGAATTATCTCAGTACAGCACGTACATTGTTTGAATCTGAGTGATTTAGCTTGTAATATACATTTTAGTTTATTTTTTAAAGGTTTTTTAAATGGCATTATTTTTAGTTTTTCATAAAAGCAATAAAACATACATCTAGCCAATATGACTTTTTTCCAATTTTCGTCAAAGCTTAAAAGATCACTAAGTAAGAAACTGAGTTTTAAAGAAGACTAATAAGGTTTGTAAGGATTACCTTCCTCGCTCAAAGCAAGGGGATATGGCTCAAGATCATTTTTGTCGCTTTTATTCAGGAACAGAGACTGGGTATCATCTTTCGTTTGGTCCCAATTGTCTGGTAGATCACCGATTGGACCACCATCTAAAATATACAATAGATGCAATTTTAATACAATAGGTAGGAAGGTAGTTTATCGCCTAATTTCATCTTTTCATAACAAAACTATTAAATGAAATTATAATGTCTTCAACGGGTCCAGATAGACTTCCGCTTTATCGAAGTGTTGGAGTGTATGTACCATGAGGTTACGATGTCTATCTCAGTACAGAACTAAAGTACAAAACTCATCCAATTGCTGAAAGGTGTAAGACAGGGTGATATGATATCCCCGAAACTCTTCGCCGCTGCATTGGAAGATGTTTCCAAGCTGCTGAACTGGAAAGGATACAGTATCAACGTCAATTGTGAATACATCACTTACCTTCGATTTGCCGACGCCATAATCCTTATGGTAGCTGGAGAAGCTTAGCACTCTGTTCAAAGACCTCAATAGTGTCTCCCAATAGGTTGGTTTTAAGGTGAACAAGACGAAGATGTGATTTGAATGTGATGTAGAGATGATGAGAACATGTGTCTAACGTCCACGTCAAACCAATACCGATTGTTATTGGGAATACTATGTACACTCGAACTTGTTGACGGGTACGTATATTTGGGACAACTTGTTCGACTAGGTAAGTCCAAATTCGACCAAGAGGTCAATCGTCGAACTCGTCGAACCGTCGGATAACAGACACTGAAAGCTGAAGTAGCAATGGGCCGGCCACATAGCTCGTAGAACTGACAACCGTTGAGGAAGAAAGGTTCTCGAGTGGCAACCTTGTACAGGCAAACGCAGTATAGGATGGCCTCCCTACCCCTCTTTCCAAATACGGAGTTGTAGCGTGACCTGTACAGTGTTGATGATAAAGTCGATGGATGCAAGGGGCTCAGGACCGTGCTTTGTGGAAATCTTTGGGGGAGTGGCAGTGAACTTGTGGCAGGTGAAATGATAACACAAAACAACACAATTTCAAATTGAATTTTATTGAAGATTATAAATAATATAACGTTTTTATTAAGATCGTATACATTTCAAGACGGTTTATCAAAAATAAGTTATTTTTGAAATTGCATCTACATTCAGTAGATGAAGAAATATATAATAATTCATCTTAATATCTGATGACTGAGTTATACCTTGTTTAGTTCTTATCAGATACAAATTTAGAAAATCTTAAGCAGACCAGAATTTGGTATATAATAGTCAAAGATGTAATTTTAGTTTAAATTAAGTGATGTTTCTCAAAAGCATAAAGAATGGAAAATGCTTAGACGATATTTTTAATATAGAGAAAAAGTGTTCATTTGTAAGCCGGTTTCAAAGGTAATTCTTCAAATTTTTTTTGTAGATAATGTCTATTCGTACACGCACGATAACGCAAACATTGCCTATTAGTTTTTCATGAAATAAAATTTAGGGAATGATAGTTGGGAAAATTTAGTGTTTTGAAGAAATTAATTTTTGGTGTATCTAAGAATATCAAAAACTTTTAAAGATTATTGTTATTCTGAAATTTGTTAAGAAATTGTGTTAATTTTTCAAAAACTTGCACAGCATTGCATACCATTCATATAGATGTTCTTGTCGGTCTCATGAAAAAGCATCAAATATTGAAGCAATTCTAAGATAAAATTAACTAAAATTCAAAATAATAAAATTAAAAAAAAAAAAAAAAAGCTAATGCAGGATTTGTAAACTCGAGCTGATCAGCCTCTACAAACAACGCACGTCAACAAGCATGACGCATGTGACAGCCATCGCCCTCATCGACCATATTAAAGGAAAGTGGACGACCCGCAACGGCACAACGGCAAACAAAGGCTTTTAAGCGAACATGATCATGTCAATATGTCAAGTTCACCACCCACAATGATAATTCAATTCTGTTCGCAGAACGTCGTTACACCTTCGCTGAACATACTTGTAATTTCTATGAAACTACTTTGTTTGTGTCAAACTGGATGTTTAGGTACTACCACGCCTTCTTTTCATTAAAATAATCGTTTAAACTTACTACAGTTTAGCTTTGGAGTACAAACGCTTGTATAGGTAATTTTTAAATTTGGATTACGTAAGATTTATGATATTTCCGGGAATTTTATTTTAATCGAATTTTACCGACTTATGATGATGATGTTGTAGATATATAAGCACTCACTCCGATCGCCTATAGAATAATCTATATATATATATATAAATCTACCTCTCAGATTATGAATTTACATATGGCACGTCTAAACGAAGTGTAACGGGTTTCCAAAACCCACTTCTTGCCTCTCCAATAGATATATCCAATAGATATAACGGGAAGGGTGACGAGGCTCGTTGCCGGACTCGATCCCAGATGTTGCTGTGAGAATCTCAAGGGTTTTTCCTTCTTCGTTACTTACAAAACCCCCGAGAAGGAAGTGGTGGCAGATTATTACGCCGCTTTCAAACGGCACGTTCGAATATTATTTTTATTTATTTAATTTTTAAGTTACGACTCATCTACGACAGCTATTACTTGTATACTATTTTAATTTTATTGTAAAAAGATTTGTCTATAATGATACCTTTTTATAATTAATATATTCACTGAAAAGTAATGGGAGAGAACCATTATTATGTATAGTATTGATATTAAAATATGGAGCTTCTATCAATGGAGGCTATTTTTAGATAAGGTTTGAATAGTAAAGGTCATAGTTAAATACCCCGTGAAAGGTATTACGCAGTAAGACAACGGCGCAGTCGAGCCACCTGTTGCTAAATATAGACCGCGACCCGGCCGCCGCTTGATCGATACACAAAAAAACAACAATATTAACTAAATTCTAATAAAGCATAGTTAGTAAACTTACACATACAAAGTACTAAACAGAATGTAAATTTTCATTAAGCGTTTAACCAATAATTAAAGGACATACCTTTGTTATTAGTAGGAGCAGCCACCGCGTCGCTAACGAATAGAACCGCGATTAACGCGGTCAAAGTTACAAGTAACATTTTTACGTCGTGACAAGATTTGTAAATGCTAAATAATACTATTTACTGGTTTAAATATATTATGAGAAGGACTCCGGATGCGATTGTGAGGTGGGCGCACTCAGGGAACGAGTGCCGTCTGCTGGGTACCACTGGAGAGAAAACCCATCGGTCCTGTCGATACATTCGCGACTTGCGCAGTGAGCTCGCTAGCGTTGGGCCATTGTCGGGTTTCGTGGTAATTTAATGTAACAGTTTCTTTTTAATATATAACAGGTTAAAAAAGCTTTTTTAACAGGTTTTAAAACAGCGTCATTTATAATTTTCTTCATTTTGCATTGAAACCCGTTTAAAAAGATAAATAAGGAAAGAAGTTCTTCGGAAAAACAAGCTTTATTTGAGTAGGTTTTTTAAACATTTCGTTTGTCAATTGCATACATTTTTTTCAATCAATTTGTTTGCCATGAAAAACAGTTGATTTGTTTCTATTGAATAAGCTATTTTAAAAAGCCGTTCGGTGATTTAATGCCCATCGCTAGAGCACGCCAGAGACGAATTGATAGCAATGTTAATGATAAAAAAATATATTATATACAACACAATGTATGATCTATCTATGTCTCTATTATAATTGTAAAAATCTGCAAAGAATCATATTAAAGAAAAAAGAAAAAAGATGTAGGGGTGTCTCCTTAACCTAAACAATGATTTATGAAATTTTAATTTTACTGTACAGGTTGCCAACACTACTGAATTGATTAATTTTCTCTGTAGGAATGGCTGCCATAAAAACTGATGTACCGACATATTACTAAATACCGTGCACATTAATATTATATATAAGCACTCACGCCGGTCACTCATAGTGGTAAGCAGAGTCGTAGACAAACGGGCTTCCGCAATCCGCAACTCCGGGAGATAGATCATGACTGGTGTGCCTCGTCGCCAGGTTGGATAGTATTCTTGGGACTAAATTACTGCAATATTCGGAGATCTATAACTCCTTCAAGAAATGAGAGTTATCAGCCGTACTCTGAAATGTTAAAATTTTATTGAAACTAACCTTTAATATTGATTTAATGACAATTACCGCCGCACGCAGAAATGTTTACTTAAGCAACTTCTTTACATAGACGAATGATACTTAGTTACTGCTGCATAAAGGAACGTTAAACGGTTACCTAAGAAAATTCCATTATTGAGAGTTACTACCGTATTCTGATATGTTAAACGGTTACTTAATCAACTCCTTAATATTGGTTTAATGAGAGTCACTGCTGCATTTAGGAATCTTTAGCGGTTACTAAGCAACTCCTTAATATTCATTTATTGACACATCACATGTTTGCAGATGAGCCATACTTACCACGCTGGGCAGGTAAGTTGTTAAGCGCAATATCAGTACTATCGCACTAGTGACGCTGTTCTTTATAATTAGTCCACGGGTTGATTTCGGATTGATTTTGCACTAGTCGCTAAACTCTCGACTGACAGCAAGCTATATTCCCCCTAGCCTTTCTCTTGTCTAGTATTAGTTGAGAATAAACTTTGAAAGGTTATGATGATGCCATCGTTAAGTCTTATTTTTTATAATTAATCGATGAGAGAGTGTAATTTAATCCGTTATAAAGTTAGTACACGGTTTGATAAATACGTTATAATATCTACCTACCTTCATGCACAAGCTTCCCTGCTATTCAAGCATTTATTTATACTTTATTAATAAGTTCATAATATTTTTGGGACCGTAACGTTCTTTTAAGTATATAATTTAGTTCATAATACGATTTGTTTAATCCACCTCTGGTTCAATGACGTCTGAGGCCGTCTGGCGATGGAGACCCTTCATAAAATTAACATATCTTTATTGCTTGGAATATGAATCGGCAGGATTGCCATCAACACTTATTAATTACACTACATTAAGCATTTTCCAGCTTCTATCTGTGACGAAGCCTTGCGAGGCAAATAGAGGTCGTTTCCATGACAACGCATCTGAAGTGCCTCCGAGTAATACGATAAAATTATCCTGTGCCAATTCCGATGCTCTAAATTATCTTCATCATTTTATTAATCTAAGTTTATATTTATATTTCTTTTTATTTATCTGTTTACCTATATTCAGAATGTTTACTAAATTTCATGGGTCTTTTAATGTAACAAAACATCAGTAATAATTATTACATTATAATTAAATTAAACTTAAATAACATTGGATAAACGTTTGTAACGAAAAAATCTTATGTTATTGTCGCAAATAACAATAATATGAACGCGAAAATACGCATACGTTTTTAGTCCGAATGTACACAATAACAGACGTTAACGACAGTCATCTTCTTGTTTAGTCACTTTAACTATACAAAAGATAACTGACCGAGGCAATAGAGTGCTCGCGATTCAACGACGTCCTGTGTTCGCGCCGTAGGTACCTACCTTCCATTTGAAACTTCGACTTATTTATTATTTCCTTTCACAAACATCAAGATTTATGGCTCCACGTGTGTATATAAGTATAAACATGTCAGTAGCCGAGCAATAACAATTTTAGGGAGTTATCATTTTCGTAAATGGTATAGTCGGGAGAGGAAGACCTAGGCAAACATTTCACGATGAAATCGGATACGTTCTGAAAAAAGGCCAGGTCAAGAGTACTCTAAACCAACGAGCATGTGTGCGAAGATTGATGAAAGTGGAAGAAGCGAAAGACGTATATCAGGACCGTAGCAAGTGGAAGAAGATTGTCTCTGCCTACCCCGTTGGGAGCAAGGCGTGAATATATACATACATAATTTTTCATACAGAATAATACATAATATACACAATATAATACATTTTATTAGAACATAATGTAAGATCTAATTGTGTATACACTACTTCTTGAACGCCAAAATGCCGGGCATGCATGGAAGGTTTGCCCAAACTCACTACGATGGGCGATCAGGTTGGTGGTGGGTATCCAATACCCCTAGTTCGACAACGAAGTGAGATAGAGGGATCTGAAATATTATATTTTTTTCCTTTAATCTAATTGTTAATATTATGTCTAATTGTATATATTTTTTTTATGCACTCATATCACGCTTTTAGTTGCGCCGTCGCGATTTGTGGCTTATTTACGCCGATATAAGCGCTATGTTTGACGACTATGCGCCAAATGAAGCGTGGTCGCGCCAGCGAAGTTCATCGCAATAAAACCCTTTAATGTGTGAGAGGTAACCTACGGCGTAGCGATAAGTGTCTTTCGGCTTCGCCCGAAATGCTGAAGTCTCTCTTTCGATTTCGCCGTTTTATTCAACGAAAAAAATACTAAAGGCACCTATATCATTTTCACTATTAATTAAAACATGTTTTTTTTATAACAAGTCGATAAATTATTATGAAAATATCATAATAACTCCTCCAAATTCACAACAAGCAAATGTGATAAAGATTTGGTATTTATTGATGTCAAATTTGCGAAAACACTTTTTTTAATTTGTTTAAATCTGTTTTACTATATACGGGTACCGGGCAGTGACGGCTGGTATGCTAGTGTTAACAAATTAATTTAAAAGTACCTTAGTCAACATAAATGAAATGTACTTCCAAGAGTTCGGAACGTTACTTAAAGAGTAGGGGAGCCGGAAAAGACGCATGAGAACCGGCGCCAACTGGGGTACACGTCCTCAGCACAATTAGAGGAATTCGTCCGACCCACTCGACTTCTGGAAGTCCCAGGGAGAAGAGTGCCTTTAGCACTGAGCTCTGCAGAAACCGGACGTCCGGCATGGAGCTCTTATAGGACGGTATGGTCGGTGGAGTTTCCCCGGTCATCGATAGACGAGTTGGGTCCAAAACGAGAGTCCAAAAGATCGGTTTTCTCTTTTGATTATATACATAGAAAAAATATTTAAGAGGGGAAAAAAGCTAAAGCTCTGAGTCGAATCGAAAAAGATAAAAATATTACGTATTTTTAGGCAAACATAAATGTTTTTTTTAACGAAAATACTTTTACAGATGAAAATTTACATTTTGCAGGTACTAATCGGACATTAATAATTCCATCGAGGATCCGTTACTTGTAAGTATATAACGCTACCGTAAAGCCGGATTAACTATGACTTCAGTCAAATATTAGGTCCTTACATAAGAAATATGCGTTTTGTCGAACTGGCGAGGTTGATTCTAATAATCTGGCGTTGGGTTATGAATTCCAAATTCAAATTAATTTCAAATTTAGGCTTGTATATTTATCTTTCGAATTACAATCATTAGTTTTTGAGCCATTTGATTTTCTTTGACATCCTTCTGTTAATAAAATTGAAATAATAAAATATCGCGTTATTTACGAATATAATTTCATCTGTGGCACCAGCGCTCCAGAAACACCTCGAAGGATTAATGATGTGTATGGGGAAGATACTGTAAAATAAAGCACGGTACGTTTTTGGTTCCAACGTTTTCGTTCTGGTGATTTTGACCTCCAAAGCAACGCCGCGGACGGCCGGAGGCCCAACTTGACAATGAAGAAACAAAGGTGATCATGGAAGTAGATCTATCGCAAACCACGTCAGAGTTAGCGGCAGGATTCGGTGTTAGTGAGAAAACAATTTTAGTTCACTTGAAACAAATTGGAAAAGCGAAAAAGCTCGAGAAATGGGTACCGCATGAATTGAGTGAAACACACTAACAGACACGCATTGAGCGCTGCGTTACATTACTCTGCCGTCACAATACCGAGGGAATTTTAAATGTGGTCAACAATGGTGTCGTTCAATTCCAATGAGGCAGTCCAAACCGTTTTCAAAGATTTTATTGCTTCTTGCTCCCAAAAATTTTTCAGCAATGGAACCAATAATCTACCTTTTTTTTTACAGGAAATGCGGAACACGAGCAAGCGGTTCACCTGATGGTGATTACCGTCGCCCACGTATATCCGCTACACCAGAGGTGCTGTAGATGCGTTACCAGCCTTTAAGGGTATTTGAGAGATGGGAGGGAGGATCAGGAAGGGGATGGGGAGGTGGAGAGGGCCTCCGGTTACCTCACTCATCGAACGAAACGCAGAAGCACAAGGTGCCTTTACTTCACGCCGGTATTCTGCGATTCTGCGTGCCAACCCATTCGAGCGGCAGCAAAAGCCGCTGCTTGGCTCTACCACGTTTAAAATGTCTACCTATAAAATGCCGAAAGGCCATACTGGTACACTACTTCGTTTGATTAAATATATATTTAAATTTCACAAGTAACCTGAACCTAGACCTAATAATTTCACATGTAGTACAATTGCTAGACTATTTTAAAAATTAGAATCCGCCTAATTTAAATAAATTTATTAATAGATTCGTAGTGTTAATAGCTTCGTTCTCATCAATAAAAGAAGTAGCCAAATCGACCGTCCATGTACAACTCCTTTTCAGCGATAGTCGCGGTTTGCGGATAGTTATATAGCAGATGAAGGAGCGAAGACATCTCTTCCTTCAGGGTGTTATTTGGACCTTGTATTTATATGTAATAAACCGGAGAATTTTTCAGTTTTAATGCGCATTCGTTTTATACACAGGATGAATTTGTGTATAGCGCCATCTTGAGAAGTGATTTGCTTATTGTCTATATTTTTAATGTCTGCTATTTTTGATCTGCTTCGCATGTGGCGCATAGATGTCACCACAGTTATATAATATATTCATCGTAACAAAGATGGCGTAAAATTTTAAATATATCAACTTGTAAATTTGGTCCGGCGTGTAGAATGTTATTAAGAAATATACCGGTAAGGCATTTTGCGCTTGCATATAAAACTGGCTAAAAAGTATTTTTATCGGTTCCTGTAACATTATGGTGCAGTATATCTTCCTTCCTCTGCGAGATGATTTTTTTTGTGGCCAATGTGCAAGCGGCTCACCTGATGGTAAGTGATTACCGACGCCTACGTACATCTGCAACACGAGAGGATGTTGTATACATGTGTGATTCTATGGATGTGCAGCGGTGTATCAGTGAACGAAGGAAAGACTTTGTCTAGATCGAGTTTCTCACGGCACCCGACGTCTAAAGAATCTCTGCAGCTAGGTTAAGTTCGCTCCCTTGACGCATCGAGTACTTTAACAAACCACATTCGTGGAATTAATTTTCTTGTTGACACATAGATGCACTTTATCGCAACAGGAAGCAAATAGTCGCTCAAAACACTTTGTCCCTTTCGTTAGAAAGGGCACGAGTTGTACGCTCCGGCAAGATGTCTCACAAACACACTGTCGGGTTCCTCCACTTGTACAGTGCGACGTACACGTTCCCCCTATTGGGCTATCAAACTCCCCTCCCTGCTCGCGGTGCCTTGGAAACCCGACCTTTGGAATCACTTGGCACGGTTATCCGCTCCGAGGGGAACGGTGGTAAGCGATTAAGAGGCACACTTTCGGTCGTCGTTATTCGTGTAAATCTACCGGAAAGGGTAGGGGCGGAGTAATGACGAATACCCCCAATCCCCGCCGCACGCTTCTGAACGGAAATGGGGGCTGAAGGCCCTCCTTACCCTTCGCTGAGGTATACGTCGCCCATGCTACGGGGAGATCAGCTGACGTCGATACGGCAGCGACACCGCGCAGGAGCATACAGGACCTTCTCTACATACCACGCATAACTTTACAGGCCTGAGTAGGGAAGGCTAGCCACAATAGTGTGTCTACATCGGCTTCGAAGGAGCCGAATCGGTAGCATGACCCACAGAAGGAGGATAGGTGTCTCTCACCACACGCGGTCTATACAAAAGACTTCCCTACGCTTCACATCGCGCGTCGGGTCCAAGAGCGGGAAGATGATGTCCTGCTCGCACTCTATACACAGTTGCACAGACGATGCATCGACTGCTGGACCTACTGCCAGAATGGCTAGATAAATGGCGGATGGTCGGCAATGTTGACAAGACATCGCCGTGTGCATGTGCCACTCGTTCCGTGGACAGGATGGCAAAACACCTTAACTATCTTGGTTACCAGATAGACCGCTTGTTGCGCATGATCCCTCACGTGGATTATGCTGTCCAACGCGCCAGAGCAGCACGAGCGCCCTTATATGGCATCCAAACTGCCAAGTTAGGCATATATAAAACCTACATCCGCTCAAGAATAACTTACGCCGCATCCGTGTAGTACGCGTACACATCACCAACCCAACGCAAGCAATTACAGGTCCAGCAGAACATGGCTTTAAGTGTGATTGTGGGAGCTGTTCGCTACGTCTGATACGACAAAATAGCGAAAAAACTGAAAATATAACCCATTCAGGACTTCGTGGTCCGTTTAGTGGAGTATGTACAACCGCGCTGATAACAGGTCACATAAACTAAGCGATCGGGCGTTACTAGACGGAACACTCTCCCTCGTCTTAGATTTGTCATAAGGTCCGGGCATGAGCAACAAGATGAGCAGGAGATGGAGATGGTCAGCCCTCCGGGAAGACGCTCTGGCAAAGAGGCACTGCCTCGTCGTCCGAATCCTCCAGAGGGCACGCACCAGAGGAGCTTTAGGTGCGCTTCCGGCCTTTAAGGATATTAGGGGATAGATGAGGGAAGGGGGCCTCCGGTTACCGCACTCACCGAACGACCGGAACCACCAGATGCGTCTAATACACGCCGGTATTCTGCAAGGCCGTGGTACAACCCCGATCGAGCAGTAGCAAAAACCGCCGCTTGGCTCTACCACGTATGAAATTTCAGATATATAGTTTTTATCAATATATTCTCTAAATACTTTATTATGACTATCGCTGACTTCACTTTATTTTATTTTTAAAGTTTACGTTAAAAAATGAATAAGCTGCGTAGTACGGTACGCGAGTTAACTAACATGCGGGAATTTATAAAATCAAAATAAAACGGCGGGTGGAGTCGCGAGAAATAGTAGCCGAAAATGTATTTACACATTCTTCATCTTGCGGACTCAAACATGTTTGCACAGGGACTTTGTCAAGTTCCCAAAACCAAATAAAATGGTGTGTAGCATTTATAACAATTTTCAATTTATCAAGCTATGTATCACTGTATGTTTTCCGAATAAAATAAAAATAACAAATTACATAAAAATTTAAAATGTCGTTATTTTTCTGCGAGCGGGTGTTATACAATAGAGTAGTGAGGTATTATTAATATTCTCAATAGCCGCAGGTAAGTTACCCAAAAACTGTTTTAACGGCGGGCGGTGCAGGCGGTGAAAATTTCTTTCATCCTTACAATTAGTATGGAAATAATTACGCCCCTAATAAGATTAACCTGGCTTATGCCAGTTCGGGACTGTGTCGGCTCACTTACCACGCGCTAGACAACAGACGTGATAACATATTCCATTAGCAACCTGTCTATTATGCAATTAACAATTAAAGCGTTAATGTTACAATACAATTTATTATTTTTTGCAGAAGCAAATATTTTAAATTTGACTAATGCATGGTCAGCCAGACGACTTTTCTAAAAATTGTGATTTTTGCTTCTGTATTGATAGCATAATACAGTCCAATTTTTTTTTAAATGTATCGTACAGATGGATTTTCACAGATACTGTGGCATGATTTGCATGATTTTTTTTTTCATCGGAGAGCATAAGTATTAAACGAAGACATATGAAGACCCGTGTAAATTTAGGATAGATATGACAATCCACTTTGGGGACATGCGCGGAAGTCGTTTCCATGATTAAATAATTATTGCACAAAACAAATTACATCATCTATATTATAATTAAAAAACACTTGCATTCATCTATTTACATAATATTATTGCTTTTAAGAATCCACTTCAGGAAAAGCATGAATTTATTCATGTGTATTACTACAAAAATACAGAACAGTATGTACTGTGCATGAATTAATACAAAAAAGCGTTGTAGGTATACAAACATAAATTTGACTGTTAAAACTACTAAATGAGAATCTACTTAAAAGCATCAAATACTATAAATAGAAAAATATGGATGTAAATTATATTTTAGTAGGTACAAAAAATTTTGGATGTTTGTGATCTCTCAATCTTAAGAATACTGATCTGATTATTTTGTTGAATTCGTATAAAAAAAACAATAAGAATTGGTTATAAGTATTATTAAAACCATAGTGGTCAATTTAAAAAAAAAAAACGAGGAATAATTATCAATTCCATGTAAGAAATCTTTTATATTTTGGATCAAGTATAATATGTATGAATTGAAATGCATGCAAATTGTAAACAAAGTTTATAACACAATATAATTTATGTTGATGGCTTTATAACAATTAACTAGATTATAAAGACAGATTACTCTAAAGTGAATAAAACTAATCTAGACAAAAGCTAAGTAAATTTCTGCAAATACATTTTTTAAAATGACATGTTGTTATTAAATGTGAAGTGTTAAGCATTAAAACAATAGATATAATAATAGTCAAATACATTGTTTCTATAAATGTAAATATTATAAATAATATTGTACAAAGAATCATTTGAAACATTTGAAGGCCATTTTATTGTACTATAAGCTGAACAGTCTCAAATTAACTTGACCCTATAACTTATGTTTAGTTTTATTCACTGTTTTCTTCCCATTCTTCTTTTGTTTTTTCTTTTTTTGGTCACTATCTGAACTCGAACTGCTTGAATCAGTACTTGAGTTGGAACTGGAAGAGCTTGATGAACTATCACTAGAATCACTGCTACTGCTGCTTGAAGTTGACTCCTTTCTTTTTTTTTTTCTCAATTTCTTTTTTTGGTCAGAATCACTAGAAGAACTACTACTGCTACTGGACGAACTTGAATCTGTAGAATTTGTATCAGAAGAAGTGGATGGTTTGCGTTTCTTCTTTGAGTTTTTATTTGGCTTTTTATTCTTTTTGCTTGTAGAACAGCTTTTTAAGTCATTTTGCTGCATTTCATGATTCCTTTTTGTAATAGGTGATGGAGTCCTAGATTCGACATGTGCATCATATCTAGTCTTTTTATTATCTATGCAAGATTTTATTTCATTGTTTGCATGTTTACGTTTAAGTTCATAATTCTTGAAATCAACGTTATGAGACATTTTGTTATAATTTTTTTCACTTTTTGTGTACTTCTCTTGTTTATTTTTTTCTGATTGGGAAGATTTTCTTTTAGTACTTTTTGAATGAGAAAGCATGTCCCTCTTATCATATTTGTCAACATCATTAGTATTATGGTGGTCACTATAGTGTCTATCTTTTGTACTATGTCTAGAGCTTTTTCTATCGTCATAAGAACTTCTGTCCTGGTATGACAATGAGATTTTGTGATTATTTGTTCTTGATCTACTTCTACTTTTCTCTTTCTTGGTTCTATGTCTTAAGGCTTCTTTTTCACGACTATACCTCCTACCTCTTTCCTTATTATAATTTTTCTCATCATATTGGCTACTGCTTCTATACTTGTCCTTATCATGACTTGTATTTTTATTTCTATCTCTTTCCTTACTTCTTGACCTTGTTGATTTATCTTTATCTATGTATGTAGGTTTACATTCATATTCATTCAGGTACTTTACACCCCTACCCTTTCCTAGCCATTTCATTTTAGAAACAGATTGTGAAAAGTCTACATGAATTCGACGGTCATCAATTAAAACATTATCCATTTTGAAGTAGGCATCTTCACATGACTGTTTATCAGCAAATTCTATAAAGGCATATTGTAATGAATCACCAGTCTTTTTATCTCTTATAACTTCACAGCTCACAATTTTTCCAAAACGACTAAAGATAATTTCTAAGTCTTCATCAGTTGTGACAGGATTAAGCTTACAAACAAACAACACATTTTCAGGAGGGGCAATATCAGCATCTGGCAAGTCACCTACAATTTCTAAAATAGTAGCCCGTGCTTTCGCTTCCTTCTCCTCTACCATCTCTTGTATTTCTTCAGCACTTTTACCTTGCATTTCATCTATTTCTTCATCAGGTGCAATTCGGCCTCCTTTCAAACGCTCAGCGCTAGGTGAAGGAGATCTAGATGGCGGCAAGAGACCAGGAGGATCATTAAATGGATCTTCAAGTACAATGGTGTGGGTTATCCTAACATCTTGGTAAGGACGGTGGGTTTCATCACATATAACCTCATTAAGCTTGCTTAATATTTCGCGACCTTCAGTCACTTCGCCGATGACGCAGTGCACGCCGTTCAATGAGTCTAAGTCAGGTGCTAGGGTGAAGTAAAATTGCGAGCCAACCATCATATCTCCTGTGCATACCATTGCTAATAAACCAGCGTCGGTGTGACGAATTTTGGGCATTTTTTCTCCCGAAAAGAAACGTTTCTTTGGGCCCTCCAAATGTCCCCAAATTGATTCTCCACCAGATCCTTCACCAGTCGGGTCACCTGTTTGAGCAATAAAACCACTTCGTATAGTGTGAAATAAATTAAAGTTGTAGTATTTCATTTTGCATAACTTCAGAAAGTTTAAGCATGTAACAGGTCGCTGTGTTAGGTATAAATCCACTGTTATATCACCGAGAGTAGTTTCAATTACAACAGCCATTTTTAAATAGTATATTATTACTTAGTATTACTAGACATAACTTAAAATATTCGTTATAACTTTGATATTTATTCATGAGCTTTGACACATCATACACAATAACCTAACCTCTTTCTTCATTTCTTGTGTTTTTTGTTTCCTTGAACGGAAAGGCAAACGGTTATAATTCATACAGTCTAATCTGTTGTTCTGTTGTTCTTATATGTTTGTACATTTTGTTTTATAAAAGCTGATGCCATGTTATCAAACTTCTATTAAATATATTCTTTATAGTATATTATACTTTAGAGTCTAAATCCAATAAGACCTGTCAGATTTTAAGTTATAAAACAGTAATCATCCAATATCTAGTTGAGTTAAATATTTTTTACTGTGCATACGCACGTAAATGTAAACGAAAAAAAAAATGGTAAATGCGCTTAAGCACTACATTTACTTTAATTAGAGATAGTGGATAATTACAAAATTTTGTACAATTAATAACACTTTACTTTTATCACCAGACGAAAACGAAATACCTAAAAACATGGTATTTACTGTTCTTTAAATGTAAGAGTTTTTGTCAAATGCGATTTGATTTTTGAATCTTAGGTATGTCTATCCGTTTTATTTTGAGCATTTTATTGTGACCAAACCTGTAAATGATCAAATAGATTATAAGTCGAAACACCTAATATTTACAAAAAAGGGCCTTAAATATAGAAATGTTAGAAAATCTAATCTAAGGGGAAATTTGAAGAAACGAAATTTTATAATCTTGGCTTCTCAATATGTATATATAGAAAACGTAATGTATGTACATAATAACATAATAGATTTGAACTTTTTTGAAATATATCGAGGTAAAGTATATTCTTTAACGACAAGGAAAGTGGAGATCTTTTATTAAATTATCAATTATTAATTAACAAATATTAATATTAATTATTATCCTAAGCCTCATCTTCGCTTTCCATCGGGCAAGATTGAGGTCAAACGCAAGCCTATTTTTTCATAAAAAAAAAAAATGGTCGACCTGCACCGAATAAAGTTTTCAGATTGACTTTTGTTCTTATACTATGAAAATCTTGTTTTAAAGTAATTTAATGTCAGTCATATCTGAGAACACGTAATAAAATTTCACTATAAACAGTTATAAGTAGCTCGAGGACAGGAGGACTTTATATTTTAACCCACGTAATTCAATTGCTGAATTATCATATGCTCTGCTATTGCACCTTTTTCTTTATTCTAAATAATAAATACTTATTATTAAATGCATGGTGTTAGAAATTTTAATAATCTATTGATAAAAACGCCATCTATATAAATTTTGTCTAACTAAAGCGCACGGTATACGTGAGCACAAAAGTAGTTGTCTCTGTTTTTAATAAGTATAATAGGTGACGCTTTTGAGAATCTAACATAGTTTGATAATTTTTTATTTATTGATATCAAGTACAAACAGCCTACAAGTATAGGTACTACAGTAAAGTACTGTAAAGTATTGAAATCTGATTGGTTCTGACGGACGAAGACGAACCATTTCAAAAATATTAAATCGAAAATAAATGACAGATAACCAGCAGCGCGACAGCGTATAAGGTTCGTGGCGTCTGGTACCGCAATCACTTGTCCACCTGCGTGCGTGGTCATTACTACAAATTCTCCCATTGGTATAGGCCTATCTCCAATAGTGGGCTATTAACAGGGTGATCAAGAGGAGGACGTCAAGAAGGAGGAAGTAACTGACATTTTGATACTGACAACACTAAAAACAAGGTAACCTGTGTGTGATGGTTATTTTACAAAAAAAATTATTACCACAGTTTTACTATTATATTATTCACATTTTAAATGTTATTGTAACGTTGAAATGAAAGGTACAACCTTAGGGCTTAAAAATAGAAGATTGTTTAAAAATAAATGAAATTAACATGTTAGTTATAACAATTACCACTATGATACACACCTATTCATATTATTTTTGTATAGTTTGATTCATATTCATATCTATAGGCTGATTATGCAAACTCGACCAACAATGAAAACCAAAATTTCTTACTCCTATGTTCTCTTGAAGGTGTAAGAAATCTATTAAAATTTTCAAATTTCGATTTGCAGAGGGGATACACGTGACGCCGTGTTTATATGATATTTTCCATCCGGCAAAGCTTATTTTATTACTTCGATAGGTCGCTGCCTAACTTTGTTGGCTACCAGTGTGAACAATTTGTAACCACCGAATCCAGGACAATATTTTCCGTTTCACACTTTCACTCGTTCCAATAGAGTTTAAAATATTATGATCCGTGAGTAACTTTAGGTGAGATCGCCATTCATACCGCGCTAACTTTATATTCTTCAAAGAATGGTTGGTAAATTTTCAATACTCACTTTATTAGGGCAGAGCGGAAGGAGGGTGAACGAAACGGCCTTTATTAGATTTTCTAGAAACGTGAGCATACAGTCAATTGCATAGAGCTTTGGCTACACTTTGTTATTTGATATATTGATAGTTTTTGATCTGATAATATATTATGTTTATTACAGAAGACATGAATCGTGCCTTTCATATTGATCAAATGCATAGTGCATATAATCTTTTCGTATTTTATGATTAAAAAGTTGCAGTAAAATCTTTTTGGTAGTACTGTTTGTATCTGGCTGGTTTTGATACCATAAAATATGAGATGACATTTTAATCCATTGACACACGAAGCTGGTGAATCGCCGGTCAGAGTCAATAACAAACAGTGAAAGAAAACAGACCTGACTGTGTGGACTAAAGTCCTTTGCCGTTCCCATTAGGGATAAATATCATCATCGAATCGCCGGTCAACTATATTATTGTATTAAAGCACTAAGCCGGCGAAACGCTGGTGACAGACCCGGGGTTTGGGTAATCATTTTATGCATAAAAAATTCTAAAACCCAAGGCAGTCATCGATTATAATCGTGGGATGGGTGGAGTCGACACAAATTACCAGTGTTTGGGTTCCTTTCCACTATTGGGAAGGTACTACAGGATGTAAAAAAATGTGCAAAGGTTCACATATAGCGACTACAGGATAGGTATTGCGGAAAGCATATTATAGAAGATTACGCTACCACCATACAAGAGGCCAGGAAGGGCATCTGGAGGAGCATGCCCTTTACGATTACAGGATGTACAATGGGCACATTTCCCTAGACAAATTCCTCCAAATCCTGTCAAACAAAACTCGTCCAGGCTTTGTAAAATGTGTTCATTACTGAAACAGTTAAAGTGAATCACGATGGGAATGTGAGAAATGCTTGGTGGCTCTCCACATGTCAGAATATTTCAAAAAATACCATACCCTTCTAAAACTGCCTGAAGATGAAGATTAAACAAATATCCAAATAACAAAAAAAAATTATAGTTCCATTTTAATTTTATGTGAAGTGTAGTGATAAGGTTTCTTTGAAATACGAGTTGAAATAATTAAATAATATTTTTAATTAACAAATTATGTCTTATTAGTGGTGGAATGGGTTAAAAACAGAAAAATAAAAAGTATAAATGGTTTCCTCCCATTTTTCTATTGTTTTTCTGTCCGCCAAAATGAATGAATCTAACTAAGAAATTCAAGAAGAACGAAGACACAAGCGGCGAAAAATATTTGTGACGTTTAAGAACTTAACACAGTGTCAGTAAGAATAGCAACAAATTGGTGCAAGCGTTTTCCGCCCGGAATTTTGATGTCAAAGATGTAGCTTGCTCTGGTCGATCTGTAACTGTAACTGATCGGCATATTAGAAGTTACGACATAGCAGTAGAGCAAGGGATTGACCACAAAACAGTTTTGACCCATTTGAAAAAATCTGGATATACAATAAAGCTCGATATTTGGGTGCCAGACAAGCACACTGAAAGAAACCTAATTAATCGTGTACTTATTTGCGATTCTCTATTGAAATAAGTGATCAATCTGTTCAAAAACGGTTCCGTTTCACTGTTTTTGAACAGTTTGATCACTGGTGATGAAAAAGTGGATTACCTACGACAAGAACGTGCGAAAAAGATCATGGTCATAGGGCAGTAAAGGTCCACAGTATAGCGAAACCAGGATTAACTCGCAATGAGATGACGCTGTGTGTATGCTGGGATTAGAAAGGCATCGTTCATTATAAGCTTTTACCGCCGGACAATATTATTGATTCGAATCTCAATTGGTAACAGCTGACGAGATAATGAAAAAATAGGCCGGAATTGATCAACAGAAAGGTTGTGGTTTTTCATCATGATAACCCCAGACCACACACATCTTTAGCCACTTAGAGAATATTGAGAGAGCTTGGTTGGGAAATGTTAATGCATCCATCATATAGCCCTGACCTTGCACCCTCAGATATTCACATGTTTCGATTTCTTCAGAATTATTTAGGTAGTGATAGGTTAAAATCAAGAGAGGACTGTCAAAACTACTTATTGCAGTTTTTATAAAGTCCCTAAATGTATACAGGAAAGGGATTATGTCAGTACATACAAAATGGCAACAAGTTATCGATCCAAATGTCACATATGTATTATAATCAAATGTTAATTAACCATGATAAAAATATCTTGAATTTATATATAAAATACCAAAAAACTTTTTCCCCAACCTATGTTAAATTGACCAAAAAGTTAGTAAGTAAGTTGTAAGCGTTCATCACAAAATTTTGCATTAAAAAAGTTCTAATTCCTTCAGCAGCAGTTCTAATACCAAAAAAAAGATATTTTCAAATTACACACATCTGCAAGAATAAAGTAGGTATACAAAAGTAAAAGTATGAACATAAACACCATGGTGTTGCAGAAATAAAACTTTTAAACGGATACTTCTTCACCTGTTACAGATTTCAGTTAGCATAGCTAAATGAGTCATTGTGCGAACACGAAACACGGTGTCTTCTCCTAATGAATGAAATGCATGAAAATAGAATGGATGGAATGTATGAAATTAATGAAATTAATTAAAGTTAATAAATTTATGAACATTCGTTACTTTCCGACGTAAGAAAAATTATTTCTTTTGTAATAGTGACAATTCCTTCTATTTCTTATCAAGCTACGTGAACTACAAGAGGCCTTTTTAAAAAGCAACAAAAAAAACTGTAATATCTGCACTCATCAATCATTCGTTAGACACACGTTTGTTAAAAAAAGCTGTATATCAGCAGGACCCCGGGAAATTTCAAGCATACAATCACGGCTCTATCAGTGCTGGGCGGCCCAGGTGAACCCTCCTAAAAAAGAGCCTTTGTTCCAGGCCGGCGCTCTAACATTGCATTCCAGTTGGTTTTTATCGTATTGGTACTGTTAGTCCTGGTGGAGGTGTGGCTGACTGATGCGATTGTCTGCCAAGACTTCTTCTTCCTGGATGGATATTCAAGTAAACTGCTGAAGAAATGCCAATTCAAAATTCTGGGCAGACGGGTTGGTGAGCGCAGAACCTCGCACCAGTGCTGCTTCTGCCCTTCACTAGTTTGCGTTCAGGATGGATGAATTTAAAATGTAGTTTGATACTAGGAGATCAGTTATAAAGTCTCATATCATATACTCATTGATTTAAATCACTAACTTCACTGCCCTTCAAACCAAAACATATTAATTCCTGCACTGCACTTGCCAAGCAAGAGTGTAACTAGCACTGCAGTGCTAAATGGTTAGACGGACTCATGTCATTATAAAGATATTGTATCTAGAAAGAATTTTTATATAATAAACTTATCAAGTATGGACTTGTGAAGTCGTTTTCGCCTTAATTCTTCCTACGCCATAGAGACTGTGGAACTTTTTGGGTTCATCCATGCATGATATCGATATCATAAAAATTATAGTAATATGTTTGTTGCGTATCTGTGCGGCGAACTGAAGTTTTGCGCGATGGCACGTTTGCGGAGGTAAACATTTACACTAGTGATTGCACGTGTTGTTTGCTGTCGCGATTTTGTCCACAATACTTCCACTAGGGATGTTCTGTATACTTTAAATCGATGTATGTTATGGTTTCTTCGTTACTTATTAATATCCATAGTCAGACTTCAGGATAGTCTTTAGAACGTTAATTTAATTTATGAGTGAAACTTCCCGCACTTAGGGACAAAAAAGAAACTCTCGTGGTAGCTTCTGAATCCAACCTAATACGATAATTTATTTTTTGGCACAGTAAAAGCTAAGTCTAACCATAGGTTACAAACATTATGTATAAACTATTTGTAATATAAACCAAGAATTTAATAAGTTAGCTGGTAAAAAAATAAGTATTTGTTTATTTATGGTGTACAATAAAGTTGTATTTAATTTTCTCGTGTATTTTATACTTATAGGAAGTGAAATGCATTCATTTAACAAAAAAATCTTAAACTTTCCTCATAAGCTGTTGTACATATTATGTTAATATGTACAACAGCTCCTTAGCCTTACCAACTTATGATATGTGGAATTTGAATTTTGGCACGTGAATAAACGTTGCTAATACGTCTTAATACCTACATTCTGAAATGCATCTAATGAGCTCTCTCTTTTCAATATAATAACGTGATTTTTATGCAAATTGCAATGTAATAATGTCATTATTTAATTAAGAAATTTCCTATAAATTTCATGTGAAAAGATGTTCAAAATCTTTCCCTATCACTCCTTCCCCTAAATTCATCTGGGAGTAGGATGAATTTCATATAAATTCCGTTCAATAGACTTATTTTTATTGCATTAAAAAGTCTGCTTACACTAGCAAAGACTTGAACATGATTAATTTTAGGAATGAGTAATCTGTCGTCTGTTAATCTGTCGGTGACCTTAGTCTCCACGGTGTCTCTCTATAATCAGGGGTCGGAGTGCAGTCATTGCTCCAAATATTCTCTCTTTATCTCTTGTACCTTAATACTATGGGGACATAATATATATATAGGTTCATCTCGTGTCCGTGAGAAGGGGTATGAGTTGATTTATCAAAACTCGGAATATTAAATTACTTAGCGAAGCAGGGGTACAATGCATCGGCGAGTATTGTACCTCTGCTTCGTTAAGTAACCTAAACAAATACTAAAGAAAATAAGCTTTAATGAATTTTAGTTGGGGTGTAAATGTGAATATCCCATTTATTACCTCAAATCACAACTGACAGATTTATAATATATTGTGTTTGTGTTTCATTTATTTTAAATGTCTACTTTACAGTATAAATAAAAATACTATATTATAATCTACATGAAAAAGCAATCAAATCGCAAGTGAGCGTCAAACCAAGGCAACAAATAACATGGGATGTATTTTTAAGGAGGCGTACAGGGTCAGGGGTGACTTTCCTATTACCATACAAATGTTGCATAATTTAAAAGGACGCTTTATGTGTCGCTCGCTTTATAAAATCCAAATTTTATACAATTCATTACGCTGGTCTACCATGCAAATAATCCTACGATGACGCCGTTTGAATGTGCATAACTATTAAATTCTACAATCTATTCTAGACGATTGAGTTGTATATAGTTTTTAGATGGTGGAGCTGAAGCTTGTTTTTGTATATGATTTTTATTTAAATACGTCACATTCTACGTTTATAATATTTCAATTCTGGATGTTGATTCACAGACTTAAAATCAAAATATCTGCAATAACACATGTAGCAGTAGTTATGTAGCTTTCAATGTACGTGTATGGCTAACGTGTATATCTAAGTGATTTTATTTATGTAATATTAGTACAAGTATTTATTAGTAATTAACTTTTTTGTGTTTTAGGTATTCTAAGTATTTTGTTGCTGCTTATTTTTCACTACGCCATAGGTTGACTAGTAGAGAATGCCTACAGGCAGTCCGTGTTTTGTGTACTTGTATATAAAGAAATGCAACAAAGATTAAATAAATATTTGGGTATTCAAGTTTACGTAAGTATGTACAATGTAGCTTATAACAATATCAGCTAAAGTAATACGAAAGTTGCACTATAGTACAAAGTTTGAACAACAACGATTTCATGACAAATTTTAAATTGGATTTCGAATATTGCAACTAAGACATAGGGATCTTTTAAAACCAAAATACAAGCCAATAAATGGAAAAATGGATACGGAAAGCGCCCTAGTCTTTTAGATTTAATCTGTTTAGAGTCCGCCGTAAAACGTCGCCGATAAAATAAAGTGAGAGGCGCGCAAAAATCTCCTTGTCTTATCGCCACCAAGCAAGATTACACATAAAAATGTTAAATGATCCCTAACGCGTATTGAAAAAATTCAGGGGAAATGGTTGGAGAAATTGGCCGAGATGCCTGGAATTGGATGCGACCTTTTGTTATTAAAATTTGCTTATAATATTAGGTACATGTTGACTTTATAAGAAATTAATGATTTCAAGCGTGTGTGTAAAGAGAGCATTTTTTGGGATTAAGGGGTTAAAGTTCATTTGTGAAATTGTAAGGAACAAGAAGTACATAAAATAGTAAGTCAATTCTCATTTTATGTCGTTCTTTTCTAACTAGCCGTATGAGAAGAGACCACCACCGTCTTTCTTAATCTGCAGTTCAACCAGAGTTGGGTTCCCGTAAGGAGGGTTTAGAGCCAGTGTAATTAAAGGCAGTAAGGCATTTCATCTCAGTTTTCAGGGGTGACATCGGATTCGTAACCTTTCTCGATTGAAATTGTTTGCAGTTGTCTATGGGCTGTAGAAGCTCATTTCGTACTAATTTTAAAAAATACCAATTAAACAACGTTTATAAATTTGTTTTCTATGTAATTATAATATAAAATTTCTTCGCACTATTGTTTAGCGAACGTGTTTTGAGCCCCTGCGTTCGCTGTTCGTGACAGCGCGTCGCCCGCTCACTTGTCGTCTGAAATCTAATCTTGACGCCTAATCCCGGCTCGCGTCTAAAAATACCCATCAACCATCAACCATCAACCCACCCCACAGCGTTTCTAATCTTACATATAATGACTTGTATCGGTATTGTTCATAAGTGATCGTAATTTGCAATAAAAGAAAACAACAGAATTGGATAACATGTCTCGATAAAAGACGTATGTGATAGTGGCAAGATGTCCCTATATAACGAACACTACCACTACCACCAGAAAGAGAGATTTGTGACGATAGTTGACTATAATTCTTCTTATATTATGAATCAGACTAATGTATAACAAAATTCCGACTTTTACTAGTAGTAGTACTTTACTAGTTACTTAAATCTAAAAGAATCATCAGGAGACTTCAGAGACACGCCACTACATGGTTGCAATACTACATTGCTGGCAAATTACGCGCTACTATATAGCTTTGTGTCTACAGGACTACAGTGTTGATGCAGAGGTATTACAAGCAGTTATTCCTTTTGAATATGAATCTTTTCGTTTTCGAATTAAGTTCACTTTTTATTCATTGCGAAGGGTAAGAAAGAAGTCACTAATGTAAAAAGGACCAACGAAAAGGGGCATACGTTCTAAGAACAGTATTACACCTAAACATCTTTACAGGTCTGCATCACACATACACACACACACAGTTATAAACAAACATGCGAACGTGCAATTGACATTTAGGTATTTATTTTGTTAAAAAATATACGTTTCTTGTTCGTTCAAAAATTCAAGGTTCTATTTCCTGGTACCTCCTGCATCTAATAATATAATTATAATCCAATACCTATTATCAAAAACTTTGATATTATCATTTACGTCATTCACATTATTTTTTGTAAGTGAGAAATCTGCAATCAACATTGCTTTATTGTAAAATCGGAAGGTGTTCGCTCTCATAAAATATGTTTTACGATATCACCAAAGAGTAAAGTAATGGTATAAATAAAAAGAAGTGTCGTGTCGGGGCGTTCGGTGGGCCAATCGGCTTCGATTATTGCCCCGCGGAGACTAATATCCCTTTCTTTCGCAAATGTTTTTTAGGGAATGTTATTTTTTGGCGCGTCGGTCGCAGCTGGCGGTCGTAGCTCGTGAAATTGCCGGCTATCGGAGTGTCTCCGACGGCACATTTGGGATTGGGTGCTTTTACATAGTACGACAGGAACACGTTGCCGATACGAAGTTGACTTTTGAATTAAATTAACTCACGACCACTTTGGGTCAACAAATGCAAAGATGGGCAAAGTGAATATAAACAAGTTTTCGTTTACTTATAATTTGTATTAAAAGTTAAAAAGCGTGCCTACTGGATAGTTTGGAAATGATTTCATTAAATACTGTAGTAATAGTTAAAAACTTATTAATGATATGTACCAGGGCCTATGCTATGTCAAATGGTAACTACCACAGATAAAGACATCAATCCTCGACAACATATCAAGATGAAGGCACGTTGTCATATGGAACTCTTCGGTGTCAGTAATTAGTTCAAAACCTCATGGCGTCCATCAAATGTCTGAAATTACACACAGCGTTGAGCCGCAATAGATTTAAGATGCGAGGTGTCTAGTAGTGCAATCGCCAACCCACAATTTTTTTTGTCAAAAGTGGTGATTTTGGCAAGTTCTGCCATTGGCGAGATCTATGTTCAGCAGTAGACTATTAATGGGATGAACAGAAGGATTCAAAATATAACAAAAGTATGTGTAAATTACAGTATAGATTCTGACAGAGTAGAATCGTTGTCTTTACGTCGTCGCATCGTTTACGTTCATTGAAAAAGCGCTGTTTCAGTAAGTGGGGTCACTTACGTTAAGTAGCCTGTTAGTCGGGCACGTGTTCGTCCCGTGACAGTCAGCAGGTGCGTTTCAGGACATCGGCGAAGAATTGTGATTGAAATTGCACCCGGATCTTGCGGGGGTCGCTTTTGTAATGACATTGCTTTTTATTTCTGTGTGTGATAGGTCGCGCGTCACTAGTAGCTTAAGTGTAACATTAAGTTTTGATTACTCCTAATTTTACTTTAACTTGGTATGATTTGGTTTTAACTTTATAAGAAGAAAGAAAATTTATCATTAGATTTTATAAACTGAGTAATAAATGTACGTATAATACTCATAAGCCAGTAAAGTAAAAAACGTTGAAAAGCTGTGCTCAAGATACTGTTGATACGTTTTGCTACAAAATGTTGCTGGGAGGATGCCGTGGTTTCAATGCGGATAAGCGGACTTTACATATCCTTAAAATGTTTTTTATTGTTCTTAGATGTGCAGGTTTTCCTTTTCATTTCTTTATTCTTTAATCTATATGATTCGGTTAAGTAAATAAAACGTATAACCTGAAAGGTAAAATTTGGAAATAATAGACAGACTCACTGATCTGTTTCTATATATTTAATAGGATGCTCTCAGCTTCGTTTTACTGCTTGCATATAGCATTTATTTAAAATTAAGTATAGGTAATTTTTAAGTAAGTTCTAAGACATAAGTTCGCCGACAAATAAACCCATCAAACGATGTAAAAATGGCCGTTCGTATGATAGATAGTTGATTATAACGGTCTGATAATTTATTGGAAAACTCGAGCTTTAGTGACGGTATTTACATAATAAAGGTGTATAGACGTATGCTGTAAGACGTTTTTGGATTTTATGACTTCATCGGTCGTTTTAATAAAAGAAACAATATTAGTTTAAGCTAAGACAGCAACATTTAAGAAACACGATGCGATAAACGCGAACGCGTCAGTAATAACCATAGTTCAAGATAACAAACGTATTTGTGTTGCAACACAATTTCTAATATAAGAACCGAGGCAAAAAGTAAACAAGGCACAGAAGCAGTTTCCGGCAGATATTAAAGGCATATCTCTCTATTATGAGCGCGAAGTTCTGTAATTTAAGGGCGCGCTCGAAGCGCCGCGGCATATGGTGAGTTGGTAAAGGGTTGCCATCGATACGTAGGGATGTCGATATCGATACTCATTACTCTTAATCTCTTGTATATTATACTATATCGAAAACGTAATTTTTTATAAAAAAAAGTTTTATAAAAAATTAAATTTGTGATGTGTCGTGTGGTAGCCCCGTATGAGAATCCGCCACCCCATCTTACTCCATGGATGTCGTAAAAGTCGACAAGAGAAATGCCAGAAAATTATGAATTCACTTAATTATCTTATATATATTTATTACTATACTTTTACCCTTTACAAGTTTGTAATAGAATAAGTTAAAAGACGTGAATATAGCGTTCTGTTGTACATACTACATTACTCTTATAGTAACAGTGATTTTGTTGCGTAAACTATAACGTTAAATATTTAGTCAGTTCATAGAAATGGTCAGAAAAACGTTTGGCTACTTTGATAGAGGGAAGGATACGGTACATAAAAACGATAAATAAATAGTACGAACGGTTTCACGAGTTGAAGTAAATTTACGAAATTAACATAGTAGTTAATCTTAGATAATGCGCCACGTCACGAAAAGGTGTAAGGTGATATGTATAATGTCATGTCCACCATGCTAGCTAACAAACCAGACTCTGTAAATTAAATGACGTCGGAAAGTCCACCCGAATCGGTTAAAACCAAATTTCACACATTAATGAAAGGGGGGCAGCATCACTAGTGTGAGGGTACCGGAACTGCTGCTTTTTTGAAGAGGTCTATGTTTGGCAGTGGATAGGTTGATTAAGAAAAAGTTCTTGCCAACTAAGTAAGACTAAGTTATCCTGTACCATAAGTGCCAAACTAAGTTATCCTCCATTGTAAGTGTTAATTTATGCTTGGAATCTGTAGATAAGTTGGATTTATGTATTTTACTTAGTTTTCATTGATTGGTCACATATCGATAGTCTATGGATTGTTCTTAACTTCCATCCCTAGCCTCGCCCATTCCTCTGACACAGCTGCAGCACGCTTCGTTGCTCGATTATAACTAGCTTAGTGAAGCTAGGAAGTCTGACACACGCTCGGTGATATTCTACTCCTACTTGAAGACCCGAATTCTTTAAATGACCTACTTGTTTTTCTTCTCCCTTAGATTAAAGGCTGCTGATTGTGATAAAAGTGTGAAGTTTGCAGACGAAACATTTTCTTTTCTATCTAAAAATGACTTTGTCTAGAGGGGTATGTTGCTAACGACCGCATGGCTTTGTAGTAAGCGTAACTGGCTGCTGAGCTTAATGTCGAAGGTTAGAAGTCCTGCAGTATCCAATAGGTATTGGTACAACACAACAATTATTGGTTTTTGGGTCTGGTTGTGTAGTGTCGCGTATCTCTGACACTTCATCTGATATTATCGCATAAGCGATACATCGGGTACGGGAAAGTAAAGACGAGTGAATGAGTCTGTGTTTGCACGTACACTTGCTTAGGGTTCTTCCATAGGAAATATTTGCAATAAACGCCACGTTCGGTAAGCGGGCTGGCGATCCTAGTTTCAGAAAGCTTACCCCTCAGATGCTACTGTCCGTCATCGGTTTGCTTGTTTTTGGTATGGTACTTTTCGAAATATTTTGGGAATACATTAGAATCGGTATAGCCGTTTTAAAGAAAGCCCAAACAGTCAGACAGTAAACATACACACTAAAATTTTTGAGTTTAGGTATCGTGCAAATATTCATATGAACAAAGAAAAAAGCATTTGTTACGAAATCATAAAAATATCTTTTTAATAATCTTTCAAATTAACGATTTCCCCTATGTCATTGGTGCGTTTTACAGACATAAATCACACTAATACACACACAAACCTAGAACAATTATCTTGGAAATATTTGTTTCGTGTAGGAATCGAACCCGCAAACCCCAGCTTTGAAGTCAGGGGACTAAACGACTACCAACTAGGATATCAAGTAGACGAGCATAAAACACTTGATTGCAAATACAAAATTCCAAAAATAACTTTAGCCACCTTTTAACTTTAAGCTTGTCTGTGAACTTAAATAACTTTGTCTTCAGTTTAATATTAAGTTCTGTAAAAAATATTGATAACCTTTAAACACCTTTTCTTTTTTTAACCAACATATGTTCAAAATTGCTGTGAAATCATTACGTACATGTAATTGTTGCGAAAGTGTAACGAGCGCAAACAACTCCGAAACCGTCGGAAAATTCAACGTCGGGGAAGAAAAAGGGTTGCCTCCAGCCCTTTCTCTATTCTTGACATTTTAAATTGTTTATTTACGAACAAGTGTCGGGGTGTTTATTCAGCGATGTCGGTGTCCCCGTCCACACGCACCGACTTGATGTGTTCGTCACACTCGGATGTTGCGTGTACATTGCGCCGACTGGATTTTTGGCATTTCTAATACTTTTTCAGTTTCCTTGTAGTTGTACATTCGTGTGGTATACTTACCAACATTACTCTAGCTGCAGCTATTAGATAGTCTGCAAATTGTAGCTTCATAGTAGTAGTAGGAAAGATATAGAAGAGAATTAATATTAAAAACATATAACACATAATAATGTTGACGGATAATTTTACCGAATTTGCCAAACCCAAATCCCACAGACTCGTCCTAGGGAGCATTTAAGCGCGAGGGTACCGTCACTATGCTCATCAACCAGCTCGCATGCCAACTTTTGCTAGCGCTCTCTTGGAGAGGCCTGTCTTCAGCAGTACCCAGATTTTACCGGGTTATAATGACGACGAAGAAGATCAAATTGCAAATATTTTAAAACCCACATTCTCTTAACTTATAATAGTCACGACGAGGTATTAATTAATAGTGAAAGAAAATAAAAAAAAAAACCATAGATTAATAACCGTTAAACAGGTAAGCATTCTTAAACGCTAACGTTTACATTTAAGCCCTACAAACGTTAATTAGTGAACGTGACTATTAAAGTTCGGATGATAACACTGTGCGTAAAGGATGCTCGGCCGGCCGCGGCGCGGTCTCGCGGCTAACCTACAAATCGTCAGCGACCGCCGCCACATGATTAGCTTGCCGCTTCAACATTTTGTTTTGATATGCTATCTGCCCTTTAACATTTGGGCAGTTTAATCACACATTGCACTAATTCTTTTAAGTGTTTAGTTTAGTTTTAAGGAAAACTAGAAAAGCTATTAACTTAACTTATCTTCCTTTTAATCACTCCAACGAAGCTTAAAAGCATGTGTCTGCACTGATTCGTGACAATAGTGGAATAGCGGACTCGAACCTGCGACGACATGTATCACCCAAATAAGGCTATCGACACTTCAAAGTAGTAACTGATTTTTTAAATTTAAGGATAAGTATGGGTTCTATATTTTTTATTTATCTATATTATATATATTTTAAGGCCAGTAAGGTATCCTAGATATTTGATAAAAGTACTAGTTTTCAATTGAAGGTTTTTATTTCAAAATACAGAAGGAAAAATATAAAATGTTCTCTGAGTTTCCTGTCAACTGTTTCCCTTCACCTTTCAAAGGAATTTTTTGAAGAGGCTCGCTAAAGATCAATCGGTTCATTGAAACATGGAACAGTAAACGGAGGAAGCTCTCGACCGTATACCCAATAATGAGGTTGTCAGAGGTCTAGACTATTTTAGTCGACTATATACTTTAGACGTTTCACTTTTCACCAGCGCCAAATAGGACCAACTTGTCAGGCTCACCACTAGCCTGTCGCCGTTCCAGTGTTCAGGCCTATATATATTAATTTCAGACTTCGAGGCGTCTCGCAGGCCTGATTCGCAGGCAGTTCTTATAACCACTTTATTATCGTGGCTTATAATTTCAGGTAAATTGGGATTAGCCAAATAAGTGAAACATGAAAAGTATTTAATGTAAGTGATATCTTACAGATACTACCAACCTGGTCAGCGTAATTTTTTTTTAGTCGTAATCTCTATCATCATCATCATCATCATTATCATATTTAAGGCCACTGCTGAATCAAGGCCCCTTATAGGAAGCTCTAATTTTTTGGAGGGTGTGTATGGGCAATACTTCGCAGTAACTGTTCCGTACGCACTAGTGATGGTGCTCCCCCTGTTTAGTCTGTGGGATTTGGGTTCGGTGGATTCAGAAGGATTTACCACCACCAGTCGGCAGCCAGAGCCTTGATTGTTAGTTAATTTCTAGCAGGTTACTCCACGTATAGGTGAGGTCAATATTTGGAAAAAAGGTGATAGGTATATTCCCACTTACAACCCTAATTTTGATGGCTAATCGTAAACTTAAGAGAAAGAAAAAGCTCAAATAATTCTATCTGTATGATAGAACTTACTTACGTATTTCCATTTTCAATTTCCCTATAAAACTGTCAAATTTGCCGCGCTTATAGTGTCGTCTACGGCGCTTGCGCGTGTAAGCAGGGCGGCGTCGTTAGCTATCTCGTTCTTGCCGAACGAGGTCTGCGGGTCGCGGCTAACCTACAAATCGTCAGCGACCGCCGCCACATGATTAGCTTGCCGCTTCAACATTTTGTTTTGATATGCTATCTGCCCTTTAACATTTGGGCAGTTTAATCACACATTGCACTAATTCTTTTAAGTGTTTAGTTTAGTTTTAAGGAAAACTAGAAAAGCTATTAACTTAACTTATCTTCCTTTTAATCACTCCAACGAAGCTTAAAAGCATGTGTCTGCACTGATTCGTGACAATAGTGGAATAGCGGACTCGAACCTGCGACGACATGTATCACCCAAATAAGGCTATCGACACTTCAAAGTAGTAACTGATTTTTTAAATTTAAGGATAAGTATGGGTTCTATATTTTTTATTTATCTATATTATATATATTTTAAGGCCAGTAAGGTATCCTAGATATTTGATAAAAGTACTAGTTTTCAATTGAAGGTTTTTATTTCAAAATACAGAAGGAAAAATATAAAATGTTCTCTGAGTTTCCTGTCAACTGTTTCCCTTCACCTTTCAAAGGAATTTTTTGAAGAGGCTCGCTAAAGATCAATCGGTTCATTGAAACATGGAACAGTAAACGGAGGAAGCTCTCGACCGTATACCCAATAATGGGGTTGTCAGAGGTCTAGACTATTTTTAGTCGACTATATACTTTAGACGTTTCACTTTTCACCAGTGCCAAATAGGACCAACTTGTCAGGCTCACCACTAGCCTGTCGCCGTTCCAGTGTTCAGGCCTATATATATTAATTTCAGACTTCGAGGCGTCTCGCAGGCCTGATTCGCAGGCAGTTCTTATAACCACTTTATTATCGTGGCTTATAATTTCAGGTAAATTGGGATTAGCCAAATAAGTGAAACATGAAAAGTATTTAATGTAAGTGATATCTTACAGATACTACCAACCTGGTCAGCGTAATTTTTTTTTAGTCGTAATCTCTATCATCATCATCATCATCATTATCATATTTAAGGCCACTGCTGAATCAAGGCCCCTTATAGGAAGCTCTAATTTTTTGGAGGGTGTGTATGGGCAATACTTCGCAGTAACTGTTCCGTACGCACTAGTGATGGTGCTCCCCCTGTTTAGTCTGTGGGATTTGGGTTCGGTGAATTCAGAAGGATTTACCACCACCAGTCGGCAGCCAGAGCCTTGATTGTTAGTTAATTTCTAGCAGGTTACTCCACGTATAGGTGAGGTCAATATTTGGAAAAAAGGTGATAGGTATATTCCCACTTACAACCCTAATTTTGATGGCTAATCGTAAACTTAAGAGAAAGAAAAAGCTCAAATAATTCTATCTGTATGATAGAACTTACTTACGTATTTCCATTTTCAATTTCCCTATAAAACTGTCAAATTTGCCGCGCTTATAGTGTCGTCTACGGCGCTTGCGCGTGTAAGCAGGGCGGCGTCGCTAGCTATCTCGTTCTTGCCGAACGAGGTCTGCGGGTCGCGGCTAACCCTCGGCGCGAGGTTTGCGGCGGGAAAAATGTGTGTTACGGTGTGCCGATAGCGGAGTGCCGCATCTCCGCAGCCCCGCCCAGCGCCCGCTCGGAGCCCGCACCCGCTCCCGCACCCGCGCCCGCTAACGCGTCTTGAGCCACTTAGTCGATAAGACGCTGCACACACTGAGAAGTTAAGACGTGACACTAAATTTTATTATATTACTTTGATTGCGTTTACGGATTTATTGCCTAGTATTGATCAACAAATGCGGGCATAAATCCCCTCAACACATAATAATATTTCTTTCATTGTTAATTTCTTGTGGTAAACTATATAATAATAAATCGTTATTTACTCTCACTAAATACAAACAAAGCAAAAGTTACTTTTTAGATTAAGGTAACAATGATTGATGAGAAACTGGTGTCTGTACAAGACAGTGCCTATATTTTTTTCTTTCCTTTTACACATTATTTAGAAAATTACTTTTGATACATACCTAACTACCAACAAGTAAAATACTTAACATTTTTTTTTGTTTAATCATAGACATGAGATGTCTGATCCGCACCCAGATTGCAAACATTTTCGGGTTTTAAATTTTTATGTATATCATTCCGACCCTATTACTATATCGATGGTACCTTACATTGAAATGGCAGTGTCTTGGCTACAGGAGATCTAGTATAGGGGCTATATGTTTTAATGTAAATTATAAAAGGCATTTGATAATTTCTGTGAACACTGTTTTAGTTTCCGGCCAGATATGGAGCCGCGAGCTGTCAAAATGGAGTGGGAAAAAAGGCGGGAATGCGGCGCCCGTTTTATGTGAAGCTCGTCATTGCGCTAGAATGAGAGGACTCCATAGAGTCTCTCGGGAGGGAGCGGGACGTCGAACACAACGTGGTTTATAAGAAAACCCAAGACGTTGGGCGTGTTTGGCGGGTGGGCGTGCGGGTTTCAGGGTTGTAGTAGTGCATTTTTTATGTGTGGGTGTATAAGGACTCGTGGTATGTGGTTTGCCACTGTGTGGGTGAGACGTGGTCGGTGTAAGCGAAGAGGTTTCTCCGAAATGCTCATCCTTTTGTCAACGATACGGCGCTATATCGGCTTCGAGCTTTACTCATTAAAATGCGCATTTGAATTTTATTGCGATATAAAATTTCCTTAGTCAAAGCTCTATAGTATTTTATCATGCAGTCTAATGGCTATTATAGTAACAGTAACAATTATTAACAGGAACATTAAATATAATTATTTATTTATTAATGTTATTACAAGGTCATTTAATTTTGATATTTTACCTAATTTTAAGTTAATTTTATGTTTAAAAGGCATTACAAATAAATTAAAAGTGGTTATAAAAGATACTTTAAATCTTAGAAAATTATAACACTCTTAATTTTACTCTATTGCTAACAGTTAGCTGGATAATTTTAAATCTTAACTAAACACAGGTATAAGGTATTTTTAAAGAAATTGTTGTAACAAAGAACACAAAAACAATTAAATAACTCATGTTGTACCAAAATATGATATGACAGTTCTTAGGTGATAATTTTTTCTCTCTCACACGTGATCCTGTCTCTAACTAGGATAATCGTCTCACTTACAAGCATTTATATTCATACGAATATATTATTGCTCATGGCGGGATTCGAATACGCGATCCTCAACTTCAAATGCACTATCAACTAGCATACAAAAAAAATCCAGTAAATTTTAAAAAGCATAATAAATATTTGTGTACAAAAATCTAAATTTAATCTTTAAATGCAGAACTTAATTAGATAATAAAAGAAAAGAAAAGAATTTCGATATGATTTACTAAATGGAAATAATATTTTTTAATATATTTTGATTACATAAATAACTGCAGGGAATATAATACGATGTAATTAATTCTGCTACTTCTCCCGAGGACTACAAATGTTTGAACGGTAAAGTAACTTATTAGTTTTGCAGATTTCCAAATATTTTCTTAGAGCGTGTAAACTCAATAAAATCTATTAAATACCAGTTCATGTAGTTGGTATCGTAACATTATTTCTTTTTTATTTCGTAAATAATCCATTCAAAGTCTAAAGCATCGTTATATTTTTAGTACGAATTATCTCAGATATCTTATCTCTGAATTTTGGCACGGACCTTTCAGAAATTTACTTTGGCATGGACCTTTAAGGACCTTTAAGTAAAGCGATTGGTATTTTGTCGCACATTTTTGTATGTAAAACAAAACATATTTAAATTTATTAAAATATTTATACGGCTATGGTCTTCTCAAATCATAGAATAAATTGTAACCAGATCCTACACGCTTAACTTCTTTTCATCGTAATTTTCATATAAAATAATAGTTAATAGCAGTGAATGTGAGTTTATAGCACGTGACACATGCACATACGAGTATTGTGTCAATTTTCTTTTGTTTTACGCCTTTGAGATTAGAAATATTTTATATTGTATTTAGAGTGTGTGTTTTTCATGTTTGTTATAGGTTTTCTTTAGAAAGGATATTGAAAAATTAAGTGCAATACATTAAATAATACTTAGTATTATTAACAAAATGTATTTCTATAAAATTTAGATATAGACAATTATTAACTATTTATTATAAAACTGTATATAATAAAGATGCTAACCCAACCCTTACTTGTGTGAAGGTTGCGTTACTATCTTTTTTTATAAATACCAACCACGTGGTACACCATGTCAGCTAACTAACGAAAATTTCGTCCGATTTAGCGGATCCAAATCCTACAGACTAGACTAGTCATGGGGAGCAGCGTCACCAGAGCGATCGGAGGGCACAGGCGTAGCGTTAACCAACTCGCGTGCCTAGCGTGGTGAGTATTGGCGTGCCTTTCAAGAAAAGCTTCTATTCTGGCATAGACAGATTTATGAAGAAGGAGTAACTGAAATATTTTTTTAAGAACTTTTTAATGAAAAGTATTTACAGGGAATAAATACTTTATCTTTACCCTAAACGAACTTAACTTCATTAAAGAGTTTTCCAAAGGCTTCTTTGCTTAAGAAATACCTGAATTTATTGTCTGCATGTATAGCTTAACAGTGTCGTCATTTCGTGTCTGTCCTGTACCTAACTATCTCTTTTAATACTTATTTGTGCCGCACGCACACATAGGAGCTGTTCCCCCCGTGTCGCGTCGTTGCAGCGCGGCGGTGTGGGTGGACTTCTTTCGCCATGCTCCTGTGTGCGAATTTCTTTCGAGACGTAATAAGGGGGACCGTTTCTTTCCCGCTAAGGTTTTAATGTCGACCACGTTTCGGCGGCGGACGCGCGCGCCTCCGCGGTTATTCACGAAAACTTTTTTTTTAATTCAGTGCGGACTGAGGTGTTGTGTTTCAGTGCCAGTAATAATAGGAAGCGGAACTTTCTAAAAAGTTTTCCTTTTCTTTTATATTCGTAAGTATGATTTGTTGTTTTTTTTACACAAGTTGAAGTAAGTATAAGTATGTATTTGTTTAAGATACAAGTTAAGATAATAATTAATGAGCTCGAGAGAAATGTTGGAAATTAATTAATGAAAAGTTTACGTAAGTCCGTGAAGTTGGGCGACGTGGCGGGGCGGACGGGGTCTCACTCTTATGTTTTCCCGAAAACCGCAGGCTCATTAGCTCCGCGCGCACTACGCCTCGACGATTAAACTTCTGATACAACGGCGTCTTGTGATAACATCGGGTACACGTCTCCTCACGAAGATGACTAGTACAAGATTAATTAAAGTTCTGTTTAAGTTTCATGTTTCATAAAATATAATTTACGACGTGTTAAGTGTGTCTGTAATTATTATAAGTAGCATAACTGAATACAATTTTTTCGCTTGGAAATTTTGTGGTAGAATAAAATAAAATGTAATGATACTAAATGTTATATACAATATTTCTTTCAATCAATATAATATGGTAGGATAATGGAGAAAGCAGTGGTTTGAACAGCTTTTCGGGAAAGAGCTGGTTGCTGTAAAATTAGCCCGTACTTAACACGCAGGTGTATTTACAAGATTTTTAATTTTTTATTTAAGAGAGATATTATTCCCTAGACCACACACAAATTAAACAATACCGTCTTCAAAAATGCTTACTTCAAAAAATTTGATTTTTCATTTTTTACTATTAGTACAATAAGCAGCTATAACAATGTGATTAACTTACACCCCTATGCCGTTATTTTCCACTTCACTTTAACCTCGCTAAAGGAAACTTGTTAAAAAGTAAGTGCGAACTCCCATTAGGATGGATGTTCCCGTCCCCTAACTTTTACCTGTACCATTTAATTGACGCTTGCTGTTACTTATTTTGTTCACATTGTGAACAATATATCTTCTACAATCCGTTAAAAGTATAATTTTAAATAATAATTCAAAAGTTTTTTTTAATATTTAGGCTCTATGGATTTTTAGGCTTGGTGTTTTTTGGCGCACACAAATTAGCACCCACAATGCATTTTAATAAAGTACATATCAATTATTTTTAATTAACTCTATAAATGTAAAAAGTAAAGCGTTGACGTTAATGGCGGCGGAAAATAATTTCTTTGCACATTCATACGATGGGGTTGGCGACATTGTTCACGAGATTGGGTCTGTTGTTAGCGCGGGCTTTAAATTTTGAACGCCGAACGATTTCAATAGATTAAAAACGCAGATTTTGTTAAAGTGTTTAAGTGACCATTTTAATAAGTGATTTATATTTTTCTATAAAATGTTGAACATCGTTTAGACGAAGGTTTAATGCAAAACAATTGTTGGTTTTTATAAATAATTATAAATGTTTCTTATAAGATATCGAAATAATAGGATTTATGTACGAGTATATATAATATACAAAAAACAATTTAGAATTACAAGAATTTATTTGAACGTATACTTTAAATATTTTAAAATAACTTTAACCTTGCAACTTTAAACTCTTCGATATGTATTAGATTTGAATTTTCATGAAAATCAAGTTTTAATGACGTAATCAGTGACATTTTTATTATAACTTTCTTATCTTAAACAATAACTAAAGTCTATATATTAATAAATCGATTTATTAATTTTACTGTGATAGTTCATATTTTCGGGTCTGTTTGTACCGTATTACCCCATTTGTCTCGTACACTGAATGTGAACATTGCTACGAACTTACCACCTAAGCGCTACATCGGATATTGAACCAGTGACGAGTCTCACTGTTTGCGCAAAGTTTTGGCACAGTACCACGTACTCGTACGTACTCGATATCTTATCGGGTCTGTCGTAAGAATACATAAATTGATTGTTGGCGAGTACTTTGATTTCGACGCCATAATAAGAAATGAGTTGTCATAAATGCGAATAATTAAAATATTAGAGAAAACGGAAAGTAGAGACAGCAGTTTTTTTTTACATCAATAATAAGTAACGTTTATTTACGACTATAACTAGGGCCCGAAAAATTTTGTCCCAAATGTACTTTAATTCACATATAAAAGTATAATAAAATTATCCTATTCTATGGCATAATCTACATCTCTGCTATAATTCGTTTATATTTGTTCAGCCCTTAAAGTATGATAAGACAACAATATTTCAAACATTTGTTATATTAGGATAAAATATAACCTATTATGTCGTAACCTAAACGTGGTAGAGCCAAGTGCTCGAATGGGCCGGCTCGACCGGATCGGTACCACGGCCTCGCAGAATACCAGCGTGAAGTAGAGGCATCTTGTGCTTCTGCGTTTCGTTCGGTGAGTGAGGTAACCGGAGGCCCACACCCCCTTCCCATCCCCCTCCTCATCCTCCCTCCCATCTCCCTAATATCCTTCAAGGCCGGCAACGCACCTGCAGCACCTCTGGTGTTGCGGATATAGTGAGCGACGGTAATTACTTACCATCAGGTGAACCGCTTGCTCGTTTGGCACCTTTCCAATAAAAAAAAAACCTTCTGGAACCGTAAGGAACATTCTTATGAAAGTTACATTAAAATTAGTGAAATTTATTTTGAGTAAACTCCGTTCAAACATTCATAAATACAAAGATTTTTTTATAAGTACTGACTTAGATAATGTTTACATTATCTATTATGTGTATAATTGTAAATACCTCCAAATTATAAACTAAAAAATATAATTACAAATAAACAACATAATTATTAAAGATATTTACTTTTCTAACGAAGACTAACATTAGATTGCATCTTTCAACCGGATGGAAGTTTTAATAAATGGCGTCGCTTCTCTCCGCCACATTCTTCGCGATTCTTATTTAACTGCTTGATTGTACGCGATGTTGTTTATTGTCACCGATATTGCGCGAGCAAGGGTCGTCCCTTTGAGCCTACGAACAAATTTTGTTTTACTGCACGCTTAGTAAAAATTGTAATCAGTGTTTAATGTTTACTCGAATGATTTGTTTATTTTAATGGATACATTTTGATGAATATTATACAATATATGCCTATGCTGATCTCGTTTTGCATTCTGATTATTCGTAATTTCCCCATGGTTTTACCATTCCGTGTGGCAAGCAAAATTAAAAAATCATCATCTGTGTTGTAGAAGAAGAAGTCGAATAATGGCAAATATGATTAACGTCTTTTTTTTATGGGAAAGGCGGCAAACGAGCAATCGGTTCACCTGATGGTAAGTGATTACCGCCGCCCAAGCACATCTGCAACACCAGAGGTATCGCCGGTGCGTTGCCAGCCTTTAAGAGTAATTGGGAGATGGGAGGGAGGATGAGGAGGGGGATAGGGAGGAAGAGCGGGCTTCCGGTTACCTCATTCATGGAACGAAACGGAGAAGCACAAGATGCCTCTATTTCAAGCCGGTATTCTGCGAGGCCGTTGTACCAACCCGGACGAGCCGGCCCATTCGAGCAGCAGATAAAGCCGCCGTTTGGCTCAGCAACGTATATGCCTTTGTATGGGAGAGGCCTATGTCCTGCAGTAGACCATTCAGGGGCTGTTACGGATAATGAAAACTTCCGGCATTTTTCAAACACCAAGCATCACATCATAACAGTTATTGCTGTGTTAGAGACGTGGCATGTAACACCACACAGGTAGAAAAGATAAAGAAATCCAATGATTTGTGTGTTGGGATACACGATCCGCTAATCAGCGCGGAATTTTTTGTATATTCTGTGCATTAACAAAAAAGCAGCAGTTTCATATTTCGATCATACTCGTATGTTTTCTTTGGGCCAAGAGTGAGAGTTCAGACTGTCGACGAATAACAAGTCTTTACGATTTCATAACAAATTTGAAGATTTTTGGTATTGAATACTAGAGTAAAAGTAAAGAAAGTTATCGTAAGTTGAGCTTACTTTAAAATAAATCCGTCCGTCCCTTTGAAGTCCTACTTTCACTGTTTTTTATTTGCAAAGGTTTATGATCATATATCATATTGACCGTAACTTTTAAAGTGACATCATTATATCGTACAGATTGTCATAATTAATCAAACTGAATATGTGTACACATCGCTTTGACTTAGTGCCATTGTTGGTTCTGATTTGGTTCCTTTAAAATGTAATTTAATTTCTGTGGGTAAGAGGTTTTTACCCAGATGACTCCTAGTCAAAGAAGGAGTCTACAACTGAGTAAAATCCGCATTATTTTACCATAGTAGCTTAGGTTCCACATACTGTTTACGGGTTGTTTCTATTTTATGTTAAATCTATGTTATGACTACAATTACTCGCCGTGTTTGCTGCTTTTCAAAGGTTTTCTAATTTATAAGGATCCCCTTACAAGAATCATATTTATTCAACGTTTATTTTCTTTTCCTCTATAGTTAAAACGGTATACGATAATTGTCAAATTTGGTATGATTGTAGTGTAAACTATGAAGTAAAACAACAAATTACTACTATATGGCTAAGTGCGAGTTGAGCACGCGCTATCCGTGGATGTCCGCATCTCACGGGTTCCGGACTAAATGCAAACAACATTTTTTTTGGTGCGATTGGACACTGCGATTGTACGGAACCCTCTGTGCTCGAGACCGTTTCGCTCTGGGCCTTTTTTCCAATATCTCATAACAACCATTCTCAATTATGAATAGTCATGTTGGAGCGTTATAAATGGTCACGTCAGAGGAGGAAGACAGAATGCCTTTTTGTGAGTTATTAGATTTCCATTTCTTTTCGCTCACTATACGAAACCAAGTAGCGTTGTGCTGTTCCTTACGTGTCTTGATAGCGTGGGATTTTCCCGATCGAGTCAACTTTTTTTTTCTTCAATCAGTTTCTAGGTCATTCATGCTATCGATGACTTTAATGGATATAAAAATAATAAGCTCCCCCGACCTTTGGGTATTGGGTATACACAATACTGGGGTGGTCAGAGATCTAGACATTTATTTTAGTCCTTTTAACACACTCTTCGGAAGTTATTATTTGTGACAACGACACAGTTGGCGAGTCTGTCGGGAACGCGACAGGCGTCGCGTGCAGTGTCCAGGGCAACGATACAAATCGTAAATAAGTTTCGAAAATCTCCTTGGCACCAACTCTCCACATCGGAGTCGTGGCTAGCGATTCGGAGACAGGTCCCTTAACCACTGCTCTTGTGGTTCCAATACAGCTAATAATGCGGCTCTAATACTAATACTCTATATTATACTCTAAATTAGCTTAACCGACTAATTCCTCGATTGTAATAATAATAATAATATAATTTAAATTCCCAAACATTATCTTATTCTTACCTACGAATCCCCATATATGGAGCATTGGATGATGATATGATTATATATCATACATACATATGTTAAATACCCATGATTCGGGTATAAAAATTCGTATTCATCATACAAAAATATTATCATTCATACTTATCAGAGTCACTAGCAATATTGGGTGGGCAATAATTTCAATCAGTATAAAATAGGTTCTCAACCAGCGCGGACGTCTTGTGACTCTTGTGACTTTGAATACCGGATATCCGATTCTTGTCAAGCGACCGTCTTATCGTTCATTTGAATATACCCTGAGCTCGGACACGGTCGGATATTACATTTGCTAACCTATTTGTACCCGTCGTTGGTCGTAGGACGATCATTATCCATGTCCGACCCGTCTCCCGGGACGCCCTCAGGAATTCGTGTCCCTACGCTTCCACTATTGATTCCGTTCATGTTCGCTTCTCTTTAAAGTAGGGCTGATAATGGATGTTATTAGAAACGAAGGGATTCGGCTATTTTTATACGTCTGGCAGCTGCGAAGCGAAAATTAGATTGGCTGTAAAGAACGAACCAAAGAATCTATTTAAAAATAGTTTATTTTCATGTATCTACTTTTGTAGTTTTCAAAATACATGCTGAAGCAATGTTTTCAAACAAAACATTTACATGATCATACTATAGTTCTGTATTATAGGCATGTGGTTCTCAATATTGAACGTTATATTTAAGAATTTTTGTTATTACCTTTCTTTGTTATAGTGTTACTTTAGATAAGCAATAGATCTGCTTAATATTAACATTCATTTAACTTTACTAGACTGTGTGTACTGGCTTTCCGTGGTTGGCTTTAAGTAAGGTGGCACATGCCTTTTTTTTAAAAAAAACATTTTTATATAAAAAAGAAATTGTTATGTGTTAACCTTGTTGGTAATCCTTAATAAATAAATAAAGAATAACGATTGAAGCGCCAATAGCCTAATGAGTTTGGATGCGGACTGAAAAATATGTCATTTCAGGTTCGAGGCCGCGGTTCGACTATTGTCATGAAACACTCCTCGACTCAAGCTCCTAAACTTAGTTGGAGTGGTTAACATAAGTAATTTGCCATCCTGCCTCTTCCCGTCGCAAGAGACGTCTGAGGGAAATGCCTATAAAACCTCGTCACTTCCGATATGATTCCCTACTGAGAAAATATCTATGCTCGATCTATCTATACTCGTCACGGCCAGCAGCGACCAACCTGTGTAAGACCTGTACTCTACTAACGATAAAACATATATCTAACAGTGTATTCTTCACGCTCTGTTGAAAAAGAAGGTAGGTAGGTCCCTCGGTGTACCAGTTATTCTGCAGCCAAGCAGTAGCGGATAAATCCTGTGTTTCCGTTTGAAGAGTACAGAATTGAAATTAGTGGAATCATGGATGGCTGGATACCACCCAAAGTAAACACAAGACCGATTAAGCGCTAACTATTCAAGGGTTTTAAAAAGGTTTTAGGGGTTATAATGGTAAAGCAAGTATTTTTTTTGGTAAATATTTACGAGTAACACTTATATATTGTGTGCTATACATTAAGTTCCGTTACACATTAAAATGCATATCTTCCTTAAATAAATAGTGTAATAATTATAAAAATTCAACTTAGACTAAGTGTTACATTAAAAATAATTTTATTTACAGGTTTTATACTCGTATCTCTGGTCACGAATCTATGGGATTTAGGCACTGTCTATTTGGGAATTTAGAATTTAGCCACTGCTAGCGCTAATTATTTCCTGAGAGACTCAATGTCGGAGTAGCGTTTTGAGCAGACCATGCCCTCTAGTACTGAGCACAGTTTGTTGTTGTTGTCTTATAGGTTCAGATCAAGACTGGACGAGGACCACTCTTCAGCGCTTATGAAGTCGGAAACAGCGTTCTCGAGCCAGGTTGGTTTGTTCGTATTTTGAGACCGGTATAGGAGTAGTCTTGCCGGAAAGTTCACGGTACGTTTTAATGGTATATCACTGAGAGGATTCGCTACACGTTCCTCGACAGTATCTTGATAAACTTTGGCCTAAGTCTTTACTCCATTGGTCATGGTAGGACACTCCCCACCACACCAAACAATGATTGATGCATGATGATGACTACCAAAAAGTTTTCGAAGTATCTCTAGAGCGGTGAGCATACACTCTCTTACGCTGCATGGGCTGATGCCATAACATGTCATGTGTAAGTTCCTAGCTCTTGTTTAATAATTCGCGTCAGAGTCTTAGCGGGAATCTTCACTTCATGTAACAATATCTTTTGTTTCCTTATAGGGTTGGGTCAAATTCTGCCATTAACAGCATTGAGAGCCCGTCAGGCCCCATACACCCTAATAGCACGGAGCTACCTCGATCTTTTACGGTCTTCGACAAAGTTGTGGGTGTAGCTGTCTATAATGCGTAACACAAACGAACAGTGAAAATGTATAAGTGAAATAGCGTTTAAAGTTTCATTCATACTAAACGCATTCCAAATTCAGAAAAAGAAAAAATAATATTTAAGCGATAACATTATTTATGGCCAGACTAGTTACATAAAACCAGTTTAAGCCACAGAAGCTAGTGCCCAAATATAACACTGGCTATTATAAAAGAGGTTAAAGTATGAAAATGCCGTTTAATAGAGCGGCCATTTTGAATCAAAATTAAACCTGCATGCTCCAGGATTCGTGAATAAAACTTTTTTTAGATAAAAAGTATATTATAATGGGAATATAAAAACAAAGTGGAAGAAGATTGTCTCTGCCTACCCCGTTGGGAACAAGGCGTGAATATATACATACATACTTATGAACAAAATTAAACGCGATAAAATCCGTAAATAATAGTTTCGTTTCAAATGTGTAGTGTAAATACAAGAATTAATTAAATTAAATTTCTTTAAAATTTTCATTAAAAAAAAAGCAATTTCATATTTTAAACGAATATAACGATAGCCTAAGCTGTAAGAGTTTATGTTCTTAGATTTTATATTTTTAGCAGCTGTGTTGTCGATCGTAGAAAATATACAAATTAAATATTATTAAATTGATTTTCACACAAAAAAATATATGTATTTAATTTCCTTTTCTATGTGTCGTATAACTGCTGTTTTTGAACAATCATTAAGTTATACACATTATTTTGTATAAAATTTTACTGTTTATATCAAAATAAAACAATAGACTGAAACATCTTCTAATTATGATTAGCGATTAGATTACTTATATATATATAAACATGGGCTTGGCAAAGAATCTAGATATCTGTGTTAATACCTCTTGAGACTTTGATGGAATGCTTCTTTATCAATATGTTCTTCGTTTTTCTCCACTAAGCATTGTAGTTTCCTTGTGGCAGTTCTCAACAACGCAAGTGTCGGTGCTCGAAATCTGTGCATGAACATATTGACTATATTCATGCATTGATGATGTATATATACATATAAGGTTTATACTTAGATATCAAAAAAATCTTTTGTAACACCTGTTAATGTATTTTATGCGTTAAAGAACGCATACACGCGTACCTTTTTGTAAATATTTCAAAATTCGTATACTTCCGTGTGTAGAGGTGCGTGAAGTTTTATTGAAACACTGTCCGAATGTAAACGGTGAACATTGAAACAGAAACGGTTGGTATAATGTATGTTTACCCCATTCGTCGGGTTCCTTTGTGGAAGGGTGCAGGGCCGGGTAACGAGCATTTACCCACTTGTAGGGTACCCCTACACGGCCGTACATGCTTTATTATTTACGACCTCTTTCCTTTCCGCATGTTTTTAAGTTAAGATTTTACTGCGTTTCTATTCATGAGATAAATCCATTGCGAATCTCTGCCGGAGTCGAGTTGATATTGTTTAGGGGCACATTTACGGCTGCATGTTGTTAATAAATTATGCTTTTGTAAATTAGGTAGTACTGTATGATGATCTTGCTTGAAATATAATTAATTTATAAAAAAAAACACATGTCATTATTATCTTGCTCTATTATTCTTTTTATAATTTTTTACAAACATAAGTTGTCTTCGACCTAAAATTATAACAGCTTTTTTTCGTTTGATTTTTTGAAAAATTATTATAGCGCTAAAATATCAATACTACATTTTGAGCGCCTATGACCTTATAATAACAGCACTGCAGCGATATTTCACCATTTCTTTGATATGACGCATGGAAAATTGCACTCACGTTGTTACCTATAGTGATAGGTAGAAATTAAGGATTTCGAATTGGCATAACTTAGCGTACTTTTCTCCCCCTTGGATAGATAGTGATGAGTGGCGAGTCTTGTCATTGGGCTTGCTCTCGGAAATCGCCACGAAGTTTTCAAGACTTTTCCCATAGTTGCGACACCCACGGGAAGAAAGGGAAGAAAGATTCTTGCATCTCTACCACAAGCCAAGAGTAAATAATCTAAGAAAGATTTTTTTATGAAAAGGTTATGTCCTATTTCAAAAACACAAATAATATAATTTCGAGTGTAATAGCTTAAGTTTTCACGTGTCATAACAATAGCATTTTTAGAGTTGCGACAATGTCCAGAATGAAATAGCCTTCTGTAGATTTACTATGAAAAATTAACCAGCTTAAAAAGTAACAAAAAAAGTGACAAGCCGTTGGACCTTGTACCTTTACCTTTACAACTAGATAGTGATAATAATTAAGAAATGTTATATGTTTAAAGCTATTATTGGAAACTTCCCCCGAATCCTTTTACGAGTGGAATCAAAGCAAACACAGTGAAAGGCAGTAAAAGACATGTTGTCGGGGCTCGTATCACCCCTTCAGAAATTAAGTTTAACATGCCGTTCGACATATCGCGTTACGCAAACATCTATCGGGCTATTTGCCGTATAACCCCGCCTTAGGGTTCGGAAGCTCTTGTAAATATTATTGGCAATAAGTTATCTAGTCTGTCTTATCGAGGTATTTAACTAAGCTATAGTTTAATTTTACATGATAAATATAATGTCTATTGTCTATTGGGGGTCTATTGCGAGACATAGGCCTGTCCAAGAAAAAGCCTGATAATGTTGTCCTCATGGTCGGTTTAAACCACGGCAACAACTTCCGAGTACTATAGCCAGTTGTCAACTGCGCAGGAGATAATATAGTGCCGTAAGTGTACGCGCAAACACAGAAACACTCACACGTCTTTACCTTGCCATATCCAATGTAATGCTTATGCGATTGGATCGGAAAAAGATTCAGATGCAGTGTCTGAGACGCACACAACACAACGAAACCCAAAGATCAATTATTTGTGTTTTGCACAAATATTAGCTTTGGCTGGAATTCAAACCCTGGAACTATGGCTCAGCAGCAAGGTACGCTAATCTCTAAGCCACGCGGTGGCCTACAAAGCCTATTACTATATAAGCGTAACCTTCGCGAGTTCATGTCGATACGAATGCACTATAGTGATTTTTCTTGTATGACAAGTGTTGGATTTGGACCGAACCTCATCTGTCAAACAACAGGGTGCACCGCGTCTGAGTCTGGATAACATTTGGAGAAACATGGGAGTATTCTCAAATGCATCAGTAATATTTTCCCAGCAATAATATTTTCTTACTAAGCGACTGTTTTAGGGATAAATATTTAAATTTTTTATTTAATACTTTTAGTGAAATCATTATTTCATGAATATGAGATATCTTCATAATACAATAATCATTGGTCTGTTAGTGATCGTTTAACTTAGAACGACTGAAACGATTGATGTCACATTAAGACAATATAATTGTTTTGTAGAGACGATTCTTGATAGGTGGCAGTGCAATCAAGTTATTAAAAAAATCTATATTTATAGACAAAAATGAATGAGTCATATTAATTGTTTAGTGTCAAAAACCTAGACCTAGAAATCTGTACTGCATAGTTGCCGCTGTGGTCGAGTGTTTAAGTAATTAGGAATATGAACTCATCGCGCCATCTAACGGAAACGGCAGAACAACGTCTGATGAGAAGGCTAGTACATGATATTTCTTTTTCTACAGTCAATCAATAGTGCACTGCTTGATATAGGCTTCACTCGATAGGAAATGGAAATAATGTCCCGTTAGACAGGCGGGTTGGCAGTTTTGGCACCAGACCCATCATCGGTCTGTGTATATTCAATATGGAAATTCTTAAGATAATTAAGACGCTACGGCACCCACCGAAAGATAGGGGGTGGCAGATTTTATTACACCATCACACGGCATTTATAAGTTAAAGAGCTTAATAAAGTAAATAAGATGAAGGAGAGAATTAGTACTCGTTGTAAATAACACATTAATATTATTACCTATTCTGTATCTCAGATTGTATCAGAGATCAAAGGGGTTGAATGTAGTGGGTCGGAGAAAGTGCGACGGTTAACCAACCGTGAGCGGCGACAGGCGATGTAGCTTGTTATTTGTGTTTAATTTTGGAACTCATATTACTGTATTCTGATTAGCGATAGTCAACGTTAACGTCTACTAATCGCAGTGAAAGTATTAAGTTTTTTTTTTATTGAAGGAACAATGCAAAGAAGTTATTTGTATTAATCATTTCAATAGCCGCAGAAGGGGTTGAGAAATTAATAATATGATAATTACTTAATGATGAATATTTTTAATTGATCGTATTATAGCTCACACATATGTACGTAATATTTGTGTGCGCTTAAAAGAATGATACGATAGAAGGTTGTATCATTTCAAAAGCCAATATTAGGGCGTTGTATAGCCTTGTTACAGAAAATGCGAATATTTTATTGAATTCGCTTGATTTGGCACCCCGAGTTCGCTCGCCCTTGCCACTGATTGTGCGTGCTCTTTTCGCGCGGAAGTCACTTTGATGCTGCCTTTTGGTTATCACTAAATAAAAGCGTATCTTCCATGACGTCAACGCGTTCTTTTACAAATACCTTAATATGAATCTTTCTAGACAGTAGTACTTCAAATGTAATGAAACTAGAGAGTTGTGTTACTCTTACAACAGTACTGAGTTAGTATCTGTAAGATTTCTGTTAAAATTGTTTTGCTTCAACGCAAAATGACATATTATCGATTTATCAACAATGATTTTCTAATAAACATACATTATCTGCTCACAAACCAACGAAAAAATTGTTCCGTAGGCAGGGGGTATTAGACACATACATTTAGTTTAGCACTGATACGCACAACACATGACGGCATTTGAAGCTTTAAAACGAAATCTTAACAAGGCTAGCGGGTACTGGGAACCAAGTGTATATCGCCTACTTTTTCAAAAGCGACTGAGACCAAGGCAAATATTGTAGTCTTTAGTACGCTTCATTTTCGTTGCGCTAGTAACCTCTTTTTGTATTTGAAAATCATAGTTTGTCAAGTATTTACTCTTTACGTCTTTATTTCTATTATATACAAAAATTATAGATATAAAGACTTAAATATTCCTACTTAATATTCTTACTTAAATATTCTATTGTATTTTTATCTAATATATATCTAAAATCTCACTTAATATCTTACTTCTAACTAACCTTCATCACCTTAGTTGCGTATGCCATAGAGTTGTGACTGGACACTTCCAGGATACCCATGGATTTTATATATATATAGATTCTAATGCTGCTAATAAATGAATAAATAATATCTGGTTTTAGAAATAATAAGTTATATTATATTGCAACTGAGAACCGGAATAGATATCTTCTAAATATATATATTTCTTTCATTCCAGGTACTCCCGTTCGATATGGCTTTATTCACAAAAGCGAGACGTCATTTTGAGAAATGTGAAATTTATTACAAATTCAATACTAATCTGCTACATATTGAAATTATGTGACGGATGCTGTGAACACTAACGAACTGTTTCGTTCATTGCAGTAATTTTTTAGTGAATTTTTTAAAGTACAATCAAATTATTATAGTGGACTATGCATCTATCGAGTGAAGTGAGTTCGACAACTAATGGACTTGGGCACGAGGCGCCATCTTCTAGTTACGGCGGTAGTGCTCTCCCAAGTCAGCCCCTCACAGCGGAGCTTCTGGCCGAAAGAACCCTGGAGGGACTACTAGCGGATCATCCAGGCGAACTTGTAAAGACCGGCAGTCCTCATGTAGTAAGTCATTCAGGCATTGATTAATTGAAGTAGATTTTTAATTGCTTAAATATTATTAAGGAAATTGACTGTTTAACAGCATTCGACCTTGACCTGAGAATATTTTTGTTGACTTATACTAGAAGACTGTTAAATCGATAACGAAATACGAGAGCAACCTTTTTGTACTCAACCACCAATAGCAACTAATTAAATTAAATTTCAATAATTTAATTTGAATTATTAGTTTATATTATAAGTTAACAAAGCATTGATGGCTAGTACTTTTAAGGGCTTATTATCTCAAAACAAAATTATGGAGCCATTTAGTCTTATTGTAGTACTGTACTATTAAACAGTATAGTAATAAATAATCTTATCGTTTTCCGTGTTGCCTGCTCTCATAATATGTTTACAGATCAAATGATTTGACGGAATTAATTAAAAGAAAAACGGAATTCTGTATAAACAAAATTCAAAGTTCAAAGTTTGTTTGAAGAAACGTTTTTAGACATAGAAAAGGAAATGAAAAATATTGCCAGTTAGGTTATATTATTAGACTTAATGTTATTATACTACATCAGCTTATTTAAGTCCACTGCTGAACATAGGGCTCTTCCAAAAAGCGCCACCAAAAGCATGCATTTCTTGGATGGATATCCGATACTCACCACGCTAGGAAATCGGGTTGGAGAGCCTGTACCCTCGCCTTAGCTATGCTACACTCTATCACTAGCCTGCCAGAACCTCGTTTATTAGTTAGCAGGGCGCATCACGAGCAGGTAAGGTTGGCATTTGAGAATGGGATGATGTATTAGCTCTTACATCCTAACGTTAGTAAATTATTGTTATTATTGTACAGTGTTACTATTATATACGCTTAATATTATACAAAGTAGTTATCTATAAGCACTCACGCCCGGCATCCATAGGCGTAGACATGGGAGTAGAATATGGGCCTCCACTTGGTACGACACAACGCAACCACACGGGGTTCCGCAATCCATTTCTCTTTACCGAGAGATAAAACGTGATGTTCCTGGAAATTACAACGAAGTTTTTAAGACTTCTCTGTTAGTTGCCTCTTACAACATATAAAGGAAAAAAGGAAGTAGCAGGTTTTTACGCAGTTATCACAGCATATACAGCAGCTACTTTACACTACGTATGATCATAAATTATTTTCTAATCGTGACAAAGGTACTAGGAAATGTGCTGTTTGTCATAAGCTGAAACAGTGGCCAGTGACAGGTTCAAGTATATACATTCTGTCTAAAATTTCATAAAACACACCATAATTAAAAATCTTTGCTCAGGTATGCACAGTTCTGCCGCCGCATTGGCGGTCGAACAAGACGCTACCAGTTGCTTTCAAGGTTGTGGCTTTGGGCGATGTCGGGGATGGTACCCTGGTAACAGTGCGCGCTGGCAATGATGAGAACTGTTCGGCTGAGCTAAGAAATTGCACGGCGGTAATGAAGAACCAAGTTGCGAAGTTCAATGACCTAAGATTTGTTGGCAGGAGTGGCAGAGGTAAGCAATATTTTCTTGTTATTTCTAATACTAAAATGGTATCCAGACAATGTAATGCATTGGTATCATCTAATTTGCATATTTTATATATTTTTTATACATAAAGTATGCAGATTAGGACTTGTTTTTATGTTATTCTTTGATAATATAATCTTGTAAAATCTAATTTAATTCATTCGTAAAAGTAACAAATTTGATGAATAAAATATCATTATATTAAAAAGAACTTTCACGACTTTTTTATTTAAAAACAGGTTTCGTTTGTACAAAGTGTTCAATTAATTATAAATAAACATAATTTTTCCTTTGGTGGCAAGCCGCCTTAGGCTTACCTTCAAAGACATGAATTTTTTTTTACGTGCTGCGCGAATTTGGTACGTAGAGATCAATTATTCAATATAAATTCCAATAAAATTTCTTTGGTTCGTAATTGGAGCTTAATACATTGCGCTGGTATTAGTATACGAATTATTGGGTAGAAGACCGTGTAGTAAGGTTTTTAACAGATCAATTACCCCCATTGACTTAATAACCCAGCAAAGAAGAGATCTGTTGAAATATTCAGGAGCAAAGGCGCTCGGAGCTTTGTTTTTTGAGTGCTTGCTCTGGGGAGAGAGGGATTTTTTATGAGTGGATGTTTGCATTATACGAAAGTTTAATATGTTGTAAGGAAATACAAATCATGGAAATATGTAACTATACCTAACCTTTTGACTATTGACTATACCTATTGACTACATGCAGAAACCTTCTTTATAATTATATAAATATGAGCTCTTACTACCGTATACCCAATACTTGTTTGGTGCGAGGAATCTTCAATCCTTTTTACCAACTTATCACCATAGCTTATTTGGAACAACGTAAGTGTCGTCTTGGTGTCCAAGCAAATAAGTAGGTTAGTTTCGAAAACTGATTGGAACGACCTCTCCACATAGGGGATCGAACTCGAGTTTCCTGATTCGGAGGTGGATCCCCTAACCACACGGCTATCATGATCGATTGTATTTTACATATTATGAAAGAATATCTGAGGTTACTTTGAACTACTGCATAACTGTCATGTTTATCCGCTACGATCCTAAGGGATATTTTGGTAGATAGTTTTGAAAGGTATTATAAGCTGAATTAAACGGAATACTAACGATTTGAATTTTTATTGGTTTAAATGTCTCGCCACATAATTGTGTAATAAAAATAAAAGCGGTCAATTGCCTCGATTATGCGTCGGCGTCTCGACGTCTGCACTTATAGTGATTCTGAACTCGGGTGATCTGGCGGACGATTACGCAACCACGCTCAATAAATTAGCAATACTTGAAAACTTTGCTCTTTATTGTTTACATTTCGATATAAATAAATATTATTATTTATTTACATATATATGTGTATATGTTAATAAACACAACTAAGGAAGATGTCAGAAAATCCTCGGCACCTAAGACATAATGGAGAAACCATTTCACGTATTCCAGATCAAAATTATCACAACCTTTAACTGCTACTTTGACGACCGCATGGCCTAGTGGTTAGCGATAGACTGTTGAGCCATGTGTCCATATTCAAACAGAAGCCAATATTGAAGCAACTCACAAATTAATGGTTTTTTGATTCTGGTAGTGTTGTGTAGCGTTCCGCTTCTCACGACTCTATCTAACTGTTCATGCAATATTATCGCATAAGCGTTACATCGGATATCGGATATAGAAAAGAGTAACGAGTGCCTTTGTGTTTGTGTGGTACACTTTCAGCACAATTATATTTTCTGTGCAGTTGTCAATTTAATAGTGCTTAAAAGCTGATGTCTCCGTGGCAAAGACGTCGGCGGTCAGATGGACGGACATCTTCATTAACGCTTCTTTATTTTTACACATCCTGTTTGGGGGTTGTAGGGTGGAATATTGATACTAACGAAAGCTGTTTTCTGTGATACCTAATATATTCAGGCGTTCATAGAACGATCTATCCCTAGCGCAATTTATCAAGTCATTGTGGCACTTGTAGCTCTTCGTAATTACGGCTCCACTTACGAAGTTAAGTCTTGTAAGTGATACTTCGCGTTTATAACCCATGTGTTGCAATGACACTGTTGAAATAAATGATTATAACTATTTTTATTTACTTTTCTCTTATCTTGATCTCCACGTTAATATTACCCTGTTAGGTGAAAAATAAAAACGAAAAAAAAATCAAATTTGTTAATTTTCGTCATATAATATATAAATTTAGTCTTATGATATATATTTACAATGTTACATATATATACGTTAAATAAATACATAAATACATATTATTGTTGACACAGGAATGACTCAAGTTACATCAGAAACACGAAGACAATTTAAGTCTTCACTGCTCGGTATAGTACTTGTATATTTAATCATCAGTATTTTTTTTTTATGGAAGGGACGGCAAACGAGCAAGAGGTTCACCTGATGGTAAGTGATTACCATCGCCCACATATATCTGCAACACCATAGAAGCTGCAGGTGCGTTGCCGGTCTTTAAGGTTATTTGGGAGATGGAAGGGAAGAGGAGGGGAACAGGGAGGGGGTGTGGGCCTCCGGTTACCTCACTCACCGAACGAAACGCAGAAGCACAAAATGCTTGTACTTCACGCCGGTATTCTGCGAGGCCGTGGTACCAATCCGGTTCAGACGGCCCATTCGAGCAGCATCTAAAACCGCCGCTTGGCTCTACCACGCTTATACCAGTATTAAAAATAACTTGTCAATCTCAACTCGAAGCGGTCTTAACAAACTGTAACTAGACTTGAACCTGTTACATAGATCATAATTTAGAAAGTGTAAAGGTTAAATTGTTTTCAAATTGTTGAATAGGATCTAAAATACTATTGCTCGATTTAATAGCTTATATCCTGTCTATAACGTAATATTATTCTATTCAATACTGAGACTGTGGCAAGTCAACAGACATGCATTTTGCTTATTCTGACGACATGGTTTAGTATTCTAAAAAGGGAAAATATTAACGATGTATAACTTGGACTGTGACATAATGCTAGTTCAAATTAATCGTAATTACATTATAGTAGCAATTTCTTTCGTCTTAATGAGAAATGTAAAATTTTGCTCATCACCTCGACCCAGAACTTAGCATTTTTTATGGGAATGCGAGCATACGAGCAACCGGCTCACCGGATGATTTTAACCGATATTTAAACGGCTCCCACGTATATCTGTAGCACCAGAGGAGCAGCAGGTGCGCTGCCGACCTTTAATAATGTTTGGAGAGAGGGAGTGGGAAGGGGAAAGGGGGAGAGAGAACCTCCGGTAACCTCACTCACCGTCCTTTGGTAAGGCAAAAGCATAAGATGCTTTTTCCCGCCGGTATTCTATGAGGTCGTGGTCGCCTCTTTGAGCAGTAGCAAAGGCTGTCGTTTGGCTCCACTACGTAAAAAACAATTTTCTTTAAAACTGGCTGATCTTCTATTTTAGTAGCAGCTGTAATTGATATATTCAGCTTAATAAATATAAGTAAATAAAATGGAAGTGTCTTCTGATTCTCATCGAATAAAGGCAAAATACTACCAAAATTACTTTTATTTAATATGCCCCGACTGTCCGTATGACTGTCATCTTATAGCCGCGTACCGACCTCATCTTTTGTTTTGGAGCTGGGAATAATTAACCACGCTTCTCCTTGCCCGTTGGACAACAAGGACATAAGACGACTACGAACTACGACGACGAATATTTTTTGGAATTAAATGCAGGTTTGTTTACGTTGCGTAATTGCAAACTGCACAGTTTCAGTGCAGTTTGAAATTTCAGTGGTATCCGCACCGAGAAGTAAACTCTTTTTCCTTGAGTTCTATGAAATTTAGGACGAACGATGAGCTGTGTTTCCTGCTCTAAGTTATCTTACTTAGAGCAGGACGATTAAGAATTAGTTTTCTTACAATATAGTTCTATACTTTGTTGCTTTGAAGCTTTGTAGCCGGAACATCACATATGTTTAAAATTTCTCAGAAATGCCGGTTTCCACACGATGTTATCCTTCACCGTCGAGCACATGGTACATTCGGCACTTAAAATTGCTATAAAAAATGTTCGTGGTGCAAGCAAATCGGAAATCAAACCCAGATCACACGCGTACTATGAAATTAAAGCGAGCGCCTTTACCATTAGGCTGGTGTAGGTAGTTCGCATGATGGTCTTGATGGCTAAAACTTTTTATTTAAATTTAATAAAGTGGGAGAGGCTTTCTAACTATTACACTATTAGTAAATTTAATATTTTACATTTGTCTTGCAATCTAATAATGTTAAAAACCATTTTGTGTGACAGACGCCAGAACATCGAAATATTTAACTAAAGCAAGGGTTGTATTCTTAAACTATTTCGATTCTACATTGAAACAAATAGCGAGGAGCAAACTTTAAGTTTAGGGGTCGCGAGCATCGCTGAACTGTAAGGTTGCCTCGCTTCTCATATTCAAATAGTGCAGGGGAGCTAACGAAGCGGGCAGCATAAGGGGGTCGCGGCATGGAGGGAGGTGGGGGTGCTACTTGTATAAAACATCAACAGACTCCCGCTCTCGTTGTGATGAGGGCGCGATTACTGTGTCAGTGCACAGAGTAAACAAAAGATCTTGAAATATTAAGTATGTCGGTTATTATTACTGAGTATCTTAATGTGTTTAAATATTTCTTTATACTTGTTCACAAATGTTGTGTATGTTTTTACTCTAACCGGTCACCATATACTTGTATTGAGAAGAGGGCCATCACATATCGTCTAGCAAACCACACTTCTCTCTTAACACTTAATTTATCATCCTCTAATTCATAGTAACTAACAACACAACAACTAACATCTCATTCTTAGTCTGTACGATGCTCATGACAATCCATAAAGATAGGGAGAAGCGTCCTTTTGCTCCTTGGATGACTGACGGTGTTCGAGGGGCAATGACTAGGCGGAATAGGACCTACCTAAGATTTAAAAGAACCTTTAAATTGGGCAGAAACAGTTGCAATCAGATGGTACGTAATGCTAAACACCGCTTTATTTGTTTATTGCCTTTATTTTGTCGCCAGATTGTGTGTGTAATTGAAAATGTGAAATGTGAAATATGGATCTTTTGGGGTAGTTAAGCTCACCCTGGATTGCGGTTCTTTTCTTTTTCTCGATGCTGTTCTTCTTGCTCCTGCTATTGCTTCTGTTTTGGATCCTGTAATACGATCTCCTGCCATAGCTTATTAGCTTCAATCCAATCTTCTCACACCTTTTTAGTTTTATTCTCGCTTGTAGATCCGGAAGAGGTCAGAAAGGCCGCTACTGCAGTTACATCCGTGGCCGTGGGCATTGACGAAATCATTAGGATTATGATTCTAAACAATCTAGATCACCTTATACGTATTGATAATTTTTCTCTGGACTCTTGTCAGTATCCAACGCCCTGGAAAAAGGCTTTTGTAAAGCCACTGATTAAAGTATCGCCCTATAACGATATTACCCTTTCTGTCTAAAATTTCGGATGTATGTGTGTATAAGCAAATCTCCATGTAAATTTCTAAATATAAACTGCTCAGTGTTTATCAGTCTGGGTTTAATTCTGATCACAGTATTATCGCTGCTTAACTTAAAGTAACGGATGATATCCAGCAAGATATGGAAAACAAGAAAGTTACAGTGATAGTGCTAGTAGACTTTTCTAATACTTTTAACACAGTCGACCATGATATCCTCCTATCCATTCTTTCCTATCTTAGATTTGCTCTGTTGGCTATGGATTTGTTTTCTTCTTATCTTTGCGGTCTTTAGCACTCCGTCCACGTAAGGCAAGAAGCCACGCTGTGGTTAATTCTGGAATCTGGCGTTCCGCTAGGCGGAATTCTTTCTCCAATACTATTCTCGGTTTTCATTAGCTCTATTATCCCTACATTTGAATGTGAGCACCATTTGTATGCTGTATGCATGCCCACACAAATTTACGTACGTACAATATGATATAAATGGTCTGCATAACGCGGTGACTGTACCGAGTAACAACCTAAAAGTAGTTTAATTGGTCATTGCATTTTGGAATTTGTCAACCCAACGAAATGGCAAGCAATACTGCTTGGCTTGGTACGAGCCCTTCGCATATGGGATCGAATTCGAGTCTCCATATAAAAAAGCAGGTTCCCTAAATTCTTCATTACTACATCCCTAACTTTTAATCTACTGCTGGACATAGAACTCTCCCAATGAGAGGATTTTTCTTAATCGCTAATAGCAAGCGGATTGGCGAACGCAATACTAGACTCCTCATATCTAAGACACCATGACCCGTCATTGGTGAGTATTATGTAATTCAATTTGATCTAATATTTATTAAGTTACCATCACCTGACGGAGGGCACGAGATTTTAAAAGATTTTCTTCTCCTGACAAAATGCCCAATGTTTATTGCCGATTTATTTAAAAGTTTAAAATAAGTAATCTCATTAACATTTCTGGAAACAAACAAACGCTCCTGGCCACTACGAAAAAACCAATATAGTCCTGAACGGCTAAAGTGGAAAAGAAGTTAAGAGGTGTCTATTTGTCACGTTCCTTCCTGAATAACGCTCTGCTTTCCAATTAAGGGTAAGCGCTCTCTTTGTTTATCTTAAATTGCGAGAAAATCTCACTCAAATTATCGAGCTAAAGGACGAAGGGGAGATCGGTGCCCCGCGGAACATAACTTTTGTTTCTTTTCAGAATAAAAACGTTGCCTATCTAATGTTGACGGACGGGCGTGGGGAATTTTTAATAAGCGAAAAATTTAATGAGGGCTCGGACCTTTTTGCTTCGGTTGGCCGTGTCAGCATTACACTCGGGGAATGGACATTCGTCTTTTTGAATTTCGTCCAAGAATTATTAATCTAACACTGCATGTAGTATCTTGCGAAGTAATAATTAATTATAATAGTATTAATAAGTATTATATAGTAAGTATATAAAATATTACCTATTAATAGTATTAAAATTATTTAGTGCGATTTTTTCGAGTAGACTTTATTAAAGCAACTCGTAAACTATCTATAATATGAACTAACTAGCTAGTTGCAGGCGCTATCTATATATTTATAATAGTGTCACATTTTATGTCTTGTTATAAAAAAAACGAGTTATCTAGTAATAGACTTTTGGAAAGTCAGTGAGCCATTGATTTTTCAACATCAGAGTGAATCCTTAACGAAAATTATATCTCAAACTCAAGTGATTGCGATAAATTTATTTATGGCTTCTTTTATACTCTCTTTAATTATACCCATTGTGAGTATATAATACTTCAATAAGTATATTGCAGGTGCCTATGGTCTTTTGTAGCCACGTTTTTTTTGTCACTAACGAGCAAGCGGCTCACCTGATGGTCACGGATTACCGTCGCCCACATACATCTCCAACACCAGAGGAGCTGTAGGTGCTTTGCCAGCCTTTAATGATATTTAGTACAGTAGCGATAGTTGTTCTGTTTCATTGCTGGTCTCTCAAATCCAAAAAGAAAATTATTATGAACCAATAAATAGAAACACTTTTAATGATCATATAAGTATAAATTAATAAATGATTGATATTTGTTAAAAAGAAAATAACTTTCCTCTAAAAGAACGTAATTATTTCAACCTTATTATATCGCCGGGTTGTGTAAGAGGCCAATTTAGCGCACCAGTAGACAAGAAGCGACATCTGCTAATCGATTGATTGACCCCACTTTAGAGCTATCGTGTCGATAAAAAATACGCCTGGGGGTCTTCCTCCCTAGCGTTTCCTAAGCTAAGTCCTTTTGAATACTTGGGCTATTTTTTTTTGTAATTTTGTTCTTATTTTATGGTTTTACTAAAACATGTAGACTGAAAATAATTTAAATGAAAGTTGTAAATTACCGGCGTAAGGATCTGCCACAACACATTTTTCCGTGGGTGTCGTGAGAGGGACGGAGCAATTTTCGGAAGCAGACCAGCAATGAGGCTCGCCTATCTTTCTATCGGAGAGACAAATCTCGTTGGCTCTAAGACTTTCTACACCATCGATATATTCTGAACTAAATAAAATGACTAATAATAATAAAAATTCAAAACTCAACAATACATTTTCGTCACACAAAATGTAAGTTCAGATAAACGTATGTACATTTTCGACTTATTTATAACAGAAAAAATTTAGTAAGTGTTTTACAATTAGCACAGTTATCAATATTACACTAAAAAAAAATATATATTTTTTAGCGTAATATTGGTGGTAAGAAGAACAAGATAAATGAAAATTTTTAGAAAGTGTTTTACGATTAGCACAGTTATCAATATTAATCTAAAAAAATAATTATTTTTAGCGTAATATTGTTCGTAAGAAGAACAAGATAAGTGCGCACATCGCCGGCCCTCACCCTACGACGTAGAAAATTATTTTTTTATATGAGCGGCTGCGAAAAAGATCTCGGCCTCACCTTTCATTATTAACTGGAGAGATTCCCCTTTGATGCAGAGTACCTGCGGCCCTCATACTAAATAATGATTTTAAATTTGCCCTGTTATTTTAAAGCCTTTAGTAAGCTTTTATGGAGATTATTTATCATAAATTTGTATAAGAGGCTTCACTTAAGGTAATACGTACAAAGTTCATTTCAATCATACAAAGCGCTTGTAGAAATGTTATTTTTCATATACATTTTGATGAAATGACTTAAGTGAAGTAGCGTTAGATTCTAACCCCATATCTAACGTTGCTGTTATGAAAGTCTTATACAAAAACGTTCTTGTATATTTGACCTAAGTTACTTAGACTAGTGACAAGCTGCAGTGCCTAAGGTGCAAAGCATCTAGTACTACGATTGTACATGTGCCAGCCGAAGTAATTAAGGTACATATTCGTCATTAATGTTTATGATGATAACATTGGACTAAAAATAAAAATAGACTCAATCCTGGATTTAATTTTTTTAATTTAATGTTATGTGTCATCTTAAATTTTTTAAGGTTTTGTCCTCAGCAATATCCCCTGATACTGATTATGATATTCGTGTATCCAAACTACGTGTAACACTGGAAGTAAATGTAAAAATAAAATTTAGTATCTTTATTCTCTGACGAGAGACATAAATTTACCAAGTCTAAGAAACATAAAGTTCTTCTGACGATAAAGAAATAGGTTCAAGGAACAGTAGGTACATATCCTCCCCTTTTTACTGTAAAACATAACACAAGATTAAAAATATCGTACTATACAAAATGTTATATAATTTATGTTTATTAGGTATTTTATTGGATACTTGAGAAGATTGTACGCTTATACCACTGGAGACACAGGCCTAAAAGTATAACAGACCAAAAAAATAATCAAATGTCATGTGCATAATCTTTCATTCATTCTAATTAAGAACAAAGATGATAATTAAAACAGTCTACTAACGCTGTTCGCACCCTTTACTGGTGGGGACAAGTTTTAATTTTCATTAATTTAGTCGATGCGCTAGAAGCACTCGAAAAAATAATAATAAGAGAAATTGAGACAAGTAAGCGAGACGCCAAAACCGCCTGTTTAACAGAAAGGGAGACGCGGGGACCTCCTTTGCGATGAGGCCCGTCTTTTTCAAGTTGTTCTCTTTCCGTTTTTAATTATTGAACCACTCATTCCTAATTATTGTTATTAGCGCTAGGGTGAGTGGTGAAAATTGAGGGTCTCGACGAGTAATATTGACCGCTCAGCTGAGGTGAGTCCCGGGGGAGATTTTTAATTGTGCCGCCTTTTGACTTTTCGTGTTCTTTTAAGACGCTTCAATAAACTTGGATTTTACGGCGTCTCGCTCGCTTTAGTGAGCATTGCTATGCTTATATATGTTTATTTGTCTGGATTTTTTGGATCAATATACCTTACGAGCTGCAGTGAATCTGTTATATTTAAAGGAGAAAAATAATGCAAATACATCAACGGTACGACAAATATACATCGATTAAATTTTAATTAGGTTAAAAATGCATTATGTATTCATTGCAGTAAAAGTCAGTCATTAAGTAAAAGTTAACTTTTAGAAGATGATTGTCACTGCCGATATTATTCAGAAGATGTCGCATGGCAGATCGATCACATATAATATGTGGTGTACTTCTACATAGTTCTGGAAGATCCTTTTGTAGGTGGTAAAATGAGGAGTAAGCGATGAGATCCAAAGTCAACCACAAAACAACAGTTCTAATTTGAAATTTTAATACATATTACCCACAGAAGGCTTTTGAATACAAGACCCTGAGGGGGTAGTAAGGCGCGCTCGTCACTGATCCAGTAGAGGCTCTTTTATATTCTAGATTACAAACAAAAAGTACAGGTTGAGTGTGTGTGCGTACGGTTTAGCGAGCACCGCATAGTCAAATTGCTAATGTCCTTAATGCGTATCGGTCCGCATTAGGTATTTTATATCCAAATTGCGACTCTCTGATCTGAAAATCCCCAGTAAGCCGTGAAACCGAGATCAAAGGAGCCCGCTACCATTACGATTGTGGCTCATTTTTTATTTAGCTCCGGGTACGAAGAACTCTTATCTTATCGCGGCTCCCACGTACTTTATGACGTTATAAAGCTGAGTTTTAATCTGACGTGCTCGGAAAATTGTCGAGTACTTTTCTATTTCGTCGAGGGTGTTGGTGGGGGAGAAATTTCGTATAATTTTTTGTATATGCAAAACCATTTAAATTTTATTTTATCTTATATAACACAAGTAGATAACGAGATATAAGGAAACACTAATGGATTTAGCACAAGCTTTATTTGTAAATAACTATCAAACCATAGACAACAGCGCGGTACAGAAGTCAGTGCACTTGCCTATTAAGTTGAAGGCACTGATTAATAATTATAGTTCGAAGTCTACGTGTGCATCACAATAATAAAACAGCTCACTCCCGAAATCCATTACGGGGTAGGCATGGGTGATAATTTCAACTATCAACGGACAAAGTTGTTCGCTGTTTAATCTTGGCGATGCTATTCTCCTCAGACTGCCCAAAAAGTATTCCTACCACCCCCTTTCTTGCCGTGGATGTCGTAAGAGACGGGATAACCAATTCGAAAAATACCAGTTTTAAAATAAGCAGAGCGACGACCGGCAACAGTGTCTAAGGTGTGAGGCGCCTGGTAATCGCGGAAGCGATCGCCAATCCGCTTGCCGAGCGTGGCAGTTGTGGCAAATCCTCCCTATGGGAGAGCTATATATATGCAGTGGATTATTCACAGGCTGTTAAGGTAAAGTAAATAGTCTAATGCTGGACATAGGACGCTCGAAAATTACCTTGATCGTCACGCTTGGTAGATAGATGATCACAGAACCAGAATCACTGCACCTGTACAATTTTCCTTCCGTCAGTCAAAGGTTTGAACTTTTTTTTTGATACATACTTTTTTATAATTTTCTACACCCACTGTCTATTTATTATTCGCACTTACGCATATCATATGGAATAAATGAAACTGTCGCTGCATCTGCTGACCGTAAGATTCTGAATAGAACTTATTCGGGACTAATTGAATCGTTGGTAACGCAGGTCGAGAAAAAACCTGCACGTCTGAAATACAAAAATATTTTGAGGACATGTAGTAGTTGATTGTATTCTAGTTGAGTGCATGTGGCACCGTGCGATCAACTTCTCGGCTCCAAAATTTTATATCATATTAATTGCTGGAGGTTTCTCTACCGACTTACGCCCTTCATATTTTAAATATATAGAATTAAATTAATTTAAATTTTGTTTAGTGGTAACTATAACGAAGAACTCGCCATTTATGAAAAAAGATAAAAATAATTGAACATTAACGCTTCAACATACCATTAAAAAAAACGTAAATTAAATATAGCAAAGCACAATAAAAGCTATGGATTACAATATCCACCCCTGTTGAACATATTGCAGCCAGCACGTGCGACACACTTCATAAACTGTGGATATTGATCCCGGCGCGAGGGGGCGCCGTTGCTCTTCATAAAAATATGTTAGCATCAAATAACTTCGTTCTGCACAACTATGTACAGTTCAGCATACACAGATTTTAAAGACGATAAAAAAACGAATTATGTGTTATGACTAAAGACTAACTCCAAAAGGAATATATATTTTATAAAAAAGCTTGTTAAGTAATGTTAGCCACCCAAACATTTCTCGGCTTGAAGTTGAAGAGCCTCTCAAAGGTTCAGAGCCAGAAGTAAAGAGTGATTTGCCGTGGCTCGTTTCGTTACGCTGAGTCGTATTAAAAACAAATCCGTAATCCCTGTCTACCCCTATGGGTGACAGGCATGAGTGCTTATGATTTATGAAAAATGAATATAACTACTTTTAAAACTAAAAAATCATTCATTGACACCTTTATAGTTCTCACCAAATATAATGTCTACTAGTAACCATGAGAAGTTCCAGTACCAGCCTCTCGACTCTATTATGAGTTCAGGCGGTACTACTTTATTGCATTGTCATGATGTGTCATGATTATGCCTTCACAAAGTTGTATAACGATGCGACTTCTTTATGTTATTTAACAAACAAGTATATGTATCTAAATGTGTTAGTAATTAAAGTTTCTATTTATAAGGTCCCACTGCTGGCCAGAGGCCTTCTCTCAATTTGAATTGGTTAAGGAGCTTAGTCCGCCTTGTGACTTTTATAAATAGGCAATTGCAAACAATAGCAAACTTCCACCAATTGAATCACGAACCGTACTGACTTAAGTGAGTTATTTCATAATGCCAGTAGGCAAGGTAATTAGCAAATAAGATTTTAGTATGAGGTGTAAAAGCTTTTAGATATTTTGTAGCCTTCTGAAACTCGGTCTAACCTTTTGTAGATATTTTGCTGCAATCAAATACTCTCACTAGCTTTTAACTGCGATTTCATCTCGTATGAGTACGTACGGCGTAATTTTTTATAGCGTTTTCTTGATAAATAGACGCGTTAAGATAGATGCGGCTTCTGAACCTTTTTACCTACCTTTATGCCGGCAATTAATGTTGTGTTCCGGTTTGAAAGGTATAGAGATCCAGTATAATTACGGGCTGTGAGGCAATCCCAATTAATCTTCAGAGGTAGTTATAGCCTTCGCATATATAAACAATATAGATACTGTGCATCTGTAAATAATTTTTTAATGATAAATTTTCAAAATACTGGAAATTATAACAAAAATTTACGGACTTCTAAGCCTATTCGAATAAACATCTAAGGCCGCGAGGTCGGCACCAATGCCGTAGGGAGTGTAGACGAAAGTCTTTTGTTGAATAGCTTAAATGATTTATGTAGTGTGTATGCGTTGAATCCCTTTATTTTCCTCCAGATGTTTTTGCCCTTTGATACAGATGCCACCACCTTTGCTACGTTTAAAATGTTACGTTGTGTGCAAGGGTAGAAGCATAGATGAATAGTATTCGATTCAGTTCACAGTTTTATTCCAAATAATTTATTATAATTAAAGAGTTGGGTTAAGTTAGATTAATGTTTGGATGATAGATATTTGTTACAAAAAATAAATAATTTTTCTTCCGAAGGTCAACCTCATCTGTACGAGGTGTACCTTACTAGCTAACAAAATCCCACATCCCACAGATTAGAGATGGGGAGCAGCATTTCAAGTGCGAGAGTACCGGCAGTGCGCTCACCAACCTGCCCAGCGTGGTGAGTATCAAATATTCCGTCCATGGCATGCCAGATTTTGTTGGAGGTTTTTTGGAAAGGCTTTCTTCATCCAGAAGTGGACTGATAGTGAAAGAGAAGAAGACGGTTTGGATGGTATGTTTAAATCTAAACACGCTTAATAATAATGAACATGAAATAAAAAAAGTAGTGTCGCATTACAATTAAATAAATACGGCTTGTGGAACAATAAAAATACTTCTAGATTACTAGGTAGATAGCTATACTATCTTTAAGAAAAAAGCAAACATTAATTTAATCCTAAATAAAAAAGATCGTATATACAGTTTTTATATTTTATTTTAAATTGTATTAAATCCTTTGATAGTTAATACCAGACTAGGTTCCCCAGTTAGGTATAATTCTCAGTCAAAAATTCTTGCACAATAATGTTTCGGATAATTGGTTAAGAAGGTTGTGGGTGATACGGAAGGTTATTTTAAAAGAATTAAATGTTATTATTACAAAATAATAATATTTTTATCTAACACTTAAATAAAATTCACTACCATCTTTATCTATACACCTAATTGCAAAAAAAAAACAATTTCCTCAGTATCTAAGTATAGCATGGAGTTTATGTGTGTTTTATGAAAATAAGCGGGCAGCCGCTCATTTCGGGTCGGCAGGGAGTAATCGGGGTGGGTTCGGGAGGGGGGTGTTTATGTCGTTTTCATGGCCGGAGGACCACCACCGCGGCTTTTGGCCAACAGCCAGACTCTGGGCACGCTTTCCGCTTCTTTGTTTATGCGGAATGCTCCTCCTTTCTTTTATTCAGGAATGAAATGTAAAAATTACTTAAATATAGCAAAAAGCTTTTAATATATTTAATTTGAAAGGAACGAAACCGATATCATTTGGTTAGAAATGCCTTTCCGAGAGGCGAAGTATGAAGCATTTTGATTTAGTAATAATGGATTATGATATTATAATCTATTTTAAAAGCATATTTATATTTACAGCGTAATATCAAGTTATTAGAAAGGTGTGGCATTTTTTACTATTGTATTAAAGATACAAGATAGTCTACGAGCCTTAGAGGTATCTTAGCGTAACGTTATTTTAAATTTATTTTCGAATTAGGACTACCACAACATATTTCTGGTATTATCCACGGGGTATTATCATGTAGAGTTTAGAGTAGGACGTACTACGTATTTTATCAGAATGTTCTCTCAGCGATTGTTGGATCGCTTGGCGCCGTGTTTGCGGCTGCTTTGCGGTGCATGTGTTACAATGCCAATTCTGCTATTACTCTCCTTGTACTGTAGAATTTTAGTACACAAATTTTACGTCAATCAACGTTTGTAAAGTGTCTATTACTTTAACTTTAGGTAATATTAATATATAGTTAGAGAAAAAAAGTTACATAGCACTACTTTTATGTTGTTTAAATTATTTCAATATCGTGTTATGTTATAGTGCATGTTAATAAGTGATTAATTGATTGACTTATGTTTGTTAACATTCATTAAAACGACTAATTATGTAATGGTTAATTAGTTTTCGATATCTTGTGTGTTGAGTGCACAAAATTATTTTTTAAACTAAACATTTTTGGTACACTTTATTTAGAAAAAATAATAATAAAAAAATATTACTATTATCGTAGCATTGTTGCTTATCAGTCAGGCACTGTGCTAAAGGAACCATTAGCTGAACTGCATTTTAAAATTGTAAAGTAGCCTATAAATGTAACTGGCTATTGGTTCGATCATGTGAACATTTTGGAGTCGCCAAGAGACCGTTACGTTACTTCAGTCCTAGCAGTTTTGCTTTGTGGCGGTGTCTTTCTAGCTCCAAAACCATCTCGAAAAAGAGAAGTGTATCGAGCACTACTTTGTGGGTCCGCTTATAGGTAGTTATTTTGTGACGTTTGAATTTCATAACGATAATACACATCCCAAATTTGTAGTTTCAGTAATGTTATTGTGGGTAATATTTGTGAATCCTTTATACAATATTTGTATATTACGTTATAGTTGCCATTTAATTTAAATCAAACATATAAGTACTTCATATTTTTCACAAAATTAATAATAATAATAACACAGACTTAACAAGCGCTATTAAAAATATGTAATAATGGCTATTAAAAATTCGACGGATATATTAACTATTAACGACTTGTCCCAATTTTTTTCTTCCCCTTTTAAATCTAGAAAGGAATCCATCGTAACGTGGTGGCACGCGGCACGTCTTGCACGAACGCGACGCCACAAATCAGCTTCGCCGTCGACGACGCCGAATAATTGTTGACAATCCCAACCCAGATTCTTAACGCATTCCACAAATCTCGCCTCTCGCCCGCTCGCTGCACGATCTACTGACGTGCTACGAATATTACATTACAAGAAAGATATTCAATGAGCGTTCGAAAAGTGATAATTAGACATTGTTATGCCATATTTGTGCTAATAGATATACATTTATTAGAAAATACCAGCATCACTTAAGATATTAATATCACAAACAAAGCTAGCAACACATGTTTAACTTTTTAAAATAAGGAAATATAGATCTCTATATATTTTCACCCAGGTATTCCGTTCATAAAGTGATTGTACGGACTATAACGCACCGTGGGAAGCATAGGAGAAGGTTACATGACTAGATCATTGCAATATGATAGATAGGTCTCTAATTTTGTTTAATCTTTTATTTCTGAATGTTTATGTAACACACGCATTTCACCCATAGGAGTAAGCGGCATAGTTTTTTTGGCATAACTTTTCACTTTTACTGGAGGGAAATGTGATCGGTGGCAAGCCTCGTTAGCCATGATATTTTCAGAAATTTTCCCTAATTCAAGCACGCGGAAATAGATAAAGCAGATTCTTAAGCCGACACCTTTTGGAAAAATAATATAAATTATTAGAATAACATTAAGCTTAGAAGAAAGTGGCTGTCCATTTATTTCTTTAAATAATAATTCAGTCCGATAATTTTGCCATGAATAGTATTATATATAATAGTAAAGAATCCGAGTTTGAATTTCAATCGAAACCAATCGCCAGCATACCTTTCTGTGCAGCTCACAAATTACTGGTAATCGCATCTGGATGTGTAATTTGTTTCCTATTCATGACACTCTATCTGATGCTTTTTTCGGCCTTATAGCAATCCGTTACGTAGTATTGGGGAAAGTGGGTTATTTATATGTTTAGCTAATACTTGCGCTGGTAGCTCTTGAATACCGTTTTTAAAATCGGCATATGATAAATACTTTCATTAAGTCTATAAAATATGTTCATACATATCTTGAATAGGAAAAATTCAACATCTTTTGAAACTTTTAAATTGTTCAATATTTCCACAGGAAAGTCATTTACCCTGACCATCATGTTGGCGACATCGCCCCCACAAGTGGTGACCTACCAGAAAGCGATCAAGGTGACGGTAGACGGGCCCAGGGAGCCCCGTTCTAAGACGCGCCACCACGGTTTTCATCCTTTCCACTTCGGGCCTAGATTCGCACCGGACCCTCTTATGGGCTCATTGCCTTTTAAATTATCAGGTAAGATTTTTTTATATGTGTACATACATGAATAAGTGCAGTTGTTAGGCTATATAATTTATTCTTGTCTGCCTGGGGTTTCGCCTTCGTGTTCTCAAATTTCGCAGACAGGAACTATATAAAAATATAAAAAGATCCCTAATATGTCTTAATTTACATCTCTTGCAAATATCATTTACGTTTTGTCGTTTGAGTGCAATTGTGTGAAGAACGCATTCAACACTTCACATTTATAATACTAGTGACCCATTGCTTCGCCCGTTTTATTATAAATTTTGTCCAATCGAATTGTGATCGAGATATCTTCATGAAATAATTTCAATTAATTCACACAGTTCTTTAGGTGACATATAACGACAAACATGTATTCATACAAACATTCACTTTTATAATATTGCTAGCTTTTCTCCGCGGTTTCGCACGTGTTGAATTCGGCTTAGCAATATAATTTAAATGGTCCCTTTGAAAAACATAAAGGGACACGCTTGCCGAGCTGTAATATACTTAAGAATCTAATGTGGCGGTATAAGACAATTTGCATTCTCGTCATACGGGAAGTATCGTCTAGAGGTGTTCGGAATGATCATCTCACAGTTATTGGCTTAGTCAAATATTCAGTCCACTACTGAATATTTGACCACGTAAATACCATTCTCTAAATACTAATTTACAAAAGAAAGATATTCTCTAGAAGTATCACACCGAGCTCTATCCCTCAATACTTGCTTAATACCATAATACTGTCGCACCGCAAGTCTACGCGCAGAAATGGAGATATGTCTTTAACCTTATAATGTGATATAATAATGATATTAATATACAGAACCCGGTTGGTACGATTTCTACTCACGCTTGCCTATAATTTAAATATCCTTTGTTACACCATTTCATAGTTAAAATTATCATAATTATTAATATAACATGATATTTGCGTCCGGAGTTACTTTAAAAATTTATGGAACTAAACCTTTATCAAAATTCGTGCAGTATGGAAATCACTAAAAGAAGAACTGTAAATATCAGCCTTGTGGGATAAAATGTTGAACAGGGTTATAAACTACATGCATACTAAATTTCACGTAATGCCATTCAGTAGATTTTTCGTGAAACGCGAACACACAGACAGACAAAAGTTCTAAAAATGAATGGCGGAGGCTTTATGCTTAGGCCAAATTCAGTTTCAGTCATGTAGCCTTCTCCATTAATATTTTCCTAAAATATTCATTTTATGTTTATATTGTTATAATAGCATGTTAGGATCCCTAATTTTTATACCAAATTATAGCGTGAACAGCCTGTAAATGTTTACTATAGTATTTATCCTTCTGTGGATTTAATGCTTCTGTCGACACATCGCTTATGTCAAATGTCCAAAGTTTGGTTTCAAATGGTTATCAATAAAACATCAATTAGATCACGTCGACTTTATTTGCATAATTTACTGAACTGCAGAGTAAATAAGTAAGTTTTGTTGCTACTAAATATCTTCATTGCTTTACATAATGCAAATTGAACTCTAAATTCAAAGGTATATTACACAGAATCCTCAGTAAGCCGTACATTACAGTGGATTGTATGGGTTTAAATATACGTACAACATACCGCCATTTCCAAATTAAAGGTGCTTTATCACGTTGCTAGTATCGTCACGTTACCTTATTTTTAGTCAGGGTTGACAAAGCCTACGAGACGTAGGATTTAATTTATTGTGTTTATAAAAATGCAAATTAAAAACTTATATAATTTAATAATGCTTACGTAGTTACAACCACTACGGTTAGCGGTTCAACAATTATCTCAAGGATGCCAGAATTTTAAATTATGCTGACCGATGACGGGAAGGTATTTGGCACTGCGGTCTGCAATAGCTAGCCGAGCGTGGTGATAATGGGGATTTATTTCTAGTAGTAGACAAAAGGCTGCTGGAGAAAAAATTTAAAATGCTTTATTGATTTGATGCTGAAACAGTCATAACAGATGTAGATGCGTATTAGATGCATACGCTAACGTAAAAGGCATATGTGATGTTCGTAAATAATATTGATAAGAATTTCAATATGTTAACTTTGGCAAGTTTTATAACACTATTAATTTGTTGCAAATGCAATCAATTTATTGCAAAATTCTTAATTATTTAATCTCAATTCAAAAGTAAATTAATAACGCCAAAAACAGATTATTTAAAATAAATGTGTCAATTATGGATGTAATTAATTAAAACAAAAAAGGCTTAAAAGATGTATTGTGAAAAAGGCATTTTAGTATTCGATAAAAACTTATTTTCAAAAACAATGTTTTATTTTTGTCAACCTTAAGTTTGCGTCCAAGAAACAAACTTAGTTACGGTGACGTTGTGCTACGTTACGCACGTCTTGTATTCGCCTTTACTTAATCCAAGGGTTTACCTTACATATATTGATAGTGTTAGATACACATCTTCTAGTAGAATTCGAATAGGGCAATAAAAAGATATCTGTCTGTGAGGAGCTGGGCAGTAGGCATGTTCACACATAACTTCAAAACCTAATGCTTTGACCAGATGTTAGGGTGTTTGTTACTCAATTATGCTACCAAGATTTTGATGAAACAGGGAACGTCAAGTGCTAGTGTAAAATAAGTCCAAAATAGTTTTGTCAATCACATCGGTTTCTCATCATATTTGAACTCATTACAGTTCATTAGCTGAAATTTTACCTAAACGATTAGGACTATTATAAAACGAAAACTAATAAATAAGACGAACCTTTGTAACTACGAGTATTGGTGTTATGATACCCTCAAGGCAGTTGGCACTTTACACGAAGTTATTATCTTTTCTGTGAAGAAAACCAAACAATCTACTAAAAAGTACTGGAATAATTCGCCTTTTTTATACGTAGGGAAATACCTAGCGTATACCCACGCACTTGCAGGGGCGAGGCCCGGTTATGTCGGGCTTGCAACGACCAAAACCCTACAGGGTTCCGCCTACACACACGGTCACTAGTTTTTTTGTATGCGCCATTGTTGGTCGACACGTCTACATCAGCCTATTTCAGTCCACTACCGAACAAAGGCCAAGAAAGTCCCAGCGAACGAATAAGAGTTGTATGTCGACATTTCTTGGAAGGTTGACCATACTTAACACGCTAGGACAGTCGGAGTGGTAAGCGCAGTGCTGGTACTCTCGCGCTAGGGTCCGGCAAGTTTGGATGGACTGTCTCATTCATATTTTCCGTTATCGCTGCATTTGACAAGCCTGTTGGCGATCAGTGAACCGGACACGCTGCATCTTAGACGCTGCTCCCCATCACAGTGGAGTCAAAGAGACGGACCAATCACCATATTTAGTCCCAAAAAAATAATTTCTTATCCATTAAAATTAGGAGACTACGTGTACTACTTACATTTGAGAGATGTGATTGTTTGTATAGTGTCATATAGAGGATGTAGAGACAAGGGCGTCGTGTCCCGCAGCGCGAGTCACCTGGAGTAGGGCCGAACGTTTCTATCCATTGGATATTAAATTGTCAGCTTGAACCGTTGTCACTTCGCTGTGTCCAACGCTTCTAAAGGGGATTTAATTTGGACGAAAAGTTTCGAGTAACAATTAATTATTAGTTCAGACCCTCTTTTGACACCTGCAAGGAGCATCTAGGGAATTTTGTTACGCTTTCTCCAATCGCGTATTGCGTATAAATAATTGATTGTGCTTGTAAATAACAATCAAAAAAATAGTAACTAGTAAAAGTATTCATTATTTTATTTTATTGTTTTTATTATGTAGAAATTAATATACCAGTGAAATACTTGAGACTGTTCAATAATTCATTCGTAAGAGTAAACAAGCAAATAAGTTGTTTCAATAGGATTAAAAATTTTACTTTGGGGGTTCTTAGTCAATAATATTTTCTGGATTTCTGGAGTCGGCAGGCATTTGTCAGACACTTGCAGATGAAATTGGCACTTAAAAAATAGCCGGAGTATTCCTCTTGGCGTAGCAGGTATTTCATGTTCATGGGAGTGCGTTGTAGTTTAAATAATACTAATTAATGTTTATTATCTACAAAGTAGTTGAACATGATATCTAATTTTCAGATTTTTTATTAAATTTGTCTTCTAATCTTATAAACTATATAAGATATTAAACTATACAATTCCTCATGTAAACTTTACTTGCGGACTTGAGTCATCATCATCATTTCAGCCTATCAGAAGTCCACTGCTGAACATAGGCCTCCCCCAAAGATTGCCACGAAGCTCGGTCCTGAGCCACCTGCATCCATCGACTTCCCGCAACACTGCGCAGATCGTCACTCCATCTTGTGGGGGGTCGTCCCACACTGCGTTTGCCTGTACGTGGCTGCCACTCGAGAACCTTTTTTCCCCAACGGTTGTCAGTTCTGCGAGCTATGTGGCCGGCCCATTGCCACTTCAGCTTGCTGATCTTTACGGCTATGTCGGTTACCTTAGTTCTGCTGCGGATATCATCATTGCAGACTCTATCACGCAGAGAAACACCGAGCATAGCCCTTTCCATAGCGCGCTGAGCAACTTTGAGCTTCCTCATACGGGCTGCGGACTTGAGTAACGTGTAAAATTAACTTTTGTCTCACATCTTTAAAATAACAGCAAACCATTAGATTCCAGCAAAATAACGCCTAATTCTTTTAACTGACTACATAAGGATGTAATTTGCAAAGTACCAATAACATGAAAAATAATTACAAAATACGTCTAACACATTACTGGAATGCATTTCCACCAATTGAAATCTAAAGATTTCGCAAATAATGCCTCCGACGTCACACCCCGTCACCTACGCAACGGTCGCGTCGCTAGGCACCGTCCCGAGCCCCGTCCGCCTCATGGGACTAACAAAGATGTCAATAAAATGAGTAAAGGTAATGAAATATTTGTGACGGGTGAAATTAAATGGAGAGTTTTCTGAAAATTTCAATATGCTGATCTTATAACAAATATCTGTTATAAATACTGTAGAAATCTAGAATAGAAATTCTCGCCCAACCCTCTCTGTTTAGGTATCTAGAAGTTATTAAAGAATTTTAGAAAGTAAAGAAGGTATTGAGTTTAACATCTTGAATTTGAATTTTGTTTACTCGCGAGGAGCCGTAGTAGCCTAGTTATTAGGGCGCTCGCTTTAGTTTCATGGAGTGCGAGTGACTTGGGTTCAAGTCCCCGGTGCCGGTACCAGAATAATTGTTAATAGCAATTTTAATTGCACAATTTACCACATGCTGCACGGTGAAGGAAAACACATCGCCAGGAAACCTACGAGTCTAAGAAATAAAGAAAAATATTATTTCGATGACATGTACAGTCCGATAACTCGCACTGGAGCAGCGTGGCGGACCCGTCTTCAGCTCCAAAACCCGCTCAGACATTTGAGAAGGATTACTACTCTTTACTACTCGCGAGAGACGGGCACATCGAGTCTGGCGCTAGGTGTTTGGCACTGCTATCGCCAATCCGCCTACCAAGTGGCGGCATTTATGTAAACGTTACGTTGAATTCCATTACTCAAAATGTAATTCACAACACTACAAGTAATATTTGGTTCGATTAAGATGGACATGGTTGAACAAACATATTAAGTTACGCCTATAGTAGTCGTAGACATCACTATTGTCTTGGCGAATAGTTCCGTGAAGCGAGGCGTGGGGCAACACTACGCAAGTGGCGGAGCAAACCTCGTTAAGGCGGGTGTCAAAGGGCCGTAACTCAATTACACACCTCGCGCTCCAGCGCCACCAGTGGAGACGTACCCGACGCCACCCGAAGCGTAGCTACGGAGCCAAGATATCAGTTTATGCATTATTACTCCGTTATAATAAGTTGAACGTTATTGATTTTTAAATCTCGTCTTTGCAAATCTAGACAACGCACTAGCAAACCAAATTAATATAGAACAAATAATTCACTTTGAATAGAGAACATGCATTTGAATAGAGTACAAGAGCGGCAAAGTCAAGATTGTGTAAGATAAGCCACAACCCGCGAAATAATATATTTTTTCTCAAAGGATAAATATCACTCATATCTTATTCTATGTTCGAAATGTAAACACATACAAACGTTCACATCTGTAATATTAAGAAGCAGGATAAAACGATTATAAACGTAATTTGACACGATTTGAAATAGCGAAATTATTTACAAAATCTGTAAGACACACATAATTCTCATTTGATGATTTAGAGAAATGTTCAACCTATCTTGGAACTAGTTTAATTAATACAAACTCTAACAATCTGCCTCTTTATAGTTTATATAGTTAAGTAAAAGGAGCCCATTTTCATCTATTGTAGTTGTTCGCTTTGGCAACAATTTCAATATACGCATTCCAGAAGCATCTATCTGGTGTCGACCGAAGGCAAAAGTCTTTGCGGCCCTCTTAACTACTCGCACCAATAACCCTTCCAAAATCATGATAAATTATCCACACTCACGTTCACGCGTCTCTCTAACACACAAGACATGCGCTTCGGAGGCGTAAAGTTTTGGATATGGTATAAAAAGCGTTTGAAATAAAATACAAATTGAAAATTAAAATTTCGTTTAATTAAAGTTATTAAAAGCAAATGAGTTGAATCATTGATGCAGAAAACAGATAAAGAAATATATAAAATAGAATTTATTTATTACATTAACAATATAAACAAATTAATTAAAGGACATAAAAGGGTTAAGTACGGTGAACGAGTGCATCGATTACCTAACATTATGATAAAATATGTTTCTTTCCCTCTCAAAGAAAAATGGTTGATAGTACCATTAATTGCATGTATTTTTATCAAACTTTTTAACATTATATTATTTGTATATGAGCATGGGACTTAGAATTATTCCGCGCAATAAGTCACACTCACATTAGCGTTTCATTTATTTTACATATCCTTGTGCCTCGCGTCGCCGTGTGAGCGCCACTTAAAGTCGCAGCCTTCGTATTATTAATGAGGGAGCCTTAGAGAAAATTAAATATAGCATTAGGCCCGGAAGCCCGGGGATTGTGGAGGTTAGGTGGTGAAGAAAGAGTGGGGGGTTGTAACCCTTCCGCCGCGCGACAATGCGGGTGCATAATTACGCATTTGTAAATTTTAAATGTCCCGCCCGCCTCATACAGTCTTTTGTATGGCGTGATTCGCGCTTTTACCGGGCCTTTAAATGCTTTTAAATGAATTCATATGATGATGACGTGAGCACGATTAACTCTAAATGCTACGAGCAATTTGCAGTGTGTCTGTCTGTCTATACTAGCATATATGTCTGCCTAAATATCAATAACATTTACTGGCTAATGTTGCACTGAACAAGAGCAATGAAATAACAGTATTCTTGTTTCTAATTTTCCTCTTTTAATGCTTTGCTAGCAAATATACGAAGAGTTATATATCTAAGTTTGGTTAACTATCTGAGGCTATTGAAATGTAAATGTTAGTATTTTTTTAAAGCTATTTGACATTTGCCTAGAATAAACTTTTGGAAACACCGAACATCGTGAGTTCACTGGAAAGTGAAAGTTTGGTTTATTTACATCTAATATAAATAATAGGTTATATTTACACGACACTAATTAATAATTATTGTCTAAGATACGATACGCCTGATGCTGTGATCGCCAGGGTGGCTAAAACTATTAAAATGCTGATAAGCTTTGTCCTCCTTCCTACAATGCTAATAGCAGCAGTGGATGCTCTCTGCTGGGTGACAAGCAACGCTACTGACTGTAGATTTCTAGGGAATGTAGAAATTAAGGGACTATCCCAAGGGTGGGGTAATTCTTTAATTCTATTTCGATTAATAATGGCAATTAGTTTAACCTATTCGCATTGTAGTGCAGTGTATAGTATCAGGACAGAGGCGATAGGCCAAGAACTTGCAACTTCTGGTGCTATATAGAATGTCAGAAGGTCATCGAATAATTCTGTTAGATGACAGAAGTAACTGGAACTCTGCTTCCCCTATGTTAGTGTGTGCATAAGTGCAATTGCGCATAAACGCGTATGGATATTTGGCGCGCGTGTGTATGTGCGTGTATGAATATGTTCTAGGTGTGTGTATGTGTGTGTGTGTACGTGTGTGTGTGCGTTTGCCTTTGTTGATGTCAAACAATACAACATATTTTGCGAAATAATATAGAACTCTAGCTCCTTTACCTTTAAATAACAATCGTTAATATTTGTAAGAGATACACACTATTATAATATATTTACGTATGCAATTTGTGTTTAGGAAATGAAAATAATATTTATAAATGGGAAAGTAATTCTGTCTGCCTATTTACTAAAATAAACCGATGAATGATTCTGACGAGATTTGATATGGGACCTTGAACCCCGGGGAATTTACATATTTTACTTTATATACTGGAAAAGCTGCGGTAAAATTTTCCACGCGGACGAAGCCGTGGGTGGAAGTTTATGATGTTTTTCATTATTAGGAGGTACTTTCTATCTAGTTAAATTTTGTTGTATTTTATTGTTTGTTATACAAAATATTCCGTGGTCAAAGGCCTAAAAATATCTTTAGTTCTTTCAACCCACTTTCCACCAGAGCTTATTTGGGACAATTTGGTGAATCAGTCGCCGTCTTAGCATCCAAGGCAATAATAAAAATTGTAAGTTTCAAAAAACTCATTGGTCAAACGAGCCCTCCATATCAGGAATCGAACTCGAGTCTCCTGATTTGGAAATCCTCTAACCACTCTGCTATCGTAGCTTATAAACTCTTAATTTGTTTCACAATATTATTACAATAACATTTTTTTGTTCACGTGTGCACCTCTTTATATATTAATGAAACTCGTTTAGCAAAGGTTTGCCTGGAATTATTCCAGAATATTCCGAAATAGTATTTATTGTTGTTGAAGAAAATAGGCTTATATTTCAACTAGTGTACACCCTTATTTACCTATCAAAGAGTTTTGTTAACATCGACTGGTAATTTATAAAACATTATTTCTTTTGACTAGTCATTCGAAGAGATAAGAGACAAGACATCATGATCATTCGTTATCCCTCTCCACACCATGCTCGTGATCACTATTTAACGATAATTATACGTTTCGTAAACTATTAGAATTTAAATGTTGATTATGTGATATACTCTTAAGTGTATTGAAGTGCATAAATAAATAATTTATAGAATGATACAAAAGGCGTCCTTAATACATATAGGCATTTTCTACCAGTCAACCATGATGTGAAATTTTATGGTAGGCGCAACAAAGAAAGAACTTAGAAACCATAAACTAATTATGTGATTATTATCCTTAAAATCAGAATAAAATGTTGTCTGTATTTTTTGTAGCCTAAGGACACGCTCTTGTCAATGTAGAGGAATCTCCCCGATACGGAGTAGCTAGTTACGGTTTAAGGTTTAGGCAGTGTTCCAAAATAAAACTCTCCTGGCGCCCTTCCATTTCTCATAAGTTCTTGTTATTACCTCTTTTCCTACCAATAAAGTTGTGATGTGATTGAAGAATATCATTTGTTAAGAAGAATGTAACAAGTGTTCATTTCTTTTAAAGATATTTTACAGATAATGATATTTAATATATTTATATAGATACTAAATTACACGACTGTTAGTTTTTGCGATATGTAACTACTGCGATATTAACATGAATGTTTTCAAGGTTTTTGTTGATTTCAAGTTGATTTATTAGGGTAAGTATTTTTTTTATCTATTATTTTAGGCAGTAGCATCTTAAGTATTTGCCACTCTATTTCTTTCCGTGATTATCGTAAGAGATGACTAAGTACCTTAAAAATCTTCTATCTCCCGGAAAAAAGTTGGAATGGAAGTTGTTTGCCTACGCTGAATTGTGCTAAATGAAAATTCTTAATCTCTGCCTACCTCTTTGGGTGATAATATTCCAGGGTGTTTATATTAAAATAGTAGGTGTTTACCTATGTTAAGGTTTTGTATGTTATTAATCTTAATCGAGTATAAGAATGCCGCTTCAGGTAACCTTTAACGGTAGCTGCGCCTAAGTCACTGGTGTACATCGAAAGGTTAATTAAGCAAAACAAAAAGGGGTTAAACAAAATCAATAGAGGGAAATTCATTAAGCGCTAAGCAGATTGAAATCCAACATGGCGCGCAAGATGGCGTCGGGCGGGTTAAGGCGCGTTGACAAAGCGCCGTCGTTAGTTCGCGAGCCCTCTTATTAACCTTATGATGTACGGAGAGCATCAATCTCTGTAGCTCTAATAGTAGCGCCCTAAAATCGAACATGCATCATACGATGATTTCTATGGAAATTAATTTAAGTAATGGTGACCCCATTTGAGAAACGTAATCTCATCGAAAAGTTTACGTCGAACTTCTTTGACATATTTGTTGCCTGCATTTTAATGTTGTTGTTGAACAGTATTTACCAAAGAATGAAAATCTATTTATATAGTTACTCAGTTTCAGTGTTATATATTATTTTCTACAACTCTATGGCTTTATCTTTATGTCTTTGGGTTCACTGGTCCAGAGTGTATAGATCATTACTATGTGAACTGCTCGTAGCAATCAGTGTATCAAAACTGATACTGAGTTGTATCGTTCCATTCTACACTAAGACGGCGACAAGCTCATCACCTGTCCCATTGTCCCAAATAAGCTGTGGTGAAAAGTGGGTTAAAAGGAGTGAAATGTCCTCTGTCCACCCGTGTATGTATACCCAATACGGCCGTTAGAGCTTATTGTTATATATAATTTTAATTTGTTCTTTATAATGTCTGTAATTTTTTTAACTTTACGTTTATTTTGTGCTGTGTTAGTTATACTCACTCACTGTACTTTAATTAAAATAAATAAGATAAACTTTCTTTCTCTTTTACTAATTCAAACTCTTGGATAATGTTTCTTATTTTGTTTAGAACAGGAACGTCTTATTTTTTAATATTTTGACTTAATACAATATTCTTTACTATTTATTTATCTAATATATAACATGCCAGAAAAAAATCAAAGAATATTAAAAAAAAACATACCAATCACTTTAAATACGAAACAAGTTATTTTTAATATACACTGTTAATGGAATTGATAATTAACAATGATTTATAATATATATTATTTTACTTCATGAAACCTTAAGTATATAACAAAATAGTAAGTAGATTTAAATATCAAATTAGTTAAATAGTTAAAAAATACAAACTGTTAATCTTGAATAAAAGACAAATGGAACAAAGGATTCTTAAAATTGTACTCAATGTTGAAAGGGATGTAAAATAATGACTCGAAAGTGCTTTTACCAACCCTTTCGTTAATCGCCACCAAGGGCTTCAGACGATCGTTTAAAAATTCCGCCCTAATCCCAGGGCATCGGAATCACACTAAAAACGCAAATACTTTTATCCGGGTAATCCCAGACGTCTTCGCGGATTAGCGATGTAGCGGCGGACGGAGTTAAAGCAGGAAAAATGCAAGACGCAATCTAGCAAATGGCATTAAAATGTTTCGGGTTCAACCCTCTCGCGGCGTGACGCGATTTCTCAAAGTCCGCGAAGAAAAAAATCTATCCGTTCGGCGCAATGTAGCGTACGGGCACGTCTTCGGAAGCGACCAATCCGAAGTACGGTGGATTTGATTTCTTGATACTCTTTAAGATTTAGTTAGTTAGTAGTGACATTCATTCCGTTTGTTAGGTTTAGGTTGTTTCTTATTATTAATACTCATTAATACTAAAAACTTATCAGTTAAATCCCTTACTATCATAAACTTTTATTACATTGAATAATGTTGTATGGTAATAAGACTAGTTATTTTTAAGCGTAATACAAAAACAACGAATAATTGATTATTTATTAAATTATATTTATTAGAAACTCTACCGGATAATTAATCAATTATTTATTGTTATAACTTTATAGTCTAATTATCCATAAAAATAAACTTTTACTAACTACAGAGGCGTGAGTGCTAGATGAAGGATCATCTAGCACTGACGCTTCTCACGCCTCTCACATATATATTTTGTTCGTTGAATGAGCATTAGTTTCAACTGGAATTCAAGCACTGAATTCCATCTTAATAAACAGTTACACCGACCACTGAGCCATTGGTTTGTTTTTATTTAACTTATTAAATATACGAACAAAAGTATAGATATCTAGGTCGCTGTATACAGCGATTACATACCATGCACACAACAACAAAGAATTCCAACATTTATAACGAATGCAAATCGTCTGTAGCGGCCCTTTCTTTTGCAATTTTGAACAGGGAATACGAAATGAAACAATGCCTTTCCATTTTTCACGTTATAGATAAATAACTTTATTTACGTGTAATGTAATTTCACATACAAATATTTGAAGCTTTTATTTTATCCGATTATTGTTATTCAGATATTAATATTAGAGCAGCTTCATTTATACACAAACTATACATATTATTATAAAACCAAAAAGAGTGGTCAATTTAGGATTTATATTTTTACTAAAACGCTAAATAATAAAGGTTCCGAAAAACCCATGAATTTCCCACGAACTGCGGCTAACTGTAATACTAACTGAGCTACGTTTAAATGTTACTTACTGAAAAATAAACAATAGAACATAGCGATAAATCATACTGAGTACTGAAATTACATATCTCCTAAAGGAATACTTACTGAAAAGGAGTACAGATAAAAAAAAAGCGTTGCGTAAAGCTTCAAACACAGTTTCTTACTCATGGGACTGGCTATCTTAAGAATAAGTATATAAATTAAATATATATTTAGATATTTACATTTTATTATATTATAACAGAAGTTATTTATTGCTCTTGTTTACAGACAGTAAACACAATCCTAGCCAATCCCCTAATGCATCTTATCTTTACGGCAGGCGCTTACCGAAGACGTCTGTGTATTTAAATGAGCGCAGATTCAATATTTCAAATTGTTATCGTAAAAACATTGAGCTGACTCGGAGCGATATTAAGCCGAGTAATCCTAAAAAACAGCTCTTGTCTAATTGCACCAAACTCTGGGAGCACTACACCTATAAAGGCTAAGCGGTTGGATTCAAAATAATGTGTTTTACATTTTCGTAGCGACGCTATCTGCGACATAAAACGGCCTGTAATTTATTCTATTGCTGAAAGGGTTGGGTTGGCTCGGGGTGGGAATTACCCAAGGTGGGTGCTAAAGGGTTAAGCCGAATATACGGGGTCGCGACGCCGGCAAACTTCGTTAATTTATGCGCCTAAAAATGTCAACTGGAAATTATGCCGCCAATACACATTTCCTATTTCACAAATATGTTTTGTTATGATTACGTAATGTTTTTTCTTGTTTTGGTCTGCTATTTTTGTTTTTTGTGTACTAACTGTAACTTGAAAATCATATTATTTACCTCTATGGTCTGTCCGAGTGAACTGCTGGACAAAAGCCTTTCCGAGAAAGCGTTCACGTTGGTCTGGCGGGTTATTGAGTGCAGTGCCGGTGCCCTTGCATTAGTTAAGTCCTCTTATATTGTACTTAAGATTATTGATATAGGAAGTATTATACATTAGCGCAGAGCTCCGGTTCGCACGGACAGATCTATAATTTAGATTACTTTTTGTACAAATAATGTATATTCTAACAGGACCCTTTATTTCTGATAAGTTAATGATTGACTACAACTCATACAAATACCATTAAATTTGTTACGAATTCTTTTTCTTTTTGGGAATCTTATCAAACTTACTTTGACCATCAGGGGTAATGAAAACACTAAGAGTGAAAGAATTTATAAAATCTGTTTAGAAGTTTCGGTAATTACCGCACACATACGATAAATAAGCTAACATTCTTTCATAATAATATGTTTATATTATATTCGACCTTTTACCAGCCGTTAAATATCACACGCCTTAAATATAAAACCTTTTCGTTTCTTCACTTCACTACTTTGGTGGTTTGCGGGGAAGACCAATGCTTTTAGTGGTTATTATAATACCGCACAATGAAATTTTAGCAAAGATATTTTCTATAACCTATAGGATTAAATTCCGATGAAATTTTTTTCCACGAGACACAAAAATAATAAGAAGGTCATGTTTTCCTTAAAGTCCTGCAACGCATCTGAAACACATCTAGTACTGTAAATGCTCATAGGCCAGGTGATCAACTATTACAAAGTTACCTTGTTGCTCGATTGCACTTTCCAGGATAATTATTACTCCGATCTATTGCTAAGCTATTAAAGCATCCAATAGAATTACATAAAATGTTCATTACGAATCGATGTGGATTTCAATATTCGTACGCTACAAACTTGACTGTTTATAGGTTGACGAGTGCCACGGCTGAGATAAGACGAGGACTGTAACGGGCTTTGTGGGGGAGGGCGGAAATCGTTTCACTCATTATTTAAATATTCTGATGAGTACGTTAAGCGTCCCGTTAGCGTTAGTGGAGCGTTCTGCGATAACTCTTAGCGCCGTTGTTTTGTTGACTTAGTTATTATGGTACTTTACTGAATGCCTGACAAGAAAATGCTTTAGTGTCAGTCAAAATTTGTATTCACGGATAGACAGAATGGTTGTATTTGCTATGTAGATTTTCTGTTGTAGCACCTATCTAGGTAGTCGTAGAGTCGTAGGTACTAGGCTCTCGCAACTTCGCGCAAGTGGGGCCCGTATATGACATTTAGAATTTATATTTAATTTTTTATTCTATTGTGCAAGAATATTTCTGGTGTTTCGTATTTGTTGTTTGTAAAAAGCTTCAATTACAATTTTGGGATATATAGCTTCGGGTGCGTTGCCGGCTTCAGGGATATTGGGCGGAGGAGGATGGGGGGAGGAGGAGGATGGAGAGGAGGAGGATGGGGGAGGAGGGAGGTGGCGGGAGAGTAGAGAGGGAGAAGAAGGAGAAGCACAAGATGCCTCTACTTCACGCGAGACTACTTTATTCTGCGAGGCCGTCTGGCTCCACCACTTACGATATGTGTAATATCACTGAAATGTTTTTTCCCTGTTTCTCAGATACTTTATGATGTTTTTCTTAACCGCCGAAAATGCGAGAAATCAACACTTGCAATCAAAGTTCTTGTAGTGCTGTCACCGGTTTTGCTACCCTGGGTTGTGTCGGATGGAAATTCGCAATTTCTGTATAATCGTGCCGTGAGGGTTCTGTATCATAATATAATTACATTATGATGTTAATCCGAATTAATCGCGAGCGAAGCCCCGGCAAAAGCTAGTACTGTATAGTAATTACAGGAAGTCGAAGAACTAATTATTACTTTTAACTATACGTGTACGTAAATGTTAATTGAAATCGTGAAAAGACTTCATTGGCGTGAGGAGTTAGTTAAAATAATATGTTTGTTGCAGGAATTGCGCACCAATTGGCTGGATTGCCCGGAGGTGAATGGGGGGCATTAGCTCGGCACTACCCCCCTCCAATATTACCCTCACATGCACATTTTACGCCACACGTGCTGCCATCTACGCATGCACAGCATCCACATGTACCACCGCCGCCGCATGAAACAGGTAACCATTAATTAAAATTAATGAGTACATATATATGGTTTATATATATAAGATGATATTTCACTCTGTATTTAATCGTTTTTATTTGTTTACTGTTTTTCCACACCGACACACACCACACCGAGCCTTTTATTCTTCTTACGATTCTGTCCATCCAACGGTTCATCATTTTCATCATTTCAGCCTATTAGAAGTCCACTGCTGAACATAGGCCTCCCCCAGAGATTGCCACGAAGCACGGTCCTGAGCCACCTGCATCCATCGACTTCCCGCAACACTGCGCAGGTCGTCACTCCATCTTGTGGGGGGTCGTCCTACACTGCGTTTGCCCGTACGTGGCTGCCACTCAAGAACCTTTTTTCCCCAGCGGTTGTCAGTTCTGCGAGCTATGTGGCCGGCCCATTGCCACTTCAGCTTGCTGATCTTTACGGCTATGTCGGTTACCTTAGTTCTGCTGCGGATATTATCGTTGCAGACTCTATCACGCAGAGAAACACCGAGCATAGCCCTTTCCATAGCGCGCTGAGCAACTTTGAGCTTCCTCATACGGGCTGCAGTGAAGGACCAAGTCTCGGATCCGTATGTCATCACTGGCAACACGCACTGATTGTATACTTTCGTCTTGAGGCTTTGCGGTATACTCAACGAGAAGATATGACGTAGTTTCCCGAACGCAGCCCAGCCGAGTTGGATTCGTCGATTGACCTCTGAGTCGAAGTTGGACTTACCTAATCGGACAATTTGTCCCAGGTATACGTACTCGTCTACAACTTCGAGCCTATTGTTCCCAACAACAACCGGTATTGGTGTGACATGGACGTTTGACATGAACTTCGTCTTGTCCATGTTCATCTTAAGACCACCCTCTTGGGAGACGTTATTGAGGTCATTGAGCATTGTACTGAGCTCCTCCAGCGATCCTGCCATAAGAACTATGTCGTCGGCAAATCGAAGGTGAGTGATGTATTCGCCATTGATGTTGATACCGTATCCTTTCCAGTTCAGCTGCTTGAAAACATCTTCCAATGCAGCGGTGAAGAGTTTCGGGGATATGACATCACCCTGTCTTACACCTTTCTGCAGTTGGATTGGTTTCGTACTCTGATTCTGTACTCGGATAGACATCGTAGCCTCATTGTACAAACACCTCAGCACTTCGATATACCGAGAGTTTATCTGGCACCGCTGGAGAGACTGTAGCACCGCCCAAATTTCGACTGAATCGAAGGCTTTCTCATAGTCCACATACGCCAGACATAATGTCAAGTTGTACTCCTCGGCCTTCTGTACAATCTGGCGAAGAGTATGTATGTGGTCTATGGTACTATAGCCTTTTCGGAATCCGGCTTGTTCGGGAGGCTGGAAGTCGTCAAGTCTGTTCACTAGACGATTTGAGATGACTCTCGAAAACAGCACGTAGACGCGGCTTATAATTCTATAATTCAGTCTATAATTCTTCAAAGGTTGTTATCCCTTTCTTGAAGAATAGGACAACCACGCTTCTACTCCACGCTTTCGGCGTAACACCGCCATGAATGACGGAATTAAACAGCTTCTGAAGGACAACAAGTATCGGTTTTCCACCCGCTTTCAGAAGCTCAGCTGTAATTCCGTCCTCACCCGGCGCCTTGCCGTTTTAAGCTGTTTGAGAGCCATCCTAATCTCGCTCAGACTGACGTCCGGGATGTTATCGGAGTAATGTCGGATAAGCTTGGCTCTTGGGTCGTTACTCACATCAGTGTGTGGTTTCAACGACGTTGTGTACAGCTGTCCGTAAAATCTCTCGATCTCACTCAAACTCTCGGCTCCAGCGGAAATGACTGCGCCGCTTTCGGTCTTCAGCTTGGTCAGTTGGCTCTTTCCGATAGACAGATCTCTGGCGAAGACTTTGGAGCCTTGGTTCCGCTCTATCGCTTTTTCAATACAGGCTGTATTGAATTTGCGTAAGTCTTGCCTCATACATTTGGAGATCTGTCTATTCAGTAGCCGATAAGCTGACGCATCCGTTGTAGACTGCAGCTTTATCTCACGCCTGGCTTTCATGAGTTTAAGAGTGTGATCAGAGAGCTTTTGGGGCTTGTTCGTGCGGCGGGTCCTGCAAAACTTAGCTCCTACCGCATGGACAGTTTCCACTAGCCCACTGTAACGCAATCGTCTAGGCACTGAAAGCGATTATGCAATTCGAGCTGAAAGCTCTCGGGGTTCTGGATAAGGGCACGTGGTGGGCGGAGCGTAGACTTCACCAGACGAGACCGCTCGAGCCTAATGTTAAGGTTCAGTGTGCCTCTTACCATTCGGTGATCACTGCCGGTTCTTACCCTAGTGATCACAGAGATATCACTGAACAGCTGACGCTTGGTCGTCATGATGAAGTCGATCTCATTTTTTGTGGTACCGTCCGGGCTCATCCATGTCCACTTCCTGTGGGGGGCCGCTTCTGGAAATAGGAGTTCATCATAAAGAATCCCTCCTTTGCCATGAAGTCAGCCAGCTGTTGCCCTCTTGGGTTCCGTTGCCCTACTCCAAAGTTCCCCACTATCAGCTCATCGCCTTTTTTCGTACCTAGTTTTGCGTTAAAGTCTCCCATCAACACCGTGTAGTGAGTCTTAGAGCAATGCATGGCTCTTGAAATATCCTCATACATTGCCTCCACTTCATCATCAGGGTGTGTCGAGGTTGGTGCGTATACCTGTATGACCTTCAGCGAATACCTTTTGGTTATTCTGAGTATAAGGTACGCGACCCTACTCGACACACTTCCGATCTCGATCACGTTGTTGATGAGAGACCTGTGGACGATAAACCCGACACCTCCTTGGGACAGATGGTCACCCTGCCGGTAGTAGAACAAGTTACCGGATTTTAGGATTATAGAGTCCTCTCCTGTCTTCGGACTTCAGACAACCCCATAATACTCCAGTGTAACTTGCTTACTTCTTCTTCCAGTTCTAGTATCTTCTCGTCGGTCCTCAATGTGCGTGCGTTATATGTTGCCAGGTCAGTCGTTTGGGTTGGCAGCTAGAAATCAGCCGGTGATTCTTCGCACCCCTGCCTCGCCGTTACCATGGCTGCCACCATAGCCAGGACTAGCGAGGCCGCAGGGGACTGGGGGCCATGGCTTTTTTCTACCTCTCATCATGGGGGGGTTTGCCTTAGTTGCCACGCCTGGCGAGCGGGTTGGCAACCGCAGTTTTTTTTTTGTTCTAGTGCAGGAAGATGCTGCTGCCCATCTCCTAATATAATTTTTTACCATTAGTCGCCTTTTACGACACCCATGGTTATACAGGGTTGGCGCTATTCTTTACTTCCGACAGCCACACTGGAAGATATTCTGTGCATTTTTTATTAAATTATTTGGCATTCAAAAAAGTTTTATATGGTAGGAAAGTTTAAGGAATACTTAATTTTTTGTGCTAATTTAAAATGTGAAATAAGAGGTGACTATAACGTTCTATTGATTTTTTTTTGCGTAGATGTTCCCTCGGATAATCCAACGACCATGAACGCGCATAGCACTACTAGTCCGGTGAACTCACGTCCCAGTTCGCCACAAGACGATGACATCTCCGTCACAGCGTCCAGCAGTCCACCACCCGACGATCGTCCAGGAGCGTTTACCTCAGTGACCAGAACGCGTAAACCATTGCAGCCTGTACCAGCCCCATCAAGTCTCTTCCACAGCGCCCTAGCGGCGCAACTATTCCTTAACTCTCCCCTCCTTCCAACACCTCCCGCATGGCTTTATTCTCAACTATATGCAGGATACGATTGGTGGTTAAGACCACCACCACCACAAGAAGATTCCAATTCTAGTCCGGACCGCGAAGATGAGGGTATGTCAACTGTGTCAGGAGTTGCAAAGAAAAGACCGGCCTCTCCCGATTGGACAGAACAGGGCGTCAGAACTCGCAGCAAGTCACTATTAACACCAGAAAGGCGACCCATTGATGTATGGCGTCCGTATTAATCAAAATTTTGTGTCGTAAATATACACGAAGTTTTACTAGTGTTTGTGCGGCTTTACCGTCCGGTGTGCTTAAGACGTTTGGATGGACAAAATATAGTATTGCGTGTAGAAAAGTAACAATGAATACGAATTACATGCAATAATGATCTCTGTCGATAGATGTTTTTACGTTAGATAAATAAATGTGAACTTCAAATCGTAATTAAGTAATTGTTGACTGTATTATAAAATAATGCAAAAGTCTGTAAATAAAGTTACATTTTTAATCTGTTATTTCATTGCACGGATTAATTTTATAGTACGTTTTTATTTTTCGTGCTTATTTAATTTGATGTAAAGTTAAATGTTGATACAATTTAAAACTTGGCAACGATTGTCTCGAATCAATAAGCCGGTGTTGAACATAATGTAACGGCAGGTTGGAAGAGACAAATTTTTGGATTGCTTCCATAATATTAAAATGCCCGACAAAATAAACGCATGATAAATTTCACTAAATAAAAAGATGAATTGTTTATGCTTATAATATAAGCGAATTTATAATATTAATTAAGCAAAAAATTAAACAAACAACATAAACATTGATATTTTTTAAAAAAAATTTAATATTTGAGATTTTATAACTTTTATCAAAGATTTATAAATTATTTTTAAAATTAAAACTATACGTAAGTGAAGCTGCTGGATTTTGATTAAGAGCTGTCACACTGTGACTGCGAGCTATCGCAGCATTGGGATTGGGAGCTGCGACGAGAAATGGATCGAGAGCTTCGGCAAGAATGGGATCGCGTGCTTTTGCAAGAATGAGATCTTGAGATCCCACACGAGTGGGATCTTGGAATTCGGCATGATTGCGAACTCGGGCAAGGAACTTTGCACCGTCTGTCGACATACTCCATTAGCTTCATTATACCGCACAGTACTTCGATGGCTGTGCATACTATCTCCTCTTTAGGCAGAAGGAACCGATGCCGTTTGCCTCTTAATTCTACCATATATGAGAAAGGTATGTTGGCGACGGCGTAGCTCCAGTCAGTGCTAGTTCCCGCTGCATAATACATGAGATCCTTAGTGCTGCCCACTTTGTATGTGTGACCGCTGGCTGCTTGTATAGCCTGTAATAAAAACGCACAATTCCGTTTTTGTACACCCTTGAAGAACACTTACTTTTCTTTTCATGGTGGGTTAAAAAAAAGATATGATTAATTCGCTATCTGTCGGACGCGATCATGAACATATCCAAGCTACGGCCCTTAATACATTGTAAGAGTATATCAATATTTTTTAAATCAATAAAAATAGCCTAATTAGGCTATTTTTATAACTATATTTACATAATAACAAACAATGATGATACGGCAATAAATATTAAAGGAAACAAAAATTACCTTTGCCATAGCTGTACCCGCCTCTAACATCTGAATATAGTCCGGGCAAGGATCTCCAGTGTAACCCCATGGAAAGATTATCACTTCACCGTAGCTATGGAACGATAGGAACACCTTGAACTTAGTGTCATTTCCACAAATCGCGTGCTGTGTATTAAATAAATTAAGGTTAAAAGAAATCCTAAAATATCTTCAATGTTTTAAACCATTCAAGTTACTGTCATAACAAAACAAAATGAAATTGTTATCATATTTTTCAACACCTATGCTCTATTCTTTAACAGCCTCTTTAAATTCCCAGAAGTATTTGCCCTTTAATCATTACGCTGGGCAGGCGGATTGGTAAGCGCAGTTCCGGTAACTATTCACTAGAGATGCTACTCCCTTCCTAATCTACAATTTTCTGCTATCAACCGGTCACTAGATCCGTCCGATAGTCAGAAAGGTGAACCACGTTCAGATGAGGATGACATTCTTGATTACTTTTTCAAAATTTTGGACTCTCTTAGGTATTACTAATTAATGAAACATTTTTGTTAAGGTTTTAAATTATTAACATAGATCCATTACGGGAGAGTCACAGGTTTATTTTTAGGTCGTTATACACACTTTTCATTAGAGTTTATTTGAAATACTAGTGACAGGTGGCTTGTCGCCATTTGTGTCCAGACCAATGATAAGAGTCCTACATTAGATACGAAAAACTCTTTGTGTCCTTCACTCAGGGCATCGAACTCTGATCTCCTGGTTTTAAATCACTCAGACGAAAACAGGCTCTACACGAAATTTATTGAAAAATATATTTTCAGTAATTCTGCATGTTATAAAAATAGGAAACAATGAACAAACCCTTATAGCAGAAGTTTCTGGCTCAGAGAATGGTTCAGGGCCTCTAAAGAAAATATTCCCTGGATCCTCGGATGACCCGTCTTCGCCTCGTTCTCCCCACCCGTAACTGAAAATGTAATTATTTTGGTGCACATTATTACATTATAGTCTGACATTTTTTGATCAAAAGTGGTAATGCATTATTAACAGATACCTGAAGTTCCTGTTGAGATCAACACCAACACATTCACCGTAACGTGCTCTGTTCTTCCGCCACATGCGATCATGTGTATGGGTATATTCATATCCATCTGGATTCACCACTGGCAATATGTACCTGTGAAGGAGACGTTGTTCATATTATTAATAAGTAAATATCTTTTTATCAATAGGTGTAAAATAATATAAAAAAAAATGGATAAAAATTTAATTTTGATATTCTACCACTAAAAATGTCTTTTATTAAAAAATAATTACCAAAAAGGGCATACCTTCGGAATTACTTTCGCATAGTTTCTTCTCCTATCAGAAAAGTATGTATGGGGTTATTAGGTTTCTTGTTTTGATGATTAATTATAAGATTTGATTTGTGTAATTAGTGTAAATTTCTTAATCTATAGATTTCTGAATATTCTCCTATGTTATTTGGGCAGAGTGAAATCTCGTAAAGAATATCATTAACCTTTGTGATGTACTTATAGCGGTATCGAAGAAAATTTACGCGGTATCAAGATGATCATGTGGACACTTACTTTTCCGGGCTCTTTGCTGGTTATTTATTTTATCTAAATATTTCACAAAATATAATTAAATCAGATAAAATCCGTAAATAATAGTATTTATAAATGTGAAAGCCGCGAAAATAGTATGTTAATCAACGATTAAAGGTCCAATGTAATCTGACTTATATGAACCTTAATTACAAGAACGTTATTTAGCAAATTTGTTTATTTTTAAATTGGTTTTTAATTTTGCTAAGTATTGTTTTTTTTTAATTCTATTGGTTATGAACTCACCAGTCCTTATTAGTTATGAACTCAGGTTGTTGATCGAAAGTTCTGACAAGTTGCTCCGTAACATAAGTCACGACGGCTGTGCTGATCCACTCGCGAGGATGAATGGCGGCGTCCATCCATACGCCTACATTGTTGCAGTGCCCGTTCGATATCTTTAATAGCTAATAAAAAAAATTGTTGATTAGTTTACACGCAAAACTTGTTTTAATATGTTATGTAGTTTCTTTGATATTCCCAATTTAGCAAAACTCTAAACCACAAAACGAAAACTCTTTATTCATTCGTTCATAGATTATTTCTTAAAAAGTAGGATGATGCTATATAGGAATAATAAGAAATTAATTATGAAAATAAGTAATAATTGTAATGAAGTCGAAGAAGCAAGGGCTTACTTTATTCTGATCGTCAAAGAAACTCTGATTTATGGCAGATAATCTACTCCATCCTACTAAATATTGATTCTCACAGCATATTACTTTATCCATTCGGTAGTGGTGTAGCACACGAGGACAGCACGCGGTGGGGGCGCTTAATTATTGCGGAATGTCAGGGCGTGTAAGCATTATACGAAAAATAACTAAAACCACCGGTATAAGCTAAGTCAATATAATTGCGAAGGACCAGCGGGTAATTGCGTGTTCAGATAAATTACCTGTATCACCTGTGAATCATCGAATGTAAGGCGATCCTCACTACAACAGCTGCGATGTGGTCGTCTACGGTTCCCCGGTTATATCACCAGAAACTCGGAACTCGGAAGTTTTTATATGTGTAAATATGCATGTATAAAAACATTTATATATATATGTGAAGGTATTTATTTTAATTTTTTTTTATTATATTGTATGTATTAGTTTTAGCTGTATGGTATGAATATTTATATTGCACCACCTACCTTGTATCTGTAGCTTTGTTTCTTTGCGCCGTTGTTTGGCAGGAAGAGATCGCTATGCAGCGATATGGCCGCCAAATTTTACCTTCTATTTTACTGCCTTTCCTTACAATAAAATATATTCATTCATCCACGGATTCACGGGTAGATTTTTCACACGCGTGAGATGCAAATGAGCAAAACAACCACCAGAAAACGCGACCAAACATGAGCTCATTCCCGTTACGCGCAGACGTTCGTACGCAACCACGAATCACAAGATAGTGTGCAATATAGCCGAAAGGCGGAAGCATCTCACGCTCTCCAACTCGCAAGATTCACCCGGAAGTACGTCACATACCCGTGGTTATGACAAATTATTTCACATAATATACAGACAGCCGTTACGACGGATCAAGTAAGACTGGTACAGAATGCCTCTGGAATTAAGTCCGTCTATAAACATACATCATAATGTATATGAACCTAAAACAAATAAGTGGATACTTGGATATTACCAAAAAAAGGTTGAAGTTAAAGCTTACCCTTATGTCCCGTCCTTCAACAGACCTTCCAATTGTACACACTGTACATAAAGAAGGACATTCTCTAGCCAGATTATCCATAAAATCGTAAATGACGTTTAATCGATGATAGTTCTTCCAATCCATGCACCGTTCTGTTACGAAAAGCATAATTTCAAAGCGTGAAAACTAAATCACAAATGATGTAAGCTAGTCCTAACCTTTTTATATAAAACCACATATTAATTGCATAATATATGAGTACATAAAAGGACAAAATACAAATTGAATAAGATAATTAGCAATGCTATTAGTAATTATGAATAATAATTAATGATGCTAATTAATTAAATTACTAAGAAGTTATTATGTACTCGTATAATTACCCAAATGATAATCGTGGCAGTGTCTCAATAATGTGTTTTTTCCATTTAAAAGCAACACATAAAAAAAAACCTATTTAGGTTGATACACATAAGGCTGAATTCCAAAAACCCCGGTTATATGTAAATATAGTGATTATATACTGATTGAATGCCATTATAAATACCGATTTTGACTTCGCTAGTAAGTAAAGCCTGAGCAACATCTAAATTAAGAATTATAAGTATATTTGAAAAAGCAGAAAAGTTGGTCACAAGCTCAGTTAGTTTAGGACGTGTCCGGATCGGTTACACCGGAACAGGTTCCCACCTTGTCGTAGGGGGCTTTTAGTAGCCGTGGTTTGATGGCGAACCAAGCGGAATCAGCATAACCTGCCTGACTTAGCGGGAAGGGCTAGCGTGTCCAGTGTGTCGGTATTACGATGAGCCGTTCTACCTAACGCGCCAGCCGAAATGGGGTCGGTGGCGGAGCTATAGGCCAGGGCTCTTAAGCACCAGCCTTCCTAATCCCCATAGTCTCCAGGTGACAAACTCGGGAGGGTCCGTTGCACACGTGGTTTTGGAGGCCGAGTAGGTAGAGGGCGAGTAGGTGTTCTCTCCCGTGAAGGGGCCGTCGAGGGTAGCTGGCGATGGTGGGGTCGCAGTTGTGAGTGTAACCGTTCCTGTGGCTCTGCCAATATAGCGGCGAAGGTGCAATACTGTGAGGTTTTGGTCGGTGCAAGGCTGAAATGATCAGTTCTTACCCCCGCGAGGGCGGGGGCGCAGGGCTTTAGGCATTTCCTCGGTGAATAAAAAAAAGGACGTGTTTAATTAGTGTAAGGGAAAATATACCATCTCTGTCCTTAAATGTTAACCTCAGCCATGCAACAAAAAACAAACTATACTCTGGCGATCGAATGATGACGGATTATCCATCCGAATTTGCCGAACCCAAATCAGACAAACTAGTGATGAGGAGTAGCATTAACTACGTACTTGACCCACGTGGACAAAGCTTTCAAGAAATATATGCTATCTTTTAATGCATAGAGGTCGAACCTAAAATTTTTGTAGGAATATTCAACATTATATAGCAAGCCATTCTCGAGAATTTAGACTTTTGGTTTAAAGAAAGTGATTCCTAAAGATGAGAAGAATCTCAAGTATGAAACCTTAGAAACTATTTTATACACTCAAGGATACCCCAGCCCATTAGCAGACTTATTTGCCTTATACTAAGGGATTGAAGATCTCTTACACACGCAATGCGTCATAACGATATAGTAAGTAGTAACTATTTACTCATTCCACAAATATTCCTCCTCGATTTGGTGCATCCTTGTTCACGATCAAGGAGGACTCCGACGTCACCGATAGCAACAGCGTACGGTATGCACCGTTCATGGAGCAAATCCGCTACTTTGGCAGATGTTGGCCCTTCTACCATAATATCCATTGTGCTGCGTTCTTCTTTCCAGATATTGATTGCTATAAATTAAATAGTATGCTTGTGCTTTGGATAGACACGATTGGAAAATAAATATGGAATAGAGTAGTAAAGTAAAATAAATTTATATATTAAATGTGACAAGGTGAAAATAAAAATGGCACAGGTGTAATAATGGCGCGAAGGGATATCTTCATCCCTATCCATCTATCAGCGGGTGAAACGACTGGCTGAGGTTATCAAACTTTAAGCTCGTTTGTAAAAAAAAATGTTAAGTCAAAGTAATGTGCGTTACGGTTTTTCCTCCAAACGAATTTCATTACAAAAATAACTCAATCCTATGAATCAATTAGTGCTTTGAACATACCTCCAACAGTGTCCAATGATTTGATGAAACACCTCTGCTTTTCACTTGAAAATTTTACTTCCCATACTTGCGTTTTTGCGCACGGTGGTGCCACTTTGAGCGGATTATTTATTTCAGTGTAATAAAAACATAGATATGATGAAATAACTTGTTATAAACATTTAATGCAAATCATTGAGAACTTGAAATTTTTAATATAATTTCAAAATCAAAATTAAAAGAAATCTTGTATTTTTTGTGACGTTTACATGACAACTAGCATTTCTTTTTTGTTATGAAAGATTGCATGGCGAACAAACTTTTTTTAAGAATTAAAATAAATTTTTCTTCAATTATTAAATTTTGAAGAATATGAATTTGTTGGATAATTATCCACAAATTCCATTAAAGCTTTTATACAATTTAAAATTTCATTACAAGTTTCTTGAATTTCTTCTTTAGGTAAATTGAACTTGTGCTTTTTGCTTCTTAGTTCAATTAAGTAAGTATATGGTATATCTGCTGTGCCATAGCTCCAGTCAGTGCTGGTTCCCGATGCACCGTACATGACGTCCCTTGATATTCCAACTTTGTAAGTATTGCCGGTGGATCCGTAGATGGCCTGGTAAATATTGAAATTGAAATTTCGATTTGCAATACTTCGATGATGTACAGAAACTTTTTAAAAACACTAGCAGTGTTATCGAAATTCCTGTTTACCTACCACCTACCTTCAACTAAATATAAAGGCATGTGTTAGGTAGTGTTTCACATCAATAGTCAAATGGCGGACTTGAAGACGTCATGTTTCACCGTTCGTAGACGTATCCATTAGCTTATTGATGCTTCATTACCTTGTTATGAAAACCGTATGATTAAATATTAGCATACCTGACTTTAAAGTCTTGGGTCTTGTGTTCAAATCCCAGTTGAAGACAATAATTGTGCCACATATAAGTTATTGGTTATTGGGTCTAGTTGTTTTGTGTTGTGACCCATGTACTGCATCTGATCTTTTCTTCGATCTTAACGTATAAATTCCATCGTGTACGGGAAGGTAAAAAGAAGAGAGTGCTTCTTTGTTTGTGCCTACACTTGCGGCGGTATGACGGGATCGGAAATAAGTGCCGGATCGACTGAAAACCCCACGGACAACGCTTCGGCGTAAGAGAACCATGCGGTATCATGGTGATGCTAAATAAATATAAAGAAAAGAATTTAAAAAAAAAAAATCACAATCGTTGTGTTGTCTTAAAGGATTCCATGATATATTATATTCATAATGGTCACCTTAGGTTTCAAATCACTAATTTAGTAAAAAAAACCACGTCCGAGATGAATATGTACATTTTATTTAGCTTCTACCTTACCTTTGACATAACCGTAGCTCCCTCAAGTAGACGTACGTAGTCAGGACAAAGTTCATCTCTGTAGCCAAATGGAAATACAATAACTTGGCCGTAGCTGTGGAGAGTGATGTACACTTTGAATTTGATGCCAGATCTTATTAAAGCGTCCTGGATGGAAAAAATAACCCATTAGCTACGTTGATTATGTTACCATATTTTATATTGTAAGATGTAAGGAATGTAAGGAGGAATATGGGGTGAGAGGAAAATATCACACTTTCGACATTTCCGAACCCAAATCCCACGACCAGTGATTGGGATTCACTTGTGCGTGGCCACTGGCCCTGCGCTCACCAACTCGCATGTAGAGAGACAGTTGACACCAATGTAGAGAGACAGTTTTAAAATATGCAAGGTATAGTGTCGTGGTATCTGAAAGGTTTGCTTTGAATTAAACACCAATGACTTCAGTCAAATAAACAGTGCCGGTATCATTAAAATTATTTATTAATATCACGATGTCGAGCACAATCTGAAGTCTGATACTCAGTCACCAAACGGGTGAAGATAAATAATGGTTTGGGAAACCTGGGTGTTTGAGAAATAAAAAAAAATTTTTGTAACTAGTAGAGCCAAAAATAATGAGTTAAGTTCTTTTAAATTTGCTGCTTTATGATTGTTAAATTACATTACGAAGTAGGACGTTAATGAAAACAGAATTGCAGTGATTGCTTTGCACTAAGTGGGTATGCACCCTAAGTAGGCATCAGCGTATGTTTGTATATCGCATTATCGAAATGCTCACAAATAACTCCTCAGTCGAAGATCATAAAAGGACGGGGACCAGACGGGCTGTGAACGCTATCAAACCCAGAATTCGATGAAACTCTGTAACGAAACGTACTATTTTAGAAAAACTATTATCGCGTAAAACGACAAATTAATCAACAAGACCTGAAGCTAGGTGCTTGCCGATGATAAACAAGACATGTCCTAAATCAGCCCCTGCACCTCAAGAGAGTAAGTATATCGAAACGCTTACGTCCCGATACGCAGGTGAAACACACAGAAATGGGTTGTTTACGAATGAATTTTTTTTCTACGATTGGTGAAGCGAACAATGCTACAAGCAAAATGACAAAATGATATTTGTGGGGGCTAACGTGCAGGCGGCACACCTGATGGAAAAATGATTGACATGACCTGTAGTATGCTCAAAGCTCTAAACAATCATCGCTACTTGTAGGAAATAAGTCATGAAGCTTAATTTTAGAGAAAAAGAAGTAAGACTACACTGAAAGTTTATTAAGAGACTGTCTTGGATCATGTAGTGAAACCGCTCAGATATTCGCTTTTTAAAAATGTTTTTTTCTCGATTTTTTCAAGCAAGAATCTGCTCCTGGTCACAAGGCACAACGCTCCGTAAATCATAAGAGCTGAAGACAGGTTCGGGAGACATTGAACTCTCAAGAAATCTTTACGGCTAGCAGTGGCTAAATTCCGAATATAAACAGTGCGTAAATCCATAGATTCGTGGCCAGAAACAGTTTGTAGTTAAGACTGATAAATATGTACAAGTTTTATAATTAATACACTGTTTCTTTATATATCCATTTTAATATATCGAAGAACTGATGGCCATACTGGGCCATGTATGTTAGCACCCATATGGGTAGGCAGAGATGTCGGATTACCACCTGGCATGACTGTGAATAGCTAAACTGGTCTAATAGAGGGGTGTAATCCAATATATAAAACGTGACTCGTAGAGAGCTTCGTTGTTTCCGGAGATGCGTTGAGATTTTCAAAGTTATTCACTTAGTTGCGTCTTACGACGCAAAGTACCACAAAGTAAAAAGATTTTGTATTGGCCAAAAAATGGCTTTAACTTTCAAAGTAGTTACGCTGACCGCTTACAAAGAAATTTCTTATTCCTATAGAAATTTATAAGTCGTGCAGAATTATTTAAGCACGATATGTAGTCGTAACAGAAATGAAGAAAGTATAACATAATTGAAGCATTATTTTGTCGCCACAGATAAATTTAAAACCGACGCATTGCAATTGATTTACGACTAAATCCTCTTTGCAGTTTAATCTCAGCGTCCAGTGCCGATGACACGATTTTGGTATCAACGGTATATTACAACTAAATTATATTGAATTTACATATTCTGTGAGGTGTTATTATGAATAATAATTATTTTAATGTATTACAATTAATAAATTATTAACCTTCGGAAAAACAAATGATAAAAAGTATTATAGCAGTTAAAAACGTTCTTGTGGTGGGTTGGGTTACGACATAAATATTAATGATGTTCCCCTACCAGAAACGGGTCTGGGGTCGAGCTATATTAGCGTAAGAGGAGCCACGGTTGCGTTCCGAATGGAGATCCCTCGTCAGCGTTGATAGCGACCACCGTGGGGTTTTAGTCAGTAGGAGTCCGACATAACCCGGCTTTCGTCCAGGAGACAAGGTATCCATAACGGATTTCCCACTTAAAAACGCGACTCCCTGAACGGGTATTCGGGATAACTGCCCCTTTTAATAATTACACCCTTACACAACACTTACATGTATGAAATTTAGAATACCTCTATTTTTAACCTTTACCGACATGAAAAAAAATCAATGATGTTTATTAAAGGTTATCTCAAAGGTAGAGAGCGATCGAAAAGGGCTTGAAATGATTAGGGGAAATAATACGCAGTGTGTACCCGATTGGTTTTGTAAGAAATTGGCCTCGCACACTCGCAGCGCTCAGACAGCTCTTAAATGGTGCAGTAGATGCCATTAAAACTTTTAAATAGTCGTTTAAAAAGTGATTGCCACGACTGGCAAGCGGGCTGGTGACCATCTAAAAAATTAGTGCCTGTCATCGGTCAGGGTATACATGGTTTTGAATTTTTGAGCTCATTAATCTGCGATCTGCCAATATTTATCCTTAGTCGATTCTTACGACATGCACAAGAAGGAAAGGGGTGACAGGTTTTGCTATGCCGCCACGGTAAACTATTACAATTGATTTATTCTAAAAAGTGTGCAATACTTTACTCTCATAGCTGATGACTCTGGTTCCGAGAATGGTTCCCGACCTCGGTAAAAAGGACTAGCTGGGTCTCCTGATGAGCCTCTTCCTCCCCAAGCAAAGCTAAAACCATCCAAAGAATACAAATTTAGCTCTAATTGGTATAACACTTATTTGATGGTATACGGAGAATACATAAAACTTGTGGTAGAAGCCTTAAAATAAATTAAGCAACTACTTTCTAACTCATATTTGTTTCGGTTTAAACCTAAAAGAGGAACTTTCATTGCCGGCCTGAGATGGTGGGAAAGGTCAGCCCGAGGTGACAGCGCAAATTGTCTTTGTAAGAAATTGGCCTCGCACACTCGGAGCGCTCAGACAGCTCTTAAATGGTGCAGTAGATGCCATAAAAACTTTTAAATAGTCGTTTAAAAAGTGATTGCCACGACTGGCAAGCGGGCTGGTGACCATCTAAAAAATTCGTGCCTGTCATCGGTCAGGGTATACATGGTTTCGAATTTTTGAGCTCATTAATCCGCGATCTGCCAATATTTATCCTTAGTCGATTCTTACGACATGCACAAGAAGGAAAGTGGTGACAGGTTTTGCTATGCCGCCACGGTAAACTATTACAATTGATTTATTCTAAAAAGTGTGCAATACTTTACTCTCATAGCTGATGACTCTGGTTCCGAGAATGGTTCCCGACCTCGGTAAAAAGGACTAGCTGGGTCTCCTGATGAGCCTCTTCCTCCCCAAGCAAAGCTAAAACCATCCAAAGAATACAAATTTAGCTCTAATTGGTATTACACTTATTTGATGGATACGGAGAATACATAAAACTTATGGTAGAAGCCTTAAAATAAATTAAGCAACTACTTTCTAACTCAAATTTGTTTCGGTTTAAACCTAAAAGAGGAACTTTCATTGCCGGCCTGAGATGGTGGGAAAGGTCAGCCCGAGGTGACAGCGCAAATTGGTCTTTGTAAGCCCACTTTGGCATGTATGTCCAAAGTGGGCTTTTTAACAGTTGTTTTTCAAATCTGTCTCATAGTTCTTGTGATTACTTGATGCATATTATTTACAAGCTCAAACTCATAACTTTAGTACTTTATTCATAGGTTTCATTTTATTAAAGACATTAGAATATACATAAGAAATAAATCAAAGAGTATACATTATTTTCGTAATTTTTGTTGTGTTGAAACAATAGATATTCTATTGTTATGACACGACAAAAAATATAAACACCATAATTCGAGGAGTAAATTGAGTACTTCTTACTTCTGACTGGATTTACTTTTCTTACATGTGGTCAAGCGGCAGCTTTTACTGCTGCTCGAAAGGTCTGGTTCGACCGGGTTAGTACCACCACCTCGCAGAATATCGTTCTGAAAAAGAGCTATCTTTTGCTTCTGAGTTTCGTTCGTTGAGTGAGGTAACCGGAAGGTCACTATCTCCTACCCCTTCCCCTCCTCATCCCGTCTTCCATCCCCTAAATACCCTTAAAAGCCGGCAACGCACCTGATCCTTTGCCCGCTTTTCCATTAAAAAAACTCTGTTTAGCTGTACTATATGAAATACATTTACTGAGCATATACTGTATGAAAAGCAGAAACACTGCAAGTTGTACTAAAAATATTCTTCATTTACCTGAAGTTTCTGTTTAAATCTACACCAAAACATTGACCACCATACCAAGCCCGATTCTTCCTCCACAATCGTTCGACTTTATGTGAATATTCATACCCATCAGGATTCGCAACAGGTAGAAAATACCTGGATGAGTTGTAAAATAAATATTAAGTTTTGAATTAGATTGAAGCACGTGCGCTTAGATTAACTCTCTCTGTGGTCTAAACACACATGCTTCGAATATAAATAATAATTTAGAACAAAATTATTGAAGTATTGATTTTGAAGTATTAAACTTTTTAAAATTATGTTACATAAAAAGAAGTTAGTTGTAATTAGGCCATTTCGATTCAAACAAAAATCAAGAAAAATCACTTGCCAATCTTTGTTAGTGAAACTTGATGAAAGGGTACTGAAGTTTCGCACAATGAAATCGGCGATAAACGTGTTAACAGCGGGCGCAATCCATTCTCTTGCATGTATACCAGCATCTATCCACACCGATGTGTTTCCTGCTTCGCTATTAGACACTTTCAATATCTATCACAATAAAAGAGATTATTTTAACACTTCATGGATTTTGATTGATGATTACATGAAGATTAGTGAGAAATTTCTTTATTATTATTATTTATCTAATTAAATAGCAGTGATAAACAAGCAGAGGCATGTAAGTGGGAATATACTAGCTTTATCTGAAAATACTGCTGGTTGATAAACGAGGCACTAATCGGGCTCCGACTGATGGAAGAAAATCTATTGGGAAACAATAAACTCAAGCGAAGGTGCTGACCGTTGTGAGTACGGAAATAATTGCCGTAGAGAGCCTGTTAGCTTTAACTGTCAATGATTTCCAAGAAAGGTAAATAGTGGACTTAGAGAATCTGACGATGATGATGTTTCAGTTTTGATGTAGATATAGGTGACAAATATCCAATTCATCGTATGTCAAGTACAGAGGCCTGATGTTTGCATTTTTATCTTCAGTCTTTATCTTTCATCAATAAGTTTTAATTCTGTAATTTTTTTAAATTTAAATACATACTTTCATTACTTTTCCTTCTAGAGTGGTACCGATATCACCAACGGAACAGATCGAAGGAAAATTAAATTCCAAGTTGTCCATCCATCTGTAGATTACATCTAAATTTTGATAGTCACTCCAATTCATTTCTTTTGATGTTATCTCATCTAAATTAACAAGAAAAAATAGTATTACGTAAATAGTGATATATATATATTTAAGATTTGTTAAGGTACTTTCTGATTTTATTACTTAGGGTGTAAGGTGCAAGTGTGTTTGCCTTTTCTCCAAAGGTCAACCTCACGGCCCGCGGTATACCCTGCTGAGTAAAGGACAAGGCGACTGACTGCTGGTAGAAGATATATTCGAATATGCCGAACTACGGGAAATCAGGATCCCTAGATACATCAAAAGTAAGTTATGATTTAACAAGGCAAATCTTTTATACTTATCATGCTAGGTTTTGATGACGTTATCATGAAACATTATCGTTAACTTTCCGCAGTGAACTTATACATGCCGCTAAAGGAGAAGTTACTTACTTGACACAATTTCGGGCATTTTTACTGAATAAAATGAATTTTGTAACGCTACATCTTCGATTAATGGTTTTTCATTATATAAACCTAAGTATTCATTACGTTTAATTAAATTTTGAAAAAGTGGATTCTTATCGAGCTGATGGTCAAATTCCTGCGTACTGTCGTTACCGAAGTTCAACCAAATTGACTGACCAAATTCTTCGTTTTCTTCTGCCTTATTTTTCTCCTCAACAACGTAATGTATCATTATGATATTATTTACTATCAATTATTGTATTTAACTTTTACAGTCGTTTGTGCTTGGTTTTTCTTTAAACTTCCATAAGCATGGTAATTATATTACATACAGGTTCAATTTCAAAAATCTATGTTTTCAGAATTTGGATTCATTGGATTTACATTGAGGATATTAATTTAAAATATTGAGAGAAATCCGAAAAGTAGACATGGCGAATTGATTTTTTATCGCCTTAGCAATGCAAGGTCTTCTTTATGATAGTTTCGTGATACCCATGATTCATTGATTTTTTATTTATACTTTGATGGTTATATTTGGGCCATATTGAGTTTCTTTGACAGTGTCAATATGTAAGTATTACTCTATGGTGTTAATATCACAAAATCATGGAATAAGAACTTATGGCGGTGGCCGATAATTAATCGATTATTTGTGATATGGCTAACTGGTGAATTTATAGCTAGTACAAAAACCACCAAAAAAAAAAATCCTAGAAGTGTATCCAAAAAAAATTTCTCCTTAGCCCGGCACAGTAGAAAACCTTTTTTCATTTATTCTTCGTTCGTTTGAATTCGCTCATTCAATAGTAGTCGTGGTGAACAACAATGTAAAAATGTTTGTATTATTAACAATTTCAAAGTCGTATTGCTACTACTTGTACTATTGTACGGCCATTAGTTCTGCTATAAGCCATTTCAAGATTATTCATTAATTAACGGACACTCTCTATAGCGTCTTATTATATAAATAAAATCATTGAATAACGTACATAAGATACGTTTATTAAGTATTTTGACAACAGATACAGAAGATTGTTCACATTTACAGATTATCGTTTACCGCCAAAAATATTTGTTGAAGGCGTAGAATATAAAACTATCTCCTTCTCCCTCTTTAGCACCCTTCAAATTACCATCTTTCCAATAAGGGACATTTTCCTTAATTGCCAAGCTGAGCAGGCCGGTTGGTGATCACAGTAACAGAAACATAGGAACTTTGATGTTGTGGGTACTTATATCATAAGTATTTTAGGTCTGGCAGACCTAAAATACGTGTACACTTCGCGTTCGTTTTCACGCTGCGTCGGATACTATGATATTTTCCGATACCTCCATTCGGCATCCTTCCTTCACCTAGTAATAATATTAAGTGAAGAAATTTCTAGGAACTCTATGGGAAACCCCTTTCTACTTTAGCTTCAAATAATTTCCACCAGTTAATAAATGTAAGTTAAAATAAAAAAAAAATTATATGATAGATAAAAAATATCGCTCGAGGTATCTCACAGTACCGTTGTAATAAAAGTGAGAGATAAATTGATTTCATGAAGGTTTAAAAGTTTATAAATAAGAAAGACGTGTTTAAATACGTTTTTCACTGTACAATAAGGTGACATTTAGGTGCACAGCGAGGCTCCACGTCGGGCCATAAGCAGTGTCTAATGAAAAACAAAGCTGGGGTGACCGCCACCCAACCCAGCCCCGCGGTCTGACTACATTTAGCGACTAATTACCAAACCTTACAATTTATTTTGTGAAACAGTTGGATTGTGGACTTTGTGTCTTGGTAATAATGATGATGGATAAAAAATAAAATGTGTGATTTTAACGCTTTCTATCTTATTCCAATTATTTTCACAACAGTTACAGTATATATGTTCAGGATTTGTTTTGCGTATCTACAATAGTAGTTGTGACTGGAACCGGCATTACTTTCAGTTTGTCACTGTCTATAAGAACGACGTATTTTGTCATTTGTTAAATAGTAAAGAAAATTCTAATTATTCATTTTCAGTGCAATTGATAATTTCTTCTTGGCTTATTACATCCAAGGTTAAGTATTTTCGCTTTTCGCCAGAAGTTGGCACCTACATGGGAAATATTAAAGAGCTGTGACTAAGTACTTTCTTAGATCTTCCTGTATAAGATGTAACGATTCGATAATTACCACGTGGCTTATCTGACTCATGTGTCATGAGCCCTGTTTTCGTATCCCAGCGGACAAATTTGTGCAACATACAGATTATTGTCATTCGAGTTTGGTTAAATTATGTGGGTCCCGTGTCTCATCTAAACCTTTCGATCTTTCCCTATAAGCGTTACATCGGATATGAGAAGGCACTATAACATCTCCTGCCGATATTACCCATTCGAAGGTCGTCACCTATGTCGTAAACTGCCAGGAGGATAGAAAGGGTTAAATGCGGTACCAGAAAGTCTGAATTTTGCGGGTCATGAAAATTAATCATTTATATAAATAAGGATTTACGTACCTATAACTTAGCACTAACAAATATGAGTGTTGAGACGATCACAATAAATCTAAATATTAGGTAACAAGTTATCCTTACTAAAGAGATACTAAGAAGATAAACGCTGTAAGACGAAGTCGAAGCTACATTTCAGCGGGTGGGCGGCGCCGTTTGGGGGCCGCCGTCTGGTTACCCACGGATTTTTGAGTTACCATTGCTTTTGTTATCACATACCAGTAGAATAAAAAAGAAGCATGGTTAAATTACTTATTAAACTTTGTAGACCTTTGTAGGCTACACATACTCGTATTACAATTAATATAGAATAAGTAAAGGTAGAATTAATATGAGTTGGTATTTAATTAACTAAAAATATTTTTTTAACATTACGCAATCTATTAATTGACTGAAATACAAAATAAACATGTAAAAATCCTTTTTGTATACCTCTGTTATCTTATTGCACTCTCCGGGAGAAAACCTGTTGACGAGGTTTTCCACCTGTTAAGTTCTATCACCCAGAGAGGCAAAACGCCGGCCGTGGAAGGCCCTATATAGCCTTCAATGAGCCACGACGCAAGGAAGTCCCGTTAACTTTGCCTTCCCCAATAGACGATAAGTATATGTACTAATGTTATATGTGCAGTGTAAGATTTAAGCCTAATACTTAATTTTTATTTAAGGTAATCCTTACGAAAATTACTTAATTTACGAGAGGTCCATTGTCGAATAATGAAGCAATTTCACTCATAAATCGAGTTAAAAATGAGAATGCGAGGGAGACCAATGGTACCGGATTCTATTTCGTTAATAGGATGTGCAAAGTAGAGCTAAGGCGAGGACCCGTTTACTGAAAATATCTGATTACGTCTAATTATCGAGCGAGCCGCGCCAGCTTAGCGCCTTAGTTCTTTGAGTCGCTCGCTCTTCTTCATTACAAGCGCATTGTGTGCACAGCCATTTCTGACTATGCACTGATTAAGAACTTTCTCAAAGTTGTTTTTTGAGAGTCAAGGATGTGTACGTTTATGAAAGTACATATCTAAGCTGTCCTTTTCCAAATAAGTTTTATTATTTCTTATTAGGAAAAGGACAGTTTACAAAATTGTATAATAATAAAAAATAAATAAAAATAAACTTAATGGTATTTATGACTTTTCACTTATATTTTCTAAAAACTAGTCATTTAAAAAGCATAATAAAAACATTAAAGTGTAAATGTTTTTGTTACGAATTGCCTCAAAAATCGATAACTAAGAATGAGTGTCTTGTGAATCGAACATATGGATCCTATGGGTTATTGCTTGAAAATACCAAAGTTAGTCTGCCTGCGTGCACTACCCTCTTATCTATTTGTGACTGTGCAACCTTCTTTGATTTAAGTTGGCTATAGGTATTTGATGCATGGGCTGCAGTTGTCCTACGGCTATAAAATGTACGCGTCAAGTTAGGCACTCAATGTCGCCATCCATATTGCATACGAAACGTAAAAAGTACCTGACAGGTATCGAGGGATTTGATTTTGAGTAACAAAAATATAAATTTGACTTTCTTTCTTTCTTACATACATTTATTTCAAAATTACAATACAAGCCATTTCATATGAATATGTATATAAATTCTTACTCTTTGTATGTATTAAAGTATTATCCACTTATACTACTTATACTACTTATATACTTTAGTACCTACTTATAACTTAATTATCTGTGACAACCACAACATAGTGTTTCTATATAAAGATTTGTAAAACCCTGATAAAAGCAATTTATATACTCTTTGATAACCAATATGTTTTAGTCAAATGTCAAAATTTCGATGTACAAAGTTTAAAATTTTTATAATTGCAAATTAATATTGGAAATATTTTGTAAAGAAAACTTCAAGGTGTCACAAAAAGGATTACGATATCAAATATGGGCTGTAAGAGGTTTAAAAGAAGGGCAAAGAAACTTCCTAAAAAATTTAGATACGAAAGGCAGTAAGATGAATTCTCTAATATTTCTTTTCAACTAAAATACGTATTTAATTGTACTAATTGCTCGAGCATGTGTGTATAATATATAGCATAAACTATAAAATAAGGAAATAATTAAACTAATAGGAATAATGCATTTTTACATTATTCCTATTAGTTCATCGGTTTACAAGTAAGCGGCGGTTTTTGCTACTGCACGAAGGGGCCGACTCGACCGGGTTGGTACCACAGCTTCACAGAATAACGGCGTGAAGTAGAGGCATCTTGTACTTCTCCGTTTCGTTCGGTGAGTGAGGTAACCGGAGGCCCACGCCCCTTCTCCATTCTCCCTCCCATCTCCCAAATACCCTTGAAGGCCGGTATCGCACCTGCAGCACCTCTGGTTTACGTAGATGTACGTGGTATATGTACCGTAGCCCGTACGTGGGCGTCGGAAATCACTTACCATCAGGTGAGTCGCCAAAGTAAATTTTATTTAATTTAACTTAACCTAATGTCGTTAAGTATATAAATAACAGGTCCATAGCATGCACTATATACATTTGCATGGACGACCTTAGTGACATTTCTATATAGCTTTTCTGATGGTGATACAACATGGTCACAATGTACCTAACTACTATCAGAATTGAATAAATCCGTGTTATTATTATTACAGCTATAAATATTTGCAAAGAAAATGATGAAGAAGTGAACGTGGCGGTGGAAGGTACACGAGTGTTGCATTTGGGGAAGCTACTGCGTAACCGAAATATATTGTTTGAAGTGACGGAGACGAATGCCGATGTATCAGGAAGGCAACGGGTTCGGAGCCCGATAACCACGATATCACCCAGGCCCAGATCACCAATTAGTACGTACTTCCTACAGTTGTACTGATTTCTGAAAAAAAAACTTGAGCCTAGACATTTGTCTAGTCCAGTATTATTAAGCTGTTAGTTGTGTTTTGCATTCAATATTTTTAAATACCTTGTCAGAGGGTTATGTACCACGAGTGTAACTCCTAACACGTGGTCCTATTGATGGGCGTTTGCCCATTCCCCTTCAGTTTCCCACATCTAGCAATTCTGGGCCATTAAATCATTCGGAGAATTCTTCGTATTTACCGATTCGCCACTACGGTTTTTTTTTTATTGACATGAAGATGGTCGCAACATTTTACCGCCATTTATTAGACAGGGATAGGGGATGTGCAAAGGGGGCATCTTAATATACTGTGATTGCCTCAACCATTGAAAAGCAATAACAATCATTATTTATCTGTTTCAAGTTAGTGAATATAACGTGAGCACAAAAATTATGACAAGTGTCGCGTCATTATTTTTGTGCTTACGACAAGTATCTCGTGGTCAATTTCGCCATCTTCTACTTGATGACTTTACCGCACTGCTGATGTCTGAAATAATTTACTCTGTGCGCGATCTTTACTACGTATTATAGTTTTTTTTCTTTATAGAAGAAGGGGGCAAACGAGCATGCAGCTCACCTGATGGTAAGTGATCACCGACGCCCACGAACATCCACAACACCAGAGGAGCAACAGATGCGCTGCTGGCCTTTAAGGAAGGAATAGGCTCCTATAGGTTCCTAAGTCGTAACTGTTTCTAAAATAGTATAAACGACGGCGTGGATTAGTTGTTAGCTTACCTGACTGCTGATCCTTAGGTCCTGAGTTCAAATTCCAGCCGGAGCCAACATTTGTGTAACACTCAAATAATTGGTTTTCGAGTCTGATTGTATTGTGCTCTGTGCTCTGACACTGCATTGAACTTTTCTTCGATCTTATCACATAACCGATACATCCGGTACGAGAGTTTAAGCATACAGTTGCGCTGTTATATATCCTGCGCAGTTGCCAATTTCCGACAGTGTTTGTGAGTTGGCGCTATGCTCAAAATTGGCTAGGAATACATCATCTTTTTTACCTATGACGCACCTATAATTAAATAACTTCCCCAATGAAGATTAAGCGAAAACCATTCGTAAATGTTTCATTATTTTCAGAACCTGGTATGAATTGGACGGACTTTCATCCTTTGAACGTAATTTATACATATCTGCAAGAACTAGAGAAGCAGTATCCATCTACGTGTACACTAAGTGTAATTGGTAAGACAGTCGAAGGCAGAGATGTAAAGGTTGGTAAAATTTATCGAAAAGCGGCGAGTCAAAAAGTGTGCTTATCAAATATGCTAGTGTTCATCATAAGTAATAAACTTAACAATTTTTAAAATGTAATAGAAATCAGTTGAAGTAGTCATTTTGAGCGTGATTTTTAAGAGATATTCTCTAGAATGTTTCTGTTAACACTGTATTTTGAAGTATTCAGAACTTTGCTTTTGAATTAATGAATTGCATTGGCCCCAGTTGCCTGGAAGTGCGCGTCAAAATGATTGCCAATACTCGGATTATTACTGCAGTACAAATTATCTTTCGTTATTTTTCTTTTTGCATTTTATGTTGAGCTTAGACTGTGAAAGACGTGTTATTTATATCTTCTATCTTTCTAAAGTTAGCACGCACTTGATACGCAAAACAGAAAAGCTGGGGAAATATTTTAAATTGGTGGTTTTTACAGATGTTAAAAATTTCTAACAGCAACGCCAGCAACACGGGAGTGTGGTTAGACGGAGCAATACATGCTCGCGAATGGATCAGTGCATGTGTTGTCACATACATAGGCGATCAGATCGCTAAGAATTTCGACACTATGCCAGCGCACATAACAAATAAAGACTGGTAAACATAGCATGTTCAAATAGATCATTTGACAATCATTAGTATAGTTGATATTTAAAATAAAATGCTTTTAGGTATTTAGTGCCAGTTGTGAATCCAGATGGCTACGTATATACCCACCTTAACGATCGAATGTGGAGGAAAAATAGAGCGCGCCTTGGCAATAATGTGGTTGGAGTAGATCTTAACCGAAATTTTGGGTACTTCCTTTTATCTTTATACTATAATATTTTACATTTAAGTTCACATGGTTTTCATTTGACGCGAAACGTTACTTAACTTGCAATCCAGTGTGTCTATCCCGGAGAAAGAACGAAGGTGGTGAGCCTCGGTGCCGGGTTTATCCCGGGAATAATAGGGATATTAACGATATTAAAATACTATGAGATAGTTAATAGGCCATCTTTCGGACACTACGATATTTTATTTGGTCCACTTCTCTTACGACACCCACGTCAAGGTCCCTTCCTTCAACCGACTTTCTTACAACTCCACCACCACAGGATATTTTTAATAATAACAACTGTATTTTACTATTTAATTCAGTAATAACAAAATTTACACTTGCAGGCACAAATGGGGAGGAAACTTAACAGAATATTCATCTGGTGATCCTAATCACAACAATTTCAGGGGATCGGATCCATTTTCTGAACCAGAAGCAGCTGCCATTAAGGTCCTAAATATATAAAAAGTTGTTTGCAATGATACCTTTAAATTGAAAGTATAAGTTTAACGTGTACTTACAGGATATAATTCTTTACGCAAGTACACCGTTCAAAATATTTCTAACATTTCACGCGTACAGTGAAGTGATAACATTCCCGTGGTGTTTTACATCGGATCCTTGTCCTGATTATGTGAATTTACTTGAAGGAGGCACGGTTATGGCAAAGGTAATCTCCCTATTTTTTTTAAAGAGCTTTTGCTAAGATTACGGGTTTTTGCAACCCACTTTTCACCTGTCCGAGAGAAAGAACGTGATAATTGAGGACCGCAGTCGCCAGATTGCTTGTATGGGGATGCTGGGAAATGTACGGGCAAGGGGTCTCGGTCCATAGCGTCTGGACTTGGCGCACCTTATACACCTAAGGCTTACCACGGCCTTATGAACACGGGTTTGGAACCCTGATAGTTTAGCACCCTGCGTTTGTATCATTCGGTCCAGCGGATTTTCACTGGGTATTGGCTGATTGAACCACAGATATAGTGGTTGGTGGCATAGCCAAATCCGTACGCTCAAGGAAATTACTACTATTCTATAAGAAAATACAGTTACCAATACCGGAATCAAAATAAATTTTACAAAAACCAGTTTCATGTCGTTAATTGTGGAATAAAGCTTTTAATTGAAATTTTAAATTATTATTATGTTTCAGGCAATATACGATACAAGTGGACACATGTACAAAGTAGGTAATTTCAAAGACTTGATGTATCCAGCTTCGGGTACAAGCATCGATTGGAGCTACGGAATCGCTCGTATACCCTTTTCATATTTATTCGAGTTGAGAAGCAAAGATTACAAATTCGTATTGCCAAAGGAACAGATAATAGACTGCTGTAAAGAAATCTGGAGTGGCGTGAAGGCTCTGGCCGAACATGTCGATAAAAAGAAATGTTTAAATTGTGAGGCTTTAATAAACAAAGACCAATAATGGTTAAAGCAAACATTATTTTTCATTGTTCAATTTCAAATTTCTAATTATGTTTTTACAAATATGTGTGAAAATTAAACGCATTTTTCTGATTTTTACTTTATTTACTTACATTTTTTTTACCCATACACAAAAATATAACATAATTTGTAATATAACGAATTTGTTTGTACAAAGACAATCAAAAAATATAAATACTTTTATTATAGATAAGAGTTTACTGAAAAAAATAAAACTATTTTCCTCTCTTTTGGGTCAAGTATTTAGGAAAAAATAAATGTACAGAACTACAATTACTAACGAACCACATTTTCTGTAGTTACTTTGGTTCATCTACGAAATCCATAAGTTTTTGAACAGCGTTCCATATTTCATTTCCTGTTTCAATTATTTGATCCTTCGGTAATCTAAATTTGTATTTCCGGCTTCTAAGCTCTATCATATATGAGTATGGTATATTTGCTATTGTGTAACTCCAATCAGTACTAGTTCCGCATGCGCAATATGTTAAATCTTTGGTGCTGCCAACTTTGTAGATCATACCACTACTTTCATAGATGGCCTGAAAATAACCAGCCGATTAATTCCTTGTTCGCAATTCTTCAATATAATGACATTAAAGAATTGCGAACGGCGCAGGTTTCGCACGTTAAAATCTGTAACATAATGGTATGAAACCATATATTTTTAAATAAACTTACAGAAATTCTTACTTATTATATTAATAATGCAATTTCATAGATAACCTGTAACCTACTGGTGAAAATTAGCTTTCAAGAAGTGAAAGAATTTTTAAGATCAGTCTAGTAGTTCTGGAGATTATTCCAAACCTCCCTCTTTCGTTATTATTTTAGTTAACATATTACCATCATAAATACTTTTCTTATGCATTCTAGCCGCATATGTATTTTAATGATTTTACATAAAAAATATTTAAGTTTCTTCTATTCTTTCTTCTGGCTTTCTAACAAAATTATGCCTATGTAATGTTCATTATCGTGAACCTCATCGACGATTTACGCCAGAATTTTAGACAAAACTCAATAAATTTTTTACTGAGAAAGACTCATCTAATTATATTTTATAAATGTCTTACTCTTGCCATAATCGCACCTCCTTCAAGTAAATTGAGATAGTCTGGACAAGCTTCTGTCTTATGTCCCCAGGGGAAAATTATCAGTTCAAAGTAGCTATGAAACGACAGGAAAACTTTGAATGGTGTCCTTGAGTTCATTATAGTATCCTAAAAATAAAGATTGTTTTGTTACGGTTTTTCGAAACATTGTTATTATCTAACAATCATTTCAGTAAGATTTTTTAATAATTATAAACAAAAGATGTAATTTTACATTCATAGCTACAGCTCAGTAGATAACTAACGAAACAAAAGTTTTAATGGTATTTGTTACATTCATTTCTGCGTTTTATGGCAATCTTTGGAGGAGGCCTATGTTCAGTAGTGGACTTGTAGTAGGCTGAAATGATGATGATGATGATGATATCTGCGATTTAACTTGAAATAATTAAATACTCATAAGGATTAAGATATGAGAAATATGAGAGGAAGATGGAGTTGAAATTCCCTGATGGGCAAGATGATTAGCGACCACGATCATTAGTAATTTTTAAGGCTTTTCCAGACATTGGTTTTTCACAATTTTATTTGACATTTGTGGAAAGCACCAGTGAAGGAAGGCGTGGCATTTAAGAAAACGTTTGCCAGTTTGCAGAGCTGATGGGTTTATAAGCGCATAGTATCACTGCTTGCACATCACGTAGACTGTGGGATTTAGGTTCAGAATTTTCAGAAACACGAGTATTTGCTGCCGTGAATTATTGCTATTTTAAAATTCTTACCTGCTTTCTTTCATATTTAAGTTAATATTTTAGATTTTAATCAAATTATTGTTTTTCAAACTTTACCCTCACTGCAACTGTTTCAGGCTCCGAAAAAGGTGAAGGTCCTCTGTAGAATACGTTGTTAGGCTCATCGGATGATCCTTGGCCGTCGTTGCTTCCCCAACCGCAACTGAATAAAACCACATTGAAATAAATTTTCTATTTATTGAGGCAGAACTTAAGTACCACGCCTAGCAGAATACGGACGTGAAGTTGAGGCAACTCATGTTTCTGCGTTTCGTTCGGTGAGTGAGGCAGCCGGAGGCCCATTCTCCCTCCCACACTTCCCTTACCCCTCCCCACTACCCCTTCATAAACATCCAACATAAGCCGTCAACGCACCTGCAGCTCCTCTAGTGTTGCAGATGCACGTGTGTGTTGGTAATCGCTTCTCTAACAGGTCAGTAGTATGCTCGTTTGCTCACTAAAACATTCCAAAAAAAAACATTCCCACGCTGGTATGATGCTAGATGGTAAAGGGAGCTGCTTACCACACAAAATACCTCTACCACGCCAAAGCAATACCCGACACCAAATACCCAGTGTCCGGAAGACCTTGCCTACTTTAAAATAATGGATTTCCATAAAATTACGTCTGTCAAAAGTTACTTTGCTAGAAATTAACCAGTATAAAAATCGTTCAATGAAAAATAATATAAATATATATATATTATAAAGACTATATATTATACGTTGTGATTGTATTACCTAAAGTTTCGATTAAGATCAACACCAACACATTTTCCACCGTACGATGCACGATTCTTTCTCCACATACGGTCATGGGTATGCGTGAATTCATACCCATCTGGATTTAATACTGGTAAAATGTACCTGTGAAGTTTCCCAATAAACAATTTACAATATATTTGAATTAAACAATATTAAGTACATTTTACGAGATTGTTAATTCGTTAAAGTGAAATGTATGACTCAATGAACAGTAGATCAATTGAAATATCGAAAACTAATAAGTACACACCAATTTATTTTAGCAAATTAACAGTGCTTTTTTTATTGGCGTAAGAGGATTCACAAAATGACTCCTTATTCTTTTTCAACAGTGGATTCTTAAAACTATGTGAAGAGTTCACAGGTAAATTTAGGCTTCTTGCCATATCTATTAATATGCCATAATCGCTACGATTATCAAGAGGGTTGGCGCAATAGATACAAGAGGCCTCGAATCCTATGACGCTGCTGTCATCGGTCAATTTATTTTCGTCTGGTATGTTTTGAGATGGTTATTCTGCCATCTGTCGGAGGCTATAAGATTTTGAAGGCATTTTCGTTAGTTCCCTCTTTCTACATTAATAAGAAGAAAGGGTGTGGCAGATTTCCTTACCTACCTACTCTAGTAATGTGTAATTACTTGAGTGTGAGAATAAAACATACCAATCCTTATTAGTTATTGATTTTGAAAGATTGTGATAATTTTTTACTATGATGTCAGCCATATAAGTAACTACTGCAGTGGTAATCCATTCTCGAGAATGTATGGAACTATCTAGCCATACGGGTGTGTTGCTGGCGTCACTGTTAGATATCTTCAACATCTTGAACAAATTAAAATTACTTTATAAAAATAAGTATGATAACATTTAATTTATATGCATTGTTCATATTTATTCCGTACAAAAATATCTTACCTTAATGTTTCTACCTTCCACTGACTTGCCAATGACTGATACTGTACAAATGGAAGGATAATCTCTTTCCAAGTCATCCATAAAGGAATAAATAACATTGAGTCTGTGATATTTTTTCCAATTCATTAACCTCACTGAAGAAAAAAAAACATATGTAAAAAGAAGTTACATTAAATATAAAAATTTCTTAATAAGAAATCTTCATACCTCTTCTTCGGTTTGGTCTCTGAGAAGGAGTGATTTCTTTCATAATTTTGTATCTGGGAATTACGTTGCTGTATTTACCTTTAAAAAACTTCAGATTATCGACTTAAGATTCAATTAAACTTGTCATATTTTTTATAGCGGCCGGTACCATCTACGACCTCGCCTCTCAACGATCACGTGACGCTAAAGGTCTATTGGGTTTCAGAACGACAAAGCATTTTTAAAACTCGAAAAATTTTATTAGATGTGCTATGGCATTCTTCAAAAAAACTTTTTAGGGATAATTAAAACCCTAAGGCTGCTGTCACCTCTTCCCACCAATTACTAGATTAGGTTGTACCGTTATTGATCGGTCGCCCTAACAATGTTTAGCAGGGAGTAGCACCACGCTGAATGAATACCCAACCATGGGCTGCGTGCCATGACAGTTCTTGACAGTAGTATCGCATTGGATTTTGTTGTAAAGAAACTTTATCGTGGAGTCTACTTCTGCTCTGACAGCGGTGATAGAAGTTACATAAATTGGTTAAAGTTACCTTTTTTAGCACTATTTAGTTTTGTTTGTGTTCCAATTTCGATTTTTTCATCTGGTTTATTCTTGTTGTCCTCTTCACCGATCAAATAATTTTTATGTAAAACATCAGTAACCAGTTGGATAGTTTCCTCCATAATTATGTCTGATGCTAATGCCAGTGGCAGTGGTAAAATATCAAAGTAGTTGAAAATGATCGAATATCTTCTCTTGATTTAATTGAATTGAGGTATGAATTGAGGTAATACATTGGTTAGTATTTTCTTATTTAAAGCCTTTGTTTATATGTATAACGATGCTTGTGCGAACTGCCGATATGAAGAAAAATAATCAAAATCGAACTCTTACATATTGATGATCACATAATCGTGAGCAATCATCAACTTATATTGCTCAAAAGCAAATGCTGCGATGAAAATTGTTTTTATAAATTTTTGAAACCTTTAATTTATCTGCACATACTGAGCGGAACTTGCCTTAAATTACTTAATACTCGAATGTGACTTCGATCTTCGGTGCCGGCGCTACTTTATTTTTTTAATGTTTTTTTAAGTGATGGTTTAACATGTGCTCGGTATTCGTGAACCTATAAACTGTTGTAGCTTAGAAGATAAAAACATAGGTAGGACTCTTCGTAACTCCCAGGCACTAACATATTCTCAAAAACTATCGGAGTACCGAGCTTGCGAATTTTCACATATAACAGAAGAATTAAAATTAAAATAATGTTTTGTATTGATATGCCTACTGTGTAATAAATAGATCAATACATGGTGTACGTTGTCATTTGTAGTTATTAAAACACAATCTTTATAAATCCATTTCGTTCAGTTGATGTTGTACCATAAGAAAATCAGGCAAAACCTAACCTTGCCAATTGGTAAAAATGGCAATTTTAGCAGTTATCAATGTGCAATATAGCCTTGTTAAGTAATGTGCACTTGTTTATCCATACGTAGAATGTAATGGAATAAAATGATCATGATATATAGTCGCTATTTAGTTAAAGAGTATATATGTGAAGTATTATTCTTTTTTCTCTGTTTGAATCCACTGCTGACGCTGCATCTCATCACTAGTTTGGTTGTCGCATGGATTTATTGCCATTTGTCGGACGCATGGTCCTTGTCTCTCAATCAGCTTGGTGCACGCGTACTGGTGAGATTGATTTTTTTGATATACTCCTCTTAACGCAAGACATGAGATGTTAATATGTGTAAAGATTAAAATTTACTTAGCATAGATGAGAAATAAACACTCTTCTATCAATATAATCAGAACCGCATTATTTATTCTTTTGCTTGTTACTAAAATTTTGACCAACTAGAATTGAGGTTACATATTTTTCAAACTATCGTAAACTTATTTTTGTCATTGTCTCATGTCACTGGCACCAAAGATTATATAATGCTAAATGCTACAGATATGGAATAAGAAATTTTATATGCTTATTCTATGGATATAACCTCCGCGTTTTAATTAAGACCACAAATAACTTTTTAGGAAATTCTGAAATACTGATACAACTTCAAGTCTCTTCCTCATTTGTTTATTGAGATAAGAGATACGGAAAGTATTCATTACATTTTCATAATTGTTTAAATATTTGTTTAAAAACGGTTACCGAGATATTAAGTACCGAGATAGTAAGCATTTTTTCGTAGATTCGAATAGGGTAATCGGATATGAAATTAGATTTTTTCTTAAAAATTCTTGTAAGACAATTTTTGTACATTTTCTCATTCAAAAAGTAGGTTCAAAAGTACACTTGTCTAATTTCAAGTATCTATCTTGTTCGTATATTATATGTATACTTTTTAATACAGAGAATGCGACCTTATTGATATTTAGTGAATAATATATTTATTATATACATAACTAATATATATAAATATTATTTTTTTATGGGAAAGGCGGCAAATGAGCAAGAGTATCTCCTGATGGTAAGTGATTACCGTCGCCCACGTCTGTCAGCAACACCATAGGTGCTACAGGTGCGTTGCCAACCTTTAAGGGTATTTGGGAGATGGGAGGGAGGATGAGGAAGGGGATGGGGCTGGGGAAGTGCACCTTCGGTTACCTCACTCACCGGACGAAACACAGAAGCACAAGAGGAATCTACTTCACGCCGGTATTCTGCGAGGTCGTGGTACCAGCCCGGTCGAGCCGGCCCATACGAGCAGCAGCAAAGGCCATTGTTTTCCAAACAAATTAAATAGCCTGAAAATTCACACAATAACGCAAGCGCTATTAGTCATGATTAATAGTTGAATGACCCCGACAAGAGCGGTAACCCAGCAGGATTACATTATCGGCGCGTCGGTGACTTCAATCGCGGGTCAGTGGACGGTCGATAAGGTCTTTGGCCTAGTTAAGTAGTAGTGTAAGCTGTAAAGGGGTCTGTAGTGAGAATGAGTATTCCACAGAGATCCATTTTAGGCCCCTTTTTGGTTCTTATTTACATAAGTGATTTGACATTCTTGGTGCAGAATTTTACTAATACAGTATTGTTCGCCGATGATACTTCACTGATATTCAAAGTCATTCGAAAGTTTAAGTTCTTTAGTGAAGTCAATAATGCTTTGAGTAGAATTGACATAGCTATAGTATAGTATTTTATTGTAGGTACATGCAACTGTATGTGCAATATGCATGTGTAATATGTAACTGATGTCAATACTATTTTAGCATTATTCCTTAAAACTTTCCTTGTGGTAAAAACAGTTAAAAAATTAGAGTACGAAGAGAAACAACAGCTCTTTAAAAGGCAAGAGGATCAAGCCGATCAGAGAGAACTTGGTTACCGACGATTTTCTTTTAAAGTTTCGGAACATATGCTACTTTTAGGGTTACGTTTAGTAAACGTATGTTTAATGTAAAATCATAATCCATCTACCCACAAAGTTATTTATATTATCCATACAATCATACTATTATTAAATATACGAAATATTAAATACAACTACCTAAATAATGTTAAAATAAGACAGGTCAGTGATGGTCCATGGGATTATTTAATATTGTAGTTTTTATGATATTTTTATCATCCAATTAACCATAGATTTATCAGCCAATTAGGTTTAATTCGAGTGTCTGACTGAAGTGAGCAAATTCGTTACAGGGATTAGAAACCTGTGGCCAGAAAACTGCACGTCTATTCTCTGGCTGGATTCTGATTTTTGAACTATCTCGTTACTATAACGCTCTTTAATAGTTTATGTAAAAACGATTCAGTTACAGATTAATTGTCTCGTTTTGTTGTTGTACTTGTATGGTGTTATTAGTATTACTACTTTTTTACTTCAACGGCCTTATAATCCATTAGGAGTCCATTGCTTAATATGACTCTCCCATAGGCAGGATTTGCAGTAATCGCAAAACTTGGCAAGCGCAGTACGCAACTCACACCTTAGACGCTGCTGCCATTCTCTATATATAATTTAAATCGGACACCACGTGGTTTTTCTTAGTCCTCTTGTATGACACCCACGGGACGAGATACGCTGACAGATTTTCTTATTGGCGGCATAAGATAATCTGCCTTGGACTTAGGTCTTGGTACCCATTATTTATATTTTCATAGTGAGTGAGGGTTAGTCAGGGGCTATTTTAAGTACTTATTTAATATGTGCACTTTAATTTGAAAATCAGTTAATTTGTTTATTATTGTTATCATTACAGCCTTTTCCACTCCTCTTATGAAAATAAGCTTATTTCAATAGTAACTGCAAGCCACGAACCTAAGTCCATCGATTTGCTGCAAACTGGAACAAGTCGTCGTTGCACCTAGTGTGAGTTATTCTTCTTTTTACTTATAATATAAAAATGATTGATTTGCATAAAATGTGACTCAAATTTTTACAGTGAAATTGGCGACGTGTTTTTGATAGTGGTATCACGTTACCTTATACGTCATATATTATTAGAAAATAAAACCTACTCAAATCAGAATAGGCATTGCAACTTTTACGGTCGAAGTTTAAACAGCCGGCCGGCAGACTGTCTAATTTCGAACAAACGAGATTGATTGTAACGGACATGTGGTTTAAGTGTGTCGACATACAGTTGGTTTATGCCATTCAAATTCATTGCTTAATTTGACGAGTAAAAAGTGGTAAAGACTAGAGATTATTCTCTAGACTTGATGAAAAATTTGTGATTATTAAGCGTAACTAGTGGCACATTTTTGCTTTGAATACGTCTAAAGTTTTTATTATTTAGCAGCAGCCTGTAAATAAGCACTGCCGCGCAAAGGCCTCCTCTCAAATATATTTTTTGAGTGAGATCGGAGACGCGCTGCTCTAGTGCGGTTTGGCGGACTTCACACGTCCTCGCAATAATATTTATTATTATTTCTCAGATATGCCGCTTTCCTCACTATGTTTTGTCAGGTATTAAATTAATACTAATAAATACTAACAGCTTATTATGAAATAACGCGAGCGCCTTGACCACTAGGTCACCATAACCATTTAATTGTAACCATTAACATTGAACTGTATATTGTATTGTACGTTGTAATTGTATGTAAGGTACAATACTCGTAATATATATATATTTTTTCTCCAAATGCTAATCTCTCCTGTACGCAGTTTACGATTCATCCAAATTTGCCCTGCCTTCGCGAGGGCGGGTTATGTCTATATTTTATAAAGGCTGCACTTATATTGAAAATTATCAGCAAGTATTGGAGATCTCAAAAGTGAAAAATATTTGATATAGAATTCTGTGAATAAACAGTTTTTTTCTTCATTTTTCTATTCAAGTTACTAAACTGCAAGCTACAGACGGCATACATTTTTACGAGGTTTTACACGCACTGAGAAAGCGGGTTGGTGTGCGCTGTGAGCTGGGAAAGCCACTATTTCTAGGCGAGGTTGGCATTTGGATAAAAAGATTCTCCGTTACACCCTCGACAGTTAAATAACCAAAATTAATGCGATCATAGTGATTATAATTGGTTTGCAAAGTTCTGAACACTCGTATCTATTTTTTGAAATGAAGTAGAAATTCGAAATTTGCCGCTTAAATGGTAGTCGATTGAGAGGAAAGTAATAAACTAAACCGAACACTCCGTTCTTTCGCATGTAAAACTGCTACTTTCGTTTGGTGGATCTCTGTATTCTTGAGGCATCCTTTCAGTTGACTATATACCTTTTATTTTATGATGTACATTACGGCTATTGACTAAAAAGGAGTTTCTTTCGCCTGTTTCTTCTCCGTCAGAGGAGCGTCGATCGTTTCATTCTATTGTTTTTTTTGTAATATATTTCATAGAGGTCGGTTTTCTTTAAATATTTTATACACTATTTACGAAATTTATTTCTAATGTCTTTGTGCTCATACAACTTTGAGATATAGGTACATGGGTGCCTATCGATTTGCAGATTTAAATTTGTATAGCGAAATAAAAGCACCAACGAGTTCTACAAAAGAAGCAGAAGTAAAGAGTGCATTTCGAAAGCTAATCTAATGTGAAAGGCGCAGGGGGCGCGAGCGGAGGTCATAAGTTCCATCGCGCTATAATTAACACGATTAGCATTAAGATAGTGGCGCGAAGTACTGACGCCCCGCTAATTGAAACGTAGGGCGTCTTGGTTAACTATGGTAAATATCGTATGATTCCAGGAGTGTTAAGGACTATGTTTTATTGTGGTAAATATTATGAATGAGAAAGTATGCATTCAATTAAAGACTAAATGTACTGAATCTTGCGCCATTGCATCGAGTATAGATAATTTTAATCTTAATCAAGTCTTAAAATTTTGGGGCTACGGAAATTACATTTAACATCCATGTTAGTCCCATGCGCTTTGTAATTGTGAACGCTATTCTTGAGTTGTCGATGAAAGGTGAACCTAGAACAAACTGTCCGACTAGGTAAATCCAATTTCGATCAACCGACGAATCTGACTCGGATGGGGCCTCGTATCTATTTTAGTTTTCGTCATTCCTCTCATCTGAAAATCTAAATACGAAAGTATTTTATAGGCCTGTGTTCAACAGTTCAACAGCTTGTTTTCAACTGTAATAATGATGATAATAAAGTTACCTCAAATCTCTGACATTTTTTACCGAATTTGATGTGAAGGAACCTATTACAGTCTGGTTTCATACAAAAAATTGTACGTAACCGAAAAAGCGCTTCGGAGATGGATGTTGGAAGCTCTTAAAACACTTTTAGTCTATTTGTCAAAGTTGTATAAGTAAACTTTCTACAAATTAACTTCAATGTCTAGTAAAAATTGTTAATAGATGCTCTCTATAACCATTTTTGTAAAAGAAAATGCTATCTAAATGCTTTGCATCGGTGTGTTCCACAACACATGTGGTTCAACATTAGTGTGTTGTTTAAATAGAGTTCCACTTCGTTGCCAATCTAGGCAAGGACATGGAATATAGCCAGCCTGGTAAAACAACAATATTTCAGTAATTTCAGGGAATCGGAAGTATTTCTTAATTTTAATTAATAATATAGTCCATTAAGTGTGCTCTGAAAAATTGGAACATTTTTCTAGGTAAAAATGAGAAAAAAAAATCTTTAAAATTATATCACAATAATAGCTGGTAATTGGCGGTTGCTACGCAATATACAAGACCGACTTACGGAAAATTTGATTCTTCGAAAGAGGAATTTTCCTTATCTTTTTCGTAACAAGTTATGAAACTGTAATACTTACAGTTTTTTGTAAACATTTTACGTAACCAGATGTTATGGGGCGTGAGGAAGAATATACCCACTTTTTCTCCAAATGGCGCATTGCTAGCAATTGACAGCATGAATTTCTTGAAAGTTTTCCTAATACCACGCTGGGCGAGCGGATAGGTGAGCCTAGAGCCGATACCCACACAGTATCGATGTTAGAGCAATTAGCATTTGGGATAAGGATTTTTCGCCATCGTTCAGTAGCCAGATCCTCGTTTGTTAGAAATTGAAGAAAAAGATGGTATATTCCCTCTTTCACCCCGTTACCTCTTACAGGAATGAAATTTATTTAAACGTTAATCATAATTACCTATTACCTGAATATGTGTTAGATTTTGTGACGTTCTTTTAATACATTTAGAGCCCATAAATAGTATGACACATTATGCATGAAATATAGTTACAAAATGGACAAAAACTTCTTAATCATCAAATGATTAAAGAGGTAAATTTATAAATAAGGCACCGAACAAGAGTTGCTCGCTGACTGTGAAATATAAAGTGAGTGAGGCCTTGACCTACCAAGGCCCTATCCTGTTATCCATTAATCGGTGCTTCACTGCGGCTACAGAGGTGATCAGACGAGCGCTGGTTGCACTGCGTATGTAATCGGTAAAAGAGCTCGCCTACTTGTATCACTAAACTATAGTTTCATCGTGTACAGTTTACAAGATTTGTTGAGACTTTGTATGAGTTTAATTGGAACTACAAATGAACCTTACAGGAATGTTTAGAATACAAGCACTTTTTAACTAGTAAAAGTTTATAATATTTATGAAATTGGTAAAAAAAATTGGCAGGCTTCGAGTTCAATTTCGAAAGTTTCTCACCGTGTGTTGGTATGATAGTGTTGCTCGCGTTGTTGTCGGAATGGCCGAGCATGTGTTCAAGGAATGACGGATATATTTGATCAAGAAAGTCAATTTGTTTTTATTGGGTTTCGTACAGGCGGTTTGATATATTACGGAAAATCATCGTTGATAAACGGCATTATATCGGATCCCCGATAATTTCGACGGTGATCACCCCCCGTGAAGTTGATTTTAAGCGGAGATTGCTTCATTAAAAATTTCATTTTCCAAAGCCATGTCGTGTGGTCAGCTAACTTCTTTCTTCCCATGGGTGAAGTAAGTGCCAGTTGTGTGAGAAACCCGAGGTAACAGGTGACGAGGCTCGACACCACTTACGGTATGTCTATCGGATGGAGTAACACGTATTCTACATGTTAGTCCATATGTATTCAACGTAAATTTGCACACATGAGTACTAAATATAGTAGATATAAATGTATAACATATTTTTAATTTATTTTAATAAATTGAACTATGAAAATTCTCTAAGTTTTTTTATTTTCTGAATCAAGAGAAAATTTTAACCATTCCAAAGAAAGAAATCCTTATTGGTGTAAAACACATTATTTTGGGTAATAGGAAAAAAGTCATTTTGGGGAGAATCCTTCAGCCCCAGGAAGCGACAAAAACGCAACATCCCTTTTGACAATCCGATACCATAATCCACAATGGAGCCCTAAATGCCTTAAAGCGACCGGAGTCTGTTTTAATGCGAACCTTGCCGTGTAAACAAGCTTTTGTTGGCTTCCTCCGCCTTCGGCTAGAGGAGCGGGGGGTGGAATCAAAAAATTGTGCTTCCAATAAGGGACATCATTAATTCTCGCCGGTCGCCCGGCCATGTCGGGGGATTGCCTGCATTACTCTAATAGCTTCTGAGAAAAATAACGGATCAATATCCGGGGTTGTGTGGCGGCCTTGTATATGCTCTGATTGTGCATTTATTTTCTGATAAATTGATTTCTGACAAAAATCTATTCTTGATGTACTTATATCTTTCACAAATAACTATCTTAAATAGTCTATTTTCTTTGTTAGCCTGCATATCCACTGCTGAAGCTCAAGCTGGGCGTTAGGGGGAATATACAAACATTTTCTCCAAACGTCCACCTCGTCTGGAAGCTAAATAAAAGACGGGACAGATTGTCGGAAAACTACCACAGACTAGACTGCTGGGTGGGTGGGTGATAGGGAGCAGCATCTCTAGTGCGATGGTACCGGCAGTGCACTCACCAACCCGTCCAGCATGGTTAAGTTTGGGAATATCTTCCTGGCCAGCTTCCGTTTGCCAGCAGTACTTTTATTAAAGCTAACAATTATGGTAATATGGATTTTTTATACAACGTTTACTATTTCCAAAAACGTTATTGAGCAGTTAGTATTTTGTTCTATAACATGTGTATTTTATAGAAGGTGGAGATTATAGGTGCGACTAAATTATTAAAGAATTTTAACTTAAGAAACTTAAGGCAATTCATAGGTATCAAATTCTCATAATATGTAGACAATTACCTTGTTTTTGCAAGTTAAAAAAGAAATATTTTTATTATTATTGCATTTTCATAATATTCTTTTACGTTTCATGAAATGGGCTTCGCTCTCTTTACGTTACCTTTACTTTAGTATTTCTTTTATTTTTATAAGATAACTTAATTTTCAAAATTATAAACTGTACAGTAACATTTCCCAAACCTAGTAAAATAACTTTAATAGTTTTAATTTTAATCTTATTAAATGCTGAACTTTAATTATTAAATCGTTAACAAGAAAATGGCAAAGAATCCCCGCTCCGAAGTATTTCTTTCAAATAATTATCCGACAAAAACATCCCAAGATTGTTGCGGAGTTCGTTAGGATCTTACAGGAGCCCTTCCTAAAAAGAATTAATGATTCCCTTTATTGAAAGTTCAATTTTTTGATTAGGAGGCGAGCGGGGGCCCGCTGTGGATCGACATGTTCAAATAGCGAATAGCGGAGAATTTATTTGCATTCGGTCAATATGAATCTGATTTAGGTTTGAAAAGGCTGAGCGTTTTGCTTCTTTGGTAGCTTTCGAGTATTTACACCTGTTTTTAGGTTTTAACATTATGCTTGGTACGCATAGTGTTATCAATTTATATTAATAATACACTATTTCTATAGTAGGAAATGTAAATATGATTAGATCATTATGGGCAAGTCTTTGCTTCAGAAACTAAGTTGAAAGGCCGTGCTTGTGTTCAAATGATTTGAATGATTATACTGAGGTACGATGTGTGATTTATTCAATAAATAACTCTATGAATAAATAACATTATCGCCAAAAATGTAAATAAAAATTTGTTTAACGATGATTTAGATAAATTCAAGCTGTAAAACGATACAAAGTAGTCAAATTAAAATCAAAATTACATTATAGAGATAACCTATAATATGTCACTACGCTGTTACTCAGTTTTCTCAGTTGTACAGTGACACTTATGGCACTGACACTTATAGCAATAACTAATTTTATTTCTCCATTATGTTTTATTCTCCGACATGGTTTCACCATTGAAAAATTCCCGTGGTAAATTAACTTACATTACTCAGATAATTTGAAATATGTTGTTTATAAGACGGAAACAATAATGAGACAATTTTGTTATATTTGTGGATATCGAGTCATATAGTACATTTAAATAAATAAGTATGCAAAATTATATTCAAATCATATAAATAATCCACTCTCATTTAACTCTACCACTTAAGTATCATAGAAATAGTTGTAGAGGTGTATAAATCGATACAAATTGCTGAGGCCGCGTCGGTCGACTTCCGTAATCTGTTGGCGAGCGGGGCGAGTCCGGCGCGAATCTAATTTAGTTCCGTAGCCGTCGCTCATTTGTTCAAATTACACCCCACGCCGCCGCCGCTAGTGTTCGAGACGTTTCCAAGACATGGTATATACTGGAAGTGATTTTACTTTTGTTATTAAATATTTTTTTTTTCATATTTGCGTAGTCAAGGCAGACGTAATTTTGTTAAGGATTTTTACTGTTACTGCATCAGCCCCTTTCCAGAACAATTGAAGACAGTGAATTATGTTTGCATAAATGCTTAAAATAATTTTTTTTTTCTGCGACCGTGAGAAGTTTTCGTTCTTATTTCAAGATCAGGCAGTGAGCTTAAACAACCATCATTATTTATTATTTCTTATACGTTTCTGTGATTAGGTTTCAACTAAAATTGTAAACCGTATTGTAATTAACATTGTGTTCCACCAATCAATATATATTATTGTGCAAGGAATATTGAAAAGTACTTTAAAAGTAAAGAAGTACTTTTAAATAGAAATTTATTCGTTTCAAAGAAACATTTAAAATATATAAAGGCGAAAAGAAAGTGGTAGACTACACTCCGTAGGTAGCAGGTACGATAAACCCTCGATGATAAGACCCTTCTTCTGCATAATACCTTTCTAAATTTGGTATAATTGATGTACTATTTTCCATAAGATAAACAAATATTGTCAACTACATTTTATTTATAAACGTTTATTATATTTACCTTAATATTAAGTTTAAAAATATTGGATGTCAGCTCAATAGTAAGAACACATAGACACACACAGACACACACATCATTATAAGCACGCACGTGTTTATTTGAATAAACAATGCCGTACATGTTCAGTTAATGTCAAAAATTAATATTTTTTTACACCAAATCTATATTTAGTAAACAAAATAAAATAATTTTAACCATACGAGCATCGTTTATCATTACAACTTTTTTCGAAGTCGGTCTAATTCTTATTTAAAGCTTCTTTGAACCCTCCAATATTATGTGCTTGTAATGCATTCATAGACAATATGGGATAGTTACTCTGTAGAACGCTTTCTATAACTTCCCGTCGTTGAGAAATCCCTGTAGGTAAATAGGCTCAAATGATGTAAGTTACAGTAAGTAAATTACTAAAAGTACTTTATTCATAATCACAACTCAAGACCTTATATAACACATAATGAAACTGAATTCACATTATGGATTTATTGAGTTATTCTAAAATAATATTTCTGTTAATATCTGTTAGCTAGCTTCCAGTGGTACAAGTAGTTTAGCATACACCTCTTGCCTTAAAACATCCAAATGATTGTTAAGGATTTGATTGCCTAAATCAAAAGCACTGTACAAATTTGGTAATGCTCCAACAAAAATCTTTTCATACACCAACACAGCTAAATCTTATAGGTAATGTTATGTTGGAGGATATATAGGGATGTTACACACCCGATTGCTGACCGTGGCTAGTATAGATAAACCTTTCAAGAAATGCATGGTGGATTTTGCTGGCGCATTCTAGGAGAGGCCTATGTCCAGCAATGGGCTTAAATAGGCTGATGAATGAAAAACAAAATGTTGTAACTAGAGTCTGTTTGATTTAGTTAAAAGATAAGTTAGAGTTTAATTTTCTTTTAATATACTTGAGGTGGTGACGTAAGACTATTTGACTTTTTATTAGTCAATCTGTCCTTAGGTTTGACTACTAAATGACTAATCCTTTAGTTACTAAAGAAAAGCCTGGACTATCGTTTGACAAACGGTAGATGGTGGATTGGTCATCGCAAAAATACCTGTACGAAAATACACAAACTGACGACGGGCCGCAACGTATAATAAGCAAGGCGTCTGGTATAATATATTCCGAATAATATCACGTACTTCATAAGACCTGACGACTGGTCCTCGTCCAGTCCATAGCTGAACCCGTTGTGAATCAAATTGTAGTCAGAAAGAAATCTTTAGATCTAGCTGTGGCTACATTCCGCATAGTGAGAGAGCGTAAATCCATAGATTCGTGTTCAGTGAGACTAGAGTGTTGTATCAAAGCCAACGGTGGATACTTTGATTAAAATTGTCTTTAATTAATCGCTGAGACTTTGATATATATATGTACCTGCAAGTATTATTATTATTTAACAAAACTTATGGCCATACTAGGTAGCTGAAAACCTCGGAAATCAAAACTTAATCTCGGAAACTACTTGGATTCACCAAAAAAAGATTTATATGGAAAATTAATGGAAAATATATTATAAATTTCATTAATTAAATTTAAATTTGCAAATCAATCAATCAATCAAGGAGAAATTTACGGGATTCATAGCCTAAATCACGGAACTGTTCGAAAGCATGAGAATTAACGTGACTATTTATTCAGGAACTATATTGTATAAATAAAACTACGAAGTACACACATATTTTAAGCGGTTGAATATGCGAAAAGCATAAGCTAGTTATTAAATCAACGATCTCTAACGCAGTAATTAGAAAACCAATTATTTTTCAATGTATGTAGGTACGCACTGACAAACAAGATCGAACTACATAATATACGAAGGCCGGTCAGGCATGCCGGTGGACGGGAATTCTCTCGGTGATTGGCTTACGCAATGAGTCACCTGTCATTCCATGTAGCTGTTGACCGCTAACTATCTCAAGCTTATTGGTTATTTGGATGACATCCAAATACCAAAAGATAGAAAGCTTTCTGTAAAAATTTATTTAAACTGAGGCACGTACATCTTCTTATATCCGCGTCCTTTATACCTATAGAAATATACTTTTACTGTAAGTGGAAAACTACAAGTAGAACAAAATCGACATTGTTTTCGATTTCCATTATTTTACATCAGCCTCCATAGTCTGTCCTGTCAATTGCTGAATTGCTGGACATAGACCTTTTCGTGAAATAACCAACAAAAGCTGACAGGTCATGAAAGATTTGTTCATGTCGCTGGGTAGGCGGTGACATATATATATATATTGATTAAGATGGATATTCCACCATCAAACGGTCATCAAAATCCTTGTCCGTTAGTTAGAAGGGTGCCACCCTCAGGCGAGGAAGCTGGTTAGCCCATTTACAATTAAGATAGACTACAGTGTTTATTTTTAATCTAGTAAAATCTTCTCTGACAGTATTACACAAGGTTTTTATGGAATTAAGGGACGAGATGAGTAGGTCATTCACCTTATGACAAGTGTCACACCAGCCCATAACTCTGTAGTGGCTGGTAGTGCTTAATATTGGCTTAAATATTTAAATTACCGTATAGTATATCACATTTAAGCAATATAATATTACGAGTAGAAATGGAAAATACAAAAACAAACCATTCGTCTGTATACCATGCTACCACTTCTCCCATCTTTTACATTTTATGTTGGTAATTACGCCATAACAACACGCACATGTTTCCGTTAATGGTTTATGTTTTAAATTATTACTCTGTTACAGTGGCTTATGGTAAAAAGGTGAGATTTAAGCGTTCGGCTTTGTAATCGTAACTTATATTTAATGATAATTATGAAAGTTATTATTTTAACACCTTAATGGAAATCGGTGCCGGATGGTGGCGGTGTTTTAGAAGCTGCTACACAATCCTTAACTCCTGGTCGTTGTTAATGACTAATGAAAATGTTAGAAAAAAACAACAAAATATTCTGACCACTGATGCTGCTAGTCGAATGGGCCGGCTCGACCGGGGCAGTACCTAGCGGAACACCGGCCCAAGTAGAGGCATCTTGTGATTCTGCGTTTCGTTCGATGAGTGACTGAAACGGACCACTGGGACCGACCACTCACCAACTCCCCTCCCTCTCATCACCTGCAGCTCCTCTGGTTTTGGAGATGTACGTGGGTGACAGTCATCACTTACCATCAGGTGAGCCGTTTGCACGTTTGCTTATCATAAAAAAAAGCCGTGAGAAATTAAGGATGTGAATTGCCCTGCCCTGGGATTGCATAATACTTTCTGAAATGATTAAGCTATTTAGAACTGGAAACCCTACTAGAATCTGTACAGTGTTTTATCCCTCATCGTGTCATAATAATTCAATTGTTTCTACAGATCAAGACTTGAAGGAGGAGAATAACAACCCGAAGAGTGTTACGTTTTTACTGAAACATGTTGGACATGTTATAAATGTTATATAATATTTGTATTCCATAAATAACATTGTAAAATTTAAAAGTATTAAGACGTAGAAGCCAATCGTTAAGCTTTTTCAGTTTTAATGTTTGCTCTCGTCGGGCGGTAATAAGATGAGAGTTGTATTAGTCAAATATTGATGTTAGAACTCCCTTACATTGATTGGCGTAAGCGGAGCTCGATACAGTCGTTGGAAGATAAACATTACAAAAATACACAGATATATATATATATATGTTACAGGCATAAAACTTAAATGTCACGATCATTTCATCCTAAAAACACGATTGAAATCATTACAAGTGATTCAAAATCGTTTCATGCGCCGGGCAACCGGAGTTCTGTATTATTTGCGGAATGCAGACTTGCAGAGCGACTTAAATTTAACCTATCAGGTGGCCTTTTTTAAAAAATATCTCTATGATATTTCGACAAAATTAAAAATCATTAAACCTTCATTGTTTCATTTTAAAATAAATAATTATAGTATTTTAAAATAATTTTGTGATTAAAATTTTTTTTACACAAAAGCCTACCATAAGAGATTCCGGAAATATAGTTTTATTTAAGATACGTGTTAAAAAACTACTACTTAAAGTTAAATTCAGAATTCGACGAAACCCTGTAAAACAAGAATAATTAAACAAGACCTGCAGCTAGGTGTTTACAGTCCATACCCAGGACTCTAAATCAGTCAGATGCATCAGTTCACAACGTTTGCTGTCCCTGTGCGCTGGTTGAAAGATACGGTAAAGTGCTCGTTCCAGATGAAAAAAAAATAAGATTGAAGAGCGCTATACAAAACTGAACAAGCAAAATGACGAAGTGTATGTTCACAGCCATTTAGAAGCCTCCCAACTTCAACGAAGTCATCATTCTGCATCCATCATGGTGTGGTGGGCGGTGTCCTACCAAGGAGTAAATAAATCATTTTAGTGAAAAAGGACTAAATACTTCGATCAAAGTAAACTGGACTGTTTTAGATTATAGTGTAGTCTTGACAACAACGCAGTGATACTACTTTACAAAAATGTATCATGGAATTTCCAGCAAGACTCTGCTTCCACTCACAAGGCACTCATAAATCAAACCTGGCGCGAAAACAATGCTACGAAAACGAAAGAGCTGAAGACTGGCCCTCGTACAGGCCCGATCTGAACACTTTGGACAACAAGTTCTAATCAGTACTAGAGGGTATAGCCTGCTCAAAACGTTACTCCGACATTGAGTCTCACAAGAAATCTTTAGAGTAGCTAAATTCCTTATGGAAACAGTGCGATAATACATAGTTTCCTGGCCAAAGATATTAAAGGCCTGTATCAAAGAAAAAAAAATGTTTTAAATAATCGCGTAGTCTTCGAAAAATATGTACATATATGTTTTGTTATTATTACACTATTTCTCTAAAAAAGATGTCAAACTAGGTATATCATCGGTGCTCTATAAAGTTGTTTCGGTCATACTTTGTTAAACACAAACAAACATACAGAAATACCCTACAATATGAACATCAAACCTTTAACGATTCTTGTTATAGTATTACTTTTCATAGTTATCTGAACATCCGAGTGAACTTCGACAATATCCGCACTAACATAACAAGATGTGTTTTATTCACCAAAAATCTTGGTCTACCTCTGCCCCCTGTCTGTAATTAAATATCGGTGGTAGAAAGGAAGATGTGGGATAGTTGGGAGGTCTCGTTGACGTGGTCATGAGAAATAACAGTGGTAATGCGTTGGGGTGTGTTTTTGCTTTATGTTGCGTGAAATTTTATTGTCGTATACGCGAGAGCCGGCGCCGCGCCAGCCAATATCCCACCGGTACAGTACCTAGTAACCAAATGATAGTATGGTGATTATGAATTAAGGGTAAGAAGGTTCAGAAATTAAACTTTTACTGCTAATTAGTGACACAATTAAGTAACTCGGAACTTCCTACGTAGGTTAATGGAAATCTTTGTGTATAGAAATAAATGTAAATGTTTCCTTGATGTTTCCTTCAAATTTTCTAAATATTAAAATAATACTTTGTTTTGTTACGTACGTGATTAGTTATTAAACATCAAACATATCCTCACAAATAAGGTGAAGTAATCTCTCTGATTAAAAATGAATCCAACAAATAACAAATAAAAAAAATTGTTTCTTTCTTCTTTTTCTGACAAACATTTTTATTTAGAATTCTAAACTCTACTCTGGCTTGTGCTTAACGCTTGCAAATTGATATAATAGCAGTTTTAATTCAATGTGTGTTATAATATTAAATAAAATTTTTATATTAAGTTTATTTCTTTTTTCATTGTGTCATATTCACGTTAATATACACTCTTCTTCACACAAAGAAACATAAATAGAATTATCGTAATGTAGTACATTACTATAATTTGTTACAAAGCATTAGTATGTTTAAAGGTATAATATATTTTTCTGTATTACTAGAACTAGACTGATGTGTGAAATAATCGGGTTTGATAAAGATTCATTCACCTGGGTAAAATATAAAGTATTAAAATTAGGCTTCACTAAGTACTAGATAAACACGGGGGCATGACAAAAAGGGTTCAGCCGACAAATTCTACGTATTTGCATAGCATTATCCAAATGAGATAGGAGAGGCTTTGTTAAACGTCTAACTTGCTAAATGAGAGCCTCACTATGCAAACACTGGCAGCACCAGCGACTTAAACAAATACCGTAACCTACCGGTTCCGGTCAGGTCGAGGTGGACTTATTCATTGCATGTCGGGTCGCATACGGGTGCATGTCATCACGTATGATCGTCTAAGATTCGTCTATTTATTTAAAAGGTTATTTCTATATATTTTAACCTTCAATAGAAATTATGTAAGATCTATCTCTCTGGTTAACTTAAATAAATAAACAAAAAACAATTTTTTATTGGTCTGATTTACTCACGTAACTAATAATTCAAATAAAGCTTTCATTTCCCGTTGACAGTGTGCATATAAAATAGTATTTTTAGGCACAAAGATCTTCGACGCTTGCTTCTCCCACACGTGTCGTTCCTTTTTTTTTATTTTTCAGATCAAAATCAGACTAAATTTATAGTTAAGATTGTAATTACGTTTAACTGTGCGAGCACCAGCATCATTCTTCTTATCTATATAGGATCATAGTTCAAGAAATATTTATAAAGAAGAAGAAGAAGACAGAAAAAGAAAAGGTCATGATATACGGGTGCTTAGAGGATCTGTCAATCAGAATGAGTTTTTAGAAAATTATGTATGGTTTATATCAAACACTAAGACTGCAACAAGCTCTCAACCTATCACGTTGTTCCATAGGGAAATTCTAATGAAAGGTCTAATGAAAATTAAGTTAAATCAACTCATATAAAAACAAAAATATTTGACTGTATGTCGCCCAGTATTGGGAGGTCATGAGAGTTTTTTTATTAATATTTATTTAGTAATTGACAGTGCTATTGATATTATTTTGATATGTGGTAGAGCCAAGCAGTGACTTTTGGTACTGCTAGAATGGACTCGACCGGGGTAGTACCACGTACCTCGCAGAATACTGGCGTGAAGTAGAGTCATCTTGTGCTTTTGCGTTTCGTTCGGTGAGGGAGGCAACTGGTGGCCTACTCTCCTTTCCTATCTCCCATCCTCATCCTCCCTCCCAACTTTCCAAATAAATCCTATGTAATATTAACGCACCTGCAGCTCTTCTGGTGTTGTCGATGTACGTGGGCGATGGTAATCACTCACCATCAGTTGAGCCACTTGCTGATTTATCTCCTTTCCCATAAAAAAAATAGATTCAAGTTAATTGATTTCTTTCTGACAGGAAAATTGTACCAAAAATCTTTAAATGCGTGTTTCCATCATTCTCTAGTGATGTGAATCGCTTCTGGTACCCAGGGGACTGCACTCGATCACCGTCTGTCCCTTGCTGTTGGTACGGGCGTTGCCTCTATTGTCATCGGAATTAAATGTGTTGTTGATGTAACTGGATTGGAGTGACTTGTTGAAAATAGAATATTTGACGGTGACTTGTGATTTTTGGTTTTTTTGCTATTCCGAATCTAGATTGTGATAAGTGAAATAGGTGCACGGGAATTAAATTACTTACGATATTTTATATTGTAATTTGATATAATAATAATCTGTTGGGTTTGACATTTTAAGAATGTCTAAAATTTTCAAACACATATTTCAATTAAAAGAAAAAAGTATGGGACTTTCAGCAGCAAACAGCAGTTTGGCGGAATCTTCTCAGTTGTAAGACCCTCTCAAAAATAAGTAGGCGACAGTGATAAATTTATATATAATAAATTTATAACTTATTTTGGTATCACGGAAATAATCATAAATAACATTTATTTCAAAATACCTTAATATAATCTCAAAATAGACGAAAATTACCAACATGACGTAACTTAATGTTCACAAATACTTATTTATATCCGTTACTGACAGTAACCCTTCGAGCAACTAGTTCGAAACTTGTCTCCGAGTTGGCAACTGACAACCTCTCGGATATATTGGGAATATAAATATCCTCTAACGCCCCCAGCCCTTTCTCAGCCACTTAAGACATCCGCTATGGACCCTTGTGTCCTGTTATCTACACTTGTTAAGATAGAAACATCTATTTTGAGTTGTGCGTCGTCCGTATGAGAGTGGTACATTTATGGTAATTCAAAGCTTAAGGAAAATCCTTTTGAATTTTTTTAAAGTGTTATTAGTTCGTCAAGTCAAAATAAATATGTATACTATTTTATTCATAATCACCAAAAAATACTGTAATTTTGGGTATTTATGTGCTTTACATTTTTATTGGCGATAGCTTTTACATTTTATTTCGAATGAATTTAACAATCCAAAGCAAAGAGGCGTTAACAACTAATTCAGTTAAAATAGATTTAATTGATGAATTTCTCAACCTTCATCAACTTCATTGCTCTATGTGAAATAGTATACCTTTTCAAATACAGTAATTCACGGTACAAATAACCAGATATACGAACAACTTGCCCGGAAACTCGAATATCTTAGGAGTGCAGCAGACGTCGGCGAAGTTTGGACGTATACGGCCCACGTGTCAAGCCTGTGATCACGCCAATATTGTACGGTTCCTCTATAATACCTGTTAGCTCAGCCGAATTGAACTTTAATGCAAACTAATAAGAACTAGAAGAATGTAATATTGAAATTTGGAAATCTAAAATGTGTAGCACATTTTGTCGTTATATAAAATGGACAGTGGATATTGATTATGGTGGATAGCTAAGATTTTTTGTTTCCACCTTTCTGTAAAGAACTCAAAATTGTAATTTTAGCGGGATACACTGGACTCCTCCCGATTACTGCATCGCCAAGGGAGTAGCTAAGGAAGTAACGCAAACTATCGCGTATTGTGAATCGGATCCAATTTGCACTTATCTACGTTAAGTGCACCGTTCCAATTTTGATTTTGGACTATGTTGTCTCCTGTATGGATTACAAACCAATGCTATGAAGTCCAAACCTTGCAGCAGAACTAAGGGTCTTGTGGGTTTTGTGCTACAGATTATCTGTGCTTAATCGCCCCTTACGAGACGCATAAAATGAGAGCGGTAGTTCTGTTTAATGGACGGTAAAAATTAAATGTCACACATAACATATAAGTTTGAACTAGAGACCAACGTTACCCTGAGCGTCAAAAAGACACTCAAATCGTATTTTTAGAATATACAACTAAGTATGTACGTTCATCAAAGTTTGAGGCCAATTTCACAGAAGAATAAATGTTAAGATTCGCCTCACAAGTTACAGGAAAAAGTTGTCCAATCAGTGTAAGTAGCACTTTGCGATCTACCGATAGCTCGCTACGAACCTGTGTTTTTAATTTATGGAGGCGGCATTACACCAATTGAAAAATATAGTTAACCTTTTCAATTTTATAATTTCAATGTTAAATGATCGCGTGGCTTAGTGGTAAAAGTACTGTTGAGTTCTGGCTTAAAATTCCAGTCGAAGCTGATATTGTGCCTTATTTGGCACTATATATTAATGATTTACATTAAGTATTTTGAGGATTGATAGACGTACGATATTTTTCTATTTACAAGATGAAAATTCAAAATATGTGCAGTATCAAAAAAGCATCGAAAAGTTGACAACTTTTCCTAGTTTCGACATTGTTTAAATTAATTCCCTGTCCGTGTAAGAAACAGTTCTTACATACTTTAGTTTTAGATAAAGACCGGTAATGAGTAGCATCGTGCAGCAATCTTAAAATTATTAAAGAAATTGTTTAACCCTAATAAAAAAAGATAATTACCTATTTAACAACTTTATTTCTCTCCCATTTCTTCAGTCTGTATTTTGTAAATTTCCAGATGGTATCGCCTGAATCTATTTACTATCTGTTATTATGTACCTTCCATATATATAGGAAGATTTTATTTATTTATTTTTATTTAAAATACTTTATTGCTTACACCCCAATTTGAGGTTACAAAGGGCGGACTTAATGCCTATTGTCATTCTCTGCCAGTCAACCCATGGGTTGCTGAGATAGCCATAGCAGGTGTATTCATTTATTAAATTAATTAAGTTATAAAATTATTTTAAAATAACTATAAACATATATAAATAGATATAATAAATTTAATGAATAAAAATATGATACAATATACATAATAATATACTATTACATATGTAGATAGATAAATAAATTTAAATAAGAAACACAATAATAACTAAATAAGTTCATTTAAATTTAAATAATGTTCTTTAACTAATTTTTAAAAGAGTTCTTGCTTGCCGATTTCTTAACTTCGTCGGGCAGGGAGTTCCAGAGCATTATAGCCTGAACCTTAAAAGAGTTTCCGACAAAACCGGTGAAGTGTTGGGGAATACTAATCTTAAGATTAGATGAAGATCGCAGCTTTCTGTCGTGCGTCAAGAAAAGGTAACAAAATGTTTCTTGAAGATACGTCGGGGAATTTACATCATTAAGGATGGAATAGAGAGTAACTAGAATCCTAGAATGACGCCTCTGTTGGATAGTAAGCCATTTAAGGCGAATACGGAATTCAGAGATGTGGTCATACTTACGAAGAGCAAAGAAAACGAATACAGTTATTAAGAAGGCGCTCTAGCTTGTTGAGAAGATCTTGGTTCAGATCTGGATAACATACGTCGGCATAATCAATTATGGGTATAACTAGAGTTTGCACAAGCATGATCTTTGTCTTGTAGGGAAGAAAGTGTTTTAGACGATAGAGTGTTCTTAAGGTGGCAGAGACTTTCCGGCTGATTTTGGTTATCTGTTTGCCCCAGGTTAAAGTTTTATCCATATGCAGTCCCAGATTTCTAACCGAATCAGAAAATGGTACTAAAATACAATTGTATTCAAGATGACGCGTATTATCTCCAACGTGCATTATAAATATAAGTGATTGGGCTAATTTATATACGTCAACACTGTAAGTACATCCTTACGGGAAAAATATTCATCTAAATCGGTTCAGAAATGCCCGAGTTGGTGGAAAAACATTTAAATAAAATATTTTTTTAAAGTCGGTTAAAATGAGTATTATGTTTACGCACTGTAATAGTTCTGTTAATTAATGATCGGCGATTGCTAAGAGAACTTTATTTAAATGTACTTAGTTATTTCCTCGACTAAAAATCTGATCATGCTATGAACGAATGTACTGTAGGTATTTTATGTATTGCACAAAGACCTTAATCTCTTTGGTATTAGGTTTAACAAGTTAATGTAATTATTATATTATGCCAATATCAAAAATTATCCATAAGAAACTAATATTAAAGTAGATGCGCCGTATCGCTTCATAGCTCCACGTTCGCTTATTGAATTAAACGCTTGTCTGGACATAAACAGCGAACATAAAAGAATATGAATTAATACCCATCAACTACAATCTGCAATGACGCGAGATGAGAGTTAAGGAATCTGACTGAAATTCTTCCCTCGTCTGTCTAGCGGTGAATTTAATAATATTGAACGTTTATTTGTTCATCGACCATGTCTCGGAAGGCCTTAAGCTGTCTTCAGTGTTCAGTGTCTATATGACCGGTATGATGTAATATAATAGTAATTACCATAAATGTTTAATCCATAATATTAACCAATGAAAACATATTTTTTTGTTATTAGAATGGTATGTTGTTAAATACTTCTATAAGGCTAAAAAATCCTATAAACTATTTCTACTAAATATGCAAGTACGCGCATCATGTGGTTGCAAATACCCGATAAACGATTGTAAATACCTTTTTTCGCTACAATACAAGAAGTAGTGTAATAAAAGTAATTAATTATTACTAACTACTAAGTAATTACTAAAGTTATGACTCATAAATTTCTGCTTGTAGTGTTTTTTTAGAAACTGATATTCCGATACGTGTTAATACAAATCATTGCGTGACCAAAACAACGTCCGTTGGCATTTTCTTGGTGAGAAAAGCAAGAATGAAAGCCGCAATGAAAGTGTAGTATCATGTCATACATATCACAAAAATGTAACACCGTAAATAATAGTTTCATTACAAATGTGCAGTGCAGTGTTCGAGAAAATACTAGAAATCATTACGAAAAATATGGCAAATAAAAAATAAGTAATTAACCAACTACAATAAAATAATAGGGTCAAAATTCAACTGTAACTTTCTAAACCTTACCTCTATTTGGCACTTCAAAACAAATTTAATAGATATTTATTGACTGGAAAACAAACTATACAGTTGATGATGATGATAAAATGTAGTTTAAGATGCATTGTAAAGAAATCCGATACAATTTGATGCAGTTTAATCATAATAAGTCTGATCCCCTAGTCATGTGCAACACTAATATGTCAGCGCGGATTCTGCGCGGCATTCCACGCACGTGCGACCCTCGCACCTCGATCATTGACTGTTGCTTAATTATCGCGCCCTTAAAATAACAGGTAATCAGAAATGACTTGATTCGAAATAATTAATTTGATTTTACTTCGATGTATATTTGTTACGAGTGATATGCGTGGGTGTATCGTCCCGTGTGTTCAGTGAGTATATTATTGGAAATGTCTGAATAATTTCGCTCTTCCCACAGATGGCGGAAAATCCATTTTGAAAATTGCCATGTCGATAATACGTAATTCCACCAGGTGGGCTATTTCCACTTACCTTCTTCTTGAACAGCGTGTAAAAAATCAAGTACTGAACAAAGACCACTCCTAAAGGAGCGGATTTGGCGTAACGTCGCCATGTATGGGACGCATGTTAGCGATATTAGGTATCGCCAAGCACTTCAGACGCCGCTGCCCATAATCGGCTGTATATTTTTCTGTCTGCCATGAGATTTGACAAGGATTTCTCCATAGCCGACTCCTACCATTCCCATGGAAAAAGAAGGAGCTGGTAGATTTTCTTACGTCGCCATCACACGTATACGTCTATGCCTTCAAAGTCTCACGGCGTTTGACATATGGCGGAATAACCATATAAATAATAAAAAATACATTACTATTACTGCGATAGACAACCTGTCCTACAAACGTGGCGATAAGGCAAATCCTCCCGTAAGAAGAGACTCATGTACAGCAGTAGAGTTTTAAGAAGCTGGTGAAGAATTAATTACGCGCTTTGCAAAACTTGTTTTGTTTAACTTAACATAATTACTTATTAACTTTAATTATTTTACCATAAAAGTAAAGGCCTCTCAGGTATTTTCTAGAGAGCACTGGTCAAAAGCGTGTTGGCGGACTACACAGGTTCTCTTAAGTAATGTTTTTGCTTATTATTTCTCAGTCAGGCAGGTTTACTCACGATGTTTTCCTTCAATGTCGAGTACGCGGTTAACTCAGTACTTAAAATTGCTATACAATTTTAGTGCACTATGAAATGTAACTATTTATTATAGAACATATACCATATCCTAAGATCATTTATTTCATATTAAAACTTTACGTGTTATATATGTGATATTTAATGATAGGTAATTTTATCCATGATTGTTATGTCAAAACATAGATTTCCGTGCTAACCAGCAGTTATTATGCGTTTGGTATTAGAATGTGCGCGGAGACGCATACCGAGCATGCTTTGAAGATATGGATGGCTTGCTATTTAAGATATGCAGATGCAGGAGGCTGTCGGTGATCGAGGAATTTACAGGATTGTTTAAACATAATATAGTAATAAACGGATTTGTGCCTATAAGATAACAAGTTTTTAAATTAAGCTACGATAAGCTTTGATAAAATTAGTTGAAAGAATTAAAATAAATACCTAAACCTCTGACCACCCTTGTATTGGGTATACGGTTGTGACAGTTCGTATATAATCATAACTTTATAAATCCTGTTAAATGGGTATTATATTAGGCGAAACCTTAAGGTCAACGGGTCAGCCTAATATAGTAACTGATTTCATCATATAATCATCAAGGGAATTCGCGGGTGTGTTTTATCTTAGACCGATACGTATAGATATCTTAAAGGCATAAACAGATATTTTATTTCTTCCCTTCCTCTATTCCACCAACACGATCTGAGTGAGCTGGCCAAACCTCCCCGGAGCCGCCACTCCCAATCGGTCCACTGGGTATCTTAGACTATATTTGGACATCAGGTTTGATTGTTAAAAATCTATTGATTTTTATTTAAATAAACTGTGCAATACTAAACATATACATATATATTTCATTGTATCAATTTTTCTGTTATTAAAAGCTTGAAACACTGTTTTTAATGTTTGTTCTAATTTACAACTAAACTTCAATTTCGGCATGATGAAGTTTAAAAATGTAATAAATAGAACCTACGAGTTTATATAAATGATTTAATTTCCAACATTGAACAAAACTTTTAAAGATTTAGCATTAAAACTTGTAAGAAAAGCGGCTAAAGAAAATGGTATACGTCCATTATCCTTTAAGAGCACGGTGAAAGCAAAAAATCTAAGCTTGTTCTATAAAACTATGCAAATGTAGAAAGGTCTTGACGGTCGGCAAGTCGCCTGAGGCGGGAGGAGGGATCGGGGTAAGGGGGAAAGAGGGTGAGGTCACTGGACAAGGGGCAAGAGAACAAAATGCCATCGCTTTGTGCCCGACGCTAATCCTTTAATAGCAATCGAGCCGTCGGCGGGCTAATAGAACACCGAACACTGTGGATGAACTTTACTCGTCCATAATGCTTTGTCTTTTATAATCAGATAGCTTAAGGATTCAAAGGATTTGGGCCTGAGAACTTAATCTCCTGATCCGTATGAATGATTAACGAAGGTATGTATCGCTTACGACTTGAGACGAAAGTCTAAATTATTCTCGTACCTGGAGGTAAAGTTTATCTATTAGCGTGTTGAACATTTCAGATGCCAATTTGTTGATGCAAAATTTTATGATATTAAATTCGAGAGTGAGTTTGAATCTGGAATGATTCGATTCAATTTACTCTAACTCTCTCTTCTTAAGTACCAAAAAAACAATAGCGTTAATATCTTAACATCAAGACATCTTAATATTTCACATAGTTTTACAAAATATAGGCAATTTTTTTTTATCAGAACAGTAAACCGAATTAATAGATCCAATCTTTCCGATCGAGGCGTTCCCGATTTTGATATTTTTATGTTTTCCCCGATTGCTTTAAAAGGAATGGTTCGATGCGATTTCCTTATTATTGTTATTTGATTATGTGCAAGAAGCAAACAAGCAGATTGATTACGTAATTAATAAACTTTCTAGTTACAATATGCGAAAACAATTAAAATGGTGTGTAGCATTTATAATAATTTTCAATTTATCAAGCTAGGTATCACTGTCCGAATCACTATGTTTTCCGAATAAAATCAAATGAAATAAAATAAAATATTTATTAATTCACAATGTATAAAATGAAGTTACAAAAAAGTGGCTAACCTTATGAGATTTATTCGCAATTTCGCTTATTATGTTTAGACTCATAAACATTAACCTTTTTATTTTCAGTTTTCATTTCATACTTAGTTCTATCGAAACAGGTCTTCACTTTATCACGGTTAACTTAAAGCAAGAAAAGAAGAATATAATCAAATCAATGCGAATACTACTATTGCTAATCACCTAAGATTAGTAACGTGTATTAGATATACACACCCAAGTCTCGCACCCATAGGGGTAATCAGAGATTTCAGATTTCCATTTTTTTATAACTCAGCATAGTCAAAAAAGGTTCCTTAACTCACTTTTCGGCTCGCCAGGAGGTAGAACATTAAGGGCCCCATACTCGTCGCCGGGCTTTCATTAGCGACAGTTCTTTTAGTCGCTTCTTACGATACCCACGGAAAGAGGTAGTGGCAGATATTCATACACCCCTACGACACGGTACGAGACACGAGTAATATAGAATATAAGAAATTTATACATATATGAAAGTAGTAAAGGATTTGACCTTGTTGAATGTTTAATTAAATCAAACGTTTTTGCAAGTTTTTATTATTTATTATAATTTGCTATCCAGTTATGAGCTTTATTAAAAGTTTGAAGTCTCTGGCTCATCGGGAAGTTATTTCAAATTGGATTGCAAGATTTGTATCGAACAAACAGACAGACAAGAAAGTGATATATTAAAAACGTGGCAAAAATACGCATCAAAAACAGTACCTCCGACAATAAATCTCTATGATAATTATTATGTGGACTGCAATATGTTGTGTAACTGACCGTCAAAGTTGTAGTAATCACTACTATTCTCGATTGCAGTAGCTGTTAATAATGTAGACCAGTTATTTTTAAGATGGCTATTTTACTGTTTGTTGGGTGCCAAAAGTTTCTTAAGGCGTATCCCTAAATCAGTTTCTTAGACGCCCATGGAGTGAGATGGGGTGACAGATTGTCTTACGCCGCCATTACACGGTGAAAAAGGATCATAGTACTAATGTATAGTAACAAATTCTTTTATATAGGCTAAAAATTAAATGACGAAAAGTGTTTTTCTCTCTTTGTAATACTGGAGTTACGTCATCGTTACAAAAAACATCGTAGAATAGTCAATCGTACATTGTAATACTTCTATTTAGCCATTGATTGGTTTCAATGTTTCCCTTTTCTTGATATAAAGACCATCAAACCTGGATAATCTCCACAGAAAGATATCTCTATGTCGGACCTTCTCCTTAATAAAGTTACTAAGTACACAAATTGTTACGGAAGTCTGCAACCTTCCACCACGTAGTAAATCATCTCCCAGTCATAACTCACACGCACGCGCCTGTATTTATCATTTCTTTGTCCACCCTAGAGATTTATTCACTCACATGGACCTCCAGTCCTCCGGGACACAATACTATCGCTATAACTCAACAACCGTATTATTTATTTCCTTTCCCTGAAATGTTTCTTTTATGATTGGGGTGTTTGATTCTTTTTAGGTCAAAAAATTGGATTCTATATTTATTATTCATTTTAAGTCACTGATATTTAGATTTGTACGAGCCTTGTTCCAACGTTCGTTACTCTATATTATAATTGTAATAATATCTCGGACACGGGAGATAATCGAATACATGATACATATTATATATAGTGAAGACACGTGGCTTAAATGTTAAAGTGAGCTATGCCCTTGATTATTAACCAGTTCAATATAAAAAAGTCGCATTTGTGTTTCCTACCAATCAGTGCATATTTGACCCAACCAGTTTTTCGAAACTTACTAGTAATGTACAATTTGGAACGTTGGCCTAAACATTAATACGTCGACAGGATTATCGCCCTGTTACGTTGTTCCAAATAAGCTTAGGTGGAAAGTGGGGTTAATTGACTAAATAAATGTCTTGACGTACGGTAAACGGTAACTACACACTGACTATGACCAATCCATTATTGCATATTCGGTAGTTACCGTTTATTTTACATTTATTCTTTTTCACTACATTTAAATTTCTCCATGTCACAATTTTTAGAAAGGCTTTGAAATATAAATAAAACTCATTTTGAGCTTATTTTATTGGTACAGTTTATAGCCTAAATTAATTTGTAGGTACGAGATGTTCAACTTTTAAATATCTATTCATTAAAATTATAAGGAGATCCAAGCTTCGGTTCGTAACTTAATACTTTGTTGTTCGATTCCGACCTGATTAATTAGTAGGGATGATATGAAAAGTAGCTACTGACGAAGTTTGTTACTTATTAAGGGAAGTTTAGTGCCTTACTTTTTGAGTGAATTCCGGCCGCTTTGATATGAGGGTCTGGTAAGTTAAGATTCAAATGTTTTTCAGAAACTTTCAACTTTTTTACATCTTGGAAAGAAGTCACTGATTTATTTATAATACAACCGTTTCATAGTAAGGTAAAGAAGGTAATATGAATTTTAATTATTATATTGTAGGGTTTAACTAATTACAAACCATCTACATTCGTATTTAAGTGTAATTGCAAACACGCCGTGAATTCGATAGGTAGTTGAAGGATAAGTACTACTACTATATATAATAAGTATATATTACGTTAAATAAGTAAAACAGAGACTTTGAATAAAAGTACTTTTCTTAACATAAAAAATAAATTACACCGGAATCATAAACCACAAAAAGTTATTTATGTTTGTGACATGTTACAACAGGAAGACAAAATAATGAAGAACAAAAAATATCGTACTGAAATTGCTTTTGTGCCAAATAGAATCTCAATTTACGTGAAATAAAGATATGTCATGTCCAGCTTTGATACGCATCGCATCGCCATTTTGTGATACTACATATTATGTAATGAAATAAAACTATTTTATCTTTAGCCGGTGCTAGCCGGTAACAAATTCACATCTTATTATATATTCACGTCTTCACATTTAGAAGATTACTTTATACGTAGTTTGCCCTTAAAACAAAGGCACGTTAAGCCATTTATATTTTTAAAATAATTATTTATCACTCTAACAACCATATAAGATATATAATTAAAAAATTGCGGTGGATGATAAAATTTTTAAAAAACTTATTATATATTATTATATGGATTTATTGGTTTCCATGACCTTAGAAATACTTTGAGCGCCGGGCGGAGGCAGGCTGATGAAAGAGATTGCAGTCTGAATTCCTCTACATCATAATGTCCTTCCCTACATCATAATCATACAGAGATGAACATCAAACAAATCAATATTTACCACAACTAATTATCTTATACCGGACAGGTTGTAATGATCGCTGATCTGTGCTGTTGTCTCAGCTTTCTGTCTTATAGGGTTTTATGAAGTACGATAAGTTAAAGTGCTATAAGTGTCAGTGCAAATATGTTGTAAATCCTCGAGATCTTCGATGCAAAATCTGTGCAATAAGATCGAAGTTCAAAACCAGCAACCTACGATAAATTTTATGTTATTAAATCCTCTGCTGAACATAAGCTCACTCGAGAATGCGCCAGCAAGTTGCCCACACATTTCTTAGATGGTTTGCCCATACTCACCATGCTGGGCAAACTGGTTGGTGATGCGCAGTGTCGATACCCTCGCACCAATGATGATAGTGCTCCCTATCACAAGTCAGGGAGATTTTAGTTCGGCTAATTCTGATTGATTATCTGCCATTAGACGGTCATCGGAGTTTGTTAGCCAGCTGGGTTATCACTTGCAGGTGCAACATACACAAACTCCCTACATAGGTACATAGGTACTGTGTAGTTGACATACATTTTTAATACTTATATAAATAAGCATCCGATGGAAGACTTGAGCAGTGTTATGGACAAAGGAAAAGTCCCAACAAATCTAGAAGCCGAAAACCAATAACTTGTGGGTTTCACAAATATTGAGTCCGGTTGAGTTTCGAAACCATAGCCAACGATATAACAACCATTGTCAAAGACTACTGAGCCACTCGGTCATCAGATATTCAACTCAAAGTTTTATCACACAATAACATATTTTTATATGATTTAAATGAATGAAGATCACGTAACGTAATTATTTTTAAATAATTGTATGTCATAAATCATATCTACTCAAATCCTCCATTTTGTCCCTAGTGTCCGTAGTGAGGGCCGAACCTTTGAAGTCTTAATATACTGCGAGAAAAAGTAACCCGATCCGTTGCCGGACAAGGAAATACACTTAACACGCTTCACCGGCGAAAGGCTGAAACCCCTTTTTTGTAATGTTATATATTTTCGTCCATACATCTACATATACGATATGCGAATTTTTAATGTTACTTTTATGTATACAATTTACAAGTTTAACCTTCTTGCTACGAGCGAAGCTACGGCCAAATAATGACGAAATCTCCATATTTATTTATTTATTCTTTATTGCCTTAAGCTTAAGGTTACAATGGGCGGACTTAATGCCAAGTGGCATCCTCTACCAGTCAACCCTTGTTATGGTGAAAGGTAGTTGGCAGGTATAAAACAAAGAATAAAAAAATAAATAAAATAAAAAACTCCAATAAAAATAACTTGATAAGTACATATAAATCATCATCATCATCATTTCAGCCTATAAGAAGTCCACTGCTGAACATAGGCCTCCCCCAAAGATTGCCACGAAGCACGGTCCTGAGCCACCTGCATCCATCGACTTCCCGCAACACTGCGCAGGTCGTCACTCCATCTTGTGGGGGGTCGTCCTACACTGCGTTTTCCCGTACGTGGCTGCCACTCGAGAACCTTTTTTCCCCAGCGGTTGTCAGTTCTGCGAGCTATGTGGCCGGCCCATTGCCACTTCAGCTTGCTGATCTTTACGGCTATGTCGGTTACCTTAGTTCTGCTGCGGATATTATCGTTGCAGACTCTATCACGCAGAGAAACACCGAGCATAGCCCTTTCCATAGCGCGCTGAGCCACTTTGAGCTTCCTCATACGGGCTGCAGTGAAGGACCAAGTCTCGGATCCGTATGTCATCACTGGCAACACGCACTGGTTGCATACTTTCGTCTTGAGGCTTTGCGGTATACTCGACGAGAAGATATGACGTAGTTTCCCGAACGCAGCCCAGCCGAGTTGGATTCGTCGATTGACCTCTGAGTCGAAGTTGGACTTACCTAATCGGACAATTTGTCCCAGGTAGACGTACTCGTCTACAACTTCGAGCCTATTGTTCCCAACAACAACCGGTATTGGTGTGACATGGACGTTTGACATGAACTTCGTCTTGTCCATGTTCATCTTAAGACCAACCTGTTGGGAGACGTTATTGAGGTCATTGAGCATTGTACTAAGCTCCTCCAGCGATCCTGCCAAAAGAACTATATCGTCGGCAAATCGAAGGTGAGTGATGTATTCGCCATTGATGTTGATACCGTATCCTTTCCAGTTCAGCTGCTTGAAAACATCTTCCAATGCAGCGGTGAAGAGTTTCGGGGATATGACATCACCTTGTCTTACACCTTTCTGCAGTTGGATTGGTTTCGTACTCTGATTCTGTACTCGGATAGACATCGTAGCCTCATTGTACAAACACCTCAGCACTTCGATATACCGAGAGTTTATCTGGCACCGCTGGAGAGACTGTAGCACCGCCCAAATTTCGACTGAATCGAAGGCTTTCTCATAGTCCACATACGCCAGACATAATGTCACATATAAATAAACTATATAATTAAATAAATATTTATAACATAAAATACACAAATACGTATACAAGTATATAAAAGGATACATAAATAAATATATAATAAAAATCAAAAATAGATAAGCCGAATATTGTCAATGATCTACTATTCTATTAGGTAATTACGAAGTAGACTCTTAAACAGTTTCTTGCTAGGAGCTGATATTATCTTATCGGGCAGGGCGTTCCAGAGGAGTGTAGCTTGAACAGTAAAAGAAGAGTTATAGTATCCTGTATTATGTTGTGGAACTCGAATCTTAAATTGCTTTATGGAACGAGGCTCTCTGTCATGAGCATATGTATATGCTGAACCCAAATCCCATAGTTTAGTCATGCATTTTCCAACCCGATTCCCTAGTGTGGTGAGTATGGGCAACCCCTTTAAGAAATGCATGTAGGCTTGCTGGTCACTTCAAGAAGTTGATGAAAAAGAAGTTCCTAAAGAACCTAATTTATCGAAGAAAGGTTGTTGAACTTAAACGATATTAACTTTCGATACGGAAACTGGATTGCGTTGTGTTTTGGCACGAAACCCGTTGCCGATGACACCGATTAGATTATTTTATCATTTTGTATGTATTTACTTTAGAGAATCTGCTATTACCTTGTGAGTGTATTCTGTAAAAAAGGACTAAAATAATTACAAAAAGAAAAACATGAAATTCGTGACTCATGGTGGAATAACTATCTCAAATATATAAATATCCGTGCCAGGAAGCATTCAAGTTGCGTGATATTTGAAGAGACGTATATGTAGTCAGTGAGGATTACTGAAAATCCTTCCAATGCTGAAGTTGAAGTATCCGTAGTTATTGAATTCTGAAAAAGAAAATTAACTTACGCAAATAAAAATATATTAATGAAAATAAGAAGCATTGGCTCAAGTGGCATTCTTACGAAAATACGTTGTATGTTGAAACAAGCGAGGGCTTGCTCCGTCAGCATGTTATTAATGTGAGACCGATCTGAATACAAATTTAAGTGGAAATCAAGTATATGTTATTTACGTTCTTTAAATCTGATATTATTTAGGTTTCCATTATTCTTTATATTTGAAATACGAGTAATAACAGTCAAAATGCGCATGGACTAGTAAAGACTAAGGGATTGTTTATTAATTTATTATGGAAAAGATTTGTTATAAAATTTCAAAGTAAACTTAATTCTATAGCAAAACTGAGGTTTTCTTACCCATAAGAAAAACTACCCTCAATCCTTTACCACGCGGCAGAGATCGCAGGCGGCACCTCGCGGCTACGCTCCGTAATAAATCAAGTCTCGAGGAAATTGCAGACGACGTGGGGGTGAGGAGGGGCGCAAGGGAGAGGGTGGAGGCGATTTAATTAAATCTTGCATCGAACTCCTGAGGCCCACCGCCGGCCTAACGAACGACCATTGTGTTTAAATAATGTGTGTATTGACTTTTTGCTGATCCTGTAATGAGAATAGATTTTGCAGGTGCGATTTGATTTAGCAATGTCCAATTTAATGCGAGTTTGATTTCAAACTAATAAATTTCGCGGACACAAACCTATTTGGTAATAAAAATTATGTAGATACATATTTTATGCCATTTTGAACATAACATGTAGAGAAAAACATAGGCACAATTTAGTTTATTATGTTGTTTCAGAAAATTTATAAAATGTTTTACTTCAGCAGACTTTGCAAGACGAGGCTTTCGAATAAATATATGGCTTATATCAAACACAGCAATTTTCGTAACTTTAGATTTTTTTATTGAAAATATATCGAAAACGCATCTAAATTGGAAACAATTTTGTAATCCTTTAGATGACGCTCCAAACATCTGATTTTAACAATAACAATATGTTATATGCCTCGTGATAACAGTGGAAGAATCTGCCACTCCATTTCTTGTCGTTGGTGTTGTAAGGGGCGACTTAGGGACAAGCCTTGGAAATCTCATAGCAATCTTCGGGAGGAAGCCCGTAAACGAGGCTCGACCCCGTCACGTTGACTTACGCTGCGTTACTTTTCTGCCTCTCCGGGAGAAAGGTAAAAATAGGTTTCAGGCCGTTTGGCTTGGCTTACTTTTGTCAAATACAGATCTCTAACCTTTACCTACCCTTATAGGGCGTGGGTGCTTTTATTAATTTATGTCAATGTTTGGCTTATTCATGTTATTTTTAATTCAATATAAATAATACTTTTAATAATAAAATATACTTTTTATTTATTTTAAGTCTAAAGTTAAAAACTAAAAAGTCCTTAGCTGAACATCGGTCTGTCCAATTTGAAGGATTTTCCAATCGTTACGCTTGGCTGGTGAGGATGCCGGTGACGCCATAAATTGTGAAGACCAATGATGGTATAACAATTTGTTAAGTTATGATGAGTTAAGATTGATGATGTAATTATAATATATTATGATAAGTTTTCGAGTAAAATATAAGCATAATGTTTTCGTACGGCGAGTAATCGAACCGAAGACCGGTTTACTGGTACCGCATAACATTTTAGTTCTCGGTGGAGACAAATCATCTGCATTTTGATTCTTAATCGCATAGATGTATGAGTCTCTATAAAAAAAAATCTTTTCACTTCTCTTCATTCTCTATCTATTTTTCATGTCATTTAAATAATGATTTATTGTATTTACGTGAACACTTTATATTTGAAATGAAACTATTATTTACGGTTTCGAATGCTTTACTGCACCCGTGAACTCGTGATCACAAACAAAAATTGAAGTAAGTAGTGGTATTAGTTAATAATAGTTTCGTTTAAATAAATTCAAATCGTATACAACGTCAGCCTATTTTAGTTCCGTACTGAAAATAGGCCTCTCCAAGAAAGCTCCTGCAAAAGCCGGCTTAGATTTGGAAGGTTCGCCCGTACACCACGCTGGGCAAGCGGACTGGTGCGGGCAGTGGCGGTGCCCTCCCACGACTGATGCGAATGACTGATGTTTGAACATTTTAGATTTTGTCATAAGAAATTAAAATTTCGTTTGTCTATTGTAGTTTCTTTTACAAATTACTAATGATATACAAAGTGTAAAGTACGGAGTTTCCGAAGGTATCCAAGTAATACAACATAGGATAAAAAGCAGCTAATAGTCTTATAATAAATAAATTATACAAAAAAGAAAACGTGAGAATAATATAACTAAAGCAGGATTTTTAGACCCGAGCTAACCAGTCCCAAGAAGCAGCTGTGCACAAGCATAAAGCATGTGGCAACCATCACCATCCTCTACCATATTAAAGAGATATTGTGATATTCGTGTGGTTGCGCCGCAATCGAACTAATTGATTACAATAATTGGTTCCCGATAGAAGTCAAAATTTGTTTTGCTCTTTAGAGAGGAGAATGAGTAATTAGTGAAGGAATTGCATCATTTGATTTGCGTACGCTACAATCTGGCGTCTAGACGTACGGTGGGTTTCCAGTTTTGGGCATCTGCATTCGGATGTCGCATTATACTAAGCAATTTTAATGTATACAGCAAAGGACTGGGATAATTTTCCTGCCCAAATCAAACGTGCGATGGGCAGCAGCATCACTATTGCGAGGGCAATGGCTAGCTTTCGCTGGCACTTTCTTAGGGCGGCCTACGTATATAGTACTAACTACTCGATGAGTAAAAAACCTTTAATTTAATACAATCGTAAATTAAAAACATTCTCAGTTATAAGTCTTGTGGGTGAACCACGTTTTCTTATGCGGTTATTCCAATCAAACAATCAACTTTGCTGTAGTCATCTCGTGTCGGGCATCAGAAGACATCCCTCTCTCTACTCGATCGAGGTTTTAACGTCCGTGCTAAGTACTTACTCTCCTCAATTGCTCATATTTCATTTGAGGGGCACTAAATAAGGCTTTATTACGTAAATAATATCCCCCAAAATATTCGCACTAATTAATTTAAGGGTCCGCTGGTTAAAGGGAGTTTGAATTTGTAGCGGGCGTAGCGGCTTGTTAGACGCTTTCTTGAGTAAAGCCTTCTTTGTGAGAATTATTAGCGGTGTTGGGTGATTTTATTTAATTAGTATTTAAGTTTTAGGAACGCTTACATTCAAACCTCTTTAGTGCTAACCTTTTTAATCAGTCATGCCATGCTAATATATGTAATATACATATTCCAGACTCATATCCATGACTCGGGTATAATTATTTATATTAATTATACAAATGTTTCCACTGAGCAGGATTCGAAACCCACAACTCTGCGCTTCGTTGGCGGTGTCAATACCTTCTAGGCTTTTAGGCCGATAAACTATATTCATAAAAACCTGCTAGATGAGAACAGTTCTAGTAAACGCGTGTTTGTAACGTAATATAATAATGATAATGGTTATTTACATCATTAATTTGTCATCTGTGCAATACTGTGCAACATACTGCAGTTTTTAAGTTTTAAATAAGATTGAGTAACTTAATTTTTTTCATGGTAAAGGCGCAAACGAGCTATCGGCTCACCTGATGGGAAGTGATTACCGTCGCCCACGTAGATCTGCAACACCAGAGGAGCTGCAGATGCGTTACCGGGCTTTAAGGATATTTGGTAGCTGGGAGGGACGATGGAGAGGGAGGTTGGGGGAGAGGGAGTGATCCTCCGTTACCTCTCTCACCGAACAAAACACAGATGCACAATTTCCCTCTACTTCATGCCGGTATTCTACAAGATCGAGCCGGCCCATTCGAGAGTTATGAGCAAAGTAACAACACTTTTAGTCAAAAACGATGTAACGTGTGCCTGTAAAGACGGGTTAGGCAGAGTACGGTGGTTTTGGTTACAAAGAATATCCCAATTTGTTTCTAAAAGTCAAATTTATTTACCAGACAAAACTAAAGTAGATAATCACCTGATAAAAGAAAATTTATCCAAAAACACCGTGCCTAAGTCCCACAGACTAGTCATATAGAGCAACGTCAGTACTTCGACAGTTCTGGAACGTACCTAGTAAAAGTATATAGGTAAATACAACATAATCAAACCAAGTTAATCATTTTTAAAGTTTTTAGTATACTTTTCTTAAGACACTTTTCATCTAAATATTCAAAAGGACATGATCCGAAGTAGAAAAGCGTACATATAAATCGTACTTTACCTTTATAGGGTTGTATATTACATAGAGAGTATAGCAAGCAAAGTAACCGTTAGTCCCTCTTGAATAATGAATGCGAACGGTCACCTTCGGGACAACTCTTCAAACATATGTAAATCGCATAGAAGCAATGCTAACTATCTGCTGGAAGGTACGATGTAATTTTGATGTTTATGTGAATGTATAATGGACTAATTTAGCTTGTTGTTGATATAATTTATTTTAGGTGTCCTATTAATGTCTCTTTAGAAACAAAGGTTATTCAATGGTAACTTCAAAATGAAATTTTGAAGGACGATGGCAGACTAGCCACGTTCACACATGAAATGGTTTACTTGCATTTACACACAAATCAAGTACTATAAAAACTACTTTAAAGACCTTAAACAAATAACTCGTAGGTTAGTTGAATACGCAAAATAGCGACGACAGCTGAGAGGTTACGGGATCTGTCACCAAATAAGGAGATAGGTCAGGGGCCATAGAAACAAGCTCATTTAAAATGATGTACAAAGTAATTCTAAACAATAAAAATATTTATACCTATAGAGTATGAGAAGGTTTTTATTTTCTTTAACGATTATAATATTCTAATTTGGTAATTACAACATATATACGTTGTAAAGAATTACGTATTTCTTAAGTTAATTTTGAAAGTTATCATGCTATAGCATTCTTTTATATAGTACGGTAATCTGTCCCTCAAAAAAATTTTTTTCCTCGATTTGCTAGTACGTTTATGGGCTCCAGTTTGTGTTATTTTTTAAATTTTGTATAATTAAAGATTTCTTGTATTTACGCGAACACTACACATTTGAAATGAAACTTCTATATTATAGAAACGTCGGAAACATAACAACAAAAGTAAACGCGATAAAATCTGTATCCGTAAATCCAAGCAGCGACTTTAGCTGCCGCTCGAATGGGGACGGTTTGACCGGGGTATAACCACGACCTCGCGGAATACCGGCGTGAAGTAGAGGCATCTTGTGCTTCTGCGTTTGGTTCGGTGAGTGTGGTAACCGGAAGCTCCCTCCCCCTCCCCCATCTTCATGCTCCCTCCCAACTTCCATATATCCTTAAAGTCCGGGAACGCACCTGCAGCCTCTCTGGTGTTGCAGTCTGGTGGGCGACGGTAATCAATTACAATCAGTTGAGCCCTTGCCCCCTGAACCCTGAGCTGCGTAAATTGTTCTCTAAATGAACTAAATACTTTTCTTGATTGTTTATTTTTATGATCGTAAATGTACAAAGTTGACAATATTTTCATTAAGGTTTCTTGTAAACAAGTTCTTAGGAATTTGTCGTTATTAATTTCAATCTTTTGTAACAAAACTTAACAAAAAGAGAAGCAAAACCTAGAGTAAGTATGTAGCAGAGAACTCGCGATCGAAATCATTGACGTTACGTCTGACACCAAAAAAAAAAATGAAAAAAACTGCAATAAATAAAACTCACGGCAATTTTGCAATAAAACTAAAAAGAAGTTGTAAAATGTAACAACGTTTTATTTCATATGTTTTAGAACTCTCAAAATGAATGAGAGAAAAATAATTTTATTAACCCCTAGAAAAAACTGCAGTAAAACCCGAGTAAATGATATGATACTATAAGCTACAGAAGACAGGTTCGTCAATCTGTTCGGTGAACTTCATTTATTTATTTATTTATTTAACTTCATATACATGAAAATGTATGTAGGCGGACTTAATGCCAGGAGCATTCTCTATCAGTCAACCTTTGAAAGATGCAGAGATGAAATGAAGTAGGTGTAGGTGATAGAATAGAGGGAAAAAAAAATATAATAAATGTAAATCTATATCTATTTATATGCCCCCAAATATCCTTAAAGGCGAGAAAAGCACCTGTAACTCCTCTGGTGTTGCACCTGACCTTCATCGCCTAACTTGAATTTCTTTTTCTCGTAACTAATTAAAGGGATTAGTTTTCTCTATCTTAGAGTTAGTCTACGATCAACAGTACATTATACAATGTTCGTATAGGCAGGAGACGCACGTAGGTGTGTCTGTATAGTTGACAAGGCCCCGAGTCTTGCCAACATGTCCTCTGATGAATTCTTAATGCGCACTCAAATCACAATAAGAATACGCGTTCAAAGGAAACACTCTTGAATACAATATTACTCACGTATCTACATACGAAATTAGAATGGCTTTAAATGTGTCTATAAGTTTGGATGAGATAGGCAGTATGCGATATTAAAATTGAGATGATTAATTAACTAGTACAAGTATTTAGATTAATATGCGAGAGCTCTAACAAAAGTCTAAATATCTATCTTTTTAATTTCTTTCTTTTTCTAGGGGTTTGGGGGGGGGGGGGGGCGTAGCCGAGGTCGATTAGTTAGGACCCTCTGTATTACTGCGCGTCTAGCAAGGAGAGAGATGACGGGCCGAATAAGGCGGGCGGCTCTGGTGGGGTCGCCGATGGGTGCGCTGTTCCCATGACCATGCTGATATACGAGGAAGGAGACCCCGAGGGGTTTTGGTTGCTGCAAGCCCGTGTTATCACACGACATTATTTGATTGCAGTTAAAAATTTATTAAAATAACCTATCCAAGAAAACGCTAATAAGCTTAACATATTATTTTAAAAAATCGGCACTACCGTTGCGTGATTGAAAAAATAACATCACGCATTTGTGATATTAGTAGAATAGACATTATATTAGACAGGTAAACACATAAGAGTCTGAAGAGACTTCTCTTTTTTGGTTTACCATCAAAGCTAGTTCTTCTGCTTCTTTAGTATCCTTTAAATAGTCCACTGCTGGAGATAGGTATTTTTGATGATTTGCGGCAACTTAAATGCTTCCCGTCACCATATTATCCGTCTCATTTCGGAGGCTACAGTATTCCAACTAGATTTTTTTGGTCAAGTTTTGTGTTCTAGGAAATGGAATCGCATATTCCATTACGGCTCAAAACACGGCGATATTTGATAAGATATAAAAAGTGTCTGGTTAATGTTTTTAAAATACTTTTCTATTCGGCTACTAATCGCAAATTATAGTATATATTTTAAAATGTATTTTCTTACGTCCAGTCCGTAGTGTAACGTAACGTGTAAGTGTGTCCGTAGTAACGTAGTGACAATAACTGCAATGTACTTTGAGACATAATGCTCCGTCCTATTCTATAGTAGCTTACTTTGCGGGATGTTACCGTGGTCGAGGCGATTGCTATAAAAATTAAACTCGATCAGCTAACAACTTCAACTATAGTAGAAAACTTAAAGTATTGAAAAAAAGATCGACGTACAGCCCAGCCCATACAACGTTTTTTAGCTGATATTTACAAATTATTCCAATAAATTTTAACTTATACCTTGAAATTTTAAAAGTTTTGCCCGATGAGTTCCGAGAATGCTATTAAACCAAACCAAATATTTCGAAACAAAATTATCTATGTATGTAATGACTATAATTGAACAAGATCCTGAAGAGTTTCGGGTATAATACGTTTCATAACAGTTCGTAAAACGAGGGTACAGCAGTTTGACCCTGAGACGAAACGTTAAAGCAACTTGTGAAACAGATCGTACTCTCCGCCAGTTAAGAATTTTAAGATGAGTTTTTTTTTAATAGGTCATGGCCTCTGTTTTCTGGGACGCGTGAAGTGATTTTCATTTATTTTTTGAGAGTGAAAAAACAACCTATGTAAGTCAGGAGGCCGTTTTTTATGGAAAGGTCAAGCCTTTGGGGGACTTACGGTATTATTACTTAGTAAAATAAAGCATGAAAAATGTCAGTGTTACATTCATACTTTTGATGTATAAATCTCATAATAGCTATTGTTTATCATTGTGTTGTGACCCAAGACGTTGGTAGTCCAGTCTCTGTGGTTGAATTTTTCAGGTGGTTAAGTTCCATCGATCCGCTGCGGTCACAGACGCGGCACTTAATGAAATAGAAATTGGCGCCCTGCCGAAGACTAACTCCTAACCCGCACCCATCCTTCTCCCTCGTGACGAAATCCTCCGTTCAAGTACCGCTAGAGAGGGACGAAGTATATTTATACAAAGTCAAAGACGGCCGGCGAGTAGGATAGCTGTATTCATTATGAATATAATGCGGTCGTGGTTGTGTCCGTGCCGTACGCACGTAGCATCATGCGTGTGTGTGTGTGTGCCCTTCTCATCTCAACAACGTTAGGAATCAATATTTCATCTTCGTGATGAACGCCGATGACCAACTTTCTATAGTGCTTCTATAGTGATGTTATTGTTTTATCTTATCTTATTTAGAGAAATATATTTACCACAAATCTACGTAAATGCTTAAGCTCCTTCAACCCTACTAAAGAGTACATTCGTAGGGCAGCTCTGTCATAATTGAAAAAAAAAACAGTCACCGCTGACATCAATCAATAATGAGATATGTATATCTCTTGAGTTGTGGTTGGTTTGTGGTTAAATGGGCGTGGCTTGCGGTCACATTTACGGTCTCCTATTGGCCGATCACCTGACGTTTGCGGTTAGTCGTGCGGTTTCTAAGATTTTCACCCTCGGAAAAATAGATAAGGGAAAATATATGGCATCGGCCGCGATTGGTCGGCGTTAATTCTGTGGTTAACCGCGAAACGCGATTCGTTAAGATTATAATAGGCTGGGAATGCAATTGGAAGGATTTGTCGCCTGTTGGTTTAAAACGTGTCGGATAAGTGTTAGCTACTTCGTATACTTATCCCACTTAGGATAATGTATCAATTCCTACCTACTACTACAACTTTACTTATAATTTAGAAGCTGTAATACCATTTGAAATAGGTATTGAATACCTATACTTATTATCTATCTAGATAAATAAGTAGCTAGAAAATATTAATTTAATACTAAACTTATTCTTAATTTACCTACCTATTTTTCAAACGGAAGCATCGAAATGAAACTTATACATTAAATTAATAATAATATAACTACATTTATAAAAAAGTTTAAATAGTTTTCAGTTTTCCTTACAGGTTACAACTTTATATTCCACAAAATATGAAACGCGCCCTCTCTTGGAAACATAACGAACCAAGAAGTCACTATTTTTAACAAAATTCCTTCAAGTGCGAACCTTTCCGCTTTCTTCGCCTTCTTAAGAAAGCGAAGGACGTAAGAAAGTTCATTTACACACCCCTGTTCACGCACACATATACCTCAACGCCATACCCCAAGAAAAGTGATCCCGAAGAATAAGGAAAATACCAAAAGGTCTTAACTACAAATGTTACTCCTTACCCTTACGCTCTTTTAACTTATGTCTCTAACCTAAATCTCAGTACTAAAATGTCATTCGGTTTAAGAATCAAACGTTACTTACGTCATTTTCGGTTTGTTGCTTCTCTTTTAGACTTTACTCTCAATGTTAATATTACAAAACTCACAAATATTTACATTCTAAAATGAACTTTGTGTCCTCACAATAAAGTCTAATTTCATCTATACGTTACCGTAAGAGTTATTGCAAAATCATCGCACAGATTTTTTAACTTACCTTGAACTTCGTTCTGTGTGTTCGTTTAGAGAAAAAGTATGATTGTGTGAGTAGACAGTGGCGCTAGTGTGATCGTGGTACAGAGAACATTGTATAGATGGCGCTGTAGGTTTTTGTGGTATGAATTAGAGTTTAACGCAACGGAACACAGAAAAACGAACGTGAAATCTAATGCGGAACATTTTACATTAGAAGAATGTAAAACTGAAAATCAAAATGAGAAAATCATTAATATTTGAATTAAGTATGACATAATGTAAAACTTACAAAGAAAATAAATTTGTATAAATATATTAAATTCGCATTGCCATACATAATTTTTCGGCATATTTTAATTAGTTAATTAAACATAAATAATTCTTAATCAAGGTTAAATGTTTCACAATCTCTCGCAAAAAGGCGTCTATTATTGCGTGAGATTAATCGAAATGGAATTACATAAATAATTGTCCCACTTAAGAAATTGTATTAGGAATAAAAACTTAAGTAAAGAAATTACCATTTCTGGGATAGTTAAGCTAGTAATATGTGAATTTAATAGCCCGCGACTTGAAATTTACCATACTCTATGCTCTCGTTGTTACTTTAATAGTGTTTCTAACGGGAATCTCTTAAGTATACGCTTATGTCGAGTCTCTGTAAAGTTCAGTTATATATTATTATGTGGTTGAATATTCAGTGTGAATTAGAATTTAACACCTTACTATCACGCTAGTGATCTCTTACGAGGTAAACATGCATAAATAAAAACCGGTCACCTACACAATCTTATTAAACAAATCAATATAATGAAGCAAGGTAAAAATATACAGCCTTTTAAAGGTAGGGGATGCTTTTAATAACGGGGCTCAGTAATGGAATCCTAAAAATTTTAATTTACTTAAATTACTTTTTACTCATATTCAATTTTTTAAATATTAATTTAGATAGAGCTGTGACCGTTTTTTAATTAATTATTATGATTTTAAAATATTATATCTAGTCTCACCAAACAGCCTCACATATATTTGATACTAAATTGTGCTAAATTTGTAATAAGGTATCCAGGTAAGCAGGTTTTGGATTATGTCTATACAAAAAATAAATCAAATCACGATTTGAATAAAAACTTGACAGATTTGAACCATGGATACAAGGGAAACAAACGTTATACAACATAACGTTTGTTTCTGACGCATATCACGGTATCACGTTAGCTAGCTTTCTACGCAATCGTTTAAAAATATCAATATAATTATTGTATATATAAATAGGTAGTTCGTTTTATATTTTTATTTTAAGATTCCTTACCTAAAGGATCCAAACGGAGAACAACCCTATTACGTGAACTAAACCATCCATCTGTATGTCAGAAGTAAGAAAGGTAGAGTACATTTTGAAGATTCTTGATTTTAATCAAATCATTTAAAAAAAGTTCAACTTTTATTTGGAGCGGTATCATATTATGTACCTTGTATAGTGGAAAGTATACTTTACCAAGACATTGGTGGTATGATCGTGTAGCGCTCATAGATGATCTGATCAAATGTAATAAACAAATACTTATCAATAAAGCGTATTACAACGTTGGCGGAGAAAAACTTGTTTGTATGTCTGCCTCTTTTCCACATTGTTATACCTACCAAGGTATCGTATAAAGAAATGAAAAAATTAATAACTGAATACGCAAGAAAACGTTGATGCTATAAATTGAAATTGATTCCATTGTACTGCTGTTTGCATATTGTAATGAAGCAGGAAAAGAAACATTGCCACCGAGCGTGTAATTAAAGTTTCTTAATTGGCTTTTGTTAATGTTATTTAAAAGAGTAAGATATTTCTCCGTTCACAAACAAAGCTTCAGTTAAATACGGCCGATTGCATTAAACAGTGCATTTGTGCAACGACGCTAAACCTCGATGCCAGTTAAAGTGCAGCTTAATTAAGAGACAAGATATGTCAGTGGTTCTATACAGGAAACTTTCCTTGCTTTATAATGTGATGTGATTTTTGTACCGCTATGTACATTTGAATTTCATTAATATTTAGCAGCCACGTATATGAAAGCCATATACGACCCATTATGGGGGAATTCAATCTCGAAGTTTCTGTACCGAATTGGTTTTCGGGTTCGGTCGGTTCTGATTGCATAGTGATTGAGAAAGAGTAAATCACTATATAGTGATTCACTCTTTTCACCTAACCGCTTTCCTGCAATTAAACAGCAGTCTTCCCGGCCCCCAAGCGGCCTATCTGGTCTATGGTTCCGTTGCCAACCATACTTAAGCCGCAGAAAGTATGAAGAGCGGCGCATCAAAATACCGCCGCCAAACTTGGCACTCGCTCGCTCAGGAGTGCTGGTTATTCTGAGCACTTGCTTTCCTAATCTCTATAGCCTTCGGTTTGGGGGGCACGGTAGGGGGGGTTCATTCTCCTTTTGTAGAATTGGAGGCCGAGGATGAAGGTGCGTCAGCGCGCCTTGCCCGGAGGAATAGGGGAAAAAAGTATCCTTTCCCAAGATGGGGATTGCTTAGGGTGGCTGGCACTGGTGAGGTGGTGAGCCGACATGCGGGGAAGGTGGAACACCTTGGGGGTTTGGTTGGTGCAAGCCTGACATAACCTGTCCTTACCCCACGATGAATTTAAATAAGAATTATCTATCTTCTCTTATTCTTTCTGCGCATTATTGAAATTGAAAGTTAGACTAAAATTTTTATAAATATAATAAAGAGAAATTTTTTGAAGTATACAAAAAATTTCACTCAGATGAATTGATGAAAAAAATGGGTGATACAAAAGCAGCCGTGTAGTGTTGATAATGGTGAACGAGGGCAAGCAAGGGTTGAAATCAAGGCGGGGGCGGTAATCAGCCGGTGACCGCGTAATGGTCCCGCCGGGACACGCCGCCGACGGCTTGAGACATTGCTTCCTCAGGGTTGTCACTCTCAGGCGAAATCCTTGAGCTGTAATCACGTGTTTATATAACGCTCCTTAGAGAATGTATAATTCAATGACACACCATAACTCAAATAAAAGTTTTATACAAGATATAATTATTACTTTAATTCGGGGAATTAAAGTAATAATTATATCGGAGGGAGAATATACCAGGTTTTTCACTAGTTACCATGCTTGCCTCCAAGCGGTGCACGCTATTGATTGGCGGACTAAACCTATGATGTTAGCAGCAGCTAAAAATGTGATTTCACAAGATTCACTTTCTGCTATTTCTAAGACGAGTTGGCATTATCAAAGAGTCAGATGTTTGATATACTAATTGATTCGTTGCGCAATCCTAATTATTTAAATCTTCATCTTTTTAAAAGAAGAAATACCTGGGCAAACTGGATACAACCAAGTCTGCCTATAGTTCTGGTGACTCCCTAGATTTAATAAGTTCTTAATAAGGATGTCAAGTAAGTTTTGTATCACTTTTTCTATTTCCCTTCCATTTCTGGATACGTCGTCGGAAAGTGTTTCCGTGGCCCTGCCGGCATACAACGAATATGGAACACTGTATGGTTTTGGTAGGTAAAAGCCGTAACCTGTCCTTGCGCCCTCAAGTATTTTCCCACGTATGAAAATAATCCCAAAACTTATCATCACTGCGTTGAATAAAGCTTTCAAGCTGCTGAATACGATGCTAACATCAATGGCATATACATTATTTGATTTACCATCGCCATATTATTCAGGGCCGGATTACCGGTGGACCTTAGTGCTATACCTTAAATGAACACAAACAAGACATAGATCATATCAAATGTTCTAGCTGATGAAATTTGTCGATGAGTTTGTTTACCTGCGACCAATTGTCCGACTAGGTAAATCCACCTTTGGCTGAAAGGCAAATCGATGAATCATACTCCCCCGAGCCTTCAATTACGTCACGCAGTCGAGTATATCTCAATACCTTAACATAACCTTACTCCTGTTATCTCACTCACCGAACGAAACGCAGAAGCCCAAGATACTGCACGGTATTCTTCGAGTTCGTGGTACTACTCCGATCAAGCCTGCCCATTCGAGCAGCAGTAAAAGCCGCCGCTTGGATCTAAAACGTACATATATGTGTTACTCGTAAAAGCATAGATTTTACTAAACTTGTAAGTAATATTGTAACATGGCATAGCGAAAAGTTTTTTGTCGCTTTTTCACTGCGATGATCTTCTTTTTTACCAAATTTTTAACTTTAACGTTCATAAGAGCTTGAGCTTTAAACTGATCTAAAATTAATAAGAAGCTAAAAATTGCTGCACTATAAGCCATCATATTTAAATAAGTCAAGGTCTTGTTATAAAACATGAATAAATAAGAAAACTACTATAACAATATTCACAGCTAGTGATATCAAAGTAAGTTCCGTACACTTTTTTGGTAAGTAATATATTTTATATATAAATAAAGAATAAGGAGTGATATTTTGACAGCCCTGGCCTATGCAGCAGTAATTCTTAGCGAGGGCTTGAGACAATGCCGATGTTTATTCTTTATCGCAGTCGTGGGAAATTTACGCCTAGAGCCGGTGATAATTAAAATATTCCCATTCGCAGTGCAACGGTTCGCGTTCACCGCTCTCCGATCTGTTTAATTTAAATTGCCCTAATCAATTAATATTACTTGTATTAAAATGTAACCAAAAAAGGTAGTTACTGTTGCATTTATCAAAAACTACGAAAACTACACTTAATAACAATATTTTCACATTGTTCCCTTATCGGTTTGAGAATCAGATTGATGTCACATTTTTACATTGTTGTTAATATTACAGGTAAACTTCATTATGAAACGTAAATGATTTAATTTGATTATTAAAAGTATAATCATACACAGGACACTCGCATACATCTACCTTAACTGGGATTCCCTATACTATGTAATATTGAATGTGATATGATTAAATTACATATATTCGTAGATAAATAATCATAATATATTTAATAATTAATCGAACAAATGTTTGCCCCAAGTGGGATTTGAACCCGTGACCCGCTTTAATGGCGACGATACTACCAACTAGATAGAATATTGAAAAGAAATTTTCTTGAATGCATTTAGAATTTTACTAAAACTATTTTACTTTACTATAGCCACTGCAAGTTCTTATTTATAAAAGGATAACAAAAACTATTACGCCACACTATTCTCTTGTGGGTTAGTATACTTTACAAATCAATGTATTCTGTTGACGCGTAAACGCTATAATATATATAGCTTTGTATTCAAATGATGCTAACCCGAATTAAACATTCCTATATATTCCCTATATACGAGTATTGGTTTACCTTTGCCTCAAGTGGAAAGGGAGGCAACGCAAGGTACCCAAAAAAGTGTAAAACTCCGCTTTCACTAAATAAATATTTTCAATTAATAATATCGCTTTGAATTCATATATATCGTGAGTGTAGTGTTCGTGATATCGTGTAAATCAAAGTAGAAAACCCAGCCGTTTCGGGATACAGGAGCACTGCAAGGAAATTAAGCAGCCCATGGGGTGGTTCTTCGTAGTAAACGAGGAACATCTTAACCCCAATTTTCTTACGCAAACGCACTATACTAATTTCAAACTTGCAGGCCACTAAGCTTTTACACAATTTGATAACTGGTTAAGTTCTCCATCTTCATTTTAAACTTGATCTTATTCTTAACATATGAAGGAAACTTATAATGAAGCTTAGAGTATATAATAATGTCTTGACTTTCATAGTTCACAAAACTATTTTATAAATAATATATAATTACTTATTATTCATTTATTATTTAATTCTATAATTATTATACTGTTATAAATAACAATTAATACGATTTAAAAAAAAATTCCTCCTTATTTGAATTTTTTTTTAAACTTATAACATTTTTAGAGTATAATGCTACGGAACACATTACATTTTTTTTTATTTAATTTAAAAACTAAGTAAAAAATACCTTTCAATACATCATAAGTTATTATTATATATTATATTATTAAGACAACTCCTCTACCGTAAGATTTTCTGTTATTATGATTTACAAATGTATAAATATTTTAATTTTTCCTCTTGTATTTGACAACATGAGTATTTAATTATTTTAATTAAGTTCATTTCGCCCCCTCGAGGCGTTGACAGTGCGATGACAAAGTAAAGTCGCCGAAGACAAACGATGCGAACACAGTTATTGCAATAATTGGCGTTTTCACATAAACAAAAGCACAAAGATGTCTGTAATTAAGAGGGGACGTATGAAAGGTTCGTAATTACGTGCTCGCGTCTTGCAGGAAGTATTGTCTGTACAAGCGGGAGACATGTCTGCATTTACAACAAGATAGTGAAGTAGATTTCGATGGATCTGCGACCGGCTTGCCTGCACAGAGTCTGTGATTCTTAGCTAATATCATTATACTCTTAAATATTTTTTTGAATACTGAAATGATTTGTACGGAGTTTCTTTCGCATTCAGTAACCATTTACTGTATTTGTAAAGCCGTGCTGTGTCGGTGTAAGACAACCTGCTACACCATTTTATTTCTCGGTGAATAAAAATATATAATAGCTCCACCCAATAGGGGAGGTTAGAGAACTTTAAGTTGTTTGAACCCAGTGTTTGACCAGAGCTTAATGTTAAGAAGAACTTAGTATTCAGGCCAACGGTAATAGGCGTCATATTCAAAAATGTGGAGTACCATTGATGACGAAATGACCAGCAGCAGCATCAAAGGTGCGACGTATCTTGTACTACGATCTCCAAGCAATTTAGAGATCGATAGAGAAGATGAATGAAGTATTTGAAACTTCCTTTGATCATGTAAGTATCAGTATAGATATTTCATCGGATAAGCGAATACAAATTAATGTCTCTGAGTTTTGGTATATTAATTATGGCTTAATATCACCCGCGCAGGTTGAATTCCTATAGGAAAGAGCTATGCAAATCTTTTTTATTTCTGCCTATTGTTGAACATGGGTCAAAACCCAAAGAGTAAGTTTGATAAAATCACTACGCTTGATTAGTAAGTTTGCAATGGCAGTACCAGACTAATATGATGAAGCTTTCCCGTAATAAAATATTACTATACAATTCAACACATGATATTGGCGATACATTTATGCAATTCACTATAGCAATTTTCAGATGCATACATATAAGCATGTAAAAAGTAAAGCACCCTCTAAATATCTCACAGCTGGACTGCTCAATATGTGTGAGGTTCTTTGGAACCGCTTCTCCCGGGCGGGTAATCGGATTTCACATGTCGTGGAATTCTTTCGACGATATTTCCTTTTACCGGTACGTGGTACGTTGTAGAATAAGTGGTAAATTCAATTTTGGTAGTGCCCGCACCGGAATTCGAAACTACCACAGATTTTGTAAAGATTAAAGATGAATAAATAAATAAGCGATCAGGACCGTATACCTCCAATACTGGTGAGGTCAGATATCAAGACATTTTAATTCTTTCTACCCGCTTTCCACCAGATCTTACTTGTGACATTGTGACAGGTGCTAATCCAGTCGCTGTCTTAGTGTCCATGCCAGCGACCCAAATGGTACATTACACAAGTCTCCTGATTCGTAGGCCGATTCTCTAAACACTTGGCAATCATGGCTATTGTAAAGATTAAATAGAATACTGGTAATTTACTTTAAGCTCCAGCTCCAAGTGTTAGTGTTAGGAAATTTTCATTACGACACAAAAAAGTCCTGCTGCGAAAATTCCTTCCTCCCTTCTTCCTTTTCTTTTTATGAAACTTTTTACTACGTAAAAAAGCACCTTTTAATAGATAACTTACCATTATTTTCAGGCACTAAGTTTAATTCAAACTTTAACCACTAACTTTAGCCTTACTAATCGCTTATACTATACACTTCTCCGTACATTACACATATTCAAAGGACTCTACAACCGGCGACACAGTACAAATGAAGCTTCACAATTAAGGCGGGTACACACCGGTAGGCACGGCGCATTTGCCGGTGTCACGTACCGACCGCCTCGCACTTAATTTCGCAAGGGTGTACGGAGCGTGGGGGAGTATGGTGCGGTTTTAAATTACGCCCGGTGCCCCCACGATTGAAGTTCGACAGCGCCCGTCTAGTTCCGGATAGTTGCGATGATTCAGTTGGGAAACTACCGGCTTTAGAATGGCTTGTATTTTTGACAGCCCGCTCGAACTAAACTGTAGTATAACAATAGTACGATGGAAGCTTGTTTGAGAACTTCACGTATATCTGATATCTTCCTGGCCATTTCCAACCACGGAAACTGTCAACTGCCGATATCATTCGGATAACAACTGTGCAGGATGTATTACAGTTTTTTTATGGGAAAAGCGGCAAACGAGCACGCGGTTCACCTGAAGGTAAGTGATTACCGTCGCCCAGGTACATCTGCAACACCAGAGTTTCTGTAGATGCGTTGTCGGGCTTTAAGGGTATTTGGGAGATGGGAGGGAGGATGAGGAGGGGAATGGGGAGGAGTATGGGGAGAGGGGTGGAGATGGGAAGGAGAGGGGGCTTCGGTTACCTCACTCACCGAACGAAACGCAGAAGCACAAGAAGCCTCTACTTCACGCCGGTATTCTGCGAGGCCGTGGTACCAACCTGGTCGAGCCGGCCCATTCGGGCAGCAGCCGCTTGGCTCTACCACGTATGGACAAGTCCAATGCCGTAATTGTACGCGAATTCACCGTAATTATACACAGAGGCTCGTCTTTAACTTTCCATATCCGATGTAACGCTACTGTGATAAGATTGGAGGATGGCATAGCACACAGGCCGCAACCCAACACAACCGGCTGCGAAAACCTTTCATTTGTATTGCTTGCCATCGGTTTAGATTGGAACTCAGGACTCACGGCTCAGCAGCGGACAGCGCAGCATTCCGAGTCATTGACCACCGAATCAGACAGCGCCATCATTTTGGGATAATGCAAAGTGAATTTTAAGTCCTATCGCAAAAAGGTACAGAGAGTACAAGAGAGCCTTTTTAGTAGAAAGTATATCTGTTTCAAGGACTTGGCTTAAGGCATTGGCTGACTCTATACTCTTCACTTGTCATAAGGAGTTGAGATATTTCAACGCATCAAAAATCAGACTAGTAAGTATTTGCATTGCGACAATAAATAGGTTTACAAGAGTCGACTGCGGGGAAGCCTTCGAAACTTCAAAACGTTCAAACTATCGGCGGGTCATTCCTCTACTAGAGTCGCTATGAGCATCATTCAATAGTTTCAAGTCTTAATATTCTGAGCGAAGCCTTCGGGAGAATATTTTATTTTTAATAACCGTGACTGAGGCGGCAGTCCTGAAACATCCTTCGTTTTAAACAACAGGGTTATCATTTTTTCTTTATCTGATTCGATATCTAATTCATGATTGTGATTATGCAAAAATAACTAGTCTGTTGTGATCGTTGCAGGAATAACAACATTCCTTATTCAAAATTTTGTTTGTGAAATAATTAAGGTTAATTATTTAACCACTTTTGACTTTTTCATATGACTTAATAACTTAATACCATTATTTAAATACTGAAATGAAACATTTAAAGGAAAAAGAAAACACTTCATTGAACCATTAACTGATCCTCTTTGACGCCACATACATCACATATCGTTTTAAATGACATTTAGATGCAATATATAATGGTCGGCACATAAATCTGGCACGGGGCGGCCTCGGCCAAAATGCCCGTGTGTTTAATGCTAAAAATCAATAATTAAGCGATATATGTAATTAATACGTTGTGTCCGCGGGTGGCGCAGTGCATGCTCGCATTATAGGCGGGCTAAAATGCACGCCAGCTGCATTATGAAAATGACTGGTTGATAAGCCGCGCCGTCATTTAAGTACCTAGGTATTTAATATATAATAATGGCGGGCGACAAAGAGGAATGTGTGGTTCATGTTTGTTTTCACAATTTATTGGTAATTTTGATGTTTATTATGTAATGAAATAGGAACCAATTGAAATCGAATTTTTTATCATGTTATCTATATACACGTAAATAACTTCTTAATTGTTATATTTTGTATTGAGATTGATTTCAGAAATGCCGTCTAACTTCTTCCAAGTGGGGAACAGTTTTAAAGGCCGGCAGCGCATCTGTAGCTCCTCTGGTGTTGTGGATGTTCGTGGGCGTCGGTGATCACTTACCATCAGGTGAGCCGCACGCTCGTTTGCCCCCTTCTTCTATAAAAAAAAAAAGCGAGCGTTATACTTTTCCGCGGGTGAATGTGCTTCTGGAATCTGGTATCGCTATACACAAAATTGGTTAACACAGCCCACAATGAAACATGTCGAATCATCACGGGCTCTCTCAAACCGACTCCAGTCAAAAAGCTGTACCCTCTTATATCGGATAATCGCCACCCACTACACAATAACACTTTTGTTCCTTAGCGGTTAAAAAGCTGGAGGCGCTTTGTGCGGACTGTGGATCCTTTAAAAGAGATAGCAGCTGGCGAGATATCAAAGATAAGACAAAGACGACAGTTCTGGAGAGAACTATACAAGCATCAATCTTTTTAGCACCGTCGGAACTTTCCCCTGGTCACAACCTACCGCCTACTTGGAAGTCTCTTAACAGACTCCCAACACAGTTTAATACGAACACATTTTGTATGAGGTAGACTGAAGCGACGCCTTTTGCAGCTGCTCGAATGGCCCGGCTCGACCTGGATACCATAGCCTCGTAGAATACTGGCACTTTGGGACTTCTACCGGTATTTTATTAACGGCATGAATTCTTCTCCAAAGCACAATTGTACAAAAACTAAATGCACAATTGTAATCCTAAGTCACGGTAAATGTATTGCGAGCAATGAAATAGCTGTAGATTGTTTAAAATTGATATTCATTTCATCGGTCGTCTGTTTGCAATTAATTACAACAATCAATAATTTTGCGCTTCACTGAGCGAAAACTACTACACGGACTGTATGGGGCCAGATAACGCGAATCAACGGTGCCGTTGTAATAATATCCTACCATGAACATATTTTGATTCAACTGCACCCTTAGGTATGTTGTTATTGATAGTCCCTGTATTTTTTATATTAAAAATAAAATGAAGATGCCTATATATGACTTACTGTAGCAAATATCTTTTTAAGCTAATTCCTTAGCCATACTGTTAGAATTCGTGATCGAAATATTTCTTTTATTATCTCTCAGAAGTGCTGCTTTCCTCGTAACTTGACTTTTTTTTATGGGAAAGGCGGCAAGCGGTTCACCTGATGGATGAAGTGAACGTCGCCCAGGTGCATCTGCAACACCAGAGTTGCTGCAGGTGCGTTGCCGGCCTACGGGTATTAGGGAGATGGGAGGGACTTATTAATACTTGATAAATTAAGACTTAAAATTACAATGAATACATTAAAATATTAAGATGCTTGATTTACTTTGTTAAGTTGTCAAACGAGGATACAATCCATCTGATAACCAAAACTTAAAAACGTATGTGAGTTGTTACCCCTGCTAAGGTAATTCACCTTATTCTGGCAACCTTCACCTAAAAGATATAATACTTCGTTGTAATTAGGTTTTTATATTTATAGTAATTAATTTATTTTATTCATCAGAGCTTTGTCAGTGCAATGGAATAAAAATAAGTATATAAGTATTGGAGAAAACTTTTTTTGGAACAACGTGACAAATGCCTGTTTAGTGTTCAAGCCAATGATATAAATCGCTCATAAGTTTCCAAAAATTGATTGGTACTAGCCCTGCGCATGAGGGATCGAACTGTGATCTCCTGATTTGGAGACAGATCCCCTAACCACTTGGATATCTTGGTTATACATAATTAAGTATTGAAAGACATTGAGAGTGTAAATGGTAGAGTCGGGAGAGGAAGACCTAGGCGAACATTTCACGATCAAATCGGAGACGTTCTGGAAAAAGGCCAGGTCAAGAGTAATCTAAACCAACGAGCATGCATGCGAAGATTGGTGAAAGTGGAAGAAGCGAAAGACGTATGTCAGGACCGTAGCAAGTGGAAGGAGATTGTCTCTGCCTACCCCGTTGGGAACAAGGCGTGAATATATGTAAGTATGCAATAGAATATAAAAATATAGCTCTAACAAGCCTAGTAAGTCGTCGTTAGGTTGGAGGGTGTATTGGAGTTGTGATATAATGAAGGGGATGCTCTACCAAGGAGTCATGAAGGTTAGCTTAGCAGCAAAGATTTGTGAAAATGGAGAAAAGACAATGGTCAGATTATATCAAAAGACCAACAGAGATCACGAGCGCATCCTTTCAGTGAAATGCTTTTCAAAAGTGTAGCGGGAACTTTTATAGCACGGTGCAGCGTACCCAATAGCATAGCGTGAACTTTGCAAACATGGCTGGCCTTCATTCGAATAAAAGGCCGCCATTCGTATAAGAAGTGTTTTAAGTATTTAAATAAACATTAAGTTTTATATCAAAAATAAATATTAGCTTTTTAATTAGTAAAAGAACTTATGGCTATAAACAAACATCAATGAATCGGGGATCGGGGGCAAAAAATAAATAATATTTATCATAGTTTTTTTCCTATTCGAATCTGCGACCCTCAGTTAGTAAGACTAGGTTACTAAGCAAATATAATAAAACTACAGAAACAAAATGGCTGTAGTTCGGGCTCTAAGTATAGTCACACCTTCCTTGTAGGTTACCGTATAGACCATGTTTCGGCGCCGCCGCCACCATCCTGTACCACTTCCAGTAACATTAAATTACTTAAGTTGTATATACATATGCCCGATCTCGTGGTTTAGTAGTTAGCATCGATGAATATTGACCCTAGGTCCAGGGTTCAAATCCCAGCCGAAATCAATGTTTGTACAGAAACACAAATGATTGGTTTTCAGGTCTGGTGGTGTTGTGTTGCGACTTGTATTTCAGACCCAATATCTGATCCTTCCTAGGATTTCATCGTATAATTTTACCGCGTAAGTGTTACATCGGATATGAGAAGCTAAAGACAAATTAGTGACTCTGTGTTTGCGGGTACACTTATGGCACTATAATATCCCCTGCGCAGTTGACAAATACTTGGAAAGTTGTCGCTAATTTGGCTAGGAGTACATTATCATAAATACATTATGTTGGTTAATACGTTATTAAAATGTTGAATTTCTTAATGTATATCTTGACATAACTGTGTTTTTTGAAGAAGAAGCAAATAGCGGTTCCAAATGCCAAGCTGCTCGTGGACGAGCAGAGCGGGAAGGACTTAAATACTCTGATGAAGAAGTAGGTACGTAAAAAATTGAAGACAGTAGAGCACGTCTACTGTCTTCCAGGGAACTTACATTTTTAAGACGACAAATGCCATAACCATAAGCATTATGAATTTCTCATCAATGTCTTCGTCTAATTACCAAAAAATTATTTGAATTAGTTCGTCATTATTACCATGAGCCATTATAAGGCCCATTATATACCCCTTTACACTAAGATTAGTTTTTTGGCAAATTTATCAATATTACAAATAATGTAATATCTAATTCTCCAGCTCTTCATCAGCTTTATGCTGGATGCAGATGATTCCAATAATTTACCGAAAAATTTGCCGTTACTTACATGAAAGATTTTTTATAATCACCACTAAATTTGTTAGTAACCTTGAATTCAATTTCATTAATAAACTACCAGCTTCGTGCATAGTCGGAGGATCGCCGCGCATTCGTCACTGCCACTATCTCACTAATCCTCATTAATTACTACGCAATTTTAAATCTCATTATTGTCGTCCAAATCGGTCTGGCATCGATTTTTCCCGATGTGTGCAGATGGCACGGGTGGATCGCATATATTATCGCTGCTACATACTCAGGTGACACGTGCAGCAGCCACGCGCAAATTGTTCAATCCGAGACAGTTCAAAATTACTATTATTTTATAAAAATAATTGAATTCTTCTTTTTTAAAGATTATTTAAACATATATAAAATTATTTCGTAAACTATTACATAGTCTTAAGTATTTATTTCTTATGGTGTGTAAAGGGGATTTCCCCTTTCATACTAATTAAGTGATCTTGGAGAAATCATAATAATCTGGAGAAAAGGGTTTATATAGAGTATATAAATTTTTTACCATAAATTTGCAATTTGTCCCCTGTTTTGCAGAACTTTTGGTATACCTACGTCACAGAGGCGTACGTCCGTGTGTCCATCGTATCACATTGGCGCAAATTAATGAGGGTGGGATATTTATTTCATGGTTTCGTTTGCCGATGCCAGCCAAAATATCAATTCGCCTCTCGATCAACCTATGTATAGATGCTTTTTGTAAATGCGTCAGATGATATGCAAATGTTTCGTCCGTCGGGGGCGATGCAGTAATGAGCTCATTAAGGTTGTTGCTACTGAAGTTGTGGTTGTTGACGGTGCAGCCATTTACGTGATCGACAGAGGATAAGCTTAATAGGGTTGGCGCAATTGAGAACGCCTGTATACAAACCACATTGATTTGAGAATGAAATAAAATATGTGCTTTAATAATAAAATATGGCTCTACCACGTATAAAACCACTACTACTACTACTGCTACTATCAGATTTGAAAGGTATAGAGAGCCCGTATAATTACGGGCTGTGAGCTATTCCATCTTAGTCCTCTAGGAGACAACGCATCTGTAACCTTCTCCAATTGAGGATGTTGACTGGTCTTCATGGGCTGCAGTAGCCATTTACCATCACGTGGCCTGATAACTCGTTTTATCACACCAATTTAATAAAAGAATACATAACGTCGCAGGTTCGGGCCCGCTAGTCGATAATTGTCCTGGATAAAATAAGCGTAGTTGGAGTAGTTCATAATGTTTATAATATTTATTTATTTAATCTTTATTGCCATTCCTTTATACAGACAGACACAAAAGGCGTCTTTATGCCTCTAGGAATTCTCTACAAGTCAATCTCTTTATAGCAGGCGCAACAAAGTACTAAAAAAAACAATAACACTTTGTAGTGCTACTATCCTTCTACAACTACTTAGCAAGCTCTTTCTCCGCCTGGCAGGCACAAACGTTTCGCCAAGTTTTACCGCCAATCAGCACGTCGGTCAAATGAAAAAAATCCTGTCGAAAAAATATAATTATTGTAACTTCTGAAATAATATCTTAACTTGTGAAATAAGTGAATTTTGCGTTAAAATGAAACTATAAAGATAAAAAGATAGTCTGTCTTTAGTTATGTTTGCATAGTTTATGTTAATAATAAGGAGGACATTTTAATTGATGTATTATTTTATAGCATGAAAATTATTTATGATCAAAACAATTTCTAAACAAATCCTACTTTCTGTTATATTATAAATGTGAATGTATGTGCGTTTGAATAGCTGTCGCAAAACCACGCCTAAATAATTTTAATTAATTTCATCTGCGAGGTAGACTAAGTTATGTAAATAAACTTTAAAGGTTTTTTTTAAATTAGAATCTAGTACAAACAAATATTGTAACTCATGCTTAATGGAATAATAAATAATAAACAACAAATGGTAAAGATTGATTAATCGATTTATGAGTTAAAACAAAGAAACTGCAGTTTAGGCCCGGCATACATCTCGTACGGTCAGGAACTACGCGTGTTAGTATGTTACAGTCTTTATGGTTGTCGGCCAGGTGGCGCAGTGGCAAAGCGTTTAGCCGCCGCGCTGCGGATCGCTTCTTCGATTCCTGAACGGGACAAGAAATGGTTACAAATAATTTTTCGCGATTTGCCTCATTGACTCAAGTGAAATATCTTCAGTGGTAGTTACTTTTTATTTGCAACAATCAATAAATCAAAAATAAGCATAATAAATAACATTGAATCGTAAGAGTAGCGTTTTTTTTTACCAGGTTGAACTGACAAACGAAGCTAACGATCCACCTGAAAGTAAGTGACTATGACAACCCATAGACACCTGTTACTTCAAAGGACTTCAATCGAATGCGTTATCACCCCTGAGGACTAACGTGGAATGTCTGTAATTAATTTACTTCTATGTACCTTTTAAACCAGAACACATCAATGGTTGCACAGCTGAAATAGGTCGGAGGTAAAATTAAATAAGGTAAGCTGAGGTAAGGAAAGAAACCGTTTAATGCTGCTGTGTTTTTCTGGCATAAGGTAAGAACCGGTAAACCGACGAACTGAACGACACATTTAATCTTAGTCTTCAGGTGCTACAACGCACCTCCATCTTGATTAGTTAGCGATGGTCGATGTAAGTCAAATCTGTCGCGTTTACTAATTGCATTGGTGGACTGTCTACTAGAGTCATTGTCTACTCTACTTGCGGACGTTCTGTCTGCGAGTCTCCACCTTTGGTGACTGGTAGGTATTAGCAGTTTTTCCCTACGTAAAACGAAAATAAATCATTGTCGCCTTTACTGGCAAAAAGGTGTGGCTACAGTGAAGATTTTAACAACATTCTAACAGAAACGAACTACGCGTCATGTGGCAACGGCTTTTAAGATTCATTGTTACATCTTGTTACTTTAATTAAGTTAAATCGTGTATCATCAGACAAATTTCTGCACAATTGATACATAAACGAATTCCAAACCATCCATACAACATCCGGATCTGGTGTTAGGCAGTAGACTTTACTTGTGCATACCATACATGGCTATCGCGTCAAAGCATTCTAACTTGATAGAAGCCTATACCTTTCAAACCCACTGCGAATTCAGATAATGATTCAAAAATATTAATACATTTAAGTATAATATTTTTTTTTAGATAACATAATTTTTGAGAATTTTCGGTACTAGGATCGCCAATTCGCTTGCCGAGCGTGGCGATTTTGCCAAGTTCTCCTTTGCGGGAGAGGCTCGTGTCCTGGAGTGGGCTATTACAGGTGACCTAACCTAGGTAGGATACCTTACGGTAAGGTATCTTAATGACACATCGGCGACACATTTTACAAATTATGGATACATAATAAGCTCAGCAGCGGATTGGTGATAAGCTGAAAATTAATAAAGGCACAATATAGTGTATAAATTATCTAAGAACAGAATAATTACGTTGTTATATGATTAGTTTATCTCTAATTTAAAAAACTTGTGACATTTGTTTTGTGTACCATTGTAGTAAAATGTTCCTGATAAATAGATGTATCACGTGACGTATTTATCAGTTAGAGGATGGGTCGTTTAAAAAAAGCACAGAGTACTTATTTAGAGTTTTATTTTATAAAATTAATTCCGCTACGAATAAACAGAAATGGTTTTAACGACAAGCGGAAATCACAAATCAATTGCTACGCAAGTTAGATTAATGGTTTTAAACATTGTAACATTTCAGTATTGCACTAAATGGTTTTAAATGCGATGAACATTCAACAGATAGTAAAAAATAAAATTTTTAACGAAAAATACTTTTAATATCGAAAAAGACATTTGCATCTCTTTAATAAGGTTCAAATGTTTATTTTCACAACCATTTTCCTTCCGAAGAAGTTATATATTTTCAGTTGATTTTGTGCTTGATAAATAAGTACAAAGTACTATTTACTTTTATACTTTTTTTTAACTTGTAATATAAATTATATTTAATGCAAAATTTTAAGGTTAATCACTAAAATATCTTGTAACGTAAACATATGGCACATAAATGTTTTATTACACAAGGTAACAAATCATTAATTAATCGAATTAATATTATGAAAAGAAATTAATGAAATATAAAAAAATTAAACTATAAACAAGAATAACCAATATTGTTAGAGCCCTGAGGTATCAATAAATATCTACAAATGGACAGATCTCATATAACCAACAGATAATGTATATCTTAGAACTAATTCAGTATATATCTACTCAACTTTATAATTGCAAAACTATTGCACTTTACAAGATGCATTTACAACAACTTATTATTTACAATTTCTTTACAATTGAAAAAAAATCGTTTAAACATTAAAGTACGGAAATAAAATTTTGGCTTTTAGTTTAGATTATTTTCTTACGTACAGTAGATAATCATGTCTAAGGTTGGTAAGACAATATCGCAGAATTCACAATATAATCCTATTTAATTTTTTTTTAAATCTCGTCGCTATGTTTACTTGATACACACTTGTAATGGCGTGCAAATAATCGAGTGTCTATCTCACAACAAACTGCCAGACTAAGCATTTTAATCTGTCGTTAAATTCTAATGAACAGGTCATTAGAATTTGATAGGAGATTATTTGTGTCTTTAGCTAGTAAGTTACTAGTTTTTGGTTATTTTCTTTACCGGCTTCATGATCTTTCTTCCTATCAAATTTCAAGATTCTAAGTTATCAGAACTATCTTGATAGTTCATTAGATTTTGTGATACAGTTTGTATAAAAATTTAGTTAAAAAATTAAAGCATTTACAAGAATGGGATGATCTCCTGTACTCTATACTAACCTCATGAGTATGCATCAAAACGTTTCTGCGAAAAAAGATCATGACTATCTCAAGAATAGAATGATCCCCGTCTGTTTTTAAGAACGCAGCGAAGGTCTAAAAATAAATTAAGAGGGACATATTTGCAAATCTGTCAACATTACTAAGAAATAAATGTGGTTTTTTATACAAATAATTGTTTAGAATTAATCTATTTAGTATTTACACTTTGGTGAACTTTCAACCTTATACGCTGCTCATTTCATTTCATTAAATACATGTAATTATTCTTCATTTTAACTGTTTATGAATAAGAGAGCCACATATCTATTATAAATTAAAATTACTCCGTTAATAACGAATAGAATTGTATTAACCATTATGAATCTGTGTGTAATTGAGAACAATCAAGGGTGAAATCCATAGCCGCTTAGTCAAGTGTTTACTAGTAATTGTCCATTTAGCCAAATCGTATAATTACAGGACGGTAACAAATTTTCATAAAATAATTTGAAAAATTTTACTATACGAGTTAATCTTAAATGTATCTTACATTATACATATATTATAATATCTATTTCGTTGCACTAGGCCTAATTGGAAAATATCATAAATCGTTTTTCAAAGTAAATTGCAAAAAATATTTCATCACGATGTTTTAATAGAAATGTCTAACTTAAACATTCGTCGTCCTTTTCTGCGACATAGACTAATTAGGGACATGAGGTATTATTAACATTATTTCTACAATTTGTGCAAACAATGTTGTTGCAAATTTTAATATGGTCGCCATACGGTATTACTATCAGGTTGTGGATTGCCACGTTGTCCAAGGCTGTTAACTCTTCCATCTTCTCCTCTAGACGCTGCCGCAGCGCAAGAGTTACCACCCCCTAATAACAAGTCTCCCTGTCCATGGTTTCCATGCTGCCTATGATTATTAGTGGTCGAAGATATCTGATCCATCATAGTCTGCAGCTCGTTGTGATGGTTTTGAGTTGAATGTATCGAGTTCGAGTGTAACGAATGAAAATTATGAGTTTGATTCGCCGCCGTATACAGTTGACTGTAGAGCAAACTCGCTGGTAGGACTGGATACAGTGAATTGTTACAGTTGCTCCCACCGTACGATGAGTTCTGTGAGCCCATCAGCGGTGGGAAGTTGGAACTATTTGAGTGATTGTGTCCAATATTTGTAGACGTGTTGGAGGTAAGTAAATCGTCTTGCACAGGTGATTCCGGTTGCGAACTGTTGTCGCTGAGCGATCGCGGGCCCGTCGATAGTCCATAGTCTGCGTTGTTATTGTAACGTGGCAAAAGACTGCCGTGATGTGAGGGTGAGGATCCCACAAGGCCCGATAGCTGCTGATCCAAGTCCACGCCTGTCGTGTCCGGAAGTACTGCGCAAATAAAAGAGATATGAAACATGGAAATGCCCTAAACACTGACGATTAATTGAATTAATAGGATCTAAAGTGTGTGTCTATAGGTATAGTAATTAGCGTTCCGGTTTGAAAGGTATAGAGAGCCAGTATAATAACGGGCAGTGAAGCATTCCGTCTGATTCCTCGGAGGTGGCAACCAATCTGTAAGCTTCTTCGATTGAAGTTGTTTGCAGATTTTTATAGGCTGCAGTAGCTACTTTCCATCAACTGTAGACTGTTGGTAGGTTTTACACGCCAATCCAAAACGAAACAAAGCTAAAATGGACGCTTCCCTTGCCAATGGTACCTAAATCTAATCGATTGTTAAGACAATCTGATAATATATGACGGACATGCTACAGCGTGTTTGTATAGTTTTAATTCTAGGCTATATTTTTTGTGTCGCGGAGCGGGCACGCATCGGCAATAAATTCATCGACCGGATCGGACGCGTCCAAACTGTAGTAAATTATAATGAGAGCCGGTTTAATGCCCGCTGGTCCAACGTTGGCCATATGATTTTAAGGAGGATGTCGCTCGTAAACCATGTTGGTGCATTTAATTTCACCATTCTGGTGTCATGAATTATAGTCTGTCGGCCAAATTAAATTTTAATACGTATAAAGCAAGGAAAAACAAGTAAACCTTGCTTGAGAAGGTTAACTACTAAACTATTTTAAGGAATAGCTAATTCCCCTTACTGTCGCTTGATTAAAATAAAAGGCCGAGCAACGAGCTACAGTGTATGGGTGTGGTGTCTAGGACTACAATGGTAATCCCGCTGACGGGTGGCGGGTTTACCATTGGAACTCAGGATTCTATGACGTACATAGATGTCACACAAGTTGTTATATATCTATAAAGGAGTTTTAATGGTTCGTTTGACGTAGGCATTTGGTTTGCTGCACTGATTGTGATTATGAAAATTGATAAGCATTCTTTTCATAGAAGCACGACATATTAATTTATATTTCTACGAAATATTGATAATTCTGAGAGTGCAGTACTAACATACTAATACTAGTAGTTGTTGTGAGTATCAACATACAACTATACGATTACAGAATTAAATAATGAATTTCAGATTAAGATGTAGTATGGGCGTAAGAATCTGCAACCCCATTTCTTCCCATGGGTGTCGTAAGAGCCGACTAAGGGAAAAGCCTTGAAAATCGCAAAGGCTACCGAAAGATGGCGGGATAACCATGTCAAAATTAAGCAGACCGCAGACGGGCAGTCTGTTTGCCGAGCGTGGCGATTATGGCAAGACCTCCTTATGGAAGAGGCCTATGTTCTGCAGTGGATTATTTAAGGCTTTAGAGATTAAGTTTTTAAGATTAAGTTAATGTCTTTCACCACCATTACTTGCTTACTCATTTTTATCACACGTAGTAATTAAAAGTCATGTTTGTTTCATGTAGATACTATAGAAATTCTCTATGGAAAGGCCTTGTTTCCCGACACAAATAGCGTTTCTAAATATTAATGGACACTCTAATAAATTAAATATATACAAATCGTAGCAAATGTAACAAACATTTTGTATTTAAATTACCTGTGTTATTCGTAGAGAAGTCCTGCGTGGGTGTTTGATCAGGAACACTGCCTGCGAAGCCGAGAGCGGGCGGATTGAACTGAGTCGCGCTAGGCGCCGCGCAAGACGGCAGGTAAGCCGGATATGCACCAGCACTGCCGTAGCCCCAGTGGGAGTTGCTCGAACTTAGTCCGAATTGACTCATGTCTGTGAAAACAATTGCGTTCAGACATCTGTCAAACAAATCTGGTTCAAAACTTAAACGTATACGTAGATACTATATTTTTCTCAGAACACTAAACGTTAGATCTTGTTCTTGTACTAGTAGTTATTGATTAAACAAATACTCTCAAAGTCATTCTATTTCTGAATTTACCAATCAAACAGCACATTCAATCAACGAAAACCATTTCGGAGCACCGAAACGAAAGCTAGAATCGCTCTTATAAAGATATCGAGTCCGGTCAACTCGCTACTGAACGCCATCCGCACGTTTCGTCCACTTTATTTTTTTCAGGAGTATTACGGGCTTTTATTTTTCGGTATCACGGTTCCGTTTTTGGCCGGCGATCGGTGGAGTCGGTTTTTATACGATATGCGCACGGCGCGTCGATTTGTGAATGTTTTTTTCACGTATCGAGTTGTTTTGGTGCATCGTGGATTTTAGCGGGCCGGCTGCGTGCTTGTTCGATTGCGTCCGCATTCGAACTTTTTGTTGGACTGATTGAATCTGCGTTTTAGTGAACGTAGTTTAGCGTATCGCAGTTTGGTGACTCATTCACTTTTGAGCGATCACCGGCATTTTTAAGGTTACGTTCGAATACCAATTTGGATTTTGTTCGGTTTGTTATTGCTTTTGGTCTACCAATTTAGGTCTCGATTGTATAGTTTTCGATATCGAAAGTACGTCATAGTTGAACATTTTGGTAATAGTATGTTTTATCACATTAAAATTCCTTCTTGGCAAACATAAAGTTCTAAAATGCGCATATACAAATATGTATATGGATAAAATCAGAATAGTAACTACTTGCCAGGATATTGATATAAAAAAAAACTAGGCATAATTAAATCAATAAAAAGATATAAGGTTTAAGCACTTTTGGTAAAATATATCGTGTCCTGCAAAATTATTATTCATAATAAGTAACGTATATTAAGAAGAATCTTAAATTTTATAATCTTTTAATATTTCGTAGGAAAGATCGATCACTAGGTTTTCAAAATGATAAAAACTAAAAGCTAATTCAAAATTAATTAACAATTTTAAAAAAACCTTAACGTCACAATAAAGTTAAATAACGTAATATACGTAAAAAATTAAGTGTTCAAATAAATGTCACATTACTCACTTTGACAAGACGTAATGGGCGGCATACGGAAACCGCCGAGTGGGTCCGGCGGGAAGGGGAACGGCCGCTGACCAAACGCGAAGTGGAACTGCTGCTGCTGCCCTAGGAGAGACAACACTACATCAGTACGATACAGGCTGTCCTCAGATATTATCACTACGGATGATTATTTAAATGCGATAAAAGTGATATCATGAGGGACATGGGGTGTAAGGGGGAATATACCAACTTTTTCTTTAAATTTCAACCTCACCTGCATGCGGTGATATTTATTAACCGAAGTCCTGGAGACTGACTGATGAAGGAAATTCACCCGGAATATACCGAACCCAAATACCACAGACTGTAGCGGCACTGCGCTCAACAAATCAACCGCTCAGCGTGGAGAGTACGTGCCAATGTTCCATACATTTTTTTAATTGGATTGAGGTGAAAAACGATTTGACAGTCCACCTGTAAGTTGCTACTGCAGCTTATAGACACTTGCAAACAGACGACGAATTTAATCGAAGACGGTCATAGATGCGTTATCACCCCTCTGGACTAAGATGGAATGCCTCGTAATTATACCGGTTCTCAAACCGGAACACAATTGTTGTTATACTGCTGTTTGGTGGCAGAAAAATATAAAAGTGTAGTTCTTACGTAGTAGCCTAGTGGTCGGGGCGCTTACTTAAGTTTGATAGAGCGCGAGTGAGCTGTGTTTAATCCCCGTTGCCGACACTACTAATATTGTTAATAGCTATTTTAAGTGCTGTATTTATCACGTGCTCGGCGGTGAAGAAAAATATCGTGAGGAACCTGCATATCTGAGAAATAATAAAAATACTATATCGAGGATATGTGAAGCCCGCCAACTCCTGGTATTTGCTCAGACGTGGGCACTTACAGGCTGCTAGTTTACTTTACTTTTTCTTACGTGTTAAAGCCAAGCAGCGGCTTTAGCTTTCCCAAATATCCTTAAAAGCCGGCAATGCACCTCCTGCTCGTCTGGTGTTGCAGGTGTACGTGCTCGTCGGTAATCGCTCATTATCAGGTAAGCCGCTTGCACAAATACCAAGTTTTCCATAAAAAAAATCTATCCAGACGACTCCTAGGCAGAGAGTCTACCCCCTGTTACCTGCATGGCATGCCGACTTTTGTTAACGATTTCAAGCCTTATGTCCAGTAGTGCATTTTTACAGGCTGTTAAAAAAGAAAGAAGAACAATATTAATTCCTTAAATGTTTTATGGAAAGTTACCGAAGCTTCAGTTGCACACAATGAAGCACCCCGTTTGAACTATCTTAACTAAACGGCTATAAAAGTATCGAATCACTTTTAAACATGTACATTTTGCACTTTATGTGCATACACATTCGTATTTTAATTGCTTATCGACGAGGTTAGTTAAATATATGTAAGTCTGATGGTAAACATGGTACTCATAAGCGTGTAAAGTCTTCTTACCAATAGGTTTAAACAAAATATTAAACAAAGATAACCATGAACATGAATGAGAATGAGATGATCGCTCCCAAGCTGTTTCTTATAGATATTTCTAAAAGTATTTTAAATTTACTTTATAAAAAAAAAAGAGGTTATCTATGGTATTTTTTTTTCACCTGTTTCTTCTCTGTCAGAAGAACCTCATTACAAAACTGTAGAAGATTTTAATAAAAATCATTGGACTAGTGAAACTTATGTTCCTTGGTAGAAGAAAAACATTTGATTTGATGAAACGTAATTGTCGCTGAGTCACATACGATTTCTAAATCTTTCACAGAAATACACAAATTCCCCGATGTTTACGAAGGCACTTATTATATCCTGCACAGGCGAAAAGTTCTGATATTAACTAAAAGATGTGGCGACGGTCGAAAACGGCTCAAAATTATACTAATATATGAGATAAAGATTGTAGTTGTAAAAGAGCATTATCTTTGCAGGCAAGACAGGTACTATTGGTACATTGGTATACAGGTACATAGGCATCCCTCAATGGTGCCATCAATTGAGGGATGCCGAACAATTCTTTATGACAATAAGATGTCATATTCATCTATGACATCTTATTGTCATAAAGCATTGTTCGGAGTCACTGCATCCATTGACTTCCCGTAACAATGTGTAGAAATTTTGTTGTTCGATATTTTCAAAGAACTGATTATGTGGAAATCTTAATTTTTGTGGATTTTTCATGAAATCAATATATTTTTAATTGCTTTATTGTAGTCTTAATTATATTATGTAGTTTACGCAAACCTGTCACAATGCACAAATGTAACTTTTGTATTGAATCCATAAATAAAAAAAATCTTCAATTTATTGGACTAAATATTCAAAAAGGCAACCACGTTGCTTATATTTATTGAAAGTTTTTCCATACTTGAAAGTTTTTCCATACTTGAAAGTTTTTACATAGCATTGAGCACCAACTCATATAGTACTGGTACTCAAGCATTCGTGATGCTGTTCCTCATCATTAGCTTGTGTGAATTTGGATGAATTTTCTACCACCGGGCATCAGGGCTACAATGGTATACTCCCTGTTACACTTTACTTTACTTAACTTACTAATATTCGTCACTCACGAGGTTAATATATATTTTTGATTCCTATGGGTGTTTCATTTAAATAAAATCACTTGCCAAATCGAAATGTACCGCTCTGAATACGCCACACCGTTTCTCATTTACGCCCTCCTATTTGTTCCTAGATACTCGATAATTCATTGACACTCGTGACACCGCTCCCCCAAATTCTAGCACGTGTAGGAATTAGTATCGAGCAGGCCGAGTATGAAGTTTCTGTCGAACCCTTCAAGTGCATAGAATTATTGATGTAGGCTCATCGTTACGTTTGTTGAGTATTGGCTACAATTTTAATTACCAACATCACTTGTAGGGACATCTCGCTTTTACTTTGATGTTTGAAGATTTCTAGTAAATATTCATATTTTTTTTAACTGATTTCGGAAAAAATACATATGTTACTTTCAATATCTACGAATCCGTTTTTGTAACAAATTTAAAAGCAATGAAATCTTTTCACAACCAAATGAGGTAGGGACTTGAGATTCGATGTGAATAGTTCTTTTCAGTTGATGACAAAACAACAAAATTACTTGTCACATATTTTCAAAAATAATTGTTTCTTTATATGATTAACCTATACAACGGGCGCTCGACTATGCCAGGTAGCTGCGCATGTTAGTAATAGATAAGTAAATATTTGTTGTTTTAAATTATTTTCTTTTATTCCAAAACCGGTTCAATTTTGTGGAAGTTCCTAAATTTTAATTGGCTAAAACTATAAAGTCTTTTCTAAGTAAAGGCATACAATTTTACAATAAAATCTCTGAAATATAGAGTAACAATCTGGCGTAAAATTTAAAAAACTTTTTAATGAATCGTTGTTAATAAAAAGGCATACTATAAAATAGATCAATATAATATTCAGAAAAACAAACGTGGAAAAAAGTCCTACCTGGCACTTGCAAGTCCCTTGACTTCTTATATATTGTAAAAAAAGACGAAACGACGAAATGTTTTCAACAAGCCTAAAATGAACAAAAAAAGTCTCACAGCTTCCGCCACTGCTCTGGATATTTTTGGTGCGGTGTTCAGTTGAGATGCTATCTATTCTGCCATCTGGTCTGCCATGTATTCGAGCAGCCACGAGATTCGTTTGTATTTTACTTTTATATACCTTAAGTTGATGGATGCAGGTGGCTCAGGACCGAGCTTTAATTCAATCTCTGGGGGAGGCCTATGTTCAGCAGTGGACTTGTGATAGGCTGAAATGACGATGATACCTAAAGATTAAGATTGTACGCCTATATATATTAACTCAATTGACACGACTGATTAAGTTTCGCATAAACGTTCCCTCATCGACAATATGCTTCCCCGAACAGGCGAAGCGACAGACAGGTGCCGCGTTCCGATCGCGAATTATTCACGCGTCGAGACGCTTCCCCGAGCCTATCGAACACAGCTTCTATCCACTAGGGGCACAGAACAAGGGGTTATTAATAATTATTTAATAAAGAAATGGATGTCACCAAATTTAATTTTTCATTATACGCATATTTTTTCGGAAGAAACTCCTGAATGAACCTTATAGATGCACCATAAGATAATTTGCCACTCCATATCGTCCCATCAGTTTAGAATTTCAACAAGAGGTGCTATATATGGGTCCTGGATCCTTGAATGTCCGTCGAAACTATTGTGCAACCAAATTATTGTTGTAACAGATCTGGTCGTGGGTTGTTGTATCCCGTGTGCCTGACCCTTTATTGACTTTTCCTCGGATTTTATTGAATGAGTGTTATAAGAGATATGGTAATTTGAACGTCCACTTGCGGCATGCGTTCCCGCTCGTCTGATAACTGACGATATTATTCGTTAGTTGTCGCCGTGTTCGACATCGGACAGGACGACATCGTCATAATCGTTCTTCAATAGTATAGTTTAAACCTAAACACTGGTATCAGCAGCTCGCCAACCCTCCTGTATATAAGTGTGATCAGGTTTATGTTTATCACAATGACACACTCGATAATAAATCGACAGTCAAGTATTTCACAAGGCTTTCAATCCGCAGAACATAAACACACGACACGCGGATTGCCTGTAATTGTCGCTTTCCGATCGCAGAATTATTCATGGAATATGTCTGCACGGAACATTACCTCTCCCGCAATACCTTCACGCATGGATATCGTAGCCAATTCTTGAGTTCTGAAAATCGGGATATTTAATTTTTGTTTGAACATTTTAACTCAGTCATTAAATTGGCTTGTATTGGAAACATAGAAAGAAGAAGAAAGAAATTACTATTTTTTCCCCAAATTGAGATTTTTACAAAAACGATTTTTTTCTGTGTGTCCATAAAAATATGAGGTGCGGCGCGGAAGTTGTGCAAAATAGAAATCTCTGTCTAACTCCAATAATAGGTGGCCAGTGTACTAATTATAACTTTAATAGTTAAAATTATAAGTTTAATTACTTATTATATATCTTCTTTTAGACATAGTATAGATCAAAGTCGGCATCCGCGTTTTTCTATGTATTCGCTTATAACTTCTTATGTTCTAAGTGGAATTCAATGAGGTTTTCCATCATTTAAAACATTTCATAATATGTATGGTTTATATGTCCGTTCGAAGCCGGCGCATGATTCCGATATGTGCTCATAGACACTATGTCTATATTTTTTTCTCTGTTTACTGTATTTTTTTCTAAGTTTTACTGTAATTATTGTGTTTCTCATATATATATGTATATTATCCAATAAGGATAGTGGTAAAAAGTGCTTACAGTTTACGTGATGGTAAGTGGCTACTGCAGCCCATGGACACCTGCAAATAACTTCAAAAGATGGAATGCCTGACTGTCCGTAATTATACAGGTTCTCTATAGCTTTCAATGCGAAATAAACCCTCTTTTTTAGTGACAGAAATGGATAAAAGGGTTCTACCTACCCTACCCTGACAATTCTTAGGTATAGAAGGAGTCTACCACCTAGGAAAAATATGAAACATAAGAAATTTAATAAAATGGTCATGAGAGAGTACGGGAGGTCGATAAACATTAAGGGCCCCTTTTTCCACCATCAAGTAAAGCCTACAAAAATGTTAAATAAGTTTGATTCCATTAATAATTATATGAATTGATACAAAGGATTCATAAAGTTGTCGATGATTATTTGCCGACCTCGACGAGTCTACTTTTGTCGTGATATGCATTATCCACTTTAATCTTTACCTCTATATAAAATATTTATAAATTATATGCAAAATAAATACATTTAAGACACCTAGGTAAAACCGCAAAAGTAAAAATCTGTGAAACCTCGTGTAGGCACTAATATTATTTATTTTTTCGCCTTTTCGAATTCTACATTGAACGATTTCCAGAATTAGGACTTTAATTGAAGTTCATAAAAATGGTCCAAATAATTAGTTAGGGTAAACATTATCCAATACTCACGTGTTTTTTCATTAATAGCCGTTAATAAAGAATCCGGGAAAAGAAAAAATTATGGTGACACTACACGGAATATAATTCAATCTCGTCGCAACTTCCGCGAGTACGGTAACGAAAAGCCAGTAATGAAGTTTTTCAATTGGCACCTTCAGTTCTAAATCGGTTAAAGGTTGTTTTAGAATATTTTATATGGAATAATATCCAAAATGAAATATTTTTTTCCATGTGTAAGGTTTTAGCTGTTACTACAGAGTTTGCATTTACTTAGTGAGCTGAGCGCTTTTTATTTTTATAGGAACTGAAGGAAGACTGTTCAAACGTATGTCTATATAACTTACAAAACCTTCGCTATTACGCGAGTAAAGTGAACAATATTCGGAGGGCATTCCATTTTACTTAAGTCAGCTGCCTGAGTCCCATTCGTTGACCAGCTATTTTTTTTATTAATATAAAAAAAATTACAATGTAATAACGTAATGGATTTATATTTATATGAATGGAACAGTGATATTTAAAACGATAACAATTCCTTTTAAAACAAGAGCAAAAAGTGACAGAAGCACGATAAAGGTATTTGCGATAAAGGCTCGTCGATATTTGAAATGTCAAATTGACAAATGCAGATGCACCCAACTAAAAGCAATTGAAAATCTCACTCACACATCGATAACAACACACATACAGCCTCGTACAAAAGGCTCCGAGTGTATAAATCAACGGCGCAACAATTACACACTTTCATGGCAAGTCGGAATTAGAAACTGTCATTTGCACCGTTCGAGGGGCTCTGAGTGGGGGGAGGGAGTATGTTACAGATGGGAGGGAAAAATGGGGTGGAAAAGGGCTACCGTGGACCTGATTAAAGGATTACACTGAGGGGTGGCGTCCGGTCTAGTTAGATTTATTATGCCAAGTATTTCAACTAGTTAGCCTTTAGTGTTCTATTCCAAGCGCTGAGTACAGCAGCGACGGGTGAATGAACTAAATTGAATTTAAATTAAACGGTTTTCTATAATACGCCCTGTTTGTATTTACTAATTTTAACTTTTCTATTCCTTATTTCTTGTAAAAATATACTTTGCCTAGTCAGGCTAGGTTGAATCTGTTCATTTCCTGTGGTCGGACAAGGGCCTCCAGTCAATATTTGAGCAGATTTTAGAACCTGTAGGGTCAGCTACACTGCTCCAGTGTGAGTTCGTGGACAGCGGATAAAATATAATACGGAGACATATGAACCATGAAATGTATTTTTATTAAAATATTTCACTGTCATGTAGGATTCCTCACATTCCGCATAGGACATTTTCCTTCACCATGTGGTGTTATAAATTCAGCTTTTACAATTGCAATTAGTATTAGTGATGCCGATACCTGGATTCGAGCACACGCCTACAATGACATTAAAGCGATCCCTGAACTAACATGGCTCTATCGTAAGTAACGAACTCGTACAAATAAATACTAAAAAAGTAGTGATAGAATCCGCTCACGTACACCACGGGACAGCAATGGAAAGTCATAGTAATAGTTTTTATTTCACGTATAACCTATAGTAAGAAACAGGGGACCGATTACTCATATTTTTAAAGAAACTTAACTTAATAAAAAATACAAAAATCTTTAAAATTGATAATTAAGAGTTATGTGAACATTTTAACGTTGTGTATGTTACTTAATTACTTGTTATTGAATAATTACTGCTTATTTACAAAATTCATTAGCCCTTCTTTATTTATTTTGATATCAAATAATGAACAAATAAATAAAACACTGAGCATCTCTACAGAGTTATTACTATTGACTTGCGTACAAAGCGAAAGACGTAAGCAAACAAACATCTCATGAAGTTAGCATCAGATCGCGCGGGTGGTCCGCTATTCAAACACTGGTGCACCCGAAATAGCCAGACATCGCTGCCTTAAGAAAAACATCGTTAACAATCCATCCGATTATTAAATTGAAGGCGGCTCCTGTGCTACGGCTGTAAACCGAACCACCCACCCGAATGGGTAAAAATAGGGAACGCAGGGATTGGGGTACACGATGTTTGTAACAGCGCTCTATTACTGCTCATTTTAATACGTGTACGTTTTTTGTTTTCAATGTAGAGTTCATTGCGATCTCGGACATTAAGTCAATCATTATCTGCTGTCGTCGTAGCTGTTTGCTAAGTCTTTCTAAGTTCATTCTCCATTCCCACACAAGCCAATACCACCTCGCGTTATTGATGCTGCTGCCCGTTACTGGCTTGGGTAAATCGGATTGAAACAACTCTCACGAGATTTTACATCGTAACTCGCGTGCGTAAATATGTGTATGTATGTAGTTCCCTTAAGAAAAACTGTTTAAAAAGTTTTGGAGGTATTCATATACTCATAGTTTAGTCGATTGTCAATAGAATTTTGTTTAAATAAAGTCACCTTTAGGGCGGCTTACACCAAACCTTACTAAACAGAATTAAAAACATCATTTAATTTCTGACAATAGTTGAAAGAGACACATGAAAGATTTAAACATGTTTATAACATAATTATCGTTAGGGGAAATTCATCCATAGACAACAAAAATTAATTAAATTATTTAACCTTCAGACAGTCATTGGCCTGCCTTATAAAACTTTCAAACGCATTAAATTTTTTAGGGCTTTGTGAAATTAGGATAATCGTGGTAGCGCAGAAACCCGACACAAGCTTTAAATTTGAGCATTTTGATATCGTTCACCAAATTGGACACTAATAAATAGATATAGTTACCACTTTATGTGCAGATTTATTACATTTACGACTTTAACGAAAAATGTTAGAGGGAATTAGCCAGTCTGTGAATCAAACCACATATTTTGTAACGTAATGATAGCGAAATGAGGTGAAAGTCTGTTAAGGTGCACTTAAATATTAAACACATCGCAAAGTATGAAAAACAACGCAGTTTTATCAACTTTCTTTCATTAAATACGTAAGCAACTTTATATGAAAGTATTTTAATATAAAGTTGCTTACGTATTTAATGATTACATTTTAATAACTAAAGCTAATATAATGCGAATATTATATACGTTCGACTAATTTGTACAAAACACATTTGTATTTTTTTCATTTTAGCTAAATAAAATACAAAAACTGTTATAAAGTTTATTAAATTCAATACTAAATCATAATATACTCATACGAAATATTAAAATGTAAGGTAAGTTTTGTTTTGTATCGAGAAACTTTAATAAAACTTTGACTCCAAATACACGGGCGTCCGTTTGATAGATTCCGATCGCATTACTAAGCGCCAACACAAAGGACGTCCAATGAACATTGTAATGAACAACGCACCGTATTAACAGTTCCCGAACTAAGTCATTAACGCGCCCGTATAACACACTGTTCGAGTATGTATAGTCGTGTAAACACTCGTCGGAACTTACTAGAATTAAATAATTTATCGCCTACGTATAGAGGCTGGAGGCATAATAAATCAATATGCAGGGCACATGCATGCGAGCAGGGTGGTTGGCCTACCCCGCCTCTCTCGGGCCCTTTCTTGACTAATTAATTAAACAACCGATTCATTACAGCATCCTCCTTTGTGCCCTCACATTCGTCTACTGAGCTATTGGTACAGATAGCATACTTGTCATACATTTTTTAATATCGTTATTTTCCAGTAGATATCCTTCAGGGATTTATGAAAACGAACCCCGGAAAAAAATCGTCAGTAGTATTTTCATAGATTGATTCTGCCGTAAGTGATGCTTACAAAATCCCTTCTAGATGAAAATTATCTTAATTTTTTAACTGCACACTACATAGTTACAGAACTAAAAATCTTTTTCATATCTTATCAAGTTGCAATCTCTAGTATCGGCTAAGCCAACGTGCTGTAACGTACTCCTACTAGATCCTAACCAACTATATATCAGGCGATAAAGTAAAATAGCAGCTTGTAAGTGCCCACAGCTGGACAAAGACCTCCTTCTCAAATATCTGAGAGGGTTTTGGAGCCGGGAAGGCCCACCACGCTCCATGGTCCAGTGCGGGTTGGCAGGCTTGGGGATAAATCTTAGAGGTCAAAATAGACACACACATTCTGACTAAACAGTGATTTATTATTTGGTTCGCCTTTGAAAATATCGAAGTAGTACAGCGACTGTACTAATTAGTTTCTTTTAAATTTAAAATAAGCTGACTACATAAATATAAGTGATTAATATAATGAAATGGACTAAAATTCTAGTTAGATCCTATAAGAGACTGGCTATTATACACAAACTGTAAAACATTACGATTTTATCGCTGACGGTACGCAACCCTTTGGCTCACTGGGTTGTAAAGGCCGATACTATCCCGCGCTTGCAATTATTTTAATTTCTTCCACGTGATGAGGATTGATCGGGCATTAGGTGTGATTTGAAGAAGCGGGTCGAACAAGCACCGTCATTTGTTAACGTCACCGAATGGTCCCTCCGTATTCAAGTAACATTTTGAAGTAATTCTAGGTTCAATTTGTTTATTTTATGTTAACCGCCAGGCAACAAATATAATTATATCATGTATAAATTATAACATTTTATTTAAAATTAATACTTATTCATAATATAACCCTTTGTTGCATGAAATTAAATTAAACGAACTACAAAATATGAGTCATTTCATATTCAAGCGTACTTCTCGTATTATAAAAAAATTACTTATGTTTCATATTAACTTGCTTGTTTAATATGACAAGTGGATATTTGTGATTTTTCAGTCACATAGGTTTCCACCGGCGTTTTCTAATCAGTGCTTTACAATAAACAATATGTATGTCCACCTCGACATTTCTATGTTATATGTTACTGCACCTATTTTCCGAAGGCACACCTAAACGTGGTCTAAGGTATAATTATGCTAGAAATAATCTTGAACACGGACATATTGCGGAATAACCATCATGAAAAATTTGGACCGGTGACGGCCAGCAGTGTCTAGGGCGTGAGTTGTCTGATACTGAGATCCCCTAACCGCACACTAATTAAGCTATTTTCTTTTTAACCTTCTATTGACAGCGCCGTACGTCCAACAAAAGATTATATGGAACTTACTCAAGAAGCAACATGGGAAGAATAAATACTACCATTACGCAATTTAAAACAAGCCAACCGGAAATAAAATTAGGGCAAAATTTAAAATATTAATGAAAAAGATAAAACTTTTGTAATCGTTTACTATAAATATATTAATAACTGCATAGGAAATCTATACTAACATTATAAAGAGACAGTGAGAGTTTGTACAATTACGAGTATATGTGTGGAGTAATCGCCGGAAAAACAGGACCACTTTTTAATATTCTTTCTCTGTTTGCAAATCTTCCAAAAAATGTATGCTGGCGCTTTCTTGGAGAACCATATGTTCAGTAATGGGCTAAAATGTATTACATCATAGGTTTATTCATTCACAAAAAATGTTGAAGAGTCGTAAGACAACAAGCTGGCGTGTGGTATCGGTGTAAGAACCTTTAACCCTCTTTCTTCCCATGGGTGTTTTAAGAGGCGACTATGGGTAAAGGTAAAAATCGTAATGGCTACTGACAGATTGCGAAATAACCATTTCAAAAAAGTAACATATCAAAATTAAGCAGACCGATGATGGGGACCAGCGTCTAAGATGCGTGGTGTTTAGTACAGCCATTGCCAACTCGCTTTCCAAGCATGGCGATTATGGCCAATGCTCCCTGTGGCAGACGCGGTCAGGTAAGGTAAGAAAATTCGTTATTTTTCAATATTAGTCACATCGTCAATGTCTCTACCATATCCTGACAAAGCTATCAGGCATCTAGAATATTCTCTCCGTTAGTTAGCCGCATAGCCATTGACTATATTAACTTTCCATAAAAAAGGGTGCAATTATTTTCATCAATTGAGGGAAGTGATAAGAAATTATGATATTGGTGAGAAGTAGTCGAAAATGGTTATAGGAATATTATTTGTAACGAACGTAACGTACAAGGCCGTCGCAGTTCACTAGTAAAGAATTAAATTTCGTTTAATTTCATTCCGCCAGTATAAAGAAAATCTCGGAGCAACTGCCTTCTCAGAAATTATTAATAAATTACCTTTATTCTGTAGCTTGTTTCCGGATGTTTAGCGGTCTACGTTGTTTGTTTTGGATTGTTTCCGACGTCTGTACTTTTTGTTTATTACCTTAACTCGTGCGTAATATTTTACATTAAAATTCATTAATTTCGAACAGATTCTAAAATTTTACGCAATATTTTATGACAGGATTACACTGACTTTCCGTTACCTTCTGTACCAGGCAAAAGCTTGACAAGTTATTTAAGTCTCAAGATAGTTGACAGCACATCCGGCCCCGCTGTGTGTAAAATTATGACACCAATGGGTCAACACTTCGTCCGTTAATTAGAAGGGAGGACTAAAATGGCAGGTGTTAATCTAGCGTCATCGGCATATTATTCATAAGAAACATCGAGACCCCCAGAATTTGAGATTAACAGTTTGTGGTCGCATAATACAATTTTCTGTCTTCTCTTACTTTTTAATGCAATATAGCCCTAGTCGTTAGTATAAAGGGAATGGAAATACAGTAATGTAGAAATAACTACCAACCTAGTAACTATAATTGTTTCTTTGTGTAGATATTAAAAACAACACGAATGGAACTTAATCAAAGTAACAGATACAATCAATTATTTACAAATCCATTACAAAATAATGGAGCTTAACTAACAACAGCAACATTCATTTCATATACTGCAATAATATCAAATTCAAATGTTACTAAATAGTTTATGTACCTACTGAGTAGAGATACTAACTGGTTTTAGATCGGGGCTCCCGAGGTCCATCGACGGTCACCTTGATGGCCTTATTGTAAGTCGTCACTTGCGGCGGCGTCGTAGATACTGTTATCGTCAGCGTGAAGGACTTGCCTGCAACAATCGATAGGTTTATTCGCAACTTTGCAGTTATATTACTAATTTTACTACGTCATCTTTGCGAAGTTACATTACAAGAATTCAAAAATAACTCATAGATTTATCTAAGTTTGCGTACACGTTTACTATCAACTTAAATATTTTTCTATCATCGTCATCATCATTATTTCAACCGGTCATAAGTCCACCGCTGTACATATTACTGTCACAAAAAAGTCAGGGCCTATATATGTAGCGCTTGAAAATGTTCGTTACAAAAGTAGCTTATACAACTGACTTTAATAGGGAAAACCCATTTAAATCCATGCAGTGTTTGTAGTAGACCATAAAAGGAAATTTTATTAAGATAGTAAATAAAAAAAAGTTAAAAGATACCTAATTCTGTTATATTATTGGCAATATCAATTTAGTCTTTTTTTATTTAATGTGCACTCCATATATACAGTTAAGGACTTAAACTATAATTGAACCAGTACAAAGAAATGTCCTGTTTGGCTATAGCAGTCTCAATTATATTGGAACTACCATCAGGCTAGTAACTTCGCAATCATAGGCTGAATTCGAACCGTGCTAGAAATCCAAACGTAAGAGTTTTATAGTCACAAATAAGATTATAAATTAGTCAAATACCTCCATTCAGATTGTAGCTGAAGTACTATTCAGTCTCTTCTCTAACCTATCACTGGATTATTCAATGTATTATGAACAAAAGTAAACTTTGAGATAAGCTCTTACTTTTAAAAGTTCTCAAAAATCACAATCCAAACATTTATTGCAATTATATCCAAAAAATGTAGTAAGTTACAAAAACAATCAGGACAGTATTCGTTAAAAATTGTATTTGGAATGACAACAAGCTATAAATTTCATCTGTGGTCGTACACTTTTCGTCGAAGCCCACTTTTTGTAGTTCGATTTTGATCACTTGTTCGAAAAGTTAAAAATTTATTGCCGGTTTGTTTTCAATTTCGCATTGAATGAAATTTTCTGGTTACAGTTTAGGTTACTAGTGCATTCGATTAAAATAAATGTCTGTTAAAACAAAAGCTTTTATTGAACTGACAACTGGTGCACTATAAATTTGCTGAACTTGACAATTATTTAGATGGTTATAGTAAATGAATTTATATTCATTTTCCGGAAATATTTATGCACTCGAAATTAAATAATCTCATTCAAAAGAAGAGAGTATAAAAGTACAATTCATCCTCTACACATCAGAGCGCGTCACAAACAACGTTCCGACCACTTCATCACGGCATAACGCTGGCAATAAAAAAAACATTTCCATCTGCGGAAAAACCACAGTTAATATTAAATGACCGTCCGTCAAAGCTGTATTGTAGAGCGCTTTACTCGTTGCGGGATGCAGCCAATACCGATTTTGTGATTTTTCCATTCTCCCCATCCCTCCCATCGGGGGACGGGGCGAGTGACATGTAAGCTTTAATGGGGCCTGAAGCGGGACGCCGCTGGCTACACGCGAAAAAAAAACTGAAAAAAGCCTCATTCATACGTGATTTCATGTGTAGGCTACTTTCTGCGGGCTCGGCGTGCGGCTCGTTAAAAATGGACGGCGTACACGAGTCCGGCTTGTTGCGGCCTATCGGAGTTTATTAACAGACCCGAATCGTTCGCACGCTTGACACTTATTCCCTCAGGCCGGCTCACGTCACTTGTTACTTTCACTTTAGACGATTCCTAAACTTCTAATACCAACTTTTATTAGATTGGTCCTATCTAGAATCTTTTCTAGAATTTGAAAAGGTCATATCTTAACTTAGTTATTTCAGTTGCTAAATATAAATATACGAGAAGTTGTAGATTACGAGATATTTGTATGACCTATTGCATATTGATAGCCGTTATAATAAAGCTGCGGATTGTGCTAAGTAAAGTTTTAGAGAAAGCCGCCTAGTACTAACGCAGACTGATTATGAAGTAATAATGACTGTTACTTACGGATTTTATCGCGTTTAATTTAACTTTTTAATCCCGAGATCTCGTTTCGTTCCAAGACAGAGCATAACACAGCATGACCTCAAGATACGGTAAGCTAATTCTGCGCATATCGAACCAAAATTACTAATCAGAAAGCTGACGGTAGTCGGTTTAACAATGAACACATAATGAATGACATTAAGACGTCAAAGATCTCGTTCAAATTTCGGTCATTTTAGTCTATATTAGTTCACTGCTGGACATATTCCTTTCTATTTACTCGTTGCGGGATGCAGCCAATACCGATTGACACACAATGCGTGAAATATTTGCCTATACTTACCACACTGGTCTTGCTGATTGGTAAAAGGAGTGTCGATGACACACTATAGAGCATCTATAGAGTATCTGTAACCATCCCAGGTCTGTGGGGTTTGTTTTAATACTCAAAATAGGTAAAATATTTTTTTTAAGTCAGTAAAATGTTACGGGCTATTTATAATCATCAATCGGCTATCAGAAACAAAAACAAATGAATGTCGTAGCATCAGAAGACACGGGAGTGAGTGATGGAGCGCCGGCAGCTCAGCACGGCGTACCAGCCGCGGCTTGCCACCGACCGGCATGGCGCGCCTAAATAAATAACCCCTACTTAATGCCCCCGGTACACGATACGATCGCGCCGTTTTTACGACCTAACAATATCCGCACTCACCCGTCAGAAATGATTCCAAGTGTCTAGAATTCATTCGGATAATCCTTAATTTTCTCCATTTTCTTCCCTTTCTCCAGGGACGGCATTTTTTATTAGTTAGATACGATGTAATTACGTTATTCATATAGATCCTAATAGTTGTTTGATGCGCTTTCTTCTGTATCAGCCTGTATAAGTCTACTGTTGGGGAAAGGTTTGCTTAAAAATATGTGCATACTCACCACATTGGGGAAGGGGTAATCACCCCAGCCCAGTGCCGGTGGTCTCACACTAGAGACGCTACTTCTCATCTCTGGTATGTCAGAGGTGCTAGCTTCGGCAAGTTCAGATATATATTGCCCCATCAGTCGGTCACTAGAGGCACGTCAGTTAGAAGTTAGAATGATGAACCTTGTGCCGATGAGGTTAATTTTTGAAGAAAAATATATTCCCACTATGGAACATTTTTAATTTGTTGCCGATGTTTTAGTTCTTGTATTGTAAAGACCTGATTAGTTTCTAATCTGTTATCCAGCAGAATAAAAGTCAATTTCATTCTTTACAAATATAAAACTTACAAAATATTGTAACAGAAACTTTGGTATGTCAAGATTGCCACTGACATGCTTTTCAAAGATATTCAAGATTATTTGAAGTATAATATTTAAAATTTTTCCCTTTTTGTTCAAATTATCCGGCATTTTCACCCAATCTGGTAACCTTGCTCGCGCTTCCTTGTGAGCGAGAACTTGTGACAAGCTAAATACCTCAATCATGAAAATGCTTTAGGGTTCTTTTTAACGCCATTGATGATTTGTTATTTAAATTGTTTCAATGTAATATATTTTTGTATTTTTACTAATGTGTTGGTATTATAATTGCGTTTAGTCAACTGCGGACGGCCTATTTATTTTAATAAATTTTCTTAACATTGTATGAACAATAGTTATGCCAAACGCAACCACCGTAAGAGACTTTATTGATTTAGGCACTTTTAACTGGGCTATGGTGATGTAATGAGTACTTACTGTATTAAACTTTTGTTTTTTTTCAGGTTTTAGTTTGATTTTTGAGACTTCTTACCTAATTCACATATGAAGGAGATCTATTTATTATGATATTTGGATTTAAATGTGATTTCACACCTGCATATTGCTAAAGAAATGTGCGCATAATGTTGTTCAACTTCAAAGAATATATCATAATACTTTAGGGTACCAGCAGTGAGGTACTAAATTTAAAAATATGTTTCTACGAGTCAGGACTTTTATTTGAAATTAAATCGCAAATCGAGTGTATTTGTTGCAATTAGTGAATACATTAACTGAGTGAAGTGGGAACGACCAGTGTTCAAAGTCGCGCCTCGTGACAATAGTGTCGCAACTTCGGCGGAACAATGCTCGCCTGGAAAGACAGCAATAACCGGACAAGACTATAATTATAAACATTTTAATAAATATTTTTTGTAATTAAATACCCATTTTTAGTAATAAATGAAAAGTTATAGAATCAAAATTGGGTTATTCTTTTAGCTCAGTCAGTCTGCAGATTGAATCTGCAACGATGATGTCTGTTATCGTGGAAGTGATCTATCTGGTTAGATTACTCAAAGAAATGATAACTATTAGAGAATAATGTTTTTTGAATGGTAACCTCTTTCTCACAAACGAAGTGTCATGGAATTTTGCAGGTTTATCCCTTTGTTGGAAGAAGTCGACGGATGTTGGTAGGTATTTTGGACTGTGCGTTGTTGTAATTAAGGAGGAATATTCAGTAGTATATTTGTTATGATGGTGATATTGATGATTACTGATACTAGATAAATAGACCTCTAAAATAAAGATTAAGTAATGTGCCTAGTTCCAATTTAAATGTTAGCTGTTAGCGTCGTAATATCAGTGTTTTCAGCTTATCTACACTACGCTTTCGTAGCCCACTGTCGTACACGAAGTTCCCTAATAGCTGGATGCAATCCAATTTGACAGCTGTCAAATACACTCCTTGCCTTGTCAGTCGCGGCGATTAGAGCGCTATGTCGCCCGGTAACGATGTGCTAATGCCTGTGTGCGCTAATTGACTGAATTAATATGCTGATGTAAGCTGAGGTGTCGTTTGTAATACGGACATCATAAGACTCTTAATAGAATAATAGAGACATGTTCTCGAGCCGGAGTAAGTTTAAGGAGGAAACTGTGTTATAAGGAGTGCACACTAGGTAATCAAATTTGCTGCATTCTTTAGACTTGAGGTTAGGCTAGTAGAAAAATCAGTATAGATTAAAACAAAAGATAGACTTTCAAGATTTTAATTCTCTCCTAATCTAAACATATAATAATACTTAAAAATGAGGTGAGTTTGTACATTGAATATTTTTTTTTAAATTTTGTGTTGGGTTGATGTTTTTGGATAGAGAATTAGACAATTCAGCAATAACTAGAATTTTAATATTTTTTTTATTGGAAAGGCGGCAAACGAGCAGGCGGTTAACCTGATGGTACCGTCGCCCATATACATCTGCAACACCATAGGTGCTGCTGGTGCGTTGCCGTCCTATAAGGATATTTGAGAGATGGGAGAGAAGGAGAGGAGGAGGATCTGGAGGGGGTGTGGGCCTCCGGTTACCTCACTCACCAAACGAAACGTAAAAGCACTATATAACGCCTCTACTACACGCCGGTATTCTGCAAGGCCGTGGTAGCAACCAGGTCAAGCCGGCACATTCGAGCAGCAGCAACAGCCGCCGCATGGCCCTACCATCCTTAAAAAGTTTGCTTGCCTGTCTGTCGGCAGAGAAAACTTCAATAAAATTATGCTCGGTGTTACAGTGTAACTTAAATGTTTTGTTTCTATCGGTTAAGAAGATTTTAAGTTACAGCTTGGGCTCAGCGTACTATGCTGTACCATCTAAAGCAGGGTTCACGATCATCTGATTAACTCGAATTACTTTCGCGAGCGTGCTGTAGGGGGTCTTTAAGTTCTAAAATAATGGACTTATTATATAAAAAATAAGCTCTTACGACCGTAAACCTTATACGTACGTATAAGGATGGTCAGAAGTTGACATACTTAAACCCGTGTGATCACATAATTATACGGTATTGATATTTCTTTTTTTTTTATGGAAAAGACGGCAAACGAGCTAGCTGTTCACCTGATGGTAAGTGATTACCGTCGCTCACATACATCTGCAACACCATAGATGCTGCAGGTGCGTTGCCGGCCTATAAGGATATTTGAGAGATGGGAGAGAAGGAGAGGAGGAGGATCTGGAGGGTGTGGGCCTCCGGTTACCTCACTCACCAAACGAAACGTAAAAGCACTATATACCTCTACCACGCTTAATATACGATATTGTAATAAACAAACAACAAAGAAGCTTATCCATTTGCTATGAAACGACGTGTCTTACGACAAATGTCGTAAATGCCAAACAAAAATGCTAAATAAAACAATGACGCATGCACCTGGTCAGCAAGCGAGAATGCCAAAGATATTTGGGAGATACCGATGTCTTCTTCGTCAGCCTGCTGTATATATACCTCTCCTGTGAGAAGATTTGCCAAAATCGCCCCGCTGGGCAATCAAAGTACCACCTTGCACGCTGTTGCCCGTTATCAGCATGTGTATTTACGGTTAAGTAACCTATTTTGTGATGCCACCTGACCCGTCATCTGACGGATGCGATAAGATTTTTAAGGCTTTTCCTTTACTCAGTTAATTCTTACGATACCTACGGGATGAATAGAACTGGCAGTTTTTTATGCCGCCACTGTATATACCTATTTGACGATGTATTCATGGCAGAATCCTACGGTAAATTTAGATTAACATTTTAATTTACCACTATTCTTCTTCTATATCAGACTTCTCCTAATGGAAGGAGGTTCCATAAGCGCTACGTTTGGCGGGTGACTGGACGATCCCTGTAACTGCTGCCCGTCACCAGTCTGGACAATTTAGATGTGGTATATATTTCCCCGACCCTTAGCTTAGATCTCTGAAGGAACTAAGATTTCAAAGCTAGGCTGATGTAGCGAGATGGGTCGGCCCAAGGTGGTTGCTCCGATGCCAGTTAGTGGACTGTTGGGGAGGATTAGCGTCATTGTTTTGTAAGCGCTGTTTCTGCCCTTCGTAGCTAAAGTGGATTCGCGTCGAAGGAGGATTTATGTATTAGTATGCGATGTATGGCGATGCGATGCGGAAGTAGCGGGCATTCCCTAATATTTTAATATACTGAAAACTTAATTAACTTCGATCTTAAAATCACTTTTTGTGAATAAATAGCTAGTAATAAATGATCACATAGAAATTCCTTTATAACTTACAAGAAACTTCCTTTATTTCAAAATTGAAGTAAAAAATAATTATTTATAGCATCATAGTTTTTGTGGGACATTAAAGAGACTTGAGAAATGCCCATTTCTTTCTTCTAAACCTTTCTTTCTAAACCACAAGCTAATTTTTATATTTTCTACAATCAATGTAAATACGCTCTATTTAATAAAACTATGAAAATAGTTGAATGTTATAAATTATATTCCTATCACTATGAAGGTATATTTTTCCGAACAACATTTCCCATAAAACATTTGCTTTAAAAACAATAACGTAATATAAAAATTATTTCGTGTAACTTTCAAAGTGTTACAACTCGCATCAATAGGCTAATAGAGCATGTGGCGGCGCGGCGCCACAAAGCATAGTTACGCAACTTGTGGCCTCAGCTTAGTTAGCACAACTACCCCGAAACCATAAATGAAATGGTAGTTTTCCATCGCGGCTAACCGGGTAACCGGTCGGTTGGTTTACCGGGCGGGTCGGCGCCCGGGTCTGCCGGTTAACCGGGCGCCGCCGGTCGCTGTGGCCGCGTTATGGTTGACAAGGGCCGGTTATGGCGGTCGCGTGCGTGCGGCGGCTGTCTACACGATGTTTGCGTGTCGCCCCAACGAGAACCCGTGCAACTTTTTAACGTCTCGTGTTTGAATAAATCGAAGCTTTACGTGAACCTTTAATGTTGAACTTTGGCTATTAACGATACTCATCGAAAATATAAAATGTAATTCAGTTTTTATTTGCGACCACTACGAAGCACGACCAATCTAAATAACAGCATAGACCGGAAGATTATTCCAGAGCGTTCGAGTTTTGTTGTAGTGATATTACGGCATGAAATTAAGATCAAAAACAGCGGGTGGAATAGGACCTGCAATAGCAATTAAGGCTTCCTTACGATCGTTCTGTGCAGACCGCAATATATATTCGCAAAAGAACTCTTCAAAGGAAAATTTTTATTCAAATGGCTATGCGACCGCAGGCGGCGCGCGCCCCGCCTCCGGGGAAGACGCTGCTTTTCCGCCATTTTCCATTGGTTAGCGAGCGAGAAGGCGGGCCGCTTCTTCAAGTCTTACTCGAGACTAACTTTTCATTTGCACAGCTCTGAAATATTGCTTTAGATTAAAACACTACGGAAGCTCGAGTTGCGGTTACGTTCGAGACGGTTTTTTGTTAGCGGAAAGGTTTATGTGATATGCATTGGGATTTTTTCATGTCCCTTAATATTCTATAAGAATATGCTATTGAGTAGCTATAACCATATGATTGTACGGTGCTATTTCATAATTCGGTAACAATTGTGGCAACTCTGTGCCATATGATATGATATGAGATTTTTTTAATGAATTCCAAAACTTAAAGCTTTTAAAAGGAAATTTAAATAAATAAAAAAACTACTTAACTATTATAAAATGATGATTCGAATTTAATAATCAATAAGAGTTATAAATTTATTATATTGACGACTGCGTGTGTAAGTGGTTAACGTACCTGAATGCTGTGCCATGGGTCCTGGGTTCGAATCCCCGCCGAAGTCAATATTTGTGCAAAAACACAAATTATTGTTTTTTCAGGTCTGGTTGAGTTGTGTTTGTCCCTTGTCCCTGACACTGCATTTGACCCTTCCTCCGAACTTGTCGCATAAGCGTTACATCGGATATGGGAATGAAAAGACGAGTGAGTGACTGTGTCACACACACTAACACGTTACACTTGCGGCACTATAATATCTCCTGCGCAGTTTACAACTGCCTATTCGTATTAGCTGAGTATTCGGAAGTTGTTGCCGTAGTCAAAATGAGCCAGGATGACCTCATCATCATTGAGGAAGGCTTCGTCATTTTGTAGCACATAGATGATTGACTGACTAACGATTGAACATTAACCCCACTTAATTTAAAACGCAATTTTACCACAATACTTACTAAAACGATTCCCGTTCTTTCCAGACTTGAAAATAATAAAAATAAATATTGAATGACTTTTTTACTTTCTATCTGCGAGTGGGTCCACTAATCTGCCTAACCAGCATGATGTGTATGGGTAGATCATCAATTCGTGGTAATCCAGCTTTTTGTTAACCTTTTCTTATGTTCCTATGTTCTATCCCTAAGTTGAGCGGCTGACTTGTACACATTGATGAAGACGATAGAGAAGATAATAAAATTAAAGTTCAGCTTTTAGCTAGTAGCCCGTGTTAACTATGACACCAGGACATCTAATACCCGAGTCTCTCCCTGGTGAGATTCAGCAGCACAAATGGCAACAGTACTAGAGATTATCAAAGAAGTTGGAATTGTAGATTTGATAATGTGTTCTTTTGCGAGCATTTGTGGTCTACAAAACCTCGCATCAGTACACCGATTTCTGCCAAGGATGATTCGCGTGGCTATTTAAATCAAAAAATATCTTAGTTTTAATAAAGAAGATTTCTGGGTGCTATTATTGGCTTTGGATCCAGTAATAAAATCTAAAACCAAACATACCACATTTTGCGTACATCGGACCAATATTAATAAATAAGAGCAGAAGGTAGTCAAAATCTGGATGTCTAACACCTCAGTCTCCCGTGACCTCGGCTGTTGTAAGGCACTCGATACGATGGGAATATTAAAACAAAAATTAAACGCTATAAAATTCAACCAAGCTATAAAGTCTATTTTTATCTTAGAAATTGTATTCAAAAACATGTTATATTCAATATATTGGAAATATGATAATACAGAAATTGGTACCGTCGTCCAAATGGCAAAACCAAATACCAATGCTAATAACCTAAATTAAAATGCTTATTTTAGAAATGGACTTCAGAAATCTACGTAGAAAATTCTTAAAACCTTGCATCTCTTAATAATATAAATAAAAAAACGGTCAAGTACGAGTCGGAATCGCCTACCGAGGCTACCGAGGGTTTGGTTTTACCACACAATATACTTGATTGTCTATTGAACCAAATAAATGTGTTTGATTTCATTCGGTTCGGATTCCTTTGCATGCACCCGACTCACACTTGGCCGATTTTTATTATTGGTTTTATTTAAGACTTTATATACTATAATTACTATAATTACTAGACTATTCTATACTATAATTATATTACTAAAATTAGGGGGTGGTTGAACCTGTTTAGGTTTCTTGTATTCAGTTTTTACTATAGAGAAAGACAGAAAAAGCGGTAAAATAAACTGGTACTTTATGAAAATTCCAATCACGGACGGACACACGAAAATAATAAAAAAACTCTCTCACTCGTAGGTACCCCTTAATGGTTTGACCTAACGGTCAGAGGTTTGAATATTTGCTTTACCTTAGTCATTCACCTGTTTCAATCGATGAACATGACAGGATGTCTTAGTGTCCAGGTCAACCAGAAAAATCGTATATAAATATAGATAAAATTATTGGTACGAGCCCTCCACATAGAGGATCAAACTCGAGTCTCCTGATTCGGGGGTAGATCTCTAACGGCTCTGTATATATTATGAATATTGTCGTAATGGAATATCAAACGAACAATAATATCTTTACACGCAGATGTTTATTTGAGACTTGATACTTAAAACAGTTGTTGAGATTTTCACAGTTATCATATGTGAAAAACTTCGAACAATAATGGCAAAACTTTCAGAGACCCTCGATTCGTCAATCAATCGTCGCCATTATTGCTGTACGATATCTCAAAAGCTCACGAAGCGTTTTAACAATACAAAACCTGCAGTTAGAAAACATTCGTGGTCTTCTGTACTCGCCAGACCTAACCTCAAATTTTTCCAATTTTTTTTTTCTCAGGAAGCGGTACAAAATCCCTTCTAAGACTTTGTCGAGTCCAGAGCCCTCAGAGTTCTATCGCAAAGGCAGAAATAATTTTCCCTCTAGATGGCAAAAATATAGTTTGATTGCATAAATATAATTATTCTTAAAAAAAAAGGTGATTGAATTTTTCAATATAAACCGGCAATTACTTCAACCACGACATTCAACATACTTTAATCACAACCGGTTAAATTATGAAATTGCCGGTTCATGGACCTTCATAAGAATAGAATAAAAAGGTACTCTTTGTTGCGTTCTCTTTATTGTTTGGCTTTGGATACTCCTGTTAACCTTACTTCTTTCTATGGCAAGTTTTTTTCTAGGCAAGCCGACTTTGCCATTATATAAAACAAGCACAATCTCTCCAGACTTGAAAATAATAAATATCAATATTGAATGACCTTTTTCTTTCTGTCTCGATAGTTTACTATATCTTTAATTTTATTGTATATGGGAGCAGCATCTCTGCTGCGAGAGCACTGTGCCCATTAATCTGCCTAACCAGCATGATGTGTATGGGTAGATCATCAATTCGTGGTAATCCAGCTTTTTGTTTACCTTTTCTTATGTTCTATCCCTAAGTTGAGCGGCTGACTTGTACAGATTGATGAAGACGATAAAGAAGATAATAAAAGTAAAAGTTCAGCTTTTAGCTAGTAGCCCGTGTTAACTATGATATCAGGACATCTAACACCCGAGTCCCTCCCTGACCACGAGTGCTGTAAAGTACTGGACGGGAACATTAAAACGAAGATAACATTCGTAAATAATGGTTTCATTTCATATGTAGTGTTCACGTAAATACAAGAAATCGTTATAATAAAACTAATTTACGTATTTTTCTTAAAAATTAAAAAAAAGACACAAGTAGTAGAAACAATTGCAAAGCTTCTTGATTCATGTCATCAATTGCACGAGTTCAGAAGTGCACATACGAAATTTCAAGTCTCCGTCTTTTTTAGTAGTCAAGATAAGGACGACGGAGAAAATTAAATCAAAGACATCCTGTGTATACTAGGTTTTCCCTGCGGCTTTGCTTGCGTTAAATTGAAGTTGTTAATGGTAATTTGATTTTAGTGGCCTCTGAAAAAAAAAATTGGAGGCCCTTGCCCTGCATAGGCTCCAACTAAAGGAATTATTTGACCGTGTGGCAGCCTAAGATAATCCGCACCTTTTTTTATTGGATTGTGGTAACGTACGAAATAACAGCCCACTTGGTGGCTATTGAAGCCCGAGGACACCTGCAAAGAATCAATCGAAAGTTACAGATGTGTTGTCATAACAGAGAACTAAGATGGAATGCCTCACTGTCCGAAATTATACTGGTCCTCTTAACATTTCAAACAGTAACAAATCAATACTGCTTGAATGGGCCAGCTCAACCGGGTTGCTACCACGGCCTCGCAGAATACCGACATGAAGTAGAAGCATCTTGTGCTTCTGGGTTTCGTTCGGTGACCGGAGGCCCACTCCCCTCCCCATCCCCTTCCTAATCCTCCATCCCATCTCCCAAATGCCCTTAAAGGCCGGCAACGCACCTGCATCACCTCTGGTGTTGCAGAAGTACGTGGACGACGGTAATCATTTACCATCAGCTGAACCGCTTGCTCGTTTGCCGCCTTTCCTATAAAAAAACTGCTGAGACCGGGGCCGAATAGTTGCGACGTACTCAGTAATGCTATCGCCAACCCACCTGCCAGAGTACGATATATGTTGTTGTAGTGTACAATTTAAATACAGGCAAAGAATAAAATGTAGATTCTAAGCAAGTAAATTAATTAAAAAAAACCGGCCAAGTACGAGTCGGACTTACGCACCGCGGGTTTCGTACAATACAACAATACGAGTATAATTTGTGCTACGTTTTTACCAAAATAATGGGGTTTCTTTTATTGAATTCGAGATCCTTAACGCAAGCCCGACTCACATTTGGCCGGTTTTTATTATTGTGGTTTTATTTCAGAATTTGCACTATAATGCTTAGTGTCAAGTTTGACGCTTGTAAATAATAGCCGTCATTTCGATAGTGCTAAAACAAAAAATATTCTTGAAGAAACGTTTTTTACGTTTCTTGTATGAGGAATCCCTCTTTATTTGATTTATTATTTTTGGGATATTCGTTTCGTTTTTATGCTTTAAGTACATAAATAGAGAGCAAATAGCATTAGAAAAATAAATAATGTCAGCTAAGATAAGGTTGGCCTTGCTGCATACGACCCTCACTTGATTTTCCTATATAAATCTTGGTGACAGAAAATGTCTCATCACAATACCTATTATTCTTTTAAATATTTTAATATTAAATTGCAATTATTCCTTGCGTTTACAATGAGTTATTTTACTTGTTTAAGAAGTGAATTTTTACTTTTTTATATTGAATGGAAACAAATTGTATGCCTACATCATTACGTCAAAAGTATCAAATTTCTGAAGACAACACAGAATTGTTAATTTGTAATTTTCAAAAGAAATTATTATCTCCAAATTATATAAATTATTAATGGGCTCAAGCATAACGAAAAATTTTTGAATTTATTTACAGTGAGTAGAAATTGGCTTGACGAAAAAAAATTATGGAACTCTGTTTGTTTTAACGAGAGATGTGTTTATTCACGCCATCAGCTTTTTCCGAGAAACGAGAAAAACCTTGTGTGCGTTCCGAAACCCTTCGAACCTTTTTGGGCTATAAAATAGTACACTTCTCAGAGAATACGATAGACTTTACGCACATCTCCAAATACTTACAACGATTACGATAGACAGGACAAATAATTGAGACAAATCATGCGCAAATTATAAGGACTACAGAAACCGTAGAAAAGAAATCAATTTTAGACTTCACTAAATCAGGTTAAAATGAAATGTTATCTTACCAAAAAGCTTTAAATTGTCATAGGCTTAGAACTTACAAAAGCGAAGTATTTCTACTTGAAGAATCAACGAATAAAAGAAATTGCATTTTGCTGCCACCATATACCAAAATACATAACTTTAAAAACCTAGAAAAAATAGAAGACGTTTTCGCGGAGATTTGAGTGTAATTGTCACATCATGATGGTAATTCGGCAAGATTTTTTGGTACCCAATGCCAGTTATTTTCCAGAAATCACATGTGTTAACGAAGTACCGATACAGAGATTGTATACAATTATAATTGAAGCTAAAATGTTCGGCAATTATGCACTTAAGGTAAACGGCTAGATCATATGTTAGCATGTACAACACGTATTATAATTATGCCATCATCAGTACATAAAATACTAATTCATGGAGAGCATTAGTGATGCTCATAATTTTGCTATATTGCCAAATGGACACCGGTCAGAAAACGCGAAAGATTGTCGGAATAAATACTGCAACCGTTTCAGACGTACTTACTCCATACATCAGATTACCATTTATTTTGTATACATATCATATTACAAGTAATAGTTAATCATACGAAAACGATGTCAAGGAACTAGACGAAGATTCTCTGTACCTTTTGAAAGTGAATGAACACATTTCAGATTCTGAAGTAGTACGTATTTAATATTAATTTATGATCATTAATGTTTCCATTACAAGATGTGGATTTAAAAAAAATATTAATTAATAAAGATTGTCATATTTAATTATTTGTTATAACTCTCTCTCTCTATCTATTTTTTATATTCTATGTGAATAATATATTGAATTTATATACTATGTGCTGTATACATAGTCTATAGTGCCTGTAGTCTAAAGAAAACGACTCTTCTACGGATTTACAGCATGTACCTAGTATGGCTATAAGTTCTGGTACTTTATCTTTTTTAAAGAAACAGTGTGATATTATTAAAAATGTGTACATATTAATCGAATTTGACGCGATTAATTCAATACAATTTTATTCAACAGGCCTTTTAATCTCTCTAGTCACGAATCCATGGATTGACGCACTGTCTCCATGGGGAATTTAGTCACTGCTAGCTCTAAAGATTTTTTGAGAGACTCAATGTCGCAGTGACGATTTGTAAACTTGCTTCAGATCTGGACGGGACGATCTTCAGCTCTTATGAAGTTTGGATGATTGTTATCCAGCAAGGTGTGTGTTGTCTTTACTCATTTTTCACAAAAATTATGTTTCGTGACTCATTGGTAGGACTTCCAATACAGGGCTGTTGTTTTTTTAAGGATGAATTTGAGTATCTTAGCAGGTAAAAAAAAGTAAGTGACCAAATTATATTTAGTATTATATGTCGTATGCTGGTGGTAGAAAAACTACCGCAATGTCTCATTCTTCGAATGTGATGAAAATCGAATAAGGGATAATTGCTGAATCATTATCAAGCGATTGCAGAATTACGTCTAGGGTGTAAACTATCTGTTACTCCAATCGTCAATCCATCTCCCATCCAACAGACTATAGGTAGAGCTATGTCCAGCAGTTGGATTGAAAGTGATTTTTCAATGGATTGTTCATTACATTGGAAGAGGACAATGTTCAGCCTGCCCTCTCCCATGGGGAGGATAGCTATATTTGCCACGCATGACCGTGTACGAGTCTTTTCAGGGCAGTTCTTACCGCTCAGATCTATCGAAACATCTCGACCATCCGAGATGAGGTCCGAACCTCCCTTTGACAGTCCATAGATAGCTTATCGTAAGGAGGTAAGCTGTAGATGTACACTTGTACACCTACTTAAAACATTACGCCTGCGGCCTCAAGGACGCAGGTGCCATCCTATGAAGCTGACTTATCATATATTTATAACTTCTTCGAATACATAAAATGAACGAGTCTACATAGTAGATGGTGCTTTCTGTACACAAGCTGTGTATTTTTGGAGATTGGTATTCCGCCAACTGTCTGAAACCATTCGATTCCCTTAGTTGAGTTTTATGATATCGACAAACGTGGTGGAAGATTTTTACGCCGACATGACATGGGACGTTTAACTAATATAGTGTCATAAATAGAAATAGTTTTCCATTAACTTTATTTTCTTATCTTTTCAAGCATTTAAATAGATTTACGTGTTTGTGTTTAAAATATGCATAAAATGATAGCTAAAGCGCGGCTCTGTGTGCGAGACTAGGAGACCGATGTAAAACGTTTGTTAGCATGGGTATTGACGGCACGTTTGATATTCGGATGCTTATGTTACACATTGTATGCAAATGTCAGGTATACTGTACGAACTATGAAGGTCTATCTATAACAGAATAACTTATAGGAATTTAAAAAAATGGTGAAATATTGGTTGTGCTAAGTGGTACCTTTTGGAAAAATATAAACATTCTAGCCTGTCAATGGGTAGGCACAGATCACGGATACCCATTTGGCTCAATAAACCTATCCAAAGGGTATTTTCACACCCTACTTTTCGCTTCTCCGGTAGATAGAACGTAACAGATAGCGAGCGGTCGCTGGGTTCATTCTTAGAGATTTTCATGACGGGAAGGACAGTCCCTTCTATGTATAGGTATCGTGAGGGTCGATACGATTCTCAGTTCAAAATTCCAAAACCAATTCAATTATAAAAGCGTAAGCGTAAGAGTAAACGTTTAATATACTTAACTTTATTGGTTAATACTGGAAAGGTCTACTGTTATTCATGAAATCGCTTGATAGTCGACATACCACGCCGACGCACCTTGCCGACGTACCATGCGTGGGTAGACTTGCCCACACGGGGTTGACGGTTTAATGATCCCCATCACTAGTCTGTGGTTTTGGGTTCGGTATATTCAAATGAATTTGCCGCCATCAGCCGATCGCCACAGAGCCTCATTTATTAACGTGCAGGAGAGCTTCACGTGATTTTGAGAAAAAGTTTGTATACCATTACAATGGGTTTTAACGTTTAATATAATAATAATTTTCTGACTAGCTATTACTAGAATTGCGAAAAAGGGTAGCGTGAGAGCTTATAATAAAAGATATAACGTACGTATTAGTACATTTCTTATAAACGGTCTAGTAATCTCACTATCAACTCTTATAGCACGTACGTATAGACAGGGACGATGAGATTTCATCCACTGCCACTGTATGACTATGTAAAATAACTGCTACTTTAAACTGTAAATTATATGTTTGTCATGTTGTAATAGTCAAATGTCGATGTCAAATGTAATAGTCATGTGTAAATTAGCGGCATAGACGTTTTTCTAGCACAAGCTTTATAAGTAGAGCATTGTACTTACCTATCATATTTAAACTAATTTTGTACGGATTTCAAACGAAGACTTTTTTATGGAAAATATAGTATCTTATTTTATAATCCTTTTATATTCATTTATGGAAACATGCATAAATAAAATGTTTAAATTATTAACATAGAAACTGTCATTCATATTATTAAACGTATCATTATGTTTGTGTATGTAAATTTAAAATTATGGCTTGAGAGTATGGGCTGGCTGACGGACATTGATTTGACACGATCTTGTTCAGCGCTGCCACAGCCTTAATGGTATTTTACTACACCTACGGGAAGAAAGGGTGTAACAGATTCTAATTGCGCTTTTAAAAAGTATGATGAAAAAACTCTATAGTAGTACTTACTAGTACTACTAAACTCGTAGTAGTAACTACTTATAATGGCAATATATATTTCTTTTTCACTTTGAAAGAAAAAACACACTCCGAATATTTTAATTTATTTCAAAATATTAAATTCTAAACGTGCAAACGTGTACATAATAATAAATGAAAATAATCACGTTCTCTTTTAACATAATTTGCTACAATTGCTACTTATTCAAAATAATGTATTTTAATTAAAAAAGACGACGAGATATTAAATTTATAATGATAATAAAGTAACAACTAATTTTGTAAAAATACTATGTGGTTACTTTAAATTGAAATTTTTATTTTTATATAATTGTCGGGAATAAAACACTCCTCAATGCAACTTGTTAGAGATTGTCTTGAGTATCAATTTCATACTATATAAGGTCGAATCAGTATTCCGGTTCATTAGGGTCAGTTGATGATTGTCGTTAATATAAAAACTAAATAAAGTCTGTTATAATATTAAAAACGTTTTTTAAAAATTTTTAAACGCTTAGGCAAAAATATATCAAACAATCAAAATATTTACTTTTTGCGTAAGTAAACTTCTTAAGAAAAGGGCGGGCGGGCCGCTATGCGAATGTCCGCACCTCCGCCCTCCCTATTTGACATTCACCCGAGTTTCTTAAGTTTCACGGAAAAAGTTTCAAATACTTCCCAATGTCACGGACTTTTCCTTAACTTGAAAACTTTGCCGGAACATTTGAATGTTGTCATTTTGCGGCGTTTCGTTTTGTTTTGTTTTAACTTGAGTGTAATGTATTTTAATGTTACGATACTTTAAAATATAAATATGTTCTTAAAATTTTCATGACTTAAAACCTTAAAATTAATGTATTACTATAAAAAATATGAAAGCATTTCAATATATTTTTGTATTCTATTAAAATTATGAACTAATCAGTCGAGGAGACTATGTTACTAGTAAGCTGAGTTTCTGTTACATCGGTAATTATGTTTAATTCTTAAGAAAAAGAGGTTTTAAATTGATTTAACGAGCCACAATGGTTAAGATCGAGTCGTGAATTTAAAATGTTCGCATCGTTTTGTAGACATACTCAATGTGTAACAATAACTGCACCTTCAGCACTCACCGCGACCACTGCGGCCGACGAATCTCAGGTCGTTAAATTTTGCCACTTGGTTCTTCATCACCGCCGAGCTGTTCCGCAGCTCCGCACAGCAGTTCTCGTCGTTGCCGGCGCGTACGGTGACCATCGTGCCATCACCCACATCACCGAGAGCTACCACCTTGAATGCTACTGGCAACGTCTTATTAGATCGCCAGTGCGGTGGCAACACTGTGCAGACGAAGTGTGGGCTGCCTGTCCGCACCAGTTCTCCCGGGTGCTCGGACAAAAAGTCGCCCAACGTCCTCTCTGCGAGGATGTCGGAAGTCATCTTCGTGTACGTCTCGTGGAGCAGTGTCGAGCTGGTATCTGGCGACATGGCGCCAGTCGACGCCCCCGTCAGGTGCATCCTCGACACCCGTAAACGCTGCGTGCTACACATAGAGTCCACTGCGTTCACCGCGATCGCTCTACATCTCACTTCACATTTCACACTGCTAATACCCACAGCGAAATCAACCTGACGTTTTCCGGCACGTTCATAATAACACGCGCGTTGAACGTACTGTTGTTTAGAAGGGCTCGGTGACGAGATGCGAGAGTACGTTGCTAGGGAACGAGCGCGTGGCCACTTGATGCGGTGACGTCACGCGGCGGCCTTGCCACACTTTTTTTCCCGGTGAATGAAAAGTTCGGCGGCGGGCGGGCCGGCGGGACGCGAGGGGCCGATTTTTTCCGGCGCAGAGGGTGACTCCCCCGCGCGCGACGAAAAACTTTTTCACTAGTTTCAATGACGCCACTCTTTACGCTCGGTATTTACGCGATCGTACGCACGTTCCGTTCTTAACATCAATAGACGTTATATTTTCGTTATATTTTACCCGAACTCAGTGTTAAATATTGTTTCGTATATTTCGTATTCGCGGTTGCGTGAGTTTAGGTGAAATGCGTGCGTCGGATAAGGCGGCCGTGTTGCGACTCGCGGCGCGTGGGGTTCGTGCTTGCGGTGTCCGCCAGCGGTGGCTATTAATACGCGGCGTACGTCCGCGCTCGTCGACTTCGGACAAAGTTTCGCGGGCGAGTCGGTGCGGCGACGAGCGAGAGGCGGCGACGGCGCGGGCGCGGCGGGCGGCGGAGCGCACTTTGCGGTCGGGGTGGGTTGGGTTTAAAGCCGCCGAAGGATAAAACATACAAATAAACACGTGTTCGCGCCGGCGCGAGCGAGAGGTGCGGCGCGGCCAGGAGAGTAAGCGGGACGATGTCGGCTCTTGCGGCATTTAGCGGCCGATCAGCCAGCCGGCACCCGCCTGCCGCAACCCATAGCTGCTGATACCGCCGCTGTCGATGTTGCCGCTAACAGCACTATTCAAACATATAATGTTTTAACGTCAGTTTCCTGCGACGTTTTGTTGGTGACTGTGATTTGTTGTGTTTTTTTTCAAGAATTTTTCTACGAACAAACATTTAATTGAAATTTCATAAATTAATTTAACTTTGAGAATTTGTTTTCGAATAAGATCGACTTGTGTAAAAAGAAAAGAATATAATACTTTTATTTTATTAAAATATTTTTATCTTCGCTATATATGTTTATAATTTAATTTCCAGGCATGGAGGTTTCCTCCAGACGCTTTCATTGACCGCCGTTTAATTGAACGTAAACTCTGCACTTAAAATTGCTACTAATATTTTATTGGATTCGAACCCAGATCACTAGTGTACCATGACTTATAAGTGAGAGGCCCGACCCCTGTGCTTCTAATAACCATTGTAAGAAATATATATATTTTTATTGCATTTCAAATACAAAAGAAAGATAGCAAAGGCGGTCTTAACAATATCTTAAATCTATATCGATTCGGATCGGAAAAGTCCAAGATTCGTTGGAGAAAAATTACTTCGTCATATGCCGTTCCATTTGTTCTTGAGTAGAAGTTAAATCTTAAGAACATAGTGTGAAATACTTTAAAATGCAAACTACGACCGAAGAGATTTATTAAGCTTATTATATCTGCATAGAACAATATTCTTAAAACATTTTCTTTACATCTATTACAGCACGTATTGTTTTTTTTTTATGTTTTAGTAAAATATTTGAGAAAACCTTTTAGAAAAATAAATTAAATTTAGAAGAGCCTTTACGCGTTAGATCGTCTATTATTAACCGAATAAATTGTGAACCAATTAAAATTATTAAAATTTTCATTTATTTATATAATTTGTATTTATAATCAAACAATCTGAGAAGACAATTAGTTTTTAAAGTATGTGTGTATTGTTTAGTCAATTGAACCGCAACCAGACAGGTAGTCAGTTTAATTTACCATAGTAATGAATCGTATAGCAGAAAAGGTTAATAGTCGCTTTGGTGATAGACAGACACCAATATATTTAACATGATTGAAAGAGTTAAGTTATATCGAATCTGATTCGAACACAACAGTGATCCGAATCACATCAGTCATTAAACTTTCATGACCGCCTTGCGGTGGTGGCATAACAAAATTTGCCACTCTATAAAATCTCATGACTAACAAAAGATGGCAACATAACCTTCCCGAAAAATACCAGGTCAAAAATAAATAGATCGATGAAGAGAAGCGACATCTAAGGTGGATCTGGATCTGCTAAGCGTAGTTACAATCTCACTGTGGGAGAAGTCTATATCCAACTACGTAATGACTAAAAAAATAGAGAAACGCACTCGCAGTTTCTGAAAATTAACGTATGGAATATAAACTAGACATGGAGATCATAGACTGGTTCAAACATGAAGTAATCGTGACTATTTCAGCAATGTGATAAATTCTTTACAGCTCCAAAAGCCTCTCAATATGAGGGGAGGCCTTTGTCCAGTTGTGGGACATTTATGCTTTACTTTACAACTCTAATCATAATAACCCACGTTGTCTTTGTAACTATAACTAAGAGCATACATGGCAAGGATCATGCCTAAAGTGAGGGGTGTCACGTAATATGAAGTTAACGAAGCCTGTTAAGCGTTGCCGGGATACCCCTGTGCTTGCGGATTTAGTCTAGATTTAGCCTTCCAAACTTGTTACTTTAAGGCGTCTGGGCAATATATTCAGCGCGTTTACGTATTCCAGTGAAGAATTTGTAAATTTCTTCAATACACTCTAACGATTGGACGGCGCGTATGGCGCAATAGCTTCGCGGTTGTATATGGATGGTGGGTTCGAATCCTGTACGATAGAAATATTTGCCGGTCCTACAGGTAACTGGGTATTTATGTATAAGCGACCTATTTATTTACATTAGGCGGTAACCTTGGTTTTTAACAAAGAAAGTAAACTTATATTCTATAATACTTATACTACCAATATTTTCCTTGATTAATTCTTATTAACACAGTTTGTCTATAGGTTGCGATCCTATAACCCTTCACTATTATAAGTCCATATAAGTTCATCGCTGAGTTTAACTGCTGCAGACAGATCCTGAAATTAAATTTCTTTGAATAATTCATAAATTATGTTTGATATTTATTCATACTCTTCACGCTAGGCAGGTAAGTTGGTGAGCGTAGTGCCTCGTAACCGAGATGAAGGAATACCTATACTAATCTATGGGATTTGGGATTTTGGAATAAGAATAGTGATATTTATAATGTAAATACTAGGAACAGACACAAGCTTGTAATGCCAGCTAGTCGACTCCATAGAGTCAGTAATTCTTTCATATAGCAATATATACGTTTTTACAACAAAAAACAATTTTACTGGGATAAAGTGCGCAAATTTAAAAAATGTATTAATCTCTGACTTTATAAAAAGGGATATTATAATATAAAGGAATACAGGAATGATAATAACGCCTGAAAATAGTTGATCGCGCCCAAGCTGTTTCTTAATATTTTATTGTAATATTGTACAATTAAAACTTATTATTTCAATAAAATATATAAAATAGAGGAGTTTTTTTGACTGTTTCTCCTACGTCAGCAAATTGCGATGGATTTTTCGCCAATAATCGGTCGCCGAAGTCCCAACAATCACCATGAATCAACATGGATGTGATGAAATTTTTCTGACCTTCTGGGAAATCGGCAAGAAAAATTTCACGATGATGGATCATGGCGACAACTTTCCGAATACTGTATGTCATCTACGCAGGAGAAATTATGATGCCGTAAGTGTACGCGCAAACACAGAGGCTCTAACTAGTCCTTAACTTTCCTTATTCGATATGTTATAAGAGTGGGGAAAAGCAAAGAAAGAATTGTATATACAATACAATATATACAGGTACGCTAACTAGTACGCCATGCAATCGTCACTGCTTGGTTTAGTAGTAAAAGTGCGAGGATATGATGCAGACATTTATAGAAAAAGTTTTTAAGTTCTGTCGTGCACATACCTGTGTTAATGGTTTGCAAAATTAGCGGCTTCGTAAAGCCGTGGAAGTTATACAGATCTTTTACTATTGAACTCAAGTCGTTATAGAAGTAAAAGAAAAATAAATAATAACATCGCTGTGTTATTATGTTATTAACCACATAAGATAACCCATCTCCCACCAACCCGTCCCGTGGGTGGGTATCGTCCCTGGAATGGACAAGACAAAATTTAAAAACAATTCAGGATCTCCAACAGATTAAAATATTTGCTTTTGAATTCATAAACAATTTGTATTTGCTAGTAATAGTATCTACATAAGTTGAACACTGTACACTTTATCAATTATAATTATTAAAAACTTAATAAAATAATTTTTAACGACTGCTGTGTTACGATCTAAACATTCAAGATACTCGAAAGATCGACATCAAATGGTATTACGTTAAGAAAATCGTTGGTTACAGTGCAATAAATCTCTAACAACAATGCATTCATATTAAACTTTACAACCCTCTTGCTTCGCCTCACGTTGAAACCCTAAGCCTGATATTTAAATACAACCTTTGCTACCTTGAGATAAGGCACATCGCATGTAGGCCCGTTGACAAATCTCTCCCATTTCATTTCGTGTCATGTTCGGTCCTCCTGATAGCCATTAGAGGCGCTCGTCGCAGCTGTCATTTCACAAGCAACCTGACGCAAACTTTATTCGCGCCTTAGCTACTAAATAATAGTCTCTTACTGTATTTAAAAATAACGTATCTATTGCTATTAAAAGCTGTAAAAATGATTAGTTTAATCATAGTTGTTGTTAGTTTAACTATATGTTACAGGTATATAATTTTTACAGCTTTTTAATAAATTTACGATATTATTTATTGAGCATGAGGAGTTTATCAATAATTGGTGGTGCTCCAAGTTATATTTTTTAATTCCAATATTTCTGAAAATTGATCAGTGTCAAACTCTTGGTAAAATTAAAATAAAAACACATCTGACTATTGGAATTTGTGTTTTAATAAGTGCTACTGAACCAATTTTGATACCGTTTTTACACTTCGAATACCTAAGGCCTGACTTCATCAAACAGGTTCACGTATTATAACGTTTTATCAATAGGGAGTAGATCAGTCATTAAAAATCTGTATCCAAGCAGGAAGAAGCAAGAGTCATATAACTTTCCGGGAGATAAAGCATACGGTTTTGGTGTTGCCTCAAATACCTTTTTATATGTTGAAAAATGTGAAAAATTAAAAAAAAAATTATATATTAGGGAAGAAACGTATTTAACAGCGAATTACGAGAATGTCAATTTCATCACTCACCTATATAAATTCCACAACACTGATCTCGACAACGAAATGAGATTGATAGTTGACACTTGCATTCGCATTTGACTACTTCTGAACAAATTAGTTGCGAACAAAAATATGAAATAATATTTTCCTACTGATTAAACAATTTTTAGTTTAAACAAATTGTGTTTTTTTATTAAGCGGATATCTATAAATCCGTTTTTATATAAATCATCTAAAAATAATTATAATAACTTCATAAATGCTTTTCTAAGTGTCTAAACCTTATGTGAACAATCAAATGTGATGATAAAATAATTGGCAAAATGCGAAATTAAATTATTTTCTGATCTACAAATTCTAAGAGTGACGGGTGGAGACAGATCTATCAGGCTGGTTAGTTTTATACTGCTACGACGATGTTCAACAAACAACAGGTTGACGTTCGACGTCAATTCCAATCTCATATTCGACAGGTTTATTTTTATGATAAAAGGGTTAACCGAGCAAGCGACTCACCTGAAGGTTACCGAAGCCCACGTACACCTGCAACACCAGAGAAGTTGCAGATGCGTTGCCGGCCTTTAAGGACATTTGGGGGATGGGAAAGAGGGCGGATGAGGGAGGGGGTGAGCATCCGGTTACCTCATTCACCAAATGAAACGCAGAAACAAAAGATGCTTCTACTTCACCCCGGTGTTCAACGAGGTCGTCCTACTACCCGGTCGAACCGGCCCATTCGAGTAGCTGCAAATAGCTCTACCACGTACAAGAGGTCACCACATATCAATTTAGTTACAGGACATATTTTTGTTTCAGTTACTGTGACTCAAGATATATGCTCCTGGACTTTGTTTTGTTTTGCATATCGTCATCTGGGACGGCATCACACTCTTACCCATTTCTGTCGCCAAACAGCAGTTACTGCTGAGTTCAGGTTTGGAAGGTACAGACAGCCAGTATAATTGTGAAAGTGAAAACGCATTTTTAATCTTCTTCTATTGAAGTTGTTTGTATGTATCCATTTCTGCAGTAGCCATTTACTATCAGCCTACTCAATCGTCACCTGACCTCAGTACAGATCCAAGAACAGCCTCTAGAACTCCACATAATGACTATTAGTGCTCAAACTGTTAGAAGGAGACTCTGAGAACTGTAAGAAGAACGTGACCTGAAACCTCATAAGCTAGCCAAAGGACCCAAACTCACACGAGCTCACACAATGATGCGCCTATAGTTTGCTCGCGAACATTTGCATCGCTCTCGGCATCAACGGAGCCAGTGTATCTTTACTAATGAAATCAAGACTATGCTGTATAGCAATAATAAAAGTAAAAAGGTTTACCGCAGATATGGAAAACATTGCAAGCCATTTTGTGTTGAAGTAAAGATGAGTCATGGTGGGTCATGGAATCGTTGCCACCAACAAATAGCTACCGATACAATTGTGAATGCCTAGAGACTTATGTAGTGCTGGATCAGTTTGCTAATTTGTGGGTTCATTTTTGCACGATAATGCAGGGGGTATACTGCGATAAGCTTAAGTGAATACATACATCATAGTTATGGAATGGTCAGCAAGAAGCCCAGACATGAATCCCATCACTTATGAGATGAACTAAAAAAGTGGAGGAACCATGGGAGTATGTATTGAACGTACTGTGGCACGTCATAGTGACATAAATTATTTATATGCCAAATTGCGTGACGGACGCTGTAAATCATACCAGCCTTTGAAGACTATGAAAATTAGTAAATAAAGTAATTTTTAAGCAAACCAACGTTTTTTTAAAAATTTAATGCAAATATGGCTCCAGATAAACTTCAAATTTAGAACAACGGAATACTAAATGATGGTGAATATGGTTCGTTAAAAAACTCCGTTGTACTTTTTTTAACCTACCATAATTTATGATGTTTTAGATCTTGATATAAAAAAATGCAAGGTGGCTAGGCAAGGTTCGGAAGTTTATTTACGCTAATAGTTAACGTTCTACGAGACCGAGGTCAAAAACCTTATCGACCATCCGCGCCGGCAACCGTTGGCCGCATCAGATGTTGCCGTCTCGCGGTCAAAGACATCCTGCGATGGTTTAATTTGTATTATTTGACTATTTTAATTGTTTTTTTATACCTTTCGTAAAAAATTGTTCACCATTTTGATATAGTTATGAGCACTAGTATTACCGAATCGCTTCTATCCTGTATAAAATCGTAAGAACATTTACGATTATCAATGTTTAGTTAAGAAGAAATTGTGTGAATAAGTCTTTGATATCTTTGCCTAGTGTTTTCACCGCTGTTTGAAATCCCTGGTGCCGCGCCACGTCATACATATATCGTAATTTTGGGATTCCGAAATTTCATCATCTGATAAAATTAATTAAATAATGCTTACAAAACTAGACGTAAACCTCTTTCTACCCTGTTCCAATGCATGTTGGCGGACTCAACATGTAATCTAAATAGCTTAATTTTTTTCTCTGACATCAGCATGTTTCTGTACGATGTTATACTTCACCTCCAGGCAGCGGGATTCGCACCCGCGCATTACGTTACTTAAAGCGGCCATCCGTCTCCTCTGTAGCACAGTTCTATGAAACATTTTTAAATGTGATAATTCTGACCACAACCTCCTCTACTTTCAGTATTTCTACTAAGAATTTAAAAAGTATTGTTATATTTTAAAAATTATATTACAAACGTCCTAAAATAGTTGTTATAAAATGTCAGAACATTATCCAAGGACTTAATCGACTTAAGAAATGTTTTAGCGTATTATTTTGATATAACAGGTTGGACAATAACGTCTACAGATAAACGGACTGCGTTTCAATAAATTAATTATACATTATGTTATAAACGCTTTAATAAAATCCTTGGGAACCTGAAGCAGCCGTCGACTATAATAAAGCTATGCAGATCGGTCGGTCCGCTGGGTAAATATTGAACGAGGCTCCCTTACAACACAAAATCAAACCTTTTATTTAAGTCCGTGCACACAGAGGGCACATTGTTTGCGAGGGCTAAGGGCCGAGGGAGATAGTTCAACAACCCTTTGGCTGACCAGAGAATAAGCAGCCTCCGCCGATTAGAAAATTGAATTTTGATTTGCATTCGCTTCGTACATTCTTTAAGGAACTTCGATAATTTATATTATTATGGACGTCAGAGTTTCAAATTTGCGACATCGTTAGAGGTTAATATTATTTTTAGTTCCTGATAGTTTAACGTGATCACGGCAAAAGATTTTAAATATTTTTGAAAAATGTATCTGGGTTCAATCCCCGATCCAGTACCACTAAAAGGTTAAATTTAAATATGAGTGCTTCTTTGTCACATGCTGGAGCTTTCCTGTTTAAGCGATTTAAAAATAATTAAAATACCCAAATGGCGATATCTTTGAGTTTATACGGTTTCTTTAACTTTATGCTTGTTATTTACCTGATCATTTAGTTTTCGTTAGTGGCGAATAAGAATTTGTAAGCAAACGAGTAATATAAAAATATAGACCTCTGGGACGCCCACTTCTCTTTCATGCGGTTGAGGAGGGCGATGACTGTCCCATGCGTCATACCTGTGAACAGGTGCTGCTTGTGGTCTCGAGTTTCCAGTGGACTTGTGGTTTAAATTTTGAGAATCACCATATTCTTGGGCTTGTCTGCGGGACCAAACTTCTTATTTTATGACATTGTATCCATAACAATAATAGAAAAAAAATCAAAAGGGATACCTACGGAGCTATTTTCTTTCACTCTCTTCTTCTTTGTCAGAGGAAGCTCATTACAAAACGGTGCTAGACTGTAAAATAATAACATTCATTAGAATTGATATCTGACAACAAATTTATCTTTCTTACATAGAAGAATAAAGAATTTTCTTTTAATAATTCCATATTGAATTGTGCTAAGCCTGCCACATACGTGTGACCGTTCTATGGGGCCTTGTGGCGAAAAATTATTTGATCGTTAGCAGGGGGACATGGATAAATTTATTAAGAACAGTACCGCCAAATGACAAGTAGACAGTTTTCTTCGTTTATCTTTTACCTACCAAAAGAAATTTTAGAGACACATTCATGAAAACAATTGTTTATGAATGTTAATAAAATGTTGTTGTAATTTTTGTAAGCTCCATCAATTTCATGTTTTACTTGCGTCCTGTGTTGTGGTGAATTACTCATAAATATAATTTAAATAGAACAAAGCGTCATCATATCCGAATTAATACACATTCAGTAATGTACTCGTATATGTATTATTAGAATGAAAAATTTAAACCGAAATATGTATTATTTATTTATTTTAGAGGGACCTGCAACGTAAATAATTTAAACTGTAACAGAATTGCAATAAATATTTAGAGGCTAAAATCGGGTATAACAAAAGGGCAGTATAAGCCGGGTAAGCAGTAGCATTTAGCCGCCAGATTGCAATAAACACAACGGAGTGGACGCGTAGCCCGCTGCTACGCCGGACACAACAGCCTAGCATAGAGAAGGCGTGGAGTTGAGATAAATGCTAAAGTTATTTGTATATTTAATTACTTATAATACATTCTTTATGTAATAGTAATTATACCAATACGTGTAATTAGTATCATTAGTTCATTATAATTAAAAAAAAAAATATACTGCGGAATGAACTCGTAGCCTACTGCCACGTCGGTCTCAATTGCCTAGTGCAAACAAATTTAATAGTAAAATACTGTCAACGGCTTGTAAGCAGCCGCTGCTGGACAAAGACCTCCTGTCAAATATTTGAGACAATGGGGCCGAGAAGGGTCAGCTTTGTTGCTCCTTACATTTCCTCGAAATCATATTTTTTTCATTATTTCTCAGATTTAAATTCAGCATTAAAAATTGTTATTAAGAATTTTAGAGGAGGCACCGGAGATTAAACCCTGATCACAAGCAAACTATGTAAGTTATTAAAACGAGCACCCTGACCACTAATATGTATTGCTTATTTACTAGAAAAAAGGTTTTTTTTTTTTAAGGTCTCTTACGACACCTATGGGTAGAGAAGGTAAACAGATTCTTAGGCTTCTGCCATAAGGCACATCTCTTTATCATTAGCTCGTATCTTGGCAAAACTATTATCAAATCATCAAATGAAATTATTAATTTCGACATAACCCTTAACGTGTCATTATAGAATATAATTTTGGAAACACGTCAGAAGTTACATAATACAAATTTCAATTGTCAAATAAATAATATTTTCCTATTTCAACATAGTCAGGTTTCTTATTTTTCTTACAGAACTAAGTTGGCTAGCCAATTTCTATATATTAGGGCTTAAAGCTTTGAATAAAGAGAAATGCAAGGAAGACAGTGAAATCCTTATACAAAGCCCCTAAAAGTACAAGTACATTAGTGACGTCACTGGTACCAACCACATTCTATTGTCCATACGAGGTTAGCGTGTCTACGTTAGAAGTCGCTTCTTAATCTTTTCCCATTAGATACACTTTTCTTTTCGAGAATAGAATGTGTTGTTTTAGTGATATATTTAAATTTGCTTATTACCAACGTAAAATAAATATATATCATTAACTCAAATAACACGAAAAAAGTGACCACTTTAATCTTTTCGTCGACAGGAACATTATTGTCACTTATTACCGGAGTCCGCCCAAACAGATAGCATTACTTTTTTTTAGTGTAATCAAAGTTAAGACAAGCTATAAGTCCGAGCAAAAGACCAACACTACTTTTATTTAGGAACCTTATATGTTGAATATGGTCATAGAAAGACCTTCAACAAGACTCCGCGGCACAGTGTAAAATCTCTCAATCTTTTTAGAACGTAAAATTATAATTAAAACAAGATACGAGTTTTTTAAATTTGACGGCTTACTTAATTTTTTTTTTTTTATGAAAAATAGGCTTACGTTTGACCTCAATCTTGCCCGATGGAAGGCGAAGATGAGGCCTAGGATGGTACACGCTTGCCTAGATGTCTGTTCACTTTGGCCTTTAAGATTTCAATAAACAGAGCAGTAATGTAATATTTAAAAAAAAACATTTCGAAGTCAACACATTATTAATTATACTTATATTCGTTGCCTTCTCGCCAATAATTCAATTGTTGGTACAAAAGTCTACACTAAATGGAAGAAAACCTAAATGACAGATCATTAAAAAAGTGACATGAAAATCCATACATTCATCAATCCATATTTACGCCAAATCAGCATCTGCTTTTAATTGTTACCTTAAACAAAATCAGATCCTAAGAAGTGTCTAAAAGACAGAAGACTGAAATAATTTATCACACAATGTAGACTCCACAGTTCGCACTGAAGTGCAAGGTCCTAGTCCGTCGCCCTCGTTAGAGAAGCTCAAATTAATGCGGGCCATTCTCCGGCTGACGCCCGCCCAGTTGTTCTTAAATCTAATTACCATCCCGCACACGCTCCCGCTGCCGCTACCACGATCGCTCCCACTGTGCGCACAGACTGATTAATCGTACTACCTACACGTATAACGTTACTTTGACAATAACATAGGAGAGCCATTGAGGCGTTGTTTTGAGGCATTCGAGCGGTCAGGGCGAAAGTGCTTGCTTACTTGAATATTTGGGTCAGTTAAGGTTTGTTGCATTCGGGCTTGGAGAACATTGTTCGGTGACCTAATTAGAATTCCAAGAGTGTTTAATGTTAATGCTCATTGTCAATATAATGAAATTAAATTTCAAATAATAATCACATATCAAATAATGAACGATTAGATATTTCGGAATGCTTATAAAACTAAAATATGCTTATAAAGTAAAGTAGTGGCTGGGCACTGAAATAAAATAAATATAACAATTAATATTTTAACAACATACTCGAACCTAAAGGAAGGAAGGGGGGCAATATCTTTGTTGTCATTTTTAATAATTATGGCTCCAAGTGAGAAATATAAAAAATTACACAATCAGTCACAGATAATACATCGACTTAAATTCCATTATGCTCGAGTAAGAATCGTGAAATATTTTATGAGCTACACATTCTTGTCTGACAGTCCAATTAAAATATTTAGGCATACGTGTACAGCGAAATGTATCTCCGCTTTAAAGTCCGGATGGAACTTTTAAACTTCCGCAAGCATGTGAGGGTGCGGCTAAAACAAAAGTTACTGGCGAGTTTAGAATTGTTGCGACGAAAAAAGAAACTTTAATTTTCTACATTTTAAAACAAAAGTCGGCCCATCTCTCGGGGGTTAATGCCATGAACGTGTTACTAGCCCTTTAGAGAATTATGCCTAGGTGATGTAGATTACGACTGTATATAATATAATATTGATCTATGATGTTGACGACAATGGCGGTAAGAATGAGACATACTTAAACTTTTGTCATGGAAAAAATGGAAATTATATATGTTTAAGTTAAAAAATATTCTTTTTTTTAAAAACAAGCAAGTATTTATTGAAACAAAAAATATCAAATGTATTATAATTAAATTAGTATTGACTAATTTTAATATAGTACATTTGATTTTTTTGTGATTTAAGATAATACATTAGATGTATAAGTATCTCAACACCATCCAGTTACGAATACAGAAAATTCTAGTTGGGAACTTGATGACGTGTATTCTTGATGAATGTTCAATATAATATTATATTTGGCTACTGTGGTGGCATAAGAGAATCTACCACCTAATCTCATCCCATGGGTATCACAAAAGTTAGCTAAAGAAATGTGTAAGGTTTCAGATAGACGACAAAATAAACATCTCAAATATATCAGATGTACACTATTCGGTATATAAATATATCAGAGCATAACCAATACGCCTGCCAAGCGTGGTGATTAAGGAAAATCATTCTTAGAGGCCTACGTCCCTCAGTGGACTATTTAATGATTGTCAAAGAAAAATAAAGAAGTAGAATATTATCATTATAATCCACGTGTTTTCATAAAGTAAAGGAATTAGACTGGTAAACAATGTTATTCGTTACCATAATAAAATCTTATTAGATTAGGAAAATATTGTAAACAAAAATGTATACACAAACTAATTAGTACTATTTTTTAATGGAATCCTGTAGAGGGGTAAGAAAACCTGCCGACCCCTTTCTTCCCTCGGGTGTCGTAAGTGCCGGCTAAGAGATTATCTCAAAAAAACCCAGACCTTAAATGCTCAAACCGATGGCGAACAGCAGTGTCAAAGGTACAAAACGTCTGGAAATGTATAGACCAAGTCGCTTTTCGCAGATCCTCTTATTGAGAGGCTATTTCCAGCAGTGGACTTCAGGCTAAGGTCGTGCCGTTTAATTGCGACTCTGAAAATATGCCACACCCACTCTTACAAAAAATGTTAGAGCTTACATAGAAAGACAGAGGAGAGAGATAGAGAGTAATTATTGCAGTTTTAAAAGCGGAATAAGAAGTGAAAGTTTGATATAGTTATAATTGGAGTTCAAAATATGAACGAATACAAAAATAAAAAATTATATATATTCTACAGCGCTTAATTTTATTACAAGAGCTCGTTTTTGTATTATAAGCCTTATTGCGATTGCGACAAGATATTATTTTCTAGTAGTATTCAGGCATTTCACATGCACATACCTGAAGCGTCGCCTTTATAGGATGCTTCGCGTGGTTTCTTAGGCGAGGAATCCGTGCGCAGACAAAAAGTGCCTCGTCGGTGCTACAAACGGAAGGGTCACCGGACTCGCCCTCGTAGCTCGTTAACAAAGGCAGTGACTGTCAAACTTTTGATTATTTAAAGTATTTGCTAATTACGCATGTCTGTTGTTTAAGTATCTTTTTTAATTATAATCGATTTATTAAGTAATATATTAAGATTCCTCTTGGTTTGCAGATAAGCATTTATTCAATGAATGCAGTGTAAACAAAATGTAACCTAAATGTAATGCAGTAAAAATTAATTCAATCTATCGAGGCTCCGACCGTCAAGTACTGTCTACCTGCGAGAGGAAAAGTGGTTTGCAGAAGCCCGTTTGACTTTGTTGAATCGTGTTAAATAAAAAATCGTAATCTATGCCTACGGGTCATCCTATGGGTGAAAAGTAAATTGATCATTATGGCCGTGTGATATCGGCGTAAAAATCTACCATCCCCTTTCTGTCCGTCGGTGTCGTGAGAGGCGACTAAAGGAAAAGCCTTGATTGCAATGCGGGATAATCAATTCGAAAAATATGTAGACCGATGGCGAGCGATAGGGCAAGAGGGGCGATTATGGAAATCATTCATTCCAGACTGGTAAAAACCGTTATTTTTAAAAGTATTGGAGCTGAAACCTATCAACTTTAAATGAACAGGAGTAACGATTGTTAAAGTTAAATTGATGCTATAGTGTAGTTAATAAAAAACTTAAAAATTTCTTTGCTGCGACATGTATGTAATTATAACTACTTCACATACATGTCTCAGCAACGAATTTTTTTTATTATATTGACTAGATAGGTAAAGAAACCTTGTAATAATACGAGTTCAGTAACCGCGCCCGCCGCTGTCCCGTGGCACTTGACCATGGTCTTGGTTTCACTTCACGATGACATTCTTTCTATTAAGTAATAATAATGTAAATGTTGTAATGTATTTGAGACATAAAACTAAACAATTACCATTGAGCATATTTCTAACGTAATAAATCTAACTGGATTTTTAAAAAGAAAATAATTACCATACCTTTCTTTTTCTCTGCTTTATCTATAAAATTACTTACCTCTGTATCGGGGCCAATTCATGAAGTTAGAGTTTTTTTTTAATACACAAACAATTTTTATTCAACGAGTTTTTTACACTTCACGAAAGGATTCCACCACCTTAAATGATTAAGTAACTAACGGGTCATTTTATTTCTCAGATCACAATTAATTAACTGCGTAACTAATAATTATGTATCCCTTAATATATTGTAAAAAATCTCTTTCTTAATTTAATATATCGATCTCCTTTCCACCTCCTGCAAAGGTTTAGCTGGAAGAGATTGCTGCTTAGCGATAAAGCCGCTTTTTTTGCACTACAATGTAGTTTAAATTAATATTTAAAATGTATTTGTGTTTCTAGTGAGTAGAAAGTAAAAATAAATAAAAGTTTATGTAATAACTTCTTTTTTTTGGATTAAATTCAGTGGAATACGTTAAACTAAATATAATAATTAAGATAATAATGTTATACCATATTCTGGCAAATAAAGATTATTCCATTCTATAACACAGCACGAAATTACCGTTTAAGCTAAAAACGAGGAACTCGGGAACTTTAGTCATTTATTGTTGGCTCCTATTTGTTTTAAGACTCAACAGTAAAATTAAACATTTGACATTGCAAGGTACAGAGCTAACTCCTCTCCTTTTGATGTGAATAAAAAATCAGGCAATAAACAAATACCGTTAGAGCTCAACTAGTATTATGCCTACACAAAAAGCTAGTAAGCTAGTAACGTGGATTCGAATCTCGATACCGTCACCACTAAATTTTTTATTGCAATTCTAAGTGCTGATTTTACTACTTGGTTAAAAGAATACACGCACTAGAAAAGCGTGTTAGATCCTTCCTTGTTTCAAAACCCTCTTAAATATTGAGAAGAAGCCTTTGCGAAACAGTGCAGATAAAATATTATATAGCACGATCAAGCACGATTATTCGTCAATGTCAATCTAGTTAAGATTAGATATACCTATTATGTTACTTACATATTATAATATAATATAGCGTATGCACAACCATACAATAAAATATATGAAATTTAAATTATTTTAAACAAATTTCAGAAAGTAAAGTTTGAGAACTTTGTAGAACGTATAAATCTATGTATAATTCTCTGACGCTTAGTTGCCTAATGAAAATGAGCCCTTTCTTCTACCCTACGGAACCCTGTACGGTCAAGCGTCCCTCGGACATCTGCCTGAGGAGCCTTAATGTCGGCCCCGTGTGTTTCAAATGGAAATCGCACTTGCAATTTATCTGAAAGGGTTACGAAAATTATTCCCTCTCCTAATATGTGTTTTATAGCTAATTTGCGCGAATTCATGTAACCACTTTCTACACATTTGTTATGTAACGCCTTCAATTCGAATGCCATAAGTGTTTCTAGGATTAATGATAATTTCAACTACGGCATTGTCACCAGTTACTCATATCCGATATATGGTCAGCAGCCAGGTACGCTAACCAATAATAACGCGAATGGTAAGATTTTTTTATGTATTTAATATGACACACCAATAGCATGACATACAAAACATCGTTATACATATTTTTTTTTAAATAATTGATATCCTCCCAATTGCAGGCAGTTTACAACATTCGATTACTTTTTGAACCTATTAATAGGAATGTTAGTATAATAGTATTACAACTGGAAGTTACAACTACGAACAGACCAAAAAAAGAGTGAACATTTATAACGACGGTTTATTAACATTACATGCGTCAACATTTTCGTTCGCATTTCCGAATATTGTAAAGGATTTTTGTAGCCTTTAGTTCTTCTATACCATTAAATATCCCAAATGCACGAATTCATTCATTCTCCATAACTTAAATATGCGTTTTAAAATGTAATGTGAAGCTGTGCTAAAAACGTCCAATAAATGTTTTAAACAAAGTTAAATCAAACTAAAATCTAATTAGTCTCGAGTTTTAGGAATCTAATGAGGAATTCCAATTAGATATTTGGTGTTTCCTTTAGCGAATTCCGAGTGAAAACAATAATTGTTATCGGCGACCACCCAAGCGGAGGAGCTTTGATTCGGTCGGGAATTATTTCGTAACGCGCCTCTGACCGCTCCCTGCCCTTTTTACAGGGTTTTTTCTTCACAGAGACTCTAACGTTTTTGTAATCATTTCAATAATTTTGCACTTACTTATTATTTTGTGTTTGTTAGGCCAATCTAAGAATAACAAAAATTTTCACTAGACTTTTTTTTTGTGGTTACAACACACTTTCGTGTTCTTCTTCTTCTTCAGCCTATTCAAGTCCACGCTGCGCATACAACTCTCCAGGAAAGCACCAGCAAAGCCAGCATGCATTTCTTGAAAGAGTTGCTCATACTCATCACACAGGGCACGCAGCTTGATGAGTGCAGTGCTGGAGTATCCGCGCACTAGTGATGCTGTCCCTGTCACTAGTTCCTGGGATTTAGGTACAGCAATTTTAGAAGGATTTTCCGTCAGCATTCGGTCGCCAAAGGCTCGTTTGTCAGCTACACCACATACATATAATGTTAGTATTTGAAGAAAATTATCCCACGTACATAATACACGTATATAATATATTTGTTAAGTTACTATATGCTTAGATGATTTCTCAAGTATTCAGAAATGTTACTTCTTCATCAGACTGTTAATAGTCAACTGCTGGAGATAAGCTTTTCTCAGCGGGGATAGACGATTCAATTGGCAAGGAGTTGGGGAATGCTGTACCAGACTTATCGCACCTTAGATGGGCAGCACCGCCATTGCACTGTGTATTTTCAATCTAATGTGCTATCTGTCGGACGCTAGAATGTCTTCAATAATGTTCTCTTAATGGGCTCGTACGACACCCACGATGCAGGAAGAACGAGGGTGGCAGATTTCTTATTAATTATGTTTTTATTTTCCCGACGTTTCGATGGCTTTACAGCAGCCGTGGTCACGGGGAGACTGAGATGTTAGACGTCCAGATGTCATAGTTATTTCGGGTTACCATCAGCTTAGTTATTCTTAATAATTTGAGTACTAGACATTAGTTAGCTATAATTTATTTTTAAATACTGCAGTTGTATATATTTAATATTTCACGTTTAAAAATAAAAGTTAAATTAAGAGTGCGTCATTTTCAAATTCAGTTTGGTATGTATGATTTATATTTACAACTTTCATGATTTTGGATTAAACCAAATGTTCTGTATTCAAAATCACGTTGAAATTAATAAATTTTATGCAAATGTACATCCAGAATATATGGCATCACCGTTTGGTAGGGACTCGTCTCGCCCTAACGGCCCGCCCTGAAGACGGAAAAGATCTCTTTTTGAAGTGTAACCACTTCCTACGTCGTAAAGGAGGTGTATTACTTGTACAGATATAGAAGTAACAAAATCTAAAAAAGATTTATTTTTTATTTTCATAGGTGTTTTATTCGCTATAAACATGTAGATACAAAATAATGCGATTTTTTTAAATTGGAACAACTTTGGTTTCTCTCTTCACAAAGTGAACACACGTTACGTAGATTTTATAAATTTTAAATAAAACTGAACTTTCTATTAGATATCGTTCATTAGACCCTTTTCTTATTACATCACTAATTAAGTATAGTAAGTATGGTATTATTTCATAGTCCATATTACAACTTACAAATCTTATACACAATGATATAAATAAGTTAGTAAACAGAATCGGGTGTTACTTTGCGATCAAAAGTGCAGACGCAAAGAGCGACACAAAAGACATCTACCATTTTTTCACGGGACCAGAAAAAGTCCATCGCGTACCGGCGACTCTCCTACACAGGGGATGTTAGCTGAAAAGCGGGCGACGGATCACGTCTTTAAAGGCATGATGACATAGAAACATACTAAGCAATTTGCTCAACTCAGAACGTGTGTGTGCGTGGCCATTGATCTTCGCCGTGGTGTCCCAAATTTATATGAGAGGTTCAGACACATTGCAACTCAAGCGAAGAGCATACGCCTCATGCTTCTGACTAATTTTACGTCCTGTTAGCAGTCTGGCCAACTCCGCCCCGGTAGCCTTGTTGATCCATTGATCAAATGTCAGTTTAGACCTCGTCTCGTCCCTTGCCTGCTGGTTTTGTGGGTTGTCGTGAAAGCGTTAAGTGCAAACCAAGCATCGACCACAAAAGGAATGCATAACCTGTCGCAACTTAAGGAAAGACATCGTGCACACGTCGCAGTCCTATATCCCTGAAACTAACGGGCAAAGATGCTTGGCACCACGGATCCTCGTTGAAGTTAACGCTTTCAATACTAGTAGTATTTCTAGTCCTCTTGGGTGTCCGTCACAGTTGTGTGAAAAGATGAAACTACATCCGGGCACAGATAGGTGGGAGAAGTTCTTATTTTTCATAATACCAAGACACATTCTTAGAAACAAACAAAGGCAATATGGGCTGGTAGATTCTTTAGATGAGCTAGAATTTGCCATTGGAATTTGTTGCATTGAGAGGTTTTGCTATGCGACTTCAGATAATCTTACGACTTCACCTCTTTACATAATTTCCATGGAAATGGAATGGCCTAATAAGTCTTATATAGCAATTAATACAGGTTAGTATACTCCCTCTTCAATACATTATAGTTAGTTCTTTGATAATACACTCACTTTCACCGTGACTAAGAATAGGACGGGGGCTCCTTATCCCTTAAGTTTCATGTATAGCCATGGGGAAAATCTCTAAGCTCTAGGCCAGGCGCAAGTTACTAAAAACATTCAAATTTCGATGGTGCCTCGGCAACGATTTCACAATTAGCGGTGTTTATTTCTAGACCCAGCTCTTACAAACGGATTTTCATATCATCCAACAAATCCATAGTTAAATGTAAGTAATAGTAAATATAAGTAATTATTAACATAACAGGTAACGAGTTTTTTGCTTTAGAATATTTCGTAAAATACATATAAACTTATATGCATACATAATACATGTATTTGTGATATTCAAAATATTAATTTCCGCACCGGCGGCGAGTACACGGGCGTTCCGCGCTCACTGTTAGATAGGATAGTGTGTATGCTCATTAAACCACATTCACAGCCCACTGAGCCCAGCCCAGTTACATTTCACCGAGTTTTGTTTATATTTGGACACGTTGTTTATCGAAATAACTAACGCTGGCTTTAACGATTAATTTACATTTGATCTATTAAAGGGGAACACTTAAATTTTATTTTGTTTTTCCTATTTTGAAACCTTAATGTTCATTTGAAACGTTTACGACATCGTTTGGATGACTTATGGGTGTGCTAAAAATGTGTTATTATTTAATTAAAAACGTACGGAAGCATCGTTGCATGCGCTGATAGTACCTTTCTATTTACAGCCGGACATAGCCCTCTCCAGTAGATTATATAGAGGATTTGTTGTAATCACCAGCTGGACAAGCAACCTGGCGATCGCAGAACCAGACGCAGCACTTTAGACTTCGGCCCGTCATCGGTTCTGTGTATTTTATTTCAGACATTTTTGTATGATAGATGTATATTCCGCCATCTGACGGATACCACAACATTAAAAGCGTCATTTTCCGTTAGTCGAGTCTTACGATTTTCATTGAAAGAAGGTTGGTAGCAGATTACATTACGCGGCCAACATAAGGCGTAAATAAGATCAAACCATGCCCAATTCGTAAAATCTCACAATAGTATTCTGGTTCCAACTGCGCAACGACAAATAGTAATAATTGTTAGGAGAGGCTTATATAGCACTCACGCCAATAATAATTAAAACATATCAATCTTTCGTTTGCTGAGAACCTTATAGTGATGAAGAAATTATAATCATGAACGATGTTTAACTATTTAAATATAATTAAAAAAATTATGCCTTTCAATAAAAAATATTTATGACTAATATAAGAAAAATGTGTTTGAGATAAGCTGCAGTAAGAGGCGATTGCCATCGCCTAAAATTTCACGGCAATCTTCCGGAGAAAACTAGGAGGTTCGCCATCCGTTACGTTCTATCTAGAAGCTAAAAGTGAGTTGTAGGCAGTTTGATTGGCAGGTTCCAAATGGAAATATCTTTTAACTCTATTAAATATTTACAATTGTTTAAATACATCTAAGTATATGCTTTATGTTTTTCACTTCGATACTACTACCGAGAAGTCTAAACAAAACATAAATTCCTATATTATAGGATGTATAGCCAATTGAGCAACCATTAGCATTGATTTATAACCATTAAGTCATACACGCCATTAATATTTATTGAAAACCGCACCATAAACGATAGACTTAAGATCGAAATTATCTTGTAGATATACTTGGCTTATGAAAATAGTTGTTACTGAAGTGAACTTTCGGAATTTGCATAAGACGCTGTCAGGAGATACTCAGAAGGGTTAAAATCTCGAGGGCTTTCCCTGTTGATCCGGGAGGCTTATCCTGATAATTATTTCAATTGTTTATGCCTGTCAACGGTGCATTGAGATAGAGAATTATAGTTTGTTCGAACGTTGTCTTCATTACCGAAGGAGCCATCCGCCCGTCACCGAGTGATGTATGAATTGGGGCATTTCTGAGGTACCTACCGATTGAGATGGATCTCTTGGGGAAAATTATAGAGAATTATGTATTATATCAAATGTAAACTGAACTCTGAACTTATAATTCATGAAACTTTACTATGATAATTTACTTTAAAAAGAAATGTATAATCTTCTCTTGTTTTAAGTTGATTCTACTACAATCGTATTTAATGATTTTTTAGACACATTTGAGATAATTATAAGTCATGTTATGAAGAAGCGGCGTAAAAAAAATATTATCTTAAATTTAATTCCGATTGTTCATTATACATATTATTTCTAAGCATGCGTATACATTCGTATAATTAATAAACTGTTACCCCTCGTTTCATTACAGAGCGAGTCGATTCTTCAAACATTAAATATGACGATCCTATCTAATAATGTCTCATTATTGTTAAGAATTATTAAAATTAAGACTTCCCCATGTGAAGGCTTGAACTCTCAGTTTGATAAAGCAGATTAATTAAGAGCATTTCATGTTTCATTTTACGCATGTGAAATATGTAGGAACAAAACAAAGTAAGTGGTTTTAATAGGCTTGAGGTATCATTACATATGTACTTTTTTTATTTATGAATTGAATACATTATTTTAAGTTGATGTGTCCTGTGAGTAAAAGGGTTTGAGGCGCCATCTACGTCTACATGAGAAGCTCAAAAGTTTTGAAGTTATGGGCAACCGTGGTGATTAACATCAAGGTCTCTTATCACATAAAATAGCTATCTATAAACATCTCATCTATAAACAGTGGGACATTGTTGAGGCTTCTTTTTCCATTTAAGTGAGGTCTTCAGAGCCGTTCTATGTTATTTATAACGATTTATATATTTAGAATGAGCTCCTGGCCTCTGAGTAATAACGATTTTTTTAATTATGTGTGAACAACGGACGAAAGTATTAATAAAAAAATCGTAATTATTTTTATAATTGTCATTATTGTAATTTACTTTTATCATCTTTATAATGTACTTAAAAGTGTACAAAAATACGATTTATAAATAACAAAAGGATATCGTACGAAAATGGTCATCAAAGATATAACTTAAAGATAAAATTCTTAGGATATGTACCGCTTTAAATTAGCATCCATCCATTGGAATCCTTCCAATAAGGAATACTCGCTGAAATCTCCTTTACACGATTCCCCTCACGGTCTCGCTCGGGAGCCTTCAAGAACGGTTTAATTAACTTAATAAATACACATACAGTTTGTTTCATTAAGCGCATACGTCGAATGTTATGAGCATCTCCGCACAATGAGCCGGAAGGATCGTTCTCCAAATTTACATACGGTGAAACAAACAAAAGGAATACGGATTTATAGCCCTTTTGACAGATAAAATAGAATATAAGAAAGTTAAATTATTATTGAACTTAAAATTTTAACTTCAAATCACGATATAATTGAAATTTTCTGGTTTTAGATATTTATTCTCATTAAAGAATTACAGGACAATTCACTTAACATGAGAACATAATTTATACTACTAAATAATCACTACTTGAGAGCATACTTAAGAGCGGTAGTACAATAATAATTAGTAACACGTTGCTAACTACTACCCGCACTATCACAATCTCGAGCATAGATGGACATCACGCTCCACAGATATAAAGCATTAGTCTGCTCGACTGGATGTGACTTTTTAGTATGACGTTTCTAATACTTGTTATGTTATTTTTAATTTTTATTTGTATGTGTATTAACTTTATAAAACTGATGTTATTATTTTTATAGTTTCTAATTAAGTACATACATTTACGCACAGACATACATATATGCAGATAAAAACATACCTAAAACCGAATATTTAAAGATACTATATCCATATAAAAATAAACATATAGCATAAGTATATACATACATACATGTACATACATTCATCGTACAACAGTTATTTATTGTTATTTATTATGTGATTTTTGAGTAATTTTTTAAAAGTAAAAATCGATTGCGATTCTTTAATATCTTTAGGAAGCTTGTTATAAAACTGGACCCCTTCATACATAAGGTTCTTTTTACCATAATTAGTTCGTGGTGCTCTTAGAACTAGGTTGTTAGCGTTTCTTAGTTGAATTTTTTGTATTTCTTTCTTTTTGGTTAGACTAATTTGTGTGTGTATATTTTTTGTTAATATTTTACGTACCAATAAACAGGTGTAGTAAACATACGTCTGGGTCACGTTAAGTAGTTTAGTTATTTTATACACTTTGTCTGTAGGGGTGAGATAATCAAAGTGGAAAAGGACTTTTAGTAACTTATTTTGTGCTCTTTGTACCAGATTTAAGTTGTTTTTACCGGCTGCGCCCCAGATTTCTATTAAATAGTCAATATGGGGTTTCACAAGAGAGTTATAAATATAATATCGCACTTTACGTGGTAGATAACTAGAGATGCCTCTTATGGTTCCTGAGAGAGATGATAATTTAGTTTTAATTTTTTCTATATGTGTTTTCCATGTAAGCTTACTGTCAACAATTAGGCCTAGATATTTTTCGTTATCGGTTCGGTTTATAATTTGGTTATTTATTTTTAGGGGTTCGTAATATGCAATTTTCTTGTTTTTAGCCTTAAAGAGTATATAGTTCGTTTTTGAAATATTAATAGTTAGAAGATTATATTGAAACCACTTGTTGAGCAAATTTAAATCTTCTTGTGCTTTAGGTATTATTGTTTCTATTGAGTGAAACAAACAAAAGGAATACGGATTTATAGCCCTTTTGACAGATAAAATAGAATATAAGAAAGTTAAATTATTATTGAACTTAAAATTTTAACTTCAAATCACGATATAATTGAAATTTTACATGTTTTAACTAATTCATTTATGAACACAACCAAAAGATATAATTTTTTTTTGTTGGGTTAAAATTCTATATAAATACTTCTGTAGTGGTGGAACCAAGAGATGAAAGGATTATATCGGGATTCCTACCACTTTTCTTTACTTCATTATCGCGCACGTGACCACAATTCATTACGTGTCCGCCGCCTGGGTTTCAATTATGTGGAGCGGAGAAGCACTTGTTATGCCCTTCTCCGTTGCTCTGCGTTGTTATTCTCATCAAAGAAAAACTATACGGTGTCTTTTTCTACTTACTCATGCATTAGTCGTCTTTCTTCATAGCGTATTATGTGCCGCGTCGCTGTCAAGATGGTGGCATTCATTTGTCAGCTATCTTCCGGGTATGTTACATGTAGCGAACAAAAAGTTAACGAAAGCTATATGCCCAGAAAACACCTGGATCAGCCGGAAGGTCATGATCCAGTCTTCTAGGAATGAACTAAAAGCCTTGAACGTCCTGCTGCATGCCCCTGGATGAGTATATCGTTATGTTCATCTTTCCATCTTGTTTACATGATAAGGCATGGCAATTCTGACACTCCTGGCTATGTATAATAATCCTCTTGTTTCGTGCGCCACTGATTTGATAATAAATAGTCGTCAGAAACTCTACTCTGCCTCCTGTGGGTACGACATCTGCTAGAAAATGGTGGGATACCCACGCACCAAGGACACCGGTACGCCCTGAAACTATTTCTTTGGTTTGAAGCCATAAGTTGGCGCTGGTATTCTGTCCGGTAAATTGCAATTAACAATTTTAGTGGTGCTGGTACCGGGATTCAATTAAATTCAAACCGAGATCACTCACGTAGGTACTATGAAATTTAAGCAAACACTTCTGTGACTGCTGAGCTACCACGATTCTGTTAAAGCGTGATCCTTATTACCCTCGAGATGAACCTTTTCAAACGGTATCCAGTGGCGAGATTCTTTTGTCATTAAATATCAACAGATTACTGCTGAAACTTTCTTTTGTTTAAAAAACCATTTCTCTCTAACAGGTAAAAATAGTATACAAAACACCATAATGTGTAATAGAAGGCACATAATAACATATTTGGGATAATAACAAAAATTCTTTACTCTTAGTTTTTGCCTACTCTACTTTTTCTAAAGTCGAAGTAACTTATTTGCAATTTTTCTTCTTCAACGGCCAATTTTCTTTTACTACTGATTACAAACCCATTCTAGAAGGCACTCAAAGCTTTCAATCTCCTAATTTTTTTATACACTAAGCTATCCCAGATAAATAATTATTAAAAAATTGTAGACAAGTTAAACAATATTATAATTTTTCTGAAATTTTAAAGACTCTAAATGATATCACTGAACAACAGTCACAGTATCCTGCTCGGAAATCGTACATCTGTGTAAAAAAAAGTTTGGAGTGTCTGCTGTCACTTACTATAATACAAATACAGAATTCGACCCAAATAAAAAACTTTTTGTTTGAGACTGCAGACTGCTTGGCACCGATTTTTTGCCCAGACATCAGCCCTTAAACAAACAGTAGTGGATGGTCCACCGCTGACATGTGGACACGTGATCTATGAATCCGTGTGCCGGAAATGGTCGCGCACTATGCCCTCACAAATGATGCAGAGTGGAAGGTTTTTTATTCATACGTACGTTGGGGTTTATTTTTTGTTGCCATGTTGTGTTTGTACAATGTCGGTAAACTTCATTAATAAATTTGTATCATTGTTTTACAGATGCAAAAATTATATACTCCTATGATATTCATTAATACCTATGACAGTTTTAATCGAACAGCTCTAAAATGCTCAGATTGTCGATATTCAAACGATTATGACTATGACATATCGATTTACGATCGCAGTATTCATTAGTCGATTTGTGGTATTTTAGTACGTAGCGTGTCTTCATTGGTCCTGCTTTCGAATGCGATTTGAAACAAATAACAAAGGAAAACTAATAGTTTTAGCTTTTCGGAGTTTCATGTATATATAATGGTCATAAAAGAGGAAATATTCTAAACATATACGTAACCTCAACAACGTCATGTAAAAAACAGTGCTGTATAAAAATAATTATTACTACTCTGCCGTTAGTCCGGAATTTCGAGTTCTACCGAAGCATAATTTTAAAGACCACGTAATATTTTTCTAAAAAGTTTTCAGATCTGTATTATTTAATATTGTAGTTCTTCTTGTATGAACTGTATCAAAATATAATATAAAAATAAAATAAGCTCTTAGGGTGGCTTAATGGTTAGCGCACCTAACTGCTGAGTAATTTGTCCTTGGTTCGAATCCTAGCTGAAGCCAATATTTGTGCAAAATACAAATTATTCGTTTTCGGGTATGTTTATCTTATGCTCTGCTTCTCTGATACTGTGACTGGTCTGATCTCTGGTCTTCCGAGAAGCGATAAAGGATATAGGAAGATATAGACGAGTGAGTTCCTCTGGGTATGCGCTTTCACTTATGACATCTTGACGTCCTGTAATTAGTTCACTGCAGGAATTAGACCTCTTTAAGAAGGATTTGCCATAATAACCACGCACGTCAAGCGGATAGGTGATCGATCTCACTTACGGCACTATAAAATCTCCGACGCAGTTGACGACTGCTGATAGTATTCAGAGGTCGTAGCCGCGGTCAAAATAGGCCCAGAGGATATCATCTCATCATTAGTATTATTATGTTTCCTATGCATAAGTATATGTATAGTTATATATATAACCGAAGGTTAAAAACGTCAACCATTATTCAAGCGACCGCAAACAAAACCGGGATCATTAGGAACAAACAAAACCCAAACGAGCGAGACACCGGCCCGTTAAATAAAACGATTACAGCGAAAATCTAACAGCACTTCAAACGGCATCCGGGCGAAATTACTCCGGGCGCGGATAAACAGAATCATCATTGTAACACGTGTAATTTCGCGTTCCCGGTCATTACTTCGAAGCGGGAAACGGCCGGTGTAGCCCCCCCCGGTGAATAATTGAGCGGGCCGTGAGAGATGGACCCGCGAAAATATGAAATGATTCTGTCCGGAGATTTGGGCCTGTTAGCTCGTACGTGATTCTGGCACCTGGATAAATGGGCCCCGGTGCCCGGATTGTCGGATTTATACACTGTGTTAACAGCGACGGGCAGATTATTTGTTTAGTTGTCGTGATTGTGCACCACTTCGTTATAACGAGTAATTTATACGCATACAGGAGGATTTATTTACGTATGGTTTGTGGTTAGTATTTTAATTTATTTCGCTACCTTGTCAAAGTACAGTTTAGTGAGTTCAGTTTCGACTTAAGGGTTTTGGCCTTAGCTTACCTTAACAGCCTATAGGACATGGCCCCTTTCATAAAGAGGGTTTGTCATAATCGCCACGGTCGGAAAGTGAATTGGCGATCCTAGACCACGCTTACGGCACTATAATATCTCCTGCGCAGTTGACAACTGCTGATAGTATTCAGACGTTACTTTGATGTTATCGGTTTGCAAAATCCCCGCCAGCTAACGGTAGCCATTGCGATTTTCAAAGCTTTCTATCTTCTCTTACGACATCCACGGGAAGAAATGGGGTGGTAGATTCTTACGTCGATACCACATTAATCTGACATTATATAGCAAAATTTCTAAATACAAATTACTATGTTATCTTATGGGTAAGCTCTAAATTATGATTGTGTCCTGTAATTTCAACTTAATCTCTTAAATCACCGTCAAACGCAACAAAAAATAGTCAAAACAAATCTAAGCACACGCCGGCGTGTGTCCAAAGCGGGAAACGAACCCGACACCTCGACCGCGGCCCACCAACGCTCGCTTCCTCAGCCAGAATAGTTTTTGTAGGCGGCCAATTTATAGTTCCGGCCACCCTGCACTGGACACGTGGATAAACTTCGTTGTTATAAATTTAGAAAGCGAATAGTGCAAGAAAAACAACATTAATCCAGCTAAGCATGTTATATTCATGCCTCCGTTCGTTTTTGGGGTAAACGACTATATATAAAAACTTTATGTATGAAAGGCTAACGACGGGCCATTGTGAGCACTTGGGACAATCTCGATCTCTTTCTCGCGGGGTAGGCAGAGATGCCGCAAATTCTATAAAGTGACTTAAATTAAACATCTAAGTGGTAGATTCCTTCTCTACGTAGGAGTCGTCTGGGTAAGTACCACTTTTAATGCCAATTTCTGCCGTTAAACAGCTGTGCAACTACTGTTTGAAAAGTATCGAGAGGCAATATAATTACAGGGTGTGAGGCATTCCATCTTAGTCCTCGGGGGTGACAACGCGTCTGTAACATTCTTCGCTTCAATTTGTTTGCAGGTGTCCACGGGCTGCGGTAGCCACTTGCCATCAGGTGGACTGTAAGTTAATTTTCACCCAACCCAACATAAAAAAATGCGCTGTCTACCCTGAGGACTGAAATTAAATATTTCTTCTTATTATTGATTCAGCATTGCCATAATCGCCTTGCTAGACAGGGCATACTCTGACTTTTTTTAAATTGATCTCGCCTTTTGTTGCGTGGGATTTTTCCAAGACTTTTCCCCTATGTTGACTCCGCGGGAGGAAGAGAGTGGTAGATTCTGTTACACGAATTCTAAACTTTGTTTTGCTACCACTACTTTAAGGCGACAGACTCACCACCTGTCACGTCCCACATAACCTAACTAAATGTCAAACTCTAATAACTAATATACTAGTATATGTTCGTAATAGATATTTTTTTCTTTTATAAAGGGTTCCGTACGGGGAGCCCTATTACTAAACCTACGCTGTCTGTCCCTCCGTTCGTCTGTCCTGTCTTTAAAAAGCTGTATCTTTGGGACCGTAATAGGTAGCGGGTAAAAATGTTCATAGAATATCTGTTATTGTACCGAATATCCATAAAAATAGCAACAAACAAAACAAAAAGATAAAACAGGAAAAGTCACTCAAAATTTTTTGTTTTTCCTCTATCGTTAAAACGGTAATTAATACCAGCATTTCTTTTTGGGAGAGGCGGCAAACGAGCATGCGGCGACGTAGCTGATGGTGAGTGATTACCGCCACCCACGTATATCTGCAACACCAGAGGTGCTGCATATATGTATATGTATGTATTCGATGAAGTTATTGCTGTTAGCCGTTTTGGCTTTTACAGCTTCATAGGTTTGCGCCTGCGTCCTTGAGGCCGCGGGCGTTTATGCTTTAAGTAGATGTACATCTACTGCTTACCTCTTTATGGTAAGCAATCTAAGGACCGTCCGAGGGAGGTTCGGGCCTCGTCTCGGACGGTCGTGGTGTTTCGGTAGTAATGGGCGGTAAGGACCGCCCTGAATCCCGGGTGTACGGTGTGTACGCGGGTGTTTGATTTGCACGATACGCTCTTACGCGTCGGCGGGGATTGTGTATGTGACTCTACTCCTAACTGTATGTACAGTGTGTTCAGGTTGAGTAGTGTTAACCGAAACTAGTTCAGTTTGTCGGTCTGTCGGTAGAGGTGCTGCAGGTGCGTTGCCAGCCTTTTATGGTATTTCGGAGATGGGAAGGGGAATCAGGATGGGAAGGGGAAGTTGGCCTCTAGTTACCTCACTCGCCGAACGAAACGCAGAAAGCACAAGATGCCTCTACTTCACGCCGGTTGTGCCGGCCCATTCGAGCAGCAGCAAAAGCCATCGCTTGGCTTGTGATTATAGTGCAAACTCTTCAGTATTACAATAAATAATAAAAACTGGTCATTTCTGAGTCATGCTTGCAATAATCGAATGACAGAAAATATACTTCATATCTAAAACATACTATTGCGTGAAAGCTTTTGTTGACACTTTATTGACTAAAACTATCAAGGGCTTCTAAAATATATTAATTAGTTACTTTAAACAATCAGATATTTGAATTATTTTACTTCATTTATCTAACAAAATTTTTGTTTGAAGAGACCGCGAAATACGTCAACATTAGTTACCATAAACGTTGAGCACAAAAATGTTTAAATACGCCCTCCACGAAAGGCGGTAAAAATCGGAAGCTTTAATGAGAGCTTACACGCAAAGGTTCGTAGTGACATGCTTTTTTGATAGATGGCAGTATTTTCAACTCAAAAGTTTTAAGGAAAGTGTTTTTAAGTTAATATTATAATCAATATTTTACTGAATTTGGACTGAAATAGTAGACATTACGCAAAGTTTTTTTTTGGAATTATGGTAGTTGTTATGTTGTTTGTTTTAACTAGGTTGGTTATTTTACGGTGCTTAAATACGAAACTTAATAATAAACAATTTAAAATTATGAAATAGTTTTGTTGAGTAAGGGTCATAATAATTATAAGTTGTTTTTATGTTTTATTCAGCAGTGAACGCGCCAAAACCGGCCATGCATAATTACCTCCCGAGAGGATTGGAGGGTGACCCCAAGAACTATGTCGGAAAGAGTCGTTATTATTACATTTGAATATAATTATTTTTAAAATAATATTCATTTATCTAAATTTAACTCCACGGTTGCTGCTTCGCATGGACTTATTAATCTTGTTGTTTGACAGCTTTTTATAGTTACATATAGTCCATGAGTAAATGGACTATATATAGCTACGAGTGATAATGGGATTTGCCGTAATCGCCATGCTTAGTAGTTGGATTGGCAATCGCAGTACCAGATACTTCGGACTTTACATACTGTTGCCCGTCACCGCTCTCTTCGTAAAATGGAATACCTATTCCGCCACTTTTTAATGATAAAAGCCAAAAAACTTCTGAAAAAATGATCGCGGGCCACACTTACATTTAACAGGAGACACAATGAATAACGCCAATTATGATTCTACGTTTGTTTATTCCGTAAAATGACTTTCGTTTTTACTGTATTTGACACAAGTTTTTTTTTGCAACTGGTTGCATTTTGGTTGAAGAAACACCTAGGATTGATTTAATTACACACTAATTAACCGTGAACAGAGTTTTTCCTTTTTGTATATAGAAGAAGTTTACAAACATATAATATGTACTGCCAAATATAGTAATAATTGCGGCGAAAGTTTTTTTATATTCTTATTGTTGTATTTAAATTTATCTAATTTTTTCGCTTTAAAAGCTAATTACGCTAAATAAAAGCACCGTAACGCTAAACGGGCCGTGTGTTGCTGACTGCAGTTTAACGCCGCCGCTAAAAATGTAACTCTGCGTCAAAACTTGGTAGCATACTTTTAATTGGCATTGCACGCTGAAGCAAAGTGTCATGATATAAAGTGCCATGTTAAACCTACGAAGTATTAAAACTTAATGCAACTGGTCATTGACAATAAAGATATTAAAAAAGTAACACCTAGTTAAATATATTTGAAAATAAAATTCTCGGCCAGTGGAATACGATTTATTTTCTGTAAGTATTATTTGTTTTTTTGAAATTGGGTTGTCGCAGCTGTTATATACATTATCGAACCACTAGTAAATACACGGTTACTTCGTTATTGGACAAGATGGTATGTCACAATACAATTCCGCTTTAAAAGCAAAGAACAGTAACTGTCATTTGGCACGTGACCATATGCTTACCTAGAATTTTAGAATTTGTACACGAAATGCGTCCTCAGAGCAGAGTAGTCTTTTACTGCGACAATGTCTCTGCCTACTCCGCTTAGGAAACAACGGAAATTTTGAAAACCATTGACGTCGAAGTAATGACATATCATTTACGATGTTGTAATTAATAATCTTAACCCAGCATTGGGTTCGTTAATGAGTACCTAAAGATTTTTAATTGTTAATAAATTTGTATTAAATCTCTTTTATGAATCAAGAACTTTTAATACACCGGGAGAAGGGCAAATATTTAAAAATATATAAAAAAATTAAAGTGACATTAAACTTCTCCATGTAAGTCACTGTCCGTTATCGGACTCTTTTGTATGCATTTGTCGGTGAATTACCATGTCGGACTGCAGCTAAAGTACATACGTATATTAACGCTACTTTATATTGGTTGTTTATTCGCCGATACGTCGTATTAACATACAGATATTATGTTTACATTGGAGACAATAACTGAATAAAATAATTATACATGATATATATAAGTATTGGAGAAGAAAGGTTCGCTAGTGGCAACCTCACACAGGTAAAGGAAGTGAAGGACTAACCTCCACAAGACAAAGTGACGACTTACGCAGTGTTCAGTCGATCGAGGCAGGTGGTTCAGGAGTGTTTCCTTGGTGGAAATCATTAGGAGAGGAGTATATTCAATAGAGGATTTGGCACACGCTGTAATGATGATGATGGTTTCTAATTGGCATGGTACGTCATCCACTTTTCGCCTCTCCGAGAGATGATCATTCACTGACTTCATTGGTGTTTATCTTATAATAGATATAATTTAAAAAGGTGATATTGAAGAAGTCTAAGAAACTTCCATCAAATAAATATTATCGCTCTCTTAAAGATTATTCATAGACAAGAATTCGTTCTTGAGGTGTTAAAACAAAATATATGTATAGTTCTGACAATCTTCTGTGTCCAGTAATTGTAATATTTATACACACCAATCGTAGTGCCAATCCTTTAAAGCCAATCTCTTTCTCTGCCAACTTCACCTACACGTAGTGCACCCTGCTAAGTCACTAATGAGTCTAGCAATAGAATTATGGCGGAAAATCTATCTCTCCGTTCGAATTTGCCGAACCCAAATCCTATACACAATTGTTAGGGAGCAGCATCACTAGTGTACCAGCACTGCGCTCTCTAACCCGCTTGCCAGCGTGGGGAATTTGGGCAAAACTTACAGTGAATGTATGCCGGCTTTTGCTGGAGTTTTCTTGATGGAGCCCGCGTTCAGCAGTAAACTTAAATAGACTGATGAAGTAGACAAAGACGCAGATATGAGAGACCAGCTCAATAAACAACGTAGTAACCAATCGATATAAGGTTCTTGTGTTTGTACACGGTGATGTTTTCTGTGCCTCAATACATATGCCATTACACCGTTATATTAATTCTGTATTCAAATACAGATAGTCAACTATTTCTCCGATCTTATGGCAGATACATTGGATTCGGGGACGTATGAGACGACCACTCTGATTGTGCTAATACTTCGGCTCTCCAATAAATCAAAGTCATCATTGGCAGTGATGTAAGAGAGTCTTTGAGCACATTATCTCGTAAGCTAAGAGAAACTCAAATCAGTACTTTCTTCTTCTTTAAGCTGTACGCAGTCCGTAGCTAGACATAGATTTCTCCCCAAGTTGGGACTTACCTTAATCGCCGCACTTGGCAGGCGATATGACGATCGTAGTTCCAGATACCACGTTTCTTTGTCGCTGTTGCCGATTCTGGATTATTTGAAATAGTCATTTCACCGTCCTGACATAAAGATTTTTCTGATAAACTTATAAGACATCCGCAGATTCATGTGTCATAACGAACAAATTATTTAAGTATATTTAAATGAAACGGTAGAATAAGTATTTATGTATATATTTCACAACCCTATCGCCTCAAGTATGGTACAATCAGCAAATACCTACCCAGTGAAAAGTGCTTCATTAAGCACCACAGATTTCCGACGTTTCTCTTAGGCCGTGGCAAGCATTAGTATGTAATCATCAAAACGCAACATGAACGGACACTCGAGGTCCCGGCGCTACTTAAATTGAGCCGTGAAAATGGGGAAGTGAAGAATATCCGGGACCATACTGGCGACGATACTCACCACGGTCACGTTCTATCTCCTGGATAGTACAAATGTGAGTCGTGGAAGACCATTTGTATTACAGTCATGTCTGTCTGCTTACTGCTTAGTAAATCTGATATAATTTCACTGAATAATGCATCCAGTAAGTAAAAACACTGTTTCACCGTGTGGTCATGGCGTAAGGACACGCCATCTCGTTTCGTTGTACTTATTTATCGGCCTCTGTCATTCCACTCTTAGATAATAAGCATAACCAATTCCACATAAGCCTTTCCACGAATGGGCCAACAATAGCGAAATAATTCATGAGAGATTTGCCCTTACTTACTACGCTGTTCAAGCGATTTGGTGAGCACAGTGCTGATACCCTTGCGCTCGGAGCACCCATAACTAATCTTTAGAATTAGGTTTGTCACTCGAGTAGAATTTTCGCTGTCACACTGACGCCAGAGCCACGTCCGCTAGTCAGCAGGCTCTGTACAGGAAAGATTGACAATAAGAGAATATATCGGTATGTTTCCCTTAAAACCCGTACTAAGGGATAAGAAAAATTTACTAAACTTCGGTAGGTGGTAGAATCACCAGCTTTAAGTTAAAAACTCCCGCAGTACTGAAAGTCCAGCAGTAGACATCACCGACAGTGGTCCATAAGAAGAACTAATTTTAAGTGTTAAAGTACAGAAAAGTTAATTATAAAACACAACTAGCCAAGTGCGAGTCGGAACCCCGACCGAGGATTCTTTATTTTTACTTTCAAATACCTTAAACCTTTGGATTTCATACATTTTTCCAGTAGTATTATTTCGAGAGCTTCTATTAGTAGTAGTAGAAAAACAGTACAACTAAGGGTTTTTTTAATCTGGGCAAAAGTCAAGAACTAATGGTGTATAAAAACATTTATTTACCAAACTAGCCCTTTCATATTGTACTCATATTAAATAATACAAAAATACTATTAAATATGCACCCTATTTACTTGAATTAAAAGTGTTCCTATTTGGATAAACGTCCGTGACATGCATAGGCGATATAGAAAGATACCGAAGTCTCATCTCTTACAAACGGGTTCCAATGAATTTGTGAGTTTGGAACCTTAAAATAGAAGCAACATTCCAGCAACGAAAAAAAACATTAAAAAAAAGTGGAAATTTAATTACGTGAAAAATGGAATAAAGAGGAGCACCACGAATATAACCAAATTACCTACTGGAGGTAGATAGGACGGTACGCGCCGTTCATTAGGCTTGTTTGTAGAAAGCTTTTGCAGGCAAATGAATGGATTTATACGCCGGCTATTAAATCAACGCAGCGGCCGCCACGCAAACAAACGCCTACTGTCTGTGTTTGCTAAGGCGCCCTCTAATTAGATAGGTAACTAAGCTTTAATACCTGGAAATATTTCGAATGTTATTTCCTTATCAGTATTAATATTCTATTCGACAACAAGAAATTAAATTTATATATTGACCCTATTCCATGCTGTTGTCATGGACTTCCTATTGGATCTTGTCATCCAAAAATTGGCGTAGAAATATATATTCAAATTTAAGAAGTCATGGACGAAACTACCCATACTACGCAGTACGGTGAACCTTTTAAACTGACATCGTTCCAACACAACACAGGGATTTATTACAAGTGACACCCTCCCGTGGCCAATTTCAAGAAACGATGACCTCCTGGCCAATTTCGTACTGTAAATGCATGCGCGGTAACATATTAAGTATATATTGCAGCACTCATGTCTGTCAGCCATAGGCATAGGCATTTCGATTTGACAAGACTAAGCGTAGCTTAACGAGCTGCAGAATCCCCTCCTTTCGCCTCTCTTAGAGAACTTATTCACCATGAGATTTTCCAGGCCGTTTTACTCTTCGTCGGCTCTTACGACCACCACGAGCAGATAGGCGGCGGTAGACACTCAGGCCGATAGAACACGGCCAGCATTCGGTAACACATAACACCCACATAATTAATTATTGTCGTAGTAAACATTCAGTGGACAAAACCAGTAACAACTAATGATTCTAATAGTATCCAATTAATACGCTAAAATTTAAAAAAAAACATAGCCGCTGTATTGTAAAAGTACGTTACAATTTCACATTTGACTACGATGCTGAAAAATAGGAAATCCGTTAAAAAATGACATTGAATTTTTATCCAAACTGTGCACCTACAACTAACTGAACAGAGAAACACCGCAAACCCGAAAACCTACATCCGTCCGATTTTGCAAAAATAAACAAACAGAAGCGAGTGGAGCCGAGCTAAATCGATATCCAGCCGTTGAGCGGATCGCCCGTCAAACTTTTGCAATACAGTCAACGGACCGTCGCTATGCAGCCTCTAACTACCACAATCTAAGCCAGAGTTTCGAAAACTGTACATCGCGGCACTCAAATTGACCGCCTAAATAATTTTAGGTTGACGTAAAGTTTGAAAGTAACGACAAAGTGTATGTAAAATAACTCGTGATGTGTTGCAACAATAGACATTTGATTGTTGTGACACGTCAAGAGTAAAGAAATATTTTACCAACGTATAAGGAATTCCAGCAGTAGATTTAGACAAGCTGATTAAGATAAAGATTTTACTATGTCAAAAATAAATAGATAACATCATATGACGATCATATTTACAGGCAAACGCAGTGTGGGGCGCCCCTACACAAGATGGAGTGACGACCTGCGCAATGTTGCGGTAATTCGATGGATGCAGGTGGCTCAGGACCGAGCTTTATGACAATCTTTGGGGGAGGCTATGTTCAGCGGTGGACTTGTGGTAGGCTGAAATGATGAATGATGATATGACGACCGCGTCGCTTGGTGGTTAGTGTACCTGACTACTAAGTCATCGGTCTTAGGTTCAAATCACAGCCGAAGTCAATGTTTGTTCAAAAATACAAATTATTGGTTTTCGGGTCTGATTGTGAAAAAACAAGTGAGTTCTTCTGTGTTTGAGCGTACATTTACGGCGACACAATGTCTCCTATGCATTTGACATGCAGATAGTATTCGGAAGTCGTCGCCGTAAACAGAATCGGCTTGTAGAGCATCATCATGAAAGAGAGCATAAAAGGTTGGCGGCATGCTATCTCAAAATTAAATCTTTATTTTACGATAGGATTATGGTTCAATGATATGGCACGATTTTATTGTCATTACAGCCTCTCACAAGTCCACTGCAGAACATAGGCTTTTCCCAAAGATATCACAAAGCACGGTCCTGAGGCACCTGCAGTCATCGACTACCTATAGTCTTAATCCAAAAATTCGTATAGAAATAAATATTGAAGTTTAAGAAGCTATGGACGAAACCACCCGCAGTACGCAGTACGGTGAACCTCTGAAACGAAATATGGCGTAATACATCGTTCCAACAATAGAAATTATAAGTAACATTCAAACTCAAAAAGCGTTAATATCTCAAAGGATATATTTTTTTTTCACCAATAACTAGGTTAGTAATACGGGTTGCGACAAAGAACCCGGTTGAACAATACAACCTCTCTGGCGCAGTATTACACGGTGGATATAATTAGTTATGGTGTACGGATTTAGATTTTGTTGTTGCGATAATTTTTGTGAATGCACTGAATAAACATCTGCTCGAGATTTGCGATTCGACAAGCCGGCGATGTATTGAGATGTCATGTAGAAAACTGATATGTTTGGTTCACAATGAGGCCCAAAAAATGGTCAGTTGTGGATACTTTGCCTAATTTTTTATTTCATTTCGTATGGTGAATTTCGAGTGCGTGTAACAAGAATGGATTTACGAATATCTTTAACATCGAACATTTTAAATTTCTAAATATCTTATTCACTTTTCAGATAATATTTAAATTACTTGGCAATATTAATAATTATATTTTTTATTAAATTTCTAAATGAACAGTCGACTATGGCTTACTATATTTTATGCACCTTTGGAATAGTATGCTAAATTATATCATAACTGACGGAATATAACCTTTGTCGCAGCGGCTTAAGAATCTGCTACTCTCTTCAAAGTATGGTCACAATATTTTAATATATAAAATAAAATTCAGCATTTTAAATGTGCCGGGCGGTAACGTTGAAGATGCGTGGTGTCCTCCAATTATTACTGTTAATCCTCCCATTAGGAGAAGCTTATACTATATTACAGTGGACTGTATAAAATACAAGGATAAAGGATACTTATACTATGCCAAGAACCGTTAAAAGTAAAGTAGTAGCCTGTAAGTGCCCATTGCTGGGTAAAGGCCTCCTTCTCAAATACGAGTATCTGAGAGGGTTTTGGAGCAGGGAAGGGCCCGCCATGCTGCTCCAGTGTGGGTTAGCGGGCTTCACATTTCCTCGAAATATTTTTTTTTTATTATTTTTCACACATGCCGGTTTCCTTACGACCGTTAAAATTGCTATTAACAATTTTAGTGGTGCCGGCACCGGGGATCGCACCCTAGTCACTCGCACTCTATGAAACTAAAGTGAGCGCGCTGACCAAAATAAAACAAAACAAGTAAACAAAAAAAAAGAAATGTTGCATAACTTCATTCTGAATATTTAGCTTGGATATAAAAACGAATGAAACTGGAAGTTAGAGGGGAAAAAAGAAAACAAAGAAGCGTAAATGATCGTGTTCCGGCACGCGTCCGTCAGTCCCGACCTGACCTTCGTCAAACTGATACATCTGACAGATTAACGCGTATCACTGTTATGCAACACACTGTACATCCAGTCAAGCGGACATTTATTAAAAATTTCCTACGAACGCGACGTGTCGACGGTCATTTACTGAATTTTATAAACGGACGTACGGCTTATTCACATTTAAGGTGAATTCGAATTTATATTCAAAGATACATGATATCGACTGTTGTTCGTAGAAAACTATAGTTCTAAGGAATAGTTTTTTGCTCTATAAGCCAGCAAAATATAACAATTTATTATTTTCAATAACTAATGTTAAAAGAAGTAGCATTTAATTATTTTTCAGTAGCGTCAAAATGAAGTGCAATTTTAACTTCGAAACTTTCACGATTTCACGGGCGTCGGCTTCTCAGATAACCGGTTATCGTTCTAGCGCACGAATCCTTTTTTTCGATATACGCAGGCTTCGGAATTGCGTCTATAAAGTCGCGGTCTCACGTACAAAATGCACAGTTGACTTTCAGTATTTTTTTTTTAGTTTTCACAAAACAATGCCAGTCAAATATATGCATAAAAAAGTGCGTTGTTCTATCTACTAGGAAGGTGAGAATTTTAAGAATACATATGCTTTGTGAATTAGCCCAGTTAACATAACAATCCAAGATCAAAAAGATATCACCATAACCAGAAGTTAATGTTAAGCTCATAGTTCTAATACGACGCATCGGTTTTATTGCATACACTAATCTCACTCACGAACTGGAATTACTTATGAAACAGTGTACAAGGATTTTTCACCAGTGTAGTTGAAGGATATACACAATAACTCTAATATTACTCAAAACAAAATGTTGTTTATTTTCAGTTTAGAATATTTTTTTTATTTTTTACGGGATCATGACTTGAACGTCGATTGAACGTTATATCTCTTAGTTTCTTTATTGGTGTTGTTTATAGGATTAAAAGTCTATTTTGTTTTTATGGTCACTACAATCATATCATTGCACATTTTTCGCCAACATTTATTTTAAATTGCTAACAAAAAAAGTTCCCACTTATGTGATTTGATAATTTAATTTAATATCATTAAGATATTCAAGACGAAATTTAAATAAAGAAAGCGTAAGTTTTATACGCTTACAGAAATTAATTGAATGATATTCATAATATGAGGTGAAACTTATTCAGTGACAGTGTATCGGCGGCGTACTTAGGAGCTATCTCGTGGGAGACTCATAAAGCGATGTGGGCGGAGCGCGGTTGAGTCGCGGGCGCCCGCTCCACGGACCACTACTACCTCGGGTAGCTAGGTTAACACAAAATTTAGCAGCTATTGCACTGCTATATAACGTTATATTTAATCTTATCTATTTAGTAATCAATATTTCTTTGTTTGTCCCTTATACACTCGCAAGCCACTAGACCGGTTAAGCTAGCAAATTTATGGATGATATTCGACTCATAACTGGATATGTAAAATATCCAGTTATGAGTCGAAAGTACAAAGTACAAAGTTTAAACGTTAAACGTTAAAACTAACAGTCTATATACGCTCTCCAGTCAGTCTATATCCCTCTGCTCTTACTCAATAGCGAAATTTCCTTAGTCTCGAAATAGTATTTACTTCTCACTTTTCTCGCGGTCTCTTGTTTTTCTCCATTATGAAGCATGTTGAATATCGATACTAAAAAAATTATATAAATGAGGCCAATAAACGTGCGCAGAATTCATCTAATAGTCGTAATCGAGGGCTACGAATTAAAATACAATGCGCTATCTCCCCAGAGGACCTATCCGTCTGTCCGATTTTAACAGGGCGACAACTGTTAATACTGTCACCAGTTGGTAACTAAATATTTAAAGAGCACTAATAGGAAATACAGAAGCACTCACTCGTCTTTAGGTTTAGCTACAGCAATAAGATCGGAATATGAGTCAGTTTTTATTTGTTTATATTTGCACAAAAAATATTAGCTTCGGGTGGGCCTCAACATTCAACCTGTGGCTCAGCAGTCAGATATGCTGACTACTAAACCACGCAGACAGTAAAAACAGTCGGTTAAAGGAGGCATGTACTTTCGCCCTGTGACATTCAAACTTCATAGTTTTAAATTCAGCACTGCAAACAAAAGACAACAATTTGTTTCATGATCCATAATCGCCTATAACCATGAAACGAATGTCTTAAATAACTGTAAAATAATGTGCACTCGTGGGGAAATTTTTAACAAGATTGTGGCAAATTAGGCGGAAAGTCGATACATACAGTTGCCCATTATTGAAACAACGAAAGCTACGTTCAGTAGTTTAATATTGCATCTTCGGTTTGTACTGTAATCATGAGGACTAATATTTCAATGTTTTATCAAAAAACCACCTGTTAAAGAAGTCACCTATCCAAAAAAATGCAGAAAGAACTGCTTCTTTTCATTTCGTTATACGGAACATTAACAATGTTCCGTATAATAAGAAATTATTTTTTTAAGTCGTTCAGCAAAGTATGCTACAACGAAGAAATAACTTTAAAAACTTGCTAAAGTAAAAGCGTCGCTTCCCTAGCTTTGCACAAATGGGACTTTTCTTATCGTCGCTGATAAAACAACTTTGTCACAGAGGCTGCCGCTTTCAATATGCGATGGCTCTGCTGCGCGCCATTTGTTCCAACATTATGTTAACGTGTGGGATCTAATAACGGATTTTAAATAGAACATGAACGCTTTCAGATTTAGAATTCGTCGATTTACTCTACCATTGTATGATTACAAAGCTTAGATTTCATTTGATTTAATATTTTTTGTTTTATTTAAAAGGCTCCGACATTTCTGTAATAAAAATGTTTTCTTTTAAACAAAAATCAAAAATACTTATTTATTGTCACAACTAAGGTCCGTATTTACGCACAATGAAACTTAACTAACAAGATGAATTTATTGGATTGCAACGACAAAACCTACATCCGACTCACCATAATGCTACAGTAGTTTTACCACAACTACAGCGCTGTTCCTCTGTCAGTGCCGTGGATAAATTTGCGAGCAGTCATAAAACTACACCATATTTCATTAAGTATCTATTCAATATAATACAAGAAAGTCTTAAGAAAGCTTAGTAGTCCTTGGTACAGTAGAGGACATAGGCCTGCGCTTAATGGGAAAATTTTGGCTTAAACGTTTTGCTTGGCTTTGGAGATGGCTATATTAGACGCTTTGCACCTTCTAATCTATTGCCCGCCTCCGATCTAATTATTTTAGGTACGTATATTAAATTTTAATTCATTTCACTGTATGTACTGCATTCCGTCCTGTTGGAGTATTCGCCAAGTGTCCGTATCCGTTAATGCCATAAAAAACATCATAACAATTCCATGTGAAGTTATTCCTCGATGCTACCGTGCTAGTTTTTGGGTTCAAAACATGGATTCGTTTATTGATAACCAAGTCTTGAATAATTTTGATTTTATAGGAAACAGACGTCACATGAAATTTTGATGCCATGTTTGTGACATAGCTGATAAGGCCTCTGGGCTTAAAACACTTAACAATTGATATATCAGGATGATATACATAGTACAGACAACACAAGGAGACGTGCTTTTTTCTTTCTAACGCAAGTTTTCTAACAAACTCACATACAAAAACAAGTTTTCTTTTTTGTCGCATGGGGAACATAAATAAGTTATTGATTTAATTTTTTTTCAAAATCATCCCCCACAGTAGGGTTTTCTTTCTTACGGAAAAACATCTAGATTGACTGATTTGTCATTAAATTTCTGTTAAATTGTTAGTGATCTTGCAGTTTAGTAGGTCTCATGTATATACAAAAGCGTTACAAATCACAGCAAAAAATAATCTTTACTAGATGTTCAAATAAGTAAACTAGACCTAGAAGTATTACATTAGTAAACAAACACTTACCTTAAAGGTTTTAATTATTTTTAGTTTATGTATAAATAAAACTTGATGTAAAAAGAAATCTCAATTAAAATAATTCTCAGTCCATATGGTCACACACAATTATTAACAAGCTTTTTGCTTGAAGTTTTCTGGAGTTACATATTCGTATTATTTTAGAAGAAATAATAGTACTAACCTAGCTTGTAATATAAAAAAAATAATATGAGCTAAACCCGATTTGGTCTGCATGAAAAACATTATTCATATAACTCCCGAAGTATTCGAGATGTATTAATATTGATTACATAGTTACTGGTACTCGCATAAGCTGTGCAAGTGCACGTAATACCGAGAAACACAGACATTATGGCGGATTTTTTCAAATAAAAAAATCCACAAGCATATCAAAGGAACACGTATTCTAAACGCAAAATTACCTATAGTATAATCGAATTCATTAGTGTTATGTATTTTTTTATATTACTAGCAAAAGTAATATATTATTACAATCACTAGTATATAAAATATGGTTCTCTCAAAATAAATAAAATGACCAGCTCTTATGCAAACAATTAGATGTAGAATATCACTTCGCAATTTTTACCGATTAGGTACCTACACAAATAAGTGCCATGTACGAAGGTAACATGGATATATCGGGAAGACAACGGATGGTCGACCTAGCAGAGCGTATAATTTAGACTTTATAGGGTCATTAGGCGGCAGCAGGCCGGCGGGCCGACTTTTTGTTTGAAGGCATCGCAATTAACCCGTGAAACGATAATCGATCGTTTCTTGCCCACTTTAAACTGTCACGCATTTGTTTTACTAAAAATTAAATTCGTTGCACTGGTGAATTAAACGAATTTAAAAGCGGTCGAACCGTCTCGAATCTTTATTCAAAATAGTTATTCAGTGGAAATGAAACTAATATCTTAGTTAGTTTAGACTTAGAGTTTATCTCATGTTTAATTTCATTTTTTTACTAATACGAATTTATAAAATGGTGACACTCCTCGTGTAAATATGTCGCGGTTTTTTGGCTTTTTGGTTTTTACAGCTTCATCGGATGATGCTATTGCGCCCGTGAGGACGCGGTAGACGGGTAGGTGTACTAATTAACCTCTACCGGTTATCTTTATGCGATAAGTTAACTATGCACCGTCCAAGAGAGGTTCGGACCTCGTCTCGGACGATCGAGTTGCATCGATCTCTCTAGGCGGTAAGAACCACCCAGGTGCGCGGGTGTATTTTGTGTTTAGTATGAGACGAAGTTACCGAGTCTGGGTCTGTTGGTCCGGGTCGACGAGTACGTTGCTCGGGTAACGTAGAGTCTATTATTTGGCTATTGGTACTGGCGTTTACCACCAGCGGGTTTGAGTGTTCAGCGGTCGTTACTGAGTATATATCACTATGTAGGTGTATATATTTAGCGCTGAAACCACTTTCAAACACATAGAACCCATTGGTTTTGGATAGTTTGTATTGATGAGGTGGCGCTCCATGAACGAATAAATAATGATAGGTCTTATGCAAGCATTGTATAACAGAACTATGTCTTAGGTACATTTTGCTAGAGGAGCAGATCATTGGATGATGGCGCATTCGGCAGACTACCAAATGAGACTCTGGCAACCGATTGATGTGTTAATAACCATCCGAATATGCCTTAAACAAAAACACAGTCTGGGACAGGGAGCATTAGCATCTCTAGTGAGGGTTCCGGCACAGCGCACATCAATTCGTCTGCCCAGTGTTGTAAGTATGGGCTAATCCTCCATGTTTGGCGTGCCAGTTAATGTTGGCGCTCACGGAATGTTATTTATGTAAGTATATAATATATACGCAAGTTGTACACGCTGGAGAAGAAGATTCATTTCAATGCATAGTATTCGCGAAAATACGAGACCTTATTTTATTATTCAGTTGATAACAAAATTAATATTTGTGTGAATTTCAGAGCACGCCGATAACAGAACGTAACACAATATGTGTTACAAAATAAATGTCAATGCTGGACAAAATTTTCCTCATGTTCTACATGAATATAGCTAATAACTAATAACAATCAAAGATGAACAAATGCGTGCACGAAATAATCAATATGTTGAGCAATAAAAGTATAATTTATGGAGTGATCCAAAGAAGTATTCTGAATTGAAGAAGACTAGAATGATCTTCAATATATAAAGGTACCGAAAATGTGCCTCGCGTCTACCTTTACATTGGTGAATTTTAATTTAATTCTGGCTATCGATAGTATAAAAAGAAAAAGTTTGTTATAGTTTTAAGAAAATATAGGTTACTCTTATTGATACAAGAATACAAGATTCCATTTTTAACATAAAAAATCTCGTATGTATCCATAATGAAAGGCAAGGTTAGACAGAATATATTGGCATCCATGTTTTAACGGATAATGACGCATCTATAACATAACTAACATAACCTACTTTACTAAGTGAGTGACTCCTTCTCTGCTTAGAAGTCGTCTGGTTAAGGAACACTCTTTTACATATTTCTGCCGCCACTCAACAATGTAACCACTGTTGTGTTCCGGAGGTATAGATTTTCAGTATAATTACAGGCTGCGAGGCATTTCAGTTCCCTGGGGTGTCAACGCATCTTCGATTGAAGTTGTTTGCAGGTGTCCCACGAGCTGGAGTAGCCATTTACCATTAGGTGAACTGTTCGCACGTTCGTCACCCCAATTAGAATAACTTACACCGATGACAGTCTCTGCCATTCAAAAATATGTCTGTCGCTTTGATGTGATCAAAATCGCTGATGAAAACTTGTGCTTTTATGATACTCCAAAAGTAAATTTTACCTAAATCAAAAACGCAAAGTATGAAAGTGCTATGAATTATAGTACTATTATAGAATGATGAAGAAACCACCGCGAAGCTATCTAAACGGGTTGTCTGTTTTCCTGAAAACATTCAATCAACGTCGAGACATTGAATACGTATTCACTTTACGTCTGTTCATGTTACCCGTCGGAGCTTCATTATCAACCGCGCCATCCAGCTGATGCAACCGTATCACGATTATCTGCTCTCCGAGATCAACGGAAACATTCAATCACGTCTTAGCTTGTTCCTACTCGAGGCAGATAAGACGTTTCTTTCTTTTGGCGGGCGTTAGAGGGGGTGAGCGGGGCGTGCCAGGGTGCGGGGCGTCGGGTTCAGGAAGTGGCATTTGGCACGGGCAATTGACGCCGCTGATAGGATCGCGAGCTGAGTTTGCAGGAAAATAGACCAGGAGACGATAACTTTATTTCTTTTGCAATTATTTCTTCATTTTGCAATACTATTATAAAATTGTTTTCAGTAGTAACACAACAAGCCTAGCACACATGCACTTTAAAACAAGACATTTGCATCTTCATCATCATTTTACTTTGATGGTATTGATGTTGATGATGAATGGATTACGCCGACGTTCCGATTCGGTGCTCATTCTTAAATATACGCGATAATAACACACGCCCCATGTAACAATTATTGAGTGTATCAAATGATCGATTATAAGCTGAAATACTCCTGGACTATGCGGTGTGAGTCAGCGCGCTGCGGTGTCGGCGAGCCGCGACACCGCTTCCGATAGAGTGAGTGATACTCTGCGATCTAAGTTATCTGTATTTTATACGGCACATTAAACGGAAAACAATTCAATTTTCTTTAGCATATAAAACATTTTATGCGAACGAAAAGATGCCGTTTGTAATTATATATAGTAGTATAAATAGTATAGTAGTATACACTGAACATCATAATTAGTTCAAACTTCGAATGAAAAAGATGAAATTTAGGTTTGGATTAATCATAAATTTACCCCCATCAGTCAATCCCCAGGGCCTGCTTCGAACCATTACCCGAAAAACCTGAATATTATAAGTTTAACTTTTGATTTTCATATTCATATTAAAATATCGTCCGCCATGACCTAAATAGGGATAACGAATATAATGCAGGCAAGAACGTGTCATTCTGTCTATTCCGCTATATACTGAAAGCCATCAGAATGAAGAATAGAAATGAAAGATAATTAAATATATTGGTAACTAATATACCGCTTATTGTATAGTTTGTATGTTATCATGGTCACCACGTCGCACGCCAACCGTAATGATTTCGGTAAATGCTACCATAGAAAGATGACTGTTAAGAGGCCGTTAAAAAACTGGAAAATTAAAAAAGCTCTTTAGCTACTCGCTAAAAAATACACTCAACGTAAAGTAACATGACACCATTAGGCCAGTAAAAGCATTAACATAATACTAACTTTTAATTTTTCTGAGCTGATATAGTCAAGAGTTTTCCGTTACAGACTAGCGAAGCATATGCTGATCCTTATTTAAGTAATGTAAAAAATAATTCTGAAATTACTTTGTCGAAAATTAACTAGAAAAAATAACTCTCCACAATTGTACTAAAATTCAAATTAATAACACCAGTAGAATCTGTCTGAGAAAACGGCAGTGCCATGCAGACTTCGAAGCCTTAGTCGAAGGGTTCCTTTGACCCTACAAAATACACATACCAATTAAAAACCCTCATTCTGTTTCAAAGTTGAATCTATAACAATTATTAATGAATGAACCATTGTAACAGCAGGTTGATATTAAACGTTGTTAATTGCTTAAACAAAACACAACAGCTGACACAAATCGTACAAAAAATCGGAAATCCACCTGTTACAACTGTAATTCACAGATCGGGATATAATCGACCGCCTGCGTTTTATATTTTATTTGTTTAGAACGGTATCAAAGTAAATGCGATCATTAGGTTAGCCACAGGAGATGCGAGGTTTATGTCTTTATTGCCCTTTTTATTGTGACGGTTATAAAACGTGACGTGTGACTGTGCCCTAATGTTTTACAGCTGACGCTTGTCCGCAAGTTTGAACAATTATTACTATATTCAACTTTATCAATGTGGTAATAATGAATCTGCTATTTTTTTAAGTTTAATTAACAGCTAACTTGACATAAAATAGTTATTTTTTTATGGGATAGTTTTAGGGAAAACGAGCAAGCGACTTACCTGATGGAAAGTGATTACCGACGCCCACTTACATCTGCAGTAAAGTGATATCAGGGGATGGAGGGGAAACGCGCCTCTGGTTACCTCATCCACCGAACGAACAAGATGCCTCTACTTAACGCCGGTATACAGAGAGGCCGTACTACCCCGGTCGGCAGGCCCATTTAAGCAACAGCAAAAGCCGTAGCGTGGCTAATTCTATTACAATAAAGTAATATCGATCCATAAATTTTGAACGAGTTTGATTAAATCTTGAACATGATGCCAATATATTTAAAATTCTACATTATCATTTCCATAAGATTGCCACAAAACTCTAAACTTCGAAGAACTCTCTGCTCTATCAATCTTCTTATAATCTACCTCCCCTTTTTTCCCAGTAAAATCTTAACAGGCTACTATAGGATAAAGTATTGAAAATCTCAGGGTAATCCGGGGGCATATCCGGCCTCGAGGCTTGCCTTTCCTTTTGCTTTTTTTCTGTCTCCCAGAGCGGCAAAAATTCCCTATGTTTGAAACGGGTATCTGTAATCTCTGCCTACCCCTATTGATATAGTGGTATTTTATATATGTATTTTTCTAGTAAATATGAGATCTTGTGACTTGATTCGATCGATTTTTGCGTAACTATCCGAACGTTTTTTTATTATTCCTCAGATATAAAACACAGAGTTGGTTATAGATAGAGATGACATCATCAATTTACAGTTTCAGTGATGTCGGTACAGAAAAACGAACGTTCTCGACGGCGAAGGAAAAAATGATGAGGAGACTTGGACGTTTGAGAAATAATGAATTATTTCAAGGATTGTGAAATTCACATCTTGAACTCTTTTTGTATCAAATCGCTCCCAAATTTAATTATTTATTTGGAACCAAAACAAGTTATCAATATGTTGAATGTGTGACGAGAACTAAGTTAGTCGAGGACTGAGCGTTGGACCGTTGACCGGAGGATTGGCTATCCTCTGATATGCAGAAGCGAAATTGCTCCTTGGAAAATGTTTCTTCTTATTATAATATAATTATACTAGTACTAGTAAACAATAAAACAAATATGAAACACACACATAAATCACACGTGCACGCACATGAGCGCGTGTTTGTGTGTGTGAATCTTAAGATGTTATAAAATTTTCAGTTTCTTTGCAACTTAGCGAAAACGACCTCTTTATTAACTTGGCTAACAGAGGATAAATATTTGCGTGGAAGCATTTGCCCAGCAGTGGGTGCTTACCGGTTGCTTCTTTTCAATTGCAATAGCAGTGAGGTACCACTTACATACTAGCACTGTCCAATTATTAGCTTACTGATAAGGAAGTGGCACTTGTTAATTGGAATATACCTTTATTTCCAAGTTCTAGACAAACAACAATTAAAACAATAAAAGACAACTGCGTATCATAGAATATCATTATCGGATTTAGAGAGACTTTATATAAGTACGTCAATTATTACAGAACAATTCTTATGTGGGAACTATTAACCGCCCTATAACCGACCAACCGTGTAGACGGCCGGTCACGATACATTGCCTCCCACCGTCTACCATTCCGCATCGGTTAAAACATAATTGCCACTGAAACACACCAATTGGCGCCAATTTTATGCGTCGTTATAGAATTTTATGTAATTCTCCCTTGTATAAAACTTTTGAGCTCCAATATTGTTGAAAAATGCAATGCGAAAAATATCATTAGGCTTCTATAAAAATATTCGACAAAATATATATTAATTTTAAGTAATTATTATCATTGCTACGTACCTCTAATTAGGAAACTGCTTGCATATATATACCATACCTTATCTTATACCATACCTTTCCAAAATGGCGTGGATAGTTCAGAGTATTCAGTTCATGTATAATATGGAAACTTGTTATTGGCACTTACAAACACATACTGTATAATATCTTGTAAAATGGAATTTGTTAAAAGAATTTGCGAACATTGTTCGCATTATTATCTTCAACTGTATAGGTCCAGAAATATATATAACATATTTCACCTTCCACAAACCAGATTATTAACCATAAATTAGATAAAGCACATTTTCACATTCATTTTAATGACGAATTTTCTTATTTTTTTCTTATAAATTTGTTATAAAAAGACAGTTACATATTGAAAGCAATATATGTTTCTATAATATTTTTTCCATAGAATCGAACGGCGTAATATACATACAGTTTAGAAAAAATAAAATTAAACATTTCTATAAACAAAAATAGTTCCTCAAAGCAATTGAAAATTATTTTTAGGCATATTCGTCTTCAAATGCATGGATTCAGAAGTACACAAATATATAATTTCAAGTCTTTATATCATATTGTAGTAGGGATAAGAGATTTGCCATTTCACATATTCTTCACCGTGGTTGATAAATTATATTAAGGAGTGTGGCTTAGAAGAAAACAGTATTGCATATGGAGCCGTCAGTAATTTTTAACGTGCATCAAAAACTAGGCAACAGTCGTATGTTTGTTCTTCGCAACCTTCACCAACAATTCCTCTGTCAAAGATCATAAAAGATCGAGGCGACCCCGGGATGTTAGGAACGCTGCCAATACCAAAATTCTACGAAACCCTGTAAGGAAACTATAATCGTATGAAAGGAAGATTCCACTACGACTTTGTCGTGAATAATTAAATAAGACCTGAAGCTAGGTGCTTACCGTCGTTACATAGAAATGCTTCAAATCAGTCCCTGCAGCATAAGAGAGTGGATCGATCAAAACGCTTGCTATCCCGATATCTTGCGAAGATCCAAAGCACACTAAAGCCACGGCCCCGTCACATTTTTAACGTTTTTCGACAAAATTATAACATAAATGTTAAACCTTAATTCAATTTTCGCGTAAAATAAAAATTTACATACCAGCAAATCATTGCTGTTAAATGAGTCTAACACTCCTAATCAAGATAATTAAGGGCTGTGCAAAACAAACATTTTATTGAAGGCGTCGTGTCACACGGCGTGAACAAACAATGACACGGCAGGGAGCCGCGGCGCGCTAGCCCACATTATGTTAGGGTTGGCTATTTGGAAGTATTTTTTATTTAAGGTTATTTTACAATTTATTTATTTATTTAATTTGTATTACATTCCTTTATATAGAAGGACACAAAAGGCGGACTTAATGCCTATAGGCATTCTCTATCAGTCAACCTATGGTGTGGTAATTATTTCTGTATAAGATTTAACAATATGTCTAGTCTTGGATTGAAATCAAAAGTACACGTAAGTACTCGTATTATTAACAAACAGCTTAATAATGTGCCGTATTCTGTTTCTCTTTTCTTTATTATATTTTCTGTTATTTAACAATCCACCTTCAAACTCGCAAAAACTCGCAAACAATTTCAAGAGAGGTTTCGGTTTCATCGTCAACCCCGAGGACTGAAACCGAATGCCTCACAGCTCGTAATTATACTGGCTCCTTATATCTTTCTAGCTGGAACACAACAGTTGTTACACTGCTGTTTGGAGATTGAAATGGGTATGGGTGTACCTACCCATACGACTTCTTAGTAAAACCTTGTGGAGACTGTTAAAGTATTAAATTAACTATTTTAATATCCATAATTGTGAATCGCTCTCTTCTTCGTCTTCTTCTCCAGCCTACTAAAGTCCACTGATGAATAAAGTTTTCCCTGTTTTCCCCATTTTCCGTCCTCATTCGGTCGCCAAAGACTCGTTTGTTAGCTAGCAAAGTGCAAGTGAGGTAGGCGTTTTGAGAAAACGATGTTATATTATTTACAAATACCAAAAACAATTGCACATGTTATCTAGAGTAATATTTTAAAAGTGGGTTGGTACATCAAGTTAAAAAATTTATATATAAATTCAACTTGACTACCTTGCTTTTATAGTTCTACTAAAAACTAAAGAACTTCTACAAAAAAATACTTAAAAATCTTTAGAAAATAATACTTTACAGCTTTACAATTAATGCAACCCTACACTCGAAGTTCACATTAGACAGCCGAGGGAGCTCAAAGCTCACAAGGCCGCTGTCGCAGACGAGCCCGCTCGTTTTGTGAGCGCCCAGCGGTGCGGAAATCACTAGACTATTGTGCCAGCCCTCGCGGGTGAGCCGCCCGCCTGCTTCTATGCCCAGGGACTTATTTTGGTGCTGGCCTTCAATACAGACATAGCGTGATATTCAATACAAAAATGACGTAGAATATGACAACAAAACAAAGACCTAAGTATGTGCACATAATAATTTTTTTTGTACTATTTCAGAAATTGTATTTTATGAAAAGAAAAAATTATTATATAGTACCTTCCATGGTTTCCAGTAGCGAATGTGCTTACAAAATTTTATTTTTATTTAATTATCACTCACTCACTAGATGTATTTTCTTTTGAGGGGCGGAGACGTTTTACAGACAGAAATTGAACATGGACAAACTCTTAGGCCCGGAACAGTTATCTGGTGACCCAAATACATGTCCATATCGGGAATCGTACCCACAGCGAGATGCAGCCAATGGTTTACCCAGTGCGCCAAGTCGGCAATTAAATAGTAACATGATTAATAATTTACAGCTTATAAGGTTACGAGACGTGAGTGTGACACATTTGAAAGAGCTATTACTAGGTGACAGGTTAAAGGTCCTTATCCTACAAACCCAATACTGGTGGTCAGACTTCTAAACATTTATTTTAGACGTTTCGACCCACTTTTCTCCAGAGCTTGGAGCAATAATGGCGAGCATGTCACCGTCTTAATGTTCTGGCCAAGGGCTTTTGTCAGTCTGGCACTTATGATCCCAAGATAACCTGTGAAGATGCCGACCACCTTCCTCCACATGAGAGAACAAAAAAAAAGTTAAAGCGGCTAAAACCGCAGAGTACCTTTTTAAAATAATTTTAGCAGTATGCTATTTTTATACGTGTTACGTAATAACGTTTCATTTTTTATTTAAAAATATTTTTCTGATAAATTAAAATTTTTTGAAAATTCCCTAGTATGTCTTAGGTAAGGCCACTACACTATCCTCACACCTGTGAACTGGGCGTAGAACAAAAGCGCATAGAATAATGTGCCCAACGGGCGGAAGTTCCGTTCACATTTAGCTGATGACGCTCCTTTAAAAGCGTCAGCACCACTACAGCGAACGGAAGAAACAGAGAATGCATTGTATGAAAAATAACAATGATTCTTACGTGTACAGGCTTCTACAAGTTACGATAATACGCGTGTATAAAATGGGCTCAGGAAGAGGTATATCTGTGTACATCTTAGAGCATTTATAAACGAACGACTTGGCTGAAGGGAACCTTTTTCTAAGTACATTTCAATATGGTGTGATACTCGAACAGTATGAAAAGTATTAACAGCAATGAGATTTAGTTAGCTATCGATGCTTTTAAAAAAAGAAACTTTCAAAAACGTTTCGAATTCCAAAAAAAAAACGTCCTAAATTAAAAATGAAATACCAAAGCGGTCATTTGTTTCAAAGGTATTATTAAAGTATTTCTATTCTACGAATAAGTCCCAAAAAATCGATTTCATTGTTTAATAAAAAAAAAGTACGGAGGGGAAAATTAGGCGCAGGGGTACAGCAGTTAAAAAGCACGGATGTGAACATTTGTAGCGATAATTTGTGCCGCAAGCCCGTGGGGTGCGCCGCGGCTGCCGTTGAAAGAATGATACATCATCAGACCAATAATAAATCACACATGATTCAATTAGAAAAATACAGCGGGCGTTTCGGCGGAAAACGGTGGGATTTTGACGCCTCTCGCAAAATCGGAACACTCTCGTCGGGTAATTTGACTTTTTGTATTGCGTTATCAATCAAATACAATTAACAATGGTCGTCACTTCAGACAGTATGCTGTTTGGTTAAGTGAAGTTTTACACTTGAATAATTCTTTACCTATTGCCTTCAATAACGTGTGAACTATTCAATATTGATTCGAGGTGTTAAGAAGTAATTTGTAAAATATAACTACTCTTTTGATAGCCTTAACACGATATCGAACACGATTTACCCACATCTAATGATTATGTTATTTGTTATTGGCATAATGGTTAGTGTACCTGACTGTTGGATTCTAGGTTCGAAGTCGTACCAAACACACAAGTTATTGGATTTTCGGATTTGTGGTTTATTATATTAGGATTGCACTGGGCAAGTTTACTGATCATGTAATCCACGTAATAGGAATAATTTTTTTTTGTTATAAGTAAAATGTTATCTATTGCAAAGTCCCCATTCTAATCTGAAATAATACATAAATAATTTAACATCCTAAAAAGTCTCTACTGTTTTGTCTGTCCGCACACATGGGAGGTAAAGACTCTCTGTAGTACATAAATGAGTTGACTGGTTTCATAATATGCTGAGTGATAACAACTGGCTGGTTGGCTCAGAGACGAAGCGATTAGCTTCAGCACTATAATTATCTACATTATTGTTTCAGGTCTGTATTTTTGTTTACGTATAATTTATAAATGTCTGTAAACGCGTCCAAGCCCAGAAAAATTATACAACCAATGCAAGAGTCTACATTTTGATTATTTAAGGAATATCTTACTGATTTACGCCACCAGTGAAACTATTTTTGTGTTCCGTTTGGAAATGTATAAATTTCTATAGAAATCCAGTATAGTTACGTGCTGTGAGGCATTCTGTCTTAGTCCTTCGGGGTGACATCGCATCTGTAACCTTCCTCGATTGAAGAAATGTGAAGGTCTCCATTGGCTGCAGCAGCCACTTACCATCAAGTGAGCTGTGTTCGTAAGCTCGTTTGTCAACCCAATCAAATAACAAAAGATATTTGCGTTGATGTTTTTCTACCGACGGCCGATATTTGTTTAATGTCTTTCGGTCGTCGTTTCGGGACTATTTACCCTCAGCTAGACTGTGACCCGAATGTGTTGTTGTGTGTGAATGTGCATTATGTGCTGAATGATGATCCAAAAAAAATTAGGCTCTATTAAAAATTACCGTAACTCAGCATAACTTGTGTGAGACTGCAATGCGCTAACTAACCCGTCTGCCCAGTGTTATGAGTTATGAGTATGGGCATATCTTCTATGGAATATATTTTAGCTTTCACTTACACATTCCAGAAAGAAAGGTCCAGCTGTAGACTGAAAAAGACAAATGTATATTAACGATCAATATGTGTCTACTCTACCAGTCACTCACCTACATTGAGATAAAGCAGTAATTTAAAACAAAACTTAAATCTTTTATGTGCAAAGAAAAAACGTAGTCTTCTGTAGAAATTTAACCCAGAACAATTAATGAACAAGTATTTACTTGTCTAGTGCGGGACTCAAAATCGCGAGCCATAGCGCCGCAGCCAGACGCTTAGCCAGTTCACCAGCGAGCCGTCAAATCAGTTTTCCTATTCTAAACTTTCCCTGACAAAAGTTGATGTTTTACATTCTAAATCATAACTTTTGCTATATAACAAAGTGACTTTCCCGGTGTGCCATACATTAATACCAAAGCTTTAACACATGAGCCTTCAGCGCACTCAATAACTCATCGGTGAAATGTAGCAGCGTGGAGGGGAGCTGCGAGGGCCGTGTCACGTGCCGGTAATGAGTTCCACTCGCCCCCACTCACCCTGCCTCGTATGGAATTTCACACATACACCGAGCGCGTCCTATTATTTTGATTTAAGCTGTTTTTTTTATTAACATCAATGAGTAGTTACAAATTACTTTTATTATTATGATCGTTGAATGATTTTTATGGATCTAGGAAAACTATAGTAAATTACATTAAGACCAATTACCTAAACAAAGGTTGTAATCAATGTCGAACTTTTTTATTCAATGTAGGTTGTTTAAAGTCCTTGTTTGAGTAGTATCCGTAAGTTATTGTTTCAATTCAAAAGGTTTTGACAAACTATTTACTACGGATTATTACGGATTTTATCGCGTTTAATTTGGTCATAGTTAATGACATCAATATGAACGCAAGATCTATTATTGCAATTTGTAGTAAAGTCAATGCATGCAATTACTTTCTTTTAATGACAATTTTATTAATATATTAGCCAGGGGACTCACAAGAGCAGAGTAAGACCTAATTCCTCGATAAATTTATCCATTTTATAGTAGGCTTTTTTTAATAAAGTTACTATGTAACAATCTTTGTACATATTGTGTCTGTTTGCTGTATTGTATTAAGGATTTATAATATTTTTTTATAATAAATGTCAAAGAATTATTATATAATGTCTTATAAAATTATAAGCAAAAAAGGACTTGCCTCGGCGTCAATAGATACTATTCAATGCTGTCTTATCAGTGATGATATTCAAAGGTAATAGTATAATTACTCAGTGCCTACGTTTCTTTGGCAAATACACAGTAAGCGTGAGTCAAAACCAAATTATTAATATTAATGTCCAATAAACTAAAAATGTCATTATGACAACATGTCAAATGATGCAAATACTGATCCATAATATAAGTCCATAAATGTAATTATTGGTTTTTCCTGATAAGGAAATGGTATAAGGGAATGAATTATATCCTAGCTTATATCCGCTCATAAGGCTCGCTACCTGTCACGTTCTAACGATAGGCTAAGTAGCTTGCAGAAACCCGTTTAGCTACGCTACCCAAAAGAAAATTCGTAATCTGTGCTTTTGTACCCACATATATATATTTGCTTTTAACTATTGTTAGATATTGGTACCCAGTAACCAGGGTAGGCTATTTCTGAACAAACATCTGAATCTAATCTAATTCATAACGTAGATATGTATGTTTTTCTTTTCTTGATATGTTATTTTTATCATTATTACGTATCGCCATATCATGTACTGTGTATAGATGTAAGTGTAGGAATAAATGTCTTTATGTCTTTATATGCCTATATGAATAAACACAATATCATGCAAAAATGAATGATAGATGTCGTATCTATCATCATCTCTATCTATCTCCAAAATTAGTTTTCGATGGTATCAAAAATCTGTACAATTTGATATATTTACCTTTGTTTATTTTAATGTAAGTTAAACTATTCATAACAGGAATTGTCTGTCTGGGGATCAAACAATAATACCCAACATATAATGAATTTATTGAATTTACGACAATCTTATTTCAAGTTGCCTTTTTTAACTTTGGCGTGGACTGTGATTGATAATGGTAGAAATCAAAACGATAATTACAATTAATTGTGTTATATAAATTTGTATGTACAATAAATAATTTGTATATACAATAATAATAAAGAAAATTACAAATTTATCGGAATAAAAAAAACATTGAAAATTGATAATAAATTGTTTTTTTTTGCAATAAAATACACCTCTTAGCTATACATTTTAAAACATTTTACGCTTCGTGGTTCACAAAGAGTATTAGCATTTATTTGCAGATAAACTATATCCACTTCGCAATAAGACTAAAATTTACTTCCTGTTTTACAAAAGGCAGCCACTTCACCTGTAATACGCGTATGAAACCTTTAATACGTGGTGCCGCGGGCGCTTACCGGATTTAATCTATTTGCACAATACTTACTGCCAGAGGCCAAATATGAGAAGAGCTTCGAGTTTTAAAGAATGGGCATGGGCGTAAATCTATTTGATTTAAGTGATGTATTAAGTTGTCGATTGTATAAAATTATATTACCCTACGCACTTATGCTCATGTATACATTTCAGCATTTTTTACATTGTGAACCTCCTACGCAAGGAGCTAAACATACAGATATTTACGTCTTATTCTTCTATGTTAACATTATGAACGCAATGCATATAAGGCAATACCTTTTCTAGGTGGTAGAATTCCTTTCTTGTCTGAGTAGATCATGATTATTTTCTTGTAGACTAGCGTCTTCCCGCGTGTCATAATGTTTGTCCCGAGATCTCTCTTAATTGAGATTATAAGCATCCCATGTCCTATTCCATAGCATAATCAATACATCTGCCAAAACTCGTTCATAACCGTTTAGTCCGTCAAGCGTGATAGAATGACAAACATACAAACTTTCCCATTTGTATGTTTGTTTTTGAATTTAAACCCCTTAAGACATACATACAAACAAAGAATTTTATTTATGAATATAGATATAATTATACAGTATTGTATGGAAAAGATTACATCGTTTATCATTACTCATTTCACAAGTCCACTGCTCAACATAGGCCTTCCCCAAAAATTGCCGCCTAGCACCGTCCGTTACGCGGTAGACACCCCCAACTTTCCGATCCACAACTCAGGTTTCCCTTCAAAACGAACAAATCTTTTGACTTTTACTTTCCTGAAACACCCCTGGTCTTCGCTCCATATTTTAATAGGAAGTTCCAATACAGTTCTTTTCGTTTGTCTGTGAGAACCTTTTTTCCTAACGGTTATAAATTCTACGAGCTCTGTCGGTTGCGCAATTCTCTCAGGCTTGCCGATCCCTAGGGCTATTTCGGCAACTCTAGTTCTACTGCGACTATCATTGTTACACATTCATTCTCATACACCAAACAAAGCCGTTTCCATAACCCGCTGAGTAATTTGAGCCTTGTCATTCGGCCTATATCATTAAATCAAATTAAAAGAAAATCTTAATTTGTTGTAATCCTTAAAATGTAGTAGTTTCGCATTTTATCAACATATTAATTAATTTAATCTTGTCTAAACTTTTGTAACACTATGGAATAACCGGAAAGGTTCCCTTAAAATCAAGTGACCAATTACGAAGTTACATACGGTCTTTACCTCTTGCCAACTTTTGTAGAAGGCACTTCACCCGTTTTGTGTAGGCCCAACATTTAAAAACATTGAGGCTCGAGTGTTCTAAAGAACAGCGGGGACCCGATTCATGTACGAACGTATTGAACGAAATTCTATAACGCATCATCGATTGTAACGTATTTTACGCGTTAAATCTTAGTGACGGTTAAATAGAGCTAAATATAATTTTATCTCAATCAATTGTAAGGTATATATAATAAAGAACTTTATTTCTTGACGTATGGAAACAATAGAAACTCGATTTTAATGGCCTTTGAAGGGTTATTGACCACGTATGATACTCGTAGTTAAAAAGATATTTATACATATAGGTTCAATGTGATGCAAAAGCTGCAGTGTCGAATCGGCGTAGGAATCTGCCACCCCTTTCTTCCCTTGGATGTCGTAAGAGGAAAGCCATGAAAATGACAATGACTACCGATAGATGGCGGGATAACCATCTATATAGAAAAATACCAGACCATAATTAAGCGTCTTAGGGTCACTTGGTCGTTTGTCTGGTACTGCGATCGCCAATCCTCTTGTCGAGCGTGGCGATTATAGCAAATCCTCCTTATGAACTTATGGCCTATAGGATACAGATGAATATTTATAGACTGGTAAAGTAAGGTAATGCATATAAATAAGTATTTGCATTACCTTTCGACTTACATAACTTCGACCCTGAGGTCAATCGACGAATCCAACTCGCCTGGGCTGCGTTCGGGAAACTACGTCATCTCTTCTCGTCAAGTATACCTCAAAACTTTAAGAGCAAAGTATACAGCCAGTGATGACATACGGAACTGATACTTGGTCCATCACTGCAGGCCGTATGAGGAAGCTCAAAGTTGCTCAGCGCGCTATGGAAAGGGCTATGCTCTATGTTTCTCTGCGTGATAGAGTCTACAACGATGATATCCGCATAGCATTATTAAGGTAACCGATATAGCCGTAAGGATCAGTAAGCTGAAGTGGCAATGGGGCGGCAACATAGCTCGCAGAACTGTCAACCGTTGGGGAAAAAAGGTTTTCTAGTGGCAGCCACGTACAGGCAAACCCAGTGTGGGACGACCCCCCACAAGATGGAGTGACGAACTGCGCAGTGTTGCGGGAAGTCGATGGATGCAGGTGGCTCAGGTCTTAGCTTTATGGCATTCTTTGGGGGAGGCCTATGCTCAGCTGTGGACTTCTGATAGGCTAAAATGATGATGAATGATGATTACCTTTCAAACATCCTACTATTCTAAACAGAAAACATTTGAATTACTATGTGCCATTACGATACATTACATGCTTACTTTATTGTGGGTCATCAGTTCCAATCCCAGCCGAAGTATATGGTTCCTCAGCAGCCTATTATACTTGATAAGGCCTTCTTTGTTTTATAGTTTCTCCAATACCTACATATACGCACGAAATTTGGATTAGTCAAATTCGGATACATTTTCTGCCATGTCGTGTACCGTGCTGTCATACCAGCATTATCCGCGATTAATAGAAGCGTTGTCACATTTAACAACAATTTTTTAATGGGTAAGCGGGCAACTGAGCAAGCGGCTCATCTGATGGTAAGTAATTACCATTGGCCACGTACATTTGCAACACCAGAGGAGCTGCAGGCCTTGCCGGCCTTATAGGATATTTGGGGTCATTGAGGGATGCAAGGAGGTTTGAGAAGGAGGGAAGTAGACCTCCGATTACCTCATTCATCGAATGAAACGCAGAAACACAATATTCCTCTAATTCACGCCTGTACTCTGGAAGGTAGTACCACGTACTAACCCGGCCCATTCGAGCAGCAGCTAAAGCCGCAGCTTGCCTGTACCACGTTTAAAAACTACTATAGAAAGTCTTATTATCTATTTATGGATCTTCGGTTCTTGTCAAGTCTATATGCTGTAAACAGTAGTGCAAGTTGACATAGAAAATTTCGAGAAATAAAATCTAATATCACAATAAACAAAATTACCTTATTTTCAGTTTTTACTTAAACAGTCCGTTTTGATATATAACGGTAATGAAGCCGACATTTGGCTGCAATTAAGGCAATTTTTGATACTAAATGTTTTATGTACTGACATGAATGGGTTGAGGGTGCGCATTTCCGCTTAACCATTATGTTGGGCAACACCAAGCCACATGCTGGGTTGCAGGCAATTTGGTTAAATTAATTTACATTATTTTTACATTTTATCTTGCACTTTTAGTAGGTTACTGAAATAAAAGTTGTAGTAATTTAAATAAGTATTATCCAAAAAAACAAAAAGAGACTCTTTCTTTTCTTCTTCCAAATATACTCCACCTTATAAGAATGCGAGAAAAGCAATAGTGCATAATATTTATCACTTACCACATTGGCCAGGCGGGTAATTATTCTCAGACTATTGTCACTGCTCCCCATTACCAATTATTTTAGGAATACCATTTTCAGTACCTATTTGAATTTTTCTAGCGTTTCTAGTGTAAGAAAGGATTTTCTACTATCGATCTATCATCACGTAAATTTCAATATTCAATATCCTATCCAATGTATAAAACAATGTTACTGCTACTACTACGGCGTAGTGGCTAAGCGTTAGACTGCGGCGCTGTGGGTCGCGGGTTCGATGACGGCACGGGTCTATTTGTATGGACTGCAAATAATAGTTTAGGATCTGGGTGTTTGTCCATGTGAAATTTATGTATATCCATCGCAACTCAGGAGAATTTCCTAAAGTGGATGATTATCAAAATACTAAACAAGCCTAGAGTACTAAAAAAAACATTGAATATAAAATATTAGATAAAAACATTAGATATCTATGCTTCCAAACGAACTTTTTAATGTTTCCATTTAAAAAGGTCGGTGGAGGTGGCACTTTGTCAATTTATTATAAACTTCTATAAGTCCACAACTAGACAAATACCTTTCCATGAAGGCGCCAACAAAACAAAAACTAGTATGCCATGCATGAGGTCTGTGTTCATATGTCGACTAAATTAGACTGATGCAGTAGTAGTAAACATTGTCAAACCAAATGTCAAAACAGTGACGTATAGGAACATTTGGTTGGTCTTTGCATAATAATGCGACACCGTAGTTTACTGGTCAGCATACCTGACAATAGAGCCATAACTTCTTGGTTCGAACCTTAGTCGGTATCAAAACCTGCATATATAATAATACACAAATTATTATTTTCCGGTCTGTTTATGTTAGGTTGTGTCCTGTCTTATCGGGTCTCCCCTCCGAGGTCCTCCCTCCTGTCTTATCGATACCTGAAGTTATAGATATGTGAGTACCTCTGTGTTACGCGTACACTTGATCATTGAGTACTTATATGTTCTGAACAACTGACGTATTCGGAAAAAAAAAATCGGTCAAAATTAGGGTTTACGAGAAATATAGTCGTATCCATCAAGAGATAACCGAGCTAATAAACGCTATGCGTAGCTGTGAATGGATTTATTTAAGATCCCTCCTAGTAGCCTAGACAATAAGTATTCAATAGTAAATTGAATTCTTATGTTGGTCTGGAAAGATCAGTGTGATCAGTGATCTGGTCCCAAATTAGGTCTACCTAACCAGTGCATAACAGACAGTACTGTCAGAAGTGTAACTCATTTTGTTTTGTTGTAGTTATCAATAATAGAGATTGTATTTACACACATATGACATATAACCATTCACATAATATATAATAAGCTAGACAATGTACCCACAGTTGCCCGCGATAAAAGTATAAAATAATAAAAAAAATTGAGCCTTTGTCCTTCGCGACATCGTAAGAAACATATCTAAAAACATTCGATCAAAATCTGTCCCGTCGATTTGAAGAATAGCCTGCACAACGAAGTAAAGTTACGTCTTTATATGTTAGCATAGATACACATCCATAAATAAGGCATAAACTAATTCTTCATGAAAGATACCGTCCTCGTCGAAGGCAGGGCTGTTACAACGACTAGATGATCGGGCGGCCGTAGTATTGGCTGTTATCAAGTTTGAAACACATTACTTATTAATATAGGGGAAGGCAGGATATTACGCGTTTCCATTTGTCACGACATGGCTTAGCCAGTCAGGTTAATTAATTATTATTGCTGTTAATATCATCTATATTTACTAATATTTATTGAATTGGCGTGAAAACCGCGTTGAATTGGCGAAAAGCGAGCAGACCTTACACTCAACTTCTGTCAAAGAAGGTTACATATATCTAGTCACCCCTGAAGGCTAAGATAAAATATCTCACATCTAATTTTACAAAATGTTTATACTTTTCAAACCGTAAATACAGCAGTTGCTATACTGCTGTTTGCAGGCAGAAATGAGAAAGACTATGGTAGGTACCATAACGACTCCTGGGCAGAAGAGAAGCCTTTCATCCAGTGAAATTGATTATAAAATTAAACTCACACACTCCGGGTTTGCTCCTGTTGATCGCTCCATATATTACATTGGTTCCCAATAACTCTGTTATGCAAAGTGTGCTATATAAGTACTTCCAATAATCGAAACCGGCCAGAAGAAATTATCATGCTTTAACGCTAGTTAAATTAATGAGTTTTTTTTTTTTTTTTTTTTTATTATAATTTTTTAAACAAAATTTATAATTTATAGTACGATACGCCAAATGCACATTCAAAATAAAACAACATTATTCTAATACAGAGATAACGAGAAACAAAATTAAGTCATCTCAGCCACGTCAATGAACCTATTCAAGGAGCGGGATTGAAACCCGCATTTTTTTCGTGACATTACCAGGCGGCTTTCTGCTATCCCCTTCAGTGTAACAACCCAAAAGTCGGTAAATAGCCAACAAAAGGCTCCACAATACTCCAATGCCAATGTTTGGGCCAAAATAAAGAAATATCTTTGAAAGTGTACGCTTCATTGTGCGCAGGCGCATTGTTACTCCATACTGCTATTTTACGGGGAGGGTTGCACAAAACCGCTCGGTAGCTGTCGGTCTTAGCTTCAAAGCGTTCGTGTTTACTGACAATATTATTTTTATTGCCGTAATTGAGAGAGTTGCTTTGACTGTTTGTCTGTGAGCAGGCCGGCGTCATCAACCCTCGGTGAGCTTGAACTTTCTAATTTTTATAATCATGATTGCTTGTTTTTTTCTCCTGCGGTTTTATGTCAACTTATCTAACCTGCAAAATATAAATTTTCTAAATTAGTCGATTTCAATACAGTTTTTTTATTGACATCGGAACGATTATAAAAAAGATACCTGCAGTGACACTTGATTTTCATTACAAAAGTTTTAGTTTTAACATACGATTAGTATTTACTGTCCCTTATGGTAGAGACGTAAAAAAATTATCTCGCCTCTCCCTGTGAGAGTCGTATAATTAAAATGCCATATAAATCACATAATTTCCGACAAATGGCGAATTAACCTTCTCATATGTCTGACATGAATTGCGATACGATAAAATTTCAATTATTTCAAAATTATGACACGTAAAAGGTTAATTATCTCATATATGCTAGACTTAAATTATCCAGATGGCAACGTGCAGCAGCGTCTAAGGTGACTTATACTGCGATCGCCAAACCGCCTACCATGCGTGGGAGTTGCAGCAGGACATCCCTATTGTAGAAGCCACGTTATACGTTGATCGACTCTAACCGATCAACGTATTTCAAAGAAAGAAAAAAGGACACTCTAGCTCCTTTACAATGGCTACTTAACATACGCTGGATAGTAAACTGGTTTTGATATGTACACGCTTACTTAAAATGAAACTGAAATTAAGAATTTAACGGCAAATTCATCTTGTTTTTAACAACCAGAAGTCTGCGTGGAAAAATATTAAAGAACCGTAAGTAGCACATATGATCTTACCTAAGGTGCAGATCACGTAATAGTTAACCCAAGGTATTTTTATTATATATATGCTTTCCCCAATGACTTAGCACGCGTTGAATTCTGATTATCAAAATACTTTTAGTGGCCCCTGTTAAAACTGCATGGCAGGTCCTTGTCTAACAGCTAGACACTTTAGAATCTAAAAGAAAGTTTGGCTGTGGGCGTATATTAGAGCATATGCCACTTCGTCATCCTGTGAGTCGATACTGAATCAGCATCATCGGCTATAGACGATTCTAATGGCCACTAAATACAACCGCTACTAAATACAACCGGCAGATGTCAACTGTGTAGGATACATGACAATATCAGAAGTGTACGCCCAAACATAGTGCCTCTATGTCCCACTCGTCTTACCTTCTCGTAGAGTATCGTAAGTGGTGGACTTTTAGACGATTCGTGATCCCTCTCGAAAACAGCGCGTAGACGCGGCTTAACAGCGACATCGGTGTAGTTATTCAGTTGGCAGTTATTCGCGTCCTTTTAGAACAGAACAACCACGATTTTGTTTCACGCTTCTGGCCACTGCCATGACGGAATTGAACAGCTTCTGAAGGACTCTAGGTACCGGTTTTACATCGGCTTTCAGAAGCTAGCTATAAATCTTTGTATTGCTGTAGAGTTATTTAAGAGTAATCCTAATTTCGCTCAGTCTGTCGACATCCGGGATGTTTTCGGAATAACATAATATATTAATTTTTTCAATAAATATGTGTTATGTGGTGATAAAGGTGTGAAAGTATGTTAATCAGTTTTGTACCATACCTCTACAATGTTATTATTAAATAAAACATCTCATTTAAACCATCAATATAAATCTTTGTTGGTAAACGAAGAGTCTGATGATAAAAGGATATGTTATTTTAGCAAACTTTTTAGAAACTTACCCATAGACCCTTAAAATATTTGGCCCTTAAAATTACACTACATTTTCGTCTTCGTTAACTACCATCGTGACATATTTAGATATTTTTAAGTTTACGGAAACATTTTTAAATAACCTTTATTTGTGGCATATATACAAGGAAGTTGGATATCACTTGTCTCTTTAATATGAGAAATATTTTTAATTTAATGTTACCTTATTTATGTGTCGAATGTAATTGGACACAATTATATAACCGAATACAATTAACGATTTTAATTATAAGGTAGAAAATAAAGTACAATAAAGAATAAAAATGTATATAAATTTTTATGACAAATGTAGATAAAATTATTGTCAAAATTATTTTAAAATTATTGTTAGAATTAGTACGAAACATAGTCATTTAACAGCCTTTTTAACTTTATTATAACCTCACAAAGTAATTCAACCCAATGTTATCAACAGCAACCAATTAACCAATAAACGAATTTTACAATCCCACCAAGCAGAAATTCGCCAATGTTCAAACTATAAAAGCGCATTGTGTGTCATCGGCCTTAGCTCTAAAGCTTTATTTAAACCCATTACCGACAAAGCGCGCTCAAGGTAATGTAGGCAAGTATAATGGTGCCCCAATGAGGTAACATAAAAGCGGCCGACTTGAAAACAATGTGGTCTAAAGTAAAAATTTCTTGGTTAGGTTAGAAGCTACCTGTTTGTCAGTAAGCTTAGAAATATTATTTTATTAGGCAAATGACCTTATTATCCGTGGTTTTATAATGTAATTGTTCTTAACATATTGTTAGAGAGGCATTAATTTAAGGAATTTGTATATGTTTCAGTTACATTTTTGTATTATATAATCATTAGTTTCATATGAGTGAAAGAGGAAATATTCCAACCTTTTACAGCTTTTTCTCCAAATTCCAACAAATAGCGGAAAATCCGTTCGCATGCGACGACTAACTTGCTATAGATAAGAGACGAGAATAAATATTTATCTAGGAATAAGAATACCGGGAAAAGCGAATCGATCAGAAAACCTACTTACTCCGCGTGAGTGTTGGTGTTGTGTATTACTTTGATTAGTGTGATTAAAACATCTCTTTTGTCTGTTTGTGTTGCTAACATTAAAGTGACATACAAACTCACTAGCAGTAACCTGTTGGTGAGTGAATACTGCAGCCCTTAGACACCTGTAAACAACTTCAAAAGAAGAAGGTTACAGACAGATGCGTTGTCACCCCCAAGGGCTCAATACCTCACAGCTTGTAACAATACTGTCTTATCATATCCGCAAACCGGAACACGGCAGTGGGTGACAGAACAGCGGTTGTACTGTTTCTTAGCGACAGAAATAGGCAAAAGGGTAGTGGATATCCGACGAGAATGGTACTACAATATGTTTGCCTGTACGAGAACCTTTCTTGCTGATCCTTATAGCTATCTCAGTTGCCCTATTTCTATTGCGGATATCTTCGTTTCAGATTCTATCAGGCAGATAAAATCCGAGAATGGCTACTTCCATAGCCCGCATAGCGGATTTGTGCTTCCACATCGCAGTTCCGTAAGTCATCACTGGCAATGCGCAGTGGCTGCCCAGTCGAGTTGGTTCCGTGAGTAATAACTGGCTATAATATACTATAAGTCGTTTGATAAATGGCGAAAAATCAGCGATTTGATATTGATTTTTGGACTTGTATTTGATTGTTACAGGTGATCTTAGCTTAAAAGCTAGGGATACTTATTTCATTGATACTAACCCACCACATAAGGATCGAACTCAGGACTTCTAATTCGCAGGAAAATCGCCGCCCTCGGCTTGAGCATTAGCATGATCTAATACTATTCGTACAAATAATATCAAATTAAAATAATACTCATAAGTTCTCACGACCGTGTACTCAATACTGGGGTGATCAGAGATAATATCTAGGTAATGTCTAGAACATTGTATTCTTTTCAACCCACTTTTCACCAGAGCTTATTTGGGATAACGTGACAGGTGGTAAGCCAATCATCGTCGTAGAGACAGCCAACTATATAAATCAACTCATTGGTACGAACCCTTCACATAGGGAATCGAACTCACGTATCCTGATTCGGAAGCAGATCTAACCACTCGGCTATCGTGACGTGGCCAATAGCACAATCATCGTGATTATCAGCATTTCTAACTATACTGCTTTATGGTTATTTCTTAATTTAACCATATTTTCACACTCTGTTAAATGGAGTAGAATATAGCGAAGCAATGTACAATTCACATCAGTAACATACCTATATTCCGCAAATATGTGATTGACATTTGTCCCATGATTTTGCTGCATAGTGATGCTGCTTTCCATCACGTGATAATACTAATAATATTCGTTATTTGCCCCTGTTGGTTCCAATAGTTACTACGATCTTACATGTTTCGCCATATCAGATTAGCAGCATGCAACAAATGTCATGTTAAAATACCAAATGGTTGTTGTATTTGGGTTCGGCACATTTTATTCGATTTTTTTGATGTCCAAATAGACAGGTAGATTTCCTTACAAACATCTTTTACTTTTTGAATGACTTTTAATAATAATTTTAGTATACTAGTAAATACATGCCCCACTTTAAGCATAGACATCTACCTATAAAGAGACAATATAAAAGCCTGGCATTGTATTACCAGAGTTACCAAAACTTGATATGTGATACAAATTTCTTAATTACAGAAAAAGAAAACTTTATAATTTTTTTTTATTTTAATTAAATACTTTAAGGTTTTTTTTATTTATTTATTCTTCATTGTTGGCACCTTAAGCTTACAATGAACAGACTTAATGCCTAGTGGCATTCTCTAGGTTCTGCATTTTCATAATGTAACGAGTCCAATATTGGAGATAATATGTGGCTAGGGAGCGAGTTCTAGGGTCAATTAGATCTTTTTCATGAGCTGTTACTGGAGGAGATACGCCTTTCCATGACGCCAATAAAGCTGGCATTCATACCATGAATATAACAAGAGAATATTTTTTTTAAATAAGTCTTACGTAGATAATAAAAGAAAGAAATAGTTCCAAAATAAATATTCCAAAATAATGCATCCCACAATATATTTGGCATTTATGAATAGCTTAATTCATGATTCTTATTTCATTCGATGAACACTTTTTTACAGTGTCGTCCAAAAGCTACTGTTTGAAACAAGCCATTTACAACTATTATTTTTGAAAATATTAGATATACTTACTTTTAATTTATCTTTAGAAGTTTCATAAAACCTGCTCACACGTATTGTATTTCTATACCTACTTACTTTGGTTTTATTATGGCGATTTAATACTAACTTATCTACACTATTTCTTGTAGAATAAGCAAGTAGAATACAAATATGTATACCAAACATAGTTAAGTGATTATTAAGTGAAAAAAAATTGACACAATCTTTAATTCATAACGTATCAAACATAACATCTCGAAGCGCGGGAAAGTCGAGAGAAGTTCTCGACAAGTTTCCCGGCCCGCCTGCTGACCCGCCTCCCGCGTGCTCTTTCTCGCTCATATGTCCACTTACTCGCTCACACTTCGCTACGGTGGCTTACCACAAGCGGACGGCTCGCGAATTCTTTACCGATGCTTTATTAGAGCTTACCAATAGTTACGCTGATAATTTCGGTCTATTTGGTATATAATGAAAATCATTCATTATTTAATATTAAAATACTACAGTAGACTACTACAGTACTAAATATTATGGTATAATAAAAATATTACACGGTGCTCAATATATGTATAGATTGTCATTTTAGACGTTTTGATTGACACCTCATAGTCGCATTCTTATCCATATATGAACTTTAGATAACTTTGCAAAAATGTAGAATAAAATCAAATTATCAACATAAACTTTCTTGAGTGATTTTAGTAACTGTAATTCTCGAAATTTTAAATGCCAAATATGTCATACTGACACCGCGATGATCGGAATTCCTCACATACCGCACCTTAATGAAGTGCCTCCTCGCGAGCCGCGAACCTCCGAGGACTCGATGGCGAAAATCATAATTTTTCATGAGCTCGTTGATAGGGTTTCGCACCGGCCGCGGTTTCCCGCCGCCCCGTGGCCTAATTACCGCCGCCTCGCGATACGTCACCGCGATGATTCAAAAAAATCCACCCGTCCCTCTCCCACGAGGCGGTAGTCCGCGACGGTGTCCCGCTCCAACGGGCATTTTTATAAAAACGCAGAGATCAACCGCGGCCGTCCCGCTCGTTCCCGCCACGGCGTCACGCTGCCCACACCCTTCGTCTCCTTCCCGCTTTTTACGAGACGTAGGGGCCGCCACCCGGGTGGGGGCGGCGACCGCGCGAACGCAAAATATTGACCATCGGAAAAAGTCGCGTCGTATCGCAGTCATCAGTCGAAACCGGGTCCCCGCGAGCACGCGTCCCTTCGCCGCTATACTTCGGTGCGCGTCGTGTGTCTTCGGCTTGCGGTCTCGGCAGGCCCGTTTATTTTTCCCGAATCCCCCGCCCGGCGTCTTGCCCGCACCCAACAAGTGGCGTGTCTACCGCTCGCTCTGTCGCCGTTGGCACGTCGTCTCGCGCTCATACTTCGCACAACTTTCCGCGGCGCTACGCGCGCTTCGCCGCGAGTTTGAAATTCGATCGCGTGTTTGAAACTTTTCGGCCGTTTGTATACGTGTGGCGTGTCGTACTATTGTGGCGTGTTTGAAGTTCGAGGGTAGATCTGGAGTCGATGCACCTTCCGCACGCAAGCCCACCTGCCCTTAGCATGGCTGACGTATACTCGCATATTCACGAGTACTACCGGCAGAGTCACGGTGAGCTGGTGCAGACCGGATCTCCGGCTGTGTTGTGTTCCGCTTTACCTGGACATTGGCGTTCAAACAAATCCCTACCGGTGGCTTTCAAAGTGGTCGCTTTGGATGACGTTCAAGACGGAACCCTAGTGACGATCAAAGCAGGCAACGATGAGAATATCATGGCTGAGTTGAGAAACTGCACGGCAGTAATGAAGAATCAAGTAGCTAAGTTCAATGATTTGAGATTTGTCGGACGCAGCGGACGCGGGAAGTCGTTCTCGCTGACTATCACTATCAGTACTTTTCCAAGTCAAGTTGCAACTTACTGTAAAGCTATCAAAGTCACAGTCGATGGCCCAAGAGAACCAAGAACTAAACAAAGTGAGTATCTGTGAGTTTTGTTGTTTTTGCTTTCACTTTATTTTGTTTTTAGAACAAGGCATTTATGTCCATTTTTAATCGATAGTTAAAAAAATTACTATATCTATATATACATTTTAGATTACAATCATCGTAATAAACTCCTAAATAAAAATAGGCTACAATTAATTATAGGAGTCGTTTCATAAAATTTACGTCTTTTATAAACATCAGTGCCAAGCAAAATGCGGAAGATTGTGTGATAAAAAAAAATTGCGTAGACAATTATTGTCATACAGATTATAATTTTTCATAAAGCCCGCGTATTTCCATGCAATGCGCGCGCGCTGGCGCATCGCCAGTCCGCAGCTCCGAGGCCAATTTTGCGGCGCCAACTGTTAACCGCATTCGAACCCGTTTTATTTTCGATTCAGTCGAATAAAAACCAAACGTTTGGCTCTGGAACGACGCGTCATCAAACTTAGATAAAACGGACCTAGTTCTGTGTTCGAAACGACTATAAATATAATATCAGGACTAAAACATAACAAAAATGCTAATGTAACGAACAAAATTTTTAAAAATAGATATAAAAAATTAACAATTAATAATTCCATACAGTTATTAAGTCACGAGACTTGATCGAAATCAAAATGATTGTTCAATGGAAATAAGTAGATTATTGGCGGTAGAACCACTCGGTAGCTGATTAATATCTGGCTCGGCTCGACCGGAGATGGGCCACACTCGTAAAGAATACCAGAGTAAAATAGCAGCATAATAATGTCGTGTTTCGTATGGTGAGTGGTTCAGGTCCATCTACTCGTAACATATAATTTCATCTCAGTCCTCAGTGATGACGTCGTATCTGCATTCTGAGACGTAATCGAGAATAGCCGTAGAAGCCTACGGGGCGCAAAGATGACATACCCATTATGTGGAATGTGTGTACTTTGTTATGCTTATTATATGTACTAAAAAAACATCAAAATTAACTGAAATAAAAACATTTCCCATCCTTACATAACACAACTAGTTTGAATATCATACAATATAAAGTGATCGGTCGAAAATGTACGTAAACCTAATAGAGTAAAAGGAATACCTATAATCAAATTCTTATCAAAATAGTTTAACTTAAATAAAAACATACCATCTCACCCCTGTGTTCCAACCGAACCTCTGTAGGAAGAGAATATGCATTTTCATTTGACACGATTAAGCGCAACCATATAGGCTATCGCAACCCATTTGTCACATCTCCGGGAGATAGAACGAGAGGGGTGGTGAGCCTCGACGCGGGGTTTACTCCTGGAGATTCTATGAGATTTTCAAGACTTCCCTTTAGTCGCCTCTTACGACATCCTTGGGAAGAAACTGGAAGTAGATACTCTCACGCCGCTACCACACAACAATAAATGCAATCATACACATCTGAGTAAAATTTTGCACACAGACGTAAGTAAATTATCGTTGTTCATATCAAATCATTTATTCATCGACATTAAACATAAATATCACTGGAAAATCGTAATTTTTTAAATCTACCACTGCTTCGTGAGAGGTGCTTCTGAGGGAGAAGAAACAGGCGAAAGTAACTCTGTAGGTAGGTATAGCCTTCTTAGTATCTTTTTTATAACACATTATTACATTTACATTTTTAGAATCAGCTTGGGAGCGATCAAACTCATTCCCAGGGGTTATTATCATCCATGTCTTCCTTTATATTATAATTATCCTTTTTATAAAGTCTTTTACACCAATTGATAGGAAGACTGCACACTTGTTTCTCTACCATTAGAATTTTAAGTCAGTTCGTAAAGAATTTATAATTGAAAAATACAAATTTATTTCTTACCGTATATAAAGTATATAATAAGTAAGTATAAGTATATTAAGAAATAAATAGAGATGCGATTTATGAGCATTTAAACTTTATTTAACAAGCATGAAACCTTTTTTACATTCGGCGTGCTTGCTTGTCTAAATTTATTTTAATAGTTGGGAAGATTACTGATATTTCTTCCGGCGTTGATTAGGAAATCTCACTTAAAAAGAGCAGAAAATATAAGATTATTTAATGTCACAAATGTTTGCTTTTCACAATATCGTTATGCTAAATGCTACATTAAATACGAAACACAAATGATTTTTTAGAACAATCTACAGATGAAACGCAGGACCAACCTAATAAATTAGATTGACTACATCCATACACACTTCATCGTTGTAAAGCTGGTAGATCGTGATACTAAAATATTTTATCAGTAGACAACATGTGTTCAATCGTACGAAAGGAGTGAGAATCAGTCAATCATGCAGACGTTAATTGTGTACTCCGTTTAATCTCCGAACAACACGGAGAGTTATTGTTAAGATGGAGGAGAGCTCCCTCCGAAAATAGTTGCGATTGTAGCCCGACTTTATGAGGCTGGCAACTTAAAGTAATGTGTTTTGACTTTGGGCTTATAAATGGTTATTGGTGTTTTGAAAGAGCGCTGTAAATGTGCGTCTAGTTGTCAAGAAGTTGAAAACGGAGATGGATTTGTCATTTTTAATCACAGCGTAGACACATTTTAAGTAATAGCAACATTGCAACAACCAATTGTCGATAAATGATAAATTTTTCCATGGTCAGTTGACAGCATTGTAAACTCTACAATCTCACAAGTAACTATTTTCATTATTGTTGTACATAAATAAAACCAATTCACGATTTCGCAATAAATAGTCATAGTATTTAACATTTTTTTTCAACGTCCTAATTAAATTATTAAGCTTAATTTGCACAATAAAATGAATTTAAGGATGACTTAATGTAACTGAATTTCATGGGTGAGGAGTGTAAAGGAGATCAAATTATATTTTGGGAACAGTATTGTAAACTATTATTCTTTAAGAGACAGAGAAAAAAATCCTAGAGTTTTTTATAAATGTTAATTACACACGTCGAACGATCGACGAATCGGACAGGAATCATAACGTTTTCACACCACAAATCTATTTTCGTTGCAACAACGTTCACAGAGACCGTCTGGATAAACAAACCGTTGCGCCCAAACTTCGGCCAATAATAAAAAGACAGTATGCGGAAAAACTAACATCCTCGGGCGATAAACATCAAAGGTTCCCAGTTAATATAGCGATCAATCGGCGCGGCTAATGGCGGTGTTACGGCGCACTAATTAATGTAGAGAATAAAACTCGTCGACTTACACTTGTACTACGCTGACACAATTGTTAGGGGAATACACATCTTTGAAAAAGTGTTATCCCATTTGAATAAAGTTACAGTATTATTTTGGGAGGCGCGTATTTTTTAGACAACTTCCATCACATTGACAATTATTATTATTTCTTGAGCTAGCTTCACAGCACATTTTTATTTTTTATATAAGTTATCAACCGGTTTCGCCTTACAGAATGTTCTAGGTTACTTATATAAAAAAATGTGTTGTGAAACTAGTACAAGAAATAATAATAAATGTCAATTATGATGAAGTTTCAACAAGTGACAACAATCGCAAGTATAAATTAAACTTCCATCAAGTTTCTCAATTTAGAAGGCCGAGGAAGTAATCAATCATACTTTAATTGTTTTAAATCGCAAATTAAGCGTGCGTCTTTACTTGATTCATCCACAAAGGCATTCAACATTTAAAAGTTATAAAATTGTTCTGTTTGTTGACGTTTTAGTCCTTCGAGAAAATCTTAAGTCCTTTCTTATATTCATTGTGTTTGTTATATTCAGCGTTTGTTTTTATTAATATTAAAATATTATAAATGGTTTAAATAAGTCCATAGATATACAGTAAGTATATTGATCAATCGTTATAATTTTTATATTTCATTTAATACTTTTTTTTATAAGCCTACTTTACGACGTTGACAATAATTCACTAACGAGCTTTTTGATCCTAGCATTCTCTACTAACTCTTAGTCAACTGCTAACGGTACAACGTTTCAAAATATATTACTGTGCATAGAGCCTCACTTTCCCTCCTCAAACATAAATCTTATGCACACACCGTCTGCTTCGAGATGGACAGACGTCGTCATTAATCTTACAAATGAACGTTCAATTTGTCAATGGTACGAAACTTCTAGAAATATCTCTATTCAAGTAAACAAAGAATTTAAAAGCAAATTTCTGACAAAATCCTAATAATGTTGTCCTCCTAGATCTCTATCATGTTAATATATTTCGGTTAACAATCGTATAGTGTTATATAAAATTTTTAATTTATAATCTTATTAGATATGTAATACAATCATATAACAGTACGATTAGTGTCAGTTCACATAAAGGCACTTGCCTTTCCGTAGTCAATGTAACATTTTGTGTAACGCTTAATCATCGCAATCTACTACCGGCCGGCCGGGCCGGATTAATCTAAAGTATATAAAGTGCAGCGACAAAAATATTTGTAAGTTATAGGAAAATAGGCAAAAACGTATAAAAGGTTTTACCTTAAAACCTCATATATACATTTTTGCCTCTTTTCAAATTCCTGAACTCGCAAAAAGAAAAGACAACCTTAATTTAAAAAAAAACCTGAAAGAAATTATAAAAAATTACTCTACATGGTTTAATCTGGTCCCCTGTATATCGCAGTAACCACCAACAATTAAGCTTACTGTACATTAAAATAAGCGATTGTAACACAAAGACAGCAACTTCATTAACAATATTTTAAAATTTTTATTTATTCAGATCACTTACTAACTAAATGGACTCCTAATAAATTTTGTGTGTAACATTCTAAAACTTATATTCTATGATAGTAAGCATTTATAACAAAATTTCACACTAAATATAATTAATCTCCTGTTGGTCAGCTGATGTTCCACCAAATTAGCAAAATGAACTAAGGTTGCTCGCTGCATGATAACTCATCAGAAGCAAGCCTTATTTTACTTCAGATATTTAAGAAGATTGGAACAATCGTCAGTATTTAATACGCGGCACTCGCAGTCTCGGCGGCGGTTAGTAAGTTTCATGGCGCGGCCACGGTCGCGTAACAGATGTAAACAATCTCGGGCCCGCGTCGTAAAGCGCTGTTTGATCTCCCGCCAGCACCCGCCCTCGAGTCGGCCGCCTCTAAAATATGGATTTTATGTCGCTGCTGGCTGCTAAAATACCACATCCACACCCAGCGACCCTCATAACCGACATACGAAGGAGTTAACTCGAGAAATTACTATTTTCGACCCACCCCCGCCCCTCGATCCTCTTTCCGATGTTTCTGTGTCGGTGATATATATATACCAAAACAATAAAATTATTAAACATTATTATTTTCAATGTACGCGCAGTGTTGTTGTCAGTTGTTTTTATACAAAAGCAAAATATGCTGTTTGTTTGATTGTTTTTATAAAAAAATATACACACAATCTCTTAAACTTAGTTTTTCGACCCGACTATCAAGCATTATAAGGACAATCATCATCAATCGATGAAGCAACTCCAAGAACATTGATTAAGCATGTTGCACTTGTTCGCTATGGGTTCACACCTTCTAAAAATAAAAAGCTACCGAATGTTGATTCGGTATTGTTGAATATAGAATTTCAGCACCTAAAATACTACCTGTAGTTAAAATAGATAATTTTAATATAATATGTCCAAAATCAACGGCACTGCGATCACCAGCTCGCCCTACCAACGTGAGAGTATTTGCATATCTTTCATGCATTGTTCACCAGCTTTTATTAACACTTTCATGGGAAGACCTATCGTCCTGCACTTATACAGGCTGATGAAAAAGATCTTTATATAAATCTAGTTATTCGGCCGTCTATCGAAAGCTACAAGTTTGTCTGCATGGTATGGATAGCAGATTCTCTTACGCGGCCGTCATTCGGCAACTCTATCTAGAGACGTTTATTTATTATTACACATCATCGCCACCGTGGCCCGAAATTATGATCCATAACTCTGATTCCATTTATTCAATGCGCCCAGAACGTCTCCATCGCATAATTTACGAGTGACAAGCGCTCACATCTCATTCCAGTTATTTAATGCCTATTTTGACACTTATGTCGGATCGTTCGTGCGTTTATTGTCGTCGCGGTGCCGAATTGGTCGGTTTGAAAACGCTGTCACTGACTGTTGATATAAATAGAAAAAAAGTTGTTTGAAAAAAAATCATTTTGATTGTAAACAAATTCTAAGCACCTACGTTCTTTAGCAATCTGTTACTAGAATTCTTGCTTATTTAAATTACTGTCGATTTCTAAAATCAAACTATTCGAGTATAATAATTGTAAGTCTACTAATAAAACGTCTGTACCTTAAGTTTAAAAAATCTAAAACCTCCCAATCTGTAATCGGAAATACATAAGACTTATTGGTCGTCTATCGCGCCCTAAATGACTGCGGCAAAATCGTTTAGAAACGCACCCGTTACAACGTTAATATTCGGAGCTCAATATGTATAGGGTCGGGGAGCTGTATTTAATTGAATACTGGCATTAACAAATGGAGCGGACCATTTCCGAGTGCCACATTTAACTTATTATTGTTCCATGAGGCCGGAGCGTTCTCCTCGAATCGCCACGTGACAGCGCGACGGGCCATCCATCACGCTCTTAATTTAAAATACCCGCGATTTGGGAAGCGCCCGGTTCAAGCACTCGCTAATCTCCACGCGGCTTGTTTATAAAATAAATCTGTCTTCAAACACGCTTCGTGTCTAATAAAAATGTCGATACGCCTGATTATATACTGTAAAACAAAACACTACTGTACAGGGGCCATTACGCTGTTCTGATTTAGGCAACCTCGTATCTTGCGCAACGATAAACTTCATATAAAGTGCCACTAAGCAGTAGTGTTTGGGACAAAGTAAGCAATGGTGCTCGTAAAAAGTTAATCCAGTAATAAAAGAAAATCGATACACCTGATCGCAACGTGTACCGATCGTGATGGACGGGACTGGATTAAAAACGCTATAAAACCAAGAATAGACGTCGGCAGTGGCGTCTTCAGTAGGCTATCGATTAAACAAATAAAAAGGCGTTTCGCTAGCTGAAAGGCGAAAGGCAACGTGACGTTGGAGGGTCGTAAAAACGTATGGCACAGAGGAGCCGGCTAACTAGCAGTAAACCGGCTCATTTTGTATACAGGCCCCTTGTTATAGTCGACGGAGTTGTTATAGTAAACAGAGAGCGGGCATGTCGCCGCTTTTACTGCCGTCCTTTGTTAGATGTGATTGCGACTTGCGGACGTGGACCAAGACCTAGGTTCATTACTGCTTATTACGAACAAAGTACGAATGCGATGATCGGACTTTTTACTTTTCCGAATTCGCATCGCAGAAGTTTAAGAAATTTAACACTTTTTTGCTTTAAGACCATTACAACGAAATTCCAAAAAATACTGACAGGAATAAACGCAAAATTGTTTTGCTAAATCAACGATAAAAGCCACACTGCTAGTAAAGACTAACTCCGCCTACAATTAAAATATGATGAACTAGCGATCCGCTCCGACTTCGTATTGTATTCAATAATATTATATTCTATTACATTTATAACAAAATATTATAAAAGAGCCAAAGGTAGCTCAGGAGTTTCATTTTCATAGTAAGCGAGTAATCTGCTTCGATTTACGGAGCCAAAACAACTAAAATTGTATTTCCCACGTTCTTAACAGTGAAAGAAAAACACCGTGAAGAAACCTGCATGTTTAAGAAATAAAATAAAAATATATTTAGAGAGCATATCAACTCCGCCACAACGCAGCTGCGTTGAAACAGCAGAGAGATGTTTATGGGCTGCTTTACTATTATTTTCATCTCAATAGAAGAACAAAATGAATGTCACAATTTAATTTAATTATAACAAATAAAACTAACTGGGTTAACAAGATTAAATCAAACAAATTATTAATTTAATTTTTCCTTGTTTCAGATTATGGTTACGGACATCCTGGCGCGTTCAATCCGTTTTTGCTCAACGCTGGGTGGTTTGACGCTGCCTACCTCAACTACGCTTGGGCCGATTATTTCAGACCACATATGAGAGAGCCAGCCGCCACTCTTATTAAAGGTAATATATAAATATTATATTCGTGTTATGTCGTTAGTAACACTATACTCTACCGAGACAATGTGGCTTGGTTGTCAGCATACCACTCGGTTGTGTCGTGTATCCTGCGTTCAAATTATGACTGCAGCATCAAAAACGTTCTCTCCATTTTTTTTAAATAATCGCTATATATCGTCTAAAAGGTAGCAATAAAAACGCTTTGTATTAAAGCACCTAAAATCGCTGAGAACGCAAAGAAAATGTTTACTTGTACTATCCGGTTCCTCGCAAACTTCCAATCGACGGATTATTTGGCATTCGTTAATTTAAAAATTCCCGATTTAGCAAACAACACTCGAAAACATGTTGCTCGCAGCACCATCCCCTCAAGGACGTACAACGCAAAGCGGCTCAAATAAAAGAAACGGCTCTTGAGCATTGCAAAACAACGTTTGGCTCGACCGAAGCAACCACCCGCTGAAGTCCGCGCTGGGGGAAGTGGGGGCGTCGAACAGAATACGACTAAAAAAGCACCGCCTTCACGTTCGAGAGAGTGTGGAGTCAATTTTATTCCAATGTAGGCGACCGCGCCACCAGCCACTTTTTGTTTCCGTCGCTAAAACGCGAGGAGCGCTGTACTCGAACACCTACCCGGTTTTAATTAAACCTACGGTAGGCTCGTTTTAGCACATCGACTATCACTTTCGAATTTTAATTACCTATCTGTTATTTTAAAACTAAATTGTATGCACTGTGATTGTCATCATTATGCATCGATAATACGCTAATGAACGACAAGTTATTTTTTATTGTTTTGTAAATAGGTTTCAAAGTTAATGCAATTTTAAAAACACATACACTTTATATTGGTTAAAAATAATGGTCAAAACAAAATAGAATCAAATCCAAAGGCCGTGATCACCTCAATCAGGCGCGACGGCGATATTGGCCCCCGCCTCACCAAATTACCCCCTAGTTACGCCCCACCCACCCTCGATGCCTTTTAAAGTGGTCTGCACACCACTGCCACTGCTGCAAATATAAAAAGTGCAAAACAGAAACGAGCGTTGCACCACCTCCGAGCTCTTTGTGGCCCAATCTGCGCCTCCATCGTGTCCATTTTATGTGCTAGCTTCTCTTACACGCTCTCGAGAATCAAAGCTCGCGCAGCGACAAGAACTTTTTGAACACGGCTAATGAAAATTTCACGTTTCGAGCTCTCTTTGTCCACTCGTTGTCGAGATAGCGGCGCTCCTTATCGCGACGAAGCCTGCTTTGTACTCGTTCCTCGCGCGTGTGCCCGATGCGACACCTCGCCGCGTGCCTGGCATTGCTAATGTACCGTCTCTTTGCAGTAAAACTGAAAGGAGATGTATCGGGCTGAATTACAACGGTATGTCGTGTCTAGGTTGTAAAGAATGATGTCGCATTCGGATAAATAAATATTGCACCCTCACCCTCCCAATATCGCGCCAAAAAAAACATCCCTTTCGCCGAAGCCGCCTTTAAACGCCTACAGATTGTACATTATCCTTAGTACGATTATGCACCCTCGTTGTTCAGGGAATCGACAGAGTGCCTACGGGGTCTAGGTTGTCCCCAGGGGCTCGTACCTCATATTACGTCATGTTGGCAAATCAGTCAACATAAGGACGACCAAAGAGCATGATCCATTATGCATTGCCAATTTCGTACATATACAATAGCAAAACTAACGATTTATTTTCTTTACAGGAGCAACTCCTCTACCTACGCCACCGGTGACTTTACCAGGCTCAGAACTATTTCCATTCCCACCTGCGATGACTACTTTGCCTCCTGGTGGACTGCTACCACCACCGGGGGCATTTTTGCCTCCTAACGGACTTCTACCATTCGCACCACATCCTGCAGAGCTAGCATTGAAATCTTTACCACCTGAATTAACTCTGAAGAATGGTGTTAATCCTTACGAAGCTTTAAGACACCTTCAAAGCAATGTATCATCAATGGATACGTCTAGCGCTCGTTTATCTCCAACAAGCAGTAGACAAAGTGGAAGTCCAAGAAGTATCGTAAATGCTAGTCCAAGATCGAAGGCAGATTCGAAGTCGGAAATTAATTCAACGCATGATGCAACAATTTCAGATGACTCTGATGAAGAGCCAATAGAGGTCGTTAAATCGGCGTTCCATCCAACTAGACCTGCGAACGTAGAATTACAAGAGATGAAACAAGTGCAGGCTGCTGACTCAACGGTATCTGACAGGCCAAGGTTACGAAATGAATTAAAAGCACCTTCAACGAGAATGACACGGGTCCTTTCCACCAGTCCCACATCAACCAAAATAACCAATGGAACGATATCAACTCACAAATCGGTGTGGCGGCCATATTGAGACTTTAGTGAACATTTAATTTTATTCAGTCTCAAAAAAGAGATGTTGTTGAAATGTGATAAATAATGAGCTTGTAAATAATAGAGATCAGATATTTATTATTAGGTGTAGTAAGTTTAGTGTATTTAATTTTAGTTTCGACTCCGAAATCAATAAAGTCATTATTAAATAGGAAATAACTGTATTAAAATAGATAAATTGTTATGCACGTTGTTAAAGCTTATTGATATAGAGATAACTAATTAATTATTATTAAAGTTTTAAATATTTTCTTGGTATAGTTTAATAAAAACGATAAGAAGTATTGTATTAATGAAGTTACCCTGTAAAAAAGAAATAAAAATGACTGATAATTGTAAACATCTTTTTACATATTCATGTAAAATTGTATAAATATTGTTAAATGTATTTATTGATAAATCAATGTACAATACACGTTTAAGCAGTTGTAAAAGTGTAAATATTGTAGAATATTCGAGAGATAAAGAGATGATTCTGAACAATTAAACCGCATTTAATATGACCCTGGCTACATTTCTACCGTAATACTGAACTTCTGATTTATCAAACATGCGTTAAAACGTTATGATATAATTCTACTTCATCTGTGACTAAGTTTACGCTATAACTGCAGCGAACAAACCCAAACCAGATGTTTGACACAGATAACGTTTAGACATAACACACAAGGGAAAAGGATTCATTGTTTAATTAACATATGTTTTATGGAATATATATTTTATTTTATTAACAATTTTTTCGGTAATTTCTGTTCGCTTGGTACCAAGAACGTTGGCTGCATTTCTACTCCGAATGGTTAATAACTTCACCTCTGAGCGAGAAAAGAACCAGCTCTTGTCACTGGCGGCTACAATGATTTGCGGGTGATTTTATAATTTCTTCAAGAATTGCAAAGCACGGGTACGTCACGGAACAATGGTCGCTACGGCAAATGGCACAAAAACATAGTCTAGTCTAGTCTAGTAAAGACTCTTATTTGCTCTTACCCAACTCAGCCACAGAAGCCGCTCCGGCCTTGATCGGTGTATACTTGATATGCGAGGCTGCCGATTTATCTACGCAACTCGTAAGGCGTTGCCTCTCTCTCTTTTCCATGTTTCCCTTGCTTCCGCAGTAAAGGTCAAGTCCGAGTATGTAGAATTTTATTGCATAAATTATTGACAATGCGTATGTGGGCTACGAAAGCCGGCAGCTACCACTCTTACACCGATACCCGAAAATCTTACAGATAAGCCATACGGTGAGCCCAGCTGGATAAAATTAAAGATAAATTTAGAATCTTTACTGAAGCTGTTCTGAGATATTTTTCTTTAAATCAGAACATTTCCATACTGGACTCGAACGAAATAAATATTTCAATTTTGGTTTGACAAATATTTAAATATTAGTTATTATTGTTGTGAACATAATATTTTAAAATACTCAAAGTAATATGAGAATTTAGAATATATAATTTATTGACAAGCTCTAAAAATTTATCAAATTTAGAAAACTTTCTTACGGAGCGTCTGAGCGGTAAAGAGAATCTGCATCAATAAGTTTTATGCCTGGAGAAATATTTTAAAATAAAATAGACAAGCAATCAGAAATGAAGAATTTATATTTAGTGTAATTTAATTCAAGAACAATACATTTACATATTATTCTATTTTAAATGGCCATTCTGAACGCCATCTGCTTTACCAGACAAATATAGACTTTGAATTTCAAGGACGAAATATTCGGGTGAATTCCCAAGTGAATCCCCACTGTTTAGTGCTGGGTCTAGTGGATCACCCTGCTGAACTCCGACGGCTGAGTAATAATATGGTTTTTGTATTTTACTTTTGTCAATATTATCGTTAGAGAATGCAGATAAGGAGCCATATCAGCTCAGGAGGTGGTTTTAATTTCAATCACTTTAATTTCATAGTACCGAGTGCCTAAACAATAATAATAATATAGTTCTAAGGAAACTTGCATGTCTGAGATAAACAATAAAAAAATATATATTCCGCGAATAAAACAAAACTACTGAAAGACCCTTTACCCAGCCGTAGGGCATTTATAGGCTGCTACTTCCCTTGCCTTAACTATTCTCAAACATTACAGCAACGTACAGTATTCTTGAAATCATAGAGCACTGTAGGAAACTTGAGGTATATGCATATATACTATGGAGTCAATGGATTAGGCTTTAGAATAATCTGTAATAAAAAAATCTGACAGCTCTTTGTTACTTGCATGAAGTAAAAAACAGATAATTAGTATAATTTTAATGATCCGAATATATATTGCACGAGTCAGCATTTAAGTATGTGTTGTTTATGTTTCATTACTCATAATTTGCATTCTGAATTATTTTTATAATAGTAATTTCGAAAGAACGTGATTGAAACGATAACGTGGCGATGCCGTGCTATCAATTGTGTTTGCGCCCGAGCTGATCCGGTTAGCTGATTGCAGCGTCCCGACGCCCTCGCTTCGCGTCCCCGCGGTCAGCCGCCCGCTCCTCAAACAAGCCAGACCAAACCACACATATTGGAATACTGGATATGACTTAAAATTTATCTTCGATTTAATTTCTTCTTATTATTTGTACATCTACTTGAAAAATTGCAAAGCCAAGGCATATTTTATATCACGCATTTTGTTATCGTTTTGTAAAATTTACAAGCGATTTGCATTGAAGTGCCATTATCTGCATAATGTATTTATATATACAAACGACGCCCAAAATTCTCTTATTTCTATAAGAAGAGTGAACCACGTTATTATTGACTACCTGAAACTGTGACTTAATACAAATATTATCTGAAATTACAATTTACTTTTGGAATTTGAACTTTCCCAAAACCAATTAAAAGCTAAACCTGTAATTTACAAACTAAACTTTTAATATATTACAAAACTGCGTATCGCAACAATTTAAATTCTGTTGTTATGACATCTTTAGATAGCTATAATTTTAAAGGGTCAGTTTACCTCAACACTGGAAAAAGGCCTACTTTCTTTTCATAGACTACGAAAAGCCATCATTTCTATAATTAATAAAATATTGATACAGTATTTATTTTCGCGCAGTCGAAACATTACTGTTTGCTAAAATTTAATCATGCAAACAGTGTAAAAGAAAGAACTACATGTCTTATCCAGTAGCACAAAGTCCGTGGCACTCAGTGAATAGAGGTTCCTCATTATGTCGAGCTTTGATTCGCATCTCACAGGCGTCGAGTTTATGATTCGCTTTTTGGTGAAAACGACTCCGTGCATTACGTGTTCTGCACACTGCCATCCTATTTGGACGTATTAAAAACCTGTGGCCAGACAGCCTAGCCTCGCTGAGCGGATTTTGAATTTGGAATTTCGTTTGAGTACGCCTCAATGGGCGAGTGATTACAAGTCCAGAATGCATTCGTTAAACGAAGCTTGTGAAGATAATATTTTAGATGAGTCATATTATTTATTAGGTAATTAAAAACGCTATTTACATTTTTTTATTAAAAATATTATGGTGTGTGTTATTCCATGGTCTCGAAATAGGGAGTTGGTCGCCACGTGCACTTTGTAGTATTTATGATCATGTGTTACTAATTAAAAGTAATCGAAATGATACAATAATGTAAATAATGATGAGGTCTTCTTCGATTACGGCGATAACTATCCAATACTGGCAGTTGTCAACTAAGCAGGATCATATATATCATAGTGCCGTAACTGAATGCACAAACATAAAGGCGCCCGATCGTCTTTGCCTTTGCCTGATTGTAGATAGTATCAGGGACACGGTCTCTACACTGTAGACCAGACTCGAAAGCCAGCTTCTGTGTATTGCACAAATATTTACTTAGGCTGGGATTGGAACTCAGGACCTCATGACTCATTATATTAAATACAAACCGCATGGTAATGTAATTCATCGTCTTATTGTCTAAGTTAAAAAAAAATATTTAGAAAATTTAAGATTAATAAATATGGGTGTAATGCAGAAAATATCATCTTTTTCGTCAAATATCAATTTGACCTGTTTGTAGATCACCCAGCTAGCTAACATACGAGACTTTAGCAACCGTTTAAAGCAGGGAAATTATCCAAATTTGCTGAGTTCTAATCTTAGTGAAATAGTGATGAGAAGTGATCACTAGTGGGAAGTACCAACCAGCGAGGGCGAGGTAAGTGTTAAGAAAGAAATAAATGTCTGATTTGCAGGAGTTAGCTATACAAATTTTTTTTAAATTACCGAATCAACTTAATGATAAATAATTTCCTGTGACTTTCATAATTATTTTAACTAGTTTCTACTTTATTAGTTGCTGCTAGTACTGCAGCGTCATAGTGACCAAGAATTCTCGTGGGTGTCGAAAGAGATGACTAAGTCTTGAAAATCGTAATAGCTACCGACAAATGGTACGGGATAACAATCTTGAAAAATACCTGACCAAAATTAAGCAGACCAATGACGGTTAGCAGAGCGTAAGGTGAGAGGTGTCTGGTACTGAGATCGCCAATCCGCTTGCCGAACGGTGTAATATAGAGAACAAAATTACTAAACAAAATACACTATGTATAATTTATAACATAATATTCTACTTTCTAAAATGCCTTACATATTAAATTACTGTCTCCGAGAGCCTAAATTACCAGAATATCGACAATGGGAGAATACTAAATTTAATTATGTAATGAGTATTCAGATGTGAAAGGATTCATATTTACTTTAGATTTTTTTTATTAAGAATTTTAAGCTTGTGGAAATCAGAGAGTTGTGTTTGGCCGCCCGGTTGGCATTAGTCTTTTGGTGGTATATGGGCCGTGTCTTAACGCAGTGGTCTTCCTACTACACATGAAACCACAGCCCTGTTACTGGCTGCGATTTTATGTGTTATAGTAGACAGTTGGTGTTTGTTAACTAATAGCAGGACTGTTGTGTTAGATTTTATTGTTGCTAATATTTGGCATGTTAACGCTAATATTAGAAGTAAGATGGTATTTCTTTCGACCATTGGAGAGTCTGCGTACGGTGAACTCTTTGGCAGTTGGTGAAAGAACATATCAACAATAATGAAATAAAATTCCGTACATTTTTACGCGAAATTCGCATGAAATCGCAGCTTAAGCCCGGTTCGCCCGCGGCCCGGCGCTGACATCACATATCGATAAGACCGGCCCGGTTGCTTGCTTTTATTGTTTCAGCCGTTTCAGCGGAAGACCCGGCCGACACCCCCGTTTGCCTTGCCCCGGGCAGATTGGCCGCTGCAAAAAATCTAAATGGATCCACTTCTAATGCCCCGTGTAGGGGAACGTGGGTTAAGTGAACCTGCAAAATATTGCTCTGTACTTTATCCATTACAGCCATATGTTCGTAAAGAGGTTAATTGAAAAGCATCCTGTTCCAATTACTTGAAGTGTAGGTATTATAATGAAATGTGCAGCTTATAAGCAGTTTTATTGAAATGCCAAAATTATTCATCCAAATAAGTAAACTTTACATCTTCACAGCACACAAGCAGTGGTAACCAAGTAGCCAAGGCGCACATTTTAATTTTATAGTGCGCGAGTGACCTGGGTACGATCCCCGGTACCACTAAATTGTCAATAGCAATTTAAGTGTTGAATATCGCCTATGGGCGAGCCCGTGATAAGAAATAACAATCGAAGAAATAAGAAATAAAATAAATTTCTCTTAAGAAATAACAATAATAATATTATTTCGAGGACATGTGGACTCCGTCTACCTGCTTTGGCAGCTTGGTGATCTCTTCTCGCTTCGAAAGCTCTCTTCAATATTTGAGACGAGGTCTTTGCTCAGCCGTGGGCACAGGCTGCTAATTTACTTTTTTTTTACATTTCTATTGGTCTGTCTTCCAACCGTATGGATTTTGCATTCATTATTTTTGGATAATAACATTAAAGGAGACTATTATAAGGGCATATGTTTATTTGAGAATATATCATCTCTTTCTCGAAATGCCAACCTCACCTGCACGCGGTGTACCCTGCTAACAAACAAACGAGGCTCTGACGACCAAACGATGGCAGAATATCCATCCGAATATGCCGAACCCAAATCCCATAATTTAGTGATGGGGAGCAGCATCACTAGTTTCAGGGTTCCGGCACTGCTCTCTCCAACCCGCTCGCACAGCGCGGTGAGTATGGACAAACTTTTTAAGTAACTTATCCAGGCTTTTACCGCTACTTTCTTGTAGAGGCCTATGTTCTACAGTGGACTAAACCACAAAGAACCGTGGGGGATAAGATTCTGTCGAGAAAGCTTAAAAATGTATCAAAAATTAAAAAGTTTATTGTCAAATTGTTAGACATTTTACAAGTACAAGCAACACTAGTCTTCACACAAACGAATGCCTATTCTTTGCAGTCAGCGGTTATGATTTTCAATAACAAAAAAGCTAATCAAAACTAGTGCACAAGAACAACGTATTGAATCTAATATTAACCATAATGTGCTCAAAAAATAACAGAAATAGCTATCAATTTCAAGTATGTTAATGTAATGTATTTGAAAATTTAGATACGAAATCGCAAGAGTCTATGAGGTGTTGGTTAAACCTCTCCTATACTTCATAATCAAAACTATTTCACATTATTCATTCATCGCTAAGACTCGAACATATTACATTAGATAAAATTGGAATAGATATTTAAATATCACAAACAATATAACAAATTTTTGCCAAACGTTATAATATTTCGTAATTTCATCCCCTAGCCCGGGTTTTCGCCACTCGACAGTGAAAAGGGGGTGACAAAACTCAACTGGACAATGGCATAGAAAGAAATCACGCCGATAAAATTTTAATGCCTGTATAAAAAGGCTATAAATTTGATTTACGCGCCCCCGGCCCCCGTAAAACGGGGTAATATCGAAAAATAACATGAGATAATGTTGGCTTACAAAGTGGGGTCTACGGAATCCGATCGCTATATTATTTATGTTCACGTTGTACAATCACTTTGTTCTTTTCTAAGTACCTAGCTAATGTTGCAGACTATAGTAACATTTGACGATACTAACAACTACATGCATACATGATGATGAGGATGTCCTCCTTACGGATTTAGATCACGGCTTCAACTTTTACTTCCTTTACTGTAACATCCTATATCATACGATGTTTCCGAAATTCTATACAATTGTCAACTGCGAAGGAGAATTTAATAATTATAGAGACGCAAGTTTACGCACAAACATAAAGGCACTAACTGGTATTTATTTTATTGTTTCCGAAATAACGCTTACGCCATAAGTTGTGGGGGGAGTGAGGGGGGGGGGTCAGAAACAGCATCATTGCCATGGGATGCAACACATCACACTCAGACACAAAAAACAATAATTTGAGTCTTATACAAATACTAGTTTCGACTGAGACGGAAACCTGGGACACTTCAGGCGTTCACGTACACTTACTACTAAGTCATGTAGTCGTCAGAGATACTATACACTATATCAGTATAATGGGTTTCATATGAAGCGTACTGAACCGAAGATGGCGAAAAATATCAATTAATGTAACTTTAATTTTGTATTTTGTATGGTAGAGGCTTAAAAATCATCTCGTGGTAAATCTCCGAATATCTCCGGATTTGGATATCTCCGAAAGCAAACCGGGCAACTACACTCGTATGTCACGTTTGTCTCTGTTCTCCCGGAGAAGTAAAAAGTTGAATGCGGATGCCACTTTGGCTACGCTGAGTAAATTATTTTATCAGACCTTTAATTTGCATCACTGAACTCGTTAACCGGAGATGTTAATGGTTATTAAGTCCAGTTACTTATGGTTCATAAAATTCTTTCAAACTAGAACACTTCAGCTGGATGCTACAGAATAACTGCCGTATACGATGATGCCGATTTTGACCTCGGCAGTTGTCAGCTACGCATGAGATTTTAAAGAGCCATAACTGTACGCGCTAACACAGAGGCACTCACTCGTCTTTACCTTCCCATATCCGACGTAAGGCTAATGCGATAAGATCGAAGGAAGGGGCGCCGGTTCAGTGTCAGAGATACTGGAACCACACAACAATACCCAGACCCGAAAACTAATAATTTGTGTTTTGATTTAAATTATGCCCCATAGCTCAGCAGTCAGATACGCTAATCACTCCGTTGTTGTAGTACTTGCGTAAGTAGACACATGCATAGAAATATAGAAGCTTTATTTGATGGACCATAGCGGCCACAATTAAACAATTATAATATAAAAAAAGTTTATTTGTTACAGGCAACTGATGCTGAAGTTGTAGTTCTACTTCGCTCTCTCAGGAAAAAGAACAAAACGTAGAATCTAATTTTACTGCATCCCATAATTAAATACTTATTAAGAAGTTATTGCAAGTAAATGTTTGCTTAGTACAGTAATATACTATTGATTAAAAAGTGAACTTCATGGTACAAGACATTATCAATATATCTTATAAAAGTATAAGACAAAGGTTACTTATAAAAGTTTAAGTGCATAGATGAGCGATGAAAAAATTTTTTATCGTTTTACATTTATCGTCATACAGCTTCATAAAGTTTTTGAAACGTTTGCACAAAACGCCTTTAAAAATATAATAAATTTCATATAATCCCAAGCCGGGAACACAAGATGAGTAGAGGAAGCCACTTAAAAAGATTGGCACTCAGCGAACCGGCATAATCTATGCAAATTACGTCAAATTAGGAGTCGTCAACACGCTACGCTTCCACTGCGTAATTTGGAAGGCAAACCCTCCTTTATTATTAATATTTATTCCATTCCTTCCGTCCAAACCGAATCAAGAGAAAAATAAAATCCGTACGAAATATTTCGACCCCTTAATGAAACGAATAAATAGGTACCCACTGAGAAAAACTCGAGGAAGCCTAATTTGCGTTGCTCCACTTTATTACACAAATTTATTCGGACTCAATAAATCATAAAACATCTGTTGAGTTCTAAGTTTAAACCGAGAAATATTTTGACTCAACAATATTAAGTTTGCAAAATAAAATATCGGAAAGAAAGTGGACAAAGGAAAACTTCTTTCATGGCGGCTCGATGAAAGGAGGCCCCAATAAAAAAACATAAGACGGTCCGAAAATATTGTTCTGCTTAATAGGTTCGAGCAGTAAAAATTTGTTGCCTAGAAGAAAGCTACTGTTGCTATAGTTTATGAGAAATTTTTACCTGTTCCAGAAATTTACTTTTGTAAGACAATTCCATTGTTTTTTTAAATCAATTTGTTATTAAACCTAATTGCATTTATAGAACAATTATAAAACATTCCACTGCGCTTTAATATAACTTTCTCATTTAGAATTTATACTTTAAATAATAGTTCGCTAAAATCGGGTCTACATTTTTTTTCTACTGTGGTGCTGTGTTATCTTGTGTACCTATAGCTAATAGCTAAAATCTTTTCATGTTATGAATTCTTATTTTATCTCACGATAAAGTTATCAACATAAATCGTCAAATTCGTCTTAAATCAACGCCTTCCAAATGTGTATATAAGTGGGCATCGGTCCTACCAAATCGACTCGGCTAACCCTCGTTGCATACACAAATTGCACACGCCTAAATGGGTTTCAGCGTCCATCCACTGGCCCGCTAGTCATTAACTCACGGAAGCAAGCACAGCGGACCAATTTCCCCGGCCGGTCGCCAATTAACAGCACTTGGGCGACGCTAGCCGACGCCACCAAAGGGTTAGGGTAAGATGTTTGTTATGATTTACGAGAGTACGAGGGCGAGCCATACGACGTCTTACGCGTTTACGTAGGTGTTTCGGGTGACAAACTCGTACTTAATTGCTTGTTGATTGGACGAGTGTCAGAACGAAAGTTTAAGTTGCAATTCGATATTATTTATAGTAGATTGTTGAGTTCTAAAACAATTTACACATTAAAATATCATTTCCTCTGTGTCAATAAACTGTTGAAACACAATATACATTAATAGATGAGGTTTAGTTTAGAGGTAAAAATAAAAAAATATTGCTATGACACATGAAGAGATAAATAAATAATAATAATATATTTACAATATTGATTAGTAGCTTTATTGTTTTATTAAATAACAATCTATTTAAAATACAATGTACAATAATGTACTTAAGTGTATATAATGAATTCATGTAATTACGTACAGTTGACACCAACGATAAGAACTCGTTGTTTTTACGATATTGAAATAACTATTTATGGTTTACCCAACCCATTAACTATATATCTCTATCATAGAAACTTAGAACACCGTGGCACACCATTTTGGTAGCGTAATAAAATTTCATTTATTTAACAGCAAACGTTGTAAAATGCGTTTTTGCGACAATTGCTAACGGGGTCGTTTTCTTTTAACTGCGAAATTTTGTTAAAGCAGTATAAAAATATCTTTATTTGCTTAGGTAAAAGTACGAACGGTACTGGCGGGTATAAAACTATTGCTCCAAAATCGGTAAAAAGTAGAGCCCAAAAGTAAAGCATTTTTTACGGCCATTAACAAAAGCTTTCGCTGTAGTTAACAGTTAGATATGTAAATATTGTGCAACTAAAACATTAGGACTGGACAGAAAATTACTCAACAAAAAACGTAACGGTTTTATAGCTTTATTGCTTTCATTATGTTACATAGGTTTGAAATTATAAAATATGTAAATGTAGGACACTTAATGTAGGTCATAGGTTTGAAACTAGGAATGTTGATAGGACATATCGTACCATATTACATTATATGTGTTTATACGCATATACTATGTTATTACTACTATATGACTTTGTTGAAATCGACCAAGAAAGAACATCATGTTTTAAAAATCATAATCTTTACAAATATTACAACAAAATTACTTAACATTGCATGCACCAGCGTTAATCTATGTATAATAATATATGCAATTCTGTGTCATACGTATGTATGTAGGAACGGATGTAACTTTAAAACAATTTCGTGGATATTGAGGGAACTTTTTTTAAAATGTTCCTCATGATTCGAAAAGTGTAGGCCAGTTTTACATATTTGTAGTTTTATACGTGGTAGAGCTAAGCGGTGGCTTTTGCTGCTGCTCGAATGAGCCAGCTCGACCGGGGTAACCACCACAACCTCGGAGAATACCGGCGTGAAGTAGAGGAATCTTGTGCTTCTGCGTTTCGTTCGGTGAGAGAGGTAACCGATATATTTTTTCACCTTTTCTCAGACATTCGGGTTTCTTTACGATGCTATCCTTGACAGCCGAACATTTTCTTACAATTAATATTTTTACTGGTGACGGTATTGCGATTTGAATCTGAGTCACTGGCGTACTATAAAATGAAAGCGATCGCCCTAACCCTTAATCTACGATGGTTATACCATACGTGTGTTTTAGTCTAATAGTGAGAAAAGACTAGATGCCGCACACTTTTTAATGTTCACATTTCCATAACTTTCCGCCCGCCTCCGACCTGATTCAATTTAGTAGCAGGTGGGCTCGCGAATCCGAATGAGTTGCACGCCCGGGTCTAACCTTACTGCGGGTATTTCAGAATTGAGTGGTTTCAGGCATTTTTTCTACATCCCGTAATATACAAATGGCTTTAAAAAGAACCGAAAGAAAAGTTTCCAGCTTTGCAGCGTGTTGTGTGCTTTAATCATTTTAATAAACTTTCTTAAATGTTGTTTCAACAAAATGGATGTTAATGTTAATAAATTTCTAAGCAATATATATTCTAAATACCTAAAAATATGTTACTATCTAAACGAAAGGTTAAATAATAAACATCATTGTAATTGAATTAAGTAAAACAGCTATAGCGTCGTTGATGTGTGATGTGATAGACAAAATTTAATTCTTCGTGGTAGGGGTATTTCTCCATGTGCAATTTATGTAAGTGAACTGCCTCCGCGACACAGGCGAAATATTATATAAAAAAAAAATATCAGTCATACAAAAGGCTGCTGGTCGCTGGTACGAATCGCTTAATCGCTGTGGCACTGAGCCATCAAAGAGAAACAGTATTTAGAATTCATAATAACCGTATTGCCTGCATAAAATCCAAATACTCACTGACTGATTACTAAGGTGAAGAAACTTGAGAACTGACATTTTGTACGGTAAGTTCATCTTGTCACTTAACAGAAGTGAAGTAAGAAATGTTTCGTACATGGAAGAGCCCAGCGGCGACTTTTGCTGCTGCTCGAATGAGCCAGCTCGACCGGGGTAACCACCACAACCTCGGAGAATACCGGCGTGAAGTAGAGGAATCTTGTGCTTCTGCGTTTCGTTCGGTGAGAGAGGTAACCGATATATTTTTCACCTTTTCTCAGACATTCGGGTTTCTTTACGATGCTATCCTTGACAGCCGAACATTTTCTTACAATTAATATTTTTACTGGTGACGGTATTGCGATTTGAATCTGAGTCACTGGCGTACTATAAAATAAAAGCGATCGCCCTAACCCTTAATCTACGATGGTTATACCATACGTGTGTTTTAGTCTATTAGTGAGAAAAGACTAGATGCCGCACACTTTTTAATGTTCACATTTCCATAACTTTCCGCCCGCCTCCGACATTATTCAATTTAGTAGCAGGTGGGCTCGCGAATCCGAATGAGTTGCACGCCCGGGTCTAACCTTACTGCGGGTATTTCAGAATTGAGTGGTTTCAGGCATTTTTCTACATCCCGTAATATACAAATGGCTTTAAAAAGAACCGAAAGAAAAGTTTCCAGCTTTGCAGCGTGTTGTGTGCTTTAATCATTTTAATAAACTTTCTTAAATGTTGTTTCAACAAAATGGATGTTAATGTTAATAAATTTCTAAGCAATATATATTCTAAATACCTAAAAATATGTTACTATCTAAACGAAAGGTTAAATAATAAACATCATTGTAATTGAATTAAGTAAAACACCTATAGCGTCGTTGATGTGTGATGTGATAGACAAAATTTAATTCTTCGTGGTAGGGGTATTTCTCCATGTGCAATTTATGTAAGTGAACTGCCTCCGCGACACAGGCGAAATATTATATAAAAAAAATATCAGTCATACAAAAGGCTGCTGGTCGCTGGTACGAATCGCTTAATCGCTGTGGCACTGAGCCATCAAAGAGAAACAGTATTTAGAATTCATAATAACCGTATTGCCTGCATAAAATCCAAATACTCACTGACTGATTACTAAGGTGAAGAAACTTGAGAACTGACATTTTGTACGGTAAGTTCATCTTGTCACTTAACAGAAGTGAAGTAAGAAATGTTTCGTACATGGAAGAGCCCAGCGGCGACTTTTGCTGCTGCTCGAATGAGCCAGCTCGACCGGGGTAACCACCACAACCTCGGAGAATACCGGCGTGAAGTAGAGGAATCTTGTGCTTCTGCGTTTCGTTCGGTGAGAGAGGTAACCGATATATTTTTTCACCTTTTCTCAGACATTCGGGTTTCTTTACGATGCTATCCTTGACAGCCGAACATTTTCTTACAATTAATATTTTTACTGGTGACGGTATTGCGATTTGAATCTGAGTCACTGGCGTACTATAAAATGAAAGCGATCGCCCTAACCCTTAATCTACGATGGTTATACCATACGTGTGTTTTAGTCTAATAGTGAGAAAAGACTAGATGCCGCACACTTTTCAATGTTCACATTTCCATAACTTTCCGCCCGCCTCCGACATTATTCAATTTAGTAGCAGGTGGGCTCGCGAATCCGAATGAGTTGCACGCCCGGGTCTAACCTTACTGCGGGTATTTCAGAATTGAGTGGTTTCAGGCATTTTTCTACATCCCGTAATATACAAATGGCTTTAAAAAGAACCGAAAGAAAAGTTTCCAGCTTTGCAGCGTGTTGTGTGCTTTAATCATTTTAATAAACTTTCTTAAATGTTGTTTCAACAAAATGGATGTTAATGTTAATAAATTTCTAAGCAATATATATTCTAAATACCTAAAAATATGTTACTATCTAAACGAAAGGTTAAATAATAAACATCATTGTAATTGAATTAAGTAAAACAGCTATAGCGTCGTTGATGTGTGATGTGATAGACAAAATTTAATTCTTCGTGGTAGGGGTATTTCTCCATGTGCAATTTATGTAAGTGAACTGCCTCCGCGACACAGGCGAAATATTATATAAAAAAAATATCAGTCATACAAAAGGCTGCTGGTCGCTGGTACGAATCGCTTAATCGCTGTGGCACTGAGCCATCAAAGAGAAACAGTATTTAGAATTCATAATAACCGTATTGCCTGCATAAAATCCAAATACTCACTGACTGATTACTAAGGTGAAGAAACTTGAGAACTGACATTTTGTACGGTAAGTTCATCTTGTCACTTAACAGAAGTGAAGTAAGAAATGTTTCGTACATGGAAGAGCCCAGCGGCGACTTTTGCTGCTGCTCGAATGAGCCAGCTCGACCGGGGTAACCACCACAACCTCGGAGAATACCGGCGTGAAGTAGAGGAATCTTGTGCTTCTGCGTTTCGTTCGGTGAGCGAGGTAATCGGTGGCCCACTTCACTCCCTCCTCCAATATCACCCACATAAGTCAAAAACAAAAGCCACTAATGATAAAAAAAAATATATATCGCCGTGTTCGAAATCGGCTAGACGGACATCACCTTTATCACACTAAATGTTAGTATCATTACTTAGTGCAAATCTAATACTAGATTGAGAATGTCCACACCACAATTAATACAGCTAATAAGACATATGTAACTAACCTAATCCTCACAATTGAGAACGCGAACACAATTAATTTATTACGTTCCTTGCCAATTGAACTCACTGTGACAATTGTCTGAGGTTAAAATCAGTTAATTTGAGCCCTCTTCCAATAATAAGATATAAAGAAGATACCTCTTAAGAATGACTGTATATTTGTTCGATTTTGTATAAAGTTAAAGTAGAGTAGCAGTCTGTAAATGCCTACAGCTGGTCAAAGGCCTCCTAGAAGGGTCCGCCACGCAGCTCCAATGGTGGTTGACGGATTTCACATGTCCTCGAAATAGTATTTCTCAGACATGCAGGTTTCCTCACGATGTTTGCCTTCACCGCCGAGCACATGGTAAATTCAGCACTTTTTAAATTGCTATTAACAATTTTAGTGGTGCCAAACACCGAAACCAGGGCACTCGCGCTCTATGAAACTAAAGTGAGCGCCCAGTCTACCGCGGCTCTTGTGGCCGTCTGGCAGTACTTTTTTGACTAGAAGCCCGTGAAGGTCCCACTAGCCGACAAAAGAACCAATGAGGTTGGCAGACTGTTTAAAAAAAACGTATGTTCTCCGTCTCATAGAAAAGCTTCCTTTCCTCTCAAAAAAATGGAAAGGATTCTTGTGATTGCTTTACAATTTCGTTACTTTCAATACACGGTGCCAATAACCTAGCAAGTGCGGTAACAGCGCGCCGGGTTCTTTGATAAGTTCTCTCCTAATCACCCGAGATCGATCTCCTACTTAGAGGGCTTCGTACCAATGACTTTTTAACACTTTGTGTTTGTGTGAATAATATGTGAGGTGCATATTGGCTCCAGATGGGATTCGAACTTAGAATCAACTCAGCGGCAAAGTACACTAGCCCAATGGCTAAAACAGTGTTAAAACATAGTGGATTTAGAATAAGTTTTATATATTTTCAAAAATCGCACACAGTTGAATTTGAGTAATATGCTGCATTATAAACTGACATTTTTTTTAACATACACAAAAACACAAAGTACAAAGTCATTGATTTTGGAATTTTCACATTTCCCTAACTGTCGAAGTCAAATCATGTAATAAATGCGCGTTTTGGACATCAAACGATGTAGATAAGAAACCAGAACGGTGGAGTGGTAAAAAAGAGAGTCAAAATCTCCGAATAACGAAGCAGTCAGAGAACTGAATTCAGATAATCCGGATTTTGGTTATGGAATAAAATTGACAAAACTGGGGAAAGTATCGGGATGTGTGTAGTTTGACGAATTACAGAAGAAAAAAAACAGAAGAACAATCACAACAGAAAAAAATAACAGCTGAATGCGAAAAGGAAACATGATCGAAATTGCAAACACATACCACTATTCGATTCTTGACATTTTGAAAAACAATTCTTTCGAAAGTTTTCGAAAAACATTGAATGTTTTTTTTCTTATTGGGGAAAAAATCTCGAAAGAAACCAAATATTCAGCTTACTTAACGAAAGTAACTTGAAATATAGTTGTGATTACAAAGTTACCAATAACATTAGCAATGTATTACAAATGAAAACTATAAATCTAATTCTAAACGGCTCAGTTAACTGGTTACGGCGTGCGGCAGGGCTCGCTCGTTTTTTTTTATCCCGACACCCGCGAGCGGCAACAAATTGAAATTCATTAGTACGCCGCGGTTCCATCGGCGCGGGCGTTAAGGAAAATTAACGAGGCACATATGAGTTAACACCGACGTGCAGTATGTGGGCCGCACAGGCCCGAGTGGCCAGCGAGACGAGCGCGGATCGATAACAAGCAATCCGCGACACTTTTTTTAACGAAAATACGCATAGCATTGGCATTTCACGCATTCGTACGCATGGAAATATGTTTTACGAAAATTACAAGGCGACTTATTCCGAATGTTATATGTGCCTACTTTACGTGGTTTAATTATCGTTGCCGACAGACTCAGCTTCGTTTGCAGAAGAATGAGTGTTAAAAACGTTTTTGCAAAAATTTTACATATCTTCAAAAACGCGGGTTTTAATCTTTGATAATCTTAAATTTTTTTTTTATTTATCACCATCAATGACGTGAAAATACATGATTGTTAGGTATAGCATTATTTTAACGATACTGTAATTTGTGGGAGAGTGATGCTCGTGTTGATCCAAAGACCCGTGTTACCACGCCTCCCCAACTTCACAAGACACGCATACCTAATGTTATGCTATGTACCGATATGAGTTTAAAATGTAAAAGAATTATAGGCAAGCGCTGGGGCTTATCACCAAAGATCATCCTGTGCCGGTATAAGATGATCATTCGTCCAATGATCACATACTGCGCTTTAGCATGGTGGACAAAAAACAAACGCATCACAAAAAAATACGCTTCAGCAATGTCAGAGCATGGCATAGCATACCAGCACATATGGAAGCCACAGGCTGCATGAGAACCACCTTCATTGCAGCTCTAGAGGCCATGCTGTATCTGCCGCCGCTGCACCTGGTGATATAGCAGGAAGCGTCGATGGCTCCCATCAGGCTGAGGACTTTGAATCTATGGAAAGATTGCAGGGTACCGCCTACGACCACACTTGAAGATCTGTTGGCAGAAATACCGATCCTTCGGGCCACGTACTACCGGATCCCAAAACAATTTTTTTCGTATAAAAAGTATAAAATTCAGCTCCAAGAAGACCACATACAATAGGTCTAGATCCGCGTGAGCTCGAATAATTTATATTCCTGCCCACACGCAAAATCCTCGCACAGTCCTGGAGTTGCAGATACCAGCCCGTCATAACATTAGATAACATAACATAACATAATAGTTTAAAAAATCATGTCATTACAGGATATCTGATGCTTTACCTCTGCATATCTGCAGAGGTACAATAATTCCTACTGAAAATGGACTGAGTTTCATTGGCGTAGGAGTATCGAACAAAAATTGTACTAAGCAGCAAAATGTGACAGATAGTTCATTACCTTTTTTTGACCACAGCTGAACATAAACATTTCTATAAAAGCAACAACAAAACTTTGATTATTATGCATGGAAAATTTGTCTATACTCAATACGGAGAGCATGCGGGTTGGTGAGCTTTGTAACCCTCGCACTAGAGGTGACACTCTCTTCTTCTATTTGGGTTTGGCATACTCAGCTTAATATCACAGATAGACAAACATAAATTCTAAATAATCACTTATTTGGCAGTAACAGTATCATTATTATTCAACAGTTTTATTTTCCAAAAAATATAAGAATTACAGAAATTGCTGCTGTTGAATTATATTCATCACATAAGTATTTAACGCTTGTAAAAACATACTACTTCATTGATAGACTATAATATCTATTTAATCTGATAATATTAGTCTATAACTGTAACTTTCCATTTGAGTTTAAAATATAATAAAAAGAAAACAAATCGCTTTTCTAATCTCGTGGTCTAAATTACTTCAATAATAATTGCTTTTATTGATACCAGCTTGTTACATAAAGCTTTAACACAACCGGCGAAAGCCAAGAAACATTACGAAGTAGTCGTTTAATCTTCTAAATCCATCCCCAAATAGCACGAGCCCGTACTCTCAGTCGGCAAATAAAGACGTCCCCGGATTAAGGCGACTTTGTCTTACTCAACAGCTAAGACACTATTAGAGAACAAGTCAGTCTGTCGTAGTTACACATATTTTTCTCTAAACTGTGTTGTGACACTTGATTTCTATGACATAAGGTCGAATGTTATCTACGTATAATTACGATCTACATATTTGTAAAACTTTGATGTCAATATGTTTTTTACTGGAAGAGACTATATAGGTTTATGTCATCTCAGACATGCCGTTTAGTAACTGCCGGTGAATTTTTCATTAACTCTTGTTCTTAAAAAAGCCTTTCTTTGTCTTATTCCACGCCATAATCTACAACTCTGTTAAGATTTATTTAACTTCGTTCAATTCTTTAGGTGTTTTTAAACGACGCACATCGAAACATAAAAGCTTATATATTTATCATCTAATTAGGATGTTGGTAAGGGAAATCAAGAAGATATAAGGATAGAGAGTGTAAATTTTTTCGGCATTTACTAGAGTCGTGATCTCAGCAATTACTTTTCTTACTTTCTAATTCTGTAAAAGTCAACTACTAGACGGAGGCCTTACCATGAAGAACAAGACTGCAACGAGAATAACTGTTTGAAAACTTATTTAGTTGAACTGGAATACTTTACATGATTGTATTAACTTGAGGCCAACAGACCTCAGCTTCGTTTGCATAAGCATTTTGATGGGATATTTTTTTCTTTTTCATCAGCCTGTACAAGTCCACTGCAAAGAGCTAAAACAAAAGGCATGCATACCATGCATAGAACACCCTCACATCAGTGATGCCGCTCCCAGTCAATATTTAACTAAACTAAACGCAAGGTATTTGGGTGTGGTAGATTCGAATGGATTTTCCAGCATCAATCAGTCGGCAGAGCCTCGTTCGTTAACCCTCAGGGCACACCGCGTGCTGCAGTTGTGATTGACATTTGGAGAAAAAGTTAATGTAATCCCCCTTACACTATCAGTAATTTCTCATGCATATGAGATTCACATGCATTCTCATACATTACTTCAATGAAGCATATTTTAAAGATAAATTTATTTAAAAAAACAATCGGAAATGTACTTTACCACATCCACCAAAAGTAAATCCCATATAAGATTATTTCAACTATCGTAGTATGAGTACGATTTACGGAATTCTGTGTACTGTATGTGCAATTAGGAGTGTTTGTGCATGTGTTATTAATATATATTCACCGACGTCAACTAGCTGCCTACCTGTGTCAATGTTTGATCATCCCTCGCAGAGGTGTCTCAGCCGTAATGTCATCATGGCGGACAAACAGCTCTAATCCCTGCTAATCGGGACGTCAAACTGAGTACGCGTGTCTCGGTGTGCGGTGACGCTAGGGCTGTAATTTATGATGCATTATCTGTGGAACTTCCCTATAATCTATATGACGGTTTCTTATATTTTTAAAGGAAAAGAAAACAATATGGTGCCCAAAATTAAGTTGAAAGTTATTATTACGCGGGCTATTTTTTTTTCAAAAATAAAAATACATTTCTTTCTTAAAGTTTAATTTAATCTGTTAAAGAATTATAAATGCAAGTTAATTCAAATAATCTGTAAGTATTTTTTTGTTACTTTTATACAACTTACTTTTTATTACAATAGATATGCATACATTTCTATTAAAAACTTTTAAAAATATACATCTAACTCTACATTTCGTAGCAATTGCTTCTCAATAACAAATTCGTCACGGAATTCAACCAGGAAGCGTTCGGACTGTTACAATCCTTTCCCGGAGAAAGTCCTTTGTGGTGTACTTTCTTTCTATTCAAGGCCAAGTAACATCACTCTTTGTATTAGACGATAATACCATTACGGTGTCTTGTGTAATAATGTATTCATAACTGTTGGAAGGGTTGCTCGAAAATAGTTCAGTCCGACCGTTATTCGTTTGTTTATAACGATAACGGGACGCCGCGGGATGACATCTCGTGACGTAGATTTGTGCCGTTAATACTTGTACTGTTATCCATCTCCCGGGCAATAAAAGTACAGTTTTGAGCAATAATTGAAAAGAAGAAAGGCGGTATTGACAAACATTGTAGACTAACGATGCTACAAAGCCTTGTTCTTGTTTGTAAGAGAGTTGATTAGAAATGTTAAGTGGGGAATTTAAAAAGTAACGAATACTAAACTTTTACGTTATGCATTTAATTTATTAAAATATCATGAAGTCAAATATCAATATATATGTGAAATACAAATGATGTAACATATTTAGTTACTTCTTGGCTAAATTTATATATTAGTACTTCTACCTTTTAAATGACGGTAAGAGATATTTTAAGTTCTCTGTCTTTGATTCCATTATTAATTGGATTTTTTTTTTGGGAAAGGGGGCAAACGGGAGAGCGGCTCACCTGATGGAAAATTATTACGGACGGCTGTACGTACATCTGCATTTTGCTCTTCGTTTTGCTCTTGGAGATTACTATAAGATTTTTAAGGCTTTTACAAGGCCTTAGTAACCTCGGTCGACACCCGATCGCTTGTTCTATTTCTTTGAAAGACTATGAAATTGAATATAATTTAAGAAAACCACCAAAGTACGCAAATTATCCCGACGAAATGTATTAAGTCAAGAAATAAGGTGAAACAAGTTTATACTAATAAATATTGATTTGGGACTGTATTCTTTTATATGCATAGTAAATGGCAGTTTCGTTTTTGCCAAAGTTATTGTCAAACAGCTCCCGGCGTCATAAATAATATTGTTCTGCCACTGGTGTTACTTGTTATTGTCTCTTATTCTTTGTAATGTCAAGGAAACAAGACCTTGAGCTTTGAAATAGCTAAAACTGAACCATTTATTGGTGTCTACTTCGGTTGTTATAACTAAAATTTTTCTTAATATTTTTAATTGAAAGATAGAATAGATAATGTAAAAGCCGAGAAAACAGCCTCCGAATCTACATTAATCTGAGTTTGTATTATATCGTTAGCCTGATCACTAAGTCGGCAACAGGATTAACTATCACCTAGGTCCAAGTAAACACTGCTGAAAAATTTGTTGAAACGCGTACATAATTGTCTAGACATCTGAACATCCCATTATTGTACATGCGCTTGCGAGAGTTTATTTTTTATTATAAAACAAGCTAGACCTAATAATGAATACTTCAAAGACTTGTAGCGGACAGCAGTGGCTTAGATATGAGTTGTCTCAAACTGTAACATATTCGCTATAAAAATACTGTTTAATTTTAATCATTGAAATCCATCGGAAAAGAGTTCAAAAAAGTACTGATCAACTATAATAATTAAAACCAAATAAAGAGCGTTTGCTAATTACTCTTTCCCATTTGTTTCCATGCACGCATTGATGGTATGATATGAAATATGAACTAAAAAGTCTTTAAACTCCCGCTCTGTAAAGAGCACTGTATACTTTCGTTTAATTTTTTAAAAGGTTCTGAAGCTGCGTAGAGTTTACAAAAATCCAATGTATTGGATGGAGAGTTAATGTATTTTTTTTCCCAAACATGTCGATTTTGTCACAGGCAATCGAAATAATTTAGTGGTTCTGGCGTCAGGAATGGAGACCATCAGCTACAACTTCACTACAGGATATAAGTAAACCCCTGGAATTCCATGGAAGATTTGTCCATACTAGCGCTGCATTGGTGAACGTATTACGGAAATCCTCGCAATAGTAATAACGCTTCCCATCCTAAATCATTACTTCGAGTTCGACTCATTCCTATAGATTTTTCACCATCGGTTACTAGAGCTGTTTGTTAACCATTTCTTAGCATGACATTTCTCTGTGTATGACAAGTATGGCATATGGAGAAAAATATAGGTCTTCCCTTACTATCCTAAGACACCCGATTATCATAAAAATTTAGGACGAGCATTAAGCTGCTGAGCTTAATATAGCTCTTATGAATACAAGCAAGGTAGGGAATGGTACTTTTAAGTATTCAAATTCTTGATACATTGATGGAAAATTATTATACCATGTGATTTAATAATACGGAAGATAATCAGGAAATATAATGCAAAATGAAATCTTAGAAGGCATGTCAACTGATCAGTGCTGCAAAGGCTCACCATTGCAACATTGTGATCATCGTGGTAAAGGTGCTCTTCAAAGAATGTCATGTTAATTGACGGGACAACGTACAAACTATAGACACCTCATCATTCTCCAAGTGACTGACAGATTCCCGTCGACATCAATTAACGTGATAATTCTAAACGGCGAAAACACGTAAAAGCTCCCTGTAGCTGCGTGAAATCGCTAAACAAACGCAACAAAAACGCACACAATAGAGTTAACAACATTTAACTTCTCAACAATCGAACAAAGAGGGCAAAATGATAAAAACAAAGCGTCAATACAATATTGAATCGTGACAAAGCGACGAATTCTTTAAGCGTTCTTAGTAAGAAAGTAACAATGACAGATCTCTTTGACTAATTACATCCGAGACTGGCCGCATTGTGGCTCATTTATTGCACCCACGCGACACCATAATGGAATTAGTTCCACCGTATTTTGCCAACAACGTTTTCTACTGTACACCATAGTTCTAAGAAGTGGATGTGAGAAACTGTCCTGAGATAAAAAATTGTACGCGTGCTTAGATCACTTTTTTTGACACACCAATGCTTACCGTGTTAACTCATAGACAGAATAAGTTCCGCTCTTCTGGATGAGAAAATAATTCAGCGTGTAGGTGTCAGTCATTTAGTGACTGCGAAAAAAAGTCTGCATCTACCTTTCAGTGGGTAACGTAAGAGTGGTCTAAATAAAAAGCCTTGAAAATCTCATGGTGTCTAACAGATAGTAGATATCATCTATGTACATGCCCGACTGACAATAGGGATATGACATGAATGTACACGGTGTCTGGTACTTAGCTTGATAACCCACCTACCAGAGTATGGCAAAACGTAGTATTGGTAGAGGTCAATATCCAGCAATGGACTCTTACCAGGCTAATAAATAATAATGTAAAAAAAAAAGCAGCAATAATTTGTTTATTTATCAGTCAGACTAGTCATTCATTACACGGTATTACATAAATATATAAAAAGGGTGATCTCTACCAAGAACAAGAAGGCCTTTTCTTTCACAAAATACTAGTGTAAAATATCTGTTACTTTATATCACTGTTAAGTTTATGGTGAGTATTCGGAAACCCAATAACTGCTGGAGACACATTTCATTTATTCCCCAGTGGTGCCACAACCCACATTTTTCTTTTTGAACCAAGACTGTGGTATGTATGGACTACAGTGGAGTACAATGGAGGACTAGGATTTTCTGCCCATACCTATTCGATATACGTATATTATACTAACATTTACAATACGTATATATCATTAATTACTATTAGACTTAAAAATAAAGTCTAAAAGACGATTCAAAATAGTCTTATTACGTTTGAGATATGCACGTTTTAATACGTCGGTTGGTGTTATTTGCGAAACGTGCGTTGCACTCGTAACCCCACGGCCACCCGAATGTTTGCCGGGTGACGGCGACGCATGTCGAAAATACTTAGTGGGGCTGCGCCTCATTATAATCCCTGCATACCGCCCGCCCTCGGCCCTCCAGAGCCGATTCGACCGATATATTAACACGTCCACATGATACATGTCTAAATATGGACATGCTGTTATGAAATGTGAAAAGATTTTTTTTCAAGATGTCTTCTTATATAACTTAAAAGTACAGCCTTTAAAACATCCAACTCTGGACAAAGCCACAAAACTCTCCGAGACAGTTTTGAAGCTGGAAAAATATCAGTAAAAATATCACCAGTCTGTGAGATTTCGGGTTCGACATTTTTGAATGGATTTTGTCAATCGGTTGCCAGAGACTCATGCCTTAGTCAGCAGGGTGCTCGAGTGCAGGTGAGGTTGAAATTTAAAGATAAGTGATATTAAGAAATGCATAATATAATGCAATGAAAAGTCCGCCAAACCGTATAGATTTAATGTGACTATCCTTGGTAGAAAATCCCAATCCAAAAAGAAAATAGTCCGGTATCCAGCAGTAGACTCTTAGATCTGACCTTAAATATAATTTGTATTTAAGTTTAAAGTAAAGTAAAGTAACAGCCTGTAAGTGCACATTGCTGGGAAAAAGCAACCCTACTCAAATACGAGTATCAGAGAGGGTTTAGGAGCCGGGAAGGGCCCGCCACGCTGCTCCAGTGCGAGTTGGCTTCGCATATCCTCAAAATAATATTTTTATTATTTCTCAGACATGGGGGTTTCCTCGCGATGTTTTCCTTCATCCCTGAGCACGTGGAAAATACAGCACTTAAAATTGCTATTAACAATTTTAGTGGTGCCGGCACCAGTGATGGAACCCTGGTCACTCGCGCTCTATGAAGCTAAAGTGAGCGCCCAGACCACGGCTCTCATTTAAGGTTTCATCATTTCAGCCTATTACAAGTCCACTGCTGAACATAGGCCTCCCCCGAAGTTAAGGTTTACTTACTTATATTTAAGGTCACTGATAGGATAGACATAAATTGAACATATTTCATTAATTATTATTACAGACATATCCACGTTGCGTTGCCGAAATCAGTGAGTGTTAAGAGGGCGGCAGAGAGCGCGCGGTGTCCCATTGTTATAATTTTCAATAAGGGGCGCGATCGAGGGGCATCTATCGATCCACTACTACGCACTAGGGGCACATCTCCGAATGCATCATTCCACTCTTCCTCTCTGCGGTGTGCATCCAACTATAAATAGCCGCCGTTAGACAAACTCCAACACGGAAAGCAAATACGGTAGAAGTAATGTATTATGTCATAGAAATAATAAGTTTTGATTTCGACTAATCAAAACATTTCATTTTGGTGGTTTCGTTCTAAATCCACGTAACCTTACGTAAATTCTAGCAGTCTTCATCACCATTTACTATGAGGGAAAACTATAACGTTAAAACCACAGACGAAATATTATATACATATATAAGTTTAAAGCAGGAAACAAGTAGCAGTTCAATTAATAAAAACCTTCCTAAATTTTCCTACCTTTTTTGATTTGCAGATGCCATATTTAAATATTATAGTTCGTGTCATTCCCACAATGAAGACGAATCTAACTTACACCTCATATGTTGAAATCCATCAAGCCTAAACGGCTACAGAGTGTGACAAAGAAATAGAAAAGAAAGACATACATTCGAAAATCAATACCCTCATTCTGGGGCAGTAGTTTCGTCTTTCTCCCTTCCATATCGATCGAATTGTCCAATAGTATAAATAGCTTAATTGACCTTACTTTGCGTAGGAATTTGCCACTCCCTTTCTTCCCGTGGGTGTCGTAAGAGGTGACTAAGGGAAAATCACACATTGAAAATCGCAATCGTTAGATGGCGAGATAATCATATCAAAAATACCCGACCTATGTATTATATTAAGCAGAACAATCACAGGCAGCCTATACCCTGCATTAGACTATTTACATGCTGTTTAGGTTAAGTCAAACATAAGATATGGAAGTATGTTGTTCAATTTTCAACGTGGTAGAGCCAAGCGGCGGCATTTTCTGCTGCACGAATCGGCCGGCTCAACCGGGGTAGTACTTCTGGGGGAAAATAAATAGTAATGACAATTTTAATGTGAATGTTAATATATTAATTTGTTTGTAGGCTATATGGACACCACATAACAAACATTACTTCATGTTATGAAATGAGTTTTCGTCGTTCAAAAAATGTTCCCAGAACACCTACAGCTCTGTACATGTGTATAACTGTTAATATAAATAAAAAAAAATACATATTTAGAAGTCACGGATATCTTACCAATCTACAAACTAGACTACAGTGAGGCGTAAATGAATCGAATTGTAAAATAATACTTTAATATCTATAGCAATGTCTCAAGCAAAATAAAGTGACGCACTTTACGACTCCTAAAGTAATTCACAGCATAATGCGTCGCACCACGTGCGCTACACGACAACAGATCTGGTCTGTACGTATACCCAACCTCCCGGGGCGCTGCTGAATTCTATTAAAACCCAAACAATACCCTTCCCCAACTAATATCTGGACTAAATCCCTAATAAGTATGCCATTGTGTGAGAGGGACGTGGCTAAAACGACAAAGAACACGTTATAGCAATCTGCTGTAGAAATGCAATTTGATAACGACCTATTGACCATAACTGAGACTTTCAAATATAGTCATTGTTGCAATGTAGATAGCAGAGAAATTTATGTATACTGAAGTCATGACTTTTGACGTTACCGGGGTGTATGCTAGGGGCAACGTACACGCCGGAGTGTGGTGAGCGTCTGGCCATGGAGGCTCACCGAACTTGCCGCACTCCCCTTCCAAACTAGATTTGCAGTCCGGTTATACACAGTAGCGGCCATTCATTACGTCCGCGCTACTGTTTCAAATATAATTTAAAATTATTTTCTATCTGGATACATTAGTTATAAGTTATTCATATTTGTAATTATGTCTGTTATATATAACTTATATTCGTTAATTAGCCTTATAAAATTGAAATTTTTATCTTATAAAAAATACGACCAAAACTAATTAGGAATGAATTCATTCGTTCTTTGTTAATCAGCGGATTCTGAAAGATTCGTAGCAAAGGAAAGATTAAAAAAATAAGGCTTTCCTCGAACGAGCTCATTGTATCCACAACGACAATTATTACTGCATCCAAAGTGTCCCGTTCGGGGTGAATCTGAAGTAGAATCAGCGGTAAAGTGTAGTGTCAACACAGCTAAGTGTTCTCCGTGTCCCGCGTCTTTGTGGGGTCTGAGCGGGGGAACAACACGGGTAAAGCGACAGACGTCATGTGGAATACGGTATCAAGCAATATTTTTGATGTGTTAACAAATAATATATATATTTAATAAGAAAAGGTCTTAACGCGATCAAACAATAGAAACTCTGTTTATACGTGAAGGGATAATAATATATTGGACACTGGCACGTCATTCAGTCCCAAACTAGGTTTCCATTTGTTTTGGTAACAGTGTGTGTATTAAATACACATCTTAGGACCTCTATGACTACTAATGCTAAGATGAATATCTCATTATAATCTTTATTGTCATAAGAATATGGACCACAAAGTATGAATTCCCTGACATCCGTGCTAGTTTAAGAACCTGTATTATACATGCGCTTTTACAATTTTTATATTAGCCAACTTCTACAAAACCCAAGTTTTGGAATAAAGATTAACATTTATAAGTTGCTAGCCTATAAATGTCCCATTGCTAGAAAAATGGCCTTCCCTCATATTTGGTTATACCATTATTGTATTTCAACAGCACAGTGACATAGTGTTATTGTCATACTAGGTGATAGGAAATTGCAAGAGTCCGTCTAGGTAGATGGACTTTTGCCTCGTAGGTAGGTGCTACGGGACTTACTCTACCGACAGTGTAACCGGTGGTGTCGGTATTACCTACTGTGTATTGGTTTGAAGAGCACTGAATCTAGGCCAAGCGCTTTACATTGCCATACAGGATTATACAATGTAAACCACCACCATACCATGTAAGCCTCTGTAACTGTTATGGACTAGTGAGCAAATATAACTGTTATCATCAGGTTAACGACCGGTTTCGTCACATACTCCATTAAAAATATAGTTTTGTAATATAACTAGCTAGTCCGGCAGAACAGACCAGATTTCATTATTTATTTTTTGGCACTAAGCCAACATATATTATGAATATGAGTCACATAAATATAGATTTTTTTAATAACCTGACCTCAGCGCCATTTATCAGATCGGTTCGTCTCGATAGTACAAATATAATTCTGTGAATATGACCTCAATCGGTCAATTTGATCAATAGTTACACGATAAATAACAGACGTACACAAGATTGTATCTAAATCTAAATAAAGGTAATAGTGATTATTTTTGTTTGCTTTGTCTTCATTTAAATTTAATAACATTTACAACGTAAGATTTTTACTTACCTTGTTCTGCGTGTGCAGAGTATCAATGCAAGCGTATTGGGGCTGTGAGACAATAGCGGCTAACTACCCCTTTCTTGTAAACCGGGCTGCGAGGAGGCGCAGCTTAACCAAGCATACAGTGCGTTTTGGGTACCCACTGTGGTGATAATCGTGCACGAAAGTATGTTTAATATTATATTATAAATAATGTGTCAATTATGTAAATTTCCCAAAGAAAACTTCAATAAAACCTGCTAACCTTATTAATTTGCTTACTTATTTATACAGAATGACAGATATTTAAAAACATTCATGGATCGACACTGGCGTATAAACTAATGCATCATTAATAACAAAAGTAACAAAAAAATTATGATTCAACCGTTAAAAATATTATCAGCCGTGTGGGAGCGGCTTAATAATCTGCCAACCTCTTTATCGCTTGTGTCAAAAGCCTTGGAAATCACAATGCAATCTTCGGGAGATAACCCGGTGATGAAACTTGTCGTATGTCACGTTCTATCTTCCAGAGAGGTGAAAAGTGGGTTATGAAAGCAATTTTGCATTATCAAATGCAGAAAAATCCCAAAGGCAAATGGAAATACATAGTCTTTTAACAAAGTACTTGTGAATTGCACTGTTCGAACAAGCAAAGGCACATATTGATTAACCATTCGGTATCACCTTGTCCAAAAAAATCCAGGAGTAGTATGTGAGTATATGTGCGCTAGATGTTATATGTATAAGTGTAAGTTCAAAGACAGAAGCAGTCACTGTGTTCCTTTTCCCGATCTGAAGCTTATAACATCGGAGGAAAAGTTAAAAGTGGAGAAAATAATAATTAAAGAAACATTGAGAGCATAATATTTTTAATTAAGTGAATCAAGTGTAAAAACGGTGCAATTACAACTATACTAAATAGCTTATAACATATATTCAAATTTATGAATAAAATCAATACGTATGGGATTTCTGTTTTATACTAGTATACTCGCATTTATATATAGCTAAGTGCTGCAAAATTGTTAAAAAATATTAACTTTTATTGACATCCTAGACATTACTAATGTGCTCGACTGTACTTAAAACTACTACTACACGGGGTCCCGCAGCTCCCGCAGACCCACAATGCAGATTTGAAACGGGGGTCGTAACCGGATCGCCAAATTGAAATGTTTTATTCCGGCCCCCCAGCATTATGTGGATAATGCCGACTTTTAAATTGATAACCAACTCAAAGCGTGTGTGCCTCATATGACAAATCTTTTTTTTTAATTCTCCGTCAAACGAATATTTGGTTAAAAGTTTAACCGTATCGTCGTTTAAGGACAAAGCTTATTTCCTTTCGTAGCTAATTTACATAAGTCTCGGAGCGGTATTATGTTGAGGCATCATTTGCATGTTTTGTGATAATGTTTGTTTGTGCCACCGGCTTACCCAGAAGTTGTTTTACTATGATTGATAGGTGTTGCATTTCCCACTTAATAAATATATTGCTTAATAGAATTCGGTCTATTTTTTTTTTACTAAAACTAAATAGGAGATTTTATTTTTTAACACTTTTCGTATCTCCCCGTCAAATAATACAATTTTTATCCTTTACCATTATTAAATCATTACATGGTATATTTCACTTAAATTTTAAATGATCTAATAATATTTTGGAGGAAACTAATAAATATGATAATTGTACCTGTATTGTTATAACCTATAAGTGGCCCAATGTCAGGTACTTTAAATTTTTAGAAGGCCTTACTCTTATTATTGACAATTCATTATTGAAACATATATTTGTATAAAGTTAACTTACCTATTATGACAAGTCCTTCTTATAGGAGAGCTGCAGTGCTTCAGTGGGCACCGATAGGCTGGTAAGGGTATCCGAATGAATAATAAAATAGGGTATTCCGTGTGCAGGTGAATATGACCTTAGAGCCGATGAAGATGGCCTTCACCCTCTTGTACATCTGCTTCTGCTATTATTAAACTGTAAATATTGCTATGGTCAAGTCATCTTTAGATTCTATGTAAGCACTGCGGACCCCCACTCAATATCCGCCGCGGTATAATAGCGTTCCATATTAGTGTGTTGCCCGCGCGGCGGAACCGCGCTTCGATCGTGTTTCTCCTATTATCGCAATGATATCGCGATCAATCGAACGCGGGGGCAAGCCAGCGAGGTGTGGGAGGGGGGCCGTGGCGCAAATAAATGTATCTGCCGGGCGGCGGGTGGATAAATACGCAAATAATACGAAACTACAAAAATCAAAACCCATCCGCCAATCCGCTGCAATGAAACCGATGGGTCAGATGCTCTATTTGTTTTTTCTTTTTTAATATTTGTTTACAAACCTAAAATGGTATACCTAAAATGTTTCCGAGACAATACCGATAGAGCAATAACCAGCCAGAATAATGGATAGCCGATTGGTCTATTATAGTGACAGGGAGCAGCATTTCTAGTGCAAAGGTGCTGCCACTGTCCGCATCATCTATGCGCCCGCCCAGCATGGTCAGTTTGGACTAATCTACCATGCGTGATATGGTAAATTTTGTTAGCGTTTTCATTCAAATATACTACAGTGGACTTACACGAGCTGATAAAGGTCTATTTTTCAAAGTAATTCCTTTTTCCCCAACACCTTTTAGACTACACTGTAACAGCGCGTGTAAACGCCCACAATAAATGATTTTTAAACAATATTTTCTGTAGTTATTCGAATTAAAATTTATAGATGAATTTTGTGAATTTATGAACTTTGGTGGTATAAAAAAAGTTCAGAAACCCTCTTTTGATACTGTTAATGAAAATCATTTATGTTGATAATGCACGTAAAGATAGTTTCATTAATGCTGTTCTAATATGTTGTGATACATGGACGAGGGCGTAGTATGCTTTCCCGTAAAGCAGTACCTATCCTCGGACCCTCTCCGTGATTAAAAGCAAATGTCGTGAAACTAATTACATTTTTCGAAGTCGCTTTTTCATGTAACACGCGATAAAATCTTTTTTTAAATACTTGATATCATCTTTAAACGTTTTGTGACAACTTTTTTTTTTAATACTAGAGCAACTTTCCTACCTTATGTGCGGGCCGCGAGACCATTATCAAGCCTATAGCTATTTGCCCCGAAAAACAAACTCTCGCGGGATGTGCGGGGAGCGAGGGGGAGGCACAATGCAGCCAACTGCGCGATCACAACACCCCCTCCCGCATTTGCATTTGTACCGTATGCAGCTGCGAACGCATCGGCTTTGATTTTGACTGCCGTAAATATAAATTGAAGTACAATTTTTTTTTTATATTAATGATCGCATATACGCGCATAAAAGTTTTGATGAATATAATATTTTACGTATAAAGTGAAAAGAGAGATGTACATGGGTAGGTAACTACGGAGGAAAATTAAGCCGTAAAGTAGTGCACATCCTACTTTTAAAGCTGATAGGTAGATAGTAGATACCTATATGTTATATTATCTATTCATAAAATCTTAAGGTGTTGTCATGTTTTTAAATAGTGACATTGACATAACATAATTACGTTTCATTGTAATATCTTCTGTATATAATTAGACGCCAGTGCATTATAAAAATTAAGCTTCAGTAATTTATAATAAATGATATGACCATGAGTAAGATTTTTTCAGTATCAGTGACATCGAGAAATTTTACAGACATAACCCGAAACTATTTTTATATCAACAGAAATACTTGTCCCGTTCGGAACTCGAACACGCGACCCGCAGCAAAGAATTAAGCCATTATGCCACAGAGCTGAAAAATTATTCAAATTACTCTGTAAGTGACCTATAAGTCTTCATTCAGATGTACTGTTGACGTATTTGTATGCGCCCCCTGAGGACTGAGAAGAAATGCCTCACAGCCCGTTACTATACTGGTCTTATTCTATCTTTGTAGTGCCTACCCAGACGCCACATAAAAAGGAAAAGAGTCTACCACCTTCTACCACACTAGTGTTGAAATTATCGTTTGACAGTGTCTTAATTCGATTATATTATCAATTATAATAATATACGGCGACAGGGTCATCTGACACATTATCCCAAATAAGGTCTGGTGAAAAGAGAGAGAGCCTAAAAGATTTTATAATTTATTAAGATTAAGTATACAGCCGAAACAGCTTATAATAGAGTCAATAAGTTGGCAGCTGAAAGACCAAATTATTTTACAATAGTATCCATTATAAATAAAAAAAATGAGATTAATTCTACTAAAGAAAAATATCACAGCGGTCTTCAAATTATCTTTACAGTCGCGAAATACATGTTAAATTAAACTTTAAAACAATCATGATTTTTTTTTATTTTACGTAATCCACAAAAAGCTACTCTAATAATAAAAGCAAGCATGAATCGTCGTGAATAAATGAAACAACCGATGCCCGGCAGCAATTGACACGCGACGTGTCGCCGCGACGCGCGACTGCTCCGCTGTCAGCCGCTCGTCGCTCGTGTCTATGCAGCTGATAACTTTAACTCGCATACATCCATAGTAATTTATTTCAGAAAATGTTATTTGTTGATGACGTTACTATAGGAAATTATCAACACAGGATATTGAAACGCAAACAATCGCTCGTCTTTCCCTTCTCGTACCGTATTATAAAGCCTACGTGAAAAGACAGGTCGAAGCCACGGGACGCGACACAACTCAATCAGACCGGAACGTCAATAATGTATGTTATGCTCAAATATTGGCATCGGCTGAGACGCTACCTGATAAGCGTTCGATATTACTCTGTGATCGAACCCTCGCAGGTTCTATTCTCAGTGCAAGCACCCCAAAGAACTTCATTTAAATTTTATGTACTGATTCATCACGTCAAGGAAGCCATCGGGGAGATACGTAAACGTCTGAGATATTAAAACATTTAGGAAGAAATTAATGTAAATTCATCTCCACATTGGTGCAGCGATGCAAGCTCTACAATTCGAAAAATTCAAAAAATTATATATATTGAGCCAGAACAACAACTGGCTGTGATGCTTTCCATCATAGTCCTTAGGGATGACAAGGCAACTGTAACATCTTCGGTTGAAGTAGTTTGCAGGTGCCCATTGGCTTCATTAGTCACTTACCATCAAGTGGACTATTAGTTCGTTTGTCACCCTAATGTAATAAAAATGTAAAGATAAATAATAAAAATGTAATCAGGGAATTGGTGGCGGAAACTGTTTCCCTTGTTACCTCGGAAAGTGAGGTCTTGACATATTCCATGGTCGCTACCAAACGGCAATGGTTATGTTTTTTTTATCTTTGGTTTTATGGTTATACTGATAAAAAAAAGTAAAGTAGCACCCTATTTTTTATTAATTCTCAGACATGTAGGTTTCCTCGCGATGTTTTCTTTCACCGCTGAGCACGTGGTAAATACAGCACTTAAAATTGCTCTTTCGTGGTGCCGGCACCGGGATCAAACCGCGGTCACTCGCGCTCTATGATACAAAAGTACATGACCACTAGGCTACCATGGCTATATACAAAATTTTACACTTAAACTTATATACAAAACCAAAAATATTATACTCTATATGACACCTTATATAGGTATCTAACCAAAACACTTTTCCCATTTCAATTACAAAGGAAATACACGAAAGCCGCAGCGACATAAAATTGTCACGTTAAAAATGTATCTATCGAGTCTCCACGTGAACCGTAGTCGGTTCAGTTACGGTTTGCGTATAAAAAAAAACGCGAACGCGAACGCGAACGATTCGCCTGCAGTGAACCGAGCTGATGCGGCAGCTCGCGCCGGCATACAGCATCTCGCCTCTTGTTTTACCAAACTATCAACTGACATTTTAAAGCTATTGTGACGTATTGAGCGACGAAAAAGAATTGTTGCTTTTATAGAATATTAAAAATGTAGGAAACCGTTAGAATATATCTGTGTAACTTTAGTCAAAGGTAAGCTATATAGCACAAAACTGAATCTGTAAAACAACAATTATGTTAAAAGCGCGTGAACCTTAAAATTAACATTTATTATTAATTAAATGTACGTAAGATTAAAACTTATTACGTATCATTAAAAGTCTATTATTAAAGAATTATAATACATTATAAGTAGAATTACTTTTTACATTATGTCTACTAGTCAACAATGCACTACAGCTATAACGTCCTTAATATAAACCGTAAATTAAATTAAACTGAATAATTTATTCTTATATTATGCAGTAAATTTTAATTAGCTCATGAAATTTGCACCTAAAGAAACTCTTTTGAGAGTTATAGATATTAGACACTGTCTGCGAAATAATGTAATTTCAGAGCATACTTATTATTTTTCCATTGTCTTGAAAAATTTAACTCATGATTGCATTAGATTGCATGAAGGAAATTTCCAATATATAAAAACTTTTAAAAGTTGCCATCCGTGTCTTATCAAGTTATCAAAAGCAACAAAAGGGAATCGGTTCTAGATATGACTACGAACAACCAAACACAAAAAGGTCATAACCTCGTATCCCTCTCCACAACATTCAATAAAGCGTCGTGCAAACAAACATAAATCTGGACGGTTTTACGTTCGTTGTCCCAAATTATGTCATCAAATGGCACCTCCGGGCGATAACGGCTGACACCCGTAGAGTGAGGCGCTTCAGCAAATATCCATACAAATCGGTTCGCCACGGCCGGGAGTCACACTTCATAAATTTTAATTTTAATATTTTGCCCTCACCCCTGTCCTGTGTTGTCACTCGCCTTTAATATAGCTTCATTTTTCTTTCCAATAAAGGCTATAAACCAATATATAATAAAGTAACACATAAACTGGTTCGTATCGTTAATTGATTATTTCTACGCACTAAGTTAGGACTACGAGTTTTTTCACCATAATAGCTTATCATTGCATTTTATGGTACATTTCTAGTTCTGTATACATAGGTGAAGGATGTAACAAAATACGTTGCGTTATTATACTACAGTCCACTGTTGAAGATTATCTAAAAAAGTAACTCTACCAAAGCTAGACAACATTGAACGAAAGCAATACCAAATACAAAGATAGTCATATAAGTGCAAATGCAAGCTCCTTTACATTCACGGATAAATCAGCGGAGGATGTTTAAAACGTCTTTATTTCCTTGACGCCCCAGTTCATTTTCTTTCCGACCATAAGCCGCGTGCACACAAGCAATAACGGAGATAAGCTGGCAAGATGGAGACGCGGTCCTATCTCCACCTTATTGCTATGTAAATAACCTCCATTGAATCCCACTGATCGTTCTGATACGCCGCCAATGTGGCAGCGACTTTATGGTGTTTTCATTACTGTCCGTCTTTCCAAGCAACAATAAAATACGTATGTTTAGAATTACTTATAGGGAATATAGTGGTTGTGTATGAAGTTAATCAATATTTTAAAATATTTTCGGACAAACACATATTGAATTACAGCCGTTAGTTCATGCAGCTAATCCTTCATGAAAATAATGATTTAAAACATTTATTTATCTAATTATTTGAACTTAAGAAAAAATTATAAAAAGTGAACATAATGTTTTTTGGCTTCATCAACCAGGGAAAAATATTGTTATAGGTGCAATAAAATATGTTATAAATATATCTTAGTAAAATAATGTAAATATAACATTATATATCATAATTTGAGCCACGCTAGCCGGGTAGTTACCAGATAGTAACTCTAGACATTTGTTATAAATTTTATTTGTAATACGCCTTTCTGGCATTGCTCATAATCACCATTTAGACCAGGAGATGCCTCTCCCCATCGCTAGTCTGTGCGATTTGGGTTCGACCTAGTTGTTAGGATTTTCCACCAACAGTCGATCGCTAGAACATCGTCCATTAGTTGGCAAGGCGAGCCGCGTATATCGGATCTTGGCATTTTGAAATAAAGTTGTTATGTTCCACTGACCAACATGAATTTATTTAATTACTACTTTTACTTAGGTACTTTAGGTTAGATTTCATAAGATTCGATATTCGATTACACTCCACTAACCATTAATTATATCATTTTTTATACACTTTTATTCTTATTGACAATATTTGGATGTAAATTACCTTTTCAACATCATTTTACTCCTTATCTGACAGTAACATCTTTTACACCAAAAATACTATGTGCAGGTACAGAATATCTGTTAATCACTGAAGATTCAAAAGATAAAAACCGTATCATTTGCTTAAAAAGCCCCATGAAATTACGCAACAATAAACCGGAATAGTTTTGGCAAAAACATCGACAATGCGCCCTATTTTTTACGTCCGCATTATGGGATGATCCGTCATTGTGCCGTCGGCATATAGATGGCGCTGATAAGGACGCTCATCGCTTTATTAAAATTATTCATCCAGTATATGTAGGCCTCCTTTCTTTAATACCACTACTGCCCTATTTTACATCAAGATAGTCGGTTGCAGAAACAGCTGAGGTCTTTTTATATTGGCGATATCATATGAAACACTATCAAATGTTCCAATCTGGGGTTTCATTCAGTAACTAGTGATGTTCACTGATACGAGATATTTAATACCTTCCCACGAAGACTTGTGCACACGCGCGGTACTTCCCACGGAGTGCATTTTAAAGGTGAGTTTGTGTACTCAACCCTCATTAACTGATCATTTTAACATACAATTAGTAATATGTATAATCCCAGTTGATAACGAAGTACGTGCAAAAATCTTGCTTAAACCTTTTCAAAAAAAAAATCTGTTCAATGCTTCCCCTGGTGAATTAATAATGAATCTTCCTCCCCGTCTCCTTCCAAGGCTGTCGTAAAATATTATTTAAGGAAATGTCAGAAAATGTAATAATCTCCGATAGATAGCGTAATTACCAGTAATAATATGCCCGAACAAATTTATCCAGATTGTTTACGGGTAGTAGGGTCTAAGTTGCACGCACAACTATTTGCAATCATAAAACCCGCCTGCCTAATCTGAAGAGGCGTTTACGGAAAATCCTCCCTATGGAAGAGTTCTATGTCCAGTAGTGTACTCACACACAGGCAATTAAAACAGAAGATAGACGCTGACTTCATATACATTAATAAATAAAGACATTTAATATACTTAGTAATTAGAAACTTTCTGTTCTTCTCACATGTATAAAAATAAATTTATGCACTTATGCCTGGCGACATGGGCATCACCCATAGGGGTTGGCCGCTGCGGGTTTTCTATTTAGCCCGAATGAACATAACCAACCGTTCTCCTGCAACGCAATCTTCGCCTCTCCGGGAGTGTACATACGTAACTTTCTATTTCGGTATTTTGCAAGACTTATTACGCGATAGCACTGATATACAAAATTTAAGGCCGTAATCCCCGTAACTTAAACTCCTAAATTACACTTAATATTTTTTATATATTTCATCAACTTTTTTAGCATTCTACGCTACTGTGTTTAATCCCTATATAAACATAAGTAAATGTACCTGTGGGATGTAAATGCCGCGCTTTCGAACATTTATTAAAAGTTACAGGGGTTGTAGGGAAGCCGCATGAGCCCTAATTAAGCCTCTTTTTACAAAAAGGACGATGCGTCGGAGGGACTCGACTTTTTACCCTTCCGACTCCTTAATGAGCTGTTGCCGGCCACCTATAGTGCGGATTTAACGGGACAAGAGCTTTGTCCCCTTGGTGTTGAAACGCTCAGTAAAATTTTTCTAGATACATTAAAAGATATAATGTTTTTGGATAAACCTTAAAGAAAAGTATCAGAGATCTTCAGTTTCTTTAGCATAAGGATAGAATGTATTCCTCTCTGACCTATCCTGTATTCTGTGTCATACTTACCACCCTGGGCAGGGATAGTGGGTGGGTGAGCGCAGTGCCAGTACCCTCGGACAAATGATGCTACTCCTCACAAATTCGGATGGATAGCCCGCCGACATTCGGTCGACAGGGGCTCGTTGTGACAGGTGAGGTTGGCATTTAGAAACAAAAATTCTTTATTCCACCTTACACCACAGTTTTTTTTATTAATAATCAGTCATATAAATCTTAAATAAATTTTCTTCTTCTTTTTTCTTTCGTATATGACCTCTCTTAGTAGAACTTAGCTAATGTCATACCATTAACAGAAAATTCTTTCATATAAATCAAATTTACCCCAAAAATTTGTTGAAATAATAATATAATACAGTCTAACCAAACGCTATGAATGCCAAACAAACCTGACCCCGTGCGGCTTTATCCCAAGCTTCACATAATTGCTCATCGGCCTAAGTCCGGAAATGTCCGGCCGAAGTCAAACAGGGGACTACCATTGCCTTAGTTAATAAACCGTTTTATTAACAAACCCGCCAAGATATCCTAGTACGTATAAACGCTGTTACACAATAAGTACCTATATATTTTATTAGTAAAATTCAAGCACTCATTTTAACACGAAGTGACATATAGTCTACCTTCACTCTTGTGTATAATTTCATGTGTCAGATAGACATCCTACTTAAATATTATAAATTCGAAAGGTTGTAAGTTTAGCTGTTTTTCATATAAACGCGCATAAACAGCAAAATCCATTTTTATGTAGTTTGGTATGGAGATATATTGAAGCTTAGGCAAGGACATAGACTAATTATTCTTCAAGGAAAGCCGTGAATAGATTCTCGACGCGGGCGAAACTGCGGGCTAAAGCTTGTATAGTTATGAGTCTACTTGCAATTGTCCGCGGCTTTTGATCGAGATAGATAAGATCGTAGAATGTCTTAGTGTCTTAACATAATCTACCTCTTTCGGTCACGTAGGCAGGACTGAGCGTCAAATACTAATATTTAAAATATCAATAGAATAAACTCGAGTGTGCAGTGCACTTATACTTTAGTTTATGATGTACATTATAATTATTGAAAAAAAAAAAACAAAGAACGTAGTTTCTTTCGCCTGTTTCTTCTCGGTCAGAGGAGCCTCATTACGAACCAGTATAAGATTTGTCATTCGATAAACGAAATTATCTTTCTTACGTCAAAAATAAAGAATTTTCATTTACTCATTCAAACAATAATTCATCTCCTTTCAATAAAAAGCTCATCTAAAATATGATTATATTTCATTGAATCAACTTATTGCAGAGAAACCGATTTTACAAATTTTATCAGATTTCACTTCTACAAATATGACGAATGTAGGTAGCACAAGCAAAACTTTTCAAAGTCTAGTTAATAAAAGCTATAAAATACGAATTGAACTACCGATTTGCCCTTTCCAGAAAATTGGCACGCCAAGTAAAGGCGGTGTACGAGAGAGTTGAGGGGTAAGGGGAAGGGTATCAACGTCTTGCCTCCACCTTTGGCCTGAATGTGGCCAAATTGGACGAACGGAAACTGAACACCGCCCGCGACTTGACCGGAAGTGCTCGCCTCCGCCCAACCACCTCCCGCCTTATACGTTGTTTCCATTTTACAATGTTACGTGTAATATTAAAACTAGATTTATAAAGTAGCAAATATATATATTGGATCACTTAAAAGTTTTATTACATCTGTAGTTATAGATAGACTCGTATTAATTTATTCTATAAACAACAAACTGAAAAAAATACCATTTACAATCTTTACCGATTTCAGGTCAATAACTTTAGTATCTAGTCATTACATAGATTCGGAGAACTAAACAAATAGACAGTAAATTCAGCAAGTCATATCAACAAAGACAAATAATCTCGTACAGTACAGGGACGTGGAAACACAACGTCGTCCCCGACCGGGCGTTGCTACCGGGTTAAGTAACCGAGTTTACCGCGCCTTGGCGATAAGCTGGTTTATTGAGGTAGGTTTATACCCGGTAATATTCAGTGATTTTGATTTGAACACATTTTTGGTGACAATTCAAATACTTGGGTCGGATTCTTGATTGAAGCGAATATTCGCTACGTCTGGTCAATCTGATCAATCCGGATGTAAGCGTTATTTATGAGAAACAGAGATACGTTAATTAAAAACAAGGGCCTTATTTAAAAATGTACGTTCAATTAATCAACGGTTTTGTAATACATCTTGGGATGTAACATAGTCGTATTATCAATTACTTATTTACAGTAATTGATTATACGACTATGTTACTCTCTATGGGAGTGACCAGTGAACAATTAAAGGCTGTTTAGGTAGGAGAATTATAAGAAAAAGTCCCAGGTTCACGGCCTGCACGTGATATACTCGTTTGCAAGGTTACTTTACTTGAGTTTCTGCGAGCCGTCTCTAATTTTTCGAAAGACATTTTTCGTGAACAGGACTCTAAGCGCGACACAGCTGCAGGCAGCATCGTGACGCCGAGCATCGTGTCAGCGCCAGCAGCGTCGTTGCTCCTATAATTGTTTTATATGCAGGCCTTCTGCTTGCCAGTCTCTTCCGAGACTTTGTTAGTATTGCGATCCAACGGCCTATCTCTTGTCGGTGTGTTTTAGTCGGTCCGGCACTTAATGCTGATCACGACATAACTTATCATTGCTTTCAGTGACATGGAGGTCATAACACCTTTTCCCCTATACTAAAAACAAAAGTATTTTTTGGAATATTCGCTTTATAAACTGTTATCGCACGCCTTTGACGCCTCGATGAGGGTGTGCTATACTCTTGGCAAATAGTCTTGTCATGATTTACCCACATTAAATAGTTTTTATAATTTAGGTTACATGTAAATTTCAGTAGTATACTAAATATATGAAATTATATGATCAGTGTTTTTACATATTTATTCACTTCAATATATAGTCTGTGTACAATATATATACATTGAGTTGAATAAATGTGACACAAGAAATATGATTGAAAAATTATTTAACGTTTCCGTCCGTTTGGATGTATGTCCGTTTGTTGTCACGATTGACGTCGTCACAAGCAATAAATGAATGTTCACTTCTTGGTTCATTTTCCATGAATGCTCAGATGAACCCTGTTAGTTTTCGTTGTTAAGTTATTTACAGTTCATAAGATAAATGTATGTCTATGTATCTTCGGAGTTCTTTTCACTCATGGGGTGTATTAGAATTTTCAAAGTTTTTTTATTTATTTTAATAGTAAAATCGACCGAACATAGGCGATTGAGCTTACATAAAAAAAATGTTATCATAGATGCGATTAGTTAAGATTTATACTAGCACATAAATTATGTTCTAACTCCCGACTACCAATTTTAGTCTCCGGCATAGTACACTTGAATTGTAACCGATATACAAAGATCGTTCAAAGCCGAGGCGGGGAATACAATGAATAAAGAGCCGTCAAATCCTTACATCCATTGCTCTGCGCACGATCCGAGCAGATGCATGGCCGCTAGTGACGCTCCAAATGGACGCCGGTCCATTGTGCCCTGACCATATCTCTGGAGCCATTGACCGAACTCAAGTCACTCGTACGTAATAGTTATCGCCTAGTTTATTCCCTCCTTTGTTTATCCTCTTTAACTCAATTTATAGCATATTATTACTGACTACGCTTTGAACTTATGTATTTCTTTCTTTTGTGTATTATTCTTTTTAATCTAAGCAAAAAATAAAGAAACTCATGGACAAACGTCCAGAAAAATTATCTGTACGCCATACAAATACAGTTCCATGGGGGAATCGATCCTCCAACTCTCAGCTTTGTAGGTTACTACCAAGACCAACTGGGCCGTTTAAGATTAATCAAGTCTCGTTGGCGTTCGTGTCGTAAAGTAGCAGCCGGTAAATGTCCCACAGCTGGGCCACCTGCCCACATTTACCGGCTTGATATTTGAGAAGTTTTTGAAGCCGGGAAAGGACAGTCATGCTGCTCGTAGACCGACTACGCATATTCTCGAAATAATATTTTCTATCATTTCTTAGACATGCAACGTGCATTATTTATATTCTTATTTTTTATTAATTATTTTCTTACTGTGATTTTAATTTCCTTCACCGCCAACGATGTAGTAAATTCTGCACTTAAGATGGGAATTAACAATTTTAGTAGTGCCAGCATCGAGAAATAAATCCCAGTCACTAGGGTAGTATGAAATTGCAGCGAGCGCCATAACCACTAAGCTACTATGGCTCACTAAGTGTATACCCGTATAGTTCCTTTGGCAATACACTATTTTTACAAATTAAATAGTTTTATATGGTATACTAAAGCACAGTGAACGGTTCCAGTACGTGTATACACCTTCCGGTTCCTTCAAGAGACCAGCTCGGTGTAAGTACTTGCAAAGTTTTACTACTAAAATCAATTTGATTTTTTACAAACTTATTCGCAGGTGAAGCCAAAATAACCGTGTATTAAATTTATACAAACAAATCTATTTTCGTTTGTATAAATTGATCGAATAAGAATACAGAAAAATATTGCTGCAAGAAACGTAATTTTAAAAATTATATAAAATTATTATGAAATGAAAAATAATCGAAATTTAGCAAGTAACAAACATGTAATACACCTATTGTCTTTAAACAATTGACAGAGTTATATTAAAAAAAAAGATTTTTCTATGAACTTAATTGGTGCGACTATGCTACCACAAAATTCCACAAGAATGATTACATCGCATAACATCGACTAATGCATTCGTAAACCCCTTTAACGCCGACGATCGACACGAAAGCGCCTCATCAAACGTCCATCTCCCAAGCTACGCCTTCGCTGTTTCTTTTTGCTAAACGAACGTCGGACGCAAAAAGACTGAGAGCATGTGCTGACCCGATCATTAAATAGATTGATGGCACCTGGGCGCAAGGCACGAGCGATAAATAGTGGCGATTCGGGTAATCCTACCGGCGGGCGGCTGGCTGCCGATGGGCGGCATCCATTCTCTTTATTGCACCGTGCTTTATAGCAGGCCAGGCTCTCCCGCCTTGATGCCTACGACGTAGCGCCTAACATATTGGCTGCGTTACTCGACATACGCTCAGGGAGTACGCTTACACTCGAACGGTTCCCGTCGATCGAAATCGAATGTTTATGATGTTTGGTTTTTCACATAAATCTCTGTACCGTTAAATAGTTTTAACAAATAATTTTATTAACTATTATTTTCAGACCTTTAATGGAATTTCATCAATTATTTACCACCAATTTGTCTGTTACATAATGTTATATTATCAATAATTTATTTCACACGATTTTAAGGGCTATGGTAGTACAGGCTGGAATATGATTCAAAATATTTAATGAATGTATATGATATATTTATCGAAAATTACGTTAAAAATCAATTAAAGACATTTTAAAATAAATCTGAGCCGCAGATTTCCGCTATTTTAGAATGTGTAATCCGAATTTAAGTTGTTTTACAAAAGTTATTCCAATTCAACCTTCTTGTACATTAAATTACGTAAGCAGAAAATTCGTTTTTTTTTATTTTCGAGCACATTTACAGTTTTTTTTAACACAACGTTTAGTTTGAAGCTTTTTGCTTTACGTAAGCGTAATAATATGCAATCTAGTTTTAAATGTGAATAAAAACCCTTTCTTAATTGTTACTACATTTCAAGTGCACAAGGTTAACTTATGTATGCATGTATCAATCTTTAGATGGTTTTGATATATAGATCTCAATATGAGTCCGGTGAGTGATATTTTGGCTCTTTTTGTATTTATTTTTGTTCACACAAAAACGCACAGAGACATTCAGAGCAACCCTCTGATTCTTTTACAAGGGTACTACTAATTCCATATTTTTTTCAGAATGATTGTGACATTTAATTAATAAATAGTTTAAATAGTAAAAATAAGTGAATATAAATTTATTCAAATAATTATAGTTGGCGTTAAATAGAGGTATCTTTCAAGAAGCCACTGAATCTTTATTGTTAGGCAGTAGAGATTTCCACAAGCTAACCTCTTGAAAAAAAATTAAAATCTGGAATTGTGAACAGAAAAGGTTAGGAGAGTAATTTTAGTGTTCTAGACAAAAACAAAACATTCTTATGTACTTGTAGCAGTGAATGGGTTCTCCGTTGTCGCGTGTCTAACCGGTATACAAGGTAAGGCTTCGGTTGCGTGTCATTAATTTGCTAGTTTTTATCTTGTAGAGTCAGTGACTCAGAGTTTCCTACATTGCATTTGAACCATATTGATTTCGCGTTAACCATGGCCATCGATCCATTTTAGTAAGTTCTAAGTAAGGTTAACGAAAAGAAACAACAAAAGTTTATTTTTTATTACTTTAACGCCCCGATAGACGTTTGGTTATATTGGATCTTCCTCCAATTTACGAGACTAGAGTTCGATTTCATATGAGGAGGGTTCGTACCAATTAGTTTTCCTAAACTTATATAAAATATGTAGATTTTATAAATAAATATAATATTAATAAATACAATAGATTAACCTGTCCAACAACACGGCAACAGGCTCACTACGTTGTTTCAAATATGTTCAGGTGAAGAGTTGGTTAAAACTACTAGAATAAATGACTTCTGACCACCACCAAACCATACCCAATGTATGCGGTCTTAATATATTATTTTCATTTATTTTATCTTCTATTAAAACCGGACGTAGCTGTTGTCGTTAAGATAATCTACTCATAAATGATAAATGACTTTTCTTACGCGCAAATAATAAATCACGTCTCCCGAATTCTCGTAACATTCTTAAAACATTCTAGATCAAACTTCACATTTAACGTTTATAATCAATTAAAGCTGCCCAACTGACAAAAAGTTTATCTATTTTATGGTTTTTAGCAAAAAGGTGGCGTCAGCGGGCAAAACAATGGCAAATTAGCGATGACGGTTAAAAATGACATTCGAATTGGCCGGGCCCGTAATAAATGTACAGGGCGGAGCCCGGCGACGCGTCGGCGGCCCCTCGTTATTAATACCGCACTAAAATATACTGCCACTTGCATATATTTACTTTGAATTTTAAAGCACGTTGATACATATCTTATTTAAATTTTACAGGCATAGCGGAATTTTAAAATAGCCTGATAGATAAAGAAAAATGTAAAAGATATTTGACCAAAAAACGACATTTACAATTTGCTTTGTTTAATTCGAATGAAATTTTATATTCATTATTGCAAGGGGAGTGTAAATGGTAGAGTCGGTAGAGGTGGACCTAGGCGAACATTCCACAATCAAATCGAAAACGTTCTGAAAATTCAGGTCATGAGTCAAACGAGGATGCTTGCGAAGATTGATGAAAGTGGAAGAAGCGAAAGACGTATGTCAGGACCGTAGCAAGTGGAAAACTAAAATTGTACTGTTTATCATCTTTATACGCTAAACTAAAATGTTTTTGTCTTTATCTATATTACTTACATCAGTCCATTAAAGTCAACTGTCGTAAATAGCCCTCTCGCAGATGGTGCCAGCTGTTGCTGGCATACGTTTCTTTAAAGGTTTGCCCATACTCACCACGCTGGGCAAGCAGGTTGGTCAGGGCTGTGTCGACCCCGTATTAGTGATGCTCCTCCCCATAACTAGTCAGTGGGGTTTGGTTTCGCCATATTAGGATGGATACTGGACGTGGTAGAGCTAAGCGGCGGCTTTTGCTGCTGCTCGAATGGGCTGGCTAGACCGGTATAGAACCACGACCTCACAGAATACCGGTGATAAGTAGAGGCATATTGAGCATCTGCGTTTCGTTCGTGAGGTACCGAAGTCAAAGTCTCTGCCATCTCCCAAATATCCTTAAAGGCTGGCAACGCACCTGCAAGAAAAAGAAAAACGTGGAAGAAAAAAAAACATTGCAACTATACAAATATAATATAGTAACTTTTTTAAAGGTTTATGGGGAAGAAAGATCTAATTTTAGTAAAAGTAGAAGTGTGTGCATTTCTAGATATTATTTTTATTATTTCTAAAATTTTTTTTAGGTGGTAGGACTCCTATTTAGCCAAGAATCAATTTTGTTGGCTACCCTCTTATTATTTTATTTTAGCTATTATTAATTTCAGTACATGCTGTGAGGCTCCCTTTCTTTCCTCAGAGGTGACACCTGTAACCTTCTTTTCTAAAATTGGCTGCGGATGTACCACTAAGTGTTACCATTAAGTGGACTGGTGGCTCGGTAGTTAACGGTAGTAATCATTTTATAAAAAAAAACATATGTAGATTTTCTCATGATATATTTCTTCACTGTTATGCACGAGATTTAAAATCGCGATTAACTATTTTAAACATACCGACACCGCGAATCGAAGCTAGTTATCTCGTACACTGCCTCTGAGCATCCTAAAGTGTGATTATTATTATAAAAAATTTAGGACATACGCAATATCTTTAATTATATTCTATAAAATTTTCCAACATACTGTCACCGACGCGATGTCATAACTACCTGATGTTTTTTTACAAACCTGGCAACACCTTAAGAACCAAAATACGCCAGAACTGGCCACTTAATTAATGACCATAACACAATGGCGAGTTTTTTTTTTGTTACAAAGATAACGAAATGCAGACATCAGGATAGTGCCGCCTTATGGATGTCTACTGTCAACTCCTGTGTATTGAGGTATTATTTCTAGATTAGATTTATACGAGCTTTCATAAGTTTGCGTTTTCTACTAAAATTTCATTAAAATGTTTTTTTTTATTTTTTTTCGATATAATGAATGTTGCTCACTGTTTTGTATTTTATTTGCCGTTTTATATTACACAAGCTGTGCAGATTTGGATTGCTGTGCCCAGGCCTGTCTCTAACACATGATTTATGGTTGCTGCTGCGCTCCTATGTATATCCTCCGTTAAACCTAAATATATTTTAAACACGGACTGGTTCTTCCTTGAAATTAGCGCGTTCACTAATAAACATTCTTCATCTTTATAATATTAGGATAATCGTACATTGAGAGTATATTGCAATACTAGTATTTCACACAAACCAATTTTCCTTTCACGAACTTCTAAAGTAGAAAGTCGAACTCAACAACATGAAGTTGATAAAAGCTTAATAAAATCTCATAATTAACCCTATAACCAGTGTACCACGTGTACGTCGTACCTATCTCGATAAAATGTGTATTTACTTTTGAAGTACATTCAATTAGATATAGCACAGACAACAGAAACTCTCAACTGTCAAACTGTCTGAAATATGTCTACTGTCAAATAGACAACAATAAGTGAAATCTCCGAGCAAAGAGCACAGTGCAGTGTCTCTGAATTGCAGCATATCAATGAAAATACGGTTCAATTGAGTTTCTAGCCACAAGTGGGCCGGCGACATAGTATTGACAACCATAAGGGAAGAAAGTCTCTCGAGCGGCAACGTCGCACACGCAGGTCTCACAGGACGTAGTGACGACCTGCACGTTGGAAGTCAGGGAAGTCGATGGATGCTGGTAGCGCAGGATCGTGCTTTATGGCAATCTCATACCTCCGCTAATGTTCGGCAATGGAGTCGGACAGGCTGTTATGATCAAATACGATGATCAGTTTTTAACGTGATCTGTAAGCCTGTGAAAGTGAAGCCAACAGTTAATGCGAATAATTTTGCATATTTACTACGTTAACTTTTAATAAAAATAAAACGAATTCATCTAAACTATGCATATATGCAAAAGTTAACCAAAAAAAACCAACACGAACTAAACCCACGCGCTAAAAGCGCCAATACATGCATGTAGGTATCAAACTAGTCCACTTTTTTTTTGCATATGTATGAAAAATGACGATCGCGGTCAAAACAGTCGATACGGGTGCAAGTTTCAAAAGCCTGCACTAGAATACATATTTTATAAGTTCGCTTCGATTGTTCCGCGGCGGTTTTAGTTTTTTTCGCGTATCATGGCTTCGCAGTAGCCGTCGATGCGTCCATCGACACATGGCTGAAATTTTTCCTTGTTTTTTTTTTATTCCCAACCGACAGTATTGTTTGTTAGTGGCAAGGGCTCGTAAAGTAACACGAGAATTATATTAGGGATTATATGTAGTATTTTACAATGTCATTTTATAAACTTTTTTATATAATATTCTCCAACGGTTCCAGTACATTATTACACTGTGGGTGCGAAAGATATGTAGGTATTTACTCATGTTCTTTATCAGCACGTGCCAAGCAAGTCAAGCTGGACATAGTAGATATTTTTACGAAAGTGCCAACAGAAAACTGTAAGAAGATTTGCCCACTCAGTGGTTATTCGGTTCAGTATATTTCGGTCGACAGAGCCTCGGTCGTTAATAAAGCAGGGTGTATCGCATACAGGTAAGGTTGATATTTGGAGAAAAAGATGGTATATACACTCTTTTGTTATCGCATAAAATTTTCGAAAACCTTAAACGTTCCTGAATGTGTAGTACATACTGTATATCATGTGTTTCAAATTATAACTTAAGTGTGTTTAAAGCCGTGTCGTATCGGCATAAGAATGTTTTCTGGATTCTTTTGTTTTGCGGTGTACATTAAAATAATATTCATTCATTCATTCATGAATCTTCTCGTGGGTGTCGTAAGAGGCGACTAAGGAGCCTTAAAAATCGCAATAACTACCGATACATGGCGGGATAAGCGGGAGGATAGCGAATCCTACTTACTTGAGAGGCCTTATTCTGCAGTAGACTATTTAAAGGCCGGTAAGGTGTTTAATTCTAAACCAAGCCAAACAAATTTTGTGTATATTATTCCCTGTGCATAAAAAGTAATAATTTTTCACATAAAAGTGTGCTTTATTTCAACAAATGTTAAAATTTAGTGAAGAGTAGAATAGACACTACTTAATTATTTCGGTGAGTGAGGTAACCAGAGGCCCACTCTCCATCCTCTCCTACCCCCCTCCTCATCCCCTAAATATCCTTAAAAGCCGGCAACGCACTTGCAGCTCCTCTGGTGTTACAGATATATGTGGGCAACGGTAATCACTTACCATCAGGTGAGCCGCTTACTCGTTTGCTCCTTTTCCCAAAAAACAAATAAATCCAGGTACACACACCCATCCAAAAAGTCTATCTTCTTATGAAAGAAGGAATTATGGATCGAGTACACAAACTGCGGCGTCTAGGATGCCTGGCGCCCTGATATCATGATTACCAAGCGCGATGATAATTTTGTTTTCTTACTAGAAACCTCACTATACTGCGTTATATCACTAACCTCACTACTCGTGTGGTACTTTAATACATGTAGAATAATGTGGTTCTAAAAGTCCGTTATTTTTTTTGGCGCTGAAGTAACAGCGTCAAAAATAACCTAGGGTCAGCCCTTCACTCCGATCGCATAAGTATAAGGGTTTCATTAAATAAGAGATGGTGAATATTTAAGTGCCTTAATGTGTGCAAATACAGCTCTATTATATAAGCTACACAGTGGACATCTTTATTATCGTTAACCGGTGGACCACGTGGATATGAACAGCGGCAGGCTACATATTTGTCGACTCGTCGCCTATAATCGATTGAATCTATTGTCGGCTGTAAATAATATTGTGATTGTATCGCGTAGATTTGCTAATGCAACTTCTAAAGAATCTACACTCAATATATACGGTTATGTCTACGTAATACCTAAGTATTACGGTATTACCTAAGTATAAATCTAAATTTATAATCTTCGTATGAAGAAATTCATGACATATCAACAGGCCCTTTCTACTCCAAGAAATTTTATTTCTGCAGTTTTCCCTTCTATGAATCCTGTAAACCCAATGTTAAAAAACTTCAAGTCTTGACATTTCGCTGCATTTACATTTTTTAAATAACTAAATACGTAAAATATATGGCCTCCCTAGATAAAGAATCATACGTTAATATCAATTAAATATTCATAAGGGTAAAAACTGTACAAATTTTATATTCATCATACATAGCTTTGGTTACTCCTGAGTAACGTTGGGATTCGAACCCGCGGCCCTCAGCGACGAAAGCAGAGTCACTATCAACATGATATTCAAGGTGATTATTCAGAAAATTACCTTAGTACAGGATGTACTGTAAGACTGTACAGGAGATACTACAAAAAACTTCACAGTATTTTATGTTATTACTTTAAATTTAAAAACAGCACGGAAAATATTTGTCCCAAATTATGTAATCTGTAAAACCAAGTTTGTTTCGATGTTTTGAAAGAGTTATAACACGATTTTTAGATTTACAATTCTTTTTAGTTCTTATTTCATTGTTGCTTGATCTTAGATCTTAATCTTTTTTATTTTTCGTAAATTTCTTACGTTATTAATTAATATGCAAAAAGTCAATAGTTATACAGGCACAATTACTAAAATATTAAAAATTAATGACGTTTAGTAATATTTTTTTTTATATTTCTAAAATACACGCAAAAATGCACTTTCTAGCTATTTTCACCGCATAGTAGCTTATTGTTAAAAATACATATAATTATGTGTAGGTATATATTACCATAATATTACCCAATACCAATACCATTTGTGTTTTTTTAAGTGGCTAATGTCAGTAAAAGAATTATCTTAAGTTAATACTGAATCTATTAAGATATATTACGTTTATATGGTATTAAGCATTCAAGTAAGTTTTTAAACAGGATCTTAAAATAAATATACAGATCAACGTGAACACAGATAGGATACAGCAACATTTTATCTAACAATAATGTTATGAAACGTAAAATAACAGTAAATATTACACTAATACATGGGTACAACAAATTAACTTCATTATAAAAAAAAAATTGGAATGTTTTGAATGAAATTGTATATTACATTTACATTTTTATTTTCAAGTAGTTTGTTTAAACTACTTAAAATACTTTTGTATAGGTATCTAATCTACATATATTTGCTTTGTTAATATTTGTATGGTTTATGTTTTAAATTATAATTTGAAACGGGTCGAACAAAAGAACTGAAGTACGTTTTGTATTTGTTAGGAAAGTATATTTTTATTTGCTCTTCTACTACTCAACATAAGAACTTTCCTATAGATAGCTACAAATCTAGGTTAGGACTATGCTTCATGACTATAATTTGTCAGAGTATGTTCAGCAGGAGCCTTGCAACGTGCATTAATGACAGTGAGATATTAACTTTGATAAACAATTATCAGAGCACCGTCGTGGAGAGATATATGTTTAGAACAGGTTCTAGGTTACAGGAAGCCTAATATGTTAACAAAATAACTTAATATTTGTAAAAAGAGAAATTAAATGTTGATTCTAAATAGGGCTAGGGAAATTTAACTTATTTTGAACATTAGAAGAATTGATAGTACAAAGATAATCTATTATTATTCTTAAAAGGGCATTAGTGATAGCCCAATGTCATAGTAGGGTTTTGATACACATTCCGAAAAAAAACTAGAAATTATATTCTATTACTTTTTTATGCGAAAGTATAAAATAACCTGAGAACTAAGTATGTAAAAAAGCTTGCGAGTTATTTGAAAAAAAAAAGTATTGAATATCAATGTTGAGATATCGCCCGGAGCTATCGATTCCGGGCAGAATCAGTGCGCCGGAAGCTCTTCCTTTTCATGCTGCATTCATACGCGAACAAAAGAGCACAGTCTCATGACAAATTCGACAGAAGCGATTGTCGAACAGACTGCAGAATAACCCACCTCATTGTGCGCGTATCATTTGATGAAATTTATTAACACGTATATTTCTCGAATTCCAAATACGCGCGAGGAAGGAAGTTTTTATGAGTGTTTACTTGGTGGTACAAAGACTAAATCCATCCTTTGTTACGATCGCGATATGCGAGCCAGATATTAAAAGCACGTGTGGCCAAACAAAGGTTGCGTTATGCGGGGGATTATTTGCCAATTTATGGCGCTTTTTGTGAACTCCGATGAAAACGCGCTCCGGAAATTTGGCTCCATTTCAACAAATGATCTTTTAACTATAAATACGCGTAATTTATTCGACGCGACAAAAAAGTGGTGAAATACGATGAGCACCTAACGAAAGCGCTCTTGGGAGTACATTTTCGCTTTTGGTTTGAGTTTGCTCGCATGTTTATTAACATTATATTGGGTACGTCGGCAGAGGCTATCCATCAATTACAGCAACTAGTTTTATTTTTTCAAAATTTCATCAAACGTTTTACCGCCGTATTATAATGATTTGACGTTGGAATATTTTCACGAAACGAAAGCATTTACAGCTCTTAACATAATAATTAAATATTTCGATTATAAAAATATTTACTGGAGCTACGCACAATATATTTTTAATCCAAGAATAATGTGGATATTAGCTTGTTTATCGCACAATCGTATTATACTTTAATGAATATAATACATGTACTATAATTACGTGTCACGCTCTTTCCTTCATGATCTGCAATCCCACATGGGCAAAGGAACCCCATTGTGTCTCCTCCACTCGGGATTCACAGAGATTAGAAAAGCCAGGACTTGGAAGCACCAGCCCGCTGCATCCGGCCGGCTATATAGGTTCATCACAGATAACGAAGTCACGGAAACCTGTTAGTGGCGGCGTTGGGTAACGATTACACACCAGCACAATACAATACTCTGCTTGCGGCGCACCAAAACGTCTTCATAGACGATGATGACGTCATCACTAGAGTAAATAATGCGTATGAGTCGACGCCCCCCACGCACACTGCACCCACACAAGCCAAGTCCTACGGTTAACACAACGAGTTGGACTTCGTCCCCAGTATTACTCGACCCGCACGGGAATTGCTCGGGGCAGTTACTGATGGTCCTATCATATGGCGATCCCAGGCGAGGTTTCACCTCCCTGATCTGGGCCTAGCCTCTCCCCTCATCTAGGAAGTTTTCACAGTAAATTTAATTTTTTAATTATTAAATTCATAAATTAATGTGAGCTCAACTAAATATGAGATATATTAGTTTAGTTTTGTAACATGACATTTTAATAAAATAGTGTTGAGATTTGTTAAAAATTAATATGATCCTTCTCCACATATCACCGTAGGCATCCATTAGAGGTGATAAAATTTTACGATTGGGTGATTCTTTCTTAGTTAGCTCACCCGCCCGCCTACCGTTCTCCTAATGTGACGCGCTTTAATGTATCGTGCACGTCACTACATTCTGAGCTTACATGTTGACAGTAGAAGAGAAGGCTTATATGCAGTCAAACAATATACAGATAAGCATATTATAAAAATATTTGATTTTTAAGATTTTTACAGTAAAGCTTTTTTTCGTTAAACGCCCGGGTTAAAAATTTAAAAAACAATAAGAAAATGATAAAAAAATGAGCGTTTGTCCTTCAATACATTATAATAAATATATCTCAAAAATCAGATCAAAATCAGTTCTGTAGATTTGAAGTTTAGTCTGCACAGCGAAATACAGGTACATCTTTAAATATTACTAGAACGAATAGATTAAGAAAAATTCACTTTACATCTGGGCAACATTCGTGAAATTAATTAAAGTTTACAAATTGTGCATTGCCAGTGGTGGCAATTATGGCCACGTTTAAGTGGATTGGTAACCGCACTACCAGCCTACCACCCGTCTGGATAATTATTCTACCATTACCATTAGGTCTGGCATATCTTTATTCTACCATTATATATATTGCCATAGGAAAAGTGATATTTCAGACGAATTCCGTTGACGAATTTCCAGATACTGTCGGGATATCATGTGATAACCTAGTTAGTAGACCCTGCCTTCGAAGCTGAGTGTCGCGGATTCGAATCCCGTTAGGGGCAAATGTCTGTATTAAATGTATGTTTTCATTTTATCATGTTAAATAAAAACATCCATGCCGACGAGGATATCTATTACCAAGACACAGGGAATCCAGGTTTGGGACTGAATACGTGTTTAAAAAATACGTATGTGAAACATATAATTTATTAAATTTATTATTTTAATCAGAGAAGGGATTTTTATTTTATCAAGAGATGTTTTACTGTAGAATTGTAACTTACACTTCTCTTACCTACAAAAAAAAAGAAACCTTAAAAGCGTCATGTGATCCTGCCGCATATTCCAACACTTCGTCACACTAATTTTGGACTGCATTTAGCCGGCGATTATTTCAGAAAACGCCGAAGCTATGCACTTAATTACCCCTTGTTGTTCACGCCGTTCATCGAAATAGTGAACCATTTAAATGTAGTAAAATGTTAATACTAACAAAAATAGTCTGATGGTGGTCCAGACGACGGCAGAGCCGAGATATACACTTTCCGATCCTCGTAAAATTAAACGATAATGTTACATGATTGCGCGGTACACGTTTCTAAAATACTAATAAATATTTTTAAAGTATCAATGAACTTTTGTTTTGTGCCTGCGAAATCTTAGGCTTTTATTGGAAACCTTCTTAGGTTGTTCTACTAACAACCTGCAAAATAAGTGTAAAACGAGCAGTCTCAAAAGTCAAAGATAATTGAAGCAAAGCCCAATTTATTACGTTTTTTTTGTTCATCTAATGCAATGGTCTAAATTATATCAATATTCTTTTGAATAAAAAAAAACAAGAGTAACAACCAACCTTAAGTTATACATATAAGTACTTATAAACGCACAAATCGAAAGTCATGTTTTTTTTTAATCAGATACCAGTCACCTATTGTATAGATAACTTACGACCGCAAAATCTTTAAGAGCCATTGTCCAAAAAATTTCACATCGCACCGACACTTACGTTATCTTTATTACCTTCCACTAGTCTGCTCGTACTTAGTACGTCATCCACTGTATCCAGTGACATCTCTATCGACAGGTTACTAGGAAGTGAAAAAAAGTCCGTCAGTCGGTTGCACCCCCCGCTGCAAAGACGTTGCGGTCACAAATGTATCGATCTAGAAGCACCCATCGCAAAAAAAGACTAAACTAAGAAAGTTTACTTTACTAAAACGCCGTTCCAGCCGAATGCCAGGTATGAAACCCGCTGTGCCGATGAATTTATTAGGACTTCACTTTGTCACCGAATTGAGATCTCAATTAGGCATTTACCTATTAACAAGTACTTGTATTTGTTTCCATACTAGCACCCGCCCGCGACTCCGTCGATGTGAAAGCATTTTCCTTCTTTGCCGGAATAAAATGTAGTGTCTTTCCTTGGGTTTCTAGGTTTTGGCTCCATATATATACAGTTTAAGCAAAATAGATTCAGCGGGTTATTTGACGTAATATGCCTAATTTGCGACATTGACAAACAATACAGTCTTTTGTTTTTATTTTAGCACCTTCCCGATGTCGACCCGACGACATTATCACCCTCGAAGTAATCATTCGCGCGGGATATCATAGTGTCTTAAATATAAGATGACCGTGCTTAGTTAGATTACTTATTTATTTAGGCTTATCTATACACACATAGTAAAATTGATTGACAACTGCGCTATTATATTATACCACCGCGAGTGTACGCGCAAACTCAGATGCACTAAGATCGAAAGATGGACATTATATTATTTACATTATTATACATATAAACATTAACTCCGGCTGGGATTTGAACTTCGAACTCAAGTACATTAATCACTTAGCCACGCGGCTATCATCACCACAAGATGGTGATTGGCTGCATGTTTTATCTAAAATAATTCGGGGAAAGTTTCATTTTATTTTACGTAATGAAAATTCAATAATTTTTTTATGTACTTAGAATTAAATAGCAACATGTATGCGCCATTTTTTTAGATAACTTGTTTCCATCACGTACGTAGAGACAATAATTCGTTAGTAAAGTTTTTTGAGAATTTTGGTCAAAAAACTGCAACAAATAATTTTCGGCAACCTTACGCTACTCGAAGAGTTCTGCAGTGACCGAAACAGGTGAATTGCTGGTATTCTTTATAGCATGGTGGATGCCTTAACACTTCCCAGCCAAGCTGTTTTGATTTTTTCTGAGTGGCTATAGATTTATTTTTATTTATTTAAACTTTATTTAAATACCTTTAAACAAAAGTATTACAAAGGGCGGACTGAATGCCTCTTGGCATTCTCTGCCAGTCAACCCGGGGCGTGGAGAGATATAGTAAGGGTGCCAAACATTAAATTTGTTAAAAAAAATACATGAATAAATATATAAAATACACTTACAATTAGATACATGCAGACGGAATAAATACATATAAACAAATATGAATACATATAAATAAATATATATATATATATATATAAATATACATATACATATATACACATACACACAGCATACAAAATATTAAGTGCTAGGCAACGCACTAGCAGCTCCGCTGGTATTGCAGGTGTATGTTGACGACGGTAATCACTTACCAGTGCGGGGAGATTGCTCGTTTGCCCCTTCCCATTAAAAAAATTACGTTTTTCATACATTCTTGTCGTAACTGCTCATCGCCTATGATCAATCTTTTCAATAATGGCTCGATATCGGTACGTTTTAAAAGATAATCGTAAAATCGTAACAAAATCAAATAGAAAGAGTTGTCTTGTATTCAGATTTGAACGACTTAAAGTTTTGTGATCAATAAATACTCAGTTCCTCGGCAATGTGATGATGTGAACAACAACCACTGATGTGCCGATCTCACTCTACAACGCGACCTTCTATTCTGAAAGTTCTTGAGGCTGAATTTACTTTTTCTATAACCACATTTCAAAATGGATCGAATTTCCTCTTGATTCATTCAAATTCATATACAAAAAAAAACAGTAAAAATACGGCGGTTACATTTTTTTATTCTAATTTTCTTTTTAAATTTATAAACATTGTAACAAATTTTGGCTAGTAAAAAACTTACTAGAAGTTACAGTTTTAAATTTTAAACCAAAGAGTATTGATTACAAAGTTATACGCACAAAATATGAAAATACTTTTCCCCCTACCTATTTATTATATTGGACTCAGATAGAGAGGTTGCATAGCGTTTTTTTTCTAATAGTTTTTAAAATAATAGCATGTTCAGTTATACTCCTTTATAACATTGAGAAGAAAACAATTTGTGAACAGCTTTAATGGTTATTGCAAAAATAACTGTTATGCGAATATCTGCACATTGCTAAAAAGTAAACAATTGATATTTTGACGTAAAACATCGATTTCGCCATTTTTTTTCTTAACCCAAACAATTATGAAAGGGTAGTCACTAAAAGAAGGCAACAATAAAAGTAAACCTTTCGGCAGCAAACGCGCCGCCACCGAAGGGTTAGTATTTATTTCTATAACTCAACCATTTCAAAAATACACTGTTAACGACGAAATGGTTATAGCACTGGAACCATTCGAACGTGGTCGGGTAAAGTTGACTTTTCAACGGACGTTTCATCTCGTTGCAGTTGTAAACGACATCGACAAAAAACTCCCAACTCGCTATTGAAAGCGCGCTCATAAAGTAATTTGCACAAATTCGCAAAAGGGTGAAATTCCACCAGAGTGCGGACGTTTCTTTCAAAAACCCGTTATGTGTTGAAAATAAAAAATATAACTATTTACCGTTAGTCCTTCATTTTATAACTTATTTACTACTGGGTTTAGTTCTGTTCATATCTTTTTGTTTGTCTCTTAGAATGTTGCAATACTCGAAGCTGAATTTGAAAATCCGTCCATTGCTCTTAATGAAGGTCTTGGTGGCATTTGATCCGACGTAATTAGGGGACGCTTAGCTACCGTCCTGAAAAAGAAATAAACCGTTTTATAACTCAGACTTCCTTAACCCCACGTAAAGCCGCCCATAAAACTCATAGGAAGATCGGATCGGCGATATGGGGCGGAAATAAATCGCCATTTAAAATCAATTTGTGTAAAGGCTGTTCCGAAAAGTAGTTCAATGACGTGGGTCAGTGCGGGCGTGGACAGCCCGCCCTTCCATTCTGTTCGTTTCGCTTCATTTCTCCACTGTTACTCTCACCAGACGTGCGGGTGAACGATTGGCGACATTTGTACGTAAACCTTTCGATCAAAGCTTTTCTTTCCACTGAAAATACACACATAACGTATTTAATGCACGTATCGTGTTTATATTGCTTTGATAATATTAAAGGATCAGGTCTAGTATATTTGTTTTAGTCGTTTCAATCCATTTTTGACCCGAGATTATTTGAAACAACCCTGTCGCCGTCTCAGTGAATAGAAATCGTTTACAGGTTTCGAAAAACTTATTAGTACAGCATAGGGGATCGAAATCAGATCTTCTGATTCGGTTATCGGTCTATTAATGATAATAATTGATATATTTCGATTAACTGTACATATTTTAAGACTATTCCCAGCTCTGAAGGAAAACGTGACGTAACCTACATGTGTGATAATCAATAAACAAATTTATTTCGAGAACAAGTAAAGTCCGTCTACCTGCACTGGAACAGCGAGGTAAACCATTTCTTACTCCGAAATGCCTTCGCCCAGCAGTAGGACATGTACAGGCTGCTACTTAATGTAATTATATTTGACTTCCCATAAGAAGATATTTTACAATGTTAATATCTTCTTATGGGATTATCACAAACACTCTCACGTCACACCTCACGCTGAGATGCCAATATTGCTAACTATAAAAGGTCAAAAAGTAAATAGAATTATATTAAAAACTAGCGTCTGTCCGCGGCTTCCCAAGATAATTTCTCTAAATTCAAATAAAAAGCTCCTTTTGTATTGCCTATGTTCAGCAGTAAATAAACGGACTAGATAGATAAGTGCTGTTTAACCACTGGCTCGGTGGTGAAGAAAAACATTACGAGGAAACCAACATATATGAGGAATTAAAAATATTTTGAGGACACGGTAGAGGAGCTTAGCCGATGTATCAGCACTAAAACCCTCTAAAAATGAGAGGAGGCTGTTACCGAGATGTGTAACATTTATAAGCATTTACTTAAGATAGCGGTATCGAAATGGATTTTAGACACACAAAGAGGCCTGTTATATTTTTTCTTAATGCTATTTCAAAAACTTTATTTTTCTGACATGAATTCTAAATTCTAACCAATGTCATGGGTTTACTAATAGTATGTCCCTCATGCGGTAAAAAAAAACTATTTGATGTGTTTTATATAAAATAGAGGAAGAAAAGAAACCCTGCGTTTATTCAAACGGAACCCTAAATAGGAGCGATAAAGCACACGTCGCGTTCATTCGGGATATCGGAAGGTGAACTTAAAGGGGTTACGGGGCTTAAGCGTGCAGAGTCGGGCGGCGCGCCGCGTATTGGGGCTTACTTGTGATTTACTCGTTACGTCGTCTCGCGGGCCACGCAAACCTTCCGTTGCTTTTTTTTGTTTACTTAACGGATCAGGGGTTACCCTTTATTGGGTAAAGTCGGAAAAGTGATATTCCACGACATAAAGTCGGTACGGAATTATCAACGGCGCAAGATTTGTATCCGATTTGCTCCGTGGGAGGGTTTTGTCTGTTATATTATTGTTTCTGTAGAACGTAGATTTTCTTATTACTAGAGCTCCCTGATTGGAAAACGTGTTTCAAATATATATAGCTTATAATACGATGTCGAGCTTTAATCGTTTCTCGAGTCGAGTCGATCAATGTAGGTGGCTCAGGACCGTACTTTGTAGTAATCTTTGGTAGAGGTCCATGTTCAACAGGGCTTGTGAGAGGCTGTAATAATGATGATGACTTATACGTCACGCTTCAAAGGGTAATTGGGAGATGGGAGGGAGAATGGAGAAGGGGAGTGGGCCTCCGGTTACCTCACTCACCACACGAAACGCACAAGCACAATATGCCTCTTCTTAACACTAGTATTCTGCGAGGCCGTGGTACCAATCCGGTGCTTATGCGATAAGATCGGAGGAACGCTCAGATGCAGTCTCCGAGACACAGTCCGAATTACTATACTGCCTGCCGTAAGTAACAACATAACGAGTTGAGCAATTGTTGGCTTCGATTTAGATTCGCATGGACAGGTATACTGACCACAGAGCTGCGCGATCGGCAACAAATAAATATTCGATTAAGGAAATCAGTGACGTAAAACAGCATCAAATAATGAATTTGACTTCTTTAACTATGAAATTGTGTGTAATGGCGGATGGTATGTCACGTCAACGTAAGAAAATTTGGGTGTCGACATATGTGTCGAATGAGTCTAATAAGAGATATCTTGAAAATATATCTTCTTCTTCCTTTAGTATCTTTATATATTCTTCTTTAGTATATACGTGCCATCAACAAGATATCACCGGAACCCGTACAGCTCGTATGGGAACGGGTTTATCTTAGCAGCTTACGAGTTGTTAAGAGAAAATAGGAGATTATGCAATATTGCAACGTCAAAAGGTAATAGGATCACTAATTTTGGAAAGTTTACATTTTTGTAATATTCCAAGCAAATAAATACGCACACATCGCATTGGACACATATACGTATTTCTTAATAATAGCCTTAAAATATATCTGGTTACAACGTTGATAAATTCGTATTTGACAATTTAATTTTGTGAAATCCAGAAAACATGCAAAAGGTATCGTTAATCATCTCTTCTTGACCGAAATGGAGTATAAATGCCCACAATTCATTTACGTACGTTTAATAAAAACCCGTGAAATCGTTTCACTCAAAATGTTTGAGAAATATTTTGTTCGCACAATATTTCTCAATTTCGAACAAAACTAGCCATTCAACAAAGAGTCACTCTTTGCTAGGGTTGTCAACCCCCTGTCATGGTTAACGAAGTTTTACTTTAAGTAAATACAATTTCTTGCTATTTTGTTTTATAATATTTAAGAATTTCTTATCAGAATAAAATAATCCTTAACGCATATATTTAATAATAATATTTAAAGGTAATTATAAGATATGTGGCACAGGACCGCTCTTTGTAGTAATCTTTGGGGGAGACCTATCTTCAGCAGTGGACTTATGATAGTGTGAAATGATGATAATAATAAGATTTCAGAATCGACTTATTAAACAAACCAGCAGGTACTTAAGAGCTAAGATACTGCAGTGTCCTTCGCAATCCCTTCTAAGGCTATTTTTCGAGTAAAGGTCTAACCAAATAAATTTTCGTCACTAATCATACACTGTAATTATCTTGACAACGAAACACAAGTAAGAATAATGAAGTCACTCGAACGCAACAACTAGTGTCAGCCCTACGCAATGTTACATTTAACTATTTCAACGCATAAATCAAACTAACAAGATATTAACGTCGAAACTCGTAAGCGACGTTGGTGACAAAAACCATTGTGTTTTTGAAAGGATATGGGTTGTGGTCGAATGCCCTTTGCGAGCCAAAGTGAGCATCCATACTATTTCTGTCTTGCACTGACATTCTATTCAGTCCTGTGACCAGTCGTGGGGATTAGCGTGGGTAACCCGACTATGAATTAATGTCCGTGCATTCATATACTTTTACTTACGCGATGATTATTACGGCCATCTCATGTTGAATTAATTAAAATTACTAATCTATCTTGCATTTTCATTAACTAGAGTTAACAATTACGTATAATACGTCATAAGCTTGTCTTTACCCACTAATGTCATTTTGCAGAGTCACATAACAGTGCAAACACAGTGTTTGTCCACAAAAGCTTACTGGAACCTTAATGATAGGAAGCATGGGATAGTGACCTTACAGTTTTAACCGAACTGTCTTGTAACTTGAATCCGCTATTGGGAACTAGTATATAAATTATTAGTTTTATTTATTAATGTGCATTCAATTCATCGTAAATGGACTCGTAAAAAATTGTAGGTGTGCTCTTTGAAAATGTTAATGTTTGCTGTAATTGTTATATCTATGTGTATTGTAGGCTTGAGTATGTCATGCTCGCTTAGAGGCCCTCTGCTTGTGGCGGCGTCGTGTGGCGGGTCGTCCACTTCCCTTTTATATGGTTGAGGAAGGCTGGCCACATGTGTCATATTTGTGAGCAGGTGGTGCTTGTGGATGCTGGTCTGCTCGAGTTTCTTGTAGTGTGCTTTCAGTTGCCTAGACCATACCTTTTATTTTATGAATTATGACATTATAATACCAGAATATAAAAATCAAACAAGAGGATACTTATGCGCCGTCTCCGCATGCGCGTACACATAAAATTATTACTTTGACGATTACAGTTTTTATCCTGGCGATCGCGTGGCTTAGTGGTTAGCGTACCTGACTGTCGAACTATGGGTCCTGGGTACGAATCCCAACCGATCTCAATATTTGTACAGACACACAAATGTTTGGTTTTCTTGGTCTGGTTGTATTGTGTTTCTACCGTGTCATTGACACTGCATTCAGATCCAATACTCAAGGAGGCTCAGCATTTCCTCCGATTTCATCACTTAAGCGTTACATCGAATATGAGAAGGTAAAGAGAAGTGAGTGCCTCAGCCCGCACCTACATTTTCGGTACTATAAGATCTTCTGCTCAGCTGACAGCTGCCGATTGTATTCGGAAGTTAACGCCATGGTCGACATCGGCCTGGAGGAGATCACCATCATCATCTTTAAGAAGTACACACTCTGTAATTAAACAGGCTCCGTATACATTTCAAACTAGAAGTCAACATCTACCCAGACGGCTCTTAGGCAGAAAAACGTGGCAGAGCCAAGCGGCGGCTTTTGCAGCTGCTCGTGTGTACCACGGCTTCCCAGAATACCAGTGTGAAGTAGATGCATCTTGTGCTTCTGGGTTTCGTTCGGTAAGTGAGATAACTGGAGACCCACTCCTCTACTCACTATCGCTCCCATCACCTCAATATCCTTAAAGGCCGGTAATGCACCTGCAGCTCCTCTGGTGTTGCAGATGTACGTGGGCGATGGTAGTCACTTACCATCATGCGAGCCACTTGCTCGTTAGCCCCCATTACTATAAAAAAGACCTACCATGTAGTAGTAGATTTTCTTATGGTAAAACTACGCTAATTTGTCTGTTTATTTATATATTTATACGTATAAGCACTCTTTTTTTTTTATGAAAAAATAGGCCTGCGTTTGACCTCAATCTTGCCCGATGGAAAGCGAAGATGAGGCCTAGGATGGTACACGCTTGCCTAGATGTCTGTTCACAAACAGCAGGGATTATGTCCATTTGGCGTGTTCAACTTAGCCAAATGTACTTCCGAAACCCAATTTTCACATCATAAAGAACGTGTCTGATGATGAGCCTCTTCGCTGTTTACACGCGGAGATCGCCATGACTTTTTCGAGTTAGTCGCCTTTTACAATACCTACGCGAAAGAGGATGTCAGATTTTTACGTAGAGCTACCTCACGACATTTATTTGTAATTAATGATTTATCTTTGGTTACATTCTGTCCGCAAGAATCGAAGAAATAGTAGGTATCCAAAGGGTTAATAAAATTTATAATAAAACCTTTTTTACTGCAGAAGCCGACAAATAAATAGTGTATGAGAGTCTGAAATCAAAGTCTCATACATCGACATCCCCTCTGCTGCCAATCTTTTCTACCAAACTACGAATGGTGTACCTACCTTTGAAACTAACTCTGTTTGCACACACAAGGTATCCCGCGGCGTTTTTTTTTACATTCAATGAGCCGTATCGGAGTATTTTGACAAAAAGCGACGACATGCCCCTAAGTGGATTATTCCTTTGAAGTGATTTCACGTCACATTAATACCGCCTTTGTCTATCAAAACACAATAACGCTTGTTACGTAGGTGTTGTTCGATATGAATAAGTTTTAAACTTTTTATCCGACGGTCTTAAGGAGGTTTTAAAAGTGAGATAAAATTTAGACATCTGTCGCAACGCTTTGTGACATCCGCACGGCCAAAAGAAGCTTTTATCTATTTGAATGGGCGATAAAAAATAAACTTTTTTTATAGATTGATCAAGATACATCTGATATATCTACACTAAAACTACGAAATAACATGATAGTTTTTCTGTTAGATAGCTTTTCCTAATAAATCCTTCTATCAGGTGTTAGATTCCTTTTACAGATGGTGAATTTCTTTAATAGGTGGTAGTTTCCTTCTCCGTCTAGGAGTCATCTGGGTTGGTACCGCACTCTTACCCATTTCTGTCGCCAAACCGCAATGCAGTTACTGTTATACAGCCAGTCGGGCTGTTCGGCATACCATCGCATTCCACAGAGTGATAACGCGTCTGTTACCTTCTTCGATTGAAGTTGTATGCAGGTTTCCATTGAGATGGAGTAACCAGTTACCTCGTCTTTCACACAAATCCAATTAAAGAAATATCTTTGTTAGCCTACGCCTATCCGAAGTGTAAAAACACTTACAAAAGCCGCATGGCACGCATGGAAGGTTTGTCCAAACCTCACCTCTCTAGGCGCAATGCCTACCGGCTCGATATATTTGGAAGGATATGGTATATATGCATATTAGATTGCTATGAATCACAATTAAACATCGAGAAAATTTCCAGACTAGATAATCCTTCTACAACTACATCAGCAAATATTTTTAATGCTCCATAAAACTGATTTTAAGGCCTAAGAAAATAAAATATTCAAAATAATATAGTTAATTGTGTTAGTAGTATAGTGGGTACGGGCGCTAATGATGACTGAATTTGGAATAGAGCATCTTTAAAAACGAAACAATACACATCATTTTATCTTGTACATCTTAGCAAACTATTATCAACTTTCTTTGTCTCTCATTATACAAAGAATTATTTTAAGTTTCATGAGAATTTCTGCTGTCGAGTTTTGGATCAGGGGCGTAACATTCTCAACACGTGCAAAACAATCCAGTTTCCGTGGCGATGGTCAATAAATCACGTATTATTATACAGGGGCATGTTCGAGTGGCCGTATTGTCGCTTTATAGATGTTATGCCATTCATTACAGGCCATTAAACGCATTATAACACGGTCACCGTTCAACGCTGACCTCCCACGTATCCCGCGTAACTACAACTGACATAACGAAAAATTGTCAACCCATACAAACGCAAGGCTCTAGTTGGTGTGGTTGAGTTATACCTCAGAAAGCTTTGTTTGGGCGCGATGCGACAAGCCATTCAGTTATCTGATAATAAATGGTGTAATGTTGATAGGAAACCCCTGGCAGCGAACAATGTGCCCTCGATGATAGCTAATGCAGAGGCGTTTGGAAATCGCACAGATTTTACTGTCTGCGATGTTTCATTCTTAAAAAGTAAATTTCGCTTTGACAAAAATGATATATTTTACCTTAACAAAATGAGCACGCAGGCGAATGAGCATGAGCGAATGAGCAAATTTCAACATACAAGTCTTTTATTGGTTACTCTGTCTCTCATACTTAGTTCAATATTCATTACCTTTTTAGTATTTTAATACATTAAAGTGATAACTCAGTGGCCGGGCATTCGCTTTAACTTTTCTAGTACGCCAGTGACCTGTGTTCGACGTGACATCAAATTGTTAATGACAACTTTTAATACTAACCTTACCATGGGAAAACCTTACCGTCGAGCTCTAGGTAATCGTGACGAAACATAAATATCAGATAAATATAAAAAAAGGTGAATACGTGAAGTCTGCCAACTTGCATTAAAGCAGCGTGGCTGACTTTTCCCGGCTTCAAACCCCTGTACAAAATAAGAGAAATTAGTCTTATAAAATATATGTATCACATATATATCATATACTTATATTATATTATAGTAAAGAATAGATTTTTGGTGAAAGTAATTTGCAGTTATGCAACGTAAATATAAAATAACCGTATTTGTCGAACCCTTACGTTTCTAAATAATACGCAGATTTATATTCCCATCTATTTAATGGTTTCTACTTAGATTTTAGTTTCTTTATACAAATTAACATTTAGAAAAAAAAAATTATAGGTTTTGCAGGGTTTCTTCTCTATAATGATGGTAATAATATGTTCAAAAAACCCAAGTGAAACGTTTCGTTCGGTAAGTGAGGTAACCGGAGGACCACTCCTCTCTTACCCCATCCCGCTTCCTCATCCACTCGCCCTTCTCCCAAATAGCCCGGGAGCTAACGCCGCATGATCGTTTGCCCCATTTCCCATTAAAAAAATGGAACTCTATCGTTATTACTCATATTAGGGCTTATAACACTTAAAGGGTAACTCTTATTCTTAACAAGCACTAATTAGGTACACTACTAAAAGACATGTATGCTAAGCAGCTAAAGGAATAATGCTAATATATACAAATAGCGATTCTAACAGGTATTGCTAATATATTCATTTTGTATGCTATGTAAAAAATTATGTAGGTAGATAACTATGACGAATTCACCAATGTATATTCCGCAGTTAGTTCAAAATATTTCCAACACACTTTACATTTTTGTATACGAAAAACCCGCGGAATAAAGACGTATCTTTATTTACACAATCCCATTCCGCGAACTCATGTTACACACATTCATAGAAACAAGATTAATAGTTCACGGTTCGATCTGCTGCATTCTTACCCATCGGTGGACTTTTAGAAAACTTTATGGCGTGGAAATAACAATTTGCAGTTTGGTAAAGCTCAGAGATTATATTGTGTCGTGCAGAGGGCGTGACCGCGTTCGGACCCTGAAAATGTTTTGATATAATATCCAAATATTTACTTTAACCATTTTTTTTAATATCTCATGAATAGAAAACCTTTCCTTGCCTTTGTAAAGATGTTAGTATATGACATTTAGCAAAAATAATTACCATTACTTGTAATATTATAGATATAATTATGGGATAAATTAGGACATACACGATAGTCCTCCTAAACGCAACGTCCAATGCCTAATTATTAAAAACTATGAACTTAAACAACAACAACAATCTGTATCGGAAATAAACGAACAACAAAACTTAAATCCATATTACAATCATAATCAATATAACAGAAATCAGTATAAACACAAATTATTGGCTTTCAGTTTTTCGGTGCCGTGTCTTTAACACTGCAACTTCTTACATGCCCTCGAATCCCTCGTGGGTAATTGACCCCTCCTGAGTCCACCACCCGGAGACCATGAGGGTCAGGCAGGCAAGCACTTGGAAACACATATCCTTCCCGGCCCACAGCGACGGATCTGGTCTATGGCTGCGCTGACCATATTTTGGCCGCGGAGTTTATGGTGAATGGCATATCGCTATGCCAAAACGCATCTTCCTCCGCGACTCTATCTCGGCTTCGGAGGGCAGAGATAGGGGCACAAAGCAACGACATCAATCCTCTCTCACAGTCCGCCAAGGCGCATCTGAAATGGGCTCCGTTATTGCACAGAGGCTAACCTTCTTCAATTAATCAGGCCGGACATGTAGGTTCCTCATTGTTAACCGTAGGTGTCAAGTCACAGTTACTAAACCCGTCACGACAAGGTAATCCGTTCTGTCAAGGTCAAGTGTCCGTTGAAGGGCAACAGAGAAAATTGTCCGAGTCAGAGTCCCTGCGTTCTTACACAGCAATATCTACTTGCTTTAAAGTTTGCAATAGTAACTACATACACTTGTCAAGATTAAATAAAATTTCTAGTGCTGCAACAAACTTGTTTCTTTTAAAGTTATAAATGTGTCGTATATAAATAATGCATGGTGATTGTTTCTGCAAAGAAGATTGGTGTTGCCACAATAAACTTGCAGCTTCTTTGTTAAGTTTATTATTATGCCGCAAAAAAATAACGACAAGTATACATGCATGTTGATCTTTTACAAAAGCTTTTAAAACAAAATTTAACCATATATTCTCTCTCGCTGAGATCGCTGTATGAATTTCTAATTCTCTTGTAATTGTTATAGGTAGATTAAATGTCATGAAAAACATGATAACATTAAGCATGGCAACATTTATAGAATGTAGGCATAAAAATAGTAAATAACACACACTTAGGACGTTTACATTCATTACGGGTGTTTTTCATGGAAGCACCAGATTCCTGGGGCGTAAAACCAATCAGCACCTCACTCATCGTATCCATAATAATATCACTTACCACTCTTTGTGGTAATATATAAAGGTAGGTACGAAAGTATATCTAGGGAAAAAAAACAATTCTTGATGTGGATACAACATTTCATTACAAGATTTTAGCAATCACCACGCAAGGGGGTAAGTGAGCGCAATACCAAAGAACTACACACTGCTCATCATCACTAGTTAGCGGCATTTGGGTACGGCATAGTTGAAAAGATTTTCCACCATCAGTCAGAATAGCATAAAAATATAAAATAGTTAAACCATATTAAATACGTATAAAATATAAAATTAAGTCCAATATCTGTCTGAAATCAAATCTAGCAATAAGTCGATCTAGGTTTATAGAAATTAAATTTAGAAATTTGTATTAAATTTTTGGAGTAACCTAGAATATAGCTTAAGTAAAATAGAATATAGCGCCATCTATTGATATGCACTGAAACTACACAAAACACTTCTAGGGTGTTCCAGATCTCTTACAGATATAGTAAGTTCTTGCTTATTTTTAGAATTGACACTAGATGGTGTGAACGTATATTTGATTTTATAAAAAATGCTCACCGATAAACAGTTGACGAGCATTAACACAATAGCAACTAATACAGCTACTTAGATCTGATATTTTTCTGGTATTGCTACTTCAAGTTTTGAAGTATATACCAGTACCAGAAAATGACTAACAGAAACCAAAATGGTACTGACATATGACATTATTATATAGTCCTTGTAATTGTCATAATTTTATATGCCACAGTATTTTTTTATAAAGCAGAACTCTTTCCCTACTTGCGACAAAAATAGTGCAACTTCGAAACGCAGTAAATTTATTCACGACTAAAACTTTTAAAAAATTATTCAAATCTGCACAAATTTCTTAAGACAACTTAAAAGGGAAAACTTACCAAAACTTTACAATAGATGGCATTATACCAAAATTTTCTTTTAAAGTTTTAATTTTTAATGTTGTAATCAAGTGTCTATCAACACTTGCCTATAAAAAAATTATAGCTTTCAAATAATTTATTACGTAGCATACTTACATTTAGCATAGCATTTTTTTTATCAATTTTCAAAAGAATTGCGTCAAAGTCAATTACATAAATTGTGTCTAATACATTTACTCCGAATAGTGAATAGACCGAAGATCTGGCTGATCAATGTACGTTGCATGAAGATTGATAAAATAGGTTATCAACGACCGTCGGCTCGTAGATTAGGCACCTAGAAGCGCTGATAGACAGCGAGTATAAAACAATAAGTCCTTCTTAATGCAACTAGTGCACGAAAATATAAGGAACTGCCTCTGCTCTGAGATTATAAAAAATTGTCAAACTACATTTACACCACAGCAATTACTCGTCTATTCTTTAATATAACTTATAAATTTTACGAGACAAATCTCTCTGATGTATTGCTGGTTTTATAGCAGTTCTCTCCATTGTCATCATCATCATCATCATCATTTCAGCCTATTAGAACCACTGCTGAACATAGGCCTCCCCCAAAGATTGCCACGAAGCACGGTCCTGAGCCACCTGCATCCATCGACTTCCCGCAACACTGCGCAGGTCGTCACTCCATCTTGTGGGGGGTCGTCCTACACTGCGTTTATTGTCCATTGTCATAGTAAGAGCAAAATTCTAATATAACACTCCAGTCACTGCTAAGAACAAATAATGTATTGTATTGTTATGTAAGGATAATGAATTCTCATGAATATTTTCAAGGGTTTTTTTATACACGTATATAAGACCTTTATAAATTGGAATGTTCTTTCAGCAAAAATTTAGTTCTTAATTCGTTGTATAAGTTTCTGGGTAGTTCTTCAGCAAAGGAGAAGTCGGCAAGTACACCTTCAAACAGAACCACTTGCTGTTTGTTTCTGTTTGAAGGGCAGCGTCGAAAATGGCCGTGTCCTCTGGGCAAATGTAATTATTTTTGTTCATTCTGAATCTGACAGGAGTAGTGTGGTGTGCTACTACTGCAGATTCCAACATAAAACTCTCTGCTGAACACTGACTTTTCCAAAATGGTGACAACAAAAGCTGGCCTACCATGAAAATTTTGATGCGCAGGGCATGCGGATTGGTGTCCCTCGCTTTAGTGATGCTACTCTCCGATATTAGGTGGCATATAAGGAAAGTGTGGAATTGGAAATTGGCATATCCGGATGGAATTTTTCACCATAATTCAATCGCCAAACAAGGTGATTATCTTTTACTTCTATTTAAAAAAAACTACATTTTAAAAGGAACCGTTAATTAAATGTTAAATCCAAGATAACAGCAGACTTTGTCACATACAACATATAACGAAAATGTAAAATAACGCAAGTATATGTAAAACAAATAAAATAATAAATCAAAAATTAAGAAAGGTTTCTACGTAATATTTTTCATCGATATGTGTCTATGTGTATATAAATATTAAAAAGTAAAATAAAACCAGTTATTTTTCCACGACTAGGCAAAGGCCTCCTGTCAATATTAAATAACTTACCTAAAGATTAGAAATACTATTCAAATTTTAAAACACGAGGATGATTATACGTAACATTAAAAGTAAAGAAGAAAGCCAATTACATTCTTAATTTAAATATGGCTAAACAAGATCAAACAGCGCTCATCGGATTCATTTAAATATTCGTAAAGCGATTAGAGAGACGGCGGATGTAAACAAAAGAGCAACGCGTGTGTGGCATTAGCTGGGACCCTGGCTAATTATAGAGCGAACGAAATACGGACATTTTTTTCCCATGTCTTACTTTTCTAATTATAAATTGGTTATCATTCTTCGCAAAAATAACCGAAGCAGGTATTCAAATTCTGTGGATAATTTTAAAAGACCGCCATTTTCTATTCACACTTTCGTCGCAGAATAGTTTTTTTTTATTGGATTGCGGCAAAAGAACCGCCTCGCCGGACTAGCGGGTTCGTGGACTTTACATTAATCAATTTTTGTTTCCTGGCATGCCGTTTTCATCTCGATGTTTTCCTTTAGCGCGAACATACGGACTACTGCAGCCCATGGACACGTGAAAACAAGCTCAATCGAAGAAGGTCACAGGTGCGTGTCACCCCTGAGGCCTAAGATGGAATGCCTCATGATCTGTTCTTGCATTGGCCTATTCCTTTCAAATCGGCTGTTACACTGCTATTTGGCGGCGGAAATGGGTAAAAGGGTGGTGCACACTCAGACAACTTCTAGACAGAGAAGGAGCCTACTACCTTGTAAAATTTACAAGTACTTCTTTTGCTGATACATTCCTTTCGCAATTTTACATCAACAATTTCTTTTTTATATTTTAGTAAATTAAACTAAACGTACCTAGTTATATAAGCAGGTACATGTGACTACCTCTGTTATTCTCCAAGAGATAACTACTAGTATTACTACTAGATCAGCATATTTGAGTCCACTGCTGGACATAGGTCTCCAAGAAACCGCTAGCAAACGCTATGTTTCTTTCAAGTTTTGTCCATACTCACCGCGCAGAAGGCAGTAAGCAATGCTCCCGGTACCCTCGCACCAGTGATGCTGCTCCCCGTCGGTAGCCTGTGGGATCTGGGTCCGACATGGATGTTCCGCCATCATTTGGTCGGAGAGTGTCGGCCAGTAGGATGCACCGCGTGCACCCGAGGTTGGTTTTCGGAGAAAGGTATGGTATAGCTGAGAAATGAAACTATTATTTTATTTACGGATTTAATCGTGCTTAAATAGTTTTTTTTATTTCACGACGTTTTTACCGGGTTTACAGCGCCCGTGGTGACGGGGGCTGAGGTGTTTGAGGTCCTGATGTCACAGTTAACTTGGGTACCGTCAGTTTTATAATTATTAATTTTTGGTCCAAACTATGCAGAATGAGCTCATTGTATCTTGAGCTCATGCAGTAGTATGCTTGGTCTGGGATTTAATTTTATTAATTAAAGGATCCCTAGCATCTGATCCATCTTAAGCCATCTTCTCTATTGAAATAAGGACGGCAAGGAAATCTAATTTAATGGTTGTTTTATGTTTTTTGATTATTTGTTAGTATATCGGCTACAATAACTCTAATTTTGTAAAAAAAAAATAGGTGGCTATTACGGTTCAAAGGATGTGGCCTTTTAAAGGTAGGTATGCATATACCTATATTTCCAGCATCGTTTTCTGAGCTGAATATTTATTTCAAATATACCTTATTTTTCTAAAAAGATGTACCCTGCTGACGCCCGGACGAGGCTCTGGCGCCCGACTTATGACGGACAATCCTTCCGAATATGTCGAACCCAAATCCCACAGACTAATGATGGGGAGTGACATCTGTAGTGAGCCGATGACAGTGAACACTGTTATACGGAACTACAAAGAAATATTGGAAGTCATATACTTTTGATTTTTGATCTCCTGGTATTGTTTATGTTTTCATTATAAGTAAAATAATAATTAATTTTATCATTAACAAAGATATTGTAAAACTATGTTTTTACGGTTATATTTTAATGAGTACTTAATTACAAGACTAGAACGCTATGTGACACTATTAGGAGCAAGTAATAGTTAAGAATGATTATTGCAAAATAAACTAAAAGAATTTTAACGTTGACTCAATGCGCTTGGAATTTCCTGTCATGAATTCCTAGGCGAATTGTATCATACAAAGTTAGGCTTATTCGGGCCGATAAACCATAAGAAACAATATTATAAAATCATCACTGATTTAATTACTTCTGCAAAAATGTGATATTTCAATTGGTTTTTCCTTCTTTAAATAAACTAGTCTAAAACTTGAATTTATACTGATTTTTTTTACGTTTAGTTACCTTACCCAATCTTATTTCTTAACCTTCATAATGGTAGGGAGGGTAGCACAGACGAAAATACTATAACTTGCCGCAACCGGTTTTACTCCTTTACACCAACAACTTGCGGGCCGTCTGCTCGCGAGTCATTACCGCCGAAGCTGTTAACAGGCCTTTAGGCCACCGGGCCAGCGTATCTACCGTGGGGGTTTTAGTCGCTCCAACATGTTGAATGATGATCCCGCCATAACCAGTCACTCCCTTGGTAGCTTTTAGCACTTTTGCCCCACGTAAAACTAAAAAAAAACTTCATTAGACAGTATATAACACTGCAAGGCAAAGGCAGAGTCTATTACTTTTTTGAGTGTTTTAAAGCCGCCTCTCTAATGCAGTGCCGTATGACAAACTTGACATATTCTAGAAATATTTTTGCTTGATATACGAGTATTAAAGGAACGCAGGTTTCCTCATGGAGTTTTGTTTAACCGCAGAGTAAGGGTAAATTCAATTAAAATAAATTGCAATTAACAATTTTAGTGACGCCGGGAATCAAATAAAATAAAACCTGCGTTAACTAATACTCACTGCATTATGTACAGCCCCATTTTTTTCATTTATATGAATAGGGTGAAAAACGAGCTAACAGTCCACCTTACCCAGTGATAAGTGGATAATGTAGTCCATGTACACCTACAAACAATCTTAAACGAAGAAGGTCATAGTGGCGGTGTCACCCCTGAGGACAAAGTTGCCTCACAACGCGTAATTATACTGGTTCAGAATATAACAGTAGCACTGCTATTTTGCGGCAGAAATGAGTAAGAGTGTGGATAACCCTTTTAGGGAGAGAAGGAGTCTTCCTAGTAAAATGCAGCGATTACATTCTCTGAAAGATCGTAAGCTGAAGTGTCAATCATTTGATTACTGTGATTTGGTAACTGAGAGGATAAGCTAGTCCTATGGTGAAGAATCACATACTTTTAATAAAAATAAAATTTAGTTTTGGACTTTTTTTACTTGTTTTGTTTAATGGTTCCAAGTTCCAAGACGAGAGTGTTTTTTAGTGTGATAAAAATTATGACGTTTAATAAGAAAACCTTCATGAAGATCTAAATCATTCTAAGATACAGCCAGAATTTTCATTCGAATGTTGGCTCGATAGCCAATTAACCCTAGTAAGATCACAATACCAACACCCATCCATGGAATATGTTAACAACAAAGTGAAGCTTGCTTGTAAACAAGCAAGCTTGTTAGACGCCGCATTGCACTACAATTGTGCGCGCAATTTCCATAACAAATACTTCACCAATAATTTGATACACGCCTATTACACATCGATCGATGTTACCCTCATTGACTACAACTATAAACTATATGGTTAACGAGTGTTTTAAATATCTTTGCAGTTCTAATAATGAATTTTATATATATTATTACAGGTGTAATTACTTCACACGTGTCCGAATTAACAATACTCTCTCGCTTTAATTTCATAATGCATGTGACCAGAGTACGATTCCTGGTTCCGTCACGACTAAAATTATTTAGAGAAATTTTCAGCGCTGAATTTATCATGTGCTTGGCGGTGACGGGAAACATAGTAAGGAAACCCTCTCTGAGCAATAATTAAAATATTATTTCGATCGGCACATATATCTCAAATATTAAGAAGAGGCATTTTACCAGCCGTGGGATATTTACACTACTTTGGGCAAGAGACCCCTTTTCCAAAATGAACTCATATCTTAGACCCCCATTGCCAAATTACTTTAAAAATCCTTTCTCTAGTTGTTTCCTATTGATACAAAATACTTACCAATTTAAAAACTTTGCGGTTGGTGAGTAAACTTAACTTTAAGTGAAAATCCCTTTGGGAATCCCTGGTCTAGACAAACGAAATAAACCTATCGTATGAGAAAACCAATTTTGCACGCCGATTATACTGGAGCTTTCTAAAAAGGCCTATGTGTAGCAGTGGATTTGAAAGGGCGGTTTATGGTTATAATGATTATTCCGCCATATTCAAGAGATCCAAATTGATTTTTCTGCTAGTTTGAATTTCGAACGTCAGTAAGTCCTTATTTGATGACACGGTAATCGGGTTTATTTTTCGAACTCGTATTAAATGTATGACGCACAATTAATCACTTTTACAGTATTGACTAATATATTTACCTATTTTTCCCTATATGCTTATACTATTCATATACGTTCCATGCTATTTTTGACCATTTATGACATTATTTAAAGTAAGAACGGATATAATAAACTTCCATCCATCTTAACATCATAGTAATTTTATCATTGGTGGTAGAACTAAAGCATAGAAAGCGTCATACTCCACATCATGCTCTCTGTTTTAAGCCTGTGTAGCCTAGCCCAATCTCACAGACTTGTGACGGGAACCAGCATTACTAGAGTAAGTCGAGCCGAGCCGAGCGTGGTGCGTATGGACAGACAAACCCTCCAAGAAATATATGCAGGCTGTCGCTTTCTTGAAGTACTGATAAATATGAATATAACTTTAACCTATTTTTATCCTCTGCTGAAAATAGGTCTCCAAGAAACCGTCAACAAAAACCTTCTAAGAACCACCACGCGGTGCAAGCGGGTTGGTGAGCAATGGTTGTACCCTGACACAAGTGATGTTGCTCTCCATCATTCTGTGGAATTAGGGTTCGTAAATTCAGAGAGATATTCCTTCATTATTCTATTACTAGATCCTCGTTAGTTTGTTAACAGGGTGTACGTATAGGAGAAGATGTAGGTATAGGAGAAGGTGATGGTATATTTCCCTTTACGCCCCACCTAATCTTTATTACGGTTCAAACCTCCTTTAATAAGTAGCATTAAGATATTTTCAGTCGATTAAAAAGCCGTAATGTAAGTGTTATTAATTTAAATCCACTGGTTCCTATGCTATGATTATTCTGACCTATTACCCAGCTGTTATAGAATATAGTGTGATGATATATATTTCTCATAACGGTTTGAAGCCTAAATAACACAGCAGTGAAAGTCCCACCCACGTCCGTCCTCTGGTTTTTGCGTGATGCGTATTCAGACAGACAGATAGACAGCTAATTACACCTGTATCGATAGTCGATATATCCTAATTAAAATTTCATAAAAATATGTAGTGGACATAAATAATTCTCCCAGAGTTTTATTACGTGTAAAAGGGAATGTGTGAACTTTATCTCATCCAATGTTAATTGTACCAACACGTTGTGCTCTGGCCATTTCGCGAGTCTATCGAAATGGAATATTTCTTCAACTTTCCTTAACCTAACTGATCATGGAAGTTGTAAATGGCAGCTAATACCAAATATGCATTACATTAATAAAACAAGCACAAATGGGCACATAAGCAGAGTGATTGCTTACTGTGTGTAATGACTTCAGCCATGGGCTGAAATCCTGTCACGTATAATTAGTGCTCGCGTGTGTATGTTGTATTGTGTTTACCTTACCTTACCAGCCTGCAAATGGTCCACTGTTGAACATAGACTTCTCCCATATGGAGAATTTGCCAGAATCGTCTCGCTCTGCAAGCGGATTGGCGACCGTCCTCGGTCTGCTTAATTTTGATCTGGTATTTTTCGAGACAGTTATCCCGCCATATGTTGGAAGCGATTGCGATTTTCAAGACGGCACCCACGGGAAGAAATGATTTGGTACAAAATCATTTTGTTTTCGGGCGTTACTTCATTACTTTTGGCACTTACACCCTGGCATCGGTGGTGTAAGCACGGTAGCCACGTGTAATTACTGGCCGGTCACCACCTTGTGACGGGAGACCGCATCGTTGTCGATTTTTGTGGGCGCGCGCGGGCAAGGAGCGGACCGCAGTTGCGGGCGCCGCGCTGCCACCTCAATTAGATCTTCACGGGGACACACGTTTCAGTTCACCACTAACGGATTCGTATTGCATCTGTCAGATCAAAACAACAAAAATCGAGGCTAAATAATATTGCTATTTAAAAATTGATTCCGCTATTAGTTAAAATTCCTTTTACGTGTGTGGACAGGGTGATGGTGTGATTCGAGGTAGAATTGTCAATTGCGATTTTAAGTGAAAAATTTATCTCCTATAGGAAAACATCGCGAGGATGTCTAAGTAATAAAAAAAATATATGTTTAGGACGTGAAGCACAACGTGGCCCTCTCCGGTTCCAAAACCCTCACTAACGATATACGGAAGCCTTTGTCCAATAGTGAAGTATTTACAAACTGCTGCTGTACAAAAAAAGTTGGAAAGTCCTTCCTTTGTAGTCCTTCCATTACTAGAAACACAACACTTCTCTACTAGAAACTTGTTAGTGCAGGAATCGAACCCGCGACCGCCAGCGCTGAGACGAAATCTCCGAGCAGGAGCTAATATTTGTGCATCCCACAAATTCATTGTTTTCCAGTCTGCTTGTATTGTGTTGCGTACTATACGTCTGGTACTACAACTGTAACTTCTTCCAAATTATTACACTAGGTTACATATAGTACGAGAGCCCACGACCAAAACTTTTGTCTCATAGTGTTACGGCCAATGCCATAAAAAATCGATAGATTTGATTACCCTCAACCCAAAAAAAAATTATTTGAGAAACGCTATGAATTTTCAAAAATGTCAAAATATTTTACAGAACTTTTGCAAGAAAAATATTTTTTCAGTAGAAAGTCTAATCATTAAGTACCGTTTTGTTAATATCGATAAATTACTCTGATCGATAATGTTCATTCCGTCTGAAAAATGTTGGAAATGATAATTTTATGTAATGATCAGACAAATTTTCGATACTCATTCATACATCATTAAAAAAACGTTGAGGCGTATTAAAGTTTTATCTTACAAGCCAATGAATAAGTTGCATCCCTCAAATTTTAAAATAATGATTAAAAAAGAGCTTACCCAAAAATCGTCAAACTGAAGTTGCAGAACTTTTTAAATAAATATATTAAAAGGAAACAAGATTTTCAACGTCTTCAATAATATAAGAAAATTGATTCGGATCTTATTACATTTTTTTTAATAATTTCGTAATAAAAAATATCAGACGGAGAATAATCATAAAGTCAGCCATCATTTTTTGACATAACAGAAAAGCCCCTCTCCACATTTGTAAACAACCCCTATCTTCATTTTGTTTTCTATAATCTATTAATGTATTCATAAAATAATCTATACATGGAAGTTAACGCTCGATTCTTTTAGTTAGAAGTTACCGGCTAGCCCTATCTCCGAAAACGCAAGACCCATCCGGCGATATCGTCCACGGTATGCAACAAGTGTTGCGACGCGTCGCGACGGTGAACATTTTTCCCGGCGAGTTGGCGCGTCTTGGCGCCGGGCGGGGCGCTGCGCCACGCCCAGTCGAGCGTACGCCCATAAGTCTTAAGGTACTCCTCTGTATAAACAAGAACTAAACTGAACTACAGGGGTTAATCTTGAATCGACCAAAATTTATTTTATTACTTTTCTTCAATCTAAGAGTCGAGGTAAATCTGGTGGCAAATGTCATCTATTCATTTAATTCATATTTAATGTTTTCATATTATATGTCCAATCTTAGTGTCGTAATATTTCCTGTTTACTTTAAACGAAACATATTATAATCAGTTGTAATTTTGTGAGCTACACATAAAGATACTGAATATATGAAAACAATATATTGTATGCGATTGCATATGAGAAAAGATCGAGACACCCAATACCATTTCAAAATGAAAAAGCTCATTATATTTCCTTTCTAACAATAGAACACAACAAAAATGTTTAATGGGACAAAACTTTTGCATGTCTCGCTCGCTAACGCTGAATATAACGTACGTGGGAGAGGGAGGCAATCGCCGCGCATTTTCCCGGCAAATGAAGCGTGACCAAACCGCAGATTGACCGCAGAGAATGGAGGCAGCGAGTGACAGAATGGCGGCGACTCAGTAGTGGAGAGTCGCGCGAGCGGTGCACACGCGTCCAGCCTCCGCGTCGTGACTCATCCGACGCGACGTTCCGACACACGGACGCGGTAAATACCTGTGACCGTCGCCACTTACGCTCGGTCGTATTTGCAAAAACTATAACGCTCAATTAGGAAATCAAAGGTGACGCAACGCGCGGGGAAGTAACTTAAAAATCCCGCGCTCAGCTGATATTGACAGAGCTTGCGTAGACGCAGCTATGTACCTATTCTGAGGAGTATCTGCAGCGGTATGGTTTCGCTTTTTGACGGTTCGCGCTAAAACTTACGCTGTGAGTCATATAAATAAAATGACGAAAGTTAAGTTGAAACAGAAAACTTCAAGGTCCGTTCTGACTATCGTGCGTTCACGTTGAGGAAAGAGTTACATAAATGATTGTTTACACTCGCTACTACAAGTGTCGACGGCGTTAATTTACTAACGTACAAAATACTCCATAATTATCGACTGATTTAATTTAGTACATTTTTAAACATCCAAAGATCTCACAAAATTACTCGCTAAGTTAGTTTCATCAGGATAACAATACAAAGTGTGAACAATAAAAAAAGTGATAATTCATCGAACAATAAGGGGAAATTTTATTGGCGCGGTGCCAAGGACATTTATGGAAACATTTGAATAAAGACAATTACTCATCATTGCTTATAATGCGGAGAAAGCTTGTACAATAGACGTCAGTTTAGCCAAACTTGCCGAGAGCTAACCTTCCTTGTAATATTCTACGATTAATTGACCTTGTGATTAAAAGTGAACTTATTTTACCACCCTGATGGTTGATTGTCGTGCTAAGAGACGGATTCTTGGTTAATGTATCTTGATTTGAAAAGTCCGATCTACTTTTTCCCTTCACTATTCATTGCCGCTTATCCAAGGCCACTAAAACGGTGGTGGTGAAAAGGGGTGTGATGCTGTGAAGGATGCACCTTCCGTACGAATCGAGGGGCCGACGGCGTCGCGAGATGGCCGAGCTAGAGCCCTGGTGGCTACAATCCATCGTCGACGAGACACTGGTAGAGCACCCCGACCTTGGTAAGTTATTACGAATATACTCCATAGTTTTGATGTTTACCCGTGTTCCACAATAACTATATATTGTTCCTATCATAATTATATATAAAAACCACATAATATATATTTTTATTTCGATTCGAAAAGCCTCCACTCTAAGATTTCTCTTGTCCGTGTTGCCTTCATACTTGGTACCATGTCTCGAAACACTTACCTATACTCCATAAAAAATATTTTACGAGCGGGTTCGAACCTGCGATCCGTAGTTATAAAGCCAATCGCTTATCTACTGCGCCAACCGAGTTAGCGAATGTGTTTTATTAAATTAATATGTCAAAATTATTCATAATTCATATATATTTATTATAACATAGTCGCTACAATTGCCTTTAATTTAATATTACGAGAGGAATATTAGTTCCAACCCACGTGCGGATGCCATTGAAATATGTAAGAATAATTTTACGTTTTGATTTACCACGTGCCCAGCAGTGAACGAAAAAGAATAAATAAATAAGCCTTATACCCAATACAAGGGTAGACATTTTTAACCGTTTTAAACAAGATCACCAGAACAGGCCAACGTGATAGAAAGCCTGTCGCCGTCTTAATGTCTAAGCCAAGTCGTACATAAAATTCAAAAAATTCATCGGTACCAGCTCCACATAGCAGATCGAACTCGAGCCTCCTGATTCGGCAGCAAATCTCCTAATCACTCGACTATCGTAGCTATATTGAAAGGAAATCGTCGTGAGGAAACAGGATATTTAAACTATATTTCAATGACTTAAATACTGTAGCAACATAGCTGAATATCGCCATTTTCTAAACCGTACCAAAAATTAATAATTAGTACTGGCTAGCCATTAAAATCTATTCAAAATATTCTTATCTTATTAAGAGAAATAAAGTATTTCTAAATTCCTTTTCAGTTCGGTGAGGTTTCCTTTGAGATAGAATACCCATAATATTCGTTCGAATATTTGTAAAATATTTTAATGGCCGTATAATATGTTTTGTTTCGGCCGGTACAGTAAATAGATGTTGCGTTTTAAAGATATATATTTTTGTTACGTTTACGTGTCTTAATCAAATTTTAAAGAATTTATTGGAATTACGAAATAAACCACGTTAGAATGGAAATCTGCTTCTTTATATATTCATATGAATATTCTTTATATATTCATATTATAATAAAGACAATAAACAGTATCTTATAATTAAAAAGTCTAGTTACCTCGATTGTATAATTAGTTAATAGATAGTTTGTTTCCCATTTACTTGTAGAGCCTGTTCTTAATTGACATTCTTTATTAGTGTTTTGTTACTTGCGTAATGCATTTATTTTATCATTAGATAGTGAAAATCTTTAATTAGGATTCATTAAGTAAATTTTACGACACACGGCAGAGTAACTTTGTAATCCTAACTTATTTAACTAATTATTAATGTCACCATCAATCTAAACACTATCCACCTAGACGCAGGAAATTCTAGATTTGAACCGAGTCATGTGCGTGTGTATTTGATATATTATTTATATAATGGTAGTAGGCTTCCTCTCTGTGTAGGAATCGCCTGGGTAGATATTACTTATTTCTGCAGCCAATTAGCAATGCAAACACTGTTGAGTTTCAGTTCGAAGGGTATACTGAGCCAGTATATTTACGGGCTATGAGGCATCCCATCTTTGTCCTCAGGTGTGACAACGCATCTTCAACACCATTCGATTGAAGTTGTTTGCAGGTGTCCATGGGCTTCAGTAGCCATTTACCATCAGATGGACTGTTCGTTCGTTTGTCGCTCCAATCCTATAAAAAAAAGTTCTACCCAAAGTTTTTATTAAAATATTGTTGAGAGTAATAGTTTTAGTACTTCTGTCTAAACTGTGGGAAACATAGGAAATTCCATATCACCATCTCGACGCGTAAGTGATCCGAATCACCACCAACAGATAATAATATTTTATTAACAGATAAAACTCTTATTAGAGTTTTGAAAAAATAACACAACAAAAATACAAAGACTGGTGACTGAAGCATTGCGTCCGGTACTGCGATTGCCAAATCACCTGCCAAGCGTGTCCATTATGGTAAATCGAGAATTTGGCTTAGGCAAAGGCAGAGTCTAAAATCTATGTTGGAGATACTTAACCTCACATGAGCTTATTTAATATATACTAAGAGATTTTTTAATCTAATTTACTTTGGTTAAAAAAACTTTTTTAATCATTACAACTGTAGGAGTTTCTTTGAGTTTTACGTATGAGTATCATTTAAAGCCAATTTGTTACATTATTTAGTAAAATATTTCGAATATTATCCATACGAGTAAGTCAAATTTTAACACATCATATCAATCGTGCTTGAATTTTTCGGCGAACTAAAAAAAAATCAGCGTCGGTACACGCAATAATATATTCCTTATATTACTGACATATACTTGTTATATCTTTAATGACCATCTTTTTATAGACAAGTGCATTTTTTTACACTTTTATCAACAAAACGATTCGGTTTTACCGACGAAACCAACCCAGAAAAAACATATTCTGTTGACGTTACACAAACATATCCGACTAACGTTTATTTGACATGTCATATTTCCGGGTTTCCCACACAGAAACATTAGCAAATAAAGTAATAATTGATTGATTAAATCACACATCCGTGTAAGTGTATTTTTGATATTATTTATTTTCTAAGAGATTTTCACTTAGAGCAAAAGACATCAACGCAGATTATATTGCAGTAATTATGCTTCGTATTAAAACTAACAAGTATTTTGCAGCAAAAATTAATTCACAAGCCAAGTAATTTCTTCTGATTATAAAAACATATGATTCCCAAGTATTACTCATTCTTTGATAATTTGTCATATTATGTTTACCTTATCTTATATGAAATACAATTATACCTTCATAAGTTTAGGAACAGTTGGTTTTCTAGCGATCACTGTTATTGGTTCACAAAAAAAATCTTTAGCAGCCTGTATCATGCCCATTTCGAACAATTAAAAAAAGTAAAGTAACAGCCTCTTAATGTCCTCAGTTGTGCTCAGGCCTTCTACTCGATCTCCACATGTCCCTCGAAATAATGTTTTAAATGCTTCTTAGAAATTCAGATTTCCTCGCGATGTTTTCCTTCACCGCCGAGTACGTAGTAGTCTGTGGGATGCGGAGTATTCTGATGAATTTTCCGCACGCAATCTCTTGGTCGCTACAGCCTTGTCCGTTAGTCTATGGGTTGCATCACTTGCGTGTAAGGTTAGCATTTGGAGAAAAAGTTGTATATCCTAGCCATTGATATATGCAAATATTGTGAAAGAAGTATTAATTTCAGTATCACTTATGTAGGAGCACTGCCACTACCATTACTGACTAAGTTCGTCATCGTTTTGTTCATACATAGATATTTAATAATAATCGTAATTAATTTTGGTCCACTTTATTTTTATACCTAGTATGGCCATAAACTACTTAGGTTTTGCTAAGGCTTAGTAATAATAATATATTTATTTATACATATTTATCAAAGTCTATGTGATTAATTAAAAACAATATTATTCAAAGTGGCCGCTTTCGACATTGATATCTCTAGACCTCTGGCCTTTAATCTCTCTGGTCAAGAAAATCTGGATTTACGCGCTGTCTCTATGGGTAGTTGTGCTACGGCAAGCTCTAGAAACGTGAGAGACTCAATGTTGGAGTAATATTTGAGTAGGCCGTTGTCTAGTACTGACCACAATTTATAGTTTAACGGGATCAGATCCACATTTTGAACATTGTTAAAAAGTGTATCACTGAGAGGCTTCACTACACGATCCAAGTCAGTCATTTTAACAAAAAATAAGCTTCATGACTCCTTGGTAGGACATCTCCACCGAACCATAATTGATGCACGATGATGATCACTGTGAAGTATTCCAAAAAAAAATATAGGGTTTCTTTAGAGCTGTGAGACTATACTTTATCATTTTACTTTGTTGTAGTGATCTTCAATCGTAAAAATGGGTAAAGAGCACATTTATTAATTTTCCTCTTTAGCTGCTGGGACTGATTTACTATCTATTATATTTGTCTATCTTGTATATCGACGGTAAGAAGCAGAGATTTTCATTTCACATGGTAACTTTTTTTGTTTCTATGAGAAAGTGATGAATTTTGGCTTTGACAGCATTCACAGCTCATCTGGACCTAACAGCATGCGGTCGCCTCGATGTTTTATGGTAGTCGATAAAGGAATAGTTGGTGTTCTTGTCGATAGTGTGATACACAAACATATAGCTGATGCTTAGCTTTTGAAGCTTCTCAAAAATAACTGCTGCAACTCTGTTTACTTTAACGCCCCAATGAAAAATAAAATTTGAAATGACGGCAAATCGTTCAAAGTTTTTTTACATAAATAACATCTTAAATTACAGCATTATTTATGGCCAGATTTAAATTATGCAAATGTAACTTAGAAACATCCGTTTAAAAATAACCTACTACACAACTTTAGACACACTCATCTTTGCCACCACTAATAATGTGTTAACAGTGTTGCTATACAAGATTAAACGTATGAGAATTACGTTCAATCACGTAGAGTCATCAACGGCCGCGGAATCCCTAGCACAGGCGCCTCTAAAAGCACTCATAGTAATGAGCTCATTGAATGTGCCCTAATGAGGTCACTGGCTGAGCGGGCCCGATCTAGAGATCTATGTTATGTTGGTTTCCTATTTTGGAATTGTAACGCAGGTAAATACACGCCTGAACTTAATTACAAAGTGAAATTATTTGTGTATTACTTCTCATGTCCATCTGAAATTTAGAATGAATTAAAGATTTATAACACGTTATCAGGTCACACTGTTATGTGGCCACAAATAATGTAAATCAAAAAATAGACCCCGGGTATAAACTTCTGTGATTAACTTACCGAGTACTATACATGTATTACAGTTCTGCATACCAAAAAGGCACTCTCTCGTCTTTTCCTTCCTGTTTTCGATGTAACACATTTATGTTAAGATAGAGCCAAGGTATTAGTCACCCGGGACGTAACACAACACGATCAAACCCGAAAAACAATAATTTGTGTTTTTTCGAACCCAGGAAACATGTCTCATCAGTCAAATACACTAACCACGACTGTGACACGTACGCGAGTCCCGAATTGTCAATAGATTCAGTACTACCCTGCTGGCCACCGCCTTATCCAATATGGAAGTAAAGTAGCTGCTTGTAAACACACACAGCTGGGTAGAAACCTCCGCTCCAGTGGGCCTTGGCGGGCTTCACATGTCCTCGAGAAATAATATTATGTCTTAGGCACCGGGAATCTATAGCAGGTAAATCACATACTATGAAATTAAATAAGTGTGCACTAGGCTATCACGGCATTATGGAAGGATTTACCGTAATTTCATGTCTTGTTCAGCGGGTTGTCTATTTTAGTTGCCTCTGTCAGATGGCGGGAGTTTCATATGTATCACATATGCCTTAATATCGACTATATAGATTTGGCTTCTGCAGGATACTACAAGATTTTCTAGTATTTCCCTTTATCCACGTTTAAAATGTCTCCGGGATACGCAAGAGTGGCAAGCTATCTTATATTGCCACCGCACGGGCTTTCAGTAACGCTATGTTTGAAATGGTTATTTCACTATCCGTTGAACGTCAAGACTTCTGGCACTTCTCTAAATTGGCTTTATGGATTCTCACGGGGTGTGGGTGGTACCATTATGTATTGTATTACTGTCGCCACCACGTGACAGACAGAATCATGTATCTAAATATAAAGCCACGAGGACATACCTACCAGGATATGTATACTAGGTAATATGTACCATAATACTTAGTGGTAGACTCCTTGTCTGCCTAGAATCCGTCTGGGTAGATATCTCCCTTTTACCTATGGCAGCAACGTTTTCCGTTTTTTGAAAGCATTTTGGCAAACTAATCTTTTTTATGTAATGGATTTCCGCAAACTATCTCGCTCTTGTACGCTTGTTTCTATGAGCGTTATTTTCATTATTTGTAGTGTTCAGAATTATTAAATAGTAAATATTGACTTGCAAAGTTGAGAAATCTCAAGAAGTCATGACAGGTTAATTGATTAAATAGCGACGTTTATTATCACACCACATAAAGTTGGTGCGATACTTCTTGTTCCCACCTCTTTAATATTTCTGAGATTTTTAAATAAAGTATAATCTCAATTGTAAACTTAATTATATCAAAATGTTACTCCGAAATCCTCATTGATAATTTGTCTTTTACTTTAAGCAAATAGCATCTTACTAGGAACTTTTAAAAGTATTTTTTTTTACTGCTGCTTAATTCTTATATATTATTTTCAGTTTGGTAAAATTACTCGTAATAAGCATTGTAGGGCTAACTAGACATGTTTAATTGAAGACTTTGAATAAAATTTGCATACAACTATATTCCAGTTATTGAGCAATTTAACTGATATATTGCGCTATAGCAGATCAATGCAGCAGATTATTTTTTAATTTTATTTCTACTAAATAGTTATATTCACTTTTCACTTTAATAAAATTACTCGTAATAAACATTGTACACCTGACTAGACATGTATATAATTGAAGGTTTCGAGTAAAATCTCGATACTAAATTATATATAGCGATATAGCAGACTGCGATGTAACAGAGCAGTATTACAAAAAAGCAGTCGGTAAAATTAAATAATTAGGAAGACTTATTTGAGTGTACACTTATGGGATCTACCTGTAAAAGTATTTATAATTCAAATAAACCTATTGGGAGAACTTGCTGACTGGCAGACGTTGTTCTACCCTTTTCGGTAGGTGAGAGTTTCGCATACTAACAACACAGGACAAGGGGGATGGTGAGCGCAGTGGCGGTACCTTCGCTCATGTTGCTCCCCATCACCAGTCTGTTGGATTTGGGTTCCGCAAAATGGAATGGATTTTCCGTCATCAGTCGGTCGCCGGAGCCTCGTTCGTTAACTGGCAGGGTGCACCACGTGGAGGTGAAGTGGACATTTAGTGAAACAAATAGTTTATTCCCCTTACAGCCCACGCTGTCCACATCATCCATAAGTTTAAGGTTTAATGAACACTCGTATGTACAGCAATGTATCAAACTTCTCAAATTTATGTTACGAAAAAACATTTTTTGTAACTAAAAATATTTATGTGAAAACCGTTACTGCCATTTGTAATGCTTTTTTTTTAATTGTTACGTTAATACCAAAAAAAGAAAACATGGAAATCTCATCAAAGCTTATACAAATCTAAAATTATACACGCTTATATCAATATATTATAATTGAATGTTATGGCATTCAGTTCAAGATTTGTACATCGAGGTCAACCATGGTCGTTCCGAAGCAAGAATCTATTCGTTAATACGTGTATACTGCTCGAATGTCGGAAATTCCGAGGCTCGATCATTTACGTACATTATTAATAAAAATTTACGCACGTGTTAGAAATATTTATTTTCTCAAAATACCATGTTGTCCAGTTATTTTAATACCTTTAATTATAGCTAACAAGGACGTAGGCAATGCTTCGGAGCGGAGCGCCTACAACCATGGTTAACCTAATAGTTTAAGCAAAAAGGAAAAAGGGTGTGAAGCATCCACATTTATAGATTTTTATGCCTTTCAGATTAAAAATTTCGCATGGTAATGAAATCGAGTTATCGCTTTTTAACTTATAATTTCTATTCTACACAATTTTATATGAACTATGAGTTAAATTAATAACGCGTAGAAATATATTGACTATAGATCAGTTACTATAAAACAGGCGTGTCATAATTCTTTAACTCTGAGTACACAGCTGGGAATAGGCCTTTCTAAGCAGGTGGAGGAAAATTTGTACACACCGCGCTGGGCAGACAGGTCGGTGAGCGCAGTGGCGGTAACCTCACCCTTTTCGCTCCCCACCACTAGTCCGCGGAATTGGAGTCCGACGTATTTGAATGGATTTACCACCATCATTGGGACACCCCAGTCAGCAAGATGCACTTAGAGATTAGGTTGATGTGTGCGAAAAGTAGTCAAATTCTCCCTTACACCTAACGGTAGTTTTAATCTTCGTATGCCATTTGTCGGCTCGGTGGCACAGTGATTAAGCATTTGACCGCGCTGCAGGTCATGGATTAGATACCTGTATGGACTACAAATATTTATTTCGATTCTGATTGTTTGTTCATACGAAGTTTCAGTGCGAAATAAATGCTAGACGATTTAAAGCAACTCCTCTGGACTTGCGTGAGTCTAATATCTAAGCAGAACTCTGCCTAGTATCTGCTAATGCTAAATTTTGGAATTCTACGACGAATAAAATAACGAGGCTAGCCTACTCCCCTACAACTCGGCATTTCTAAGTTCAGGCTACCCTTTATCACGACTTAACCGCATTGCCTGCCCGCACTTTGTGGCCGTATAATTTGTATATAGGCAGAGCTTCCGTAAATAGAGAAACCACAGTTATACTATTAACATATTTTAGTGTTTTCCGTTACATTTCTTTTCACCGAGAGTTAATACTGCGTACTCTGTAACGAATTGTAGTGAATAGGACTTTTTTTATTATGAAATTTAGTCTTTGAACTCTACCTAAAAATCAGTAGAACTCTAATTGAACATGTTTTAAGGAAAACGTAACATTTAACGTTTGACTATCACTAAGGTATATTGGAACTTGTTTGACATAAGAAAATAACTGTTGTTGGGTTGAAGCACGCCTTTGTACATTTATCTTGTATATTTTATTTTAAAATTGTTCATAGTGTGTAAAATAAGTAATAAATAAAGAAAAGACATTTAAAACATAAATTCTTTGAGCGAATGAAATTACTCCTATGAACCTCATAAAAACTTGGTATTAAAATGAAAAGAATATATTTATTTTAGGATATCAGAAATTTAAATTTCACTTGTCAAGATTTAACTATTATCCAAAGGGAATCCCAACCGGCGAAACGTAAAGACAAGTTATTGCTGTGTTTGTGCGTATACTTACGGCACTATAATATTTCCTGTGCAGTAGACAGCTGCCATTTATATTAGACATTTATCATACACATCATACACATACACATACACATAACAATCGGTTAGAAGGACATCGTAATATTCTGAATTTAAACTGTAGCTAATTTTTAACGTCAAAGTATATTAAAGTCAATTATTTTTATTGCATCCTTAGCTCGATTTCGTATTGTATTATATTATTTGTCGAACTCGGTTTAGCAGTTTAGGCGTGAAAACGTAACAGACAAACAGAAGTTACTTTTGCATTTATAATATTAGTTAGAAGCTGGTAATCATGACTTTTCATTTTATTCGTAGAGGTCTTTAAAAAAATCCCAACAATTTTTTTCTTTGTATTAAAACTAGTTTTTGTTGAAATTTCAAAGAAGTATTAGATACTACGGTTATTGGCACGCGTATATTAATTGAAGTGCTTAAGTTGAGCGTTAACACACTCTACACTGTAAATAATGTGGATATAAATGTTTTTCCTTATTCAATCAGATTTTTATGGCGCTTCCAATTATAATACGCAGCCGAGGCGTGTGATAACTGAAGTTATTAACGAATACTATAATGAACAATCAACGCCACTCGAGAGGCGTGTTGTTATGTTGCAAGAGCTAATTATTGTATAAACATTACATACAAATTATTACAAAATAACTCGCCCATTCTCGTATGGAATGGTTTATATTTCATAATTGCCGTGTTAACAGCGTTGGAATATGCCACCTGCTTTCGTAGTGTGCGTATGTTAGACTAAGGGAGTAGGGACTTTAAAATATATTGTCAATCTACGAGAGAAAGACTGGCAGCGTGGCTCGCCCACCCATCACTTTCTATATCCCGGGAACGTGAAAAGAGGGTTACGTATCTAATCTCTGCCTACGCCTATGCTGCTATGAGGGATAAATACATAAATTCTTGACTGGAGGCTATTGACAGGTCTGGAATGTTAACTGATGATGACAATTATTAAACTTGTAAAGTTGAAGACGATTTCGTTGAAAAGGAAACAAATCGGCTCGATAGCGCAGTGGTTAATCGTTTGGTTCAGATGCTGCGAGTAAAGGTTTCGTGTCCAAGTATGTACAAGTATTTGCATGACTTACATACAATTGTTTTAGATCTGGGTGTTTGTCCGTGTACAATTCGTCTTTTCATCCCCTCCACTTCCACTTTGACATATTTTTACAATGTTGAGTGTATTATCATTATAAAAAAGATCAAAGACTTTCGTAAAAAAAAAAGTCACCAGTTTTTCGTTGTGCAAACAATCAATGCTAGTTAGTCAAAGCCGTGTGTTTGAGAATCATAGACACAAAAAAGTGGGAATTATCTTGAAATTATAAGGCGTTTAAAATCGTATACTCCAATGCAGTAGTGACGCAATGGTTTTCTATAGTGACGATTAATAGTATAGAAAGAAGTAGTATAGTAAGTATAAAAAGAATATAGAGAAAAAACCGTTGATGTAAGCGTAGCCGTACGTAATTCGAATGTTACCAAGGCAACAACGTCACGGATCTTAAATCTTGTTTATTAATTCATCTTTACGTTTATGATTTAGAATGTAGCGTAGTAAAAACTGCTAGAGACTACTGCTACGTGTAAGGCAATAATTAGAATTTAACATAATATTTAAAACCGATGACCGCTTGACTTAATTGTCAGTATACTGACTGACTGGTCCTAAGTTCAAATACTAGATGAAGCCAATGTTTTTTAACATCACATAGTTTGTTCGTTTTCGGATATAGTCATATTATATTATGCATCTCTGGTACTGCATCTGACACTTTCGCCTATCTTAACACATTACGCTACATCTGCTACGCAAAGGTAAATACCAGTTACATCTCTGTGATTACGATCATTCCTCCGCAATTGACAACTGCCGACAGCATTCGGAAGTTGTCGGCGTGGTAGAAAGTAACAAGGATGATATCATCAAAGTTTATTTTTAGGGTTCCGTGTGGTAATATTATATTTTATATTATATTATGATATTAATAAGCTTACAGCTTCCGTTCGTCTGTCCTACCTTTAAAGGGCTGTATCTTTTCAAAAGTACTAGGTAACTGGTTAAAATTATTACAGAATATGTTTTATTATGGCGGATATTCTAAGATAATATAAAAAACCGGCTAAGTGTGAGTCGAGCTCGCAATAAGGGCCCGGGACTGAACGAAAAAAGATTTATTTTTTATGTTTTCTTATATTGTGTACTTGTATGGAACACTCGGTGCGCACTTGCTAAACGTGGTAGAGCCTAGCGGCGGCTTTAGCTGCTGCTCGAATGGGCGGCTCGACCGGGTTGGTACCACGGCCTCGCAGAATACCGGCGTCAAGTAGAAACATCTTGTGCTTCTGCGTTTCGTTCGGTGAGTGAGGTAATCGGAGGCTGACACCTCCTTCCAACCCACCTCCTCATCCTCTTTCATATCTCCGTAATACCCTTAAAGGCCGTCACACATGTACGTGGGTGACTGTAATTACTTACTATCAGGTGAACGGCTTGCTCGTTTGCCGCCTTTCCCATAATTTTTTTTTTTTTAAAAAATCAAGCGGGTTTTTATGTTTAGGTAGGATAAGGTGAACATAATCAGTACATACTTGCACAATTAATATCACGATTTCACTTAATTTTTTTTTTAAACTTTCTTGTCATTTTTTATAATAAAATATTCACAGAGAATAATAAGTACCAGACTTTTTTTTATATTTATTTATTTTGTAACCAATGTATATTCACAAATGTTGACAAAAAGTATGAGGAAACCTTCATAGGTTTGTGTACATACTGATATAGATGGAACTATAAGCTGGCAGTCATGATGTTGCATGTACAGGAACCTTCATTTCATATTTTATGCATTTGAGAAATAATCATCCATTTTATTGTAAATTACTCAAATTGTAATGCGTTTCTTTGTGGGGTTCAGAGCAATTAACAAGTTGTTATTTTGGTGCGCTACCGTAATGATTCCGTAAGACGATATTTTAGGTCTACCTAAAACTACCGAAAAAATATCATTTCCATGTAAAATCATACCGTGTTATTTCTTACCTCAGTTTCGTTTACCCAAGACTTGGTTAACGACAGTAAACGAACCCATGTCTTGAATATGAAAAATAACACGGTTTGATTTTATCGAGGAATAACTTCACACGGAATTATTGTGAAATAGTTTGATGACGTAATGGATAAGATCCCAAAACGTACCAAAGCGGCTCGGATGTGATCTAGTTTGACTAGAAATTTATTATTTTCCTATCATTCTTACGATCCAACAATGATAATTCATATGATAATAATTGTGTAATAATAAGAAATAATAATCTCTTACTATCACATCATCATCATCATCATCATCATTTCAGCCTATCAGAAGTCCACTGCTGAACATAGGCCTCCCCCAAAAATATTTAAAATGACATCACGTCTGCGAACAATGCACGTAATTTTTTTTTATTTCTTGACAAAAATTATTATTCTATTATGTCTACACTTTCGTTTATTCTATTATGTCTAACCATCACTGCACACCGACGCTAAACTGTACATTATTGTACTGTACATAACATTACTAAAAGTTTTTTTTTTCAATTTCCTCATTTACACATATACATTCGTAGTCTCTTACGCTTGCTACTTATGAATTTGATTCCTAAATTAACCAACTCTTTACAAGCAGTCGTGGCCGAGCGGTTAAGGCGTCTGACTAGAAATCAGATTCCCTCTGGGAGCGTAGGTTCGAATCCTACCGACTGCGAACTTTTTATTTTTTAAGTTTTTTATTTAAAATGTTAAAATAAAATGATTATTACTATTATTGCAATATAATAAAATTGCAAATTATTTTATACCCACTAAAGTCGTATTTTTTTCTTGACATTATTCGCGTAAACTTATGTAACTTAACATATTAATGTAATTTTAGAATATTTTGAAACATTACAATGTCATTCATAATCTTAAATACGTATAAAGTTATTGGCAATAGTTTTAGTAGTTTTTAAATAGGTATGACATTTTATGCACCTAAATAAAAAAATCACTGTGGTCAAAATCGACCAGGAGAATTCCAATGATTGAACGGATTATCTCAACAAAGATTTTGTTTGAGATTTTGTTAGAAGTTGTTTTAAATCGTTAAGTGCTATACCACTACATGATATAGGCTTCTCCCATAAGGAAGATTTGCCTCAATCACCACGCACGGCAAGCGGATTGGCGATCACAATATCACCATAGATGCCAGACACCTTGCACCTTAGACGCTGCTCCTCATCACCGATCTGCTTAGGCCTTTCCCATAGTCGCCTCCTTCGAAAGACACGGGAAGAAAGGCTGAGACAATTTCTTACGCCGATACCACACGACATGGCTACGATAGGTTATGTTTTATCTATATATATTGAAAATTTGGTAGTTATATATATATATATATATATATATATATTTCTGTTTGAACTACAACCCTTAAAGGACTGAACAAGTATGCACAACATTTGGTAGAGATGTAGATTATGGTAGGATAGTACCTATATATGATAATTTTTTTATCACAATTCACTTCAGAGTTCACTTGGGACATACTTTGTGAACACGCAGGTGAAATCGTAATATAGGCAGCCGCTAGTTATGTATATCACACAGCTATCACCCAATTGGTATGAGCGGAGATTAGGGTTTTCTATTTGGCACTATTCCCTATTAGCCTAACTAGCTCACGAAATACTATTTTCGTCTTTATGGGAGATGGATTGCGACGGGTGAAGAGTTTCTTGCCGGGTTTGCTTTGTTTGTTTGGTGATTGCGACGAGATTTTCTCCCGGCTCGGTGGCTTAGTGGCTATACGTTTAGCTGCTGCACAGAGGGTCGCGGGTTCAGTTCCCGCACGGGACTAGAATTTGTATGGACTACAAATAATTATTCCGGGTCAGGCTATTTGTCCATTTATGTGTCCTTCAGTGGAAGGTTTTTTATATAAAGGGTATCAGATTCTTACGACGATGAAACGGCTGGATTAAAATGATTTCAAGTCGAATATCTCACCAATTAGATATTTGAGACAGGAAATCAACTTTATTATATATACATTACCTACTCATAAGTGAGAGTGAGAATGTTACTCAAATATGAAAATCAACTTTAAAATCCATCATACCGCGTAACTCATGAACAGGTCGTGTAAATATGAATTTATTTGTTGACAGTACGAACTGGGAGCCCCGACTACATGTGTTCAATGTTGCCGCAGCACTGGCGGTCGAACAAGACCCTGCCGGGCGGCTTCAAGGTGGTAGCCCTCGGCGAGGTGCTGGACGGCACGCTGGTCACCATCCGCGCCGGCAACGATGAGAACATCACCGCTGAACTGAGAAATAACACCGCCGTTATGAAAAATAGGATTGCCAAATTCAATGACCTGAGGTTCGTCGGCAGAAGTGGCAGAGGTTGGTACCGACTATTGGTATAAAATTTAATATAATTGTAGGCAGAATTTACTTAGTCTAAAACAAATGCAATGCATTTACATTTATATTGATCGATATTGTGGGGTTTGACCTCACTACGACTTTCTGCGTTTTACAGATATATTTTACACATTGATAAATTACAATAGTTCCGGAACAATAATTTATAAGCTGTTCAGATTTTTACTGTCCAGAGACACCATAGAGTCCCGCGCCAAGTAAACAATATTTATAAACACATACAGGTTGCGCGAGTACATGGAAGACGCGAGACGACTGTGTATCTTTACTCGAGTCAGATGCGTGTTCGACCACGCTCACACAGTGGTTAGATATCGCCAAAACTCAACTAAGCGGTAGAGCAACAGCAACCGGTGGTAGACACCTTCACTGCCTAGAGTAGGTACTCCATTCGTACCCATTTCAGCCGACAAGCTGCAGTGCAATTACTGTTGTGTTACCAAAGCACTAATTTATATAATAAGGTAAATAAGATACTATCAATATATTCCCTTCCAAAATTAAAATGCAAATCAATAGTTAAAGAATGGTTGCAAAAATTAGACTATAACTTAACAGAAAATCTACTTCATAACTAAACTAGGTACACACTCATATCACATCACAAGTTATATTTACAAAACAAAGACAAACACAACACAGACACGTGTGTGGGTACGCACATTCACACTTCACATGACATTACACTGCACAACATCAACATACACAACATATTTACATTCTTACTGAGGCGTCCTTACATCTTTTATTTTTATAGTATTAATCTTTTCTCTCCCATCTTGTTATAATTTGAACCACTGTAATGATCTTTGTTTCTCCTAACACAATATATGCAATAATATTTAAATTAGTTGGCTCTTTATACCTTAAGTTTAAATACCAGTACCACTAATGCTAAATAATGCTTTTGTTTTTTTCCGTGGGGTGGCGACCTGGTGATCTGTAATACAGGCTTTTTATCCCTATCTCAGACACCAGCTCCTCACACATCCTAGACTATGAACACACCGATATCTAAATGTATATTAATTTTTCATTAGATAATAATGTATGGTCTGTTTTTGTGGGGAGTAAATAAACAAATATTATTATTATATATTGTTATTGTTATGTTCCGGTTCGAAAGGTATAGATAGCCAGTAGGAATACGGGCGGTTGGGTATTCCATCTTAGTTCTCATAGATGACAAGACATCTGTAAGCTACTTCGAGTGAAGTTGTTTGCAGGGGTCCATGTGCTGCAGTAGCCACTTTCCATCAGGTGGGCCGAGGGCTCATTTTTCACTCCAATCCAATAAAAAAAGTCAAACGCTCGAAATATGACGCATTCGCTGCCCGACGGTCGTATAACCCGCCCGGCTTTGCCAGGCGTAACCAGGCTACGTGTCTAACGTGCGAGACATCTGGTACTGTTCTATAACCAAAGCGCCTGCAAAGTTACATACATATTCCTTGCGTATTCATATTTCTCATAAAAGCTAACTTCTTACTAATACAAAAAGACAATGATAACACGTTTCGAATGCTAGGAAGTGATAACACGCATACCTGTTCAATATATTTTTATAGAATTAGTAGTGAGTCATAAATTTGTTCCTATAGCTAACACGTAAGTTATTTCTGTATGCTATTGAAAACAAAGTAAAAGTTTAGAACTATCTACGTTAAATAAAAGAAACTAACCACTACGCAATTTTCACACACTTTATAAACTAGTCATATTAGTTTGATAACAATCTTTGGTGATCATATAACCAATGCAATTATGTGTCTAATATGTTATTCCAGAAACAAGCCTTCCTCGCGACTTTGTTCGCGTAGACTTTAGAAACACTGTAAATGACCTCCTACGATATTGCTTAAAAAGATAATTGGTTAATGAATTACAACCTGTAATCGTTACAAATTTAAGCTTTACATCTTAGTCTTCTTATACTAGTGTTTATAATACTTTTTGAGTTCTAAATGTTGAGATACCTTATGAAAAATATAATATTGTTTTAAATTTCATTTAGTTAGCGAAACACATGCTCAGTTAGCATATAACTGAGAATTCACCTAAACCCTAAAAATTGGTAAAATAGAATAATCTCATCTATTGTATTCAATTGGCAATCCCCTGTATTGTGTGATCAGGGGTCTAGACCTGTTAGTCGTTTCAACCCACTTTTCATCTGAGCTTATCCTGACATTTCGAAAAACGCCTTGATAGATGCTCTACACATAGGAGATTGAACTCTAGTCTCCTGGTTCGTAGTCAGACCCCCTAACCACTCGGCTATCGTGGCCGAGAATTGTACCATGAGAGATTGAGAAAAATCAGGTCATATGAACCGGAAAGTTTAAATCACACTTTTCTTCTTGTTATTAACAAAGTAAAGAAATTTAAGAAACATTTAATCGAGCTTCAGTATTTTTATAAGCAAAGAACTCATTATCATGAAATAAAATTAAAACTTCCGTACACACAGACATGCGACCATCGGCCATATAACACGCGTACCCATAGAAGCGAATGTATGTAATTATCTCGACACTTCGATACTTAATGAGGTAGCAGAGTTAAAAATATCGCAAACAAGATCGATACATGTCAGAAATAGATCAAGAAGCTAATTCAAGAATGTCCTAGCAAGTCAATGGGCCGATAAATGTTATACGTAACGTAACCGATCGCACGGCGATCCGGTTTCAGGTGCAATATTCGGTGAGCGAGGTGACAGGCAATACTTGCTAATGTATTAAATACAATATTTGGTCCTTCCTGAATATTAACTTTATTAAATGGAATGTATATTGATACTTCACTTGCTTTGCAGATTAAGTAAACGACTAAGGTAAACTCTTGAATGCCAATCTCTAAAAAATACCTGGTCTAAAATAAACGAAGCGATGACGGATAGCTAAAACAAAAGATAATGTTATTGATAGTTTCTAATAATAAGAATTACCCATCACCGGTTCTTGTTTTGAACAACTGTATTTTCAAGCTTGATTCAACCTCATTAATAAGTAAAGAAAATGACTAGAAATAAACGATCTGGCGATTAGTGCCTCATTTGCGACAGACTCCGCAGTTACGGCAATATACAAAATAATCGTTTGCGGTTAGTCGGTAAGCATTTTCTAAATAACTGCGAAAATTTAATTTGAAGCCATGAAGTTATTGTTGCAATTAGTTCATAAAATTCAACGAGGAAGTTTGAAGAAAAATACTTTCCTCTATATTTTAAACAAGATATAAACTTTGGACATAAATGATAGTTCGACATTACCGCCATTGCTACGGCCTTGTTATACGCCCAATACCCAATACCCAACTTTGAAGGGCAGGAGCATACCTATAAATATGAAGAACAATGCTTGTAGCAGGCTTGATTAATATTGAATCGCTGTATTCAGAGAATCTTAGTTTGGGACTGTATGACATGAGTCACATAGGATTTAACAGGCGACTGCATGCGACGACTTCCGCGTCGTATTATATTTTGTCCTAAGGAAACTTTTAAACGATACAAGACGACACTTTCTATTTTAGTTTTTACATTTAAAAAATAAACGTTACAACCAATGTAGGAATGTCTCCTGTTTCGCAGAGGCTGTTGACATATGTAAATAGCACACAGACTAACACCCCAGACCCGGAACATACATAATTTTGTAGTCCGTACAAATATTGACCTGTGCGAGAATCAAACCCACGACTCTCAGCGCAGCAGCTACACGCTCACTGCGCTACTTAGAATATACTTTGTGTTGAGAGAATGTTTGGAATGTAAAAGAAGTCAATGCAGCAACTTTTTCATATCTGTTTGTTTATCTATCTGTCTGTTTGTGTGACTGTTTGATTTCAATACAGTTATTTTAGTTAATATAAAAATATCGCTTAGTTTCTTGATTGTATAAGTAGATTGTAAGTTACAGATTGAGCTCTCCGTATTATGCTGTCCCATATAAAGCTGGTGTCACGATTGTCTGGTTTATACGCACTGCAACGATACTTACGCAAGCATAGCCGTGGGCACCAAAAAAAATAAACCTTTACGACCGTATACTCATATGGGGTGGTCAAAAGTTGAGATAATTTAAGGAGGGTTGACCATAATTGTAGGGGGGGATAGAAGTGTCATCCGGTTACCTCACTCACTGAACGAAATGCAGAACGCTGAAGTGAATGCCGGTATTCTGCGAGGGCGCGGTGCGACCCCGTTCGAGCCGACCCATTAGAACAGCAGCAAAAGCCGCCGCTTGGCTCTACCACGTACCAGTAAGTGAGCTCTGCTTGAGTTAGGAGTAACTATTATAGATGTAGTATCACGGTTGCAGCTGTAATTCAACAAAATTTAGTAGAGTTGTTTTTTGGGTTTTTAATGAACAAATTTATGAACAACATAAAAAAAAATTAAATGGTTTCCTATCCTAAATACTTAATTCTCTACCAAATGTAGTTTTGTTGTAATTCTATAATATTAATTAAAAAAATATTATTCAAAATATTACTAGTTATATTAATATACAAAACTAAGAAACTAATACAGATATCAAATTTACGCAATCGAAGTTGCAGGACATTCGCTAGTTCATAATATTAATAAGATTATAACCTGATACTCACATGATTATAGAACACTTTAATAAGTTCGAATTTTTTTTAAAGTGAACTATCATTTATGTTAAATAAATGATAGTTCGATTGGATACATTTCTATCCCGCTTAACGTGCACACAAATCATTGCTTTTCCTTTCTACAGGTGAGATGAGACAGTCGTTGCTAATCTACACCTCAAACTACTACTACCGCATCAGCCTATTTCAGTCCACAGCTGAACATTGGCCTTTTCAAAAAAGCGCCAGCAAAAGCCAATCTATTTCTTGGAACGTTTACCCTTACTCGGCATGCTGATGAGCTTGGTGCCAATACCCGCGAACTAGTGACGCTGCTCACACTAGTCCGAATAATTCGGGTTCGGCAAATTCGAATAGTGTTAACGTGGTAGAGTCAAGCGGCGGCTTTAGCTGCTGCTCGAATGGGCCGGCTCGATCGGGTTTATACCACAACCTCGGAGAAAACCGGCGTGAAGGAGAGGCATCTTGTGCTTCTGCGTTTCGTTCGTTGAGTGAGGTAACCGCAGCCCCCCTCCCCATCCTCCTCCTCATCCTCCCTGCCATCCCTGCCAACGCACCTGCAGTTTCTCTGGTGTTGCAGATGTACGTGGGTGACGGTAATCACTTACCATGAGGTTAGCCGATTGCTCGTTAGCCGCCGTCATACGTCCATATATCCATCCCTTTTATGTAGTTACGTGCACTTAGCTCTTGGGCGACGTTCGTTACTTTACTACACTCCGATTTCAAACTGTACATAACGAACGAACTCTGGCATCACTGTGAAACTTTCCCCGGTGCATCTCTGTATCACAGAGGTCGGATTTTAATTTCCAAACCGCAGTCGGCAGTAAACGACGTTCGTACTTTACAGTTCCATTGTGTTGCAGTGCGCTCGCGCATATCCACGATATTATCGACCCACATGCACGTGTAAAACTGATGTAAAATCCCAACGTGGTCCAACTTACAACTGGTCATCTCTTGGATATGTTAAAACCGATTGCTTGTAAGCTTAGTTTATTTTACCAGTATGTTTAAGTTTCAGGTAAGACTTTGTATTTGCGTGGGCTGGGCACGCGGCAGTAACCTGAGGGTCTTTGGTGCGATTCCGTTGTATAACTAAAACTGTCAATTTCTGCGCATAGGTAATGCTCAGCATTTAGAAACAACATCGTTTAGAAACCTATGTGTCTCAAAAAGACTCAATATTTATTGATACATTGTAAAGTCTATTGCAATGGGTTTTAGATAATAAAAATATATAGAGAATGGCTTTTGTTCAGCATTGCGATATTATAGGCTATTACTTTGTATATGTGTATTTACAATTTATAAATGGTAGAGTCGGGAGAGTCCTAGCCGAACATTTCACGGTCAAATCGGAGACGTTCTGAAAAAAGGTCAGGTCAAGAGTACTCTTAATCAACGAGCGTGCCTGCGAAGATTGATGAAAGTGGGAGAAGCGAAAGACGTATGTCAGGACCGTAGCAAATGGAAGAAGATTGTCTCTGCCTACCCCGTTGGGAACAAGGCCTGTATATATACATACATACAAATTATAAAATTAGTTTTATAATTCGATGTCTATTAAAATTCGATGCGATATTGGATTTACAGTCTTTAAACCAAGTAGAGGTGATGTCATAATCTCTATGCATGGCTGGCGAATCGGCGATCGCAGATTAGACACTTAAAGGGAGCAGCTTTCACTGGTCTAAGCATATTCGGTGTGTTTTCAAGATGGTTTCGGATTATTCCGCTATCTGAAAGCATGAAATGTGCAAATAATTTTCTCTATGTTACCCTGCTGGTTTACAGTGGTAGATATTATGTCTCTCGCCGCCACTACACTATATCTCTATTTATGTACCTACTGACTCTGCTTGCAATGTAATAGGATCTCTCTTTCTTTTGATGTAATGAAAGACACATCACATAGAAACACTGTCTCTAATTATCTATGTCTATAATAGTAATAATTAAGAAATCGATCAGACAAAGAAAAGTTTCTCCCGAGACGTCCTCAGTTCATATATCGATAATCATAATTAGGCGTGTAACCGAATACCCATAATACGTGGAGTTTGTGACGTGGTCATCACAACACTGCGCCGCTAATGCGACGTGATTTGATCGGACAGCCCCGAGTCGGCCGCTCGCTGGGGTGTACCGAATTTTCAATATCGATATTGTTGTTACTAATTTACATTGGTCCAGGATACGTTTCGACGAGTAACGTATCAAATTGTCGTAGGACGAACGATCCTGTTTTCTTTAAACGTCTTAAACAATTAAGACAATGTGTTGACAATTCTAACAAAAATAACAAATTGGTGTTTCTGAATTGAAAAAACTAAAAAAAGATTTATTTAAAACTTGTTTTATATAGTGATTTAATGAAATAAGCTTTAACTTATAGTACAGGCCCAATAAAAGTAGAAGGATAGCGAATTAATTAGAACGGAAAGAATTACACTCTTTCCTAGTAAGATCAAATCTACTTTTACTCAAAATGCAAACCTCATGGTACAATATGCTGGCTGATATGTGTGGTTGTGTGCATTTGTGTATGTGTAAGTACATCCCATGTTATTTGTAATACACAATTATGAAAAAAAATATAATTTAAAACATTGTCAAACATTCAGAGGGGAGAGAACCTGGAGATCTGTATCACAGGCTTATTAATGCCTACTCGAGGCACCAGCTTCTCACAATAGTTTAGAAATGGCAATGTGTATGTGAGAATATCACTAAAAAAGTATTATTATTATTATACCTACCTCAGCCTATCTAATAATAAAGATCATTGTATGTACATCACAAAACCATATACGTATTTTTACATTATATGTTTCATCTAAAACAAAATTACTTAAAGTAACACTATAAAGAACATTTTAATCACTAATCTACTAAAAGAGTCATCGTACATTTTGTCCCAAAGAAATTATTGATCTCGATATGAAGTATCTTATGTCCACGATACTACCTATCTGCTAAATTTCATTAAATTCCAATCCAAATACCCAAACATACAGACTGTCATATTTATAATAATTATGATATTTTGAATAGTACCGAGTATTTAATATCCTTCTAGATGAAAGAGTATCCATGTGAATTCTAAAACAACTAAGGCTTTCTTTAAGTTAATACAGGCCTAATTTGAAAAGTCGATGAGAAACCCGCCGGAGATGTCATCAAAGTGAACACATAATTAGGCACGAGTGGTCGCACGTAAACGGCATGACCAGAATGTGACCGAATCATTTTGTGTAGCGGTCTCCGTCATATTACGCTCCGTTCTAAATCTTCGTAGTTCTTTTTTTTTTGTGTTTTTTTCTCATCGACTTTTTAGGTGAGGCTGTTCGGATTGTTCACTCATAATGTTGCTTTCTGTCATTCGAAATAGGGTCTAAGAAATAGTTAGAAAAACAATAATACAAAAAATTTGAATGTGAAACAAAAACAAGGTAAATAAATTATTTGGCAATATATGTCGTGACGTATTACAACAATGTAAACTATCTTGTTATAATACCTAAACCTTACCTTAACAGCCTATGCACAGTCCACAGCTAAACATAGGCATCTCCCATAAAAACGAGCTGTTATCCCATCGCAGTACCAGACACTTCACACTTTAAACGCTGCTACGCATCATCGGTCTGCTTAAATTTGGTCTAGTATTTCGAGACGGTTATCCAGACCCAGACCCAGACGGGTAACCATTGCGATTTTCGAGAAGAAAGGAGCTGACACATCCGTACGCCGATATTCACGGCTATTATATTACATCATGGGTTAATATTAAAATTCAAAACAACACGATTATGCAAACATAATAATTAGGCTATCAAAATAGAGGGAATACTAAGTTGGCACCATATGACGTGTTCGACGCCGATAAAATGGGATAATGTGATTCTTAATAATTAAATTGTTACAATCAAGCTTTTTGCCACAACAATAAGTTCGCATCAATGAGTTTTTCGAAACTCTTATACGATTTATATCGTTCGCCTGAACACTAAGACAGCTGCTAAAATAATTTCTTGTACATTTAATAGTGTAAATGTCTAGACCTCTGACCACTCCTGCATTATGTTTTTTTTTTCTTCACAGTGACAAATGTTTATAGTCGTCCTATATTACAAAAAAACTTACTTTCATGTCACATTCAATATGAAAATGTTTTCTATTATTTTAAAAAGAGTATATTATAACAATCTGATTTTGTTTTGCTAGAAACTCGTTTCAGGATTCTGCAGTCCATGAATTTGTTATTTAAGGAAAACCCGCCTGCTGCTTAAACACACATCGACATGTTTTTACTTCGTGCGTATCAAATAGTGTTATTGCCATAACAATAACAAATATTTGGCATTTATCTCTTATTAACGAGTGTTTGCGAGGTGTTTCCTAGATTTCCTAATCTGTGTAACTGTTTCTATTCGATATATATGATCTAATAGAAAATATTCGCTTTTGCTTGCCAGCAACACATGACATGATCATATCTTTGATATTTTTACAATTTATATTAATCATATTGTTTAAAATACTCTTAATATTGGTATTATAATAAAATAGGGAAAGTAGCGAGTAACTGTTCAATGACACCCCAAGAGCCAAGACTGCACTCTATGTACCCACTACACGTATGACACAGACCGCAAACAGTTTTCGTGAAAATCGTGTCATAGCGAGATATACAAGTACCGGAGTGTGAATCGTCTTCACTCGCAAATGTCACTAGGGATTTACGTTCGATCGTAAATCAAGATGGCCGCCGTTTCCTCCCTACGCCTCAACCCGCGCCCACCTGTGCCCGCGCAACAATAATTGAATATTTCACGCGGCTCTCTCAACACCTCCAGAAGACGGTCGTTGGAATACAATGTTATGTTTATTGCTTTTCGCGTATTGTGTTAGGTCCTAAACTGTTGATGACTGATCATGCGAAATGCATTAAGTTTCATAGCGATTTTAAACGCAATATTTCACATCGTTCTTGACACGCCTTTGGTGTTTAGCGACCAATGGTTTATGATGATTTGTTTCCGTATTGAAATATTGCTCCAATGTTTATGTTTTGTAAATGATACCGATGTCTTTTACACGCTATGCAGTCACAAAATCGGACAACGTAATTTTTTATTTTATGTTATGTAATACGGTGCTGATGTTAGGAGACAAACTGATAAAAAAATTCTCAGCGCTACCCCTTTGTCCGAAACCGACAGTTATTTTGTAAAATTACAGTTTTTAATTATTTATTTTTTATTTACTTAAAAAACTTTATTGCTTACATCTTATAATATGAGGTGACAAAGGGCGGACTGAATGCCTATTGGCAGTCTTTGCCAGTCAACCCATGGGTTGGTGTGATAGCCGTAGCAGGCGTATTTATTTATCTTCATAAATTAAGTAACTTACAAAAAAATATTTTAAACTAACTATAAACAAACATTAATAAAAAAATATAAAAATAAATGTATAAAAACATTAAATAATATATATGAATATATAATTTAATAACATTATATAAGTAGGTAGATAAATAAATATAAATAAGATACACAATAATAACTAAATAAGTCCATTTCAATTAAAAAAATTAATCTTTTAAAATAGTACATAAAAAAAAATTTATGTACTTTTTTAAAAGAGTTCCTGTTTGCCGAATGTAAAATATATGTATGCATAATATTTGCTAGGTGGTAGAGCTCCTTTCTTTCCTAGGAATCTGTCTGGGTAAGTACCCTCTCATCTATTACTGCCGCTAAGAAGCAGTGCACTGCTGGCTTCCGGTGTGACGAGCGTCTCTAAGTTTGCATTTATACATACAGCAATGGTGATGTGTTACGTTAATTCCATCTCATCATTTTCCATATTCTTCTCTTTATGTCACCTTAGGTATTTTAGCATTGTATTACATCATTTATTCTCTGAAGTATTCTCATTTTCTTGTTCCTCTGATTACCATGTTCGTCTTTTCAAGAAAATGCCGATAGAAGCTCATATATGTATATGTATTCGATGAAGTTATAGCTGTTAGCCGTTTTGGCTTTTACAGCTTCATAGGTTTGCGCCTGCTTCTTTGAGACCGCAGGCGTTTATGCTTTAAGTAGATGTGCAAGAGTACATCTACTGCTTACCTCTTTATGGTAAGCAATCTAAGCGAGGTAGGTTCGGGCCTCGTCTCGGACGCTCGTGGTGTTTCGATAGCAGTGGGCGGTAAGGACCGCCCTGAATCCCGGGTGTACGGTGTGTACGCGGGTGTTTTGTTAGCACGATACGCTCTTATGTGTCGGCGGGGGATTGTGAAAGTGTCTCTACTCCTAACTGTATGTACAGTGTGTTCTTGAGTAGTGTTAACCGAAACTGGGTCGGTTTTTCGGTCTGTAATAGAAGCTCGTATACCTGTCTCGAAAAAAGTAGACAGTTGTGACGTCATTATCACGACCTATTCTAAGTCCTCTGTTAAACATCTGTAAAGTAACGAAGCTGCTGTGTATCTTATTATGGTAAATGAACGGGAGTGGCGACCCAATTGACTGGCTGCTGTATGTTCATGGGCTGCTGAACTGTCTACACGTTTGACACGCTTAATTAAAAAAAAAACTAAGTTTAAGATATCCTATTTATGAATATCTAAGATAGGCACGAGTTGACATACGTCTAATGTTAAAACAACGAAAGTGTATGGACCAATGCACAATTATAACAATCGTAATAGTGATATATTTACGAACCAGTCTTGACTCGTTCAGGAAACACCGACCACATGATAGGTTATCACTATCGGTGGGAACCACAATTGAAATTTCATTCTGTTCGTATCTATTTGTTAAAATGACAAATCATAATTAGAATAAACAATACTAATGTAGTAAGAATTATACCTCTTTAACTTGTTACATATTTGTTTTATATTTTTCTTCACATTGTCGTTATTCAGGGTTCTATTTTCTATACTTCGATTAAAGTTTTAAGATGAAAAACTAAAAAATAAATCAAACACATTAATAAACAAACCCTGGCGGTGCTAAATATTCTACCACCCCCTTTCTTTCCGTGGGTGTCATAAGGGTCGACTAAGTGAAAGCCTAGGAAATCTCTTGGCTACTTTCAGAAGGCGAATAGACCATCTCAAAAATTTCTGATCGAAAATATATATACTTTTGACAGCGAACAGCATCTATGGTAGGAGATGTCTGATACTGTGTCGCCTGGCCGGTTGCCATGCATGAGAATTACAGCAAATCCTAAAAGGATGAGATATATACGAGAGAGAGAGAGAGGCCTTTGTCTAGCCGTGAACAATTTACAAGCTGATGAAGAGGAAGAACCTTACAATATTTTGCATGCAAAAAAAGCGCATGGTTGAGAAATTAATTACATTGGAAGAAGACTTAAGATTAGATAGAGTTGATATTTCCGTAAATGTTCTCATACGCGCGCGCAAGAGTGCGTATCTTTCTTTCCGGCAATCCCTTTTTGCATGTCACGATAAGCAGCTGCTATACAATGGATATTTGGAACAAGTTTCTATAACTTACAAGCTTTTTTTTAATTATGTGTGTATAAATATGTATATAACATTCATTAGTAAACATATCACAACCCATAAAAGTATAACAAAATCTACTATCTAATAGAAAAGGAATACGTAAACGCAGTCGGCTAGACGAAACGTTGAAATCAATCATTTTCACTAAATCGAGAGAGCGCTACACACGAATTATCTGCATTAGACATGTTAATCCACTCATTTTAACTGTAATTTTATTCCGTATTTATCGGTGCATTCATTACTGGCAACCGCAAATCGGACGCCCAAAAAGCACTCTATTTTCCACCGTCCGCGTTCAGCGGCAGTTCGTGCGTAGCGCGTAGTACGGAAAACTGCCGTTCAATAACGTTATGAATTATACAGACACGGTATTCATTTAAACATATTCATAAGATAATTTCTTCTCCATACAAGAAGCAATCAATTTGATTTACAGAGACCATTTAAACTTAGAACATTTAAAAAAACTTCAATGCCAAAAGCAAGCCATTAATTATTATTTTTAAGCTACATGCCATGTCTAAATTTTACAAATGACCTGAACAGTACAACAATTTAGCGCATGACTATTATAATGAGCGTGAAATAGTATACATTATTAGTTGCAGATATTTAATATACGGCTCAATTTGTAACTGGCATTTTTAATTCGAAAAGGCTACAGGTGTCAAAGGCTGCGGATTTTTTCCAAATTAGTACATTAACTAGTTTAAATCAAATTCTATATATTTTACTTTCTTTCGTCTCTTTAACAGCCACCATGAGGCATAGCCTCTCCAATCAAGACTCCATTTTACTTTCTTCATATTTAATGCTTTAGTAATGTTTAATGATATCAACTCATGACCTTACTCAGTCTATAAATATCGCCACTACTGAGTACACAATTCCACTCATTTTTAAGTGTTTGAGGAACTGAGAAGAGTCCGTCACGTTATTCCAATGAGGGTTTTCGGACTTCGTGTCCTTGGAATTAATAATACTTGTATTTCTCAAACATGGAAGTTACCTCATGTTGTTTTCCTTCGCCGTAATATCAGTACTTTAAATTGCAGTTAACAGTTTTTACCGGCATTATAATCGAACTGGACTCGCATGACTATGACATTTTCATTAACCCTATTGACAACAGAACTTATTTTGTTGCAACTCGTCAAGAATTATCTCAACCGCCCGCCCTCTTCCTAGGAATTTTGACCCATAACATAATATCTGATATGTTAAGAGTACTAATACCAATAGCAACAATTGTAAATATCGCCACGCTGTGCAAGCGTATCAAGTATCACTAGTATGTGGAATTTCGGTTCGGCAAATTCGGATATATATTCCGGCATTCCTTCACACCTGACTTTGATATCTAAAATGCAAAATTGAACTTGGAGATACTGCAAAACCCGCCCACCCATCTATAAGTATTTTGAACCAATATTTGAAGCGATTTGTCGATCGGATTAACGCGAACCGTATATGCTGCTAACTACAGGCGTACCGGCATTTAGACATACATACATACGACTTAAAATACCTAACACAGCATAGGCTTGTGCCAAAACTTCACACAGAATCAAATCGAGACACCACATCGCCAAGCGCACCTGCCTTTGGTGGCCCTCTACGATATATTATACAAAGTAATTTAATAAATTGTCTTTATTGTTAATCGTATAGCATCCTATAGTGTCGTTATCTTATAAGATAGTAAAATATTGTAAAAATAAAGTAAAACAAAAATAGAAATAAGAAATACCTAACGGCTGCGGTTTTACTACCTTGGAGAATTTTCCACCAGCTTTCCTAGGAAATATAGTAGCCTATTATATCCTCTTTCAGGTCTCAAGGCATTTCCATAACAAATTTCTTCATAACCCGATCAACAGTTTGCGCGTGATTGAAAGACTAACATACTTTTACATTTATAATATTAAAAAATATTAATAATAATTAGGAGGATAACACAGAAAAACTTTTGTTCTTTCTTTTTTTCCTTTCTTTTCACCGCTGTCTTTCAATGGTTTATTGATTGCCTAGTATACAATTTCGATATCATGTGTTACTTTAAAATACATTTATTTTAAAAATGAGATACGCTAAATATTTTATTTATATAATTTTTTGTTTCAGGGAAGAGCTTCTCGTTGACTATAACGGTATCGACGTCCCCGCCTCAAGTAGCGACGTACCAAAAAGCCATTAAAGTGACCGTAGATGGACCGCGGGAGCCTCGCTCCAAAACTAGTAAGTTTCTGGAATTATTCATACAGTAGCATAACTGAGAGAAAAAAAAAACGAATTAAAATTAAATAATTATACAATAGTTCGAAACTCCCTTAGGTTCACTAACATACTGACAGACTGTTGACATTTCATAATCAATTATTTAACCACGCAAAATGTGATAAACAGTTGCTTTGACACCTGACAGTAAAATGTCTGTTAATTTTTTTCATAAACTTGGACCTGTGTTGCTATTTTCATAAAATCTTGTTGATTTATGAATTATTATCTGTTGATGAGGTGATTCTGGTTACTTTTGAGGTAGATAATGTCTTCCTGACCTGTTTTGGCCACAAATACTATAGGCGGTTAGCACCTGCGCAGAATATATGCATAAAACCGCAAGTGTCCGTACACACATTAACGCTCACTGCCTTCCCATATGGAATGTAACGCTTATATGCTGTGAAGAAGGGCCAGATTCAGTGTCAGAGCACAACAGAACTAGATCCAGTAATTTGTGTGTTGCATAAATATTGCCTTCGACCGTGGGGGCTCATAGCTCAGCAGTCAGATACGCTTACCACTAACTGCAAATAAACTCAAGAACCTTTTGTTAGTCTTAAAAATATGATATTATCTTTCAGTGTTCTCCTTATGGTTCGTATATTATGTATGACTACTCTGCACTTTATATGATATTCAGGTCATATTTATACTTAAGTAATGAAACAAAACGAATTCATAACGAAATCATTACCATTAATCTTTCATCGCGAAGTATATATAGATGCTCGAGGTCTGCCCGTGCCACGTCTTCTTTAGAAAGTACAACATATCTCCTGTAAAGTAAAGAAATATTCGTCTAGTTTGCATTAATGGTTTGGGCATGTAGCATAGTAGGTAGTTTGAAGCACTAAATTTTAAATATTTATAAATATTTACAAATGCTTTGTTGCATTTTCGAAATTTTGTTCTTTCAAAGGGTATTTAAAGTGAAATGTAGATCTATTCGTCTCCAACTGCCAACCTCACGTGCATGTGGTATGCCCTACTAACTAAGAAATGAGGCTTTGGCGAGTGATGCCGTTTGAAGGCGGCAAAGCTATTAAAATTTACCGAATCTCAATCCCACAGTGATTGGGATCAGCATCAGTGGTAAGAGGATACCGACACTGCGGTCACCAACTCGCTTGCCCAGCATGATAAGTAGAGATAAAGGTTTCAAGAATGAAGGCTATTGGTAGAACTTTCTGGAAGAATGTTGATTAATCTGTATTTAACGTTTCATTTAAAAAAACGTAACAAAATTCCATTCTTGGAAAATTTATTTAGATACGTCGTCGTTAATCGGAAGCCTCGAGCGTTTCAGATATTTCCCTAAGTCATTAATTTACCTTTCATTTATAAGTCGTCTCCCATGATTATGATGATGATGAATCTGACCTTCCTCCGTGTATACCAAAATGCTTCTTATTCTTTATGGACCTCTCTAAATGAGAGGATATGCTATAATCAATACGATTTGCATACGAGTGAACGATCACAGTTCTAAAAACCTCACTTACGCCATTGATCTGGTCTTTTTCGAGGTGGTTAATCCATCACGTGTTGGACACCCCGACTTTTCCCATAGTTAACTACATAATCGGAAAGAATACGCCGCCATCAGCCATCACACGACGTTAGTACTTCGGGTATAGCGCTCTGCGCAGATTCATTATCATCATCATCATTTCAGCCTATTAGAAGTCCACTGCTGAACATAGGCCTCCCCCAAAGATTGCCACGAAGCTCGGTCCTGAGCCACCTGCATCCATCGACTTCCCGCAACACTGCGCAGGTCGTCACTCCATCTTGTGGGGGGTCGTCCTACACTGCGCAGATTATAACTATATATTAACCAGCAGATGTCGCTGTACTTGAAATCGACAAGGCGAAATACGGCACTTGTATTTTTTGAAATCGTTATTATGTAGTTATGTTGCATATTCCGATGCGACATATGTACCAAAGAATAATCATGTCAATGATACTGGAAACACATGATAACGCAAACAAGCGTCTATTTAAAACATATTTATTTTGTTCATTTACACTGCGCATTCACTATCACTAATGCATGATAATAATTATTAACATTAAATGAAAAACTAATTTGATTGGACATGTCACGAGCCGGCTACCAATTTGTTATTATTCGATGCACTGTTACAAAAACCACACGAGAGACGTAAACAATTAAAATATTATATGTTATACTTCGTGGCTTCGCATATAATATAAATACGAATCTCAATTCCTATGCATTTGTAATTAAAATAAAATTGATTACAAACAATAAAAAGTGCGTCAATGTAGCTGCAAAGCTGTAATGTAATGGCAAATAGTAATTCATTTAAATGAAATGAACATTATGCAAATGACCAAGTGATTGTAAAGAAATTCTTAAATATTGCGTATTTCGCTATATTTAAGAATACGAAAAACATGGAGGAATGAACAGCTTTCACAACGACTAAAGCACAATAAGAAGAAACTACACTGAGGGAACATTCTGACATTAGAATGCCATCAATGTATTTTTCATTGCCTACTTTTCAAACATTACTACAAAAATGATTAAACAAGCGAAATTCTTAATTACAGAGTTGATATGAAAAAATCTTTAAAGATATTTCATTTCTTTAATGTACTAAACAAACTTCTTTAATGTTATGTAATAAACACATACAAATAAATTAGGACCAATAAAGCGGAGGGCTAACCATATACCACAAATACTACAAATTTGAATGTTTGCATGAATATTATCGATCAATACGCCTTAAGGGCAGAACACTAAAAGTAAAATTTGACAGAGAGTTCGATTATATATAGATTATATTTATCTCAATCTGGGGCGAAATTGAATTCAAGCGCGGCGAACACTGTCGCTACATAAACCGAAATAAATATTTCTAGGAAAAAGAGATATTTTTATACTATTCAAATATAAATAGAAGAAAATGTACGTGACAAACATAAGACACCTTCTTCTCCATCAATACTAAATCTTGATCACCTAAATGCGTTCGCCCACGAGGACTATCTGTAATTTCTCATTGAATCTCCTTCTCATCACTCACCAAACAAGAGAAAGCAGCATTATGCTTCTACTTTATGCTGATATTCTGTACAGAACATAAACAACAGTTAATATTATTAAGTTAATAATTACAACTTAACCGTTAACAATTGTTTTATTTTTTCAAATAATATATGCAAGACTAAGCTATTTATAATATATTTAATGTTAACTGAGACTTTATTGTGAGTATACAACAATTGTATTTGCAATAACTACAATCTAAAAATTAAAATTACAATGATCGTAAAGCCCTATTCCTTTTGGCATAGCTTCACTTTGAGCGAGATAGGCCAGCGCTCTCGTCACCGGAGGCTGCGACGAGTCGCGTGTAATTCCTTCACGATAATTTAATTTATACTTGAATTAAATTACCTCAACGAGATGATTTTTTTTTTAATTTTTTTTGCGATGATATTTATTGCTCCAGTAATTTCTAAGCTAACATATACGAAACATAGAATTATTATCCAATGCTCGTCACGCATACAATACTTAAAATCAATTTACTTCAAAGTTCCATCCTCTCCCAAGGATAACAAATATAAAAATACAATAATAGATTAATAAAAATTATGTAATCTGTTCTGACATAACTTAAAAGCTAAAATCCGTTTGATTTGCGCAGATGATACATAGCCATAAATAATAACTTATTTATTATTTCATCGTGATTTCTCAGAAAGTTCTAGATTTCCACTCAATATACAGTGAAAATCTACTACTTATTCCAATCACGGTGATATTTTCTGCGCAAAATAAGACCCATCTCTGTCTTCATTTGACTCCAGTATGGAATCACGCTAAATCTTGATTATGGTTGATGTGACAAACGAGCTAACATTTGAGTACACCTACAGTAGTCAGGTAGCGCAAGGGCAAGCGCCTCACAGCCTTTTTCTTATGGGAAAGGGGGCAAACGAGCAAGCGACTCACCTGATGGTAAGTGATTACCGTCGCCCACATACATGTGCAACACCAGAGGAGTTGCAGGTGCGTTGCCGGCATTCAAGGATATTTGAGAGTTGGGAGGGAGGATGGGGATGGGGGTTGGGGAGGAGGAGTGGCCTCCGGTTACCTCACTCACCGAACGAATCGCAGAAGCACAAGATGCCATTACTTCACGCCGGTATTCTTCCTCACGGTGTGTAACTATACTGGCAAATAGATCGTCTTGGGTATTCGAAAGAATAACAGTGTAAGACGAAGCAACGGAAACCTTATCACTGACGTAAAATACAGAAAAGATACATATTACATAGGACATAGAATATCTTTAGGTTTTAGTTTAGTTAATTTATTCATTTATATTATGATTTATTTACAACTTTAATGTTTTGCACCTTAACAATATCTCTCCACGCCTCGAGTTGACTAGCAGAGAGTGCCAAAAGGTATTAAGTGCGCCCTTTATAATACTTTAATAAAGGTATTCAAATAAAGTTTAAATAAATAAATAAATTACTTAAATAATAATTAGTTCTCAGAAAAATTACGAACTTTGCCCGGGTTTAAAACCTATTGGGCTCGGCTTAAAAGTACCTTGACCGCTGACCTAAACGACAGAACAAACCAACATATGTGTAGTAATTCATGAATGTGTGTAAATGTGCGTCTATTTTTATATAGGATACGGTGGTATGCCGCGAGCTCGTTATCACTAGCAGCAGATAGTGGTTTCTTCCCACGGGACTCCCTGTGACGTTTGCCCTCGGACGTTTGAAGGACGTTCAGTATATTGATACTGCTTAAGTGGTTGAAGTTTCCTTTATTTAATTTTATAAATTGTGGTAGTAGTTATGTATATTCAATATAAAATAATATTATGAAATAAATCAATATTCCCCTTGTTTATAGGTTATTCAACATATCTTTCTTCAAATGCCAACATCAATACTCTGTTATTTAACAAACGAGTTTCTGAAGCAAGACTGAAGGAGAAATCCATCTAAATCCAAATCCATCCATCGACTCAGACTAGTGATGAAGAGCAGCGTCACTAGTGCAGAGGATCATGTTTCAATTAGTCATAAAATCAAAATAATGAACCTTACATCATTTACACAAACGAGATTTACATGCTTTTTTACAGGATTATCATAAATAAATACAACTATATCAAAAAAAAAGTACATTATATATATATATATATATATATATATATATATATATATATATATGTGTATATAATACCAACTTTGGTTTGGCCAAGTTAGATGAGCCGCGTGCTCGTTGAACACAAGTTGAACCTTTCAATATATACTCTCGTTAATATATGAGATGCCATATTTATCATTGATAATATATTACAAAATATTTACCAGATTTCAAAATAAGTATAATTTATAAGGTAAATATAGAGTGTATGCAAACAACTCATATACTTATTCATATACTTTGTGCCCCTCTATCTCTTAGCTATCACCTAAGTAAAATCAAACTGAAGAATAAGGTTTGCATTAAAAAGCAGCTTTATAAGTGACAAAACATAACACTGATAATAAACAGGCGGCTAATGAATATCGTAATACTTCTCATCCGCCATTCGACATCCGGGCAGTCACGCGAAACTAAGGATCCGTTCAAAGGAGCTCGAACTATCGAAATTGTCTGACGGGCGAAAAAAATTACGTTACGCCATATGGGTGGCAGTGCCGGCGGCAGACAATAGTGAAATTATATCAGTAATAAGTTCGGGACACGCACGTAGCGCAACTGCTCCCGAGGATTACCTTTGTGACGACGGGGCGAGCCGTGCTGCCAAGAAACATATGAAAATTTATACTCACAACGCCTGTTCACAGTTTCTTTTATATATTTCACATCAACATTTATTCATAAAGTTAAGGCCCACAGGAAGTAAATTTAAAATTGAAAAGCTCAATAGTTATTTTGTAAAACAAGCATAATTTTTTTATGTGATTAAGAAGCACGAAAGATAATCTGCCATCTCCTTTCTACCAGAGAAGTCGACTTAGGGAAGAGACTCGAGAATACGTCTGCCAACTACAGCGATTATGGCAACTCGACGATTTGAAGAGGACTATGTCTGATAGTTGACTATTAATAGATTGATGATGGATATTGATTAACGAATATACAGTCGTAACCTGATGTTAAGTGGATTTTTAGATCCATAGAACTGTCATCCATCTATCTAGGATACCGAATCGAGATTAAGGTGCCGTGTTATTGTCACTACCGGCGGAGTAAGATTGATGAAGACCCAATTATCTACTACAGCCAGAATCTAAAACTGCAGCACGTATAAGTTTTACCAAAAATATAAACTACAACTTTAAGACTGCAACTACAAAATTAAAACTCTCCTATATTTTTACTAATATTTTTCCTGCGTCTGTAGAATTTATGTTCGGCAAATTCGAATGGACATTTCGCCTTCATTCAATCGTCAGCGCCTCGTTTGGCGGCTGAGGATATTGGCACTGCGCTTACCTGCACGCTTGCCGGGAGTGGAAATTATAGGCAAAACTTCCAAAAATAAAATTCAAATATTCGGCAGTGGACTAAACGAGGCTGATATATTAGAGATCGAAGATGCGAAACATTTTTAAAAATTAATAAACAAAATATGCAATAAAAACCAAAGTTTTACTTTAGTTAAAACACAACTAAATACAGTACACATACAATATTCCCTTCATAATTATTGTTAAATACGACATAAACAAATCAAGATAAATGAAATTCAAAGGAGAAAACAGCAAATCGAAAATCCCGCTTAGAGTACAAATATCCCAAAACAAAATGCAAATGGGGCAGACAAAAGGCAAGTACGTACTTAGCCTATAAGCCCCAAACTCCAGTGGACAAGAAGGAAAGATCTCGCGTGCACAAGGGACTTAAAAGTTTTAGTTAATAGACTTAATTTGTAGGTGCCCGGTGTAAGCCCATATATATATATATATATATATATATATATATATATATATATATATATATATATATATATATATATATATATATATATATATATATATATATATATATATATATATATATATATATATATATATATATATATATATATATATATATATATATATATATATATATATATATATATATATATATATATATATATATATATATATATATATATATATATATATATATATATATATATATATATATATATATATATATATATATATATATATATATATATATATATATATATATATATATATATATATATATATATATATATATATATATATATATATATATATATATATATATATATATATATATATATATATATATATATATATATATATATATATATATATATATATATATATATATATATATATATATATATATATATATATATATATATATATATATATATATATATATATATATATATATATATATATATATATATATATATATATATATATATATATATATATATATATATATATATATATATATATATATATATATATATATATATATATATATATATATATATATATATATATATATATATATATATATATATATATATATATATATATATATATATATATATATATATATATATATATATATATATATATATATATATATATATATATATATATATATATATATATATATATATATATATATATATATATATATATATATATATATATATATATATATATATATATATATATATATATATATATATATATATATATATATATATATATATATATATATATATATATATATATATATATATATATATATATATATATATATATATATATATATATATATATATATATATATATATATATATATATATATATATATATATATATATATATATATATATATATATATATATATATATATATATATATATATATATATATATATATATATATATATATATATATATATATATATATATATATATATATATATATATATATATATATATATATATATATATATATATATATATATATATATATATATATATATATATATATATATATATATATATATATATATATATATATATATATATATATATATATATATATATATATATATATATATATATATATATATATATATATATATATATATATATATATATATATATATATATATATATATATATATATATATATATATATATATATATATATATATATATATATATATATATATATATATATATATATATATATATATATATATATATATATATATATATATATATATATATATATATATATATATATATATATATATATATATATATATATATATATATATATATATATATATATATATATATATATATATATATATATATATATATATATATATATATATATATATATATATATATATATATATATATATATATATATATATATATATATATATATATATATATATATATATATATATATATATATATATATATATATATATATATATATATATATATATATATATATATATATATATATATATATATATATATATATATATATATATATATATATATATATATATATATATATATATATATATATATATATATATATATATATATATATATATATATATATATATATATATATATATATATATATATATATATATATATATATATATATATATATATATATATATATATATATATATATATATATATATATATATATATATATATATATATATATATATATATATATATATATATATATATATATATATATATATATATATATATATATATATATATATATATATATATATATATATATATATATATATATATATATATATATATATATATATATATATATATATATATATATATATATATATATATATATATATATATATATATATATATATATATATATATATATATATATATATATATATATATATATATATATATATATATATATATATATATATATATATATATATATATATATATATATATATATATATATATATATATATATATATATATATATATATATATATATATATATATATATATATGTGTATATAATACCAACTTTGGTTTGGCCAAGTTAGATGAGCCGCGTGCTCGTTGAACACAAGTTGAACCTTTCAATATATACTCTCGTTAATATATGAGATGCCATATTTATCATTGATAATATATTACAAAATATTTACCAGATTTCAAAATAAGTATAATTTATAAGGTAAATATAGAGTGTATGCAAACAACTCATATACTTATTCATATACTTTGTGCCCTCTATCTCTTAGCTATCACCTAAGTAAAATCAAACTGAAGAATAAGGTTTGCATTAAAAAGCAGCTTTATAAGTGACAAAACATAACACTGATAATAAACAGGCGGCTAATGAATATCGTAATACTTCTCATCCGCCATTCGACATCCGGGCAGTCACGCGAAACTAAGGATCCGTTCAAAGGAGCTCGAACTATCGAAATTGTCTGACGGGCGAAAAAAATTACGTTACGCCATATGGAGTGGCAGTGCCGGCGGCAGACAATAGTGAAATTATATCAGTAATAAGTTCGGGACACGCACGTAGCGCAACTGCTCCCGAGGATTACCTTTGTGACGACGGGGCGAGCCGTGCTGCCAAGAAACATATGAAAATTTATACTCACAACGCCTGTTCACAGTTTCTTTTATATATTTCACATCAACATTTATTCATAAAGTTAAGGCCCACAGGAAGTAAATTTAAAATTGAAAAGCTCAATAGTTATTTTGTAAAACAAGCATAATTTTTTTATGTGATTAAGAAGCACGAAAGATAATCTGCCATCTCCTTTCTACCAGAGAAGTCGACTTAGGAAGAGACTCGAGAATACGTCTGCCAACTACAGCGATTATGGCAGCTCGACGATTTGAAGAGGACTATGTCTGATAGTTGACTATTAATAGATTGATGATGGATATTGATTAACGAATATACAGTCGTAACCTGATGTTAAGTGGATTTTTAGATCCATAGAACTGTCATCCATCTATCTAGGATACCGAATCGAGATTAAGGTGCCGTGTTATTGTCACTACCGGCGGAGTAAGATTGATGAAGACCCAATTATCTACTACAGCCAGAATCTAAAACTGCAGCACGTATAAGTTTTACCAAAAATATAAACTACAACTTTAAGACTGCAACTACAAAATTAAAACTCTCCTATATTTTTACTAATATTTTTCCTGCGTCTGTAGAATTTATGTTCGGCAAATTCGAATGGACATTTCGCCTTCATTCAATCGTCAGCGCCTCGTTTGGCGGCTGAGGATATTGGCACTGCGCTTACCTGCACGCTTGCCGGGAGTGGAAATTATAGGCAAAACTTCCAAAAATAAAATTCAAATATTCGGCAGTGGACTAAACGAGGCTGATATATTAGAGATCGAAGATGCGAAACATTTTTAAAAATTAATAAACAAAATATGCAATAAAAACCAAAGTTTTACTTTAGTTAAAACACAACTAAATACAGTACACATACAATATTCCCTTCATAATTATTGTTAAATACGACATAAACAAATCAAGATAAATGAAATTCAAAGGAGAAAACAGCAAATCGAAAATCCCGCTTAGAGTACAAATATCCCAAAACAAAATGCAAATGGGGCAGACAAAAGGCAAGTACGTACTTAGCCTATAAGCCCCAAACTCCAGTGGACAAGAAGGAAAGATCTCGCGTGCACAAGGGACTTAAAAGTTTTAGTTAATAGACTTAATTTGTAGGTGCCCGGTGTAAGCCGCTTCGCAGTGACCCTCGCTAATTAGGTTGTGCTATTTCTGTAGTGAAAAATATCGACTTACGTCACTTAGTTGTAACTAATAGAAATCATTTAAATGTTTTATAAGTAAACTAAATTTTTTTTAACTGTTTTCAAAGAAACGGTGAACTATTTTTAACCACTTATAATCTTTCTATTGATTGGGCCACCTAGATGAAATAAAATTCTGTTATTGGCCATGACGTAACAAATTAACCCTTAAAGGGTGTTTTCTTCTCTTAATTATTTATCTTTTTTGTCTTAATATGTTAAAAGATTTAACCTAAATCTAAAGCGAAGTAGATTTCTCATAAACTCGATTACTCTTAGTGCATATCGATATTAACCGAAAAGTCATTAAGCATTTCGAATCAAGTCATTGCTGTTCGAAATAATATTGCAGTTAATAGTCCACTGCAGGACATAGGCCACTCCCATAAGGAGGATTTGTCTTAATCGCCATGCTCGGCAAACGGATTGGCGACCGCAATTTTTTTTTTTTTTTTTAGTTTAACGTGGGGGAAAGGTGCTCGCACCTACCCGTCACCGTCTCCGGTGACTGGTTATGTCGGGATCAGCATTGAAGATGCCGGACCCACTAAAACCCCCACGGTAGATCTGCTGTTGGCCCAGTGGCCTTTACAGATACATCGGATCGGCAGATTCTTACGCCGAAATCACACGGCTAACACTTAATTAACCTACATAAAATTTACTCTATTTTAAATAAACATACATTTTATATTGTCTAGTCCCAATTAGTAGCGTTAAAATATTTTAAGCAGAAGCGTGTGTTAATATTTTTAATAAAAAATTTACTATAATGACTATAAACAAAATAAGTAAAGACAAAAAGATAATAAGCTTGAATCAATATTTTCTAAATTTTAAGTAATGAATGTATAGATTATCGACAACCAAAAATGCTCAGCCCTACATCGATAATTAACCGGCTGCATTTGTTTGCGTCGATTTCACAACATAATTGCGGTATCGATACATTTCGTTGCATTGTGTAAACTCATAGACTAATTATGTGCACACTTTTTCAACCCAAACGGGAACTAAAATAATTGTAGCGGTGTCTTTTGGGCGAAAGCTCGATGCCGGCGCTAGAGCAATTTCGGACTGCCTGTTAAATAAAAAAAACACTTTTCTGGGTAATAAGTTGATTGACACGATCCTATTTATTTGGAACAGGAAACGCATTTTTAAATTATGTTACAGTCTCGTTTTCTTTTTTTTTAAATAGGCTTATTCTCAAACACTAATCCAAGAATAAGTTTTTTCGTGTTATTCGTTTCGTCATTTTAATAAGGCTTTATTTTCTAAATAATATTCTTTGATATATTTATATATTTGTATTTACGCGAATAATACTACACATTTTAAATGAAACTATTATTTACGGATTTTATCGCATTAAATTTTATTTTTATATTTCCGACGTTTCGATTGCTTTACAGCAGCCGTGGTCACAGGGGGACTGAGGTGTTAGACGTCCAGATGTCATAGTAAACTCGAGCTACCTTCTGCTTTTATTTATTAATTTTTGGTCCGCAGAATGTGCTCACAGTATCTAAAGGTCTGCTTATCTTTTTTTACTTTACTGCTCCCGAGCTTCACTGCGGAATTCTACTTAATATTCTCGGATATGACTTTACGGGCACAGGATGAAGCTACATTCTTAAGATAGATCTCATGGTCACTACCAATAACGCTACAGAACCGTCTATATAAGTTATCTGTTATGATGTGTGCTCAACCAATCGACGCCTGCAACTTATTTCTAAATCACTTGTTATCATACTACATTTAATCTCTGTCTATTATCAACAGGTACAAATGTGTCGACTCACAGAACGATCGACTTCCACCGGCAATTCATCTCGTGTCCGCCGCTGCCTTTGCGAGAGGAGTATAAGACTCCGAACATGAGGAATCTACGGACACTCTCGCATGAGGAGAGGGAATATAAAACCAATGCAAGCATACCTATTGGAGGTATTTATATACTTTCATAAGCTTATTATTACTGTAATCATTATAATGAAGACTTTCGTACACCATGAAAATTAAATATTTATTAATTTAACAACATTGATAATTTCGAATAAATACTAATTAGATGGATGACGGGATACATAAATACAAAACTTAGTCACACTTATGATTATTATTAATCAGCGTTTGCGCATTTCGATTTTAAAACACAATTCAGTGACGCATGTCATTCATTGTATTATATGGTACTTACCTAATTCCTGATAATCTTCTTCTATAATTTATAAGTTAGGTTATGTTAATTTAGAATTACTAATTGTGTTAAACACATTAAAGACATAGGTATATGTAAATATTATAATAATAACGAATCAAATTCTACTTAATCTGTACTTATAAAGTCAAATGTCCTGACTTACTGAGTCATCATCGCAGAGCCAGTAGATAGTTACATATTTGAAAAGGAAATAACAATCATAGCATTAAATACACACTTCATTTTATTTATTATCATAAATCTGAAAATTATTTTTTATTTTCTTTTATTTAAGCTAAAATAAATACTATCACGAGCTTCCAATAATTATTATGAGTTACAGTACAAAGTGCCAGTTGCGGCCTAAACGGTCAATTTTGTACGTGGTTGTGTCCTAAACAACCATACAGTGTCCCGAACCGGGCAGCGTTAAATGTATTAACATCCATGCTCATTATTACTTCACTCACATCACAATCACGACCATCTGACTGCTGGGTTATTTACTGACGTCTCGGAAAAGATGCTTTACATCGGCTATAAAATCTTACAGACCGCGCAAATTGATAGAACATTGTGACTTTGACATAAATATGTTATTATAATTTTCCTTCCCACCTTTCTTTTTAAACATAAACACTAAAAGTTTGCAATTAAAAAAACATTTAGTTTTTTCGAGTTTGTACCGCGCGTTTATATTAGTGTTAGAGAAGGTATTACAATGTACAAAAATTCTTCTTTTATGACTTGACTAACGTTTATGCAATCAAAAATAAATTATAACAGTAACAGAGTATTATGAAAATATTAAATAAAGTAAAAAATCATAGTGGTGCAATTTTAAACGTAGAAAACAGCATTGAAATATCTGATAAAGAAATTCGAAATGTTGTTCTTCTAAGCTATTAGCTCGTAGCACAAAAGATTCACCATAAATACTGTACTAAAAAATGAAATGCACGCGAACTAGAGCTAGCTTAGAGGCTTTTAGCTTAGGGAGTTTGTCTTCGAATCGAGAGACCCGTGTTCAATCCCCTGTGTGGCGGGCTCGTACCAATGAGTTTTTCGAAACTTATGTCCCATTTTGTATCGTTAGCCTGAACACTAAGACGGAATACCCGTCACGTTATTCCAAATAAGTTTTTTAAGTGTTAAGTGGGGTGAAACAACTAAAATAAATGTCTAGAATACCTTACTATTGAATAAACATCGAAAGAGCTTATTTGTTTTTAAAAAACAAACTACGGTTCAGTAGAAATAAATTTACAAAAAAGTTCCATCTACCGCCCGTATAGTTAAAGTCATGCATCGCAGATCACGGGGCGTTTACGAAGTAATCCCGGCAGCGACTTTCATCAACGGCGCGTGCAATCTGCGCCCGAGCTAATGACGAGTGCCCATTACGCACATTGTTAGTCAACGCTTCACGCTACCTTGCCGACTCGTCTTACGTACTTACGACTTTATAGCCCTTTAGTTACTCGTAATCGTCACTATTATCTAATCCGTGACTTCAGTAATTGTAAGTTGATTTTTGAAATGATATAAACAATGTACTTAAAATAGAAGCGTTCTATAGAACAGTGGTTGATTAGTAGTTACAGCGTTAGCTTTAATTACAAAGTACGCGTGATCTAATCCACAAAAAAAATTTGATTATTATTTATGTGCCGAATTTACCCAGTCCCACGCCGGTAAGGAAACACTGAGGATTTCCCATCGATTTTATCTTTCACCGATTTAATAAAAAGTTTTACCACTGATTACATTCCGGCCGCGGCGAGTGTAAGGACAGCGGCGCACCGTCACCGTCTCCGGTGACTGGTTATGTCGGGATCAGCATTGAAGATGCCGGACCGACTAAAACCCCCACGGTAGATCTGCTGTTGGCCCAGTGGCCTTTACAGCTACATCGGTAAGACTCGCGAGCAGGAGGCCCGCAAGTTAAAAGGCAGAGCGATGCAAAGCAATAACGCTAATTATTCGTCCATAGTCAAACAACACGCTATCGTTGGGCCACGACAGGAACTTCTTGGGGGTCGGGGGGGAGTAAGTTAGACTCGCGCTGTTGCCTCGCAAAACTTAATAAATATAATAACTAAATATTACCTATCTTAAGAGGGATGGCATGTCCTTGAAGTCTAAAGAATCATTAATAAATAAACCAAACCAAACCAAACATATTATGTTGTATAGATAGAAAGCCAGACAAACACTCACCCGAGTATCGGGTGCGAGCGAGGGGTAACGTCGACCGTTATGGTGTATATCTTCTCGGCTAATATGTACACAAATTTTTTTACAAACACACACACATATAATATGTACACACTTAGCTCAACGTCTATTTTCGTACTTCATTTTGCTATAACAGCCTGTCACAACACACTACAGAATAGCGTAACACAAATAGGTAAATACAAATAGGTAAGGACAGCTGTACAAATTTTCGTTGTCTGTACACTAGTGTGAGTAGCAACACGAGAGCCAAACTTATCCAACACATTCGGATGACATACCGAACGTCAGTCTAAGCAAGATTAGGATAGTTCTCAAACAGCTTTGAAACGGCAAGCTCGGGTAGGGAAGAAATTACAGCTGATCTTCTGAAAGCGGGTAGAAAACCGGTACTTGTCCTTGTCCTTCAGAAGTGGTTTAATTCCGCCATTCGTCGAAAGCGTGGTTGACCTATTGAAGACCATTATCTACCAATTTAATTATTGACCAATATCGCTTCTAAGCCGCATCTACGTGTTGTTTCCGAGTGTCATCACGAATCATCAATCGACTTAACGACTTTCAACCTCCCTAAAAAGCCCGGAAAAGACCAGATGTTATGGTAAAAAGTAGTACTATTTACCATTGCATGTGGCGTATGTAGATTATGAGTAAACCTTTTTTGGGTGATGCTAAAGTCACTTCAGCGGTACTAAATAGACGCCTGTTATATCGAAGTGCTAAGTTGTTCTATCCGAGTACAGAACCATAGTACGAAACCCACCCAATTACAGAAAGGTGTAAGACAGGTTGATGTTATATTCTCGAAACTCTTCACCGCTGTATTGGAAGATGTTTTTAAGCTTCTGAACTGGAAAGGATGGGATATCAACAACAATGGAAAATACATCGTTTCAACTTAACAGAGCAGCGTTCAGGAAACTACGTCACATCTTCTTGTCCAGGGAGGTATACTCGAGAGTTGACAAAAGTGTACAACCAGTGCGTGTTGCCAATGATGGCTTGCGGAACCGAGACGTGGTTTTTAACTACAGGCCAAATGAGAATGTTCGAAGTTGCACAGAGGGAAAGGGCTATGCTCCATGTGTTTTTGGGTAATAGAATCTGCAACGATGATACCTGCAGCAGAACAAGGATAACTAACATAGCAATAACGGTTAGTAAGCTGAAGTGGCTACTTATTGACCACATAGCTCGAAGAAGTGTCGAACGCAGTGTGGGTTGGTCCTATCGCAAGGTGGTATGACGACCTGCACAGTGTTGCGGGAAGTCGATAGATGCCGAAGGCTAAGGACCGTTCTTTGTTTCAGCAGTCATATTCAGGAGTTGACTTGCGACAGGCTAAAATGATGACACATTTTTGCAACATGTTCCATTATTAAAATTAATAAAAAAAACGTTGAACATAGCTATGTAAGGATAAAGTTAACAAGGATAAAGTCATCATAAAACGGAAACTTACCAACGAGCAGGTGCTAAAATTCAATTTCGTAATAACGTACGCTCAGAAATAATAGCTTTGTTATAATTCGAACAATATTTCAAATCAGTATTCGCTGTGTGATTGAAATTCTCTACAAATTTAAAAACTTTATTTACTGCAACGGTTGCGTTTGACTTGCGTCAATTTATTTCTTTTAAAATATATGTCTGTATGTTATGACATAAAAATATTCATAAATAAATTTGGTAAATATAGTCATATTATAGCACTTTTCGGTGCACTTAAAAATAACGTTAGATTTTGAATACAATAACATCCACGACTCGGGTACAAATATTTATATTCGCAAAATGTCATTACGCTCTATAAATACAACCTCACATACATAACGAAAATTTTATTATTCGTTTAAACCTTTTGATATAAGTAATTGTATATATTGATTATAAGTATTTGTATACCGGTGAGGGTCCTGGCGATCCGTAATAAACTGTACAAAACACACGCCAGACTCTCACCAATCATCGCTAGGTCAATGTAAAATTTATCCTTTTGCTTTGTTAGTAATTAGTGCTAGTAAATAACGATGTATTATCATTCAGCAAACAAGATTAGTACGAATTCGTATGTTGAATATAAATCCTAGCGGTATTCAAACCCTAGGGGGAAAGGGTTACCCTTTTGCACCGAAGGCAGGATCTCCATCAAATAGGGCCGTCGAGTTATATTTTGACCAAGCGTATCCTGTCCAACTGTTTCATAGTATAACAAATTGTTCGCTGCATTGTATATTTTTCGTAGTATTCTTTTTGCTTGTAAATCATACGTTACATAATTTTCGCATGATTATGAAATCACGTTTTGAGAGCAACGATCTTATGAAAAACGAACTGCCGAAAACAAGGTACATTCATGGAAATAATTACAGACTATATTTAGCACCAAAAGTTGTATTTGCGTTGTATAGGTATGGTTTGCTCATACAAACTGCCGTTTGGTTAACAACAACACCTAAGGGTATTGTTATACTTGCGCGGACATATACAAACGTTACAAATTTAAATAAATATAAAGTTGAGTAAAAAATAATATTTTGGGGACATCCGAATGAAGTCTGGAACTTATTTTTTTAAAATCTTCTATCGTTTCGTAACGAGGTTCCTCTGACGGAGAAGAAACAGGCGAATGAAACTCCGGAGGTATCCTTTTTTTATTTTTTTAAATAATTGTAATGTATCACCAATCATATAATAAAAGAGATGGTCCCATAGTTGGTGAGAAATTTGCAATAATTCGATTTTTTTTTAATTGTTTAGATGTTTGTTCTATGATCAACATGTACTACGGGTTCGGAGACAGACTACTATGAGACGCTAGTGTGTCATAAGCTTTATTTTAGATGACGAAGTTTGAAGCTATAGAGCGGAGGGGTAATCATCAAGGATTCACAGACAATCGGAACTATCCTATTATTTGGGTTGATGAAACACCTTGCAGGGTAAATGCATATTCCGTTTAGACGAATCTGATCTATAACACACAATTTAGACAATAGTATGACTAACTGAAGACTATTAACTTTTCGAGTGGAAGTAATGACAAATAAAGTCTAATTATTTATAGAAACAATCCATAACAAATGGTACGTTACTTTATTTATTTAAATCAACTTTATATATACAATAACATGTATATTAGACACCTGTGGTATCGGAGGAAGGTAATGCGGAGATGAAATGAGCTACGGTGTTTTGATAAAAATTGCTGTAAGGGAATATATTTATATATATACTTACAGTGTAATAGTTTCCTGTCTGAAAATTTACTGTGTAAAATAATTAATTTGAGTCTATAAATAAAAATTGGGAGATGAATCGAGCTGAGAATCAGGTCATCAACCTCGGGATGGCCTACGAGAGAAAATAATAACAATAACTTCAAATGCGATCCCGAGAAAAAACCGACGCCGGTACAATGTCATTACAGCAGCGGCAGAACACATTCCATAGAGCAATGAAACTAATAGACCCTTCGAACCATTAAAACAAATGTATTTTTATATATTTATTAAATTGTTAATATTTAATTATAATAGCAAAATAGATTTTGTATACCTAAAAGAATATTATATTGCCAAGTAACCTACTAAACATTGACCGCACGAAGGTATATATTATACATATATTTTTTATGATTAAGTACAAATCAAGTTCAATATTATTTATTAATGTTTATGCAATAACTCTAAAATACACATATATACAATTATACAATCACATTAAGATATCAAAAATGAATGATTTGTCAAATCGCGGACTGCCTTAGTGAATTTTCCACCCCACCTCATCACAGTAGGTTCCGTCTTAAGCGTGTGGTGACGGACACAGCAATCGCCAACTCCTTGGCGATAACGAAAAATCGCCCTGTTAATAAGTGTTGCTAAATATGACTCATATTAAGCAGATACACTGCTTTTAAAGGTAGCTGAGGAATAGGAACACTTAAGAATAAGTCTAAATGGATTTAAAACTATTTGTTTCTGTTCTAACTTCTCTCTTTAAGTAAAATGTAGTGTAAGTATTAGTAGGATCGACGAATATATTCACAAGGCATATTCCTGAATTATGAATAGGTAAGATGGAAAAATATGATATCTCTTTCAGAAAAGAGGGGGTTCAATGGACATTGTAATATTACATCGCACCTTATTTCCGGTACGGCGTTTTCGATTTGATTGATCAATTTCGATGATCAATAAAATCTCGGGCGCCATGATTGGCTACCGACAGGTTACCTCACAGAAACAGAACTCATTTCTCCGAAGTTACCTCAATTTCTTACTACAATGCCCAGCCGTTAGAAAATTACAACGGAAGATCGGTTTAGGCGAGCTTTGTATAACGAATTGTAATGTAGGAGGCGATAATCGTTTTTTTTATCGACTTCAGCGCATAGCACTGCGGTTAGACTTACACAAATAGAGTCAATCTTGATGCAAAGGCGTGAGTCCGTGTGAAAATTTGATAACGAATCTATAGATCGATGGTGCTGCAGAAATCGAGGGGCAATAGCTGCGGTTTCAATCCGTATGCTACTGTGGGATGTAATAAGCGGACGCGGATTAGCCGCCTTCGTACACGCCGCATAGTTTGGGTCACCAAAGTTTTGCGATTATACTCGGACAAATTCAAAAAAAGAACATATTTTTTTTGAAAAGTGATTGATTATTTGAAATTTACACAGCGATCATTGTCATTCATTCAAATGTGGATTATTATATTATAAACGAGGTACTCGATTAAAGCATAATAAAAATTATTTCGGTTACCTGTATATCGTTAAGTATTAAAACTATAATCTATAAAATTATCTACAAAATTATGTTAATGTAACTTTGATCTATATATTTTTATTATCCTCTATTTGCCGCTTTGAATATGGTTACCATATGAGTGACCGACGCCTCGCACGCGCGCTTTATTTACATCTCCTGAGGCAATAAACACAGAATTCACCTGATTGCAAACTCGAAAACCGTCTGTTTACTTCAGAACTTTCTCGATAAAATTAGAGCAACGTTTTGTCAATATTATTACAATGTTTAACGATGCTTGAAACTTATCCTGTATACACTATGCCGTGTAATCTTTCAACATTTTTTTTATACACTACATAATAGAATTTTTAATGGTTTATTAAATTATAAGTCGCAACTTTAAAATGCATTGTTATAACCATAATATCTAAAAAAAAGTTCAAACTAATAAATCAAACTTCACATTCGTAAATTATACAATTCGAAAGATAATATAAAAATGTCTTCATGTATAAAAACGATGTCGTAATAGACCGAATTACAAAAAACAGAATTATGTTTCTGAATGGAAGCGAACCACTTATCCGATATCGATGACGACCGTAGACCAAGTTTCTTGAGGCATTAAAACTATTAAAATGAGGGGCGTGGCTCTGCGGGCGGAATTAAGCTCCCCGGCCGCAAAACCACAGCTCCTGGATGAGCTGGACATTTGGGCTTGCGCGCCCATACTTATCCATACATTAATTTTATAACCATATGTCTTTCAAGACGTACTTAGAGCTAGAACACATTACATCTATTCTCTGTATATATTCAATGACTTTTATGTTGGGATGTATCTGGAATATTTCTTAAGTATGATATACTGTACTTGTGTGACATCCTTTAAATAGTTCACTGCACACATAGGTATCTCCCATAGCAAAGGCTAGCCGTTTGGCGATCGCAATTAAACACACATAGACATAGAGATGGCAGATGGACATTCGGCCATCTGTCGAAAACCTCGAGATCCTCCTGTTATTGTACTAAGTCGACATTTACAGTAGGTATCTACTAGATAAGACAGGGTGGCCGATTTTCCTACGCCATCAACACACAACATTAATTTAAAATCGTATTGAATTGTTAACAATACCACAGAATAAAAATCTATATAGTTGTAATACACGCTAAGCCGCGTCTGCTGCGACATTATTTATTCATCGAATATTTGTTTTCATAGTAGAAAAAAAAGGGAGTACATATTTTGTTCATCGAACTATCAAACACCAATAACAAACGGTAAACATCCCCGTTTTCACCAGCAGTGGAAGAAGCAGACATTTCGCTGAATCTCATTCTAAAAAAAAAAATCTTAGGTAAACACAGAGTTTCTACTTAGTGTATATATTTTTTTATTTTAACAGGTGGTAGACTCCTCTTACTCTCGTCGTACTCTTTCTCTGCCTCTTTATTTGCCGTATTTTTTATCTTTCTGCCGCCAAACTGCAGCGCAATTACTGTTGTGTTCCGGTTAGAAAGGTATAGAGAGCCAGTATAATTAAGAGCTGTTAGGCATTCCATCTGAGTCCTTGGGGGTGACAACGCACCCTTAAGCTTCTTCGATTAAAGTTGTTTGCAGATAGCCACTTACAATCAGGTGGACTGTAAGCTAGTTTTTCACAACCTAAAAAAAAATTACATGCTTTTTGATAAAACATTGTGCGGTAATGGCAATGTTTTGTTTATGTTTCTTCATCAAAGCTTTACCTCCACTATAGAAATGTCTCCTGTGTCGCGGAGAAATTTACATACATAAATTAATAGTCTAACACTCAGATCCGGAACAATTGCTTATAGTTCATACAATACTTGTACGCCGCGGGAATCGAATCCGCGACCCACCGCAGCACCGCAACCAAACGCTAAGCCACTACGCCACGGAGCTGTCTTTAGAGACGATTGTAAAATTGTCGGAACAGACGGAGCTTTAAAGCGCTATAAAGCAGGATAGCCTGCCTGAAACATTTTGCAAACGACTCTTTCCAAAATACGTGCATAATAGATGGCGCTTCTGATAAGCGTCGCGCCGTTTTAACATCTATATTATTCAGCATATTTTGCCTTTCCCCACTCATTAGAATCATTAGAATCGTCCACTATTTTCATTGTTTCGATTTTCTCGCGTTCTGGCGATAAATTCGTAAGTGGTCTCGTAAATGCGCTAACCGCAGAACTTTGAATGTGCATGAGATCACAGCCGGTAGCACGATGGCCCGGAGAAATCACTAGCTTTAAACTTCTAAACAATTTAACCTATAATTAAAGTCATGAATTTCACAATAAAAATCTTTACCTACCGATGAAAGTAATTACATAAAAGTATATATATGTTATTATTTATAATAATAATGGGACGGATAAAGAAAGTAATCTTACTAAATTATGATGCTCCTGTATTATTTATATTTCCTATATTAATCCGACACCCCTTTTTTTCTATGGATGTCGTAGAGTCAATTAAAAAAAGCTTGAAAAGCTGTGAGAAAAAATTAATCTCCGAGAGTAAACCCGTTTCAAAGCTCATTTAAAGTAGCAAAGCAGCCTATAAAAGCTCACATCTGGGCAAAGGCCTCCTTCTCAGTATCTGAAGTATTTTGGAGCCGGGAACGGTCCGCCACGATGTTTCGCCAAAATTGCTATTAACAATTTTATTTGTACCGGCACCGGGGAGCGAACCCAGGTCACACGTGCTCTCTGTAACTGAAGCCAGCGCCCGTTTGTCTATATCTAATACTAATCAATTATTATATGATAAATTATTTCTATATATTGAAGGGATTTAAGTTAAAACTATGTAGATTAGCATAGGATATAGTTTACTGTAAATCTTAACTAAAAGTTCTCTTGGAACAAATGGACGAAGTCGTTAGTAAATACGAATATATAAATGTATTATTTAAATTGAAAACAATAAACAATTGTTTTTTAAATCAATTGGTATTATTACAAAAAAATTAATTACGTGACTGCATTGCTTCGTCGTCCTTGAAAACGAAACACTAAAATTATTGATAGAGCTTCTATGATAGCGAGCACGTATCTCAAATCGAAGCATTAAGGGAGTTGATCGTTCGATCTCCAGATCAGGTGGTGCGGAGTAATGTCTCGCATTTGCGGTCGCCGGCAGGATACGAGCTTGTACTGTAATGAGCAACACATAACGAAACCTTACAAATAATTCAACCCACGAAAAAAAACACACCGAATCACGTACTTGTATCCTTTGAAGGAAAATGCGTATCAGATAGCACCGTGTAGACTCCTTCCCCTTCACCCGCACTAATCCTCTAAGCGATGGAGGGAGATGCAAAAACAATAACGATTCTCGATTCCACACTTTCGATGTGCAAGGCCCAATACAATCAATTACAATTGTACGTGGTACACGGACGCCTTCTGTCGGTGATGGGTTTCAGTTTGCGAAAAAATATTGTTGTTGTAATAAGCTGTAATTTACGTAATGTTCTTGTGTTCTTTGGACGAACATCCAAATATTATCAATGCAATATAATAAAAAAACTACGAACGTTTAGTGTGTAAAGGTTCGTAGTTTTGTTTTATTAATTTAGTGATTATTTTAAAACTCCATTAAAACAAAATAAAGATTTGACAAACAAATGCCAGCTAAGCTCATGCACATCTCTTTGTATCAGGTTATTGGAAACTGAAAATGTCTCGAATTTCGTTTTCTTTTTAATATTATGTTATAATTATAACCCTCTTTATATTACTAATGATTGCAGCTCTGCTTTGCAAACATAGGATAAGACAAATTTTGGGAATAATAGTGTTTCAAGGTAGATTACGTTCTAAAATATATAATGTAACTGAAATACAACTATACATAATATTTTATTATTTGTATAACTTATCTATATTATAAGTTTGTACAAAGTTGTCGTTAAATCATGGCAAAAACCGTAGCAGCACACATAAGGATTTAAATGAGGGACTTTTTCTCTCCATCATGGCTTCCTTTGGGACAAACTTTTAAATCCACGCGAACGAAGCGGCGAGCAGCCACTAGTCATACTCGTATATAATTATGAAACATTAAAATTGCTTTCCTTACAATCTTTCCCAAGTTTCTAACTAACTCTTTGTTCAACACTAGCTTTTGCCTACGATTTCGTCCGCGTATTATCTATGAGTACGGAATAGTTTCATACACTTCCAAAGACTTTCTTTCTATAATTCTTATTATAATTAAATAGATTCTGGTCATTACTTATGGCATTGATCCCATTCTGATTGATCCAGGTATTCTCTGGAATTAAAAGTATCGAAGTATTTTTTTTGAGTCATATGCTTTTTGTGTGATGCCTGGACAAACAGAGAAAAAATGTACAGAAATTACAAACAATTTTTTTATTCTGTGTTAGATGTAACTAATTCTTAAGGTTTTTTTTTAAATATATTTAATGTACAATATTATAGAAGTATAGACATCTTTCAATATGACGGTGGAAAGACACAGTATGGATCTATAGGTACATATTACACGCGTGTCCTCTGATGTGGTACTGATTTGATTATCCCCGTGACGGAGCATGAGTGCAGCTCGGCAGCGGCACACGATCTGATGGGGTTACTCAGTTATTGAGTAATCTATTAGTTTCACCCACTCATACTTCACTAGCTATTATTACTAGTGTTTAACTGCTACTTTTTTTCTAGACAAGTTGTGTAGACGTCTTACAACTGCAAACTTCAATCGAAGGTGGTCGAACAGATGCATTGTCGCCCTTGAGAACTAAGATGGAATGCTTCACAGTCTGGAACTATAGTAGCTCATTATACTTTACAAACCGAAACCGAAACACAACAGTGTTCGCAATACTGCTTTGCGGCATAAATAAGTAAGAGGGTGGTAACTACCCAAACTAATCCTAGGCAGAGAAGGAGCCTACCAGCTGGTAAAGATATTATAATATTAGTAGAATAGGATAGCTTCTAGCGGCAGATGAGAGCTCTGCCAACTATGAAAAATTAGACCTCGAGTCTTTCTAGAGTTTTTTAGTAACTTCATTGTAAGATGGAGACAGTTGTTGGTTTGGTAAGCGAAAATGCAAAAGATTCAACACCATTAAAACAAAACATAAATATAGTAGAAAAAAACACTCTGTTTAATTTTCTACAACTACTACAAAAAATAAGATAAATCAAAACGCATACGCACCAAAGCGAAATAATGCCAACGCTTGATACCCACCAGTTCCGCAAGATTACGTATGAAAAACAATATCTAGTCGTTTTTACGGAGTATGAGTAGATGTGCCGGTAGGTACGAGATGTGATAGGTAACGCTAGCCCGCGTATCGCGTGTACCGAGTATAATATTACGCGATCGGCCGGCTGTATCAACGATCGTCAATCGCCTGGATCCATTCCGTGTAACAATACCTTCGTTGGAGCCTTTAAGATGTCGGATGGTAATTTAATGCGTAGAAATATCACTACATGCATGATATAAGAAGTAGACAAGCAATTTTATTATATTAAAATATAAACGCCCCAACGAGAATAAGTAATGGCAACACATTTGAAATACATTAACTATTAAACAATACTTTGTTCTGTTCCTTTGTTGTAGGTATTCAATGTTTAATTGAAGTTGGTACAAAATTGCCATTTGACCTGGTGCAATTAATTCTTGACGTGTTCAAACAAGAGAAATTCTATTGTTATGACACATGAAGAGGGTTAAACGTCAATAAACGATACCCACTTTATTTTTTAAATATCTTTAATAACTTACTAGCAATCATGGCTGTCGCGCATAGAGACAGGGAGAAATGATAGATTGCCATTTGGCACGACTTCAGCAACCCACTTTTCGCCTCTCCGGAAGACGGAACTTAACGTGTGGCGAACCTTGTCACCGGGTTTGCTCTGGGAGATTGCCTTGAGATTTCGAGACTTTACGCCCCCCATAGTCGCCTCTTACGACCCCCACGGGAAGTACGGAGGTGCCAGCTTCTTGCACCTCTACTATACGGCCATTCGTTAATCAATTTGTTAAAATTTGTCCAAATATATTAATGGTTGTATGTTAGAAGATAATAAAACATTACAATATTCAATTGTATTAGTTTGTTGAATTGATAAATTGGTTAGTCAATTGGATATTTTATACAATAATTTTGTGTGATTATCTAAACCTATTAAAAACTGAAACAAAATCTGTCACTAGTTTAATATAATATAGTTTAGCAAAATATAGATAAATATATTTATACAAAATCGCACACTTCATGGCCACGCCTCTAATCTCAGCACGTTATATTATCCACATTGAACGTGTCTTAAGAATCTGACGCACTGAACTAGACTATATTACCGTTTGATATTCACAACAATTTCATTATTTACGAATTGCGGAAATCACATTTTACAGCTGTTTTAGATTATGCTATAAATGTTACAGGAACGGAGTTAATCATTATCCTCATTGCAGTCCGTCCATAGTCACTTAATTTAAAATTACTTGTATGTAGGTGACGACATGAAAATAAATACGTGTATCGTATAAGAAGTTATTAAATTTTGAAATATCTGAAGCTTTTTATACTATTCCACCATTTAATTTAATTTTAATTATAGACCGTGTGCGCAGTGTGCTTAACTTGATCAGTGTGTGACAAAATGTCTTCTAATCTAGAGAAAGATTTATAAAATTATTAATATATTATTATTACCAACACACTCAAATTACAGACACAGCATAGTTTTGACTTTAGGTACATGTTTCTTTGGTGAAAACATCTGTAATTTTTGCCTGAAAATTTAATAACTATGCCATCAGTACACATTTTATGTTTTACCCACATGTCTAAATGTCAAATGAAACATTTGCCACAAACCATCCTGTTTGATTTAGACAACAGATAAATCATTAGTATCTCGGAAAAATAGTGTAAGTAATTTAAAATATCTGTTATAGACTAGTACTGGCTTTGTGGCCAGTTTTATATGCCTTAAAATCATTTAAAAAAAAAGTTTGTGAAAGCCCGCGCATACTTCACTGAAGCTTTATAAATCTCATTAAGCTCCCATAAGAATATTCTCACCCCTCGCCGCCCGGGATCCATCTCGTTGTTTTGTTAGTTTTTTTGTTGCTGATCATTTACATCGTAACTTGGCGTAATTCGATACATCCTGTGCTTGACGGCCGCCGGTAGAACCTTGACGAACGGTTTAAATAGGGAATAACTTCCAATTGTCAAAGCTTTATTATACACAAAGTGCTGAAAATTTATTGGTAATTTGTTAAAAGTTTGAGTTGATAAAATTCTAAATGATTATTGTTTAGATTTTGTGTTGATGGTGTTTTTTGATGATAAACAAACTTTGTTTTGTATACCTACAAAACCAGGATCAAAATCCTGTGCACGCCACTGGCTTCACTGTGGATTTAATTTTATTTATTATTTTCAAAATTAGAATACTTTAAGATATCAAGCTTCGCGAATCATCCTTGACAGGAATCGGAGTTCTTTTGCGGGAATTTATTATCTATCAAACCATTGGGGCGATCTAAAATATCATCACACTGTAGACTTTTAAAGCATCCATGTTTTATAGCATATGCCTTATCCGCTAAGGCACAAAAATATTCGCAAAATTTCCGTGGGACATCATTCCCTGATAAAATTATTACCATACCGTATTATTTTAACCTTCGGTTCGTTTATTCTAGACATGGTTACCAGTAAATGGAATTTTCGTGAAATACATTTTTGGCATAGCGCATAAGTTTATGTGATAATGTGTTCCTTTACATAGGTTTTCATTGATCTTTTAGTTTATCCTATATAAGAGAGAACACGTTCACAATAAAGCTTGTAGATACTGTCTTTTATCGGAATATGGAAAAAACTGCCTTATAGTAAACGCATGAATTAGGAGATGGTTCACGCCTAATTCAATGTTATTGTAATTTTTATTGATTTAAAGAAGTTTAATTACAATCACGAGAAATATTCATATGTATCAAAACAGCCGTTTATCAACAACAGTCAAATAGTAGTTCCAACCATCCTGTACGGGAACAATATGTTTCAACAAAATGAATTCACTGATGATAGTTTTACTATTAGCTTCCACCCGTAATTTCGTCCGCGTGGAAATTATTCTCACAGTTTTGCCCAGAAAAAAGGAGCTTATGTCCTTTCCCAGGGTTCAAAGTTGCCTATTAGGTACCTAGAGTCACTAATTACTATGGAGAGACTTCTTGACTCTAAAAAAAAATTATAATACAATATAAATAGCAAATTTTATCAAAATCGGTTCAGCGGTTTAGCGGTAAAAACATAACAAACAAACAAACATGGTCCTTTTCTCATTTATAATATGAGTATGGACTTGATTTTGATGTTATTAAAAATTTGATTAAATATTTAGACAACAGAGGCAATAAGGGTAATTATTTACCACAAAGTTTGCGTACATGAAATGTGTGTAACAAGAACAGGCGCGGCGTGATCAAAGGAGGCTAATTACTCCCCCCTCCTCTCTAATCAACGCCTTTGATTGGCCGAGAGAGAGACGTATTTGAATTCGACAAGTTTAATTGACAGCTAATGTAGTATTAGCACCTAAATAGTTAAGTTTTTTTTAAACATATTTTTTTAATGTTTAAGTTACGCGGTTATCTTTGTAACCTTTATAACAAAGTTAAATTAAAGTACCTACTGCATTGAATAAGCGATATATACAAATTTGTATTGCGAATGTTATATATCAATATACAGAACTCTTAAAAGTTGACCTATTTTCATTAATATTCCTACTGTATAAGGTTACACAAAAAAGACAAAAAAAATATTTCGCTGAAGCCAAACAATTAACTACTGAAGCCTAATAAAACGAAATGCTATTCTTGACAGAACCTGCAAAAACGAATACAATTCTCTCAAAGAGAACTCGAACAAAATGTTAGCGATCGTGGTAGGAAACATTAATTGATTCATTTATAAATACGTATCGATACCGATATGGCCGTGATCATGAATTCCATTTAAGCTTCATTGTTTTCACATTTGTTGCAATTTCGTTAAACAGGCCCCCGTACGATGTTTTGACGGCCTAGGTGTAGATGTTACTATGACATTACCTACGCAGCGAGTGGTGCGAAAGGGGGGAGCACGGGGGCGCGAAGGGAAGGGCGGTAATTATCCCACGTCACCCGCAGGCCTGGGCTCCCTGTCTGTGTCTGTATGTAGCTACTCGTAGCGGCTTTCATAACAGGAAAGTAAGCAACTAAAGCGTGAAAGGCAATTATAATTAAATGAACACTAGAAAATTATTTAAATTATTTGTTTTTGGATCATTTTCTTTATTTTACATTTGGATCATAATTAGTTCTACGCGATGGCATATTTCGGCAGACATTATACAATATTTAAGGTTAGGAAGTAAGATTTGTCAGTGCTCATGGATAAATATTTTGCTATAAGCCCGACTGTGCCCATAAGCCCTAAGCTGCCCACTGTCCATGTAAAGTGTATACCGTAACCGTCAGTCTTGGCAAGTGGACTTACAATCACGTTAATAGTCTGCCCACTCTATAGACGCCATTTTCCATCAAAGGTAAGGAACTTAAGGTCTGGATATAAATGTATAAATATGACATTCATTAATAACGATTACGTAATAGCAAAATAGCCCACACTAAATAGAAAATAATAATAGGCCTAAAAATATCTAATTTATCATTTTAACTCTACAGTGAAGTTCTGACGCGAATTTTCCTCTATAAAATACGAAATTATTTTACATGACAATATCGCGTTGTACACCGCAGCACCCGACGTACCGAGCTTTTATTTAGACACCTAATTAAATATTTATTAAGTGCGTATCTCATTTATACATTAACCCGATTTTAATTTCATGTACGAGCGCACTAAATTAGGAACGGTGAACGGTTGGACCGCAAAATGAAGTGGATTCGTTTGGGTTCGAAGCGAGCCCCGGCGAATGCAATTGACGCAAGTGAAAATCATTAGCGGGTACACTTTTCCATTTCAACTAGCCGACGATTAATTCGATATTTCCGTAATCGCTTCAGAAAAACAAGCATCACTAATGGAGGTGAAAGCATAAGACATTGTATTGTTCTCCTCTGTTAGATACAACCATTTTATATACTTTGCTATAAGTATGTATATAAATGTCAGTAAATAACACGACAAATACGATTATTGTGTAAATTTCCTCAAGAGAGTAATATCTATCATATAAAAAGCAAACAACAATAGCTAGACTGTAGGGGCGAATCCGAACCCATACTAAAAATTTTGGGTTTTTATCTGTTTGTCCGGAGGTGCCATTAACGAATGGTTATACAATATTTTTGTAATTTACAAGGTGTAGAGACAGCATCAGATCTACAAGTATTTGTAAGAATTCAAAAGCTTATGAACCTTATAATATAGTTATATATGTACATATAAATAAAATGTAAGTGACAAAAACCTTGAAAATTAGGGGCGTGATCTATGATAATGCAACTGTGACTGCAGTTAGGTAATATTTTAGTGGGGCCTTTTTATACGTAGGCATGTCCTCGCGGGTGCAAGGACGGGCTACGCCGGGCATACACTTACCTATCGGCAGGGCCACGGGAACACTGAGGCACATATCTACAGTCCCCCAACACCGGCTACTGACGGCGCCTCTAATCCTACGCCGGCAAAAGACTCCTCAATGTCCGTCAAAGGCCATTGATGTCAGAAAAGCGAGCACTTGGAAACACTAGCCCTCTTTGCCCATACCGGCGGATCTATTCATTAGCTCCACCTGTGAGCACTCGACAGCCTCAGATAGGTACAGGCAGGATAGGTAGTTTTTAGGAATTATACTCGCATATTTTGAGTTACCAAACATACAGGACGAATTTGTCTAATTAATTTTACATAGTGACGTGCATAGAGTTTTGACCCTGGGTAGACAGTAGGTATAACAAGCAAAGTAATACAAATGTATTAAAAAAAATCCCAGATTCACGGCCTAAACGAGGCATACTCGTGTACAAGGTCGTTGTTAAAATTCGACCCATTCCCACCTTTATCGACGGTAATAGGTCACGCGAAAAACCAAGCGAAGGTCACGTACCTCCTTTAGTTGCTGCGAGCCTTTCTCTAGTTATTGTCGGCAGTCTCTCCTTCGTTAACAAGGGTCGTAGCGTGACACAGCAGCAGCGTCGCACCAGCGCCAGCAGCATCGTTGCTCTTTTATTTAAATCACTTGCAGGCCTTCTGCTCGCGAGTCTGTTCCGACGGAGCTGTTAGGGCCGTCGGGCCAACAGCGTATCTCCTATACGTGGGGTATCTCGGTCCGGCACTTAATGCTGATCCCGACAAAACCGGTCACTGTCTTCAGTGACAGGTAGGTTATCACACCTTTCCCCACGATAACCAAAATAAATGTAATGTTAAAAAAATTACGCATTGCATAATAAAGCACCTAAAATTGCAACACCTAGAGCTACCATAATAAAAGTTACATTATTATTTGAGTACTCATAGTTCGATGTAATTTAAAAACACCTAGAAGATGTTTAATCTCTATTTATAAAAGAATCACAAATTTTTATTATTTACCTAAACTACCGTCTAATCTAAGATTTGTCTGCATTTAAATTTATTCTCAAAGGAACTCCTGAATAGGATAAAAACAATCCTGACTTATTCTATGACATAGACTATTTCTTGGCCAAATAGTATTAAAATCCATTCATACATTTAGGGACAAACATTCAAACATACAAACTTTTCCATTTATTATTTTAAAATAGGACTTGAAGTTTTTTTAAATTCAAAATTTACTTTTATATAATAGAAAAGTAAATTAAAATGAAATTAAGTTAAATTTGAAACTTTTATCAAAACAAGTTATATTCTTTATAACCTTGTTGTGCCTAGAAAATAAATGAGTAAGATTAGCTATAACTGGGTGCGTCTGACTCACAGTCCGTACGACAACACAACGTACCCGGAATCGCGTAGTTAGGAAATGTTAGGCTGGGATTTTTATATTGTAACTTATTGTAACTGCGACTAGGCAATTGGTTTCGATAGAAGTAATAATTCTTTCCTTCAACTTCTGTTTTCCTAATAATTTATCAGTGGTATCATACATATAGTGGATAACCCATATATAACATTTATGGAAATAAACAATTATTCCACATTTACTCAACTTAGTACGTGACTTGTTTCGCCTTTTACAACATCAGCCTATTTATTATCTATATTTCAGTCCACTCCAAGGACTCTCATAGGCCTCTCCAAGAAAACATAAAATAAGTACTTTTCACGTCCGATAATGCTACCTGTATCTAAAAATGATAAATTTGTTATTAATAGTGGAAATCCCGTTGCTTTTCATACGTAATACAACAATGAACGTTATTAGTGACGTGTCCATGCATTGCATTAATTACAATTCTATGTTTTCATTCGAAACATTTTATATTGCTACACCGAGCGATTCATTATAATGCGGGAAATACCGTCGCCTTTCATTTGCGTCAGTGTGGAAGCAGGTAAATGACAACGCTGTTAATTCTATAAATTAAATTTATGTTAATAATACAACATTGGAAATAAACCTTTTTAGTTAACGACATATAACTATTATTTTTATTTTCGGTATACGGAAGAATATCCTAACTTATTCTCCAAATGCCAATCTAACCCGAAAGCGGTACACCGTGTTGATTAACGGTCGAGGCTCCGCGGGCTGATGGCGGAAATTCTAACGGTATATGCCGAACCCAAATACTGCTGTCTAGAGGGGAGCAGCATCTATTTTCCCAATTGATTGAGCACCGGCACTGCGCTTACCTATCTTCGTATGTATCAGTGTGAGCAAATTGATTCCACGGTATGCAAATTTTATAGGCACTTTTATGGTAAGTATGTTGTAAGCTATGTCTTGCAGTGGACTTACACAAGCTGACATTATACCATAAGTCCCTCCATTATATCACGCCACGTTTGACGAACGGATTGGTAATCGTAGATCTAGGACTAGGCAAGTAACTTAGGTGTTTTTTAGTTCATTATAATATTTGAGATAGGTGTTCCCCAATTTTTGAGACTTATTTTGTGTAAGTGTGTGAAACACATAATTTTAACCAATTTTTCCCCAATCTGCACCCGCCACCGCAAGTCGCAATAGTCTCAAATATATAAATTTAGGATACTAACCAATCTGAATTTAAAAAAAATTACTCTTATTATGTCGATTCTTTCAGCCATTAAAAGGTCATATGAACTTTCAAAATTATACAAAGCATATAATTTGTAAAAGATTGAATTAAACCAATTAAACAAAATAGTACATAAATGAATATAGCATAATCATTTCGATCCTTATTTCGCTTGCAATAAGAGCTAAAAACACTCATACGTTAACAGTCGATACACGTAATTGTTTGTATGCAGCTCGCTGCTGGGTCGATGCTGATACAACAAATCATTATGCTAATTCGTGTAGTTGTAAATTGACAGCTTTGTATGTATATTTGGGGTTCACGCGAGGTGCGGCACGTATACACCCTAAGACCTGATACGTCACTGGACTTTGCCAGAGTTGTCACTGACTCACTCTATTGTAAAGCTATTGAATATAAAAATAAAATAATAATGTTAATAAATATGGCCATCGTCCTTTGGTGATACTACCCGTAAGTCACTTGTGTATTAAATAAGTTATAAGTATTATTTAAGTATGATGTTACCGCTCCGCTCGTACGATGCACAAACTTTTTTTTTTAATTAACATGGCAAGGGGTAAGATAGCAAAGGTATTAAATAAGGTAGTATTTTTACTATTTACCGTTCAAAGATATTTCTCTGTTTATAATAATTTTAATTTTCAAATTAAACTAATTAAGTACGTACTTAAATAGGTACAATATGTTAAAGCCACACTGGAGCACGCCAACCCGCACTGGAGCAGCGTGGCGGGCCCTTCCCGGCTCCTAAACCCTCTCTGATACTCGTATTTGAGAAGGAGGCCTTTCCCCAGCTGTGGGCACTTATATGTCTTACCAGACCTCGTGTACTACCATATACGAGACATTTCCTTCGCCAGTTTGATTTGGCGTTAAAGTTTTGCTGTCATTCAACTCAGTAGACTTTTACGACAACCACGATACGTGATGGTATGGTTAATAATATTACACCACCTTCACACGGCAATTATTGAATATACAACGTTATAAATTAACACTCCTTACCTCTTTCGACTTCGGCGATACCTTCCACTAAGTTGTAATATTTATGAATACGCGCAAATTTTAAAAGCAAACAAATTGGCAAAAGTCTTATAATTAAGGCCAAACGTACTACTCATCGTACGTATCGTATCAGACGTTAATAATATTATGTAGTCGCATAAAAAAAATATATTCATAATTTTCGTATACTTGACCCTACTTTCGTTGACAAACGACCACTAGCGTGAATCAGCTGGCAATCCCGATGCGTGCGCGCGTCGCGAGTTCCGCGCACGTGACCTACATTTTAACACTCGTCAATGACAATGGGAGATTGATCACACACACCGTTTATTAAAAAATTCTCAAATCAGCTTTATTTAAATATATATTAATTACACACCACAACATAAAATATGTCCTTCTTTAGATACTCCTTGAATTATTTAAAAGTGACATACGTTGATGTTTATCACCAGCATCGTCATCATTATAACCTATCACTAGTTCATACGTCCACAGGTGGTATAGCTGAGGTAGGTAATAAAGTAATAAAAATAAAAAATTAAGGGGGCATAAATAGCTAAGGCCTCCTCTTATTTCTGAGAGGCTTTTGGAGGAAAATAATGTCAACCACGCTGCTCTAACAGGTCCTCTTAATTAGATTTTATTATTTTTCAGACATGCATGTTTGCTCATAGTGTTTTCTTTTAAAGCCAGGCACTTAGTAAATTCAGCTCTTAAAATTTGAAATTAACAATTTCAGTGCTGATAGCACCGGTAATAAAACCCTAGCTACTTGCGTACAGACAAAATGAATATAGTCGTCTGATATTAAAAGTGACATAAACAGGAGACATATATTTTGTTTTAATTTCGTTTTCAGAGAGCAGTGGCAATATTCTCGGAGCAAGCGAATGGAATACTGGGTACCCATCAACCGCGAGTGTTTATCCAGCATACGGGCCTCTACAACCACCGTACTATAAACCGGATCCTACTATTCACATACCTACAGGTAATACATTTTTTTAATAAGCTCTTACGATCGTATGCCCAATGCTGGTGTGGTCAGAGGTCTAGATAATTATTTTAGTCGTCTCAACCCGCTTCTCACCAGAGCTTATTTCGAACAACGTGACTGGTGGTGAGCTTGTCGCCGTTTTGTATTCAGGCCAGTTTTAAAAACTGGCCTGAACGTACCCTCCGAAAATTCTTAAAAATATAGCCAGTCAAATTACTAAAATATCCTAGCAAGGTTCATCGAAAGCGACAGTTCCATTCTATTTCCAACGAGTAAAAGTTGAGGAATATCTGTTATATTACTATCCTATATACTTTAAACGAGCAATTCTAGTAAAATAGATATTTGTGGAAGTGTGTGTACCTATGTGTATGTCTGTGTGTGCGTATGTGTGTGTGTACAATTCCTTTCTCATAAACGACTATAACGATTCGAATGAAATTTTATAGTGAGATAATGTTTTCCGTGTGGCTGTCGGAAGTAAAGAATAGCGCCAACCCTGTCTAACCATGGGTGTCGTAAAAGGCGACTAATGGTAAAAAATTATATTAGGAGATGGGCAGCAGCATCTAGCACAAGAACAAAAAAAAAAAAACTGCGGTTGCCAACCCGCTCGCCAGGCGTGGCAACTAAGGCAAACCCTGATGAGAGGTAGAAAAAAGCAATGGCCCCCAGTCCCCGGCGGCCTCGCTAGTCCTGGCTATGGTGGCAGCCATGGTAACGGCGAGGCAGGGGGTGCGAAGAATCACCGGCTGATTTCTAGCTGCCAACCCAAACGACTGGACCTGGCAACATATAACGCACGCACATTGAGGACCGACGAGAAGATACTAGAACTGGAAGAAGAAGTAAGCAAGTTACATTGGAGTATTATAGGGTTGTCTGAAGTCCGAAGACAGGGAGAGGACTCTATAATCCTAAAATCCGGTAACTTGTTCTACTACCGGCAGGGTGACCATCTGTCCCAAGGAGGTGTCGGGTTTATCGTCCACAGGTCTCTCATAAACAACGTGATCGAGATCGGAAGTGTGTCGAGTAGGGTCGCGTACCTTATACTCAGAATAACCAAAAGGTATTCGCTGAAGGTCATACAGGTATACGCACCAACCTCGACACACCCTGATGATGAAGTGGAGGCAATGTATGAGGATATTTCAAGAGCCATGCATTGCTCTAAGACTCACTACACGGTGTTGATGGGAGACTTTAACGCAAAACTAGGTACGAAAAAAGGCGATGAGCTGATAGTGGGGAACTTTGGAGTAGGGCAACGGAACCCAAGAGGGCAACAGCTGGCTGACTTCATAGCAAAGGAGGGATTCTTTATGATGAACTCCTATTTCCAGAAGCGGCCCCAATGGTAAGAGGCACACTGAACCTTAACATTAGGCTCGAGCGGTCTCGTCAGGTGAAGTCTACGCTCCGCCCACCACGTGCCCTTATCCAGAACCCCGAGAGCTTTCAGCTCGAATTGCATAATCGCTTTCAGTGCCTAGACGATTGCGTTACAGTGGACGATACGAATAGCAGGCTAGTGGAAACTGTCCATGCGGTAGGAGCTAAGTTTTGCAGAACCCGCCGCACGAACAAGCCCCAAAAGCTCTCTAATCACACTCTTAAACTCATGAAAGCCAGGCGTGAGATAAAGCTGCAGTCTACAACGGATGCGTCAGCGTATCGGCTACTGAATAGACAGATCTCCAAATGTATGAGGCAAGACTTACGCAAATTCAATACAGCCTGTATTGAAAAAGCGATAGAGCGGAACCAAGGCTCCAAAGTCTTCGCCAGAGATCTGTCTATCGGAAAGAGCCAACTGACCAAGCTGAAGACCGAAATCGGCGAAGTCATTTCCGCTGGAGCCGAGATTTTGAGTGAGATCGAGAGATTTTACGGACAGCTGTACACAACGTCGTTGAAACCACACACTGATGTGAGTAACGACCCAGGACCCAAGCTTATCCGACATTACTCCGATAACATCCCGGACGTCAGTCTGAGCGAGATTAGGATGGCTCTCAAACAGCTTAAAAACGGCAAGGCGCCGGGTGAGGACGGAATTACAGCTGAGCTTCTGAAAGCGGGTGGAAAACCGATACTTGTTGTCCTTCAGAAGCTGTTTAATTCCGTCATTCATGGCGGTGTTACGCCGAAAGCGTGGAGTAGAAGCGTGGTTGTCCTATTCTTCAAGAAAGGGGATAACTGCCTTTTGAAGAATTATAGACCGATATAGCTTCTAAGCCGCGTCTACGTGCTGTTTTCGAGAGTCATCTCAAATCGTCTAGTGAACAGACTCGACGACTTCCAGCCTCCCGAACAAGCCGGATTCCGAAAAGGCTATAGTACCATAGACCACATACATACTCTTCGCCAGATTGTACAGAAGGCCGAGGAGTACAACTTGCCATTATGTCTGGCGTATGTGGACTATGAGAAAGCCTTCGATTCAGTCGAAATTTGGGCGGTGCTACAGTCTCTCCAGCGGTGCCAGATAGACTCTCGGTATATCGAAGTGCTGAGGTGTTTGTACAATGAGGCTACGATGTCTATCCGAGTACAGAATCAGAGTACGAAACCAATCCAACTGCAGAAAGGTGTAAGACAGGGTGATGTCATATCCCCGAAACTCTTCACCGCTGCATTGGAAGATGTTTTCAAGCAGCTGAACTGGAAAGGATACGGTATCAACATCAATGGCGAATACATAACTCACCTTCGATTTGCCGACGACATAGTTCTTAAGGCAGGATCGCTGGAGGAGCTTAGTACAATGCTCAATGACCTCAATAACGTCTCCCAACAGGTTGGTCTTAAGATGAACATGGACAAGACGAAATTCATGTCAAACGTCCATGTCACACCAATACCGGTTGTTGTTGGGAACAATAGGCTCGAATTTGTAGACGAGTACGTTTACCTGGGACAAATTGTCCGATTAGGTAAGTCCAACTTCGACTCAGAGGTCAATCGACGAATCCAACTCGGCTGGGCTGCGTTCGGGAAACTACGTCATATCTTCTCGTCGAGTATACCGCAAAGCCTCAAGACGAAAGTATACAATCAGTGCGTGTTGCCAGTGATGACATACGGATCCGAGACTTGGTCCTTCACTGCAGCCCGTATGAGGAAGCTCAAAGTTGCTCAGCGCGCTATGGAAAGGGCTATGCTCGGTGTTTCTCTGCGTGATAGAGTCTGTAACGATAATATCCGCAGCAGAACTAAGGTAACCGACATAGCCGTAAAGATCAGCAAGCTGAAGTGGCAATGGGCCGGCCACATAGCTCGCAGAACTGACAACCGCTGGGGAAAAAAGGTTCTCGAGTGGCAGCCACGTACGGGCAAACGCAGTGTAGGACAACCCCCCACAAGATGGAGTGGCGACCTGCGCAGTGTTGCGGGAAGTCGATGGATGCAGGTGGCTCAGGACCGTGCTTCGTGGCAATCTTTGGGGGAGGCCTATGTTCAGCAGTGGACTTCTAATAGGCTGAAATGATGAATGATGAATGATGAATGTTACATTGCGAGTTCTATAAAAACGCCATCTCGTTGAATATTGAGGTACCAGTAATTTCAGAGTGTGCCGCTTCATTATTCATGCCATTATTCCATGTTATACCGATTTAACCAAACTGAAGTGACTCCTCAACTGGTACTTCATAATTGACGAACTCGAAAGACGCATCATAACGAACATTATTATTGCATTGCACCGATTTGCATCCAATACAATGTATATAGTTAGTAAATCACAATATTGGTAAGGAGATCTGTCAAACGACAGCAACCGAACTACAAAAACTATATTGTTTATATTTTATTACTTTTCTCATTTCTGTTTCGAAATCTTGGTGCGGGCAAAAAAGGCCACATGGCCATATGGGCCTATAAGGGCAGCGATTCCAGTGGTGTGTGGTTGTATTGTGTTTTGCTGTGTGTACGGTAACTTCCTGTCAAGGTCAAACTTCAGTTTAGAAATGTGATAACGATACCGCATAAAATAGAGATATCTTCAAAAAAAAAGGTATGATTTCATACCGCAATATGATTATATCCCGGAGAAGCGAACGGTGGGACGGGGTTGTGGGTTGCACATTTAACTGCACTGGGTCATGCCAAATGAAAGTCCATAGCCACTGTGGTTCACAGGCGTGAGCGCTTTAACGCATTTTTTTGGTTTTACACACACAACACACAATAAAAAACCAGAATGCATAAGTTTTTTTTGAATTTGAAATATAATCAATGCCAATGTTATAAAGTATATAGTAAAATATACATACAAAAATTGTATTAGTGTATATTGTAAGCGAATGTAGGTGAAACAATAACAATGAACTGGATTCTCTTCGCCTACAGAATCTTACAGAAAAATTATGTTCATTTGATTCTTCACGAATACAATCACAATAATTGCATTGCCATAATCTAATTCAAGACAAAAAGCGATAGGTAATAGCAGAGCCGAGTGCAAAACAATTACTACAATATAGTCGGTTAGCTTATTTCTCTCAGCTCTCACTATTTTTACTGCATATAGTGCAAATTCTTTTACTGCTTAGATATATGTGTATTTTCACATGTGTTCAACATATTAACCGACTAGCAACCCGCCGCAGCTTCGTACAGGGTCGAAGCGAATTTAAAGATAATAGAAGGAAAGAAGAAAGTAATAAAATTGCCATTTTATATTGGAAAATTCTAATACCTTTTACAATCGTAAATAAATTCAATCGAATTATTTATCCTAATTAACTATGTAACACTTATGCCATCTTGAGCGAAGATCATTTGCCGTTGCGATAGAATCTGGGGATCTACAGAGTCTATGGAGTCATTTTGAACCTCTTCCTGAGTATTTTTTATTTCCATGCAAGAAATTGTCCCATTGCAAAAAAACTTGTTATCGGCAGGGGCTAGGTCTGTCGAGTACGTGGGATGACGTATGGTTTCTGCAGGTCTTGTAATATTAAAACGGATTGTTGAGCAATGTGAGGTCTTGTTATCGTTATCATGGAGCAATAACGGCAAAGACATATAGACGGATTGTTTCTCTGAGAGTTTTGCTATCATTGTTCCCCACAATAGAGTTATTGATACACCAGATCTCAAAAAACTATAGTGAATTACACCATCAGGTGACTATCAAATAGTTACCGTTACTTATCTGTGGGGGAGCTTCACTTTAGGTCATTGTTCCAGTATTTGCTCGGGGTCAATCATGCGTTATTTCGCTTGCGATTATCGTAAAGGTTTCACTTTTCATTACACGTCACAATTCTGTTTAAAATCCCTTAATTTTCCATACCTCCTTATAAAAGCAAGGCAAGCTTCAACGCGTGCTTCTCTATGCACATCAGTTAATTCATTCAGACACCAATTTCTCGAGTTATTTACTAATTTGGTGCAAATTAATCAATTTTGTGAGTAAACTAACGTCAATCGATGACGCTAGTTCCTTGGTTATTTTATTAGGATCAGCTTCCACTATTACTTTTAAATAAATCGTTATTTACTTTTCGTGTCTGTTCTTCGTCGCGGTTCATTCTTTAAATTTGAGATTCCGCTAGGAATGCGAATAAACCAAAGACGCAAAGTGCGTTCGTTAGTCGTATCTTCTCTAAACGCAGCATTGATATTGCGAGCGGTCTCTCCTGGGATAGAACCACGTCGGAACTCTTATTCGAAAATTACTCTTTATTAAATATATATTAAATTTTTGAGATTTCATATTAAACTCAAATACTGAATGTAAATTCAATTGAAAGAATGTCGAACAACAGTGTGCTATAAATTTTTTTAATTAAGAATGTTATAGTGTTTGTGTAAATAAGTTTTAATCACGGATCTTGAACCACGCATGTTTAGTTTTAATTCAATGAGACCACTACATGAAAACGGCAACTTCATACTTTAACCATTATTATTAAAACAATGTTCATAGCTTTAGGTAATACATATATTTGCAAAATACTGTCTGGTAATGATAATGGCAATTCTCAAAATTATACATGTTATACTGTCGTTAACTTTTTTAGACTATTTTAATAGCTACAATTCTGTAGTACATTAATTTGAAGTATTTCTTATGGTTTTGGCGACTTGATTACGAAACGTCGATACGTATATAGATGAAAGTATGAATGCGTTATACATATAAAGTCTCTAGTTAAAAGTTTAGTAGTTAGCGAATAAACAGATAAAAGCGGATCTTGACTTTGTTTTATACTATTAAAGACCCATTTCAGAGGCATTATGCATAACCAGTGTTTCTTTTGTTATTTTCAGTATTACCTGAAATGCCACTCTGTCATACGGACTACAGCGGCTTCCAGTCAGGGCACACGGGCTTCAAAGGCAGTCCTAGTGGATCTGGGCCGGCGTTAACAGACCTCAACACAACACAACTGACCGGACACACAGCTACAGGAATGCCCGCTCAGGCCCGATGTGAACCAAACTATTACAACTCCTGGCCAGCCAACACATACAATTACAACAACTATCAATACAACAACATTAACAACAATCCGACATGCATACAATCACACACACCATACATCAATCCAAATTCACAAATGATCCTACCTAACTTATATTCAACCGTAAATCAAAATCAAATTCATGTTCACTTGCATAGTTCTACCGACAAACATATCGAACAGTATATCCCTAGCGAAATTAAAATTAGTGATATCGATGGCGGCATTTCTATAACAACGGAGTTGCAAGGTACGGGGGAAGCGAGCGGCCTTGTGCAGTCTTGTGAGCCGAACGACGATGTTAAACACGGACTCTATGGTGCTGCCAACCAAGAAGTATGGAGACCATATTGACAGTTCGATTATAATTATTATGAAAATAAACATTCCATTGTACAAATTGTGATATAGATATTTCAATTGCAATCAATTATAGATTTTAGACGTATAGCTATACTATTAGAATCGATTAATGTTAAACATTAATAAGATGTTAAGTGTGAATAAATTAATAATAATGCGATAAGTAAAAAAATAAAACAAAATTACAAATGAGTTCTGGTTTTATTATCTACTGCCCTGAAACTAGTTTCATGAAAACTAATATTTGTGTATTTTATATTTTTTCATGCGGTGGAGGCGTAAAGAATCTGCCACCCAATCTCATCCTGTAGATGTCGAAAAAGTCGTCTACGAGAAAATCTAGTGGTTTCCGACAAATAGCGGAATGGCATCTTAGCCACACCTGAATAAAAAACACCCAAAAGGAGGCCGTTTGAAAAGCCTGCCAAATAAAAAGATTTTTATTGTATATATCATATACTTATGCCACAACCATTCACTGTTAAGACCGTTCATATCATAAGCTTTTCATACAAACTTTCATATTATGGAAAACTTAAAAACGTGGATTTAGATACACAGAGCGCGAATGAGCTGTGGGCATTTACAAGCTGCAACTTTACTCTTTCTTGTTGTTTTATCTAATTTTTCGAGCTATGTATCCAGCTTATGCATACATTGAAAGTATTAAATCAGTTTATTAATTTCAAAAATGTTGTACCAGTGAATTTGTTTGACTTAAGAACCTTAGCAAGTATGTTTAACCTATAAATGTTTGGTATCAAAACCCACTAACGTATCTATTCCTTCTATACTACCTGAACAAACGTCAAACCTTTTTATCAAATTTAGAGTAGTTTAAATTTTTATAATCGTCAAAATCTACAGATACTTGTTTCGGCTAGAAACTGGGTATTTTTCTTTCAACGTCATATTACAATGGCTTTAACAACTTATAATATATTCATTACAATGTCAATATATAAAAATTTAATAATGTTATGTATTATACAGACTGGATGCGACGTTACGTTAAATGTAACCTCATGTTCTACGGGCAATTTATAAATCATACAGTTTTATTAAATAATATAACCACTAGAAATAATATATTTCACATTAAATGTCAATAAGGTCAATATTTTAAAATTAGAAGCTGAAATTTCAAAGCAAGAAACTCCCCGATGATTTCATTTACCGAATGCTCTATTATTTTTTAAAAAATGGTGATGTACATTTTTTTTTTAACAATAGTACCACGGAGTACTGTAAGTAGGTGAAATAGGTTTGCACGGAAGCGGTACATTTGGTTTTATTCGGCATTCTGTTAAAACCATTATATTATATATATTTTGTCCAGTGTGTTGTTATTTGGATTTTTGTGGATACTAATGTTTTGTGTGATGATTGTAAGCTTAGAAATACCAGAGTGTAAGTAATTTGGTTATTTTTCAATACGACATTTACTAGCGTTTTTGTTATTTACATCGTCTAGTACTTGAATGCATGTCCTAATTTATCCTTAAAGTATGGAGGAAAGTGTTATGAAAAACAGATTTGCAAATCTGTAGATTTGAGTGCATAATCTGATAAACTTTTTCATAGCTCGGTTTTACTTATTTATTGATTTTTTTTTACTTTTACTTAAACAAGCAGTTTAAATTGTATTATGGTCAATGAATAAAGGCTTTTATCATTATTATAAGCCGTTCGGCTATATTCTATATGTTTTCATGTAGTCATGTTCAAGTTACAGAAAGGATATAGGAAGTTATAGGCGTACAAAAAGAAACAAATACTTATGTAAAATTTAGAAAAAATATTATCCATTATTGATAGCGACATAGGAAAAATCATTTCCTCACTTGTCATAGTTATATAAAATAAAAACCAATCTCATTATTGAGACATTGTGGTTTATTAGTCGTGTAGACAATCACGTGGGTATGTTTAAGTAATTTTACCACCACACGGTAATGCCACTCCACGGAGGGGAATGAAAAGTAAATAAGAGAAAGATTAAATAACTGGTAAAAGGATTAGATGAAGGATTACCATTTGGTGAGACCATTCAGCGTTACCAAACGCAAACCATTTTACGCCTTTCCGAGAAGTAAAAGCGACGGAACAGGTGGCGAATCTACAAAGGCAGGTAGGCCCCTTTTCACCGTCAGCGTAGTCCTTTCACTGATTCCGACTATCGACAATGGTATTTAACCGACCGTTTACAGTTATTGGATCCGATCTGACTTTGGACGGTTCCTTGAGTCTGCGGCAAAGATCGAAGCCAAGAAACTTGGTGAACTCAAAAAGCTGCGCCTGTAATTTACGGTACAACGTAACTCTAATCTGTATCGAGCTCAATTTCAGTCGTGTATCGTTAGAGCTCTGCTGTTGCATTTAAGGAGGCACTGTTCAATATTAAATAATTTGGACTCAGTGGAAAAGCCGGAAACTAGTTGGTGATGCCTCTTTTTTAAGGCAAAAATTAAGTAAATATATTATAAGTATTAGGTTTTGGAGAATGTAAATAAATAAATAAATACAAATGGAGAGCGGAATTTTGTATATTATGCTTTGTTCTTATTCTATGAGGCCAAGAGATACGATGTTACCATTTAAAGAAATTATGTGGTATATACTTAAATTTAGAACTACTAGATGTAGACATACAGTATGTCACAGAATGTGTAACGTGATTCAACCTGTAGAAGAAAGAGATGCAGCTACATATTATTTTATGTCTTTATAGGCGTAAACATTTTTGCCTGTCTGCCGTGAGTAGGAATATTAATATTCGAGCCAACTGAGCTCCACAAGGAAACTCAGTTGACTCAAGACGTTGGGGAGCGACCTCGGCAAGCCGAGGTGCTTAGCCCTGTATTCCGCGACCGGCGGACATTGCAAACAGGACGTGGGCGGTCGTTTCTTCTTCCTCCATACACACTCGGTACAGAGGACTGACTGTAACACCTATAGTAAACAGATGTTTGTTAAAATATCCATGTCCAGTTATGGTGCTAGTTACTATCCGAATTTGGGGCTTATTCAGGCGTAGTAGCATCTTGGTTATGCGATTAATAACTGTTGCTCGGGCTTCCCTGGGCTGTCTACATTCTACCTAGTTTGACCATTGCTGGTTCCTAGTGCGATTTCGTATTTGTGAGCGAACGTGCCCAAAGGGTATTGGGATGATGGGTTCCGATCCAATAGGGCATCGACCATACCCGCCTCGGGCAATTATTTTATTTTACTTCCCTACTGGATATAGCTATAGCCGCCTGGATATTGCCCAAACATTCAGCTTGATATACGGTGTTGTTTAAGTCTTCCGAGAAAGTCCCGGAGCCAGTACCTGAATCCGATTTGGATCCATCAGTAAAAATTCTAGACCTTCGGTACGATGGCCTTCGTGGAGTTGAATTTTATACTTTTTCTCCAAAACATATTGTTTTGGGATCCTGTCAAACGTGGCCTGAAGGATCGGCATTTCTGCTAACAGATCTTCAAATACGTTCGTAAGCGGCACCCTGCGATCTTTCCATAGATTCATAGTCCTCAGCCTGATGGCAGCCAACGACGCTTCCGGCTATATTAGCAGGTGTAGTGGCGGTAGATCCAGGATGGCCTCCAGAGCTGCAGTGTGGGTAGTTCTCATGCAGCCTGTGGCTGCCATACAGGCTAGTCTCTGACATTATTGAAGATTATTTGTAATTGAGAGTTTGGTTTTGTCATGTCCACTACACTAAAGTGCCGTGTGTGATCATTGAATGAATGATCATCTTATACATCAATAGGAGGATCTTGGGTGACAAGCCCTAGCGCTTGCCTATCATCCTTTTACATTGCCAAAACGTAATGCAGACCTTGTTGGTCTTGTGATCTATGGCTGCAGTTTGCTGCCCAAAATAAAAACCAAGGTATTTAACCTGTGGCAGTCTGGGTAGATGATGTCTGTCCATCACACGTTTCTCAGTAAACATCACGATTTTTTTTACTTGGATTTGCTGATAATCCATACTCTCTACACCAATGTTCTACATTTTATAGCGCTGCTTGAGTAAGATCACATACCATACTAGCGGATTTACTTGTGATTAATATTGCTAGATCATCTGCATAACCTTTTGTATAGAAGTGATTTGCATTGAGCTTTTTAATGAGCTCATTTAAGACCGTGTTCCATAGGACCTATCCTGTGGACAGCCTTTGGATAGAATAGCAACTTGTGACTCACCTTCAATCTTTGCTATTCTTGTGCGAAGAATGTTGATAATCCAGCCTGACAAGGACGGTTCCACGCCAACTCTGGCGAGGGCAGTGTCAATACTGGAAAAAAATGTTTTGTCAAAGCTTCTTCCACACCTTTGAAGGTGCCCAGAGATATGCTTTTGTTTTTGTAGGCCTATTCTATCTGGCTAACCACCAGATGAAGTGCCGATTCTGTTGATTTGCCCGAGCTATATGCATGTTGGTTTGCATGCAGTGGTTTGTATACCAACGCCAACTCTCTGAGTTCTCTTTCACAAAGCCTCTCCATCGTTTTCAGCATGAATGAAGAGAGGCTAATTGGTCTGAAGGATTTGGCGTCAGTGTAATCGGTTTTGCCCGTTTTAGGAATGAAGATAATGCTGACTTCCCTCCATATCTTCGTGCCAGAAATGCCCCAAAAAGTAGCGCTAGTTTATTGAAGATAATATGTTCTCCCCACTACAGGAGAGCAGGGAATATACCTTCAGGTCCGGCCGACTTGGTATGGTTGGAAACTGTGTATGGTCCATTGCAGTCTAGTAACAGTCACTACCTTATGCGCAAGTCTTCTTGAGTAGATGTGTTCATGGCCTTATTTAGTATACTCTAATCGATGTATATGTTTTTCTTCAGAATTAAAAGTCTGGTCGACATAAAGTCATATTTGTGGAAAAAACGTGAACATGTAATATATAGAAATATATAAGAAATGCATGTTTAAAGTATAGGTACATATATGTATATCTGAACTTTTAGCTAAGCGATTGTAATTTTGTATTTATTGGGCCAGGGAAGAATGGCTTTATGAGAATTCTAGCTGAATCTAATTACTAGTTTCAATATCTGATTTCAAAACTATTTAATTTTATATTGTGTGTATACGTCTGTATTTTCAAACCTGATCCGATACGCTGTTGAAATTATATCGAATGGAATAGGTTCAAAATCAGACTTTTTTGTGATGCGATTATAGCAAAGAATATTTCTATAACGCTCTAAAGTCGTCGTTCGTTCGTCTCGGGTGGTAGTTCGCTCGCGATGAAATGATGGCTCTGGCAAGGAAGTGGCAACACTTACAAGTGCTACGTGATAAAATGGCGTTGATTGTGTAGTAGGATTTGCTTGATTTCTCTATTAGGTACAAATCAAAGTTTGTGTGTTACATATTAAAAGTGTTTAGAGTACTAATTTCACGTAGTGTAGTATAACATTAACAATACACACGTGACACCCGTGAGTATACTCCGTTGGTTTGTCAGTTTTATTTGCGTCATTGTTACAGGTTTCTGATAACGGATAAATGAAAACAGCATATCAGTTACAGAATTAATCGCAGTTATTTGCTTACAGTTGAAAGAAAATCTTAACGTTATTGTCAGAGTGCAATGTCCGAGGAGACAGATCGGCATGGAGAGACGAGTGATGGCGTCACGAGTCCAACGCGTGTGTTGTTGACCTCTCACCAACTTGATACCTCGAGCACTGAGTCGTTCCGCGCCGCGTGGAGAAACCAGGACTTGTACATTGATCATCTCGAAGCGTTGAACAAACAGCTGGAAGGTATTTACGAAAAGGTTACATCGGCTTGGTAGCGTCGTGGTCGGCGTCTGTTCGATTCGCGACCTCAACTGTGCAAACTTTTTTAGTTACTTATATCGACAATGCTTTAACTAAACTAAAATACCTAGTGATACTATTGAAATATATTTAAATTGTTACTGTGATATTGTTAGTTATGCCAAAAATATGTGAGCCGAGGTGTATTTAGGTGATTAGTTATAACCACAGAAGAAAGGTGTTATGCTGTGTCAGAGCTGTGCAAGTGGAGTGATCAGTGGAAGTGCATTCTATCTATAGCGGCATTGGGTCAAGTGTAAACTCCATATTTTCTTGGAGTTGTGTCTACAATAGTGCTTTAAGAGAAGTCATAATGGCTGTCAAGACCATAAAAGTTAATGCCCCAAATTACCAGCATGAGAAAGTAAATATGTTTTTCTTTATTTATAATCATAAGATTTAATTTTGTATTTATCAAATACGTTGTATCTGTTAGTGTATTATTTTTATAACTTATGATCATTAGACAATGTTTCAAAGACAATATGAAATTTATGTTAACCTTAAAAACATTTTTTGCATTACATATGTATATTTATTTGCCAATTTTTATTTCATTTTTAACTGCATTGTTTATCTGAAAAGCTTACTTTAAATATTTTTGATAAAGTAATGTTTGTTAAGCCAAGGTGGAATTATAAATTTAATTGTATTTTAAAAAAAATTATATGAATTAATAATTAATTTAATTGTTATAGAATTTATATATTCAAATTTACTTCAACTAACATGGCAATTTCAAAAGTTTAAACTTAAGTTAATATTACCTATGACTTCTTGTACAAACTTGAAAAGTGATGGTTGTCTGAATTGAATTTTGTTGTTTCTGTATATTTCAAGTTTAGATGTATAGTATTGATAGTGTATTATGCCGCAAGTGCTTGTAATTGTGTATGGTAATGAAATGGAAGATTCAATTGAAAGCCAGTAATCATCATTTTTCAATTTCATTCCATTAGTCCAACATGTCTTTGGTATTGTTTTACCATCAATATACATACTTGAACAAGTTTTCAAGCTCGATTGGATTTATATGCAATAATTGTTATATTACTTTGGTACTGGCAGATAGTAGTTAACTATTGTCATACAGGGCTCTGTTCCCCGAGAAAAGAAAAAAATATTTCCTATTTATTTTCTTAAGTTTACTTTCTATATTCATATTAGACTTAACTGCATTATATACATTATTAATATTAAGAAGTTTAAACTAATGAAGGCCAATAGATATTATGTTATGTTAATCATATAATAACAATGGTGATAGAATACTACTTTCTTCTCTTATTAGAATGCTTGATATTATAATAGTGTCATTTTGCTTAACATATATGTCATGCTAATATTTTTTCTACTCTGCCTTTTATCAGACCCATATCTCCTATGGCAGTTTTCTGGACGCAGGAATTTCTCTATATACAAGTCACCCTGAAGCAGATAGTGGACAATCTTGTCTTTATTTTTAGCTAGTTCAGAATGGATTTGTTGGTTCTTTTTGCAGTCCGTGGTATGCGCAGCATCCTTTCGCCAACACCACATCTCAAAGGCCCCGAACTTCTTTCGGTCAGCTGCATGGATAGACCATGATTCGGAGCCGTACATGAATATCAAGAAGACCAACGTCCGTACAAGCCTGATCTTGATCATGTTAGATATGCTCCTCTTCTGCCAAATTTTAGTTAATTTGCTCATTGCAGTCTTGGCCACCTGTGTTCGTCTTCGGATCTCTCTGTCACATCCCCTCTATCAGTTATTAATGAGCCCAGGTATACAAACTCTCTTACAATTTCCAGGCCACACGTTCTACTCTCCGAAACAGTCCCGCTAATTCTGCATATCGCAAGTTGCTGATCTTCTTGCCCCCAAACGAAATGCCTCCATCCCAGTGTTCTAAATCTATCCTCATAATATATTCACCATAAATATTAAAAAGAAGCGGAGATAAAATGCATCCCTGTCGTATCGCGTTTTGAGGTTCAAACCGACCTGCGTCGTTCACTGACCCTAGATTCCCCATTCTCATACAAGCTCGCGACCAGTGATACTAGGTGTGGAGGTACGCCCATTTCTCGCAGAATTTTCTACATCCAATCCCATCTCATGCAGTCAAATGCCTTGATGAAACAGAAACATTGCGACGTAGTACTTCTATCATTTGCCTCATGTTAACTATTTGCTCCTTAGTGCCTTTGACAAAACCGGCTTGTTCATTAGGTATTTATTGCTTCAGGTAAAGTACATATACTGTTGTTTGTTGAGAAGAGATATATTTAAATTTTTTACATATTTTGCCAAGCCAACTATAAGTAGCTAGAGTAGGTTTATTCTTTTTATTTTGTTAATTGGGGTGAAAAATAAGCTAACAGTCCAACTGATGGTGAGTGGTTTCTGTATGCCATGAATGATATGACTGTGACTACATATACATTAAATGAGTTCTATTACTTTTTCCTCCTTTGACCAAAAAACAATCATTCTTATTTTTATGTCTTTGAAAACAACACTAATCAATATTTGCAACTGATAAATTGAGTTGCATACCATGTGCCTTATGCTTTTTTTGTCAGTAATTTCACATGGGAATATTTTTATTTAAATATAATGTAATCCATTTTGTGATTAAAATAGACAAGTATATTGTAAGTTGAGTAATTCTGGATTGGAACTATAGCTTAAAAAAATATTTATGTTCCACAAACTCACACCTAAATGTATAGAGTTCCTTATTGCTACATGGTTCCCATGTAAAAAAAAAATAGAAGACTACTTATGAATTTTTGAAAAGACATGGTAGAGTTTACTAAAGGCAGACACTGACTACCATGTAAATAGTTTTGGTCAATGTCATTAAATGGTAGCATAATCCCAGTGAGTCATAAGAAACAAACAAAAAAAATGAGTGAAAGAAACAAACTATTCTTGATGTATTAACACAATAGAAATAGTATTATTATGACTTGTGAAGAGATAATAAATGTTATTGGTATTTACAAAGTTAGACATAACTTGTGTGTTTAATAAAGGCAAACAATGATTCATATTATTTTACATTACTGTAAATAGTTTAACACAAGTGAATTTAAACAAGTCTTTGACCCATAGATGTCACAGCTGCATTTGATTTTCTGGGGCCATGTACTTCATTGCTATTAATATGAACTGACAAATACAATCAGTTGTTAGCTTTTTCATTTCAAATTCTGTTTTTCTGACTAGTGTTCAGTATTTTCATACCTTACATTATATGCTTAAAATTCCCTTATATTAAGTGTAAAATGTAAAAGCTGAATATAGTTCTTTTTAATTTAAAAATCCTATTAATGTTATACATCCTATGTTACTCAAATAATGCCCCATTATGGAAACTAGCCTGCTAAATTGTAGTTTTTTTAAAATTGTAGTTTTTATTTTTACTTGACGTAAGTTAAGGTTATATCTGATTTTGATCAGTATGACTATGGGGATACCTGTTCTTGTTTACTTCTGTTTTTACTACTTAATTATTTAATACTAGCTGTTGTACTCCGCATTGCTCGGGTTATAAATTTATAATATAATTTGAATATATATAAATTGAACATGTGTACTTCGTAAGGTCATAATAAACAGATCTAAAAAAAAAACGAAAAAATCGGTGCACAATGGAATATTGTTATGTATACTGAAACTTCGCGAAACCATATTTCCAACTATTGTAGTTATGTCACTTTATTTAGACTATAATAAATATAGGCTATGTTACTCAGGGATAATGTAGCATTCTAATGGTGAAAGAATTTTTGAAATCGGTACAGTCGTTTTTGACTTTATTTGTTACAAACATACAAAAATACAAATCTTTCCTCTTTATAATATTTTATTTAATATTTCCAAGAAACTTGTATAATATTGCATACTTTATCAGTTGCTGACATCTGCACTGGTATACAACTCACTGGTATAAAATATACAAATTGTTTTATCACTAGTGTTACTGTATTATAAAGTCTACCACCCTCTATCTTTCTGCGAGTATTGTAAAAGGAAACTAATCTGTGGCAGCAGGCCCTTTATGCTCATCTTCCTGATAGGTGAAAAGTGAGTTGCAAAAACCTGTATGGTTATGCTGACTTGTGTTGTGCCAAATGACAGTCATTATCCCTACCTAAGGGTACATATTTATATATTTTTGGGTAATTCAAAATTTATTTGTGAGTACTCAACAATGTAACAAATAATTTTAAAAACAAAATTGGATTGTTACTTATTGTATAACATTAGTAGCCCTTTCGCAGATACTAATTTTTATTGTATTCTAGAATGTTTGGTGAGGATTTATTACAAAGTAATAGCTGCAAGCATCCTTTTCTTTTATGTGATGAAACAATTGAAATTCTTTTGTTATGACACATGAACGAGGAAATTGAAAAGCTGAAACTAAAACTGCATAATAATCAGATTCCTAAAATGATTTACTTTTATAGTTGAACAATGTATTTAATGTATTAAATGAATACAAATTGACAAATATCATTTTATCAATAATTATTAACTATCTCATATCTCTATAATTCAAGCAAGTAGCAACATTAAATTGTTATTATAAAAACTAGTTGGTATATATGTAATCATTAACTTGATGATACAGACCAGTTATTTATGATTGATTGTTAACACTAAAAAAACAACTGAATGTAATTTTATCAACATATGTATAAAACCTTGTATTTAGTTAAGGTATTGTCGATTTTAGTTATGTATTTAATTGTAAGAAATTAGATTTGTTTGCGCAATTGGTGTAATTATATGGAATGCAATTCTACAGATATTTGAAATTTATATAAAATTAGTTTAAATTAACTGAGATTACCTAAATTGCCAGTTTATTTATATGTTAAATCTTGACATCATGTCACTTACCTGTAACATTTTTCCTAAAATATTATGTTATAACTGTAAAAAGTACAATAATTCCTGTCACGAAATATGTTGTTTAAATTATGGTAGATATCACAGTCATAAATAACATCTCAGTTAATTTTCTTTTAACACAAATACTTAAACAAAAAGTTGGATATTTATTTCTCATGGATCAATTCAATTAAAATCATCAATTGGTATATTATTGGATCAATTAAAATTGGTATATTAATTTGTGCAGGCAGCTTGGAAAAAGCAAAAGAAATAGAAGAAAGGAGTAAACAACAATATGCAGAATCACAACATAGAGAGAAGGTTTTAGTTAGGAGGCTTGCTGCAAAAGAGCAGGAAATTCAGGATTATGTTGTAAGTTGCATACAAATACTTTCTTCTTGAGCAGCCTCAAACAAGTCCACTGCTGGACATTGTCTCACCCAATAGAAAGATTTGCCATAATGACCTTGCTAGGTAGGTGGAGTGGCAAGCATCAGATACCTTGCTCCTTAGACGCTGCTGCCCTCCACTGTTTAGGATAATTTAGATCACGCATATTTGAGATATTATCAAGCGCTCGCTTGTAAGTTTCCGAATATGTGAGTGACCTTGGTTCGACACCTGGTGCCAGGACCACTAAGCGACTTATTAATTGCAATTAATTATCAGTGCTAAATTTACCACATGCCCAGTGAAGAGAACCAACAAAAATTTGTTTATTTACAAAGTATACCCCAAAACTTCTTAACTTATTTAGTTTAATTAATCATGAATAATTTGTTGGTATAATTACATAATAGAATATTTTTTACATAAACAAATTAATATTTTGTCTTTCTATTCAATACTGAAGTAATTAAGTCATTCTTTTTAACTGTCTTATTTGTTAGTAATCATTTGTAATGAATTTATTTGTTTTCAACTAAGCAGTTTATTTGATAATGTCATTGCATAATTTATGTTAATAAAAATAAATTAAGTTAAATCATACATTCAATAGTTATACATTTTCAGAGTCAAATAAATGAATTAAAGTCATCACACGCAAGTCTTCAAGGTAGACCAACTCTCTTAGATCCAGCTGTAAATGTGCTCATTTTGAGATTAAAGCAAGAACTTACCTCAACAAAGGCAAGATTGGAAGAAACTCAGAATGAACTATCTGCATGGAAGTTTACGCCAGACTCTAATACAGGCAAGAAACTGATGGCTAAATGCAGACTTCTGCATCAGGAGAATGAGGATCTCGGTAGAATGACGTCAAGTGGGAGAATAGCTAAATTGGAGGGTGATTTGGCATTACAGAAAAGTTTTAGTGAGGAAGTAAAGAAATCACAATCGGGTATGTTTCAGAGATGTTCTATAGATTTTTTTTTTAAGTAGTATAAATAGTAATGCAATATATTATGCTTTTCCAGAGATGGATGAGTTCTTGCAAGAATTGGACGAAGATGTAGAAGGCATGCAGAGCACAGTGTTATTCCTTCAACGTGAATTGCGCGCTACGCATACTACTGTGAATGGGAATCGGGTATCCTCTCCAGCAGATAAACGGACTTATTCTGGAAGTGAGTGTAGCGATACACCAGTCGGGAAAAGGAGAAGAGCCTCAGTCCTCTCCCTTGATTATAACGAAGAGGATGAACCCTTAACAGTTACCAATGGCGATGCAGACTAGCCCAGGACCTCAGTGTTCTTTTACCGAACACATTTCTTAAATATGAACTAGTGAAAATTGTGAAACACCAATGTGTATCTGTTAAGCATAATACGGCAATTTGGTTGACTCGAAAATTATATCAATGAATTACAATTATTGTGAGTGATTCGTATATTTATTGTTGAGGTGAAATGCTGGTTCAGTGTCAATCACACACAAAACTTGTGAATGCTACTGCATTATCATATATTGAAGTGTTAAATGCAAAACAATTTATGTACTTTCATTAGAGGACGAAATTATAAAGACAGACGTGTCATTTCCATTGACAATTAATTGGTGATGATTGTGTCAGATGTGAAAACAAAACAAATTATATTGTAAAAGTATAATTTGAGTTTTAAGCACAACAGTGGACCATGTGATCAGATTTATTAGTGAATTGTTTTTGACATTGTTTTAATACTTATGATGATAAATATTAAGGCAGACACTAAGTTGACAATTTTATAATTTATTTATATAAAGTGCATTACTTAATTGTGATATATATTAGAGGAATCCTATAATATACAAGCAACAAAACATTTTGTTGTGTTGCCCGATTGCATTGTTTATGTCTGTTTTATATAGTCTTATATGTTCCATAGTTGGTAAATTGGAGTCATTGAATATAGCTGCAACATCAAGCCTAATAGTATTTGTTTGCCCCATTTTTATTAAATTTAAGTGAATTACTACATGAAATGTTTCTATTTTAAAATTACAATGAATGTATATAGAGAGAGCTACGTTAATAAACATATTACTGGCAACAGATTCAGTCTTATTATTACCATTTGAAAAAGTAAAAATATTTTTTAAATCTTGCTAGTATTGATTTCATGATGCATTAGAATTCAATACTATATGAACATATCTTTAACTCTCTGAACTTAACATTGAGTGAAAAACTTAAATTTAAAAATATTACATTGAAATTTTTTTCACAACTAAATTAGTTTTATATGAATTTAAATCGATATAAAAAAATCAATGGAGGCACAGAATAGATAATAGTACATAGTGTGGGTCTAATTTTACCTGTGCAAAAACAGAAATACTATCAACTTATACTTTTTATTGTACACAAAAACAAAAGCATGAAATACTGACATACATTTTATTGTTGTACAAAATTGGATCGGTCTTATCGCTAACCGGAGATCTCTGCCAGCCAAACCAGGAGATTGATATTATAATAACGTAAATGATTATAGAATAAAAATAGTTATAAAATTAAAAAAAGAAGAAGATAGTATTCATTCACGATGTTAAAATATACTAATATACATACAGAAACACACATTAGAAAGATTTTGAAGACTCAAACTTATTCAATTGTTCTTAAGTAATATTTGAACAACAATCAAGAATAGGCAGTAACACTTGTAGTAAATAATAAATGTAGGCTTTGAGAGAGACTAATCTCTCGAATAAGCTAAAGAGTAAAACTATATAGTCAACCGTTAGGAGAAGACAGACACACATCGAACTCATGTGCGATTTGTGTCGTTAGCCTGGACACTAAAGAAGTCCTGTTGCGTTGTCTCAAATAAGCTCTGATAAAAAGTTTTGGTATAATCTATAGAATAAAGCCTCCCCTCAATATTTCAGAGGGTTTTGGAGTCTGTAAGTCCGCCATGTTGCTTCGTGCGTGTTGATGGACTTTATTTGTCATTGAAATAATATTTTTTATTATTTCTCATTTCATACGTGGTCCGACTCGACCGTGGTGGTACCACACAACCTCGCAGAACAGCGTTTAGTTGGGTGAGTGAGGTAACCGGAGGTCCTTTTCCCCCTCCGCCAACTCCTGTTCCTCTCGTCCCTCGCATCTCCCAAATAGGCCGACAATGCAGCTCCTTTGATGTTGCAGATATACGCGGGCTACGGTAATCACTTGCCATCAGGTGAGCAGCTTGCTTGCCCCTTTACTTTAAAAATAATGAATGTTATTATTCTTAATTGGGTGATAGACATACGAGCAAGTACGCACACTTGCGGCACGATGATCTTTTTCGCATGTTTTTCGGCGATTCAACCAGTTTGAATTTTTGCCATTTTTATCCAAATTTATGAAATGTTTTCGGAGTTATCCTTGACTTTGGAAAACTATACGCAGTGACTATATAGATAAAAATATGAAACTTACAAAGGTCGAACAAAATAGATTCCGTAAACAAAATAAATTCTTTAAAGGTATCGTAAAGAAAACAAAAAAGTGCTAGAAAGCATGTTAGGAGCTGATCGAGTCCTTAATAAAATTACAAGTTACTTATTATTAGTTATTCGTATTTCGTTGTGCTAAGTTGCCGTATGTTGCCAACGTGGAGACGAGTTAGAATGTTATTTTCATTTTTAGTTTTGTTTTACGTGGAGGAAAGATGCTATACCAATTTACTACCGCGATTTTATAGTTTGTACATCTATCAATCACTTAAGGTTGCATTATTATTCAGAAATTTACAGATTTTGAGAAAATAGAATCAATCAATTCTATTGACAGAGTCAAAACAAAATGTTTGTTTGCTATTAAGGTATCGCCTCTATCGGGATAAAAACACTAAAACAAAGTATTATTTATTATACTTTTACCATAATTACCTATAGCCATCGTTGTTTCACAATTAATTGTCTGTGGTTTATTTCAATTTCAAAAACTGACAATAAATTACAATTATATTAATTTTATTGCGGTAAAATTAAAATTAAAAGTATTTTTAATAGCTTCTTACATTTGCTAATGTCATATATTTTATTGAAATTATTTCTAGTCAAATGCTCAGTGATTACTGACCAGTCAGTGATATGTAGTTTGTTTCATCAAAAACTGTGTCATGTCATATAAAGCACACTACGTCTAATAAAAATACAACAACAGCCGACCTCTAGAAATAAATTGGCCAAGTGCGTGTCGAAGTCGCGCACCGAGACTTCACACAAGCAAACATTATATATGTGTTTATGTATTTAAAAAAAAGTATTTTATTTCATTCAGTTCGGGGTCTTTAGCCCAAGTTCGCAACTCACATCAACTCACAGGACTCAATATAATTTCTTTGTCCAATTATCAGGAAAATACGCCGTTAATCATCTTCAGTCAGTTAACAGCCCTCTACTGGTCGGATGCCTTTTCTAAAAAGTGACTTGCTCAAATAGCCACTCCAGGTGGGTGATAATGAGACACTGCCGAATCTGACATATTTTATACGGAATTTTTTTTACATGACAACGAGATGCACCTTATACCGCAACAATAGGACATTTCTATTTTAGATAAATAAACTAGAATGTCACAGAGATGTGCGTGTTTGTTTTCATGCAATTTATTTCTGTAATGTCTCTACAAAGCAAGAGAAAACCCTAGAGTTGAGTCGAATAAAATCGTTCTATGGGCACCTTCGGAGAGACGTTCGTATATCAACAATAGGATGAAAATGGTACATATGTCTGTATAAAGTCCACTGCTGGTCAAAGGTCTTTCCATTAAAGTGCCAACGGAACCTGGCAAAGGAGTTTTACCCATACTACCTACACCCAGCAGTCGGATTGGTAAGCACAGTGCCGGTGCCCTATCACTAATGATGTTAATGATTGTAAACATTTTTTCATTGATAGTTTAATAATCTAACCATTGGAATATAAGAGGGGATTTAAAATTTTCTAAATGTCAACCTTTCCCGCACACGTGGCACCCTGCTGGATAATAATTGGATGGTAGGTTTCGGAAACCGACTGACGGAGAAAATATATAGGACCTAAATCCCTACTCACAGGAAATCAGTGTCACTAGTGAAAGGATACCGGCAACTGGCAACTGCGCTTAACAACCCGCCTACCCAGCCTGGCGAGAATATACAAATACAAAAGAAATCTTTCTTTCGTCGAAGAATAAGGAATTTTTATTATTTCATTCAGAAATGTGTGTTCACTTTCTTGGAAACACCTATGTCCCAAGAAGAGATGAGTGTTGCGAAGGTGCAACACCGTGAGTTTTTAGTTTGTGCAAGCACAACCGTCCTTGCCCCCGTGAGGGAACGTATGCGTTATTTCCCTACGTATAAAAAAGGAGGTAAGCGTTCCCCAACAGTTAGTTTTGGTACTTTAGAAGATAACGTAAGCTATAGGAAAGTTTTGTGGAAAACGCAGGTGAACATAGCGGATCAAATTTGATAAACGATCTCGAAATGTTAGGTAGAACAAAACATCCACTTCTAGGCCTTGGTTCTAATGATTCTAATATACTTACTTACGTGCAGAGGGTACATGTCTCCGGTTATAACTAGTATTGTGCACAAATGTTAGTGACTAACGGCTGTAGTGCTTGAAATCAGTAAAAAGGAGTTTGACAGCAATCCTATATGAAATGTATTTGTATAGTTAGTAATTTCAACGATGGATAGATTATTGAAATCGGCCGTTAGTGTTTATCGTTAAAACTGTGTTATTATTTTATAAATTTCATTTCTGCATGAATACATATAGAAGACTTGTTTTACTAGCTTTTACCGCAACTCGTTCGATAAGCAAGCACCGTAAGTTCAGAGAAATTGAGGCAAACTGGTAACCAATCACACATTAACGGACACTAAGGAATTTCTTATAATAATTTCATGCACTATTTTCGTGTGCGCTAGAAAAGTCGCACTTGTAAAATATAGAATAAATATCCTTTGTGTACTTTTTGATACATAAAAAGTTTAAAGAATACATTTCTTCTTAGTAAGTTCAAGCTTTTTCGTGAAAAAGCCAACAAATACTATAAAAATATAATGCCGCTTTTACTTGGTGGTAGGACTCTTTTTCTGATTACGATCGTCTGGGTGGGTACCAGTCTCTAAATAACCACTGTTGGGTTCCGGTTTGTTACACAGAGAGTCAGTATAATTACTAACTGTTAGGCATTCCATCTAAATCCTCAGGGATAACAACACATCTATAACTTTATTACATTGAAATTGTTTGCAGGTGTTCATGGGCTGCAGTAGTCACGTACCATCCAGCGGATTGTTAGCTCGTTTGTCACTATTGAAAATAAAGTTACGATTTACCCACACCCTGCCCACACTGCGCAGGCAGGCTGGTGAGCGCAGTGCCCTCGCCTCAGTTTATGAGATTTGGACTCGGCAAAGTCTGATATTTTTTCCGCTACCAGTTGGTCGTCAGTCTCGTCTGTTAGTAAGTAGCAAAGCGTGAAGGTAAGATTTACATTTACAGAAAAAGTACGCATAGTACATAAGTTTCTATATAACTTTCATCTGATTATACCAAATCTTATTCCCCGTAAATCTTCTAAGACGCAACAAAAATCGGAACGGCCTATCCGGTAATTACTAATTTCGAATAAAACAAGAAAGAAATGTTGGCATCGTGAAGCAAAGGTTGTTGAACCGTGCGCAGAGCGTATACACAAGTTTTTAATGTTGACAGACGTAAAACCAAAATGTTAATATTATTGCAAAGCTATTTCATTTTGTTATACATTAAAATTATTATTTATTGACATAAAATGACGTATAACTGAACTGAATGGTTTGATGGAATCACACAGTTCAAGCTTATAATCCCACATGTGATAAGCAAAGCTGTCGATACTTCTAACTGTAATAAATAGAGTTAATTCGCATTTTGGAACACCAAATACAGAGTACTTACATAAACAAAAAAATTACTTAGTACTTCATTGACAAATGCAATAATAAAAACCATCCTGTAGGTGAAGTCTTACTTACTTACTTTAGTATGTATATCAAAAGCTCAGTTTCAATCCAATTAAGCTTCGTTCGTTTACCTTAGAGAGGAGCCATGAAGTAACGTTGAAAGTTAATATTATGAACGTACAGTATTTTTGGCGTATAAACACATAACTAGGTACTATCCTACAGTACTTAGTTATGAGTGTTTACAGAATTAGTGACATAATGATTTTATCCCCATACCTAGTCCTCTACCTCCATAGTCATGACTTTTTTATGATATAATTCAGAAAGATGCTGCTGCCCATCTCCTGATATTCATATTTCCCTCTGTCGTCTTTTACGACACCCACGGAACGGGACGGGATGGCAGATCTCCTATATCGCCCCCACACAGTACTTATTTGACCATTGGTCGACTCTACGACACCCATGGTCTTATAGAGTATATAGCCAAACGTATTTTTGTGCAATGCATTTTTAACATTATTATTTATAATTCTATCAAAATGGGTTATTGTTGTTTGATAATAACAAGCCGGGGTATAATATCATCGGTATGCACGACGAGTGTATGCAAGCTGAACCATGGACCCTTTTTTTATAATTTAACTAAAATAATATGTAATTAAAATTTTAGACATCTATTATTATTATTATACAACTATGTTGATTATGTCTGCCGTTTCTCTGAATATTATGTATTTTATCTTATTATATCGTAATCAAGAAGACGAACAAAACTGGCAAATAAGTTCAGAAGAGATTCTTTAGTGAGTTATTGAAAACTGACAATTTCAATTTTATGCGCCGAATCATTAATGTTGGTTGCAAATAAGACGCAATTCTTATATAAAGGTATAATTTATTCAATACATCTAAGAAAGGCATCACAATAAATACAACTCGAGTTTAAAATCTCATTAAAATATTTGACTAGATATTAACCTTATGTCGTACAGTTAAAACTTTAAGCAGACCATTAATAATTGATAGGCAACAATTTTGTGCGTTTATTACTCGTACATAGATACTAAAACATCACAGTCCAATGAACTAATGGCTACTAAGGCTTTTCTTATATTATTAATAAGACAAGCAAAAACAGCTTTATCAGTAAACAGTGGTCCCAACGAGCCTCCTTGTAAAGCTTTAATTATAATTACTATTATATACAGGGTTATTTATAAATACTAACACTATTTTAAATTTGAATTAGTTTTATTACAAATGATAAATTTTCTTAAATTTATTTTTAAAAAAAAACTTTTTTTTATTTAAAAACTAAATATTTCTAATTAAATTTTGTACCATAAAAAATATCAAACAAACGGCTGCCAAACAAACGCCCATAGAAAATTCAATAGAAAAGTGTTGCCGCTATTTCAGATTACCGACGCGTATAGTCATGGATATCTATAACTATCACAACTTTGTAGTTAGTCAACTTAAGCCCTTACTTTTGACAGCCACAGATTACGAATCCATTCTTAAATTTTCAAAAAAATGCATAGGTTTAAAAAAAATTTAATCTAAAAGGATGCAAGTATTTTTCAAATTACTCTGTACATTAATACTACATAGTAGTAGTATAGAGAGATATTACCTTAAAATATAATTTTTTTTTCAAAGGAAACAGTTACTTCTTATTTAAAACTATAAAATAATTATACTTCTTAGTATTAATAACTGCATTCACAGATTATTTAAATAAAAATAAATTTCCTGATCCAGCAACCATACCTAGAGATATGACAAACAAAATAAGCAAACTGTTTACAGGGCACCAAACGATGGGGCCTATAAAACTTATATATTTTACTATTAAACATTTAATAAGGGTCATAAAATATTGGGACGCAAAAACAATTCAAAAGCTACAATTGGACACGTTATGCATAAAATTTACTTTCTTCAATATAAAAGGTTCCTGTCTCAGGTATTCCTAACCTATATACATAATAACTGCACTGGTTATCATAAAACATATAAACTAAAATTCAATTGATCAAATCAAAAGTGGAGAAATCGTGTTTATTATGTTCTCTTCGAGATTATATCTTTCTATAAGCTGGTGAGTTGTAGATAGAAACAAAACCTCATCATGATAATGAAACAATAAATTGATTAATGCATATACTGTCATTCATCATTAAAAAGTATTAATCGATATTAAATAGTTATTTAGACCTATTGCATAATGCAATACAATCAACGAATATTTCTAGAGCTTTGGTTGTCGCCCCCAGCTCTAACGTCAGGCTCATTCAGACTAGCGTGACATCTTAATAATTTTTCATCAGCAGCTCGCACTCTTTCTTGTAAAATCTCGACAGTACGATTAAGTAGTTTGATTTCCTCTTGTAATGGATATAACTGCATGTTCATCTGCATAAGTTCTTTTTCATGCGCCATTTGCAATGTGTGAAGCTATGCAATAAAATTGATTTGTGTAACGAACACAAAATAACAGTTATTTACATTATAAATCTCTTTGTACTCATAATAAGCTTGCATCCATTAGCGGCGTAAGAATCTGCAAACCCATTGTAGGTGTCGTAGGAGACGATTTAGGGATAGTAAAACCATTCAAAAGCTCAATCGAGCCAAGGCAATCTCCGGCGGGAAGATCGGCCTCAAGGCTCGTCATATCTCCCGGAGAGGCAAAAATTGAGCTGAAGAAGCCCGTTTGGCTGCGCTTATCCGTGCTAAGTGGATATCTATATTCTCTGTCACCCCTATGTGGGACAGACGAGTGTGCTTGTATATTGTTTTACTTCATCATCATCATCATTTCAGCCTATTAGAAGTCCACTGCTGAACATAGGCCTCCCCCAAAGATTGCCACGAAGCACGGTCCTGAGCCACCTGCATCCATCGACTTCCCGCAACACTGCGCAGGTCGTCACTCCCTCTTGTGGGGGGTCGTCCTACACTGCGTTTGCCCGTACGTGGCTGCCACTCGAGAACCTTTTTTCCCCAGCGGTTGTCAGTTCTGCGAGCTATGTGGCCGGCCCATTGCCACTTCAGCTTGCTGATCTTTACGGCTATGTCGGTTACCTTAGTTCTGCTGCGGATATTATCGTTGCAGACTCTATCACGCAGAGAAACACCGAGCATAGCCCTTTCCATAGCGCGCTGAGCAACTTTGAGCTTCCTCATACGGGCTGCAGTGAAGGACCAAGTCTCGGATCCGTATGTCATCACTGGCAACACGCACTGATTGTATACTTTCGTCTTGAGGCTTTGCGGTATACTCGACGAGAAGATATGACGTAGTTTCCCGAACGCAGCCCAGCCGAGTTGGATTCGTCGATTGACCTCTGAGTCGAAGTTGGACTTACCTAATCGGACAATTTGTCCCAGGTATACGTACTCGTCTACAACTTCGAGCCTATTGTTCCCAACAACAACCGGTATTGGTGTGACATGGACGTTTGACATGAACTTCGTCTTGTCCATGTTCATCTTAAGACCAACCTGTTGGGAGACGTTATTGAGGTCATTGAGCATTGAACTAAGCTCCTCCAGCGATCCTGCCTTAAGAACTATGTCGTCGGCAAATCGAAGGTGAGTGATGTATTCGCCATTGATGTTGATACCGTATCATTTCCAGTTCAGCTGCTTGAAAACATCTTCCAATGCAGCGGTGAAGAGTTTCGGGGATATGACATCACCCTGTCTTACACCTTTCTGCAGTTGGATTGGTTTCGTACTCTGATTCTGTACTCGGATAGACATCGTAGCCTCATTGTACAAACACCTCAGCACTTCGATATACCGAGTCTATCTGGCACCGCTGGAGAGACTGTAGCACCGCCCAAATTTCGACTGAATCGAAGGCTTTCTCATAGTCCACATACGCCAGACATAATGGCAAGTTGTACTCCTCGGCCTTCTGTACAATCTGGCGATGAGTATGTATGTGGTCTATGGTACTATAGCCTTTTCGGAATCCGGCTTGTTCGGGAGGCTGGAAGTCGTCAAGTCTGTTCACTGTTCAAAAGGCAGTTATCCCCTTTCTTGAAGAATAGGACAACCACGCTTCTACTCCACGCTTTCGGCGTAACACCGCCATGAATGACGGAATTAAACAGCTTCTGAAGGACAACAAGTATCGGTTTTCCACCCGCTTTCAGAAGCTCAGCTGTAATTCCGTCCTCACCCGGCGCCTTGCCGTTTTTAAGCTGTTTGAGAGCCATCCTAATCTCGCTCAGACTGACATCCGGGATGTTATCGGAGTAATGTCGGATAAGCTTGGGTCCTGGGTCGTTACTCACATCAGTGTGTGGTTTCAACGACGTTGTGTACAGCTGTCCGTAAAATCTCTCGATCTCACTCAAAATCTCGGCTCCAGCGGAAATGACTTCGCCGCTTTCGGTCTTCAGCTTGGTCAGTTGGCTCTTTCCGATAAACAGATCTCTGGCGAAGACTTTGGAGCCTTGGTTCCGCTCTATCGCTTTTTCAATACAGGCTGTATTGAATTTGCGTAAGTCTTGCCTCATACATTTGGAGATCTGTCTATTCAGTAGCCGATACGCTGACGCATCCGTTGTAGTCTGCAGCTTTATCTCACGCCTGGCTTTCATGAGTTTAAGAGTGTGATCAGAGAGCTTTTGGGGCTTGTTCGTGCGGCGGGTCCTGCAAAACTTAGCTCCTACCGCATGGACAGTTTCCACTAGCCTGCTATTCGTATCGTCCACTGTAACGCAATCGTCTAGGCACTGAAAGCGATTATGCAATTCGAGCTGAAAGCTCTCGGGGTTCTGGATAAGGGCACGTGGTGGGCGGAGCGTAGACTTCACCAGACGAGACCGCTCGAGCCTAATGTTAAGGTTCAGTGTGCCTCTTACCATTCGGTGATCACTGCCGGTTTTACCCTAGTGATCACAGAGACATCACTGAACAGCTGACGCTTGGTCGTCATGATGAAGTCGATCTCATTTTTGTGGTACCGTCCGGGCTCATCCATGTCCACTTCCTGTGGGGCCGCTTCTGGAAATAGGAGTTCATCATAAAGAATCCCTCCTTTGCCATGAAGTCAGCCAGCTGTTGCCCTCTTGGGTTCCGTTGCCCTACTCCAAAGTTCCCCACTATCAGCTCATCGCCTTTTTCGTACCTAGTTTTGCGTTAAAGTCTCCCATCAACACCGTGTAGTGAGTCTTAGAGCAATGCATGGCTCTTGAAATATCCTCATACATTGCCTCCACTTCATCATCAGGGTGTGTCGAGGTTGGTGCGTATACCTGTATGACCTTCAGCGAATACCTTTTGGTTATTCTGAGTATAAGGTACGCGACCCTACTCGACACACTTCCGATCTCGATCACGTTGTTGATGAGAGACCTGTGGACGATAAACCCGACACCTCCTTGGGACAGATGGTCACCCTGCCGGTAGTAGAACAAGTTACCGGATTTTAGGATTATAGAGTCCTCTCCCTGTCTACGGACTTCAGACAACCCTATAATACTCCAATGTAACTTGCTTACTTCTTCTTCCAGTTCTAGTATCTTCTCGTCGGTCCTCAATGTGCGTGCGTTATATGTTGCCAGGTCCAGTCGTTTGGGTTGGCAGCTAGAAATCAGCCGGTGATTCTTCGCACCCCCTGCCTCGCCGTTACCATGGCTGCCACCATAGCCAGGACTAGCGAGGCCGCCGGGGACTGGGGGCCATTGCTTTTTTCTACCTCTCATCAGGGTTTGCCTTAGTTGCCACGCCTGGCGAGCGGGTTGGCAACCGCAGTTTTTTTTTTTTTTTTTTGTTCTAGTGCAGGAAGATGCTGCTGCCCATCTCCTAATATAATTTTTTACCAGTCGCCTTTTACGACACCCATGGTTAGACAGGGTTGGCGCTATTCTTTACTTCCGACAGCCACACTTAAGATGATTAAATAATTTAGTTGTAATTAAATAAACTATTTGAAACTTACGTCTTGTATCCTCTTCTTTTTCAATATTATGAACTCTTCATTGGTTCGTTTCAGTGAATCCAGCAAACTCGCTTTTTCTTGTACTAGTGTCTCATTCTGCTTTCTAGCTTCGGAAAGTTCCACTTCCATATCTGTAGTTGCCTTTGACAGAATATTTTCAACAGATTTTGTCTGCTTGTAAGGTAATTTCTTTTGTGGGTGTAAATTAAGTAATACTACAACAAAAAATAATGAAGTATAGTAGCAGTCTGTAAGTGTCCACTACTAGGCAAAGACCTCCAATCTCAAATATCTGAGGGAGGGGAAGGGTACGCCCGGTAATCCCGTGCGGAATGACACTGTCCCCGAAATGATATTTCTATTATATCACAGAAATGCTGATTTCCACTCGGTGTTTTTCTTCACCGCAGACCACATCGTAAATTCAGCACTTAAAACTGCTAAAAAGACTTTTCGTGGTGCCGGGTAACGAACCCAGGTCATTCGCGCTTTGAGAAACGTGCATTTTTCTACTCTCTTGTATACTAAAGGGTTACAATGGGCGGACTTAGTACCTCGTGGCATTCTCTACCAGTAAACCCTGCGTGATAGAGAGAAATACGTTGGAATAGGTGCTTAGTATTACGGCATTAGTAATATTATGTGATAAAATTTAATAATAAATTGATATTAAAATGTATTTATGTGGGTAGGCAGAGCCTGCGAATTTTCGTTTGGTAAGACTCAATCCATATAAACGAGTTTTCACTTTCCATTACAAACCCTACGGAAAAAACACCCGTCGGGCTTGCATCCTCCCGGAGATTGCCATGAGATTTCAAGACTTTTCCCTTATTCAACTCTTACGACAACCACGTGTAGAATGTAGGTGGAGGAAGATTCTATCGAATAGGCAGTCGCACGGCAGAAACAAATGAAATGCCAAATTGCTAAACTTCGTTGTAAACTCGTAAAAAGTCAACTAACAATCAGCGGGAGCTCCGTGTCTAAATTAAACAACTTTTAGCAGTTATCTGCTGTACGCTTTGCGAACACAAAGCGATTTACGTGTTACCGATCGTTTTTTCGACGCATTGAGTGATGAAAGAAACGGCTGTTTTCCAGTTATCTAGTCGAGCAGTAATATCAAAACTTTATCAGCATAAACCAAGAAGATTCGCGGATCTTAACGGTAACGGTAATGTTGTTCCGTACATTTTGATCTACAGTTTGGTTATCATTTTAAATGGCATTAATTTAGGTAGCATAATAAATTTTAAACAATACCTTTATTTTTTAAACAGAAGCAACTCGCCTCCTTTATATAAGCGTCAACATATAAGAGTCAACAATCAAAATATGTGTGCAACACCACGACCTGTGCTTATGTAATAAGTACCTACGGAACCTATAGAAATCTAAATAACAGCACCTACAAATAACTGCAAAAAAATTGTGATAAATCATCACAAATGACACGATGACGGTGATATTTTTTCTATATATACATAGTAATATAACTGTCAACACAGAAACACGTAGAAGACGAGAATTTGTATTCCGTGGACCGATAAAACGATTTAATCATGTTTATATTGATTATATATTATGTGTTACGACAATCATCATAAATCTAATATTCCAAAACTAGGAATCCTGATGATCTAGCAATGACGATGATGAAGTCCTTCTGAGCGACTTCGACTACGGTGACAACTTCGGAGTTTTGTCAGTAGTGGTCAACTTTGCACGGTTCTATTACAACAGGTGTAAGCTCAAACAAAGAGGCACTCGCTCCGTCTTTACCTCTCCGTATCCGTTGTAACGGTAACTCATGTGATAAGATCGAAGGGTCAGATGCAGTGTCATTGACATGGGACGCAACACACACTAGCCCAGACCCGAATACCAATAATTTGTGTAATGCTCAAAACTTTACACCTGTTGGACTTCGTACCCTGGAACCCGACTGTCAATCACGCCTAAAGGACAGAACGGATTTGAATTAAATTCAACAAGGGATCATGCAATAAGATACAGGATACATTTTATTTCGAACATGAATGGGAACCCTATAGGACAAAGTTTACAATCATGCGGGCTAGGCGGCGGTCAGACGCTACTTTTTTATAACAAAATAATACAAAAAGACTAACCTTCTTTCTCTTTCTGCAAATTACGCAAGTTTTTTCTTAGTTCTTCAGTTTCTCTGTTAATTTTGGCGATAGCGCGTTGTTTGACCGTCAGCTCTGCTTGTAAACCTTTTATCGTAGCCACAAGATAAGTGTCTTCTTTTAACTTGTTTAAGAACAACGCAGAATTTTGGGATATTCGACTCACTGCAGAAGACGCTCTATCCGCTTTTGGAAACGTTTGAGTTGCTACCGTATGCCGAATTTCAGTCACAGTTTGAACAGCTACGTGTTTTATATTTAACTTATTGACATTATTTTTAAGATTCGTATTAACTTTACGGTCTTCCATCAATTGTCTTTCCACATCAATAATATGATTCTCGTATTTCTGTTTCATATCACTAAACTTTTCATGTAATGTCAGAAGTATACTTTGAAAGTGATTTCCTTTATCTCTCAACTCTTGTTCTAAGCGAGCAATGCGTTCCTCCAGTAATTTCTTTTTGTTGTCTTCAACTGCCGACGACTTTGAAGCTACTAAAATAAACAAAAAACATAATTTTAACGTTTCCTATACTCGATAAATTACAGAGCTTCTATAATGTATTCAAACAAACCTATCAAAGCAGAAACTGAATCTGGATGTTTCCGTTTTAAAATCATTTCCATTTCTTTAACCTGTCTTTGTAGATCTTGTATAACTATGATATCTTTTCCATGCTGTGTATTAAAATTTTTCCTTTCGGTTCTTTCCTTATTTAATTCAGCTTTTAAACTATTATTGTTTTCTTTTAGAGTTATTAATTCGGAATTTCTGCTTTCATATTCCCTAGAAATGTTATTGATAAACTTTTCACATTTCGCTAATTTCATATCTGATATGTGTTTTTCATCATTAAATTCGTTTAATTTTTTTCGAAGGTGTTTATTGTCGTCTGTTAATTGAACGTTTAATAATTCTAAAGCTTTAACACGTTCATTTGTATCCTTTAGCTCTTCTATCATATCTTCATGTTTGCAGCCGCTCGCGCGCTTCGGAGAATTTGCAGCCGACTTTAGTTTTACAACCTCTCTTTTCTTCGTATCAATATTTCCTGCTGAGAAAGGCCTTAGTTTTGTTTTCCGGCGCTGATCTGCATTTTCCTTCACATTTGACTTTGTAGATAACAAATGAAGCTATAAATTATAATATAAAACCAAATCAGTAAAATATCCTACTTTGTAAAATATCTTATTATACTTTGTACAATTCTAAATGCAATATTGCTATCATATATTTCTTACAATGTCTAAAATAATGGATTTCTGCAAAGTAACGCCTGATCTAATAACTATCAGAAACAAATCATGTTACTTACATAATTTTAAGGTTCATTGAGCAAATTCGCGTGAAAGTTGAAGCTAAATATAAACTCTTTAGGGGCAAAAATCTTTTTTGCGGCTTATTTACATAGGGCATTGACTTCGGAGATACGAAACGAAATGAAATTAAAAACGGTAAGAAATTGGTTTTATGACTTTAAATAACCCATGAATAAGAAAAATATATAGCACTCGTTGATAAAAATCAAACAGATTAGTGAATGATAGTTTATTTTGTTGGTATTATGAAATAACTGCAACTCAAGAGGCAATGACCGGTCATGGCGCCTCTACTACTTCAAGAAGGTTGTCATTCTGGTTCCAAAACAAACATAAATGGCACGATGACGTGTAATTAGAATGAGGTAAGTACAGTTTTTATTTTTTATTTCATACAATATAGAAAGTTTTAAAATGTGATAAAAGTGATAAAATATAACTAAATAATTTAGTAAGTTGGTACTTGGCCGCTTTTCATCAAGTTGGGGTATCATATATCTTACGTCATATTAATAAAATCTATTAAGTCTTTTCGTTTTTTAGGGCACAATTTAAACAACCTTCTTAAGTTATAGTGTACATAGAAATAAAACCCGGGATCTTATCCGCTGTGCTACGATTTCACAAAAAAACAGTGTGACATGTGACATCCTTCCCTATAAAACAATACCGTGGTGTTATATTTTAGCATGGTCTTATTTATCTAAGACATATGTACCAATAAACGAAACCATGTTTTGGATGTGATAAACAACACGGTATGATTATATCGAGGAATAACTTCACGCGAAATGGTTGTGAATTTTTCTTATGGCATAGCGTATAAGGCCTCTGAACAGAAATGTATGAAATCATTAGTTATTTGTCATCGGTTATGTACTGCACTAAATAGAGCTTATAAGTTGAGAACAGGCTGTGCATGCGCATCAATGCGGTGTTTGACGCGCTGACCGCGAGTCCACAGTAACCATGAAAATGTGGTCGCGGACGGTCGTGCTCCTGCTGGTGACCACAGCGGTGATCTGCACACCGCTCATAAATGAGCTAGAACCCGGAAAAGGTATGGTTTAGTTCCGCTTTATTACTTTTCCCATAACTAATGGGTCTGTACGTTTGTACGATGACAAATATTTTTAATTCTTATATATTTAGCTTAAGTTTGTGTTTTTAAAATTTCTTAAATGTATTGTCATTAAAATAAACAAAATATACAATTATTGATCTCTATTTTGTAAAACTAAGTATTATTAGAGATAGCAAAAATATTTTCTATTATGTACCGTTTCAAATTCCAAACTTTAAATGTGTACTGTTAGTGAGCTAAAAAGTATTCCAGCGGAAGTAAGAAAACTCTTAACACATTTCAATGAAAAGCTTTATCCAAAAACAGCGCAACGCTCTCCGAGTTTATTTGATTAAAGCCCCGTTAAGTCCTTTTCTTTAGGATTATTTGGGTCCCGCAAGAAAACTGTACTATAAAAATTTACAGCCGTGAGGAACATACTGTTTACTTTACTCCTTTGTAGACAAGTGTCTAACAGTTTTCCTGAATTTACCTATAAGTTATTTTGTAAGAGACTATGTCTGTATATATTATTGATTACTCTACAGACGAGACGAGACGAAGAGGCGCGCTCTTACTGTAAGGTAGCAACCTATAAATTTCCCACTGCTGGGAAAAAACTTCCTCTCATATATCTCAGTGTTTTGGAAACGGGAAGAATCCGCTACTCTGCTCCAATGCGGGTTGGCTGACTTCACATTTCTTGAAATATTTTTCAGACATGCAGGTTTGCTCCCGGTGCTTTCCTGCGCCTTCGAGAACGTGGTAAATTTAGCGCTTAAAAATGCAATTTACATTCAGTTGTGCACGCACGTTGTGCGGGATTCGAACCCAGTAATCCTGTGCCACGGCTAGATTAGTAATATGTTTTTTGCTGAATACCTAGTTCTGAATAACATTCTTAATTAATCAATGTTATGGACAAAAAACGCGAACTCTGTAGTAATAGGAATAATGTGGTTAAAATTTCACTCTCAGGTTAAAGCTCGTTTAGCCATAACTCTCAAGGAAATCATTGCAAAAAGCTGTATCGAATTTATTTATAAATATAAACCCTTAACAAAACCATATAATTATAACAAGCAAATATTGAAACACTCACGTCAAAGGACTAATTACAATATCTTAATTGTTATCTCGTATATTAACATTTTGAAAGTGTAACCTACTTAGTGATAGGGCACGTTAATAAGATCGGTTTTGTATTCTTTAACTTTCCATGTCGCAGTTTAATTCCACGCATATGCTAAATCGTAACAAAATAAAAAGTGACATCCGGAAATTATACAACTTAACATTCTGTTCATCGAATTACCATCGGTTAGTACGTGATCAAAATTTAATGGTTCCAGCTTAGCGAGCGTCGCTGGGGCAACCATAGTTTTGACGTGCCGTGTAAAAAAATCGAAAAAGAGAGAAGTTTCTGAACCTCTCTCATTTCATATGCCAAGAAGTTCAAAAAATAATGAAGCTAGTTAGCTGCAAAAATAATCGCCTGATGGAAAGTGATAACCGTCGTCTACGTACATCTGCAACACCAGAGGAGCTGCAGGTGCGTTGGCAGCCTCTAAGGGTATTTGGAAGATGGGAGAGAGGATCATTCATCGAACGAAACGCAGAAGCACAAAATGCCTCTACTTCTCGCCGGTATTCTGCGAGGTAACCGGTTACCCCGGCCCATCCGAGCAGCAGCTAAAGCCGCTGCTTGCCAAAAATACAATCTTACTATATATACAGAACAGAAATAATGTCTGAATGTGTATATTTATGTGCGCGTGTTTGTGTATACGTATATTAGTATAGATTAGCGACACCAGCTTCGCATGGGTGTGTTAATTACTACCTTATACTCCTATATTATTTAAGTGAAGAGACAGGCCTATCGACAGCAGAGTTCCTTGGGTTCCCTGTCATCACATAATCATAAAGCCAAGTAAAATAAATCGAGCATAATTATTTGCCAAGCAAGCTTAAATTCGGATGCATCGTTCGGTATATATATCAGATTTATAATTCTGGAGATACCACCAATCTCTGCGAAAGCTAACTATACTCTAGTGCCCCAATCTGGCTGGTACACGAACTGGCGATTCCGTGTGGTTGTTTGAATACCGTACCGCAACCCACGATCTTTTGGTCTTTCGGGTCTGTATTGTTTTATGTAGCATCCTCAGTCTCTGACACTGCATGTAATCTTGTCGCATAAATGTGTATGTTACGTCGGATACGTTGTTTATACTTTTCCTAAGGACTTTTGAATGTTAAACAAAAATGTAATTAACGTTAAATTAAATTTATTCTGTTACTTTCATAATAAAGGTACTCGTATACGATAATTATTAAGTAAATACAGTACGTTACATTCACATTTCCATCAATTGCCAACATAATTAAGACGCACTGTTTGTTAAACGGGAAAGATTACGGTGAACGTCAAAGGAAAACAAGCGTAGACTGGAGAAAGTCATTAAAACGTGTCCACGCAGGTTACAGCTAATGCATTCTAATTGAATTTTCTATTTTATATGCGTCATATGTCCCTCATCGTAAATAAAACTGACTGTCCGATGTCCAAGGTAATAAATCAATCGTATATTAACATAGTTACTAGAAGAAATAGTTTCAAATTGTTTTCACTCTATTCTATATCGATTGAGTATGAACTAAAAGGTGAAAATGTTAATTAAATACCTATTAAGTACCTATATTTATGTTATAACGATTTCCTTTACAAACACCCTAAAAGAGTAAAAAAAATACTTCGTTACATTCAAACGTATCTGCTGTTGTGCTAGATATAAAACAATAGATTCAGACACTATCACAACATCTAAACGCATAGTTTAAAATTCACCGTGCACCGATCCATTCACAAGTCTATAAAAGGTCTATACGCTTATACACACACACACACACACACACACACACAGCCATACACACACACACAACATACCTAATTGTGAACAGCTATGATCTAATTGTAATAACACACAATAGCTCTCATTCAGTATCTTCTGCTTCTACCTCGGTGCAAGCTACTTTTTCTATGACAATGAAATTAAAGTTTATTTTCTCTTTTAGACTGGCCAACAAGAAATTCGGTGAAACAGCCTTTTGACAACGAAAGTGAAACATCAACAACGCTAACTTTATCACAGAAAGTAACGGAACTACCGACCGTTGTTCCGATTAAAGAAATCGCCGAACCAAACGAAGCTGTTCTTGGTGGTGCGCCACCGATTCTCAGAAGCTCTGAAACTAGAGAAATCAAAGTAGACTACACAGGAGCACAAGTCTGGAAGGTGTCTACAGAGAAAAACAGTGTCCTGAGCGTTATTACTCGATTACGAAGAAGGAATCGTAAGATTCATTATTTTATTCTTATTTTTCATCAGCCGATTTATAGTCCACTGCTGGTCATATGCCTTTCCCAATCGTACAAAGCAAGACTTGACATAATCACTCAACGGATTCTCAAGACACCGTCCGGAAGACTGGGGGAGGCAAATATCTTATACCACCATCACATGGTGACTATTTATTACTCTTTAGGTAAAAAAAATATAACTAATAATTTTAAATAACTCTGAGTTATAAATACAATAATGTTTTTGCAGTAATTTCTACATGGGGAGGAAACCAATCTTCTATTGATATACTCGTGAAGTCTAACGCAGTACAGAATGTTACACGTGTCTTCAAAAGAGAGAGAATACCAATTGAGATCGTCATAGAGGACCTACAGCAAAGAATCAACGAAGAAAATCCACCTCTTGATGCAAACGAAATAGAACTGCAGGATCGCCGAGGTTAATTTCTTTTAAAATTTTAACACACGATGTTAGATACAATAACTCACAAGTGCAAGTACAAATTTCCAAGGGTTCGTATGGTTTTGTTGCAGCAAGAGTTTACAATTTTTGGCGTTACAGGGCTTCTCGTCACCGTCTAAGTTTGGTAGGTGCCTACATGGGCTACAATTCTATCGACCTACCCATGGAGTATTGGCCGTATGCGAATTGGGGTTCGTTCCACAATATCGAAAGATTTTTACGTGTGTAATAACGTATCTGTTCAAGCGTTGTTGTTATAATTTTTTATGTTTTAATAATCGTTTCACATTTTGCTGCATGTTGGGGTTTCACTCACTTCGTAACTAACAACAAGCACATATATCGCCATGACCGTTTTCAAATACATAAAAAATCTCGCTAATACTTTTAGGAATGACGTCTTTTATAGTATCGTGTAAAAATTTTGAGGGAATAAGCAACCAGAATACTCTTAACTATCTTTTTGCCCATGTTGTCGTAGTATTGGAAGTTGTCAACTAAGCAGGAGTGTCGCATGTGTACGCGCATATACATAAGCAGTTACTTGTCATCCGAGATTCAATGTAACGCTTATGCGATTAAATCGGACGAAGGTTCAGAAAGGTTCAATGCACTAGAAATAACATTATACTAGATTCGAAAATCTTTCTTCGGCTTCAGCTGGGATTCGAACCTAAGAACCAAGACTCAGAATACAGATACTTTGACAAGTCAAATAAACTGTTATCAAATTGGGTTCAAAGAAATCATCGTAAATGATTATTTGCAATTTAAAATTAAGATCGACATAAAACATTTCTTAAAATATCTTGTATATTTTTATTAGGTCATCGTATGACTTGGAAGCAGTATCACAGAGTAGAAGACATTCACGGTTTCATGGATTATCTGGCTAAAACATATCCAAAAATTGTTAGTGTAAATTCTATAGGAATATCCTACGAAGGACGAAACTTAAAGGTTTGTTTTCCTTCTTTCTATTAAGTAAAATGCACGAACATTTAACAAGTATCTAATTAATTTTATTGTTGTCCTCGTTAATTGTTTTTTTCTTCTTATTATCTATATAACAAATTCTGATTACCATTTTATAGATGTTACGGATATCGGACGGAAAACCAACAAACAAAGCCGTTTTCATAGACGGTGGTATTCATGCCCGCGAATGGATCAGTCCGGCGACAGTCACCTACTTTATAAACCAATTCGCTGAGAACTTTGACGTAGAATCCGACGACATTAAAAACATCGATTGGTACGTATCTTAAGACTGTACGCGAGCAATTCTAAATATCTAAATATATTCTATTCTAAGACACCAAGCTAGGCTCTTGCGATACAGATCGTTGTCATCGCTGAGAAAATTAGTTTTTACGCAAGTAAAATATTTTTTCTTTCGCCATCTCATAGAAAATTGAGTCTGGTACCAAAAGTTCAAAGTGTGGCATTCATGTATTTATATTAGCCACTCAGCAACAAACGTCACTACATGCCATTGTTAACCTGTCAGCAGATAGGGCCACTGAACGGTATAAACAGACAAAAATTACAATGCAAATATCGTGCTAGCCAATGAGAATGTCGTAAAATTATATTATTTCCAATTAGTCATCAAACAAATCTCATAGCTAACTCAAAAGAATCTAAATGTTTACATCCGATGTCTACATATTGAATTATAGAATAATAACATTGTATCTCACCTGAGGACTTCCAATTAAATGCAATTGATAGTTTGTATATGGTTCAGGTTTTATCATGGTCCCTCGAATGGCAACTACAAACGTATTTCTTAATAGAATCTATCATTTAAAGGTATTTCTTCCCAATGGTGAACCCCGACGGCTACGAGCATACGCATCAATCTGACCGTCTCTGGCGCAAAAATAAGAAGCCCAGCAGAACTGCACGAAATTGTGTGGGCACGGATTTAAACAGAAACTTTGGGTACGTAAATCACTGAACATATTATTATATGTAGGTAATTCATACATACATAATTTAATACAATACGTGTTGCGGATATGATTGTTATATTGATACTAAAAACAATAATTGATAAAACAAAAAAACAGACTAATAGCTCGTAGTTAATAAATAATTATAGACTTTATCCATCTACGGTTACAACACATATTCTATTCCTAGCTTAGCGTTTAATTGGTTCATTCCGACCGTGGCGTGTACCAGTACTATTTCCATCATCTAAACACTACACTACTCGACATGAACCTCCACAAAATCGAACTAGGCAAACAGATTAGGTGTTCGCAGAACCAGTGTAAAAAAGGGTGGTTGTTTCATTTCTCGTATTCTATAGTAGTAACACACAGTCCCGCTTACTCCTACATCCATCCTCGACGAAGTATCAAGATCGTTATCACCCTAGAGGACCGAGATGATTTTCCTGGTGAAACGAGAATGGGCGATAGACATTTTTAAGCCCATGTTTTTTATTAATTTATTGTCGTTCTGTTTATTTTTGTAATTGTGTTTTCAGGTATCGATGGGGCGGAAAAGGTTCTTCGGGAAATCCTTGCAGCGAAATTTACCGAGGCAGTAGCGCATTTTCCGAACCCGAATCAAAAGCTCTATCGGTATAATGATTAATTTACACCAAATCTAATTTAGCAAAGCAATCCAGTCACGGTTATTAATTTGTCCTCTTTTACCTGACAAATATCATCAAAAATGTCAAGTCGTTCGACTGTGTTCGTTCGAAAATAAATATTAGCGGACTACTAAAATAATATCATATAATCAAATAAAATAATATATAAAATATATATTTACTGTAATAAAATAGTATCTAAAATATATACGCTTCAATACTAATGAAAACTTGGCTATTCTAGGGAATGGCGTCATTAAACATTTACTAGATATTTGACAAGGGTACTAGGACTCAATACTATAATAACTATTTTTCTTCCAAGAAAGCAATAGCGCCATTTAACCCGAATACAATTATTTACTAATTTAAATTTTGTTAGAATAAAACAGTACTCAATTTTCGAATTAGTTGTCCAATGAAAAATCACGTAGCTGATTCCCAGGGCCCAAACACATTACTAAAAGTAAGTTTTTACCAAGCCGTTTAGACAATGCTTATTTTTTTATGGGAAAGGGGGCAAACTAGAAAGCGGCTCACCAAATGACAAGTGATTACCGATGCCAACGTACATTTGCAAAACCAGAGGAGCTGTAGGTGCGCTGCCTGCCTTTATAATATTTTGGGAGAGTGAGGAAGTAGTCGGTTTCCGGTTACCTCACTCACCGAACGAAATGCAGAAGCATAAGATGTCTCTACTTCACGCCGTCAATGTAAATGCCGCTGGTTGGATCTAACACGTGCAAAATATATGTATATATATATATGCAGTCAACTATAGCAGCAATAAACACTACATATAAAATAATGCGTATTTCCTTAAGTAGTCAGCATCTTATTATGATTATCGACACTCAGACAATACTCAGACAGTACTTAAGATGAGATAACGCTCATTAGGGCTATGTGACATGACGCAATTCAAATATCATGTGTAAAGTACTAAGATTGAGGAGTAAAGAGTCACCTGATAATTAAAACAAGATGTGGTGGAACAAGAACGTGTCATAGTCGTTCGCGTAAACTAATTTGACTTAAAAACTTGTAAAGATTATTCAATTAAACAAAAAATAAATGGTCCAAAGTCCCTTTGTTAATCATATTTAGGCATTCTGCGAATGTAGTAGATCCGATCTCATATGAATTGATGGAAATGTTCATGACGCTGTGTTAATTTAGAACATCCACAATCGCTTAACTTTTGTAGCGGCACTGCTTGAGGTCACAAGTCCTTGCGTGTCAAAAAATTAAACAACGATATTTTCATAACACTTGCCTATTAATACATTATAAAAAATTGGCAGAGTAACGAGAGTTTGTTTGTTATGTACGCGCACGGGTTCGTGAGTATAGGCAACTGAACGACTAGGTGCAAGGTATCTAGTACTGCGATAGCCAATCCGCCTGTGCCAAGAATGGCGATTATAGCATCTTTTCCATACTGATAAAAAATAAGTAGAAGGTAAGCAAACAAACAAATATCCAGATAGGACCAAGTTTTTGGTATCCGGTGGAACATATACTCATTTGTTAGTACTACATAAAAAAAACTAACGCATTTTCTGATCCAGGATTTCATCAAGAACAGTGCAGCTAATTTCACGGCATACATAACCTATCATAGCTACGGACAGTATCTCCTTTACCCATGGGGCTATGATAATGCAGTGCCTCCAGATTATAAGGATCTGAACGATCTAGGCACAAGAATGGTAGAGGTAAGTTGCGAATATTAATAACTATAAATAAAAAATACTCTTTCCAAATTACTTTTTTGTATAGAAGCCTTGCATTAACTTATGATTAAGTTTTTTTTTCTTTTTTATAGTAAGATATAATTATTAAAATGTGTACTGATTCTACAAGAGTATCATGATTAAGTCTTTTTTTTAAAGAATATACAGATAACTCATGACATGTTAAAACAATATAAATTCTATTGTTGTGACAAGTTATCGAAATAATGAGCATCCCTGAGATTGTTTATCAATTGTTTCAGGCTATAAAGCAAACCCGTGGTTCATCATATCAAGTAGGTTCTTCTAGTGGACTTCTGTACCCAGCCTCGGGAGGATCGGATGATTGGGCCAAAGGTCATGGAATTAAATATTCCTTTACTATCGAACTAAGTGACACTGGACGCTATGGTTTCATACTACCCACATCTTTCATTGAGCCAGTTGCCAGAGAATCCTTAAATGGCTTGAGAGTTTTGGCTTCAGAAGTAGCAAAATCTTAAGATGATATTTTAGACTTTATGCAGCATTTATTAAATTAGAAGAACTATTTATTTTCATGTGGTAACATTAACGTAAAATTACGTTACGTTTAAGTTAATGTAGTAGTACTTAAATAAAATTTCAACATTGTCACAAATGTAATTTTTGCAATTAATGCAAATAAACAGAATTTAAGCTATATTTATGTTTTTTATTAATTATCTTTTTATAATAGGTAATATGAAGCTACCAAAACACCTAAAATTATTGTAATAAGACATAAGCTCTCATTATAATTTTTTTTTAACAATGCTATTTATTAAATTACATTACTAATATTGCTGTTCACCCTCCAACTAAGATTACACCTTGTATCTGGAGTGGTTCTCGACAATAGACGAATGGCGGGCTCAAACTTACTACATCATGTTTCGTAGTCCGCACCCTAGCGCATTTAGGTATTAGTGCTTAAATTATTATAATATAAGTCTCTTCTCATTACTTGTGATGATTGGCTGGATTTTAGTTGTTTCAACACACTTATCACCACAGCTTATTTAGATATAACAGGTGGTAAGCCTGTTGCAGACATTTGGCCAACAAAATAAACCTTCCATAAGTTTTGAAAAACTGATTAGTATGTGGACATAGGAGATCTAACTCGAGTCTCATGATTTGGAACAAAATCCCCTAACAACTTAATATTATCATTAATAATAATAGCTATTTTTCCAAAAGGAAACAAACACAGCTCCCACTAATACCTACTTGTTAAAATAATTGAAATGACCTAAATGAAGAAAGAATTTTAAAAATAATCTGAAGAACTTTACGAAAAGTAATATTATCACCATAGACAAAAAGCTAAAACCGATAGAGGAGGAATACAAACAAAAAGGAAGTAGACAAAGTCACAAACAAAGCACCAAAATCTGAAGCGATATGTTATAAAGAACAACATTATATTGCATGGCATCAATGATTAGGTTCATTATAACATTTCGTAACTTCGGCATATTGTACTAGATATCCTGAATGAAATATGTAGAAACTCAGAAATGCAAGACCCATTTTTGACCAATGAGAGATAAGTGAAGCCTAGGCTTAGACAGAGATAAATAAAATAAGACCAATCATAGCAACTCTTATCTTAGCATGGTACAACATACTTGGTACAAGAATTTGTAGAACTTCTAAAAAATAATAAGTACTTCCCTAGAGGTGTGTATGTTACTCAACACTAGACAATAACTTCTCCAAAGACAATAACAAAATACAGAGAGTATTAAGTTATTGTGTTTGTTGTTGGGAAGCAAGTATTTGAAAAATTATAGGAATACCAATGCATTTATCCATCCTAACTTTTATTGTTGTTCTGTACACTTCCATAAAGCCTTTGACTATATAGAATAAATATAAAATAGATAATAAATAAGGCAAAAGAACATGTGTACCTTGGGCAGTTAAATTTAAAATTAGATCTAATGACCAGAGAAATTGAAGAGAGAGTAGCAACCACTTGGAATCATAACATAGGTATATTTATCAAATATACCTAAAGCTGTACAATACGTGCAAACTTCCAGTACTCACATATGGATGCCAAACTGGGGCTCTCACTGAAGTCAACACTAAAAAACTTGAAGTCTGTATGCTAAATAAAAGAAAATCATACAAAATAATAAAGACTTGCAAGTCCTGCAAACTGATATAAAATCATAAATAAATAGACAGTCTATATACAGTAATAAATAAATAATATCAATTTAATATGAATTATTAGTTAAAAATGAAATGTGATGAATTTGTAAAATAATTAAGAAATGACCTCTAAATATGATAAAGTCAGAATATAGGCTAATAATAAAAATAAAATAAAAAGGTACATTTAGTATGTTTTTATGATTTTTTTAGTTAAAAATCAACATCATTGATAAACATTTTGCTATATAATCATCATTAACATCAGCTTGTAGATAAACAGTCCACTGCTTCTTATACTTGTTTCTCCCAAGACCAAATTTTTAAAGATTTGCAGTAAAACTTTAAAAATTTAAAAAAAAACAATGGCTGTGGTTATCCCAAAATATTCAAGACATGGGTTAAATTTTTATACAAATATAAACCAATAGGTACATATTTCTTAAATTATTTTGAAAGAAAATGAGCCATGATAACATCAGGTAGAGGAGGTGGACCTAACAGAATAGATCAGCAGCAGTTTTAAATCACCAGATTGCAACAGTACTCAATTGAATATCTCTAGTGAATGTTTAGCTATGTTTTATACTTAGTAACAAAGTATTTATCTAGCAGACAATGAATAGAAAATGATATAGTAACCTATTCTACCTTATGATGTCCAGCAACTTTATTATCAACTCTGGTTTCCATTTCGTTTGCTTTTATGAGTTTTATTTGAGGTATTTTATTCTCTACAGACGATGAAATGCCATTCGTTATACCTACTACAGGACTACTGTTTAATAAATTTTCGGTCTCGTGTGCAATGTCTTCTGCTCTTTTCAAAATTAACTCCACATCTTCAACATCTTCCCCGATTTCACTATCATTATTCTTTACACAAGAGAGTTTTTTAATTTCGTCAAATATGTTTTTTATTTCTTCATCACTATCCTTAGCGGACGCACAAGATTTCTCAATCAGTAAAAATTCTTTGGTAAGAATGTCTTCACTGTTATCTCTATTACTAGCAAAAGAATTGTGAGCCATTCTGCTAAATATTTATAAATAACTAGAAATATAAAGTTAAGTCCAAAATATCTATTTCAATAAACTGGTCTCAGTTTAGATAGTTTCGCACGTATTTTAAATAAACCTTGAGGTTGCTAAGCAACCGATTCATTGTTTTACTATACTCTATGCTTTTGGTTACCTTTTTTATAGTAGCAATTGGGTTCTTGTCATTTTTTTACATATCTAAAGTAATTTCACCACTTGAAATATATATTGTCTTTTTACTTTAATTAATTGAACATTATAAATATACATTTTTTTTATTATAGTTTTCAGCATCAAACACATGTGTGAAAACGCAACATACAAAAATACACATAGTTGAATTATGCTTTTATTGATAATTTGCTCCATGTCTCATATGTATGTGTGAATAATTATTGTGCGTTTTTAGTCAGTTCAGTCAGTCGACATCGATTAGCTCAATGCCTTTTTCGACTCGTTGACAACTAACTTTGAAACAAATTGACCCGGTGAGCATATTTGCTACATCAGATGAGCTGCAGGTACGTTGCCGGCCTTTAAGGATGTTTGGCGGATGGGAGAGGATTAGGACTATGTGTGTTTGTAATTGTGTAGTAATACTATTGCCCTCTCTCTCATTTATTAAAACCTATAGGGTTGTAAGTATAATCCAAAAAATAATTGTTGGAATAATTGAAATTGCTCATCGTTTCGTCGGTACCGAATGCGCCAAAGAACGAATATCTTGACAGACTGTCGAAATACGGTTAAATACAAGTACTTGAGCAAGTTGTTAGTAAGAAACAGTCTTTTTAAAACTTGTATAGTTTGAAATCTTGTTAAAACTTAAAATATCAACTCTAAATTGTTAGTCTTCTCTTACTGAAGGTTTGTTGGACTGGTTGATTTTAAAACTTTCCCTAAAGAAAATTGACGCCCTCGGTCCTTCGGGAAAGTCCACACTCATAGCTATATGTTATGTCTATGGGCGTAGAGCAATGTCATGTCTAATGTCAAAGAAAGTCAACTTGACAGAATTATATTATTGTTGTGTGTACTATGTACCTATTTTTATTTACTGAGAAATATAAAAATAAAAATACATAGCAGTGCTGTAAACAATAATATTTAAGAAACACATAATTAAATTTATAGTAACATGTCAGTGCCACCTCAAGCCTTTGTTAATAAAAATAAAAAACATTTTCTGGGAATTCCTGCTCCTCTAGGTTATGTAGCTGGTGTTGGTCGAGGGTAAGGCTATATCATGGCATTGATCTTTTGTTGTTGTTTCGTAACCTGTTAAAATCAATAGAAATTCTTTTGTTTATGATATGTAATTGGCTTTCGATGTGTAGTTTTTAATATAATTTATATTTTATTTTTCAGTGCAACAGGGTTCACTACACGATCGGATATTGGTCCTGCTCGGGATGCCAATGATGTGTCGTAAGTCATTTGTAGTATAAGCTGCGGCTTAAAAGTGTGTTGACGTTAAATTACAAAACAAATTTTTCCATTTCTAGGGATGATCGTCATGCTCCACCAGCCGCAAAACGTAAGAAAACAGAGGAGGAGGATGATGACGAGGATTTAAATGATTCCAATTATGATGAGTTTTCGGGATATAGTGGCTCCTTGTTTTCGAAAGTAAGTTATAATTTGTAATTAACATATTCATTTATCAAAAATAACATTATTTATTATCTTTGTCATGCATAGTTTTATTACAATTACATATGCGAGACCACATGGTCAGGAAATCAAGCACTTAGAATCATCAGGCCTCCTAAGGCGTCTTCAGCTGATCTGACCCTGAGGTACACCCGACCAGAGCAGCAGAGAATTGGGAGAGTGGTGTAACACAATACCAATTCTTCTCTCTCCCAGCGACTTGAAGTATTGTAGAAGTTATAGAACAATGCCAGTCCACTGTCTTGCTTCTGAAGTAGGCAATCTCATCAAGCCTATTTAGAAACAGTACCTGTGCAGGCCCTTGAAACTGAGAACTGCTGGATTGCATATAATATAATATATATTAATATAATGTCACATTATTTTCGTCCAAAGCTAAACTTTCATTGAAAGTAAAATCTGAGAATGATCTGTGAGTCTAACTCTAAAGGCTTAGATTATTGATTTAAAATAACATTATTAAATTCATATTTCAGGATCCTTATGATAAAGATGATGCTGAGGCTGATGCAATATATGAATCAATTGACAAAAGGATGGATGAGAAAAGAAAAGAATACAGAGAGAAACGTTTAAAAGAGGATTTGGAGAGATACCGTCAAGAGAGGTATTAATTTTTTTCCTAGAAGTTAGAGGTGGTTAATCAAGAAAAGTAAACAAACAGACTTACAAGCAACTTCATTGTTTGTTACCCTTATTTCTATAAACAGAAGTATTAAGAGACACATAAATCGTTTAATCTCTACAGGATCCCAGAAATCAATGCTACCCAGTAAAGGTACATTCAAAATGCGTAAAGGAATTACTTACAGCCAAGCCAAGCAAGTTTCAAATATATTCATGCAAAATAAAGCATGATTTTTTATTTTATTTGAATATAAATTTAGTTTAATATTTACAGGCCAAAAATACAACAACAGTTTTCAGACCTAAAGAGAGAACTTAAAGTGGTAACAGAAGACGAGTGGGCAGCTATTCCAGAAGTGGGTGATGCTCGAAACCGAAAACAGCGCAATCCTCGTGCAGAGAAATTCACTCCATTACCTGACAGTATGCTCTCAAGGAATCTAGGAGGAGAATCCACATCATCTATTGACCCAGGATCTGGCCTGGCTTCTATGATGCCTGGTGTTATGACTCCAGGAATGCTTACACCATCAGGTATTAAAAAATTTAAATTAAAGTGTAATGAAATGGATGATGTTATTAATGATTTCAATGGTTAATTGTTAGTCTTTTATGAAATGACATGACATAGTCAAGCTATGTATTGCCAGTTCTTAATAGACATGTATTTAAATAAATAATGCTATTGTGGCAATATTTATTTAATGATATATCAAATTGTAATTATTTTAAGACATACTCTTTTTACAGGTGACTTGGATTTAAGAAAAATCGGCCAAGCAAGAAACACCCTTATGACAGTAAAACTATCACAAGTCTCAGACTCAGTTACTGGACAAACAGTTGTTGATCCGAAAGGATACCTTACAGATTTACAATCGATGATCCCAACTTATGGGGGGGATATTAATGATATTAAAAAAGCCCGTTTGTTGCTAAAATCTGTTAGAGAGACAAACCCTAACCACCCACCTGCTTGGATTGCTAGTGCTCGCCTAGAGGAAGTAACAGGTAAATAAATATACAAGTCATAATATTTAAATGTATTGCTTTTTCTGTTCTGATAGGTGAAGAATTCTCTGGAAGTTTGATTGAATTTGTAATATGTTTCAATCATCAAGTCTCCCAAATAATATTCTCATAAATAGTCTTCTATAAGGCAAGTAAGTAAGTACATCGTAATTTCCCTGTTCCGAAATCTCTTTATCCCAGTAACTTCTAAGTTAACTCAAGCTCAATATATCTTAACAAACACTACTTTTGTATAGTGCAACATACAATATCTTACCATCAAAATCCTGAAGAAAAAATTTATTACTGTTATTATTACTGTCCTTTTTATTATTTACCCTGATTACCAGTTTCGGTTTAGGAACCAAAAATTGTCATTCTTCAGTTTTTAAGTAAAATGCATTTCATTGAATTAAATAGAAAAGTTTATATTTTCTACCAAGTTTGTATTTTTTCTGTAGCTTCTCAAAATTATTTTGTTTATTAGGTAAAGTACAATCCGCACGTAACCTTATTATGAAAGGCTGTGAGGTTAATCCCAGCAGTGAGGAGCTGTGGCTCGAAGCGGCACGTTTACAACCACGTGATACCGCTCGGGCGGTTATAGCTCACGCAGCTAGGAATTTGCCACACAGTGTTAGGATTTGGGTGAAAGCTGCTGATTTGGAACAAGAGACTAAGGTTAGCACCTTATCACTTTGTTAATGTGAAGATACGTTTTGTTTGAAAAAAAAGACTTAGTGCTGAGAATTCTGATTATTAATAATTTTTTCATTATAGGCTAAACGTCGTGTCTACCGCAAAGCTTTGGAGCATATACCAAATTCTGTGCGTCTCTGGAAAGCAGCTGTTGAACTGGAAAACCCAGAGGATGCGCGCATTTTGCTCTCAAGAGCAGTGGAGTGTTGTCCAACTAGTGTGGAACTGTGGCTTGCTTTGGCCCGGCTCGAAACTTATGAAAACGCTAGGAAAGTGCTTAATAAGGCCCGCGAAAATATTCCAACTGATAGACAGATTTGGGTAACTGCTGCTAAGCTTGAAGAGGCTCATGGTGAGTTTTTATGAAAAATCTGATCTTTTAGAAGAAAAAGAACTAAGATCTTTTTAGAAATATCCGTCTCATAATGTTATATCCAATATTGTCATCTGTCAAAGTTGTGTTAATGATACACCATTATTTTTATAAATGTGTGTTTTCAATTGGATTTCAACATTTTCTCTCGTATATCAGCTGTTGATGAAATCATTATTACTGTTCGACACATTGCATTGTCTGGTCATATTTAAAGTTTAAGATAATATCTCAACAAATGTTGAATCAAAATTTTCTACCGATTTTATTGAATTTAGAATTAAATTAATAAATTACTGATGTACGTGGTGGAGCCAAGCGGTGGCTTTGCTACGCCTCGACGGTAATCACTTACCATCAGGTGAGCCACTTGCTCGTGAGGCCAATTCAAAATCCAAGAGACACAGTTAACAGAAACGGTCTGTTCAAATTAGACCTTGAAATTATACTCTCATGGCGCCCAAAGAAGTTTCACTTCAAAAACACATTTCGGTTAAGTTTTCGAGGAGAAATCATAAGATCTAATTAATTGAATTTGTAAAACCCTTTTTATTAAATAATGTTTAGTTTTAGTGTGTAATGTTTGTTTATTTTAAAGGCAACACTCACATGGTGGAGAAGATCATAGACCGTGCAATAACATCTCTGAATGCCAATGGTGTGGAAATCAACCGAGAACACTGGTTCAAGGAAGCCATGGAGGCTGAAAAATCAGGAGCGGTTCATACTTGTCAGGTAATCGTTTTTTCAGTCAGGTTCGTACACGGAAACTGCGTCCATCACTGGTCCTGTTATATAGATTCTGTTCCGCCACCAACACACGCGCTTATTGTCTAACAATTAACTTATTTTTTAACTACGAGCTCCTCAGTACATTATTCAATTGAAAATACTAAATGTGTTTTAGGCCATCATTCGGGCAGTTATCGGGCACGGCATCGAACCGGAGGATCAGAAACACACATGGATGGAAGATGCCGAAGCTGTAAGTAGCTATGTACAGTATACATTAATAATCTCAAAACGATAATCGAGTCTCCATACACATCAGGTCGTTTTCGTTTCATATTAAATAATTTTTGCGTATGGTAATACCGTGAGAATCGGCCATCCCCTTCTTCACGTGAGTGTGGTAAAAAGCGACTAAGGAAAGAACCTTGAAAATCTCATAGCTATCCAGGAACAAACCCAGTAGCAACCCGTGACTTTCTATCTGCATCCCGTTTGGTTACACTGAATCATGTCAAATGGAAATTCTTAATCTCTGTTCTATGAATGACAGGGGTGAGTACTGATATGTATACATATATACATGTATACAATGAATACATATAGATTGAATGTATTAACAGAAAAGCACATATTATAATTACAAGATTAAGTAAATAAATAAGAAACACTAGGTCATTGTTTCGTCTTTACATCTAAAAGTTTCTTGATTTACCTTAATTCTTTAGTCCACGCGAGTTAAACATTAAGTTGTTAAGACCTTCGTCATTGTTGTACATTACGGGTCTGTATGCGGTCTGTTATTTTTGAGATGGTTCCCTTTATCGGGCGAGAGTTTTTATACCACAATCACAAAAAATGATTGAGATTAAAATAATATAATCAATTAATCTTTCAGAAAGGCATGAGCTACGGGTTAATGTATACTTTGAAAATGGTATAATGTTATATAATGTTTCGATTTGTTCCAACTGCAGTGTGCAAACGAAGGTGCGTTCGAATGCGCACGCGCAGTTTACGGATACGCATTGTCCGTTTTCCCGTCGAAGAAGTCAATATGGCTACGCGCTGCGTATTTGGAAAAACAGCATGGGACCCGGGCCAGCCTCGAATCGTTGCTGCAGAGGGCTGTGGCTCATTGTCCCAAGTCCGAAGTCTTGTGGCTAATGGGTGCAAAGTCTAAGTGGTTGGCTGGTGAGTAGTATTATAAGTAGATAGTTTATTTATTAAATTAAAACCATCAAATTTCTAAAAATTCTTTGGATGGAACTGGTATGTCTATAATTCAGACCAGTAGCCATTTGATACTGGAAGCTCTTCACTATCACTCCAAGTCAATACCCATTAAAAAAAGCAATTTATGTAATATATTTCGGATTATATATTTTTTTTCATTTATAGGTGATGTTCCAGCGGCGAGAGGCATTTTGTCATTGGCTTTCCAGGCAAACCCTAACTCTGAGGAGATCTGGTTGGCCGCTGTCAAGTTGGAGAGCGAAAACAAAGAATATGACAGAGCGAGACGTTTGTTGGCAAAGGCTCGAGCTTCGGCACCTACACCTAGGGTAAGATAATTTATCACATAATATACGAGATGGATATAAAATATGAAAACTTGGAGCAATGCGATAAAAATACTGAATAACCATCTCAAATCGGCATCAATCATCTAGTTCTCCAAGATGTCAACTCATTTTCTAATTAATGGTGCTCTAGCAACCAATTGATGTAGATATTTGAATACATAAACTTACATTGGCCCTTCAGCATTTGATCGTCATCCCCATCGCAATAGATGGCCATAAAGTAAGGCCTGGAGCCTCGCGTATTCTGTTACAGCGCGTAACACGCTTAACAGCTCTGTCTAGAGAATAATGAACGACCATCTGTGACATCTGTAACTAATGGATTAGCCCCTTCTACATTATTACAAAACTAAGAAATAAGTTTCTTATTATTCAATTTCTTAAACAAAATCCTAGCACATTGTTCTTTGTCTGTGGGAATTTAACGAAAACTTAATTTTTGACTTTAATTAAAAGGTTTTTGTTTTTGTTTTAAGGTAATGATTAAATCAGCAAAATTAGAATGGGCTCTAAATAATTTAGATGACGCGCTAAAATTGCTTGAAGAGGCGATCAAAGTGTTCGCTGATTATGCAAAGCTGCACATGATGAAGGGACAGATTGAGGAGCAAATGGCCAGAGACGATGATGCGCATAACACATATTCTCAAGGAGTAAGTTTTTTTTTTTATTTATATGAAAAAGGTAGCATCCTATGAATGTCCTGGGCAATAGCATTCGTAGATTGCTAGATTGCATTGTAGATACGAGTACATACGTACGTCATATGTTGTATTGCCTGTTTAGAGGCTAATGACTTAAAAAGCAATTATATTTCAGTTGAAAAAATGCGCCACAAGCGTTCCTATGTGGATACTGCTAACGAGATTAGAAGAGAAACTGAAACACGTCACTAAGGCGAGATCTGTGCTTGAGAAGGCACGCTTAAGAAATCCTAAAAATCCGGAATTATGGTAAGTTTCTCATTTAACAAAGATTGTACATATAAGTGAATAGACAGAATCTATTTATAAATGCCGTATCCAAGTCGCATTGACTGGTGATTGTGGGACCCCATGCGTGACGACCGGCACTCTCTTACCCGCCTGAACAGCGTTGTGAGTGTTATGGACGAACCTTCCATACATAGCATACCTGCTTCTGTTTGCTCTTATAAGGTAATTCCGCAGTGCCTTTAAATTATTTACTTCAACAGCATATTAACAACGCGCTGAACAGTAATTGATACTTGTGTATTTTGAAGTTTGATACAGTGAAATAGAAACGTGGGGAGTCTCGGCACCATTAGATAAAAAAAATATTGTGGAACTAAAATACTCAGACTCCGAAAAGTAATTTTTTTTGTAGTAAACCTTTCTTTTTTTATGGAAGAGACGGCAAACGAGCATGAGGATCACCTGATGGTAAGTGATTACCGTTGCCAACATACATCTGGAACACCATAGACGCTGCAGGTGCGTTGCCGGCCTTCAAGGATATTTGGGAGATGGGAGGGGGTGTGGGCCTCCGGTTACCTCACTCACCGAACGAAACGCAGAAGCACAAGATGCCTCTACTTCACGCCGGTATTCTGCGAGGCCGTGGTACCAATCCGGTCGAGCCGGCCCATTCGAGCAGCAGCTAAAGCCGGCGCTTGGCTCTATCACGCATAGAAAACTTCTTTTATCGCGGCAATGTAACTTGACGTGGTTAAAAATGGTACCATCACGAAAAACTGAGAATATTGAATGTCATCATGCTGCCTGTTTATTGAGCTTCGAGAGAGGCATCTTAGCCAAGCTCAAGCTATGCAATGATTAAATTTTTCGAAAATACTTTAGTTATTTAAATTAACTACTAAAATACCTTTACCCTACTTTTTTAACGCACATGGCCACCATAATTTTTTTTTTAATATATTTTTTAAAGTTTTGTTTAAGTTTAGAATGGAGATATCACTGTGCCCATTCGCAGGTTGGAGAGCGTTAGACTGGAGAGGCGTAACGGCAGCGCGGAAATAGCAAACGCGGTGATGGCGAAAGCATTGCAGGAGTGTCAGAACGCGGGCCGCTTGTGGGCAGAGGCCATATTTATGGAGTCGCGGCCGCAGAGGAAGACCAAGAGCGTGAGTATCGGCGGTGCTTGCTTATAGTGATGTTTATGTGGTCGATTCCGACCAAAGCGATATGTTCCGATTAACAACGAGAAGTCATTGTCTATCATATAGATGATCTAAAGTCAAATTAATATCATTAACATTAAAAACTTTTTTCTATGACTAAAAAATAAAGGTTAAAGTAAAGAAAATTCATGACAGCTTTAGATATTTAATACTCTGCACATAACACGAATAATCCAGTTAGAACGGCAACACAGCGCGCATTCCGGACACCGTTTCTTATATACAAATTTATGAATTCGCATAATTTTGACCCATTCTTTACTACCCCAACTATGGCCAAGGCAACCTTAACCAGTGATTATTTTTCTAACAATTCACTAAATTAAAATTTAAAATATTATTAGTATAAGAGAAAATTATTGATAGTTTAAAACGAATTAGAAGAGAAATTTACTTTGTTACGAATTTGTTGCGACTTTTAATAGTAAAAAGATATAGGGACACAAAGCAAATAAACGGTGATAGTAAAAAAAGTTACGTTCGAAAATTTTTTTCTTACATCAAGGAGTAAAAATTTTCATTTCTGAATCACATAGTACTTAACAGAGTTACACAAAAGTAGGTCATCATAAATCGACCCCAACTTAGCTGGTTATAAACCATCGCTGCGCTTCTAATGGGGCCTTTTGGTGACGTCACGAGACAGATGCAGGAGCGGTTACAAAACTGCTGCCATTCAATAGGAGTCATACCAACAACGTGTCGTCGACATCTTAAACTATAGTACATTTTCAGGATAAACTCTCGCACGTTACGTTACGTTATTTACTTAAGTTTATTTTAAGATTTGACCTACATAATTCACTCAGACGTGCCAACTGTCGAGATAATAAATACCAATCATTACTTTCATTCTATCGTAATATAAACGAGTAACAAAACTTCAAGAAGCAACGAAAATTTGGAAAATCACTCCTGACAGTTACAAGTTTCCCTTTAGCTGTCGGAATTAAAGAGCACCAACCCTTTATGATTGAAAAAGTTGAACAAATTACACTGGAGTGTTATAGGGTTATCTGAAGTTCGAAGACAGGGGAGGAGTCGATAATCCTCGTATCCAGTAACTTGTTATATCACTGGCAGCTCGACTATCTTTCCCGGGAAGTGTGGGTTTCTCGTCCACAAGTCTCATCAACAACGTGATCAAGATCAGAAGTGTGTTGAGTAGGGTTGAGTACCTCATACTCAGAATAATATACGCACCAATCTTGACTCACTGATGATAATGTGGAGGCAAAGTATGAGAATATTTCAAGAGCCATTGCTCTACAACTCACTACGCGGTGTTGATGGGAGAAACTAAGCATGAAAAAAGTCCTGATGTCCTGATATCAGCAATTTTGGAGTAGGCCAATGGAGCCCAAGAGTGCAACTGCTGAACAACTTTGTGGCGAAAGAGGTAGTCCCTCAGGGAGCTTAATAATGAACTTCTGTTTGCGGAAGTGGCTCCACAGAAACTGGAATGAATATTTTTAAATGAAAAATTCAAACCTGGATGAGCCCGGATTTTAGCACAAAATTGAGGTCGTCTTCATCATGACAAACAAGCGACAGCTATTCAGCAATGTCTCTGTGATCGTGATCACAAGGGTAAAACCCAATAGTGATCACGAAATGGTAAGATTCACAATTAACCTTAACATTAGGCTCGAACGGTCACGACTGATGAAGTAGACGCTCCGTCCACCTCGTATCCTTATCCAAAATTCCGAGAACTTTTAGCTCGATTTGCATAATCGCTTTCAGTGATTCTAGAAGATTAAATTACAGTGAACGACACAAATACCAGGCTAGTTGAAACTGTCCATGTGTAAAAAAAATACCTTAAAAGCGCTCCGATCACACTCTAAAACTCATGGAAGCCAGGCGTGAGATGTGGCTTCAGTTTTCAAATGATACGTAAGCATATAAGAAACTTAATAGACAGATATCCAAATGTATGAGGCGAGACATACGCAAATTCAATAGTAGAAAGATTTCAAAGTGTTTGCCAGTTATCTGTCTATCGGAAAGAGTCAACTGATGACCGAATGCGGCTATGGAAAGGACTATCTTCGGTGTCTCTCCGTGACAGAATCTGCAACAAAGATATCCGCAGCAGAATTAAGATAACCGACATAGGTTGCTGTGATTATTAGTTCGCTTGTTATTTTATATAACATAAAATTTGAAAAACTTGTACAGGAGGGTGCCCGAATGAAGCAGACTAACCTATGTATTGGTACCATATACCATTTTTCTTGACCTTACAAAATTCACTGCAAGATGGGTGCCGTAAATGCTCACGGCGCCACAGAAACAGGTGCGTGTCGGTGCTGTAGAGAACTTGAGCTGAGTGGTGATGATCCATCTTCTTCAATAAAATTCTTACTGGAGATGAGACGTGGTTTCTTCACTATGAGAGTCCTTGCAATCCTCACAGTGTTCCACCTTCGCCGCATGTCTGCAGAGCCACAGTCGGGCATACATGTGGGACACCACCAGCGTTGACCGCCGTAGGCTTTCATTCTTAGGGACAAGACTCTGCGTATCCTTCTGGGCAAGGCTCGGCTTCGAAACATAACTACCAAAAAGAACTCGCGGCGAATCTGGTCCATAAATACATTTTTGGCGCAGAGGCGAAGGATAGCGGTGAATTGTAATACTCCTGTCCGCCTGTGGACCCTCCTCTGCTGCATCTACACTGCGGACCCAATACTACCGCAACTGCGCTGCGAACCCACCCCTGCCGCATCAGCGCTGCGGACTCGTAAGTGTCGGAGAGAATTGGGCGAACGTCGTATCCTAATATCAAAACTTTCCACAGTCCACCAACTCACAACTGAAGTGGGGAACGTGACCACCCCGCCCCGTCAAGTCAGGCTGGTCACGTAGGTTGTTTTATCGTGACTTCTACTAGTATCGATTATAATAATTTTAAAAATGTCGATCATCAATATAAACAAGAAATTACTTATAACAAAATCTCTATAAGATGAATACTGGTGCCACTAATACAACTTACGATAACTTATGACTTTAGATTTTTTAAAAGGTATTTCTTGTAATAAATAAAACAATTTCTACACACCATTGTAACTGCCAGATGTTTATATAAATGCGTTAAAACCATTCAGTTCAAATCACATACGTAACAATACCCACCCCTTCCGTATAGAGAGCGCAATATCTGTTAGATTGCGCTCTCTATATCTGCCTATGATCCTGCCGCTCGCTCCCCCGCAAAACGCCCATCTTTGCCCTGCCCAAATACATGAGTCGGATGACTGGTAGTAATTTAGACTGAGTCTGGGTATAAGTGAAAAGTCCCAGAAATCCCGTTAATTGCGACCGATCGTGGTATAACCATAGAAAATTCACCAGACCCAAATTGCTGTCTATAATTACAATCACCAATTCATCTGACACGCGTTACTATTGTGGCAAATGATGTCGTTTAGACAGACTTATGTCCAGCAGTTGGAGGTCAATTTATGCACTGTGACAATATATATGTAGGTGGATGCGCTGAAGAAATGCGAGCACGATGCGCACGTACTCCTAGCTGTGTCGCAGCTGTTCTGGACCGAGAGGAAAGTCAACAAATGCCGCGAGTGGTTCAACAGAACGGTGAGTTCAAATATGATTAAAATATGTTATTGAAGGGAATTACCGACAAGGCATGATTGGAATCCAATAGATAACATTTTAAATGGCTTTATGTCTTTTGAAAATATCGTGAAATATGTTTAGTTAGATTTCTTAACGTGCTCCCGGTGGTCCAACACAACTATGTTATTGATGATGTTTATAATTATGTCATTTATCGATTCGATTTTGATCACGACTTCTTATGATTACAACAAGAAGTTGTCGCCTGCACGCGATATATAACAATATACCAAGAGCTAATCTGTTCTTCATTGTGCACTGCTGGTTTAAAAACGGGGCTCTGGCGATTTCGTGTGGCTGTCTGGTTTAATGAACACCACTATCACTATTTGCTCGAGATTGTCGTAGAAGACGTCTATTGACTAACACATTCACCACGTATGAATTTTATGTGTGATCCTTCGTCCCTAATACTAACACTAGCGTTACGTCGGTTACGCTAAAGTAAAAGGCACTCTCAAGGCCTCTGTCGCAGACAGTGGCATTGAGAGTGGTGGACTCTCGTGCCGCCTTTATATATCCTGTGCGTTTGACAACGTATTGATATTATTCGGAAATTATCGTCGCAATAGAAATCGGTCAGTAGAATCATTATCATCATCATTGGCACTAAAAAGCCTGATTAAAAACATCTTAACTATGGCCATTATGATAATTTGGCATTAAAACATTCAATTGGCGTTGACGACACAGGTAAAAATCGACCCGGACCTAGGCGACGCTTGGGCATTTTTCTACAAGTTCGAACTGCTCAATGGCAACGAGCAGCAACAAGAGGACGTGAAAACACGATGCAAGGCAGCGGAGCCCCACCACGGGGAGTACTGGTGCCGCGTGTCGAAAGACATCGCCAACTGGTGTTTCAGTACGGAACAAATATTGTTATTGGTGGCAAAGAACCTTCCAGTGCCCACTTAGTGTTAATAAATAGTATTTTATCTTAATTAGCTTTAAGTTTAGTTAAGTACAAAATTCCAATATATCTACCCTTCTTATTTAAGAGATACGTGTGCGTAACTCTTAACTTATGATATAATAAAAATTGTGAATAACATTTTTATGCTCGTATCACAACATGAAATCTTATGTCGATTCGTTGGATGTTTTGAAAATATTTATTTTAATATCCTTTACAAAACTGTAACAGTAAACAGATATTTCCCAACCATTTTAAACTTTTACTTAGTACACGCAGTTTGATGTAAAATATTTTGTACATTAAAGAACTGAACGTACAGTAGTTTTTTATTTACTTCTTTTGATACCTTTGTTTACAATCTCGCCCAAATATTAGCTATCATTATAATTTTATTAAAATAAATATGTAATAACCACTGACATAAAAATATATATTTTTTTGGTCATTAAGAAATAATTAATATCGTTATTATACCCGAAGTTACCTAAAATTGCCTAATTTTAAAAATCAGATGTAGACTTTATGCAATTTACAATACTAGAGATTGACAACGCTTCATTCTATTTTTATTTAAGAAATGAAGTTTATCGTTAACGTGCTGAACTATAAACACCTTTTACATATAAAAGTTCTATAAATAATGCGCGTGTTTTTGCGTTTAAATTGTGAGCGTGCGCTGGCGTCGAGCCAAAGGTGATGCGATGCGCATGCGCGATGAAATAGCTTATACGAATTTTTCATTTCTTTCCTATTCTGAAAGTGAAAACTCGCTGTACCGGTATCAGTAATGCTCAATATATAGTACAATAATACATATTATATTAGTTAGTGTTTTATAATTGTGGTCGTGTTGTGAAAAATGTCACCCAAATGTCCAGTGCCTCCACTTCAAGATATTGCTCTGTCGCTAGTGGGTAGACAATTAATACACGCTCTGTCTCGCGTTACTTCCGAAGAAGATGTGGCCTTGCCTTTCGCAATGGTGTCCTCTTACTACGAAAGTATGGGTGCGACGAATGACATATTTCAAGACCTGCTAAATTTAATACTAAGCTCGGAATACCTCGAACCGTCTGTAAGATATTTGTCAATGAAACTTCTATTGAAAGAGAACGTGAAAAGTTTAGCGACGGGCGTCTTTCCATGTCCATATTACAGGAAAGTCCTTGAACTGATTACAGAACAGGGCCGACACTTGACAGCGCTCAATTTGAAAGGGGTGTGGGTTAAGGACGAACATCTGCCACTTTTCTATCAATTAATAAAGAATCTCAGTAATTTAACTACACTGAACATACCTTATATTGCTAATGATGAAGTGCTCAAGTTTATAGGTGAACATAATAAAGTGCTGAAATTACTTGACATATCGGGTGAGACGGATATAACGGAGATCGGTATTGACGCTATGCTCACACGAAACCCTCAGCTCACACAAAGTCTGACTGTAGTCAACATAGGAATGTACGGTGAAGAAAATATAGACCACACCGACGTAGCACTGTTGATACGGCGACTGCCTAACCTGACGAATCTTGGGAGCTATTCATTCGTTGGAAAATCGATTAACTATATTTTCAATAATGACTGTCCTTCAGGTTTTAAAACGAAGCTGCAATATATGCACGACGCTCGAACCAATTTGAGAACAATGAAAGCAATAGTAGCCTTATGCCCTATGTTAGAGACAATTTACTTAGAGGAGCCTGACCAAGGAGTACTTCAACTGATAAAAGACTTAAGCTTCGTAAATAAAATTAAGTTAAATAAGTTTCAGTGCCACGAGCTACATCAATTGTTGGATAAAATTGGCTATAAGATAGTGACACTTATGCTCTCCGCGTCACTGGGTTCATTCAACTTTACTAGGATAGCAGAAACATGTTCCAACTTGGAAAGCTTAGAGTTCTACCAGATACAGACGGCGACGCATGAGGAAGAAGTGCCATTTAATAAATTAGAGCATATTGAAATAATACACGGAAATCTTTCGACACCATGTTTAAAGTATTTGATGACGTCAAGCCCAAAATTAAAGAAGTTAATCATTGGGGATGAAATTCTTCTGGACGATAACGACATGTCACGGTAAGCACCATACAAATATTACAAATGTTATATCACTATTAAAATACTAAAACTTAATATCAAATACAATAATATTTAAAGGTTATTTGATGAATTTATTAACCCAGCTAAAGTAGCAAATATTGTAATTTCTGTTAAATTTGTAAAGAAAATCAAATCTCAATTCTGCCTACAGGGGTAACGCCGTAAGTGCTTATGTACACTTCTCTTACACTTTCACTTTTTTTCAAGTTTCTACAATTGAGAAATTATATGCGTATACTTATTTTCTAACTTTTTCAGAAGACGCTTCACGGTTCATTCTTCTCGTTTAAGTATAAGATAGTAGTCCTCCAAATTAGTATCTTATACTTAAACGAGAAGAATTTTAAGACCATAGTAAATTGATACTATGGTAATTTTTAATACTGATCTAGTACAAGCTGGTCGGTGAAACATCGCGGTGTTTGTGTGCCTGTGATATAAAAAATATTTCAAGATTAGATAGTTAGCCGGATGCACCACGTACAGGTGGGTTAATAACCATTCGTATTACCATATTTTCAGAATGGTGCGCCGATACAAATTTGACCATTTAGAATCAATCTGGTTACCCAACGCACCGCGACTGACGTGTGACACTGTGGAAATGTTGATAGAGTGCTGTCCCAAGCTCCAAAGCCTCGGCCAGCTCAGCGGATGGAGATTCACGCCAGACGATATGATGCTGTTGAGAGCAATCTACGCAAGCACTAACACAGACATAGTGCTCTCCCCACTTGGTATATTCCAACAAGGGCTTTAGATGAACAAATGTCTTATCTTACATTATAATACATAATTTTTTTAACCTTAAACGCGTATTACTTTTTCTTGCAATCGTAGAATTCACGTAATGTAGATATGGAGGAAAACAACAGAAAAATGGTGAGTGAACTTTGCTTAGAGCAAGTAAGTGAAAGATGTGTCTGAATGGTTATTAATTTTCGGACAAACTTAAATAATTTACTGCGAAATAAAAATAAATATTTGTTGGTACTTAGGCTTAAAATTGATGCTTCTTTTGTTTTTTGTAAACGTTATGAATATAATAAGTATTCTCCCTTTTTGCAAGATCCATCTAACAAATTAGGTAAACAGCATTCTAATCTTTCTTTTTGATAAAACTCCACTGAAAAACAACGCATGATCTAAAACGCTCATTGGGTTACCATTAGGGAAAGTTTTTAAGGAAGTTCGTAATTTTTGATGTTAGAAATATGGTTGGATACTTTCATATTTGCCGAGAAATCTCATCGGGCACACGACTGGTATATCAATAATAAGAATAACAAATTATACTCATAATATTTTATTGGTATATGGAAATAGTACAGATTAAAAATAAGCTTTGGTCAAAACACAAATTTGATATAAATAAATGAGTTTATACTGTCACTCCGCTGCCGCGTCATTCGATGTCGTGTTCCCATCCTCTGTCACTTGCTTGCTTTTCTGTTTCAATCTCAATTTGTACATTTTACATTCGTCCGCACACTTTGTTGTTATTATACTTCTACAAATAAAAACAATACAAATTTTAATTTCACAAACTTTTATTTACAGAATTACAATTTTATAACTAGAGTTATTATTCAGCCTCATTCATAGTAGTCTTAAGAATCCTGCCTACATTTTCACGCTGTATGCTTGATTAAGCCATCAGCCCCGTTTTCCCAAGCGCCAACGATAGTTCCCTACGAAATTGCACCGGCCTGTAACGACACGGACTGTTCACTAGCACTACGGCCAATGGCATTAAAACATATACTTTTTCTTTAGAGACTCATTTGTGCGCCACTTCACCAATTCAACTACCTCTGATACCGCCTCGGCTCAAATCGACGTACACCTGAGCAACGTCCCATTTTTGGCTTTGATTCACTCTAGGAACCAAAATCATGCTGAATATCCTGACAAGGCTCTTAAACCGAAAGAATATGGAGAGAAGTGCCTCCGGATGACGTCATTTGATGAATCATGGCGGGATTTTCTACCGGTTTCCTGGCAAGTCAAATAAGATTAATGTAAAAGTGAAGCCTATAAATGTCTAAAAGAGTCCGCCACTCATCTCCAATGTTATCTGTCGCGGGTTGGCGGACATCACTTCTTGAAATATTTTTTTCTTTTCTTAGAGATGCCGGTTTTCTCACGATTTTTCCTCCACCGCCGAGCATGTTTACTACATTTAAAATTGCTATCAACAATAGTTAGCGTAGAATAAAATTAAAGCCAGTGTCCAGCCTGAGCTACTAATACCAGACCGAGTATCTTTAGTTTATTTAAAAGAATGTACGACCAACCTGACCAGATTTTTTTTAACTTTAAACCTGGATGTGATTTCTATGATGACATCGGACACAATTTTCGGGTCTAGACACATTTTTGCTGGTTTATCTTGAAAAGCTGGTGATCGTTTGCCGGTAAGCGAATGTGTCGCAAGAATCCTGAAAATTTTACTAAAATAGTTAGCACTTAGTTGGTTCACTTGTCACTATTCATTAACTCAAATTTCTCTTATCAAAAATTGGCCTTACCTCTCCAATTAAAAATTACAGAAGCGTAACACATAATTTAATGGAAATGGCTGTCTCGATGAATCAATCATAAATAGACGAATCGAAAAGAATCAGAAAATCAAAATTCGGGAGAGCCTTATGTCTATCAGAAGTTGGTTGGTTGGCTTACTACTTAATTTATATAATCGGTACTTGTCTACTGACTACTTGTGTACAAATTTTTGGATTACGGGTATCTTGATTATGGATATTCTTCTACAATAAAATCAAAAATTTTGGAAGATACAAAAGAGCACGTCACATGACGCTCATTTAACTTTAAAGAAAAAAAATGGTATTGCGTTTCAAATATTTCGAGTCATTTCCATTTCAGATGAAAACAATGAGAAAAAAAAAGACAATTTTTTTTATTGTTATTATTAACTGGATAAGTGAATTAAGCGGCGCCATCGTTTTCTAGTGAAATAAATGAGAAGTAATAATATATTATACATGTTTATCATAGGGAGTTTCAATAAATGAGACGTGCAAAACGATTATTCTTTTCGTAATTCGGTCTACAAGTGCTAGACTTTTGATATGAAATAGGAAACCAGTAGATAAAATTCCGGACACAATAAAAACCCGGTCTCGATACGTACATTTTTCCGGGAGTTATTGTGACCACATACCTAAAAAAACCGGACGTCCATGTCAATTTTTTTTAAAGTAGCAATTTTAGATGATTTTTCAAAATATCTTTAATAAATTAATTAAAGTGTTTTCTTGATATGAGTATTCAAATTAGGATATAAGTGCAATATAATTGTGATAGAGGCATTTGAAGACCGCCCAATCCCTTGACCTGGACATGGCGGGTACAAAGCACTATCTCACGCCGCTTCGCGCCTTGAGACGTGCAATAACGTTACGTTTGATATGGGAAATTAAGGACGAGTCTACACGTGCGCGTAGTCCCTCTTTCTTCCTTTAGTAAAAGAAAGATGATGTAGTTGAAATCAGTCAAGGGTTCATTATTATTAACATACTCTTTTATATGACAGAACTAATGCACTAATGTAGATTCAAGCGATGGCACGACCAGGGTAGTATCACGGCCTCGCATAATACCGGCGAGAAGTAGAGGCATATTGTGCTTCTGCATTTTATTCGGTGAGTCAAGTAACCTGAGTTATTTTACAGTACCTCCTCGGGAAAGTCGCAAGCAGTAGAGTTCGCGTTGCAATCGTATAAGACTTCCAGTTCACTTTCCTGTATTTGTCCTTGTGTATTAATGTCTTCCCACTTCCTATCGGTATCTAAAATAGTTCATAATTTAAATACATAAGAGATATATATGTCAAATCACAGGTTATAATGCACTGCAATACAATGATGCAATTTTAGCTGGTAGGCTTTTTACCCCAGGGTTCTTTTTCTTCTTTTTTAGGAGCCACCTGGGTAAGTATCACTCTCTTACCTATTTCTAGTTCTAGTTCCGGTTTGAAGATTATAGAGAGGCATTATAATTACAGGCTGTGAGTCATATCATCTTAGACCTCACGGGAGTCAATGCACCTCCTTCGATTAATCTTGTGTGCAGGTGAAGCAGGCTGCAAGAGCCACTTATCATCAAGTGGAATGTTAAGACGTTTGTCACCCATATCCAATAAAAAAATTATTAACAGTACCGATCCAATCAAAATTTGAAAACAATTTGGAACAGGAACTAAGAAGAAAATGGTGCCGAAATATATAATGATTTTTTGTTTTTCATTGCCAGAAAGGAAAAAAATTATAACACCAAGCAAACCAATACAGAAAAAAGAATTTAAAACAAATAACCCTATAGATCGAGCCAACAACCCTCATTAGCAGCGAAGTAGGCTCTTCCCATTTTTTTTTCAAATATTGTTAGTAGGTACCACAGCAATGGGACATTTACATAACGATATCTTATTTAGGTTACTATTAACAAAACTTAGTAAAAGCAACAAAACTTAGAGAAAGCACCAAGGAAAAATCAAACGCCTGCAGATATTAGAGATTCATATTGCTAGAACGGCAACAGTAAAAAAGTAATAAAGAAGATACGAAAAGAGATGTGAAGGATGGAAATGCTGATAAAAAAAAACAGCATAACTTAACGGAGACATTATGTTAACGACACTTCTACTCTCTACAAAAACATGATCTCTCTACACAAACATTCTTTACGTGGTAGAGCCAAGCGATAGCTTCAGCTGCTGTTCGAATGGCTCCGGCTCAACCGGGGTAGTATCGCGGCCTCGCAGAATACCGGAGTGTAGTAGAGGCATCTTGTGCTTCTGCCTTTCGTTCGGTTAGCAAGGTTACCGGAGGTCCACTTTTAACCCTCCCCATCCCCAAATATCCCTAATGGCCGGCAACGGCCCTCCAGCTCCTTTGATGTTGCAGATGTATGTGGACAAAGATAATCACTTATCATCAGATGAGCCGCACGCGAGTTGGACTCGGGCACCGTACAATCCGTACAACCACCAATATTCGAGTTTGGGTCAATTCATATATAGCAAACAATCATTACATAAAATATCCAAACTTTGGGTCTACAGAATATTTAGTTTGCGAGCTAGACATCGCAAGAACCCTTAAAAAACGTTTGTTGATCACAGCTTACAAATTACATTATGAATGAGCGTTTTCAGTATTTGTTGTAAAGAAATTCCAAATTCCTAACTAATTTAGTTAAGGAAATAACAAAAACGTGAGAACGTATTTGTGCTGTCAAGTTGTTTAAACTTACAACTTTGGCGGCGGAATTCATTGTTTTTAACGATAATTAAAGAGCCCTAGACAATGACATATCACATGCACGGGTAAGAACAAATCACTATTGTATATCTGTTATACAAAATGCTGCCGGAGATACTTTGTATATAACGTACTATTTAAAAGTATGTAACTTTATAGGTTAAGTGATAAGATAAAGTTTATTCAATGTTAGTTAATTTTAGAGAATGCATTGATATTTAAATTTATTAAAATGTACATTTTACCCATTCATCTTCCCTGCCTACTGGTGTCTGACGGTGATCAACGACTTTGTTGTATTTATTAGTAATGAGCACATTATCGTCTGAACGATTTGATTCCTCGCTATGGCTTCTTTCGCTTTCTTCGTCATCAGATATAACTGTCTGATCATTTACTACCGAAGCATTTTGATTGTTTACATTCAGGTCGTTTGTACATATTTCTGATTGCGGCTTAAGTTCATTGAGCAATTTAAATAGTTCTCTGAAGCCGGCTTTTATTTCGAGAATATCTTTCATGTTGGAATTTATAATTTCAACGCTGTCGCTTTTAATCGCATCGTTTGGTGGAGTATTCTTTCTGGTGGAGTCGGGTAATGACTTCTTAACAGATTCCCTTTTTACTGAATCGACGTATTTACAACGTCTTTTTCGATTAGCCAAGATATTTGTTGGTCGTTGTCGTAAAACATTTGGAATTATTGCATTTGGTCTGTGGGTTGGTAATGGTCCTTTTTTATTACTCCCTTTATTGTTGTATTGTCTCATAGACTGATTAGCTTTTCCTTTTTTGTCTTCTACCTGTGAATTGTAGGTAAAAATTTAAATTTCAAGGTACGGATACAATTACTGAAATCCTTTGACAACAGCTAAGATCAAAATTACCTGGAAGTTTTACCTGCATCGTCCCATAGTTTCTAAGCACATAAAAAGATGCAAGTCTTTATATATTATTCTAAATTAAACTAATAAGTACTTATAAGAGAAATTTAAAAAAAATTGCAATCTTGTATTAATAGCACTTTTAGGCAATGTGCTATTATATTGAGTAATCGTTACAGCTTCGACAGAAAATATTAATCTCGATAAATTAATATTTAATTCTTTATTTGCACTTATTTAACATGAAATAATAATGATGGACATGGATGTATTCTTTACGCCTTTCAAGTATAGTGGATACATTTTAGCAATATTTGCAATGTTACCCTTTAATACCATTAATATTTTAATACATGACTTACTTTCAGCTTTGTATAATAAACACATATAAAAAAATGGCGCTTTCCCGATTGACAGGCTGAAGTGTAATTGTATTGTTCGATGACGCGCACTTTAGACTGTTAAGCCTGTCATTAGCCTGGCATATACCTATGCCTATTTGGTAATAGCAATAAAATGAGAGAAGCCCTTTATAGAGTAGTGGGACGTTCAAAGGCAACTTATCTTTTAACTTTTAATTATTTACCAACAAGAAATATTGTATACTTTGAACCTTTAAGGTATAGAATATATGCCAGATAGTTGCTCAAAGGTAAATAGACAGTAGTACCTCAGACTCAGACTCTTCTGAAGAGTCATTATCGTCGCTCGGTTCCCAGGAGGAGGCACTAGAAGAGTAGTCCATGAATTCTGGTTTAGCATTTGGCTCATTGTCTTCCTTATGTTGTTCAACGTTTTGGTCATTTTGGTTATCCGGTAAACATCGCCCATCTGATAAAATAATAACAATAACAAAATACCTGATATGCAACATATTTAAATATGTGTTTTAAACGATTTTAATTTTCTAATAATAAATTAAATTGTCATAACTACCTTATTCATCATCACCGCGTACACGTTCTCTGCTGAACTTATGTATGCCCTTCCAAAAAAGCGACCACAGCTGGCGTACCTACCGTGGAAGATGTACCTATACTCATCACGCTGGACAGGCGAGATGGTGTCTGGATATATTGTTAGTATCTATTTGTATTATGCGGCCTAATCCATAATAGATTATCCCCATCGCGTCCCATGAGTGTCGTGACAGAAAAATTTCACGGCTCCCGACAGTCTATAATAATGTTAAGGGTAAATTATCTACTATGATGCGCGGAGTTCGGTACGGCGTCCGCTAAATCTCAAAGAAAGTGTGACAATTACATAATATTGGTAAAAAAAACAATATGCAGCCGTGGACTGATCAGAGAAGAGTAAATATTGAACTTGTGGTAACGACTTTTCACTATATCTATATCACTGCTGAACATAAGCCTCTCCAACAAAGCGGGCATAATTTTTTTGGAAAGTTTGCCCATACTCAAATCGCTGGGCATGCGAGTTGATGAGCCTCGTTTGTTTGCTACTAGGATGCACATGCAGATGAAGTTGGCTTTTGGAGAACATATACAATAGTTCCCCCAATATAATATAGTATCGACGTTTGAGAAGAAAAGATCGTCCTACTTGCCATGATTGGAGGATTGGTGATCGCTATGCGAAACACCTATCCTCCACCTCCACCACATAATAATTTAATTTTCCCTTACTTCAGATAGGAACAAGACAGGTGCGGATACAAGCAATGCAACCTTCCTCTCCTTAGGTTAAAAGAAATTTTTGTTTTCTAATCCACTAATCTCAGTCCTACCACCCCCAAAACAAAAACATACACCCGCGCCTGGTCGGACACCACAAGATTGTTCGCCCTACGAGATGAGATGATATATATAAATAAATTACCAATAACGTACGATAATCAAAAAGGCTTAGAATGTAATGTGAACTGTTTTTTATGATCTCCGGAGGAAGCAATAACCGTTAGGTCGTTGGTAATAAAGCGGGACTATCGGGATCCACAGCGAGTTTTCTAATTTTTTTTTCCATATTAACAGTCTGTGACAGCTTTGCACTCATGAAATCTATAATTCGTTATGAGAAGGAATGTTGAACATAAATTAATAATTTAAACAGAACTGTTCAGGTACAGTTCTGTTATATCCATACTCTTTTAGATGGACAGAGAACGAAGTATTTAAGTGAATTCGTTAAAAAGAGCCGTTTTTCGGCTCTTTTTAACTAATTTTGGTTTTTGCGTTTGGTTGACCTGAATCGTATCTAATGGATATTTGGATTTCTGTCTACCCCAATGGTTGATAGGCGTAAGTGTTTATTTGCAGCTTAATATAACTTCAATAAATAACTATATCGTTATAAAGTGACTCTACCATTACAAATTTGCAAAATTTATTTAAATCATTAATTTGTAAATAATTCTCTAAAATGTTTATATGTCGTATCAAAATACAATACGAATTTTAGCTAGTACTTAAACATAACGAAGACTGAAACTCACTGTCTTTCTTTTCACTGACATCATTGGTGACGTTACTACTCGTAGTTGATGTCCCGATTTTCGATACTTCATGTTCCACTTTCACCATGGACCTAGAGTTCACTACACGACCACTACTCCATTCAGCAAAAAGCCATTTTTCTATTTTGCCTCTCGAAGACATTTCTAACATTTAAACATATCACTAAGGCTGGTATAGGCTGAATGAGACCCTTCCTTAAAGTGCATTACATCGTTCTCAGGTAAAAGTTTCATTACGCACCCTACTGCATTATTATTGCTTCCCCCGCCCCATCTTTGTCGGAACAATAAGTTTCGCCAACGGCCTGGGCCTTAACAAAAAGGTGTCTTTTTTTGCGAAGACGTTTCTAAGTAAGTTTCTAAGCCCAGATTTATTTCTTTGTCTTCGCCGGAACTCTCTTTGTCCATCATAGCCATAAAACACTTCTAATTATTCATTACTTATTTAAAATAAATTCCTAGTAACGATGTAATCTAGTTAGAAAAGAAACTATCGATCATGAATTAAAGTAATTTGTATAAAATTCTTTTAAATACGAGAAAATAAACTTTGAATTAACTAGAAAGAAGAATCTAGACAGACTTATAGATTATTCTATTACAAATCTCTAAACTATAGTGAGAAAGTATTACGAGGAATTTTAAGAATAATGTCAGTATGCAACACTTCAATACTAATTACAATAAAGTATTACCCTAGATAAATTTAAACAAGATACTTTTTATAATGATTAGATAGGTTGTTGTTATATGTATTATCATAAGCGCTGCTGCCTGTAATTGGTCTGTGTTTACGGTACTTATGCCATATTCGTAACAAATGTGTTAGCCTTTTTGTACGTGGTAGAGCCAAGCAGCAGCTTTTGCCGCTGTTCGGATGGGCTGGGGTAGTACCACGACCTCACAGAATACCGACTTGTAGTAGATTAGAAGTAGCTTCATATGAGCTTCTGCGTTATATGTATTATCATAAGTGCTTCTGCGTTACATACGGTGAGTGAGGTAACCGAAAGTACACTTTCCCTATCCCCCCTACCCCTTACCCCTCCTCATCCTCTTTTCCATCCCCCAAATATCCTTAAAGGCCGGCAAAGCACTAGCAGCTTCTCTGGTGTTGTCACGTGGGCGATGGAAATCACTTACCATCAGGTGAGCCGCTTGCACGTTTTCCCCCTTTCCCATGAAAAAATTAAATAAAAATTCCTTTTCACACAATGCTAATATATAATTCTTTAATTATTTGAAAACGGAACTTGTCTTGTTGATTCCTTGCACGATACGAAATCTCGATAAAAATAAGTTCACATGAGACACATATTTGCAAGCTACTTACTTAATTAATCAATTAAGCTTTGCTATTACACCATTGACGTTTGACTTCAAGGCTTCGGGTCGCAAGTTCGATTCTCGCCCGGAAAAAAAATTTAATGGCCTACAGAAAATGGTTTCAGGGATGTTCTGATTTATTAACATTCACAACTAAATATGTATAACATCGTCATATGGTGTTTGTTGTGCACATATTCAAATATCAAATAAAGAAGGATATCAGAAAATTGGTTCAGAAAGATAAGTGTCCAAAAACAAGTGTAAACTATGTTTTATAATTTTCTGTTTTAAGGCCAATCGGCTAATGAAGACTCCTTAAATTAAAAACCATCGAGAAGTGTACTCTATATTTTAGCACATCATAGGTTGATTGGGAGACAATGCCAACAGGCATTAAATCCGCCATTTAAGTAAAGGTGAAAACAATGAGGATTTTTAACTATAGTCATCGTTCGATCAATCAACCGGGTCAATCGTTTCGTTAAACTAATTTATAGCTCAATATAAAATGTATTAACTACGAAACAATTTAAATTCTATTGTTATCAGGACTGGTGACACGTGGAGGTTATTTTGCAAAGTCAATTAACAACACTTTTAGCTTCTGGCTTTTCCTGTGAGTAGTTACGGTATATAGAGTGGCCAGTTTGGACTAAAATTAAACCTGCATGGTCCAAGATTTGTGTGTTAATTTAATGGCTTTCGTAGTGGAAACTTCGTCTTAAAGAATGAACCACGAAGATACTAACCACCCACATATTGAATCATTTGCACCAAATTGAGAAAATAAGTATACTCGAGAAATTGGCGCCTCAAGAATTAACTGATGTGTATAGGTGACCACGCGCTGAAAAAATTAAGGCATTTTGGACAGAAATGTTCAGTGAATTTTCTACGACAATCGCAGTGGCTGACCCCGGGTCAAATACGGCAACGATGCCCTAAAGCAGAGCACACCTACAGATAAGTTACGTATATATTTTTGGGATTCGGTATATCTATTGTGAAGAACTTCGAACAAAGATGACGAAACTCTCAGAGAAATGACCCCGACTCGTCAATCGATTTTCGCCATGATAACGCAAAACCTGACACTACAAGACCTGCAGGTAGAAACCATACGTCATCCTCCGTACTGGCCAGACCAAGCCCCAACTGATTACCATTTTTCAGCTATTTGGAAAATTTCTTGCAGGAAAAAAGATTGTTCTCAGAAAGCGGTACAGAGCATTTAATATATAGTCTTCATAGACTGTAGTTCTATCGCAAGGCATAAATGACATTTCCTCGAAATAGCATAAATGACATTTCCTCGAAATAGCATAAATGTATGGATAATGAGGGTAAATACATCGCATAAATAAACATATTTTTTAAATTTTTATTTCTTTATTAGACGACAATATTATTTTTTCATTCCTAATATTATTTTATAATAAGAGGTGGATGTATGATCTTAAGTTCATTGTGTACTTGTAACGAAAGAATAAAGTTAGATTTGACATTGACATGACAATAATAAATATAACCTCGAAATACGTTAACATTTTTTAATTATATATTACAATGTTTTAGTATACATTAGGAAAGTGGATAGAATGTAACCTTAATAATTATCTTTCAGTATTTAAATTTTGTTTTTAAGAAGTTAGAAATTCAAAAGAAGTACGTGAAGGATTAGTTACGATTTAGATCATGGAGGCAGCGGTTTTAAAGAAGAAAAAGACTGCGATCAGTAAAGGTAAAATGAAGAAAACTATAAAAAATGTCATATGCAGACCCGACCCAATACATTGGTAAGTTTTTTATTTTGTCATCTATTGCTGGTTTATTTATAAATATGTATCAGCACCTCAGTTTATTATGTGATGTATTACATCTGTTAACATAGGCAACGCACTTATTTGACCAGGGGTCTTATACCCTTATGTAAGGCGATAAATGGAAAATATCCCTAAAATCTTCACATATTGCTTATGTACTTTTGTGAGTGAGTGTCCTAATTGTCGACAAAAACAGTAACTGTATTAGCACCTCTGCATACCTGTAAGAGATTAAAGATGCAAGTTGTTGGTTAGTCTGAAGCAGGTCTCTTACCACCAAGGGCCTCTTACCGTAGATGATGTGTTTGACTATTGCAAGAGTGTAAGTGACAGTAATCTTATTATCAGTCAAAGGAATGGCAGACATTATTGGGGAACTATGCCTTACAATTGTAAGTAATAATTTATCATTTTTGCTGTCTTCAGTAATATTACCTTTTTAAGGCCCATTATATCAGAAGAGGAAGGAAAAGAATTAGAATCAATTCTAAATAAATACCGCATCAATATACCACAATTCAAAAAACCACATTGGAATGACTTAAAGAATATACCAAAAAATGAAAGACCAAAACCTCCACCAGTAAGGTAAGTACCTCCTTCCTACTTATGTCCTTAATACTTTGTATTTTAACAAAACATCTTATTCTTTAAATAAATTAATAAACATTCATTTGTCAAATCTGATTAAGTCACAAACCTCAATTTAATTGATCAACAGCTAGTATACTTTTAAGAACTAAGGCTTTTGATTAAATCAGGTTTATTGGTAGACAAATAATATGTGAGGTAAAAAATATTAAACAATATAAAATAACTAAAAAAGTGCTAAGTGCTTTTTGCAGTCCTTTTACTATAAAAGTAATGGCAAATGCATGATAACAATTTTTTTTAGCTTAATCGGCGCATTTATTCCCCCTTTATTGCTCAACAATATGGTATTATCAACTCTCACAAAGGCATATTTTGTTTTTATATATTTTTTATTATTATATTCTGTTGATATTTTTAATAATTGTTCTCTTGATATTATGGAATGTATTTTATTTTGCGATGTGTTTCTTTTGCAACCACATAATAAGTGTAATGTTTATATTTACAGAAAAGTGGAGGGTTTCGTTTTTGGGTTATCAGAATGTCGAAATTTATTAAATAATAATCAAATAGCCACTTTAATTTTAGAGGCTGCGATCAATCCAAAAATCATAGTGCAGCCACTGATAGAAATTTGCAGTAATACTCAAGTGCCTATAATATGTTTAACTGATTTAAAGAAAATAAGTGCTACTTACTTTGGCATAGCGACAAGCTGTTTGGGAGTAAAGACAGGATTTCTAACAGATGTTACAAAAGTAATTAGCCAAATATCAACCCATCATAAACTTCCAGACAAAAATAAATCTAATCTCCAAACACAAGTCACAATAGATGGAAATGAGAATCACCATAGTGAAAATAAAAACTTAGACCAGAATAATAGTGCAGAGAGTGAAAAAAATGCACCATGTTATCCATATTTGTACAGAACAAATAAAAAAAGAGTATTTGTTCCAACAAATATACTAAAAGAAAATAAAATCAGCAAACAATTTGTTGGACAAGACTTCATTGAATTTTCTAATAAGCTTGAAAAGGTAAAGGAGAGTAATGCATACAGGAAAATGATAGTTAAAAGAATATCCAACAATCCTAATAGAGTTAAAATAAAGAAGTAAAATTATCACATTCAATTCTTTAAAATAAAAGTCAAATTTAAATAATTAAGGTGATTTATTTTATTATAAATTTATAAGTTTTATAAGCATAATGTCAAAAATGACATAGTAGTGAATAAGACATTCCATAAACAAGAATGTTCAACTATGGTACTCAAAAATTGTTACAGGATTTAAGTTCTACCTTACTATATTTTATTTAGAATTTTCCTATCACATTTTTCGAGCACAAAATATTGAATATATTCAAGAATCATGACTAATCAATTGTTATACAATAATGACAAATTTGCATGGTTGTGAATGTGACTTGTCTCTTGTACTGAAACAATGTTTTAATACTTAAAACATTGTTTCACGTTTTTCAGAATTATTATATTGGTATGGTGTATAACACATCTGTGTATATTGGTATTAAGTTACTATACAACTTAGCCATGATTGTTGAAAAAAATTCAAACACATTAGACTAAAACGCACAACTTCATAAACATTCATTTACAACAAGATTGTTTTATGAAGTGCAACAAGTAGATAATATTTATCTTACATTTTCATTTGATGCATTGCATTTAAGGTTTCATAACAGTTCAATTCAATATAAATCAAACAACAAATTGTGTTCATGTATATCTATAATAATGACTATACTCCATGATGTACCTGGCCTTATTTTTCACCTAAAACATACTTAACAGAAATGACCCATTTTTCGGGTTCGATAGAAACTTGTGATATCATGTTAACCTTTATTCTAAATAGGCCATAACCATTGCAGTGCACATAAGATGTTTTTCTACACTTTGGGAAGTAAATAACTTCAATAAAGTGTAAAAAGTGCGTTATCTTAAATTATTACTAAATTCATTTACAAACTATCTGGTATTAAACAATTTAGTACATAGTACCAATAATCATTTATACCATCGCACAAGTTCATCATTATATTATAATAGACTTGTGAATATGTCAATATATATTTAGCTAACTAACAAAATATTTTAAGTATATATAGAATTATCTAGACTGACAAAGTATATGAATATAAGATATATGCAGTGTTATTAGGGAATATCGACATATTCAGATATAATATTAAAATAAGATTTTACTTATGAAAATAATTTAATTGGTTCAAAAACGGACCACTGGATATAAAAAATAATTATAAGGAAATACTTCTTTTTTTTTTCATGTAGATACATAATATTTGGACATACTATACTCTTTGAATTAATTGATTTAATTACGTTACATAAATTATAGGCATATAAACACTTAATTCATTAATATCGTCATTGAAAATTTGTACATACTTAGAAACTAATTTTAAAACAAAATTACAATTAAAAACAGACACTTCTTAGAAGTGTATGATAAAACAAATAAGTCCACAGCAAGTGCTTACTCAAAGGTAATTGATATTTGTCAATTATTGCAATCGATAATATCATAATGAATCCTTGCAATGACCATCTCATTTTTTAATTATATATTTTACAATGATTACTCAGTCATTATTCCTAGAAATTTGTTTAAAAAAGAAACTCCCCCGCTACACCCATTCTTATGTAATAGGGGCTTGCAATTGGCTGCCAAGAAAAAGTCATTGAAACAATGAACATAAAATCTCTATTTCACAAAGAAATGGAGAATAATCCATGTATCAAACGTCGATAAAATCATCGCGTTCATAGTGGCGAGAGTCGCGGCAATGACGCCTCGCTTGGTCTGTACCGGTCTAATATAATAGCGCACATTGTCTGTGCGTCCGTTTCCTCCGGATAGGCGGCCATCGCTTCCGCGACTTGTGCCTCGGGGAAAATGCCAGCCAGATGGAAATGCATGCGTCGTCGTGCTTCCCAATGTTGTAAGGCACCTTCGGAAGCGCAAGGAGAAAGTGACAAACCGTTTCTTAATGCCGCAGCTGCCCCAACCGGTGCTGAGGCTACTCTACCGGCTGCTGAGTGTAACCTCGGGTCGGAGGCCGGGTTAAGTGTGAGTTGCCTCGCTAACTTTCTATGAGGGTTTGTATCCTGCGGCGGTTGCGAGGGCCCTGGAAAGATTTGAGCGCGATCGAAATGTGTCGCTAATGCCGTATCAGCCAACCGCGGCGTAGCGGAGTGGGCTCGAGCCAACGGGCGTTTATTGTCAGCGGGCCGACCGCTCGGCGGCAGACTCAGCGTGTGCAAATCGCGCGCTTTTAGCGCTCGAGCTGCACGCTCGGACAGTTTCTCCGCTACGGGTTTATGCGGGCGCCCGGCGCGTTCCGGATGATGGAATTTGCATTTATTACCGTATGTGCATTTTCGGCCGTATGGACACGCAGGTGGGGGTCAGTTTTCGAGGGGGGCGCGCGTAAGAAAGCGTCTAAAGTCGGTCCCGATCGTCCAAGCGGATCGTCGGGCGGCATGAAACGATCGTTTACGAATGAGAACATAAGGAGGCGTTCTTCGACGACTTTTCGAAATTCGGGGCTTTCAGCGGCGAGGTCCCGATAGTTGTCGTTGGAGACAACGATGCCATCAGTTTCCGCGGCGAGACGTACTATATATCTGTCGTCGTAACATATAAGACGTTTGCCGCCTAGGAGCCTGCTCGGTGTGTACACTAATACTCTTTCTCTTTCGAGGCGATCGAGAGCGTCTCTGTCCGCAACGGGGTTGTCGGGTCGAGAAGCCTCTTTGCGCCATTTTGGAACAAACACAGTTATTTCCTTGTGGCCTCGAGCGCGGAACCAATCCACGCATATCTCGATACCTCGGCATGAGAATACTTCTTTATTTCCATGGCTGAAAGGAAGTAATTTATTTATTATTTATTTGTTATAATATAAATAATTGAATTGATTCCTAATGCTCAACAAAATTATTTACTGAACAAAAACATTGTCAGCAAACCAGCAATGAATTTTCAGGAAATAAAATATTTGGTTACTTATAGAGGACTTAGTAAAGTCTGTAAAATTCCTGTTGCCAAAAATTATGGTCAGTACAGACAATGTTTTGGTTGGAAAAGTGTAAATAACCAGCATGTGTAGACTTTTTATAATTTTTAGTAATAATTCTACAGTGATCGTTTAAAATAGAACATCTTCTCTTTAATAGCCTATTAATAGGTCACTGGTGGACATAAGCCTGTCCCATAGACTTATGTCGCCCACAATCGTCGCGCTTTGAAAATAGTTTATCCCCCATTTGTCGGATGGCATAAGTTTTTGAAGGTATTTCTTTCCTTAGTCGATTCAAGTGAGACTCCTAAGAAACGAAAGTGAGTGGCAGATTTTCTTTCGTCGCCACCACGCTGGTTTCAAATGTAACGAAGAATTCGATAAATTCGCTTTAATATCATGTACATAATTAATAATTGTATTATTGTTGTCGTATTTCGTTATGATACGATATTCTAGTCAATTAAAATAGAATTTTATTCATAAATAATTTTAATCTGACTATTAAAGTCACCTACAGCGCAGTTCAGAAATGATCAGAAGCGTTTTTGCAGCGCTAATGAGACACTACAGAGTTGAAAAAGCAATGCTTATCCAACTTAAAGACCGTCGTCGCTCACCTTTAACGTGTACATACGTAATGGGCATACTTTGAATATTCTTACGTAAACGCATTACAAAGAGCAGTTACCTCATAGCAACGTTACTGCCGTCAATGACAATGTGTCGCAAGGAGGCGCGGTCCGGCGGCGGGTCGGGCTCGACGGGCGGCGGCGGCGACCTCGCGCGCGGCGGTTGCTTGGCCGCTAGTTTGATGAGCTCCGCCAACAACTCGTTCCGCGGCGGGTCGGCACCGAGCCGCTGCAGCGCTGTACGCGCCAAGCGCTCCGAGTAGCCCAGTTTCACCGCGAAATCGATCTTTGCCTGTTGGAGGATCAATTAAATATTTGAGGTCGCGTTGAATCGCAATTGTTTTCTATTAACGTGTCATAATATCGTTCCGTAGATGTAGGAGACTTAGAAAATTGGCAGGAATATGTCGTGGCCTCCAGGTGATCGTAGGGGTGAAGTGTCTGGTATTGCGATCACCAATCCGCCTCCTATGTGTCATATCTTCTAAGAGGAGGCTCGTGTTTAGCCGGGGCCTTGCAGGCTTATAGTGATGATGACCATACTACTTGGTTAGGCATCTTCCTCATCAGCCTGTCGATGGTCGACAGTTTAGCTGTTAGTAGTAATAGTCCGTTGTGGACCTATCAATAGTCCACTCTCCAAATGGGAGAATTTTCCATCAAAGCATTCCTCGCACCTTAGAGGCTTTTCGGTCTGACATATTTTGAGATAATTAATCAGCAATCAGTCTAATTGTTGGGGCGGATCCAGCAGAGCGAAGTGATCAGTTGATTTGTAGGTCACCCATGAGAAGAGAGGGGGTATCGCCAGATTTGTTAAACACCATAGCTAATAATATTTAACCTTTTTTTTAGCATAAGTAGCCCAGTGAAAGGAAGGCTGGTTACAAAGTGTGCGCATGGTCCCACAAATACGCAGTTACGTCATATGCATGGTTTATCTATTTTAACAGTGTAATATCTCTGTAAATTATGACTAATTTACTCTAATTTATTTAAATTTCTACCATGCTGGTGACCTCCACATACTGAATGCTGAGGCTCAGTGACGCACGTTACGTATTTTGTTGACATAAGACGTCAATTCGTCGATGCCGGAGCATTTTATAACAAAGTAACGTAAGCCTTCAACTATTATAATACTTTGACCTACTTCGTACCAGACATTGGAACCGTATACCAGGATTATTTATATGCAATTTGTCACATGTACGGTAATCACTTTTATGGTCACCAAACGGCCATCAGCGATAATGAAAGGTTACTTGTTTTCAATACGTCAATAAAAATGTATTTACTTGGATGTTCCTTTTGATACGTTTTAAGTACAAATTGACATCGCCAGCAAACAGGGATGTTCATAATTTCAATAATCTACAACGGTAAGTGAAATTAATTCTCTACATTCCAATATCTTACTTAGAGGTCTCAATTAGCTCCCTTAAGTTGTATGGAACACTAAGAAAATTATTGACTATTATTTATATATAGAACAAAATGTGAAACAAAAATAGCAACCTAAATTATTATTGCATTGCACAGATAAAGTCACTTTTTTATAAGTTTAAGTTATTCAAAGTAAAAGTTAAAGCAGCCTGTTAATTCCCACTCCTAGTTGGCGGACTTCACATGTCTTCGAAACAATATTTCTCAGACATGCAGGTTTCCTCACGATGCTTCCCTTCACCGCCGTGCACGTGGTAAATTCAGCATTTAAAATCGCTATTAACAATTTTAGTGGAGCCGGCATCGGGGTTCGTACCCAGGTCAATCACTCTCTATGAGACTATAGCGCGCGCCTTGATCCCAAGGCTACTACGGCTCTCGAAGTTATTTAAGTACATTTAATTACACATCAAGTCCACTATCAGTAAAATCAAAGAAACTACTTCCGATCTCGTTTTGAGTCGACCATAAAAAGACACGACACGACGAAGATTTTGGACCATGATAATATACGAAAGTAACAATTTAATATGTTGGTATGTGGCAGCCGGTTACCACCAATCGCAATTGATAAGCTCAGCGCACTGCACAGCTTTCTCCATTTACTTAACGTTTGTACTCAAACTACATTTGAGATATTTTACTTTAACGGACATCAGTAATATAATGTACTTAACCTCGAAATATAACGGAGTTGATAATCCGTGCTAAGTTTCATCGAAATCGGATAATTACTTTCAGAGCAGAGCAGTTTTATGCAATAAATAATTGCATCGGATAATCCTCGTGATAAGAGGGATACCACCCGCTTCGCTCCGCTGGGTCCGCCCCAACAAACAGTATTGTTTCTAAACAGCCTGAATAAGTGGCACAACATCAGTTTATAACAAAATTGTGACAATCTCAAGTTTTCTACAGATAATATTTTTGTAACAGATAGAATTGTAATCACTAGAATATGTTGCTGGACTAAGGTCCGATAAGACGTTAGCGTGTCCGACACGGTCAAATAATAAAAATATTACGTAATAAAAACGAATTGATGAATTTTAACATTTTTTATAATCGTACCATCGATTTCCATATTTTTGGAAATGTCTACTGTAGAAGAAATGTCATTCTACGTTCTCCTAAATTGTTCGACAATGAATCTAAGGTACATGTTCCTGTAACTCTACGTTACCTGGTTAGGCTGAGGCGGGGGTGCCAACGTCACATACTCGGCGAATTCGGCGGCGAGCGTGTCTGACGGCGTGCGCGACGCAGCCCGATGGCCGCCGTCGTCGTCGCACTCCGAGTCGTAGCTGGAGTCCTCACCGCGCTCGCCCGCCCAACCCAGCGATGACTCCACATATTTCTGGAAGAGAAATGTACATTATAAGCACTTGTCGATGGAACATAGCGAGGCAAAGTGTATACGTATAACGTAACGTAGGTAAATGTGCCGGAAATTTTTAAATAACCCTATATATTCACCAACAGACTTTGCTTTTAGTTTAGGATTAACCTTATTAATAACCAACAACCATCGGAAGTGTTAATAGCCTAATGGAGTTAGAGTGCGAACTGCGAAACCTGACGTCGCAGGTCCGTGACCGCCATTCGGCTATTGTCGTGAACCACTCCAGATACAAGTTGTAATGGTTAACTGAACTATAAGTAATGCCAGTATTTCTTAAACATATTTTAAAAATAAAATGTTACAGAAAATCATCCTAATTATCTTCCCTGCAGTGTCTACAATCTTAAATTCTAGAAAGCACGGAAACGAAGCGAGCGTATAGTCGCTACAGGCCGCTATAAAGTTTTCAGAGTAAACTTAAATTTGAAAATCTAAATTATTTTTGTATTAAAAATTTAATTTTACCATTTAAAATTAAATTTTTATACGTTTTTTTTATATTAATTTAAATCAAATGAGCATGGTTAAATCTGGTACGTTCTCTCGCAAGGTAAAGTAATGTCCGTAAGAGATGTAGGGGAGAATTACGATAGTAACGGTTAGCATTGAATAATTTCTGCTTTGTGTTTGAGAACGTCATCGTGTTTTATTAGTAAATTAACATCCGCCTGCGGTTCTATCCTTATGGAAACGGTTTTTTTTAAATGTTCTGTGTTTTATTACTGCGTCAAGTTTAATAATTATGGTATATATGGTATCTATGAAATGTTGCCCGTGCTAGATTATAAAAAAAACAGGAGGAATCCGTCACGTCTGACAAAAAATTTAAATAAATGTTAAGAGCATATGCGAAGTTAAGTACCACAACGCCATGTGAAATTAACCAAAAAGGAGCTAAGGAGGGGACTCTTCACGGCTCCAAAGCACTTCTAACTCTGATATTAGCTTGTTACTTTACTTTTTATAGATGTTTGATTCTGTCATCGGTTTTCTAAATATTAAATTTATTCAGTCTTGATACTTCTCATACCTTATATATAGGGAAGAGGTGGTGGGCCTCCAGTTACTTCAGTCACTGAACGAAACGCAGAAGCGCAAGATGCCTCTACTTCATACCGGTATTCTGAGAGGCCGTAAATATAATGGGGCTTTAACGTTACTTTTACGTTATACATTAACAATTATTAGTGCGTTACTATGCAGATAGTCGCAAATTCAATTGAAATGTTTTACGTGACAATGTAATAAAACTTTAAACACTGAGATGTTATCGAACTTAATACAATTCAATCTATAACTGTTCCTTAATTGTTTAATTATCATACGTCGCATATTAATAAGATACATTACGTCTTTAGTTATTGTTATTCTGACAATAGTTGAGTTAGTCGAGTTGAACAGATGAAAACTGTCCTAGAAACTATAGCTGAACAATACTTGTTTAACATAATTTATCCATAATAATTACAACAACAACGGACCACATTATAATTACAAAGGACAACAAGTAGTAGGTTTGTTAATATTCTAAAATAATTATGTTTCATCTGGTAAACACAATACGTATTTATGTAAGTGATATAATGGTTTTGAGATGTAGCTTTTGAGTTTACTACGATTAATTAACTCGTAAGCTATACTCATACTTTAAACTATTCCTTAAAATGGAAATCATATTTATATGAACATCGAAAATTAAGTCCATTTTTTTAGTATTTGTTATAAAGTAGAGGAATGACAACATATGATTCGAAAGGTACTGTGCAAAGGATGTACAGCAAAAAAAATTATGTGTGTATATTGCAGACAGGCCAGATAAAATAAAATGATTTTTCCTTACAGGTTGTGTTTTATTTTTACATATAACATAATGTTTTAACCAATTAAGTGAAAGCATCGGAATATCTGAAAAACAAACTGAGATTATTTCCTAATATTTAGTTCTGGGCCATAACTCACCTCACTAATTGCATAACTTGTCAGGTTCTTAAAGATAAATTATAGATGTAGAGAAGGAAATATTAGCTGATTTAATGCGACTTGGAAATGTCAAAATGTAGCTTATGATTTACGTTGCAATATTTTGTAGGTAGCATAACGCGAATGTTTTTAATAATATTAATAAGTAATAACTTACTTTCTTTACTTATATTGCATATTTAACTTATTTAATGGTCGCGTAAATTTATTTGTATGTTTATTTTTACAAGCATTATCAGCATAACGATACTGCGTTCTGGAGACTGAATGGTGAAAACCAAAATATTTAATAACAGTCTATTTCGGCGATAAATATAGTACGAGTAAATGTCCATGGGCATTTACTTTCTGATGAACTGTTTGCATATCAACCTTAGTAGTATATAAAGGTCTCGCGCCGCACACACTCTCCATTTGGTAACAAGCTCTCTGTGATCATGATTAGAAATTCAAAGTCTGATTCAAATTGTATGCCACAAACAATGTCGTTATCTTTTTAAATAACACTCCGCACGGTCCAATATCATTCATGAATGTCGGAGACCTAAAAATTGGGTTGTCGTGTTCGATGTTGGTTGCACGCATATTTACTAAGCACCAATCAATGAGCAAATATACATAATTTAATGTTATACCGGCGCTTGCGTAGGACAGGGTCACGAGGGCGACGAAGCGGATCTACCATATGATCATCGACCTTTACCGTGTGCTCAACTCTCGATCGTACCGGTTGTAATTCATTATTTAAACGAAATCCGCAAAAGTCTCACCCACGGCGTAATATAACATTCAATGGACCTATTTCGCTCCCGAGTTTCTAACGCTAAAACCAGTTATCGATTTTACTTGAGCAAAACTAAAATTAATTCTTAGTCATTGCAACATCCGTGTCGAGACTAGCGTTCACTCAACTTGGCCGAGAATCTGAGATCGAAATTCTGATTACGGATTATGTGTCGCCGCGCACTTTTGCCAACGGGCAATGCGGCGGTCGTATAATGAAATTTGTCACAATTCTAAACTGTAGTAGTCAAAAAAAATATTTGTTCCTACTGCCTACTTCGTTACAATATATTGATTATGCTTAACAGTGTGTCGGACTATTTGCTTACCATAAACTAGATTTCATATTAAATATGCATACGGCCACAATAAATCATAATGATTTTACAGATTTTCTTTTTACTGTTTTGTAAGTTGAAGAAATCATAGAACAGTAGTTAAAAATCTAGGACTCCAGAATGATTCCCGGTTCCTTTCATTACAAGAAACTTTGAAAAAATCCGACAAGACCTGGACGATAAATATCCAAAGTCGACATGATAAAGTGCATGCATCAAAAGATTAGGTACATCAAATCATAGATTTGTCACAGAATAGTCGCGTCTACCTAACTCGCCAGTAATTTAAGGGCTGTTCCTCGGATTCCTTGAATTTATTAATGAAAATGTGTACTTGCCAGCCGGTTGAACCATATTTAAATGAACAATATAAACGTTTCTTTTCATGCAAGGTATTAGAAAAACGATGTTAGAAATATTCAAATATAATAAATAAAAGCGAAGAACATAATAGGTGTATCTAGGAGAGAGGCCACGATTAGGATGTATATCTGGTTAATTTGCATAAAGAATAAAAATTATGTCGGAAAAATATTGTTTACGTAATGATTAAACGTTTCGGAATTAAAGTCGGGTTTTAACAACAGGTTGCATTTACATAAAAGCTTATCGAAGCGGGTCGTCTGCATTTTTTGTATAACTTTAGGATATGCATATAGGACATGCACATTTTATAACTAGATTTAGGTTTTATTCATTTTGTGAAAATCGAGGAGACATAAACTTTTAACTTTTTAGGGTCCATACACAAAAGGCAAAATTCAGCACTATCAATGTCACTCTGCTGACTGTCTGTCTGTCCGTCTATCAAAAATCAAACTGGGATATTTGGTGTAGAATATTGATCCAAAACGTAATGGTATAAAAACTTTTTTCTTAACTCACATGTAAGTAAGAGTTGTCATTGTCTAGAGCTCGTTGAATAGAAAACAAACTTATTTATTATTCTTTTTATCGTCAAATTTAAGGAAATGAGGACCCGTTAAAAGTCAGTTATAGACATTTTTTTTGTTACGTGCTCTATCTCTCAAAAACTAAACTGGTTAGGAATTATAAATTTCTGTATATTATGTACTATATACTCTATTTCAGCAACAAAGACTGTTGTACATGTATACGGAATCTCTATAGAGCGGAGCCAGTCTCGCACTTGGCCGGTCTTTTAATTAATTGCCATATCTCCATAATAATCATAAATACCAGCCGTAGCCTAAGCAATGAAAAAGCATATTCAATGTAACACGTATAAAATGTATAGAATGAGAACTGTAATCTTTTTACATTTGGCAGTACCTACTCATTGCGCAGATACGGAAGCGCTCCACGCTCAAGCCGGATGCGACTTTCTAAAAAATACGGCCCGCACCGGTCACAGAGTAAAGAAGTCAGTATATCTGGATTCAACACCGTTTCGTTGTTTAAATCAAAGTTTGTGATAGTATTAGGCTGTCTGTGCGGTTTGTTTTCAGATCTTCACCAAATTTACATAGCACCTCAACGCAAATGAATTGTATGATTATTGGATAAAAAAATAATCGTACAATCGTTTCAGTATTGTCCGAGTAGATTAAAACATAAAGTAAAATACGGTCGAATTGATCACTTCCTCTGTTTTAGAAAACGGAGAAGAATTGACAAGAATATTGCAATTACAGACTTGAATTGACAATATCAGAAACGTGTCAAATCCCACAACAGGTGGGGAATTGTGGGACGATGCACAATAAGACGCATTGACACATGGGTTGCCAATGTTGACTGGCATATTTAGGTAGAAAGAATTTCCAAAAATTAATTAAATACCTAATAAGTATTTCATTATTTTTGATTTATTAGATGTATTAAGTTAACTAGAATCATTAGGACTAAATATGTTATTGTTATGTGTATATAATTTGAAGTTTTATAGATCTAACCATATTGTGTGAAAGTATTTTACTTTATGGCTGTATTCATTACAACTCAGAATAAAGTTACCGTAAGAAACTTTATTCTTAGAACTTATTGGTTAATTATTTACTAATTTGAAGTAATTAACAATGGACATAACATCTCTAATTCATCCGCCATTAGGGAGAACTTTACGACCTCGCTCCGATCAACACAAAGGCAATTCTCTCGCCGAGAAACCACTGTTAGAAAAAAAAACCATTGGATTCTCCAGCTTTGGCCACGCGCGTTTACGTTCGCCGCACTTTTGTTTACCTTTTTTTCTTGTTTGTGGTCGTGTTACGCAGCGATATGTCTATCTCGTTCAAAGTAGAGTAAATATTTCTTTTAATCATTACTAGCCACATGTTCGTTAACAATAATTCCATAAAGGTTTTTTTTACAATCAAGTTTACTTTTTGCAATTACGTAGAGGTTTAGTGAAAACAACCATTGATATTTTTAGTCGTTCGGTGATGTTCGTTACGCTCATATGTAGTATATGTGCCTACAAAACTCTTTTAAAATAGTCAGTACTATTTTGTATTTTTATTATTATTAAAATTTAACAGAAATGCCAATGTAGAACTCGAACTATTCGACCTCGAGGGTAAAAGTGCCAATTCAGCACGCTGCTAACGGACAGTTACTATCCATTGATAGGTGACACAACCACAAAAAGCAATGCACGAATCTATCAAATTTTCAGTTTGTCTAAACAAAACACACTAAATACTTGTTGTACAAAATAATTAAATTGTGTCCCTTAAGCTTCATTACAACTTTAAGGCAATGTTTTGTACGAACGCAGCTCGAATGGGCCGGCTCGCAGAATACCGGCGTGTAGTAGAACCATCTTGTGCTACTGCGTTTCGTCCTGAATGAGGTAACCAGAGGCCCACTCCTCTCTCCCCAAATATCTTCAATCTAATCATTTACCAACAGGTGAGCTGCTTGCTCGTTTGCCCTTTTTCTCATAAAAAGCACTGTCTAAACCACTAGGTAAAACACTAATATTAGTATAGTATTAGGGCCTCCTACTCTTTCCCATCCTCCTTATTAAATATCCTTAATGGCCGCCAACGCACCTACAACTCCTCTGGTGTTGTAAATGTACGTATGCATCTGCTACCACATACCCAAAAAAAGGAACATTTATTAATTACCTCCTAGTGGGTCTTAGAAATCTTTTAGGCATACTAATGCGCAAATCGAATCGTGCATGACGAGATGAAAGGACATTTCCTCAGAGCAAACCTTGAATAGGTGTTTGAGATTTGTATGCAAATCGACAATGTCAGTTGAAAGTTGTTTATGTCGTTTAAGAGTACTTATTATTATGAGAAATATTTTTATTCTTATAGAGGTTAGTATACGTTTTAACGTGGAACTAATACGAATAATTAAGCAAGTAGTTTAAAAGGATTTTTTGAAGAGCATACATCATCATCTTGATGCTGAAAATCAGTACTGTGTATTCATTATCACTACTTGAGCCTGTTCCCAATGCTTATATGGGTAACATGGCTAACTGATTACTTTGTGTATTGTCTGTTTTCTTTGCGATATCTTACTGAACATTTTTATCCGTTTTGTGTGTAAATAAATAAACCTTTAATCTTTTTTAAAAATTATTTAAATCCAATCTTTTCTTGCTATGTAGCTAATTATAACGATGAAAAACTTAATTTGACGCTACGTTATGAAAGACTTACACAAACTTTTACATTGTACGGAAGCCGAAAACCGTCCTTAGAGATCAATGAATATTTATTTAGCGATGTATGACAGTAAGTAAAAGTAATTATTACTGCAACCAGAGAAGATGCCGCAGTTTTCAAACCTAACGAAAAAGGCGAAGTCATGGTTCCAAGGGCAAAACAACATACTTGTGAACTTTCTGAACCTGCAGCAGCATAAAAGATGAGAACTATCTGGTACTGCGATCGCAAACCCAACTGCGCAGCGTGGCGATAAGGGTGATATGATAATTTCAAGTAATTGTACATTCTTGCAAATATTGGACTTGCCACATTTCTTTTTATTTTCTTTGCCACAGGCGATTAAAATGAAAAGATAAGGGTTGTCGTTCGATCTGTATAAACTAAAACAATTCTTGAACACTGAAAGTAGGGCGGTTTCATTGGGATTATTAATTAAGATATGCAGATAACTAGAAACCTACTAATAAGATTTTTACGGAAGATATCGACGGCCTTTGTTTAGATCTCTTCACTAATTTTTGCGAAACTTATTGTACAGGCCCAAGCATATTAACCAACACATAAGTTAAACTAATATGAATAGCCCATGAAAACCTAGGTACATGAAAATTCTAAACGATTTTTTTGTTTCAAAGAAATACAATACATAATATTATAAAACAAATAATTAAACCGACTGACGCAGTTATGACAGTAGTATGTAAGGGGTAGAAGTGTAATCTATCATCTAAGACTCGAAAGAGATACAATAGATGTTTACTAAAATCTATGACATGGTCACTTCTATTAGTATGTGGAATTTCTCATAATCATCACGCTTGGCAAATGGATTAGCGTATTCTTGATTTTGGTGTGGAATTTTTCTATGATAGTTCTTCCGGCTAAGAAAGAAAAAATTCAATGCTTTTTCCTAATACATCTCTTAGCCACGGGATTTAAAACGCCTCCACGACAAATCTTCCAAATTTCTTAACTTTGAAACAATAGAAATTCTATTGTTTTGACTATCCTCGGTTATCGTCCTAAACCTAAACATTTCACAACCCTGCAAGCGATCTAGAAAGCTAAGTATTGCATCAGCTGTTTCTGAACGTAGTATTGCTATATTTAAAGGTTTGTAACTGCCTCGTTAACATTCTCATTGAAACATCTGTAAATGTTATGTTATATGCTTTTTTATTATTATTGGTGTTAAAAATAAGCCTACAATCCACCTGTTGGTTACTGCGACCCACGGACACCTGCAAACAACCTTACTCAAAGAAAGACTACTAAAGACTTCTAAACGTGGTAGAGCCATGCGGCGGCTTTTGCAACTGCTCGAATGGGCCGGCTCGACCGGATTGCTACCACTACCTCGCAGAATACCGGCGTGAATTAGAGGCATCTTATACTTCTTGCCTTTCGCTCGGTGAGTGAGGTAGGAGGCCCACTCCCCCTCCCCATCCCCCTCTACAATCTCCCTTCCATCTCCCAAATACCCTTAGAGGCCGGCAACGCAGATGTACGTGGGCGACGGTAATCACTTACCATCAGGTGAACAGCTTGCTCGTTTGCCCTTTTTCATAAAAAAAAAAGACTAAAGAGGACTAAGATTGAACGCCTTGCAGCCCGTAACAATACTGGCTCTTAGTGGTAATTTCACAACAGTAGTTGCACAGATGTTTGACGACGGCTACGGATAAGAGTGCGGCACCTACGCAGACGATTCCTAAGCAGAGGAGGAGCCTATCACCTACATCTACTAAAAATCTACTCAAAAATAGTCAAAAATCGTAGAAATAAGTTATATCAAGAAGTTAATTCAAGCAATTTTCAAATATTATTAACGATTAGCTGTAATGCTCAAACCTTTATTATAAACACAACAAATTAATTAATCATCATATACGCAGAATATACTTTTCTTCTATAGCAGGAATAAATAAAATAATAGACTCATTCCTGGTAACCTCAGGCGCTTGTACCCGCCTCAACTAGCTACCGGAACTGACAAAATGGACCATTCAATATTTAAATTGATCGCGTAGTTTAAACTGGTTAAGCTATTTATCATAATTCACAAACATTGTAAAAACAAAATTTTTGAAACGGTATCACTTATTATAAATCATTCCGATAAAAAGGGCCAGTATGCAAATAATGCATTGGCAGACATTAAGTGGAGCAATAAAATTATAAAACCACGTTTTAAAATCAATAAAATCAATGTTTTTCTGGGCATTCTAATATAAACATTTTACGCTACACGGAACTCTACGTTCATTAAAATATTTGTTTTTATTTTTTAACGTTTATCCGAAAGACAGCAAAATAATTCGCTTAATCTGTGCATCCTATATCGGATGCGAAGCGATTAGTTCCGTTTGCTCGTTGGAGAAATTCTATCGCGCGTTTCGAAGAGATAACAGTGGCCAATGGAGTGGGTGTATTCGGGCGACGTCGGCTCGTGCGATGTGGCGTCACCGCGCAACAGGATGCGGGCGCACGCGACACACTTTACACGCACACATGCAGCCACTAAGTGTACTACGAGAGTATTTTATAGCGAATGCGAACAGCGACGTATCCACGAATGTAATATGTATGACTATAAACCTTCGCAGACAAGATAGTTGTAGGTGTAAAACAACTGTGGCAGTATATCCTATCACAAGGCTGTTGAACGTAACAGTAAAGGAAGTTACAGGTGTTGTATTTTATTCGAATTCGAGGCATATCTAGATCCGTAAAGGCTACAAAAACAATGACGAACAGAACGTCGTTAGTTTTATAATTGATAATGCTAATTTTTTTTGGCTTATCATGTAACGTATCATGTTCACGCTTTTATTAATACTCAAGCTTATATGACAGACAGTAGCGGCTAAAATGCGAGCTGTCTGGTACTGTGATCGCTAATCGCCTGCTACGAGTGGCGATTACAGCTAAATCTATCGAATTTGGAGAGACCTTAGTTAGGGGCGGAAGAAGTATAATCAATGATGATCGATCTTTTGATATAATAATAGAATTTCTTCTTGTTTACTTCACTCATCTGCATCTTCAAAATAAAGAGTATTTAAATATAAGGTAAAAAATATTTAAAATACATATTGCTAGGTTTCTCGTTTGCTCTGAAATTTATTAAAAGGTGTACAGAAAATGGATATCAGATCGAAATAGCCAGATCACTTTTTATCGCAGTTTCATTTATTATTATCACACGTTTTCAGTGAGAGGTTAATGGAGACTGGAATCGTGCAAGTTACTCATGTTATCAAAATATTTTCATATCTTAAATATGTATAGCGCCTGATGTATATGTATTAATGATGTATTAATATAACAACATAATAAACTCGATAACGTTAAGCTAACAGTTAAACCAACAAAGTGTTTGAAGTGAAAGGAAACATTTTTAATTACCTTGACATTCTTTATTTTGGCAAGCAATGCCCACTAGATCTAGATATGCCACATATGTCGCGCATATTTTAATCAGAATTCAAGTTACGAATAAATTTGTATAAGCATTCTTAATGAACATTGATATACATTTTTATATACTAAACTAGCCCGCGATGATGACCCATTTACATTCTGCGTGATGTTGGACAATATTATGCACGCCAGTTTCTGTGCTATATATAAGCTTGAAAAACTGCATCGAAATTGGTTCAATAGTTTCCTCGTGATGCTCGAATTAGGAGATCTACAGACATAAAAATTTCAAAATTTTGCTATTAGTTCAGAAACGTGATATTGTGAGGATGTAGAGACCTTTACATCTTATAAAAAAACCAGCATATTAGCTTGTCTCAGCCACTCACCCCTAGTATATGTAGATCATAGAAATAAATAATTGTATAAACTCTTGGATTGAAAAAAATGTTTTATCAAATTTCTCAAAGTCAAGAGAGAGGAGGTCATTGACTGGTTGACGGGATAAGTCTAGCCAGAAAATAGGTTACAATTCGAGAAGTTATTTTTAGGGTTCCGTACGAAGCCTTGTACCTAAGCTCTATCCGTCTCTTTAAAGGGCTGTATCTTTTGTACCGTAATAGGTAGCCGGTTGAAATATTTACAAAACATATGTTATTATGGCGGATTGTTATTCTAACAAGTAATAAAAAATAAACAAAAAGTAAAAATTAAGGGGTGGTCCCCATATAAGACACATGTTTATTTCAACGTTTTTTTTCTTCTACTTTATAGACATAACAGTAATACAAACATACAAGCGTCAAACTTGGTGTGATTATAGTGAATTCTTTAAAGTAAAACAAGAAATAATAAAAAAAACAGCTAAGTGTAAATCGGGCTCGCGCTAAGGATACCAAACCGAAAGAAAGAGAACACAAAAAAATTTATAATATAAATAATAATAATATATTTAAAAATAATATAACACAAATATACCAACCACACAAAGACGAAAAATAGGGTTATCCGCCATCTGTCGCTATCCATTCTGATATTTAAAGTTTCTACCCTTTCTTACTCACGGGAGGAAAGGGGTGGCAGATTTTTACGCCGGTGCCACACGGCCAAGTGTTACGTATAATATGTTAGGTATTTACCGACAATGAGGTTTTCTATCCTTCAGTTTGGTGTTTTAATGCGAGCCAGACTCACACTTTGCCGGTTTTGAATTTTTTACTTATTAGTATTATGCACTATACTCACACCAAGTTTGGGGACATTACTTTTTGTTTTTTTTTTATTTGTTAGAGTCCGCAATAATGAAACAAATTCTGTTAAAAATTCAACTGGCTACCTATTACGGTTCAAAAGAGTTATACTCAACTCAACCTTAAAAGTTAGTACATATGGTCAGATCACAGACCCCTACTGTACGTTACCCTAAAAACGGTAGAATTTATAAAATGGTCGTAAAACCAGTATAATCCATTTAATCGCTTATAGACACAAAGGTATCTTTTAACAGGATGTTTTTATAGATAAACGTGTACGAGTATAATTACATTTATAATATTATGACTACTAACTGACTTACTGTGTAAGAAACCTAGTTAATAAATATAATAGACTAGCCTCATGTCCAAAGTACACTTTGAGAATATGCTTTCGGGTAAAAAAGAATCTCTCATTCAAATCAGTACAGAAATACCGGAGTAATCATCCGGGTAACCGTTGCGAATACATTAAAAATATAACAGTCGAATTGATAACCTCCTCGTATAAACGATTTGTTATTTATATCGGTTACATAAGAAACCGATATAAAATGAAAACCATTAGTTGCATGTACTATATTTATCGCAATTGTTTTACTTTACTTTACTTTGGACTTAAATTTTTAGGTTTTCTAGTCGATAAGTAGTTAAGTAATTTCTTATAATAATCTAGTTTAGTATAAGTAATTTCTCGTTTTCTTACACATTCATCTGACATTCCTCACGGGGTAGGCAGATGTGCTTTCAAATGTCAACGAAACGAAGTTATGTTTTCGCAAGTGTTCTTGTACTGTAGCGACTGTCTGGGGATTTGTACGCCTCGAAAACTATTGACACTGTCAATGGACCTATTAAAATCAGTCCACAGGTATTGAAGTATGCGTATATTTAAACAACCATGCCTTCTGCCCAGAATACACATGCTTTTTCTATAAAGGGTCGACTTCTAGAAAGGCTGTAATGTATAATGTATGTAACGCGGTAATTTAAATCTACCTATTGGTTTCCATGTATTGATTATTCATGCTTGCTGTTTAACTATTTTAGAAGATAGCCTGAATATATTTATTTGATATATCCGCTGGACGCGTATGTAGTACTTTTTTGAAAGCTCCATCTAAATTTGTGGAGTAGTTTCTACGTTATATATATCAAGACGATTACGCCTACTGCACAAAGCTCTTTTAAAAGATAGCGTGATGATATATATCCTAGGTGATCGTCAGTCCTCTAAGTAACTCAATAGTGAAAGTCCATTCGAAATCCGTCTACTGCATATTGCTAGATGCGTGGTCAGACCGACAATTTTTTCTAAAAAGTGTGATTTCGGCTCCTGTATTAATAGTATGTCGTATTACATTTTTGGAAATATATTCAATGTACAGATTTAGTTTCGCTTAACTTTTGTTACAGTACATATATATAACGTTATTGTGTTTCGACAGCATTTCAAAGATAATTCTAAGCCCAAGAAAATAATAGAAATCAAACAGTAAATGGATATTTATTCTTCAAAATTACACTAGGCATAGCTAGCACTAGCAATATCACGAGACGCTGTTCTCTTGGTTTGCTTCATTCAGACCCCCTCTCGCCTCCCGCAGTCTATTAGTATTACATCAGAGCAATAATCATACCGGATACTCTTTATACACGTTCCAACAAATATTAGAAGGTTGTCGTGTCGTACCATTCTTTTTTATCGGACTGATCACTCGCACTTTAGCTCAGCGATCGACGATTACACATATCTACTTACTGTGCATAGACGCGTTATAGGTACACGTTAATAACGCAAGACCATTTCAAAAAAACATTATCCAAATGCCGACTTTAAAAAAATTATCAAATCTTTGTTACGTTACGTCACAGAATAGAGCGTTTACTTCTATTCTCAACAGTATTTAAATATCTGCTAGTGTCAAAATAATAATAAAATGAATTTTGGTGAAAGTCAAGCATAAGAGTAGTCAAGCTTGTAAACTTGTTCAAGTATATCAATAATTATTACCTCACGTAAACGAAAATTGTCCATTTCCGACCTTAAATTGAATATTCCAAATACTGTACACATTCACAAGCACTTGCAACTTAATAATAAATATCAAAACATAATTTAATCTTAGACACCACCACCAATTTTCGGGCTGTTTTAATGGAGCGTGGAGCTAAAGCATATAAATTTAAGAATTATAATGAGGGTTTTATTACAATTCGTAGTGACAAACCAAAATCCAGCCTGTTGTGTGTGTATGTGGCTGCAGTGGGTTCATCTTTGACAAAGTATCGAGCAGAAAATGCATAGTCGCAAAGTGAGATTTATTACAAACTTATCGTTAAGAACGCATCGCTGCTAATAATATTGTCTCCGGGTTTTGTGACTATATATATTCAGTAACGTATTTATTTCTTTAATAGATCCAAGACGCCTATAATTTTAAAACCTCAATTAAGAATTACGTTTAGTTCATATAATACTAGCTGAACAATGCCACGCTTAGCAGTGGCTATTTTTGTATGTAGTGAGTTTTTTTTATTACTACTATATACTACGTAAACCTTTCCAGAGATGTGTCGAACATAAACCATAAATGTGAGCACAATCGATCGAGTAGTACTAAGCTAGCCCCCAGATTTCGGCTTTTTAACTTTCAAGTTACGGGTAAACGAAAGTTATTAATACCATCCACATTATCATTCATGTCAGCGATGTCTCTGTGTCAAGTTTACCTATTAAATTCGAATCCGTGATCGGACGTCGCTGCTAACGGATGAATATAAATCGCAGTAACTCGAGCGAGTGAAAGTACGGGATATCGTCTAGTACCGGCACGCAAACGGATTTCAATGATTTTCATTTTGTTTCTATCTCTTGTTTCTAAGAGGACAGGCGGAATTAATTAAATTCAATCGTTATGACTGGTTGCCATGTCGTAAGAAAATATGCCAGTCCCTTTCTTTTCAAGGATGTCGTATATGCCGATTCTCATGGTATCCGATCGATGGCGGAGTCATCATCTACAAGTGCTAGATCGAAAATATACGGACCGACGGTGGGCAAGTGCGAGGTACCTGGCTTCGCACCTTAGCCACTGTACTGGGATCGCCACCCGTCTGCCACACGTTTATAGCCAATCCTCTGGTAATGGCCTATTTCCATTAGTGGACTATAGACAGGCTGCTGAAGAAGGAGATATGACTGGAATAATTTCGCATTATACATCTTTCGTTTCATTAAGCTCATCGATTGCAATGTCTTTGTAGTCACTTGTCACATTAATTTAACAAAATTTAATACAATATAGTCACGAAGTTGTATTGTTTTAGACTACTTAGTAGGTTTTAACATAACGTCAATAAATCATTTCCAAGTTTTTTCACTTATTACAGATTTACGGAAACTCGAAATTCAAATTTCAAATTAAGAAAAACCCAACGAATAAAGAGCTTTTTAAGTTATTGACGTCGACATTGTGCACGAACACACATATTTAAGAGGGGATAATGAATTTGAATCCGGTATCCTTGACTAAAAAGGCAGAATCTAATCTTTAACAACAGTTTGATTAATCGTTAAGATGCAGTCTTATTAGTACATGGAAATTATTATAATATAGATACAACCATAAAAAAATAATCTTACATCGTTATCAATTTTTAGCATTTTTTATATTACAAGGAAAATATCACATGTTTGTAATAAAAATTTTATACCATGTTTTAGGACGCTGGGCACAATAACACAATTCTATAGATACATTTTAGGAGAATTTAAGATGTTAATGAAGTCGTAATCACGTAGATATGTGCATAATTATCTGATTTATGCAATTATCTTATAATAATAATTATAATAGAGTCGCAAAAAAATATATTCATTTTCCTCAAAAAGCCGTCAGTCAGCAGAGTGCACCCGTTTTGTGCACTCTGCTGACTGACTCACCCTGAAACAAGGCTCCGGCTATTGCGAATTATTATTGTAATAAAACAAAAGGAACTTTACGTGATCACTCAAGAAGCGTTTAGCGAATCTTCTACGGCCAACTCGAACGCTGCCAGCGAATCTTCCGGCAATGAAAACAGTATCCCTTTCAGCGGAATATTTAAAGGAATAAAAGGAAGTAGCACGGTGCCAAATCAGGGCTGTAACAGCCCAAGAGCTTAACCGGTATGCTTTTCAGGAAGTCTCTCGTTTTTAGCGCTGAGTGCGCGGGCGCGTTGTCATGCTGAAGTCAATGGCAGTAGTCCGCGGAGGCTCCTTTTCGGTCGCTGGTCGCTCACAGCACTGTACACTTCTAACAAGCATTCAGCATTAATGCTACTCCGATCTAGTAGAGTAGAATAGTCACCAAATGCCCCGATAGATAGATATTGATTGCTTCACTATGGTAGGCGTTGGTCCATTATGTTTATTTTGAAACAGCCAAACGGTCTACTCAAACAACTCAATCTGACAAAAACAAAGCCACGTATCACTTCACATTAAGCGTCATTAGTATAGTATTTTAAGTTACTGCCTGTAATCCTAAATAAAAGCAAGACGGAGCCCCGACATAGCACTCTATTTACTAATGCGTGTAAAACTTTTTATAAACATTAGTTGAAAAATGTGCATTTAATATTCGATAGATGTAGGGGGCCGTACTTTATGACTGTCTTTGGAGGCATATGTTCAGCAGTAGATTTGTGACAGATTGTACTGATGTTGATGATGATTTGAAAAGCGTCAAAACCGCTACATTAATGTCAGGGCACGAGAATGTACAACGATTTGCAGAACATTTCTATGTATTATTTACAGGTGTTAAATATAGAATTGACTGAAATGTACAAAGGATTAAAATGTTACTCAGGGTAGTTAAGAAGCGATAAGTCCAAAAAAGTTTGTTAATCTTTTCGTTACTATATTATTACAAAAAAATACCAATATTATAATCTTCCGAGTTATTACCTCCTGTAGCCGTCGGGAATTATTTATGAAAGAATAAGGGTTGTCGTGCCATACTACTTTGAAAATTAGTGCCGCAAAACTGAGGATCGATACGTTTAGACGGTCGCGATGTCACGTAAAAACTCGTTTTGTATCTCGCTCATGCTGACTAGAAATCAATTTTATGTCATAACTCCTTTGAGTTATTATATATGCTATAATATATATACTATCTATATGACGAACTTGTTTAAAAAAATATGTTTCGAGAGAGGCAGATTTTTACGCCGATACGACGCTGCCCTATGAAACCTGTTACTGTACTAATTTTCCAATCTCTAGGATCTGGAGAATCCATAATCAATCAGTGTGCGCTATTTGGTTTTTACATAAACAATTGATTAGACTAATAATCAGAGGAAAAGACTAATTATAATATTTCCTTTATCTACATTAGCATGTATAAATCCACTGATGTACACTGGCTATTCTATCTGAACCTCAACAGAAGCATTTTTGGTATTCATGAAAGATTTATCGAAAAGATGGGCAGGCGGGTTGGTGAGCGCTTTGCTGGTACTCACGCAGCAGAGATGCTGCTCTGGGGAGCAATCACTAGTCTGTGGATTTTGGATGCGACATATTCTAATGAATTTTCTGCCATCAATCGATCGCCAGAACCACGTCCGTTAGACAATATATAGGCAGCATGGTCTGCAGGCGATATTGACATATGGAGAACATTTTGGTATATTCTCTAAAAGGCCATTCCCTAACAGACATATTACGTTAGTTTAACATTTCACGTAAATTTTAAAATTGAAATATTAAATTACGTCCAATTTATCGCTTATACTATGTAGGTATGTATCTGTACGTTATCAATAATTTAAATTCCTTACTTCCGTTTAATTTGACGAGTATATTGTTAGGTATTAATCTTAAAATTAATCGTAAATTAAAAGTCCTGCCGCATATGTTGTAAGACTGTCTTATTTCAACAGAAAAAACTCCTTTATTTGCATCTGTCTGTCTATTTTCTTATTACGGCCTACCTCGACCGAAAATTCACAAAAACTTTCGTTAATCACAGACTCCTGTATACACAAGCACACAAAATACTATCATGGCATCTCCGCATAACATATTTGAACACTGACGATTGTAATTAGCATACCTACGTGACGTTAACGAACCGGCTCTACTTCCGGGATCGTTACGACTTGAATGAACATCACAATGCGAACCTCGCCTTGTGAAACTCGCGGTTTTAATCTAACATCCGTGACAGGAGATATTTCAATTGTATCGTACGTATACAACGCGCTCACCTGGGTGTTGTCGATCGTGTACATTATAAACGTGCGCTAGAGTGCGAGCTACTCGCATTGCGCGTGTGCGGACGCGGCGTGATCCGCGGCGATACTACCGACACAAAACGAGCGAGCATTCGTCTTGAGCGTCGGCGCATGTACGCATACAACGCACGGGCTCGTACAGTGAAGGGGAGCGGGGCACTGACAGAGATCCGGGTTGTGCGCCCACTGCAATATGCGGCCCCCAAACAAACGCGCACAGCTGACCTCTGCCACTCGGCAGTGGTCGTGGCATCCGACCGCTTGATTTATTAGATCCGGAAACTAGTTAACACTCCTCACATTTTGTGTATTTTCGTAAGTTGCAAAATGGTATAACCACTTGAAAATAACAATTTTTTTTATTTTATGTTAAAATGTAATGGAAAATTAAGTAACCCCATACAATAATAAGCTTCAATATTTACCTAAAAGGAATGATTGTAAGGGCTGAAAGTAAAAGGTAAAGCTGTCATAACTCAAAGGCCTGGTGCTAACTTTCATAGTATACAAATGACAGGTCCAAAGCCCAGTATTAGTGCCCAATATCACTAACAGGCTATAAATATTTTACTGCTGTGCGGTCTTCTCAAATTCTTATGAGTTTGGAGCCAGGAAGAGTTTGCCCTCAGCTCAGTCCAGGTTGGCAAACATCACCTACCAACCAAATTTATATATTTTTAACCATGCAAAAGCCTTGTTTACTATGGGCGTGTGGTAAATTCCACACTGGGCACTTCAAATTGCAATTAACAATTTGAATGATTGAGCAAAATCTCAATAGATATAACAATTATAGCATGTCCTTTTAGTGTAACCTACAATGGTACTGAAACTAAAAACTTGGTATTTACAGAGAATCATTAGTAACATGATGTAGCCATTTAGATAAAAAGAAGAATTAGTATATAGATGAAGACAAAGTATACAGTAGTAAGATACTGTCAAGGAGAATAATCTCTATATCTGATGAAAATCAAAAGTTACAAATCCTCAAACAAAAATTTTAAAGTTAAAAATTACATTAATTTCCTATGTAATTTCTAATTCCATTTTTGATTTTGATCAAAGATTGATTTTACCTTGAGTATTTGGTAATAATGCTTTGTTACATACTTGGTATCTAACCATATAAATAGAGGACTAAGGATACAAGATAAAATGTATGAGTCTGAACTTCATTTGCTTTAAGGCAACTAAATCTGCAATTATAAATGTTTTTAAGAAGTCTTAAAAATTATAAGCCTTATTTACTTTCAAAGTGGAGCACTTTTATCTTAAAAACTATCTATATAAAAATTATCGAATTTAAAATGTGAATCTCTTTTTTAATACGCAATACAGTGTTCACCTGGAAATATTTTAGGATAGTCTTACCTGTATCCGGCCGACAAGCTCATGTGGATTAAAATTCCCATCTACGGGATTTAAATTGAATGTAACATTGAAAAACACGTATTCAGGTTTCTCTTTCGCGATTGTAGATTTATTTTCCGACAAAGTAACATAGTAAAAAGTTTCAACTAAATTAAGATACTTGGTATAAAATTCGGTTAAACAATTACGCGGCACTGATATATACAGATCTGTTTCGTTTGACATTATTCGATATACGTGAAAACGGCAATTAAAATACGACTATCACAATCGCGGTACAATTGCATAATTCGGATCAAAACAATTTAAACAGTGTCACTCCATTTCACCACAAGCACAGATTTCGATTTGCTGTTCACTTGACGTTTGAGATTGAGTTTAACATAGCCATCCGTCACATTTAGCTTTAGCAAATGCACAGAACTTTATAAGCAATGAGCACTCAATGGTCTATGATATGTCAAGCTGTCAAAAGCTAAGTATATTTAATTTAATATTAATAATTTGGTGTACATTTTGGCATCTAAATTGTCCTAAAATAGTGATAAAACTGTAAAAAAATGTCAATTATTTTAAAATGACTGCGTAATAATTATAACCTATTATTACAATGAGAACAAAAATGACAGCTAATGTTTGTTATTTGTGCTGAAGTGTAAACAAACTAAGAGTGGTCGTTATCTATCATAGATTGTTTTCAAAAGATTCAACTGAGCGATAACGTAAACACTGCAGGTGACATCCATAACGGTTATTCCTAATACCGTCTATTTTTTGTTACACAGTTGTCATTACGGAAGTTACAACGGACACACGTTGCATTATGTCAAAGTGGTAACATAACGAACAAAATTAGTGATATATTTATGTTAGTGATAAATTTTACCTTAGACATGCTACCATAATTTATAATGTGAACTTATTGAAATAAGGTTGCTTTGGCATTTTTTCAGCATTTATGTACGCACGTAAGAAGTTATACTACACTAGCGTAACAAAACAAAAATAACTAAAAACTTTATCCCGTGTGCCCGTACTCTTTTTTGGTGATAAAAATACATTAAATGTCACTATAATACAGAGATAACAGTTTAATTAAAAATATAATTAACTTTAAAATAAAGTATTTATCAAGTAATAATTTAAGAATAATTTATAATGAAAACAAATAAAAAGAATACATACTGATAGTTTATCTCAAATTAAACAATTAAACCCACTTAAAAAAGTTTATAGTATAAAAAACCACTTTTATCACGAATACTCACAATTAATTATTATTCACCACCATATATAATTTAAAATTACACACAAATACACATGTATATTTATGTATGAATATATATTTTTTATATCCACTGTTGTAAAACACGTGTGATTCATAAATATTTGACTAACCACTTTGTTATAGTATAGTTACTAGGGAGAGTCTACACACCATAATAGTCTATAGTCTCCATAATAGTTACCAAGATAATTTAAGAGACATTTAGAGACCAACTTCATCCTGTTAATTTTAGATGTCGGTGTGCGCGCGTATAGTAAAAATTCACTCTCATAATTTTTCCCAAACACGCCAAAAGAAGAATAACTTCAAAAATGAGTATATATTGTGTACTTATAACAATAGAATTTACTTGGCTGAAACATTTGATTAGGTGCATAAAAATATGTACCGGGAGGAAATAAATACTGACGTAAAATAATAAAAGATTTACTTTTTTTATTATTAGCGAGATTATCTATGTATGGTTTCTAAACACTGCTGTAGTTAATGAAAAAACTTTGATTTTAAATTTAAATAATGGCAACCAAACATATAATCAAAGTATTCAACAACGTACATTCAACATTGATTTAACAACGTAAACTCTACATCTACAGATGCTCGTTATATTACACAGCAAATAAATAAAGCAGTTAAATAAACGTAAGCGAATGCTTATATGCTAGAGCCGAGGTAGCCTAGAGAACCGTGGTAGCCTAGTGTTCAGGGCGCTAATTTTAGTTTCATGCAGCGCGAGTGACCTGAGTTCGAGCCCCGGTACCGGTACCAATAAAATTGTTAATTGCAATTTTAAGTCCTGTATTAACCACGTGCTGGTCGGTGAAGGAAAAAATCGTGAGGAAACCTGCATGTCTGAGAAATAATAAAAGTATTATTACGAGGATATCTGAAGCCTGCGAACCCGCACTGGAGCAGCGTGGCGGTCCGTTAACGGCTCTAAACCCTCTCTGATACTCGTATTTGAGAAGTAGGCCTTTGCCCAGTAGTGGGCGCTTACTGGCTGTTATTTTACGTTACTATGGGGCAAACAAATAAACGTGTAAAAATCGTAATCTTTTGGCTTAGCTAGATTAAGTGTTTCTTAATTGCCTTTGAGAGATATTCCACAAAATATCAACCAATAATAGAGCAAGGAGAGACGATCTAGCCTTGGTTTGGTCATGTTAGCATTATTTTGATAGCTAGCACTAAACTGTGGTTATTACTGCCTAAGGACTGAGTATCTGTTGAGGCTACTTTACTTTTTTTTAGCATATGCAGCTTGCTCTTGTATTTTGGTGTCTGCTACCTGTGCTGTAGGAATTTTATTTACATTTGTGCTAGCTCAACGACAATCACATTTTATTTGTTGTAGAGCCAAGTGACGGCTTCTGCTGTTGCTCGAATGGGCCGGCTCGACCAGGTTAGTACCACGGCCTCGCACAATATCAGCGTGAAGTAGGGGCATCTGAGGTGAGTGAGGTATCCGGAGGCCTACTCTCATCAACTATCATAAAATAACCATGCTGTTTTTTGAAAAGGTTTTGGTAACTAATTACAATAAACATTAGTTTTTGTTACAAGAAATCTGAACCGTCACACACGACGTCCTCATGTAAAAAAAATACATAAAAAGCGGTTTTTAATTTATTGGCAGATTCTTAGTCGAATGCGGTGGGGAGGGGATCTCCTTAAACACAGAGAGGCTGTGGTTAAGGCAGATCAGATGCAGCGATACGGACGTGTCTTCGCTATCACCACGCCACCTTAATACGTAATAAGATGAAAGCCAACTTAATACGTTAGCCCATTATTCTACCTCAATTTTTATTTTATAATCATTACGTGCATACCTTGCGAGTTCGTCCTAGACTTTACGGGATTAAGGTCTGAGGTTTCCTAAGCAACACCTTGGATTTTACACTTTGCTTGCTTGTACAATATTATCACTACCGTCTCAGTAGCGAACTTTGAATCATTTACAAGGAATCGAAACTCGCGTAATGGCAAAATAATTAAAATTGTCTTTGAATATTTTTATACACTTACACTTGTTCATCACCTGCAGTTTCTCCGGTAATGCAAATACACGTGGGCGACGGTAATCACTTATCAGGTCGCCCGCTTGCCCGTTTGCACCTCGTTCTCATAAAAAAAATTAACTTTTAAAATTCTGTCGAGTGTCACCTGTGTATGGATCTATTTTGTTCCTTAGATGATCAAGAGAACTTATTTCACTGTAATATTTGCATCAAACTTTACGATATTGACATAAGGTTGAAATTCAAACGTATATTTATCAACAGTATTTTAAGTTGTTTCGACCAGCTGTCTTCTGCCTATGCAGAACCAGATCAAAACAACGAATAAAATCGCAGTTCGCTGTCTGCTGTAGCGAGCTGGCGTGCCTCTCGTTCGTCGTACGTTCTGTGTAGCGTGCAAAGTTGTCATGTTATATTATAGCATATAATATATTCCGAAAGCATTTATTTGTAACGCGTTCTTTAGTTTTAGCTGTCGTGAACATGGCTAGTGATCCTCATCTCATAACGTGGTCTACATCTCTATGGTTGTCAAAGTGCTACAATAAACCTTTACTATCCTACACGCTCGTATTTTAAACTTTTAATATTATAATATTAAACAGTAAAAAGAGTACAGTTCCTCAGTTAGGATAAAGCAAGCCCTCCGTTAAAGTTGCGGTATATGAGTATAAAGTGTGATATCCGAGAATTATAAATTTTACTAATAATACTGCGCCAGCGCGGGTTTGCGGATTTCACATGTCGAAGGACCCACGTGTCATTACAATAAAATTTCTGTTGTTGCATTATTGCTTGTCTCATAAATAAAAGTGAACTATTAGCAATTCATTTAATAAAGTTACTCAAGAACAAAGAAAACATATCGATATTATTTGTATTACAGAATATTTTATATCGCGGGGAAACGAAATAGTTTTGACATTCTCAAAATACATGATACCCCGTGATACTAAAAGAAGAGACACCTGCATATTGCTAAGAAAAAGGCTTAGATTACTTAAGGATCTAGCATATATGTCATATTATTCTGTATCAGGAGAATTTAAATGTTGTGCTCTCGAGCTGCAAAATTACTCAAAGATGATTGTGTTTATAGAATACCTAAATTGCCATAAAAAATGTCATAATTCGACAGAGACTAATGAAATGGATGAAAAACAAAAAAACAAAATCATGATATGACTTTAATAATTTCTTATTAAATTACAGTCTTTGATTAGAAATCTCAGAAGCAACTCGATTAAAAAGCCACTCGTGTTTGGATAATTATGTTCATAATATTCGAAGAGGGTGCAAAGGTGATGTGTATAAATGGTTTATCAAATCACACGGCACAGCTTTGTAACATGTAAGGAAAAATATCATATTCAGCACATGGCAAAGTCTTTCTTTTGCTGAAGTTTATGACTACTGACCTGAATACTGCATATAATTATTTTGTCAATGATTTTAAATTATTCTTTGAGTTATGTTTTCCATCTTCAACTTAAGTATCTTCATTCAAATCCTGAGTATTAATTTGGAAAAAACACTTAAATGGATAACTAAAAGAATTTAAAATGTCTAAAATGGCAGCAAAAATATTGAACTTTGGAACTCCAGGTATAGCCATTTTGCTTGTAACAAAGATGTATTAAATCAATATACCTGCAGATTAAAAATAATTGTGAAACTGACATAAAGCACAAAATTACTATCGATTAAAAACATTTAGGTATAATGCAATAATAACTTTGAAAATCATAAATGAATTCAAAAGCCAATCAACCCAAAAAATATATTTCAAAAGTAAAACTTAATGACAAATTATATTAACAAATGGTATATGGATTTTCAGTGTCCCCAAAGAAAAGTTATCTATATCTAAGATTTATAGGCTTCAGAGAAAATGTGTTGTGAGGGGAATGACAATATTGACAGTAATGGCAAATTAAGATGTGGAAGTGACTGACCATTAATTATGAAATAGGAACGGTAAATGAAAAAACATTATTTGCTGTTTCTAAAATACTTTTTAATTAATACAATAAGTCTCGACAGTTTAAAAGGCAAGCATGTTTTTAATATTATGGCTTTGTTAATGCTTATACTTAAATTAACTTAACTGAAACTATTCACATCTGAGATATAAACAAATTAAGAATCTATTATACAAATAGTATCACAGTACTGTTTATGAGATCTTAATAATTAAATGTTCAAAAACTTACAGCCACATTAAAGGTGTCTCTTAAGAACACTTTTGACTGAAACAAAATAAAACAATATTGCATCCAAAATTAAATAAGAGAAAATAATTACTAACAATAAACCTATTAATCTTAAGGTTTTCAAAACATATAAACTAAAAAGTGATCATAGTACAGCTTATGAAATATTTCCCCTTTCTTAAAGAGATAAAAAAATTGTTAAATAATTAAATCAACTTTCAACTGAAAACTACTTTGCCGTTTAGGAAAATAATTATAATTTTTCTTAAAAAACTACAATAAAATTTTCAAATATGTCAACAGGCCTTAGAAACTTGTAGAATACTCTGTTACCCTTCATAACTATTTGTGGCACTGGTAATCATATCAGGTCAAGATTTGTTCCCATTTAAGATCTGAAATGTCCTTCCCAGCTATTTTAAAAATTGTACCACTGTCATTGGAGATCTTTAAAATGTACCACTCTTCTTCTTGTTCATCAAAATCAGATGAACATGCACCAGCACCTTTATTTGTTATTATTAATCTAGTAATCATGTGGTCATAAGTACAAAATCACCATTGTTCTCAATCACTCAAATATTGTAAGCATTATTCATATTTTACATGTCAATTTAACCTTAGCAGTTTTTTGTGGAATAATTTTGTTTTGCACATTGTCATCAGATTGGTATATACTGCAGCAACATACAACATGGTGGTATTATGTAGGATATAATATGCAATCTTGCCAAAGTTACTACAAAAAGAGCTGAGGTTCTTCACATACAACTTATCGAGTATAAAGGTGTTTCCTCTTACTCTGTGTAGCAACAAAAGGTTTAATGTGAGATTGATTATCCTGAATTATTCTTATTTTGCAAATCATTTTCCTCTTTGTGTATCACAAAAATATGAATATGTCTAGAATATGCCTTTGCAATGTTTTACTAATCTCTTATGTAAGTTGTCTATTGTAGTAATGTCGGTTCATGATATGACAATTTTAGTTGTGGTTCGTTTGCATGTCTCTCAGACACCATCTGGAGCTTGTTTACCATGCCCAGCTTCATGATAGTTCCAGATGATATCAGAAATATTTGAGGATCCTTCAGTTAATTTTTACAAGCAAGGTAAAACAAAACTTGTTCCAGTATTGTATCACTTAAAAATGTGCGTTACTTAATGTGGAAGGAAACTTTTGATGGTTTGATGTTGATGCACTATAGAATTCCTTCATGCTATAGAAAAACACTAGTTATCTTCAAGCTCATCTTTCGGAGCACAATGTGTTTTAATTTTTGTATATTATTAAACCTTCAATTTTTTTTATTAATGGGAGAGGTTCAAACGTCGTCGTGGTACTACTACCCTGGTTGAGCGGAAAAACGTACCTTACCAAAGTATTCTTTGTTTTCTTTTTTGAATCCTGTAACAAACTATTTTTTAATTTTATTTCTTTCAATATTATCTTTTTTAACTAGACATAATCGACTATTGAAATCTTCAAAAACCTTACTTTTTTTCTTAACTTCGGTTAGTGTAGACTGCGTACAGTTGTACCAATTTTTCATGGATCGCTCATTAGGTCCCGGGTAATGAATTTTTTCCCGCCAAGAAGTTATCCAAATTCTGGAAAAAGTAGTAGTCTGTAGGCGCAAGGTCTGGTGAGTATGGCGGATGACGGAGAGCTTCCAACCCCAGTTCTTGCAACTTGGAGACCGTCTGCTGTGCAGTATGACGTCGCGCGTTGTCGTGGAGGAGCAGCGGAGACGAGCGATTGACCAATGCTGGTTGGAGATGTGCCAGCTTCTCCATCATTGTGTTCAGTTCTTCACAGTACACATCTGCCGTAATGCTCACCCCGTTTGGTAAGAAACTGTGATGTATCACACCGGCGCTAGACCACCAAACAGTGACCATCACTTTTCTAGGGGTAAGTTTTCGTTTAGGGCATTGTTTAGGTGCTGAAACAGGATCCAACCAACTTGCTGAGCGCTTGCGGTTATCAAACAGAATCCATTTTTCATCGCAGGTAACAATGCGGTTCAAAATTCCTTAATTTGTGTGTCTGTTGAGCAGTGCAAGGCACGTCTCGACGCGTATTTCGCGCTGGCGATTATTGAGTTCGTGGGGCACCCATTTGTCAAGCTTTTTTACCTTGCCAATTTAACGCAAATGGACCAATATTGTTTTGACGCCTAAAAGCTGCTGCTAATTCAGCCGTAGATTGTGTATCATCAGCTTCCACAATCGCCTTTAATTCGCCATTGTCGACCGAAGTCTTCGGACGACCGCGAGGTTCATTTTTCTGGTCGAAATTTCCAGAACTGAAGCGAGCAAACCAATAACAGGTGGTGCGTTGGTTTGTAGTGTTAGCTTCGTAAACGTCGTTGATGTTGCGTGCCGCTTGTGCCGCGTTGCTGCCACGACGGTACTCGTATTCCATAATTACTCGAATTTTAACGTATCCATGATGACGAAAAAGATTGAAATGCTAAATGAAAATGTAACACTAATCTATAAATAAATGACTCTTTTTGGAAAAAGAATTGCATGTTTTTAAAATAAAATAAATTTGAAATTAGAATTCTTAGCCAAATAAAAATTATTTTGATTTGAAATGGCCAGTACTGCAATACTGCATGAACGGCAATTTTATATGTAAAGACCTATTATTTGTTCTAATTTGCTTTGTTCCAATCCACATTTTATATGGTGTATTATTTTTGAGGGCATCACTTGGCAGTCTGTTTAAATATAAGTAGCACAGTATATGGCTTTACCCCACATTTTCTTGTCTAATTTGGAATCAAAAGGTAGTGTTCTTGTCTTTTCTGACAATGTCCGGCTTAGCCGTTCGGCTTTGGCATTTAATTGTGATGAGTAGGGCACTTACCAACTACACTTAAATTTGTACATTTTTGTTGAACGCCATGCTTTAAAGTCGTTACTTGTATACTCACCTCCTTTGTCACATCTTATAGTTGATACTTTACTTTTTTTTTTCGCTCCGTTTCTTCAACATAGTTTTTAATTTCTTCTTTTATATCACTCTTGTTTTTCAGTAAATATATTTTTGTAAAATTACTGTAGTCATTCATTACTGCCGTCTGCCATTTTTGTTAGGTGTCCTAGTACCGATTTACCCAGGTGTCCCAGATTAATTTTAATTTGGCAGATCATGTTCTAAATTGACAGTGTATAAGCAGAATGGCTTTTGTCCCAGTTAAAATGAAATTAGAAATTTTGTAAATCTCCACTTTATTCTTGTGTTATAGTAACACAATTAATAGATAAAAGATTTTGTGCTAGCTCTGGTATTAACAAGGTATTTTTTAAATCGCATTACTATCTTTGGACTGTTTCTGATTCTTTTACTTTAAATTTTTCGGCTTTGGCTGCGTAAACCTCAGAATCCTTCTCTTAAGATACCAGGGTCATTTGTCATATGCACTTTGTTTCCAGAGTCTACTATGAATTTTACAGAGCTCTGTTTAGATGAAATTATGGTTTTCCTCTCTTTTCTGGGTCTTTTTCTTCAACACTTCCGATAGGTTAGATCCCGGCACATGTATTTTAAACTCAAATTTCCACATGTGAAAATTCTCACAATTTTTTTTTCTTTTGAGAACTCCAATTCTCACTCTGAGTCCATAACTTGAAGGGTGTAGAAAATGCGGAGAGGAGGAAAATAAACCCTTTATTATTATTAATTTGTGGACTTGTGATAATCGCTGCGTTGAAAGAGCAAAATTTTGCACTTGTGATTTTATGTGTCTGGTCACCTTTGTACGTTGACAGTGGGGGCAAGACAGTCCTCTTAGGCCACACATAACGTTGAGTAATAAACTTTGTAGTCGCTTCGGCACCTGGAAGGCTCAATCCGTAAATTAAATCGAAGATCTTTCTACGGAACTCCGGTGTTATGTATGGGCGAGGAGTACATACGTCGCAGTATATTTCCTTTGTTCGGGTATTATAAACTTCTTAAGTTCTAGAGATGTACCTTTTCGCAGACAAGTTTGATATTCGCTGTCAGTACTCTGTGTAGCTGCCAGTGCGTTATAGTCGAGAGCCCTGATCGATTCGACTGGTCGCGATAGTGTATATCGCACATCTGTGGTGAACTGATTACGTTGCCTCCTTCGGATGACAGTATAATCATCTCGAAGATGGACCAGTTTACCTTAATCGTCTATTAAAACTTGCTGGGAGCATGTGATGGAATAGTAGATAGGATGGCAGATGTGGTATCTTCCTGGTCTATATTACTTTCTATTTTTTAATACAACCAATTTCCATATTAAAACCATTTAAAAAAGTATACAAAATGCAAGTAAAGTGTTTAATTCTCGTCCTACCTCACTATACTCTCTGTTACGCAAGAGTTGTCAACGACAGTTTGTACGATGTTAAGGTTTGATTTTAGAGATTTGATTCATCGGAGGCATTTATTACAGATTCTATTATTTTCTTTCACCCGGACTAAACAATTTGCGACTAATGAATATTCGGAATTTTACTGATCGAGAATTGATCTTTCTTTAATTTTTGGGTTTAGGACAGAGGATTCGATAATAGTTTCAATTCTACCAGGAATTATAACTTACGTTACGTACGTACGTGCAAGTTATTATTATAGCCTATGTTGTAACTATATGTGCGTTAAGCATATCCATCTGTATGATACCGTCATATTATCTCAAAGATATTGGATAAAGAAGGCTTAGGCAGGTCAACATTGTTACGTTGCAACACGGATATAGTAGATTTTGGCAGGTCATAATGTAACGGGGTCAACTTAGGAAATTTGATTAGGGTGTCGATTTTAGATGTGGTGTATTCCTCACGACAGGGACGAGACAATTATTCCTTTTTTGTATCGGTATCTACAGTATCGTAGCCTTCTTAGGAATTAATTTGATATTCGTCGTTACGGAGATCGGCGACGTAATGAACACGTTGAGGCTGTATCGATTGGCTTTGTTCAAGGGTTTTGAAACAATGATTGTAAAATTCCCGCTTACGTTGTTGCAGTGTATGTCCTAGGGTTTTAAATACCTACAGGATGGAGCAGAAGATATTTGATTAATAGGTCGGTAAGGATTAAAACAGTTTTGATTCGGGTTAAAAAAATTGCTGATTTCTATTACGACGCGCTTGAAAATTTGGTTTTGATATATTTGGTCTTTCTTGTCGTTTGTTAGAGCAGAGCTATGCGTAAATAGGGATTGTTGTATCTTTTCCTCTGATATAGCTACATTTACAGCTTCATTTAATGTTTTTCGCGAATTAAACCCTACCATGTTGGAAATTCGGGGTATCAATCCCATTTGAAAATTATGGACGGCAAGTTTCTCCATGGCTGCTGTGAGTCCTATCATTTCTCTTTTATTTTAACCGTGTGAAATTAATATTTCGGTTAATAACTAGGATAAACGTGTCTCAATTGTAAGTGAATACGGGCTCACAGGTTCGTTTATTTGTTGCTTGCAACCTTGAAGGTCTGTTAATAAGTGAGAATTATGTTTTCTTTCGCTAAACTGTGTTTTCAGAAACTCTTTTAATTGCATCCAGTTGGAGAACTCTTTAATTAAGCAAACAATTTCGGAATTGCCTTCTTTTATTATCAAATGATTGAAGTTTCTAGAATAACTAGATACCTTTCCATAATTAATAAGATTTATTAATCAAGGGAATGTAATATCTTTTTTCGATATGTCAACGCCACTTGCAAGTGTTGCATGATGTCAGTTAATAAACGAGGCTTCAGCGTCCTGATGATGCTGATCACAAATCCCATAGACTTGTGATATTTATTTTCTTATGTATATTTCCTCCGAGTACACCTAAAAAGTGATAAACGATATTAATATAATCAGATAACCTGCATATATCAGGGTGAAGTAACTTAATTGATGAAAATGTACTATTGTCGTATTTCACAATTATTTCTAAGTTAAATTTGAAACCTTACCTTCGCCAAAAAGCGTAGATTTGACGGTATATTAAGATCAAGTGGAAAGATGTTTATTCTTTCGTAAGCGACTACGAAACATCTTTGCTTCATCTGCGCATTTAGTTGTTATAATGGTCCTGATAAACAAAGAAAGAAATAATTAGAATATTTACATATTTTCTTCGCCAACATTTCTCTCGGCTGAACATACGCTTCGCCTAATGGGATGATTTCCCTTTATTGCACGGCAAGCGGGTTGCAGATGTGGACACAAACTAGAAAAGGCAGTAACTTATTACGAAGTGTCTTGTTTTAGCAGCTGCTGTTGGCCTAGTTAATTTAGTTTGGGCTCTTTGAGATGATTATACAGCCATCCAAAAGAGGTAAATTTACCTTAATCGACTTTTACGACATTCCGGGCTGTGATGGAATAGTAAATGGATTGACAGGTTTTATATTAATTTACATTTTTTTTATCAATCCAATTTCTATATTAAAGGTATTTCAAAAGGCATTACCTCACTAAACGCTCTGGTACGCAACAGTTACTAACGACAGTTTGAACGATGTCGTTCACTAGAGCAGGATCCAATTGTTTCTTTGCAGGCTTGTTTGGAAATGCTGGCGATAGTTTTCCAGTTAGCGAATGAGTTGCTAAAACGCTGAAAAATAAAAATTGTCTAATAAAACACTTTCTCTAGAATCACTTTATGAGTTTAGGTTGCGAGACTCAGATTTAAACCTATTTCGATCGTCACCTGGGGTTGCAGTTAATGATTTCCTTATGATAATGGTCTCCATTTGATGAATTAGAGGCAGTTGATATTCAACTTCTGTTCGCGTACTTCCTCGTCGAAGTCAACAGGGGTTGCAGTTAATAATTACCTTTTCAATTTGTGTTCCAAATTCTTAATCTTCTCTCGTAGATCTTTGATAATTGACTCCATTTGATGAATTTGAGGCAGTTGATATTCAACTTCTGTTAGGGTACTTGCTCGTCGAAGTCAACAGGGGTTGCAGTTAATGATTGCCTTTTTAATTTGTGTTCCAAAGTTTTAATCTTCTGACGTAGATCTTTGATAATGGACTCCAATTGGTGTATTAGAGGCAATTGATATTAAACTTCTGTTTGGGTACTTCCTAATCGAAGTCAACAGGGGTTGCAGTTAATGGTTGTGTTCAAAAAATTTTATCTTGTCACGTAGATCTTTGATAGTGAACTCCAATTGATGTATTAGAGGCAGTTGATATTCAACTTCTGTTTGGGTACTTCCTAATCGTAGTCAACTGGGGTTGCAGTTAATCATTGCCTTTTTAATTTGTGTTCCAAATTCTTAATCTTCTCACGTAGATATTTGATAATGGACTCCAATTGATGCATTAGAGGCAGTTGATATTCAACTTCTGTTTGGGTACTTCCTTGTCGAAGTCAACAGGGGTTGCAGTTAATGATTGCCTTTTCAATTTGTGTTCCAAATTCTTAATCTTCTCTCGTAAATCTTTGATAATGGACTCTAATTGATGTATTAGAGGCAGTTGATATTCAACTCCTGTTTGGGTACTTCTTCGTCGAAGTCAACAGGGGTGGCAGTTAATGATTGCCTTTTCAATTTGTGTTCCAAATTCTTAATCTTCTCACGCAGATCTTTGATAATTCACTTCATTTGATGAATTTGAGGCAGTTAATATTCCACTTCTGTTCGCGTACTTCCTCGTCGAAGTCAACAGGGGTTGCAGTTAATGATTGCCTTTTTAATTTGTGTTCTAAAGTTTTAATCTTCTCACGTAGATCTTTGACTTCAATTGATGTATTAGAGGCAATTGATATTAAACTTCTGTTTGGGTACTTCCTAATCGAAGTCAACAGGAGTTGCAATTAATGGTTGTGTTCAAAAAATTTAATCTTGTCACGTAGATCTTTGATAGTGAACTCCAATTGATGTATTAGAGGCAGTTGATATTCAACTTCTGTTTGGGTACTACCTCATCGAAATCAACAGGGGTTGTAGTTAATGATTGCCTTTTTAATTTGTGTTCCTAATTCTTAATCTTCTTACGAAGATCTTTGATAATGGACTCCAATTGATGTATTTGAGGCAATTGATATTAAACTTCTGTTTGGGTACTTCCTAATCGAAGTCAACAGGGGTTGCAGTTAATGGATGCCTTTTTAATTTGTGTTCCAAATTCTTAACCTTTTCTTGTAAATCTTTGATAATTAACTCCATTTGATAAATTTGAGGCAGTTGATATTCAACTTTTGTTAGGGTACTTGCTCGTCGAAGTCAACAGGGGTTGCAGTTAATGATTGCCTTTTTAATTTGTGTTCCAAATTCTTAATCTTCTCACGTAGATCTTTGATAATTGACTCAAATTGATGTATTAGAGGCAGTTGATATTCAACTTCTGTTTGGGTACTTCCTAATCGAAGTCAACTAGGGTTGCAGTTAATCCTTGCCTTTTAATTTGTGTTCAAATTCTTAATCTTCTTACGAAGATCTTTGATAATTGACTCCATTTGATGAATTTGAGGCAGTTGATATTCAACTCCTGTTTGGGTACTTCTTCGTCGAAGTCAACAGGGTTGCAGTTAATGGTTGTGTTCAAAAAATTTAATCTTGTCACGTAGATCTTTGACTTCAATTGATGTATTAGAGGCAGTTGATATTCAACTTCGGTTTGGGTACTTCCTAATCGAAGTCAACTGGGGTTGCAGTTAATCATTGCCTTTTTAATTTGTGTTCCAAATTCTTAATCTTCTCACGTATATCTTTGATAATTGAGTCAAATTGATGTATTAGAGGCAGTTGATATTCAACTTCTGTTTGGGTACTTCTACGTCGAAGTCAACAGGAGTTACAGTTAATGATTGCCTTTTTAATTTGTGTTCCAAATTTTTAATCTTCTCTACGTAGATCTTTGATAATTGACTTAAATTGATGTATCAGAGGTAGTTGATATTCAACTTCTGTTTGGGTACTTCCTCATCGAAGTCAACAGGGGTTGCAGTTAATGATTGCCTTTTTAATTTGTGTTCCTAATTCTTAATCTTCTCACGTAGGTCTTTGATATTTAAATCCATTTGAGCAATTTGAGGCTGCTGATATTCAATTTCAGTTTAGGTACTTCTGTCACGGGTTCGCTAGACACTACATTCAATATGTTAAGTTACAAGATTGTCTTTTTGTTACTTCCTTTGCAATTTGGTAATACAAGCTTGCAGAATGCTTGTTTGGGGATGCTGGCGCCGTTTTGCCATTGTTTTGATTGAATGTTGAAACCGTGAGATGTCGATGACAAATCTCAAAGGCTTGTGACTTGTATATTTTCTCCGAATTCATCTGAAAAGAGATTAACAATATTCATATAACCAGATAATGTGAATATAAAATATTATGAATAAAAAATGTAATGTAACTTTATCGATGAAATAGTACTATGATGTGTAGCTCATAATTTTTTCGTAGTAAAATTTGAAATCTTACCTTCGCCAACGTAGATATAAAAAAAAATTGACAGTTAATTTAAGTGCATTCGTCCGATGCGTCAGTCTTCAAGACTAGCGGTGGAATATTTTCCCCATTAGTGTTGTCAGAATTACGTTTATTTTTTCGGAAGCGACTACGGAACATCTTTGTTTCATCGGCGCATTTAGTTGTTACACAGGTCCTGATAAACAAGGAAAGGAACAATAAGAATATTTGTTTTATTTCTTCGTCAACCTTTCACAGTACGTCACAGTACATGAAGGGTCATGGGCCTCGCCCAATGGGACTTTTTTTTTTTTTTTTTTTATAGAAGAAGGGGGCAAACGAGCGTGCGGCTCACCTGATGGTAAGTGATCACCGACGCCCACGAACATCCACAACACCAGAGGAGCTACAGATGCGCTGCCGGCCTTTAAGGAAGGAATAAGCTCTTTTCTTGAAGGTCCCTAAGTCGTAACTATTCGGAAATACTGCTGGCGACAGCTGATTCCACAAAGTCGAAGTGCGTGGCAGAAAACTTCGATTAAAACGCACTGTGGTGGAATGCCAACCATCTAGGTGGTATCGATGGAACTTAGAATTCAGTCGCGATGTACGATGGTGAAACTCAGCAGCTGGGATCAATCCGAACAGTTCCTCAGAACATTCCCCGTGGAAAATTTTGTAAAAATGCAAAGAGAAGCAACATCTCTTCGCAAGGCCAAAGGATCAAGCCGATCAGAGAGCTTGGTCGCCGACAATTCGAGCCGCTCGACGTTGGATGCGGTCAAATGGAAGGAGTTGGTACTGGGGTGCCCCTGCCCAGAGATGAGAACAGTACTCCATGTGGGGCCGAACTTGCGCCTTATAAAGTTGCAAACGGTGGACCGGCATGAAATACTGTCCCGCTCTACAGAGCACACCAAGCTTTGGAGGCCAATTTGGCCTTTCCTCAAGTGACCACGGAACTGAACGTCGCTCGATATGTCAACGCCAAGGATTCTGATACTGGCTGAGGCAATAAGGAATGTTCTCAAAAGAGGAGAAACGACAAAGGGATTCTTTTAGCGGTGAACGCGCAAACCTGTGTCTTTTGGGGTTGAATAGGACCAAATTACGTCGACCCCAATCCGAGACTTTGAATAACAAGGTCTCGACTTCAGACACAAGTTGTTCCGGCACTCGTCGACGTGTTCCCGAGAAATATTCGCACGGCCTGTATATAGGGCATCACCCGTGCTGTCGTCTGCATAGCAATGAATGCTACTGATTTGTAGCATGTCGTTGATATGCAGAAGGAACAAGTGGAGATAGCACACAGCCTTGTGGAACACCAGCCTTCACGGGTTTGGGGTCCGAGCATGCACCGTCGACAACAACCTTGATGCTCCGATCCGTGAGGAAGCTGGTGACCAGTTGCACAATCTCTCAGGAACCCCGTAAGATGAAAGCTTTGAAAGAAGCGCTTTATGCCAAACCCTATCAAATGCTTTCGCTACGTCCAGACTAACCGCCAAAGCCTCCCCTTAGACTCAACTGCTTCTGCCCATCGGTGAGTCAGGTAAACTAGAAGATCACCAGCTGATCGTCCGCGACGGAAACCGTACTGTCGGTCACTGATCAGCTGGTGTTCCTCCAGGTACCTCTGGAGCTGGGTGTTGATGGTGACTCCATTATTTTAGATAACAAGGGGTGATGGCAATAGGCCTGTAGTTGGACGGATCAGAGCGGTCGCCTTTTTCGGTATTGGATGCACAAATGCTGTCTTCAAGATTCGGGACGACGCCTGAAGAGTAGGAGTGCCGGAAAAAGACGCGTGAGAACCGGTGCCAACTCAGGGGCACACATCCTCAGCACAATTGGAGGATTCCGTCCGGCCCACTCGACTTTTGAATGTCCAGGGAGCGGGTGCCTTTCGCACTGAGCTCTGCAGAAACTGAATTTCCGGCATGGAGCACTTACACCACGGGATGGTAGGTGGAGAGTTTCCCCGGTCATCAAGAGTCGAGTTGGATGCAAAAGAGAGCCCAAGAGATCGGCTTTCTCTTTTGCAGTATGGGCCAACGAATCATCCTCCTTGTGTAGAGATGGGAGAGATGGCTGACAGAAATTCCCTGGACAGCCTTGGCGAGAGACCAGAATGCGCGGGATCCCGATGGGAGGCGAACTAGTCTCTCGCCAATTCTGCCAATGTGCTTTAACTTTGCCGCAGCGATAACTCTTTTGAAGGACCTGGAGGCAGAGTTGTACTCGTTTTAAGAGCACTGGTTTTGCATCCCGAGACGCCGATGCATCGGCCCAGGCCTGGTAGCACTTCCGCTTTCGGCGTGACGCTATTTTGCAGGTGCGACCAAACCAAGGCTGGGATTTACCTCCGACAGGCACTGCAGAGAACGGAATAAAAGTTCCATTCCTGAAGTACCACATCGGTGACAGAATCTGCAACGGCGTTGGGATCATCCAGCGAGAAGCAAACCTGCCCCCATGGGTAGGAAGCAAAGAAAGACCGCATTCCATCCCAATCTGCCGACCTATAGTGCCACACACGGCGGAACCCGCAGATCGCGTTCGGGATCGGCGCGCGATAAACACTACACTCCGGATCAGACAGTGGTCCGACGAGCCAGAGGGCATCGACTGAGACCAAATATCCGTCCGGGTGTGAGGTCAGCAAAAGGTCAACAGGGAAGGTGTATGACCTTCCACGTCTGGGATCCGCGTCGGCGAGGTTACCAGTTGTGTCAGGCCATATGCTAATGCAAAGTCGTGAACAGATCTCCCCGCATGATCGGTTATGCGAGAACCGAGCCAATCGGTGTGGTGGGCATTAAAATCGCCGAGAATCACGATCTCTGCGGATGGGATCTGTTGTAGCACGGAATCTGTAGCCATTTGGATGTGGTCGATGAGTCGGTCAGTTACGGTATTACCGCTATGGGACCTGTAAAGGCACGCATAGACGCGCGGATGGTCGTCGCTGTCGATGCGCAGCCAAAGGTAGAAAGGTCCAAACCTTCAAGACTACCGAGGCGTCGAGAACAGATATCATCTCTGACGTATACGCAAACTCCGGCACGGGCCACAAAGGAGTGTTCAGTTTGTACCCCGGGTAATGGAGATAAGAGGTATCAGCCGGAGACGATATCTGAGTCTCTGTAAGAAAAAGCAAGGCCGGCTTCGCCGTTTCAAGATGGTAATGAACGGCGCTAAGGTTCGAGTGGAGTCCCTGATATTGCAGAAATCCACGGCGAGCGCGGTAGGGGATGCCATAGTTTCTTTGCTGCGTTTGCCTCGGTAGGAAAGAAAGAGGCGGAATATTGCCCCCAAAATACGCGGGGCAGACTGAGCATCCACGATTAGGTAGCGTAGGAAAGCCTGAACGTGGATGCTCAGTGAGGGATTCTCCAGAACCGTAGGTACTGGTACCCTCCTGGGGTAGCTCAAAATTATATACCGCTACCATATTTGGGGAGGGGGGAGGGGGGAGAGGGCCTCCGGTTACCTCACTCACCGCACGAAACGCAGAAGCACAAGATGCCTCTACTTCACGCCGGTATTCTGCGAGGCCGTGGTACTTATCCGGACGAGCCGGCCCATTCCTGCGACAGCAAAAGCCGCCGCTTGGCTCTACCACGATTAAAAACTTGCCGTTATTGCACGGCTTGCGTATTGGCGAACTTAAATCCAGATATGGACCAGAACTGGTTTAAACAGATGATACTGGCTAAGTTGATTTAGTACAGGAACCTTGAGCTGATTATAGTGCCATCTGTCGGAGGCTACTTTACCTTAATTGACTTTTACGTCGCCCATGTGATAGAGAATTTGATTAAGAATAACATTTAAGAAAGTATACAAAAATGCAAGTTAATCTCTTTAAGATTCGTCCTACCTCACTATATTCTCCGGTACTCTACAGTTGTCAACGACGGCTTGAACGATGTCGTTAACGAGAGCAGGATCTAATTGTTTTTTCGCAGGCCTATTTGGAAATGCCGGCGATGGTTTGCCAGTTAGCGAATGGGTTGCTAAAACGCTGAAAAATTTAAATAAAATTAACAAAACGTATTTCTCAAATGTAATTCCTTTACTAATAATAAGTATTATTTATTTATTATTTCTTAAGATTATGATGCCGATTAATCGTGCATACGAATTTATATGAAATTTGGCAAAGAGGTACCTTTGGGAGAAATTTAGAACCACGCAAATCAGTCGCTAGTAATCAATATGTTGAAAATTTATTGAAGGTGTTCGGTTGTAGTAAGGGTTAAGTTGCTTAAATTTGAACAATTTTTTATGTTTCATTATGTGGGTTAAATCGAAATAACAGATAGTTTAAGTATACTTACATCCATCTGTCTGTCGTGCTCCCATCTCTCCTTTTAACTCCAGAAGCGCTTCTGCGGCGTCAAGTTCCAGTAAAGTCGCTTCGGTGATCAGCATTATGAGCTGCGCGAGATTATTATACTTAGTAATTTGATAATAAATTGATTCTAACTGGAATAGTAATAGTACGGTTTACTTTCCCAATAGAGAAATTATTTTGTGGAACTAATTGTTAATATAAAAATAGAAGCATGTTATTTATTTTTATCAAGTGGTACAACGTTATAATATATGCTGCCCAAATGACAAGTCCTTAAAAAGGAGCTCTGGCGGGTTATGACTATCATTTTTCAAGGGTGATCAGCAAGCAAAGTAGACTATGGGTTGATGCCCAATTGGTAGATTAGTGTTTTAAGAATTTAAATACGAATTTGTAAATAAGGCGAATAAATATATTTCATAGTTAAATTGTTAAAGTTTGAACATATATTAAAATAAGTTCTTTAACGATTTTACATCTGAATATATAACTGATTGTAATAAACTGAAGAAAATATTGAAATTTTGTTTAACAGATAAATTGAATACTTACACAAGGTTAAAATTAATATTCACCACAAAATCAAGCAAACTGAAATTAATTTAAGAGTTACGAGTATTTAACACTAGTGTCCTGAGTAAATATTCGATGAAGACTGATCTAACATCTGCATTTACTTCTACAAATCACCTCCTACGGGAACAGGCTGTAAAACACCACGCTAGAGCCCAATTGTCTCGCAATGCGGATAATAATAAAAATATTACTTAGCTAACAGTGCAAGTGAATGCTTCAATACAATTCGTTGAAGCGAGCTACCTGGAGTCATTGTTTAAACATATTGCCAAAAGTCATTAGCGTTTTCCAAATCCAAATCGTGAAAGAAGCTTATCTGCAAAAATTAAGCAGTAAAAGTTATTACCATTTTATTGCTTAAATAAGAGATTGTTTAAATAACCAATCTTCTTTTATTTTAAATATTTATTTTATTAATATTTTTACCTAAATTGACATTACTCGTAGAAACCGGGACGGACTACAAGCTGAAGCTGAAATAGATATCCTAAATATTGTATAGCAGAGGATCACATTTTCTTTAAATAATAAGCCACTTGTCTCGCAATTTCTAGGATGTCCCTTCTTGGTTAGTTTTGAGCCGTCGCGCTGAAACCCGTTACTCTCTTTGTGCCGGAAATCAGAGACATTCAAATATTACGCGTCATACATTATTTATTAAGTCCGTGCGTTGCGTATGTCGTATGTAAAATGTAATAATTAACATTGATTATTTGTTTTAATTATTATTTATTTTATTATTTTAAATATTTATTTTATTAATATTTTTACCTAAATTGACATTACTCGTAGAAACCGGGACGGACTACAAGCTGAAGCTGAAATAGATATCCTAAATATTGTATAGCAGAGGATCACATTTTCTTTAAATAATAAGCCACTTGTCTCGCAATTTCTAGGATGTCCCGCTTCTTGGTTAGTTTTGAGCCGTCGCGCTGAAACCCGTTACTCTCTTTGTGCCGGAAATCAGAGACATTCAAATATTACGCGTCATACATTATTTATTAAGTCCGTGCGTTGCGTATGTCGTATGTAAAATGTAATAATTAACATTGATTATTTGTTTTAATTATTATTTATTATCAGGTAAGGCTCCTATCACATGCTATGTGTGTAATGATGATGGATCCTAATTGTTTACGATAAAATGATTGTTTACTGGTGTGCGTATCAACCTTATTTTGGTTACAATATATCGTATATTCAAGTCCCGGATGTCGAGCTGAGTAATCCAGGCCTTATTGGAGTTGGCAAACTTAGTTAGTAATTCTGCTTGCGAATGAGAAGACTCGTTCTCGTCCTATTCCTTATGTGGAGGGCTTGTACTAATAATGAGTTTTTCGAAACTTAAGCTTATGCCCACAATTTCATCCGCCCATAATCTATGAGTGTAAGGTTTAGTATTATTTATAATATTGTTTCTAAATAAATAGACACGTCAGTTATGCAAAGGCTTCCGAACAGTGAAGTGCTATATTGAAATCGTTCTGTGGTTTAAATGCATATTCCATTCTAGCCATTAATTATTTCCAGTATTTTCTGACTTTGGGATTAAATGAGTCGGAGATTTTAACTTGAGTCATACACTTTCAAAAAGTGAAAACCGCATCAAAATCGGTTAAGAAGTTTTTGCGTAATGCTTGAACATACTGATAAACAGATAAAAATTAATTAATAATTTATTTTGGTTCTAAGTTAGGCATACATCTTATCCCAAAAGGTTTCTTTTTAAAAATATTTACCCTTTCCTCTTGTTGGTCTCTTAAGAGGCGACTAGGGGTAAGGCCTTGTAAACTATTAAATATCACCTTGTTCAAAGCTCTATCTAAATTTGTTGATAGATTTTTATGTTATACGTATCAAGACAATTCCGCCTACTGCTCACCCCATACTTAAGGATAGCGTGATATATCTTTATTATAACATTTCGACCCTAAAATAATACTGTAGAGAAAGTCCCAACCAAATCCGTTTTTGCGTGATGAGCGTTCAGAGAGACAGATAGACCATTTTTCAAAAAAATTGCTTTGGAATCTGTATCGACGGTATAGTTTACTGCAATTAAATTAAAAAAGAATATGTAATTTACCGAAATAGTCCTCCGCGAGTTTTGCTTTAGTATAGATTTGTATCGATCGCCTGGACATTACGACTGCGACAAGCTAAACTACTGGTCTGTTGTCACAAATAAGAAATAGTGAAAAATGCGTTGAAATGACGACTAAAATAAATGATTGGGTGGGTAAACGGTTGTGAGAGTTTATTTTACTCTTACCTCAACTTTGGGTAATCTAGTTTATGTTTATTTCTTAATTCAAAATCGTGCCATTCACGATTCATTAGGAATAGGAGTTCTCGTTAGAGCACCTGCATACTATTTGGTTAATAATTGTTGATTTCGTTAAATCATTCCTAATCGAATCACAAGTGCGTACAACTAAAGGGTGATGAATGATAATTAAAATATCCAAATAACATCAATTTGTATTGTAAGTAGTATCTACACTACAAAGTTTGTAAAAAGAATTTTTAATATTTACAGTTTGTTTATTAACTTACTATGAAAATATTTTGATAGTTTAGTTCACATAGTATTTATACCAAAGGCAAATGTATCTTTTATGTAATTTTAGTCCACTTTTAAATTCTACTTATTCTTGGTAAAATATAAGCAAATTTTATGTTTTAGTTATTTAACTTTTATTGATTACGTCGTTAAGAAATCCTACAGAGTAGACACAGCGTCGTCTTTGTTGTTTCTTTTTAAATGCTTCTGCATTGGATTTTGAAAGCAATATACTGTTTTTTGTTCTTGTATATGTTAACCAAAAAAAACTCTACTAACTCCGTATTGCTGTAGTAGCTTGATTGTGTTGTGGCGTAATCATGGTAATCTTACCATGTTTTACGACAACCATGCGCATTGCACTAAGTGTGGGGACAGGTAATACAAATAAATGTATGTATGTATGTATGTATGTATGTATGTATGTATGTATGTATGTATGTATGTATGTATGTATGTATGTATGTATGTATGTATGTATGTATGTATGTATGTATGTATGTATGTATGTATGTATGTATGTATGTATGTATGTATGTATGTATATATTTTCGCCTGGTTCTCAACGGAGTAGGCAGAGACAATCTTCTTCCACTTGCTACGGTCCTGACATACATCTTTCGCTTCTCCCACTTTCTTCAATCTTCGCATGCATACTCGTTGGTTTAGAGTACTCTTGACCTGGTCTTTTTTCAGAACGTCTCCGATTTGATCGTGAAATGTTCGCCTAGATTCTAATAAAGTGGACAAAATTAAAATCATTGAATTTTATTAAGTTGATTATTATATTTAGCAGATAAGTTTAATACTGACCTAAGTGACCTAAGTAAGGTTAAAATGAATATTAACCACAAAATGAAGCAAACTGTAATGAATTTAGGTGTTGCGTGTGTTTAGCACTACTGATCTGTGTGTTTACGTAACGGGTAGAAGTTAATGCATCGAATAAGCATTGCATTTACACTTATTTCTACAAATCGCCTCCTGCGGGATCTGGCTGTAAAACACCACGCTAGAGCCCAAATGTTCAGTAATGCGGATAACAATAAAAAATATTACTTAGGTAACAGTGCTAGTGAATGCTTCAATACAATTCTATGAGGCGAGCTACCTGGAGTCATTGTTTAGTTTAAACACATCCCCAAAAGTCATTAGCGTTTCCCAAAATCTTGTAAGAAGCTTACCTGAAAAAACAAAAAGCAGTAAAAGTTAATACAATTTAGGTTGCTTAATGATAGATAGTTTAAATTACCGCAATCTCCTTTTATTATAAAAATTCAATTAAATATCCTAAATATTCTATCCCAATCACATTTTTAACATGCTTTTATTAATAGTTTCACTTGTATGTTTGCTTGCTTGCTTGTTTGACCCATTTTAAATTAACGTTAATATTTCATTTAAACGTTGTAGACTTATCAAGGACCGATGGAAAAATAATAATTCGATAATATTATCTCACGATCCTAATTGGGATCGCCACGATTAATCATTTTCTCACAGATACTTTGAGTGAAAGAGATAGAGCATACGCGCGGTCTGCGCATGCGTAATGTTTCGGGCTCGCCTGTCGATACTTAAAAAAATTGTTTTTTTTGAAAACCAGGCCATAATTTCAATGTATAAGCTTTCTAGGAAAATCCTTGTTCTAATATAAGCATAGTTTAAAATACTTTTTAACGGAAACGAAAAATAAATTTTGTTTAAAAAAACTGAAATAAAAACGCTTTAATAATGAATCGAACTAAAAACTGAAAAATAATTCTTAATATAAGAATAAAAAAATTAACGAAAAATATTAACTTTTAAATCGGTGACCGCACCGGTACCCTCGCGCTAGTGTTAACTTCCTACCACTAGACTGCGGTATTTGTGTAGATAGATACAGGCTGCAAAGCAATGTAGGATACTTCTTTAATAGTATCAGGTAAAAGAGTTTTCGAGTTAGGCCTAGAATTTTCAAGTTTTCTCATCTTTTCTGCTTTAATCTGTTTACTGTATACCTTACGAATAATCAATTATTATTCTGATTTTAGATTTTAATTTTACGGAATTTGTTGCGTTTAATTTTAACTTTTTTTTTAAGTCTGCAGTCTATGATCATATTCTAGATCGCCTCCAAACATTACATTAGATTTGATTCAAAAGAGAAAATAGCTGTTTGCTACTACAGGCCTGGGCGTTGTATCCTGTAAAAAATTAAACTGAATCCAAACCAAAGCATACCACTGCATGACCTCAAGATTTTTTTAGCGCCTACGGCGTTAATCGAATATAAAATAAATAATTTAAAACTGAACTGTGACACCAGGACGTCTAACCTCAGTCCATCTGTGAACATAGGTGCTGTAAAGCACCTGAATTAACGGGAGGTAAAAAGTTAAAATTAAACACGGTAAATTCCGTATAATTTTATTAATTTCAATGATTTGTATTCGGGTAAATCGAATAAAAAATTTAATTATTCTTATTACTTATATTCTTATATTTTTAACTTCTTACGATATTACCTATTCTTATGCCTTTCACATTTATTAATCCAAAAGTCATCTACGGTGTTATATCGCCTATGTACGTTATCAGATCCTCCGCTAAATCAAAACCAAAATGTCAGTGATTCTCTTTTATTAATTTAGTAGTTTTAAAATTCAACAAAGCCTACTCGAAGGTGCATCTGGAATACTCTAAGTATAAACTGATATAAATCCATAACGGTAGGCAGAGATAACGTATTACTATTTGATTCGACACATCTTAAGACTTTCGCAATCCATTCGGGAGATATGACATTGCCGAAGGGCGAGCTTGGTTGCCACTTTTCCTTCTGGAGATTCCATGAGATGTTTCACAGTTTCCTTTATGACACCCACGGGAAGGAAGTGGTGGCAAATCTTGCAACACCACCCACGGGAACTTATTGAAGCGTAACCGTCTTATCCATGAGTCCGATGCAATTTATTGTTAAAACGAATTATTCGATTTTGATAAAACTTACCACCGATAATCTACGTAGATTGATGTACACCTGTGCATAGATAATTTATCATGTCTCTTGCTATTTCCATTAATACAAAGAATCGATATTGTCATATACATACAAACAAGTTTATTAAATTAAAAGAAATTCTACTCCGCTCCACCTTTGTCCACACTTTGTCCACATGGGTTATACGTACCTAGTTACTAAAGCTAATGAAAAGCGTGTAGCGAAGTACTATTTGATGTAACCTTCCTGGCTGATCTCCATCACGACGGTTTCTATTTTTAGTATATATTGCCTATAACGTTGATCTCACGTGATCGTGATATAATTTTTAGTCTCCTTTTGAGTATCAGTTATGCTTGGTAAAATATAAACTTTATACCCCATCACTCCACTTGGTCCCCAACATAGAAGCACCTACTTTTAGTATTACAACGGATATTAATTGGGGCTCTTATCCCTAACTCCGATGTAATTGTTATTGCTATCGCCTCTGAAATTAATTATACGATTTTGATAAAACTTACCACCGATAATCTACGTAGATTGATGTACACCTGTGCATAGATAATTTATCATGTCTCTTGCTATTTCCATTAATACAAAGAATCGATATTGTCATATACATACAAACAAGTTTATTAAATTAAAAGAAATTCTACTCCGCTCCACCTTTGTCCACACTTTGTCCACATGGGTTATACGTACCTAGTTACTAAAGCTAATGAAAAGCGTGTAGCGAAGTACTATTTGATGTAACCTTCCTGGCTGATCTCCATCACGACGGTTTCTATTTTTAGTATATATTGCCTATAACGTTGATCTCACGTGATCGTGATATAATTTTTAGTCTCCTTTTGAGTATCAGTTATGCTTGGTAAAATATAAATGAATTTTATGACAGTTGAGAATATACCACATAGCTATATATGTAGTGTAGCGTAATCTTACCATTGTTTGACGACCAACTTGGTCATCGTATTGAGCGTGAGGACACGAAATGCAATGCAACCTGTCATTTAGACAGGCTATATATATGTGTATATGACTGGTCCTAGATTCGATATATATATATATGACTGGTCCTAGATTCGAGTACCAGCTGGGGCATATTTATGCAACACTCACATGATTGATTTTCAGATCTTGTTGTGTTATGTTGCGTCCCATCGTTACGTACGTTTTCGGAACTAAAATAAATTCCCACGTATTTGAAAATTGTCGGCAGTATTCCGAGGTTATTAGCTGTTAATGAAATCGGCTATGCAGATATATACTATCATCGTCGTAGGTAGATAAATAAAAGAAAGTAACTCAATAGCACTACTTATTATTCACACTAAAAATTAAATACAGCACAACATTAAGAAATCAGATTACATTGTATTCAAAGAAACATCTTTAGATAATGCATGTTCTCCAGGTGAAGAAGTAAAGAAGGTGAAAAGAAGGCTATTATAGTGCGATTGGCAAACAGATTGGCCATCGCAGAACCAGATAATTGTCCAACTGGATGCAGCTGTCTGGATTAGAAACTGTGTCGCTAGAAAACGTAAATACAATATAAATTCAAGGTATATTTAAATCGCGTGGATATTAGTCTTTATTCGTATTTAATCGTCCGATGCGTCAGTCTTCAAGACTAGCGGTGAATTATTTTCCCGATTAATATTGTCAAAATTTCGTTTACTTTTTCATAACCGTCTAAGAAACATCTTGTTTTCATCGGCGCATTTAGTTGTTATACTCGTCCTGTAAATCAAAGAAAAAAACAATTAGAATATTTATATTTGTTCTTCATCAGCCTTTCACAGTCCACGGCTGGACATATGCCTCCCCTAATGGAATGATTTGCCATTATTGCATGGCAAGCGGATTGGCGATCGCAGAACCACGACAAAATAGAAAGGCTTAAACCAGACCATTCGCATCATAGACGCTGCTTACTTAATTTTTGATTAGACACAGTCGACTTTTACGACAATCACGGGATGTGATGGACTTGTAGATGGGATGACAGGTGGGCCATCTTCCTGCTCTATTTTACTTAATCATTTTTCAATTGAACCAATTTTTATATATATATATGACTGGTCCTAGATTCGATATATATATATATGACTGGTCCTAGATTCGATATATATATATATGACTGGTCCTAGATTCGATATATATATATATGACTGGTCCTAGATTCGATATATATATATATGACTGGTCCTAGATTCGATATATATATATATGACTGGTCCTAGATTCGATATATATATATATGACTGGTCCTAGATTCGATATATATATATATGACTGGTCCTAGATTCGATATATATATATATGACTGGTCCTAGATTCGATATATATATATATGACTGGTCCTAGATTCGATATATATATATATGACTGGTCCTAGATTCGATATATATATATATGACTGGTCCTAGATTCGATATATATATATATGACTGGTCCTAGATTCGATATATATATATATGACTGGTCCTAGATTCGATATATATATATATGACTGGTCCTAGATTCGATATATATATATATGACTGGTCCTAGATTCGATATATATATATATGACTGGTCCTAGATTCGATATATATATATATGACTGGTCCTAGATTCGATATATATATATATGACTGGTCCTAGATTCGATATATATATATATGACTGGTCCTAGATTCGATATATATATATATGACTGGTCCTAGATTCGATATATATATATATGACTGGTCCTAGATTCGATATATATATATATGACTGGTCCTAGATTCGATATATATATATATGACTGGTCCTAGATTCGATATATATATATATGACTGGTCCTAGATTCGATATATATATATATGACTGGTCCTAGATTCGATATATATATATATGACTGGTCCTAGATTCGATATATATATATATGACTGGTCCTAGATTCGATATATATATATATGACTGGTCCTAGATTCGATATATATATATATGACTGGTCCTAGATTCGATATATATATATATGACTGGTCCTAGATTCGATATATATATATATGACTGGTCCTAGATTCGATATATATATATATGACTGGTCCTAGATTCGATATATATATATATGACTGGTCCTAGATTCGATATATATATATATGACTGGTCCTAGATTCGATATATATATATATGACTGGTCCTAGATTCGATATATATATATATGACTGGTCCTAGATTCGATATATATATATATGACTGGTCCTAGATTCGATATATATATATATGACTGGTCCTAGATTCGATATATATATATATGACTGGTCCTAGATTCGATATATATATATATGACTGGTCCTAGATTCGATATATATATATATGACTGGTCCTAGATTCGATATATATATATATGACTGGTCCTAGATTCGATATATATATATATGACTGGTCCTAGATTCGATATATATATATATGACTGGTCCTAGATTCGATATATATATATATGACTGGTCCTAGATTCGATATATATATATATGACTGGTCCTAGATTCGATATATATATATATGACTGGTCCTAGATTCGATATATATATATATGACTGGTCCTAGATTCGATATATATATATATGACTGGTCCTAGATTCGATATATATATATATGACTGGTCCTAGATTCGATATATATATATATGACTGGTCCTAGATTCGATATATATATATATGACTGGTCCTAGATTCGATATATATATATATGACTGGTCCTAGATTCGATATATATATATATGACTGGTCCTAGATTCGATATATATATATATGACTGGTCCTAGATTCGATATATATATATATGACTGGTCCTAGATTCGATATATATATATATGACTGGTCCTAGATTCGATATATATATATATGACTGGTCCTAGATTCGATATATATATATATGACTGGTCCTAGATTCGATATATATATATATGACTGGTCCTAGATTCGATATATATATATATGACTGGTCCTAGATTCGATATATATATATATGACTGGTCCTAGATTCGATATATATATATATGACTGGTCCTAGATTCGATATATATATATATGACTGGTCCTAGATTCGATATATATATATATGACTGGTCCTAGATTCGATATATATATATATGACTGGTCCTAGATTCGATATATATATATATGACTGGTCCTAGATTCGATATATATATATATGACTGGTCCTAGATTCGATATATATATATATGACTGGTCCTAGATTCGATATATATATATATGACTGGTCCTAGATTCGATATATATATATATGACTGGTCCTAGATTCGATATATATATATATGACTGGTCCTAGATTCGATATATATATATATGACTGGTCCTAGATTCGATATATATATATATGACTGGTCCTAGATTCGATATATATATATATGACTGGTCCTAGATTCGATATATATATATATGACTGGTCCTAGATTCGATATATATATATATGACTGGTCCTAGATTCGATATATATATATATGACTGGTCCTAGATTCGATATATATATATATGACTGGTCCTAGATTCGATATATATATATATGACTGGTCCTAGATTCGATATATATATATATGACTGGTCCTAGATTCGATATATATATATATGACTGGTCCTAGATTCGATATATATATATATGACTGGTCCTAGATTCGATATATATATATATGACTGGTCCTAGATTCGATATATATATATATGACTGGTCCTAGATTCGATATATATATATATGACTGGTCCTAGATTCGATATATATATATATGACTGGTCCTAGATTCGATATATATATATATGACTGGTCCTAGATTCGATATATATATATATGACTGGTCCTAGATTCGATATATATATATATGACTGGTCCTAGATTCGATATATATATATATGACTGGTCCTAGATTCGATATATATATATATGACTGGTCCTAGATTCGATATATATATATATGACTGGTCCTAGATTCGATATATATATATATGACTGGTCCTAGATTCGATATATATATATATGACTGGTCCTAGATTCGATATATATATATATGACTGGTCCTAGATTCGATATATATATATATGACTGGTCCTAGATTCGATATATATATATATGACTGGTCCTAGATTCGATATATATATATATGACTGGTCCTAAGAAAAGTACACAAAACGGCTCGTAAACTATTGCATTTTCGTCCTACCTCACTATACTGTCTGGTACACCAGAGTGGTCAACGATAGTTTGAACGATGTCATTAACAAAAGCAGGATCTGATTTTTCTTTGCAGGTTTGTTTGGAAATGATGGCGATAATTTGCCAGTTAGTGAATGAGTAGCCAAAACGCTGAAAGATAAAAGACTAACAAAATGCATGTATGGGCGATTGTGTATTTTCGTTTCCAAAAAACCTAATTACCATATTAGAATAGTGTACAATTTTCGAGTGGCATTCGTATAAGTCGACCAATCCATATGTTTTAAAAGTGACTGGGTACTGTTGACATAGCGAATCCTTTTTCAATGATGCTGTATTGTATCCTCCTTATGGGAGAGGTCTATGTCCTGTAGTGAACTGTTGACATGCTGTTAAGGTAATGATAGAGATCTGGACTGGTTTAGGTTTGATCTAGTAAAGTTATTAATTCAATAATATGTTGTGCTTTCAGTGCTAACTATGATGGCAAGGAAGTTGACATAGATACTAAATTTCAGTTGCTTTATTTTAAAATAACATATTACATTCTGTTTGGGTACTTCCTAATCGAAGTCAACAGGGGTTGCAGTTAATGATTGCCTTTTTAATTTGTGTTCCAAAGTTTTAATCTTGTCACGTAGATCTTTGATAGCGAACTCCAATTGATGTATTAGAGGCAGTTGATATTCAACTTCTGTTTGGGTACTACCTCATCGAAGTCAACAGGGGTTGCAGTTAATGATTGCCTTTTTAATTTGTGTTCCAAATTCTTAATCTTCTTACGTAGATCTTTGATAATGGACTCTAATTGATGTATTAGAGGCAGTTGATATTCAACTCCTGTTTGGGTACTTCCTCGTCGAAGTCAACAGGGGTTGCAGTTAATGATTGCCTTTTCAATTTGTGTTCCAAATTATTAATCTTCTCACGCAGATCTTTGATAATTGACTCCATTTGATGAATTTGAGGCAGTTGATATTCAACTCCTGTTTGGGTACTTCCTCGTCGAAGTCAACAGGGGTTGCAGTTAATGATTGCCTTTTCAATTTGTTTTCCAAATTATTAATCTAATCACGCAGATCTTTGATAATTGACTCCATTTGATGAATTTGAGGCAGTTGATATTCAACTTCTGTTTGGGTACTTCCTAATCGAAGTCAACAGGGGTTGCAGTTAATGATTGCCTTTTTAATTTGTGTTCCAAAGTTTTAATCTTCTGACGTAGATCTTTGATAATGGACTCCAATTGGTGTATTAGAGGCAATTGATATTAAACTTCTGTTTGGGTACTTCATCATCAAAGTCAACAGGGATTGCATTTAATGATTGCCTTTTTAATTTGTGTTCCAAATTCTTAATCTTTTCAAGTAGATTTTTGATAATGGACTCTAATTGATGTATTAGAGGCAATTGATATTTAACTTCTGTTTGGGTACTTGCTCATCGAAGTCAACAGGGGTTGCAGTTAATGATTGCCTTTTTAATTTGTGTTCCAAAGTTTTAATCTTCTCACGTAGATCTTTGATAATTGACTCCATTTGATGAATTTGAGGCAGTTGATATTCAACTTCTGTTAGGGTACTTGTTCGTCGAAGTCAACAGGGGTTGCAGTTAATGATTGCCTTTTTAATTTGTGTTCCAAATTCTTAATCTTTTCAAGTAGATTTTTGATAATGGACTCTAATTGATGTATTAGAGGCAATTGATATTTAACTTCTGTTTGGGTACTTGCTCATCGAAGTCAACAGGGGTTGCAGTTAATGATTGCCTTTTTAATTTGTGTTCCAAAGTTTTAATCTTCTGACGTAGATCTTTGATAATTGACTCCATTTGATGAATTTGAGGCAGTTGATATTCAACTTCAGTTTGGGCACTTCATCATCGAAGTCAACAGGGATTGCAGTTAATGATTGCCTTTTTAATTTGTGTTCCAAATTCTTAATCTTTTCACGTAGATTTTTGATAATGGACTCTAATTGATGTATTAGAGGCGGTTGATATTCAACTTCTGTTTGGGTACTTCTAATCGAAGTCAACAGGGGTTGCAGTTAATGGATGCCTTTTAATTTGTGTTCCAAATTCTTAATCTTTTCACGTAGATTTTTGATAATGGACTCCAATTGATGTATTTGAGGCAGTTGATATTCAACTTCTGTTTGGGTACTTGCTCATCGAAGTCAACAGGGGTTGCAGTTAATGATTGCCTTTTAATTTGTGTTCAAATTCTTAATCTTCTCACGTAGATCTTTGATAATTGACTCAATTGATGTATTAGAGGCAGTTGATATTCAACTTCTGTTTGGGTACTTCTAATCAGAAGTCAACAGGGGTTGCAGTTAATGATTGCCTTTTAATTTGTGTTCCAAATTCTTAATCTTCTCACGTAGATCTTTGATAATTGACTCCATTTGATGAATTTGAGGCAGTTGATATTCAACTCTGTTTGGGTACTTCTAATCGAAGTCAACAGGGGTTGCAGTTAATGATTGCCTTTTAATTTGTGTTCCAAATCCTTAATCGTCTCACGTAGATCTTTGATAGCGAACTCCAATTGATGTATTAGGGCAGTTGATATTCAACTCTGTTTGGGTACTTGCTCATCGAAGTCAACAGGGGTTGCAGTTAATGATTACCTTTTTAATTTGTGTTCTAAAGTTTTAATCTTCTCACGTAGATCTTTGATAATGGACTCAATTGATGTATTAGAGGCAGTTGATATTCCAACTTCTGTTTGGGTACTTCTAATCAGAAGTCAACAGGGGTTGCAGTTAATGATTGCCTTTTAATTTGTGTTCCAAAGTTTTAATCTTGTCACGTAGATCTTTGATAATTGACTCCATTTGATGAATTTGAGGCAGTTGATATTCAACTCTGTTTGGGTACTTGCTCATCGAAGTCAACAGGGGTTGCAGTTAATGATTGCCTTTTAATTTGTGTTCTAATTCTTAATCTTCTCACGTAGATCTTTGATAGCGAACTCCAATTGATGTATTAGGGCAGTTGATATTCAACTCTGTTTGGGTACTTCTAATCGAAGTCAACAGGGATTGCAGTTAATGATTGCCTTTTGAATTTGTGTTCCAAATTCTTAATCTTCTTACGTAGATCTTTGATAATGGACTCTAATTGATGTATTAGAGGCAGTTGATATTCAACTCCTGTTTGGGTACTTCCTCGTCGAAGTCAACAGGGGTTGCAGTTAATGATTGCCTTTTTAATTTGTGTTCCAAAGTTTTAATCTTCTCACGCAGATCTTTGATAATTGACTCCATTTGATGAATTTGAGGCAGTTGATATTCAACTTCTGTTTGGGTACTTCCTAATCGAAGTCAACAGGGGTTGCAGTTAATGATTGCCTTTTTAATTTGTGTTCCAAATTCTTAATCTTTTCAAGTAGATCTTTGATAATGGACTCCAATTGATGTATTTGAGGCAGTTGATATTCAACTTCTGTTTGGGTACTTCTAATCAGAAGTCAACAGGGGTTACAGTTAATGATTGCCTTTTAATTTGTGTTCCAAATTTTAATCTTCTCTACGTAGATCTTTGATAATGGACTCCAATTGATGTATTTGAGGCAGTTGATATTCAACTCTGTTTGGGTACTTCTAATCGAAGTCAACAGGTTGCAGTTAATCATTGCCTTTTTAATTTGTGTTCCAAATTCTTAATCTTCTCACGCAGATCTTTGATAATTGAGTCAAATTGATGTATTAGGGCAGTTGATATTCAACTCCTGTTTGGGTACTTCTTCGTCGAAGTCAACAGGGATTGCAGTTAATGATGCCTTTTTAATTTGTGTTCAAATTCTTAATCTTTTCACGTAGATTTTTGATAATGGACTCTAATTGATGTATTAGAGGCAATTGATATTAAACTTCTGTTTGGGTACTTCCTAATCAGAAGTCAACAGGGGTTGCAGTTAATGATTGCCTTTTTAATTTGTGTTCTAAAGTTTTAATCTTCTCACGTAGATCTTTGATAATTGACTTCAATTTATGAATTAGAGGCAGTTGATATTCAACTTCTGTTAGGGTACTTGCTCCTCGAAGTCAACAGGGGTTGCAGTTAATGATTGCCTTTTTAATTTGTGTTTCAAATTCTTAATCTTCTCACGCAGATCTTTGATAATTTACTCAAATTGATGTATTAGAGGCAGTTGATATTCAACTTCTATTTGGGTACTTCTTCGTCGAAGTCAACAGGAGTTACAGTTAATGATTGCCTTTTTAATTTGTGTTCCAAATTCTTAATCTTCTCACGTAGATCTTTGATAATTGACTCAATTGATGTATTAGAGGCAGTTGATATTCAACTTCAGTTTGGGTACTTCATCATCGAAGTCAACAGGTTGCAGTTAATGATTACCTTTTTAATTTGTGTTCCTAATTCTTAATCTTCTCACGTAGATCTTTGATAGCGAACTCAATTGATGTATTAGGGCAGTTGATATTCAACTTCAGTTTGGGTACTTCTAATCGAAGTCAACAGGGATTGCAGTTAATGATGCCTTTTTAATTTGTGTTCAAATTCTTAATCTTCTCACGTATATCTTTGATAATTGAGTCAAATTGATGTATTAGAGGCAGTTGATATTCAACTTCTGTTTGGGTACTTCATCATCGAAGTCAACAGGGTTGCAGTTAATGATTGCCTTTTTAATTTGTGTTCCAAATTTTAATCTTCTCACGTAGATCTTTGATAATGGACTCTAATTGATGTATTAGGGCAGTTGATATTCAACTCTGTTTGGGTACTTCTAATCGAAGTCAACAGGGTTGCAGTTAATCATTGCCTTTTTAATTTGTGTTCTAATTCTTAATCTTCTCACGCAGATCTTTGATAATTGAGTCAAATTGATGTATCAGAGGTAGTTGATATTCAACTTCAGTTTGGGTACTTCTAATCGAAGTCAACAGGGATTGCAGTTAATGATGCCTTTTTAATTTGTGTTCCAAATTCTTAATCTTCTCACGTATATCTTTGATAATTGAGTCAAATTGATGTATTAGAGGCAGTTGATATTCAACTTCTGTTTGGGTACTTCTACGTCGAAGTCAACAGGGGTTGCAGTTAATGATTGCCTTTTTAATTTGTGTTCCTAATTCTTAATCTTCTCACGTAGGTCTTTGATATTTAAATCCATTTGAGCAATTTGAGTCAGTTGTTATTCAACTTCAGTTTGGGTACTTCTAATCGAAGTCAACAGGGATTGCAGTTAATGATTGCCTTTTTAATTTGTGTTCCAAAGTTTTAATCTTGTCACGTAGATCTTTGATAATGGACTCTAATTGATGTATTAGAGGCAGTTGATATTCAACTCTGTTTGGGTACTTCTAATCGAAGTCAACAGGAGTTACAGTTAATGATTGCCTTTTAATTTGTGTTCCTAATTCTTAATCTTTTCACGTAGATTTTTGATAATGGACTCAATTGATGTATTAGAGGCAGTTGATATTCAACTCTGTTTGGGTACTTGCTCATCGAAGTCAACAGGGTTGCAGTTAATGATTGCCTTTTAATTTGTGTTCCAAAGTTTTAATCTTGTCACGTAGATCTTTGATAATTGACTCCAATTGATGTATTTGAGGCAGTTGATATTCAACTTCGGTTTGGGTACTTCTAATCGAAGTCAACAGGGTTGCAGTTAATGATTGCCTTTTTAATTTGTGTTCCAAATTCTTAATCTTCTCACGTATATCTTTGATAATTGAGTCAAATTGATGTATCAGAGGTAGTTGATATTCAACTTCAGTTTGGGTACTTCTAATCGAAGTCAACAGGAGTTACAGTTAATGATTGCCTTTTAATTTGTGTTCCAAAGTTTTAATCTTGTCACGTAGATCTTTGATAATTGAGTCAAATTGATGTATTAGAGGCAGTTGATATTCAACTTCAGTTTGGGTACTTCTAATCGAAGTCAACAGGGTTGCAGTTAATCATTGCCTTTTTAATTTGTGTTCCAAATTTTAATCTTCTCACGTAGATCTTTGATAATTGACTCAAATTGATGTATCAGAGGTAGTTGATATTCAACTTCAGTTTGGGTACTTCTACGTCGAAGTCAACAGGAGTTACAGTTAATGATTGCCTTTTAATTTGTGTTCCAAATTTTAATCTTCTCACGTAGATCTTTGATAATTGAGTCAAATTGATGTATTAGAGGCAGTTGATATTCAACTCTGTTTGGGTACTTCTAATCGAAGTCAACAGGAGTTACAGTTAATGATTGCCTTTTAATTTGTGTTCCAAAGTTTTAATCTTGTCACGTAGATCTTTGATAATTGAGTCAAATTGATGTATTAGAGGCAGTTGATATTCAACTCTGTTTGGGTACTTCTAATCGAAGTCAACAGGGTTGCAGTTAATCATTGCCTTTTTAATTTGTGTTCCAAAGTTTTAATCTTCTCACGTAGATCTTTGATAATGGACTCAAATTGATGTATTAGAGGCAGTTGATATTCAACTTCAGTTTGGGTACTTCCTAATCGAAGTCAACAGGGGTTGCAGTTAATGATTGCCTTTTAATTTGTGTTCCAAATTCTTAATCTTCTTACGTAGATCTTTGATAATTGACTCAATTGATGTATTAGAGGCAGTTGATATTCAACTTCAGTTTGGGTACTTCCTAATCGAAGTCAACAGGGGTTGCAGTTAATGATTGCCTTTTAATTTGTGTTCCAAAGTTTTAATCTTGTCACGTAGATCTTTGATAATTGACTCCAATTGATGTATTAGAGGCAGTTGATATTCAACTTCTGTTTGGGTACTTCCTAATCGAAGTCAACAGGGGTTGCAGTTAATGATTGCCTTTTTAATTTGTGTTCCAAAGTTTTAATCTTGTCACGTAGATCTTTGATAATTGAGTCAAATTGATGTATTAGAGGCAGTTGATATTCAACTTCTGTTTGGGTACTTCCTAATCGAAGTCAACAGGGGTTGCAGTTAATGATTGCCTTTTAATTTGTGTTCCAAAGTTTTAATCTTGTCACGTAGATCTTTGATAATTGACTCAATTGATGTATTAGAGGCAGTTGATATTCAACTTCAGTTTGGGTACTTCCTAATCGAAGTCAACAGGGGTTGCAGTTAATGATTGCCTTTTAATTTGTGTTCCAAAGTTTTAATCTTGTCACGTAGATCTTTGATAGCGAACTCCAATTGATGTATTAGAGGCAGTTGATATTCAACTTCAGTTTGGGTACTTCCTAATCGAAGTCAACAGGGGTTGCAGTTAATGATTGCCTTTTAATTTGTGTTCCAAAGTTTTAATCTTGTCACGTAGATCTTTGATAATTGAGTCAAATTGATGTATTAGAGGCAGTTGATATTCAACTTCTGTTTGGGTACTTCCTAATCGAAGTCAACAGGGGTTGCAGTTAATGATTGCCTTTTAATTTGTGTTCCAAAGTTTTAATCTTGTCACGTAGATCTTTGATAATTGACTCAATTGATGTATTAGAGGCAGTTGATATTCAACTTCAGTTTGGGTACTTCCTAATCGAAGTCAACAGGGGTTGCAGTTAATGATTGCCTTTTTAATTTGTGTTCCTAATTCTTAATCTTCTCACGTATATCTTTGATAATTGACTCCAATTGATGTATTAGAGGCAGTTGATATTCAACTTCTGTTTGGGTACTTCCTAATCGAAGTCAACAGGGGTTGCAGTTAATGATTGCCTTTTAATTTGTGTTCCTAATTCTTAATCTTCTCACGTATATCTTTGATAATTGACTCCAATTGATGTATTAGAGGCAGTTGATATTCAACTTCAGTTTGGGTACTTCCTAATCGAAGTCAACAGGGGTTGCAGTTAATGATTGCCTTTTAATTTGTGTTCCAAATTCTTAATCTTCTCACGTATATCTTTGATAATTGACTCAATTGATGTATTAGAGGCAGTTGATATTCAACTTCTGTTTGGGTACTTCCTAATCGAAGTCAACAGGGGTTGCAGTTAATGATTGCCTTTTAATTTGTGTTCCAAATTCTTAATCTTCTCACGTATATCTTTGATAATTGACTCAATTGATGTATTAGAGGCAGTTGATATTCAACTTCTGTTTGGGTACTTCCTAATCGAAGTCAACAGGGGTTGCAGTTAATGATTGCCTTTTAATTTGTGTTCCAAATTCTTAATCTTCTTACGTAGATCTTTGATAGCGAACTCCAATTGATGTATTAGAGGCAGTTGATATTCAACTTCAGTTTGGGTACTTCCTAATCGAAGTCAACTGGGGTTGCAGTTAATCATTGCCTTTTTAATTTGTGTTTCAAATTCTTAATCTTCTCACGTATATCTTTGATAATGGAGTCAATTTGATGAATTAGAGGCAGTTGATATTCAACTTCTGTTCGCGTACTTCCTCGTCGAAGTCAACAGGGGTTGCAGTTAATGATTGCCTTTTAATTTGTGTTCCAAAGTTTTAATCTTGTCACGTAGATCTTTGATAATGGACTCTAATTGATGTATTAGAGGCAGTTGATATTCAACTTCAGTTTGGGTACTTCCTAATCGAAGTCAACAGGGGTTGCAGTTAATGATTGCCTTTTTAATTTGTGTTCCAAAGTTTTAATCTTGTCACGTAGATCTTTGATAATGGACTCCAATTGATGTATTAGAGGCAGTTGATATTCAACTTCAGTTTGGGTACTTCCTAATCGAAGTCAACAGGGGTTGCAGTTAATGATTGCCTTTTAATTTGTGTTCCAAAGTTTTAATCTTGTCACGTAGATCTTTGATAATTGACTCAATTGATGTATTAGAGGCAGTTGATATTCAACTTCAGTTTGGGTACTTCCTAATCGAAGTCAACAGGGGTTGCAGTTAATGATTGCCTTTTAATTTGTGTTCCAAATTCTTAATCTTCTCACGTATATCTTTGATAATTGAGTCAAATTGATGTATTAGAGGCAGTTGATATTCAACTTCAGTTTGGGTACTTCCTAATCGAAGTCAACAGGGGTTGCAGTTAATGATTGCCTTTTAATTTGTGTTCCAAAGTTTTAATCTTGTCACGTAGATCTTTGATAATTGACTCCAATTGATGTATTATGTTGTGTTTTCAGTGCTAACAATAATGGGAAGGAAGGAAGGAAGTTGGCACAGATTCTACATTTTAGTTATTTTTTTTTTAAATAATACAGTCCTGACAACAAGTTGGCCTGTTTTTCTTTTTGTATTAGAGATTACATTCTACAAATAAGCAATAAACACTTTAACTTTTCTTTTTAATATTAAAATAAATATATTTTAATTAGTACATAATTAATGTAGACATACCAAGTCAGTATTTGAATTCGCGCTGTTCTTATTTTGAATAGGTGCCTTAGAGATAACCTGAATATTATTGTCTCCACAAGTAGTTTCAGATGATTCCTTGAAAACAAAAAAAGTAATTAGTTATCTGTAAATGTCCACGGCTTCTTAATTGTTGTGTCATAAACTACTACTACTTAGTAACTTACCCAATCACTATCTGTGTAAGTTGAATATCGTTTACGTTTTGACTTTCGAGGAGCTGGAAACTTTTCAGTTTTATCCTCACTAGAATCCTTTAGTTCCTCGACAGGAGTTGCAGTTAATGATTGCCTTTTCAATTTTTGTTCCAAACTTTTAATCTTCTCATTTAGATCTTGCATAATGGACTCCATTTTATCAATTTGAGGCAGCTGTTATTCAACTTCAGTTTGGGTACTTCATCATCGAAGTCAACAGGGATTGCAGTTAATGATTGCCTTTTTAATTTGTGTTCCAAATTCTTAATCTTTTCACGTAGATTTTTGATAATGGACTCTAATTGATGTATTAGAGGCAATTGATATTAAACTTCTGTTTGGGTACTTCCTAATCGAAGTCAACAGGGGTTGCAGTTAATGGATGCCTTTTTAATTTGTGTTCCAAATTCTTAATCTTTTCTCGTAAATCTTTGATAATTGACTCCATTTGATGAATTTGAGGCAGTTGATATTCAACTTCTGTTAGGGTACTTGTTCGTCGAAGTCAACAGGGGTTGCAGTTAATGATTGCCTTTTTAATTTGTGTTCCAAATTCTTAATCTTCTCACGTAGATCTTTGATAATTGACTCAAATTGATGTATTAGAGGCAGTTGATATTCAACTTCTGTTTGGGTACTTCTTCGTCGAAGTCAACAGGAGTTACAGTTAATGATTGCCTTTTTAATTTGTGTTCCAAATTTTTAATCTTCTTACGTAGATCTTTGATAATTGACTCAAATTGATGTATCAGAGGTAGTTGATATTCAACTTCGGTTTGGGTACTTCCTAATCGAAGTCAACTGGGGTTGCAGTTAATCATTGCCTTTTTAATTTGTGTTCCAAATTCTTAATCTTCTCACGTATATCTTTGATAATTGAGTCAAATTGATGTATTAGAGGCAGTTGATATTCAACTTCTGTTTGGGTACTTCTACGTCGAAGTCAACAGGAGTTACAGTTAATGATTGCCTTTTTAATTTGTGTTCCAAATTTTTAATCTTCTCTACGTAGATCTTTGATAATTGACTCAAATTGATGTATCAGAGGTAGTTGATATTCAACTTCGGTTTGGGTACTTCCTAATCGAAGTCAACTGGGGTTGCAGTTAATCATTGCCTTTTTAATTTGTGTTCCAAATTCTTAATCTTCTCACGTATATCTTTGATAATTGAGTCAAATTGATGTATTAGAGGCAGTTGATATTCAACTTCTGTTTGGGTACTTCTACGTCGAAGTCAACAGGGGTTGCAGTTAATGATTGCCTTTTTAATTTGTGTTCCTAATTCTTAATCTTCTCACGTAGGTCTTTGATATTTAAATCCATTTGAGCAATTTGAGGCTGCTGATATTCAATTTCAGTTTAGGTACTTCTGTCACGGGTTCGCTAGACACTACATTCAATATGTTAAGTTACAAGATTGTCTTTTTTTGTTACTTCCTTTGCAATTTGGTAATACAAGCTTGCAGAATGCTTGTTTGGGGATGCTGGCGCCGTTTTGCCATTGTTTTGATTGAATGTTGAAACCGTGAGATGTAGATGACATATCTCAAAGGCTTGTGACTTGTACAAAAGGCTTGTGACTTGTACATTTTTTCCGAATTCATCTGAAAAGAGATTAACAATATTCATATAACCAGACAATGTGAATATAAAATATTATGAATAAAAATGTAATGTAACTTTATCGATGAAATAGTACTATGATGTGTAGCTCATAATTTTTTCGTAGTAAAATTTGAAATCTTACCTTCGCCAACGTAGATATAAAAAAAAATTGACAGTTAGTTAATTTAAGTGCATTCGTCCGATGCGTCAGTCTTCAAGACTAGCGGTGGAATATTTTCCCCATTAGTGTTGTCAGAATTACGTTTATTTTTTCGGAAGCGACTACGGAACATCTTTGTTTCATCGGCGCATTTAGTTGTTACACAGGTCCTGATAAACAAGGAAAGGAACAATAAGAATATTTGTTTTATTTCTTCGTCAACCTTTCTCAGTACGTCACAGTACATGAAGGGTCATGGGCCTCGCCCAATGGGACTATTTGCCGTTATTGCACGGCTTGCGTATTGGCGAACTTAAATCCAGATATGGACCAGAACTGGTTTAAACAGCTGATACTGGCTAAGTTGATTTAGTACAGGAACCTTGAGCTGATTATAGTGCCATCTGTCCGAGGCTACTTTACCTTAATTGACTTTTACGTCGCCCATGTGATATAGAATTTGATTAAGAATACCATTTAAGAAAGTATACAAAAAGGCAAGTTAATCTCTTTAAGATTCGTCCTACCTCACTATATTCTCCGGTACTCTACAGTTGTCAACGACGGCTTGAACGATGTCGTTAACGAGAGCAGGATCTAATTGTTTTTTCGCAGGCCTATTTGGAAATGCCGGCGATGGTTTGCCAGTTAGCGAATGGGTTGCTAAAACGCTGAAAAATTTAAATAAAATTAACAAAACGTATTTCTCAAATGTAATTTCCTTTCCTAATAATAAGTATTCAAACAAAAAACGTTATTACCATATAAGTATTGTATAATTACCTCCGCGGAAATACTGCTCTCAGTAATTTTCGTGTGGCGTTCGTATAAGATGACCAATCCATATGCTTCAAAAGTCGGCTGGGTACTTTCGCGTGTCCATCGCCAATCGGAACCTGTTAATAAAAGTAATTTAGTTTAAAAAAGGTGTATAACTGAGAAAAATAAATCAAATAAGTAATTTCACACTATAATTTTTTTAATGGATTCTATGAGCAACAGTAAAGTTTTCATTGAGCTTTGTATTTATAGCAATCCTCTTTATGGGAGAAGCTAATGTCCTGGAGTGGACTTTGTACAGGCTGTTATACTAAAGAATAGAGATCTGTACTGGTTGAGATTTGATCCAGTAAATTTATTAATTCATGTAGTATGTTGTGTTTTCAGTGCTAACAATAATGGGAAGGAAGGAAGGAAGTTGGCACAGATTCTACATTTTAGTTATTTTTTTTTTTTTTTTTTTTTTAAATAATACAGTCCTGACAACAAGTTGGCCTGTTTTTCTTTTTTGTATTAGAGAGATTACATTCTACAAATAAGCAATAAACACTTTAACTTTTCTTTTTAATATTAAAATAAATATATTTTAATTAGTACATAATTAATGTAGACATACCAAGTCAGTATTTGAATTCGCGCTGTTCTTATTTTGAATAGGTGCCTTAGAGATAACCTGAATATTATTGTCTCCACAAGTAGTTTCAGATGATTCCTTGAAAACAAAAAAAAGTAATTAGTTATCTGTAAATGTCCACGGCTTCTTAATTGTTGTGTCATAAACTACTACTACTTAGTAACTTACCCAATCACTATCTGTGTAAGTTGAATATCGTTTACGTTTTGACTTTCGAGGAGCTGGAAACTTTTCAGTTTTATCCTCACTAGAATCCTTTAGTTCCTCGACAGGAGTTGCAGTTAATGATTGCCTTTTAATTTGTGTTCCAAATTTTAATCTTCTCATTTAGATCTTGCATAATGGACTCCAATTGATGTATTAGAGGCAATTGATATTAAACTTCTGTTTGGGTACTTCCTAATCGAAGTCAACAGGGGTTGCAGTTAATGATTGCCTTTTAATTTGTGTTCCAAATTTTAATCTTCTCATTTAGATCTTGCATAATGGACTCCAATTGATGTATTTGAGGCAGTTGATATTCAACTTCAGTTTGGGTACTTCCTAATCGAAGTCAACAGGGGTTGCAGTTAATGATTGCCTTTTAATTTGTGTTCCAAATTTTAATCTTCTCATTTAGATCTTGCATAATGGACTCCAATTGATGTATTAGAGGCAATTGATATTAAACTTCTGTTTGGGTACTTCCTAATCGAAGTCAACAGGGGTTGCAGTTAATGATTGCCTTTTAATTTGTGTTCCAAATTTTAATCTTCTCATTTAGATCTTGCATAATGGACTCCAATTGATGTATTAGAGGCAGTTGATATTCAACTTCTGTTTGGGTACTTCCTAATCGAAGTCAACAGGGGTTGCAGTTAATGATTGCCTTTTAATTTGTGTTCCAAATTTTAATCTTCTCATTTAGATCTTGCATAATGGACTCCAATTGATGTATTAGAGGCAGTTGATATTCAACTTCTGTTTGGGTACTTCTGTCACAGGTTTGCGATCGCTCCGTGTCGTGTATTTGAGGTCTTGCAATCACCTGCTTATTTATCTAGAAAAAATAATTATGATTATTTACACTTCCCATTTACTTGTTAGAAACTATATCAATATTTTTTGCAATTTAAAGTTACTACTTTACAATATAATTGTTTAAGCTTGGAGTAATAATTCGAAACCATTTCTGTAATTAGTCAAATTTATTAAAGCATACTGAAAACAAGTAGTAGTTATAGAATTTACTTACAGTCTTTTGAAGACCCAAACTATTCAAGAATAGGGCCGCTGTTGCTGAACTTTCCATTTCTTCTCTAATCTGAGCAGATTCATTAGCTGCATAAAAGTAAACGTTAGATATTAAAAAACATGGTTATTTAAAAATACTGGCATGTATTTTTGAATACCCAACCCTTTAAATTCTAATTTTATCCAATGAATCATTATCATTGGATAAAATTAGAATTTAAAGCAAACAACTTTTATATGAATATAATAAGCTGTATGCTCTGACACCGGTCACCCATATGGGTAGACATAGATTGCAGATTTAACCAATCTAAGACTGGATCGCCTCTCAGTGCTCTATGATTGGTTGATATTTTTAAGAATATCTCTCAGAGGCAATTAAAAAGCACTTAATCTAGCTAAGCCAAAGGGATTACGATTTTTATACTTTTTACTTATTTGAAACCATTTGAAAGTTTGTGATTGTGATTTGTAGTTGTTTTAATCAAGTATAAATATTGCGTGTTTTATAGAACAATGATAATAAATATGAAAATTTATATGTTTGGATTATGAATGAATGAAATATACTTTATTGTACACAAAAAGATTTAACGTACAAAGATTATTTAAAGAAACAAAAAAAAGTAATTAGTTATCTGTAAATGTCCACGGCTTCTTAATTGTTGTGTCATAAACTACTACTACTTAGTAACTTACCCTATCACTATCTGTGTATGTTGAGTATCGTTTGCGGTTTGACTTTCGTGGAGCTGGAAATTTTTCAGGGTTATCGTCAGTAGAATCCTTTAGTTCCTCGACAGGAGTTGCAGTTAATGATTGCCTTTTAATTTGTGTTCCAAATTTTAATCTTCTTACGTAGATCTTTGATAATGGACTCTAATTGATGTATTAGAGGCAGTTGATATTCAACTTCTGTTTGGGTACTTCCTAATCGAAGTCAACAGGGGTTGCAGTTAATGTTTGGCTTTTTAATTTTTGTTCAAAAGTTTTAATCTTCTTACGTAGATCTTTGATAATGGACTCTAATTGATGTATTAGAGGCAGTTGATATTCAACTTCTGTTTGGGTACTTCCTAATCGAAGTCAACAGGGGTTGCAGTTAATGATTGCCTTTTTAATTTGTGTTCCAAATTTTAATCTTCTTACGTAGATCTTTGATAATGGACTCTAATTGATGTATTAGAGGCAGTTGATATTCAACTTCTGTTTGGGTACTTCCTAATCGAAGTCAACAGGGGTTGCAGTTAATGATTGCCTTTTTAATTTGTGTTCCAAATTTTAATCTTCTTACGTAGATCTTTGATAATGGACTCTAATTGATGTATTAGAGGCAGTTGATATTCAACTTCTGTTTGGGTACTTCCTAATCGAAGTCAACAGGGGTTGCAGTTAATGATTGCCTTTTTAATTTGTGTTCCAAATTTTAATCTTCTTACGTAGATCTTTGATAATGGACTCTAATTGATGTATTAGAGGCAGTTGATATTCAACTTCTGTTTGGGTACTTCCTAATCGAAGTCAACAGGGGTTGCAGTTAATGATTGCCTTTTAATTTGTGTTCCAAATTTTAATCTTCTTACGTAGATCTTTGATAATGGACTCTAATTGATGTATTAGAGGCAGTTGATATTCAACTTCTGTTTGGGTACTTCCTAATCGAAGTCAACAGGGGTTGCAGTTAATGATTGCCTTTTAATTTGTGTTCCAAATTTTAATCTTCTTACGTAGATCTTTGATAATGGACTCTAATTGATGTATTAGAGGCAGTTGATATTCAACTTCTGTTTGGGTACTTCCTAATCGAAGTCAACAGGGGTTGCAGTTAATGATTGCCTTTTTAATTTGTGTTCCAAATTTTAATCTTCTTACGTAGATCTTTGATAATGGACTCTAATTGATGTATTAGAGGCAGTTGATATTCAACTTCTGTTTGGGTACTTCCTAATCGAAGTCAACAGGGGTTGCAGTTAATGATTGCCTTTTAATTTGTGTTCCAAATTTTAATCTTCTTACGTAGATCTTTGATAATGGACTCTAATTGATGTATTAGAGGCAGTTGATATTCAACTTCTGTTTGGGTACTTCCTAATCGAAGTCAACAGGGGTTGCAGTTAATGATTGCCTTTTTAATTTGTGTTCCAAATTTTAATCTTCTTACGTAGATCTTTGATAATGGACTCTAATTGATGTATTAGAGGCAGTTGATATTCAACTTCTGTTTGGGTACTTCCTAATCGAAGTCAACAGGGGTTGCAGTTAATGATTGCCTTTTTAATTTGTGTTCCAAATTTTAATCTTCTTACGTAGATCTTTGATAATGGACTCTAATTGATGTATTAGAGGCAGTTGATATTCAACTTCTGTTTGGGTACTTCCTAATCGAAGTCAACAGGGGTTGCAGTTAATGATTGCCTTTTTAATTTGTGTTCCAGAATTTAAATACGAATTTGTAAATAAGGCGAATAAATATATTTCATAGTTAAATTGTTAAAGTTTGAACATATATTAAAATAAGTTCTTTAACGATTTTACATCTGAATATATAACTGAAAAATGGTTTAAATGTTTATGAAAATTAAAATTATGTGTACCAAAGGGAAAAGTATAATATATAACTGATTGTAATAAACTGAAGAAAATATTGAAATTTTGTTTAACAGATAAATTGAATACTTACACAAGGTTAAAATTAATATTCACCACAAAATCAAGCAAACTGAAATTAATTTAAGAGTTACGAGTATTTAACACTAGTGTCCTGAGTAAATATTCGATGAAGACTGATCTAACATCTGCATTTACTTCTACAAATCACCTCCTACGGGAACAGGCTGTAAAACACCACGCTAGAGCCCAATTGTCTCGCAATGCGGATAATAATAAAAATATTACTTAGCTAACAGTGCAAGTGAATGCTTCAATACAATTCGTTGAAGCGAGCTACCTGGAGTCATTGTTTAAACATATTGCCAAAAGTCATTAGCGTTTTCCAAATCCAAATCGTGAAAGAAGCTTATCTGCAAAAATTAAGCAGTAAAAGTTATTACCATTTTTATTGCTTAAATAAGAGATTGTTTAAATAACCAATCTTCTTTTATTTTAAATATTTATTTTATTAATATTTTTACCTAGAATTGACATTACTCGTAGAAACCGGGACGGACTACAAGCTGAAGCTGAAATAGATATCCTAAATATTGTATAGCAGAGGATCACATTTTCTTTAAATAATAAGCCACTTGTCTCGCAATTTCTAGGATGTCCCGCTTCTGGGTTAGTTTTGAGCCGTCGCGCTGAAACCCGTTACTCTCTTTGTGCCGGAAATCAGAGACATTCAAATATTACGCGTCATACATTATTTATTAAGTCCGTGCGTTGCGTATGTCGTATGTAAAATGTAATAATTAACATTGATTATTTGTTTTAATTATTATTTATTATCAGGTAAGGCTCCTATCACATGCTATGTGTGTAATGATGATGGATCCTAATTGTTTACGATAAAATGATTGTTTACTGGTGTGCGTATCAACCTTATTTTGGTTACAATATATCGTATATTCAAGTCCCGGATGTCGAGCTGAGTAATCCAGGCCTTATTGGGTTAGCAAACTTAGTTAGTAATTCTGCTTGCGAATGAGAAGACTCGTTCTCGTCCTATTCCTTATGTGGAGGGCTTGTACTAATAATGAGTTTTTCGAAACTTAAGCTTATGCCCACAATTTCATCCGCCCATAATCTATGAGTGTAAGGTTTAGTATTATTTATAATATTGTTTCTAAATAAATAGACACGTCAGTTATGCAAAGGCTTCCGAACAGTGAAGTGCAATATTGAAATCGTTCTGTGGTTTAAATGCATATTCCATTCTAGCCATTAATTATTTCCAGTATTTTCTGACTTTGGGATTAAATGAGTCGGAGATTTTAACTTGAGTCATACACTTTCAAAAAGTGAAAACCGCATCAAAATCGGTTAAGAAGTTTTTGCGTAATGCTTGAACATACTGATAAACAGATAAAAATTAATTAATAATTTATTTTGGTTCTAAGTTAGGCATACATCTTATCCCAAAAGGTTTCTTTTTAAATATTTACCCTTTCCTCTTGTTGGTCTCTTAAGAGGCGACTAGGTGAGCCTTGTAAACTATTAAATATCACCTTGTTCAAAGCTCTATCTAAATTTGTTGATAGATTTTTATGTTATACGTATCAAGACAATTCCGCCTACTGCTCACCCCATACTTAAGGATAGCGTGATATATCTTTATTATAACATTTCGACCTAAAATAATACTGTAGAAAGTCCCAACCAAATCCGTTTTTGCGTGATGAGCGTTCAGAGAGACAGATAGACCATTTTTCAAAAAAATTGCTTTGGAATCTGTATCGACGGTATAGTTTACTGCAATTAAATTAAAAAAGAATATGTAATTTACCGAAATAGTCCTCCGCGAGTTTTGCTTTAGTATAGATTTGTATCGATCGCCTGGACACTACGACTGCGACAAGCTAAACTACTGGTCTGTTGTCACAAATAAGAAATAGTGAAAAATGCGTTGAAATGACGACTAAAATAAATGATTGGGTGGGTAAACGGTTGAGAGAGTTTATTTTACTCTTACCTCAACTTTGGGTAATCTAGTTTATGTTTATTTCTTAATTCAAAATCGTGCCATTCACGATTCATTAGGAATAGGAGTTCTCGTTAGAGCACCTGCATACTATTTGGTTAATAATTGTTGATTTCGTTAAATCATTCCCTAATCGAATCACAAGTGCGTACAACTAAAGGGTGATGAATGATAATTAAAATATCCAAATAACATCAATTTGTATTGTAAGTAGTATCTACACTACAAAGTTTGTAAAAAGAATTTTTAATATTTACAGTTTGTTTATTAACTTACTATGAAAATATTTTGATAGTTTAGTTCACATAGTATTTATACCAAAGGCAAATGTATCTTTTATGTAATTTTAGTCCACTTTTAAATTCTACTTATTCTTGGTAAAATATAAGCAAATTTTATGTTTTAGTTATTTAACTTTTATTGATTACGTCGTTAAGAAATCCTACAGAGTAGACACAGCGTCGTCTTTGTTGTTTCTTTTTAAATATTTACCCTTTCCTCTTGTTGGTCTCTTAAGAGGCGACTAAGGGTAAGGCCTTGTAAACTATTAAATATCACCTTGTTCAAAGCTCTATCTAAATTTGTTGATAGATTTTTATGTTATACGTATCAAGACAATTCCGCCTACTGCTCACCCCATACTTAAGGATAGCGTGATATATCTTTATTATAACATTTCGACCTAAAATAATACTGTAGAAAGTCCCAACCAAATCCGTTTTTGCGTGATGAGCGTTCAGAGACAGATAGACCATTTTCGTACACAACTCTCGCCTCAGAGGCGGCTATTTTTAAAATTCTGTGTCGCTTGTTGCGCTAGGCAACAGCTAGGTACTCATCCCTGCGCACCTAAAAGCGCGGGGTATAGAACCAATGAGCACACACCTCCCTGCCTTTGGTAGGAGGTTTAGAATCTCTCTCACACACGCCATTCAATGGCCGACACGACCAAGATGGCCGACGCCGACAAGATGGCCGACCAACGCGCAAATTCCGAACTAGCGAAGTTCGTTAAATTCGCATTCCCAGATATCTGGGAAAAATTCGAAGCTTTCCGGCTGGGCTCGAACACCGAGGTCGCCTCGCGCCCGGCGTTCGACACGGACAGCCCTCTCTCTCCGGACGCCTCCCCTGAGTCGCCCGTAGCCACGGAGGTTAGCCTTCCCGCGTCGCCCGCCGCCAACGGGCACGCCGCGTACCTGTGCAATATGTGTACATGGAAGTCGAGGACGCCTCTCCGGACGACGGCTTCACGGTCGTCGTCAGGAGAAAGGCGAAAAAACGCGTCGCTAGAAACGAGGACGAGCCTAACTCGGACTCGTCGTTATCGCCGAAAGGCACGCCATCCAAAAAGTCTGCGTCGCAAACCCGCCAGCCAATAGCGAAGCGGGAACCCAAAACCAAACCGGCACAGTCCGCCCAGCAAACCGACTCGCGTCAAAACCCAACGCCGCCGCGACCTCAGGCCCGCGCGCCCAAACCCCGCCGCCGATCATACTCCAGGACAAAGGGCACTGGAACGACCTGTCAGTATGGCTGACAAAAAACAAAATTCTGTGCCCAAAAGCACAAACCACAGCTCAAGGAATCCGCGTATTCCTTACTAATATAGACGATTTTCGCACGGTGACTAGACACCTAAAAAATAAAAACATTAGTTTCCACACCTACTCGCTAGAGGAGGACAGACGTCTCCGCGAAAGAGACAGCGTGGCGGCACCCAAAAGAACGGTCGTAGGAAGGGCCCCGGGGCTCAACGGTCCCAACCTCCTGCGCCTGCCAAGCCAGCGCCTGCCAAGCCAGCGCCTGCCAAGCCAGCGCCTGCCAAGCCAGCGCCTGCCAAGCCAGCGCCTGCCAAGCCAGCGCCTGCCAAGCCAGCGCCTGCCAAGCCAGCGCCTGCCAAGCCAGCGCCTGCCAAGCCAGCGCCTGCCAAGCCAGCGCCTGCCAAGCCAGCGCCTGCCAAGCCAGCGCCTGCCAAGCCAGCGCCTGCCAAGCCAGCGCCTGCCAAGCCAGCGCCTGCCAAGCCAGCGCCTGCCAAGCCAGCGCCTGCCAAGCCAGCGCCTGCCAAGCCAGCGCCTGCCAAGCCAGCGCCTGCCAAGCCAGCGCCTGCCAAGCCAGCGCCTGCCAAGCCAGCGCCTGCCAAGCCAGCGCCTGCCAAGCCAGCGCCTGCCAAGCCAGCGCCTGCCAAGCCAGCGCCTGCCAAGCCAGCGCCTGCCAAGCCAGCGCCTGCCAAGCCAGCGCCTGCCAAGCCAGCGCCTGCCAAGCCAGCGCCTGCCAAGCCAGCGCCTGCCAAGCCAGCGCCTGCCAAGCCAGCGCCTGCCAAGCCAGCGCCTGCCAAGCCAGCGCCTGCCAAGCCAGCGCCTGCCAAGCCAGCGCCTGCCAAGCCAGCGCCTGCCAAGCCAGCGCCTGCCAAGCCAGCGCCTGCCAAGCCAGCGCCTGCCAAGCCAGCGCCTGCCAAGCCAGCGCCTGCCAAGCCAGCGCCTGCCAAGCCAGCGCCTGCCAAGCCAGCGCCTGCCAAGCCAGCGCCTGCCAAGCCAGCGCCTGCCAAGCCAGCGCCTGCCAAGCCAGCGCCTGCCAAGCCAGCGCCTGCCAAGCCAGCGCCTGCCAAGCCAGCGCCTGCCAAGCCAGCGCCTGCCAAGCCAGCGCCTGCCAAGCCAGCGCCTGCCAAGCCAGCGCCTGCCAAGCCAGCGCCTGCCAAGCCAGCGCCTGCCAAGCCAGCGCCTGCCAAGCCAGCGCCTGCCAAGCCAGCGCCTGCCAAGCCAGCGCCTGCCAAGCCAGCGCCTGCCAAGCCAGCGCCTGCCAAGCCAGCGCCTGCCAAGCCAGCGCCTGCCAAGCCAGCGCCTGCCAAGCCAGCGCCTGCCAAGCCAGCGCCTGCCAAGCCAGCGCCTGCCAAGCCAGCGCCTGCCAAGCCAGCGCCTGCCAAGCCAGCGCCTGCCAAGCCAGCGCCTGCCAAGCCAGCGCCTGCCAAGCCAGCGCCTGCCAAGCCAGCGCCTGCCAAGCCAGCGCCTGCCAAGCCAGCGCCTGCCAAGCCAGCGCCTGCCAAGCCAGCGCCTGCCAAGCCAGCGCCTGCCAAGCCAGCGCCTGCCAAGCCAGCGCCTGCCAAGCCAGCGCCTGCCAAGCCAGCGCCTGCCAAGCCAGCGCCTGCCAAGCCAGCGCCTGCCAAGCCAGCGCCTGCCAAGCCAGCGCCTGCCAAGCCAGCGCCTGCCAAGCCAGCGCCTGCCAAGCCAGCGCCTGCCAAGCCAGCGCCTGCCAAGCCAGCGCCTGCCAAGCCAGCGCCTGCCAAGCCAGCGCCTGCCAAGCCAGCGCCTGCCAAGCCAGCGCCTGCCAAGCCAGCGCCTGCCAAGCCAGCGCCTGCCAAGCCAGCGCCTGCCAAGCCAGCGCCTGCCAAGCCAGCGCCTGCCAAGCCAGCGCCTGCCAAGCCAGCGCCTGCCAAGCCAGCGCCTGCCAAGCCAGCGCCTGCCAAGCCAGCGCCTGCCAAGCCAGCGCCTGCCAAGCCAGCGCCTGCCAAGCCAGCGCCTGCCAAGCCAGCGCCTGCCAAGCCAGCGCCTGCCAAGCCAGCGCCTGCCAAGCCAGCGCCTGCCAAGCCAGCGCCTGCCAAGCCAGCGCCTGCCAAGCCAGCGCCTGCCAAGCCAGCGCCTGCCAAGCCAGCGCCTGCCAAGCCAGCGCCTGCCAAGCCAGCGCCTGCCAAGCCAGCGCCTGCCAAGCCAGCGCCTGCCAAGCCAGCGCCTGCCAAGCCAGCGCCTGCCAAGCCAGCGCCTGCCAAGCCAGCGCCTGCCAAGCCAGCGCCTGCCAAGCCAGCGCCTGCCAAGCCAGCGCCTGCCAAGCCAGCGCCTGCCAAGCCAGCGCCTGCCAAGCCAGCGCCTGCCAAGCCAGCGCCTGCCAAGCCAGCGCCTGCCAAGCCAGCGCCTGCCAAGCCAGCGCCTGCCAAGCCAGCGCCTGCCAAGCCAGCGCCTGCCAAGCCAGCGCCTGCCAAGCCAGCGCCTGCCAAGCCAGCGCCTGCCAAGCCAGCGCCTGCCAAGCCAGCGCCTGCCAAGCCAGCGCCTGCCAAGCCAGCGCCTGCCAAGCCAGCGCCTGCCAAGCCAGCGCCTGCCAAGCCAGCGCCTGCCAAGCCAGCGCCTGCCAAGCCAGCGCCTGCCAAGCCAGCGCCTGCCAAGCCAGCGCCTGCCAAGCCAGCGCCTGCCAAGCCAGCGCCTGCCAAGCCAGCGCCTGCCAAGCCAGCGCCTGCCAAGCCAGCGCCTGCCAAGCCAGCGCCTGCCAAGCCAGCGCCTGCCAAGCCAGCGCCTGCCAAGCCAGCGCCTGCCAAGCCAGCGCCTGCCAAGCCAGCGCCTGCCAAGCCAGCGCCTGCCAAGCCAGCGCCTGCCAAGCCAGCGCCTGCCAAGCCAGCGCCTGCCAAGCCAGCGCCTGCCAAGCCAGCGCCTGCCAAGCCAGCGCCTGCCAAGCCAGCGCCTGCCAAGCCAGCGCCTGCCAAGCCAGCGCCTGCCAAGCCAGCGCCTGCCAAGCCAGCGCCTGCCAAGCCAGCGCCTGCCAAGCCAGCGCCTGCCAAGCCAGCGCCTGCCAAGCCAGCGCCTGCCAAGCCAGCGCCTGCCAAGCCAGCGCCTGCCAAGCCAGCGCCTGCCAAGCCAGCGCCTGCCAAGCCAGCGCCTGCCAAGCCAGCGCCTGCCAAGCCAGCGCCTGCCAAGCCAGCGCCTGCCAAGCCAGCGCCTGCCAAGCCAGCGCCTGCCAAGCCAGCGCCTGCCAAGCCAGCGCCTGCCAAGCCAGCGCCTGCCAAGCCAGCGCCTGCCAAGCCAGCGCCTGCCAAGCCAGCGCCTGCCAAGCCAGCGCCTGCCAAGCCAGCGCCTGCCAAGCCAGCGCCTGCCAAGCCAGCGCCTGCCAAGCCAGCGCCTGCCAAGCCAGCGCCTGCCAAGCCAGCGCCTGCCAAGCCAGCGCCTGCCAAGCCAGCGCCTGCCAAGCCAGCGCCTGCCAAGCCAGCGCCTGCCAAGCCAGCGCCTGCCAAGCCAGCGTATCACACTCACGCGGCGGACGTACTCGATATCGCGATTCTTAAAGACGTAAGCCTAGCTATTAACTCGATAGATACGCTTCACGAACTCGACTCAGACCACAGACCGGTCTTACTCAAGCTGGGCCAGCCGCATGGTGAGGTCCTCAGACCAAAACCATCGTGGACTGGCGTACCCTCGAAGTCAAACTCGAAGCTACGACATCACAGCACCTAGACAAAATACCGGACAAGATAGACTTGCCTGAAATAGCATGTAGGGCAATAAACTCACTAACAGACCATCTCAAGTCAGCCGTCGAAGAATCCAAAGGACGGTCCCTGAGTCGAACGCTCGGCACATGGAGCTCCCGGCAGGTCTTAGACGCCTAATTAGGAGAAAAACGCAGCTATTAGAGCACATGACCGTTATAGAACGGAACAAAACCGCGAAACCATGCGACGCCTACAGAGGCAAGTAAAGAGCGCATCACTGAATTTAGGAACACTAGGTGGGATTCTCTCCTTGGAGACATCGAGCCATCGCATACTGCCTACTGGCAGCTGGCCCGATCTCTCAAAGTAGAGAACGTGGCAACAATGCCCCGCTATTACGCCCCGATTTAGACACGCTAGCCTTCGACGACAGCGAAAAGGCCGAATGCCTCGCGGACAGTCTAGAGAGCCAATGCACCCCTCGCGTGAACCAACGGATCCGGCCCACCTGCGGCAGGTGGACGAGGAAGTAACACGTAGGGACGCGTTACCACCAGTGGACGATCCACTAGAGCCAGTGACACCCAAAGAAGTCTCTGAGATAGTAAGCAACCTGAAAAACCGGTCAGCACCGGAATGGATGGTATAAGCAACAGGGTATTTAAAACTCTCCCAGCCTGCCTAATATGCCTACTGGCAAACATCTTCAACGTACTCCTCGCCAGCTGCTCCTTCCCGGATGCCTGGAAAGAGGCAGACGTCATAGGCATTCGAAACCAGGCAAGCCCCGTAACCTCGCCTCCAGCTATCGCCCTATAAGTCTCCTCAACTCTATGGGAAAATCTATGAAAGAATAATCCTGAAAAGACTCAGACAATTTGTGTTTGAGAAAAACATAATTCAGACGAGCAATTCGGCTTCCGTTCCGAACACTCGTGCGTCCAACAAGTGCACCGCTTAACGGAGCACATATTAAAACCTAAACCTCTCCCCAAGCCCAATAGGACGGGAGCACTATTCTTCGATGTCGCAAAGGCATTCGACAAAGTCTGGCACAACGGTTTAATCTATAAACTGTATAACTTCAATATCCCAGACAGGCTCGTGCACATCCTACGAGCCTACTTGTCCAACCGCACCTTTCGCTATCGAGTAGAGGGCACGCGATCCTCAATCCGCCCTCTGAAAGCCGGAGTCCCTCAAGGCTCCTGCCTCTCCCCGATCCTCTTCTCACTGTACACGAGTTACATTCCAAAGGAGCCCCAGGTCAACCTCGCACTATTCGCGGACGACACGGCCCTATACTTCTCCGACCGCCTCAAAGGTCGCATCACCTTAAGACTCCAAGCCGCTGCCAATCGTCTGGGCGAATGGTTCCGGAAATGGAGAATTGAGGTTAATCCCGAAAAGCGTAGGAGTTCTCTTCACAAGGGGAACGAGCACGGCCAATCATAATTACGAATCTCGTAAATTAGGCACTATCACCCTATTCGATCGACCGATCCCTGGGAAAGGAAGGCGAAATACTTAGGGGTAACCTTAGACGCGGCGATGACATTCGCCCCCATATTAGGACAGTCAGGAACAGGGCCGCCTTCGTCGCAGGCCGCCTACATTCAATGATCTGCTCCTCAAGCAAGATGTCACTTAGACACAAATTACTCCTATACAAGGCTTGCATAAGACCTATCATGGCCTATGCCTCGGTAGCCTTTGCTCACGCGGCGAAAACACACATCGCCTCGCTACAGACCGTCAAAATAAGTTTCTGCGTAGCGCCACCGGTGCAAGCTGGTACCAACGTAACGACGACTTACACAAGGACTGTAAAATACCGACGATCAAAGCATTCTTCAGGGAAACGTCACGGCGCTACTTCGAATCGGCCGCCGTACACCTAACCCGCTGGTGGTAAACGCCAACAAATATTCCCCGATATTAAACGCAACGGTGCGTCACCGTCGCCCGCGTAACGTATTAGACGACCCGGAAGACGTAACAGCACCGACAGACCGACAAACTGAACCAGGTTCGGTTAACACTACTCAACCTGAACACACTGTACATACAGTTGGGAGTAGAGTCACATACACAATCCCCGCCGACGCGTAAGAGCGTATCGTGCAAATCAAACACCCGCGTACCCACCTTGCACCCGGGATTCAGGGCGGTCCTTACCGCCCATTACTACCGAAACACCACGACCGTCCGAGACGAGGCCCGAACCTCCCTCGGACGATCCTTAGATTGCTTACCATAAAGAGGTAATCAGTAGATGTACTCCTGTACATCTATTTAAAGCATAAACGCCCGCGGCCTCAAGGCCGCAGGCGCAAACCTATGAAGCTGTAAAAGCCAAAACGGCTAACAGCAATAACTTCATCGAATACATATATACTCTATCTAAATTTGTTGATAGATTTTTATGTTAAACGTATCAAGACAATTCCGCCTACTGCTCACCCCATACTTAAGGATAGCGTGATATATCTTTATTATAACATTTCGACCCTAAAATAATACTGTAGAGAAAGTCCCAACCAAATCCGTTTTTGCGTGATGAGCGTTCAGAGAGACAGATATACCATTTTTCAAAAAAATTGCTTTGGAATCTGTATCGACGGTATAGTTTACTGCAATTAAATTAAAAAAGAATATGTAATTTACCGAAATAGTCCTCCGCGAGTTTTGCTTTAGTATAGATTTGTATCGATCGCCTGGACACTACGACTGCGACAAGCTAAACTACTGGTATGTTGTCACAAATAAGGAATAGTGAAAAATGCGTTGAAATGACGACTAAAATAAATGATTGGGTGGGTAAACGGTTGTGAGAGTTTATTTTACTCTTACCTCAACTTTGGGTAATCTAGTTTATGTTTATTTCTTAATTCAAAATCGTGCCATTCACGATTCATTAGGAATAGGAGTTCTCGTTAGAGCACCTGCATACTATTTGGTTAATAATTGTTGATTTCGTTAAATCATTCCCTAATCGAATCACAAGTGCGTACAACTAAAGGGTGATGAATGATAATTAAAATATCCAAATAACATCAATTTGTATTGTAAGTAGTATCTACACTACAAAGTTTGTAAAAGAATTTTTAATATTTACAGTTTGTTTATTAACTTACTATGAAAATATTTTGATAGTTTAGTTCACATAGTATTTATACCAAAGGCAAATGTATCTTTTATGTAATTTTAGTCCACTTTTAAATTCTACTTATTCTTGGTAAAATATAAGCAAATTTTATGTTTTAGTTATTTAACTTTTATTGATTACGTCGTTAAGAAATCCTACAGAGTAGACACAGCGGCGTCTTTGTTGTTTCTTTTTAAATGCTTCTGCATTGGATTTTGAAAGCAATATACTGTTTTTTGTTCTTGTATATGTTAACCAAAAAAAACTCTACTAACTCCGTATTGCTGTAGTAGCTTGATTGTGTTGTGGCGTAATCATGGTAATCTTACCATGTTTTACGACAACCATGCGCATTGCACTAAGTGTGGGGACAGGTAATACAAATAAATGTATGTATGTATGTATATATTTTCGCCTGGTTCTCAACGGAGTAGGCAGAGACAATCTTCTTCCACTTGCTACGGTCCTGACATACATCTTTCGCTTCTCCCACTTTCTTCAATCTTCGCATGCATACTCGTTGGTTTAGAGTACTCTTGACCTGGTCTTTTTTCAGAACGTCTCCGATTTGATCGTGAAATGTTCGCCTAGATTCTAATAAAGTGGACAAAATTAAAATCATTGAATTTTTATTAAGTTGATTATTATATTTAGCAGATAAGTTTAATACTGACCTAAGTGACCTAAGTAAGGTTAAAATGAATATTCACCACAAAATGAAGCAAACTGTAATGAATTTAGGTGTTGCGTGTGTTTAACACTACTGATCTGTGTGTTTACGTAACGGGTAGAAGTAAATGCATCTACACTTATTTCTACAAATCGCCTCCTGCGGGATCTGGCTGTAAAACACCACGCTAGAGCCGAAATGTTCAGTAATGCGGATAACAATAAAAAATATTACTTAGGTAACAGTGCTAGTGAATGCTTCAATACAATTCTATGAGGCGAGCTACCTGGAGTCATTGTTTAGTTTAAACACATCCCCAAAAGTCATTAGCGTTTCCCAAAATCTTGTAAGAAGCTTACCTGAAAAAACAAAAAGCAGTAAAAGTTAATACAATTTAGGTTGCTTAATGATAGATAGTTTAAATTACCGCAATCTCCTTTTATTATAAAAATTCAATTAAATATCCTAAATATTCTATCCCAATCACATTTTTAACACGCTTTTATTAATAGTTTCACTTGTATGTTTGCTTGCTTGCTTGTTTGACCCATTTTAAATTAACGTTAATATTTCATTTAAACGTTGTAGACTTATCAAGGACCGATGGAAAAATAATAATTCGATAATATTATCTCACGATCCTAATTGGGATCGCCACGATTAATCATTTTCTCACAGATACTTTGAGTGAAAGAGATAGAGCATACGCGCGGTCTGCGCATGCGTAATGTTTCGGGCTCGCCTGTCGATACTTAAAAAAATTGTTTTTTTTGAAAACCAGGCCATAATTTCAATGTATAAGCTTTCTAGGAAAATCCTTGTTCCAATATAAGCATAGTTTAAAATACTTTTAACGGAAACGAAAAATAAATTATGTTTAAAAAAACTGAAATAAAAACGCTTTAATAATGAATCGAATTAAAAAGTGAAAAATAATTCTTAATATAAGAATAAAAAAATTAACGAAAAATATTAACTTTTAAATCGGTGACCGCACCGGTACCCTCGCGCTAGTGTTAACTTCCTACCACTAGACTGCGGTATTTGTGTAGATAGATACAGGCTGCAAAGCAATGTAGGATACTTCTTTAATAGTATCAGGTAAAAGAGTTTTCGAGTTAGGCCTAGAATTTTCAAGTTTTCTCATCTTTTCTGCTTTAATCTGTTTACTGTATACCTTACGAATAATCAATTATTATTCTGATTTTAGATTTTAATTTTACGGAATTTGTTGCATTTAATTTTAACTTTTTTTTTAAGTCTGCAGTCTATGATCATATTCTAGATCGCCTCCAAACATTACATTAGACTTGATTCAATAGAGAAAATAGCTGTTTGCTACTACAGGCCTGGGCGTTGTATCCTGTAAAAAATTAAACTGAATCCAAACCAAAGCATACCACTGCATGACCTCAAGATTTTTTTAGCGCCTACGGCGTTAATCGAGTATAAAATAAATAATTTAAAACTGAACTGTGACACCAGGACGTCTAACCTCAGTCCATCTGTGAACATAGGTGCTGTAAAGCACCTGAATTAACGGGAGGTAAAAAGTTAAAATTAAACACGGTAAATTCCGTATAATTTGATTAATTTCAATGATTTGTATTCGGGTAAATCGAATAAAAAATTTAATTATTCTTATTACTTATATTCTATTATTTTTAACTTCTTACTATATTACTTATTCTTATGCCTTTCACATTTATTAATCCAAAAGTCATCTACGGTGTTATATCGCCTATGTAAGTTATCAGATCCTCCGCCAAATCAAAACCAAAATGTCAGAGATTCTCTTTTATTAATTTAGTAGTTTTAAAATTCAACAAAGCCTACTCGAAGGTGCATCTGGAATACTCTAAGTATAAACTGATATAAATCCATAACGGTAGGCAGAGATAACGTATTACTATTTGATTCGACACATCTTAAGACTTTCGCAATCCATTCGGGAGATATGACATTGCCGAAGGGCGAGCTTGGTTGCCACTTTTCCTTCTGGAGATTCCATGAGATGTTTCACAGTTTCCTTTATGACACCCACAGGAAGAGTGGTGGCAAATCTTACAGCACCACCCACGGGAACTTATTGAAGCGTAACCGTCTTATCCATGAGTCCGATGCAATTTATTGTTAAAACGAATTATTCGATTTTGATAAAACTTACCACCGATAATCTACGTAGATTGATGTACACATGTGCATAGATAATTTATCATGTCTCTTGCTATTTCCATTAATACAAAAAATCGATATTTTTATATATACACGATTTTTTATATAAATTTATTAATGTAGGTGTAGAAATACGTCTAAATTGAATAAAATGGTTTTGTGTTTAATTATAAACTTTATACTTCATCACTCCACTTGGTCCCCAACATAGAAGCACCTACTTTTAGTATTACAACGGATATTAATTGGGGCTCTTATCCCTAACTCCGATGTAATTGTTATTGCTATCTCCTCTGAAATTAATTATACGATTTTGATAAAACTTACCACCGATAATCTACGTAGATTGATGTACACATGTGCATAGATAATTTATCATGTCTCTTGCTATTTCCATTAATACAAAGAATCGATATTGTCATATACATACAAACAAGTTTATTAAATTAAAAGAAATTCTACTCCGCTCCACCTTTGTCCACACTTTGTTCACATGGGTTGTACGTACCTAGTTACTAAAGCTAATGAAAAGTGTGTAGCGAAGTACTATTTGATGTAACCTTCCTGGCTGATCTCCATCACGACGGTTTCTATTTTTAGTATATATTGCCTATAACGTTGATCTCACGTGATCGTAATATAATTTTTAGTCTCCTTTTGAGTATCAGTTATGCTTGGTAAAATATAAATGAATTTTATGACAGTTGAGAATATACCACATAGCTATATATATGTGTATATGACTGGTCCTAGATTCGATATATATATATATGACTGGTCCTAGATTCGATATATATATATATGACTGGTCCTAGATTCGATATATATATATATGACTGGTCCTAGATTCGATATATATATATATGACTGGTCCTAGATTCGATATATATATATATGACTGGTCCTAGATTCGATATATATATATATGACTGGTCCTAGATTCGATATATATATATATGACTGGTCCTAGATTCGATATATATATATATGACTGGTCCTAGATTCGATATATATATATATGACTGGTCCTAGATTCGATATATATATATATGACTGGTCCTAGATTCGATATATATATATATGACTGGTCCTAGATTCGATATATATATATATGACTGGTCCTAGATTCGATATATATATATATGACTGGTCCTAGATTCGATATATATATATATGACTGGTCCTAGATTCGATATATATATATATGACTGGTCCTAGATTCGATATATATATATATGACTGGTCCTAGATTCGATATATATATATATGACTGGTCCTAGATTCGATATATATATATATGACTGGTCCTAGATTCGATATATATATATATGACTGGTCCTAGATTCGATATATATATATATGACTGGTCCTAGATTCGATATATATATATATGACTGGTCCTAGATTCGATATATATATATATGACTGGTCCTAGATTCGATATATATATATATGACTGGTCCTAGATTCGATATATATATATATGACTGGTCCTAGATTCGATATATATATATATGACTGGTCCTAGATTCGATATATATATATATGACTGGTCCTAGATTCGATATATATATATATGACTGGTCCTAGATTCGATATATATATATATGACTGGTCCTAGATTCGATATATATATATATGACTGGTCCTAGATTCGATATATATATATATGACTGGTCCTAGATTCGATATATATATATATGACTGGTCCTAGATTCGATATATATATATATGACTGGTCCTAGATTCGATATATATATATATGACTGGTCCTAGATTCGATATATATATATATGACTGGTCCTAGATTCGATATATATATATATGACTGGTCCTAGATTCGATATATATATATATGACTGGTCCTAGATTCGATATATATATATATGACTGGTCCTAGATTCGATATATATATATATGACTGGTCCTAGATTCGATATATATATATATGACTGGTCCTAGATTCGATATATATATATATGACTGGTCCTAGATTCGATATATATATATATGACTGGTCCTAGATTCGATATATATATATATGACTGGTCCTAGATTCGATATATATATATATGACTGGTCCTAGATTCGATATATATATATATGACTGGTCCTAGATTCGATATATATATATATGACTGGTCCTAGATTCGATATATATATATATGACTGGTCCTAGATTCGATATATATATATATGACTGGTCCTAGATTCGATATATATATATATGACTGGTCCTAGATTCGATATATATATATATGACTGGTCCTAGATTCGATATATATATATATGACTGGTCCTAGATTCGATATATATATATATGACTGGTCCTAGATTCGATATATATATATATGACTGGTCCTAGATTCGATATATATATATATGACTGGTCCTAGATTCGATATATATATATATGACTGGTCCTAGATTCGATATATACTATCATCGTCGTAGGTAGATAAATAAAAGAAAGTAACTCAATAGCACTACTTATTATTCACACTAAAAATTAAATACAGCACAACATTAAGAAATCAGATTACATTGTATTCAAAGAAACATCTTTAGATAATGCATGTTCTCCAGGTGAAGAAGTAAAGAAGGTGAAAAGAAGGCTATTATAGTGCGATTGGCAAACAGATTGGCCATCGCAGAACCAGATAATTGTCCAACTGGATGCAGCTGTCTGGATTAGAAACTGTGTCGCTAGAAAACGTAAATACAATATAAATTCAAGGTATATTTAAATCGCGTGGATATTAGTCTTTATTCGTATTTAATCGTCCGATGCGTCAGTCTTCAAGACTAGCGGTGAATTATTTTCCCGATTAATATTGTCAAAATTTCGTTTACTTTTTCATAACCGTCTAAGAAACATCTGGTTTTCATCGGCGCATTTAGTTGTTATACTCGTTCTGTAAATCAAAGAAAAAAACAATTAGAATATTTATATTTGTTCTTCATCAGCCTTTCACAGTCCACGGCTGGACATATGCCTCCCCTAATGGAATGATTTGCCATTATTGCATGGCAAGCGGATTGGCGATCGCAGAACCACGACAAAATAGAAAGGCTTAAACCAGACCATTCGCATCATAGACGCTGCTTACTTAATTTTTGATTAGACACAGTCGACTTTTACGACAATCACGGGATGTGATGGACTTGTAGATGGGATGACAGGTGGGCCATCTTCCTGCTCTATTTTACTTAATCATTTTTCAATTGAACCAATTTTTATTTTACAACTATTTAAGAAAAGTACACAAAACGGCTCGTAAACTATTGCATTTTCGTCCTACCTCACTATACTGTCTGGTACACCAGAGTGGTCAACGATAGTTTGAACGATGTCATTCAAAAAAGCAGGATCTGATTTTTCTTTGCAGGTTTGTTTGGAAATGATGGCGATAATTTGCCAGTTAGTGAATGAGTAGCCAAAACGCTGAAAGATAAAAGACTAACAAAATGCATGTATGGGCGATTGTGTATTTTCGTTTCCAAAAAACCTAATTACCATATAAGAATAGTGTACAATTTTCGAGTGGCATTCGTATAAGTCGACCAATCCATATGTTTTAAAAGTGACTGGGTACTTTTGAAATAGCGAATCCTTTTTCAATTATGCTGTATTGTATCCTCCTTATGGGAGAGGTCTATGTCCTGTAGTGAACTGTTGACATGCTGTTAAGGTAATGATAGAGATCTGGACTGTTTGATCTAGTAAAGTTATTAATTCAATAATATGTTGTGCTTTCAGTGCTAACAATAATGGCAAGGAAGTTGACATAGATACTAAATTTCAGTTGCTTTATTTTAAAATAACATAGTCCTGATAATAAGTTCGCCTGTTTTTCTGTTTTGTATTAGAAAGATTACATTTTACAAAATAACAAATAAAACACAATACCTAACCTAAGTTTTTTTTTCATATTAAAATAAAAATGTTTTAGTTCATGTAGACATACCATGTCAATATAGGCATTCGCGCTGTTTTGATTTTGTATAATCGTCTTGGAGTTAAACTAAATGTTACTGTGTCAAAAGTAGTTTTGGATGATTCCTTAAAAACGAAAAAAGTTATCTATTAATCCGATGACGGCTTATTAATAATTGTTTCAAAAACTATTACTTATACTACTAAACTTACCCAATCACCATATGTTTGAGTAGAATATCGTATTCGGTTTAAATTTCGAGAAGTGTGGAAGCTTTTCAGTGTTATCGTCACTAGATTTCACACAAGGTTTGCAGGTAATGATTTCCTATTCAATTTGTATTCCAAAGACTCTGATAATTTTCAACATTTATCAATTTGACGTGGCTGATAATCAACTTCAGTTTGGGTACTTCCTAATCGAAGTCAACAGGGGTTGCAGTTAATGATTGCCTTTTCAATTTGTGTTCCAAATTCTTAATCTTCTTACGTAGATCTTTGATAATTGACTCCAATTGATGTATTAGAGGCAGTTGATATTCAACTCCTGTTTGGGTACTTCCTCGCCGAAGTCAACAGGGGTTGCAGTTAATGATTGCCTTTTCAATTTGTGTTCCAAATTCTTAATCTTCTTACATAGATCTTTGATAATGGACTCCAATTGATGTATTAGAGGCAGTTGATATTCAACTTCTGTTTGGGTACTTCCTAATCGAAGTCAACAGGGGTTGCAGTTAATGATTGCCTTTTTAATTTGTGTTCCAAAGTTTTAATCTTGTCACGTAGATCTTTGATAGCGAACTCCAATTGATGTATTAGAGGCAGTTGATATTCAACTTCTGTTTGGGTACTACCTCATCGAAGTCAACAGGGGTTGCAGTTAATGATTGCCTTTTTAATTTGTGTTCCAAATTCTTAATCTTCTTACGTAGATCTTTGATAGCGAACTCCAATTGATGTATTAGAGGCAGTTGATATTCAACTTCTGTTTGGGTACTACCTCATCGAAGTCAACAGGGGTTGCAGTTAATGATTGCCTTTTTAATTTGTGTTCCAAATTCTTAATCTTCTTACGTAGATCTTTGATAATGGACTCTAATTGATGCATTAGAGGCAGTTGATATTCAACTCCTGTTTGGGTACTTCCTCGTCGAAGGCAACAGGGGTTGCAGTTAATGATTGCCTTTTTAATTTGTGTTCCAAATTCTTAATCTTCTTACGTAGATCTTTGATAATGGACTCTAATTGATGCATTAGAGGCAGTTGATATTCAACTTCAGTTTGGGTACTTCCTAATCGAAGTCAACAGGGGTTGCAGTTAATGATTGCCTTTTAATTTGTGTTCAAATTCTTAATCTTCTTACGTAGATCTTTGATAGTGAACTCCAATTGATGTATTAGAGGCAGTTGATATTCAACTTCAGTTTGGGTACTTCCTAATCGAAGTCAACAGGGTTGCAGTTAATGATTGCCTTTTTAATTTGTGTTCCTAATTCTTAATCTTCTCACGTAGGTCTTTGATATTTGAATCCATTTGAGCAATTTGAGTCAGTTGATATTCAACTTCAGTTTGGGTACTTCTAATCGAAGTCAACAGGGTTGCAGTTAATGATTGCCTTTTCAATTTGTGTTCCAAATTTTAATCTTCTCACGTAGATCTTTGATAGTGAACTCCAATTGATGTATTAGAGGCAGTTGATATTCAACTTCTGTTTGGGTACTTCTAATCGAAGTCAACAGGGTTGCAGTTAATGATTGCCTTTTAATTTGTGTTCAAATTCTTAATCTTCTCACGCAGATCTTTGATAATGGACTCTAATTGATGTATTAGAGGCAATTGATATTAATCTTCTGTTTGGGTACTTCCTAATCGAAGTCAACAGGGTTGCAGTTAATGATTGCCTTTTCAATTTGTGTTCCAAATTTTAATCTTCTCACGCAGATCTTTGATAATGGACTCAATTGATGTATTAGAGGCAATTGATATTAATCTTCTGTTTGGGTACTTCCTAATCGAAGTCAACAGGGTTGCAGTTAATGATCGCTTTTTTATTTGTTTTTCAAAGTTGTAATCTTCTCTCGTAAATCTTTGATAATGGGCTCTAATTAATGTATTAGAGGCAGTTGATATTCAACTCCTGTTTGGGTACTTACTCGCCGAAGTCAACAGGGGTTGCAGTTAATGATTGCCTTTTCAATTTGTGTTCCAAATTCTTAATCTTCTCACGCAGATCTTTGATAATGGACTCCAATTGATGAATTTGAGGCAGTTGATATTCAACTTCTGTTTGGGTACTACCTCATCGAAGTCAACAGGGGTTGTAGTTAATGATTGCCTTTTTAATTTGTGTTCCAAATTCTTAATCTTCTTACGTAGATCTTTGATAATGGACTCCAATTGATGTATTTGAGGCAGTTGATATTCAACTTCTGTTTGGGTACTTGCTCATCGAAGTCAACAGGGGTTGCAGTTAATGATTGCCTTTTTAATTTGTGTTCCAAATTCTTAATCTTCTTACATAGATCTTTGATAATTCACTTCATTTGATGAATTTGAGGCAGTTGATATTCAACTCTGTTTGGGTACTTGCTCATCGAAGTCAACAGGAGTTACAGTTAATGATTGCCTTTTTAATTTGTGTTCTAATTCTTAATCTTCTCACGCAGATCTTTGATAATGGACTCAATTGATGTATTTGAGGCAGTTGATATTCAACTCTGTTTGGGTACTTGCTCATCGAAGTCAACAGGGGTTGCAGTTAATGGTTGTGTTCAAAAATTTAATCTTTTCACGTAGATTTTGATAATGGACTCAATTGATGTATTTGAGGCAGTTGATATTCAACTTCTGTTTGGGTACTTGCTCATCGAAGTCAACAGGGGTTGCAGTTAATGATTGCCTTTTTAATTTGTGTTCCTAATTCTTAATCTTCTCACGTAGGTCTTTGATATTTGAATCCATTTGAGCAATTTGAGTCAGTTGATATTCAACTTCAGTTTGGGTACTTCCTAATCGAAGGCAACAGGGTTGCAGTTAATGATTGCCTTTTCAATTTGTGTTCCAAATTCTTAATCTTCTCACGTAGGTCTTTGATATTTGAATCCATTTGAGCAATTTGAGTCAGTTGATATTCAACTTCAGTTTGGGTACTTCCTAATCGAAGTCAACAGGGGTTGCAATTAATGGTTGTGTTCAAAAAATTTAATCTTTTCACGTAGATTTTTGATAATGGACTCCAATTGATGTATTAGAGGCAGTTGATATTCAACTTCTGTTTGGGTACTTCCTCGTCGAAGGCAACAGGGGTTGCAGTTAATGATTGCCTTTTTAATTTGTGTTCCAAATCCTTAATCGTCTCACGTAGATCTTTGATAATTGACTCCAATTGATGTATTAGAGGCAGTTGATATTCAACTTCTGTTTGGGTACTTCCTAATCGAAGTCAACAGGGGTTGCAGTTAATGATTGCCTTTTTAATTTGTGTTCCAAAGTTTTAATCTTGTCACGTAGATCTTTGATAGCGAACTCCAATTGATGTATTAGAGGCAGTTGATATTCAACTTCTGTTTGGGTACTACCTCATCGAAGTCAACAGGAGTTACAGTTAATGATTGCCTTTTAATTTGTGTTCCAAAGTTTTAATCTTGTCACGTAGATCTTTGATAATGGACTCTAATTAATGTATTAGAGGCAATTGATATTAATCTTCTGTTTGGGTACTTCCTCGTCGAAGTCAACAGGGGTTGCAGTTAATGGTTGTGTTCAAAAATTTAATCTTGTCACGTAGATCTTTGATAGTGAACTCCAATTGATGTATTAGAGGCAGTTGATATTCAACTCTGTTTGGGTACTTCCTCGTCGAAGTCAACAGGGGTTGTAGTTAATGATTGCCTTTTCAATTTGTGTTCCAAAGTTTTAATCTTCTCACGCAGATCTTTGATAATGGACTCTAATTAATGTATTAGAGGCAGTTGATATTCAACTCTGTTTGGGTACTTCTAATCGAAGTCAACAGGGATTGCAGTTAATGATTGCCTTTTAATTTGTGTTCCAAAGTTTTAATCTTCTCACGCAGATCTTTGATAATTCACTTCATTTGATGAATTTGAGGCAGTTGATATTCAACTCCTGTTTGGGTACTTGCTCATCGAAGTCAACAGGGGTTGCAGTTAATGATTGCCTTTTAATTTGTGTTCCAAATTCTTAATCTTTTCACGTAGATTTTGATAATGGACTCTAATTGATGCATTAGAGGCAGTTGATATTCAACTTCTGTTTGGGTACTTCTAATCGAAGTCAACAGGAGTTACAGTTAATGATTGCCTTTTTAATTTGTGTTCCAAAGTTTTAATCTTCTCACGTAGATCTTTGATAATGGACTCAATTGATGTATTAGAGGCAATTGATATTAAACTTCTGTTTGGGTACTTGCTCATCGAAGTCAACAGGGGTTGTAGTTAATGATTGCCTTTTCAATTTGTGTTCCAAAGTTTTAATCTTCTCACGTAGATCTTTGATAGTGAACTCCAATTGTTGTATTAGAGGCAGTTGATATTCAACTCCTGTTTGGGTACTTCTAATCGAAGTCAACAGGGGTTGCAGTTAATGGTTGTGTTCAAAAATTTAATCTTGTCACGTAGATCTTTGATAATGGACTCCAATTGATGTATTTGAGGCAGTTGATATTCAACTTCTGTTTGGGTACTTCTAATCGAAGTCAACAGGAGTTACAGTTAATGATTGCCTTTTAATTTGTGTTCCAAATTTTAATCTTCTCACGTAGGTCTTTGATATTTGAATCCATTTGAGCAATTTGGGTCAGTTGATATTCAACTCTGTTTGGGTACTTCTAATCGAAGTCAACAGGGGTTGCAGTTAATGGTTGTGTTCAAAAATTTAATCTTGTCACGTAGATCTTTGATAGCGAACTCAATTGATGTATTTGAGGCAGTTGATATTCAACTTCAGTTTGGGTACTTCTAATCGAAGTCAACAGGGATTGCAGTTAATGATTGCCTTTTTAATTTGTGTTCCAAAGTTTTAATCTTCTCACGTAGATCTTTGATAATGGACTCAATTGATGTATTAGAGGCAATTGATATTAAACTTCTGTTTGGGTACTTGCTCATCGAAGTCAACAGGGGTTGCAGTTAATGATTGCCTTTTCAATTTGTGTTCCAAAGTTTTAATCTTGTCACGTAGATCTTTGATAGTGAACTCCAATTGTTGTATTAGAGGCAGTTGATATTCAACTTCTGTTTGGGTACTTCTAATCGAAGTCAACAGGGGTTGCAGTTAATGGTTGTGTTCAAAAATTTAATCTTGTCACGTAGATCTTTGATAATGGACTCCAATTGATGTATTTGAGGCAGTTGATATTCAACTCTGTTTGGGTACTTCTAATCGAAGTCAACAGGGGTTGCAGTTAATGGTTGTGTTCAAAAATTTAATCTTGTCACGTAGATCTTTGATAGTGAACTCCAATTGTTGTATTAGAGGCAATTGATATTAAACTTCTGTTTGGGTACTTCCTAATCGAAGTCAACAGTGGTTGCAATTAATGGTTGTGTTCAAAAAATTTAATCTTTTCACGTAGATTTTTGATAATGGACTCTAATTGATGTATTAGAGGCAATTGATATTAAACTTCTGTTTGGGTACTTCCTAATCGAAGTCAACAGGGGTTGCAGTTAATGATTGCCTTTTTAATTTGTGTTCCAAAGTTTTAATCTTCTCACGTAGATCTTTGATAGCGAACTCAATTGATGTATTTGAGGCAGTTGATATTCAACTTCTGTTTGGGTACTACCTCATCGAAGTCAACAGGAGTTACAGTTAATGATTGCCTTTTTAATTTGTGTTCCTAATTCTTAATCTTCTTACGTAGGTCTTTGATATTTGAATCCATTTGAGCAATTTGAGTCAGTTGATATTCAACTTCAGATTGGGTACTTCCTCGTCGAAGGCAACAGGGGTTGCAGTTAATGATTGCCTTTTTAATTTGTGTTCCAAATCCTTAATCGTCTCACGTAGATCTTTGATAATTGACTCAATTGATGTATTAGAGGCAGTTGATATTCAACTTCAGTTTGGGTACTTCTAATCGAAGTCAACAGGGGTTGCAGTTAATGGTTGTGTTCAAAAATTTAATCTTGTCACGTAGATCTTGATAATGGACTCTAATTGATGTATTAGAGGCAGTTGATATTCAACTTCAGTTTGGGTACTTCCTCCTCGAAGTCAACAGGGGTTGCAGTTAATGATTGCCTTTTTAATTTGTGTTCCAAATTCTTAATCTTCTCACGCAGATCTTTGATAATGGACTCTAATTGATGTATTAGAGGCAGTTGATATTCAACTCTGTTTGGGTACTTGCTCATCGAAGTCAACAGGGGTTGCAGTTAATGATTGCCTTTTAATTTGTGTTCAAATTCTTAATCTTCTTACGTAGATCTTTGATAATGGACTCTAATTGATGCATTAGAGGCAGTTGATATTCAACTTCAGTTTGGGTACTTCTAATCGAAGTCAACAGGGGTTGCAGTTAATGATTGCCTTTTAATTTGTGTTCCTAATTCTTAATCTTCTCACGTAGGTCTTTGATATTTGAATCCATTTGAGCAATTTGAGTCAGTTGATATTCAACTCTGTTTGGGTACTTCCTCGTCGAAGGCAACAGGGGTTGCAGTTAATGATTGCCTTTTCAATTTGTGTTCCAAAGTTTTAATCTTGTCACGTAGATCTTTGATAGCGAACTCAATTGATGTATTTGAGGCAGTTGATATTCAACTTCAGTTTGGGTACTTCTAATCGAAGTCAACAGGGGTTGCAGTTAATGATTGCCTTTTAATTTGTGTTCAAATTCTTAATCTTCTTACGTAGATCTTTGATAATGGACTCTAATTGATGTATTAGGGCAGTTGATATTCAACTTCAGTTTGGGTACTTCTAATCAGAAGTCAACAGGGGTTGCAGTTAATGATTGCCTTTTAATTTGTGTTCAAATTCTTAATCTTCTCACGTAGATCTTGATAATGGACTCAATTGATGTATTAGAGGCAGTTGATATTCCAACTTCTGTTTGGGTACTTCCTAATCAGAAGTCAACAGGGGTTGCAGTTAATGATTGCCTTTTGAATTTGTGTTCCAAATTCTTAATCTTCTCACGCAGATCTTTGATAATTGACTCCAATTGATGTATTAGAGGCAATTGATATTAAACTTCTGTTTGGGTACTTCCTAATCGAAGTCAACAGGGGTTGCAGTTAATGGTTGTGTTCAAAAAATTTAATCTTGTCACGTAGATCTTTGATAGTGAACTCCAATTGATGTATTTGAGGCAGTTGATATTCAACTTCTGTTTGGTACTTGCTCATCGAAGTCAACAGGGGTTGCAGTTAATGATTGCCTTTTTAATTTGTGTTCCTAATTCTTAATCTTCTCACGCAGATCTTTGATAATTGACTCCAATTGATGTATTTGAGGCAGTTGATATTCAACTTCAGATTGGGTACTTCCTCGTCGAAGGCAACAGGGGTTGCAGTTAATGATTGCCTTTTTAATTTGTGTTCCAAATCCTTAATCGTCTCACGTAGATCTTTGATAATTAACTCCAATTGATGTATTAGAGGCAGTTGATATTCCAACTTCTGTTTGGGTACTTCTAATCGAAGTCAACAGGGGTTGCAGTTAATGATTGCCTTTTAATTTGTGTTCCAAATCCTTAATCGTCTCACGTAGATCTTTGATAATTGACTCAATTGATGTATTAGAGGCAGTTGATATTCAACTTCAGTTTGGGTACTTCTAATCGAAGTCAACAGGGATTGCAGTTAATGATTGCCTTTTTAATTTGTGTTCCAAATTCTTAATCTTCTCACGTAGATCTTTGATAGCGAACTCCAATTGATGTATTAGAGGCAATTGATATTAAACTTCTGTTTGGGTACTTCCTAATCAGAAGTCAACAGGGGTTGCAGTTAATGGTTGCCTTTTTTATTTGTGTTCCAAATTCTTAATCTTCTTACATAGATCTTTGATAATGGACTCTAATTGATGTATTAGAGGCAGTTGATATTCCAACTTCTGTTTGGGTACTTCCTAATCAGAAGTCAACAGGGGTTGCAGTTAATGATTGCCTTTTTAATTTGTGTTCCAAATTTTAATCTTCTCACGCAGATCTTTGATAATTGACTCCAATTGATGTATTAGAGGCAGTTGATATTAAACTTCTGTTTGGGTACTTGCTCATCGAAGTCAACAGGGGTTGCAGTTAATGATTGCCTTTTTAATTTGTGTTCCTAATTCTTAATCTTCTCACGTAGGTCTTTGATATTTGAATCCATTTGATTTATTAGAGGCAATTGATATTAAACTTCTGTTTGGGTACTTCCTAATCGAAGTCAACAGGGGTTGCAGTTAATGGTTGCCTTTTTAATTTGTGTTCCAAATTCTTAATCTTCTTACGCAGATCTTTGATAATGGACTCCAATTGATGTATTTGAGGCAGTTGATATTCAACTTCTGTTTGGGTACTTGCTCATCGAAGTCAACAGGGGTTGCAGTTAATGATTGCCTTTTTAATTTGTGTTCCAAATTCATAATCTTTTCACGTAGATCTTTGATAATTCACTTCATTTGATGAATTTGAGGCAGTTGATATTCAACTCTGTTTGGGTACTTCTAATCGAAGTCAACAGGGGTTGTAGTTAATGATTGCCTTTTAATTTGTGTTCAAATTCTTAATCTTCTTACGTAGATCTTTGATAATTGACTCAATTGATGTATTTGAGGCAGTTGATATTCAACTTCAGTTTGGGTACTTCTAATCGAAGTCAACAGGGATTGCAGTTAATGATTGCCTTTTAATTTGTGTTCAAATTCTTAATCTTTTCACGTAGATTTTTGATAATGGACTCTAATTGATGTATTAGGGCAGTTGATATTCAACTCTGTTTGGGTACTTCCTAATCGAAGTCAACAGGGGTTGCAGTTAATGGTTGTGTTCAAAAATTTAATCTTGTCACGTAGATCTTTGATAGTGAACTCAATTGATGTATTAGAGGCAATTGATATTAATCTTCTGTTTGGGTACTTGCTCATCGAAGTCAACAGGGGTTGCAGTTAATGATTACCTTTTTAATTTGTGTTCCTAATTCTTAATCTTTTCACGTAGATTTTTGATAATGGACTCTAATTGATGTATTAGGGGCAATTGATATTAAACTTCTGTTTGGGTACTTCCTAATCGAAGTCAACAGGGGTTGCAGGTAATGGTTGTGTTCAAAAAATTTAATCTTGTCACGTAGATCTTTGATAGTGAACTCCAATTGATGTATTTGAGGCAGTTGATATTCAACTTCTGTTTGGGTACTTGCTCATCGAAGTCAACAGGGGTTGCAGTTAATGATTGCCTTTTTAATTTGTGTTCCTAATTCTTAATCTTCTCACGTAGGTCTTTGATATTTGAATCCATTTGAGCAATTTGAGTCAGTTGATATTCAACTCTGTTTGGGTACTTCTAATCGAAGTCAACAGGGGTTGTAGTTAATGATTGCCTTTTAATTTGTGTTCCAAATTTTAATCTTCTCACGCAGATCTTTGATAATGGACTCAATTGATGTATTTGAGGCAGTTGATATTCAACTTCTGTTTGGGTACTTCCTCGTCGAAGGCAACAGGGGTTGCAGTTAATGATTGCCTTTTTAATTTGTGTTCCAAATCCTTAATCGTCTCACGTAGATCTTTGATAATTGACTCCAATTGATGTATTAGAGGCAGTTGATATTCAACTCCTGTTTGGGTACTTCCTCGCCGAAGTCAACAGGGGTTGCAGTTAATGATTGCCTTTTCAATTTGTGTTCCAAATTCTTAATCTTCTTACATAGATCTTTGATAATGGACTCCAATTGATGTATTTGAGGCAGTTGATATTCAACTTCTGTTTGGGTACTTGCTCATCGAAGTCAACAGGGGTTGCAGTTAATGATTGCCTTTTTAATTTGTGTTCCTAATTCTTAATCTTTTCTCGTAAATCTTTGATAATGGACTCAATTGATGTATTTGAGGCAGTTGATATTCAACTCTGTTTGGGTACTTCTAATCGAAGTCAACAGGGGTTGCAGTTAATGGTTGTGTTCAAAAATTTAATCTTGTCACGTAGATCTTTGATAGTGAACTCCAATTGATGAATTAGAGGCAGTTGATATTCAACTTCAGTTTGGGTACTTCTAATCGAAGTCAACAGGAGTTACAGTTAATGATTGCCTTTTTAATTTGTGTTCCAAATTCTTAATCTTTTCACGTAGATTTTTGATAATGGACTCTAATTGATGTATTAGAGGCAATTGATATTAAACTTCTGTTTGGGTACTTCCTAATCGAAGTCAACAGGGGTTGCAGTTAATGGTTGTGTTCAAAAAATTTAATCTTGTCACGTAGATCTTTGATAGTGAACTCCAATTGTTGTATTAGAGGCAGTTGATATTCAACTTCAGATTGGGTACTTCCTCGTCGAAGGCAACAGGGGTTGCAGTTAATGATTGCCTTTTTAATTTGTGTTCCAAATCCTTAATCGTCTCACGTAGATCTTTGATAATTGACTCCAATTGATGTATTAGAGGCAGTTGATATTCAACTTCTGTTTGGGTACTACCTCATCGAAGTCAACAGGGGTTGCAGTTAATGATTGCCTTTTTAATTTGTGTTCCAAATTCTTAATCTTCTTACGTAGATCTTTGATAATGGACTCTAATTGATGTATTAGAGGCAGTTGATATTCAACTCCTGTTTGGGTACTACCTCATCGAAGTCAACAGGGGTTGCAGTTAATGATTGCCTTTTTAATTTGTGTTCCAAAGTTTTAATCTTGTCACGTAGATCTTTGATAGCGAACTCCAATTGATGTATTAGAGGCAGTTGATATTCAACTCCTGTATGGGTACTTCCTAATCGAAGTCAACAGGGGTTGCAGTTAATGATTGCCTTTTGAATTTGTGTTCCAAATTCTTAATCTTCTCACGCAGATCTTTGATAATTGACTCCAATTGATGTATTAGAGGCAATTGATATTAAACTTCTGTTTGGGTACTTCCTAATCGAAGTCAACAGGGGTTGCAGTTAATGGTTGTGTTCAAAAAATTTAATCTTGTCACGTAGATCTTTGATAGTGAACTCCAATTGATGTATTAGAGGCAGTTGATATTCAACTTCTGTTTGGGTACTACCTCATCGAAGTCAACAGGGGTTGTAGTTAATGATTGCCTTTTTAATTTGTGTTCCAAATTCTTAATCTTTTCTCGTAAATCTTTGATAATGGACTCTAATTGATGTATTAGAGGCAATTGATATTAAACTTCTGTTTGGGTACTTGCTCATCGAAGTCAACAGGGTTGCAGTTAATGATTGCCTTTTAATTTGTGTTCCAAATTTTAATCTTCTCACGCAGATCTTTGATAATTGACTCCATTTGATGAATTTGAGGCAGTTGATATTCAACTTCAGTTTGGGCACTTCATCATCGAAGTCAACAGGGATTGCAGTTAATGATTGCCTTTTTAATTTGTGTTCCAAATTCTTAATCTTTTCACGTAGATTTTTGATAATGGACTCTAATTGATGTATTAGAGGCAATTGATATTAAACTTCTGTTTGGGTACTTCCTAATCGAAGTCAACAGGGGTTGCAGTTAATGGATGCCTTTTTAATTTGTGTTCCAAATTCTTAATCTTTTCTCGTAAATCTTTGATAATGGACTTTAATTGATGTATTAGAGGCAGTTGATATTCAACTTCTGTTTGGGTACTACCTCATCGAAGTCAACAGGGGTTGTAGTTAATGAATGCCTTTTTAATTTGTGTTCCAAATTCTTAATCTTCTCACGTAGGTTTTTGATATTTGAATCCATTTGAGCAATTTGAGTCAGTTGATATTCAACTTCAGTTTGGGTACTTCATCATCGAAGTCAACAGTGATTGCAGTTAATGATTGCCTTTTTAATTTGTGTTCCAAATTCATAATCTTTTCACGTAGATTTTTGATAATTCACTTCATTTGATGAATTTGAGGCAGTTAATATTCCACTTCTGTTCGCGTACTTCCTCGTCGAAGTCAACAGGGGTTGCAGTTAATGATTGCCTTTTTAATTTGTGTTCTAAAGTTTTAATCTTCTCACGTAGATCTTTGATAATGGACTCCAATTGATGAATTAGAGGCAGTTTATATTCAACTTCTGTTTGGGTACTTCCTCATCGAAGTCAACAGGGGTTGCAGTTAATGATTGCCTTTTTAATTTGCGTTCCTAATTCTTAATCTTCTTACGTAGATCTTTGATAATGGACTCCAATTGATGTATTTGAGGCAGTTGATATTCAACTTCTGTTTGGGTACTTCCTAATCGAAGTCAACAGGGGTTGCAGTTAATGATTGCCTTTTAATTTGTGTTCAAATTCTTAATCTTCTCACGTAGATCTTTGATAATGGACTCAATTGATGTATTAGAGGCAGTTGATATTCAACTTCTGTTTGGGTACTTCATCATCGAAGTCAACAGGGGTTGCAGTTAATGATTGCCTTTTTAATTTGTGTTCCTAATTCTTAATCTTCTCACGTAGATCTTTGATAATGGACTCTAATTGATGTATTAGAGGCAGTTGATATTCAACTTCTGTTTGGGTACTACCTCATCGAAGTCAACAGGGGTTGCAGTTAATGATTGCCTTTTAATTTGTGTTCAAATTCTTAATCTTCTCACGTAGATCTTTGATAATGGACTCAATTGATGTATTAGAGGCAGTTGATATTCAACTTCTGTTTGGGTACTACCTCATCGAAGTCAACAGGGGTTGCAGTTAATGATTGCCTTTTAATTTGTGTTCAAATTCTTAATCTTCTTACGTAGATCTTTGATAATGGACTCAATTGATGTATTAGAGGCAATTGATATTAAACTTCTGTTTGGGTACTTCATCATCGAAGTCAACAGGGGTTGCAGTTAATGATTGCCTTTTTAATTTGTGTTCAAATTCTTAATCTTCTTACGTAGATCTTTGATAATGGACTCAATTGATGTATTAGAGGCAGTTGATATTCAACTTCAGTTTGGGTACTTCATCATCGAAGTCAACAGGGGTTGCAGTTAATGATTGCCTTTTAATTTGTGTTCAAATTCTTAATCTTCTCACGTAGATCTTTGATAATGGACTCAATTGATGTATTAGAGGCAATTGATATTAAACTTCTGTTTGGGTACTTCATCATCGAAGTCAACAGGGGTTGCAGTTAATGATTGCCTTTTAATTTGTGTTCCTAATTCTTAATCTTCTTACGTAGATCTTTGATAATGGACTCTAATTGATGTATTAGAGGCAGTTGATATTCAACTTCAGTTTGGGTACTTCCTAATCGAAGTCAACAGGGGTTGCAGTTAATGATTGCCTTTTAATTTGTGTTCAAATTCTTAATCTTCTTACGTAGATCTTTGATAATGGACTCAATTGATGTATTAGAGGCAGTTGATATTCAACTTCTGTTTGGGTACTACCTCATCGAAGTCAACAGGGGTTGCAGTTAATGATTGCCTTTTAATTTGTGTTCCAAATTTTAATCTTCTCACGTAGATCTTTGATAATGGACTCAATTGATGTATTTGAGGCAGTTGATATTCAACTTCAGTTTGGGTACTTCCTAATCGAAGTCAACAGGGGTTGCAGTTAATGATTGCCTTTTTAATTTGTGTTCCTAATTCTTAATCTTCTCACGTAGATCTTTGATAATGGACTCCAATTGATGTATTTGAGGCAGTTGATATTCAACTTCAGTTTGGGTACTTCATCATCGAAGTCAACAGGGGTTGCAGTTAATGATTGCCTTTTAATTTGTGTTCAAATTCTTAATCTTCTTACGTAGATCTTTGATAATGGACTCTAATTGATGTATTAGAGGCAGTTGATATTCAACTTCAGTTTGGGTACTTCCTAATCGAAGTCAACAGGGGTTGCAGTTAATGATTGCCTTTTAATTTGTGTTCCAAATTCTTAATCTTCTTACGTAGATCTTTGATAATGGACTCTAATTGATGTATTAGAGGCAATTGATATTAAACTTCTGTTTGGGTACTACCTCATCGAAGTCAACAGGGGTTGCAGTTAATGATTGCCTTTTTAATTTGTGTTCAAATTCTTAATCTTCTTACGTAGATCTTTGATAATGGACTCCAATTGATGTATTTGAGGCAGTTGATATTCAACTTCAGTTTGGGTACTTCCTAATCGAAGTCAACAGGGGTTGCAGTTAATGATTGCCTTTTAATTTGTGTTCCTAATTCTTAATCTTCTCACGTAGATCTTTGATAATGGACTCAATTGATGTATTAGAGGCAGTTGATATTCAACTTCTGTTTGGGTACTACCTCATCGAAGTCAACAGGGGTTGCAGTTAATGATTGCCTTTTAATTTGTGTTCCTAATTCTTAATCTTCTCACGTAGATCTTTGATAATGGACTCAATTGATGTATTAGAGGCAATTGATATTAAACTTCTGTTTGGGTACTTCATCATCGAAGTCAACAGGGGTTGCAGTTAATGATTGCCTTTTAATTTGTGTTCAAATTCTTAATCTTCTTACGTAGATCTTTGATAATGGACTCAATTGATGTATTAGAGGCAATTGATATTAAACTTCTGTTTGGGTACTACCTCATCGAAGTCAACAGGGGTTGTAGTTAATGATTGCCTTTTAATTTGTGTTCAAATTCTTAATCTTCTCACGTAGATCTTTGATAATGGACTCCAATTGATGTATTAGAGGCAGTTGATATTCAACTTCAGTTTGGGTACTTCATCATCGAAGTCAACAGGGGTTGCAGTTAATGATTGCCTTTTAATTTGTGTTCCAAATTTTAATCTTCTCACGTAGATCTTTGATAATGGACTCAATTGATGTATTAGAGGCAATTGATATTAAACTTCTGTTTGGGTACTTCCTAATCGAAGTCAACAGGGGTTGTAGTTAATGATTGCCTTTTAAGTATTGTATAATTACCTCCGCGGAAATACTGCTCTCAGTAATTTTCGTGTGGCGTTCGTATAAGATGACCAATCCATATGCTTCAAAAGTCGGCTGGGTACTTTCGCGTGTCCATCGCCAATCGGAACCTGTTAATAAAAGTAATTTAGTTTAAAAAAGGTGTATAACTGAGAAAAATAAATCAAATAAGTAATTTCACACTATAATTTTTAATGGATTCTATGAGCAACAGTAAAGTTTTCATTGAGCTTTGTATTTATAGCAATCCTCTTTATGGGAGAAGCTAATGTCCTGGAGTGGACTTTGTACAGGCTGTTATACTAAAGAATAGAGATCTGTACTGGTTGAGATTTGATCCAGTAAATTTATTAATTCATGTAGTATGTTGTGTTTTCAGTGCTAACAATAATGGGAAGGAAGGAAGGAAGGAAGTTGGCACAGATTCTACATTTTAGTTATTTTTTTTTTTTTAAATAATACAGTCCTGACAACAAGTTGGCCTGTTTTTCTTTTTGTATTAGAGATTACATTCTACAAATAAGCAATAAACACTTTAACTTTTCTTTTTAATATTAAAATAAATATATTTTAATTAGTACATAATTAATGTAGACATACCAAGTCAGTATTTGAATTCGCGCTGTTCTTATTTTGAATAGGTGCCTTAGAGATAACCTGAATATTATTGTCTCCACAAGTAGTTTCAGATGATTCCTTGAAAACAAAAAAAGTAATTAGTTATCTGTAAATGTCCACGGCTTCTTAATTGTTGTGTCATAAACTACTACTACTTAGTAACTTACCCAATCACTATCTGTGTAAGTTGAATATCGTTTACGTTTTGACTTTCGAGGAGCTGGAAACTTTTCAGTTTATCCTCACTAGAATCCTTTAGTTCCTCGACAGGAGTTGCAGTTAATGATTGCCTTTTAATTTGTGTTCCAAATTTTAATCTTCTCATTTAGATCTTGCATAATGGACTCCATTTTATCAATTTGAGGCAGCTGATATTCATCTTCAGTTTGGGTACCTCTGTCACAGGTTTGCGATCGCTCCGTGTCGTGTATTTGAGGTCTTGCAATCACCTGCTTATTTATCTAGAAAAAAATAATTATGATTATTTACACTTCCCATTTACTTGTTAGAAACTATATCAATATTTTTGCAATTTAAAGTTACTACTTTACAATATAATTGTTTAAGCTTGGGTATAATTCGAAACCATTTCTGTAATTAGTCAAATTTATTAAAGCATACTGAAAACAAGTAGTAGTTATAGAATTTACTTACAGTCTTTTGAAGACCCAAACTATTCAAGAATAGGGCCGCTGTTGCTGAACTTTCCATTTCTTCTCTAATCTGAGCAGATTCATTAGCTGCATAAAAGTAAACGTTAGATATTAAAAAACATGGTTATTTAAAAATACTGGCATGTATTTTTGAATACCCAACCCTTTAAATTCTAATTTTATCCAATGATAATGAGCAAACAACTTTTATATGAATATAATAAGCTGTATGCTCTGACACCGGTCACCCATATGGGTAGACATAGATTGCAGATTTCCGTTTGGCTTGATTCAACGTAGCCAAACCACCACCAATCTAAGACTGGATCGCCTCTCAGTGCTCTATGATTGGTTGATATTTTGAAGAATATCTCTCAGAGGCAATTAAAAAACACTTAATCTAGCTAAGCCAAAGGGATTACGATTTTTATACTTTTTACTTATTTGAAACCATTTGAAAGTTTGTGATTGTGATTTGTAGTTGTTTTAATCAAGTATAAATATTGCGTGTTTTATAGAACAATGATAATAAATATGAAAATTTATATGTTTGGATTATGAATGAATGAAATATACTTTATTGTACACAAAAAGATTTAACGTACAAAGATTATTTAAAGAAACAAAAAAAAGTACATCAGGCGGCCTTATCGCTAAGAAGAATTATTATTTATTTATTATTTCTTAAGATTATGATGCCGATTAATCGTGCATACGAATTTATATGAAATTTGGCAAAGAGGTACCTTTGGGAGAAATTTAGAACCACGCAAATCAGTCGCTAGTAATCAATATGTTGAAAATTTATTGAAGGTGTTCGGTTGTAGTAAGGGTTAAGTTGCTTAAATTTGAACAATTTTTTATGTTTCATTATGTGGGTTAAATCGAAATAACAGATAGTTTAAGTATACTTACATCCATCTGTCTGTCGTGCTCCCATCTCTCCTTTTAACTCCAGAAGCGCTTCTGCGGCGTCAAGTTCCAGTAAAGTCGCTTCGGTGATCAGCATTATGAGCTGCGCGAGATTATTATACTTAGTAATTTGATAATAAATTGATTCTAACTGGAATAGTAATAGTACGGTTTACTTTCCCAATAGAGAAATTATTTTGTGGAACTAATTGTTAATATAAAAATAGAAGCATGTTATTTATTTTTATCAAGTGGTACAACGTTATAATATATGCTGCCCAAATGACAAGTCCTTAAAAAGGAGCTCTGGCGGGTTATGACTATCATTTTTCAAGGGTGATCAGCAAGCAAAGTAGACTATGGGTTGATGCCCAATTGGTAGATTAGTGTTTTAAGAATTTAAATACGAATTTGTAAATAAGGCGAATAAATATATTTCATAGTTAAATTGTTAAAGTTTGAACATATATTAAAATAAGTTCTTTAACGATTTTACATCTGAATATATAACTGAAAAATGGTTTAAATGTTTATGAAAATTAAAATTATGTGTACCAAAGGGAAAAGTATAATATATAACTGATTGTAATAAACTGAAGAAAATATTGAAATTTTGTTTAACAGATAAATTGAATACTTACACAAGGTTAAAATTAATATTCACCACAAAATCAAGCAAACTGAAATTAATTTAAGAGTTACGAGTATTTAACACTAGTGTCCTGAGTAAATATTCGATGAAGACTGATCTAACATCTGCATTTACTTCTACAAATCACCTCCTACGGGAACAGGCTGTAAAACACCACGCTAGAGCCCAATTGTCTCGCAATGCGGATAATAATAAAAATATTACTTAGCTAACAGTGCAAGTGAATGCTTCAATACAATTCGTTGAAGCGAGCTACCTGGAGTCATTGTTTAAACATATTGCCAAAAGTCATTAGCGTTTTCCAAATCCAAATCGTGAAAGAAGCTTATCTGCAAAAATTAAGCAGTAAAAGTTATTACCATTTTTATTGCTTAAATAAGAGATTGTTTAAATAACCAATCTTCTTTTATTTTAAATATTTATTTTATTAATATTTTTACCTAGAATTGACATTACTCGTAGAAACCGGGACGGACTACAAGCTGAAGCTGAAATAGATATCCTAAATATTGTATAGCAGAGGATCACATTTTCTTTAAATAATAGGCCACTTGTCGCGCAATTTCCAGGATGTCCCGCTTCTGGGTTAGTTTTGAGCCGTCGCGCTGAAACCCGTTACTCTCTTTGTGCCGGAAATCAGAGACATTCAAATATTACGCGTCATACATTATTTATTAAGTCCGTGCGTTGCGTATGTCGTACGTAAAATGTAATAATTAACATTGATTATTTGTTTTAATTATTATTTATTATCACGTAAGGCTCCTATCACATGCTATGTGTGTAATGATGATGGATCCTAATTGTTTACGATAAAATGATTGTTTACTGGTGTGCGTATCAACCTTATTTTGGTTACAATATATCGTATATTCAAGTCCCGGATGTCGAGCTGAGTAATCCAGGCCTTATTGGGTTAGCAAACTTAGTTAGTAATTCTGCTTGCGAATGAGAAGACTCGTTCTCGTCCTATTCCTTATGTGGAGGGCTTGTACTAATAATGAGTTTTTCGAAACTTAAGCTTATGCCCACAATTTCATCCGCCCATAATCTATGAGTGTAAGGTTTAGTTTTATTTATAATATTGTTTCTAAATAAATAGACACGTCAGTTATGCAAAGGCTTCCGAACAGTGAAGTGCAATATTGAAATCGTTGTGTGGTTTAAATGCATATTCCATTATAGCCATTAATTATTTCCAGTATTTTCTGACTTTGGGATTAAATGAGTCGGAGATTTTAACTTGAGTCATACACTTACAAAAAGTGAAAACCGCATCAAAATCAGTTAAGAAGTTTTTGCGTAATGCTTGAACATACTGATAAACAGATAAAAATTAATTAATAATTTATTTTGGTTCTAAGTTAGGCATACATCTTATCCCAAAAGGTTTCTTTTTAAAAATATTTACCCTTTCCTCTTGTTGGTCTCTTAAGAGGCGACTAAGGGTAAGGCCTTGTAAACTATTAAATATCACCTTGTTCAAAGCTCTATCTAAATTTGTTGATAGATTTTTATGTTATACGTATCAAGACAATTCCGCCTACTGCTCACCCCATACTTAAGGATAGCGTGATATATCTTTATTATAACATTTCGACCCTAAAATAATACTGTAGAGAAAGTCCCAACCAAATCCGTTTTTGCGTGATGAGCGTTCAGAGAGACAGATAGACCATTTTTCAAAAAAATTGCTTTGGAATCTGTATCGACGGTATAGTTTACTGCAATTAAATTAAAAAAGAATATGTAATTTACCGAAATAGTCCTCCGCGAGTTTTACTTTAGTATAGATTTGTATCGATCGCCTGGACACTACGACTGCGACAAGTTAAACTACTAGTATGTTGTCACAAATAAGGAATAGTGAAAAATGGGTTGAAATGACGACTAAAATAAATGATTGGGTGGGTAAACGGTTGTGAGAGTTTATTTTACTCTTACCTCAACTTTGGGTAATCTAGTTTATGTTTATTTCTTAATTCAAAATCGTGCCATTCACGATTCATTAGGAATAGGAGTTCTCGTTAGAGCACCTGCATACTATTTGGTTAATAATTGTTGATTTCGTTAAATCATTCCCTAATCGAATCACAAGTGCGTACAACTAAAGGGTGATGAATGATAATTAAAATATCCAAATAACATCAATTTGTATTGTAAGTAGTATCTACACTACAAAGTTTGTAAAAAGAATTTTTAATATTTACAGTTTGTTTATTAACTTACTATGAAAATATTTTGATAGTTTAGTTCACATAGTATTTATACCAAAGGCAAATGTATCTTTTATGTAATTTTAGTCCACTTTTAAATTCTACTTATTCTTGGTAAAATATAAGCAAATTTTATGTTTTAGTTATTTAACTTTTATTGATTACGTCGTTAAGAAATCCTACAGAGTAGACACAGCGTCGTCTTTGTTGTTTCTTTTTAAATGCTTCTGCATTGGATTTTGAAAGCAATATACTGTTTTTTGTTCTTGTATATGTTAACCAAAAAAAACTCTACTAACTCCGTATTGCTGTAGTAGCTTGATTGTGTTGTGGCGTAATCATGGTAATCTTACCATGTTTTACGACAACCATGCGCATTGCACTAAGTGGGGGGACAGGTAATACAAATAAATGTATGTATGTATGTATATATTTTCGCCTGGTTCTCAACGGAGTAGGCAGAGACAATCTTCTTCCACTTGCTACGGTCCTGACATACATCTTTCGCTTCTCCCACTTTCTTCAATCTTCGCATGCATACTCGTTGGTTTAGAGTACTCTTGACCTGGTCTTTTTTCAGAACGTCTCCGATTTGATCGTGAAATGTTCGCCTAGATTCTAATAAAGTGGACAAAATTAAAATCATTGAATTTTATTAAGTTGATTATTATATTTAGCAGATAAGTTTAATACTGACCTAAGTGACCTAAGTAAGGTTAAAATGAATATTCACCACAAAATGAAGCAAACTGTAATGAATTTAGGTGTTGCGTGTGTTTAGCACTACTGATCTGTGTGTTTACGTAACGGGTAGAAGTAAATGCATCGAATAAGCATTGCATTTACACTTATTTCTACAAATCGCCTCCTGCGGGATCTGGCTGTAAAACACCACGCTAGAGCCCAAATGTTCAGTAATGCGGATAACAATAAAAAATATTACTTAGGTAACAGTGCTAGTGAATGCTTCAATACAATTCTATGAGGCGAGCTACCTGGAGTCATTGTTTAGTTTAAACACATCCCCAAAAGTCATTAGCGTTTCCCAAAATCTTGTAAGAAGCTTACCTGAAAAAACAAAAAGCAGTAAAAGTTAATACAATTTAGGTTGCTTAATGATAGATAGTTTAAATTACCGCAATCTCCTTTTATTATAAAAATTCAATTAAATATCCTAAATATTCTATCCCAATCACATTTTTAACACGCTTTTATTAATAGTTTCACTTGTATGTTTGCTTGCTTGCTTGTTTGACCCATTTAAATTAACGTTAATATTTCATTTAAACGTTGTAGACTTATCAAGGACCGATGGAAAATAATAATTCGATAATATTATCTCACGATCCTAATTGGGATCGCCACGATTAATCATTTTCTCACAGATACTTTGAGTGAAAGAGATAGAGCATACGCGCGGTCTGCGCATGCGTAATGTTTCGGGCTCGCCTGTCGATACTTAAAAAAATTGTTTTTTTTGAAAACCAGGCCATAATTTCAATGTATAAGCTTACTAGGAAAATCCTTGTTCCAATATAAGCATAGTTTAAAATACTTTTAACGGAAACGAAAAATAAATTATGTTTAAAAAAACTGAAATAAAAACGCTTTAATAATGAATCGAATTAAAAAGTGAAAAATAATTCTTAATATAAGAATAAAAAAATTAACGAAAAATATTAACTTTTAAATCGGTGACCGCACCGGTACCCTCGCGCTAGTGTTAACTTCCTACCACTAGACTGCGGTATTTGTGTAGATAGATACAGGCTGCAAAGCAATGTAGGATACTTCTTTAATAGTATCAGGTAAAAGAGTTTTCGAGTTAGGCCTAGAATTTTCAAGTTTTCTCATCTTTTCTGCTTTAACCTGTTTACTGTATACCTTACGAATAATCAATTATTATTCTGATTTTAGATTTTAATTTTACGGAATTTGTTGCATTTAATTTTAACTTTTTTTTTAAGTCTGCAGTCTATGATCATATTCTAGATCGCCTCCAAACATTACATTAGATTTGATTCAATAGAGAAAATAGCTGTTTGCTACTACAGGCCTGGGCGTTGTATCCTGTAAAAAATTAAACTGAATCCAAACCAAAGCATACCACTGCATGACCTCAAGATTTTTTTAGCGCCTACGGCGTTAATCGAATATAAAATAAATAATTTAAAACTGAACTGTGACACCAGGACGTCTAACCTCAGTCCATCTGTGAACATAGGTGCTGTAAAGCACCTGAATTAACGGGAGGTAAAAAGTTAAAATTAAACACGGTAAATTCCGTATAATTTGATTCATTTCAATGATTTGTATTCGGGTAAATCGAATAAAAATTTAATTATTCTTATTACTTATATTTTTAACTTCTTACTATATTACTTATTCTTATGCCTTTCACATTTATTAATCCAAAAGTCATCTACGGTGTTATATCGCCTATGTACGTTATCAGATCCTCCGCCAAATCAAAACCAAAATGTCAGAGATTCTCTTTTATTAATTTAGTAGTTTTAAAATTCAACAAAGCCTACTCGAAGGTGCATCTGGAATACTCTAAGTATAAACTGATATAAATCCATAACGGTAGGCAGAGATAACGTATTACTATTTGATTCGACACATCTTAAGACTTTCGCAATCCATTCGGGAGATATGACATTGCCGAAGGGCGAGCTTGGTTGCCACTTTTCCTTCTGGAGATTCCATGAGATGTTTCACAGTTTCCTTTATGACACCCACGGGAAGGAAGTGGTGGCAAATCTTACGGCACCACCCCACGGGAACTTATTGAAGCGTAACCGTCTTATCCATGAGTCCGATGCAATTTATTGTTAAAACGAATTATTCGATTTTGATAAATCTTAGCACAGATGATCTCCGGAGCGTAGATAAATTTTCGTGTCTCAAGCCATTTTCATTGATATAAAAATCGATATTTTTATATATACACGATTTTTTATATAAATTTATTAATGTAGGTGTAGAAATACGTCTAAATTGAATAAAATGGTTTTGTGTTTAATTATAAACTTTATACCCCATCACTCCACTTGGTCCCCAACATAGAAGCACCTACTTTTAGTATTACAACGGATATTAATTGGGGCTCTTATCCCTAACTCCGATGTAATTGTTATTGCTATCTCCTCTGAAATTAATTATACGATTTTGATAAAACTTACCACCGATAATCTACGTAGATTGATGTACACCTGTGCATAGATAATTTATCATGTCTCTTGCTATTTCCATTAATACAAAGAATCGATATTGTCATATACATACAAACAAGTTTATTAAATTAAAAGAAATTCTACTCCGCTCCACCTTTGTCCACACTTTGTCCACATGGGTTATACGTACCTAGTTACTAAAGCTAATGAAAAGCGTGTAGCGAAGTACTATTTGATGTAACCTTCCTGGCTGATCTCCATCACGACGGTTTCTATTTTTAGTATATATTGCCTATAACGTTGATCTCACGTGATCGTAATATAATTTTTAGTCTCCTTTTGAGTATCAGTTATGCTTGGTAAAATATAAATGAATTTTATGACAGTTGAGAATATACCACATAGCTATATATATAGTGTAGCGTAATCTTACCATTGTTTGACGACCAACTTGGTCATCGTATTGAGCGTGAGGACACGAAATGCAATGCAACCTGTCATTTAGACAGGCTATATATATGTGTATATGACTGGTCCTAGATTCGATATATATATATATGACTGGTCCTAGATTCGATATATATATATATGACTGGTCCTAGATTCGATATATATATATATGACTGGTCCTAGATTCGATATATATATATATGACTGGTCCTAGATTCGATATATATATATATGACTGGTCCTAGATTCGATATATATATATATGACTGGTCCTAGATTCGATATATATATATATGACTGGTCCTAGATTCGATATATATATATATGACTGGTCCTAGATTCGATATATATATATATGACTGGTCCTAGATTCGATATATATATATATGACTGGTCCTAGATTCGATATATATATATATGACTGGTCCTAGATTCGATATATATATATATGACTGGTCCTAGATTCGATATATATATATATGACTGGTCCTAGATTCGATATATATATATATGACTGGTCCTAGATTCGATATATATATATATGACTGGTCCTAGATTCGATATATATATATATGACTGGTCCTAGATTCGATATATATATATATGACTGGTCCTAGATTCGATATATATATATATGACTGGTCCTAGATTCGATATATATATATATGACTGGTCCTAGATTCGATATATATATATATGACTGGTCCTAGATTCGATATATATATATATGACTGGTCCTAGATTCGATATATATATATATGACTGGTCCTAGATTCGATATATATATATATGACTGGTCCTAGATTCGATATATATATATATGACTGGTCCTAGATTCGATATATATATATATGACTGGTCCTAGATTCGATATATATATATATGACTGGTCCTAGATTCGATATATATATATATGACTGGTCCTAGATTCGATATATATATATATGACTGGTCCTAGATTCGATATATATATATATGACTGGTCCTAGATTCGATATATATATATATGACTGGTCCTAGATTCGATATATATATATATGACTGGTCCTAGATTCGATATATATATATATGACTGGTCCTAGATTCGATATATATATATATGACTGGTCCTAGATTCGATATATATATATATGACTGGTCCTAGATTCGATATATATATATGACTGGTCCTAGATTCGATATATATATATATGACTGGTCCTAGATTCGATATATATATATGACTGGTCCTAGATTCGATATATATATATATGACTGGTCCTAGATTCGATATATATATATATGACTGGTCCTAGATTCGATATATATATATATGACTGGTCCTAGATTCGATATATATATATATGACTGGTCCTAGATTCGATATATATATATATGACTGGTCCTAGATTCGATATATATATATGACTGGTCCTAGATTCGATATATATATATATGACTGGTCCTAGATTCGATATATATATATGACTGGTCCTAGATTCGATATATATATATATGACTGGTCCTAGATTCGATATATATATATATGACTGGTCCTAGATTCGATATATATATATGACTGGTCCTAGATTCGATATATATATATGACTGGTCCTAGATTCGATATATATATATGACTGGTCCTAGATTCGATATATATATATGACTGGTCCTAGATTCGATATATATATATATGACTGGTCCTAGATTCGATATATATATATATGACTGGTCCTAGATTCGATATATATATATATGACTGGTCCTAGATTCGATATATATATATATGACTGGTCCTAGATTCGATATATATATATATGACTGGTCCTAGATTCGATATATATATATATGACTGGTCCTAGATTCGATATATATATATATGACTGGTCCTAGATTCGATATATATATATGACTGGTCCTAGATTCGATATATATATATATGACTGGTCCTAGATTCGATATATATATATATGACTGGTCCTAGATTCGATATATATATATATGACTGGTCCTAGATTCGATATATATATATATGACTGGTCCTAGATTCGATATATATATATATGACTGGTCCTAGATTCGATATATATATATATGACTGGTCCTAGATTCGATATATATATATATGACTGGTCCTAGATTCGATATATATATATATGACTGGTCCTAGATTCGATATATATATATATGACTGGTCCTAGATTCGATATATATATATATGACTGGTCCTAGATTCGATATATATATATATGACTGGTCCTAGATTCGATATATATATATATGACTGGTCCTAGATTCGATATATATATATATGACTGGTCCTAGATTCGATATATATATATATGACTGGTCCTAGATTCGATATATATATATATGACTGGTCCTAGATTCGATATATATATATATGACTGGTCCTAGATTCGATATATATATATATGACTGGTCCTAGATTCGATATATATATATATGACTGGTCCTAGATTCGATATATATATATATGACTGGTCCTAGATTCGATATATATATATATGACTGGTCCTAGATTCGATATATATATATATGACTGGTCCTAGATTCGATATATATATATATGACTGGTCCTAGATTCGATATATATATATATGACTGGTCCTAGATTCGATATATATATATGACTGGTCCTAGATTCGATATATATATATGACTGGTCCTAGATTCGATATATATATATATGACTGGTCCTAGATTCGATATATATATATATGACTGGTCCTAGATTCGATATATATATATATGACTGGTCCTAGATTCGATATATATATATATGACTGGTCCTAGATTCGATATATATATATATGACTGGTCCTAGATTCGATATATATATATATGACTGGTCCTAGATTCGATATATATATATATGACTGGTCCTAGATTCGATATATATATATATGACTGGTCCTAGATTCGATATATATATATATGACTGGTCCTAGATTCGATATATATATATATGACTGGTCCTAGATTCGATATATATATATATGACTGGTCCTAGATTCGATATATATATATGACTGGTCCTAGATTCGATATATATATATATGACTGGTCCTAGATTCGATATATATATATATGACTGGTCCTAGATTCGATATATATATATATGACTGGTCCTAGATTCGATATATATATATATGACTGGTCCTAGATTCGATATATATATATATGACTGGTCCTAGATTCGATATATATATATATGACTGGTCCTAGATTCGATATATATATATGACTGGTCCTAGATTCGATATATATATATGACTGGTCCTAGATTCGATATATATATATATGACTGGTCCTAGATTCGATATATATATATATGACTGGTCCTAGATTCGATATATATATATATGACTGGTCCTAGATTCGATATATATATATATGACTGGTCCTAGATTCGATATATATATATATGACTGGTCCTAGATTCGATATATATATATGACTGGTCCTAGATTCGATATATATATATGACTGGTCCTAGATTCGATATAGGATGATGTGGCATTCTGCCTCTATTTTACTTAATCATTTTTCAATTGAACCAATTTTTATTTTACAACTATTTAAGAAAAGTACACAAAACGGCTCGTAAACTATTGCATTTTCGTCCTACCTCACTATACTGTCTGGTACACCAGAGTGGTCAACGATAGTTTGAACGATGTCATTAACAAAAGCAGGATCTGATTTTTCTTTGCAGGTTTGTTTGGAAATGATGGCGATAATTTGCCAGTTAGTGAATGAGTAGCCAAAACGCTGAAAGATAAAAGACTAACAAAATGCATGTATGGGCGATTGTGTATTTTCGTTTCCAAAAAACCTAATTACCATATAAGAATAGTGTACAATTTTCGAGTGGCATTCGTATAAGTCGACCAATCCATATGTTTTAAAAGTGACTGGGTACTGTTGACATAGCGAATCCTTTTTCAATGATGCTGTATTGTATCCTCCTTATGGGAGAGGTCTATGTCCTGTAGTGAACTGTTGACATGCTGTTAAGGTAATGATAGAGATCTGGACTGGTTTAGGTTTGATCTAGTAAAGTTATTAATTCAATAATATGTTGTGCTTTCAGTGCTAACTATGATGGCAAGGAAGTTGACATAGATACTAAATTTCAGTTGCTTTATTTTAAAATAACATAGTCCTGATAATAAGTTGGCCTGTTTTTCTGTTTTGTATTAGAAAGATTACATTTTACAAAATAACAAATAAAACACAATACCTAACCTAAGTTTTTTTTTCATATTAAAATAAAAATGTTTTAGTTCATGTAGACATACCATGTCAATATAGGCATTCGCGCTGTTTTGATTTTGTATAATCGTCTTGGAGTTAAACTAAATGTTACTGTGTCAAAAGTAGTTTTGGATGATTCCTTAAAACGAAAAAAGTTATCTATTAATCCGAGGACGGCTTATTAATAATTGTTTCAAAAACTATTACTTATACTACTAAACTTACCCAATCACCATATGTTTGAGTAGAATATCGTTTTCGGTTTAAATTTCGAGAAGCTGGAAGCTTATCAGTGTTATCGTCACTAGATTTCACACAAGGTTTGCAGGTAATGATTTCCTATTCAATTTGTATTCCAAAGACTCTGATAATTTTCAACATTTATCAATTTGACGTGGCTGATAATCAACTTCAGTTTGGGTACTTCCTAATCGAAGTCAACAGGGGTTGCAGTTAATGATTGCCTTTTAATTTGTGTTCCAAAGTTTTAATCTTGTCACGTAGATCTTTGATAATGGACTCTAATTGATGTATTAGAGGCAGTTGATATTCAACTCCTGTTTGGGTACTACCTCATCGAAGTCAACAGGGGTTGCAGTTAATGATTGCCTTTTAATTTGTGTTCCAAAGTTTTAATCTTGTCACGTAGATCTTTGATAATGGACTCTAATTGATGTATTAGAGGCAGTTGATATTCAACTTCTGTTTGGGTACTACCTCATCGAAGTCAACAGGGGTTGCAGTTAATGATTGCCTTTTAATTTGTGTTCCAAAGTTTTAATCTTGTCACGTAGATCTTTGATAATGGACTCTAATTGATGTATTAGAGGCAGTTGATATTCAACTTCTGTTTGGGTACTACCTCATCGAAGTCAACAGGGGTTGCAGTTAATGATTGCCTTTTAATTTGTGTTCCAAAGTTTTAATCTTGTCACGTAGATCTTTGATAGCGAACTCCAATTGATGTATTAGAGGCAGTTGATATTCAACTTCTGTTTGGGTACTTCCTAATCGAAGTAAACAGGGGTTGCAGTTAATGATTGCCTTTTTAATTTGTGTTCCAAAGTTTTAATCTTGTCACGTAGATCTTTGATAGCGAACTCCAATTGATGTATTAGAGGCAGTTGATATTCAACTTCTGTTTGGGTACTACCTCATCGAAGTCAACAGGGGTTGCAGTTAATGATTGCCTTTTTAATTTGTGTTCCAAATTCTTAATCTTCTTACGTAGATCTTTGATAGCGAACTCCAATTGATGTATTAGAGGCAGTTGATATTCAACTTCTGTTTGGGTACTACCTCATCGAAGTCAACAGGGGTTGCAGTTAATGATTGCCTTTTTAATTTGTGTTCCAAATTCTTAATCTTCTTACGTAGATCTTTGATAATGGACTCTAATTGATGCATTAGAGGCAGTTGATATTCAACTCCTGTTTGGGTACTTCCTCGTCGAAGGCAACAGGGGTTGCAGTTAATGGTTGCCTTTTTAATTTGTGTTCCAAATTCTTAATCTTCTTACATAGATCTTTGATAATGGACTCCAATTGATGTATTTGAGGCAGTTGATATTCAACTTCTGTTTGGGTACTTCCTCGTCGAAGGCAACAGGGGTTGCAGTTAATGGTTGCCTTTTTAATTTGTGTTCCAAATTCTTAATCTTCTTACATAGATCTTTGATAATGGACTCCAATTGATGTATTTGAGGCAGTTGATATTCAACTTCTGTTTGGGTACTTGCTCATCGAAGTCAACAGGGGTTGCAGTTAATGATTGCCTTTTTAATTTGTGTTCCTAATTCTTAATCTTCTCACGTAGGTCTTTGATATTTGAATCCATTTGAGCAATTTGAGTCAGTTGATATTTAACTTCAGTTTGGGTACTTCATCATCGAAGTCAACAGGGATTGCAGTTAATGATTGCCTTTTTAATTTGTGTTCCTAATTCTTAATCTTTTCACGTAGATTTTTGATAATGGACTCTAATTGATGTATTAGAGGCAATTGATATTAAACTTCTGTTTGGGTACTTCCTAATCGAAGTCAACAGGGTTGCAGTTAATGATTGCCTTTTAATTTGTGTTCAAATTCTTAATCTTTTCACGTAGATTTTTGATAATGGACTCCAATTGATGTATTTGAGGCAGTTGATATTCAACTTCTGTTTGGGTACTTGCTCATCGAAGTCAACAGGGGTTGCAGTTAATGATTGCCTTTTTAATTTGTGTTCCTAATTCTTAATCTTCTTACGTAGGTCTTTGATATTTGAATCCATTTGAGCAATTTGAGTCAGTTGATATTCAACTTCAGATTGGGTACTTCCTCGTCGAAGGCAACAGGGGTTGCAGTTAATGATTGCCTTTTTAATTTGTGTTCCAAATCCTTAATCGTCTCACGTAGATCTTTGATAATTGACTCCAATTGATGTATTAGAGGCAGTTGATATTCAACTTCTGTTTGGGTACTTCCTCGTCGAAGGCAACAGGGGTTGCAGTTAATGATTGCCTTTTTAATTTGTGTTCCAAATCCTTAATCGTCTCACGTAGATCTTTGATAATTGACTCCAATTGATGTATTAGAGGCAGTTGATATTCAACTTCTGTTTGGGTACTTCCTAATCGAAGTCAACAGGGGTTGCAGTTAATGATTGCCTTTTTAATTTGTGTTCCAAAGTTTTAATCTTGTCACGTAGATCTTTGATAGCGAACTCCAATTGATGTATTAGAGGCAGTTGATATTCAACTTCTGTTTGGGTACTACCTCATCGAAGTCAACAGGGGTTGCAGTTAATGATTGCCTTTTTAATTTGTGTTCCAAATTCTTAATCTTCTTACGTAGATCTTTGATAATGGACTCTAATTGATGTATTAGAGGCAGTTGATATTCAACTCCTGTTTGGGTACTACCTCATCGAAGTCAACAGGGGTTGCAGTTAATGATTGCCTTTTTAATTTGTGTTCCAAATTCTTAATCTTCTTACGTAGATCTTTGATAATGGACTCTAATTGATGTATTAGAGGCAGTTGATATTCAACTCCTGTTTGGGTACTTCCTCGTCGAAGTCAACAGGGGTTGCAGTTAATGATTGCCTTTTCAATTTGTGTTCCAAATTCTTAATCTTTTCACGTAGATTTTTGATAATGGACTCTAATTGATGTATTAGAGGCAATTGATATTAAACTTCTGTTTGGGTACTTCCTAATCGAAGTCAACAGGGGTTGCAGTTAATGATTGCCTTTTTAATTTGTGTTCCAAAGTTTTAATCTTCTGACGTAGATCTTTGATAATGGACTCCAATTGGTGTATTAGAGGCAATTGATATTAAACTTCTGTTTGGGTACTTCCTAATCGAAGTCAACAGGGGTTGCAGTTAATGGTTGCCTTTTTAATTTGTGTTCCAAATTCTTAATCTTCTTACATAGATCTTTGATAATGGGCTCCAATTGATGTATTTGAGGCAGTTGATATTCAACTTCTGTTTGGGTACTTGCTCATCGAAGTCAACAGGGGTTGCAGTTAATGATTGCCTTTTTAATTTGTGTTCCTAATTCTTAATCTTTTCACGTAGATTTTTGATAATGGACTCTAATTGATGTATTAGGGGCAATTGATATTAAACTTCTGTTTGGGTACTTCCTAATCGAAGTCAACAGGGGTTGCAGGTAATGGTTGTGTTCAAAAAATTTAATCTTGTCACGTAGATCTTTGATAGTGAACTCCAATTGATGTATTTGAGGCAGTTGATATTCAACTTCTGTTTGGGTACTTCCTCATCGAAGTCAACAGGGTTGCAGTTAATGATTGCCTTTTTAATTTGTGTTCCAAATTCTTAATCTTTTCACGTAGATTTTTGATAATGGACTCCAATTGATGTATTAGAGGCAGTTGATATTCAACTTGTTTGGGTACTTGCTCATCGAAGTCAACAGGTTGCAGTTAATGGTTGTGTTCAAAAAATTTAATCTTGTCACGTAGATCTTTGATAGCGAACTCAATTGATGTATTAGGGCAGTTGATATTCAACTTCAGTTTGGGTACTTCTAATCGAAGTCAACAGGTTGCAGTTAATGATTGCCTTTTTAATTTGTGTTCCAAATCCTTAATCGTCTCACGTAGATCTTTGATAATTGACTCAATTGATGTATTAGAGGCAGTTGATATTCAACTTCTGTTTGGGTACTTCTAATCGAAGTCAACAGGGTTGCAGTTAATGATTGCCTTTTTAATTTGTGTTCCAAATTCTTAATCTTCTCACGCAGATCTTTGATAATTGACTCAATTGATGTATTAGAGGCAGTTGATATTCAACTCCTGTTTGGGTACTTCCTAATCGAAGTCAACAGGGATTGCAGTTAATGATTGCCTTTTTAATTTGTGTTCCAAATCCTTAATCGTCTCACGTAGATCTTTGATAATGGACTCAATTGATGTATTAGAGGCAGTTGATATTCAACTCCTGTTTGGGTACTTCCTAATCGAAGTCAACAGGGGTTGCAGTTAATGATTGCCTTTTTAATTTGTGTTCTAAAGTTTTAATCTTGTCGTAGATCTTTGATAGCGAACTCCAATTGATGTATTAGAGGCAGTTGATATTCAACTTCTGTTTGGGTACTACCTCATCGAAGTCAACAGGGGTTGCAGTTAATGATTGCCTTTTTAATTTGTGTTCCAAATTCTTAATCTTCTTACGTAGATCTTTGATAATGGACTCTAATTGATGTATTAGAGGCAGTTGATATTCAACTCCTGTTTGGGTACTTCCTAATCGAAGTCAACAGGGGTTGCAGTTAATGATTGCCTTTTGAATTTGTGTTCCAAATTCTTAATCTTCTCACGCAAATCTTTGATAATGGACTCTAATTGATGTATTAGAGGCTGTTGATATTCAACTTCTTATTGGGTACTTCCTAATCGAAGTCAACAGGGGTTGCAATTAATGGTTGTGTTCAAAAAATTTAATCTTGTCACGTAGATCTTTGATAGTGAACTCCAATTGATGTATTAGAGGCAGTTGATATTCAACTTCTGTTTGGGTACTACCTCATCGAAGTCAACAGGGGTTGTAGTTAATGATTGCCTTTTTAATTTGTGTTCCAAATTCTTAATCTTCTTACGTAGATCTTTGATAATGGACTCCAATTGATGTATTTGAGGCAGTTGATATTCAACTTCTGTTTGGGTACTTCCTCATCGAAGTCAACAGGGGTTGCAGTTAATGATTGCCTTTTTAATTTGTGTTCCAAATTCTTAATCTTTTCACGTAGATTTTTGATAATGGACTCTAATTATTGTATTAGAGGCAATTGATATTAAACTTCTGTTTGGGTACTTCCTAATCGAAGTCAACAGGGGTTGCAGTTAATGGATGCCTTTTTTATTTGTGTTCCAAATTCTTAATCTTTTCTCGTAAATCTTTGATAATGGACTCTAATTGATGTATTAGAGGCAGTTGATATTCAACTTCTGTTTGGGTACTACCTCATCGAAGTCAACAGGGGTTGCAGTTAATGATTGCCTTTTTAATTTGTGTTCCTAATTCTTAATCTTCTCACGTAGGTTTTTGATATTTGAATCCATTTGAGCAATTTGAGTCAGTTGATATTCAACTTCAGTTTGGGTACTTCATCATCGAAGTCAACAGGGATTGCAGTTAATGATTGCCTTTTTAATTTGTGTTCCAAATTCTTAATCTTCTCACGTAGATCTTTGATAATGGACTCCAATTGATGTATTTGAGGCAGTTGATATTCAACTTCTGTTTGGGTACTTGCTCATCGAAGTCAACAGGGGTTGCAGTTAATGATTGCCTTTTTAATTTGTGTTCTAAAGTTTTAATCTTCTCACGTAGGTCTTTGATATTTGAATCCATTTGAGCAATTTGAGTCAGTTGATATTCAACTTCTGTTTGGGTACTTGCTCATCGAAGTCAACAGGGGTTGCAGTTAATGATTGCCTTTTTAATTTGTGTTCCTAATTCTTAATCTTCTCACGTAGGTCTTTGATATTTGAATCCATTTGAGCAATTTGAGTCAGTTGATATTCAACTTCAGTTTGGGTACTTCCTAATCGAAGTCAACAGGGGTTGCAATTAATGATTGCCTTTTAATTTGTGTTCAAATTCTTAATCTTCTTACGTAGATCTTTGATAATGGACTCAATTGATGTATTTGAGGCAGTTGATATTCAACTTCTGTTTGGGTACTTCATCATCGAAGTCAACAGGGGTTGCAGTTAATGATTGCCTTTTAATTTGTGTTCCTAATTCTTAATCTTCTCACGTAGGTCTTTGATATTTGAATCCATTTGAGCAATTTGAGTCAGTTGATATTCAACTTCTGTTTGGGTACTACCTCATCGAAGTCAACAGGGGTTGTAGTTAATGATTGCCTTTTAATTTGTGTTCAAATTCTTAATCTTCTCACGTAGGTCTTTGATATTTGAATCCATTTGAGCAATTTGAGTCAGTTGATATTCAACTTCTGTTTGGGTACTTCATCATCGAAGTCAACAGGGGTTGTAGTTAATGATTGCCTTTTAATTTGTGTTCCAAATTCTTAATCTTCTTACGTAGATCTTTGATAATGGACTCAATTGATGTATTAGAGGCAATTGATATTAAACTTCTGTTTGGGTACTTCATCATCGAAGTCAACAGGGGTTGCAGTTAATGATTGCCTTTTAATTTGTGTTCCTAATTCTTAATCTTCTTACGTAGATCTTTGATAATGGACTCAATTGATGTATTTGAGGCAGTTGATATTCAACTTCTGTTTGGGTACTTCATCATCGAAGTCAACAGGGGTTGTAGTTAATGATTGCCTTTTAATTTGTGTTCCAAATTCTTAATCTTCTTACGTAGATCTTTGATAATGGACTCAATTGATGTATTTGAGGCAGTTGATATTCAACTTCTGTTTGGGTACTTCATCATCGAAGTCAACAGGGGTTGCAGTTAATGATTGCCTTTTAATTTGTGTTCAAATTCTTAATCTTCTTACGTAGATCTTTGATAGTGAACTCCAATTGATGTATTAGAGGCAATTGATATTAAACTTCTGTTTGGGTACTTCATCATCGAAGTCAACAGGGGTTGCAGTTAATGATTGCCTTTTAATTTGTGTTCCAAATTCTTAATCTTCTTACGTAGATCTTTGATAGTGAACTCCAATTGATGTATTTGAGGCAGTTGATATTCAACTTCTGTTTGGGTACTACCTCATCGAAGTCAACAGGGGTTGCAGTTAATGATTGCCTTTTAATTTGTGTTCCTAATTCTTAATCTTTTCACGTAGATTTTTGATAATGGACTCCAATTGATGTATTTGAGGCAGTTGATATTCAACTTCTGTTTGGGTACTTCCTCATCGAAGTCAACAGGGGTTGCAGTTAATGATTGCCTTTTTAATTTGTGTTCAAATTCTTAATCTTCTTACGTAGATCTTTGATAATGGACTCAATTGATGTATTTGAGGCAGTTGATATTCAACTTCTGTTTGGGTACTTCCTCATCGAAGTCAACAGGGGTTGCAGTTAATGATTGCCTTTTAATTTGTGTTCCTAATTCTTAATCTTCTTACGTAGATCTTTGATAATGGACTCAATTGATGTATTTGAGGCAGTTGATATTCAACTTCTGTTTGGGTACTTCATCATCGAAGTCAACAGTGATTGCAGTTAATGATTGCCTTTTAATTTGTGTTCAAATTCTTAATCTTCTTACGTAGATCTTTGATAGTGAACTCCAATTGATGTATTTGAGGCAGTTGATATTCAACTTCAGTTTGGGTACTTCATCATCGAAGTCAACAGGGGTTGCAGTTAATGATTGCCTTTTAATTTGTGTTCAAATTCTTAATCTTCTCGGAAGCGACTACGGAACATCTTTGTTTCATCGGCGCATTTAGTTGTTACACAGGTCCTGATAAACAAGGAAAGGAACAATAAGAATATTTGTTTTATTTCTTCGTCAACCTTTCTCAGTACGTCACAGTACATGAAGGGTCATGGGCCTCGCCCAATGGGACTATTTGCCGTTATTGCACGGCTTGCGTATTGGCGAACTTAAATCCAGATATGGACCAGAACTGGTTTAAACAGCTGATACTGGCTAAGTTGATTTAGTACAGGAACCTTGAGCTGATTATAGTGCCATCTGTCGGAGGCTACTTTACCTTAATTGTCTTTTACGTCGCCTATGTGATATAGAATTTGATTAAGAATACCATTTAAGAAAGTATACAAAAAGGCAAGGTAATCTCTTTAAGATTCGTCCTACCTCACTATATTCTCCGGTACTCTACAGTTGTCAACGACGGCTTGAACGATGTCGTTAACGAGAGCAGGATCTAATTGTTTTTTCGCAGGCCTATTTGGAAATGCCGGCGATGGTTTGCCAGTTAGCGAATGGGTTGCTAAAACGCTGAAAAATTTAAATAAAATTAACAAAACGTATTTCTCAAATGTAATTTCCTTTCCTAATAATAAGTATTCAAACAAAAAACGTTATTACCATATAAGTATTGTATAATTACCTCCGCGGAAATACTGCTCTCAGTAATTTTCGTGTGGCGTTCGTATAAGATGACCAATCCATATGCTTCAAAAGTCGGCTGGGTACTTTCGCGTGTCCATCGCCAATCGGAACCTGTTAATAAAAGTAATTTAGTTTAAAAAAAGGTGTATAACTGAGAAAAATAAATCAAATAAGTAATTTCACACTATATTTTTTTTAATGGATTCTATGAGCAACAGTAAAGTTTTCATTGAGCTTTGTATTTATAGCAATCCTCTTTATGGGAGAAGCTAATGTCCTGGAGTGGACTTTGTACAGGCTGTTAAACTAAAGAATAGAGATCTGTACTGGTTGAGATTTGATCCAGTAAATTTATTAATTCATGTAGTATGTTGTGTTTTCAGTGCTAACAATAATGGGAAGGAAGGAAGGAAGTTGGCACAGATTCTACATTTTAGTTATTTTTTTTTTTAAATAATACAGTCCTGACAACAAGTTGGCCTGTTTTTCTTTTTTGTATTAGAGAGATTACATTCTACAAATAAGCAATAAACACTTTAACTTTTCTTTTTAATATTAAAATAAATATATTTTAATTAGTACATAATTAATGTAGACATACCAAGTCAGTATTTGAATTCGCGCTGTTCTTATTTTGAATAGGTGCCTTAGAGATAACCTGAATATTATTGTCTCCACAAGTAGTTTCAGATGATTCCTTGAAAACAAAAAAAAGTAATTAGTTATCTGTAAATGTCCACGGCTTCTTAATTGTTGTGTCATAAACTACTACTACTTAGTAACTTACCCAATCACTATCTGTGTAAGTTGAATATCGTTTACGTTTTGACTTTCGAGGAGCTGGAAACTTTTCAGTTTTATCCTCACTAGAATCCTTTAGTTCCTCGACGGGAGTTGCAGTTAATGATTGCCTTTTCAATTTTTGTTCCAAACTTTTAATCTTCTCATTTAGATCTTGCATAATGGACTCCATTTTATCAATTTGAGGCAGCTGATATTCATCTTCAGTTTGGGTACCTCTGTCACAGGTTTGCGATCGCTCCGTGTCGTGTATTTGAGGTCTTGCAATCACCTGCTTATTTATCTAGAAAAAAATAATTATGATTATTTACACTTCCCATTTACTTGTTAGAAACTATATCAATATTTTTTGCAATTTAAAGTTACTACTTTACAATATAATTGTTTAAGCTTGGAGTATAATTCGAAACCATTTCTGTAATTAGTCAAATTTATTAAAGCATACTGAAAACAAGTAGTAGTTATAGAATTTACTTACAGTCTTTTGAAGACCCAAACTATTCAAGAATAGGGCCGCTGTTGCTGAACTTTCCATTTCTTCTCTAATCTGAGCAGATTCATTAGCTGCATAAAAGTAAACGTTAGATATTAAAAAACATGGTTATTTAAAAATACTGGCATGTATTTTTGAATACCCAACCCTTTAAATTCTAATTTTATCCAATGATAATGAGCAAACAACTTTTATATGAATATAATAAGCTGTATGCTCTGACACCGGTCACCCATATGGGTAGACATAGATTTGCAGATTTCCGTTTGGCTTGATTCAACGTAGCCAAACCACCACCAATCTAAGACTGGATCGCCTCTCAGTGCTCTATGATTGGTTGATATTTTGAAGAATATCTCTCAGAGGCAATTAAAAAACACTTAATCTAGCTAAGCCAAAGGGATTACGATTTTTATACTTTTTACTTATTTGAAACCATTTGAAAGTTTGTGATTGTGATTTGTAGTTGTTTTAATCAAGTATAAATATTGCGTGTTTTATAGAACAATGATAATAAATATGAAAATTTATATGTTTGGATTATGAATGAATGAAATATACTTTATTGTACACAAAAAGATTTAACGTACAAAGATTATTTAAAGAAACAAAAAAAAGTACATCAGGCGGCCTTATCGCTAAGAAGAATTATTATTTATTTATTATTTCTTAAGATTATGATGCCGATTAATCGTGCATACGAATTTATATGAAATTTGGCAAAGAGGTACCTTTGGGAGAAATTTAGAACCACGCAAATCAGTCGCTAGTAATCAATATGTTGAAAATTTATTGAAGGTGTTCGGTTGTAGTAAGGGTTAAGTTGCTTAAATTTGAACAATTTTTTATGTTTCATTATGTGGGTTAAATCGAAATAACAGATAGTTTAAGTATACTTACATCCATCTGTCTGTCGTGCTCCCATCTCTCCTTTTAACTCCAGAAGCGCTTCTGCGGCGTCAAGTTCCAGTAAAGTCGCTTCGGTGATCAGCATTATGAGCTGCGCGAGATTATTATACTTAGTAATTTGATAATAAATTGATTCTAACTGGAATAGTAATAGTACGGTTTACTTTCCCAATAGAGAAATTATTTTGTGGAACTAATTGTTAATATAAAAATAGAAGCATGTTATTTATTTTTATCAAGTGGTACAACGTTATAATATATGCTGCCCAAATGACAAGTCCTTAAAAAGGAGCTCTGGCGGGTTATGACTATCATTTTTTCAAGGGTGATCAGCAAGCAAAGTAGACTATGGGTTGATGCCCAATTGGTAGATTAGTATTTTAAGAATTTAAATACGAATTTGTAAATAAGGCGAATAAATATATTTCATAGTTAAATAGTTAAAGTTTGAACATATATTAAAATAAGTTCTTTAACGATTTTACATCTGAATATATAACTGAAAAATGGTTTAAATGTTTATGAAAATTAAAATTATGTGTACCAAAGGGAAAAGTATAATATATAACTGATTGTTATAAACTGAAGAAAATATTGAAATTTTGTTTAACAGATAAATTGAATACTTACACAAGGTTAAAATTAATATTCACCACAAAATCAAGCAAACTGAAATTAATTTAAGAGTTACGAGTATTTAACACTAGTGTCCTGAGTAAATATTCGATAAAGACTGATCTAACATCTGCATTTACTTCTACAAATCACCTCCTACGGGAACAGGCTGTAAAACACCACGCTAGAGCCCAATTGTCTCGCAATGCGGATAATAATAAAAATATTACTTAGCTAACAGTGCAAGTAGATGCTTCAATACAATTCGTTGAAGCGAGCTACCTGGAGTCATTGTTTAAACATATTGCCAAAAGTCATTAGCGTTTTCCAAATCCAAATCGTGAAAGAAGCTTATCTGCAAAATTAAGCAGTAAAGTTATTACCATTTTTATTGCTTAAATAAGAGATTGTTTAAATAACTAATCTTCTTTTATTTTAAATATTTATTTTATTAATATTTTTACCTAGAATTGACATTACTCGTAGAAACCGGGACGGACTACAAGCTGAAGCTGAAATAGATATCCTAAATATTGTATAGCAGAGGATCACATTTTCTTTAAATAATAGGCCACTTGTCTCGCAATTTCCAGGATGTCCCGCTTCTGGGTTAGTTTTGAGCCGTCGCGCTGAAACCCGTTACTCTCTTTGTGCCGGAAATCAGAGACATTCAAATATTACGCGTCATACATTATTTATTAAGTCCGTGCGTTGCGTATGTCGTACGTAAAATGTAATAATTAACATTGATTATTTGTTTTAATTATTATTTATTATCACGTAAGACTCCTATCACATGCTATGTGTGTAATGATGATGGATCCTAATTGTTTACCATAAAATTATTGTTTACTTGTGTGCGTATCAACCTTATTTTGGTTACAATATATCGTATATTCAAGTCCCGGATGTCGAGCTGAGTAATCCAGGCCTTATTGGAGTTGGCAAACTTAGTTAGTAATTCTGCTTGCGAATGAGAAGACTCGTTCTCGTCCTATTCCTTATGTGGAGGGCTTGTACTAATAATGAGTTTTTCGAAACTTAAGCTTATGCCCACAATTTCATCCGCCCATAATCTATGAGTGTAAGGTTTAGTTTTATTTATAATATTGTTTCTAAATAAATAGACACGTCAGTTATGCAAAGGCTTCCGAACAGTGAAGTGCAATATTGAAATCGTTCTGTGGTTTAAATGCATATTCCATTATAGCCATTAATTATTTCCAGTATTTTCTGACTTTGGGATTAAATGAGTCGGAGATTTTAACTTGAGTCATACACTTACAAAAAGTGAAAACCGCATCAAAATCAGTTAAGAAGTTTTTGCGTAATGCTTGAACAAACTGATAAACAGATAAAAATTAATTAATAATTTATTTTGGTTCTAAGTTAGGCATACATCTTATCCCAAAAGGTTTGTTTTTAATAATATTTAACCTTTCCTCTTGTTGGTCTCTTAAGAGGCGACTAAGGGTAAGGCCTTGTAAACTATTAAATATCACCTTGTTCAAAGCTCTATCTAAATTTGTTGATAGATTTTTATGTTATACGTATCAAGACAATTACGCCTACTGCTCACCCCATACTTAAGGATAGCGTGATATATCTTTATTATAACATTTCGACCCTGAAATAATACTGTAGAGAAAGTCCCAACCAAATCCGTTTTTGCGTGATGAGCGTTCAGAGAGACAGATAGACCATTTTTCAAAAAAATTGCTTTGGAATCTGTATCGACGGTATAGTTTACTGCAATTAAATTAAAAAAGAATATGTAATTTACCGAAATAGTCCTCCGCGAGTTTTGCTTTAGTATAGATTTGTATCGATCGCCTGGACACTACGACTGCGACAAGCTAAACTACTGGTATGTTGTCACAAATAAGGAATAGTGAAAAATGGGTTGAAATGACGACTAAAATAAATGATTGGGTGGGTAAACGGTTGTGAGAGTTTATTTTACTCTTACCTCAACTTTGGGTAATCTAGTTTATGTTTATTTCTTAATTCAAAATCGTGCCATTCACGATTCATTAGGAATAGGAGTTCTCGTTAGAGCACCTGCATACTATTTGGTTAATAATTGTTGATTTCGTTAAATCATTCCCTAATCGAATCACAAGTGCGTACAACTAAAGGGTGATGAATGATAATTAAAATATCCAAATAACATCAATTTGTATTGTAAGTAGTATCTACACTACAAAGTTTGTAAAAGAATTTTTAATATTTACAGTTTGTTTATTAACTTACTATGAAAATATTTTGATAGTTTAGTTCACATAGTATTTATACCAAAGGCAAATGTATCTTTTATGTAATTTTAGTCCACTTTTAAATTCTACTTATTCTTGGTAAAATATAAGCAAATTTTATGTTTTAGTTATTTAACTTTTATTGATTACGTCGTTAAGAAATCCTACAGAGTAGACACAGCGGCGTCTTTGTTGTTTCTTTTTAAATGCTTCTGCATTGGATTTTGAAAGCAATATACTGTTTTTTGTTCTTGTATATGTTAACCAAAAAAAACTCTACTAACTCCGTATTGCTGTAGTAGCTTGATTGTGTTGTGGCGTAATCATGGTAATCTTACCATGTTTTACGACAACCATGCGCATTGCACTAAGTGGGGGGACAGGTAATACAAATAAATGTATGTATGTATGTATGTATGTATGTATGTATATATTTTCGCCTGGTTCTCAACGGAGTAGGCAGAGACAATCTTCTTCCACTTGCTACGGTCCTGACATACATCTTTCGCTTCTCCCACTTTTTTCAATCTTCGCATGCATACTCGTTGGTTTAGAGTACTCTTGACCTGGTCTTTTTTCAGAACGTCTCCGATTTGATCGTGAAATGTTCGCCTAGATTCTAATAAAGTGGACAAAATTAAAATCATTGAATTTTATTAAGTTGATTATTATATTTAGCAGATAAGTTTAATACTGACCTAAGTGACCTAAGTAAGGTTAAAATGAATATTAACCAGAAAATGAAGCAAACTGTAATGAATTTAGGTGTTGCGTGTGTTTAGCACTACTGATCTGTGTGTTTACGTAACGGGTAGAAGTAAATGCATCGAATAAGCATTGCATTTACACTTATTTCTACAAATCGCCTCCTGCGGGATCTGGCTGTAAAACACCACGCTAGAGCCCAAATGTTCAGTAATGCGGATAACAATAAAAAATATTACTTAGGTAACAGTGCTAGTGAATGCTTCAATACAATTCTATGAGGCGAGCTACCTGGAGTCATTGTTTAGTTTAAACACAACCCCAAAAGTCATTAGCGTTTCCCAAAATCTTGTAAGAAGCTTACCTGCAAAAAGTAAGCAATGTAAATTAATGTAATGTTGCTTACAATCTCTCGTTTAAATTAAACCGCGATCTCTTTTTCTTATAAAAATTAAATTAAAATGGTTTTTGAGCAATCAAACTAGGATTACATTCATACATTTAGAATATTTTATTTTCTGCCTATAATTTACATTAGTTTCTGAAACCGTGACGGGCTACTACTAAACTAACTAAAATAGGAATTCTTAATATCCTATCACATAGAATTACATTTTTTTAATAATTAGCCATTGTAGTGGTTAGAACTGTCTTCGAATCAGTAGACTCTGATTTTGATCGATATGAATATGAAGGTCTCGTACTGTTGAGTATTTCGTATGGGTATATGTATATAATCCATAATTGATAAAAATAATTTGTATTGTTGGTTTGTTCACTATTACGACGATAACCTCATCACCTGTCACGTTATCCCAAATAAGCTCTGGTGAAAAGTGTGGTGCAATGTCTAACTATTCCTATTTGGGTAATACGGTTTTGAGAGCGTGTTTTTAATTTTATGTTAATTAGAACGAAGAAGGCTGTTCGCTTTATACACGTATCTATGTCCACTGCTCATAGTCAGCCTCTTCAAAAAAACGTCCGCAAACCATTTCATGCACGGCTTGCCCATACTTACTGCGCTGAACTGGCAAATTGGTCACAGCAGTAATGGTACCCCGCGCTTGCGCTAACTCCCTAGAACTCACTAGACTGCGTTATTTGTGCAGATTGATATAGGCTGCAAAGTAACCTACAGTATCGATCTTCTTGACGTTTATACGCCCTAAGAAGTCTGCAGTTAGTGATCATATTCAAGATCGCCCTAACCATTATATCAGATTTGATACACCACGAATTCTCGTAAAAGAACTTCGATGGAAGGAATCCAAGGATGAAGCGTGGCTACTAAAATCAACTACGGCTACGGCTACGTAATAATCGCGTTCTGGGTAGATCACACCAAAAATAAATATTTATAAGACATCAGGACGCTTAACACCTCAGACCCAGACCTCAGACCCCCGCCGACGCATAAGAGCGTATCGTGCAAACCGAACACCCGCGTACACACCGTACACCCGGGATTCAGGGCGGTCCTTACCGCCCAATACTACCGAAACACCACGACCGTCCGAGACGAGGCCCGAACCTCCCTCGGACGGTCCTTAGATTGCTTATCATAAAGAGGTAAGGAGTAGATGTACTCTTGCACATCTACTTAAAGCATAAACGCCCGCGGCCTCAAGGACGCAGGCGCAAACCTATGAAGCTGTAAAAGCCAAAACGGCTAACAGCAATAACTTCATCGAATACATATATACCTCAGTCACCCTATGGCCACGGGTGCTGTAAGCACCCGAAATGACGGTATCTAAAAAGTTTAAACGCGATTAATTCCGTAAAATTTGTTTAATTTCATATAGTTGTATATAATATTAGCGAAAATCGTACATATAATTATTTTCTTATTACTATATTCTTTTATTTTTAAGTTCTTATTACAGTAGTTATTCTAATACCCACTCATAACATTTTAATTTATTAAAAGTCAATTTCAGTGTAGTATCATATCCTCCTCCAGACCTATCTAAGCGTTATATCGGATAACAGTCGGTGAAGACGAGTAAATGTCTCTGTAATTTAATTTACGCTTGCCGATATATATACATACGTATTTGACAATTGTCGAAAGCGTTCGGATGTGCGCTTATATTTGAGAAATTACTAGACCCATTCCATTTTCTTTATTATAAAAATATCTGTATACATATTTCTTTTAGTAACAGGTTGCAATTGGCGATGGACACGCAACAGTACCCAGCCGACTTTTAAAACATATGGATTGGTCATCTTATGTAAATGCCACACGCAAGTTACTGGGAGCTGTATTTCCGCAATAGTAATTATAGAGAAAAAATTGTTTTTTTTTCGAAAAGAACTGCGTACATTTTAGACTAAGATGCCTTGTTGGCGTAATCAATAAAATTAATTTACCAAGTCATAAAATTCTTTCATAGGTGTAGTAAATTTATTACAATTAGTTTTATTCCCTTTTAGAGCAAATTATTAACGCTATTTCAATGAACTATTTTTGACATTGCATTATTCACCTCGTACTCCTTTAATCGAGCCCCGCGTAACGCCCATTGTTATGTTCGATCCGGAAGAACTCGCGCCATTAATAACAACTTTTTGAATTCTTATACGCAAATACGAAATTATAATCTTATGCGCTGTAATTCTTATACCATAATCATGTAATTTCCTGATCAGTGTTTCATGGTGCACTCAACCAAAGGCCCTGGAGAGATCACCAAAGACACCCAAGGTGTCCTGTGAATTCTCCCAGGCCTCAAATATATTCTCAATTAGCTGTACACCAGCATCGATTATAGAGCGACCGTTGTAGAAACTGTTAGTCTTAGATACTATATGAACTATACTGTCAAATATGTTCATAGTATATTCGTAAACAAACGGTAAATATTAAAAAAAGTCTTCTACAAATTTTGAAATATCTACACTAAGTATGATATTAATTTAAGTCGATCTTGACATTGATTTAAGAATGGAAATCACACATTCAACACTTAAAATCTAAAATATCAAATTTTTCGAAATTTTATGTAACACAAAGCTGGAAACCGCACTTTCGGCTTATTGTGCTTTTGTTCATTCCCGTGTAAGATATGGGAAAACGGTCCAGACTTTGCAGCGGTTTTCACTTATGATAGGTTATGACTCAACATAAAAACTGCGATAATGATTGTTTCTATACAAATAAAATTGTAAAAAATCTGAAGATATTTTATAAAGTTTAGGGATAAGATATACGCCTACTAAATAAAACTACGTTATACACATAAATTATATGCGAATGAGATCGCGATTAAAATCTAGTCATATACAAATTTCAAAAAAGTCATTAGTACTAGCCATCCACATAGGGATCGAAGTAGGGTCTAGTCATACAGAGGCAAATCTCCAGACTACATTTCCCAACTCCTAAAATGGCATTTCGTAGGTTTCACATTTCGATATCCGGGGCTAGGGTATATGACACACTATAGAAGGTACACACATGTAAAGCATTTTTGTTAAAAACGTTTATTGTTTTTATCAAAAATGCTTTACATGTCAGAACAAATGTTTACTCGTGCAATTTAACGAAAACAATTAGGATCAATCATCATCACACACATCGTATATGATAAGTGTTTTACGTAATAAAAATATTAACTAAAACAAATAATCAATGTTAATTATTACATTTTACGTATGGAATACTCAACACACGGACTTAAAAAATTTTGTACAACATTAATATTTTAGTGTCACTGATTTCCGGGTCAAAAGGCTTTCCGAAAGGGATACGGCACTGCTCAAAACTATCCCTGAAGTGGGACATCGTGCAAACTCCGGGGCAGTTGGTAAGCCTTCTCCTAACTACAATCGAGGCTTATTATTTAAAAAATATGATTCTCTACGACAGGATATTTAGGATTTCTATTTTAGTTTATGAACCGGGACAATAGTCAGTCCCGGTTTATACGAATAATATAAATTCTAGGTAAAAATATAAATATTCATAATGTAATTAATGTAATCCTAATTTGATCTTAAGCCGATAATTATTTAAAATGAAATAAGATAGGTAATTAAAACAGTCCCTCACTAAGCAATAAAAATGGTTAAAACTTTTATTGCTTCAGTTATTCAGGTAAGCTTCTTACACGAATTTAGTAAATGCTAATGACTTTTGGGGATTTGTTTAAACAATGACTCCAGGTAGCTCGCTTCAACGATTTTTATTGAAGCATTCACTTGCACTGTTAGCTAAATATTATTTTTTTATTATTATCCGCATTGCAGATGCAGATGCATAAATGCAGATGTTAGATCAGTCTTCATCGAATATTTACACAGATCACTAGTGTTCAATACACATAACTCCTTAATTAATTTCAGTTTCCTTGATTTTGTGGTGAATATTCATTTTAACCTAGTGTAAGTATTAAATTTATCTGTTTTTCCTATTGTTAATATTGAAATTTATTGGAATCGCTTATATAAAAGACGTAACATCGTAAAAATTTTTTTATACCTATTTGATATATTATAATACACATTGATAAACTCTTAAATCACTAATCTACCAATTGGGCGTCAATCCGGAGTCTACTATGCTTGCTGATCTCCCTTGGAAAATAATAGTCATAACCCGTCAGAGCTTCTTTTTAAGGAGTTGTTGTCATATGCGAAGGATATATTATAACCATTAAACTACGATGTTATGTTGAAAATAAATAACATGTAGTTAATTACTGTTCGTAAAATTAATATATTCATAATAACAATCGGTTCCATAAAACTATTTTAAAAATAAACCGTACTATAACTATTCCAGTCAGTATTAGTTAACCAATACTAACTGGAATAAACTAATACTAAATTACAAAATAATAATAAGTGTAAATTAATGACTTTAGTGGAACTAGACGCCACAGAAGCCCTTCTATAATTAAGAGGAGGAATGAGAGTACGACAGCCAGATGGATGTAAGTATACTAAAATTATCTGTTATTTCGATTTGTCACATATAATTTAACTTTTATCATTTTTTAAACATGTTCAAGTTACCTTAAACTTAATCCTTACTAAAACACTGAACCATTAAATTTCGTCTGACCAAAGCGAGCTTCTAGGGGTCGTAAATCGTATAAGGTTGTAAGTAGAGTGCTTGTCGTTAAATTGTGGTTATTACTGCCTATGAACTAGGGGCCTGGTTTTAGTTTTTAAAATTTGATGGTATCTTCGTCCTCCCCCTTCTTTCCGTAGGTATTTTAAGAATAACAACTAAGAACTTTTTCTACCTATAGGTGTCATAAAAACCTAGTTAGGTAAATGCCTAATAATCTTATTGTAATCTCCGAACGTGAATACTTGCAACCCGTCATAGTTTATCTCCCGAAAAGTCAAAAAGTTGGTTGTGGAAACCACTGTGAAGCTTGACTCTTACATACTTATATAAAAGTTGTTAGTTCTAATGAATACTACTACCAGAGTGAATTTACTATTTTTAAGTAGCCATGTTTATTAATATCCGATGTTTACTTTTATGCAGCTGAAGGATCCACACAAATTATAGAAGATATGGAAACTTCAGCAGTACTATTATTGAATAGCTTGTGTCTTCAAAAAACTGTAAGTAAATTCTTACAGTAATACTTGTTTTCTGTATGAGCATTAGTGTTGTTCTGCGATAGTTAAGTGGTCAGAGCACTCGCATAAATTTCATAGTACTCTAGTTGTTTTTAATATTTGTGCCTGAGGTTCTTTTTCTTTTCAGTCTAACTTGAACGCACCGATTCCCGGCCCCAGTAGTCAACAAATTTCACCCAGCACGCCCCATCCTGAAAGCAGCTTTCAGGTGCAAAATCATCATCATTTCAGCCTATTAGAAGTCCACTGCTGAACATAGGCCTCCCCCAAAGATTGCCACGAAGCACGGTCCTGAGCCACCTGCATCCATCGACTTCCCGCAACACTGCGCAGGTCGTCACTCCCTCTTGTGGGGGGTCGTCCTACACTGCGTTTGCCCGTACGTGGCTGCCACTCGAGAACCTTTTTTCCCCAGCGGTTGTCAGTTCTGCGAGCTATGTGGCCGGCCCATTGCCACTTCAGCTTGCTGATCTTTACGGCTATGTCGGTTACCTTAGTTCTGCTGCGGATATTATCGTTGCAGACTCTATCACGCAGAGAAACACCGAGCATAGCCCTTTCCATAGCGCGCTGAGCAACTTTGAGCTTCCTCATACGGGCTGCAGTGAAGGACCAAGTCTCGGATCCGTATGTCATCACTGGCAACACGCACTGATTGTATACTTTCGTCTTGAGGCTTTGCGGTATACTCGACGAGAAGATATGACGTAGTTTCCCGAACGCAGCCCAGCCGAGTTGGATTCGTCGATTGACCTCTGAGTCGAAGTTGGACTTACCTAATCGGACAATTTGTCCCAGGTATACGTACTCGTCTACAACTTCGAGCCTATTGTTCCCAACAACAACCGGTATTGGTGTGACATGGACGTTTGACATGAACTTCGTCTTGTCCATGTTCATCTTAAGACCAACCTGTTGGGAGACGTTATTGAGGTCATTGAGCATTGTACTAAGCTCCTCCAGCGATCCTGCCATAAGAACTATGTCGTCGGCAAATCGAAGGTGAGTGATGTATTCGCCATTGATGTTGATACCGTATCCTTTCCAGTTCAGCTGCTTAAAAACATCTTCCAATGCAGCGGTGAAGAGTTTCGGGGTTATGACATCACCCTGTCTTACACCTTTCTGCAGTTGGATTGGTTTCGTACTCTGATTCTGTACTCGGATAGACATCGTAGCCTCATTGTACAAACACCTCAGCACTTCGATATACCGAGAGTCTATCTGGCACCGCTGGAGACTGTAGCACCGCCCAAATTTCGACTGAATCGAAGGCTTTCTCATAGTCCACATACGCCAGACATAATGGCAAGTTGTACTCCTCGGCCTTCTGTACAATCTGGCGAAGAGTATGTATGTGGTCTATGGTACTATAGCCTTTTCGGAATCCGGCTTGTTCGGGAGGCTGGAAGTCGTCAAGTCTGTTCACTAGACGATTTGAGATGACTCTCGAAAACAGCACGTAGACGCGGCTGAGAAGCGATATCGGTCTATAATTCTTCAAAGGCAGTTATCCCTTTCTTGAAGAATAGGACAACCACGCTTCTACTCCACGCTTTCGGCGTAACACCGCCATGAATGACGGAATTAAACAGCTTCTGAAGGACAACAAGTATCGGTTTTCCACCCGCTTTCAGAAGCTCAGCTGTAATTCCGTCCTCACCCGGCGCCTTGCCGTTTTAAGCTGTTTGAGAGCCATCCTAATCTCGCTCAGACTGACGTCCGGGATGTTATCGGAGTAATGTCGGATAAGCTTGGCTCTTGGGTCGTTACTCACATCAGTGTGTGGTTTCAACGACGTTGTGTACAGCTGTCCGTAAAATCTCTCGATCTCACTCAAAATCTCGGCTCCAGCGGAAATGACTGCGCCGCTTTCGGTCTTCAGCTTGGTCAGTTGGCTCTTTCCGATAGACAGATCTCTGGCGAAGACTTTGGAGCCTTGGTTCCGCTCTATCGCTTTTTCAATACAGGCTGTATTGAATTTGCGTAAGTCTTGCCTCATACATTTGGAGATCTGTCTATTCAGTAGCCGATACGCTGACGCATCCGTTGTCGACTGCAGCTTTATCTCACGCCTGGCTTTCATGAGTTTAAGAGTGTGATCAGAGAGCTTTTGGGGCTTGTTCGTGCGGCGGGTCCTGCAAAACTTAGCTCCTACCGCATGGACAGTTTCCACTAGCCTGCTATTCGTATCGTCCACTGTAACGCAATCGTCTAGGCACTGAAAGCGATTATGCAATTCGAGCTGAAAGCTCTCGGGGTTCTGGATAAGGGCACGTGGTGGGCGGAGCGTAGACTTCACCAGACGAGACCGCTCGAGCCTAATGTTAAGGTTCAGTGTGCCTCTTACCATTCGGTGATCACTGCCGGTTTTACCCTAGTGATCACAGAGACATCACTGAACAGCTGACGCTTGGTCGTCATGATGAAGTCGATCTCATTTTTGTGGTACCGTCCGGGCTCATCCATGTCCACTTCCTGTGGGGCCGCTTCTGGAAATAGGAGTTCATCATAAAGAATCCCTCCTTTGCCATGAAGTCAGCCAGCTGTTGCCCTCTTGGGTTCCGTTGCCCTACTCCAAAGTTCCCCACTATCAGCTCATCGCCTTTTTCGTACCTAGTTTTGCGTTAAAGTCTCCCATCAACACCGTGTAGTGAGTCTTAGAGCAATGCATGGCTCTTGAAATATCCTCATACATTGCCTCCACTTCATCATCAGGGTGTGTCGAGGTTGGTGCGTATACCTGTATGACCTTCAGCGAATACCTTTTGGTTATTCTGAGTATAAGGTACGCGACCCTACTCGACACACTTCCGATCTCGATCACGTTGTTGATGAGAGACCTGTGGACGATAAACCCGACACCTCCTTGGGACAGATGGTCACCCTGCCGGTAGTAGAATAAGTTACCGGATTTTAGGATTATAGAGTCCTCTCCCTGTCTTCGGACTTCAGACAACCCTATAATACTCCAATGTAACTTGCTTACTTCTTCTTCCAGTTCTAGTATCTTCTCGTCGGTCCTCAATGTGCGTGCGTTATATGTTGCCAGGTCCAGTCGTTTGGGTTGGCAGCTAGAAATCAGCCGGTGATTCTTCGCACCCCCTGCCTCGCCGTTACCATGGCTGCCACCATAGCCAGGACTAGCGAGGCCGCCGGGGACTGGGGGCCATTGCTTTCTTCTACCTCTCATCATGGGGGGGGTTTGCCTTAGTTGCCACGCCTGGCGAGCGGGTTGGCAACCGCAGTTTTTTTTTTTTTTTTTTTTTGTTCTAGTGCAGGAAGATGCTGCTGCCCATCTCCTATATAATTTTTTATTTCAATATTATAAAGAACATTTTATTTGTTGTTAGTTGGTAGAATATAATCCCTATGACGCAAAAAGTAAAAACAGGTCAAATTGTCGTCAGGATTGCGTTATTTTAAAAATAACTGAAATGTAGCATCTATGCTAAATTCTTTAACAAACTATTTAGCACTAAAAGCACAACACATTGTAAGATTTACTAAATTTACAAGTCCAAACCTCAACGTTTCCAGGTTTCTATCCCTGACCGTAAACACAACATAGGCGTCGTCCATTAGGATTTGCCATAATTGACAGGAGTAATTAAAAGTTAACTGTTGCTTATTGAAACTATGAAAACTTGTCAGTTGGTCAAAAGAGACTCGCTATGGCTATATTAATGGTTCTTGAAAATATTGTGTAATAGATTGTAAAATTATTATGCCGGGAGTACTCTTTTCGCTTAGATTAGGTAGATAAAAATACTTTTTTTTTTTTTTTTTTTTTTTTTTTTTTTTTTTTTTTTTTTTTTTTTTTTTTTTTTTTTTTTTTTTTTTTTTTTTTTTTTTTTTTTTTTTTTTTTTTTTTGTTCTAGTGCAGGAAGATGCTGCTGCCCATCTCCTATATAATTTTTTATTTCAATATTATAAAGAACATTTTATTTGTTGTTAGTTGGTAGAATATAATCCCTATGACGCAAAAAGTAAAAACAGGTCAAATTGTCGTCAGGATTGCGTTATTTTAAAAATAACTGAAATGTAGCATCTATGCTAAATTCTTTAACAAACTATTTAGCACTAAAAGCACAACACATTGTAAGATTTACTAAATTTACAAGTCCAAACCTCAACGTTTCCAGGTTTCTATCCCTGACCGTAAACACAACATAGGCGTCGTCCATTAGGATTTGCCATAATTGACAGGAGTAATTAAAAGTTAACTGTTGCTTATTGAAACTATGAAAACTTGTCAGTTGGTCAAAAGAGACTCGCTATGGCTATATTAATGGTTCTTGAAAATATTGTGTAATAGATTGTAAAATTATTATGCCGGGAGTACTCTTTTCGCTTAGATTAGGTAGATAAAAAAATACTTTTTTTTTTTTTTTTTTTTTTTTTTTTTTTTTTTATTTCAATATTATAAAGAACATTTTATTTGTTGTTAGTTGGTAGAATATAATCCCTATGACGCAAAAAGTAAAAACAGGTCAAATTGTCGTCAGGATTGCGTTATTTTAAAAATAACTGAAATGTAGCATCTATGCTAAATTCTTTAACAAACTATTTAGCACTAAAAGCACAACACATTGTAAGATTTACTAAATTTACAAGTCCAAACCTCAACGTTTCCAGGTTTCTATCCCTGACCGTAAACACAACATAGGGGTCGTCCATTAGAAGGATTTGCCATAATTGACAGGAGTAATTAAAAGTTAACTGTTGCTTATTGAAACTATGAAAACTTGTCAGTTGGTCAAAAGGGACTCGCTATGGCTATATTAATGGTTCTTGAAAATATTGTGTAATAGATTGTAAAATTATTTTGCCGGGAGTACTCTTTTCGCTTAGATTAGGTAGATAAAAAAATACTTTTTTTAAAAAGAGTTTTTACTTTTTATCTATTATTAAACATTTTTTATACATGTAACTTTTATTTACAGGTACAGATTGGCGATGGACACGCAACAGTACCCAGTCAACTTATCAAACACATGAATTGGTCGTCTTATACGAATGCCACACGAAAATTACTGAGTCCAGTATTTCCACGGAGGTAATTATAGTATACGAATATGGTAATTAGGATTTTTGATGAAGATTTTGATGAAGATTTGCACAAAAAAAATCATTACAGAAAAGTGTTTTATTAGACTTTTATTTTCAGCGTTTTAGCTACTCATTCACTAACTGTCGTTAGTAATTGTTGCGTACCAGAGAGTATAGTGAGGTATGACGAAAATTAAAAACTTTACTTTTTGTGTTCCTATATAGAAATTAGATTGATTAGAAAATGTAAAATAATATAAAACAGGAAGATGCCACACCTGTCAATACATCTACTATTCCATCACATGCCGGAGTGTCGTAAAAGTCGATTAAGGTAAATTGACCTCTTTCGGATGGCTGTATAATCACCTCAAAGAGCCCAAACTAAATTAACTAGGCCAACAGCAGCTGCTAAAACCAAACACTTCATAATAAGTTACTACTTTTTCTAGTTTTTGTCCACATCTGCAACCCGCTTGCCGTGCAATAAAGGGAAATCATCCCATTAGACGAGGCATATGTTCAGCCGAGAGAAAGGTTGGCGAAGAAACTATGTAAATATTCTAATTATTTCTTTCTTTGTTTATCAGGACCATTATAACAGCTAAATGCGCAAATGAAGCAAAGATGTTTCGTAGTCGCTTACTAAAGAATAAACATCTTCCCACTAGATCTTAATATACCGTCAAATTATATCATATCTACCCTTTTTGGCGAATGAAGGTTTCAAATTTAACTTAGAAATAATTGTGAAATACGACAATAGTACATTTTCATCGATTAAGTTACTTCATCATCAACTATTCATAGCGCCTGATATATTCAGTTTATCTGATCATATTAATATTGTTTATCACTGTCGCTGAAGGTCGCTAAAGCCTCGTTTATTAACTGACATCATGCAGCACTTGCAAGTGGCGTTGACATTTCGAAAAAAGAGATTACATTCCCTTGATTAATAAATCTTATTGGTTATGGAAAAGGTATCTTATTATTTAACAAGTTTCAATCATATGATAGTTAAAAGAAGTAAATTAAAAAGGCAAGTAAACACATTGATGGAGTTTCTAACAGTAAGTAAAAGCAACTGAGAGAGTAAATTAAAAGGCAAGTAAACACATTGATGGAGTTTCTAACAGTAAGTAAAAGCAACTGAGAGAGTAAATTAAAAGGCAAGTAAACACATTGATGGAGTTTCTAACAGTAAGTAAAAGCAACTGAGAGAGTAAATTAAAAGGCAAGTAAACACATTGATGGAGTTTCTAACAGTAAGTAAAAGCAACTGAGAGAGTAAATTAAAAGGCAAGTAAACACATTGATGGAGTTTCTAACAGTAAGTAAAAGCAACTGAGAGAGTAAATTAAAAGGCAAGTAAACACATTGATGGAGTTTCTAACAGTAAGTAAAAGCAACTGAGAGAGTAAATTAAAAGGCAAGTAAACACATTGATGGAGTTTCTAACAGTAAGTAAAAGCAACTGAGAGAGTAAATTAAAAGGCAAGTAAACACATTGATGGAGTTTCTAACAGTAAGTAAAAGCAACTGAGAGAGTAAATTAAAAAGGCAAGTAAACACATTGATGGAGTTTCTAACAGTAAGTAAAAGCAACTGAGAGAGTAAATTAAAATAATTGAATTTTTCTTGTCAAAGAAGTATATAAATTATATGTGGTACAGCCAAGCGGTAGCTTTTGCTGCTGCTCGAATGAGCCGGCTCTTATAATTATTACATTATTATTACCCCGAGGTTATACCATGACTTCGCAGAATACCCGCGTGAAGAAGAAGCATCTTGTGCTTCCGCGTTAAGGCCGGCAAAGCACCTGCAGCTCCTCTGGTGTTGCAGATGCACTTAAGCGACGGTAATCACTTATCGTCAGGTGAGCCGCTTGAACGGTTGCCTCCCATCCCTTAAAAATAAACATTTCAGAAATGTGACTTTATTTGACTTTTATGTTTCAGCGTGTAAGCAACTCGTTCACTTACTGAAAAACCATCGCCAGTATTCACAAACAAAAACTGCAAAAAAATAATTGGAACGCCAACGTTCAAACCAGAGTACGGAGAGGTAGAACGTGAATTAAAAACTTTACTTGGCTTCCTCTGTACTTTTTTAACGGTTTTAATATGCAGATTTGTTTGATTAAAACAATATGAAAAGTAATATAAAGCAGGGAGCATCTCCTGTCATCCCATCACATGCCGGGGTAAAGTGGCCTCTGACGTATGGAGCTATAATCATCTCAATGTTAGCTAGGCCAGCAGCAGCATCTATGGTGCGAAGTGTCTGTTTTAAGCATTTCTAGTTTATGTCTGGTTCTGCGATCGTCAACCGTTTGCCATACGTTATTGTATTGCGAATCATCCCATTTGGGGAGGTATATGTGGAGTGTGAACATATGTAAATATTCAAAATGTTTATTTCCTTGTTATGAGGGACCAGTATAACAACTAAATGCGCCTATGAAACAATGATATTGCGTAGTCGCTTACGAAAGAATAAACGAAGTTCTGACATTATTAATCGGAAAAATATTTTACCGCTCTAGTCTTGAAAACTGACGCATTGTACGAATGTTACCTATCCACTTGATTTTAATACACCAAAAAATTATATCGTATCAACGTTGTTTGGATGAGATAAGATTTTTAATTTAATAAGAAATAATTACGAACTAGACATAATAGTACTATTTCTCGATATTGTTACTCTAATGTATCATTAACCATTCAAATTGTCTAATATGATTATAATTTCGGATTATATTAATATTGTTAATCTCTTTTCAACTATTCCGAGAAAATGTGAAAATTGAGGCGGCCTGGAAAAATGCACCAGTTGGATAATTACGTGATAGAAAAGTATATGTGTAGTGTGTAAAGTATGTGTGAATACATAATAGAAAAACTTATACTAATTTATACGTCTCACTTGAGAAGAATAATCAGCTGTTTTGAGTAAATAAATACTTGTGCCGTATTCGTATGTCGGTGGCGTTACAGAATCTTCCATCACGTCTCATCCCCAGGATGTAGTCACGTTAAAGTGACTAATAAGAACAGAAAAAATATAGAACGTAGCCTCCGGTTATTAATCTCGGCGTAACGGACGTCAATCTGCTTGCCAATCACACCATTACAGCATTTTTTTAACTTTTAAGTAGATATGCAGAACACGAGTAGTGTTCCACATAAATCCTTTTCAGGATTTTACAAAAAACTCTTCTTTAATCTTGTCCTTTATGTAATATTGTTGTGATAATAAATTGTGGAATTGAGAAACTCTGTATGCTTTTAACGGTTTTAATATGCAGATTTGTTTGATTAAAACAATATAAAGTAATATAAAGCAGGAGCATCTCCTGTCATCCCATCACATGCCGGGGTAAAGTGGCCTCTGACGTATGGAGCTATAATCATTTCAATGTCAGCTAAGCCAGCAGCAGCGTCTTTGGTGCGAAGTGTCTGATTTAAGCATTTCTAGTTTATGTCTGGTTCTGCGATCGTCAACCGTTTGCCATACGTTATTGTATTGCGAATCATCCCATTTGGGGAGGTATATGTGGAGTGTGAACATATGTAAATATTCAAAATGTTTATTTCCTTGTTATGAGGGACCAGTATAACAACTAAATGCGCCTATGAAACAATGATATTGCGTAGTCGCTTACGAAAGAATAAACGAAGATCTGACATTATTAATCGGAAAAATATTTTACTTGAAAACTGACGCATTGTACGAATGTTACCTATCCACTTGATTTTAATACACCAAAAAATTATATCGTATCAACGTTGTTTGGATGAGATAAGATTTTTAATTTAATAAGAAATAATTACGAACTAGACATAATAGTACTATTTCTCGATATTGTTACTTTAATGTATTATTAACCATTCAAATTGTCTAATATGATTATAATTTCGGATTATATTAATATTGTTAATCTCTTTTCAACTATTCCGAGAAAAAGTGAAAATTGAGGCGGCCTGGAAAAATGCACCAGTTAGATAATTACGTAATAGGAAAAGTATATGTGTAGTGTGTAAAGTATGTGTGAATACATAATAGAAAAACTTATACTAATTTATACGTCTCACTTGAGAAGAATAATCAGCTGTTTTGAGTAAATAAATACTTGTGCCGTATTCGTATGTCGGTGGCGTTACAGAATCTTCCATCACGTCTCATCCCCAGGATGTAGTCACGTTAAAGTGACTAACAAGAACAGAAAAAATATAGAACGTAGCCTCCGGTTATTAATCTCGGCGTAACGGACGTCAATCTGCTTGACAATCACACCATTACAGCATTTTTTTAACTTTTAAGTAGATATGCAGAACACGAGTAGTGTTCCTCATAAATCCTTTTCAGGATTTTACAAAAAACTCTTCTTTAATCTTGTCCTTTATGTAATATTTAGTTGTGATAATAAATTGTGGAATTGAGAAACTCTGTCTTTTATTTACGTATCTACAATAACTTCCTCAGTGCGACAACCTCCGAATACTATCGACTATTGTCAAATACGTACGTTATAGGACGGAAAGCGTATACGAAAACACAAAGACATGTATCCGATGTTACGCTTATGCTTGTCGTTTATGTGATAAGATAAGGGTACCATGTGCTGTACTGATACAATAATAATTACTGATAAAATAATTTTGCATCCCGTTTCTGAGAAAATAATAAAAAAATTACACAACACCTGAATACCCAAAATTTGAGTGTTGTATAATTATTATCCCGACTGGGATTCGAATATAGGACCCATGGCTCAACAGTCAGGTGGGCTAACCACTATGCCAAGTGGTTTACTACTGGGCTGCATTACGTGTTCCCACACTTAATGCAATGCAATGACTATGGTTGTCGTAGAACCAGGGGTTAAGGTTCTACACGATTAATTTACTACGGCTATACGGAATAACTAGATTTTCGTTTGTTTACATATAACAGCAAAAATACTATATTCACAACTGTTCTCCAAATATAAAGAATAAAGAGATACAACAAAGGCGCCGCTGTGTCTAGTCTTAGGGATTTGTTGCTAACATAGCTAAAAGGAGTTAATTAACCAAGTCATAAAATTCGTTCGTATTTAACCAAGAATAACTGATATTCAATCGCAGACCAATAATTACATTGCATTTGGGGGTGGGATTAGCATTATAGGCAAAATATTATATTTGAACTAAACTGTCCAAGTATGTTAATAGTATTGTCGCAAACAAACTGTAAATGTTATTTCTCCTAACAAATTTTGTAATATCTAATAGTCTATCGAATATCTGGTAATATATAACACTATTTATAATGCAAATTGATGCTGTATGGGTGTTTTAACTATCATTTTTCCAAAAGATCTTTGCCATTTTAGTGTTTCTATGCAGTCTACTATAGAACATAGGCACGGATCCAATTTTGATAGTTACTACCTAGTACGTAGTATGTACGTCAAAGGCCTCTTTCAATAATGCAAAAGTATTGTCGAATTTGCGGGCCCGCGGGTTGGTGATCGCCTATCTGACAGTTCCTTTCTTTTAATAATAATGCCTACCGGAATTTATTATCAACAATACAGACATGTTAGGCGCCAGAAAAACAGCTCTTTTTTTCTTGTGCATATTTAATACGGATTGTAAGAAAATTTGATTTTCCACAGCCACTTGGACCAGCTACTATGGCAGTAAAGGGATATAGTGCATGTCGTAACGGAAAGAGGTATAGGAATAAAATTAAACAATTTTATATCAGACATTTTTTCATAATAATATTTACCACCACTAACCTATTTAAATTTTATTCACAAAACTTAGAAGAATTCAATTTAAAATATTATCATTACATTTAACATTATTTTTCGCATCGTTATACAAATAATATTAACATCGTTTATCCTAATTAGTGTTTTCATCTTAATCTATAATGACTAATGTGTCAACATTATTAAGTACCAACTCCTTCCATTTGACCGCATCCAACGTCGAGCGGCTCGAATTGTCGGCGACCAAGCTCTCTCTGATCGGCTTGATCCTTTGGCCTTGCGAAGAGATGTTGCTTCTCTTTGCATTTTTTACAAAATTTTCCACGGGGAATGTTCTGAGGAACTGTTCGGATTGATCCCAGCTGCTGAGTTTCACCATCGTACATCGCGACTGAATTCGAAGTTCCATCGATACCACCTAGATGGTTGGCATTCCACCACAGTGCGTTTTAATCGAAGTTTTCTGCCACGCACTTCGACTTTGTGGAATCAGCTGTCGCCAGCAGTATTTCCGAATAGTTACGACTTAGGGACCTTCAAGAAAAGAGCTTATTCCTTCCTTAAAGGCCGGCAGCGCATCTGTAGCTCCTCTGGTGTTGTGGATGTTCGTGGGCGTCGGTGATCACTTACCATCAGGTGAGCCGCACGCTCGTTTGCCCCCTTCTTCTATAAAAAAAAAAAAAGCAAAATTAATCTTTTTGTATCATTATATGATAAACATATTTATTAATTTGTTCTGTAAATATTGTGTGCTTAATTGATTTAAATCTATACATGCGTTATAATTTTGCATTGATACTTTTACCTTTTGTTGTTAATTTGTTTTCACATTGAATCCGCACACATCTTTTATCTTAACCCTACAAATTTGTGTATAATTTTACTATTATCTTCATCTGTGAACAACCCATATTTCTTTTTGTTGATTTGCGGTTAACCAAATACATCATCTGAAGGGTAATCAGATGTAGAATAATCGTGAACTGAGATCAGGTTTAATATCTTTATATAAATTGTCTGTGTAGATTTGATAAATTAAGCTGTCGGTATCGAAATACAATAGATTCGTTTTATCACCGAACTTATTTAGTACCTTCATACTACTCATACGTAGTCATTAATCAGAGTTGTTAATATATCCAAAATGGAATAAGCCTTAGAAAATGGGTTTATCGGAACACACTTTTGATTTTTGTAACTGTACGCCTACTCAGTTTTCTGAAATAATTGATATACTTTGAAATTCTGGTTTTGCAATTAAATTTTAAACACCCCAGCATTTGCCATAATTTTTCTAGTGAGTTTTTTTAAATACCGGATTATTCATTAACTTATTTTTATAAGTACGAAAGCAGTATGGTTCTTTCGTTCTTAGTTCTGTATTTTATAATTTTTTTTTAACTTCCAACTTTTCTTGAATTTTAATATACTATAATTTGTAGTTAGTTTTTAATGAATACCAAGATATTACTTTTTATTTCTATAATGCATTTTGTATTTTGTCCTGTTATTTAAATTTTATAGTGGACCCATAGTGGAAAATGGCTAAGGGTTTTTTTGGAAACAAGCTTTTTTTTAGAGATTATTATAAAAAATTATAAATAGTTCATGAAAACTTGTAACTAGTATCTGAAACTGTACGCCTCCTGTTTTTGAATGGTATTAGTCTATGATATAGATTACAGGTTTGAACATGTTTCTAGTAGATTTAAAATACAAAACTTCAAAATCGGCATAAATAACAAAAGGAATTTTAATTTTATTTTAACATCAAAGTCTAATATATCGTTTGATCTGTAACCTACAACCTGTGTTGACCAAACCAATTTTTACGTTTTTTTACTGTTATTTAAAATTGTAGTAATGTGAGTAGTCTTGTTGTTAGAGATAGATTTATTCTGCTAAAATGTATCCAACGTCGTCACGTTCCATATGTATATGCACAAATTGTTTTACTTATTTCTTTATTTATTAAACGCGATAGGTTTTTAATACAGCTAAAGTGGGGGTTAGTTCCGTTTTGTATGTAAAACAAATTGATGTATTTAGTTTTGCGTTACTTTATGAAATAAAAGGGGACAAAAGACAATGTTCATTTTCATTTCATATCAAATTCCAAATTAAAAACATTAACACTTACACTTGTTTTTAAATTTTTAATATGTCTGTAAACTACAAGGAAAGGTACACCATTCAAATTTAACTTATTTGATTGAGCACTGTAAGATGCTGGTCGTTCTAATTTGTTTGCCAGAGTGTCGAAGAAGAAGAAGTTTATTTTAACTATGGAATGTAGTTTAACTACCTTATCAAACAATAAATCGTTTTTAATTGAATTAAGAAATAATTCGTGTTTGAAAATGTAAATCTGATGGTTCTTTCCATTTAACTTTGTAAGAAATTATATGTTGTCTGAAAGCTTTATTCTATAACAGATACATTTTGCAAGGAAAAATAAGATTGTATAACCGAGCATTGCTCTTGATTATTGTTTGAATAATCTACCTCCACCGCTGCGTGACCTAAAAACATTACGAAACATTAAAAGTGATTTAAAAAAAATAACGAACGGAAGGGTAGCATGTACCCTAAATTAATCACCATCATCATCATCATGAATTTAATTAATAATTAACCAATAATTATTTATCTAAATTAATAATTATTCAAAATTAATATTATCGAATTAAATAACAATAATTTAATATTTATTTATTTTTTTAGTACTGTACTATACTATTGCTGCTTTTTTAAACCATTAAATATAGGCATAAGTTACCACTGTTTCCTTCACGTCTAATTTAAATTTAATTCAATAGCATAGCATGGTATGCATACAAAGTCTCTCGCAGTGTAGTAATACGTTATCCGAGTCAATGATCGCACGCACTCCTGTAATTACAAAATTATTACTATAAACATAACGTTATAGCTATTTGACCAGTAACAAAATAAAATATAGGGAATGCACGTACGAATTAATACTTTATCATGTCAAATTAGAACACTTACCAGTACTCGTAGGTATTTACATCTGCAAACTTAAAGCACGTCTATATAGCAGGTATTTGTGGACAAAACTTACTGAGTTTGTAGTAGTTACATAATTTAATACTATCACGCTTCGTTAAAAATATTAATAGATAAAAAAATAACTACTAGCTTACTGGCCTTCCGTTACACACGGACACCGGGCCGACTGAAAATCTGCGCTGCGATACCCCGCGGCTAATGCTTAGACGGTTCTTTCCGTCGCTTCATTCACACACAAATTCCTTGTGATATATATACATATATTTTTAATGTATCATAATTTTTAATTTCAATTTTTCTTTTCTTTATTTCTTTTTGCATTGTTACATAATTATTATGTATCACCAGATCATGTACTATGAGTGTATGTCTTTATGATGTGATTTGTAAAAACATTTCTTACTGAATTGAATATCAAATATATTACGTTGTACCTTATCCGACTGCTGTAGAGTAGTTGGTTTCTCATGCTTTGGTCTCTTTGCATCATCCCCAACACTTCTTTTGGGGGCTCCTCCTCGCCCCATTTGTACATGATGTTGATGATTGACCGCAAAAATTAGGATTTTTTTTTAAATCTAGTCGTTACAAGTGTAACGTTTACTTAACTTTGTTTGCAACCATAATACAAATTCAGCTATGTGGATAATAGGTACAGCTCATCGTCATATGTCGAATCCAATAATTCAAATTTATCACAAAGCTTAAACATGTCTATATTTTCATATAATTCGGCAAGTTGTGAATTATAGATTTTTTTACTAAGTTTAAACAGGTTATCGCTTAATTCATCGAGTTCACAACTATTCTTGAAAAAGCACTGACTACAGTGTGATCGTATTCTATTTTGTAAACACCTACAGGACTAATTAATTTACTATTACATCTAAACAAATAAGAAATTCTGAGTATAAAATGAGAGCATATTAAACAAACTATTGTTCTTATTTTTCACTATTGTTAAAATATAACTTTTCACAAGAATCACTTTTTTAAATTTCTATTGGTATGTTATATACAACATTTTTAATATTTTTTAATCCACATAGCATTTAACTCTAATGTCTACTCTTCTTCAGTGTTGGTAAGTAATAATATATTTTTGAAATAAACAACAAGGAAGAACTGCTTTTTTCATGTTCTTATGTTTAAACACCTCGACGATTTTTGGAAAAACAGTCGAATGTGGCAGTACTAGACGTAGTGTCTAACTATTACTTAGTTAGATTTGAAATCTGATCTCCGCCAACCAACGCAGATGATATAATTTCACGGTATATTAAAATCAAGAAGAAAGATAACATCAGTCTTTAAGGCAAGCGGTGGAACATTTTCCCGATTCATTTTGTCATAATAACGTTTATTTTTTCGAAGCGACTACGAAACATCTTTTTCATCAGCGCATTTATTTGTTATACTGGTACTGTAAAACAAGAACAGGTAACAATTACAATAACATATATATCCTTGCCCAAAAGGATGAACAACCATTGATGCAATGGTAATTTGTTTAACGACCGCAGAACCAGACACAATATTCTCGTAACTTAATACGAAGTGTGTGGTTTAAGCAGCTGCTGATGGCCTAGTTAATTTACTTTAGGCATAATGATTTTTTTACGCGAACTTGTATTTATAATACTTTTTTTTAATCATGCTAAATTTCATATTAAGTTTATTAAAGACAAGCACAGTTTTAAATTCTCGTCCTACCTGACTTTCCTCTGTGGTGCACAACAGTTGTCAACGACAGTTTAAACGATGTCGTTCATGAGAGCAGGATTCAATTGTTTCTTTGCAGGCTTGTTAGGGAATGCTGGCGATGGTTTGCCAGTTAGTGAATGAGTCGCTAAAACGATAAAAATATAAAAAAAGTATAACTAAACGCATCAATGAAATGTATTTTCCTTATGCAATAATCTTTAAACTGCTCTGAAAAATTTGCATTAGCATTCGTATAAGACGATCAATCCGTATGTTTTAAAAGTCGGTTAGGTACTGTTGAGTGTCCATCGCCAATCGGAACTTGTTTATAAAAATCTATTTAGCAATTTTTCAGATCTAAACGGTCAGAGTAAGCCGTGCAAATTTATCGCATAACCGATCACACGATATTTAAACGAACCATTAACATATTCATGACGATTCCTTTTCGACCGACAGACAAGTTTTCATGGTTTCAATGAGCAACAGTCAAGTTTTGTGCAACGTGCAGTGGACTGGTTTACAAGCTGTTAAGGTAAGGATTGCTACTTGGACTGGTTGAGGTTTGGTCTAGTAAATTTATTTATTAATACAATATGTTGTGCTTTAAGTGCTAATATTAAGGGCAAAGAACTTGGCATAGATTCAACACTTTAGTTTTTTTTTTAAACAACATTCTACAAACTAACAAATAAACACCCTGACTTTTCTTTATAATATTAACATTAGATTAATGGAAAAATTCCTTCAAAACCAACAAAATAAGTACTAATTATTACTCAATTTACCATATGACTATCTGTGTATACTGAATATCTTTTACGGTTTGACTTTCGAGAAGATGGAAATATTTCAGTGTTATCTTCACTAGAACCCTTTCGATCCTCAAAAGGGACTGCAGTCCTATAATTTGTATTCCAAAGTCTTTGATCTTCTCTCTTAGATCTCTTTCAATTGACTCCTTATTCTATCAATTTCATGTAGCTCATATTGTTATACCAGTATTAGCTACCTGACTGATGTGTTTGATGTCCTGATGTCATAGTTAATTCGGCTACCGTCAGCTTCATAATTATAAATTATTGGTCCGATCTACGCAGAATGAGTCCACGGTATCATGAGGTCGTGGAGAGGTATACTTGGTCTTAGAATATCATTTTATTAATTACACACTTCATGCAGGTGGTAAAATACAGCCATTTTCTCTATTGAAAATTAGGATGCTTTTAAATTTTAATAGCTTTGCGAATCATCCTTAGCAGGAACCGGTGCTCTTTTGCGAGGATTTGTAGTCTGTGAAATCGAATGTGCGATGAAATATGATCACAAACTGCAAACTTCCTAGAGTGCGTATGTTTTCCATCAGCTGTGTTCCTTAACGCGGGTTTTTATTACAACTATCAGTTAATTAATTCTAGACTAAGCTCAACAATTGGTATAAGATTATAGTATATACAAAATTTATTCTCACGGTTCATTATTTGGCGAAATCTACACCGCACCTGCTGATTTTTTGTAGGCAATACGTGTTAATTTTCAAAAATAATACAAATTAAAAAATTAAAAAAATTCTGTGTACAGAAAAAAAAATTTTAATTATAAAGAAAATAAAAATGTGACAATAAAGTACAATATTTTTTTAAATAAATTATGTACAGGCTTTAGCACAATATTCTAATACGTATTGTCAGTTGTCAATTATCCCGGTTTATTTTTTTTTTTATTAGAAAGGGGACTAATCAAATATATGCTTTGTTGTGATTTTAATTTTTAAATAATTATTGCAAGTGTATGTTATAAAATCATTTTAATATTTGGCATAATACATTTCTCTTGCAATACAATATTAAAAGAAGAAAAAAATATTCCTTCTAATACAATTCAGGTTACAATGCAATAGTTAAAACTGTATATTGCGTGTTTATGAAAATATGGCTTTCTGAATTACATATTTCGAAATATTTTCATAACTTCAGGCTTTAAAAGTGTTAATAATTAAATTGTACAATATTCGTAAAAAGTAATGTAAAGAAGCAGTACACGAATAGAGGCCTCCTTCTCAAATATCTGAGAGGCCCACCACGCTGCTCCTGTGTGGGTTGGTGGGCTACACATGTCCTCGAAATAATTACTTTTCAGACATGAAATTTTCCTCACGATGTTTTCGTTCACCTCACCTCACGAAGAATTAGGTATTGAATCAAAATTGATAAAAGTTTGGAAGGATAAAGTAAAGGAAGGGCACTTAACTTTCATAGAACACTGCCCTTCGGCAGGAGGCTTTATGTGCTCCATTTGACTTTTGAAACAGTTTCTCCGGGCTCCAATCTTGGTATATAATACACGTTTTTTATACAATTGGTTTGTATTGATTAGTGATTGATATATAATCTTCGGAACTTCGTATTCATGTACGGCTTAATTAGATTTCGAATTCAATATCTATCTAAGTAAAATATATATTTTTCGTCGATAATACCTTCGATACCAGCCGGTCATGGGCCACGTATATAAAATGGTGGATGACTGCGATCTTGTTTTCATTTCTCGGCTCTAATTTATTTACCAAAGGTAATTCGTTAGTGAAATAATTAATTAATTTTGACCGAATTAAAATAATCCAGATTTCGTCCGATTACAAACTGTATTCAAGTTTACAAAGCATGTAATGAATAAGACGTTATAACGTTTAAACAGTGGTAATAAAGTTAAGAAAATTGTAGGTAGGCATAAAACGGAAGTCTATAATAAAATGGAATGTTCTAGAATTTAGGTTGTTACTTTTAGGCAATAGGTGGCGCTGTAACAGCATACGGTTCACCAGGCCGTAAGATGACCTTTCGGCCTTCAATTATTTCACAGAAAATATCACCCGATAATTTTGAATTAGTGGTTGGAAGGGTCAGTACAACTACATTCACCGATAATAACACCCGATTTTAATTTTTAATAATGCGTTCTGAACAAAAATGCATATGATCGACATAATAACTAATTGTTCTCGTGATACGCGGACACCCGACAATGGTGTAACAAAGTTAATTTCTTCTATCTTTTAAATCACTAAGTATTATAGATATCTGTGAATTGAAACCCAACAATGCCCCAGCCTTAACACTATCACCATTGACCGCTACAAAATATCTAATTTAGTTTTTGCAATATCACTACTGTGAAAGAACATTGGAACGCACGACACGCAATCGTTCATTCCCGAAACCGACCGAGACGGGTTCAAACCTTATACGACAACGTAGTATTAGCATAACGTGTATCAAAATTCGAATACCCTCGTGAGGCATAGTCAAGTTCTAGAAATGAGTTTCTAACTTACGCAGCCTTGGTGATAAAACTTTACTCAACCATACTTACCGGATTTTGAAACCAAGCATGTTCTTGTAACATAAATTTTATTTCCAAAGCATTCGTCATTTTGAAATTGCATGTAGACACGAAAATAATATTGTTTGTGGGTTTATTTGCGTATAGCTACATTAATGTTATAATTAGTTACCGAACAAACTAAGTTTAATGAGCATAAATATATAAACACAACATATATAAATTTTGCAAGAAATGTTTCTTTCTTTGTTTCTTCTTTCTGACAGGACCGAATTATACAATGAGGAACAGGAAAAATCACTAAGAAAATCATCCCTGCGAGGTTTAAGTTTCGAATTTGTCCTTCGGTTGCTGAATTTGAACTATAATCTAAGGGGCTCATAAATATCCTAAAATATACACTTATGAGTACTTATCACCCGATTTAAAAGAGCAGTGGTCAGGGCGCTCCTAAAGCGAGCGAGTTTCGTATAGCGCGTATCGTAAAGATAAGTATCACGCGAAGGACCTGGGTTTGATACCCGATGCCAGCATCACTAAAATTGTTAATAGCAATTTTAAATGGTATATTTCTCGGTGGTGAAGGACACATAGTACGGAAATGTACATGTCTGAGAAATAGAAAAATAAATATTTTGAGATATTAAGTGTCCGCCTACCCGCACTGAAGCAGCGTGGCGGGCACTTCTCGGCTCCATGAACCCGAAGGAGGGCTTTGCCCAGCAGTGAGCACTGTAAGGGTGCTACTTTACTTTACTTTTTACCCAATTCAAAGATTACGCTCCTTGATCGTCGTTTCGTCGCACGAGGATTGCAGCGATGTCACCTATTGTCAAATAACCTCATGTAAGAAGTCTGAGCTTCAGAGATCCGCCAATACACTTAATATTAGTGGTACACAGGACACAGGGATCTAAACATTTATATATTATATAGAACAGCCGAAAAGTTTGTGGCCGCCGAAAACGGAGGTAACTGTAGAAGTCCCCTGATTGGTCCACTGCTTTCTGCGCTGGGCGGCGGGAACGAACCCACACGATCCATTGGTTGCAAACCGGGCGAGAGCAAATGCGTGTCCAGTCTTTGTTTAATATTAGGGGTTTAAGCCGGGTTTTCACTGTACGAGTACTCCCGAACTCTGCTATACAACGCATCATTCAAAACCTCAACATAGCTGGACTTATGATTCAAGATATCAGAATCAATAACATCCGCAGTACATGTTTGCAAGAAAAGTAAAAATTAAAAATCTACAAGGACCGAATATTGTGTTGATGACATTTATGTTTCATTCACATTAGCTGGTTTCAAAATTGCAGATAGATTTCTGTCTAGTAAAATCAAGTGCAGGATTTGTTTCTAATATAATATAAATAAAATAAAAATATTAAAACAATAAATAATACAAGTAGTTTATTTTCTGTATTTTACAATGTTTCGTTGAAATATAAGAACATAGGTATTGTAAATATTCTGCTACTTTGACATGGGACGTTACCTTAATCCCATGAAGTAGTTTTTAATATTTGTTATTTTATTATTTATTATATGTCGTGCTGCCAACCGAGAAGGATGATTACCATCCTGATTAACAAGATCTGCAACATAATTTTTACTAGGTTCTTGCACTTTCTCGTACCGGGATTCTAAATCCGAAAATTTTGATTGAGGAAATATATACCACTGTTGTTTCAAATGCCAACCTCACCTATATAAAAAACATGGCCGCAGACTGACAAACGAGGTTCGTGATAAAAGAATTGCTTCACCTTTTTTACCTAGAATCTAGATTTTTGGTATGAATCCCTCGGGTTAGTTAGTTAGTTGATAAACTCGTTGGAACTGCCATCGGCCAAAGAAAATGGTTTGAACAACTATGGTATTCTGTTATTACACAGAATATCTCATATATTCTGTGTAATAAGTTCTATTTTGTGTCTACCGGTTAGTGCCTTAACACACACTTAAGCGTTTGGTTCTAATGCTTTCTCCGATCTTATCGCATAATTATTGCATCGAATACAAGAAGGTAAAGCCGAGTGAGAATGTCTGTATTAGCCCGTAGACTTATGGTAATAAAGTAGCAGCTTTTAAATCCCCACAGCTGAGCAAAGGCTTTCTTCAGTAAAATCTACGCTTACGCCAGTACGAGGTAAATTCTGCACTTAAAGCCTTAACCCCAACTTAAGGCCAACACCGGAGATTAAACCCTGATCACTCGCGCTATATGATACTAAAGGGAGTAAACAATAAACTACCACGACACACACAATGGTGTTATGAGAAATTACGAGGCTACTTAGTATCTACTTAAATCTATGTATATTGAGAGACCGAACTCGGTATGATAGCCAATTTTCTTCATTTTACATTCTTATAAAATATTCTTTAGTCTTTAGTCTTTAGCATTATTTAAGTAGTCCACTACTGGGCGTTTATCGTAATCGCCACGTTTGGCAGGCGGGTTGGCGATCACATTACTAGGCACGTCGCACATTAATCGCTGCTACCCATGACCAGAGTGAAATTGTATTTTTTGCCATAACATGAGATGGTCACTCTCAGAGCCCGGAGACTGCACGCTCGGGTTGGCAGATTCGCAGATGTTATTATACCACCGTACACTTATAAAACTAATTCCTTTATCATATAATATTTCACCAAAATTCTTATATTAAAGTATACCATTGCTGGACAAGGGGACACTTCAGTTTTTAACACCTGCCACTAACTCTTAAATTGTCCCAATGCGTGCGCAGCAGCGGGGAAATGCCAGTTACTACAACAAATTACATTTTACAATTTTAGGGTTAATGTTGACATGTAGGGTTATATAGTAATATAGGTATTTAGTCTATGTAAAAACCGATGATTAAGTACATATTTAGATTAAACGGCCTGAGCATATGCATATGTTAATGAATAGACTGTGCAGTATGTATCTGAGTAATGAATCATTAGATAGTCAGCAAATACGGAAAATAGGCTATAATGAGTTAAGTTTAAAATACGAGTTTTAAACATTAGAAGAAAATCAGACATAGTGGCTTTCCCAATTCTTTTTTAGGGTACCGTACGCGGCCCTATAATCAGAGACGCCGTCTGTCCTACCTTTACAGGGCTTTATCTTTCGAAACGTAATAGGAAGAGGAAAGAAATTTTCACACATTGTGTTACTACGGCTGAGTTTAAAACAAAAATTAAATAAAAATGAGGGTAATAATTTTTTTTCCAACGATTTTTTGTTTGAGATCTGTCGTGAGAACGGTAATACATAGAAGTATCTAACTGTATCCACAGGAGAGGGGGTACGGGTACTGTGTAGCATGGGTATAAATATCCGGATCACTAGTTTGTGAGGTTTGGATTCAGGAGTTTACACCATCAGTCGGTTACCAGCGCCTCTGGCAGTAGAGACTGGCATTAGGAGAAAACGATAGTATACCTATTCCTACTTAATGTATTAAATGCTAAAAAATAGTTTTACCATATTTTTAAATTTGTGTAATTTAATATTTGATGTTGCATCCTTGCAGAAATTAATGCAGTAACTTAATGTTCAAACGATATACAATTCTATTGTTATAGTTTTTAACATTTTGGGGTCGATGAAAGCTTAGGGACTTTACTAAGTTGTACGCGTCATATTTTTACCTGCAGAGGACTAAAGCAACGTGCCCTTTCGTTCAGTTGTTGTTCGAATTCTGTCAGAGACAGTGTGTATATTTTCGTCATGTCTCATCCACTTTGGCTTCTTGTTGAATGGGTGGACGAAAGAAATGTCTTCTCACACTATGGTGTGGTTAATGCTGAATCTCTAGTTACTAACGAAAGTGACCTACACACTGGGAAGTTAGTCATCATCAGGAACAAACATAGAAATGGTGCGCGCCGAGCTCAGATCTTACGCTTATCCGGTAAGTTTTTCTTGTGTCTTTTCGTTTGTTACTTACGTTTATTATTAATAGGTACCTTTACAAGAGAATAATATGAGAGTGGACTTAATTCCTATCTAACACAATATTTTTTAACCACGTTTGCCCTATCTTTGACATTCATTCAAAATTTACGCAACAGCCATCTGACATAGAGTACGCCATTTTGTTTTTTTTTTAAATAGTACGTATTTATTTTGTAATAAGTTAAAATGTATAAGTTATGTACTTATAAATTTACTTGTTCAAGTTCATGTAGTAAATTTGTAGTTTCTGTAATGAAACAATCGCTGTGACATTGAGATCTTCTCTATCAACCTGTATTAGTCCATGACTGGGCATAGATCTTTCCATGAAGGCACTAACAAAAGCTGGTTGTTATGTCATGAATGGAAGGTGTACTCGTGCTCACCATATTGAACAGGCGGGTTAGTAAGCGCAGTACCGAAACCCGCGCATCTGAGATGCAGCTTCCTGCAGTAGTTTGTGGTTCGGAAACGAAACTATTCTTAAAAAACGAACTACTCTGAAGTAATTTACTTTTATATTTATGGTGAATGTATGCATACTTGTTCTGAAAGGGAATCTCAAATAATAATGAACAGAGACATAAGATTTATGAAAATGAAGACTCATACACATGACTCATAATCCACGTGTTATAACAATATAACTCTAAGACAAAATTCTAAAAAGGCACTTTAATTAGGCAAAGGTAAAAAAGATAACTTAAATCGTTTAGTGGAAGTAGATACCTGGAAATCGAATTCCACTAGAGCACTGGATTCTAGAGAGTTCTGTATTCTAGAGAGTTCTATATTCTAGAGAGTTCTATATTCTAGAGAGTTCTATATCCTACACAGTTCTATTATTCTAGTGTTCTATATCCTACACAGTCTAGAGAGTTCTTTAGTCTAGAGAGTTCTATAGTCTAGAGAGTTCGATAGTCTAGAGAGTTCTATAGTCTAGAGAGTTCTATATTCTTGAGAGTTCTATATTTTCATACTTTATAGATAACAAGAATTACGTGAAGGAGTTAAAAATATTATTGGAAAGACAAGATCAACAAGTGAAGAACGTGGTTTCATTATGTATGAATACTATCAAGGAAATGAAGTCCGGACCCTTGGTGAGTATATCTTATTCGGAAACATCGTCTAAGCCTTTACTTAGTAAATAATGAAATTCAATAATAGATAAATTTACGTTGTAATAGGCATAGCGACATTCAATTTACTTGGCCTAGAATAAAGATTATGATTACCGGTGGTTGTTACAATTACAATGTTATTTAAGGAGTGATAGATACTATTATATAACACAAGAATCTGCCTCCCCTCTATTTTTCGAATGTCGTAAGCGTTGACCAAGGCATTGAAATCTCAAATTCGGCGACAAAGGCTCTATACCCATCTTGATCATCCCGGAGAGATGAGAAGTAGGTTGCGGAGGCCGAGTTTTTTTTTATATTGCAGTCCACCAGGTGTCCAAATGGCTACTATAGAACATGGAAACCTGCAAATAACCTAAAATATCAAAGAAAGGATCTAGAGTGCCGAGCGAACCTTTACGAACAAACATACTGATAGTAAAGATGACTACATGAAAGGACGTTTGATTATGAACGTATGAGTTGTCGATGGGTATATACGGGTCAGATGTAAGCAATACAGTTCAAAAACATTCTATATAGAATCAAAATTAGGTTTACTTAAAAGTAAGGTACAAGATTGCTCAAGATGGGGCAATTAATGAGTAATAGCAATGTTCAGCAGTGAAGTAGGATAGTTTGTTATAATGATGATGAATGAAATAACAGCAATCATAAGTTTCTCAAAGATAAGATATATTACGTATTATTTACATTCTCCGTGTACTGTGCACATCATGTGCAAATCAGTAAAACGGTGGGTAAGTTGGAACCGAGGGAAATAAATAAGGACATATTATGTCTGACTTGCACGACTTATTAAACTCCCGCGATGTGCCACATTCACCGCATATCGACGGGATCATCGTTCGCTGACGCACTGATCCGTGGCCTCCCGGGGACGGCTGGCCACTGAAGAGACACGGAGTAGACATCTTCCCCATCTCCATGGCTGAGGAAGGAAGTCTCTCGTTATGCATTCCCCCTCTTCTCACTTGAACTCCCTAAAACTATGAGCAACGGACATCCAGAAGTCGTTACGTTTTACAATTTATAAGTAAATTTTAGTGTTTACAACCACTCCATCGATCCGCACACTACACGTTCATAATATTACTATATAACAATAAATTTCACAGTACTTCGGAACTCAAAATAGCATTCAACAGTCTGTGCAAAGTCCCGGTGTATTCAGTCCTGAACCCGTTGTCATCGACACTGATGCTACTACTACGGACAGCGAGCACGAGGTAAATACGTTTAACTTTCATGTTTTATAATCACTCTTACCTTAAAGTAAAAGTAACAGCCTCTTGGTGCCCACAGATTGGCAAAGACCTCCTTCTCAAATATCTGAGAGAGGTGTAGGCGGGAATGGCCGGCCCCCCGGCTCTATTGCGGGTTGGCGGGCTTCACATATCCTCGAAATATTTTTTTTTTATTATTATTTCTCAGATATGCTGGTTTTTCCTCACGATGTTTCCTTCACCACCGAGCACGTGGTAAATACAGCACTTAGAATTGCTATTATCAATTTTATTGGAGCCGGCACCGGGAATCATACTCGGTTCACTTGCGCTTTATGATACTCAAGTGAGCGCCCAGACCACTAGGCTACCACGTCTCCTGCCTTACCTTACCAGGGTTAAAATAGTCCACAGCTGGACATAGACTTTTCCCACAAATAGAATTTGCTATAATCACCACGCTCTGCTAGCGAATTGGCGATCTCTGTACCAGACACCTCGCATCTTAGACACTGCTGCCCGTCATCGATTTGCTTAATTTTGCTCTGGTAATTTTCGAGATGGTTGTATCGCGATCTGTCGGTAACCCTTAATCATAACCCACGAGAAGAAAACAGTGGCAGATTCTTAACAAACGACAGTGTGGGAGTTACATCTTGCGAATTTGTGTAATTATTGTATATATTTATAAACATGTTCCGACATGGCGCGTTGATGCGCGACCTACCAGGGAAAGGCAGATGTTGGGAGAGGCGAGGAAACACGAACTGCACGTGCCAGCGCACGCACGTTGAGATAAAACAGACTCTAAATGTAGAATTCATAATGTTTAATTAATTCCAAATTAATAGTGTGAAGTAAATAATAATGTTATTAAACATTATAACACCTTTTAACCTTTTACCTGTCATAACAATAGAATATATATCTATAATCGATATATATATATTTATATATAAATCGATAGTTGTGTTTACAATTTCAGGTTGCAAGTTGTTGCGGTGCCCTGACAACTTGCTTAAAATTTTCGTTTATGATTATTTTTGTAAAAAATTCGTTTGTTTAATGGGCTTATTCCGAAACGAATAGGCTTATTTTTCATAAGAAACAAAGACTCTTTTAGTTTTCATCATGTCTTATATGACCCACGTCGACGACTGATCTAGAAAATCAAATTATTTGTGTATTTTTTCTATGTTAGTTTCATTGTTTTTCTGTGTCATTGTAGACAAAGTGTTTGAAATTCCTTTCTCACTTAACCACCTGCCCCCGTTACTGTCTATAGCAGGGATTGCCAAATTGGTAGCGATCCCTTGGGGTCGATATCGGTTTCCCGGGGATCGGCTTAAACGAAAACTGATTTTGGGGGCCGACGACCCCATATTAATTAACACAAGTTCTTATTTAAAACTTTCAAGACTCTGTACAAGTTGTGTTACGTGTCAAATATTTGTAATGATTAATATTTTAATAATTAGAAGTATCATTGTCGTACTTTTAAAATAATTATATTTATTAATAATTATTAATTACACTTGATATTTACTGAATTTTATATCTATTCATTTTGTTAAATTTTTATCAGAAAGTGATGTCAAGTTTAGTCGCTTAACCAAAGTTTTTGAATTGGTAACTACAGACAGGATTTAAAAGTAATTTGGCTATGGGACTCAGGTATCAGTTCATTTTGGAAAAAGGGTATCGTGTACGCGGGCGAGTCGCGCAACAACTTGTCGGACTATAATAATATAGATTATTCGAATGTCCTGTAATTCTTACATATCAGTCTTTCAGTTTAATCATAATGAGAACAATTTTAATCAATTTATTTATTATACATTATTTACTACTCCATCTCACTTTGTGAGTTGCGCACAGAAGGACTGAAGGAGGTGCCAGAAAAAATTTAGAACTACAGATCTCCCTATAGAAAGTAGGATAATAGATATCACAAAAACGCTATGCCTATAACATCGGTCGCGGGAAGTGGCATCGGTCTATTTTGGTCCATTCTTTTGGCTTTTATTTAGAAGCGTACATCTAACCAGGCGACAGTAGGGCCTGGTTAGAAGTTGAAAATAATAAGTTACTCTTTTATAGACTTTGATACTCCGTAGGGTGTGTAGGTTTTTATTTATACCTACTTTTTATACTGATTACTGTTAAATAATCTTAACTTAAGTCCTAAGTGATTCAATAGCCATTTCTAAACGATTGAGTTTTGGTAGTGGTAGCTGAGAATATTTAATGACAAAAAGCAAACCTGGAGTTGATGCTACTCTGAGTTGTGACAAATGGAAATCCGTAGATTCTGTTTACCCTACGGGGTGACAGGCATGAGCGTGCGTAAATATTTTAAAGTAATTGTTTCAATGCAGGAATTTCAATGTTTTATTGCCACTTTCATGTAATTGACAGATATTAATATCTTCTGTAAAGAGAGACCATAAACAAAAGAAGTAGAAATTATATTATTACTTTTAAAATAAGATGTCTTAATTAATGTTGTTTGTAGGCAAATGACCTGGGATTCAATAAATCATCAGCAAAACCAAATCCCCAGTACAAAGGCGCCGAATCGTCCGTAGCTGTATACAGTAATCGCTCAGCAGTCCACCATAACAAGTGCCTTAGTCGGCCATCAATGGTTAGCAGCACTCCAGTGCACCGAAGGAAATTTGACGGAAGTATTAAGCTAACTTTTGACCAAAGCACTCAAACCGATACCGCTTTACTGTACTCTCCTGCATCAAAAATTGCGCAGATGGAAACTGTTCTCAACAGACTCTACGGACAGTTCCTTAGATTATTATCACAGGTGCATGTGGACGATGCTATGTCTATACTGTCAGAGGTGTCTGAGTTAGAGCATTATGTTCCGGACCATGTTTCGAACGAAATATCTACTTTTAAAGACGAATCGACACCGGAACAACATGTAAACACGAGTAATATCGGACTCTATGATAATCATCCCTTAAAGGCTAAGGAATTGCATGTGAGACGAGCATCGGCACACACGACCATTAACGGGGAGCCTTGTGCTGACAATACTGATATGGTAAGTAAGGGGGAACATAATCTTTTATCAATATACCAATTTATCTGCTCGTGGAGTATGGGTAATGGGCAAAACTTCCAATATGCAGCCTTGCTGCTGCTTTCTTGGTCAGTTTGGTCTGTACGGAATGTACTTAAAAGGTTGATATAAAAGTTATTTTGTTTTCAAATTAATAAGTGTATATACAAAAAGATAGATCTAGAACAGCGTAGAATGTAACAATAAAATCGTAATGTTATTGCAAAACTTGTGTAGAAAGCCTGACTGCTAAACCAATACAAGGTATTAGTTTTCGAGTCTACTTAAGTTGTGTTGAGTCCCGTGTATCTGACATATTCTCTCTGTCCCATTGCATAAGCGTTGAGTAAGTGTCTAAACAATATACTTGAGGTGATACATCTTGCACAGTTGAAAACGATAGCATTCGGAAGTTGTCATTTTGATCGAAATCGTTTAGGATTTTTTTTCTCATCTGATGTTAAGTGATTACCGACTCCCTCGTACATCTGGACCACCAGAGAACCTGCAGGAGCGTTGCCGGCCTTAAGTATATTTGAGGAAGAGGGAGAAAAACATGTAGAGTTACAAAAGCACAAGCTGCCTCTGCTTCACGCCGATATTCTGCAAAGCCGTGGTACTACCCCGGTAGAACTGGCTCACTCGAGACTATTCAACATCGATTCTACATCATGATCATAGTATGGTTACATTGTCTGTAGCTAATATTTGTAGATTTTTTTTTTAATTTTCGACATTACTCTGGTATCAACTGATTCACTTATTGATATTAAAATAATAAAATTTGGTTTTTCGAATCGTGAATTACTTTGGGTAATTTCGTTACTTAAAGATCAGCCAATTGATTCAGGGCTGATCTAAATGTAACAGATTTAAGCAAAGTATTCTTATATTATGCATATTTTAAGGTACCTATTGGAAGTGGAAATGTATTGGTACCGACCACATTACTCGCAGATTTGGACTGGACATCATATACAATAGCAACCCGACAGTTGTTACAGGCTGTTTTTTCACGCAGGTAATACACAGAAATAAAATACTTTATTTTCAAGTGATTAGTTATATACTATACTGAAAATATTATTTTATAATTATAGGGTATTAGCAACTCATTCCCTTTCGGGAAAGCAATCACCAGCTTTTGCGGACAAACCTCCAAAGAAACGTCTAGATCCTAAAATGGTGGATGACATTATAGACACAGTTGCTGAGAGATGTGGCGTGCATAGACGGCTTGTAAGGTAACTGATATTGAATATAAGAATAAGAAAATACATATTTAATAAATTATAACATATCGGATGAAGGGTAAACTACATACTATCTCCAAAGGTCAAAACCCCACCTGCACTAAGTACACCTTTACTAACTGATGAATCTCTGGCGCCAGTCTGACAGCAGAAAATCTTTTCGAGTATGCAGATACAAATCCCACAGAAGACTAGTGATGGACGGGCAGCATCTCTACGCACTTGCGTCCAACGTGCGAAGCACGGCGAAATCTTTCACGCGTAGCTTACTATTTTTTGGTAAGGCTTTCATGGAAAGGGCAAAGAAAGATACTAATCTACTATCTGACCATGAATGTATTGGAGAGTCGTCCTCCAGTAAATACATAGTTGTAAGTTATACCCAGAATCGGAGAAGCGCTGATGCGTTGACGGACTATAACGTTTTGATGTTGTATACTATTATTGTGTAAAGCGGGTGCTCTAATTCTAAATAACAAGGAAATGTCTGTTCGCGTTAATCACGTACCACCAGATGAGCCACTGCTTGGTCCCATTTCTCATAAAAAAATACCTTGCCGAAACTTTCATATCTTACAATGTTTCGATCAAGTGAGGATGTAAAGTCAAATATTCTCTCAAAATAAAAGGTCTGTGTCCAGCAATGCCACTTTTATAAGATGTTATTTTACTTTTAATACGAATTAAACATTAAAACGAATTTGTGGCTGGTGATTTTAAGAACAATATTAATTAATTGTGACATTTATGTACATATATATGTGTTTACAGGAATTGCATTACTACAAAGTGCACAGACGAAGCCAAATTATATAAGAATCGTCAACATTTCAAACGCATGCGAGAATTGAACCAGAACCAAGAAAACCTGCCGCCATGGTCTGCTTCATCAAATGCTTCGTCAAATGCATGAGATTAGCATTGTTTTAATTAATAAATTGTGTGGAATATTCTTGTCTATTATTTTTAAGAAAGTTAGCTTCGGTAGAAATGGCGACTTAATTATAAATAAACTCTGGTGAAAATGTTCGTGGATTGGTATTTTGGTAGCTGGGTTAACAACTCCTAAAATAAATGTCAAAACGTTTGACCTCCCCCGTATTGGATGTATATGTTGGTGAAAACGAATGCTAACTAATATTAAACAATATAAATAAGGATAACAAAAGTTAACCTAATGGTAAGTGGTTGCTGTGCTCTGCCGCTAGACACATCTATCCTCGACTACGAATCAAAATTCAGATATAGTGAGGAAACTATGCAGATATAGAGTAGAAGTTCTCTATGCCAGCAAGTGAGCCTTTTGTTCAATCATTCAAAATACGAAGCCAGCTGAAGTGGCAATATGCCGACCATATAACTCATAGAATTGACCACCGTTGGGAAAAGTTCTCGAGTGGCAAGCTCGTACAGACAAATGCAGTGATGAATGACCTCCACGCTGTATAGTGTCTACACAATGTTAAGGCAAGTCGATGGATGCAGATGGCTCAGGAGCGTGGTTTATGCCAATCTTTGAGGAATCCATTTTTCCTGTTTTTTGATTAAAATAAATTGAAACAATGTTCTTAATTATAGTTGTTTGTGGTAAAATTGAAAGCAATTAATTTTGATTAAATTTCGATGCCTGGAATATTTCTCTAGCTAGTATTACGATGCGAGGTCTCCCGTTTCAATATGTTAGTATCACTCTTCTTGTATTTTAGTATGACGACCACGTGGCATGAGTTCGGGATTTGTACCCCAGCCGAAGGCAATATAGTGAGTTGTTATTTGTTAAAAAAAATAAAAATTGATTTTTACATGCTATACATGTCCCGTGTCAGTGACACTGCGTTTGATTGACATTGAGTGTACACTGCAATACTCCCGCGCAGTTGACAACTGCTGATAAGAATTGAAAGTTGTCACCGTGGTTGAAATACTCTGTGGTTTCACGCACAAGAAGCACACCGCCTTGCCGAACGAAATAAATTGCATTTACAGACTACTTATAATCTATAAAATTTGTTTAAAAAATGGGATACCTACGCCTGTTTCTTGTCTGTTCAAGGAATGACCGGACAAGAAACAAAATATAGTTAAAATAAAAGCAAAAAAACACGAAAACTCAAAAATGGTTCACTTTTGCATGATGTATATGGGGTCAAATAGTCACCCCTATCACCTCCTAACGGGAATATGTCGTATTATCAATAACCCTGTGTAAGTTCTTATTATATAGCTTGTATACTCTTTGATGTTCGTCAAACAGTTGACATGAAACAAAATTTTGATTTATCTCATCGTTGTATCTTAGTCTATATTATTATATTTACAAGATTTTAAGTAACGGGAATTTCAATATTGTACAGTGGATATTATATTTGAGATATTTAACATATTTTCTATTGGCAAATAGTTAACAGCTATTGCCATATCTCGGCTTCATTCAAAGTTACCTTGTCATAATGACAATCAGCAACGACGTTGACATTTGACTTATTAATCTAACACCTGTTGCGAGTTGATTTGATAATTAATATATATTAAAAAATCAAAGAGAAGCCATAAAAGAAAGAAGAATTGAAAATATTTTACAGAATACTAATATACTACTGGAACCATCGCATCGTGCGGCGTGACGTAATACCGTTCTGTGGTGCTGTTCTATCTATAGGTTATGATTTAAAATCTTAGTTGAATTATTCATCGTAAATTGAACAGGTACATTTTTACATAGAAAATAATGGATGAATCGGAAGACATTGACTTCGTGTCGTCAGAACATGATCGTTTAGTAAGTGCAGTTTCTAAATTGGACAAAACTCAACACATTACTGCACCAACACGCAACGAGCCAACGGTTCTAAATTCAGAATTTAATCTAATAAAAAGATCAAATAAACTTAACCTTAATAATGTAGTAAAAGTTTTGGATGATACCGCTCACCATGTAAAAATAGGTAAAAAACTAAAAGAAAGTCGGAAGTATTCTAAAATACTTCCTAAGCCATTGGAGAAACCGCAAGCTGAACGAATAAAAAGAGCCACTGGATATGAACAGACAAAGAAAAAAGTTGGAAGGTGGGATCCAGTTGTGGCTCGGAATCGGACTGTAGATTTTGTAACCTTTCCATTAAAGAGTGTAAACACTAAACTTCAGCCATCACAAGAGTTTTTGGCAAAGTTGAAGTTAAAATCGCCACTTGAAAAAGAGTTAGATGAAGTAGATCCTCCTGCATCTGAAGAACCTGAAGATGAAGAAGAACCTACTTACCCTATGTCATATCAGGAAATGCTTGAACACAGACAACAGCTAGCTAAACTAAGAGCTCAACAGTCTTACAAAGCTGCTAAAGCTAAAAGGCAAAGTAAAATAAAGAGTAAGAAGTACCACCGGTCAGTACTAGTCATCAGTTATTAGTGAAATTCTTGTTCATGTTGACAATAATATAGTTGAATATACATAAACTTAATACTATCTGCATTAAGTTTTATAAGTCTAAAACTTTTTAAATGTTATTTCTCAGAAAATTTTATCTGTATATACATACATATACTAAAGTGTCACAAACTTTTTCTTAACTTTGTGCATGTATATTAGATATATTGGTATTTGCTGGGATTAAAACTAAGGACGCATGATTTTGCAGAAACTTATTGTACAAAAAGTATATTGCTAGTGGCAATAGTTATACTTCTCAATACATTTAATATTTATATAAAGAACCTACCATCTTCATGGTTAGTTAGTAGCATAATTGATTGTCCTGAACCCTGCTTAAAGAACAAATCTTTCTTCTAGTACTATTTCTATTATAAAATTATTAAACTTTTTTTCATATTAATAATAATTCTTAATAATTCTTTGTCAATACTTTTTAATAGTAAAGAGAGATGCATATAGGTTTAGTGATTAACTTGCTATAATTTCTATAATTAGTTGCTTTACTTATTTACAGTATATTAAAAAAACATAAACTTAAACTGCAATTGAAAGAATTTGAGGAACTGCAAGATAAGAATCCTGAAGAAGCGTTGAAGAAACTAGAAGCACTTGAAAAAGCTAGAGCTTTGGAGAGGCACACACTTAGGCATAAAAATACTGGAAAATGGGCCAAAAGCAAATTAGTAAGAGCAAAGTATGATAAAGAGGTTAGTATCTACAAAATGTTAGTAGAGTAAAAATAAAACGATACTTTGTGAGACTTAAATAGGCTGGAGCAGAAGTTCCTTATTTTAGACAGTTTTAGAACTGGGAATACTACCAAACTGATCTTATCAAAATTAATTAGATATTGATGTCATCAAGTGCAATGGATCAGAAGAAAAAAGTTTAGAAAAAAATTATTATGCTGGGGATTACCATGAGATTTTCAATATTTTTCACTAAGTTGTCTTTTATAACACAATATTGATGAATTATTTCCGAGTTCACAAATGAGGTCAAGAGTATGCAGGTACACATAAAACTGAAATAGTATACAAGGTGTGCTATGGTGTACCCTTCACTCAACACTGGATTGAGATAACCGGAGGCTTTCTCTCCTCCTCCTTCCCCATAAATATCCATAAAGATCGGCAAATACACTTGCAGCCCCTCTTGTGTCACAGATGTATGTTGGCGTCGGTAATCACTTAGTATTAGATGAGATGCTTCCTCATATGTCCATAAAAAAAAACTAATTTACAATAATATTGTTTCAGGTAAGGCAAGAGTTGTCTGAGCAATTAGCAGTCAGCAAATCTCTTACCCATAAAACAGTTGATGCCGCAAGTTCTGATGAGGAAAATAATGAAAACGAAGGGATTCCAGACCTTACATTATCACAAGATCCTTTTAATCCATGGATGATGCAAAGAGGTAATAAAGTAAATGTCGATGCAGAGTTCGATTTTGGTTATAAAAAGTATCTTAAAAACAGAATGATCAAACGTCCGGAAGTCAGTGATTCAGATTCTGACCAAGAAATTTCGGCTAATAGTAAACTTAATAAAAAAGAAAATGTACTTGATGTACTAAAAGAGAGTGTGAGTAAAATATGTCATATAGACCATGAACAACAAATTAAGAATGTTGAAAAACCATTTTATGGGATGGAGGAACCAGCAAATAAAAAGATTAAAATATTAAATAATCATCCATTAAAAAAAAATCAAACTATTGATAAAAGTATTAAAATTGTTGCCACATCAAATTGGGTCGTAAATCCTATAAATACAAATCAAAATCAGGAACCAACAAAAGCTTCAGAAGATATTTCCAATATTTTTGAATCTTTTGAAAACAAAGTTGTTGGCAAAGTTGCCAAAAAAATTAAAAAACTTAAAAAAGATATTGATAAGATACAAAAAACATCAATTCCCAAAGGTAATAAAGAAAATATTTTGTCAACTCATGATAAAGATGGATTAGAGTATTTCAAATTTAAAAATCAAAACCAAAAACCTATAATTGATGAACCTTTATTAGAAACAAACACTATAACAAGTGTTGCACATAATGAAAGTAAACCATTGTCCAAGATATTGAGCTCTACTGAGATACCTGAGAACACAAGTCCAGACATTGATCCCAGTAAGTTTATTGAAGTTAAGCCAAAATATTTAAAGACTACAGTTCCAAAAGATGTAAATGAATATGATGAATTGGACGATGATGAGCAAGTTGTTCCAAAAATAGATATTGAAGAAGTATTTGAAGAAGATGATGTAGTTGCTAGTTTTAGGCAAGAAAAAGAAGATGAAATTAATAAGGATAAACCTCAAGATTTAGATTTGAGTTTGCCAGGATGGGGGCAATGGGGAGGCAAGGGTGTTAAACCTTCTAGACGAAAAAGGAATAGATTTATATTAAAAGCACCACCAAATGTTCCACGTCGTGATGAAAACAAGGGAGATATAATAATTAAAGAATATAAAGATCAAAAACTTGCTTCTCACAAAGTTTCAGATGTACCATTTCCATTTACCAGTATCAAAGATTATGAAGCTTCCATAAGAGCTCCACTTGGAAATACTTTTATTCCTGAAAAAGCACATAAAAAACTAATTCGCCCTGCTGTGATTACAAAAGCTGGTGCCATTATAGAAGCAATGGATGAAGAAGAGTTACTTGTCCCTAAAAATCGTAACTTCAATAATGAATCTGTTATTAAATTGTTGGCAAAGAAATAAAGATGGTTCTGTCTTATCAATATTTATTTCTTACAATCTATTTTAAACACCAACTCTAACAGGTGGTGACACTAATATGACACCATCACCTCTCACAAATAACATTGGAATATTTCGTTTTGTTGTTCTATAAACTTCCTCATATGTTTCTTCATCAATTTCAACTGATGTTATAGTTTCTTCTGCATCTCCCAAAACCATATTTAAGTGTTGATCATAAGCCTGCAATAAATAATATTCCAGTTTATTAAATAAAATAATCAAGCCATTATAAGGTTAACAAATATAATGTAACCATTGTGAACAATTTTTTTTATCTTATAATTATATCATTATGTTACATAACAGTGATTTTCTGTTATATAGCCAAATGATATATGTTAGAATTGAAGTTAAGTTGCTTATGCTCATGTACATTAAAATAACTCATCACAAGTTTGCTACAATAGTTTTTGAAAGGTATTCTTATGCATAAGCCTGCCATCACCAAATTCTCCACAACACAGCCTTAAGTTGAATATATACACTTGATAATGTATGTCAAGATCATAATATGTGTTTTGCCTTCAAACCCAAATCATCAAGAGATGAAGTCAGTAAAAGAATTCAAATGAAAATATTTAATCTAACTGAAATAAATATTTACCCCACATAAATATAATAATATAGAGCCTGTAATATTGTCAAGCAGTTTAGTGAAGATAGGATTTGTTACCAGATAACTCACATTCTTTAAAATCTGTGTGCAAAATTAACTTAGTGTGATAGGTAGAGATATCCACACACTTGAAATAATTTAACTATTGATCAATTGTGTCTTTTATTAAATTCCAAATCAAATTACTTAATTTTGTGGTTACTATAACATTATAATATGAATGTAAGTAATAATGTAATATAAAAGTAAATGTTATATCATATTTATTTTGACCATTTATTCCATATTGAAATATCATTAGCAAACCTATTAGCAATAATTAATTAAGAATGCCTGATTTATTGATTAATAGATAATATAAATATAAAATAAAAATGATATATCATTATTGACATTTTATCTAAACTTGGTTAGTACTAGTACTTTTCAAATAACTAACATTACCTAATAATCCAAATGAAATGCAAGCACCATTCTAAAAAGTAAATAATAGTTTAATGTCCTAGGTAAGAGAGGTGACATCAAAGGATGTCATTTACAACAAGTCAGTGACAAGAAGCAGGCAGAGAATGCCAGAATGGAAATAAAATGGATAAGCACTTAGGCCTTGTTAACTATTAGCTATAGTTGGGTCAAAGTAACGAAAATAAAAAAAATATCCCGACTGGACATTTTGAATTTACATAATTTATATTTTATGTGACCTAGAAATAGCATGTGGAATAAATATTAGGGATAATTTAATTTTGTAGCATCACATCCGACCTGTATAATATACCTTACAAGTATTTTTTTTATTACATTTTAAGACAGAAATACAAGCTATAACTAGTTACATACATACAATATGGAAAGGGCTATGCTCGGCGTTTCTCTGCGCTATAGTCTATAGCAGAACTAGGTTAACCGACATAGCTGTAAGGATCAGCAAGCTGTAATAGCAATGAGCCGTGCACATAACTTGCAGAACTGGCAACCGTGGGGGAAAAAAGGTTCTCTACTGAGGCCAAGTACCGGCAAACGCAGTGTAGGACGACCCCCCACAAGATGAAGCGACGACCTTGCGAAGTATTGCGGGTAGTCGATGGATGCAGGTAGCTCAGGACCAAGCTGTGTGGCAATCTTAGGCGGAGGTCTACGTTCAGGGTGAAATGATAATGAAGATAAGAAATAATACTTACATGTAGTTTCCCGCGTAACTCTCGTTGATTCCGCATTTTCACATAGATTCTCTCATCTAAACTTAACCTTATCAAATCTAAAGGCTCCTTAACGGTCATAACAGCCACCTAGAAAAAAATATTTAAATTTATTCAACAATAACAATAAATTTAAGGTTCCGACAAAAGATTAATTTCATGTATTATAGTTATTAAATATAAAAATGATGAAGTGTTATTGATGTTAATATTTGATTATTACATTTTCTCCGTCATCCGCCATAACTAAGTTTTGTTAAAATTTTGGATTTCTCGTGGAAAGTTTCGATTTCTTTTATTTTTAGGGTTATGTTAGTAAATTTGGATCACAATCAATCAAGACCATATTATTGTCAATGTCTTTGTCATGTTAAGTTCTCAAGTCAATGTCAAATTTCTATGCTGATATGCTGCGCTCCTATGCTATTTTCACGTTTGAAGTTTTTCAATAGCAACAGCTTTTAACTATTTGCCAATTATAATATAAGATAGGTGTGACATTTGATCAGCATTTATGATGCTCCGCGCACGTTGCTGTAATTTGATGTAAAGTCGGAAAGTTTACTTTACCTTTCATTCGCTGAACTGCCTTCAAAATGTCTTTCCTTTTAAAACTAAAATCACACTGGCGCTTAATCTTATTCAGCCCATACTTGATTATGCTGATGCCTGTTATTTGGATGCTCCAGAGGAGCAACTAAATAAACTTGAACGCTTGCAAAATAGGTCAATCCGTTTCATCTTCGGACTAATTTAATATTACTGTTATTACTAATTTGTTTATTTGACCGAATATCTTAGTTTCGCAAGACCGTCGAGTGGCTCTTAATTCGACTTCGCAGAAGCACTCGATTAGTGTGTCTCCTTTATTACATCTTGCACAACCCATCCTCTCTGTTATATCTCAGGAACTTATTTTCCTTCGTTCACCCTGTGGATGTGCCATGCAGACCGCGTGTTAGGACTCTCCTTAATTATCCTATCCATAATTCCAGTTTTTATTCCTATTCCTTTGCAGTCCATGGCGTTAGGTTGTGAACTACCGCCTACCATAACAGATTCCGAAACTATACTTTTATTTAAGAAACATGTAAATTACCACTACCTAGCATCGTGTTAATCGTATATATATTGTATATTAACAAATGTGTGTGTATATATATGTATATTATTTAATTATAAGTAATCATATTAATTGTGGTAGAGCCAAGCGACGGCTTTTGTGGCTGCTCGAATGGGCCGGCTTGACCGGGTTGATACACAGCTTCACAGAATACCGGCGTGAAGTAGAGGCATCTTGTACTTCTGCGTTTCGTACGGTGAGTAAGGTAACCGGAGGACCACTTTTAATCATAGTTACATTAAAACTTCAAATTCAAAAGATTTTTGCATAAGGTTTTATTTTTTATTTCCATTTATTTTGTTTAATACAAAACAAAAAAATGTAAAATAACGTACTAAGAATTTTATTATGCAATTAATAATTCTAATTTTATGTACCATAATTAAAGGTTCAATCTCTCAAAATATGAGAGCACGGCTTTTGTTGTCTTACTATCAGCTATATGAGTAAGAGCCAATATAGTGGTTACATGAGTGCCACATCTATTTATCGTATATTTCTTTACAGCTTTACTTATCGAGCCAATTTTCGAGTTAGTGACATTTTTGTCATGTGAAACAACTGAGTCGTTCAGGTGACAACTCTTTAATTCTACCATAACTTACCTTTTTTTGTGAATTTTGGCAGTATTTAAATACTTCCTAGATACAATCAGCATTATCAATCAGCCTGGGATTATGTCAGAGTATAAAGATTGGTTGCAGTCAGTTAAGCACGACACAACAAAATCTTATTGAAAATACTGTAAGTCTCATATTATTGCAAAACTATCTTGTCTAATAGAGCGCAACACATCGACTGCTACAACATATGAATGGCAACATTTTTCTGTCCATTTTTAGGCCAAATGACACATGTGATAGAGCTTTCAAAGTCTGGATCGTCAGTCGATTTTGCAGTCTACAGTCTTCCTTGATAACTTCAATGATAGTCTGTTGTCTGTTGTACTGTTGACGATGAAAATGAATGTCTCAACATTTATTATACCAAATATGATATTATACCATTATTTTATATATTTTTGATTAGGTAACACTAGTAAAGATTCAAGTTTATTCTCTCGGAAAAGTGAAAAGTACTGTTTGACTACACTGAGTCGTGCCAAATGTAAATCTGTAGTTTTTGCCTACGTTTAAGGATGAGTGACACCAGTGACGAGTGCTTAAATTTATATGACGTAGGTTTATAGTGGAGATACATCCGTGATGCGTTAGTAAATATTTGCAATCACGTACCTATGGCACGCAACATATAGTGATGAGTATATTCCTTTTGTTAACAGCTTAAATGTCTATTATCCTCGGACCAATAATTGTACTAGACGAAATGAGAGCTACAAATACGTGTCAATATTTTTGTATGCAACTTTAATTTTTTTAATTTTTTAACATTGGACAACATACAGATAGCATGCAATAAGTTAAGGTTTATGTTTATATAATTTTAAAATAATGTTTTATAATTTTAAGATATATGTCTTACATGAAATCACAGTCCTGGAAATTCTCCTCCCTTTGAAGTTCTGTATGAACCAAACACAGCTGCATAATGCAGATTTATTCATATTTATGTTTTGACCGATTAGCTGGTCATATAGTGACATGACTTGCACACAGTGCTTTATTGTTGCAACTTGCACGAGCTCTCTTACTCGAACTGACGCTTCCAGAAATTGACAGAGATAACGATACCTCGTTTGACAGTTTTATACAAGAGCGGCAATGAATTATTGGACCGAGGTATTATCTATGTTGCTATTTTGTGTAGTACATATCTAATCCATCGTCTATGCCTGTGTTGACATATTGTCGTATACTGAAAGTCATAACCTTAATATGATTTGATTGTTAGTGTTAGTATTTTTAAAGGAAAATATTAATTTTGTTTAAATACATTTGAGTTTTTGAAAATTACTTATTTAATATCATAATTTGAACAAACTATAACTGAAAGTATGGTAAGAAGCGGGTTAGTATTGTTTTAATTGTACGAAAAACATTGCTTCAAGCCATTAAAATTAATAACTTTCATTTTGTGTAATGGTAGGCGAGACCGTGATAGAGATCGCGAACGTCGGCGGTCACACAGTCGCTCTGCTTCGCCTGACCGTAAACGAAGACGTTCCCGATCGCGAAGTAGAGATCGTAATTCCAAGACGTCCAAAAGAAAACGCAGCCGTAGCAGAGATAGAGATTCCAAGAGAGACCGTAGCAGAGATAGAGAACGCGATAGGAAAAGGTATTTACATAAAGTTTTAATTTATGTAATAAAAATTTTGTGTTAATTTTAATAACAAATTTTTATTGATATTATTGTTGTCTTCTTTATTGTATCTTGATGTCTTATCACTCTAGACTTACTTTTGGTTGCTTTGAGATAGGATGCAGCAAAACATTGTTTAATTGTTATATTTAATACAGTGATAAACGAGATGACAAGAGGAATGGCCCTAGTAGTAAGTCATCACGGAAGAAATCTCCTGACAAGGACAGAACCAAGGATAGGTCAAAGTCAAAGGAAAAATCAATGAAGACGGAATCAAGTGAATATGATTTGGGCTCGGCTGATAAGGTTAGTCTTTAATATTCTACTTTAAGCAAAGTGTTATAACATATGCTTACATAAGAGCTATGGTAGCTTAGTGGTCAGGGCACTTGCATCAATTTCGTTATAGTACATGAGTGACATGCTGTGAGTTGTGGTAGCCTAGTGGTCAGGGCACTTGCATCAATTTCGTTATAGTACATGAGTGACATGCTGTGAGTTGTGGTAGCCTAGTGGTCAGGGCACTTGCATCAATTTCGTTATAGTACATGAGTGACATGCTGTGAGTTGTGGTAGCCTAGTGGTCAGGGCACTTGCATCAATTTCGTTATAGTACATGAGTGACATGCTGTGAGTTGTGGTAGCCTAGTGGTCAGGGCACTTGCATCAATTTCGTTATAGTACATGAGTGACATGCTGTGAGTTGTGGTAGCCTAGTGGTCAGGGCACTTGCATCAATTTCGTTATAGTACATGAGTGACATGCTGTGAGTTGTGGTAGCCTAGTGGTCAGGGCACTTGCATCAATTTCGTTATAGTACATGAGTGACATGCTGTGAGTTGTGGTAGCCTAGTGGTCAGGGCACTTGCATCAATTTCGTTATAGTACATGAGTGACATGCTGTGAGTTGTGGTAGCCTAGTGGTCAGGGCACTTGCATCAATTTCGTTATAGTACATGAGTGACATGCTGTGAGTTGTGGTAGCCTAGTGGTCAGGGCACTTGCATCAATTTCGTTATAGTACATGAGTGACATGCTGTGAGTTGTGGTAGCCTAGTGGTCAGGGCACTTGCATCAATTTCGTTATAGTACATGAGTGACATGCTGTGAGTTGTGGTAGCCTAGTGGTCAGGGCACTTGCATCAATTTCGTTATAGTACATGAGTGACATGCTGTGAGTTGTGGTAGCCTAGTGGTCAGGGCACTTGCATCAATTTCGTTATAGTACATGAGTGACATGCTGTGAGTTGTGGTAGCCTAGTGGTCAGGGCACTTGCATCAATTTCGTTATAGTACATGAGTGACATGCTGTGAGTTGTGGTAGCCTAGTGGTCAGGGCACTTGCATCAATTTCGTTATAGTACATGAGTGACATGCTGTGAGTTGTGGTAGCCTAGTGGTCAGGGCACTTGCATCAATTTCGTTATAGTACATGAGTGACATGCTGTGAGTTGTGGTAGCCTAGTGGTCAGGGCACTTGCATCAATTTCGTTATAGTACATGAGTGACATGCTGTGAGTTGTGGTAGCCTAGTGGTCAGGGCACTTGCATCAATTTCGTTATAGTACATGAGTGACATGCTGTGAGTTGTGGTAGCCTAGTGGTCAGGGCACTTGCATCAATTTCGTTATAGTACATGAGTGACATGCTGTGAGTTGTGGTAGCCTAGTGGTCAGGGCACTTGCATCAATTTCGTTATAGTACATGAGTGACATGCTGTGAGTTGTGGTAGCCTAGTGGTCAGGGCACTTGCATCAATTTCGTTATAGTACATGAGTGACATGCTGTGAGTTGTGGTAGCCTAGTGGTCAGGGCACTTGCATCAATTTCGTTATAGTACATGAGTGACATGCTGTGAGTTGTGGTAGCCTAGTGGTCAGGGCACTTGCATCAATTTCGTTATAGTACATGAGTGACATGCTGTGAGTTGTGGTAGCCTAGTGGTCAGGGCACTTGCATCAATTTCGTTATAGTACATGAGTGACATGCTGTGAGTTGTGGTAGCCTAGTGGTCAGGGCACTTGCATCAATTTCGTTATAGTACATGAGTGACATGCTGTGAGTTGTGGTAGCCTAGTGGTCAGGGCACTTGCATCAATTTCGTTATAGTACATGAGTGACATGCTGTGAGTTGTGGTAGCCTAGTGGTCAGGGCACTTGCATCAATTTCGTTATAGTACATGAGTGACATGCTGTGAGTTGTGGTAGCCTAGTGGTCAGGGCACTTGCATCAATTTCGTTATAGTACATGAGTGACATGCTGTGAGTTGTGGTAGCCTAGTGGTCAGGGCACTTGCATCAATTTCGTTATAGTACATGAGTGACATGCTGTGAGTTGTGGTAGCCTAGTGGTCAGGGCACTTGCATCAATTTCGTTATAGTACATGAGTGACATGCTGTGAGTTGTGGTAGCCTAGTGGTCAGGGCACTTGCATCAATTTCGTTATAGTACATGAGTGACATGCTGTGAGTTGTGGTAGCCTAGTGGTCAGGGCACTTGCATCAATTTCGTTATAGTACATGAGTGACATGCTGTGAGTTGTGGTAGCCTAGTGGTCAGGGCACTTGCATCAATTTCGTTATAGTACATGAGTGACATGCTGTGAGTTGTGGTAGCCTAGTGGTCAGGGCACTTGCATCAATTTCGTTATAGTACATGAGTGACATGCTGTGAGTTGTGGTAGCCTAGTGGTCAGGGCACTTGCATCAATTTCGTTATAGTACATGAGTGACATGCTGTGAGTTGTGGTAGCCTAGTGGTCAGGGCACTTGCATCAATTTCGTTATAGTACATGAGTGACATGCTGTGAGTTGTGGTAGCCTAGTGGTCAGGGCACTTGCATCAATTTCGTTATAGTACATGAGTGACATGCTGTGAGTTGTGGTAGCCTAGTGGTCAGGGCACTTGCATCAATTTCGTTATAGTACATGAGTGACATGCTGTGAGTTGTGGTAGCCTAGTGGTCAGGGCACTTGCATCAATTTCGTTATAGTACATGAGTGACATGCTGTGAGTTGTGGTAGCCTAGTGGTCAGGGCACTTGCATCAATTTCGTTATAGTACATGAGTGACATGCTGTGAGTTGTGGTAGCCTAGTGGTCAGGGCACTTGCATCAATTTCGTTATAGTACATGAGTGACATGCTGTGAGTTGTGGTAGCCTAGTGGTCAGGGCACTTGCATCAATTTCGTTATAGTACATGAGTGACATGCTGTGAGTTGTGGTAGCCTAGTGGTCAGGGCACTTGCATCAATTTCGTTATAGTACATGAGTGACATGCTGTGAGTTGTGGTAGCCTAGTGGTCAGGGCACTTGCATCAATTTCGTTATAGTACATGAGTGACATGCTGTGAGTTGTGGTAGCCTAGTGGTCAGGGCACTTGCATCAATTTCGTTATAGTACATGAGTGACATGCTGTGAGTTGTGGTAGCCTAGTGGTCAGGGCACTTGCATCAATTTCGTTATAGTACATGAGTGACATGCTGTGAGTTGTGGTAGCCTAGTGGTCAGGGCACTTGCATCAATTTCGTTATAGTACATGAGTGACATGCTGTGAGTTGTGGTAGCCTAGTGGTCAGGGCACTTGCATCAATTTCGTTATAGTACATGAGTGACATGCTGTGAGTTGTGGTAGCCTAGTGGTCAGGGCACTTGCATCAATTTCGTTATAGTACATGAGTGACATGCTGTGAGTTGTGGTAGCCTAGTGGTCAGGGCACTTGCATCAATTTCGTTATAGTACATGAGTGACATGCTGTGAGTTGTGGTAGCCTAGTGGTCAGGGCACTTGCATCAATTTCGTTATAGTACATGAGTGACATGCTGTGAGTTGTGGTAGCCTAGTGGTCAGGGCACTTGCATCAATTTCGTTATAGTACATGAGTGACATGCTGTGAGTTGTGGTAGCCTAGTGGTCAGGGCACTTGCATCAATTTCGTTATAGTACATGAGTGACATGCTGTGAGTTGTGGTAGCCTAGTGGTCAGGGCACTTGCATCAATTTCGTTATAGTACATGAGTGACATGCTGTGAGCACATAATAAATTATTAACAAGTGTTAAATCTGTAATATATAAACTAAATATGTGTAATACATAAAAACTTTCCTCTTGAAATGTACTAAATGAATGTACAAACTGCATTGAAATACTCTTAGGGAGCATAAGCAAATACACAAACAAATGAGAATTGCAACTTTATGCTATGTAAAGATTTATGATGTGTTGCAACAATGTATTAAAATTTTTGTGTTATGATATTTTAAGGGTTAAGGATATAATCCCTTAATTTAGTTGGTGTACATTTTCTCAAAATAAAATTATTATCAGTAATGTGTATTAAAAATTTGTCTAAATAATACATTTTCAGTTTATTAAAAGTAATAAAATTTATTAACTTAATTTTACATTACTATGCATGAATAATTAACATTGTGATCCAGAAACCTTATTACCTATTGAAGTGTAACATGTAATTAAATGGCTTCAAGTTAAAAATTGTTATTACTGTAATACAGCATGTGATGAATTATTTTAATCTGATCCTAAATGTAAAAGTTAATTCCCGCATAGGAAGAAGAGCAAAGTCGCTTAGAAGCTGAGATGCAGAAACGACGCGACAGAATTGAGCGTTGGCGTGCAGAGCGTAAACGTAAGGAACTGGAGACTGCAAAGAAGGAAGTACAGAAGGGTAGCATAGTCACCAACATTCAAGCACCAGTTTCTAAAAAATGGTCTCTAGAAGATGATTCTGGTGATGAAGGTATATATATTGATATATATGACATTAGTTCCATTTTGATTTCTTTTGAACCCCTACCTTTCTAATTGTAGCATTTAACACCCCGACCCTCATCATCTGGAATGTAGTTGTTGTTCCTGATGATACAGATTTGGATATGGTACATCAGTTAGTTCTTACATGTCACTCCTAAATGATTATTATTCATAATAGTTATTGAATAAAATGATAATGATAATATTTTCTGGGGTGATAGGGATAGGGAATATAACCATAATTAACTAACAAATGACATCTTCACCTGCACATGGTAGATGATGCTAATTAACAAACAAGACTTTGAGGATGGACTAATGGAGGACCTTCATCAGAATTGCCATGCCAAACAAATCTCACAGATTTGTGAAGGGGATCAGTAAGGAGGCTAATCTTAAACTTAAGTAGGTTGACAAAAAAAAAAATTATATAATTTTTTAGTATCATTGTTTTATTTTGTCTACAGGTGAAGATGGAGAGGCCAAAGAGAAACAAAGTGCTGAAGAGAAAAAGGAAGCAGAGGATGAAATTGATCCTTTAGATGCTTATATGCAGGAAGTGCAACAAGTACGTACATATTTTCCCAATTTTTTTTGGACTGTAGATAAAAGAATATTTAATATTTTTTTTATTTCAATTTTAAAAACAGTGTCTCTATTGTTTAACTAGAGAGGTAACTACCTCTAGAGAGGTAATCGTAATAAAAACCGGTTTTGATTTGAAGTTACGGCGGATTCTACAGTTTGACTGATTATTTCATAGATACTAGTCTTAAGTTCAATCAAATATTGTTTATAAGAGTCTGGCTTAACCACAGGGAGTAACTTAAAATTAAAACCGATGTCAAATACGAATACCACCAGAGTTATGCAATAAGGAGGGCTGCTTGTTCCTGAAACTGTTGGGCAAAAAAAAAAAAATAAGAGGCCTATCGTTTATCAATTTTAAATAAAAATTATCAATACAGTGCAAGGTCTCAGAACATTATTAATATGCAAATTAAATATTAATTTTCCTCTTATTATTGTAATATGTCAAAAAAAAAACCTTCTGAAGTTGCATTTAATGATAGGGAAAACGAGTCATGAGTATAATATATGTTATTCTAGGAAGTTCGAAAAGTAAATCAAATGGATCAATCACGCGGCCTTTTAAGTGTGCCAACAGCTGGCGGTGGCACAGGGGTGGTCATTCTTACAGGAACTGCTAAAAAGAAAGTTACAGAACAAAAAAATAAAGGTAACTGGATCCAATCTTTTGTACTTTATCAAATTTTAATACATATTTTAAGGATGCATGTGGCTAAGTGTCTTTAAATGCCTTTAAGATAATCTATTGACAATGGTATTGATCAGCAGTGGGATTGTAATAGACTGTAATGATGATGATATTTAAATATTTTGTTTATGTTTGTCATACATTAAATTGAAATTCTCTATAATTAATTTATTATAATTATATCTAATGCATATTAATATAATTACATATATTATTTAATTATAATTTTTATTCTAAAACATTAAGCCCCATTTTTAGGTCATACACCAAATATAAATTTAATATGTTCAGTGGTTTAATAACATGTTATTTTTTTTGTTTTTGTTAGGCTCAATTTTGCAGAAGCATGTTTGGCTACACAGAGTCGTGCCAAATGTAAATCCGTAATCTCTGTTTATGCATAGGGACGCCACTGTATAAATAATTTATAAAAAATAATAATTAATGTATTTGTTACCTACAGGTGAATTAATTGAGCAAAACCAAGATGGCTTAGAATATTCCTCCGAGGAAGAGACAGAAGACATTAAAGACACAGCGGCCAGTTTTGCTTCGAAGCAAAGAAAAGAGCTAGCCAAAGTTGACCATGCTAGTTTGCAATATATGCCTTACAGAAAAGCATTTTATACGGAGGTGAACAGTTTGGTCTCCATAGATCTAATCTTCTATTGTCTGAATCCTTATTCTAATCCTTAGTCAACTATAACGTTTTTTTTTTATTTATGTACACAAAATGGCATAAAAACATTAAAACATAGTATTTGTACAAGGACACTACTTATTCTGTACAAGTTTTTGTTATTTTAAATAAGCAACTATCAGATCAATTGTATTCATGAACCAGCGATTGTGAAATATTTAAACCATTAGTAACAACAAAAAAAACTTATTAAGAGATCAAAGCATGGCCCACTCACTACTTATTATTATTAATTATTATAACTTACTTATAATATGAACATGAACTAACTACTACATGAACATTATTATTATTATATTACGCAGTATTTTACATTCTTGTTTGTAGTTCACAGTAATATTAATACATGCCATTAATTACTTGTTATTTGTCAAAAAAAAGTAAATAAAATATGCTATCACAACCATATACCCACTCCTGGGGTGGTCAGAAGTCTAGACATATATTTTAGATATTTCGATCCACTTTTCACCAGAGCATATTTGGGACAGGTGTTGAGCCAGAACCAACGATACAAAACGTACTTAAATTTGGAAATCTTGATGGGGCAGATACCCCAATCATAAATTATATTGTGTTCTATATTTTACAAATAATTTGTTAATGCTTTTAGGTAAGCGAATTAGCCAGAATGACACCAGAAGAAGTTGAAGCCTACAGAACAGAGTTGGAAGGTATCCGTGTCAAAGGCAAGGGATGTCCGAAGCCAATAAAGGCGTGGGCGCATTGTGGTATCAGCAAGAAAGAGATGGACATATTAAAGAAATTGAATTTTGAGAAACCCACACCTATACAGGCTCAAGCCATACCAGCGATCATGTCAGGACGGTAAAGTAGCGTGTTATTTTCCTTTCTTATCCTCTAAGAATGATATTTTTTAGGGTATCAGACTTTGAGATGCACATAACATATGTGGACTGGAAATTTGAAATTGGTCATCACATTAACTCACCTACAGTACAAATTCCATATAACAAACACACCAAATTTAACGAAAAACTCCCTAAAACGTAGAAATTTATTGACTTTGGTTGGTTCAATTCACTCATGCATTGATACACTATGTAGTGTAACAATCACTTTCGGTAGCGCTACAATATGTCATGCATCTAAAGATGGCTGCTGTCTAAGTTACTGAAATAAATAAGAAATGCAACTGCGTTTCTTTGTTCTTTTGTTAACTGTAATTGCCTAACACATGTTAACCTCATCTGTGATCAGACATGACATCTTATTCATAAAGGCTTTACGGAAGATTCTATGCATCCTTTGGTTTGTTTGCCTAGCATGTGTTTACCTTGATTGCTCAACTGTCTTTAGGTTGCTATGGGTTATAATTCACATAAAAAGAAAGCTAAGGAACATATTCTTAAAAAAATGGCAGAATCATCTCAGTAATAGTCTATTTTTATATATATTTAATTTATTAATATATTTAAAAATGATAAATGTATGTACGTACGTGTGTATGTATTTATTACTATATATGTATTTATCATTGTATGCGTATTTAAATATTGCATGTACATATAGATTTACATTTATTATAATTTTTTTTTCCTCTCTTTAGTTCTCTCTATTCTATCACCTACACCTACTTCATTTCATCTCTGCATCGTCCAAAGGTTGACTGGTAGAGAATGCTTCTGGCATTAAGTCTGCTATATACATTTTCATGTATATGAAGTTTAATAAATAAATAAATAAGGATATGATATCCTTAGTTGCCTATGAACTTTCTGTAGATTTTGTGTTTTAAAGTTGATGGCAAGTAAAAGAAAATCTTTGTGTGTTGAAAAATTTTCCTTAATAAGCACAATAGAGATATGAGAAAAGAAAAGTTATGTTGGGAGATGCTTTGGATTCAATCCATCAACTGTGTTTATGATTGGGAAGAACGAGAAAAAAAAACTACATGCTGACTGAAAAACTACATTAGATAGAAAGTTAAAGAATCCTCATTTTGAAGATTTAGATCAAGTGATGCAGTCATGGCTTCAAAAACAGTACCAGAATGATATGCCTGTTTAAGTTTTAAAAGTTTAGATAGTAAGGCATAATATATTTCTTGTAAAAAGTAGAATGTAAAGTAGCAGCCTGTAAGTCCCCACTGCTGGGCAAAGGTCTCCTTTTCAAATACGACTATCTCCCTCTCGGTTATTTGTAAATTAAATTTTATTTGTAAAATTATACACATGTACTTTTATTTGTAATTGAAAAATTATTTTGTTTTTCCAGTCTTCATTTAACGAAAACACTCAATAACGCAACAAAACACTCAGCCCCTTGAGTTTCGCTATGTAGAGCTTACACTGTATTTTAAATTAGAAGTGTTAAGTTGTTGTTTTTAAAAGCAAACTCGTGATGTTGCATAATAAATAATTATTAGTGTAGTAATAAAATGATACTTGAAATTGTTTATCCAATCGTCATGTTTTTGTACTATTTTCAGGGACTTAATAGGCATAGCAAAGACTGGCTCTGGTAAAACATTAGCATTCATCCTCCCCATGTTTCGACATGTGCTCGACCAGCAGCCGTTAGAAGACACGGACGGACCGATATCACTTATAATGACGCCCACGAGAGAATTGTGTATGCAAATCGGTAAAGACATTAAGAAATTCGCCAAGTCGTTGGGATTGAGAGTTGTGTGTGTGTACGGCGGCACGGGTATATCAGAACAGGTATGGTTCACAATACTCTTTGTGTCTTTGCTAACTTTTTTTTATTTATTTAGATTTTAATTTTCTTATATAACCCCCGTGTCCATGCTAGTTTACACGGTTTCTAAATATTCTCACATGAAAAAGCTAACAACGAAATAAAAAAAAAAATTTTTGAGTTTTGATATCGTATCGAATAGGATTACTTATAGAGTAAGCACATAATTCCAAATTTGAATCTCGGGGAGAGCTCTGTACTATCAATTTCATCGTTTTAACTAAACTTATTATTAATTTGTACGTTATTAGCTCGCATCACGTGGTTTTCCCCGTGTTAAATTTGTTTTATCCATACCTGTTTCATACATGTAAATTACCATTGTTTATAGTTATTGCTCCGGCTCTCGGGTCATAGCATGATGTTATGTTGCCTATGACCCTCCTCAATAAACGGATCTATCGTAAAAATAATTTTAAAATTAATTCCTGAAATTATCGCGTAAACTCATCAAACGTGTAAACTCTTCTGCTTCATATAATATTGAGTAAAGAAGTATGTATAAGATATTTGTAATGTGTGCGCTTTCTCTTTCCCCCATCAGATAGCGGAGCTAAAGCGCGGTGCCGAGATGATAGTTTGTACGCCGGGTCGAATGATCGACATGTTGGCGGCGAATTCGGGCCGTGTCACAAACTTACGCCGTGTCACGTACGTGGTGCTCGACGAGGCCGACCGTATGTTCGACATGGGATTCGAACCGCAGGTGTGCAGAACGACACATCTCTCATACATTTCAGTGATTGCTTTTATATACAGAGTGAACGTCACGGTACGACATTAAATGATTCGTGCCGAGTGCTCATAATAACTTTGTAGTAGTGAAATAAATAAATGACAGGTGGAAAATGGAGCGGCAAATACATCCGAATTTGATCTACTGAATTCCTCAGACTTTTTCCTCCCATAAAATTGCCCAACGTGGTAACCATTCTTGGAGAAACGTGAGTTCATCAGTGGAATTAGCTTCAGCTTTTAAACTATTTATAGAAGAATAAGTGAAATAAATAAATGTTAAACTTTTTTAAACAATTTATATAGCCTGGTGCTCCAAATTAAACGGAAGCACCATTCGTAATGAATATATTAATGACCTTTGACAGAGCGGCAACATCGCAAGATCTTGTCCGCTCGTAGCTTCTTTGTTGTCTCTTATCTCAAACGCCGAAGCGTTAATTTGCAACAATTCACGCATCTCTAGGAATTAAGAAAAAGAGTAGAAAGCCCCTGTAAACGTTAAACACAATCCTTTTCATCTTTGGCCATTCCGGGAGATAGAAAGTGATGGGAGGCGAATCATCCACGGAAAGAAAGGGGATGGCTGATTGTTACGCTGCTACCACTCAGCTATTGAATAAACATATCTTAACTATTTATTTATTTTAGGTGATGAAGATAATAGATAACATACGGCCAGACCGACAGACTGTAATGTTCAGCGCGACATTTCCCAGACAAATGGAGGCACTTGCACGGCGTATACTGCAGAAACCTATTGAAATACAGGTATGGCTTCCGTGGTTTATGTTTATAAATATATTAAGACCTGTCAATTTGAACGTGGTAAAGCCAAGCGGCGGCTTTTGGTGCTGCTCGAATGGGCCGGCTCGACCGGGTTGGTACCACGGCCTCGCAGAATACCGGCGTGAAGTAGAAGCATCTTGTGCTTCTGCGTTTCGTTTGGTGAGTGAGGTAACCGGAGGCCCACTCCCCTTCCCCATCCCCCTCCAATTCTCCATCCCATCTCCCAAATAGCTAAAAGGCCGGCACCGCACCTGCAGCACCTCTGGTGTTGCAGATGTACGTGGGCGACGGTAATCACTTACCATCAGTTGCGCCGCTGGCTCGTTTGCCGCCTTTCCCATAAAAAAAATTAGAGGTATGTCGTCAAGGTCCAAAATAACTAAAATCGAGAACCGGGCGATTCTGGAACAAATTAAGTGCAGTGCGCCTCATTCTCTCATTCTTGTGCAGTGCCTGGATTCTGACATTTTTACTGACAGAATAGAATTACTTATTGAAAAAGTTTATACCACGTATTTAGTAATTCATATAACACGACGACACGTACCCATGCTATTTTGATCTCATAAATACAATGGTGAAGGTATAATGGCATAATTAAATAAATACATACAACATGTAATAGAAATACGCAGCTTTACAGTACGGCATTTTTATTCGCGTGTCTTATTTACATGTTTCTAGGTAAGATTTTTTTATTAGTTGATTTTTAGTGCGAAAGCCGTTCACCAATCACTTAAAATTAAAGGTGGCCATACTCGACCATGGATTATTTGGAGCATAAAAGGTTTTTTTTAATAAAATTGATGAGTTTATAACAGGGTTGATACCTAGGAGTTTTAAGTAAATTCTTTAAGTTCTCATATCTCCGACGGGGGCGTGCATATACACATCGGCCCTAATGCCACCTGCCGGAACTTTAGGAACATTTTCTTACACGCTGTATATATTTGAATGATTGAAATCTCGATGAGTTCTATAAGTTATATATATATATATATTAATTTCGAGACAATTTTACAGTTTCCGAATAAAATAATACTTATATAGTCTTGTCTAGCAGTTGACCATGTTGAATTGTATGTATTTATTGCAGGTCGGCGGTAGAAGCGTCGTATGCAAGGAGGTGGAACAGCATGTCGCCATACTGGAGGACGACGCGAAGTTCTTCAAGTTGCTGGAGTTGTTGGGCTTGTACAGCCAGATGGGCAGCATCATAGTATTCGTGGATAAACAGGAAAATGCCGACAGTCTGCTAAAAGACCTTATGAAGGCGTCTTATTCATGCATGAGTCTACATGGAGGTAAGTGGTTTTAAGGAGGTTTTATTTTTCATTTTAGTACGTCTTGTGATTATAATTCAATCCATTTTTGATGTATGTGCGAAAAAAAAGGGTTTTTCTGGGTATTTACCTTAGTCAATTATCCTAGTATTTTTCACATTATACTATTTTTTGGAGGCACAATTAGTGTTATTCGGTAATTTGAGTTATAAAAACCATTCGAGACCTTGTTCCGGGGACATGTCAGTATCGGCAGGAACAAGCACATATGAATACTCGTTTTGAAACTCATAGTAACCCTATGCGGAATCCCGTATGTACTGTCCTGCAAAATACAGGATGTCGCTGTGGGCTGTGGGCTGAGGGCTGTTGCTTTTGCACGAGTTCAGTACAAACATGCTGACTACCATGGTTATGCATGCATGGGCTGCTTGCCTTTGTTGGTCCTTTAATGGAAAGAATTATGTCCAGCTGTGGAATTGCAGAAACTGATAAAAAGAAAAAAAATGGTGCCAAGTATGTTAGATTTGTGTGTGTAAAAGTATTGACGCTGCCTGTTACAGGCATTGATCAATTCGACAGGGACTCCACGATCGTGGACTTCAAGTCGGGCAAGGTGCGGCTGCTGGTGGCGACCAGCGTGGCCGCGCGCGGGCTCGACGTCAAGCAACTGGTGCTAGTTGTCAACTACGACTGCCCTAACCACTACGAGGACTATGTGCACAGGTACTATATACAGTTACTTATCATTTAGTGGTGGCGATGAGCCGTGGTAGCCTAGTGGTCAGGGCGCTGGGTTCGATCCCCGGTGCAGGCACCACTAAAATTGTTAGTAGCAATTATAAGTGCTGTATCGTGAGGAAACCTGCATATCTGAGAAATGAAAATATATTATTTCGAGGATATGTGAAGCCCGCCAACCCGCAATGGAGCAGTGTGTCGGGCCATTCCCGGCTCCTACACCCTCTCAGATATTTGAGAAGGAGGCCTTTGCCCAGCTGTGGGCACGTATAGTCTGCTACTTTACTTTACTTTAGTGGTAGCGGAACCAATAGTCCTAGCAGTTTCAGTGCGCTGGCTAATCTTAATTCTTTTATCGAGCAATCCTTTTAGATAATCTGTGATTTTTTATGGTACTGGAACCATAAAAAATCTAAATGTACCAATTCAAAATAAATAGGAGTAAAAATAGTAAAGTAGCAGCCTGTAAGTGCGCACTTGATGTATCATTGTCGTCTATTTTTATATACCCTCGAATGATTCTATTTAAAGTTATTTTATTACCTACCTACCAGTGCCTTTGCCCAGCTGTGGGCACGTATAGTCTGCTACTTTACTTTACTTTAGTGGTAGCGGAACCAATAGTCGTAGCAGTTTCAGTGCGCTCGCTAATCTTAATTCTTTTATCGAGCAATCCTTTTAGATAATCTGTGATTTTTATGGTACTGGAACCATAAAAATCTAAATGTACCAATTCAAAATAAATAGGAGTAAAAATAGTAAAGTAGCAGCCTGTAAGTGCGCACTTGATGTATCATTGTCGTCTATTTTATATACCCTCGAATGATTCTATTTAAAGTTATTTTATTACCTACCTACCAGTGCCTTTGCCCAGCTGTGGGCACGTATAGTCTGCTACTTTACTTTACTTTAGTGGTAGCGGAACCAATAGTCGTAGCAGTTTCAGTGCGCTCGCTAATCTTAATTCTTTTATCGAGCAATCCTTTTAGATAATCTGTGATTTTTATGGTACTGGAACCATAAAAATCTAAATGTACCAATTCAAAATAAATAGGAGTAAAAATAGTAAAGTAGCAGCCTGTAAGTGCGCACTTGATGTATCATTGTCGTCTATTTTATATACCCTCGAATGATTCTATTTAAAGTTATTTTATTACCTACCTACCAGTGCCTTTGCCCAGCTGTGGGCACGTATAGTCTGCTACTTTACTTTACTTTAGTGGTAGCGGAACCAATAGTCGTAGCAGTTTCAGTGCGCTCGCTAATCTTAATTCTTTTATCGAGCAATCCTTTTAGATAATCTGTGATTTTTATGGTACTGGAACCATAAAAATCTAAATGTACCAATTCAAAATAAATAGGAGTAAAAATAGTAAAGTAGCAGCCTGTAAGTGCGCACTTGATGTATCATTGTCGTCTATTTTATATACCCTCGAATGATTCTATTTAAAGTTATTTTATTACCTACCTACCAGTGCCTTTGCCCAGCTGTGGGCACGTATAGTCTGCTACTTTACTTTACTTTAGTGGTAGCGGAACCAATAGTCGTAGCAGTTTCAGTGCGCTCGCTAATCTTAATTCTTTTATCGAGCAATCCTTTTAGATAATCTGTGATTTTTATGGTACTGGAACCATAAAAATCTAAATGTACCAATTCAAAATAAATAGGAGTAAAAATAGTAAAGTAGCAGCCTGTAAGTGCGCACTTGATGTATCATTGTCGTCTATTTTATATACCCTCGAATGATTCTATTTAAAGTTATTTTATTACCTACCTACCAGTGCCTTTGCCCAGCTGTGGGCACGTATAGTCTGCTACTTTACTTTACTTTAGTGGTAGCGGAACCAATAGTCGTAGCAGTTTCAGTGCGCTCGCTAATCTTAATTCTTTTATCGAGCAATCCTTTTAGATAATCTGTGATTTTTATGGTACTGGAACCATAAAAATCTAAATGTACCAATTCAAAATAAATAGGAGTAAAAATAGTAAAGTAGCAGCCTGTAAGTGCGCACTTGATGTATCATTGTCGTCTATTTTATATACCCTCGAATGATTCTATTTAAAGTTATTTTATTACCTACCTACCAGTGCCTTTGCCCAGCTGTGGGCACGTATAGTCTGCTACTTTACTTTACTTTAGTGGTAGCGGAACCAATAGTCGTAGCAGTTTCAGTGCGCTCGCTAATCTTAATTCTTTTATCGAGCAATCCTTTTAGATAATCTGTGATTTTTATGGTACTGGAACCATAAAAATCTAAATGTACCAATTCAAAATAAATAGGAGTAAAAATAGTAAAGTAGCAGCCTGTAAGTGCGCACTTGATGTATCATTGTCGTCTATTTTATATACCCTCGAATGATTCTATTTAAAGTTATTTTATTACCTACCTACCAGTGCCTTTGCCCAGCTGTGGGCACGTATAGTCTGCTACTTTACTTTACTTTAGTGGTAGCGGAACCAATAGTCGTAGCAGTTTCAGTGCGCTCGCTAATCTTAATTCTTTTATCGAGCAATCCTTTTAGATAATCTGTGATTTTTATGGTACTGGAACCATAAAAATCTAAATGTACCAATTCAAAATAAATAGGAGTAAAAATAGTAAAGTAGCAGCCTGTAAGTGCGCACTTGATGTATCATTGTCGTCTATTTTATATACCCTCGAATGATTCTATTTAAAGTTATTTTATTACCTACCTACCAGTGCCTTTGCCCAGCTGTGGGCACGTATAGTCTGCTACTTTACTTTACTTTAGTGGTAGCGGAACCAATAGTCGTAGCATATCAGCAGCACAATCGGTACTCTTCTAACAGACGAGATTGACCCCACTCAGATGCGGGCGTACTGGCCGTGCGGGTAACAAGGGCTACGCGTGGACGTTCCTCACCCCGGAGCAAGGCCGCTACGCCGGGGACGTGCTGCGGGCCTTCGAGCTGGCCGGGGCCAACCCTACGCCGGAACTGCGACAGCTGTGGAACACCTACAAAGAGGCACAAGAGAAAGATGGCAAGAAGGTGCATACCGGAGGTGGTTTTAGTGGCAAAGGTATGTTTGATAAATTGGTATTAATGGTTTATTTCGTGGCAGTAACAGCTCTTTGGAGCAGTGCAGAATTACAAAAACAAAGTCATATTTTTCGCTAAAATAAAAAATAAACCTTAGATTTTTTTTATTTTATTTTAGCACTTTTCATGTTTTAGAAATGTGGATAGGCACCGTTTCTAATGATTGTAAATGATTTTTTAAAATACGTAACGCTATCGGGGCGCTTTGAAATATATTAAAATGTCAATAATAGTACCCGAGGTGGTCCCATTTAACTCCATAAATTGATTGAAGTATATTCTCTAAAACTTTGTTTAAATTCACATGTCCTTTTAAGTATTTGGTTGAACATATGTATTTCTAAACGTGGTAGAGCCAAGCGGCGCCTTTTGGTGCTTCTTGAATCGGTCGATTTGAACCGGGTTGGTAGGACGGCCTTGTGGAATACCGGCGTGAAGTAGAGGCATGTTGTTCTTCTGTGTTTCGTTCGGCGAGTGAGGTAACCGGAAGCCTACTCTCCCTCCTCTTCTCCCTCCTCGTCCTTTCTCTCATCTCCCAAATAACCTTAAAGGCCGGCAACGCACCTGCAGAGCTTTTGGTGCTGCAGGTGTTTGTGGGCGACGGTAATCACTTAACCGCTTGCTCGTTTGCCGCCTATACCATAAAAAAAAATGACTTCCCAAAGGCGTGCTTAAAATGTGGGGTACCTTTTTCAAAGTGAATGAGGTATTTTAAATCCTCGTAGGTTAAACATTATGTAACATTTTCCTCGCTATTACCGATGATTTGTTCTTATACAGGTTTTAAATTCGACGAATCCGAGGCTCAAGCCGCATCTGAAAAGAAGAAGTATCAAAAGGCCGCGCTCGGCTTGCAGGATTCTGATGATGAAGACGTGGAAGGCGATCTGGATCAGCAAATAGAGACCATGCTTGCCGCTAAGAAGATTGTTAAGGAAATCAAGGTATTGTAAGAGTAAAAAAATATAGATTAGGAATATTTTTTTACATTATATTGAAACAATATCCGTGTATACGGCACTAAAACTGCTTAGGATTTTAATTGATAATAGTAAAAGCATTGGGTATTACATGCTCCTACTTCAAGTTAAATTTCAAGCTCAAACTCTCTAAACTGTACTAATTATCTTCGTTTAATAATCAAATACAATTTTGAAATTTCAAAATAAACAATAAGATTAGTTAAAAGGCGAATATTATTCAAATTAGACTACGAAAATATTGATAATATTCGATTCTCCATATCCACCAGTCGATATTTGTGTATAGAGTTCGGCACTCGACGTGCGGTGCGGGGTGCGCGGGTGGGGGACGTCTGCCTACTATTTCAAGGAACCTACTGCCTGTTGAGTGAACGGACTAGTGCTACCAAAACGGCTTTCTCTCTCTCTTTACATCATTAAACATTGGTTCATTTACCAGATGCTGCACATAATTTATTTAAAAGTTTAGGAAAATATATTTTTTTTATTTTTAAAGCACCGATTTTATTTAAATTCTTAGGTGATAGCCAAATAAATTTTTCTAATAGACCAATACATTTTTTTATTGTTGAGTTACTATCGTCTTCTTGTAGCCGGGCGTTGGAGCAGCTGGAGCTCCGGCGGCCGCTGGCGGCGCGGACGGCAAGCTGGAGCTGGCGCGGCGGCTGGCCTCGCGCATCAACTTGGCCAAGGGGCTGGGCGCCGAGCAGAAGGGCGCCACACAGCAGGCTGCGGAGGCCATACTCAAGGGGGCACCCTCCACACACACGCTCATCACGGTACGTATGGCAGCACTGGGTGTAGCCGTTGCGGTAACTGGCCTCGCGCATCAACCTGGTCAAGGGGCTGGGCGCCAAGCAGAAGGGCGCCACGCAGGAGGCGGCGGAGGCCATACTCAAGGGTGCACCCTCCACTCACCCGCTCTTTACCGTACGCGTGGCAGTACTGGCCGCAGCCGGTGCGGTGGCAAGCCCCGCGCACCTAGTGCTGTAACGTGATCATCAATTCAAATGCGTCCTAACTGGAAACCTCACAATGATGAAGTAAAGTGAAAAGCTTCATATTAATGGCCTTTTGTTTCTCCTCCGTTCGATAGGATAACGGAGACGCAGAATCTGCTAAGTTTTCTGATGTGTATAAAAAGACATCGTAACACGTCCCCTTAATGATGGAATTATCATTTTTTGATCAGGCAAAGACAGTGGCGGAGCAGCTGGCGGCGAAACTGAATACGCGGCTGAACTACCAGCCGCGCGACGAGAGCAGCGCGGAGCCTGTCGAGGAGGTGTTCCGCAAGTACGAGACCGAGCTCGAGATCAACGACTTCCCGCAGCAGGCGCGCTGGCGCGTCACCAGCAAGGTGCGTGAATTGCTTTATTTATGGGAGGGGGGTGCGAGCGCTACCTTCACTTTACCTCGTTGTTAAAGGGTTTAAGTAATAACTTACGTGGCATACTACTATACTACTTTTGTGTTAGTTCACGACTGAACATAGGGCTCTTTGAGAAAGCGCCCACTTAAGCCAGGATGTATTCTTGGAAGGTAGGTCCATATTTACCATACACCACCAGCCTCGTTAGCATGCAGGGTGCAGGTGTACTACATGCAGGTGTGGTTGGCATTTGGAGAAAGATATAGCATATTCCTTCTTACATACCTTAAAACAAAGAGTGTTTTTACAGAATATTTTTCAATTCCAATAAACGTTTTACCACGTTTTTATTATTAATAATAATTAATAAAATTATAAAATTAATAAAATAATAATTTGTCGTCCAGTTCTGAGCTTTGTTAAAAGTTTCAAGTTTCTAGCTCATCGGGAATTTAGTTTAAAATCTATTGCAAACCTTCTACTAAACAACAGACAGACAGACATACAAGAAAGCGACTTAAAAAATACGTGGTAAAATAAAAAGATACCTTGTAACTCAGTACACATGGCAGAAGAGGAACTTCTCACTTGAAAATAATATAATAAATGCTTAGTTATACGATTATTAATTAACCATTAAATATTACTCGCTGTTGATATACATACACTACATATAGACATTTATATTACACACTATCAATGATTTAAAATATAAGACACTTACAGCTTACCCCGAAACCTTGCACTCAAGTTTTTCTCTCACAGCACCCAAAGAAGTTTCACTTCAAAAAAGTAGTTTAATCAATTTAAAGGTTTTGTAAAAAAAAACGAATTCAGGCGAAAAGACCACAAATCCTCGCAAATGGTCACCGATTCCAGCCAAGGATAATTCGCGAGGCTATTGAAAACAAACAACATCCTAATTTCAATAAAGAAGACGACTGGGTGCTAACCTAAGGTTACCGTGAGCACATTCTGCGTAGATCGGACCAAAATTAATAATTAAAAGCTGAAGGTAGTCCGAGTTGACTATGTATAGACTAGTATGACTTATGATATATGTATAGACGTCTAACACCTCAGACGCCCCGTTATCACGGCTGCTGTAAAGCTTTCGAAACGTCGAAGTCTAAAAAACAGAATTAAACGCCATAAAATCCGTAAATAATAGTTTCATAACTCTATGTGTACTATTCGTAAACTGTAACTTCATAGATTTTTCCATACCAGTAAATAGATTTGTCCAGTAAAGGTCAGTTATCTCCTGCACTATGATACATAGTGACCTTTTTTTATTTGTTTTCATACCTACGATTAATCATTTTATACGTGTCTACAACCTAATGCCCTTGTTGTTTATTTATAACCATTTTGACTCGGACTCCGATAACCCTTGCATATATTTATTTGCAATTGCACTATCCTGGTGTTCAGTGCGTGAGAAACTATAGAGTTGTTTGGTCAAGATGTTCCTCAAGCTTATAATCATCGGTGCTCTTATATTTTTCTGTGTCAAATTATTGAAACGACATAGATGTTATTACTGTCATTAGGATAATATAATTATGTTAAGGTTTTTATATGTTTCTATTGAGTTGGTTTCTATATTAAATGTTGTGTAAAATATATATTTTTTTTGCCGTGGCCAAAACACGTTTGCAACGTTTCAGCCAAAAGACATTTTTAATTTGGTCTACTTTAAAAAAGTATATTTCTCTTCACAGGAGGCGCTAGCGTTAATCAGCGAGTATTCAGAGGCTGGTATAACAGTTCGTGGTACGTACGTACCTCCGGGTAAGGCACCGCCGGAAGGCGAAAGAAAATTGTACCTCGCCATAGAAAGTTCTCAAGAACTGGCGGTGGCGAAAGCAAAGTCTGAAATAACACGCCTAATCAAAGAAGAACTGCTCAAATTGCAAACCTCCGCCCATCATATGATCAACAAAGCAAGATATAAAGTTATATAGCCATAGTGGTGGTGTAAGGGTTGGAAAATAAAATGCGCCTTCAAAATGTTGTTTTATTTACTTGTATAGTCACGGAGTGTTTGTATAGCGATCAGTTAATGCATAGCACAAAATATGAAGAGCGCCAAGTCTTTTGAGTAATACGAAATGTAACGAAATCTATTGTGTCTTATTCATCAGCTCGTCTGAGCTCACTGCAGGACATCAGCCATGCCATTAAACAGGAAGATTTCGCTATACTCGCTATCACTACCAAAGAGAATATGACACTACGTTTTTTAAGTGTCGGCGCTCCATACAAGCCAATGAAATGACGGATACTTTGCAACAGAATAGAGTAGTAAGTATCAACGTAGTGTTAATGTCAAATCAGGCAACTGCGAGGGAGGGGGCTTACCCCTACTGACATATCGATATCGATGAAATAGGCATTACGTTATATCATAAATACATATTGATATAAATTTCTGTTTTACCTAAAAGAAGTGATTTCTGTGTTATATATCTATAATTTCCATAATTTACACGTCTATTATATTGAATTTACTGATAAATAAGAAAAAAACAGAAGCTGACAGAGGAGTGATGTAACTCAAATAATTTAAAATCTTTAGGTTAAACAAAAAACCATATGGAAAAAAGAAAATTAATTTATTGCAAAACGAATACAAGAGGTCTTAGTTACAAATGTGAAATGGTTGTGTGGTTTAATGCCAAATGTTTTATTTTCGGTTTCTATGTATTTATTACATTATTTTCAGGTGTCATTTGAATATGGATAAATTAAAACTATCAATGAACCTTTCAAATCGTCGCCAACAAAATTAAATCCTAATAGATTTAACTCTCAATTAGATTTAACAATCAAATAGCAGACATCTTATATTGTATACAAAAAAGTGCAAAAAATATTAACCAACAAACTACATCATCATCATTTTCATTTCAGCCAGTCATAAGCACGTTCCTAAGCTCCTACAATGTTATAGTACCGCTGTATAACGGTAAAGGTTCGTGCAAACTACGCTGGGCAGGTACTGTAACACTCCACAATAGTGACGCTGCTTCTCATTTCAATTTCACCAGTCAATTGAATTTAGTTGAACCTCAATTGAACATAGTACTGTAGTGATTATCAAATGAGCTTTGGTGATAGTGAAACAATGGAATTCAGATGACAACTGTTTTATTTTTAAAATGACCGAGCTAAGTAAACCTCTTATACTTTTCGTACGTGGCAGAGCTAAGCAGCAGTTTTTGCTAATGCTAGAATATGGCCGGCTCGAAGTAAACGCATCTTGTGCTTCTGCGTTTTGTTCGGTAAGTGAGGTAACCGGAGGTCCATTATTCTCCCCTCCCTCCTCCATAACGGCCAGCAACGTATCTGCAGCTCCTCTGGTGTTACAGATGTAGGTGGGCGTTCGTAATCACTTACCATCGGGTGAAGCGCTGGCTCGTTTGCTGCCTTTCCTATAAAAAAAAAAAACTTCACACTACTCTCTAGAGTAGTTATTATATATACTAGTAAAGTTATTATATACTACCGCTTCAACAAACATATCTTGTTTTGTTTATTATTGCATAGTGAAATTTTATCTTCTCTTGATAGAATAGTGAAATGGGGACTGGGTATGTATATATTCTTTCTATTTTAGTTAATAAGAGGGAAAGGGAGAGGGTGTGTGCTGCTGGTTACCTCTCTGTAAGAAAGAAACGTAGAAGCACAAGATGCCTCTACATCACGATGGTATTCTGCGAGGGCCTGGTACTACCCCGGCCGAGCCGGCCTATTCGGTCAACAGTTAAAGCCGCCGCATTGCTCTATCACTATCTAAAACTATAAAGATGTAGGTACCCATACGTGTGTAGTATGCTGTGCTACTGTAGCACTGTTCATATGCAATTTAATTGGATTAGCGGTCAATTTCGACCACGGCCACTACTTCCGAATATTATCAGCAGTTATCAACTGGGCAGCATAAACTATGGTGCCGTAAGTTACCTTTGCATATCCGATATAAATGCGATCCGATATATCCAACGACTTATGCGATACGATCGGAGAAAGGGTCACATGCAATGTCAGAGATACGGGGCTTAACCATGCGAAATCCTTTTATTTTAGGTTTTGAACCCAGGACCACTGATGGCTGAGTAGTCAGGTAGACTACCCACTAATCTACGAGGTCGTCAATCAAAATTAAATGGTGGTGGCGTGTATCTACGTCCTCTTTTCTCTTCCGCCACCCATGGCATCATAATTACACCATAAATAAACGGATCGGTAACAGATAGTAGCACCAATTATTGCGAATAAGTTGAAGCTTTACAACTTAAGGGACATTCTTTGTCTAGCACTGTTGAGTTGAGTTGGTGATGATGATGAAGTATTATCTCAAAGATAAATAAATTTTTTCTTGATTATCATCAGCATAGATAACTGCAAGTCTACTGCTGGACACTGACCTTTGTATAGTCTTTGGTGGTTAAAGAGCCAGCAAAAGCTTGCAAGCCTTGAGTATGGGCAAATCTTCCAAGAAAGACTGGCGGGGTAGAGAGGTAGGTTGCTGAACCCAGTGCCTCTGCTCTAAAATACTGCTGCCTCATCCAGCCAGACATCTCGTCCGTTTTTGGTATTACTACCCATTACAACCCAACCCAACCCAAAGTAAAGCTTCCTATTCAGACTACACCAGTACGAGGTATGTGTATAAAATTCTAATATTGCTATTATTCTTCATTCAGGCGCTTGAGTGCATGTTTAAAAGTAGGTTCAGTTTCTCTTTCCTTGAAATTCCTATTAATAAATAATAAACAGATATAGAGAAATTATGATGTGACAATAACATTCCGAACGGAGAATTCCAATTAGATAAGTCGATGGAGGCATCAGGGCACGTGTTCCGAGAACCGAAGATAGCTTGTGTAAATAATAAGTGAAGCATCCTTTTGATTAAAAATAGCTTGGAGAACAAACGTCTCGTGCGCGGGCGCCGGGGCGATATCTCGGGGTTATCATATCAGCGCGGGAAGATTCCACCGCAAACAACTGCGCGGAGCAGGGTTGCTACATCTTAACGAACTAAATAATAAGTCAGTATGACTTAATATGTATGTAGGAAACTGGAGATGGCACGGAAGAACTACGACCTCGGTCACATGCAAAATGTTTTTGTGTGATTAATTTAACGGTTATCTTCGTGGTTATGATAATACGATAATTAATGACAGTGTTATTCTCATTTATTTTTAATTTTTAATTCATTGAAACCGGACTAAAAGTAACAACACGGTCGTGAATTTAAAAAGTGTTAAGTAGAGTAATCATAATACACATGTATATTGGGTTACTAGAGAAATCGGACGCATATAAGAAATTTTATTAGATTCTATTCTCTATCTCATTAGATTTATGGCTCAAAAATTGTACTTCTATCGCATTTGTTTATTTGTCTTCTCTATCTGTCTGTCCAACATGACTTGAAAGCTACTGCCGCGATTTACATAAAACTTGCACGGGCTGTAACTCTGGTATATGTTTTCTTAATAATGGTTCAGTTATACCGTATCGCGAGCTCAGCTCGTTATTTATAAAAGAAGACTTTATCATTCGTCCGTCCATCTAAATAGATATATATTAAAACGTTTTAATTTACACGATTTCTGAAGTACAGACAGTAGCGCCTACTATCTGTCTCACATAAAACCAAGACAGTCAAGACATTTACAGGAAATTCGTAGGAATAGTCCTGATGCTACTGCAGCCCATGGACACCTGCAAACGATTTCAATCGAAGAAGGTTACAAATATGTTGTCACCCCTATAATTATGCTGATTCTCTATACCTTTCAAATTAGAACACGTCAGTGGTTAGACGGCTGATCAGCGGCAGAAGCATGTAAGAGGGTATCACTCGGTATCACTCGGTAGGAAAAGCGAGACAGTTCCTTATTAGAGGAGGCGTCTACTATCTGATCAATCGTATATAAAAATTATTAAGCGTTTAAAAATTGTGATAATACGTAACATTAGAGAATCGAATAACACTTTCTAATAGCCTATCTTTGTCTAGTCTAGTCTATGACCTCTGACATATGGCGCAATAACAAACTATAATACGTCAGAACTAAGTTATCCAGACAGTCAGACAGGAGATGGACAGCAGCGTCTTATGATTTTATATTTTCTGTATTTGCGTATATAGAAAATGTATGCATAAGTTAAACATCGTAAAACTGTCTTAATACTTTGCACATTGATGGCGATTGTGGCCAAATGAACATCGTCTAAACTTGGAGAGCCCTATATCCCGCTACGGACTGTATTAGATATGATATTATATAATCTGTTGATGATGGCGTAATGCAAAATGAAGATCAAGTTCATAATCTCTATGGGATATTCTGATTCAGAAGATACTGGTTATAGTTCATTTCTGAAACACAACGAGATTATTTACTTATTATCTATAGTTGTATGTAACGAAGTTTTTCATATTGTAAATTACGTACACCTCGTGGTATATTAGGATAGAGGACTCGTTATGGATATGGTATATGGAGGAAATCATTCTCCTCAAGTCAACGGTCGTCAAATGTCGTCTTATAAATATTGGTTTTCAAGTCTGAATGAGATTTTCCTCCGATCGTGTCACAGAAATTGTATTTCGGGTGTGGGAAGATGACGAAATGAGTGTCTCTCTGTTTAGGATAATATTACGGCGCTTTAATATATCATGCGTTGATGATATCTCCTGAATGATCCGGACGACGTAGGCGTGGTTCAAAACAGCTAGAGTTCGAAGTCACATTTTGTATCCACCCCCAGGTGTCATGCTTTTTTTAAAACAACTACTAAAGCACGTAATTGTAATAAACGTAGTGTAATTTAGATATTAAAGTTCTGATGTAATATTTAGCCACTTTTTAATCTCCAATAATTATTTACATGACGTGAAGCCACAATCTATTTTGATATTATTAAAAATAATACTTTTATTTACTTACGTACGAGAGATAGTAAAATCCCGATTGTCGCTAAGTCACCTATTGATCTTATATCAAAATACAATTGTAGGCATAAAATTATCAAAATTTAATAATTATTGGGACTAAGCAGGCGACTATCAAGCGCATTGAGTGATTTTTCTGAAATGTTATAATTTAATGCGTCATTGAATATTCTTATAATCGATTTGATAATAATGATTATTTTTGATTTAATTCTCATTCAATATTCTAAAATAATATTTATGCGTATATCCCACACCACATGTTCATATGGTACACCCAACTATTTGACGAGGCTCTGGCGAACAGAGTAAAGCAAACAACCTAATTAAAAAAACAAAACTCAAACCCCTCAGACTAGTAATGTAATGTGGTATATATATATTAGTTATATATATATATTAGTCTTGCTTACTACTCATTCACCGGTCAACATTTTTTTATTGGATTGGGGTGACAAACGACTATCAGAGCAAATGGTAAATGGCTACTGAAGCCCATGGACGACAACTTTAATCGAAACAAGTTACAGATGTGTTGTCATCCCTGAGGACTGAGATGGTATGCCTCACAGCCTGGCACAAATACTTAAGAGAATGATACCTAACCAAACGACTCATAGGCAAAGAAGAAGTCTGCCAAGCGAGGTGAATATAGGCTTTTCCAAGGTAAGGTCGATGTCCAGATGTAGAATTAGAAAGACTCATATTAATTTTTTATTTCTTGTATTTACATGAACACTACACATTAGAAACTAGACTATTATTTATAGATTTTGTCGCGTTTAGTTTTTGTTTTTATATTCCCTACGTTTCGAGTGCTTTACTGTACCCGTGGTTCCGGGGGGACTGAAGTGTTAGACGTTCTGATGGCATAGTTAACTCGGACTACTTTGAGCTTTCAATTTATTATTCCATTCTTCCTTCGTCTTTACAGACTCTAAACAGTCCCTTGCTAGCCATAGTCCTTTCCCAATGAGAGGGTTAACCACGCAATCGCCACATTTGGTTTAAGCTGGTTATTTCTGCGTCTATCAGAGGCAACCAGAATTTTCTAATATTTCACTTAATCGACATTTATGACATCAACGGGATAAGTTCTTCTAATTCATTATTCGATAATAAGTATCCATCTTAAGAACGTATGAAAATATAAAAATATTGCGATTTCCAAGTCAAAGGGTCGTTTGTTAGCATTCATGTTCGCTCACTTATCTAGAGTGAGGTCGATTTAATAACAGTGTCAGACGGAGAAAGTGCTTCAATAATTGATTTAATTGGATCATCTCTCTAATAATAGATACATAAACATTTTAATTACGCAGCAACTATCCGAGCACAAGGTTGCGGAACTTTAAAAAGAAAATATCTGCTTCAGTATTTTTATTGTTTTGGTTTTGTAATTGCGAAACGAGTGTTTAATTCATGATAATCAGGACAAGGTTGATAGAGAAGACAGTTTAGCGCGTGTTTTGTTTACTTATCTGACTGCTGAAGGCGGTTTAGTTCATGAATCTGTGTTTTTGCTCTTTTAGTTACGTAATAATACTTGAAAATTGCACTGGAAGTTACATTTCCTTTATCAGAAAAAGTTGAGATTATGGTAGAAAATTCTTATGGTATCCAAATCTTATCGTAGATGATTTAATGTTTATAAATAATAAAAATTTACTTTTTATCAGGCTGTAAAAGAATCATGTAGAAATATTTTATTTGCCCATTCTCACACTACGTGTATGTGCTACTGTGGCATTTGGGTTCGGTATGCTCGGAAGGATTTTTCGTCTTTAGTCGTTCGCCAGAACCTCATTGGTTAATCAGCAGTGTGTACCCCATGCATGTGAGCTTGATATTTGGATAAAAAGTTAATATATTTCACATGCTCATGTCTCATACTAAATATGAAACTATCGAACTGTATATATATTTATATAAGATATATTGCCATGTATAAAGACGTAACAGTATTTAGTTGTGCAGGCTAATCTTCAAATACACTACACCGATTTTGAATAAGTCTTATTACAAACCTGAAGAATTTGTACGTTTGGACGCGCTAATCACTGGAAATACCAGTCCGATTTGAATAATTCTATCTTAATTATTTACTTAATATATGTATAAAACAGTCATGTATAATCCAAATATCACGTTGGTGATAGCGTGGGGCAAAGCTAAGTATAAACTATGTGACAATAGATGACGAACGCGTACGAAACCATAAGGGTTTTAAAAAATATCTTGGAATCTGTCGTGTGTGGTTGTCGTGACAGGCGAATGAGGTATCTGATGGCATCCTCCGTTAGCGATCCCGGTAACTAATTACGCCACCCCGTCACGGTCTATCTATTGGAGCGGTGAAATGTGATTCGTGGAAGCCTGTTTAGTAACGCTGGATCAATCCCAAATGTAAATGTGTAATCTCTGCTTACCCATATGAATGATAGTTTACAAACACATGTAATGTGATTTTACGCAAGGCAAGAATACTTTTTTAAATTTTGTAAGAATTGATTTAAGGAATTTTGTATGACTTTGAATCACTTTACCCCTCATTTCGGTATTACAAGGTGTAAGTATAACTTACACCTTGTAATACTGGGTAACTGGACTACGCGTCTAATGCCTCACTATCTGAGCCGAATAATATTATAGACGTACGGAAGTTACTTGTTATATTTATCTGTAACCAATTAGTAACATTTACATCTAACCTCGACTTCAATTTGAGTTCCTTTCTTTATTAGGAACAATCCGCTACATTTGTTTATTCAACAGACATGGTAATTGGAGAATTTTAATTGGGGTCAATATTCCAGCACGTGGCGTAAACAGCTGACTTCGCGGCGCCAGCGATTCTTGATTCAGCTATAACGAACTAAGTACAACACTTGTTATAACTATACACATACGATATATGTTTAATCCTTTCCTAATGTGTTTGGCTTACAATGTGAACTATAAAAACTATAGATCACTGCAAAAGTAAAACATATACGCATATAAAGTAACAAATCAATTGTAAATTAACACACAAAGGTGGTGATGACCTGATACATGAGTGCTCATATACATATTTTTTTTATTGTACTGGCGGTGCCAAACGAATTCTCATTCCACCTGATGGTAAGTGACCACTGAAGCCCATGGGCTTCTGTAAACAACTTCAATCGAAGGAGGTTGTCACCCCTGAGGACTAAGATAGAATGTCACACAGCCACACTGGCTCGGTATACCTTTCATAACGGAACTCAAAACTCAACACTGGTTGCAGTGCTGATTGAAATAGGTAAGAGGGTGGTTGCTACACCTCACCTGACGATTCCTAGTCAGAGAAGGAGGCTACCTCTATAGTATATTAGAATACCAATATTTTTTACATTTAAACTAAATGTTTCATATAGATTGTACGTGCTTACTCTTTGGATTAACTTAATTTCTATATTACTCTCGACCAAGGCATGCATTGTGTATGTCATGCGTCATTTAGGCATAGGAATTCGGTTTGTTTAGCTCAAGGTACACAAGAGCACATTTACAAATACAAATGCAGTTTCTCAGTTTAAAGATAAATTTTGTTGTGTAAATACTGTAGTATTGTTTTCCGATCAGCGATAAAATCCATCTCCGGTAAGAAAGAAAAAAAATAAGAGAGACAAAGAGAGTGTTCCTCGTCAAAGAACTGTAATTGTGAGGGTTCTATTTATTATGCTACTTTGTGGAGGCGTAAAAGGATGTTTTTTTCCGCTATGTTATGCGAGTGTTTTAAAAAACTAATTGGGGATTTAGGAAAATCCAAGGAAAGTATCGTAAGACTTTGTTTTACAGCAGAAAATCTTACTTTTCTCCATTATCCTTTGTAAGTGCATTGCTAGATTATATCTAGATCTAGATATACTAGGCTCCCGATCACTAGTAAAATTTGTGTTGACATGTGGAAAAATGTTGGTATGTTTTCAAGCATGCCAAAATCGTTATACGGTGAGCAGCGGGATAGGTGCGAGGGGTCTGGTACGGTAATTGATTGCGATGCCATCGAACCTTTTTAAATATTTCCATGAAAGAAATACTAAGCTTGTCTTTAAATTACTATAAGCCGTGGGAATATCTAATCTTACTGCTTACATTATTCTGTAGTTGGTAGAGCCAAGCAGTGGCTCTTGCTGCTGCCCGAACGGGCCGGCTCGACAAGGGTAGAATCACGGTCTCGCAGAATACTGGCATGAGGTAGAGCCATCTTTAGCTTCAGCGTTTCGTTCAGTGTGTGAGGTAGGCCGGAGGCCTACCCCTCCCCCCTTCCTCATTACCCATCCTCATCCTCCCTCCCAAGTACCTGCATACTTTGCCGACCTTTAAAATATTTGATAGTCCCTCTGGTGTGGCAGATGTACGTGGGCGACGGTTATCAGTTACCATCAGGGGAGCTGCTTGCTCGTTTGCCCCATATACGACAAAAAAAATGCTTTTTTTATAGTTTTGTTTTTGCAAACCATTAAAAACCATCAACAACTGTAATGACAAAATGTTTTTATTCAACTAGCTATTGTAAATAACAAAAATCTGCACTGTATAGGATGTTATCAATTTAGTAAGAGCCGGGAATAAATTCAGGCGTATTTTTTTCCTTAGTAGAATATTTTTATTTGAAATATTTTTTGGAATTACCGAGTACTAGTTGAGCCTCATTACGAAACGGTGGTAGACAGTAAATAAAAAATAGATTTGACATTTGACAATCCAAACTGTCTGCCATACGACGAAGAATAAAGAATAAAAAAAGAAAGAATATGTTCCGTACAAGTGCTTCGCTACAAAACATTAGAGATTCCAAGACTAAAAGCGGATCACAGGAAAACTGTTTTTTAAAAGTACGATGCCTCGTATGACACCAAAAGGCAGCTCACTTTTTCTCTATTTGCAGATTTCGTGATCAATCTGTGAGCGACTTCAGTTATTTTAACAATGTTGAAATTACTGATTTGTAACATGCTGCCGACTCGCGCAGGATATACCCATTACTGTTTGTTTATCTGTTTAAGGATCGTTTAAACCTATTAGAGCTAATGTATATACTTCTTTATATAAATATTTATATATGAAACAACAACGTAGTATTTCGTCACAATTTAAGAAAAATAAACAGAAGCTTAAACAAATTCGGAGAGCGTGTGCGTAATTGTCACATACGTCAAAGCAGATGACCGACTTAATAATAATTTATTGCACAATTTGGTAGTTGTTTCGTTATAAATTAGACTTACTTTGGTGAATCATAAATCATTCGGTAACTTTTCACTTTTTATGCGAAGTACACGTTATCAAAATTAGAAAATCGTATAGATAGAGTCACATTGCGGATAACCACTACGGAAGTACTTAGATAGGTCCGCTTAACCAGAGCATGATCACGCCACAGCTACATTACATACATACTAGTGTATTACAGGAGTTAAGGGAAGTTTTTAATACCTTATTCACTAAAACTTAACCTCATCCGCAAACAGTACACCGTGCTAATTAGCAATGATGCCGGCGTCCGAATTACGGCGGGAAAACTTCAAACATCCGAATATGCCAAATGCAAATACCGCAGACTAGTGTCGGAGAGAAGCTTCACTACCGCGAGGGAAGCTGCACTGCGCTTGCCACCCGTCTGCCCAGTGTGGTGAGAGTGGGCAATTCTTCCTTGTTGAGCAAGCCAGCGGTTTGCTGGTACCATCTTGGAACTATGTCTAAAAGTGGACCTTTCTCCTATATCTAACAGTGGACACAGGCAGGCTGAAGAAGAAGAAGATAGGCCTACGTGTAGGTAATGTTTTAAAGATAACCCAGTAAGAGAGATTCTTCTTTTTAATAGCCTTCATATTATTTTATTCTTATCGTACCGGAGGTGATTAAGTAGTAATTGTTTATCTTTTGTGAATTCTGCTCATTGCGATAAGTTTTAGTAATAAAATTTCATAAAACTGAATTATTTGAAGGGAGAATTTTGTGTCATGTAATTCCATGAAACGAGCAATTTTTTTTAAATTAAATAAATAAAAGTGTTTTGCGCCTGTAGGTTTTTCTCGTGTCGTGGTGGCGATTAAAAGAAAAAAAATATAGAACCACTATGTATGCTACAGAAATATTTGTTCTGTGTCAGAATTTATCACTGAAATCCGAGCACCTAACCTTTGCCGGCTTTTAAGGAAAACCATTGTATATTATATACTGTAAAAGTGATTTAAAATCAATTTTTATCGAATGGGCAAGGTTACGATACCATGCCAAATTCAGCCATTCATGAAAAAATCGTATACTGTTTAACATAATATAAACAACCTGTTGATAATACTAAGTCGCGTTTAGAATTCTTATGTTTTTTCAAACGACAAACATATCATTGGCTGGCAACACCTACAATGAAAAATTGTGAAAAGTAATTCTGTTTCCATGTGACTACGATAAAAGTCACATGGGCGGCACGAGTCGCGGAATTATTAATAAGTAGGTATTTTAGGAAACTGATAACACAGCGGATAATACGAGTCATTGTCGAGATAACACATACGTCGCATATATACGTGTTCTACAGAATAATCTATTGAAGAATATAGTGCGGGGTTATACAAAAAGAGCAGGGCTATGCATCTTTCGAAATGTATTATTATTTATCAATTTGGAAATATTTTTTTTTCAACATGAATTGACTCAGTACCAATGAGATAATACAAACAAAACCATAACTGTTAAATTACGTAAATGTATTAGTTAAAGTAGGATTCCAAAAGGGACAGAGTAACCTGGCTGATTTCGACCACGGTGACAAATACCGAATACTATCGGCAGTTGTCAACTGCGCGGAAGGTAGTAATGATGTCTGTATAAGCACAAACACAGATGCACTCACTCGTCTTTACCTTCCCTTATCTGATGTAACGCATATGCGGTAAGGTCGATAGAATCACACGGCCAGACCCTAAACTAAATAATTTGTGTTGCTTGGATTCGAACCCAGGACCCATGGTTCCGCAGTCAGGTACGCTAATCATTAAGCCATGCGGTCATTACCTACGACGTTGCTGCTTGTTTACGGTTTATATGTTTTCGGCCCGGCGATGGTTATTCCGCCATCTGTCCCTTAATCGACTCTTACTACACCCGCTGGAAGAAAAGGGGCGGAAGATTTCTTTAGCATTGAATTTTTTTTATAGAAAACACGGTTTTTCGCCAAGGTGTTTTCGTTCTACAATACATTACACATTGTCCCATGAACAGTTATTGTTGAGTTACGTGCGGATTTATTCGTTATTAACTATACGTGACAAATATTAAAAAATGCATCAAATTAAAAAATAGGAACACGTTAACAGAGTTAACTTGTAAAGTACATTATATTTTTTATGAAAATCGATTATATAAATTGCCTAAATTGTATTTGAAATGAAAGTATTATTCACGGATTTTATCGCGTTTAATTTTGTTTTTATATTCCCGACGTTTCGATTCCTTAACAGAAGCCGTGGTTTCATATCAAATGTGTAGTGTTCGCGTAAATACAAGAAATCGTTATGCGTAAACTGTGTGAAATACTAAATCTTACGGAGTCCAATTTTAAAAATGACTTAAAAAAGCTCCACAAGCTATACTCCATAGCTTACTATAGTTAGAACGATTATTTCAATATTAATGGGGCGAGGAAGTACAACTTATACAGCTTGACACAAACTATTGTAAATGTGACACTACTTTGAATAGTTCATGTATGTGTATATTTTTTTAATTTGTTTTTGAATTATTATTTATTTTAGCAAAATTAAAAATACAAGTAAACTCACACAAATTACAAGTTTGTTTAGTAAAGTCGTAACAACGTTCCGCGAACACGAATGAACTATCATTGTGGTTGGTGGACTTGAATGTCACGCTCGGTCAAAAGCCTTTGCTTGCGCAGCGTTGACTGGCTAGTCACTTCCCTTTAATATAGTTGAGGAGGGCGATGGCTGCCACATGCGGCATGCTTGTGACCGGGAGGTGCCTGTGGTCAACTCGGTTTGGAAATCTTGCATGAGTTTTTCTTTTTTATATGCCAAGTTTCAGTTAGGGAGCTCACTTGAGCCTTAACTACGCTGCCAGCGCTGTGCTGACGGTTTCATGGTGACGTGAAATCTATACGATAATGTGGACTTGTGAAGGAGAGCAGAATCACTCTACACTATCCGGAACTCCTGCAATTCGTTTCGTTTTTATTACAATTTAGAACACGGAACTCTTAGTCGATTGTGAGTAAATCTTTCTTAACCATTGGTAATCTAAAAAGCAATATAAATAACCCATTGTTAGTTCTTTTGTCATCTAGCTTCAGATGACGCAGTTCTATCGGCAGTTTCCGTTCTTCTATAAAGATAAAATTACCATATCTTGGAACGTGTATCTTTTTTTAAAAAATAAATTACATATGTTAGTCTCAATGCAAACTACTTAACTCTCCGCAATAGTAAAAATTGTGTATATATACAAACATTAGTTGTTCACATATGAAGTTTACTATATTCAATGTATTATTTAAGGGATTCCCCATATATAGTTCATAGTAGCTGCGCGCTGTGCCCTGTTTTACTTGTAGTTCAAGCAAGCAACTAATAACAGAAAATCCATTTTAATTTTTTTTTATGGGAAAGGCGGCAAATGAGCAATAGGTTCATCTGATGGTAAGTGATTACCGTCGCCCACGTACATCTGCAGCACCAGAGGCTCTGCAGGTGCGTTGCCGGCCTATAAGGATATTTGAGAGATGGGAGAGAGGGAGAGGAGGAGGATCTGGAGGGGTGTTGGCCTCCGGTTATCTCACTGACCGAACGAAAGGCAGAAGCACAAGATACCTTTACTTCACGCCGGTATTCTGCGAGGTCGTGGTATTAATCCGGTCGAGCCGGCCCATTCGACCACTAGCTGAAGCCGCCGCTTGGCCCCACCACGTTATCACCATTGAAATACACCAAACCTCAATCTCTCAGTTTTAATAGGGAGCACGGTCACTAGAGTACTGCACCACCACTGCCTTTTGAGAATGGACAAATCATTCATTGATAGGCTCTTTTGATTTGGAAAAGTCTATGTTCAGTTGATGTAAAAAAATCAGTCGCAATTAATTTCAAATTTACTTGCCCTGCGTCGTGCAGCGGACTGTTATTAGGTCGATAAGGGGAGGGTTTAGCCTTATTACGTTAATACACCAATAAATAAAGAGAAACTTCGGCAAATAATCGATTACATATATTACAAGTAACATTACATATATTAAGCACGTCAGGTGCTTCATATCTAAAATGTTGCGATAATAAAATAAAACACGTGCCGTAAAGCAGGTAATGCGCCAGCGTTACATTAAAAGGTGTGACTGAGTCTTTAATGACGAAAGATTACAATCGGAATAACGACGGCTATGCACGTGTCGGTTGCGAAATACTGTCGATACCTATCTATTTTTTTTATAATACTAGCTGTTACCTGCATGTACGTCCGCAAGGATTTTAATGATTTTTAAACACGCAGAAACTCTAAATATTTCTGAGGTGAAAGTAGCCCAAATTACTCTCTACAAAATCTTCTACCTTCTCGAGAAGTCCCTTCAAAATTATTTAATAATCAATAAACAGATTAGTGAGCCCGTGACGAACATCATGCGGTGGGGGCTGTTTATTGTTACGGGAGTAAAGAAAGCTTAGGCCACTGGTAGAGGCTAGTTCATTAATATTTCGGTTCTGAACAGCGGGAATGCGTATTAATTAGCAGGCAGCTGGGGTCTGCTGCACCTGTTCGATGAATATTCGATGATTTGCGAGCGCATAGTGTCCAGCAGTTCGTAGGTTTATTTATATTCACACACGCGTGTGATGCATCCAGCAGATGAGGCGAGAGGTTCGCCGCGTGCCGACGTACGCTCTCTACGACGCACGGATGCGTTCTGTGGCCGAGGGGTGGCCCCAGAGGCTTTCCGATTCGCCTGGTGAAGTAGCGGAGATACGTTACACACAATTCCCGCTGCGATGTCGAATTATTGGACATAATATACAGACAGCCATTTCGACGTGTCTGTTCGTGATTTTTGAGCTTTGGCGTCATGCAAATAGTCGCATGAGCTTAGGAAAAATCTGTTATTTCGAAATCACAGACATACACTTTGTTTTATTCAAATGTAATAAGTTGTGTCTGTGTATGTACAAAATATACATTCTAATAATAAAGTACTAGGCGATTTTACTGCTGTCTTCATTGTTCTAAAGTTTTTAACTAAACTTAAAAATGTTGAATAAATATTACGACGCCATGTCAACCCGGAGTATAATAAAAAAAAAAGTATAAACGTTTTGGATGAAACAAAGTTGTGTTGGTAAAATTATCGCAGCAGGCGATGTTTCAGTAACCCTTTAACGGTTCCGTTTTTTCGCTGTAAGAGCGTCACCCAAAACGAATTTCTGGTAGTTTCAATGCTAATTTCGATTTGTATTTTAAAATGTTATCGCAATTTGTGAACAAATTGACATTTATTTCGTACAATATGCTTATTTTTATGTATTGCCTTAGACCTTTTAGTATGCAACTTTCCACTGCCAATGTGCAATGCGAGTGTGTGATGAAAAAATATGTTAAGTACTTTTAGACTTACAAAATTTAAGGTGACTTTAAAAACAACAGTAATATAGTAACGTCGTATTAAATAAATATATATCTTCCATATTTGACTAGCTATCAAAACATTAATAATGTTACAATTTGAAATGCGTATGTAAGGAACTTCGATCGATTTGCCGCCATTGCACATATCATTTTTAATTATTACGTTATTTACGTTAAAAAAAATAGAAGTTCAGTGATTTCTTTGCACAAAATGGGTATGGAGCCGTCATAATTTTTAAGTAGTTACAAAAGCTAGGCATCAGTCGTATATTTATGTATCGCTGTAATGATAGCCATACGAACCATGCCTATGTCGAAGTCCATAAAAGATCGCGGCGACACCGTGATGTTCGGACCAGATGGGACCTAATAACAGTCCGCTGCACGACGCAGGGCAAGTAAATTTGAAATTAATTGCGACTGATTTTTTTACATCAACTGAACATAGACTTTTCCAAATCAAAAGAGCCTATCAATGAATGATTTGTCCATTCTCAAAAGGCAGTGGTGGTGCAGTACTCTAGTGACCGTGCTCCCTATTAAAACTGAGAGATTGAGGTTTGGTGTATTTCAATGGTGATAACGTGGTGGGGCCAAGCGGCGGCTTCAGCTACTGGTCGAATGGGCCGGCTCGACCGGATTAATACCACGACCTCGCAGAATACCGGCGTGAAGTAAAGGTATCTTGTGCTTCTGCCTTTCGTTCGGTCAGTGAGATAACCGGAGGCCAACACCCCTCCAGATCCTCCTCCTCTCCCTCTCTCCCATCTCTCAAATATCCTTATAGGCCGGCAACGCACCTGCAGAGCCTCTGGTGCTGCAGATGTACGTGGGCGACGGTAATCACTTACCATCAGATGAACCTATTGCTCATTTGCCGCCTTTCCCATAAAAAAAAATTAAAATGGATTTTCTGTTATTAGTTGCTTGCTTGAACTACAAGTAAAATAGGGCACAGCGCGCAGCTACTATGAACTATATATGGGGAATCCCTTAAATAATACATTGAATATAGTAAACTTCATATGTGAACAACTAATGTTTGTATATATACACAATTTTTACTATTGCGGAGAGTTAAGTAGTTTGCATTGAGACTAACATATGTAATTTATTTTTTAAAAAAAGATACACGTTCCAAGATATGGTAATTTTATCTTTATAGAAGAACGGAAACTGCCGATAGAACTGCGTCATCTGAAGCTAGATGACAAAAGAACTAACAATGGGTTATTTATATTGCTTTTTAGATTACCAATGGTTAAGAAAGATTTACTCACAATCGACTAAGAGTTCCGTGCTCTAAATTGTAATAAACAACCATATCTCTATAATAAAGTTTCCATTGAAAGGTACTTTATCTTCTAATGGAATATATCTTAAAATAACACGTTATCTTTTTCCTCCATGTATTTATTTCGAGTAAACAAATATCGATTGTTTGTGATAGTTTCTGTTCTATTCTTCCATTGAACTATAACACATTATGTCTATTTAACTGAACCACGTATTGTTGTGAATTATGATTATCTACAGATTTGTTTTGTCTTTTCGAACAAATGCGAACCCGTGTTCGAATTCCGGTGCCAGCATCACTAAAATTGTTAATTTAAATTTGAATATGCAGAATTTTCAATGTGCTCGGAAACCCTCTGATAAATAAGATAAAAAGTATGAGAATCTTCACTGGAGCAGTATAACTGACCTTCTTCAGCTTCTAAACACACTTAAATATTGAAAAGAGGCCTTTGCACAGCTGAGAGACATTTACTTTACTGATTTTATGTACTAATGGATTTCCAGTCTGGAGGTCTTTATATAGTCCCAGACACTGGAATATCTCAACAATCGAATCGTACAGCTTTGGGTGTCTATCCAATAGATATTTAATTATATGTCTAGTAATAGTAAGTAACAGTAGTAAGACTAGGAGCACTCTGCACTGTGTCAGCACGAACACTTACGGCATCATAGCAGCAGTCAATATCCGGGAGAGTCGAATAGATATGTATGTATGCGTACACAATGACCGAAACCGGCAATTAGGATGACATGGCTATTTCTGTAACCATTTATTCGCGTCGTGTTAAATAGATTATTACTATTATGACTCGAACTTCGTATTCTTAGTCTGATAATAATTTGTAGATTATTGATTTTTTCTTCCTTAACTAAATGCATGATTGGATAGGCCCATAAAACCGCTTATAAATCTGTCACGTTTGGCATGAAACATTTGCCAGTACTGTTCACGCTATCCGGGCCCGATAGGTGAGCGCAGTGCCACGCCTTCTCACTAGCGAACACTATGGCCATTTAGATAAAACGTTGTTGTATTTCCCTTCACATACAAGTATATACAATAGATAATAAATACGGTTTAACAAAAACTTAGCCTAAATTAACAAGATTTAAAAAATTCAAATTCGAAAGAAATCAATAAAAATAATTGTCGATTATAGTCCAGGAATTATTATTTGCACCGATTCGACTTATCGGCTTATCATTGGAGAACAATAGAACAAAAGAGTAAGTCGGCTCGGTGAGGCACGCGCCATCTATACACTGTGAACTATACATGAGTATTTCTAGGAACAACAATCGCAATTATTCACCAATAATTAAGAGAGGATACATATAATTCTTACAACGTGGTAGAGCCAAGCGGCGGCTTTTTTTGCTGCTCGGGCCGGCACGACAGGGTTGGTACCACCGCCTCGCAGAATGCCGGCGTGAAGTAGAGGCATCTTAATGCTTCTGCGTTTCATTCGGTGAGTTAGGTATTTGGACGCCCACTCCCTCTCCCCATGCCCCTTCTCATCCTACCTTCCATCTTCCAAATACCTGTAAAGGCCGGAAAGGCAACTGCAGTACCGCTGGTGCGTAGTAAACGAGGCTCTATCGACTGAATGATACCGCGAAATCTATTCGAATTTGCCGAACCCAAATGCCACAAATTACTGATGAGTAACAGCAACTCAGGGCCGATGACTCCGAAGACTGGTAAACTGACTGCTGAGTCCACGGGGTTCGTGTCTGAAAACGAAATTCGTCAGTCACTTTGTTGATAAAAATAATCATTAAGGTGTGTTATTGTAAACCTTCAACATTAATCGGCACATTTCCACGCGTTTTATTATTTATCAATAACTGACGTAGGTCTCTTAGATTAAAAAGTGTGTTCAATTTGTAAAGGAAAATACGTATTGAAAGTGGGCCTCCGGTTACCTCACTTACCGAACGAAACGCAGCAGCAATAAATGCCTCTACTTCACCCCGGTATTCTGCGAATTCTTAGTACCCCGGTCGAGCCGGGCCATTCGTGCAGTAGCAAAGCCACTGCTTGGATCTTGTTGATGTACTATGATAAATAAATAGGCCTTATCGATGGCCCGATTCCGTAATCATCATGTAAATCTTAACACCCTATAACTATTAGTATCATTTTTTAATCCCATTAAGTGAATTGTTTTTTTACCAATTTAGTAGACTTTGGTAATAAATAATAAACAAAAAGAAGAGATAGAGCCTAATACAAACAGGCGCCATTGAAAATCAGAGTCACGCAGTATTGCCTAACATCATTTCGATTTTTTTTCTGATTTCGCTCGAATGATGCGCTTCCTTGATAATAGTAGCGCGAATTGCAATATTGTAGAAGGGAAAGTATCAAGCATCGGTGCATTTTATGGCTTTACAACAGCTAAGATTCTTGTCAAATGTAAATTACGTTAACAACAGCGTAAAGTATGAAAAACTGTACCTATTACAATATTTCATCAAAAAGTAGGGTCTACTATGAACAGAAATCACACTACGCGTTATCGTAATTGTTATCAAAAACTTCTCGTCACGTCGTTCGATGATGCAATAGGACAGGAAAAAATCCTTCTACTATCTGTGCCGCAGGGTTGTCAACTCTAATTCTCAGAAATTTTGTCTGATAAGATATTATGAAGCGCATAATTCTATTTATGGAAAGTACATTTTTTGATGACTTACAATATGCAGAGAAAATAATTTAGCTTAAAAGTTTGGAAGGCCATCTCCTAATTATAAGGTACGTTATTTATGTATGTATTGCAATGACTCAGTCTCTTTCACTGCATCTAAAACTTAAACTTTTGTAAAACTTTTGTAATGCATAAATTTTTGCTTAAATGGCCCAGGCCACACCGTTGAAGCGCTTTCAAATACAGTTTTTGGTAATTACCGAAAGATGTCGCCATTGTGAATTTGGTTGTGAAAGAATCATTTATAATGAAAAATATAAACTGTAGATCTAGAACACACACAATATACTTTAGTAAAATGAAAGTAATTTTAATAAATATTTATTTCTCCCGCGTAAATGTTACATTTCTAATTATAGAAATAGAGTTTAAAATACGAGAACATAATTAATGGCGCTTTCCAGACATCCACTAGTCTTTCAAGATACTAGTACTTATCCTCAAATAATTTATGATTTTGTTAGTAACTCTGTTATATATTCATTTTTAAGGTTTTTAGTTTCCTCCTGTATTTTGTGACAGTATTTTGGTTTATAACCTTAAAACCTTTGTAAGAAAAGCACCGGACTAAGTTTATTCGATTTTGCAGATTAGTTAGCAAGTATCAACCCGATATGAGTCATTTAGTTTTTAACTCAGCAACTATGTATCTGTTTGATATGCAGCTGTGTAAAGAATTAAATTACTCAACTACAATAATAATTATTTAATTTGTTTGTTAGTTTACCGCCTGCGTAAAAAGGATAAGATGTGTATTTTACATCACATAAAAACTTTAAGATTGCCTTGGTATGGCCTCATGAATTATTTACAAAATGGTTGATCTGCACGATTTTGGATTTCGCGTTTTTAAAATAAACATTTTAAATATATTGACAAAATAGTTATAACTCCACGCGTACAACTCGTAAGACATATTCGTAGGTAACTTGAAAAATTATTAATTTCGTTATACAGCTTTCGTAACTGTTTCAAATTTTTACACTAGATGACGTTGTAACGGTCGGAGCTTTCTGAAGCTTTATATTTTCGAAAGAATCTTAAGAGGGGGCGTTACGTGTTGCGTTTTACATTTGCTCACTAATTTAGAGGTGAAATTAATAATAAATAACTCAAGCCGGGTGGAAGCGTTATTAATAATAATTTGCACGCAAATTATTTCTTAGATTGGTGACAGGCTGCACTAACTATAAAATGTTTCCTGGCATTGTGATCCCACTGTTTCTGATCTGCAAGTACGGGATATCAACTGGGTATTTGTCTTGGATTGTCTTGGGGATCTGTCTAGCAGTGGACTTTTCATAGGATGATAACAATAATAATGGTGATGAAGTTGATTTACCTACTCGGTGTCAGATATCAGTGCTAGAATTTTGAAGTATTTTATTCTTCAAAATTATTAATAATTTGAACTTAATTACATATATTAAGAAAATATTTAAGTATATACTCTAATTCGTTTAAGTATTTACCTAAGCACACACGCCGCTCACCCATAGGGGTAGGCAGAGAATCCTTATCTTAATTATTAGTTCTGAAAACTGGTAAAATTATGAATGCTTTAATAATTTGTATAATGACTGACGCCAATAGTTGTAAGTTCTCAATTACTATATTAGACTCGTTGCATTTGTAACCAATTTTAATGATTTTTTTCATGTGATATGATCCTCTATAAAATAGGTCATTATTATCGAGACTATATATATAAAATTTTCTACGCGGATGAAGTCGTGGGCGGAAGGAAGCTGGTATGAAATAATTTCCTACCATCGCCAGCATTTTTGTTAGTTTTAAACATCTTCCACCCCTTTTCATAAACCTATTTTTTTCCTCTACAGATATCACGAAAACAACTTAAATTACTGTACTCACTGAAGTACATAAGTACTAAATAACTGAGATCTATGAGTACAGTAATTTAAGAAAATTTGAATGGTGAAATAATTAGTAATTAGCAGAGAATTATACATTATTACGTACTCCATCTTTCATAAACTGTTTAATTCAAAACATTCTTGGCTCTAGGTGATTTTTTATAAATATTACGTTTTTTTATGAGGTATTGAACTAATTTAAATTGAGATTTCATATTAAATGTATTATTAATATTCTGTATTTATATTTCACAATTTTATCTCGTCTCCGCTCACATATTTTACTATGTGTAATTTAGAAATTACATTATATCAAAACAAGGAAAGAAAACATAAAAATATTTTCTAAATTATATTCAATCTTTTAGTGTTTTCAAGTGTACTAAATTAAAGATTTACCTTTAGCAGTAGAATATTATACTATAACAGATACTAAAGGCTTTTATTCTCCGTCTATATATTTCATCTCGTATTCATAGGAACTGTTAATTTTAAATCAATATATGAGATATTCTTCGTCAGTAATTAGACTTCAACTAGGACCTGTATTGTACGGCGTACGTGTTTATGGTCTCTGAACAGGAAAGTTACCGAGCCGAGCACGCGTCGCCGCGCCGTGTCATAGGTCCGCGCCCTTCACCTCTTTTAATATTTATCGTATTGTCTACAAAGTATTGTTTGTATACATGCGCATCCAGCAGCGACATCTATTGTATATATTACTTGTTATGAATGATAAGTCGGTATGGTTTATGTTTCGAAGAACTACGTTATGCTTTTAAAATAAAATTTATTGTTTGCAAATTTTAAATAAAATATGTTTTAAACAGCAGGGTTAAATTGGGGTTTGATAGATAATGAAATTCAGAAATATATTTACAAAATAATCTTTTTATTAATTTACTCTCTCGTAATCATTCACATGAGTGTGAAATCTTTTCAACGATAAAAAAATAACAATCCGAACCCACTCAAAGTCGGGCAAGGCTCGATACAATCTCTTATTTTAAACAATAATATTAACTCTTTTAATATCACAAAATATTACTTATGAACTATTTTCAATTAAAGCTTTCAAGTTTAACTTACGAACTATGATTTTAAAGCCTAACACTAAATAACTGTGAGATCTATGAGTCCTTTCATGTTTTCCACACGATATCACTAAACTTATGGATCAGGCGGACACTTGGGAGCGCGTGCGACTCCTAGCGGTGCTGGAACAGATGTGACCGGGGAGCCGGGTCCGCCAGCTCCTGGCACCCCGATTTACCATGGTCGCCAAACTGCCGGAGTCTTTAAGCTGGAGTTTGTTGTGCAGTCCAAAGGCACGGCAGTGTGAACAGGAACGGGTGACGCTGGCGGTGATGGAGTCACGTAACCAGATGAGGATGACACAGTAGATAGTGCTGGGCTCGGAGGACTTGCTGGAGGCGTGTCAGACCCGGCAGCAGCCCGTTGCATGTCGTTTAGTCTATGTCCGAGATGGGTCATCAGTTGGGTACCCAGCCTCACATCCACACCGGGAATCGAAGCCAAGCACCGAGACACTTCATTTGCAGCGTGCGTAAATCCAGCTCGAAAGCGGTCGGCGTCAACTGTTGGGTTCAGGGACAGTCTGCGCTGACGACGAAGTTTGTGTAGGTGACGCACGGTCAATTCCAAAATATCGGCTTTCTCCAATTTGGCGACGTTTTCTCCCTCCGACTGAAGAGCGCTGACCATCAACTCCTTGAGTTCGTCGAGGCAACGGTTGATGCGAGCGCGCCTTTTGCGCTCAAGCATCGGCTTCATCACTTTGCGATATTGATAAGTGCGCGAGACGGGCTGCGGGCCATCGTCCGCGAGTGAATACGCGATCTCGTAAGACATGTTTGGTTGAGTGTTGTAAATGAGCGTGCGTTAGCGCTGAGCGTTGAACGCGGAATGCGATACATCGGTCGGGCGGGGGCTTATATAGGGAGCGGAGGGCGCGCGATCGTGGGAACGCACGGAGCCGTCGAGTTCCCACACGCGCCACCTGTGCGGAGCAGCTGCCGGCGGGGCGCGGGGAGCCACGCGCCCGCCGCGCGTGCGCGCCGTAAACAATCGCCGGCGCGGGCGCACGCCGCGACGCTGGCCCCGGTAATTGTTGGCCGCGGACGGATCCCGCTCTACGCTACGGTTAGATCATACTTAGCAACTTCCATTTGAGTCCTAGAAAGTTCTCGCTTAGACACTTACTTGTTAGTATCTAGAGATACCAATACAGACACCGTAGGCGTCTGATATCTATGATTAACATTGAAAAATGTCTGATGAACATTATATTTTATACGAATCGAGATTTACTGATGCCGTTTCCGGTTTGATATTTGAACGTCAATTTGAATTGCATGCCGTTTCTTCAATTGATCATCTCTTACTGCAATTGAAGTTTCTATTTCACAATGTAGCGTCTAATTATGGGTAGCCATAATTAAGAACGGGGTTTTATTTATGTTGTGTCGCAACTTAGATCGCCAGTGGCGCGATCAATCAAGCGTCGGGCCGCCGGCGCCGGGCACAATGGTGGCCGTCAATTATAAGCTCGTCGCTACTGTTTGCGATCATCAATCACGGATTACGCTTCGTAATAATTATTGACAGATAGAATTACATTCGCGGCCCGCTATGTCAAAGAAGAGGAGGTTGACGATCATTAATGATGCAGCAATAAAGTTATAATTTGGCTCCACAGGCTTTTGTTGTTATGAACAATAAAACTAATGACAGGATTATTTCATCGCCAATTATCTAAAGATATTCGTATAATTTTTTTCGAGATTATTTTATATTAAATTTTTTATTTAATCGGATAATAAGAGACGGGTATTAAAAAAAAGTTTCAAACAATTAGGCAGTATATTAACGATAAGCGCTAGTAGCTGACGGCAGTAGACATTTCTCAAAGGTGAATGTGATTGAGTGGGCGATCGCCTACGCCGGAGCTGGGTGAGAAATTGACCACAAGCGACCGGTATCGAACACCGTAATGTACCGATTAAAATATCGCTGTGCACCCACTTTCTCCCACACACCCACTGAAATTATCTCTCTTGTCGTCCCATTGGTTCACACGCGTGATCAGAAAAAGAAAATTAAAAACTTACTTACGTTTACGCACATATAAATGACTTTTTCTTTTTCATACTACTAATCAGTTGATCACGAAGCTGCCAGTGACATTAGCTTTTACCCGACTATGATAAGGGTTACGATTTCAGCAGTCTATGTATGTATGTTAGTATACGTTTCCGTTTAACTCCTAATCTACTTATTTTATCTTAAAAAATTAAGTTTCGTTAACTTTGTCTTATGTTATGTGTGTGTATCATTATAGCCCCCTTGTTATTGTAGGATTACCTTAAATTATGGATTTTAATCTTATACACAACACTTCTTGTCCATAATAAAAAAAAGGAAAAATATATTTACAGTTAAATTTATTAACAAACAACAGATTTTGGAACTTACTTAATTTACTTTCAAGCGGTTTTTAAACATACTTTTGTATGTACCGTTAATTTTAAGTAGATACTTCAAAAATAATACTTAACATAATTATATTGGAGGTCATAAGACTATACAAAAGTTGACTGCGTTTTTTTTATTCCTATTGTATTATGTATGAAGAAAAAAAGTGTTAAGGCAGCGACGATCAGGTAGTTCATAGCAGGTAGCTCGTTTAGTTTTTGCAAACACTTCGAATACAGTTTTTATTAATTTTGCATCGACAATATATTGCGCGATTTTGACACCCATTTGAATGATTAGTTATCTTAAGTTAAGTAAATGTAATTGCGATAAAAAGTTATCAATATCATTAAATAAATAGGTGTATACCTACTATGGCCTACCTTAGTTCTGTTACACATTAAATTTATTATTAGAATAGATATTTATAGAAGTTTAAGCGATTAATTAAAAACTATTTTATTGGATGTGGCCTCCTTTGGCTTTGATGTAGGCTTTAACCTTTCTGGTCACGAATGTACGGATGTGCGCATAGTTTCCACGTGAAATTTTGCCACTGCTAACTCCAAAGATTTCTTGAGAGACTCATTAACGGAATAACGTTTTAAGCAGGCAATGTCCTCTAGAACTGACTATAATTTTTGGTATATTTTGTTAAGTGCATAATTGAGAGGCTACACTACACGATTCAAGACAATCTCTTGATAAACTTTGGCCAGAGTCTTTACTTAATCTTCACAAAAATTAAGCTTTGTGACTCCTTGGTAGAAACTTCGCCTACCAAACCATGATTGATGAACTTTGCAATAAGTTGCGAGGTATTTTGACCTGTGATTTTATCGTGAAAAATGTTTCATCTGTAAAGAGCATACTTCTATGTTTTCTACCAGCGTATCGGGACAGCAAGCGTTTTGCTTGATACACTGTCTTAAGCTACTAAGCAGGGTCTTGATTTAGGGCATTATGTTTATATTATGTTTGAATTAATTTAAATGCTACTTTGTCCCTAGATTGTTTACAGAATTCGATGTAATTGCTTCGGTTGTTTATCAAATACTGTTTTTAAATTCTTGTTGTTTTTTGTTAAATAGTTTTATAGTTCGATAACACAAAAAGTATATGTACCTATGTATATTTAAAGTATATTCTTTTAGATAGATTATGATTTATTTAGTTATATTTAGTTGTTTATGACGACAGCAAGTACTTTTAATGTCATTTATTTTAATGATATGCAAATGACAAAATATTTGCTATATAATGAGAAATATTCTTACAAAACTGCAAATTTATTAATACAGCAACATCGATGAGAGTTGATGAGACATATTTGTGCGTTATTTGGCACTGACGCTATCAACCGACTTTGTTACTAACCTCCAGAGATATAATAAAACAAAGACAAAATTTTTAACTCTAATCTGTTCGAGAAGATTGAGAATAAAAAGGTGAAATTTCCATTACATAGAATTAAAAAAAAAATCGCAAATACAACCTAATAAAAGACAACATATTTAGTTTATATTTGAAGTAGGGTTATTTTTTAAAAATTGAATTAATGTGAATGTCTTGAAAGTTAAAACACTTTAGGTATATTCCGGATAATAACTTTTTGCATTCACTTTTGAATCGCCGATAACTCTCTCATAACAATAAAAAAAAATTCTCGTCAAAATGTAAGTTTGAATTATTAGCGAATTACCAATTGAGATTACCTTATCATTACCTGCCCCTTTGTAACAAATAATATGAGCCCAATTGTGTTTGAATCGACATTTTTCCGTTTCGATCCCCATTAAGGCAGTGGAATTTTTATCGACACCTAATCATTGATGCATTTAACTTAAACGATCAAACATTTCCAATGGGCAAGCCATCGAGGACAGTCTTGGAATTTTTCTGGAATATTAATGTTTCTTTATTACGTAATACGCCAATCGTTAAGTTGTTCCTGTTTATAAAACATTTGCTTATTTCAATGACATTATACAAATTAATTTCACATTAATAATTTTACAAATTACTAATGTCATCGTTAGGTATAAAATATTGCATGTCCAAATTTAGAATTGGTTTCATTTTTGAGTGTTGTATTTATCCTTTAGCTAAAATATATTATATCGAAAATGTTATCATTTAATGCTCATAGTCTTTATTTCGTTTTGTATGTCTTTACAAATAAATTAATTTACAATTGGTGATGAAGGGGAGTGTCAGTCTCCATGGGACGTCTGGATTTAAAAAATGTAATTAAACGCAATAAAATTAGTAGTATTCACGTAAATACAATCAATCATTACATATTTGTAGTTTTCCTTATAGTCTGTGCAGTATAGTACACATTTATTGCTGGTTCTGAAAAGTAAAAGACTAAACTCGAAAATTCGCTTAGTAATATAAATGCTACTAAAATGGGATAGTAGGATCTCAGATATTTGAGAAGGAGACATTTGCCCCGTTGCGGGCACGTACTTAATAATTTCACGTACTATTTTACATTGTCTGAGTAAATTACGACGTAATAAATCTGACGCAATACATGCTTCTGTTGACGTCATTGATACGTCGGTTTCGTCTTGTGTGTATCATAGGTGACGTGACGCCGGCGGTACCTGTGATATTTCCGATGAATTGATAAGTGGTTACGTTGATGACTCACGCCGTGTGTCTGCTAAAATGTTCGGAACCGATTTAATTATGCGGTCGGAGTCAGATATTAAATGATAATTACTATTCTGTTTCGATGAAAACAATGTGTGACTATTTGTTAATTGTAAATTATGAAGAAACTTCATTCTTCGTCAATTGAAAATTCGGCTTGATTACTTTGTTTTAAATCTTTTATCGATAGGAATATTTTTAACTATATCAAAAATCTTACGCTAAATATTCCTTTTGATTATTGAAAGTTAATGAATGAACAGATTTAAATGCCATTTGCTATCGTTTTATCTGTAATGTATTCGGGTTAATGATCTCAGTCGTGTACTATTCACAATTGCTTGCACTTGATTGTAATAACAGGAATTTTCCTATACGAAATGACACTCGTTTGTTGCTGCTAATGTATTTACTAGAAACACGTATACATAATTGCCTTCTGATCATTTGCAACTGTATTATCTTAAAACGAGGATGTCCAACGTTTAACTACGTGTTTGCTTTCATTACAATGTATTTTTAGAATTATATCATTTCACTTTTGTATAGCGTCCGGTAACGTCACTGCGATTTATTAAATACATTTCATGTAATTTAATAAATCGAAGTTGCTCTTTCAAAATCTACTGATAGAGTTTGAAGTTTCAACTCGTATGTTTAATTGTTGAACTAACATTCGAACCACCATTGTAGTGATCATCATTTGTATGCATGCAAATGCCTACTATAAAACAAAGGGCTTTCCTAAAAAACACAAGCAATACCTGGCATGTATTCCATGGAGAGTACTTACTACACTAGACGGATAGGTAAGTGAGCACAGTGACAGCATCCTAATAGTGATGTTGCTTGCGATTAGTGGTACGTAGGATTACGAAGGATGAAACGACCACGTGGCCTGTAGCGCTCCTGACTGTATGCCTCCGCTATATCTTTAAACAGTATAAAATAAAGCCGCAATCCGCGTTTGTCTATGTAAGTAAAGTAAAGTAAAGTAGCAGCCTGTTAGTGCCCACTAATGGGGAAAAGGCTTCCTCATATATCTGAGAGGCTAGAACCGGTAGGGGCCGGCACGCTGCTCCAGTGCAGGTTGGGGGGCTTCACATGTCCTCGAAGTAATATTTTTTTATTATTTCTCATTCATGTATGTCCTTAGGATGTTTTCTTTCACCGCCGGGCACGTGGTAAATACAGGATTTAAAATTGCTATTAACAATTTTAGAGGTGTGGGCACCGGGAATCGAATCCAGGTCACACGCGCCCTTTGAAATTAAACTAAGCGCCCTGTCCACTAGGCTACCGCTGCTCTTTTGTTTCTGTACTCGGTTATATGTTATAATACATAGACAAAAGAGCCGAAGTATCCTAATGTACGCGCTTATAACTTCTAACTGAATTTCAATGTGCTTTTCTCTATAATTTTGAACCCTTCATGAAGAAGGTTTATGTGTACCTGTAATGTTTTATTCACTGTTTCAAATTGTTTTTTTTTTCACTTTCAGATTATCTACAACAGTTCAGTTAGTGCGAAGTCGGTGCGGTTCACTAGTATCCTATCCGAGATAAGAGGAGTAGATACATTGGCATTCCTTCAGTCCTCAGAAGTGACGAAGCTATTTATTATTTTATTGAGTTTTAGTTTAGAGAATTAATGTAGGTGTTTACGATCTGTAGTGTCCATTTATCATTTGCCAAATTCTAGGAACGTACCTCATTTTAGTTAATAAAAAGGATCCTTCTAAAGATGATTAAAATTGCGAAGTTAAGCTGTGAAGGAGAGTCATGAGGGCATGACAATGTATGGAAGCATTAAGATACCCAATATACCTCCTACGTTTATAGTTTATTTTCGTCCTTTAACCATTATGTAAAGATAAGCAAGTTAGTAAGCTCGTTGGTTTTCCTTGTGGTCTAAATGCCCCGTGTCTGGTAAACAGGCACGTATTCACGGCGTAGCTGTGCGTCTGCGTGAGTGCGTACGTGATCGCAGAGCCATGGCGCGGAGGTCGCGGTTGCCACGCGACTTTACACAGACACAGGGTGGCCACTCGTTTAAAAACGGTTGGACTGTCTGCTGTTTGCCGTCTGTCTCTACAATCATTTCAGCGAGTCTGGAAGCCAATCCAATCCAATGTCTATGACACGACAGGAAGCGTCACAATGCGATGAAATCACCGAACTGTAGTTATTTACAGGAAGATATTGCTGTGATTGTATTGGTATAAAAACATCATAATCATCTGAACAGGCTGTTGTTGAAAGTATCATATTTCACTCACTGTGTCCGGTATATTTTTAGTAAAATCTGGCCAATCTACACATGATTTACGGATATTAAGCGCGTGTTAGCCGCCGGCGCAAACGACATTTGCGACAATCACTGAGCTAGTTACAGTTTGACGTATAGATTTAATCGGTCCGCTTTGAACGCATTTCAATACTTAACATATTTAATAAATGTTAAGCGAGCAATTTGAATGTTAATCTGAATTTGGAAGCGTTAAGTTTGTGTCAAGTTGAAAAATATGTAATTAATTTTATATGTTACTCTCTGTGGTACTTATCTAATGACAGTTTTCAACTTCAGTTTTGTAATTTAAATGTTATCACTATTTCTTATCATAATTTATTTTACCAATAGTATATTAAATGGGCGTACAACGCAGACTTTTATCTCATCCTAACGCGGTTCGGTAAACATTAGCAAAACCGATATCATCCTTTCCATTTGGATTTGTTTTATTTGGTTAATGACCGGAGGTCGCTACGAGCTGCCCTATGCAGTTGGGATTAGCTTATACTATTAAGATGCAAGTTAACATCTAACAAAACAAAGAACACTTGTCTTTCGCACTTGTTAAAGCAAACACAGTTCTTATCATAATAATAAACTGTTTGCTCCGTAAGTGATTCCGCCAATCTATCTCGTCCCGTGCGTATCGACTTGGCTATGGTTTCCCTAAGAATTCCAGAGATAAATATGCAGGAACGGGCAGTAGCGTCTAACCTGCGTATACAGAGATCGCCAATCCGCCGGCCAAGCGTGTCGATTGCAGAAAATCATCCCCATATGAGAGGTTCATGTCCAACAGTGAACTTTTTACAGGCGGTGTCGACCGCGTGGCTTATCGGTTAGCGTACCTGACCGCTGAGCCATAGGTTAAATCCCGGCCGGAATCAGTATTTGTGCAAAAACCCAAATTATTGGTTTTCTGATCTGGTTGTGTTGTGTTCGTCACGTTTGTCTGACACACTATCTGACTCTACCTCCGATATTATCGCATAAGCAAACATCAGATTAGATCGGATATGTCAAGGTAAAGACGAGTGAGTGCCTCTGTGTTTGGGCGTACATTTTCGGCACTATAATATCTAGGTTATTGACAACTGCATGTAGCCTGCGGACCGCCGTGCTCGAAATCAGCCAGAAGACTTCATCATTTACAGGCGGTCCTACAATATTACTACCCTTACAATCATTATTATCTGATTCTGACTAACACTTGGTATGCATTAGCTATCTAAAGGATAAAACCACAAAAAGAAATGTTAGCGAGGCTGAGTCACAATCAAAATACAAGATAAAGTTTAGTGACGTCATTGGTTCGTACGTGGTGTCATTCGAGCTGGGGTCAGACTGTTGATGTAACGCGTCACGTCTCACGCGCCTCTCGACCTCCACAACCTTCTAGTCGCCTAGAAACCGGTCCGCCACTTCCTTTGAATTCAATCTCCGCCAACAGATCCGGTAGTAACGTCAGATGCTTATCTAACAAATCCGTAATCTCGCAAGGAGACAGAAAATTCCATAGCATGCCTCGCGATGTGGAAAATACGGCGTTATTACCTTTGTTGTTGAAGCATGCAAATAAATAAGCCTCAATGACTCGTAAAGTGAGAATAAATTTCTGCTCAATTTGAATATGTTCTTTTACAATTACCACCTGTTAGTGCGTTTTGGGTATGCATATAACATTTCTTAAATCATTATGACGTCCATGTCAATCAGTCTGTGGGTCTGCCCCCAAATAAAATTTGTAGTAAACGTTGAACACGACAAAGCCTTGAGGAAAAGAATAATAAGTATTTAACTCATCAACGGTTGATGATTTTAATAATGCTATTATGACATAATGATACCATAATAGGATAGAATTATAATACTTTTACATCACCGTATTCTCACTATGTTGGCGGTCTGCTGCAGACTCGGGTTTTTTCCTGATTGAGAGAATTTGCCTTAATAATCACCCTTGTCGAGGCGAGGTGGCAATGCATGTGTGTCGCAGTCTATATATTTAAGGTGTTATTTATAATATGATAGAATTCCGCCATCTTGCGGATGTTACGGATTTTAATGATAGATCCTTCTAGTGGCAGAGAGCCAGTTCCTGGTTCAACGCGCGTTCTTCTTATTAGCGCAGTTTATTTTGTCTCAGAATTTCCTCCTCTACTTCCCGGTATTCTATGAGGGCTTGGTACTACCCGGTCGAGCCGACCCATTCGAACAGGGGTAAAAGCCGCCGCTTGGCTCAACCACGCACATAAACATCTGAAAAATCTACTCCTGGAAAAATACCTCTCTCAGTATTTTGGGATTAGGGATTTATCATAATTGCCACGTTTGGCAGGCGGGTCGACATTTGCAGTACCAGACGTCTCGCACCTTTAACTCTGATATCCCATTATCGGTCTAGCTTTACAGATTGGTTGATAATAGACTTGATATATCTTAATAATAAAGTAAGAAATTATATCTGTTGTGCTCATTAGACCTTATTGCCCTAACTTTTCGTAACTAATCACTGTAGTTACATCTAAAACACAGCAAATGAATAGAATTTCTAGCAACAAGTCATTTCATCGTTGTTTCTAAACAGGCCACTGCTGAACCTCTTATTCGTCCAATGAGTGGCATGTCGTTATGGCATAAATGGCATAACGGCATAATGACATGTTGCTACTGCCCGTTATCTATCTGAATTACTTATCTCTGCCATATTTGTGATGGTTATTTCGCCATCGGGGTATTTTCTTTTATGAAACTCTCTGTATGATGTATACGGCAGAATTTTCTCTAATGCCGTCATTACACGGTAATACTGCAATAGGTTTTTGCAAATCAGCGAGTGGAAAGTTCATAGCTTGTTTTATTGAGTACAGTACATGACATAAAATAAGCGCAAGTATACGCTTCGAGGAAATTCCCGCCTAGACGAGTAACGCACACATAAAGAAAGAAATAATGATAAGATGATAAGGCATCTTAACGGCTTACGTAGATAAAAATATAGTGACGCATTATAGACGGACCGCTGAATTGGATAATAATGTGTTTGTATATAAGTTCTGTTTGATTTAAAAAAAAGAAAAGATAACCATGGTTTGGAAACGGCTAGATGCAATCGTCTTTTTATATGTTTTGAACACGTAGTCCTGTCTTCTCTTTACTTTAGATCACTAGATGGTAGTTCTAGTAATTCCTAATAAAATGACTGACAGGTAGATACTACCATAGTACCAGGGAGTCTCTCACAATCCAGACCGATCGACACCACTCGTCACCACTCCGAAAGTCCGAAACGAGGTCTTTAGTCCCTAGATCAGTTATAAACCATAGATAAGGAAAGGTCCACAACAGATGTGCGCTTATTAATTTTTGATATCAAAGACGGATGAAGGTGTAAAAGCCAAGGTAACAGCACTGATTCCTCGAAACCGTACAATGGCAGTGCCGACTCTTCTACTATCAAACAGTACAAGCATTAGCGAGTCAAAAATCTAAGAATTCTATAAAAACAAGAAATGCAAAATAAATTTATAACATCTTTGTTAACAATTTGTATCGATGAACCAATAGCATCACAAGTAACATTGTTTTGTTATAATTTAATCAAATAATTCGCTTCCTATTTGAAAATTAAAGCTCACGAATGTCCGGACCACTTTGTTTTTACATGAGTATATTACTAACCCGTCTAAAGCCGACGGTGTTAATTCGTTTTTGATACCCAATACTATGGTCATTTGTGTTAACCGCACGTCTCACCAAATATTGTCTTAGCTGACGTTCTTTAAAAGCTCTTCGTCGGCTTCTGTGAAAGGGCGGTATTTGTGTCGTCCCGGTGGCGCCGAGGTTTGCAAGCGTCGCCAAATATTTGAGCTCAAGATGCCAGCCCCGACTAATCACATACATGTGTGACAAATTTTTTGCATTCCTCTTTGCAAGCACGGAGGTAAGGCACGGCATTTTTAACATTCCTTTTTAAAGACCGGTTAAGGTTCTTTAAAAATACTGTTGTGTTATAAGCAGCAAACAATCATAGCCCTAACGTAATAAACTAATAATCGTAATAAAAATGGTTTTTTAACAGTCGTGTTAACTCTACGGCGGCTTTTAAGTGGCGAAATACAATACAAAGCTCCAAAGATAAAGCGATTCCCCTCTAAGACACGTGTTCATGTCTATTTTTCTCGGAAACTATAAACAATACCGAGCGAGGGATGCGAACAGGTACAGAGCAAGTGCAGTTGAGATAAACAAAGACCGCTCATCTGTGAGACAGTTACTGGTCCCCGGGGGTCGGGATAATACAATGTGGCGCCAATTTTTTGCCACTTGTTGCTTTTGGGATTACATTAGACAGCCGCCGGGAGGTGTCGGTACAAACGACGTGAAATGTCTGGCTTTTGTATTAGCTGACAAGTGTCAGTAGGACGACAGGGGCACTTGAAATCGGGTAACTGCTAATAACATGGTTTGAAAATGGAACAGTCCTTAAGTATATACAAGGAGTAAACTTGACTATGTAATAAAGCCAGAGAGATTGATACAAAATGACCCTCCCAGAAGAGGTCCGAATATCTCTTGGACGGTCCATAGATAGCATATCGAACAAAGGTAGAGGTACACTAATTATAAAAAGCTGACCCTGAGGTCGCAAAACCATTGAAGCTGTAAAAGCCAAAACGGCTATCAGCATTTACTTCACCGAATACAAACATATGTGATAAAGCAAATCTACAGACAGACGATAGACTACCAGCTTAAAATAGGAGCATAATACTGCTTTTCTTTTTCTTTGGGTGAGTAAGTTTAAACTGTGACTCTTTTACTTATAACGAAGTATCCCATCTTAGTTCTCAGTGGTAACAACAAATTTGTATTTTGTTTCTTACTAGAGCATAGATGTAGGTGTCTATGGTCCTCAACAATCAAGCACAACGGAGGCTAGATATAGGTAGGTTGTATGCTTGTTAGTCATATATATATATATATACCTTTTGCCTGTATAGAAAAAATGTGTTTAGTGTCGGTGGTCGCATGATATGAATAAATGATAAAACGGAGTTCATAATCTTATCATCGCATACGTGATTCTTTGTAATATTGAACTTGTGATTTATGTTACAAAATTATAATCACTTTATATTTTCTTGTTATCGTATTACAGCTTTATTCTATTAGAGTTAACGAACACAATGAATACTTTATAAAGCAAATGACTTACATGCATTCACGGAATAGTAATATAATATATAATCTTGCTACCGGATTTACTAAGAATCGATTATTATATCGATTGTTGTGATGTATATACGCGTGAAGTTTTCAATGTCCAAAGTAAAGCGAATAAAACTCTTTGTTAGTGAATTTTATCTTAAAAGCGGTTAACAAAGAAGAGCGTGGTCGTTTTGTATTTAGAAATATGAATATGGCAATACAAAAATAACATTGTTTTTTTATTGATGTTTGTGAAGGCACTACAAAATTCCGGGAATCCTGTAAAATTAGAAACCCTTTTAGTTTGGATTGCGGCTTCGTCCACGTGCTGCTGCCGACAAAGGATTCCTTGTCCGGGTTCTATTTATTATTTTGAAGGATGCTAGAAATCATAAAACCCCTCAAAAGCCTTCTGAAGTGCCGTCCATTGAATAGTTAATGATTTGCGACTTTTAACTAATTTTTTGTTGTAAGCGTAGCCTAAACTTTACGGCTCTTTGTCGATTATTTAAAACCTTAACTGTGCTTGGTATCTTTGAATTCGTTAATGTTGTGTCGTCGCGATTTTATGGGCGGTTTAACTGTTCTTTTATTAGGAATTGAGTGTACGCAAGGTTAATACTATTTTTATTTTTATTTTATGATCATCAATTATGTACTTTGAATCTAATTAAACTGGATTTCAGCATGTGTTGTAACTACCATTCACAGAAAATTTAATGAAGTCTCTTTAAATGTTCTGTGCTGCCGCCTCACCTCATTCCGTGGGCGTGGAAATTTTCGACTTACTTACTTAGGGAAATGTTAGAAAAGTCTAAACTATCTCAGTTATGTGAGACCAAAATTATCCATACCTGTGATTTGAGAGGGATTTCCGTGTATAAGGTGTCTGGTACTACGATCACCAACTCAACCGTTTACGGCAAATTATCTTTTCGGGCGAGGCATATATTCAGTAGTGGACTATTCAGAGGCAGCTAAAGAGAAAGAACATGAAAATTTCAAATTGCTCGTAATATTTGATAGCTTATTTTCTATCATAATTTTATTTCATTCTAGGAGCATGCTGAGAAATTTTGTAATATTTGCCTGATTAGTCCACCAATTCGTACAAAAACAACATAACGGATTCTTTACAGCCTTGTTACAAAATGTGACATGAATACACTTTGATTACTTTCATATTAAATTTTATGGGACCAGTCTAACCCCGGGAGTACCTAGATTTTATTTCAATAAAAATCATCATTTGTATAAATGTTATTTTATATTTCACTGGCATCAGTGTAAAAAATAATAAAATTACAAGGTTACTCTGTAACTTCTATAAACAAACAAGTTAACTCACGCAGTGATGCCTAATCGCCGGTGAAAACTTTGCTTCTCTTCAATCTTCCAAATTGTATTTTCCCTGGCGAGTCACATACAAATAGGCCGCATAACTCTACCATTGTCTGCTTTTACACGTCGGATCGTACTTTTAATTTATAAACACCAAAGCAGCTTTCGAATCCTGCCAGCTATAAAGACCTGACCATTAAACCGATGTTCACTTAATTAATGGTTCGAAAGATTCAACGCGGAGGTATAGATAAATGAGTGTTATTATTGGCTCGGCCCGGAGGCGTACAGAAGCCGCATTATTTTCTGATAAATTGCTATTTTGTTACTGATTTTATCTCAAATTACTGCACTTCACGCAACTCTACGATGTTTTGTTAGAGATGGGACATGTTCTCTTGTTCGCTGACTGTATCTAGATCTAAGGTATTTAATAAGTTGCTTGGTAATACGGATGACATATTGACAAAGTGGTGTTAAGATAGGTATGCAAGATACAGTACAAAAGTAATGATTTTTTTTAATGTGCAGTTGAAGTGTGTTAATAACATGTGTAATGTGCAATTGAATTGTGCACTAAAGAAATTATATGTTTTTGTTAACAATGCGTGTTATTAATGATTTGATAATGGCGTCTCCCTAAGTGACGTACTGAAACTCCTGGCATCCGCATTCAATCATACTTTTTCTCCCGCATAGATTGGCTAATTCTTCAATTGCTGTGGTTGACACTTTCAATTCACTTACCATAGGAGAATTCAACACTTGATGAAGATTTGAAAAATGTTTTTATTGTATTATTATATACATTTATCTTTACTTGGTGGTTAGTGCCTTATTTGCCTACGTGTTATTTGGGTGGGTACCAACCTCATACACATTTCTGCGGCCAAAAAGTAGTCAGTACAATTACAGGCGTTGAAAATCAGTCCACAATATTGTCAACCCATCTGTAACCGGCTTCGATTTAAGTTATTTCCAGGTGCCCACGATCTGCAGTAGCCACTAAGTATCAATTACTGTTAAAGTAATCTATTAAAAAAATCTTCAGGACAGTTTGATCTTTCACGATAATTTGATCTTCGTTTTCTTTAGCCTGACTGAACTCTTTTTTCAGCCTGACAATATTCACTGCTGTACTCTATTCAGCTTATATCAATGGCAAAATTTGCAATGCGATGACAATACCATGCTTGGCAATGCCAGAGCCTCGTACCTTAGATATCGCCGCCCTTTATCCTAGTGTAAATATGTTCATATATGTGGGTGTGGCTCATAACTGTTAATATGTGTTAATCCTACAGTAGCCTCTTTTAGTCCATTGCTGAAACTGCCTCTTCAAGCAACCGCCTGCAAAAAGGCATATTCTCCAGTATATTCAATTTATGAGAGATGGTATTCGGCATACCGGTGCGTTAATGTGCATGTGAACATTATACGATTTTCAATGGGTGACACCTAGCCTGAAAATCAGTGCTGGTGTGCCTATGTTTATATATCCTTTTTGGTACATTGCACCACTTCTCAGGTTGGGTAGAGATTTATTATTTTTCCTACTTAGAAATATAATTATCCCGTTATATTTTTGTGGTTTATTGACATATTTTTTTTTAGTGACCTACCCGTTTTTTGCTGCATTTCTATAGACGCAAAAAAAAATTTTCTTTATATTTACTGTTTAATTATTGTGCTGAGAATGTTTTTGTTGTGCATGTATCAAATAAATGTATCTTTCTTATTTCTTTAAACAACCTAAATTTCAAACTACGTTACGATAGACAAGTGTTTTGTCTGCGGATGTGGTTACAGTAGTCGGCGCCCACCCCACAGTGCTCTCAGTTTCTGACTTAAGCTCATTAACTTCAATGGCTACTGCTTGGCGACAGATAAATAATTAAACTTCGTCTTTCCTTATTTTTTCGTTTTTCGCTCTTAAGACTTTCCTGAAATATATATTTTTATGGCAATGGAGGCAACGCAGAAGCACAAGATGCCTCTACCTCACGCCGGTATTCTGCGAGGCCGTGGTACTACCTGTTAAGTGTAGTTCAAAGCGGATTTGTGTTGTAACGGATGTTACTTAATATAAGATTATGTAAAAAACCTTTAAAATTTATGATACAAAATGATTGAAATCTATATCCTCCTAATCAAGTTTCGTATGTCTGTAATTAGAAGATGTTATATTTTTTGGTAAAATTTCCATTGCAAAGTTACTTTAAAATGAAAAAAAAAAGCGATATTTATAGTACAAGTAAACACGATTGTCAGGCGGAGCGTTCGGCGTGTACCACAGATTAACATCAGCGTTATGACCGGTTATCAGGCGCCCTGGCGTATTTACGACGTCGGTATTAATTCACTACAATCATCCGGACGCGGCCGATACTTCGCCCCACGGCTTAACCAAATACTTATCTTTATATCTCACTAATGACTACCGGGCATTTAGTTTTTTACTGGCACAGATTAGTTTACGATTCAGAGACCAAAACGAGACTGCTTCTGTAAGCAGTCCCGTTTTCTTCTCTCAATCGTCTCTGAATAGTCTAAGATTTAATATGAAAGAAGCTGATTGATAAAATAACAGAACATTCAAATATAATATTACAATCTCGATTGTCTCATTAAATACCTCAGGTCATAGACCTTTCCCATTAGTAGGACTTGCCATAATCGCCACGCTCGATAAGAAATCTCAGTACACTTTGCACTTCAGACTATTCTGCCCGTCATTGGTCTGCCGAAGTTTGGTCTGGTATTTTTTCGAGATGGTTATCTCGCCATCTGTCAGTAGCCATTGTAATTTTTAATGTAGCCTATAGTACCCCCCTTACGAACCTCTCGGAAAGAAAGGGGGTAGCTGGTTCTTTCGGTGCCTCTTCTCCGACATTGAAATGAACCTAGAAAACCTATGACAATCTGAAATATATAGATATATGAGGATATACTTGTTTTATATTATATCTGCGGCGAAAGAAATAAATCGAAACATCACCCTCTTCTATGATTTTTTATATCACTTGCTATGTTTTTGTATCATAAACATCTAAAAAGTGATTCTTCACTGCTTTGCCTGGTCTCCCAAAGCTGCTTCAGCTATGAATAACATAAAAAAAGTCAGTTATAAACCAACACGTAATATGAATATTTTATATTACATTTATAAATACACATCGGTTTTAAAATTAGAATGTAAAATTTTATATATTAACTAAGTTATGTCTTCGCTTTCTCCAACATTTATTATTAAACAAACAGTAGCAATACGAGTACCATTAACTTTATCAGCTGTTACTTTATTCTAATTAAAGTAAGTTATCACTTAATCGTTTAAGTTTTAATTGGTTATTCATTTGGGGTTAAGATTTAAGATATTTTAAGTTTAGTGGTCGTAATACTCAGACGTATTTGAGCAGGAAGTTTGATTACTTTCAGATTATTCTAGCATAAAAGTAGTGTATTCATGTGGCAGTAGCGAAAGATGCTAGTGCCTCTTCAGGTTTTTTTTTGCGAGAACATTATATTCAGAACAGAACAGCAGGTTCATGGTTTAATATTCTTGATGTCTAATATCTGCCTCGGCATCGCATTCTGTAAGTTTGGCGGGAGTAGTATAAGACTTAAAAAGGGAAATGTCTGAAAAACCTTGTGAATTAAGTAGAAATGTGGCGTAATAGTCACCTCAAGTATGCCCGGACCAAAATACACAGACCGGCGACTGGCAGCAGCGTCTAAGGTGGTGATGATCCATCTGCCCAGTGTAGCCATTACATCCTCTCACTGTCGGAGAAGCCAATGTCGAGCAGCACATAACATGATCAGGCTTCTACTGGCGATTCTGACATATATCTGTTACTACCGGTACATGCTGGTTATCAGCACAGGTTAATTATAGCTTCTTATGGCATTGGCGACAACATTAGATGCAGTATGCAGACGTATGATGTTATAATACGTGTCTATCACCGCCTGTTTAACTGGCCTACATATATGGGCAAAATCAGGCAAGCTATGGGCCTAAAACTTCCTATTGGTTCATTAACAACTGTGTCATTATACAGTCGTTTAAATATTTAGATTTCGTCTATTATAACATTTTATTTGTATATGAAAAACTATTAGGTTATAATAAATCAATGAAGTAATCACGATCCATGCAATTTTTTTTCCGTAATAATGAATCTACTTCATCAGCCTATTAAAGTCTACTGTTGAACCTCTCCAAGAAAACGCCAACAAAAGCGAGCATACCTTTCTTGTAAGGGTTCACTAACACGCTGGGCAAGCAGGTTCCGATCATAGTGGGATTCTGGGTTCGAAAAATTCGAATAGCAGCAGCAGGATGCATCACGTGCAGGTGAGGCTGTCATTTGAAGAAAAAGTTAATATATTCCTCCTTAAACTGTATGCACATTGATCGTATAATTACCTAAATTAATTTGCTATATAATTCTCATCGTTCGTTCGTTCGTTCACGTAATAAGTTATATTTAAAACTCATCAAGTTTGTAACAAAAACTGGTACAAAAAGGCAACACATAGGCCATTCGCTCATCAGCCACTCGACGTAATGTAGGCACTATGATTGGTATATTATTTTTCTCATTTCCTCGACTGATGGATAGAAAAATAAATCGACTAAGCTCGTTTTACTTAACGAATCCACTTCGATTCTTGATAATGATTGTTGCGTACTTCGTACATTTTGCTTTATTTATAGACATTTATTTTAATTTGAAATATTGGTACCTTAACTGACTTTCATAACTCATGTATATGTTATACAGAATACTGAAAAATACATTAGAATATAATAAAATTGTACTGTTTGTGTGATTTGTATTGGTAATTTGTAAAGAAAATATTTCGGAGAAACTTTAGATCGCAGTCTGACTAGATGGAGAGTGTGTAGAGAGTGAGGTGGAAGTGTAATTAAATAATTGTTGACTTGGAATAAAGTAAACTGCGGTAAAATTATATAAACATGATAGGTATGAAACTATAACATGTAATGTTCATGTACATAAATTGAACGTAATGTAGATTATATTAAATTCTAATTTTAGCATCGTTTAGTGAGTTACTAATCGTGGTTTTAGTTGGTATGACGTCAACGTTTACTTGGTCCACGCTTTTTACTGGTGTGGCTTTTGGGTGTTTCCAAAATACCATTGATTAATGGTGACGTGCCAAGTTGCCACGTAATAGGGTTTTTCATTTAAGTGATTCACATTGCCATTTGAAAGTTATACTGTTTCTTTCACATCGAGTTTTTCTACAGCTTAAAAGTGCAACATTTTAAAGTTTATAAATAACATAATGTTTAAATTGTGTTAAAATGTTTTTTAACCTGAATATAGCAAATGCTCCAAACGTCGCAATTGGCCAGTACACAGTAAAAGGTTGAAAACCGAGCCAGACTCCTGTGTTTCTCGTCTCGTTTAGCCTGTTTATGTACTACTAGTACTGTAAATGGCCTTACCAAAAAATAACCAACAAAATCTTTTTTGCAGTTTTTGAAAATATTGCCAATATTACGAATTAGGTTATATGTTTTGTGTTATTTTTTACTTCTTATGTTTTAAATTACATACAAAGTTATTGGCCTCAACACAGGAGTTCGAATTTCGGTTGCATGTACACAATAAAATTTAATGTGTCTGCTTTTTCACTGAACTAGCGTCTGATAGGATTTGAATGTTAAGTTTCATAAATAAAATCATCATCACCATTACAGCCTGTCACAAGTCCACTACTGAACATAGGCCTCCCCAAAGATTGCCACGACTTCACGCACACTTTAAAGGTCGTCAGTTTATCTTGTGGGGGGTCGTCCCACAATGCTTTTTGAAAACTTTTCGTACCCAACGTTTGTCAGTTCTGCGTGCTATGTAGCCGGCCCATTGCCACTTCAACTTGGCGATCCTTATAATTAAAATAACTGGACCTAATTACCTCTCACTCAAAAGACAAACTGGTTTTTGTATATTATAATAGTTGAATGATAAATGAATGAACATTGCCAGTAATTAATATCAGTAGTAAGTATTTCGAATCTCACGTAGCCAATTAAGCGTATTTATCGCTTTACTCACGTGTGGCTATTGCATCGAACAGTCGAGAATGTTGCATACGTTATGAATGAACGCGTTCATTAAAGTATAGAAAAAAATATTTTAACCGCTTGTTTATTATTTACAACTTTGCGATGATTTTTATAGTCTGTGCTTACGAATACATAAGCTTAATTAATGAGTAATCCTCATTTAGATATAAATACTTTCTATGTATGTACCTAACTGATTTAGAGAAAGGGATTTTTTAGAGGTAAAAGACGAATGTGTTAGCGCGAATATTGTATTAACAGACGCGACTCTGGCAACCGAATAATGGTGAAAAACAAATTCGATTAATGGTGACGTGCCAACGATTTCATCGAATTTTGTCGAACCCAAATCCCACAGACTACTGATGGGGAGCAGAATCTCTAGTGCGAGAAAAGTGCGGCATTGTCTCATCAACCCGCTTTACTAAGTTTAGTGAGTACGAGCAAACTTTTTTTAAAACGTATTACGGTTCTTCTCAGTGCTTATTTGAAGAAGCCTATATTCAGCGGTGGACTGATGAAGATAAAAGGAAAAAAATAAGAAAAGTAAAGTAGCATCCTGTAAATGTCCCACTACTGGGCAAAGGTGATGGCTAAGGTCCGCTGCCCCAATGCGGATTGGCGAACTTCACATGTCTACAAAATAGTTTGTTTTATTATTTCTCAGAAATTTAGATTTCACACAATTAACAATATTAGTGATGCAACACAATTAAAAACACGCAAGTGCTTGTGTTATTGTAGCAAGTGCGTAAACCTCTGAGCTTCTGTGGCTATAAAATATGAAACAGAATAGCAATAATTTACAGTTGAAACAAGTATTTAATTTAGATACTGTCCATTAGTGAACAAATACATGAAATCAATTATCAGTGGAAACATGAAGAATATTCAAAATAACAATTAACGTAAGTTAATCCGTGACGCGCGCCCGCCCACACGAAGCGGGAAAAAAATACGTCCACTAGCCACTATATCTTGTAAAAGACACGCACACAAAACAAGTCTAAAGCGTTACACACGCACACAAATACACCGCCCATTAGTATGTGAGGCGAGGACACTGCGCGTGCTCGCCACTCGCTCCACGGCTTCTTATTATTATTATTTATTGTTGAATAATGTGAATGGTAATGCGTGGTTGTTCACGATCCCGCATAACACCTGCCGTCTTTTCCCACAGTCGAGCTCGGGCAAGACGCGCGCAGGAAGTGCGAGCGAGAGATACGCAATGCTCGCGTGCAGTACACGCGCGAGAACTGGCGGAACGGTGCGAGCGAGAGGGACGGCATGAGGGATAGATAGCGTGTAGTTTGACCATGTAGGTTTTTTAAGGGACAATTTCCTATAAAGTTTTCTGTCAAAATAAAAGATTGCAAAATGAAATAACAATATTTATAACAGAGAATTGTGTAGTTTATGTATATGTAAATAAGTTATCGCTTTACAAAATAGTGTATAAGAATTTATATAGAGCTTACAGGACGCGTAGCACCGTAGCACTTACCGCAACATTGATGTTAGGCGGGAGAAAATTAATGCGTATGGGACTGCGAAGTTGCAAACTATTCAGAAAATTACGGAACACGACGACTTTTTTTTAATTATATTTTCGAGCTTAAAAATATTTTTATATTATATTTTACATTTATTTTTAAAACGACAATCTAATTTATGTTGTACATTTTTTAGTTAAAGGATCATTAAGTAGGTACAAACCCAAATCCCTCTGACAGTATCACAAGGACGAGGGCACTGTGCTCACCGACCCGCTTGCCCAACATGATGAGCATGGGCAAACCTTCCAAGAAATATATGCCGGGTAATGGCGCTTTGTTGGAGATACCTATGTTTAGCAATAGACTAAAATAGGCTAATAAAGTAGTAGTAGTATGTTATAATTTAGAAAAAAAATAATACAATCATTTATAGTTAAAAAGTATTTAGTACGTATAAGGGATGAAGATTTCCCGAAATTTCCAAAGTGGTCGATCATGGACAGCTTAAGGCGGCCCCTGATTTATAGGATGACCGAATCGATGCTACGTCTCTCATCGAGCTACAGGGCAAACTATGCAAGAGCATGATAACAAATTGTGGAGATTATGCGGTATTTTTTATACCTTATAGAGTCATGAATTTCTGTTGTATCGTGTTGTATGTATACATCATGTGTTTGATTATTTATATATGTAAATATAAATTATCACCATGCAGTTAAGGAGACACGAGAATCCTAGTTTTGGACTGGATGCCATGTTTGAATGTCTGATATATTAAATTAAATAAACTCAATATAATTGAGGAAATAATTACTCATAATTCTTTAAAATTGTCCGTATACGTAAAGAAGACCACTGCAATGCCAATTAAGGATATAATTTTAAACAGGTTCAGATAACAGTAAAGCAGAATGTTTGCGGACGGTTCGTAATTTATAATGCAAATGAACAGTTTTTAATAATCCAACACGGATATACGAATACCTACAAGTCTGCGGCAGTGAAAGGTTGTGACTGATGGTAAGTTAAACGTTTCCGTGTACCAACGTATTCGTAGGTTTAATGTCAAATTTGGAGGCAATTGTTATTGGATATTGACGATCATTCGTGTTTGATTTTATGTATCTCTGATCTCAGTTCTTTAATCGACCATAGTTCGCCATCATATTTGAAGAATCCCATACGGAATTGATTAATGAATTAGAAGAGCAATGGCTTCCGACAGATGGCGGGAAAACCGATGACGGGCAGCAGCGTCTAAGGTGCGAGTATTCTGGTAATGCGATCTGGTTATGGAAAATCCTCCTTATGATGAAGGATCTATGTCTTACAGTGGATTATTTACAGGCTGGTTACATGGCTGGGTACATTCTACTATACTAGGTAACTTTATTGTTTTCTGAGGGTTCGGATATCCATTTGTTAGACCGCTATCAACCTGATTTTATTATTTTATCTCTTTCAAAATCTTTAACTTGCCACAAAAAAAGACTTGGCGAAATGGAAAATAGATGTCGAATTTAATGGTTATCCAATATCATATTACAGTAGTTCGCTTCACAACTTAGTTAAGCATACATCCTTGTGCAAGTACACATAGAAGACGAAGCAATTTTCCTCTTATAGTTCATGTCAATAGCAGACAAGAGATAATGCATTGCAATAGCCACTACGTCAATAGGCACCCCGGATGTGCGCAATTTAGTTTCGTTCAACCCAATGAATACAACCATAGTTGAATTAACAATAAAAATTGCTCATCCCGTGCTTTTAAATTATTAAAAATAATCCAATCGATTTTCATCCTTCTTCTTTAAGGAACAGAAGGTATAATGCAGTAACTGTTTGCGTTCCCGCCATCCTTGAGCATCGCCTACCATGTAGGTCAGTTTATTAAATCGGGTTGTCACAAACCGGATGGCATGATTATGTTTCACAGATTTTTACAATAAAAAAAACAAAGTCGCCACACGAGCTCTTCGTTGCTCTACTACACTTTATGGTTGTCATTATTAATTAAAAACAAAAGCTGTTGTATTTAAGAAGATATCGAAGCGATCTGGTTATCGTTTAGTGACTCATCAAAACGTTTAACAATTATAATGACTAACAATTTTCAATGACTTATGAAGGATTATTATTTTTCTTTTGTTTCATAGCCTCTCCTCATAGGACGAAACATAGTGATCGCCATGATTTGTAGCTAGTTACTAACTACTAACTAATCATCTTTAAAGTTGCTGCCCGTCAGTGGTTTGATAATTAAGTTCTGACATAATTAAAATAGTAATTCCGTCACATATCGGAAAATACGACTGGCACTATGATCTGGCATTCAGTCGATAAGCACTCAAGGGTAGAGCTAAGGAAGCAGATTCTCTTACGCAACTTAGAATATTCACTGCTGCTGGCGTCGAAAGAGTGAATAAAAGCGTAAGATCGAAATTTACAAGTCGGCTTTACGGCTCATTAGCATCGGACCCTCAATGACGTACTTTTTGCGACATTTGGTCAAGACTACAGTCGGTGTGGCCGCCAAATGTGTCCTTTGGCCAAGTAACTCGATCTACGAAAGTCGATATCTCTCGCCGAGATTCACGTCATATGGCACCGCACATGGCAAGGCAAAGGTCGGTTATTAAGTGATTTCAAAATCTGCGTTCGGAATAATAACAGACCCGAAGAAAAGTGTGTTTTTTTACATATGCAAAAAATATTTTTGACTCAATACAATGTAAATCAATAAAAGGCTTTTTCTCCGTCTGTCTGTCTGAATGAATATTATTTATAATATTATGTAGATCCTATGATCTAAATACTCTCAGTATTTAGATTACGTAATTTAACTCACCCGTAAACTGCTGGATTTTTTATAGTGCCACAAGCGTACGCGCATACATAAAGACACTCACTTGTTCTGTCTTCCCGTAAATTGGGTGTTGCTTACGAGATAGGGAATGACAAATGTTCAAATGCAGTATTAGAGACACGGAGTGCAACCCTAAACAATTAGTCCCGAAAATCAGTAGTTTAGTGTGTTGTACAAATATTGGCTACGGTTTGGATTCGAGCACAATACATAGCTAATAACAGTCAGGTACACTAACCACTATGCTAAATGGTCATTGCATTAACCAGCACTGAACACTTGCAGGTTTTGGTAAGGCATGTAAGGTGGCTCTACTGAGCTCTACCTTGAATAGCGCAATATGTTACATAAATATCTTGGTGAATAAAAAAAAATATTCTCTAATTATCATAACAGCAATTTACAAATAAACTTTATGCCCAAATCATCAATCGAAAGAAACTTTTGTGTAATAATTTATGATACAAATACATACATTTTTGAACGCAAATTCATCAAGATTACAGTACGTTAAAACGTCAATAAACATGTCTCCAATTTATTGTAATTACGGGGCTCGATCTCTCGACTTGTTTGAAATTGCCACATAACGAGTGGCACTTAAGCACACAGTGGCAACGCGCTCCGCCGCGATTATAAGTCAACAACAGCATTATGATTGAAATTTTGCTTTCGAATGTGTTAAGTATAGCTTAAAAAGTGGTGGTTTGCGAAAGGAAGATGTTTTGTAATAAGTAATAACACACGTGTTATATGATTTTTCTCTGAAATTAAACTAAATAAAATATCTTTTCTTGATGCATGAAATTAAAATTTCGTTTGTCTATTGTAATTTTTAGAAATTTAATTAGAAGAAAGAAAGTCGTAGGTCCTCCTCGTCCATCCTTTTTTTTGTTATTTAGCTATACCCCCTTTTAATTTATTTGTTTGCCTTTTCTCTTGTTTTGGTAATGTACCGTTACTTTATGTTGAGTAAATGAATAAGTCATAGATCCATCATAAAGTTAAAGTTATAACCTCAAATCGAAGTGATATGTAATATCTAGAGACTGGGAATTTTGGAGTAACGTCAGAAATGAGGGCGCGATGCAAAAAGTATTTTCTCGCTGTCCTTTTTATGGTTCACGCAACCGAATCCGAACGTTCACAAATTACTGTTGGTTCGCGTTGTTTTATTGTCATTATGATTTTTTCCTCTTATTTCGATCTAACTTCTTTCTCTTACGCTTGGATTGTACGTTTTCTGTCTCTTTCACTCTTACTGCGGTTGTAGTAGCGTCTCGAGCACGTGCGACGCGTTAAAGGCAGAGCGTTCCCACGGTCGCGGGCTCGAGCCAGACGCCCTCCCCCTCTCTCTCCCGCGCGCTCCCCGCGGTCGTCTGCAGGCGTGATCCGGACACTCGTGCCAATGAAATAAAGTGCCCTCACAGCGCGTTCCAATTGCAAAATGTTATCTGAAGATTTCGTAGCCACAAAAGTGTTCGAAGACTTTCATGAATTATGCAATGTCATGTTACAGAGCAGCGATTAATAATGCTTAATGGTCAGTAAGTTCTCAGTATCATACGCACATTGGTATAAAAAATACTTAAATTTTAGTATATTGTATACAGAAGGATATTTCCTTTTTTTTTATTGATATTAGAGGATATGCTTAAGATTGAGTTAAATACCTAATACCAATCTATGTACGTGCAGTTCCAGATAGGATACTAAGTCTTTTGGTTCAATAAAGCGCTAAAATATTCTTCTGGTGTGGCCGTATTGCAAAATTTGGATATAAAATGTTTTTTCTTAAGGTACATGCACCAGGTGTACCTACCTGTAATATTTTTAATAAAATTCCCTGTTTCAATGTTTGCTGAACAACGGTAAATGAATTGTCGTCTAACCAGATGAATTTTATATACCTAAGTTCCTACTGAGATTCCTAATTGATAAAGTTTATTTACCTTACGCAAGCTTGTTTTGTTCATGACCGAACGATAGTGTCACCTGTTCCACAGCAGGTCTGCTGCATTATCGGACATTTCCTTTCCTTCCGGGTATTCATTGTTTCTTTGTTAAAAGCCCCTTTACTCTACATTATTTCGTAAAATACTATGTTGTAAAGTTCATGGAGTCTAAAAATAGGCAATGTTTATTTTGACAATATTAGAAAAAGGTCTCGCTAGTCATAGTAAATTACCAAATGTTGATAACAGTTACGATAACAGAAGTTTAGGCGTACAGAAAAATGAAATTGAAATGAAATGAAATAATTTATTCACCGACATAAGAAACGGAAATTGCCTCTCTAAGGCGTCTAGTAACTGGCATTAGAAGTATGTGTCTTTCCCTAGTATTTGCATTATACATATAACAATTTTTTTGAAAGAATTAATATGTTTGTTTGTACATACGTTACAATTTCATATATGTTTTGAGATGCCAGATTAGATTATTTTTTTATATAAATTTATCCCTAAGAGATGTTCTAGAATTAAGATTATTAATGCCTCTTATGGCATCATTTGTAAAACGAATTTAATTTTAATATCAATCGTATGTCCCCGAAGCAAAATACCATAAGACGTTGTGCAATGGTCGAAAATATACTACACTATAAGATAGTTAGCTGTTGTAATATTAATTAGATATCTTATTTTTCTTACAACATATAATGCAAATTTCTTCAAAGTTGCAACTCATTAAAAATAATTCTGTTTGTCATATTGTACACGTGCGCGACGACTCATGAATCAATATAGATTATTTTCTCTCACAATTGCCCAAAGGTCACCCCATTATGCCATAACATAATAACATAATACAAAATTGTATCTTAAAGAAACCATTAGTTCCGTGTGTAAGGAGCGGAAAACAATATAAACCCAAAGGTAATGGAATAAAGTCGAATTTATTACACACTTATAATTTATTGTTACTTTTAGTATAACGCCTAGTGTAGTACGTTATTGCAATATAAAGTATATTTGTATTCGCGTTAAGGGTTAAATTTAATGTTTCGGTAACGAAGTCAGTTTGTGTATCGAAAGCCAGGAAGCACATTGTTAGGTCACGTTCTCACAACTCCCCTTATTCTTCGAGGGGGAATAAATTGCACTTTTTTCTGTCGCATATGGCCAAGGAAACGGTGGATTGTGCAAGATCGTTCCCACGGTACTCCCCACGGGCATAAAGGGCGATCGGGGTCAAGAAAAAATACGTGCCGGTATAATGCGGGGGTTTCTTTAGTGATGGCAGATGTACGCTGAATCTAGGCTTGCGTGTGGAATTGTTAAAATTATGTATTGATCGATGAGTTATTGTTCAATTTGATAGGATTTTTAGCAACTAATATGACAATGCACTCAATACGTGATTCAACAATGTTGTTTATGACATTTACTGTCCCTAGTTTCTCTTTTTTTTTTAAGTTCTCAAGCATACTTTTGTCTAGACGGTGGACTCCTCTGTCTAGCCGTCAACTAATGTTGTTATCCGGTTTGAAAGAAATAGAGAGCCAGTAATGACGAACTGTGGCTCTGTGTTCAATCTTAGTCCTCAGGGGTGACAACACATCTGTAGCATTCTTTCATTGAAGTGGATTGCAGGAGCCCATGTGCTTCATTAGCCACCGGTGGACTGATAGCACGTTTGTCATTTCCCTGAATTCCCTGAAAATACTAAAAACAGCTTTGATAAATTGTTTTGATTATTTTATTAACACCTATCTGCAAGTTTATACTCAAATAAGATTAATACTTGAGAAAATTACGTTATAAATTCACACAATTCACCGTAATTTAGGAATAATGTGAAGAAGGGATTATCTTTAAAATCTAATTTCAAAACAAGCCCAGTCGCTGCCATAAGCACTTTATAAATAAAAAGTTATCAACTCCAAAAAAAGGAATTGCACCTTTTCTAAGGCGTCACTCTATATTTGAAAGCTCGCTGCGTTCCCACGATCGCTTGCGCCAGTTGCGCGTCTTCCCCTTGGTTTTTTTTTAATTTATTTTTTTTGCTTCTTACTATTATATTTATAGGCAATGCCATTATAACGCTTGATAAATAAACGATATTTGAATTTTTTTGTGTCTGTACTGTTTTTAGAATTTTTGTCTTAGTACTACGTCATTATAAAATACCATCATGACGTCATCAAATATTTATACGATGCTTAATTGTGATTTCTTACAGTATGTTACAATGTTGTACGGTTAATAAAATAATTAAGAATACCCATGTGTAGGATATTTTTGAACAGATTTATTTTAAATATGTATTGTAGAATTGATATTTTGATCGAATTTCTGGCCTAAATATTTAAAAGCATGCAAAATACGCGGGCCTATTATTCGGCCGTAACAGAAATTGGATTATTTTTCACTAGTGCACGTAGGAAAATGACGTGACTTTCGATTGTCAGCCTTATCGTGTGGAGTTTCGGTTTATATCACAACACCATGAGTCTACTGTTGACAGTTAACAAAAGGAGAGGTCACCATTACGCGGCGGGATGCGTTCCCACGATCCACGCGACATATGGCGCGAGCGCGGGGCGTGCTTGACGCGCGATCGACGGTGACGCGTGGACAAAAAACTTTACGTTACGGTCTCAGCGGATCCATGGATGACGCTCTTTTGAATATGTATATGGAACCGGAATGGTTTACATCATATTACGCGATATGAAATGCTTGCGAATATTGTAAAATATGTAGATTTTGTAGTTTAGTGAATAAGTAAATTGATTTGGCAGCAGGCAACTATCATTAGGTTTCATTTAGTTAATATCGCTAGTTATAGGCACGAATAATATTTTCTTATGGTTTAAAACTAGAAATTTGCGTGTAGTGATATAGAGCACCGTCTCTACTGATAGGGTCCCGGCACTGCGTTCTTCAATCCGCTGCTCCTGTGCGGGTTGGCAAACTTCACATATCCTCAGAATAATGTTTTTATTAAGTTCTCAGACATGCTGGTTACCTCAGGGTGTTATCCTGTCACTCACCAACTCGTAAATTCCGGATTTAATATCGAACCACCGGGGATTGAATCCAGATCAATCGCGTACTATGAAATTAAAGCGTGCGCCTAACCACTCGGCTAGCACAACTTCATGTGTCAATATACTATATATTGCTCAATCAATAAACTATTAAGCGTTTAAGCGCAACATAATTACATCTGACAATTATTAAAACAGTTATATTCATTGGATGGAATCATAATTATGTATAATTAAAATGCACCGTAAACAAATGAAAGGTCATGCAAATTTTTCCGAATTATAGTTTCGAATAGTGTTATATAGCACGAGGCAGGTGGCGCGAGTAGCGAGCGAACAACTGTCGCTGATTCCCACGGCCCGAGCACCGGGCCGCTGCCAACTCTCTATACGTACACCGAGCGCCTGCTCGTGTGCAAGTGTGTCAACTTTGCTAATTATTATTAAAACTCTCTTCAAGTAGGGTCTACTGCATAATGTCTCATTTTACAAAGCGTGGACTATTTTGTAGAAATGAACGGAAATGTAATTGTTTCAGCACTTTAGGAGTATCTACCCGCGTAAGGTTAAGATTTTATAAATTCCTTGTCCCAGCGGACGAACGTGGGTGTTCATAGTAATAATCATCATCATTTACACCAGTGACTCTGTTCCATATTGCTAGTCTGTGGTATTGATTTCAAAATTTTCCGATAGATGCGTTTCCGATATCAGTCGGATCCAGAGCTTCGTTACTTAGACAGTAGGGTGCTTCAGGTAATTAATATTAATAGAAAATAGATAACTAGTTTTAGGCGTATTGCATAACATTTTAAGATTAAAATATTATAGATTATAAACAGTTTTTATCCTTTTATATGAACACGCAATCATTCTGTCATTACGAGATTAGAATAGAAAAGTATTTTGGAGACTTAATCGATTTCGACAAGTAGCCCTCATTAGGGAATCAAGTAAGTAATATATAAACTTGAATTATAACTTGACTTTCGATTGATAATAAAATCGGAATAAATTTAAGAGTAAATATTAAATTTGATTTCTGTTACTTTAAAATATAATTCACACACTAAATAAATGTTATTTTTACTTAAATTCATAATTTTCTCTCATAATAACGCAAATAGGTAATTTATATTTTAAAATATAGAAGTCGTAAAGGTGTAAATATCCAAGTTGTTCAAGATACGTAACAAAACTTGACAGTAATGTTTTGAGCAATGACTCCCACTTGTCTAACGAGTTTGGATGGGATGAATAGACACAACGAGCTACTACGGTATTGTTTTATGTTTATGTAATTGCGAAGAAGTACCAAGCGTGCGGGTAGCGCGTGGCGACGGGTGCTTTTGAAATTGCAGCGCAACAACACTTAGCGAAACTTTTGTAGTGAATTTTAAAGTGTATAGTTCTAATACTTTGTTAGATAATATCGGGTTATGACACGCACCTTTTTTTTTTAAAAAAAAAACTTATTTGTAGTGTATAACGTTATTGTGTACATTTAGGTACATTATTATCTATAATATTAATTGCTTTGTAAGTCGTTTGTATTACCTCTTCTCTTTGAATTATATAGGGTATGCACCATGTTATTTGTTCTTTCACCTTTGCAAAAATTTCATTCATTCAATTATTTGTTATCGTATTGTATCTATTACTTGATTCCTAATGTTGCGAACTATTGTCATGAGGAATTAAGTATTATGTCGATTCAGTGCCATCTATCGGTAAACAGCAAAACTAACTTAAATTTATAACGATCCTATTTAAAAAAGAGCAAGGGGAGACGGAAGTATTTGAAAAACAATAATTTCGCAGACAATAGGATATCTTCTCAGGTCAGAGTGTACGATGCATCGTGAGAAACTTTACATGTTATAAGAGGGTGATTCCTGTATATAATTTGTACACGTAACCATTCCATGTTTAGTTATTTTCGTGAATCCAACCTGGAAGTAACGGTACTTTGCCCATTGCATTATGCACATATAGTTTTGAGTTGTGTCTAAAATACTAAGCCTCTTACTGTTAAAGTGAGACACGTGTATTGCGACATTGGTGTCTGGGTGTTGTGGAAAAAATATCATTATTATACAAGGAAATGAATTCTCAATAAACAAGTAATTATTTATCAACAGTCTATTAACAGTTATCAGTGTTTACATATACATAAATCTAATTTGATCCTCAATGATCTTCCGTGTTAATAATGTTTATCTTTTGTCCTATTTTTGTACAATTTCCGTATGTTTTATGCAGGTATATTAATTTTGTGGTTTAATTGTTTGACCATTTGTAACATCATGAATCGTCGCTTTTTTGTACTGTGTGGTATGAAAATAGCATAGTATAAAAATGTTTTACCATACTTAGTTGTGTGTCTATCAATCTAAAGAGTAGTGTCTTAAAACCACCAAAAGTTATGACACATGTGAAGGGACAATGTAATTTGCCGTTTATAGTCTACAGTTTGTAATAACTCTAATAAGACAGTACCTTCATTAAGATTATGCGGAAGATTATAATTTATATTTTATCACTCTTACTGCAGAATGTGGTATAGCCACAAGAAAACGGCCTTAATTACCATGTTACAGAACTACCATACAGTCATCTTTAAAAAATTTCAATATTGTTTGTATAAAGTAAAGTTTTACCACTTGTATAATAACGAGCGGCAATTGTCAGCGTCTTTGCTTAAGGTGATTCATGTTTTTATTTGCGTTACTTAAGGGTCAGTACTTAATTCGTGTAATTTTAATTAATTTTGATATTTATTCCAGTCATTAATTGTACTTGTAAACAATACAGGTAGTTATATAATTTAATAAACTCTACATCATAAGAGACGGTAACTTTTCATAGAGACATGTTTACATTTTTACGAAAAACTTTCAGAAATTGAGCAAAGACTATTTTAAACAAAAAAATAAAATAAAAAATATAAACACGGTATTGTTCTTTCAAATAATCTATAGATGAAAATAACACCTGAATATGTCTTGATCGTGCAAAGCTATATCTGCAACGTGTGAAATTGTTAATTTTTTTCAATCATCAGAGGTGATTTTAGAGAGCATTTCTAGTTCTTTCTGGCCGAAAAATTTGTGCTAAATATTAAAAAAAAAATGAATTCAATAATATAGTATTATAATAATTTGAGCGTCTATGCAATTCTTCAGCACCAACAAAATATTACATAAGATTGTGGAAAAAGTAACGAAAAAACTTGGCATATCGTACAGGAGTACGCAGAAGAAAATCTAGATCAATGTTCTAAGTTACAGTTACAGCGTAATGTTTGGAATACAAACGCGGTGTTGGCCTTAACAGGCAGCTCGCCAGCTCACATCACTTGACGTAGGTCGCGTGTTGACTCGATTACTTAGTGCCCGCAAACATCTGAACAAACATTGGATGATCTCACCGTACACCCCGAGCCAGCGTTACACAGGTGTTAATTGTTACAATTGTTTGATGTTTTTGATAAGCAGGGCACGTAGTCAGCTAAGGCAGAGAAGAGAACGCTGTGTCAATAGTTCAGTAGACTAAACATTCTTTGACTTTTAATTTAGTTTTGTTTCGTTTCGATCAGGTTAAGTATTTAAAGTATTTTGTGACAAAAAATAACCATAAACATCACTTATGTATCCTATTCACACGGGGAGCGTTAGAGGAAAGACGTATTGTCGATTCTTAACTGAGTTGACTTCATATAACGTATACCACACAACAACTTATTCTAAAAATCATAAACGATTATTTTATAAACATTATTTTGTCGCATAAATAATAAGGTTGTTGTGGGGGGGTTTCGGGGTGGGGGGGGGGCCTTCGGCCTTTTGTCTTAGTTGGCACGGCTGGCGAGCAGGTTGGCAACCGCAGTTTTTTTTGAGGGAGAACTATGTTCAGCAGTGGACTTGTGATAGGCTGAAATGATGATGATATATATAAAGTCAAATAAGGTTTTAAAGCTCCGAAATGGTAGAATGATTACATCTTTCTACCATTTCACACAAATTGAAACAAGAACACTTCTTGTTATTTTATTCTTCTTGTTTCCTTGGCGATAAGCTCCTTCTCTGCAAGGAGCTGTCTGGGTGTCAGGTAACCTACCTGAACATAGCTGTGTTCAGGTATGAAAGATATATTGAACCAGTATACGCTATAATAGAGAAGAAAACACAAAATTAAACGTATCAAAACGTTTTTAAAATTCTTGAAATGTACATAATCTTGCGTGGCCAGGATCTAATTTCAGAGCACGAGTCTTTAATGTGTCAGCTTTTATAGCGAGACTGAACGAGTTGCATGACATCACTTTCACGCTAATTAAACAAATATGCAGCGGCAGTCGGTAAACAAGCAGATTAAACAGGCCGGGGGGATCAATTGTGGTTTGTAAAGGCTTAACATTCAAATGTACCAGGTTGATAAATTGAACTTGATTTCGATTCCCAATGAGAACATTTCTGTGACGATGTAGAATTTAACGCTTAATATTATATTTATACGAACTTACATACATATATTTAGATGAAAATATAACTCTTAACCAAATTATTCTATGTATTCAAAGTCTCTTACGCAATCATAAGTTACATAAAATCATGATCCGTCTATGATCATCTTACTTGAAATGCTGTACTGATATAATTATCGAGTATGTGTCACGCAATTAAATATTAGCAATTAAATTGCAATATAAACTTATTAATGTGGCGCCTTAGCCAATCTTCAATTAGTCATGTATTGGGATGGTTACGAAGAGTACCTACCCTACAATTAAATTAAATTCAAAGTAATTGCTCGTTTCAGTAACGATCATCAAACTGCACGTGTTATTTCCCCTTTAATAGTAATATTCAAACATTCCAATGTAACAATTGCGATGCACGTGAGCCGTTCGAATTGTAGAAAAAAAAAATTAACCCAAATTTCGCAAGAGTTACGGAATTAGAAATAAGGGTTGCAAAAAATCCTTTCTAACCCGAGCGTCCGAGTCCGTACACACGTGCACAGAGTAACAATGCGTCGATGACTCACGAACGCTCAAAACGTCGTCGATGCCAAAGCTCCGCGTATTATTAAGAGAGAGAAAAAAAAAACAAGATAAGCGCTCACTCGTCGTACCGCATCAAGGAATTGTACATCTGCCGAAATTTCTCACGGCTCCGCCGCGTATGGTATTATTATACTGGACTACTTTGCTATCAACCTACGTATAGATCTCGGGGCCGTGGGTAATAGTGATTATGACAACTGGGCGTCTAGCGGTTTTAATCAATAGCGTTTAATTAGCATATCTGGTTTTCGCGCGTTATCTTTCTCAACGGCCAGTTAATTATAAAATACGGTACTTACACAGATTAATAGTGACTTGATTTATAGCGTTACAATTAACCCTGTTATTGGCTTGTATGCTTTTTAAATAATATTTTATTGTTTACTTTGACAATGTAACGTTGAAAAACCTTGTATGTATTGTTATTGTTACACGTGCGTCAATAAATTTTGCATAAGCTCATTGTTATAAATGTATTGAAGGTAATCCCGCATGTCATTTAGTTTCACGAGTTGCACAAAAGTTTCTTCCTTTGAGCTGAAAATCAATGGAAGCATGTTGGAACATGTTCGTCGTACAGGTTGTAACTTGTTTCATTCCGGTAGCTCAGTTGCAGAAGTTTTTTTTAAGTGTATAAAGATTAGTATTTTTAAAAAAAAAAATCAGAACACATTTTTAACTTTGTTGTAATCGCACTGCGGTGACTCCATTAGAAATATTTTACCTCGTCGTCTAGTCAGTGGCGTAAGAGTGAACTAAAGGAAATATTCGGAAACTGTTATAGTTTCCGACTGATGGCGAAGTAAACGACTCGAAGAATACTATAGGTAATATAATCAGATCAGTCATGAGCTGCAGCATTCAAAATATGAGATGCAACATGTACCGGTACAGGAATCGTCAAACAGCCAAAGTGTGACGATTACGAAAATCATCTCGATAATGCATGTAACTTTTACGCTTCACTTAATACAGTTTGAAAAATTTGTTTCATTTGATTATGTTATATTGTTAGTTAATGATAGTTTAAACTTTATTTGGGGGAGGCCTATGTTCAGCAGTGGTTCTGATAGGCTGAAATGATGATGATGATTATGATGAAACTTTATTTCATTACGTTGCAAGTCGCTAGTCGCTACACTTCTTGATGCATTTACATGTTGTGGTGCCCGTGTTTTAGTTGTCGCGTTCGCGTTCTTAAGAATATTTCGATATGCATTAATTTTTCTTAAATCGATGCAGGTAGGCATATCGATACCACATTTAGGTAATCATACGTTATAATTAGATGAGATTAGTCAGTATTAATTAATATTCTATTCTATTAAACGTATATGTGTAGTGACTTTAAGCTTCATGCTTTTAATTATTCCGTATGGTTGTGTAGAAACATTTCCTATTTTTTTTAATATGCTTTTTCTTTTTTGTTGCAATTTTAATTATTATAAAAAGAAGAAAAAGTAATTAATACTAAATAATAGTGATAAAGACTTAAATCTGTGAGATCGGTAAGACGACGTCCCTTTCTTTTAAAATAAACATATAAATTAAGATCGCTCTTAATAAAAATATTGTAACATTAAACTATTATTTTATCGTGTTTCATTTTAGTTTCTAAGTACCTCAGTCTCGAATCTTCGGGAACATAAAAATTAAAATTCGTAAATAATAGTTTTATTTCAAATGTGTGTAGTATTCGCGTAAATATAGGAAATCCATATTGTAAAAGATAAACCTAAAATGATTAAAGGTAAAAAATTACTATAAAGTAAAATTTCACTTTTCCCGCCAAAACATTTTGTATTAATTTTTCCGTAACTTAAAAAAGTTTGCTGACAATTTTTCTTCATGTAAATACTTTTAGAGGAAGTTTGATTTTTTATTTCTACGGGTTCCAAGTTCCCGCCAAAAATATTTCTCATTGATTTGTATTTGAAATTTTTATTCAATGGATAATATATGATGATATGATATCCTAAACGGCGCGTTTCTCGCCAAAATTTTTAGGCTAAATATTTTTTAAAATTTTTGGGTGAAATCGAGTTTACGATAATAAATCCTTAAAATAAAACTTTGTAAGCTTATCCTATTAGTAATTATTAATCCATTACCTAATATTTTTATGAGTTCTTATTTGGGTAGATCGTAATAGAAAAACGGATTTTTCCTGTAGATGTTGTAAGTAAGTTAAATTATGTTTTTAGAATTCTTTTATAGTTAAATAAAAGTGAATAAAAAGCGCGGCAATTAACAAAAAGCATTTCATAAATTCAGTAGCGTGATCCGCTTCGGGCCATACACGTGCGCGGGCGCTTAAAATGCGGTCCGCCGAGTACGGAGTAGCTGGCACGCTGTATTATGGCGGAGATAAGTATAGCGCGCGCCAACTTAACATCCCGTCTGACCACTTTTTGATACAGGTTCCAGAACAAGATATAAGAAGACTTTTAAGGCAGACAGGAACCGCCATCTCTTATTAGGTTTGAATAGTGGTAATTACATTGTTTACTGTACTTCAACCCTTCCGACTACTGGAGAAAAAAGTGTTTTGTGTATTTGGTTTCATAAGTAAAAGAGAGGAATATACTTAATTCATATTTTATTGTAACTTGTTTTAAAAAACCTTAACATAAATAAATTATTACCCTTAAAACAATTAAAGCTCAGAATTGAATCACAAAAAGCTTAATCCTATCATTAGTTTATACAATACAAAAATATCACATCGATCGAAAGAACAATTAAAGCTTCCCTGGAGTTATCACGATTTCTGATTGAATTATTCTTAACTTAAAAGCTATATGGCACCATAGAACTATATTTAAAGCTAACATCACAGACGGTTGAGGAAACCAACGGAGCAGTCACTGGTTTCATGGAAGACACTGATCGTTATCGGAAGCTCGTAATTACGCTTGAACCCAGCGATCTTGGAATACAGGGTATTGTTGCTCCGCGGTCTGACACTCGGTGTAACACGATGCCGCTGCGAAGTCAGCTTCGTTCTTAGAGACGGTTGTCCAGAAGAAGGTGCCGGCGTCCGTTCGGGCGAAGTGCACCGGGATGTAGAAGTCTTCACGAGCGACCGGTACAAGGTCGTAACTCTCATCCTGATTGCAAACGAGGAATGCTGCTCCAGACTGGCAACTGTCCATTTCCTCGTAGATCTTTCGCTCCAACATCTCGTTACTGGAATTCTGCTCGCTCTCGTAGCACGTGTCGCATGTTTTTGCTGGCGTGCGTCTTGTTGTTTTCTTAATTATCTTCATTAATGGCTTCAATAGCGCTTTAAAGCCGCTATTCTTCACCTTATCACTGTTGTATTTATTTTCGTTCATCGAGTTGTTTGTCGCGATGATGTATTCGTTGTTAGCGTAGTAAGACATTTTGAGAATTTGAATGATGTCGATAGAACGTGTGTAGCTGTTGAGATTACAAGCGGGAATGTAGGGCTGGTCGACCGGCTCGCCTTTTTATACTCCATACGCCGCCCCCGGCACAAAAGCTTCGTGTACGTGAAAAGCTCTCCCTGCATGTGTGAGTGTGTGAGTGTAACTTAAGTGGTATATTCAATACTCTATTATGCTTTTCATAAACATTATAGGCTTTTTAATTATTTATAAGTGTTGCTTTATCGAATTGAATATTTATTTGATGGTTTTTAAAAATGTCTTCGATTTTCATTAAAGTTAGACGTTGAGGATCGGCATGTTACAGAAATTGTATATATTAATAGTTTGTTGCCTACGGTGTCCTGATTTACATTCTGACATGATGATTTTATCAACTGAAATAATTGTATTTGTACTTTCGTTGATTTTTTTTAATTAAAGATATCTAATGTTACAAAAGTTTCAACTAAATGAACAGATTTGACGTATGTACGGTTGAGTATGAGTCTTATTATAAATATACATAATTATTTAAATTAGCATCCTTTAAATAATAGTTTTGAATAGAAATTCACCTTGTAACATTATTTTACTCTTTGATTAAGTAAGTGACAAACTACTAAGTGATTTGATATAAAGTAACAAGTGTTTGGAAATCCTACGGCGTCAGACATCCACAAGTGTTCCACGCGCCGAAGCGTGGGTAAACAGCACATGGCTTTCATTAGCCCTCAGCCGTGTAAGAGTGGTGAGTTCATACAATGCGATTGTAATCGCTCGCGCCCCAATGGGGTCACTAAGTCAATTCATGGGGCAATTACGACCCCATTATTTTGACCCCGGGTCGTTCACGCGTTAGTCGTGTGGCTTTATTTGAATTTTGTTACTTCGTTATTCTGGCGTGTATTTTGCTGTGATTTTCATTGAAATTACATACAAAATCATTCAAAGTCTTAACTAATCCTCTTCGTGCATTTGTTCAGTGTAACGTAACTCTATCTCTAAATCAGGTATTTGAGCTATTCATGTGGGTGTTCATTAGCATTTTGTTTACAAAAAGTAAGATTAAACATATAATGCCACCTACGCACAAAATGTTTGGGCTCGTACCGGTCCAAACGTGTAAGATTTTTTCTGTTTTATGTCCGAAGTATTACAAAAAATATTTAAGTTTAAAAGAAATCAGTGTAGCGGTGATAGGTCGTTCGACCAATGGGGTGCGCGGGCGGCGGCAGGTGTACACGATCCAGTGCCGCACACATACGATGCCGGTTTAAATGTACGATCGCGGAACACGTGCATTCGAAGGGGATGAACATATAAATATAACCGCGGATGAAAAGAGAGCGGAGATATTTTTTATCGATATGAATAGATTCACGACTCCTTCATATCCGAAATAGGGTAACGCAAAGGCTAATTTGGTTATTGAAAATTGAGGGGTTGTTCGTGGGAATGCTCTCCGCTCCTAGGTTCCCAGGGTTGCTCGCACATTGAGCTTTTTTTTCGGCATCGCGAGTTTCGGCACGACAGATGGCAAGCGAGGCGATCGTTCCCGATCTGCTTTGTATAATAAATCGTATGGGGTATTGGAATTAAGCATTCCATTTTGATGGCTCATCGCGTTTGAGGGGCGAGGGGATGAAGATGTAAACAAGTGTAAAAGGGGTCAGTGGGACTCGGCCGGGGCTGTAATTAAATGTCTATTAGAGGCGTTTTAAGATTATTAGGCGAGATTGTTAGGGGCTTTCAAACCATTTTTGAGGTTTTTGATAATTATACCACTTAATGTATCATAATATAATTTTACGAGTAACTTTCGTGTATTATTTAATAGCGTTTTATAAGCTTATTATGAAATTCATATTTAGAAGGAAACGTTCACACTTTATAATGAGTTTAGTGATAGTGTTTGTAATATTCATCAGCATTTAATTAATGCACATTAAATACAACATTTACAATGTTAATTTGTTGTAAATTTCGTTTTAATTTTCGAAGTGAAATTCTGTAAACATTAAACAAGCGTTATTTAAGATTATAAATTATCAACCACTGTTTCCCCTTGGGCGATAAGTGCACTTGTCTTCATGTTTATGGGTTTGCCTTAAAATTGTACCCCTGCATTATACGTATTGTTTGGGATTACACTTGTGTCGCTTAACGCTAGGGGATTTTGAGGGGTGAAATAATAATAGTCTCGGTTTGACAGGTCGCCGTGTGGATGAAAGGACATTGCTATGAATAAATTATCTATGAGATTCTTCTTCTTCTTCATCAGTCTAAATACTTAAATAAGTATACTGCTGAACATGGCCTCTGCAAAAGCCAACACGCATTTCCCATAGGTTAACCCATACTCACCACGCTCGCAGTAATGTTACTGCTCTCCATCACTAGTCTATGTGACTTGGGTTCGGCAAATTGGGATGGATTTTCCGCCATCATTTGATTACCAGAACTTCGTTAGCTAGTACAGCACAGAGTTATAGGATAGAGGTTAGCATTTGCAGAAAAATAAACTATTAGATAGGAGGAATTTGTTATTAAGGAAAGGAAATTTCTAGCATGTTAGAGCGGCTTTTGCTGCTGCTCAGATGGGTCTGCTCGACCGCAGTAGCACCACCACCTCGCAGAATACCGGGGTGAAGTAGAACTCCCTCTCTCCATGGCCCTCCTTAACCTCCCTCACATCTCCCAAATATTCTAAGGCCGGCAAGGCACCTGCAGCTCTTCCGGAGTTGCAGTTGACTGCAGGTCTCTTTCCCATAAAAAAAAGGTTGGTATTATTTTATATTTTTCCATTTATTTAGATTTAGATAAGCATACACTATTCTAATAATTATAAATATTTCGTATTAAAAGTGAAAAAAAGTATAGTAGCGGTAGAGAAAAATACCAGTGAGGAAACCTGTATGTCTGAGAAATAAAATGAAATAATATTTCTTGGACGTGTGAAGTCTTTCCGTGAGGCTGTCGGAAGTAAAGAAAAGCGCCAACACTGTCTGACCATGGGTGTCGTAAAAGGCGACTAATGGTAAAAATGTATATTAGGAGATGGGCAGCAGCATCTTCCTGCACTATAACAAAAAAAAAACTGTGGTTGCCAACCCGCTCGCCAGGCGTGGCAACTAAGGCAACCCCCCCCCCCCCCCCATGATGAACAATCTTTGGGGGAGGCCTATGTTCAGCAGTGGACTTTTGATAGGCTGAAATGATGATGATGTGTGAAGTCCGCCAACCCGCTCTGCTGCAGAGTGGTGGACCACTCATGGCTCCGATCTCACTCAAAAAAAAATATTTGAGAGGTCTTTGCCCAGCAGTGTGCATTTACACGCTGATCTTTACCAATTGTGTAGAGACACAAAAAGTAAATATATTTCTTACACAGAGCCTATTGTATTCCGAGTGTGGGAATTTCAGTTACGAGATTCGAGGGTATGAAATTGAGGGTGGAAAATAAAGGGCGATGTATAAATCACCCCTAATCGTTTCTTTTTTTCTTTTTACACTTGTTGCGTCACCCACACGTTATGAGATTAACAACCTTTTTCATGCAGTCTGTAAATACAGTTGTTTTAAAATATATTTTGTTTCCTTTGGCATAGAGTGCATTCCTAATAAAGGGAATATTCATAATGCATATTTAAACTGGTTATCAGGGCATTCAAAGCAGGGATTGAAAATTTCAGGGGTTGTTAAACAATTAATTCAATCACAGGTAAACTTGTTTCGAATTGGGTGAAATAATGTTGTAGAATTTTGCATTTGTAATTTAATAATGTGAATTATTATTGTTACAAACTTTTGTTTTGAATATAACCTAAAATATATACTTTGTTTACTAATAATACTTTGTTTGTTTTATTTGAGTCCCAGATAAATGGCCCTGAAGAAACATAAGTTTCTACTGAGTATACTTCTTGACGTGTCTTAATAATAGACATTTTATTTGTAATGACACGTAAGGGGATTTTAATGAAATGAATATCTAGTGTTCAGTTTTAAAACTATTATCTTTATTAGAACCATTACCAATGTGTCGGTAGAAAAAAGCACAGCTTAAACCAAATCAACAAAACAATAATTCCTCTTAACCTCTGAAATGGCTTCCTCAATTAACGTTAATTGTAGGCTTCACGTGATCACTTTTATTTTAAAAAGATTTTATGGCTATGGATTTGATGTGGAAGCATCATGAACGGCCAATGGAGAGAGAAGGTGATAATTACCCTTCATTTCTTGACCTCGTTAAGGTTATGTTTTGTTTTGAAATATAATAGCTCCACAGTAGCTTGGATCAGTCTATTTTATTGCTCTGTATATAATATATGAAACAATTTATTACTTTTAGGTATAGTCTTTTTGTTTCCTGTTGTATTTTTTTAAATGAAAGTTCAAAAATGTTAGATTATAGATTATAGATAGATAGGGCTACAATTGCAAATTAAATAGTGATAGAGTTAGGACACTATAAGTGTAATTTAATATTAATTTTCAGCTAATTTGTTTATTTAAAAAGGTGATTAAAAAGTGACTTATTTCATAGTTTGTCACAATATCCCCATTGAAACATTCCAGACAATAAAATGCGGATAAAACCGCGGGTGTAAACTAGTTTACGAAAAGGATCGCTTTGCTTTGAAGTTTTAATTAAGGATTCGTTGCGCTCCATGAGATCTAATAAAAATCTAATAACTTGTTCTCCGACGCGCTCCCTGATATCATCTTAGTTTTATTATACCCGAAGATATGATTTGAAATAAGTACAGAAAATATGCTTTAGTTTCTTGTAATGGTATTCGTGACTGATGAATTTCATATGCGAGTAGGTATCATGAGTATATTAGAACTATATTATGTATTAGAACTATATATATGACAAGAGGACGATCAGGGGTTCGAATCCCAGTGCCGGCCCATTAGCAAAACATTTTCATCGCTATTTTAAATGCTGAATTTACTACGTGGTCGGGGCTGGAAAACATCACGAGGAACCCTGTATGTTTGAGATTGATTTATAAAATTAATATTTCGAGAGTTGAAGTTCGCCTAATGGCACTGGAGAAACGTTGCAGACTATCCCCAAAGCCCACTGAAATATTGAAAAGAGGCCTTTCCCCAGCCTAACGTTCTCCAACATTCCTTATTATGACACGATATAGTTATGTTACATCAAGTACTTTTCTCCCGAGAAGAAGCGCTTAGCATGGCCGGCGCAGGTAGGGTCGCGGATGTGTCCGAAAGCGTTTCTATAACCCTGCCAAAAATTCGACGGGGCTGACATAACTAGTCTTAACCTCCGCTTGGGCGGTTATATTAAATCCGATGTATTAAAGAAAAAGCGCCGAACTTTGATCGGAATTACATCACTCCTTAAAGTAAAGTAAAGTATTACTTTGTAGATGTCGCTGGGCAACGACAACCTCTCAAGATTTAATGGAGACAGTAAGATTCCCCGCTGCTCTGAGAATCTGTGCATCCTTGGTGTTTACTGTCTCACAGACCGATACCTGAATTGAAGTTTCACTACCAAGCTTATACTTCTAGTATAAATAGAAATCCGATGTATTAAAGAAAAAGCGCCGAACTTTGATCGGAATTACATCGCTCCTTAAAGTAAAGTAAAGTATTAGTTCGTAGACTTCGTTTGGGCAACGACGCCCTCTCAACATTTAAGTAGACTTTGGAGACAGTAAGATTCCCCCGCTGCTCTGAGAATCTCTGTATCCCTGGTGTTTACTGTCTCACAGACCGATACCTGAATTGAAGTTTCACTACAAAGCTTATACTTCTAGTATAAATAGTTTCTGGTAATTCTTTAAGCATCAATATATTTTAATTTTTTTCATAACATTTGGTTTAATAAGTCGAATATGTTATCGGAAAAATTTATGAAAATTAAGGCCCCATAAATCATATTATTATCTTTCTTTATCTAAATTCGTAATAATGCGAAGATTAAGCATTTATGTTATGTAACAAAATGTTTAAAATAGCGGACAGAAAGTTCTTATTAGAATCTTTTTCTACTCTAAAACATAAGAATTTTGAGAAGGTTTTTCTACCAAACGATCAATCTATAATATATATAAAGGAACCACAGCTTAATGCAGTATATCTGACGCTCACTCACGTCATCCAGTCCTTAATTAGGACCTACCATGTCTTTATAATTAAATTATGATAGGAGAAAATAAGATATACATATTGTAAAGTAAAGTAGCAGCCCGTAACTGCCCAGTGCAAGGCAAAAGTTTCCATCCTGAATATCTGAGAGGGTTTTGGAGCCGGGAAAGGCCCGCCCAGCATTTCCAGTGCGGGTTTTTATTATTTCTTAGATATGCAGGTTTCCTCACGATGTTTTCCTTCACCGCCCAGTATATAGTAAATACAGCACTTAAAATTGCTATTAACAATTTAAGTGATGCCGGCACCGGGGATCGAACCGAGGTCACTCGCCCTCTGTAAAACTAAACTATACTAAGCGAGCACTCTAACCACTGGACTACCTCGGCTCTCATATATATATACTTACCTAGATCAATAATCACACATATAAATAAACATCCATAACATAGTTACAAATATTTATACATATTTTTGTTAACCTCTCAGTTTCGATGGCAGGGTCACTACCTACTAAAGCTATCAGGCCGTAGATAATTTTTATCTCTTTTTGGTGAATGCCTGCCTTTCTTAATCTAAGCCCATTATGAGATAATTAATAACATGCACATTTAGTCCAGCATATTAGACATATACTCTATATTATATACTCTATAGAGTATATTAATATACTCGAATGGTACGGAAATGCTACGCCATTGTTACACATAGTTTAAAGGCTACGAATGTCAAAATCAAAGGCACGTTCCTTAATAATTATGAATTTTAATACGATGGACAAAGTAGAGTAGACAGTTCATAATATTTTTTTCTGCAATGTTATTTGCGCTTGTTTTATAGAAAAAAAAACGCATTCGTCATACTACCTGTTATGTGCAATGCATTTGTCATTGACATATATTAATTTTAAATCAACTGTATCCACAAACTACTGAAACATAAAATTTTTTTTTTGTTATATCGTGGTACAATTTTTCTCTCCTACTAAAATGTTTTTCAATGTGATTGTTTCAATTTAATTTTCATTACTAGTGTATTTAAAATGACTAAAGAGACGTTCGTGCTGTTACACAAATTGCCTTATTATGTTGGTTATTATGATAGTTTCATTCTGTAACTTTTATCTCGGATATCTCGAATAAAATATTCTGTACAGAAGAAAATAGTTTTGATAGATAGCATAATTTGCCTGCTAAAAGGCAGGTCCTGGGTTCAAAGCCCAGTAGTAGTTATTTTTTTATATAATGTACCAAATGATTAGATCTCAATGGGCGTTATCATTGTAGTCGAAATATGTACAATATTTAGGTTTCTATGTTAAGGTTATTAAAGTAATAGCCTGTAAATGTCCACTGCTGGGCAAAGATATTTGAGAGAGTTTTGAAGCAACACTACATATTTGCGGATTAGCGAGTTTCACATGTCTTCGAATTAAAATATTAAATCTCTTGGGGATTAATGTAAAGAAACAAATATTCTAACCTTGGCTTCTGAATGGGGCAATGTATACATTTCTACAACAAAATCAGTAAGTGTGCAAATTCTTCCTATCAATAGATTAATAAAATTTATTAAATAGTAGAATACATGGAGAATAATAATCCCTAGGAATACGATGATTGCTACCTAGCTGTTTGAAAAAAATATTTGTACTATTTTTTTTTTTTGTTTTAAAAGAATTTAAAAAAAGGGTTTTAACTACGGAGTTTCTTTCGTCTGTTTCTTCTCTGACAGAGGAATCCCATTATGAAACGGTGGTGGATTTAAAAAATAACGCTGGATAACTGAAATTTATGTTTCCCATGTCGATGAATAATTTAATTGATTTGATAGGATTTAATTTAGGTAGGTATGCGCAGTACCAGTACGATTACTTTAGTAATGCGGCAAGCATTACTAATTAAACTCATTATATTTTTTGATTACCAAATTTGGATGTAATTTCGACCATCAGTGGCCTGGCAGAGTCTCAATTGTAAGCTAGCAAGTATTACCATGTCCAGGAGACATATTCAGAGAAAATTATTTTTTTATTGTAGACGCTGCCGCTGGACATTTTCAGTCTGGCATAAAGTGGATAATCCGTCATCTGTCAGACGCGATGAGATTTGTAGCTGATTCTTTGGATTTTGAACACAAGTGGATTTTGTGGCCTATGTTCTTTCGATCACATTTCGAATATGAAGATTTTATTACAGTGCCTTCAGTTTTTGCGTATAATGAACGCTCTACTTCACATAGATATGCTTAATCAGCAGGGCACTGTTGTAGCGTTTCTCTATGAGTCAGCATAAGCAGGCCGCCTTCGAGAACTCAGGGTATGCATAGTAACCAGACTTATAATAGTGCCCTTTTAATAGTAAATCAAAATTTTTATTTCTTGATAGGTATTTATATATCTCGGAAAAAGAACAAGCTAGTACAGCGCTACATATTGCGAAAGATATTAACAAGAGATATAACACCGTGATAGGTATTGGTTACCAAGATACCATCACAAAATATACACAAAACAGAGATCGGCGAAACATGTTCAAAGGTTATAAATTTAGTATTCTGTACCTTCAAATGAACACGTTAAAAATATTGCATTGGATAATAAAACGCAGAAAAAGGAACGCGGAGTAATTCAAGCAATTGGCTCTAAATAGAGTCGCATGCATGTAGAGCCATCCTATAAGCTACGCGACTTAAAGTAGCAGCCTGTAAGTGCCCACTGCTGGGCAAAGGCTTCCTTCTCAAATAAGAGTATCAGAGAGGGTTTAGGAGCCGAGATGGGCCCGCCACACTGCTCCAGTGCGGGTTGGGCGGGCTTCATATATCCTCGAAATAATATTTTTATTATTTCTCAGATATGCAGGTTTCCTCACGATGTTTTCCTTCACCGCTGAACACGCGGTAAATACAGCACTTAAAATAGCTATTAACAATTTTAGTGGTGCCGACACCGGGGACAGAACCCAGGTCACTCGCGCTATATGAAACTAAAGTGAGCACCCTGACCACTAGCTATGGATACATATTAAAAAAATATTACTATTCTATAACTCAGATCACCCTCTCAGATGTTTCAGGTGGCCTTAGTTCAGCCGTAAGTACTTACAAGCTGGTACGTCACTTTTTTTGTTTTACTATTACTTAGGTTCCAAGAGGTAAAAAAATTAATATTTAGATTTCATTATCGATTTCATCATTAAATACAAAAGAATGTCAGCAGCCAATTTATAAATAAGTCACGCTTACTTCGGTGCCGAGTTTATGTATAAAATAAACACAACCTATAAATTAGATCTAATGATCTTCCATTAAGGAAAGAAACAGGATATCTTAGAAGTTAATTTTATTTTTACCTGGATGAATTAAATAAATTACTATTATCAACGTTGTTGCAAGCGTGCTCTGCGTGAAGGCAGTTGTTAATTGTATATCGGGACGTTGATTCGTAACCAAAAGAATCGTCAGACGAAATACGTTTTTAATACGATTTTATTGCTAAACAGCAGAGTTTCAGAATGTTTTTTTATTATATTGTAATGTGTATATTAAGGATATTTTGATTATGCATAAAATTTATACATGAAATGATTGACCTTAAGTCTAAATTCCTGATTGTCTGCGACAAGTGCAGGGAGGTAACGGATTTGCAAGTACTGAATATATATAAAATTTTGGATTGGGTTATAAATCGAAAATAATATATTTTCATAAATAGTAAACATTAGAAATTAATCTATTATTTATTATTTTATCGTGTTTAACTTTACTTTTTAATCTCGATGTTTCAAGTACTGACTAGCACCCGTGGTGTCGGTGAACTGACATGTTTGACGTCCTGGCTATCGTCAGTTTTCTTTTAATAATGAATTTTTGTCCGGTCCATTGAAAACATCGGGATTAAAAACTAAAATTAAACGCAATAAAATCAGTAAATAATAGTTTATTTTCAAATGTGTAGTATTTGCGTAGAAATCCTTTGAAAAACTGAATTAAAACTTTTTTATTATTGACTAATAAAGAATCTACATCTGTGTCTTAGTTGTGTATATTGCGGAATTAGAAAAACAACGTCCTCAATTTATCAATAACATGATTGTTTACAAGAGGAAAATTTATTGGTTTTCCTGTTGCTGTTCTCGCCAGATTTCCATCGATTTCTAACGATTCATTATTTACAGAAATTGCTTCTTATTATTTCTTGAAAATAAAATACTTATTATTGTTGCCTTTTTCTTGTTCTCGACTATCTCGAATCTGTATGATCTTAGGATGGTATGTACATCAATATCAACACCAAATTTATTGAATTTTTACAAAGATTTAAAGAACTAAAAAAAAATATGGCTATTTTAGAAATCGAAGAATAATGTATTATGCTTTCACTGTAGCGTAGCGAAGTAGTAACGCATACCAGAGTGATAGGTTCTGGTTTGAAAGGAAAAGCCAAAATTTGTTTTAATGTTAAAGATAAATTAAATTATATTAAGTTAAGTAATGTTAGATAAGTACCTTATTTGTAACGGTCTCGATATTCTGTAAATGCAGGTTGCAATATTTCTTGATCCCGTTATATTTTAAAGCTAACTGGTTCAAGAAGTGATCAGACATGACAAGTGCAATGAACAAAGACCACTTAAACTCGCCAACGCCGGCCAATGAAATTTTATAAATAAATTTTTCTCCAACAAATTTTAGATTTCTTGTTCTTCTCTTCCTCACCTCCGTAATTTGCGTAACTAACACACAACTCTTTTTGCCCACGGAATTATTATGAAATTAACACGTCAGTTCGGGGGCAGCAGTTAGTTGGTTGAGTAAAAAAAGTAACCCTTTTGTTGTGGCAAAACACCAATTTAACCCTTCACGATCGTCTTAACCCGCAATCAATCAGGTGGAAAGGGCCTCTCTGATTATTAGTAATAGGGCCTACTGGTTACTTTCGATACGGGGGATCGGTGTTTATTTTAATTACATTTTAAGATGAACCTTTAAGAACAGCGAGTTAATAACAGACTCAACAGAGTGCGTTTGATGATGATGACGAAATGAATAAAATTACTTTTTAATGGATATTATTAAAGCAAGAAGATAATTCTTCATCTTGCTGATAAGCCTTATAGGCCTATGCCATAGGCCTTTCTCAAAGGGTCTGGGTTAGTGATCGCAGTACATCTTGCCTAAGACGCATCTACTTATCAACTGTTTGGATCATTCAGGTCTTATCGCCCTTCATATTAGTCGACTTTTACAACACTAATGGAACGAGGATGAAAGATTCTCTTACGTCGTCATGACACGACAGTTTTGATGTTATATCCAATTTTATTTCGATGGTTTATCATAAAAAAACATTTAGTCGAGCGGTGAGACTTGAAGTTCTGAGTCTGTTTAATCTTGCATCCAACGTAATACGGTACATAATTTTACTGTGCTTGCAAATAATACACTTGGGTCACAAAATAACGTGCTTGCGTTGTCGAACCTGCATATATGAGATTTTAATACACGGTCGGATAAAAGCACGTTCATTGTAACACCTTTTTAAGGTAATACGGGTTGCAAACGACTAATTATTGATGATTGGCGTCCAGCAGTTGTTTCGCTTTAATGACTGAAAATTGCTGCAGTAAACGCCTTTCTGCGCCAACCATTTATAGAACAATCTTTCGTTAATTATCGCACAACATCAAAAACAAGTTGGGTGTGATAATTTATGACCTATGATGTCTATTGCTTTCTTAATAGTTGTTACGGTTTCATTAACTCCATGCCTTTTCTTGACCTTTTTCTTACTTAGTATTAAACATAATGTTTCTTTTAATGTTTTAAATACGCTACCAAATTATAAGTCTACTGACTATTAATGAATTAAAGACACAAATAACTTTTACGATCGATAAATTCGATAAATTACTGACTACTATCTGATTAAAACCCTCATTAATCATTCTGTCTATCTAAGGTCTTGAATCTACATAGGTGAGAAAGTATTTCTTATGGCAAAATGGTTGTTAATTAATTATTTAATGAACAAAGAAATTTTTTGAACCAGGAGAGAAGTAACCGACATAGCTTATTAAAGCATAGATCATTAGATCAGTAAGCTGAAGTGGTAATAAGCTGGCCAAATAACTCGCAGAACTGACAACCGTTTGGAAAGAAAGGTTGTCGAGTGGCATCCTCGTACTGGAAAGCTTGGTGAAGGACAACCTTTGTACCGACTCCACAAGTTGTATTGCGGGAAATCGATGAATGCAGGTGGCTCAGGGCCGTGCTTTTTGGCAATCTTTGGGGAAGGCCTATGTACAGCATTCGACTTGACAGGCTGTAATTACGTCAACATTTACTCCAACCTTTTCTTAAGTATACCTAGTATCAGAGGTTTAATGGTGGTTTGTTATAACGATGGTAGTATTTTACTCACATTTATGGGACAGTGTGAAGTGTACTTTGAAATAAGTAGTACCTACATTCCAGTTTAAGTGTACATGCGGATCTTAGCAAATCCAATGTGTTTCTTACATTATTTGTATGTTTTGTTTTAACGACTGAGTGGTTTAGTGCTAAGTGTAACTGACTTGAACTACGGGTCCTAGGTTCGAATCTTAGCGGGTAATTTTTTGTGTGTTCGGTATCACGTTCCGGTCATCTCGAAAAACTACACCAGCAGAATAAATACGTTATAAGCAGTATCTCAACAGAGTATTTACCGTAACGGCTACACTTGCTGATGCCTCCACGGTATGAGGTGTGTAAGGAGTTCTCTCAAGTACCTAATTAATATGATGACCATGATGTTCTTATGCTCAATTTAGACCACGACCACCCAATTTTGGTGTTGCACAAATTCAATATGACCAGGAATCGAACCCAGAAACATTGTTAAACAATTAGGAACGCTAATCATTAAGTTACGGGGTCGTCAAATTTAAATTTAAGTTACCATTAACCCAATAAAGTACATTAATAACGATATAATGATTAGAAAAAAATCGAAAAGCCTTTACCTTTATAAAAGGGTCAAATAAAACTACGGACACGTTAATGCTTTATCGCGTCCCTAAATAATAGTGATAAAGTGCCAAATAAAAAGTTACGAAAAAGGAGATAATAATAATGCGTCATGGAGGGGTTTATCGTCTTGATAATAAAACATCGCTTAGCAGTACAATAAAACCGGCGGAGCCACTATCTTGCTACGAGGGAGGCCATGGTTCGACCTTATCGGCGGTACCGACCTGTTCCACTGATAAGCAGTTTTGAAAGTCCTCAGGAACCTGTTACAGAAACAACCATCATAACATGGACCTCTCCATTTGCTAATCGCCATTTAGTTACAAAATAAAACCGTGACTGGTATGAATAATAACATATAAAGCTATGTGTTTGTAATAAACGTTTATTTTACACGTAAGTATTTTTATTAAGTTATTAAAATCTCATTAAATAGGTGTCGACCATAGAAAAATCCTGAAAAAATGGGGTAAACGTCTGATAAATTTTGAAATAACGAAAAAGAGTAAATATAAGTTTATTGGCATGCCTAGATATGTGATCGTCAATCGAGACTCCAGCCGAACTTCTTTTAAGAAGAAGACACAAAGAAGAGTGTCAAAGCAGTCCAAGGTACTAATATCCATCATTGATTCTTGTGAAAAACCATTGAAAATGTATTAACACCCCGAGGAATACAACTCACCCCAGAACAACAAGTGTTGTGGTGTTAATTTACGCTGGTTTTCTGTAATAATGTCCAAGGACCCGGCTCGGTCCTTCCTCGTTTATATGTTATAATAGGGATTTTATGTAACGACGTGGCTTTACCACGTGGTTTATTTTTTTGTTTCAGTTTGGGAAAATTTTAAGCCTACCTGCCTGTTACTATACTACTTGTTAGGCTGTCAAATCCTGTAAATAGTTCACTTCAGGACATAGGCCTCTCCCATAGGACGATTTGTCATTATCGCCACGCCCGACAAGCGGATTGGCAATCACAGTACCAGCCACCTCCCATCTTAGACGCTGCTGCCTTTCATCGGTTTGGTATATTTCCAGTTGGTTATCCCGACTGACGTTAGCCATTGCGATTTTCAAGTCCTTTCCCGTAGTCGCCTCTAGCGTACTCTTACGTCGCCACGGGGAGATATTCAAGGGTGGTAAATTCTTACATGGTTACCACACGGCAATTTTCCACGATTATATTTGACGCGTATGAGGAAATCATCCTTGTGTTGCTGATTTTATGAAAAAGTTTATGTCCAGCTACGTAGAAGAATGGCTAATGCTGAAGAACTATTATAAAATTATTTTATTGTATTTTAAGTAATGACGAGCAAAAAAAAGGAAATTTAAGCAATACCTTAATGTAGGAACATCAAATAAAGCCAATTTATAAAAGCATGGCACTTGATTAGGAACAGGTATATAACAATAATGTATAGAGATAGGTTCAGTGTTTAATAATAATATAAATGAACATTATGTTAAATTAATATATAATGATAGATGTTGTTAGGAAAGAGGAAATAAAGAAGTTTATAATGCTTTCATAATTAAAACTCAACATTATTTGTATCAAAGTTAACAGTTTCGTGAACATTCGTAACGTTCCAACAATCAATCTGTGAAAACAAAGAGTCATCATCCATCATTACCAAAATCGGTCCGTCCGTAGGCCGGTAAACCGAAAAACCGTGCTCCGAAGTTACGGACCTAAGAAAACAAGAAAAAATCAGTCAGAAGATTTATTTAAGGGAGCGTAAAGATCTGTTTATGGTATGCGTCGGTAATTAAGGGGCGGCCTGCACACGTGCGCAAGCGCAAAAACGAATAAGAGAAAAAAACTATACCTGTTCCCTTCTCGAGTGCGACAGGTCCGCTGACACGCTCTTCAGGAGGGAACCTTCTCAAACTTTTGACAGTTATGTTAAGGTTGCATAAGTATTAAAGTACCATGTAGCTTTGTAAAATTAATTATGAAATATAAGAAAAGATTTTATATTGGAATTTTATGTATGCAAATTATTATGTAAGATAATTTTATGAACTGTTTCAAAAAAAAAAAATAAGAAATGATAACATTTATTTGGGAAGCCAAGTAATAAACCATTCTATTTCTCAGAATTCCAAGCTCGCCTGCAAGGTGTGCAGATCCAACCTCACCTATCAACAGGTGGTAGACTCCTTGTCTGCTTAGAAGTCTTCTGGGTCATACTCTTACCCATTTCTGCCGCCAAACTTCAGGTACTGTTATGTTCCGCGTGAAATGTATAGAGAGCCAGTATAATTAAGATCTGTGAGGTATATTTGTAGATTACATTAGCATGTTTATGTAAGTTCAAGCCTTGAAACTAAATTTGTACATAATTTCGTGTTATAGTATTACTGTTTTTAAATGTGTAATTAGAAACTTGTCAGTAAAAGTGATTAAAATTAAGGTTTGCTTGACGACAACATAGATTGAGCAGCACTGAAATCGCCTTCCCTTAATGTTATCTTATTATGGCTAAAATGACTTCGGTGTTCAAAGATAATAGCCGGTCTGGGGTTCCTTACCACCATTTTTTATCCTGACTTTTTTGACCGACTCGAGATAATGCTGCCTTTAGATATTGCATGTTAGTTGATTTGATTTCAAAATCGCTTTTAATACAAAACGATTTAGATAGAGGTTATAGTTTTACTCTTATACATGTATGTAGTTTGCTTTCAATGTCCACGTCTATTAAAAACCTTACCTTTGATTGTTTTGCCAAAGAAATATTGAACTTTGACTATTTGACTTTGATGTACTTATAAATCTTAGAATAGACCTGGATTTCAATTTTGTGATCAGTGTGATCTTTTTCTTTAATTGTATATATGATTAGTTTACTGCTTTAATTAGGTACAAAACATGTTTGTGCTTATAGTCACAAATTAAGTTGAAAGTAAATGGAATGGATGAATCAAACACTTATTGTAAATATTACCTGCAATTTCAAGTTTTATTACAAACACTTTTTAATACTATGATGTTTAGTATTTGGAAAAGGATTCTCCGTTGATTAATTTTAAGGTATAAACGACGCGTTAATATTAATATACTTCATTCGTCGGTTGAGATCTCAACGGGATTGAATACAAAACACCGTATTTCTCCAGGAACTATCAAATAACAATGTTATCTATCCATCGACGCGTGCGTCGTACACATTTAACGATTTTCATTTCTATTTACAAGCGTTGGAATTTTTGAATATTATAAAAAATAAAATATGTCCGTCATTATGTATTGTGGCAGCGAAGAATAGATTTATTTGTAGTCAGCATATTTTTGTGTTTTTGAATATTTACAATGTAATTAACTTTTTGAAGAATGTTAGAGACTAACATGCCATAGTTTTTTTCTTCAATAGGGTGACTAACTAGATAACAGTCCATCTGATGGTAAGTGACCACTGCAGCCAATGGACATCTGCAAACAACTCCGATCGAAGAAGGTTAGAGACTAGAGACTAGAGGAATGCCACACGCTTTTTAACTTTCAGATTGGAATATAATAGTCATTGCAATGCTGCTAGGTATGTAGCACTAGGTTGGCTACCCCACCGCCTAGTAATTACAAAATATTTTTAGTATTTGCTATAGACATATGTTATAGATAAATATGAAATATGGACCTATTGCAAAAAGATACTGTTAAAAACACACAGTTTCTATAGACATTATAATTATTATATTTTAAGGTAAAAGCATCTCTTGTTCAAGATCTCAACACATTAGGATTTGTTACCATTTACCAATATTGGAGGTTATGAATAATGACTCGTCCTATAGCCCCGACTTCCTGTTCTCACTTGATGATGTATCACGCAACGCGGGGGAGTCGCGACATGTTTAATGTTGACAGATACACCAGACTGCTAAGTTTTATTTGATTACCGGAGGGACGTGGGACGTGTGAGAGATTTCTTTCGAAAGAGCTTAACTTTTTCTGTAGATTCGGTAAATATCACCGTCTGTTTGTTTTCGTTTAAATTTGAGTTTGGTTTAAATTCTAGGTAAGGGATTACACGTTAATAAAAGTCCCGGGTGTCAGACACAAATAAGCTGATGGGCAATATCTTTTAAGCCTCTATAGTCGGAGAGGACGAGACAACGGATGATGATTTTCCTGTCTTCATCAAAAGTAGATTTAGGCGGTTTGTCCACCGTGGTGATCCGTTCTGTGCGCTTATTCAGAAAGAAGTGCTCGAGCATGCGGAAACCGGTAGTCTAGAGGGCGGTCCGGTGATCTTGACAAATAGTGGCGAGAGCAACACCGTGATCTATTAGCGGATAGCCAGACGCTATCAACTCCTCGTTGCCCCCAGAACGTAAGGAGTATCCAAAGCAGAATCTCTCCAAGAAAAATCAAGGCGTTTGCTACTGTTATTTGTTTGTGTATAGGTACTGCCAGTGCCAACCTACCAAGTGTCCATGCATTGTGGCAAATACTCATAATTTAGACGGTTTTGTGCCAATCAATGGACTGTTTATTATCTTTTTTTTCATATATGTATCATAAAATATATATATCACAATTCACACATGTGAGTACCACACCATGTGGTGTGGTTTGCCATTAAACCATCATCCATACCATTTAATAATTTTTCAAACTTTTTCCTGGGATATAAAAGTATGAATAACTTATAAATTATACTTCATTTAATTTAAAAGAACCCCTTAATCAGTATTCTGTTTATACATTCTAATACAATTACTTGTATTTATAGTAATATGAGTATTCTTTATTTATACTTAGTTTATTTATACATACATATAAATGTTTTCTCTTCATAAGATAAAGATAAGTAGACAATGATTCAATATTCTCATTATTAAAAGTAAAGAGGCTTAACAGTGTTTGAATAGGGCCATAAACATTCAAACGTAACAAATGGTAAATCAGCGTTACACTTTTTTCTTTATCTTAATCAGATCAGAGTTGAAATTTTGTGGTGTTAGTTACATTCTAGAGGTGAGAGAAGGCAAGGGAATATGAAAAGATGGGACGGTGATAGTTATCGCGCAGTTATCTGATCACGAGTCGGTTTGTCGACAACTTATAGTTACAGACGTGCTATCTGATAGAGTTTGTTTTTTGGACCAACTTGGGTATTATTGAGCTGTGTGTCGTCTTGTAGTTTAATTGTATTATTACAGTTTATTATAAAAACTTACAAATTTGTAAAAGTGAGACGGGGGAACCTTTTCACCTTTTAAGTTTGTAATAATTAGATCGTTTAGTAAAGACAATTCGGTATATAGTCATCTATTTGCACTATATATTGGAACGTTAAGATATAAATATTAAGTGTGGTAACAGTATGGTAATTTCCGAGTTCTAAGTTTAAATATTAACCGAATTTTAGTTAGAAAGTAACGTGGCATTACCAATATTTTTGTGCTGGAATCGGTTTGAAGAACACGCAAGTGTATTTTGTATAACAACTACTCTAATAAAGTTACACGAAAATACGAAATAAGTTTTTTTGCCAGATAATTTTACGGTTTGACACATGTTTTGTGTAGGGTAGTATTTGTAAATTATAATTAAGATGAAAATTTAATGCTTAATATGTCAGATATATATGAATAGAGCCTTTTTTTACAAAAACTCATTGGCGTTCCGTCGCCAGTGAATACTACATCAAACCACCCCGGGCCCGATTATTCAATCTCTACAAAAACAGTTTTTAAATTCCTTCAAAAAACTTATGCTGTATCATAAACATTTGTACAACGTTATAATCTCTTCACGCCACACTTGACACCAATATGTTGGTGCATTCATCAAGGATTACTGCCGATGTGATGTTTATCGACATTCCTTTGCGAATACGGAGGCGTCCATCGCGAATGCTTGCCGAACATCTTGCGTGACAATGACGACATAATATTTTGCATTGTTGTATAAGATTATCAAAAGAAATCTGGCTATTGTGTAGCGGGTGGATGTGATGCAAATGTTTATTTCACTGTGTACTATTTTGTTGACAACCACCACGTGGCTTAGTAGATAGCGTACCTGTTCGTTGAGCCATTGCTTCTGGGTTCGAAATCCAGCCGAAACAAATGATTGTGCAAAATACAAATTAGTACTTTGAGGGCTGTGTTTTAGTTGTGTTTCATCCAGTCTTTCTGACCCTTTCCCCAATCTTAACGCTTAAGCGTTACATGAGTTGTCTGTGTTTTTGAGCGTACTTTACGTCACTATAATGTATCTTGGGTAGTTGACAATATTCGAGTATTTTCTACTAAAATGACCAGGATGCGATTTTGTTACAATAATATATGATATAGTGACGTCACAATAACACGGTTGTCATAATTTATCAGTTGACCCGATGGTTTAGTAATAATAGCAATTAAGAACAAGAACCATAAATATTTGGAATTAATATTCTGTCGTACTTTTAAACTTTCTTAAAATAGCAACAGTTATATTATTTTTGCTATTAAATACATTTTTGCTAATATCATATCCTCGCAACAAACAGACAGACAATTTTTATTGTTATCTTACTCACAATGTATAATACAAATATTTATACATGACCAAATAAATAATACCCTATTACAGCGCGGCATAAGCGAAGCTTCCAAATGGAGTGAGCCCTAAATCCTTTCTTATCTTATAGACACAATCTCTACCGGGCGCGGTGTAGAGTTACAATGAGACACAAAACTACCGAGAAAATGAATTCATTGTAAGCCTTAACAATTCCTCCATTTGACCCTTGTGTGTAAAATTTACGCCTGAATAATTTTCCTTTAGAAAACGTCTCGCAAAATTGATTTCAACAAAATCTTTCAAACTAACAATAATTATGTATAAAATATTATCGTGAAGTTTAAATTGAGAAGCTTCTTACATAACTACCATTAGGAAATGAGGAAACATTTAATGATCTCAGAAAATTACAAAATATTACTTTGCCATTTCTACGAAATTAATACGAATTTCTACTATATTAACATATTTTAGTAGATTACCTTAGTTGACGATAAGGCTCTTTGGCTCTACCATGTGGCTAGGTGGTTAACGTAGCTGTTGAGCCATGGGTTTCTAGGTTTGAGTCCTAGCCTGAAACATTATTTGTGTAACTCACCAATTATCAGGTTTCCGGTCTGATTATGTTATGGTCCAGTGTCTGCATCTAATCGTTTCTCCGATCTTATCGCATGAGGAGGTAAAGACGAGTGCGCCTCTGTGGTGTTTGCGGGTAAACTTGCAGCAATATAATTTATCACGCGCTGTTCATAACAGTCGATAATACTCGAGAATTGACGCCATGGTAAAAATAGACAGGAAGGATATTGTCTTAGTATGTTATAAAAACTATGAAACAAAATTTACATAACCAATAAACCCTTTAAAGAACAAAAATACCCAATATAATCAAACAAATAGTTTTTATGTTATCCCTGTTATCATTACTTCATCTTAAATTTTTTGTATGGTATTTTCGGAATGCGATGGTTTCAAGTTCATCGTATTTATAAAGTGAATTCCGACAAGTACAGCCCTGGCCCGCCCGGGGCTGCTTCGCTGCCTCACTTACAAATATTTTGGAAATATTTCTCCAACTTGTCGGCGTTTCATCTACCGCTTCTTTCCGTTTCGCAGTCTATTGGATCGTTGCATTATTCCCAGATTTTCGTAATGTAACTCTGCAGTATCGGTATTGGATTATCAACTCTATTTTTAAAAGCAGTCGCTTAATTTCAGTTTGGTGTATGGTTGCAATATACGACTTCAAATGAATGACAAAGTTTATTATCTAACAGCAAAATCTTTACGAGAAACTAAAAATGGTTGCGCGCAAAAAACCACGACCCCTGACGTTAGGATAGGGGTGTCCAATTAAATTTAATTTGATTAACTAATGGATGGTTTTTGAATACTCCAACATACAATGTTGGCTGAAATAAGAATTTGATTTATCTAAAAGCGGATTTTTTGAATAATGGTTTTTTTAGATTTACGTTTATTCAATAATTTATTAATAATGAAAAAGTGTAAATAATGTAAAGTGTGAAAGGGGATCTACATCCCCTTTCCTCTCTACAGGTAAATATGATATACCCTGCTATCTTACGCACGAGGCACTGCGCTCACCAACCCGCTAGCGTGGCAAGCGTGTAAGTAAGAAACATTTCAAGAAATGCATGCTGGCTGAAGACACCATTTTCTTGTTTTACAACACATAAGACAACAACGATTTTGAAGAGATCTAAGTTCAGCAAAGGACTTATTAAAGCTGATGAAAATGATGATTGTATAGCAACAACTATTTACATATTTAATTAAAGTTACCACTTTACACTAACAATTTTAAAATCATTAGTACAAGTAATCATTAGTAGTAGTAAACGTATATTCCCTCAAATATTAATTACCCAAGTTTAAGGGTGCCAACCCTAATCTTTATCTGCCATCTCGTGCCACGTAATTTGACACTTTCCGCTGACAAAGCTCACATTTACTCGACGCAGACAGAACTATGGACAGACGTAAAAACTGACTGCGCTCGACAAAAAGAAATAAGTGTTTTTTGCATCACTATTTCGCTCGAAATTAATATTTACAGGAATTTATTTTTTCGGTAAACGGTACAGCACGTGTTGAATGCAGAGTTTTTTGGACTACGTCTTAGTTTTCATAATTAGTCCGTGAGGCAGATTTCGGTTATAGCGTAGAGAAGAATGTTGATGGGAAGGAAACGAGAAGGTCTTTAGAAGTATTTAACACATTATTTACAATACACTTTTCTAAACATTTGTACGCAAATAGGGGGATTACTTTTGAACCGAGTGTTTATATCACGTACAGGTTTTAAATCAATTAGTGAGTTTTCGATAGAAGTGTCGTATGGTCAAAATATTGGGTGCAACGTAAAATTTACAACAATTTAGTGAAGTTGACAAATATTTTCACGATCTTTTCTTATTCGAGTACAATAAATTTGTACATAGAAAAATATTAAAGTATTAGGTAAATAGGTTAGCTAGATGATCGTAGGATAGGATAATACAACATATCTGATTTAATTTGTGTAAAACAAAATATACATTTTCGCATAAAACACTTAAATATTTTATATCTTACATTCAAATATTTAATCTGACACCAAGCGAACAGAGATGACAAATATTCTCACATACAACAAAACAACATCAATCAAACCAGCGACACTTGCGAATCGAACCCGCGATGTATCCGATGATATCGCAAATTCCCTAAGACTAGATCCGTATCTCGTAATCCGAACAGGAAGCTCATTGTGATTCCACCAGATGCGAAATTCCTATGACCGTTGTACAGAGCCTTGGTAATTGTTTGATGCTGAATGGTGCGCTCGTGGGCGTGGTAGGATTGTGCATTCTCATTCTATAGTTCTGTTAGATCTAACGTTCCTTTTGGTTGTGCTCGTTCAAAAACTTTTGTTCTTTGTGTTATGTGAGGTAGCATATTATGTAACAAGGTTATCTCTTGTAGGAGATAGTGGAGATTATAAATTTTGCATAGTATAAGTTCATTTTACATTGGATAAAATTTCATTTAAATAAAATTCATGTTAACTTTATTATAGAACGCCAATAATATTTTTTTTTTGCCTGTTTTTTCTAGTTACGGCCTATAGAACCTTAGCCGACAATAAGTCCATTATTGTCAAAAATTCATATTCATATTTTTAGATACCTACATAATAGGTATCTAGTTAAAATATTATATAGGTATCTACTGCATAATATTTTCAAAAATAAACAACGATGAAAGTGCAAAATATTCATTATCAGTTCTCGCCGCAACTAGATTGTCTTGCTTCTATATTGTTGTTGTAGAATCATTTAATGTTTTTGTAAAATTAATATTGTTTCTAAGTCAGCTCAGTGGCCACGATGTTCGCTTTGAGATTCAAGGTATTCGAGTTTCCGGGGTTCGAGTTCCGGTGTAGACGATGTTAAAATGGTCATTTGCAAATGTAAAAGGTAAATTTTTAGATTCAGGCATGCAAATATTTTCAGTTCGGCACTTAAAAATGCTATTTACAATTTTAGTGATGCCAGGGCTCGAACACAACCACTTGCATAGAATGGAATTAAGGGAGCGGCTTGACCAGGGCTCTCGAAAAAGAACAGATTTCTAGAAAAATAGCCTAATGCCTTTCATTAGCAAAACAAGCTCGTGTTAATATTTGCAAGCTTACTTTTGATTATCAAGTCGCTCTAGCACTGATTAGATTAGATTAGTTATATCTGTATTTTTGAGATAATTAGTGTCAGAAAGCAATGTTTTGTGAAGGATTGCATCATTTTATAAAATTTAATTCATTAAAAAAAAAATCATTGATTGTACCGAAAAGTCATTAAATTTAAGGTGCGATTTGAAGAAGGTCTATACTATAAATTTATGTTTATGGTTAATACTGGGCATGTGCAGTATCAGTATGACGTGATTTTATCTTTGTTTTATGAGCGGAAGAAATTTATTATTCGATAGGTCGTCGCATAATTAAATTTTAATGATGGGTGTTGGTATTTTTATTGTCGTACCAACATCTGCAAGATTATAACCTTACAGTCTTATTCGAGATTCTTTGCATACCTTACGCAAATAAACTTATTTGTATAATTTTATTTAGAATTTATATAAAATACCGTAATTCCAGTGCTCATTAGCCTAATTCTTAGTTAGCCTGCTACAACATTCATTCTAGCCGATATCGATATTTATAAGGTTTGGATCTTATTTCCAAATGTTGTCACCACTCCTGGATATTTTAAAACTGGAAGTGTCCAAACGAATGCGTTGGTATTAAATACTAAACTTGACGTTATGAGTTTAAATGTTAGAGACCTAATGACAGTCACGATTTGAGTATATTTAATATTTTTATTTAATTTATTTTACATTTGCATTATTAATATTGAAGTAGATACGAACAATCATAACAAGATTTAAATTAAATACGATTCACCTGACACCTCGCATTATTAGAATAAAAGATATGTCTCGACGTAAGCGATCAGAGTTCCTGGCAACGGCACCACTAAATTGTCGATTTTACCATGTGCTCGCCAGTGATTAGACATTGAGAGACAATTTGCATCTCTGAAAAATAAGAAATAAGAAAGATGGCGGATCAGCGTGACGGACTTTTACAGCATGATGGGTGAGAGAAGGCTTTTCCTCAGCAGTGGGAGTGACACTATCCTACTTTATTACATCAACTTTTTGCTTTCAAAATGTCGAAGCGTTTCTTTCATTCTTACCAAGCAAAGAATGTTTTTAAACACGTTTTGATTGTTAAAAAGGGTACCAAAGGGAGCAACTCAGGCGTTAAATTGATATCGAAAAGGATTTCCTACTGTTTACAAAATATAACTCGTGCTCGGGCGGTGCACTTTGAGATGGATTAGTTCGGGTTCCGTGGAACCTATTATACGGATTGTTTTTACAGCTTACAGAACCCTTTGTCGGTTTTGCGAATTATTGAGACCAGGAACAACATAATACAAGGCGGCGACTTAAAAACGCTCTTTTCAGATTGAGGCTTCGTTTTACGGTTCTTGAATGGTGCTTCGCATCCTTTGACGCGGAGGCTACGTGGCTGTCAATGGGCATGTTTCTGTTTCATGCTCATAGAGTTTGAATTCAATAGAGACGTAAGTAAGCGTTCGACGATCCTTCTATTCTTGAACTGAACGCATTGTAGTAACTCTTTCAGAGAACGAGTGGCAGCTGAAAGTGTTTGTTCTGCTTGTGTTAGGTGCGGTGTAGATCAACTTGTGTTTAATTTGCTCCGACTGTTTTGAATAATTGTTTGAATGCCTTTTATTTATTGTCCATGTTAAGGGCATTCATGGTTATTGATAACAGAGTTATCTAAATGGCCGAACAATCTTCAGGCTTCTTAAGTGTAGTATACTTTACTTTTTAATTTAACATCCTGTAAACAGGCGACTGAAAGAGGCCTATGCTTACTCTTCTCCACACACAGGTCTCTTCTTCTCTTTCGTATTTTATTTAAGGTTACATTCATGCCGTAACCATCATTCTAGACAGGGAGATTGGCCGTTGTAATTCCTGATGCGAGGTGCATTATTGACGCCCTTGCCGGTCTGTATATTTTTCAAAGTACCTGTGTGTTTGCGCGTTTTTTGCTAATGAGAAAGTGGGCAAACGAGTGAGCGGCTCACCTGATGGTGAATGAGTACCGTGGCCTGCCGCGTAGAGCTACACCAGCCCAGGTGGTACTACCCCGGTCTAGCCGGCACATTCGAGTAGCGGCAAAAGCCACTGCTTTTCTCTACCACGTACAAAACCGCTTACACTCGCGACCATGTAATTAGATTTTTTTTGTTTTACGTACAGGAAAGGTGAATATCACCTACCTGTCACTGAAGGCAGTGACCGGCAGGATCGGCATTAAGTGTCGGAAGGACTAAAGCCCCCATGGATTAGAAACCGCTTTGCTTGCCGCCGGCGGCCTTGACAGCTTTGGCGGATGAGATGGAATAAGAACGTATATATTTAGTTATTATTATAATATCTAAATAACTAACTAATATTAACAATACTATTACCCAGAACACGACTTGTGGTCTGTGTGCTAATATTATAAATAAACACCAAAGAATGGAAGTACCAAATCGAACATTCGACAGGTTTGTTTGCTACCGGCGTTTCGCAGGAGTACGCAACATTTTTCGCCGCCCTCATTAGCATGTAATAAATATTTTAACTACTCAGCTTGTTGTTAGCGGTCTCTTATGAAATTTAGCGGAAATTCAGAGAAGCTATATTTACCGTTCTACAGATTACACCGTGTTTTTCTTTAAATGTTTTTATTCTCGTGTATCCACAGCCAGAGAGCAAGACTACTTGGTAGGGAGTTCTTTACGCCGAAAAATTCGAGACCATTTTTAGCCATGGATCAAGTTGATGATCCGATCAACGTCTATGGTGATATTTAGTACAACGTTCGCCTATCCTGCTTATTATGGTTATTATAGCGTTCATAGGTAAAGTAAGCAGTAGAAAGGATAAATAAATAATAATCCTGCCAAGCGCGGAGACAAATCCATCTATTAGGATAGAACCATTGTTCTATGCCATGCCAATGTCCCAATCCAGTGGACAATTTACAGTCCGCTTACGATGACTGCGTGGTATAGTAGTTAGCCTAAGTACTAGTGTGACTTGAGTCCTGTGTTCGAACCCGAGCGGAAAATGATATTTACACAAAAAACATTAAATATTGATTTTCGAGTCTGGTTGTGTTGTGTTCGTACCGTGTGTCTGCCGCTGCGTCAGACCCGCGTACCATATCCAACGTACATAAATGATTAAATAATAAAAAAATCAATTGTGCACTTATGAACGAACTCTCGAAAGGGTTTCAAAACTTTATAAGTTACAGGCAATGAAGTAATGTTTAAATCCCACTGAGACGCAAACTGTAGGGCAAAGACCTTCTTTGAATATTTTAGGGGACTTTGTAGCCGGAAAGGGTCCGCCGCGTGCTACATTTCGTGTTGGTAGACTTCATATATCCTCAAAATTAATTTATTATAATTCTTAGACAAGCAGATTTCCTCACGATGTTTTCCTTCACCGCCGAGAACGCAGTAAATTCTGCAGTTAATAATTTTAGTAGTGCGGGACTGGGATTTGGAACCAGGTCACTCGCGTTCTATGAAGCTGAAGCGAGCGGCTCGATACAGGATCAGGACGCACGCTTCAACATTCATATTTTATTTTTACATTAATTTGTACTTTAAATATAACAATAGTGTAAAAGGGACCACACTCGATACTTTATTCGTATAGATCTTATCATCAATCAGATTTTATTTTACATTGTGTCGCTAACAAAAAATAGTTTTCTATTTAGCATTTTAGCGTAACCCACTCAAAGTAGCCGGAAACCATATGTGCACAAATATTTAAAGGCGGTGTGCCTGCGGACTTTTTTAAACAAACCCATTTTTTGTTTGAATTTATTTAATGGTTACTATGTATAGGAATTGGTGCTTTTTCGTATGACAAAAAGGGTAGCGGACCCGGAGGATTAGATTCGTTTTTGTGTCGATTTTTTTTTGTAACGCAAACGTTTTTTTCTGATAGATTCGTGACTGCGATATTAAATAGATGAGTAGTGTAATATGAAAGAAAACGGTAACCTATGTTAATTGTTTGTAAATGTGATTAAAATTAGTTAGGATGATTATTAATGTGGTGAAGGAATCGCTAAGATTTGAATCGTAGTTTTTATGTTTTTGATTAGCAGTATTTTTTTTTCAATACACATATTATTAAACAATCCATATATAAAATAAAAATAATAAATAATAAATGTTCTACATACTTATGTTATTTCAAGTGTAATATGGGGTGGGTTGCCCCTCTCTCTGAATATCATAATCATCATCATTTTAGCCTATCACAAGTCCACTGCTGAACATAGGCCTCCCCTAAAGATTGCCACGAAGCTCGGTCCTGAGCCACCTGCATAAATCGACTTCCCGCAACACTGCTCAGGTCGTACTCCATGTTGTGGGGTCGTCCTACACTGCGTTTGGCATTACGAGGCTGCCACTCGAAAACTTTTTTTCCCCAACGGTTGTCAGTTCTGCGAAGTATGTGGCCTGCCCATTGCCACTTCAGCTTGCTAATCCTTACGGCTATGTTACCTTATTTCTGCTGCAGATATCATCGTTGCAGACTCTATCACGCAGAAAAACACCCAGCATAGCCCTTTCCATAGCGCGCTGAGCAACTTTGAGCTTCCTCATACGGCCTGTAGTGAAGGAAGTGAAGGACTTTTTATTTATTTTTTTTTCTTCTTTTAAAAAAAACGTTACCTTCCGCTGTAGAAATTTCTCCTGTGTCGCGGAGGCAATTTACATACATGAATTCCACATGGACAAACACCCAGACCGGGAACTATTATTTGTAGTCCATACAAATACAAGTCCCGTGCGGGAATCGAACCCGCGACCCACAACGCCGCAGCTAAACGCTTAGCCACTACGCCCCCAAGCCGTCCTCCAAGGACTAGGTCTCAGTTCCGTATGTCATCACTAGCAACACGCACTGGTTGTATACTTTGCTTTTGAGGTTTTGCGGTATACTCGATGAGAAGATTTCGTATTTCGTATTTGTAATTTCCCAAATGCAGCCCAGCCGAGTTGGATTCGTCGATTGACCTCTGGGTCAAAGTTGGACGTACCCAATCGGACAATTTGTCCCAGGTATACGTACTTGTCTACAACTTCGAGCCTACAACAACCGCTATTGGTGTGACATGGACGTTTGAGATGAACTTCGTCTTGTCCATGTTCATCTTGAGGTCATTGAGCATTGTGCTAAACTCCGCCAGCGATCCTGCCATAGGAACTATGTAGTTGGCAAATTGAAGGTGAGTGATGTATTCGCCGCTACTGAATATGCCGAACACAAATACCACAGACTAGTGATTGAGAGCAGTCTCGAGTTTTTTTTTTATGAAAAAGGCGGTACGAGCAAGCGGTTCATCTGATGGTATGTGATTACCGTCGCCTACGTACATCTGCAACACCAGACGAGCCGCAAGTGCGTTGCTGGCCTTTAAGGATATTTGGGAGATCGGAAGGAGTATGAGGAGGGGTTTGGGGAGGAGAGTGGGTCTCCGGTTACCTCACTCACCGAACGAAACGTAGAAACACAAGCTGCGTCTACTTCACGCCGGTATTCTGCAAGGCCGTGCTACTAATCCGGTCGAGCCGGCCCATTCGAGCAGCAGCAAAAGGCGCCGCTACCACGTGTAAAAAGTGCGAGTGCACCGGTACTTTGATCACTAATACACTTGCTGAGTGTGGTGAGTATGGTCAAATCTTCCATGCATGGCTTACCCGTTTTTGTTAGTGCGTTTTTATAAAGGCCTGTGTCCAGCAGCAGTATACTGCATATACAGCATACAGGGTAATGATGAAGAGCAATATTACTTAATTTTATTAAGTGAGCATGCAAGCAGAGTGTATTCATATGTACACCCGGGATGCATGTGTGTTTTATGTGCAGCATGTTATAAATAATAGTATACGATGATGCTCTTAAATCATTGTCAACATTTCAGTAAGTGTTTACACACAGAGAGATACACTTTTAGGTCGCTTTCCCATACCTATCAGATGTAAGGTTTTATACGATAAGATCTATGAAATGGAAAGGAAAGATGCAGTGTCAGAGACATTATTGCAGACAATAAATCGATACTTGAAAAATTTACAATTATTGATTTTGAGTATCAAACCTCATTATAAAATCATTAGCTAGGTCCAGGGACACTTCCCAGTGGTGGCGTGTCTGTCTGTATTTCCTGGCTTACTGAAGACACGCGGTCGTAATAACAACAGATCAACATACACAATAAACTGTATGTATTTGCAAGGAAATCAATACATTCGAAAAATGAAATGCCTCTGGAAGTACAATTTAGTATCGTCACATTATTCTCGGAAATACAATACGAATCCATTGGCCCCGAGTGCGCCTTCCAAGTGTGCCCTATAAATAATACATTACACACCTCATTGTTGCCGATCTTACTGTAAAGCTTTAAGGGTGGATGATCTCTTAAAATAACAAGTGTTTGCTTCAATGATTATCGACAATACCAACCTTTAGCCATCTTATGAAAGCCTTCTCATTACTTAGGACCACAAAGTTACATTGTGTTATTTTGCTACATCAGAATTGAAAACCTATTCCAAATCATTAAAGTTCTTTTCAGTTTGTTCCTTTGCAGAACTGCATTCCAAACTTCATAACGAAATTTAAACTTTATCGTGTAACAGCTAAGTATAAAAATGAATTGCAAAAATTCTATCAATAATTGTCGAATTTGGATGTAAAATAAAATGTGCGTGAAACATCACGGCCAAGTTGGTTCACCATAACATAAAGAAACATTTCATCTATTGATGCTGCGCCGTTTAAATGGTTTTACACATTTATAATGTGAGTTACGATAAATAGGTGCTATTGTATGCGGAGTTTCCTATTTTGTGTCGAGCTTATTGAATGAAAATAATGCTTTTAATTCTATTTCAATATTTGGACGATGAGTTACGAGTGCACTTGGTGCATAGTTAAGTTAGCATATTAAGGATTTAGTTAAATTGATATAGGTATATGTATACTTTCCTGATTTGTATTTTGTTGATTGTTTTTTTTTATTTAAGTATACGGATCGCAAACACGAACTTCGTCTACTTAAGGTGGTCACTGCCCGCTACCCGACCTCGAAAAGAATACAAGACGTTACCGTTGTAGATGTTATGTACGTTGTATTATGGCATTGTCACTGAACTATGATGGAATGTTTCTTTATCAATTGATCTACGGTTCTCTTCTACTTCTTTCTTCTTCTTTAGCATTTTCTTAACAGTGTACTGCTGAACTTATGCATTTCCACAGAAAAGGATATGCTCCGAGTGTCAAGTTTGTTAGAATGTTAGTGATGGCAGTATCAGCTGATTTTATTTATTTATTAAAATCTACACTTTTCTACGTCTTTTGCCTATGCAACTTACAGCCAAAAGCCACTTATATTTCATTTTTAGTACATACATTTTCGACCGGCTTAAAGTTATGTAAGTATGTGTGGGTGCATGTAAAAATGGCGTGAAGTATCTAATCTCTTTGAAATCACGAAATTTTTATGGTATTGTAGTAAATTTTTCGACCCCCACGGAATGATTATCAATGGCAGAGTCTGTTAATTCTAGGTTACACTAATACTGGGATACACTTTAATATTATTTTATTTAGTTATAAGTTTTGGTTAGGCCTGCTTTGGGTCTACGTACTTAATACTGCTGAAAAAAATATATGCTCGGCAAAATTCAATAACAGGAATATATTTATTATTTATTAAATGGATTTATAATTTTTGAAACTAACAAAAAATTGCAACTCTTACATTGTTGTTTACAAAGTGACTATTACTATTTATAGACTGATGAAGAAGAGTTACTTTTCTAAATTATTTATAGAACCGCTTTTTGAATTTAAAACATTTCTGTAATTAATGACAAGTGTCATTGAACAATTCCCGATAGTAATTTCTGCGGTGGCACATATCTCTACAAGAAGATGATTAATATAGTCGCGAAATTAATTCTCGATTCAGGTAATTACGAAAAAACGAGGTGCAGGCGAGGAAAAAATAATCAATAAACTTATTTTACACTATTATTAAATTCTCAGCTGCATGGACCACGCCCTCTAGGAGTTAATGACTGTTTAAGATCGTCTACATCACCTGCTCCAATATACGAACAGATTAAAGCTAAGACTCTTTCCCGCCCAAAAACTAATTCCGCCCAAACTGTACTGTTTAGCTTTTATTTTACTTCTCCATAAGGATTGTGATTGGTCTCTTGGTGATTAACATTTTTTTGGATTGATTTTAATATTAAGATATTGAGGGATAAAAAAGAAGTTGATAGTTTTGATTTTAATATTAAAATTTGTTGAATTTTTTACAGGTTGGTCTTTACCAAAACAAAGGATTTTATTTTATTAGACGAAAATGCCTTGGTTAAAGATATTCTAATATATCTATTTGATTCCGTACCAACATGTAACAGCTATTAAAATGTCTATACATTTTACATGAGATTGTACAATCCTTATATTTTGATCCTCTATTTTTCATACATCATATCAAAGACTACAAATAAATAATAATAGTATTATTCAGTCCGTTTATATACTCATGTAGTTTATTAGCTTCTTTGATTGAATTTGGCTTTAAATCTTTTCTGTCTCTTTGCCTTTTCAAAATAACTTTATTTTAAGAGTGCTAAAGCTATTTTTGCACGTTCATTTGACAAATCATGGATTATGGAATAGTCTGGGATTAATTTAGTCTTTGTTTTATTACAACAGCTTAAATCAATTTGAATTTACACACTAAGAAGTTACAAGCTCAGATCGTATAAAATTAAAACAAACTGTTGAGAAGTCTCTCACTGATTCTTACCGACTTTATAGTTAGTATTTTAATTACACTTTCTAATAACTCTGACACGTATTTTTAATTAGACGATGAGGCTGCGGAGTTTGCAGCTTGGATTCACAGATGTCCGCCCACGTAATTAATTCTAAACAAATTGGCGGTGTCTCAGCAACGCACTAGTCAAATAGTTGTAGAGAGTAACACGCCCAGGGTCTGAAGGACCCCGCCTCATCACGCCTGGGCTAGCACTCGGCGCGTTCAAAGGCGGTACTCAATTAAAAATCTGACATGTAAATTGTTTGGTCAAGATTGGTGTTCTTTGTTACAATGTATCGCTTCCACTTCATACGAAAGGGAGGGTGTCTCAGTTAAGGTAGGTAAGTGTGATCTCAATTGTTCGATATTCGTCTTGAATACCTTTGCAGTTTTTGAAAAGATTATTTGGATACCATCAGTACTCGTAATGCGTCGGGCTATATTGATATAATTTGAGAAATAAATTAAATTGATTTAGAAGTAAAAAACTATTATTATTTTTTCTGATGAGTCATTGAATTTCTTTATTGGCTTCTTGAAGCTCCATGTCACATAGGCCTTTACAAGAAGGTGAAACAAAACCGTGCATGCCTTAGGTACTAGAAAGATATGGCCATACTTATTACACTGGGCAAGCGGGTTTAAGAGCTCTGTATCGCTATAATTGTATTAGCTGCATTTGCAATAAAATTTAACCTTGACACTCTGCGATAGATATCTTCACCTGGGTGAGATGACATTTGGTGATAAAAAGTATTACTTATGTAAATTAATAGATATTTGCTATTTCTTACGGATTGTGGAAGCAGCTTTAAGCAGAAAAACATTTGCCATAATTCTTTAATAATCTAATTTAAAAAATAATTGCGTTAAGATTAACATCATTTCAGTTAAATAATTAAAAAAGTAATGATTCTAACAAGTGAGTATTATTCAACATACTACTAACATACATATTCGACAACTTAAGTACAAAGTAGTATTAAAACATGCTTTTCAACAAGTACGTCAACTACTGATTCAGCAATTTTAGGCGTTCAGTACCAAAAAGACACCTTTGTAACACAGCAGGACATCGGGCCTATTCATTATTTAAAATAACTATAGAACTTATGAATACCGTTAAACGCAAAAACCAATGATTGACATATAGACTCTACAAATAAGTCCAAGTCCAATTTTTTTTCGCGTCAGCATCTCTCAATTTATCAAAATTTGCTGTTCAACTTTTGTTTACAACAATGGAACGGTCGATGTCCTTATCTTTAGAATCTTAAGTCGCGGGGTTGAAAAGGCCCGAGATGTTATCGGGTTGAATCTTAAACCCGTCAGGCCCATAATTCTATACGGTTGTATTAGAGCAACACGTGGACAACTTTTTCGAAAAAATAACATATTGTACCTAAGTACCCCTTGGGCATTATGATCATCTATTAAAATTAAGTTTAAGTCCTTGAGAGAATAAGATAAAGTTTGTAGAGTTGAACTAAAATAAATAGAAATAGCGGTTTATTGAATAAATAAAAAAAAAAGAATTGGTTTGTGTTCTCTGCATAGGGAAAAAACACGAAATGAATTTATATAAATAGATAAATTCATTTCGTGTTTTTTTATTTAGACTTTATTGTCCTTAATCTAAAGGCTTCAGTGGGTGGGCTTAATGCCTTGTGTTATTCTCGGCTGACCCAGGGAGATCCAGATACAGTCACTAGACAATATTGGCAGATACAGTCGGTAAATTAAAACTCCTTCTCAAATAACTAAGAGGGTTTTGGAGCCGGGGATGGCCCGCCACGCTGCTACAGTGCGGGTTGGCGGGCTACACATATCCTCGAAATAATATTTTCTATTATTTCTCAGACATTGGTGACGAAATTGTAATGATTTTGGTGAATACAGGACTTAAAATTGCTATTAATCATTTTAATGGTGTCAACACCGGGGATCGAAACCAGGTCACTCGCGCTCTACCATACTAAAGTGTGCGCCCTGACCACTAGGCTACCACGGCTCATGTGGAATACTTATCTTGAGACTATTTGAAGAGCGAGGTTCTCGATCATGATTCGAGTAAAGAAACTGGGAGTTATCTTTTAAATATGCAGGTGAAGTTGGATCATTTAAAATTGAACACACGCCTCCATAATCGATAATACCAGCATGTGCTTAGTTTTGAAAGGTAAGAAGATTTAGAGACATTAAAGGTAACGCAATAAAGTTAAAGTAGCAGCATGTAAGTGTCCACTGCTGGGCAAGGCCCTCTGGGTTTTGGAGCCAGGAAGTATCCGCCACGTTGCTTCAGTGCGGTTCGGTGGATTTCACATGTCATCGAAATAATATTTTTTTATTATTTCTCTGTAATGCAGATTTCCTCACGATGTTGTCCTTCACCGCCGAGCACGTGGTAAATTCAGCACTTAAATTTGAGATTAACGATTTTAAAGGTACGAGAACGGGGACGGAATCCAGATCACTTGCGCTCTATGAAACTAAAGCGAATGTCCTGATCACTAGGCTACCACGGCTCTGTGTCGCAGTGTCAGTGAACGCAGGGAGGGACCTAATTTATGGCTAATTACAGCGATCTGTAACCACCAATTTAAAGTGTGGTCCATCTGCAAGCTAATTTTTTTTTATGTATTATCAAAAAGAGATCAGAATCCCATTATAAAACACGCAAACGAGCGGCGTGATTTCCATAGTTCACCTTTGCCTACATCCTTGGATTTCCTGTAACCATCACCTTCCTTTTGCTGGATTTACTGTCATGCTATCTATACGCCCTGCCTCTGATAGCTTCCACGTTATGGCATATTTTTCTTATAGCTCTGATGGGATCATTTATTTCAGATTGTACTATTATTACATACAGATGGTAGGAATAATTAAAAACTGTGATAATAGTGTAGGAATAAGTAAAAACTGTGATATAAATATCATTAAAAGTACAACATAAGAGAATGCCGTACCAACTTACGGCTCACCTGATTCAATGTCAGCCCTAGCAGGAGACTGCTGACCTAGGCGGTCTTACTGTTGGCGGCCGCGAATACAGGACTAATATCACTCCAAAGCAGTGGTAGAAAATCTTAGGCAAGTAAATAGAGAGATGATGATATCGTGATTGACTATGTTAAAAGCATTGGAAAACCAGCGCCAACACCCAACCACACATAAATCCATTCTCGATGATGGCCAAGATGGAATTCTTCGTTGCCAGTCAGAGGGCACTGGTTCTTTTTACTCGTCTCTCGAAATGGTACAGTTCGATATTGTTGATTGATGCAGAAATTACTGCGGCGGGTGTTAACTGGACAAAATGTATTGTACCATATTCGATGTAACGATTATGCGATAAGATAGGAGGCATGGTCATAAGTAATGTTAAGAGATACTGAATGCAATACAACACAAATAGACACGAAAATAAATAATTTGTGTTTTGCACAAATATTACTCCGGCTAGGATTCAAATCTACGAGGACTAAAATGGTATATTAGTATTCGAAAATAAAATAACAAGATATGATTAACTTCAGAGGATTGGTGACAGATACTGGTGCAATAACATTTTGTTCGTCTATATCAAGTAAGGAAACAAAAGAAAAATTATAAAAGAAATCTGTTTGTATTTCGCCGTTATAGTTAATATATGATAGCAATGATCACGTTTGTAAAACTAAATAGTACCTCACTCTTACCTTTATGTATGCCAAATCTTTAGGTTGGAGATTAGAGAATGCTTTTGGCGTTTATAAACAAATAGTTAAATAAAATTATTAATAAATAAATAATTACAAAATTTTAGCCTAGACGTTAAAGCTCCGTACAGTCTATTGAATTTATTTCAAAAAATTTAAAGTGAAGTTAAATGTACGTTTGTAAGGAAAATTCTTAATCAGGATAACTTTATACCTAACACAATGAATTTGAAGTTTACAAAAAAGTATAACTGAATAATGTTGTATATAATTTTATTAACAAAGAAACTTTTTGTTCTTATTTTACAATATTTGTTCCAGTAATAAAGCGAAAATGAAGTCGCGATATAATTATTAAGTATCGTTGACAGCATCTTAATTTCAAAGGAATTCTATGAAAGGAATACTTAAATTATTTGCACTTTAAAGCTCATAGTGGCATAAATTTAATCACGCTCAATGAATTCAATTAAAAGATTTAAAAGGGACTATTGTACTGACTAAAGATGGCAAAGTCAACTCATCATTTCGTAATAGTACAGAAATCAAAGTGATATATTCACGCTAAATATCATACACGAAAAGGATTCGTTGAAGCGTAAAACGTCACTTTGTGTCTCTCGTTATTGATGGTAATAGATTCCTTTGTCGTTTCCTATCGATGTATACAGGATGCTAAGAATGATCAAAATAGAATATTTAATTTATATTTCATAGTGACTTACGTAAAATCCCATTATTAAAATAATTGTTATCATAATTTAAAAAAAGTACGTACGCATGATCAACAAAATAAACATTTTAATTATAATTGTTTTGTTTCCAATTGTACGTAAAATTTAATTATTTAAAAACTAGAAACATCTTGTATATAAGCAGGCTTCATTACCATCATTATCATCATAATCGATACCAGCCTTACTAAGTTCACATCTGAACAAACTTATTTTGTGGAAAGCCACAGATTGGTGAGCCGGTATCACAGACCAACATTTTCTATGATCAGCACTAGTCGTGCTGTCCCCATTTCTAGCCTGTGGGATTTAACTTTGACAGCGTGCTGTTGGACTTGACGTATGGAAAAACGCTAGTTTCATATACAAAAATTTAAATTATGTTTTTTTATTTATCTGTATTTAATAAACCAACCTACACTTAGTATCATAATTTAATCTATATTCTATGATAATCGTTTCAAAATACGTAGTCGTACTGATTAAACTACAGAGGCATTCTTAAGGCTTGAGCTCAAAGCCCTGAAAAATACACAAAACACTGGAATTCGTGTTTTCATGCCAAATATATGTCAAACATAAGTTTGTTGTGTACTGTGCTATGTACTATTTTAACATTTAGCTATACTATACCTGGTCAGTAGGTTTACAAATCACTTCATAACATATTAATCTCGCTAGTTTAATCGATTTTAAACCATGCTTCTAAATAAGTCGAAAGAGATTTTAAAAACCGTAGTACATCCTTCATTGACAAACTGCGGGTTTATATTTATGCGCGTATGCGGTTATTATGGGACCGGGGGAGAGACGCATGTATGGAGTGAAAATTAGCGTCATATTTGCAGCAATCTATCACTGGCACGCAGGATGTGTAGCAACTTGGTATCTTATCTCTTATTATATCTTGGCGATTTTTATATCATATCATTATTTTAACATTCTTCATCTAAGAAACTTCACCTGCTAATACTGCTCTTCTGTTTTAGTTACGACTCTAAGTAGGAGTAACTATAATATACGTAGTTGTAACCTCAGTTGTAACCAGAGTTCCCTTTAAAGCGTTTGTTTTATAAAATTTCATAGAGAATATAATTATAATTTCATTATAATTCTTGTATTGAAGATTTGTAATGAAAACCTACCTACTACCCATCTTAGTGAAGACACTGGTTATATCAGCCGTTAAATTCGCTGCTAAATTTAAAAACAGCAATTATTTAAAATAAACCCTGCAGAGAAATAACTAGTTGATTAAAATTCAATAACAAATAGTACGAGAATATAAAACCACCTATATAATATATATATATGTAGGCAGTTTATCAATACAAGTAATGACGGACAATGGGTATAAGAATGGCGTAAAATAGACCATTAAGCAGTCAAAGTAAAGACAAATTCTGTTCAAAAACAAATTCAAAAGTCATCGTCTTGTGTCGATATGGAACTTAGAAATACTTGTTTCTTTACCTGCGATTCGATTTTATTTATGCTTTTGCTTTTGCGTGCTATTGACGTATATTTCAGGTTTATGATAATATGAGTACCTACACTAATAGTAATGTAAAACGTCAGTAATTTGAATTCTGTACATGATGTTATGTTGCTTGTATATAAAAAAGTTATCTCACTATTGAAATAGATATATCCTCATAAATATTAATTTAATTTTCTGTTTTTAGTATTTTTAGTAAATTAAAAGAGTAATGCATAAAAAAGAAAACCATTTGTCTATATTGCGCTACTGACAGGTAAAATTCAGTGATGTTACGCACATGATTTTTACATACAAAACATATTTTCCGACACGCGGTAACTTCCTCTTTGCCCTTTACCCATAAAGTTCAAGTAAAAGTCGAATTTCGTCCACAGACGATACAGGCATACATCAAACGCAAAACGCAAAGGCTCGTCATATATCTGTGTAGTTTACGTATCGTAAATTACAGCGTATGGGATAATATTATTCTTCGTAGTTATTACAGCTAAGACTAGCGCACAAATCACAGTCCTGAACCAACAGTGTTCATTGAATACGGGTCTGCAACACTGTGCAGGTCGTCACTCCATCTTGTCTTATACTGCGTTTGCCCATACGAGGTTGCCACTCGAGAACCTTTAGTTAAGGGTTAATGTAATATCATCATTTTCACCAAAATGAGGTGGACTCATCTGCACGCAGTGCGTTCTGCTGTCTGACCAACGAAGGTCTGGCAGTACTGTCTGATTTGTCAGAATTAAAGTATAGCACCAAATATATTTGAACATGGCTAATGTAAAAAGACGACAAATAGAGACATTGCCAATAAAACGACTATCAGCTGACAACCTGTAACGTTTTATGCTATATGTCCTTTTGTTACGCTTGGGTGCTTGGGTGCTGTAATGCATTACAGGTCAGCAAAGAGCAATTCTTATTATAGTTAATTAATGACTACTACGTCAGCCTATTTAAGTTCACTCTTCAAGAAAGCACAAGCACAAGTTGACATACATCAGGTTCCCCATATTAACCAAGCTGGGCTAGCGGGTTGGTGAGCGCAGTCCCGGTCCTCTCGCACTAGGGATGCTGCGCCCCATTACTAATCTGTGGGATTTGAACTCAGCAAGTTCAGATGGATTTTACGCCAAAATTTGGTCGCTAGGGGCTTGATAATTCGTTAGTAGGGTGAATTACGTGCAGGTGAGGTTGTTGGAGAAACAGGTGCTATACTCCCCGTTATACATCTACTCCTCCTTAGAGACTTGCTTAGGTAATATATCCTAATACTTTCCTATACAATTAGAGTTTAAGGAAGGGCAACGTGCCGAATCATAATGGTCATGTTACGCTAGCTTAATATTTTCGTCTTAAAACATTAAAGTGCATTGGAAGAGAATATTATCAGGATATCCTTAACGACACAGTCGAGTGAGTGCTCTAATTGAGTCAAGTCAATTTAAAATACACGCGGAAGATAAGGAGGGATATTTTATGTGAATGATTTTTTTTCGCCAAACACTATCTGCATTTAAAAAAAAAAGATGAAAAACAAAGTGGCATATATTATTATTTTACAGAAATCATGTTCTTACCAGCTGCTTAAAGCTGAGAAAACATTCTTCGACATTGCTCCTTGTCAAAACGATTCTCGTTACGCCTAATATCTTCCGAAATATGGATGCCTTTGATATAATTATTGTCAAATGTCTACCTAATACATATTCGCGCACGCACGATTACATTTCTTCGCGGAATATAAAAATTATTTACGCCAAATGCACTAAACTGAATGGGGCAAAGCTTTGGAACGTGATCGTCTTTTAGAGGCAAGTTAAGGGACAATAGAAAACGGGATAAAGCATCATATTTATTTCATAATAAACGACAATTATCGTAAATTGATTTCCGAGACGACAATACGCCGGCGCAGCTAACCAAACATTGGCCAAAAGGGATCGTCCGATGTCATTGTTGAAATTTTAACAGTACAAAAGGTATCCTTCGCTCTGCTTTAACACGACGTTTTCGAACGTCGTAGAAGAAATGGTTTGTATTTATTGTGTCTAGGTACAGCAACAAATATGTATGAATTGAATTATATTTTTCTATTATTCGTAATATCTAAGTTACATTGAGTTTGTTGTGTTTCTGTAGTGGACAGATAAAATACAAAATAACATGAATAACAAATAATAAATGTTATTCATGTTATTCGTTATAACATGAATAACATTTATAAATTTAATTTACTTGTTAATTTTTGATAATACTTAAAATTTTCCACGTGAAAACAAATCCCCCAGTCTAGTAATGGGGAGCAGTATCACCCTTGCGAGGGTACCAGCACTTGTCACACCAACACCTCTGCTCAGCACAGCACGGAGTAAGGACAATTGTTCCAAGAAATAGATTCCTGGTTTTGAGAAAGTTTTCTTGGAGAGGCTGATTTCTTAGTAGCAGTGTTACGAGCGCGTGGCTTAGTGGTTAGTGTACCTCATGTGTCATGGGCATGGGTGTCTAAGTTCGATTCTCAGCCGGAGTCAATATTTATGCAAAACACAAATTATTGGTTTTCAGGTCCTGTAGTGTTGTGATGCGTCCCGTCTCAGACACTGCATCTGACCCTTTCTCCGATCATAGCGCATTAGCGTAACATCGAATACGGGAAGGGAAAGACGAGCTCCTGTGTTTGCGCGTACATTTTCTGCTATATAATATCATTTGTGCAACTAATAATTCCTGATAGTATCTGAAGTTGTCGCCGTAGTGGTAATCAGCCAGGAGAAGCATATCATCACCGTTATCAGTAGTGTAAGTTCTACAACTGGCTACGACATCAGCATCCTCTGGTAAATGGCTATTCTAAATACTATCTATTCTCTAATCATGTACTAGACCCCTTGTTTGTAGTTTTTAAACCATTGTAGCTGTAGCAGTTCAGGAATCCTGGTAGATGGGCGCTTTATCTTTATAGTACGAAATTGACCCGTGTTCGATTCTCGGATACAGTATTAAAATTGTTAATTGCGTTTTTTTATTTTCCAAGGAAAGTAAAATCTTCGTATGATTCCCTGTCTCATTGGCACCGGATGGTGAAACTATAAATGTACATAGGTAAATAATCCAATAAGTCTATAATTATCCTTGGCACAGTAGTCATTATAAAAATGTTTGCGTCTTAAGGGAGTCTAACCCGTAGACTTTCCTTCGCTAAACTTACCCCGTAAGCGGAGTGACTACCTACACTTTTCTTAATATCATAAGTTAAAGTTAGCAAACAGAAAGATAGAGAAAACTCATCCGCTCTTAACGTTTGTGTTTATATACAATACTCACAAAAATCAAGTATTTTTAGTAGCATTATAAAGGAAACAAATGTTGCCATTGTAAATGGAAGAAGCAAGAGGAAGACTATTTCGTTTTCTGTCGTGTATTACCCGCGTATGAGTATGCTTTCGTACCGTGGGTGTCATAAGAGGCGACTAAGGGAAAAAACCAGGAAAATCGCAATGACATGGCGGGATAACCGAGTCGGAATATAATAGACCATAATTAAGCAGACCTATGACGTGCAGCAGCGTCTAAGGTGCGAGGTGTCTAGTACTTCGATCGCTATAGCGCTTGCCGAGCGTGGCGATTTAGGCAAATCCTCTCATGGAAGGGGCCTATGTTTTACAGTGGACTATTTACAGGCAGTTAAGGTAAACATAAACTAAAGGAAACAAATGCCATGTAAGTGTGTAAGAATCAAGCGGAAAATTATTTCAGCGTTATGTGTACTCAAGTGATCGGAAACATAATATGAAAAAGGCTAAGTGACAAGCGACTATAGCACTATTAAAATCAGCTGGTGACTAAATTTTTCACAAATGTGTTCGCGACTTGTATTACAAGCGAAACGAGTGGTCATCAATTAAACCACCACCAGCTCCATCCCTAACAACCTAAAATATGTCGTTCCGGTTAAGAACTAAATAAAAGTCCAGGTGCGTGTAGACAATTAGGGTATAATCACTATATTTGGAGTGCTGTCACGATTCTTCCTAGAAGCGCATTGTTGTCCGCCACCCAGTAGGGCAGTGTTTGCAAACGGCCTGAATGAGCCTGCCCCAATATTTGCCTTACGAATGAACGAAACAATGCCTCCGTGGGGACAGTTAGCATTTTCTTGCGAGTCACGGCGACAATGTTAAGGTGCGGTTCGAACAAGACGAATGTTGTTTATTAAATTCGTTATAATATAAGCGGTTTTATATTTTCCTTTTAATGGAATTTTACTATTAGAAAGTTGAGGAGTTCAAAATTTATTTTAATTTAAAAATAATTTTTATGGATAAGGATAAGGTTTTCTTAATAAAAACACTTTTCCAGTAATACAAATGCTCCCTGTGTGTTAATTTTTGATAATATTATTTTCAGGAACTAAAAATAATCAGAGTCATTTTTTTTATTTCGAAGCAAAGGCAAACGAGCGAGTAGCTTACTTGATGGTAAGTGATTTTTAAAGTGAAAACTTATTTAGGTGCTTTATGTCGATTTATGGACGAAATAGTCTTGTAACCCCATAATTCGCAAACACGAAAATTTCAAAATATCTAATTTCGTTGTTCTCTCATATGGATCATATAACATCAATATAATTATTACTACATATATGTTAGAATTAAAAATTATTATTATTTCACTTCCGATCGACGCTATGAAACTCCACCTTTCTACTGATTTTAGCGAGCGTGTAGGCGACCATGTTTCCACGTCCGCGCGGGCTCCGCGGGAGGCGCCCGCCGCACGCATCATTGTGCATTGCATTGCTCTCAAAATTATAATTCTTATAAAAACAAGTTTACTTGAGGTGTTTGCTATTCTAAAGTTTCTACTCAATCTGGACAATTGCCGTGACATCTGTGTTGCTGTCCAGAGTAATTGATGTGCGGAACGTGTGGATTTATATAACATGTTGAATAAGTATGTGCATTTTTTTGTTGTTTTCTTCGTAACTACTAAAACTACAATATGAGAACTAACCTACTTTGTATGTAGTTTGTATTGGTTACACTGCATATAATGACTAAAATATACATATTAAGTACCTTTGTACAGACCATTTCTTCCTATCATATTAATATAAAAAAAAAAAATTTAAATGAAAAATAAATAAATAAAAAAATAATTTAGTATTAGTACGTCACACTTGGAACCTACTAGGTACTTACTACCTAGCGTGATGTTTATGGATCTAAATTTCATGAAAAGAATAGGAGATAATGGTACAGTATAGTATATAAGAATATCGTATATTAATAGTAATGATGATACTATGTGTAACGTATATTTACAGAATAGGAACAGAAAAATCAATATTTAAAAAAATATCATTGTGTATCTAAATAGCCAAGCTAGGCATTTTGAGGTTATAAGATTAGTGATCATAATTATATACATTCTAAAAAGCTTCAGCAACAGCTGGCATACATTTCTTCGCCTTTACTCGTCATGCTGGGCTGGCTGGGACTTTCGCAGTAATGACAAGTCCCCATCCCTCCCCATCACAAGTCTATGAGACTTGTGTTCTATAAATTATCACCATTAGTCGATCCACAGAGCCTCTTTGCTTAGTTAAGTATACCACGCGTAGGTGAAGTGGACATTTTCAAAAAACAAATAAAATAGTGTATTCCTTCTTCCCCCCAAACAGGAATAACTAAAACGATTAAATTAATTAATTTTCTTTAAAGCTAATTAAACTAAATTGACGTGATACAAAAAAGACAGCCGAGGATGAGTACAAAAAACATAAAGTCAACTAACAACAATCCCTAACAAAGTTGTTAAAAAAAAAGCTAAGCTCACGAGCTACTTAGAAGGTAGAGATAACGAGCATAGCATCCTGTATAGATAAAACTTGCTTACTCTGTGGCTGGTTGAGGTAGGACAGGAATGTCGTTGTGTCGCATAGACCACTAAGGATTAGATCTCGTAAATTATTACGCTTATCCCCACATTTCTTTTCCTTTTATTAGGACCTACTTATAAATAACAATTTTGTTGTGGGATGATCGTTATTACGTGATGAAATTAGAAGCCCACGCGCTTCTTGGGCGATCATTTATTTCATAATACAATATTAATGAATACATCAAAACTTTTGTGTGTGAATGAATTTTCCGTTCATCATTTTCTATTTATTTAATAAATGACTGTATTGTTATATTTTCCTAATTTTATACGACTGCATTAACTTTACAAAAGCTGATATATCTATCACTATTGTAAATATTGTTACAAATATAAAGGAAAAGAAAAACAATTGAAATTTTAGTTGTGCCGGCACCGGGTTTGTAACCCTGGTCGCACGCGTATTATGAAGATAAATCGAGTACCTATCCCTTGAGCTACCACGGCTCTGTCTGGCTAAGTGTAATAAACATGAATAGACATTTACTCTTATTACTTATTATTATATCATAGTTAAATAAGGTAAATATGTAAGGGGGATTATGACGAACAGAAACGACAAAACGAGGTTTTGGCGTTTCCTTGAGGATTTTAAAATTAAGGGATTACACCAGCGTTAGATTTTCGCATGTTGTGAATAATATCATAGAGAGCATGGTCTGCTGGCATGGTACGTTATGATGCTGTTTAGTTTTATTATCAAGGGTGATTCCTCCAGTTGTCAAATAAAATTCTGTCTGATGTCAGATGAAATTATTGCTACATCTGCCTACCCCGTGAGGGATTAAAGGAATAAATATTTCTCTATTTCATTATATTATTTATATATTATTATTCATAATTTAACCCATTTGTCGTGGAGGCAGTTTACATCGATAAATTACACAAGGAAAAACAGCCAATCCTGAAAACGATTATTTTGTCCAGTGCAGCAGGGCTTCGGTCAAACGCTCAGCCACTGCACCACCGAGCCCACAAGTGTCGAGTCGGGTGCGTGTGTAAAAATACTACTCAATAAAATAACATCAACGCACACATATATTTGTAGTATAAAAGGCTTTTAAATTATTACAGTTCACGCGACAAGGAGTCTAATCTAAACGGGGTATGAAATAAAGCGAGCAATAATATCACACTGTGCCATTATCCGCGTGTTATATCGTCACACCTAGCCTCAATACTTTGACAGCATTGTGAAGTTCTGGGTCTCGGCGACCCGCAGAGACGTCGCCTCAAGTATTGTTGGAACACGTGCGCTCTGAATGAGCCCTTAGCCGTTGAGGCGATTTGACAACGCTATTTATGTTGGTAATCTAATTGAATTACGATAATAATATGGGATTTAGTGCTATTGGAAAAGTAAATTTTAATTATTTCCTTTTAATTTTTCATAAGATTCTTTTAGACCTAAATTACCTTACTGTAATAAAATCATGAAGTAGAAGAGGCTTTGTAAGTAAAAAGCTCTCTGTAAATTAAGAAGCAAATTGTATTATTCAAAACATGCTTACAAAATTTATGAAAATACTTACTTTTTTTTTTCTTCTTCATTATCATCAGCCCATACTTACCAGGCTTGTTAAGCGGGTTAGCGAGTCCACTGCCGTTATCAACGAACAAGTGGAGCTGCTCCCAATTACCAGTCCTCATTCGATCGCCATCGATTGTTAGTTGTCAGGGGGCACTTGGTGCTTGTGTGGTTGGCATTTGGAGAAGCATGAGGCTTATTCCCCCCTTTACCTCAATGACTAATTTGCTGCGAATCGTACAAATTACGATATAATTATCGTTTGTGCTTTTTATGCCTATATAAAATAGAACACACCATCATTGCCATCAGCCTATTAGGAGCCACTGCTGAACGTAAGCTTACAAAACAGCTCCTGCAAAAGCTGGTATACTTTTCTTGGAGGGTTTTCTCATACTCATTGGTACTCCGTAAATGGATGCTTCCCTCCCATCCGAATCTGTGAAATTTGGTTTCTGTAAGTTTGGATGGGTTTTCTGCCAGCAGTCAATCACCAGCCCTCGTTTGCAAGCAAGCAAGGAGCGCCACGTGCAGGTGAAGTTGCCAATTGGAGAAATAGATGGCTTATTAAAGGGAACATCCATCTTCACTAAAGGACTGTTTGTCTGTAAGTTAGTAATACGTTTTTAGTTATTGTTTCTGACGTATTTTCAATTACTTAATAAAATCTTCCCCTATATATCGCGATGACGAGATTCGCCACCCGTCACAATTTCCGGATGGCGAAAAGGCTAGGGGGCAGTACTTCCTCTGATTCCAACAGCTCTAACGTTGCAGTAATATAGTCTTCCCGTACCGTGATATTTGAGAATCTTTTGGTTTTAAATTGGTACAGCAAGCCACAAGACCCTCGTATGTTATCTGAGGTGCACCAAGTTCAGATGTAAAGTAAAGTAAAGTAGTACAGGCTGCTACTGTCCGTAATGTCCAATGCTGGACAAAAGCCTCCTTTTAAAATATTTTAGAGAATTTCACAGCCGGAAAGAGTACGTCCACGTTTCGTATTGAAGATTTCCACATGTCCTAGAAAATTTATCTTTTAAAGAGGCATCTTTCACTGATAAATTTAGCACTGAAAACTACCAGTTTTAGTGGTGCCTGTACCTGGATCTGAATCAGGTCACTCGTGTTTCTATGAAATTAACGTGAGCGCCCTGGCCGCACTATGTTGTGCATATTAATTTTATGTATTACAATATAATAAATTTCCTGTTTTCGGAGCAATAATAAGACGTAGTTTTTTGTTACGAGGACTGTCAAATTTACTGCGACTTGATAACCACAATTTTAAGCAGGCGGGAAGCGTAACGTTTAATGTAAAATAAACATAGTGGCGTCCTTGAGAGCAAGACACATATTTGTTTTGCCTGAAGCTTTAGGGATTGACTCCGATGTTATCTTTGCAAACAAGAGCGCGCCCTGTTTATTTATTGGGCATAAAATGGCGGCCGAGCACGCCAAGTTGGCAAATAATGACGTATTTTGTCGGAATGTTTAGTTTAGATTACTGGGATTTTCGCCTATTAAAAATAAATAAAACCTGTTTTGTTACAAAATAGGGCCAAGTCTGCGGGTAGCAGAGGACTGTTGAACTGCTTTATTGTTACGTTGAATTTATATGTAAAATTCAATAAACATTTTTTTAACTTTATGTAACAAACTTTGGTCACAAGTACCAATACTGGTTAATAGATTAATATATTATGTAAGTGATACGAAACCCCCATGTCGCAAGACCTCATCACATTAGACAGCTTTTTTAATGATCAAACTAAACATTTTAAGTTTAGTTTCATCATCATTAATTTTAATTTAGATAAGTTATCTTAATTATAATTATCACTCAAGCATGTTGCAAAACGATTACACAATTTTACTATCAAACTGATTTTACATCATGATCACAGCCAACCAGCAAAAGAAGCAACGGTACGGATGACCTGTATGTCTGAGAAATGTTTCGAAGATATGTGAATTATGATGACCAATGCAAGTTGCATTGGAGTTTCGTAGCGGATTTTCTCCGGCGGCTTAACCCACACAAAAAATTAGAGGAGGTCTATGTCCAGTAGAGTGGCATGCTTATGTTCTTGAGATTATATTGATGTGCCGTTAGAAAATATCTTTTTCGTGAACGTTGTCACAATACACCCAGTATTATCACGACGTTCAATTTATTAAACTTAACCTTGAAATATATTACGATATATGAGATCATTATCAATAATTGTATGATAGTCGTATATGTCTACGACTCTTTGCGTGGCAAGTAGGTTGGTAAGCGCCATGCCGGTACCCTCATACTGGTGACGCTATCTCCCATCTCCCTGTGATCCATCTGTGAAACATCTACCCTGTGAGATTTGGGTTTGTCTAATCTGAAAGGATATCACGCCATTCATTTAGCACGACTCAAGCCAAAGAGGCTTCCGTAAGCCACGTCGCCGGGTTTACTCCCAAAAACTGACATGACAATTTCAAGGCTTTTCTTTTAATAGCCTATTACAACATGGGAAGCAAGAGCGTACAAAATCCATACATCGCCAACACATGGCAGTATAGTTAAAATTACCCATGTCGTTATTTAAACGACGTCAACCATATACGTTATGTAGTATATTGTAAATAGAATAATAGGTGAAGACTATTAAAGCAAATTTCCATCGAGTATAACCAATCGTAAGGGTAGTTAAACATTTTACTACTACACTTGAATAGTTGCACATTTTGTGCACAACAAAGGAGTTCACTCAAAAATGTACTTGATTCATATCACTGAGGTGCCTGTATCAAATCAACGCACAAAGTGTCTGTTCACAACAATGAACGTCCTCAAAAATTTTAGATAATAAGGAAGTAAGAATTATACAGTTGGAAAAGAATGAACGCATCTTATAAAAGCGATTATGCATAGTTTACGCAATTTAATGGGAAACCTTACAGCGTCCGCCATTCATATAGTTGTGAAAGCGACTGCGTTAGTATTCATTCACAAGAAGCCGTTTAGAATTACTTGAAAGGAATGTTGCCGAGGAAGTTGATGTAATGGATAATGATTAAAATATACGAGTCTACGTACTTAAACGATTACGCGTTGACACTTTTGCGGCAACAAATTCCTTTTAACTACTATGGCATTAATTAAATTTTTAGGGTTCTCTACGAAGTTCGTCTGTCTGTCTGTCTTCCTGTCCGTTTGTCCTACCTTTAAAGGGCTGTATCTTTTAAACCATAACTGTTTGGTACATAAACATTTCTACCAGCAAACATAAAGGTTGCTCGTAGAAATGTTTAGAACAAATATGTTATTATGTTAAATAACTCAACAAATAAAAAAAAAGTAACAATTAGAAGGGGTCTTCTTATGAGAAGCGTTTTTTTTTTGTTTTCGTTATCATAAAAGCAGTTATACAAGCGGTATACAAGCGTCAAACTTGATGTAATTACAGTCCAAACTCTAAAGTAAAACAAGAAATAATAAAAACCGGCCAAGTACAATTCGTCCTTTTTGGTAAGGCAAATACATAAGGCAGATACTTCACGCCGGTATTCTGCGACGCCTTGGTACCGATCCGGTCGAGCCGGCCCATTCGAGCAGCAGCAAAAGCCGCCGCTTGGCTCTGCCACGTTTAAAACGGTTGTACGGAACCGCACTTGGCGGGTTTTTCTGTTTAAATATCAGCTGTCTTTGAAGATTACATAATTTATATATTTCATTATAGATTTCAAATATTAGGATGAAAAAGAAACTAAGTAAGTTTTGAATTTATTATCTACGATCTGTCGATCTCCTGTCATCAGCTTATTGAAGCCCCCCTGCAGAATATATAATATATATAGTAGTTTCGAAACGTAACAACCAGACCCAAAACAATTATTTGTAAACCATACAAATACTTGTACTGTGTGGTATCGAATAGAAATAATAACCCACGACAAAACTCTTAGCCACTGGAATCAGATCCCTCTCAAGTTAAGACGCTACGATGGGATACTCTATTGTGTGGAACTAGTGAACACTGTACTGGGATTAATAAGAAATTGGTTCAAGGAGCCGTGGTAGCCTAGTGGTCTGGGCGCTCACTTTAGTATCATAGAGCGCAAGAGACCTGGGTTCGATCCCCGGTGCCGGCACCACTAAAATTATTAATAGCAAATTTAAGTGCCGTATTTAAATTTGCTCGGCAGTGAAGGAAAATATCGTGAGGAAATCTGCATATCTGAGAAAAAACAAATATTATTTCGAGGATATGTGAAGCCCCCCAACTTCTAATGGAGCAGCGTGGCGGCCCATTCCATGCTCCTACACCCTCTCAGATATTTGAGAAGGAGACCTTTGCCCAACAGTGGGCACTTACAGCCTGCTACTTTACTTTTACTTTTAATTGGTTGCAAGCCTTAAAATACAATATTATTTTTCTGATATAATTTTGTGTCGGAACAGTTGAAATTAAAGACTGGGTACATGATCGATGTAACGTAATTCGTACCAATTTTCTGCCTAGTAAAAAGTAGTAACTGCAGCAAAAACTCAAAAATGATTGTGACTATAATGAGCCCCTATAGCGCAGCGTGAGTCCGAAATACAATCAATAGAAATTTATTGCCCAGATTCGCAAAGGCTACGCTTCCTTTTGAGATTTCGATCGTTAGGCGGGGTGGTTGGTATTTTCAAAGTAGATAATAGTTCGGCGCGAGATGATGCCTCCGGCTATTACATATTTGAACCTGAATGACAGTAAAAGTAACGCCCACTTTTTTAAATCTCTTTGTTCGGTTCTTCAAAAGTTTTTAAAGATTATAGAATAAGGTGGGCGAATAAAGGTATGGCAGGTCGGTCACATGTGAGTGGTTGGCAGTGTAAAAGTATTTACTTATTTCAATTATAAATGGTACTATTTTAAAAAGTAAATAATCTAACGAATTGATCATTTTAACTGAACTTCAAAAATAATGTGATAGAGAACTTTAATTTACAGAGGGTTTATTCAAACGTGTACAGATAAAGTGCTCATTATCACGAGCATTTTCTTTAAAATATAGGAGTATAAACATAATGAATTTCCTTTTTATTATTTTATATTTCTTTTCTAAAGTTACAAAAAGATTTAAAAGAATAAAGGTAATAGTGCATGTAAATAACAAAAATTAAAAAAAATAGAATCCAAGCACTACCTTGTTAAGTATAAAGCCACCATTATCGCATAAAATCGTAAACAAGCTCGAATGACCCTCTAGTGGCCGTCTAACACGTGTTCAGACTATATGGTTACAGTAAAAGTATAAAACGAAAATGTCATAAATCCACAATGTCTACCATAGGAAGATGTACTTTAAAGTGATGGTATAAGTTAGAATTTTATTTATTCACTCCTTGACGCAAACTATAAAAAGATTCAAATGTTTCAGGAGCCGTCCATTTAACTTTAAGTATTATGGCATAGAGTTTAAATAAGAAAATTGCACGTCGTCAGCTATGGTCGATACTCACGGTGAGGCAGAAGAATATCACTTGATTCTTAAGGGGCACTTTAAGGCAGTCTTGTAGCGAATGATTGTGTTACGGCGATCCATCAAATCGTAGACATTTCGTAGGCTTCTATAAAGATTTTTTGCCGCTTCGTCATTTCCTGTCCCCGTAGGCTATTCAGCTCGAATTTTTGCGCAGATACAATTAAATTTTTTCGGACAGTCGGTATATTTCGAGAGACTTAGTAAAAATTGCGTCGATTTTTTTAGTTTTTTCGATTAGGTCGTTATACATCGGCGGTCGGAGCGTTTTGATTTCTTTGGCAATTTTTTATTACGGCCAGGTTTGGGATAAGTACAGGCTGATTAGAAAAAAGGAATAGCAGTATTGCAATTTTGGTTATGCTATGAAAATAGAGTAGGTTCTTTGCATATAAAACTATTTTTGTTTATATAACCGAAACGCATTGTTTAGAGGAGTGTGGTGTCTTCGATCATTCACATGTAAATATTTTTAACTTGGCTTTATATGCGGAGATCGGCATCTTCTATGTGAGGGATTGGCCATAATGCCTAAATTATCTGAACAGGTGACGGACAGCAGTATCTAAGGCAACGATTTCTCTGGTACTGCGATCAGTAACTCTTACCAAGAGTGGGGATAACTACAAATGCCGTATAGAGGCCGCTTAAAAAAAAGAAGAAACAGCTAATGTGTAGCGTTAATCTCTACATCAAAGTAAAAAAATAAATTTTGTACTAACGTTAAATTTTTGTTACTTAACATTGTAAAATCCATCCACACTAAAGGGATGTTTTGCGGCCTATCAAAATTACTCCCAATTAACAAAAAAAAAGAAGATAATTTTGGCAAACGCCTCTAACAGCCAGCCAAGCGTCCGACGTTTTTGTCAACACCAAAAAATCCGCCGTTTCCGTTTAAAAAGGAATGTGAGGTCGTAATTTAAGACCCCACAAAATTGCACCCGCTACACACATGCAGTTAAATGTATTTTTTCATTTGTGTTTTGTAAAAAGAGGTGACAAGAATATAAGGCTGACTACACATTAGTTATACTGAAACTATAAAAATAGGCCGGTCATTTTTACTATAAGAATAAATTCAGTGTTGAATTACAGGACTGTATGCCACATATTACGAGATCAGTTTTTACAAAAATTTAAAATCTGTGCAAATCACTTAGATTAAATTTACACCTTCATTAAACGAATACTTACGATTTATGTAGTACTATAAATAAATATTCTTTGTAATTTATAGTTTTTAAGAAAAGTAATTCCTTTACTAGGTGTAGAATATATTTTAAAAAGTTAATGACCGAGAAATACTCCGTGAATTATTGGATTGCCGGCCGTTTGTTGTCACCCTAACGAGGGCGATATTATCGCAAAATATCTTTTCACGTAATCGTCACGTGTTTGTGATTTGTGCCTCGGCTAATGGGTGTGTTGTTGCACTTCCTTCGGCTGATTGCGTCAAAAGCTACAGGTTGGTAGGCGTCTTTGTTTTGCACTTTAGTTGCGGCAGCCATGATTTATGCGGGATAGAAATTTCTCAAGAGTATTTATGAAATTAGAGGACAATTTCAAAAATTTGTTATTGATCTCAATTCAATCGACAGCCCAGTGATTCGAATCCCGCTAGTGGCAATAATTTGTATGACGAATGAAATGTACCCGAATTAATAATGTTTATTTAATACTTGGATGATTATTTAATTATGTATGTGACATTATGTGTCCAATTTATTACCATTCATTACTATATGACGTTGTTACTCTTAGATAACGAGTACAATTTGTTATGTTACTATTATTATAATATTATCATAAATGCACCGGAAGGGCCTTTAATTTTGAAAATTACTACACAAATTAAAACAGAAATATGAAAGAGAATTATTTAATAACATCATCATCATCGTCATTTCAGCCAATCACAAGTCCACTGGTGAACATATGCCTACCCCAGTGTCTGTCTCATCTTGGGGGGGGGGGGGGGGCTGCCTTAGTTGCCACGTCTGACGAGCGGGTTGGCAACCGCAGTTTTTTTTATTTGTTTAATAATTTATCCGAAAAAACAACAATGTATGTGCAATTTATGCACAATCGGAAGTCACTAAGTGTTGCACAACCGCACCTAATTATGTGCTCCTAAGTAATGATTTCCTGCGCACTTAACACGTCCTTGTGAAAGTCAAACATATGACCAAATGAACCGACAAGAGTGTTCTCGAGAAAATGCATTTTTCATGTAGCTTAGATGGGATTCACTTCGCTTCCGATCCTTTCAATTGTGAAAAAAACGTGAGCGTATAATTTTAATTACACACGTATTTAAATGTTACCCAAATTTATCTCTTAAGGAAATGATTCCTTAATCTGTCCACTTACGACGGACATAGGCCTCATCCATAGACCATAGAATCTTTATATTTACTTAGTGGTAATTCATTTTGCGAAAAGATATAATGTGCTGTACACATACATCATCATATTGATATGATTTGTATCGTTTTTATTTTTGCGTGATATTGCCTACAATTTACAATTTTGTATTCGCTCTTCTAACATTATGTTAAACGATTATGGTTGTTAAGTTACGGACATAAGCTTTATTTTAGATAAACTTCTTCTTTTTAGTTTGTAATAAGCAACACTGTTTAATAGCACAAAAAATGGTGTTACATCTTACAAGTTGTAGCAACATAATAATTTCGAATTTTACGGAAGACTTGTTTGTTTTACGCGCTCGCAGGTTTGCACAAAACAGACCGTTGCTGTGAATTTTAACAAGCCGGGCTCTTATTTTCACAGGTTCTTGGATTCGAATGCGTTATACGAGTTTTTTTTTTAAATGTGGTGTTAAAGTAAGCCGCCGAAAGTATTTATTCACATGTTAATGGTGCTTTGACACTTAGTTTAGATTCTTTTGTTAACGTTACAGTGTTTTAGGGTAATGTGTATTGCGGTCTTTAGAAACGAAATTTTTAATTTGATTTCATATGGTAAATGATGACAACTCGATGCTATTTTATACTTCAATTACTCAATGAATCTCCTGGAGCAACTAGAAACTGGTTTTGCCACCCTACCCGATCTAGAATGAACGTTCAGAGAGTTACATGCAGAAGCCCGTTCGGTTACGCTTCGTGCCAAACAGAATTCCGTAATATCTGCCTACTCCTATGAGTGGAAAGTATAAATATAACTATATCTGAAAGTTCCAACGTGCTCTCGGCGCTCTTATCTATTTTGTATTAGAAGTTACTGCGTAGACAGATTATCTTTAATCCGTCATTCTGTTTAATACTTCGATTGCCTACATTAAGGGTTTTATTCCGTGTAGTACAGAAGTTTATTTTCCTATTTAAAATGAATCGTTGTGCACATATGATGTACTTACTAAACATATCTAGACAGGAGCAAAATATTTTTCCTGCAAACCGTTTGGAAGATTTCTTAACTTTCTCTGAATCATTGTAAGTATGTCTAGTAAGTGTGCTGGCTAAGTAAGATTGACACTTTTTTTATTACCGTTTTTGTCGTAAAAGACGACGAAAGAACATAAAATGGAAGCCTCTATGGAAGCCATAAAATTTCATATTTCTTTCGGAAATATCACAAAGGAAATCGTCAAACCAAAAATATTAAAGGAGTTAAAGGTTTTTTTTAAAGGGAATGAGGGCAAACGACCATGCAGCTCATCTGATGGTTAGTGATTACTGTAACTCAACATCAGAGATATTTAGGAGATTGAAAGGAGGATGAGGAGGGGGATGAGAGGAGGGAGAGGGCCTCCGGTTACCTTACTCACCGAACGAAACGAAGAAGCACATAATGCCCCTACTTTACGCCGGTATTCTGCGAGGCGTGGTACCAACCCGGTAGAGCCGGCCCATTTAAGCAGCAGCAAAAGTCGCCGCTTGGCTCTACCACGGGGAAAGCTGTCTGGTCCACTTGCTGAGCGTGGCGATTATGACAAATCTTTCCCGCGGCGGAGGCCTATGTCCTGCAGTGGCCTGAACTTGATCTCTGGTGACGACAAGACAAACATTTTTTTTATGAACCTTAATTAATCTCAATCTTCTTTTACGTGCTAATGCCAAGCGGCGGTTTTTGCTGCTGCTCGAATGGGCCGGCTCGACCGTGGTAGTACCATGGCTTCGCAGAATACCAACGTGAAGTAGAGGCATCTGTGCTTCCGCGTTTCGTTTGATGATTAAGGTAACAGCTGGTACTGGTACTCTGCGAGGCTGTGGTTAACTTAGGTTAATTTCATAATACCAGGGATAGATTCACGGTGCGAACACCAGTAAAATTATTTACTGAAATCTTAAGTGCTGAATTTACCACGTGATTGTTGGCGAATGAAAACATCGTAGGAAACTTGCATACCTGAGAAATAGTTTAAGAAAGGCAAAAAATATTATCCCAGCAGTGGAACGATTAGATAATCATGAACCCGTAAATTCGACTATTGGACATTGGCCTTTCCATGTAAGCACCAATAACAGCTGGCATACCATATATGGAATATTTGCTCATAGTCACTACGCTGGGACATCGGGTTGGTGAGGACAGCACCGGAACCCTAGCACTGGTGATTCTAATATTTAACCTAATTTAATAAAAATAAAGAATAAAAAGATTAATCTCGTTTTTTTTAACCCATTCAACTACTAACTTCGACAGACGTTATAGATAAAATGCTGTTTAAAATGTCTTTGCAGTATCCAACAAAAACTAATATCAATTCCTACGTGTCATAAAATGATCTGAAAACGTGACATTTCACAAAAGTGCTGGATGTCCATTTAACCGGTACAATGCTATGCGCGGGCGAACGTTTAAGAATGATAAATCGGACGAATTTCTAAGGACGATTCGTTCCGATCCCGCGATATAAGACAGGACAAAAGCTTACGACGCCAAGTCGCTATAGTTAGTGAGCTCTATGTCGCACTCTCGAAGGATGCGGTAATAAGCCACCGTGAAATCAGAACTCCGTGACGAATCGCAGAAAAATTTCGGTTTTTCGGTTATTTCTTAAGGATTTGTACGGGCTTTCTTCGCCGATTTGATACGCTAAACGGGTGTCAGTATTACAAACACATGTCTTTTGATTCAGTGTTGTTCTGCATTCACTGTTTCGCGACGGCTTTTAGTTTTCGCGTGCGATTTCATGGTGTGCGACGCGTTACATTGATGTTGACTTACCTTCCGTCACAGCTGCTCGTTATTAATTTTATGGGATGACGTCTAAGAAAACCAATAATTTCTTCTGCTTCTTTCCTCTATTCACTATGTACCTCAAATCTATCACCAATCACTATACATGGCTCAGTAGAAACAGTACCTGCTTCCAGATAAAATCAACATTTTCTCAACTCGAATATGTATTATATTACCAGGTCTAGATAGTATTGTGAGATACCCTATATTTCCGGAACTACATCTTAACATTTTCTAAACTATATGACTGAAGCATTCAAACACTTACAGGAAGGGAAAACCTTGTGTTTGCGAAGACACTTAAAGAACAATAACGTATCATGATTAAGGTTCCAGGTGAAATCTTTAAAATGAAACGTTCTTCAAAATCTGTGCCGTATGTATCTAGTAGAGGATTTATTATAATCATCGACCTTTGAAGATATCTGGATATATTTATCCCAATTATGAGGTTATGCTGCAAACGCCTTGCACTAGTTAGACGCTGCTAGTTTCACCTAATACATGTAAGATTACTACTCTGCCGTCAGTTGGAGACCGTGGCATAAAGATAATCTTACGCCGCCATTACACAACGTTACTATTTTTAATTATTTTCCTTAACCAGGATATTTTTAAATGCACCTATTACATTATTTCTCCACACCCCGGGTTGGCAACTGGCAGAGAATGCCAAAAGGCATTAAATCCGCCCTTTGTAATAATTTTCAAAGGTGATAGCAATAAGGTTTAAATAAATAAGTAAATATTTTATGAGCATGAAGGTTAACTTCATAAGAACTAGGACCGGAATCCCTTTCTGGTTTCGACACTCTACTCTTCACCATTAGATCAGTGATCCAGCCTTCGCAAATACATTATGGAGTCAGTGTCTGAGAACATACTTCGTATTTTTTTCTATTCGATGCCTCATTTAGAGCCAAAGTATTATAATTAGAAAGTTATTTCGTCATACTGAAATGGTAATTAGCTGGTACTTTGTTTTGCAAAAGATATAATCGTTGACAGGTGAAGTTGACAATTGGTGAATAATTTGGATATGTATGTTGGCATATACATATATGGTTGGTTTTTCTTACTAGTTACAACAGTTAGTGGACGTCTATTGCCTTGCAACTTGTATTTTAAGCTATCGCGTATTCCATCATACACCACATACACAAAGAGATACCGACTTGCAGTTGTCATTTTACTACATAATTTATATATTGAGAGTCCGGGTTGCCCAGAGGTCAGAGCGCTTTAGTTTCTTAGAGCGCGAGTGACCTGAGTTCTACCCCGGTGCCAGCACCAGTAAAATTGTTAATAGTAATTTCAAGTTCTGAGTTTGACCACATGCTCGGCGGTGAACGAAAACATCGTGAGGAAATCGTCATGTGTGAGACATAATAAAAATATTATTTCGAGGATATGTGAAGTTCTCCAACGCGCACTAGAGCCGGGCGCCTCTTTGCCAATTCCGAAAGGACTTCAGGTATTTGAGAAGGAGGCATTTACGCACAGCAGTGGGCTTTTATAGGCAGCTATAGATATATATTTCAAATACTTGATCGCTAGTTTAACTACCTTTTTATAATATATTTTTAGACACACCATTTAAAATGAGGGTGTAAAGGTCATCTTATCTCCAAATGCCAACTTTATTTGCACGTGGACCGAATGATAGCGGAATATCCACCCGAATTTGCAGAACCCAAATCCTAGACATACTGTGTGTCAGTGTGCGAGGGTGGCAACACTACGGTCGCTTCGAAAGAGTATATTCTGGTTTTTACTTCCGCTTTCTTGGAGAGGCCCTATTAAGGAGTAAACTAAAACAGGGTGATGAAGTAGTGGTATATTTTTTTATAAACCATGTAAGATGCTTTTGTAAGCAGCTACTATTTTGTTTTTTTTTTTCAAGTTACCAATTGATTGCACACGGAGGCGTTCGTTGTCTCCAACCGGATACACAACAATATTTGTAGGCTATACAAATATTTGTCCACGAGTGAATCCAACCCACGGCCCGCAACGCCGCAGCTAATTGCTCAGCCACTGCCAACTGAGTCAACGTGAACTTCGTATGCAGCAATAAATGACTACGAGACTAGGTGACCGAAAATGTAACGAAAGGTATATATTGCAATTGCTGCCAGTCGCTACAACAATCGGCCTGATGACATTAATGTTAAGTGTGTTTTTAGTTTTTTCTTTTTTATGATTTTATGACAAACGAAAACTCAACTGATTGTTTTAGGAAAAAAGATGCCTAGCCAGGAGCTGTTGCCAAATGATAATTATAATATAAGCTAGGTAGACATTGTACTATATTAATTTCAGAAGAAAATTAAAATTTTGGTAAAAACAATTGTTTTTATTGCAATATATTTTTACTACGGGTAACTTATGAGTATGTGTTACGTTAAGTTTGATATATTGTACTTCAAACCAAAAAAAAATGCATATAACAATAAAAACAGACTAAACAAATCTTGAAAGTTTCTTAATTTGTAAGTTATATCTGTTAGGACGTACAGACGTTTTTGGGTATTGATTTTGAATTACATTATGCCAAAGCAAGATGATACGCAACGTTTTTATAGGGTATTCAAGAAGATAATAACAAGTCATTAGAAACAGTTTGGTTATTAGATTAATGATATAAGGTGTATTAGAATTAAGACAACTCAATTTATTAGTCATTTAACTTTTATTTAGATTCAGAGATCAAATGAAAGTCTTGAAAGTTCTTAACGATATCAGTCTACAAAAATGGCTTAGTGAAACTAAATTAATCAATGAAATTACTTCTAAATAATATTCTAGGCATTGGACACACATGGAAGAAAAAAAATCTTAACTTAAAACAAGTATAAAAGATAACTACAATATAAACTTAAATTCTAAAACTACTAACATACGATTAGAGTTACCTAATTATTATGATAATTTTAAAAATTAAGATTGGCACGCTCGGCCTACTTCTGCAAAATATAACCAAAAATTGACCTAACAAAGCAAATCTAAATGGCGGGTATAATAATTAACAACTATACTTATGATCTATTAAAGCTTTATTGAAAGATATGTACTTATCTATATCTAATACAATCTGCAAGTCTTACTGCAGACGTTTGAACCCAATGTAATTTACGCCAAATTTAGATTTAATATCATACGATAATTAATATAAGTCTTAAATTATAGTTAACCAAACGCCCACAGCAAGAACATCACACAATTATGATGTAGTATTTTAATATAAAACAATTTCATTGTTATATCATTACAATCTATTACCACTAATTAAAGCTTTGTTTAACGTGTATTCTTAAAATCACAGACAAAACAACTTACAAACTAATGGAAGACGTTGATTATATAAATGATAGGAAATATCTATAGGTTCTTTAGGAACAGAAATGAAAGAGCTAACCGGTTATTGGTGCGATGATAATTACAGTGCAGTTGGCTTTAAAGCTGTCTACCAAAACATGCAGTCAATTTACACTGTTACATTAATTCAAACATAAATTTATACGGATTGATGATGCACCATCTTTTTTTCCAAGTCGTAAATACAGCTAAAGATCACAGAAATCACGAGCATCTACTATTGATAACTAACATCTCAATACAGACAACTGGAAGTGGAATAATGCACCAACAATCTATTAACTTAGTCTAATGGAAGACGTTAATGTACTCTGCAATATGAGCACGCACTTAATCTAGACGTTGGAAGACATGATTTTGTTCTACTGCGTTAATAGTACCGAAAGTTAATGTTTTAATCGAAAGGAAAGTTATATGAAGAGCATTAGAATCAAATTACGGAAATAGACATTAGGAACAAAGTTTACATACGAAGCAGTTGCTTTTGGTCGCTGAGTAGCAGATTTCACGCACTTCATTGGCCATATTATCGTTGATTTCCAAGTCCTCGGAGAGCAGCTCGTATCGATTAGAGTTAAAAATATTCTGGTTTCCAGCATTATCGCCGTCTTCGACGGCTCCCGGTTTGACCGGGTCTATAGGATAAAAGTATTCAGAGAACGGTACTAGCAGTGGTTCTTCAGGATATGCAGTCTTTTGCGATGGTAGGTCAGCGCGAGGCGATGTATTGGAGATCAATTCTCCAAGTTTCGACCAGCACTTGTTAAGATTAACTCGCGTTGAGTTAGTCACCTTCCGCGGAAGCTTCGGCTTAGAGCTCTGTAATAGAATAAATAAAAAAATAAGTTAATTATCATTACCAATTAATACAATTTTGTATCACAAAATTAGTCTCATATTTAAGTTTTAATTGGGCCTAATAAAGACGAAATAATATTATTTTTCCTAATTACCTGTCGGTTTAAGAGCTTCCTCCAAGGTGAACGAGGCGACACAGCCTCCTTCTGCGGCGAAGATGATCCATCCTTAGCGAGACACATGTTATAAACTTACTTTAACTAAATTAACTTAGTGTAACGAATTACGACTACGTATTTACAAGGCTAAAGAGAGCGACATGCACACGCGGAGCGTCGGAAAGGAATGATTGAATCAGGAAGGGCGGTGGGTTTTATATAGTTAGTCCCCTCTGTGTTAGCGCGCGTGCTCCGGGAGCGGGGCGGCGCGCGCGCAGCACGCGAGCTATGGCGCGCGCCTTCGGACTGGTTTTTACTAAGAAGTTCTACGAATAGTGACTTTGACGTGCCGCGACTTGGAATAGTCACAAGCTAGATTGCGTTGGTAAAGCCAACAATTATTGATGACCGTGAACTGTAATAACTTGGTAGTGTCAAAAAAATTTCTTTACTTCTGGGACAACAAATCTCTTTCTTCAATACTGAAGCCGTCGAATGAAAATCCTTAATCTTGATGTGTAGAAATTATATTGTTAGATTAGTATACATGTGAGGTTAATGACTAGTTCTATGTATGCAGTGATTATAAAACAGCACACAATAGGGACGCGGTTTGCATAGCGACTTTCCGTTTGCCGTCGGCGTCGTATTGCAAATTCTAAACAGAATTGCAATCGCAACATTATGAATCACGGCCAGCACCTGGCGGTTGGATAGATAAGTTCCGCTGCAGATTTATCATAGTATGCCTGTGTCGCTTCCTGCGATTAAATCGTCTTTAAACCGCAGCCAAGCGCTCGCAAATCACGTACGGAGCTCTGATAAATCATTTCCTTCGATCACTTCAAGGATGCACGAACAATTATTTTAATATCTATGAAGAGTTATTTCTTATTTCTATCGTTGTGTACTCCATATGTACGGTCCAGTTAATTATAAAAATAGTAAGGTAAAGTAGCAGCCTGTAAATTTCCTTCTGCTGGGCGTTGGGTAAAATAAATTAAATATTAGATTTTATTGTATTTAGTATGTATGTATGTAGTAGAATCACTATGTACTTATTATTATTTTAAGTCTGAAAACAATACTAAAATCCCTATTGGAAGGCCATTTGCTAGTTTGTTATATATACGACGGTATGTAAGGCATCTGATACTGCGATTGCCAACCCGCCTGCCAATCGTGGCGATTATGGCAAATCCTCATTGAGAGGCCTATCTCATACAGTCGATCATTAACAGACTAACGTCATTTGTTAAGACAGAAATAGAAGATGCTCCCACTAAGGTGATTACCAAAGAAAATTTTAAATGTGTCTTAGGTAACTACCTAAACTTAATTTTCTAATCTATTGTGCGATGAGGTGCTACGAGGCCGTAGACATCTCGTAGAAGTAAAAAAGCAGAGTAAAAGATTATTGGATCGATACATTTTCTTCAAAAATATCCATAAAAATAATATTACAATCTTTTAATTTTAATTCTAAACATCAAATTGTAACTATAATGTAAAATAGTAATTTATGAGTTACTCTCTCATTGCCTACTTAAATAGTCATGTAGTCTAAAAAGTGAGCTTACTCGTAAGATTTCTATACTTCAAAACATTTTTTTTGTGTTTAATTAGCGGAAGATGATACGTTTTTGATTTCTTTTAAATGTTGTCTCCTATTATAAAACACCCGTATATCGCAAAAAAGATTTTTTGGTATTATACTCTTCAGTTATAAGTTCAGTAATAAATTCTTGATATAAGACTAATACACGCAATATACGTTAATATTTCGTCTTATAAGAATAACTAAAAAGTTTTTTTCATAAGCTACTTAGGCAAATACCAATGACAATAAAATTTTATTATACAATAAACGTTAAGTCTCGTCTATTTTATAAATAATAACTTCATTCTTAAACAGTTTCATAATTCAATAGTAAACTGGTTTCTAATAAGAATGACCAATGATGTGTTAAGTTTAAATTGATGTTAAACGCGTTATAGACATTTCTAGTTTCCATTAATTTGTGTTTATACAAACTTTGTTTTATTAGAAACAAACTTATGGTGGAGTAATTATGAACATATAATTTAGGTACTTTAATTGTTTATAAACATTTACATAACAAAATCCTTAATTCGATATTAGTAATATTGTAGTAGATGAACTCTATGACTTTTCATGATGAAAACCTCTTTCCAACTGTTTGTAAGTGGTAGAGCCAAACTTTTTCTGATGCTGGAATGGGCCGGCTCGACCGGACTTGTACCACGATCTCGTAGAATACCGGCTTGAAATAAAGGCGTTATGTGCGTCTGCATTTCGTTCGGTGAGTAAGCTAACCTAACCTCACTCTCCTCCCTATAATCCCTTCCATCCCCCAAATTAGCTTAAAGGCTGGTAACTCATTTGCAAATCCTCTGGTGTTGCAGATTTACGTGAGCGTCGGTAATCACTTGCCATCAGGTGAACCACTTACTCGTTTTCCGTCTTTTCCATAACAAGAAAAGAAAATTATCCTCAATATATTAATTACAATGAATACTAAACTAATGTAAAAAGATAATTCTAGACAATGTTCGACGATTCTAATTTAAAAAATTATTAATTAAATATTTATTCGCATCCAAGAGCTCATCTTCTAACTTATCGTTTGAATGTTTCAGTTTTTACGACGCTCGCCACAATTATCTAATAGCAACACTTTCAAGAAAATTAAATTATCCTAAATCCCTTATCACTTCTTATTTTTTGACGAAACCTTTTTAATAATATGCATGAATGGAAAATTCATAAATTTTACAACAGATTTAAAATTATACTCTTATTCATTTCAGAATGCACTAAATTAAAGGTCTACCAAAGATTTCTCTTCATCTTGTGCATTTTGAATTTTGTAACATTTATATGAACATTGTGCGACTTTAACATTTTTTACTGTTCAATTGATTCATGACGTAAGTCAATTAAAACGTTGTGGTTATTTATTTGTCTCTTTCAAGTCAATTATAAAGTAAGCCACAAGCCACACTGCCGCTCTTCATGCAAATTAATAAAGTGTTACCTTAATGACAGAGTATTAAATTAGTTAACATTCATAATATTCGTTCTTCGTTTTGTGTTAAATTATAATTATTATTTGGTTACTCATTTACTAAATACATAATCGTAAAACTTTGACATATTGGCCAACATTTAATCAACCTAATTGAATACGACGAAAAGTTTGGAAATGACGGATACGACATCTTAAAAGTCTTTTTACAATTAATGTTAGTGTTATTGATATGATGATGAAGCCATCGTGACGAAGCGGTATAACAAAAATGTGATTACCTGGATATGAAAAACTAATTGGCTATAAACTTGTGCCGATGAGCAGTACTACGCATTAGTTTCCAACAGAATTGCCAAATTTTTCTGAGTAAAAAAAAATTTTATATAAAATAAAAGTATTACAATAATTTAAGTTTTCATTTCCTTAAACAACTGACATCTACCATTTCGTTCAATAATCATTTTTACACGTATATGTTCCATTCTGTTTGAACACAATAATTTAAAAATACCTACCTTTTATTCACTTACCACCTACGTATATGTACAAAGTTTCTTAATTTTAACTAACTGTCTGTTTTATCTTAAGCATCCATAAATCGTTCAGAAATTTTGTGTGTGTTTTGTTTTGTGTATCATAATAAAGTATTTTCGTATACTTCATGTTTAAGTAAAAGAATAAAGAATAATCATCAAAAATAAAGAAGGGTTCATTATAATAAAGTATTTTCGTATACTTCATGTTTAAGTAAAAGAATAAAGAATAATCATCAAAAATAAAGAAGGGTTCATTATAATAAAGTATGGTTTGCAACCCTAGTTACCTAGTGCGATAGACCATTGTTATGCCAGACGTGACGATTACGACAAGCCTTCTAACAATACTTTTAGAGATTTCAGTTATTGCTAAATTAAATTAGTTGTTCATTGCTACACACATAGGCCTCTTACAATGAGAGGATTTGTCACAATCGCCACGATTTGTAGGTGGATTGGCGATGGATGGATTGTCACAGTCCCAGACTCCTCGTAAATTAGGTCCTAATAAGTTGGCCTTTAAAAATATAAATCCGCAAACACTACAAAGATGTTGCAATTCTGTGTGTTGCTGATAATCATTGTGTCGTTTTAGTTGTTTATACTGACATACATATTTGTTTGTATTTTAGTATTAAAATTCATGATTCTATATGTATATGGTATATTTGTATATATTGTATGTGTGTATGTATGTATCTACCTATCTGTGCAAGTATATATTTTGATATTTATATCTTTTTACTTGTTTTATTCTGTTAGCTGTATCGCCTCTATTATGTGTTTATCTCTGCTTAGCCTAATGGTTGACTGGCAGAGAATGCCTCTAGGCATTAAGTCCGCCATGTGTACAACGTTGTGCATAAAGTTTAAATAAATAAATAAATAAATTAGACGCTGCTCGTATTTTCGGTTCAATTTATTTGAGATGGTTATTCCGCCACTTATCGACCGCCATAAGTTTTTAAAGCTTGTCGCTGGGCTATTTACTGACTATTAATTTCATACACCAAAACATAAAATCTCTTTTCTATCTTAAATGATGCTACCTCTCCTTCTTACCTAAAGGATAAATTTCAGTTTGTGTTTTCTACTCATGACCGGGTCCTTCGCTCTTCATCTAATCATAAGATTAGCATTCCGCAACACTTCACCGATTATGTTGGCAACTCCTTTACTGTTCAGGCTGCACTACTCTGGAATTCCTTGCCTGAAGACATTAGGAAAGTGTCCAGTAAGTTATCGTTCAAGAGACTGGTACGTGAACACCTCTTCAAGACATCCGTTCCCACTTAGTGGTATTGATATCATCGGTCATTGTAATTATAATAATATTTTGTATGCTGTATGTATGTGTATATATGTATATGTATGTATGTGTGTATATGTATTTATGTGTATATATATATATGTATTCATATTTGTTTATATGTATTTATTCCGTCTTTATGTATATAATTGTATGTGTATTTTATATATTTATTTATGTATCTTTTCTTCTTTTTTTTTTTTTTTAACAAATTTATTGTTCGGCACCCTTACTATATCTCTCCACCCGGGTTGACTGGTAGAGAATGCCAAGAGGCATTAAGTCCGCCCTTTATAATACTATGTTTAAAGGTATTTAAATAAAGTTTAAATAAATAAATAAATAAATAAAATATACAGCACTAACTAAAGATAATCAAGATACAATTATCACTTTTCGCGCCTTAAGCCCGTAATAACCCTGAAGGTACTTCTTTATTTTTCTAAACTGTACTGATCTAAAAATATATATACTTATAACATTGGTATTGTATAGAACATACCGATGTCATTTAATATCCAAATTTTCATAACACTTCATTGAAGCGAATCTTAATCTACGTTGGCACCGAAAGTTGTCGTAATCGATCCCCTCACACTCTCCGAAGTATTTTTCATAACATAATACTTTCGGTAAAAGAAAAAAAAAAGCTAGACCACAACCCGACCACGTGCAGCCTAAAGCTTTTGAAAAAAGGAGAATAAAATCTTCACCTTTTTTTTGCCCCGTCCCGCAGTGGGTAGGGTTACAACAAATGGAACTTTGTATTAAGAACGTTAGCGTATCAAAGTATGCTTTGTAATACTACCCATTACTTGCGACTTTATTTATAATTGGTGGTATATAATTTAAAAGTAATTTTTTTCGTATATTTTATTACAAATACTCCTTTTACCATATTTATGCCAGAAGAGATAGTAAAAGTACTGTCAGTATATAAACATTTTATTATTACTAATTTTATCTGAAATTGTGTCGTATCAGAGACTTACGTACAAAGAAATTAGTTTTTGTAATAATTGTCTATAATGTTTAAAATGAGGGAATGCTCTAAAAATAAATTCTCGTCGCACGGACATTCCAATTTTATTGATTTATATGTACGGACGTGTATGACACACACGCGTGGCGTGTCGGTGTGCGTGAAGCGTGCACAACACACGCCCGGATCGCTCCTTGCATTGTTGACTTCGGTTTAGGGGATTTTATGCCGTCAATTATGTTAGTGTGTTGGGCTTTATTGTGTCTTTTGAATGTTCAACACTGTGTATCAATAACCCCTATTGTTCCACAGTAAATTATATTCCGGAACGATAGTGGAGAACTTTTCAATGAGCGTTGTTCTCGATTTTAATGCTCATGGGTCAGTACAATCAATACAAATATCGAATGATGATACGACGTCCGTTAGTCCTTTCCTACATTATTTTGTCGATGTTGGAATTTATTATTTACAAATATTTTTTTTAATGTTTCTAATTAAAAAAAGTAACATCATTATTACCTATTGTATATTTTTAAGAAATATGTTTCCAATTCTTGTGATCAAAAAAGTTAACACATACCACGTATGTGATAGTGTCGTGCAATATTGTAATATGTACTTACTTATAATTATTATATAATTTTCTGTAGCTATAGAAAACTTTATACACTTTATTAAACGTAAATCAAACACAGCTACTCCACTATACATTTGTGCCACCAGCCCTTCCTATTAAAATTGCCTGTTTATTCATCAAATCACTTTACCAATACTGTGGGTCGTCTATAAAACAATCACGCATGCAGACACTCGTCACCCTTCGCTAACAATGCATTCCTATGCTAGGCCGAATGTCATGCGGGTCGTAGCCGATGGCCCCTCTGTTTAAAATAAACCCTTATGCTGATTGTCAGTTACATACAAATATGTGTAGCGTAATCACTACTAATATTTTCTTTGTTAGTTAAACATTCGAATAATTTATTATTTATTAGACATACGTAACTGTTTGAAAATAACTCTAAAGTGCGCGTTGTACGTGATAAAGCCAACCGGCTGTTTTTGCTGCTGCTACAATAGGCATCCTCGTCCTGGGAGAGTAGAGGCATCTTGTGCTTCTGCGCTTCGTTCGACGGTGATATTCTTGAACGCAAATCCAAAATGCTACCTTTAAAAAAGTAGTGTAAATGTAAATGTAAAGCCTATAAATACTCCACTGGGCCTGTGCTGATCCTTAACACAATTTTAAACAACTATGAAGTGCTGGAGATTTGAGCTATCACCATATGCTTTAGCAACCGTTTGTTGGCTTCGTGTAATTAGTGTAATTAACCTTATTATTTCTCAATTTATTACAGAGGCAATTCGCTTTACAAAAAATGTATTTTCCATCTACAATATTTAGGGTGTCACTCAACTAGGGTTGCATACTCATGGGCAGCGCGCGTCGCTCATTTAGATTACTATTATTGTGTACACACGTCGTGTGCCGCTGCTTTGTATGCAGCCAACGTGGACAATCTTGATTGATTGTCTGTTAGTTATAGGCTTATACAAAACAAAGAGTAGATAGGAATGTTTACTTTTTATTTGTATGTTGACTAATAGAAAAGGTAGTGGTCGTAGTGTTCAAATATTAATGGAATTGTTTATGTACTCAAAAAACTTGTACACTTAACAATCTTTCAAATAAAAATATTTACATATCGTGATTATTTCCTGTCGAAAGTTGTAAAATTGGGTCTCATTACTCTGTGGAAATGTGAATTTGACATTTATGAAGATCTGTAGCCTTAAGAGTGGTCTAGCCCGGTTGAGCTAAATAGGAACCTGAGGCTGATGACGTCATCGACATGTACCGCATTCCAACGAGGTGCCAAGTAAAAGCGACTGAGTAGTGGTTATGCATTATAAACCCTTATTGTCTTCTTTTATTACAGAAATTATATGCAACAAGAGTTTTTAAGCAAATCGTATACTTATAATTTACTTGTTAAGTGTTGCGTAATTAAAGATTACAATAAAATATAATCTTAAGTCAACGAAGAAATTTGATTAAGAAATCTAGACACTCGTGAATTATGACCCCCACATTCACCATCTGTTAAAACATACAGCGTGAGCGTAAAACTCAACGTAAACAGCCCTTTTACGGACACTTACTTGAGTAAATTCTGTGCACATGCGCGTTAGGCTTGCACACATATTCAATGATCATGTATAAGCGTTGCGTCTACGCACACAGGCAAAAAATTGAGCGCGTGTACAAACGCGTGGCCACTCACACAAGTGTAACAATGAAGCGAGCACACACGCGCGCTTCTAATCGGCGCTTTCCTTCGCGTGGCAGTCGTGTGTGTAGCATCCCCGTTAAGGGGCGCAGGTGTTGCTTGGTGAATGACGCTGCCGTGGGAACTCGACTCAACCCCGAGTTCCCATGATCGCTGCCACCTGCCACCTGCCGTACTACGCATAATTCGCGCTCGTAAATGAACGGTAGTGACCACGTGTGTAAGTTTTTTTTTTATTTACATCTCTGAGACGCGGAAGACCGGTGGGGCCCAATTAACTTTATCTTAATGACACCGATGCCTCATTGGCAATGTATCGAGGGTGCGTTGATCGATTTATCGATGCTAATCGATTAAAATGATGCGTGAGGAGACGATTAGAATTGCTAACGGAATAATAGTCTGATCGCTCAATTATCTAGGCGTCGGCGTTGTATCAATACGTTTTATGGTATTCAGTGTGTTTGTAATAAAATGATGGATTGATTATTATATAATCTTATGTAAGAAGTCATTTCGTTTGCTTAAAATTAATATAAACGCATATGTTACATAATTTTTTCTATATTTTCCTATTATAAGACTATGGTGATACTAAACTTTGTATTATTCAATGATCCTATATATGACTCACTTACATATTACTATTAATGTTCCCTGGGATCCACCTCTCGGCAGTTCATCTTCTGAATATGAGCGGTGTTAGATCTGAAAAGTGTCCGCCACGCCACCAGCACTAGTTGGTGAGACTTCACATTTCCTCGAAATTCGACTATACGTTTACTAAACATACATTTACCTATTAAATACATCTTATATATTTCCTAACACGCAGGTTTCCTCACGATATTTTCCTTCAGCGCTGAGCCGCACTTAAAATTGCACCGGTATTAGAATCTGGATCACTCGCATACTATGAAATTAAAGCGAGCACCATGACCTCTGAGCTACCATGGCTTATCACTACATACCTTATTACTACGTACTCGAAAACAGTAATTCTCTTACTTACTTCTTTATCTACTATCTTTTTCTATTTCTATGTAATCTTTTTAAAATCACTATTGTTTTTTCTCTTTTATAACTATTTGTTCCTGTAGGCAGCTATAAGATTACAGAAACCGCCTATGCTTATGTGTAAATATACTATGCATATACATAAACACATACATATATACCGAGTAGTGTATTATAGTTTCTCATTTGAGTATATAATTTTTTTCATATTACACCCTGTACATTTGTTCTCAACTTAATGGCAGACTAGTAAAGAATACCTCATACAATTAAATCCACCATTCGTGTTGCAAATAAAGTTCTCTGGCTCTGGCGACGGTATGCTGGCCGGAAATCCATCCGACCTTGCCGAAACCAAACCCCATAGACAAGTAATAGCAAGCAGTACAGCTAGTGCGAGGGTGACCGAAATGGGACCACTGACCCGCTTGCCCGACATGGTGACACATGAGTAAGCCTTGTATGAGTAGAAAGGCATGCTGGCTTTGCCCGGCGCTTTTTATGTTCTTCTTTCTAGGTTTTGTCACAATTACTACGTTTGGCAAGTAGATTGGCGATCCAGTAGTTGAATCCTTCTCTAGGTCATAGGCTCCTCCTCTATCTAGGAGCCGTCTTGGTACTCTCTTTATTATTTTCAAGTCAGCTGTGCAACTACTGACGTCTTCGGGATTGAAAGGTACAGAGAGAGGTACGTGTAATTACAGACTGTGAGGTATTCAATCTTTGCCCTCAGAGGTGACAATGACAATGCATCTGTAACCTCTTCCGATTGAACTTCTTTGCACATTAAAAAAAGACACCTCACTGTGTATATTTTAGGAGTAGCATTTGTTGAGAGTCAGCAATCACTCGGTAGCCACGAGATTCTCCAGGTGTTTTCCTTAGGATGAAGATTTTTCACACCCATAACATTACGGCCTAGCCGACTTATTTGGTAGTTTAGTCATTAGTTTACAACGAATTTTATGTTTCATAAATGTTGATTAATTGTAAAAAAATCTTTATTGTAATTCTACACTTCCCAAAGATAATTAATGACACAAAAAACATTTACCAGGCTAACAGTTTAACGACAATCGTTTAATCAAACAACCCTCATAGCAAGCCTGGTTGGAAACTTGACCTTCGCATCGGCCTGTGTGTAACTTGTTCCGGTGTTAACGATTTGTTCCAGTATATAACCTGTAACGTTCACTTATTCCGGGTCGGCGGGTTATGTTCCGTCGCGTGCGCAATATGACCGTTGGTCACTTATGACGGTTAGCAGTTAATTAAATTCTAAAATGTGAATGGTTTTAGATATCGGTTAAACTATGTTTGTGGGTTGTAGACTAGAGTGCGTCATGCTCGCTTAAAAACCTTTACTCGCGGCGTCGTTGTGTGGCGGACCGTGCACTTCTCTTTAATATGGGCGATGGCTGCTGACTCGACATACGTCATGCTTGGGTATAGGCGCTGCTTGTGAAGGCTGGTCATCTTGGATCTGCAAATCCTGCTTTAGTTTTTTTTTTCATTATGTTTTTTTATTATTAATTTTATCTTACAGTATGCTTTAATTACTTGTAAGAGTATTCGTTGCTTTTTATTTTATGTTATAGTACTTGTAATGTATTTTGTTGAAAAAAAAAGGCAATTGTGAAACTAAATCTGATTTTGTATGTCAAATAAAGAATTTTCATTAATTTATTCTTTCATACATATTAGAGGTCTCTGCTTGTGACGGCATCGTATAGCGGGTCATCCACTCCCATTTGATATGATTGAGGAGGGCGATGGCAGCCTCATGCACGACACAACATGATCTTGAGATCTGGTGCTGCTTGTGGATGCTGGTCTGTTATAATTTGTAGTGCACTTTTACTTTAATTTTGCAGATCACTATATTCTTGTAGCATCCATTTTATTTAATGATAGACATTACAATTATTGAAAAAAAAATCAGAAAATAGGATACCTCCGTAGGTACTCCGTAGTTTTCTTAGATTGTAAAATTATTAATATTTCGTTAACCATATTTTCACATGATTAACGAAAATTTGATTTTGGCGTCGTAGAATCAAGAATTTTCATTCATTCTAACAAGTAACAAATCGTTATTTTACAGATTATGGGAGTACTTTTTAATAGTTTTATACTTATTATTAGAGTAAATAACTAATTAGTATTAATAGTTTTGTTTGTTTTGATTCCTTCTATATCAAGCATTCTGTAATTCACTACTGTCTACTGAGTTGTGGGTCCTCTGTTCTGATTGCACCTGAATCTAGTCTCAGTGACTGGACTCAGGACTACACTAGACTGCCTGTATGACAGTGCATCGGAAACTGCTTATAAACCTTCCTCCGGTCATATCGCTGAGGTTTTATATGGGGTGAAGGAAAGCATAAACCAGATGGTATCCATTAGTTCACGTGAACACCAACAATCTTCATAATTGATATGCTAAGCCGGCGAATTCACAATTGAAGTAGACATAGGTTAAAATAAAAATATGATGTTTTTCTCTTCCTTTTTGGTATCTCTTCAAGTGTCATAACTTTGAAACTATTGAAATTCAATTTTGATGAGTCAGGACTTATAATACTAGGATTAACGAGCAAACAGAAGCCCCTTGCAGCCTGGATAGTATGTAGTGCGGCTGACCCCGTGGTTAACAAGTTAACCAGTCCTGGGTTCGAATCGAAGCTGAACCATTACTCTGTGCTGGTAGTCTATCAAAAATGTAGACGGAAAGAGATTGTTTGTCTGTTGTAATCATAATCTAAGTTTTCTATGTCAGCAATGAAATAAGATAGAATTAGCATCATAGATCCTAACTATTTTTCTTTCTTTGATTTTGACGTACTCTAAACCTTATATTAGTTCAAAGAAATACAAGTTTTTGTTAATAAAACGCTACTCTTAAGTGTTTTATTAATTTATTTAACCATAATATACTTTCGATGTAGACTGTACATACTGAGTAATACATACGAGTATGTAAATGGTAGAATAATAGTAAACTACACATTTTGTGTCTGCATACAGTATAATCACAAGCCGTTATTTTTTATTACATGATGTGTAATAGACCTTAAAAGATGTTATTATGTTTTGTTACTAGATTATTCAACGTACCAGTTCTACACATACACAGCTATCATTCTTTTTTTTTTCAAAAATAATTACGCCTCGCTACATTGTAAACAAGTTACATAAGAAATTCGACAAGACTTAGTGCACTAATTAAACAATAAGTAATAAGTAAAAGTTATGTATTCCGCCGCGTGGGAGCGACGTAAGATTCTGCCACTCCGCTTTTTCCCGACGGCGTGACAAGCGACGACAAAAGAATAAGCCTTAAGAATCTTATAACAATCTCCAGGAGCCAATACGGCGATGATTTTCCCCACTCGTCACGTTTTAAATTTCGGAGACGTGAAAAGTGGATTGCGAAGGCCCATTCGGCTACGCAGAGGCGTGCTGTATGGAAATCCGTTATGTCTCCATATGCATACAATAAGTACTTCTAATAACCATGTTAGCACAGGAGCCTAATTTCTTTGTACACCTAGCCTAGTTACTTGGGTTCGTACTTTTCTTTTAATTTTAAATTGCCAATTTTTCATATTTATTGAGCAAGCGGCTCACTTGATGTTAGGAGATTACTGTCGCCCACGTACATCTGCAACACCAAAAGAGCTGGTGCAGGAGGTGCATTGCCGGCCTTTATGAATATTTGCGATGGGAGGGATGATGAGGAGGGAAGTTGAGAGAGCGTGGGGAGCGGGCCTCCGGTTACCTTAATCACCGAACGAAACGCGGAAGCACAGATGCCTCTACTTCACGTTGGTATTCTGCGAAGCCGTTGTACTATCACGGTCGAGCCGGCCCATTCGAGCTGCAGCAAAAGCCGCCGTTTAGCATTAGCACGTAAAAGAAGATTGAGATTAATTAAGGTACATAAAAAAATGTTTGTCTTGCCGTCACCAGAGATCAAGTTCAGGCCACTGCAGGACATAGGCCTCCGCCGCGGGAAAGATTTGTTATAATCGCCACGCTCAGCAAGTGGGCCAGACAGCTTTCCCCGTGGTAGAGCCATGCGGCGACTTTTCCTGCTGCTTAAATGGGCCGGCTTAACCGGGTTGGTACCACGGCCTCGCAGAATACCGGCGTGAAGCAGAGCCATCTTGTGCTTCTGCGTTTCGTTCGGTGAGTGTGGTAACCGAAGGCCCACTCCCCCTCCCCATCCCCCTCCTCATCCTCCCTGCCATCTCCCAAATACCCTTAAGGCAAGCAACACATCTGCAGCACCTCTGGTGTTGCACATGTACATGGGTATCGGTAATCTCTTACCATGAACCGTTTGCTCATTTGCCGCCTTTCTCATTAAAAAAAACAGCTCGCAGCCCAGACGCTGCCACCCGTCAACGGTTTGCAAAATTATGGTCTGTCATTTTTCGAAATAGTTTTCCGGCCATTTATCGGGAGCCTTTGTGATATTCAGGACATTTCCCTTAGGTGCCTCTTACGACTCCCGTTAGAAGAAAGTAGGTGATCGATTGTTTCTTTTTTAACCGATTGGCACATTACATTACTTTTCCGCGGATGTGCCGAGACGTGGCACATTTATGCGCTGCTTCTACATTATATTTTTAAAACACTACCACATTATTTTTCCGCGGATGTAGTGTGATTAATCCGTCAGTACATCATTTGCTTAATACTAGTAGTAGTGTAAGTAAATCGACGTCGTAGATAATTCTTTATCATTATAAGGAACACCTGGTGAGACGGAGCCGTGCGGTTTATAAAAAAAATATTACAATTTCGCGTTCAGGATTGTTATTTGGTTCTTCAATAACAAATTTAGTTATTGTACTTAAAATTAATTTAGCAGGTGCTGTTAAAAATCACTTATTTTTTACAAATGCCTTAATGATAATACCACGACTTTGGTACGAGCTTTCTGGTACCGTGTTAGCCAACCCGCTCACTTAGTGTAGCAGTAAGGAGGTAAAATGGTAGTCTAATTTGCAACTATAATCACATTTTTATTATGGGTAAGGTGGCAAACGAGCACGCGGTTCACTTGATGGTAAGGTACTTCAAAGGCCGGCAGCGCATCTGTAGCTCCTCAGGTGTTGTGGATGTTCGTGGGCGTCGGTGATCACTTACCACCAGGTGACCCGCACGCTCGTTTGCCCCTTCATCTATAAAAAGAAAAACGTACATCTGCAACACCAGAGGTGCTGCAGGTGCGTTGCTTGCCTTAAGGGTATTTGGGAGATGGAAGGACGGATGAGGAGGGGGATGGGGAGGGGGAGTGGGCCTTCGGTTACCACACTCGCCGAACGAAACGCAGAAGCACAAGATGCCTCTGCTTCACGCCGGTATTCTGCGAGGCCGTAGTACCAACCCAGTGGAGCCAGCCCATTCGAGCAGCAGCAAAAACCGCCGCTTGGCTCTACTACGTTTAAAATTCTACAAATAGTTTCTATATCTGTTCATTACACTTTTTAATATCTGATAACAAATTATTAGAGATACGCCCTATATATATATATATATATATATGTATATATATCGAGGTATTTTTTTAACGAATCTCTTTCGCCATAACTCTTTTTTTACTATTATTTTGAAATAGTTTATGTGTTGACTAATTAAACGTATAAAAGGTGGTAGTTAAATTAATAATTTGACGCTACATTAATATTGTCTTCGGCAGAGATGCGAGAAAGCCAGAAGTCATGGCCTATAAGTTAGGTACGCTCACCAATGAGACACGCAGTCGAACCTTGCTACACTAAGCCACATGATGATCAGCAGGTGATAGAAATGGATTCTTCTTAGCCATCACAATCTAAGCAATAGGCTGCGGGAAAAGCAGAGTTCCGGATCAATCAATACCCATAAAGTAATACTAAGGGGTGATAAGAAATACTTTTTTTTCACATAAAAGGTCGTTACTATTTAATTACAATTAGTAAAATTTTTGGCCTGGTTTAAGGAAATTGTGCTGATACAAATATACGTGTAGAGGGAAGAAGTGAAAAAAAATAATAATAAATAAACTGATACCTGTCACCCCATTTCATTTCAAGGGTGTCGTAAGAGACGACAAAGAGGAAAATCTTGTAAAATCTCATGACGTCACACATACTACGGCTTAACAATCACAAACATACCAGACTGGAAATACTTGCTCAAACATATGACGGACAGCGGCGTCTAAGACCTGCAGTGTCCGGTTCTTCGATCGCCAACCTGCTTGTCTAGAGTGAGATTTTCGGCAAATCCTCTCTTTAGAAGAGGCCAATGTTCTGCTTTTTAATTTTTATTCTTACACTTTTTTACACTATTACTATTATGAAAGTAAATAAAAAGCACCTTAATAGAAACGTATTACATTACACCACATGAGATAAAATGGGTGAAACTTACGAATTTAATGGCCATCATAAAATAAATTAAATATTACTCTATAGTTTATCATATAACCGGAACTAATCGTAAACCTAAATGCATCTTGTTACGCCTTTAGTTTATTTTACACGACGTTTATCCATACCCATTAAACCTTAACGTACCTGCAGTAAGTTCAGAATTTGCAGGAATTAAGCAAAATAAGATAGATAACGCATGCGAACAATATTAATGTCGGACCATTAAATGTATGTAAATAGCCGAGAGTTTAATACATTCGAAGCAATGGAAAGGTCAAGTACTAACGATACCACTTAATTTAACAACGCTAATAAAGGCTGTATTGAGTCACAACTAAAATAAATAGGCCCTCAAAAGCAGCGCAAAAAAAAATGTCGCGTGATAAACGTACCAAAAAAGTAAGCAGAATCATTAAGCACACAAAATATGTTTTCCATTTACACAAACGCTTCGAAGCGGTTATAATTTTGTATACGGCGAGTGTTTACTCAGTAAGAAGTGCTTCGGATCGGTAACACCTGCCGCGTTTTCCCACGGCGGCGTTCGGGCGATGTCGGCTCCGATCGGTTATCGTCGGCTGCGCGCGTCTCCACTTGCATACAAATTACTTACAAAATGACAGATAGAAATAACATTGCTTATCTGTGTCACGTGCACAGTGTGGCACGACCCTAACGCTTTTTACTCTACGTGATTCAACGCATTAATGTATCGTATGAAATATTAGTTTCTCTGCTCATTTATCCATAACTACCATTTATTGGTTATGCATTAAAGCTTTAGTTATGTGAACAGTTAAAGTTTTCTTGTAGAAATTGCAATTTAAAGGTAAAACCGGATTTTAGGTCCATACCATAGAAATCTTCGTTGTTACTTATATTTTAGTAAACTTGAATCGATGTAACGTTATTTTAATAATATTTAATGTAATTTAATTATAAAACATAAGATAGATGTAAAACATGGGTATACTTTGGATTATTGGTATACATAGTAAAAAAAGATATATAGGTAAAAAAAATTTCGATTTTTTAAATTAAATTTTTAATAAAGCTTAATTTGTACCTTTTCGAGGAGTTTAGCAAGTTTAAATAGTTATGGTAGTTTTTTTTTTAATTTATAAAATTATTATTAACCTGATAGTTAAACACGGTCATTCCATAAATCTTCTTAAGATAAAAGAAGCAACCAGTAAACGTCCCACAGCTGGGCTTTTCTAGTCATGAGCCAGAAAGTGTCCGGTTTATAATTAAATACATTTATAAACCGGACACATTCTGGCTAAAAACTTTTTAAAATTCAACTCAATTTGAAACAGATAACCGCTTATCTAGAAATAAATATATTCGTAAACAAACTATGGTAGGACGGCGCTTGACTTATCCTTCGCGCCAAAAAGACAAATGCGACAAACAGTGTACCTATTTATAAAACCCTCTCCGTTATACCAAAAGGAAGAAAAAGCTCATGTGTTTACGAACAACCAACGGCACAGTACAAAGAGAATAAAAAAGAATATATAATTGGCCAGAACAGGCCTAACTACTAGTTACGATTATTGTAAGTACTGTATTTTAGTCGAGAGGATAAAACAATTAAATAGAGTATTTACCGTTACTGGAACCCGTCGCGATAATATAGGCTTACCGTCTGCCCGTATGTTGTGACTGTGAAAAGTAGCGGGAATATCTATGGACCTCACACACTTGATCTATTGTAATTGTATTTATCTGCGACTGCTTGTTTTGTTTAAGTCATAACAAAATGCGGGAATAAGTAGAACTGTAATTTAAAGATGTGCGTATTGTTAAAGATATCGTTTTTTATTTATTTTTAAATTACTGCTTTGGCGTATGTTGGGAGTACCATCACAAATATGCCAGAACCTCACATATAATCACATATCATTTTTAACGTGATAGTGACAAGCGGCGACTTTAGGTGCTGCTCGAATGGGTCGGCTTGACCGGATTAATATCACGCAGAATACCGGCGTGAAGTAGAAGCATCTTGTGCTTCTGCATTTCGTTCGGTGACTGAGGTAATCGTAGGCCCAGTTCCCCTCCCCATTCCACTCCTTACCCTCTCTCATCTCCCAAATACCCATAAAGGCAACGCATCTGCAGCTCCTCTGGTGTTGCAGATGTATGTGGGCGACGGTAATCACTTACGATCAGGTGAACCTATTGCACGTTCGCCGCCTCTCTCATTAAAAAAAATATATACCACCAGCTCAAATTCATATTCTAAGACTGTGACCGTTAAATAAACAATAATTTAATAACAACCTCTCTTGCAGACACCTTGCTGGCTGTAAATTCGTTCGAATTGCCCGCAACTTTCCACAGACTATTAATGGGAGCAAAGGTGATGCGCTCTCCAAAAAACCTGCACTGCGTAGGAGGAATGCGTATGAGGAAATATTCCACTTAATACTATACTTTCTAAATGCTTATCGGATATCCCATATATAGTTGAAACCTTTGCTGAAACTGATGAAGAAGAGAGGATAGTATAGCAGCTAAGGTATAGGCCTAGGCTATTAATGATAACGCAACCAAATAGCATATCCAGGCGGCGTTATGAAACGCATAAGCTCATCAATACGTACCATAGGTATTGTAGGCATTGATAGTTGAGTAAACCGAGAGAAGTATAATTACTGCGTACTAGAAACATTATACTGAGTTTGCTAACATGCCAAGTACCGCCGCGTGAGACCAGTGACGACTGCCGATTATAGGTAATTTGTGAGTGGTCGCCATAGTATTGATCATCATCAGCATCAAAGAAACGCGTAAAAATGCACGTTGTATATACTTGCACACTAAGATTCATCCGTTAGGTAAGGTGACATGATCTAAGATCTAAATAAGGTAACATGAAAAGCCTAATGATTATATGAAGAAAATGAAATATTCTGTAAGTATGTGTACGAGTTGGTATGTCCTTAGATATCTTTCAGTAGCCGTCCTTATAATCAATGATGCGATGAAGTGGATAAGGTAAGGTAAACATAATAAGACCGTTAGTATTTCGAAAAAAGAAGCAATAGTATTAAAAATTGACCAAGAAGTGTTCTAAAAAAATGTAATAGTAATAAATGACATTAATCTAATCACAATATGTATTCCATGGTCATTTGAATCATTACTAAATTAGCATCAAAATTAATAAATGAAAATTTTATTGCCGCTTTCATTTTTTTAGGCTTTCGATTTCTTAAAGTATTTTTCAATTTAACAAAAAAACCAGAAGCCTGAATTGGAATTTTATCATTCATCAACGACACTCCATAAAAGGCATAAACATTTCATAAATAAAACAGTACAAGTGCAATCAGACTCGACTAGAGTGACTCCCGTACGTAATAAATGGCGTTTCGTGATCAGCGACAGTTACGACGCTTCCTACGATAGTCGTTTTTTGCAATTTACGTCGGCCGGTGTTAATTAAAAATCAATACGTGTGCACAAAAACTACTCTTTGTCGTGTCTTGTACGTTGTTGTACCTCGACGGTTCCCGCATAAATAGTGTCCGTACACCATTGCAGTTTTTAGGATAAGTCCTTTTTAGTCTAAAACCTATTTTACGAGTTCAACATTTTAGAAAAATAAATTTACTTTAAATAATAATCCTGCAAAAATTTCGGTGTATTTAAAGTTACAAAAAGAAACACTTTTTCAAACTTATCCTGGTGTTTTAAGTAACAGAGAGTCACTATGTATTATGCAGTAACTATTATCTAATCTGTGGTAGGAGTGACAAACGAGCAAATGGTAAGTGACCTCCGCGGCCCATAAACTTTTACATTGAACTCAACCTAAGTACTTGCAGGTTTTTGGTAATCATTTTAACAAGTTGAATCAGTGTTACTCCACACATAAACCATACCATTACCATTTGGAAGTATATTATTACCTTTTTTTAATATTGTTGGGCAAATACCTTACCTTCTTAACCTTAGGAGAACAAGGCCGGGTTTCGTGGGGTTAGTAGCACCGACTGACTAAACCATAATGGCTTGGCTAAGGAACGCTCTGGCACACATCCGCGGCCCTTCGTACTCGGCCTCACCTGCACTGGCCGGAAGCCTGAAGCAACTCTTCGTCTGGAAAAGATTCTCTATCCATCCATTTCATCTTCTTACAGGCAAATCCCGCACACAAATCCGTAACACAGGAGACTTCTAACACTACCTAGAAAATCCTAAAATAATATGAAAGTGTGGTAATCCCACAGCAGTGAACTGAACGAATCCACCTGCTCGCTTCTCCCACGGTGTAGCTCTGTTTTTTTTCTTCATTGCATTTTTTGCAACTGTTTTGCATTTAACCAACCACTTTCCGTCCAATTTTGCAATTTTCGATCGTTGCACACCTCGTTCCTCATATCTTGAACGACGTATTTCGTGACAGGGAATTATCATCTTGTAATTTTAGCATATTAGAAATAAATAAAAATACGCGGAAAGTATAATAAAGTAGGTTGACAAAACAAATATATGAGGCGAGTGTAAATGCTGCATTTCGGGAGACCTAGGAGAACATTTCACGATCAAATCGGAGACGTTCTGAAAAAAGGTCAGGTCAAGAGTACTCTAAAGATGTGAGATTGAGTGAAGATTGATGAAAGTGGAAAAACCGAAAGACGTATGTCAGGACCGTAGCAAGTGAAAGAAGATGTTTCTGCCTAGCCCGTCGGGAACAAGGCGTGAATATACATAAATACATACATTTGAATTTGATAGAAATTCGATCTTTCGTTTCGATCCTCGACCTGAGGATCGGATCGGATTGGGGTCTGAAATCGATATTGGCGAATTGAAAGCTATAGTGGAAGCGGATTGACGGATAAACCACGTCAGAGTTAGCAGCAGCCTTCAACGTAAGTGATTTATATAATAATTTTTGCGAATACATATAGCAGACAAAAGATCTTTAAAAAAAAAACAAATGAGGTTGGATGGCAACCCACGGGTAATATACAACGTTTAATTATTCATTAATTTTACTATAAAAAACTATTTCAGGAATTGCAACGCTATGCAATATTTTGTCAAATAATAAAATGTCAATATGTATTTAAGCGTCACTTGAATATACAATAATTGTAATAGCATTTCTCAATCATAAATGTCTTTAAACTCTCGCTTAAATACTTGCATTTATTTTTCGGTTTAAATGTCTCCGCGGCTTGCAATGTGTCCAAAGGGCTACGATACCGTGATATACTGTCATTGAGGCTCTCTGATTTACTACTTTATATAGCACATATAAAACTAAAGGTAATTGATTTAGTTTATTAGAAATAAATAATCTATCTGTGTTTCTCGGTTTGAGTTAATATCATTGTAATGATCTATGAATATTATATTTAGTTTAATTGACGGTCTCACCATTATCTATAATTAACGTTGAGAGAATTCAGTGGCCATTTTTGTTGGTTAAAGTTCCTTATTACTTTTAAATTATTTGATTTAATTATATTATTTAGCTTGATGTGTATTCAAAGTCAAAGTCCGAACAATTTTTATTATAATGGGAACTTGCTTGGAATAATGAAATATTTGAATGATTTTTGGATCCGGGAAGAGTCCGCCAATTTTCTTTTAGGCTCGAGGCCTTATAGCCATTGCGAAAATAAATAAAAAAAGATAAAAGTTACGGAAGACCAAATATGAAAGTAATTAAACTATGAAGACAAGACATTAGATTATACATATGTATAAGTATCACGTTTTCGAAAGCAAAAAAGGGGTTATGTGTAAAAAAATCTCTTTTTAGAGATTTTCGTAATTTATTCCACATATTGAATATAACACAATACTGGCATTAAGGTCCGGTAAAAACACAAAAAATAAAAAGTAACTTTCGAAAATATAAAAAAAATATCCACACAGGTGCTCTATTGTTATTTGTGAAATATGCATGGGTATCATATTTTTATAAGCTATTGTGTCGCGAGGGCATTAGGGCAAAACTCTGTTTGGATTTTGGCCAAAGGCTTTGTGTAGTTTTTTTTTTCATTTCCAGGGCTCTAATTCCCTTGCGTGAAATTTATTCAAAAACATGGTTCATGCAAAAAACTATAGTATAAGCACCTGATATGGATAAAAAATGTTAAGGTTCGATCTGTTTCACTCTTAATCGCGTTCCCTACATTTATTTTTTTACTACTGGCCATACATTAAAAAGGACTCATGAACTATTCATTATTGACAATGATTGAGATCATTTACTATCCCCTTGTTGCTTTGCAAATATATGAGTATACAATGTAGACACGTAGTTTGTCACGTATATACGAGATCTAGATGTCATTTGCATAATCAATTGTAGATCATTGCAAAATTGCCGATGAAATACTCTACCCAATATATATAAAAATCTACGCTATTCTGCCAAATATCTATCGACGTACAACATTTTTTTAAAGCAATATTAGCAGACATATTTAATATAATATTTAAGGACCCAATATAATTGAGGGCTCTGAGGCGATCCATCTTTGTACTCAGGAGTGACAACGCATCTGTAACCTTCTTCTAGTCAAGTTGTTTACAGGTGCCCATCAGCTGCATCAGCCAGGTACCATTAATCCATTCAATATGAAATGGTATTAACTTTACTAATATTCCTGTTAACCACTCCAAGCTTTAAAGCTTGTGTCTGCGCCGTTGTATTTCACAGGTCGTGCTCTAACGTGTTAACCATTAGACTATTGTCACTTAACTGTTTTAATAGGATGTAGTAATACTATCTAAGTTACATTGTTTTAATGGTACGTAGATACGTATAGCAGTTTTTTTATACTCTTCTTATTTAGCAGTTTCTACACATTTCACTACTGTATATAGACCTCACACACATGTAGGATCTGCTATAACTGCCTAGAAAGCGAATTGGCTTATTATATTAGCCATGGTACATCAGTATTAATTTAGAAGACAAAAGCAGCTTGATTGGGCATAGCACAATATTAGCTTAATTTCATATTTTTTATTACAATTACTATTGAAATTCAACGATTTTGTTAAGCAGGAACTTAGCTAAGAAAGGTCTGTGCTAAATCTAAGTTCAAGATAGACTATAGCCTATGTCAGGTATCTATTCAGTGACTTGATAATGTTAGTAGTTAGACTCGATTCGAACGTTCCTACTTTGTTAATAATCTCTCAATTATTTCATGTTATTTTACATTAACGAAATGATAAACAAATAAATGATAAACAAATAGCATTACTATTTGTTTATCATTTCTTTTTCATATGATATTTCATCTTTATCATAAAATTAAATGAGAGGAAAATGCTTTATTTTCGAAGTAATTTTTTTTTGTCTAATTACATACGAGTATTTATCACCGTTATGTAACGAAGTTCCTCTGACGGAGAAGAAGCAGGCTAAATACAATGCATGCATTCTCTCTGTCATTTATGTGCCTTGCCAGATGCTTAAGTTTTGGGTTTGGATTGCATCTGAAGCTAATATTAGTATAACACTTAAATTATAATTGGCTATTAGGTCTGGATTTAGCCTAACTGTCCAGTGTCTCTTGACAGAGTGAGTGATTGACATGCCAATCTTTGTTGAGAATGACAATGAGTTTTTAGAAACAAAAAATCTTTACTTGTAACGTTGTAAAATTCTTTTTGCGAAATTGGAAATTGATTTCCTTGTGGGCATTTTATATTTATGATTTTATAATATTTTTTTCCAAACTCATTGGGTTGCTGATTTTATTAACACATTCATGGCCGCCGAAAGCGTGGAGTAGAAATATGGTTGTCTTGTAATTCAAGAAAGGGGATAACTGCCTACTGAAGAAGTATAGACCGATATCGCTAATAATCATCCCGAATCCTCTATCAAGCAGACTTGACTATTTCCAACCTCCAGAACTACCCAGTTTGTAAAAATGGTACAGTACATTAACCACATACCCTTCGCCAAATAGTGCAGACGACCGCGGAGTACAATTGACCATTATGTCAGGCGTATGTGGACTGTGAGAAAGTCTTCTATTCAGTTGAAATTTGGGTGATGCTCCAGCTCAATCGTGCCAGATAAACTTTCGATATACCTCTCTTCAAGTACAAAACCATAGTAGGAAAACCATCCAATTACAGAAAGGTGTAAGACAGGGTGATATCCCTGAAACTGTTCACCGTTCTACCATTGGAAGATGTCTTAAAACTCCTGAACTAGAAAGGATACGGTTTCAACATAAATAGCGAATACACCAGTCACCTTCTATTTGCCGACGACTTCGGTCTTATGGCTAGATCATTGTAGGAGGTCAGTACTATGCACAATATATGGTATCTCTCAACAAGTTGATCTTAAGATGAACATGGACAAGACGAAGATAAAGTCTTAGGTTAAAGTCTCACCAATAGCAGTTATTGCTCTGAACACTACGCCCGCAGTTATATTAGCAAAATAAGTAAAGATTTACCCATAGAATCCAGAGGTCAATCGACGAATCCTACTCGGAATCAGCGTTACATCTTCTCGTCAACTATACCTTAAAATCACATGACCAAACTGTCCAACCAGTGCGAGTTACTAGTGATGATTTACCGAGACGTGGTCTTTCACTGCAGGCCGTATGAGGAAACTCAAAATTTTTCAGCGGTCTATGGAAAGGACTATGCTCGGTGTTTCTCTGCGCCATAGAATCTGCAATTACTATATTCGTAGCAGAACTGGGATAACCAACACAGCCGTAAAGATTAGCAGACGGAAGTGACAATGTGCTGGCCATATGGCTGGCAGAACTGACAATAGAATGCAAATATAGGTTTTCGAGAGGCAACCTCGTACAGGCAAACGCGGGGTAGGACAACCGCTCACATTACAGTGTGACGACTTGCACAGTGTTGCGGGAAGTTGATTGATGCAGGTGGGCCAGGACTGCGCTTTGTGGCTTGTAGTGGTATTCGGAGGAGATTTTGTTCAGCTGTGGACTTGTGACAGGCTGAAATGATGACGATGTTGACAGTCAGACCTGTCAGTCTGTGAAAAAATATGTGTGTTAAACTAATATGTTCATATTATGTATTACGTTAGAATATCTTTGAATAGGATTTAACTTGTTGTGAAAGTTAACACAACATATCGACGTTTAGGCATATCTCTGCTTACCATGTGCTCTATTTAAAACTAAATTCCAATTACTAAAATGTATATGTAATCACGTCTATCAGCCACAGATTACCCTGTGATTCCGTTTTTACGCACAACTCAGCATAGCCAAACGGACTTCTACGACCTACTTTTAACCTCTCTGGAAGATGGGATTAAGGATGCTGAGCCCGACTTGCTCCCAGAGCTTTCAATGAGATGTTAAGGCCTCTCAAGGAAAAGTAAGTAACTAAAAATACTAGAATAATTTCTAAAGATAGTAAATCATAATGATATGAACTTAAAAGTATTCCGGGAACCAGACCTTTGTTAAACAATTTTCTTTCAGTAAATAAATATAACGTATTAGCTTATAACAATAGCTATCATTTTGTATGGATTACTTCAGGCATTAATTAAAACGAAGAGTTAGTAAGTTTTAAATAGTGACTTTTACACTTTCTCAAGCGTAATAAATAAAAACGAATCGATTATCCTTAGTTTTTCCACTGCGATTAAGGTGGAAAATGCAGAACAGTTAGCTCGGCCTCCCGCCGCCATTGGCGGTTGCACAGCCAATGGTAAACTTCATGCGGGCCGCGTTCGAACGCGCACGCCTACCTAATTCCTATTTTTGTGTTTGAACAGATTCCAATTGCGTTCTGAAACTGACTGTTTGTAAGCTATCTATTGTCAGAAAGGTTCTATTTTCAAATTATCTTAGTAGTTTACTTCGATTACTTACAGTATCGTCTCATTACTTCATTGATAATTATTAAGTTATTTAGCTAATAACTCTACGTTCTCTTTTTTTAATTATGAATATTTTATAAATGCTGAAATACGTCGTTCAAAGATTTATTTATTTGATTATTTTTCTGACAATATTTTTAAGAAATGGTTGTTTTACAAAATTACCTTGCGTTGTACTCGGCTGATTATGGAAAATTATAAAGCTTCACACGAAATTAAAACTATTTTTATTTAAAGCAGTATGTATAAAAAAAATTGTGTTCTGAATTATTTAGCATGTTAATTCTGGAAATAATTCCATAACTATCTTGACTACATGAACATACAGAAATACATAACGCAATTATTTTGATGACAAACAAAAGTGTGTAAGCGTTAAGCAGATTTTCGATTTGAAAGACTGGGGCTTACACTACTTACTTTAGTAAGTAGTGTAAGTACTGAAAGTAACGGGCATAGTGTAGGGATCTGCACTTTGCAACAAAAAGTTCTAGCTGTCTGTAACTATTGTGGGCTGACATGACACCATCGAGCGATGGAGCGTGTTCTCTTTTCTTTGTTGAACGGGCTGTCATTAGATATAAGAACTTAGAACAATTAGATAGAACCTGACGCCTTGCACTTTAGATGTTATTTTTGTTTAATTTTTTTTTATAGTTTGTTCCGTATTAAGCTACGAGATTTTTCTAACAAACTTTTTAAAGTGGTAGAGCTAAACGTCGGCTTTGAATGCTGCTCGAACGGTTTGGCTATACCGGCGTGAAGTAGAAGCATCTTGTGCTTCTGCGTTTCATTCAGTGATGGAGGTAGCCGAAGGCTTACTCCTTCACCCCCAACCTTCCTCTCCATGATCCCTCCCGTCTTCCAAATATACTTAACGGGTGGTAACGCAACTGAAGCTCCTCTGATGTTGTATTGATTCGATTCTCTCATGAAATAAGTACTCGTATGGCCTGCAGATAAATGATATGTTGGTACATCTGCAATTTAACTCTCAAATCGCACTGAAGATATGAGATAAACTTTAGAGTCGGGCAAAGTTTTACAAATATTTGGACATCAGAACTTCCCAAAGCATCTAATGCCACCATCTATGTATTAGCTTCAGACGAATCCAAAATGTCAAATTTTTAAAGGGATATGTACATAGAAAGTTTCAGAAGATTTGAGAAGTGCCAATGTTTAATCTTTGTGATAACAGTCGTGGGTGCTTATTTATACATATATGCTTAAATAGGTAGATCTTCTGTTTTATTAATACCAGATAGTCAACGAGTATTTTTTTTTAATAAAGAGCATAAAACCTTTTAAAAACGTGTTCTCTAATCTTTTAGGAGTTACTGTTTGTTTTATTTACTTAAAATACCAGTTAAGCGTCTACTGAACACATATTATTATTGAAGTAGTAACTTCGTTCTCAATTCGACTAATTAACATAAACAGATTATCTATACGTCGACTGTCATTAGTTTTAAAGCGGAAATTGACTTCGAGCGACGACTTGTTACGAGATGTGAAATGATAATTGTACTACTCCTAAATTACCGAAACTCATTGACGATTATCGGTGTCGCAATTAGTCTGATGTCGTTAAAATATCGATAAGGAAAATACTAAAGATCGCGTTCAGAATGAATATACAAGCTGTTCTTACTTCTAAATATCTACTAAGAGATATAATATAATAGCATAGAATTTACACAACGCAAAGATACAGGACCACAAGTTAAAAAAGAAAAAAAAATGTTAAAAGCGAACAATAATAATTTGTGTAACCCCAAACAACTTACAACTCTATGAACTAATTATTATATATTTACATACACTAGTGTGGTCCTCAGGAAATAGTTCTTACTAAGCAAAGTCTTCCGGGATTGACCATAAAGCTGCTTTTCAATTAATACGGGGTCGGTATTAACAGGTTCCAACAGTTGATAGACTCCTTCTCTGCCTTGATTTATTAGCACTCTTATCCATTTCTGCCACCAGATAGGAGTGCAATTACTATTTTGTACCTGTTCAATAGGTATAGAGAGGCAGTATAATTACAGGCTGAGAGGCATTCCATCTTGGTCCTCAGGGGAGTCAAAGTATTTGTAATATTCTTCGGTTCAAGTCAGAGCTATAATATGTTGGATAGACTGTAAGCTCGTTTTTCGCCCCAATCCAATATGGCATCGCAATATATTATAACTACTCTATATTCGTTATATTGAAAGTATTAGCATTGTATTAAAAAAAAGGAGGAGGTAATCGATTCGTCTGTATGTTTTTTTTATATATGTTACGCGGTATTTTCAGCGATTGTGGACCGATTTTCATTGTTCTTTTATTATTGAAAAGGGTATACCTCTAGGGCGGTCCATTATGAAGAAAATTTTCCAGATCTTAGGATGAAATAATAGGTAGGTTTTCCATAAAGTTGTTTTAAATTCACTTGTTAAAGGAAGATAAAGGAAACATTAATGGAGACTCCATTAAAGTTTCCATCCCAAGTTGCAATAATTACTAAAATTTCTGTTCTTGCGGTTGCTATTTCTTACTGTAATAAATGCATTAATTAGTTGAAATAGACTTCAAAAAGATGGATATGTAATATTATGTATTATGATAGCCACATTATAATTAGCATATAAGAGCAATAAACAGTGAAACTGTTATTAACTATAATATATCGAGATCATTTGCGCGGAACTGACTATTTCGTTTTCGAGTAAGGATTACACTATACAATTATTTAAGACACGTCGAAATTCTCTGTTAATATAATGAGAATAATTTTTATACGTTTTCCGTCAGATAAAAATTATTCTGTAATCTGGGCGTTTCTCAGACAATTTCGTAACTATTTACATGCATGGCATATTGAAAAGAGCTACTACTCCTGACATCTAGCGAACGTTAAGCAAATTATAAATGTTTTGTAAGGCAGCCACCTGCGCTGATGTCGCTGGAATTAGCTTTTAGCAAAAGCTTTCGACGCTATCATTGAATGCATTGACGTAAAAAGTCTATTAATTGTAAAAAAAATTATAAAGCGACTTTTTATATGTCCTTGAGTACGATTTGCGAGTTATTATTAATAAAAAATTAAAAAAGGACTATCTGTATTATTTTTAAAATATTTATTACCAATGTTACACATTGTTTATAATATGGAATGGAAAAGTGTGTTGACAGCTTACTACAATTTTATAATACTTTGTACAATCTGTATTTTTTTTTTTAATAAAAATATATTTTATAAGTTGTCTGAAAAACAGCGCCATCTATGAACACGCTATTAGATAATGGACGACCCGTGCTTTGCCAGGGCCACGAGCCAAACTATCTCTATCTCGCTTGTTCTTGTACAACATCTTTCACCTCGCATTACTGAAATGCCGTCGTCCGTCTCTCTCTTATCGCATCGATCATTGATCTTTGAAATTCGAATGCGGTAACTCGAGCGGCGCGCGCGCCTACGGCCACCGATTCCCGTCTCTTTCACACGCGCACGCCACTGTTACCGTTGTCTCGTGTTTCTTTTATTGCCGTTTTATTATTTCTTGTAGATGATCACGCGATTGTAAGCTGTCGCTCGGCGCGCACACGTCATGGCATCCGTCCTTGTTTTGTTAAGGCGCGAAAACGGTTTTATGTCTCTTTCTTGCCGGCGCACGTCGTATTGCTGCCGTGCGTCGATGTTTTGGGAAGTGCACCCGCCCGACGTTCCCACGGTTCACCTTCGGCCGACTTCCTTACGAAAAAAACAAACAAGAGCACTCTGTTGAAGAAAATCGACGTCTGCCGGTCGCGCTGAATGATTAATACAATTATGACCGCGCACGCCGCTACCTACTCAACTTGATAATAATAGTTCTTTGTAAAGGACGCGTGGTCGTTCGGACTCAGATACTCGAGGGCCTGTTTTTGGTTTTGATACACATTTGGAAAAATCATACACGGTAAGGACAATCATCGTATCGGGTAATGACCGATCTTTAATTTGGTATCGGCGGTGTTAACCAGCAAAAACACCGCCAATAACGGTTTTTAGAGTTACCAGAACTTGGTTTTAAGTCCATTAGGGAGGTATACAATATCAAACATAAGTAAATTGAGTAAATGTATTAATATATTATAATAAAACAAACATCAAATTTCTACTAACTCAAGATTGAAAAAATTTAAGAAAATTGTATACCTATTTGGTTTTCTTGAGTATAAAAATGTAATTGTATTAAATTGTACATCGCCTAGTATATTTAAATGTCCTATAAATACACACTCGAACATATAACCTATTATCGCTTATTTCCCCTTTGTATTTTTAACATAATTTGGTTCAACATAAATGCTTAAGAAAATTATATAAAGAGACCCTTTCTTTTTAAATTTTAGGTAGTTAGTAGAAGTAAAAATTAAAATGGAGGAAGTCTTAGAAGAAACATAATGTTAGTACTAACGTTTTAAACAGATGCAGGACTTTCTTACTATTGCATTTTTTAAAGTTTCGTTGCCAAAATAATAATCACAAATTTTGAACTATCTGAAAGGATTTGTTTTCATGACATGTAATCAAAATTAACGGTGACTTGTTTAAAACAGTTACTAACAATATTAGTTGTAATTAATGTCAAGGCTGAATTAGGTTGTCCGACCAAATTGGATATCCCCAAATAACCATGTGTTTACACGGTCCCAATCGCGAGTAATTTATGATTCAGTGTATTGGAGCGAGGCGGCGTCGCGCGGCAGATGGCGAATCATCCTTTTATGCGGGACGCGTATTCAATCAAACAGGAGCTACGCTAGAAACACAGGGATACGATTCTACTACACAGTCAAACACATCATAATATGATAGCCATAGTAAAATTTATTGATATCATAGATAGATAAATACCTGCGAAATATATATAAAAAAATACTAGAGTCAGTGTATTTCGATGATAATTACGATAAAAATCCGTACAGGAAAGTGATCGGATTATTCTACAGTAAAAAATAGAAATGAATGTTTGGCTACTTTATAAATATTAATTATGTAATGAGCTGAATTCTAGTCATTGTAATAGCAGTAAAATCTTTCTAGGTTAGTATTATTTTGCCTCTACATAGATTGTCTTGTCTTGAAAAATATTTAGATCTATGTTATTCTAGCGCTTGCCTGGCATGTGCTCAAGAAACAATATCCCTACTTGTGCGTACGGTAAGATCTCCCGAGGGAGCGCAATTCCCACGGTCTCCCTCCATTCTTTTTATAGCCCACGTGTTCACTCAATAAAATGCCTACTTTTTGCAAATCGTTTCGGTAATCACTCATACGGAGAGCTCATCCCACCTTACGTTTTAAATTTAACTTTTTACGAAAATACTTATACACTGTTAAATAAGTGTATGATATAATAAGGTCTAAGCGGCTTGAAATATTGAGGTCAGAGTTTTTTTTAATAAAATTTATGTGTAAAGAAGAAAAATGTAAAGATGAACTTTGTGCATCGTCTTCGTTATACCGAGTATATCTGAGAATCAATCAGTTTGATTTGTTTTAACCATAGGTTTTATATATATAAATTAAGTGTAATATGTGTACATCACAATAATTAAAAAAAAAAAAGATTCGTCAATATCCTGGGTCCACAATCGTCATGACAGCTTTTCGCAGTTTCATCGTTGAGACATGAAGAAGGGTCTTGATTCCATTCTGATGAGCCAACCGCAAGTTTTTTGAGTTCGTAAGTCGACGTTTTCTTACACTTATCTGCTCGAAGATTTAATAATACTCATACCTATCATTTAAATAACAAATTAGTTCACGGAAACAAAACCCATGAAATCTGGCTTTAACGAAATGTAATATGTCTGTTATGTTAGAAATATCCCGCGAACGAGTTTCTTTGCAGCATTTATTTGGCTTTAGGTAATTTTATACGAAGTCAACTTTTTTTAACGAACTTTGGAAAGATTTCAAGGCCGAAAAAAGTGGAAGTGGTAACGATATAATCTTATTTTTCGTACGGCTTCTTTCTCACGGTGTTTTTAACCGAATATACATTATTATGTTTTCATTTCCGGAATTATTTAGCTCCTTTTAAACGACTTTCGAAAACTTTATCGTTTTCACCACACTTTTCCTTTTATGAATTATATGAAAGGTGCTTGCGAAAATTCTTATTCAAACTGTCTAAAAAAAGTCGGCCTGTAAATCGTCCACTGTAAGACATTGGCCTCTCCCATAAGGAGGATTAGCCATAATCGCCACGCTCGACAAGCGCCCCCAGATGGTTATTCCGCCATTTGTCGGTAGCCATTGGGATTTTCAAGGCTTCTCCCGTAGTCGCCTCTTACGACACCCACGGTAAGAAAGGAGTTCGCAGATCTTAATGCCGCTATCACACGGCTTTTATTAACTGTATTTAATTACTAATCGATAGGATTGGATGTAATCAACTAATACTACTAAATACGTATAACACTCCCACACACAACTACCTACAAATGAGGTTCCAAAATCCACCTGTATACGCTAAACCTAAATCCCATAGACTATTGATGGGGAGAAACGTTACCATCTGGCAGGGTAGCATGCTCTCATCAACATGCCTGTTTAGTGTGGTGAAGTTGAGCGAATATTTCATGTAAGGCATGCCAGTCTTCTCGTGTCCATTCTCGCAAGAGCAAGGACAAGCTATGAGGCCGTCACCAACTAAAATACCTTGGTCTTGTTCCACATTCGCCGCATTTCGGCAGGATCACGGGAACGCTCATGTACAAATCCAATGTTGAATAAACGGCGGCCGCTCCCGTCGACCCCTCCTCGGGAGATGTATACCCAACAGTAGACAGTAATAGTCTATTGTGTATTGGGTATTGAAAATAGTGTTTCTTAATTTTTTATTAAATATCCCCTTCTTCTTCTTCTTTATCAGCCTTTATAAGTCCACTGCAGAACATAAACCTTTCCAAGAAGCATAAACTAAAGCTGGCGTGCCTCTCGGGAAAGACTTGCTCATGTTCACTGCGCTGGACGGTAGATTTGATGAGCGCAGTGGCGGTACCTTCACAATAGTAGTGCTGCTCTCCAATCGCTGCTAGCCTATAGGATTTGAGTTAGGCATATTCTGATGGATTTCTACCATCAATGGGTTATCAGAGCCTCTTTACTCAAATAGCAAAATGCACTGCGCAGATAAGGTTGATATTCGGAGAAAAAGGTCGATTTCTCCTCCATATACCGCTGCTCTGCAAAAGATACGTGTTACTAATTTCTGCTGTCAATCAGCAGTGCCAACCACTGTTGAATTCTGGTTTGGTAAAGCCAAAATCTGGTTCGAGGCAGTATAATTACAGGCTTTGAGGAATTTTGTCTTGGTCCTCAGGGGTTACAGTCACGTTGTCTGTACGCGTCTCTGAACTTAGAAGGTGCCATTATCTTCACGTTTGGGAGTGGAATCAAAGATCGCCATGCCGAACACGTCAACCTTGGTTATTCTAGCCCTTTATCAAATGCTAAAATATTTCGAACTGTAGGGAGAAATGTTGAGTATATTATTATTAACATTAATAGTACATTATTACTAATAATTATTTTGCCGTGGAGCCCACCGCGACACCAAAGTGCTGAATTTACCATATGTTTGATGTTGAATGAAAACATCAGGAGGAATCCTACATATCGGAGGACTATAAAAAAATTGTTCCAGATGGACGATGCAGTCCGCCGACCCGCACCGGGGCTGTGTGGCGGACACTTTTCACGAAAACTATATCCCTTCAAACATATCATTAGGATTTCTTCTTAGAAAGAATTTTAAAACAGGTCTATTACATTCAATACTTTACAATAGTTACGTCAGAAGTAAACCTGAATATTGTAGTACTGCCCGATCTCCAATTTACAATATACATACTGATAGAATAATGAATTACTTCGACACATATCCTTCCGTTTTAGGCCACCTAGGCGTATGCAGATAAAGTTAAATATTTTGAAATACAAACCCTAAGAGAAAGACTTGATCAACGAAGTTTAATGTTTCTACATAAAATACTAAACTGTGGAATAGACTGTCCATCCCTTATTAGTAAATTGAGAAATGAAGGTACTGCGATATCCGTGTCCTTTGTTCCATTGTCGCTTTAGCATAACTAATTTAGGAAAACACTCGCCTCTACCGCGACTGGCCCGTCTATCTAATAAATTAGCTAACTATTTATTAGCCTTGACTTATTAAATGATTCCCGTACAAAATTAAAAAATAATAATTAAGCATTGCTGTTGAATCCTCATAGTAAAAGAAGCAGCTTGTTAGTGCCCACAGCAGGGAAAAGGACTCCTTCTCAGATATCTGACAGGGTTTTAGAGCCGGGAAGGGCCCGCCACGCTACTCCAGTGCGGGATGGTGGGCTTCACATATCCACGAAATAATATTTTTTAATATGTCTCAGACATGCAGGTTTACGATCACATCACGATGTTTTCCTTTACTGCCGAGCACGTTAATACAGCAACAATTTTAATAGTGCCGGCCTCGGGGATTGAATCCAGGTCACTCGCACTTTATGGAACTAAAGTGAGCGCCCAGACCACTAGGCTACCACGCAAATTTCAAAGTTACTGATTTCTAATGATAATTATCTAATCACTAAGAAGTATGTTCAATGTGTATTCATTATTTATAGTCTTTGTTCGCTATGCCTAAATAAATAAATTATATTAAAAAAAAACCCTCACAAATATCGAGACTTTTGCACTATAGAGGGATTAACATTATGATTTAGAAAAGTCACTAATAAAATATTCCATTTCAAGGCATAAAACTACCAGATATCCGATACAAAATTAAATTGTATATGATTTATTTAAGGTTGCGTCTGCGCTTCTGCGTGTGGTCCCGAGCCGCAGGGAGTTAATATATTTAATGGCACTCAATTAATTGATAATAGTTAAGCAATAGAACACCTGTTACGAACTAAAATTACTAACGATACTTTACTGCTAAATAAAAATAGTTAATAAATTATTGGCTAAAGAAGTTGTTCTGTGTTTGTTTTGATTTAACGATTTTACGTTTTGTTATTCACGTTTATATTTTATGATGAAAAATAATACTTGTACTTTTCATCTTTTTTCTTTAATTAGACCGTAAGTAGTCCACCTTGGGGTATAAGTCTTTTCCATTGAGAGGATTGCGGCTACCTCGATAGACGTGTTAGCGATTGAATCGGAATCTTTTCCCATTTCACCTTGACATTTTTCTAAATTGTCTCTACAAGACCCATAGTAAGAAGTGGAGTACTAGGTTCTCTGTATTACACCATAACCAAAGGATGCCAAGGGTGTCATAGACGCTTAGTGGTAAATACGCTGAGATCACATGTTCAGATATGATGATGTCAAGACTATATGTTATGATGAATTCATTACTGGCCTAAGAAGACTATCCTTTGTCAATATAAGTTCCCTCAGTCATTTATGATATGCGTAGCTCAAAATATAAAATTAATGGAAACCTTTGCTCCATTACCTTAACGTTATATTACTATCGGAACATTGAGGTAAGCGAAAAATAAAATATATTTATTATTTACATTAATAACAATTTAAAAATGAGGCTGCGGTGAAAGGTCGTATCTTCAAAAGTTTTTTTTAACGTTCACTCTTACGATAAAAACAGAAATTAAATATAATAAATTCCACTTCCCTATCGCGTGTGTTCGTCGGATTTTATTATAGGTTTTCAGATAACTTAACGTGCAACATCCGTTCTGTGGTGGGAAAGCAGACAGGTGTCACTTATCGCCTATATATACACTTCTGAGGTCTTGGTAGATATTTTTATATTAGACCCTCTTTACTCATTATAATATTGCATATCCCTCTTTGACGACCGCGTGGCTACCTGCGTACCTGACCCAGGATTAATATCCTACATAATATTAATACCCAAAGTCAAGAATCCTGGGTTCGAATCTCAGCCGAAGTTATTATTTGTATAAAACATTAATTATTCGTTTTCGGCTCTGATTATGATTCTCTGCGTCCCGTTTTCTTATCGCAAAGGCGGCAAACGAATAAACGGCTCTCCTCATGGTAAGTGATTAGTGATTACCGTCGCCCACGTATATCTGCAACACCAGAGGTCGAACGTCGAAGGAGCCGAATCGGCAACACGATCTATTGAAGCTAGCGTGCCACAGGGTAGTTGTCTCTCACCACACCTGTACGCGGTCTATAAGAACGATATCCCCACACTTGAGGGTCGCGACCAAGAGTGGGAAGATGATGTCCTGCCCGGACTCTACGCCGACTCCACGTCGTCCCGGCGGGCAGATATCGCTGCACGAAGAATGCAGCGACTAATGGACCTCCTGCCAGAATGGCTAGATAAATGGCGGATGGCCCTTAATGTTGGCAAGACATTCGCCATTATTGTTAACCACCGTGCGCGTGCCACCTCCACTCCAGCTACGAGGCCAGGATGTAGAGTGGCAGAGCACCATTACCTATCTTGGTTGCTGGATAGACCGCTCGGTGCGCATGGTATCTCACGTGGAATATGCAATCCAACGTTCGAGGGCAGCACGAGCAATCTTATACCCAGTGCTGGCATCCAAGCTGCCACTGAAAAGCAAGATAGGTATATATAAGACCTACATCCGCTCGCATATAGCATATGCGGCACCCGTGTGGTACGCGCTCACATCTACAACACAGCGCAAGCGACTACAGGCCCAGCAGAACATGGCGCTTCGTAGCATCGTTGGAGCTTGTCGTTACGTTACGCAGAAATGACAGAATTGCGGAGGACCTAAAAATCGAAACTATCCAGAGTTTTGTGGCCCGCTTAGCGCAGAGTATGTACAACCGCGGTGACAACGGACCACATGAACATCTTAGGGATCTGGCTTCACTAGAAGGAATCCTCCCTCTTCATGATCGACCACCTGAGCATCGGCCAGTTCCACAAGAAGTCCCCGCCATAAGACGTGAAATACGTCACACTTCTACATGAAGCCGAAGACGCGGCACCCAGGGTCGAGGGAGCAGCAGCTACCCGAGAAGACGCAAGGCCTTCAAGGCCCGCAACCTGCAGGAAGTTTCTTACACCCCTTGAAGATGACCCACGCACGCATCAGAGGTGCTGCAGGTGCGTTACCGGTCTTTAAGGGTATTTGGGAGATGGAAAGGAGGATGGGGAGGGGGAGTGATCCTCCGGATACCTCACTCACCGAAGGAAACACAGAAGCATAATATGTCTCTACTTCACGCTGGTATTCTGTGAAGCCGAGGTGCCAACCCGGTCGAGCCGGCCCATTCGAGCAGCAGCAAAAGCCGCCACTAAGTGCAACCACGTCTAAAAAGTGTCCCTGACACTATATCTACATACTACCTCCGACCTTATCACACAAAAGTAACATAGGACACAGACGGTACAGAGCAGTGGAGTGCCTTTGTCTTTGCGCCGTACACTTATGGTTCTTTAATATATACGTACATATCTGCACAGCTGTGAACTATAGATAATATTCGGAAATTGTCGCCGTGGTGGAAATTTATTTATCTATTCTTTTTTGAACCGGGGGCTCACTTTAGTTTAATAGAAAGCGAGTAACCTGAATTCGATCCCCGGTGGTGGTATCACTAAAATTGTTAATAGAAATTTTAAGTGCTGAATTTAACATGTGCACGGCGGTGAAGGAAAACATCGTGAGGAGATCAGCATGTCTGAGAAATAATAAAATACATTATTTCGGGGATATGTAAAGTCTGGAGGGCTTACCAGAGCTGGAGCATCGTGGTGGGCCCTTCCCGGCTTCAAAACCGGTGGCCTTTGCCCAGCAATGGGCACTTCCAGGCTGCTACTTTACTTTACTCGTACAGTATAGATGTAAAGGCGGACATAATGCTAAAATAGTTCTCTACGTCTGCTAGGGAGTGATGAAAAATCGAAGACGATTACAGATTAACTAAAATTTTTTTAAAAAAGATTGAATACTAAAACAATATTTAATAACAACATATACACACAAATCTACAAAATGTGTTAATCAATTATATATACGTATACATGACTAATAAGAAATACACAAATAAGATATAATACAAAAAGTTTTAGCCAATCGTGTCACTATCAGTAAAGAATATTTTTCGTATAAAATAGTGATAAATTTTCCATACAATGTAGTAAACTTAACAGAAAACGATGAAATCCATGCCGTCGAAAAACATTTTCTTTAAATAAATTCCTAAATCTCTTAATAACGAAAGCTTCTGATTTGTCTTTTCTATAATAGAAATTAATAGAAAAGTAAAGGAAGGCTGAAGAAAAAAATATTTTATGTCATACGTCATCTGGTCAATACAAAGCTAAACTTAACTTCTAGGCTAAATTTTATTTATACCCTCATCCTATCACAATTAATTATAGATATTAATTATTATAGGAATCGCTTAACGAATTAATTATATTTTAAAACAGGGGACTGGTTTCACCTGACACCATAGACAGAAAAGAGTATTCCTATAACTAATAACCACATTTAAACAAGTGGAATATTAATATTTAGATACTTTAGTAAAAAATGTACATAAGAATCGATAAATATTATGAACGTCTGCGACAAATCAATATTACAAACCATGCTTTATTACGTCTGTGGGCGATGAATAATGTGCTACTGACCGCATCCGTTGGGATAAGATCATTAATTAGTCGCCCACAACTTAGTTACGGGACGGCGCGGCGGCTGTCCTCCACCAAATAACACCATCGCTTACTTTCATCATTTCGTTTACATTTAAATAACATCTATTAAAAATGTCGATACACTTTTTGTAAAGTCGAAAATAAGATTTAATTTCCGATTTTTTCACATTTTTAAATATCAGAAAAGTAAAATTGTATCGGAAAAGTAACTTAGATGTCATTAAATTAATTTCGCGTTCGCGTTAGCGAAAGGATCATTAGAAAATTTTAAATTAATCCATTTCATCTCACGAAGAAAAAATGGGCGAAAGAAACTCCAAAGGTATCTTTTATTTTAATTAATGGAAGGATAATTAAGGAAAGAAAATAGATACAAGTATAGATAATTAAATTTCTCTGTCTCTAATAGTATCTGAAACCATGCTATACAAACTCAAACTCTAACAGATAAGCCTTTACAAGCAGAACCTGTTCACAAGTATGGCACCTGCGCCGTCCCCAGACGTCGCCCTCCTCAGGGAGATGGACAACTCGACGTTGTCACAAGCAGAGGTTTTTAACCAAGCAAGGACTACTCAAGTTAAGCACTTAGATAATGCTTAAGTAATAATCTTACCTATAGATTAATCGTACAGGATAATTGTCACATCTTTGAGCATACTTGTGATTTATTTATCCAAGATACTCAGCTAAGAATCAACTCTTTTGATATTCAAGATGACTTCTTTCTTCTTCTTCTCTTACATCCTCTATAAGTCTACTGTTACTGTACTCTCCACGCGAGCAGGCGGGTTGGTAAACGCAGTGCCGAAACTCACGCACCGGAGATGCTGCTTTTCATCACTAATCTATAGAATTTGGATTCTGCATATTCGGAGAGTTATTTTGGCTTTAGCTGGTCGCCAGAGCCTCGTTCGTTAGTCAGCAGAGTGAACCGCGTATAGGATAGTAAAAGTATGATATACCCTTAGATTTTGAGCATGCACGATTATTTTATTCTGGGCTTACATACACATGGTTATATTTTTCTGTAATAAAAATTATTTTGCCGTACAGAATGACAGTGTGTAGACTATTTATCTAAGTATAATAACATTACTTTGCGGCACTGTAATATCTCGTGCAAAACACGTCGCCGATGACAATAAGGCCAGGATGACATTTTCTTCCATATGACAGTGACAATTTCACTTTCACGTATCGTACACAAAACATGACACCATCGGAGATAGTTTCGGAAGTGTCAGTTTCTAATTAACTAGCGTTTCAGCCTGTCTCTGTCCGACATCCGTAGTATATGCAGCATAGAATCAAATAAACGTGTATATAATATGAAAAGTAACTTTCAACTTTTTGTAATAAACTGCATAAGTTCAGAAATAAACATATAAAATGTTTTCGGTTTAGAAAGCTTCTATAGGTTTCATTAAAAAAAGAACCGGTTTAAATGATATTGAAAGTAAGACTTCACTATTTTTTATCAATACTATAAGATAAAAAAATCATTATTTATATTTATTTAAAAATATGAATACTGAACGGATATGAACGAAATAGAAATGCAGATTTATGCTATTAAAGTAGCAGCCTGTAAATGCACAGTACAAAGCAAAGGCCTCCTTCTCAAGTATCTGTGAGTGTTTTGGACCCGGGAGGGGTCAGCCCCGCTACTCCAGTGGCGAACCTCACATGTCCTCAAAATAACTTTAACCTTCCACTGTAGGAATTTCTCCTGTGTCGCGGAGGCAGTTTACATACATAAATTGCACATGGACAAATACCCAGACCCGGAACAATAATTTGTAGTCCATACAAACACTAGTCCCTAGCGGGAATCAAACCCGCGACTCACAACGCCGCAGCTAAACGCTTAGCCACTACGCCAACGAGCCGTCTAAATAATGCACGTGATTATGGTTTTTTTTATGGGAAAGGCGGCTAACGAGCAAGCGGATCACCTGATGGTATGTGATAACCGTCACCCACGTACATCTGCAACACCAGAAGTGCTGTAGGTGCGTTACCGACCTTTAAGGGCATTTGGGAGATAGGACGTAGGATGAGGAGGGGGATGGGGAGGGCGAGTGGACCTCCGGTTACCTCACCGAATGAAACGCAGAAACACAAGATGCCTCTACCTCATGCCGGAATTCTGGGAGGCAGTAGTACCAACCCGGTCGAGCCGGCCCATTCGAGTCTAAACGTCACACTTCTATACGTCTATAATAGGATAATTTTTTTTTACTGTTTTTGTAATATACTTTTCTCACAATAATTGTTCTCATGGGACAAAATTTGAAGAAGAAGATGGACGCAAATACAGGTGTTCCGTGGGTAGCCGCTAGTATTAGTATATTGATAAATAATTGAAATAATTATCTGTGCGCTGTAGCAACCTTCTCCCACCTGTAACGTATAGCCCGGAAGACGTTGCTTACACTCGAAGTTTCCTGTCGCTTATTTCTCTTATTTACATATATTGCTTAACGATGTGCCTTCGTTTATTACCACCAATTAATGTCCACATTTTTTTAAGATTTATCACAAATACTCTTCGATTTGAAAGTTTAAAATAACAGGAAGATATAAGTAAATGCGAGGCACCGATTAAGATTCATTTTAAGCTGATAGACTCGTATATACGAGTATGTAATGTAAGGAAGTACATAGCAATTTTTCTCTAAATGTCAACCTCACCTGCTCGTGATAGATAGATAGATAGAATAGGTAACCTATTGATCAGAGAACCTGGCTCGCGACCGTTTGGTGGATTTGTTGAAATTGACCGATTGATGGATTGATGAAAAATTCATCTGAATATACCGAACTCAAATACAGTATACTAGTGATAGAGATCAGCAGCTCTAGTACGAGAGTTTATGTCCAGCAACGGACTTACAGAGGGCGATAATAAAGATCGTGACCATGGTCATCATTTCGGCCTATCAAAAGTACACTGCTTAATATAGGCCTACCCGAAAACTTGCCACAAAGCACAGTCTTGATCCACCTGCATCCATCGACTTCCCCCAACACTGTGCAGAATGCGAATCCATCATGTCCACCAAAGATAGCCCTTTCCCTAGCCCTTTGAGAGACCTCATAGAGACATGAAAGACTACGTCTCGGTTCCGTGTAAGTCACAACTCGCAAAACACACTGCATGTAAATGATAGAGATTTACAATTTTAGCTGCTAAAAGAAATAGGACAAAGAACTTCGCATCTCGAAGGTAGAAATGCAACTTCTTCGTTATCATAATGAGCCTTCAAATAGTCCATTGATGGAAATATATGTTGGCAATCGCAGTAGCACATACCATACATTATAGTCGCTGCTACCCGCCATAAGTCTGTTTTTTTTTCGGTCCGCTTTCATATATAGTAAACACCGCAACCGATATATCAATTTAATTGTAATTACTATGACGCTTCAATTGCCGCGAACTGTGGTCTGATTGAATTATCTCGCTTTAGTCACCATCCTGCAATCTCAACAATTGTCAACACGCCGTGGATGGATTGTGCATTGAAACAAATGAAACGTCGTAAAACAGGCGTTTGTGACGATCGTTAAATCAACGATAAATTGTTTAAGTTCTGTCATATAGTGGGGCGAAGGGACATTGATTCTTGTAACATGAATACTGTCTGCTGAAAGAAAACATTAAAGTAAAAGTGCCAATGAAAGTGCAACAAAGCATATTTATAATATGTAGGTAATAGTTTCATCTTAACGTATTTTGACGCTTCTAGTTTGCGTGGCACAAAGTCATGGTTATTTTTTTTCGTTCATGGGTAAACATGAGATGGACCGTGAAGGAATGGTACAGCATCATGATACCCATTTGATAGCAACTTAATATGAATATAATTTAAATGAATCCAATATTGAAACTAAAATTGTTAATCATTGCAATAAACCCAAAATATTAATACTTAAAATTCATAATACTTAAATTAAATTAAAATAAATATATACTCACATGATTAACGATTAAAGAAAACCTATTTTAAAACAACATAAACCCATTTCGCGCCTATAATCCCTTGAGGGTAAGCAGAGGTTCCCTTATTCCAACTGTCATCTGAAAGGGTTGTTTTCGAAGTTCTGGAAGAGACACATATACATGAAGAAAGTTGTTAAAGACATTTTTCTTCACGACTACTAACAATACTTGATATATTGAAATATTTGTATCATAGAGTCTTAACGTTGGATGACAGATGGAGATGACGGAATACAAGTCTTCATCAAACTTAAATCGTAGATAAATAACGTGTCGAGAGAACCATTGCAGTAAAGTACCTTGTACTTTCTTTTGAGTGTCTCTTGATGAAGAAGAAGAAGCAAATAGGGAACTCCATATTTATAAATAACCGTATTTGCTTATATCTTGTACCCAATAATTAGTAAATTATATTACCTTTACAACCATCCGCATACTATTCTGACCCGTTTTTATTTATTCTTACGGCATTATATTATATTATACTCTGGACGTTTGACTTTCTACTTGTTAGTCAGGATATGTTACCGTGATCAAATAAATAGCCCTTTAATATTATGTTTCAAAATGTTATTGGCTGTTAACAAAGAAGTAATATTTCTTTGTTAACATCCAATAGATAAACCTAAAGAAAATTATAGCCAGATTAATATAATAATATTTTAAATTCATGGAGCAAAAATCCCCACCATAGCATTTTAAAAAATATACCTAATCATTATAGACAGTGAGGTATGAAAGGAGATCGATAGTACATCGTGCTGCCAATAACAGAGCGTCTGAAAGCACGACGGATGCCAATCCGTTACCTCGCGCCGCCAAAATGCGTGTACCGTTACTTTGTTAATGAACTAAATTTCTCTCATGTACGAGCATGAGTGCAAAAATGGACAAGTACTTATTTATGTACAGATATGTCATTTCAACTTGTCTCGTACAGAAGGTGTTCAGAAAGAGAAGATCGACTCAGCGATATGCTAGTAAAATCCCGCGTCCTACGACTATTGGCTATATTATCATCCGTCTAAGGAGCGAGGTATTTGGGACTGCCATCGCCAGTCAGCTGGCCAAACACGGGAAAGTAGGAGATAACGGAACTACTAAATTGTTTTCTTAGTTCCTGCTAATGTCAAAAATATACATTTCTCAGTCCTTCAAAGAGAGTTTTTACATGGGGAATTACCTAACGTCTACCCACCCCACCTCACGGGGGCAAGGACTGGTTACTTCCGGTTTGGACCGACCAAAACCGCATGTGGGCCTGGGGTACGGGAACTCATCCGCGAACCCAATTTCGGGAAAGGACACGTCCTTTCCTCCGTCCTGGCAATGCATGCCGGAACACGGACGCGTTTTTCTCCTCGGGCTCCAATCTCACATGGCCAGCGGCCGCCTCGAGCCAATCATCTCCACTGAGTTCGGCCAGGTAGGTTCCTTTTGGTTAAGGCTGGCCTCTTCTAATAAACGAAATTCTCTCCACGTCTTGTTATAGATAACTCTGTGGTTCTTTCATTGCTCAAATCGATTGCAGTTGCATATATTAGTAAATAGCCATCTATTTTATTATTGGTATTATTAAATTAATTTACTACTTACTTACTATCACAGACATATGTCATCGTGGCCAGGCTTGTCGTTAAACAGGTCGACTAAATTTACATTTCAGACTCCCTATGGAGTTGTCTTCTTCTACTTCTAATAAATTTGGTCTGATTACGAAAAATTTATTTTCAAACGAAGGTAATAATTACGCAAATGATCGACTTTTATTTGAGTTTATGAATGTATTTAAATCAATAACATAAACGCGGCGCTCGCTCATTATATGATCTTCATAAAAATTGTATTGCATAAATACGTCTTCGAGTTTATTACTGTATAAGATATAAACTTTGTCATATATTTCAAGAAATTTTATTTTTGTATCATCGTTGTAGTAATGCTCTCCTCTTACGTCGTCAACCAAATATGACCGAGAATTTGAATGGGTTTCGTATAATTCTCAACATATACATATATATTAAAATGGTCATATTAATTTTTAGACAGTAGACTTGCACATGTGGGAGATGGGACTTTTGGGACGAGATGTAGTTTTTGTTTAACGTTTTCTTAAATATTAAATGTTTACTCGTATTCCGTATTTTGCTTCAACACTTTTTTTGCTGCTGCTTGAACGGGCCGGCTCGACCAGGGTAGAACTACAACCACACAGAAAGCCGACGTGAAGTAAAGGCATATTGTGCTACTGTGTTTCGTTAGGTGAGTGAGGTAACCGTAGGTCCACTCCTCCCTTCCCTAACTTCTCTCCCCATCATTTCTCCTATCCTTCAAATATCCTTAAAGGCTGGCAACGCACCTGCAGCTCCTTTGGTGTTGCAGATATACGTGGGCGACGGTGATCACTTACCATCATGTCAGCCGCTTGCCTGTTTGCCCCCTTTCACATAAAAGAAAAATAAAAACTTCGAGTATTATCACATACGCTTAGTAATATGTACCAGTTACTACGTTTCAAGAGAGTGCGATTGTGCTGTGTTAAGGGTACCATATAATAACTGATACAAATATTGAACGTAATATAGTTAGAACATTAAACTTCAAAGATTTTGGTGACACTTTTTATAATATCGTTAAATCTTTCTGTTTTTTCTTAACGGCCGTTATTTTCGTTCTGAATTTTAGATGGCTGAAGATTTTGTTGGTTTGCTTTAGTATAATCGGAAGAAGGTTGACGTAGTGTCAAATTCTTCTCCGCCACCCCCCGGAAGGGCTAACGTCACACCGTGGCGGGGCGGCTAAGTAGTTGTAGCTTGGCATACCAGGGTGAATCAAGAGGTACCTATGTGACCGGTCTATCTCAGCGGAGATGGCTGGGCTGCGGTGTCCACTTCGAATGGAAAGGAATGTAAGCGTCGTCGCTTTGCAACGCTCTTCATGCCCTCCACAGCCGCGGTGGAGCAGCAAGAACAGATCCAATGGTGCTTCCAAGCCTTCGCCTTCCTGATCTCCAAGGCCTCTGAGTGGCGGGCTCGGGTAGGTCCGTGTGGGATTGTCGGCCGAGTAAGAAGGCGCGTCCATGTTCGTTTTGTAGGGATAAGTAAACATTTTCTTTCTTTCTTAATTTTCTTTATTGGAATAAACAACATCCTTTATTCCAATTGAAAAAGAAAATTGAATTATAAGGACTTAGCTATGTCCTTATAATTCATTATAGACTGTCTTTGATCAGTCGGCAATGCCTAGTTCGTTAGTCAGCAGCGTGCTTCGTGTGCAAGTGAGGTTGACCTTTAGAGAAATAGATACGGTAATAGATACCCTTTAATTAATATATCAACTAATATACGTTGTATGGTTTTTGTTGTGTTACAATTATCTAATCACTATTGAGCAAGTTCAATGTGTATTCATTATTGTAGTCTCTGTTAGCAATCCGTAAATAAATATATATTTAATTTCTTTACTGGATCTGTAACGAAGCTTCGAAATATATAAGCAAGTTGTTTACATATTTTGCAAAATGATAAAAGTCAATTAATTTTACATCATGTGTTTAATATAGGCATGATATTCACGATAAATCCAGGAACATATTTGTTAAAAAAAAAATTATTTAAGATAAAGAAGAGTTTCAATTCAATTGAATGCTCTCAATTTTGAGGTTAAGGTCAAGTAAAGGCCGCCATACTTTTAACGGCTGACGACACGTCCTAAAAATTTCTTTTCAATTGTATTTCTTAGATAATTAGGTTTTCATTCGACGTTTTACGGACATATCATAAATCAGCTCTTAAAATTGGCATTAATAATTTTATTGTTGCTGGGACATGCCATTAAATTTAGGTCGATTACGTATTATGCATATCGTATACACGTAAATCTATAGTGTTAAATATAATTAAATACAGACAACAATAAATATAAAAAATTCAATTCAGGTCTAGCTTATTTTACATAGTAATTCCGTCATCCGTCTTTCTTATTCTGCACGAGATGTTCTTGGTTTTAAGTGTAAGCTTTCCATATATTTTATATAACTCTTTCTTTAATGATATGTTAAACAGGAGTTTAAGTATTCTTATTTCGATTCGAACGGGGGACCCAAGCAGTACACCATTAAAATATTTAAGTAGTATTTTCGGGTGCACAATTAGCTCATTTACTTCTCTGGTTCTAAAGATCTCAATTTACGATAGCAAGAAAAACGAAAAGAGCATCTTAATTAAGCCTGCGGGCGATTCGACATGTCACTCGTAACAGCTTTAAGAACAAGAACGAAATCGCTAACGATCCTTATCGAGGGTCCACTATTTACGCATTAAAATGCGGTGGTGCATTATTTGTTGCAGTACTAATGGCGCGCCCTTTATTGGACAAATTGGCCTTGAGGGCAGGGCACCAGCACTAACATTTAAATCAAGCTTAATGGATCCCATTTCCATAAGCAATGCTGAAATGCTCTACAGCGGCGAGAGCTATGAATGTCTAGAGGGGGATATTTTATTTAAACTACATAAAACGTTTTATTATTATAAATATTAAAGTTAAATTATGATTTAATTTATTACCTTATTACTAGGTACATTGGATTACTTATTTTTCATTGTAAGTTCATTTTTCGAACTCTCTTTTTTTGAATACTATATTTTCTCCTCTGCTGAAAAGCACCGTCCACCACAGATAATAATTTTCAACTTACAATAAAGATTTCTAATTTTTGGCATTTGTAACAAAAATAGTAATAATACTTTGAAAATAATTTTGTACTCTACTGTCTCAGATTATAAATATTTAAAAAATAATTAAAATGTTGGCATTAGACGAGTAATATAGAGTAAGAAGAATCAATCAGACATGTTATTTAAATCCATATTCTCGTTTGTTTTTATCTTTTTAATTGGGTTTAGTCGAGAGAAAATGTGAATTAATAATGAATTGAAGTACAGTGTTTGTTTGACAGGTGATCACTTGCCGAGATTAGGAATTGAGAGAGTAAAGAAGATTGTTTTAGATTCCAAAACTGTATTACGTTAATATGTATTAGCTCACTTTTATCTTAATTTAATTCAATGCAGTAAATATTGTTAAGCAAATGGTTATGCTAATACAAATAATGAAAGGTATTATTTAATGTTGAAATTTTAAGTACATCGTCACATGTCAGATTCCTCGGCCTAATTTATTTACGAGTACCTTATTTGAATTAATAGTTTCTAAACCAAATAAATTTTAGCAAATAACAAGTTTTTGTTTATCTCTAGTACCGAGTTGTACGACCCATTACAATGTGCAACACTTAAAATCAAACTTTTCATTGCTAAGAAAAATTAATGGTAGGACAAATACAGTTTTTTTTAAATTAAAATTTAATATTGTAGTTTAGTAATTATTTCTTATTAAAATATGTTTATTACTGACGTCACCACTTAAATTAGTAGTGGTATCAGTGATCATTTCTTTCATAATGAACTAATCGTGTGAAACAGAAAAATGATTGTATTAATGCATACATTTTAATTTTAAGAAACATTTTAGTATCAATAATTATTATGTTATGTTAAAGAGCAGACCCACTTTTTGGTAAAATCTAAAATAGTAAATAATATAATAAAATATTAAAAACAGAATCATTTTAAAATGACAGTTAAAAGATTTTGATACAATATTAGGCTATGATTTTTTCGTACAAGGAAAGTAACGTTGCATGTTTATATTTAGGATTTGATGTGCCAATAGTTGTTAAAATGTAAAGTAGACCAATCACCAATTGAACAACTATAACTTCATCGTTGTTTCCAAGCTCTCTGTGTATTCGTATTCCGTCTTCAATTGAGTTGTCACCGTAATGTGTTTTAAATTGGCCAGGGCTCTTTGACACCTGTGCTCAAGATCTGTGGGAATACGTGCTGTAAAGAAACGTGGCCCTCATATGATAGGCCATGTGACTTATTGTGGCCGATAAAACACGAGACCGCAACTAATAACGTCTGCATAAGTAGATTGCGTTTTTGCTTACATTTACCTATAAAATACATTCGTCTAAAAGGTGCGTGGACAATCGTTTCTGTATTGGTTGAATTAAAGACGCAATTCAGTGGAATTATCTAGACAGATGTAGATCAAGATGTTCTCAATTGTAATAAATAAGAAATTTCAAGGCAGAATACATTAATATATACAAGTACACATGCCCGTCCACCATAGGGAAAATCAGATATAATTTGGTATTTCATTGATTGATTGGATTGGATTTCATTTAGCACTTACGCAGTCGAAGATACCTCTACACTTTTCACCTCTCCACAAGCAAAGAGTTATTAGGAATTAAGTTATAGGTCGAAATAATTTTTTTACGAACTTGTAAACAGTCCATTGCTGGAGAGTGGAGACAGCGAAGGCGCCTACAGGCGCAGCAAAAAACCAGGAACTACGTGTGATCGTGGGAGCGGGTCGTTATGTAAGGAATGACGTCATCGCCAGAGACCTCAAAATAGAAAACGTGATCGATTTCGTGGTCCGATTGACATGGGGAATATTCGACCGCGCTGATAACGGAATACATGAATACCTTCATATCCTGGCGACGACGCAGGACTCACTACCGCTACACACTTGACCATCAGAGTGGCGATCTCTCCCACGGGATATTATATACCCCCCGACCTCCCAGACGGGAGCCAGGGATGTGCAACAAGCCCCGATATAAGACGTAAAATAGGATCGGGGAGCAGCAGCCCTTGAGAAAACACTCAAGTAATGAGACTAGCCTCGACCCTCGTCACCTGCGGGGGCCTTTAATTCCCCTATCAAGAATTTCCACACAAAGGTGGGGAGGCTGTCACTGTTTTAGTGTCCAACAATATATACTATACATATATTTCGAAAATATCATTGGTACGGGCCCTCTACATAGGCACGAACTCGAGACTCCTGTTACAGAGGCAGATCCTCTTACCACTAGTACTATTGCAAGAACGGCTATGAAGCGTGGCAACTGACATTCCATACGTTTCGCTCGCTGAAATTATGAACTAGAATTTCGTGGAAAAGAAATTTTTAATATCTCTATACTATACTGTCAGTGATCACGTTTTGAAGTCTCAATATTACTTAGCTAATTAAAACACCAATTGGCTTCCGATTTGAAAATTCGACACAATGAGTCTAAACGCTCCTCTGACGTTTTTGCTAAGTTTCAAATTTCGCACTGCCGCCTTAAGCGTGCGAACGTCAGTAACGTGCGGTGATTGACCTTCTAAATAACGACTACCTCAGAAATGCGATCGAAAGTCGATTAAAAAGAGTTCTTGGTCCTTATACACTAATAACTATTTTGTAAAAGCCGATTTTTAAAATGCCAATAAATTATTATTACTAAGCGTTAACACTAATAATTATTAGATTTAATTTTATTTTTTGAATTATTTTTTAATTTTTTGACACATTTTCAATTTAGAATAATAAACATTTTAATTACTTTCTGTTTAACTTCTGTTCCAGTAAGTTCATCTGCCATATAAACTTCAACAATAATTAGACATGATTTTAAGACCTTTATAGAATTTTCTCAAACAATAAATTAGGCAATTCAGCTACCGGAAAGTGAAAGAGTATTATTTTTAGTAAATAATAATTATTAATTCAGAGTAAATTTTAACTAAGTATTCATAGTAGTGATATATGATTTTCTGTAATTAAAGTGGTTAAAAAAAATGTTGGACAGAATGGGTACACGATTAGGTTAAGTTAATGTGGTGGAAATTTAGCTTGGGGCCATTATTTGCGCTGTAGAGTCCAATGCACTTATAACTCGATTAATATGCAATCTCTCCAGAATGGGGCAAGAAATGTAGAAAGGAATTTACAAATTAAGATATATGTGATATATTAAATGAATGTGTTAGATTTTTACACGTGTGAGACAAAAGTGAAATATTTTGTGACTAGTGTTTAATTTGTTTTGTAAACATGTGTTAGATCGTAGCAAGTCTAATACCAGTTCAGTTTAGAGAGTGCAAATATCGAAATATTTTTTTTTTAGCTGAACAATGAAAATTGTTCTATACTCACCATGCTGGGCAGACGTGTTGAATCTATGACTCTCTTCTTGCACGAGAGTTGTAGCTCTATACCGATATCCTGTTTGCATTTGTGATGTTCCTCTTTAGCATTCGGCTGTGAGCTTTCGGTTTGATAAGTTTGAATGAGTTGAAGTCCTACGTACGTACGTACGTACTTCATTTAGTCCCCAAACTCAAATAATAAGTTATCACTACGGGGCTCCAATTGACATTTACGAGGTAATCCTTTATACTCAGATAAGTATATAAAGTGAACAAAAAAAAAACATACGCTTTATTTATCAAACAAAGGGGTCAATGATATAGAATATTTAACTTACAAATACGATCTCTTTCTATGATCGTATGCGCTGGATATCAGATACAGGGAAGTCTTGACGAGAGAGGACCTGACAATAGTCCATTAGTACATTAGTATTATAATAAGTGCTCCCTTTAAAAATATTAAATTATAGCCAAAGATTACACTTGTTAAAATTCTCTAAAAATTTTAGATCATTTCACCTCTCCTCATTTTTAATATATATATTTTAAGAATATTACGTATAGTTACATATCGAAGTTAATATCAGTAACTTATCGGTACAGTTTTCTATGAAAAAACTCCACCAGTTTAATTAGTTTTCTCATTGAAATCATCGAATTTTTTTATTATTAGTCGAATACATGTAATGACTACGAGTGATATTATTTGAGTAAATTTCTGTGGGCGTAAGTGTGATCGCAGGAGCTCGACATGTAGGTATAGTAGCGCAGTACGATGCGGTCTTTGTAAACAGTTATGAGTGGCGGTGCGGCGGTGTTTGCACAACTTTATCCGTGTTTGTGCGGCGGCGGCACAGGCGTGGCGGTAGGCGTGCGCGAAATACGCTAGCCTGTAGTTAGGGTTTTCACGCGTCTGAAATATTTCCCCATATGATAGTTAAGAATCAAGAAGAGAAGAGAATGTGTTGACACCCCTGTGCGGTATGATAGTATATTCGTAGGCAGTTATTGAACCTCACAATTTTTTCATTCACTATACGAAACGCAGCTAATTATATTAGCGATTAGAAAAAAAATATGTTTAATATTGTTCGGTCGAAAAATTTCATTTTGGATTAGACAGGCACCAGCTTAAAAAAATAATGAATACAAAGACGTATACTGATATCGTTGTACTAAAATATACGCAACCCTATTTCATTCAAACACTACACAATTCGTTTATTCCTAGATATTATAGCGACAGTATTATAATTTGTAACGTATTATACGTAAGTTATATTGAATTTCACAAAAACATCGTACATATATATAACATACATACGAGCGCATCTTAACATTTTTGTGTATCGGAACCTTACCTTATCTTCCTGAAAACCATCTTAAAACCATGATCGACCATAGGAGGGCAATCGATCCTAACTACTTAAATACATATGTTAACACAGTGAGTGAATGCTAGATAGATAATTAACGTGACGCTTTAAGGACTTATACTATACTAGATACCTAAATAGTATATTAATCTTAAGCGTGGTAGAGCCAAGCGGCGGCTTTAGCTGCTGCTCGAATGGGCCGGGTCGACCGGATTGATACCACGGCCTCGCAGAATACCGGCGGGAAGTAGAGGCATCTTGTGCTTCAGCGTTTCGTTCGGTGAGTGAGGTAACCGGAGGCCCACACCCCCTCCCTATTCCTCCTCCTCTTCCCTCCCATATCCCAAATATCCTTAAGACCGGCAACCCACCTCCAGCATCTATGGTGTTGCAGATGTATGTGGGCGACGGTGATCACTTGCCATCGGGTGAGCCGCTTGCTCGTTTGCCGTCTCTTCCATAAAAAAAAATCTAAATACATAGTGCAGTGTTAAAATTTTTGAACTCGGCCATGGAAGCAACACTCGCTCCCAAAATGTAACAGCACAACGTTAGATATGAGTAGTTAATGGTGGAAGGATTCCTGAACAGGGGCATTATCCACTATGACACAAACAATTTCACAAAAAATCCGTGATACATTCCAATATAAATGAAATATCCTGTTATTTTTTAACATGCTTTAGTTTATCCGAGACATGGTTAACTGGCATAGCTTCACACTGAATTGTTGTAAAATATTTTTGTGGCATTGCTGGACCCAGGGTGTCTGAGTAATACTGTATTGAAGAAATTGTATACTAACATTACTGTCTTTTTGGTTTGGAAGGCACTGTAGCTATCTATCATAACGAGAATTATAAACGATATATATGACGTCCTATTAATGGGGCTACTACTGCGATACAAAGTTTTGGATGACAATTTAGTAGCCAAATAACAGCTTACCTGCAGCAGGCAGACGTGACTCTATCAGGTGAATAAATTAAAAGATACGAAAATCTATTTCTCTTTGAAATATAAAGTATAACAACTTATGGCCACGAAAGTATTCTGTCACGTACGTGAATCAAAACCACATCCTGATTTTTAAGCTTATTTTATCACAACATTCAAAAATGAACATGTGTTTTTGGGTAATCTTAATTTTAGTTGTAGCATAAAACAAAAATTGAGTAACAATTTGGTACAAGGTTTATTATCAACTTATTCGACCAATAATTTCGACTTTGGTTATCATAACTAATCTTTGAACGTGTGCCATAACCGTGTTAATCGATAATCCTAGTGATCATTAACAGTGCAACCATTTCGTAGCGCAATAAGGTGTAGCAACCTGTTTATTTCAGTGCCACATGACGATAAAATACTTATTTTTTTCCTATCAAGTGCTCAATGTAAATATCGGTTCCATGTTGATTTTGAACAGATTAAACCGTGATATTGTCGACAGTGTCAATAAAGACGCCCGCTAAGAGTTCAATACTCCCAAAAAATATAAACGAAAATAAGTAACGATAATTCTTAAAACGAAATTTTAGTTCAAAAAATCCTGATAATAAGTAAAGTCTGAACGAAGTACATTAAAGAAACAACCATTGCCATCATGATTTCAGTTTATTTTAAGTCTACTGCAGTCTTCTACTGAACATCCATCTTTAATACTATGTAAAGGGTATGGAGGTTTTTTTTATATAGGAGAGGCTAAACGTGCGTGTGGCTCACGTGATGGTAAATGATTGCCGACTTTAATGTAATTTATATTTACTCACAAATGTATTGCAAAAGGTATACCGCTTTTAGACGGTTTGGCAAGCGCAAAATGTCGTTATCCAAGAACGATATATAATTCTTGAATACTTTGTACCAAAATCTAAGGCATCTTATCAATATTTGAGAAGGTTTTGGAGCTAGGAATGGTCTATCATCCCGCTCACATGTCCTCCAATTGTTTTTTATTAGTTCTCGGATATGCTTCCTCTAGATGTTTTCATACGTCGACGAGCACGAGGTAAATTCAACACGTAAAATTGTAATTATTAATTTTAGTGATGCCGGTACCGCGATTTGAATTCGTGTCACCTTTGAGGCATTACGGCACTTTCATGTAAATATAACGTTCTTTTAACTACTTTTTCATCAGACTACTAAACAGTCCTCTCTCAATGTAAGAATTTGCCATATCGCCACGTGTGGGAGCCAGTTTAGCATTCGCATCGCCAGACATCTCGCACCTAAGACGCTGCTCCTCACCATTGGACGCCATGATATTTTTAAGTCCTCGAATACCCTTACGGTGTCGTGTTCACGGGAAGAAAAGGGGTGACAGATCTTTCATCAGCTTTTCAGCGGTATTTTTGATTTTATTATTAATTTATTTATTCCAATATAAAAATATCATCCCATAAACCATAACTTAATAGAATTAAGCGATTTCATGTAGTGTTTTAATCATTAGGTATCGTTTGATTTTAAATATTTTCACTAATATATTACCGGTTTCGTTAACCTAATAATTAATTCGAAATCCGTGATACATTATTTCGTCATATTTAAATAAATTATACATATTTAGTAAGATATTTAAAGGCCCTTTTATAAATTTAATAAACCTTTTAAACGAGGCAATTAATCTTATCACCTATACTGGTACTTGGATTGTTAATTTATTCCAATATAACACAATTATCATTATTAAGTACAAAAACTAGTCCTTTTAAAGTCGTATTGCTGGTAGAGAAAAATATATACCAACTCTGATTTATTCATGGCATAAGTTATTTGGCATTATTCGGTAATTTCTTCTCCAAATGCCTCTGACGACCGACTTATGACGGAAAATTTATCTTAATTTGCCAAACCCAAACCTCACAGACAAGTGATGGGAAGCAACATCACAGTGCGAGAAGCTGTAACGGTACTGCGCTCAACCCATTGAGTATAGTGAAACCCTCCCAGATGTTCAGCCGGCGGCATAAAGATAGCTTCTTTCGCACTCGTCATTGTAATAAATAAAATAATTTTAATTAAAGATTACGATACTAATCCGTAATACGACTAAAAGGCAGCCTAAAGTTCTGCTATAATTAATAATTTTATTTTGTTGTTTAGTATTTAACTGTGCATGTGAAACTTGATCTATTAATAAAAGTGTTTCTGGTTTTAATATACCTGAGAATATAAAAATGGTTATAATGTTATCTACTTTCCGATTGGGATTTACGCGCCATAAAATTGATACATTGTTGGAAAAAATAAGAAGCCGTCCCGGGTGATTCCGGACCCGTAGACCTTACGTCAACGCACCACCAAAGCAGTACCACGCGCTAATTTATTCAACGCGGCGATTGATGAAGTATAAAATTTCTTAGTATCGTCTCACTCACAATGGTATTATGATAATTTATCGGTTGGCTTGTGCCGGCCGAGTGTGTGGGAACACGCGCGGAACGGGCTTTCCCACGATGTCGAGTTCGGACGAAGAATGTCTATTTGGGTACTGCGGGTGACGTCGCTTAAGCCCGTTCGTCTTGCGGCCATAGCGCTGCCTTGTTGTTAACAGGTCTCAAGCGTCGAGTGGGTCGCAAGAAGCGGTACATTTCGCCTATAACAAAGGCGCGTGTCGACACTTAAGACGTTTCGGAGTCTGGTTACGTGGGACAGAATTGGAGTAAGTAGCGTCACGGAGGTTCCGACCGCACAATAGGTCGATGTGGTGTCGACTAGCGGTGCTGGGAACCAACTCACACCTTTGCGCTTCGATAGTTATTGTCTTTGGATGTTTAATTGATGTGGACTGTGTTTTAATTTACATACCTTCACAAATCTTCTCAAGTCGATGCAGGAGATATTTTTTTTCCACAAAACTGGTTTAAAAACGGTAAAATGTATAAGTTACAAAGTTTCAATGCGTGGTTAAAAAAAATGCGTGTTCAAGTTATCTTTCAGCAATCACTGCGCTTGTAGAATAATTACACATTTCTATTTAGGTCACCAATAATTTAAAAGTGCACTTGGATTGTAAAAAGTGTGTACAGTAATTTCTATTCGTCGGTCCGTCTGTTTGTGTGAGACAGAGGCGATAACGCACCGCGCGAACTTACGCCGATGCCGCTGCTTCGCTAGGGTTGCTATAAACATTTAACAATTTATAAAACGCAACTACAGCTAGTTGTTACTATTTAATGTACAATGATATTTATTCTTAAATTTAGTCTTAAGACCAATTTTATCATAGTCGTTAACAGAAATTATTTTTTGTTGTATATACATTACTTTACTTAGATTAATTAAAATGTCATAAAATTAACATTCAGTAATTTTTTTTAGTGTTTTATAATCATTATAACACATATTACTTATATAATCTACCAAAAATATTATCTATAAAATAAATTATCTCTCAATTTCAGTAGAAGAGTAAAAAAACTTATTCTTATTTTTGCATTTTATAAGTCTTTATATTATCAACAGCTGTTTTGTGAATTGCCACGAGTCTCCACCTTATGGCAGTGTCGTCATTGTAAAGTCTAAAAGCAGGGAAGCTTGCTTACTTGCGTGTCTGTTAGAAGGGAGGGTGCGCGTGAGAACGCGTGCTTACCAGGTGCCGTCAGCTGACTCCCTTGATATCTTGCCGTACAGCTGCTGATTATTAAGAGACGATAATTAATAATAAAACACAATATTTTATAAAACCATATATTTTATCAACATAAAATTACAGATAAATAAAATCTCAGAGGCGTCTGCTCTGCGTGTTATTTAATAATCATTGATTATTAGGTTATTCTTAAATCCCTTTTAGTGATTTAATTAATCAGGTATTAATTAAATACCAGAAATGGTGTATTTTGTACGGAAATTAAAAAAATACAAATCTTAGGTGTAATTGAATCTACTTTTAATTGTCTAAAATGTAATGTTTAAATTAATATGTATTTGATGGTATTTAAGAAATGTCTAAAAGAAAATAATGTGAACATTTCAACCGCTCAATTGCCACCCCTATTTTTATCACGGGCGTTTTGCCACAATCGGTATAGAGCGCATAAAAGCAGCGCAGCGTCGGCGCGCGCCCCATTCGCTCTCAGACTGTCGCGCGCGCCGCACCAATGATCCTGCCCGCAAGAGCCATGTCACCGCCGCACGGCGCATACACAGCGCCGCCTCACGAGGAGGAACCTGTCTCAAGGACCTACCAGTACAGAAAAGTCATGAAACCCATGCTTGAGAGGAAACGACGCGCACGCATCAACCGTTGCCTTGACGAACTTAAAGATCTTATGGTCACCGCCTTACAGGCTGAAGGTGAAAACGTCTCAAAACTGGAGAAGGCTGACATCCTTGAACTCACAGTACGGCACCTTCACAGTCTAAAACGAAGAGGGCAATTAGTTCTGAAACCTGAAATGTCATACGCGGAACGATTTCGCGCAGGCTTCACACAGTGCGCGACTGAAGTGTCACAGTTTATAGCGAACGCAACTCTAGCTGCTAACGCTATGCAGAGACAGGGACCAGTCGATCCACAAGCTGGAGCAAGACTTTTGCAGCATTTAAGCAATTGCATAAGAAGGTTGGAGAGTCCACAAGTGGTTCAGCCGCAACCAATAGCCCCAAACGGAGTTGCTAGGCCAACTCCGTTGCAGCCTATTGCACCCATGCCTCCGCCACCACCGCAACAAACGACGCAAAGGCCAGTGATGCATGACAGAGGTATGAAGAGGCCAGCGGAGGCGCTCGCGGAAGCAGAGGTGACCTCGAAGCGGGCGTATGCGCCGCCCTCGCCGCCGCACAGCCCCGCCTCCGAGACAGACTCCGCCCAGTCGATGTGGAGGCCCTGGTGACCAAGCTCTTGGTCGCAGACGCACCCTTGATCTCGCATGCTATCCATCCAGGACTGTGTGACCAAACGTGTGATATATAAGCGTTTTGTTGTTTGACTCAGTTAACGTTCCTAGAACCGATGTGTTGAAAAACGGATTGAGTTCCGCTCGCTTTGCTTGTTGAAGTTTTGTTTTTAATTTAATAAAGTAAGGTTTTTTTGTTTTACGAATGGATCTGTTATTTTTGTATACCTGACTTCAACGTCTTCCGCGTCGATCTTTGCATTTAGTATGTTTTAAACTTATAAAGTACCGTAGAAATTAAGTCAATACTGTGATATTTGTAGTCTGCTCGAATGAGAGCTAATTAGTTCAATTCTAAGAAAAAGTTAGGTTATACTCATTGTAGTTTATAACTCAAGGAAATAATAAATCTGTGTTAAAATTCGATAGATTTTGTTTAATATAAAACCCTTAGTGTCAAAGCCAGAATTAATTAGTAATTAACGTAAGCCAGTTCAATCTTATAGTGGAATTATCTTATGGATTTTACCTAAAAGATCTGGAAATACCAGTTATAAGAGCTGTTGTATAAAGATAAAATGTCATTTGCATTATCCAGCCAAGTAACATAATATCAAACGATTAATTCGGGAAAAAAGCCGAAAAAATAAACTACGCATAATCATTTAAAATATTTATTTAATAATTTATAATATCACTGATTACATTCCATATTCATATATTAATTCCTTTTTAACTTTTGTATATCTAGTACGAAATAAATCTCTTAATCGATATAATATGTTAAATACATAAAATAACATAGATAAATGTACGAAAGAGTGAATTTGAATGACATTTTAGGAGATAAACTTTAGTTCTATTCACACGCTGTCAGACCGTGTTTTTCCATTCCACCTTTGCATCAATTATGGTGATAAGATGATACATAAACTTTGTTATCCTGGATAAATAAATTTACTTAAGATATTGTCTTTTAAATAAATTAAATCTATACTGAGCATTTTCCCTCTCTCTGTGCCTCTGGGACTAACTTACGATTCGCTTTATCAGAATATCTACACCATAACAAAGTTCAGCGTTTATAAAATGTAATTTAAACATTAGCTGTTTTTTTTTCTTTAAGTCGTTTCCTTAAGTCTGTTCTTACACCTACGGGAAAATAAGGGTGGCATATTCCTGCCAATTCAAAAACTGAATAAATATTTTGTTAACATCATATCAAGCGGAACAAATTATAAAAAAAAAAAAAATATTAAACCACCACCGAATCTGTCATGTGTAATAAATATTCACCCAGTAACTCCGGTTGTAGATTTAAGATAAAAGTATGAGTAATCAATTAAAAAAATAAGTATTTAATTAAACATTATACATCATTGATAAAACTTGAGCCGTGAACCGTGATAGCTCAGAGGTCAAGGCGCACGCTTTAATTCCATAACACACGAGTGATCTGTGATCGAATCCCTTTGCCGGCTCCAATATAATTGTCGAAATCAATTTTAATTGCTGAATTTATCGAATGCTCTTCGATGAAGAAAAACATTTACTATGTAAGCTACAACATCTGAGAAATATTAAAAAATATACTCTGAGCTAGCCCACGATAGAGCAGCATTGCGGACTCTTTCCAAGCTTCCGAAAATCATCTGAAAACCCCACTCAAAAGAATAGGTGTTTACCCAGTATCGGGACATTTATATTATATGTATATACTAAGTTGATCAAAAAGTTTTTACATTCGGATATTTATAGGTATGCATTCTAAAGTGTTGAGATCTTAACTTCATTAGAAACCATTACAATAAAACATTTTAAAAAATCTGTTCCGAATTTTTTCTTCGTTGTAGACATTTGAAGGGAATTCGATTCGTGTGCAAAATGGTGAAAATCGAAGTTCGTGCGCTAATTAAATATTTCTAGTTTAAAAAATAAATGTGTTTTACAGGCTACTTTGGGAGATAATTCTTTCTTTTTTTATTACTTTGATAACGTTTTGACTATTCTTATTCTTCAGTAGGATACAGGTGCGCGGAATCTAAACGCAACACAGCCGTGCTTGTAATGACGAGACTCGCTCCGGTCGGACAACAACCTACTGTAGAAAACCGAAAAAAATATTCAGAAATGGTTAAGTAGATGTCTCTATTCGTTATTTAGATGAGATGAAGCTTCCGTGTCCGAAAATGGCCGTGCGGTTAGGTTCATAGATTTTTAACAGACGCACAAAAGAAAGCAAGAGTTGTCATTTCCAAGCATATTTGTCATTATTGAGAGTACGTTTCGTGTCCGTTGATGATACGTAAGTTTGCCATTAGAATTCGGAGACTAAAAACCAAGGTAAGGTCTGAAAAAGATCATTCACTACGCCAACCAAGAGATTCAAGACTTCTCCGTCCGTTGGCAAGATAATGGCCTCTGTCTTCTAGAATGCGAAAGGTATCATTATGATCGGTTATTTAACTAAAGGACAGATAATAACCGGAGAGTATTATGCATCATTGATTAAAAAACTACGCGAAGTAATAAAGAATTAACGAGGAGGAAAGTTGCTTGCCGGTGTGCTTTTTCATCGTGACAATGCACCTGCATGCCTGTCACACCTTGCAGGCGCTGTCATCCGAACGACTGGGTTTCATTTGATGCTGCATTCGCTATTCTCTCGGGGCATAGCTCCTAGTGATTTTCACCTTGAAATGTTGAAAAATCACTTGCGTGGTATGATATTTAATGGAAATGATGGGGTCATGTCTCACAAACAAAAGCTAATGTGAGTGAGTCATCAAGCTTAGCACGACGCTTAGAAGTATGATGGCGGAATACTCTGACTAATGTATTGAATAAATGTTTACTTAAAGCAAGGTTTCGTACCTTGGATCCACGTACATGACGTTGGTCAATGTGCAATGCAGTCGTGATTAAAGTTTAGTTTGTACGGTGTGTTACACGGTGTAGTTTATCGGACACATAGCTCATCTAATCTTTAGATTATCATGTGATTGATATGGATCTTTATACATTGATAAATATGAAATAATCATGAAGGTAATTAAATAACATGTCATTTGTATTCATCATACTAAAAAATGTAAGCATAGTTCGCATGCCTCATCTTGAATGATATAGTCACTACTAACTTAACATAGGGCCGTCAAATGTATCCTGACCTTAAAACGAAAAAGCTAGTATTTCTTGTGAACTATATATTCGAATGTGTATATATTATACACTATTACACATAAATGTTATATGTAAATATATAATAACACTGTCTATGAGTTCTAAGCCAAGACTTAACTGATAAGTGTCTATGAAGATCGCTAAGCTACTGTTTATAGGCACTGTTAATCAGGCGCGTATAGCTTTTACAATTGGTAGCGTTTCGTTTCCCACAACCGTCCAGTGTAAATGCTATCGCGATACCGGCGCTGCGCACGCGCACTAAGAAATTAGTTCGATCCCGTCTTATTGGGTTTTGTAGTTGCGTGAGCCGCACCGTGGGAAGCTCCGGGGAAAATAACATGGATGTCTGCAATTTGATTTCGGTTATGACCGTGAGATATTCGATGTAAAAATAGCAATACATTTGTATTTTATATTGCGCTGAGAACGGCCGGTTCTGAGCTGTAATGGTTCGTCGGTTTTTTAATACGTTTTGACATGAAGTTGCCAGTGACCATATTAATTGCATATATTGATAACAGAGTATAAGAGAGACCAAGAGGTAAAAAATGTGAAAATGTTTATTCATTTCGAGAAATTTTGTAAATATTAAACTCAATACACATACATGGTTTATAAGGCTGAGGGTACACTATTAATGGGATGTTTATAGATTAGACACGACCAAAAATCACATTTTCATAGAATACTGCGTATGAATATGCGAATAGAATAACTCGTCAGTGTTTATTTTTTTTTAACGATTTAAGAATTAAAATGGTAATTACAGGTAAATGTATTATTTCAATAATAATTATCTCAGAAATGATAACTTCATTCTTCGTCGAGGAAGGTGTTAGCGTCTTTGGGCCTGACTTACCACTTTACAAGAAGCGTTAAAGTTTTACGTATACTAACATAGAAATAAGTTTGTTTTTTTCTCTATAAATATTTATACTAGTCGTAAAGATTTGAAAGCCCATTACTCTATATTAACTTTAGTTCTTACCCAATCAAAAAAAAGTCTTAGGCTTTGGCGTAAGGTAATAATCGATCGGTGATAATACACAAAAATTATAAAAAAGCTTTATGCAAAATAGAAAATAGCAAAAGATCTCCTGAATAGTGAAAACGTTGAAGGAAAAGCGTAAGTAACACAAGCTAGGATATTATATAAGACTAGTTTTAAATACCAGAGAAAAATTTGTCAATTGCAAAGTGTACAAAATCAATAGAGATAAAAGTGGTTAGATGTCACATTTACATTGTTTGCTTTTAGAGTCTGCTGGTTCAGCCAATAAATATTCCACAACCGTCTAACCGCGTCGCTAGTAATCCATTTTTTTAAACCATTCATTCGTTGAAATAAGACTGCGTATGCTCTTATTTTGGCATTTGATAGCTAACAAACGATTTGCAATAGATAAACCTTTAAGTAATAACGATGACTTGGCAGATTTCAGCGGCGGAAACATTTTTCAGTCAAAAGAACTATCTGTAGATCCATTTTCTGACGCCGAGAAATGCATAATTACTTACCATTTTATTTCAATTCCCACAAGCAAAGACAGCACGATCTAAATTAGCAGATAGAACTCTAAAACAGATTTACAATGTATCTGTAGAGCCGTTTTCCACCAACGAGACGTCAAGCACGTGCGACATCCGTGTTCAAATCCGAAAATTCCAAATTTAATAATACGTGTTCTGTATTTAAAGTTTACATAAATGTCTCGTCAATTTTACAGAATCTATTCTTTTGCCTAGATTCTCTATCATTTTTGTATTGTTATTTAACTTGGCTGAACTACAACGTATCACAGCTATCAGCGTCACGGTGACTTGTGAGTTTTGGATATGAATCCCACCCGAATTCTTAATTATTGTGATTAATTATGAAATATTTGTGTTGTCGAGGCGATGCAAGGATCCCATAAGTGACATGTTATTAATAAATAGTATACTTATGGACCAAAATGACTCAGACCTATTTATGATATATATTAGTTTTGTGCCAAAAAAGAAAATCGCATAATCTGGACTTGTAAAGTGGCCGAATGTGGACGAATTATTAAGTTATAAACTCATGAATTAAACTCATCGTGTATTTAATCTGTACATTTTTTTAATTTGCTCCGATTACCAATCCAATTCATTAACTCCATTCTCAATAACTGTATCCGTTTAATCTTAGGTCTTCGTAAGTATGTCCATATCTCTGAATTCCGTATTCAAAAGCTCACTATTCATCAGAGGCGACATCTTATAAGAATTTCGAAGAATGATGCTTTGAATACCCTTTCAAAATGTTTACCATGGACACAAAATAAAGAGCCACTCTCAAGTAGTGAGGAATAACCGTGACTGCCTCGCTCGGCAAATGGATTGAAGCCCTCATTACCAGAAGTTATAAACTCGTAATTGATACGTTTTCAGTTACCGATTGGCGGATACTGCAGAGCGGTGGCATAATTAAGATGTTATTAAATTTGTGGAATTTCCAGACATTTCCCAGAAGCCGCAAAATTGATAAAAACCAAGGAACATAATTACATCTACACCACACAGCTAGAGATATACGAGATATAAAAATGTTTTTGGGGCTATTTAAGTAAAAAAAATGTTACATAGCAATTCGTAACTCATTGTTTTATATACAACATTGAGGCTCGTACGAACCATGACATTAAAAAATCCTTTTCTTTTTACAATTACTTTACAAAATTTAAAATGAGACTTCACACGACTGACTACCGCGCGGTAAATGGATTTTCACTATTAATAAATGCTTGAAAAGTCGAAGAACATAAACGAATACAGTCGAATTAATAACCTCCTTTTTCGAATAACTCAAAAATAATCGTCATTATTTTTGACAATCGAGAATTTATGAAGTTATCGCTCTTCTCGTGTTTAAGTTAAATACAGAAAGGCACAATTTTCAAAAGTTTGCAGCTAAGGTATCTATTACAAAGTACGTTTTCTTTTTTGCGCTGTCTAAGAGATTGATTAATCTTATTTGTATTTTTCAACCTATTTCTGTTTTTATTTTCCTCCTACAAATACAATACGCATTAAGAATTAGAATAATTGGCAATCTTTCATTTCTTTTTTTCGCCACATGTTTATTTAATGACAAATAATAATAACAATTATAGACTAGTCTGAGACAAAAAAACTATTTCATAATTTTCAACAGAAACTGATATTACATAAAGTAGTGATTTTTGACCTTGTATACCGGGTTTGTCTCATTGTACATATTATTATTTTGTTTATTTCTTTCTCTCCATACTCCTATGAAGTCTATAAAGCGAAACAACGAAAGTAAAAATATAATAACTTGTACAACAACATCGCTTTGCTTATGGTTTAAACCCAAGATCCACGATATGGTGGGCAGATACTAGAACCGCTGGTCTTGTGTTTGAAATTTCGTATAAAATTATGTAAATCACGTCTTATTTCATAAAAAAATAATACACTTTAAATTCTTACTCGGAAATATCAGGAAGTTGACAACCCTATTTCAAAGTAACGACTACAAAGGAATTATAATGCTCAGCTGATCTGTTCGAAAATGTCTTACGTAAAATCAGTAGCCAATTCGAGGCAGCGCCAAGTGATACCTTAGACTTTTACTTTTTTTAAAGTTACGCTATCTGGTAACACGAGACGATTGTTTATTTTAGATTGGCGAGATTATTATATTTCATAACCTTCATTATTTAAATCTGGGAAAGATCTTTTATATTCAGTCACTTGTTTTGGTGATGACGGTGATGATGAATTTCCTTATAGATAATGTGTAAACGACCAAATAAAATAATATGGAGTTCTCTGACAACTTAATACTAAAGCTTTACTTAACCTTAATGATTTTTTGTATTTACGCGAAAGCTAGATGAAACTACTATTTACAGATTTTATCGCTTTTTACATTCCCGACGTTGTTAACTTAAACTTTATAATATCAAAGCATCGATGAATGTCTTTCGAATTCGCGTTTATTTCTGTTAATAAAATTTGATGCACCAATGTTCAGTGTGTACGTTTGTAAGTAAAAAACTAAGTAATATCGAGTAATTAGAAACGTGACGACCTCCGCAGTCTCGAGTCGAGGCAATGGATCTAATTGATTGCAGAAAAAGTATTGCGTTATTGAGAGGCGATGTTAGGTTTTTTATACCATTAAATGAAGAGCTCACATATTTAAATACTTCTAGTAAATTTAAATACATTATTTATTTAAAGTACATTCAAACATAATGAATATATAAACCAAGCAACTAATAAAGGAAAATATCTCTCGAAACTTCCTGTCCACAAATATTATAGACAAGCACTTTCATGGCGATATGCAGATGTTAGTTTGGGCGTCGTAGAAAGCACGGCGGAACCTTCCTGCCACTGAAACCCTCTCAAATTCTGAGTAGGAGATGCCTTTGCCTGTGGGACATTTCCAAACTCATACTTTACTTAATTTAAATTCATTCAAATCAAGCAATGCATGAAAAATGCCAAGCTAAAATTAAGCAGACCTATAACGGGAAACAGTGTCTAAAGTTTGAGGTCTCTGGTACCCCGATCGCCAATCTGCTTGCAGAGCGTGGCGATTGTGGCGGATTGTGGCGATTGTGGCAAATCCTCTTTATGGGAGAGACTTATGTCCTGCAGTGGACAGTTTTAAGGCTGTTAAGATAAGGTAAGGTAAATGAGTGATGTTAAGCTTTTGTATGCATCGAAGGAAGAAGAGCCGTGGTAGCCTAGTGGTCAGGGCACAGATTTGGTTTCATAGAGTGCGAGTGACCTGCCACCTGTTCGAACTTTGAGGCCACAACAAAAATTGTTAATAGCAATTGTAAGTGCTGAATTTACCACGTGCTCGGCGGTGAAGGAAAACGTCGGGAGGAAACCTGCATGACTAAGATAAAATAAAAAATGTTATTTCGACTACTTATCTAAAGTTCACCAACCTGCACTGATATTTGAGAAAGAGACCTTTGCTCTGCAGTGGGCACTTACAGGCTGCTACTTTTTTACTTCACTTTTATGCATGGAAAAGAACTCATTTTACTTATGAACAAACTAAAAAGATGAGAAGTACCATGATGGTGCGCAGCTGTGTGAGCGGTGTCAGGTTTTAAGACAAGGATCACGACCGCGACCCAAATATTGATACAAAGGCGTCAATCGATACAGACTGGCGCAATGCTTTCGCAGCTTTCACCGATTATTATATTCTTTTTCTGTGATTAAACATTTTACATGATTTTATTAAATAATGTCATTTAGTTTTGTGTTATTCTTCAATTTATATGTTCATGTGAAATGAAGAAACCTGTGACTCCCGGGTGCTGTAAAATGAAATATAAAATTTAGAAAGATTAATTATAGATAAAAAATAAATGTCATAAATACCGAAGGCACGTGCCGAAATATATACCAAATGCAAATAGGGCGGCAGCGCCTATGACGCGAGACTTCTGGTACTTCAATCGCCAATCCACCTGCCAGTTATAGCATAATCTTCCTACTCGGAAGAAACCGCTTGCTCTTTGCCGCTTTTCCCATAAATGTCTGTGTCAAGTAGTGAAGTATTTTATCTATGTACCATTCTATCTACGTTCTTCTTTTAGACATTTTAAGCTATGTAATATATGTAATATATAATACATACACCGTTACCGAAAAAAAAATGTTTAAATTCATGGTGACGACATTAGACAATCGGCCACTTCCTTCCCATGGGGTTACAAAAATGGACTGAACTGGCGTCTGACAGAGGGGGGATTAAACGTCTTACAACTTCAGACCGATTATGGGTAGCAGCGCCTCGGGTACGATGTCTGGTACGGCGATCGCCAACATAATCGTCCAGTGAAAAGGCCCAAGTACAATCTCCTTTTCAAGAAAAGTTTGCCCATATCTCACCGCGCTGGGCATGTGGATTTCAGGGGATCTGCCTTTTGCGTTTTGGAAATGTATGTTGTTTGCCTGGACACTAAGACAGCGACAGGTTCACCGCCTGTCACGTTGTCCTAAAAAAGTTCTGGTGAAAAGTGAGAACAGTTCGTCCATAGACCCCGGCTGGATATTAAGAAAATCAGAAAGGCATGTTTGACGGAGACATGCAGAGTTTTGGAGCTCACTGTTAAATACTCGAATCTGATTTTGATCAAGGCAAGAGCTTTTGCAACTGCAAAAAAGATAACATAAATGCGGATCTCTAACATACTCGTAGTATGTTAGAGATCCGCAAATGTACGCCCAATCACAGACTCCGTCGTCTTTTCCTATATCTGATCTAACGCTTATGACTTATAGCGTCATTAAATTATTAACGTATTAAAGAGTTGGGACGTACTCGTATTGCTTTACGGTCACAGCCAAAGCCGAAAGCCAATAACTTAAATTTGTACAAATATTGATACCGGCTGGTATTCGAACCCAAAACCCAAGGCTTACGAGTCAGGTACGCTAACCACTAAGGCACGCGCTCGTCACCTACAATATGATTGATAGAAGAATTTGATCTCTTTTCTGGTATATTAACACTTTTGGTTGCCAATCTGCAAAACTGTGGAACAATATACCGCGCCATTTTGGTACTAGCTAATTAATTTGTTCATATTAAAATCTACAATGGCTTGCTGCCGTGAATATGCTACTTTTTCAAATACTGGTCGATAAGTGTCAAATACTGGAATAAATTAAAGAATCGATCCCACCGTGCGCTGTTGCGCGGCGGTCGGCGAGCGGTTACGTCAAGTCGCACGTCAAAGCTCGTGATTGCGGCGCGAGCCGCCGCCGTCACGCGCCCGTGGTCGCTGCACGAGCGCCAGGGGTCGGACTTGGGAATATAATAATTGCAAGCAAAACCTATTGATCAAAAAATTTAACTCATTAAGCCGAGTCAAATTTCCACAAATCATTGTGTAAATGGGTATCAAAAAAGGATCCTAATGGGAATCAAGTAGTAAACTTAGATAACTAAAATAAGTTAAACTATATTGTGTTGTAATATTCCTCGTGGAATATTACAACACAATATAATAAAGAGGTTCATGATAATTTTAATTATTAAATTGTAGTTATATTATATATCATTGTTCCAATAATTCCGTAACAAAATAAAAATATATATGTAGTAGGTTAATTTGTTTTTTAAAGTAGACTATGACTGTCTGTTAAGGTGTCGGCATGTTGTAAACACCACAATTAAAAATAATCACAACCGTTCGAGATAATTATTGTTCATAAAATTTACACAGCTGATAAAAAGAACCCTCTTAAGAAAACAACTCTCAAAACCTTCTAGTTTTATTATAATTAATAAAAATCTTAAGATTTTCACTAAAAAACTGACATGCATATTGGCGCCTTAACATGTTTACATTTTTCGATGTCATTTTATTTAAGTGAAGTTATGTAGTCTGTAAATGTTTCATAGCAGGGCAAAAGGGTTTTGGAGGGAGAAAGGTTCGGCCACGCTACTACAGTTAGAGCTATGACATGAACAATTGAATTATGCACAGTAGGATTGCAAAAAATAATATAATAAACATATTATATTTAAACTACTAGTAGAAATGTTTTATTACACTATATATTCGTCACATACTACCTTAAAAATTGTAAAAGTACTATTTAACGAAGCTAAAAACCAATGGTTTTCGAACTAGCTATTTCTACTCCAAGTACATCTCTGCACTCGGCTCGCCACGGGCGATAGTTTTCCCACGGTCGCGAACGCTCCGCGGCCAACAGCACTGCCATTTACATGCCCCCACTACCGTATTACACAATCAACATACCATGAGTGCACCAATAGAACGTAAATTATTAGTCTCAGGTGAGTCTTAGAACTGGTGCAAAAAAAAATTATAAAGATACGCTCTCATGACGGTATACCCATTACGAGGGTAGTCAGAGGTCCAGACGGTTTAGCCATTTCAACCGACTTTTCACCAGAGCTTATTTGGGACAACGTGACACTAAGTCAACGTCAAAGTTAAAACTTTTTTATTCAGTTAAGACTTTTTTAAAGGTCTTAGGAACGTTAAAATCTACAGCGGTTCGCAAAACAAGACCTTCCCAGAAAAGCCGAAGAAGAGAAGATCCTCTCGCCGTCTTAGTGTCTAAGTCAACGACAAATCGTACGTGAGTTTTTTTTTAAATTCCTCATAGGGGATCGAACTCGTGTCGCCTTTCTTCAACTCTACGTATGTCAAACGTGAACATTATTCCCAAAGTTATGATAAAAATCAAGTAAGAAGAAGAGTGGATCTAATATTTGAAACAGAAAGACACAGAAGTAAATTTTCTAGGAGACATTATTACTTCAATAATACTAAAAATCTGCTGGATGTTTAAGAATCAGAATAATACATCAAATTTCGATTTTATACACTACTTACACTAACATATTCACACACTACCCTAGCAGAAAAATGATACGATGTCCCAACCGTTGCCAACAAATTATTGTGTACCATTATTGTATTTTGTAGTACCTAGTTTATGATACCACGCTTTCTGAACTAATTATTATAGATGCTACTACGCGTAAATTTAAGAGAGTGTGCTAATAGTTACAGTATTGTCGAATCAATTTAAAAAAACATCGAGTAATATACTAGTATAATATAGAACAAAGAATATAAAATAAAGTTGTATAGAAACTACCTACTCCAATCTCTATTTTTACATTCTTAAAGGAGGAATATTTTATTAAATTTTATATGGAACCATCTTGAGGTACTTATAGCCTATTAAATAAAAAAGAGTACATCAAAAACGGTTCAGAATCGCCGAAAATATCGCGTAATATTCATACAAAAAATACAGATGCATTGGTAACCTCTTCCATCTTTAAAGTCAGTCTAAAATATAAAACGAAACAACTCTAACTAAATCTAAAAGATCTTATTCTCTTATTAACTCACAGCAGTCCACAGCTTCAGCGAGTTGTAAGTGCCTAATTATAAGAAATTAAGTTCATTCATAAAACGGGCCAAACCCTAACAATCCAATCAGTTTCAAAATTAAAGGTTCAAAGAATAGGTAGAAAGTCGAATAGTCAATACTTTTAAGTTTAACCAATTGCTAATTAAAATTTAATTCAAAAAATAAAATAGCCATCGAGCGGAAAAGGAAATATTTATTGATTTAATGAATGTGTGGATATGGTTTCAATATTTATGAAAATAATGAATGTATTTATTAATATATTTTTAGATTTATATCAATAAATTTAAAAGAGTAATGAGGTTTTACCTTGTTCTGCTATTTTTATCAATAATACTCTGTCTCGAGTGATATTATTTATGTATTATATGTTAAAGTTGTCTTGTATATTATCTGCTCAAATGTCCTCCGGGCTGATTTCGACCGCGGACAACTACAGAATATTATAGGCAGTTGTTAACTGCGTAGGAGATATAGTTTTTGTTTTGGATTATAGTCCCACAAGTGTACACGATTAAAACCGAGGCGCTCAGTGGTTTTCACCCTCCCATATCGATGTGACTTTCATGCGATGGGATCGGATCAAGAGTCGGTGACACCGGTTGTATTACTATATGACCAGGCCAGATATATAGATAATTGGCGTTTCTGCACAAATATTGGTTTCGGTTGGGATTACCCAGTGACCATAGCTTAGCAGTTAGACACGCTAATCAGTCACGCGATGGTAAAACTACCAAGGTAATGTCATCATACTTCCGCATCCAGCCAACATCATCGCTACACTATGCACATCGATAAAACCTTACATGTTTAGAAATAAACGAGTAGTTACAACTTAAGCGGGAGGTTATAATTTATCGAGAGAATTAAATGATTAAAATGATACTTTAAAAACCAACACAATCATAGAATTTTCTTTATTTATACAAATAGGTTATACTCGTAGGCAGTAACATACTTTACAATAATTTAAAAAATCTTTTTGAATAAACACAAAAATTGATCTTTGAGAATAAACATATTTCTTAGGAACATGTTATATCTATGCGAGAAGCGACCGTGGACTAAGCACTGTAATTACTGACCCGTGCCGCCCATTCAATCGTCTTTACTGCCTCATATAAATCCAAATTAGCGGGTAGTTTAAGTACAGTCAATACTTTAATGATTTCTTAAAAGTCATTTCATTATACACTTTGAAATTAGATACGGCCCGTATGCCAGTGATATGCTAACTAGTTAACTGGCGTTGATTTCCGAATCCCATAAAGCTTAAATGAAAAAATGTAAGAGAAGAAAAAAGGAAGTTTTCTAAGATTCGCAATAAAATTGTGTTTTACCTAGTTTTAAAGATAAGCTATATTTTAATTTCCCCACGTGATTTTAATTTTACATCCGGATTTTAGCACTAATTTGATTTCCTCTTCTCTCCCATTGTTGTTATGTGATTTCTCGCAAGGAAACGAGACTTAAAACTTATGTTAAAGTTGCGTGTTCTAAAGTTAACTATCGCTTTAAATTTTTTCTTCAACGATTACTAAAACATCCACCCAGTTTAACATCAATCATATAACATAGCAAATATCCATAAGCCATATTTTCATGAAAGAGCATGCTTCGACTACCTAAAAGACAATATTAAAAAGAAGATACTACGGAGTTTAATTTTTTTTTATTACATTGAGATGCCTTCTAAATATGTTGGCTCTGAATACCTTTCAAACGGAAACTCAACGTTGAGTGCAACCGCACTGCGCATTGGTGACAGAAATAGGTAAAAGGCTGGTTCATACTCTAATGAATTCTTCGATTGAAGTTGATTGCGTGAGTCCAAGGGCTGCAGTAGCCCCTATCAGGTGGACTATTTCTGCACAGATTAGTGAAGTGGTCTCCAACAAAAGAATATAGTTCTAATCTACTGGTGAAATACTACTATAATTCGCAGCCTTTAGTGACAGCTAAAAAAAGGAATGAAGCTATCATTGTTTATAGCTATAGTTATAATTGCGATTTATTGAGAAAAGCGATCGTCTCCCGTTCCCACGGCCCGGTTTCCGGCCGAGGCGAATTTTGACAGATAACTACAGAATCACTAACAGCCTCGGTACAGATAGTAAAATCATTAACAACAAAATAAATTTTGATTGATTGTTACATTGCCGCGTAAGGGGTAACCGACTTAACGATTTCTGTAAATAGTTTCAATCATTATCATTTTTCGGAAAAAATTTAGCGCAATAAATGCTTTTTTTAATTTATGTGTCATTACATTGCGTCATGCTTATGTTTATAAAAACTAATCCGAAGAATTTAAATTTTAAATTAAGTCACCGAATTCTCGAAAAGTTCATTTGAATTTTATATTTTAACAAACTTAAGAACCTGTGTCTATCGTGGCGACTATATTTGCGTGGCAGTAATCAATTGCATCATCAACAACAACAACAGTTGGAGTAATATGAATTGATTGTAATCATCAACATCATTTGGCTAGCGGAATCATTTGCGTTAACAGTACCAAATATCCTCAGCTTCTGCACTATTTATTGGTGTTAAGGTCTGGCAATTGTTGTTTAAAGTACACAACAATTATGAATAAAAAAAATACAAACAACTTTCGAATGTAAAGCTAAAGTAAGATCTACGCCAAATTTCTAGACTTTCCATTAAATCCGTTTAATGTTTTCGGCAAGGATCTTGTATTGCTATTACGTAATAAAATTTTGTGTTTTTATATGCTTCAATACAAAAGGCATCAACTATGTTCTTTAAGAGAACGAACTGCCGAAAGAAATGTGGAACCTGTGAAAATCATTCCGCCTTACAATATCAATTAAAAATATTTTGTGAGTCATATCCTAGACATCATTACCAATATACTACATACATGTATTGGTTTTGAACATCCACACGGTATGATTTTTTTCAAAGGAATGATAATGCGATATAAATTGATGCAGAACCGCAATTGGGCGCAAATAAAACTCGTGCTTTCTTTTAAAACGCTACTTTAAAAAGGTACATTTCAATTTCGAATACTTCTGTTGTCCGTCCCTGGCCGCAAAGAATGGCCGGCGATTAGATCCGCGGGCGCCGAACTAGTTTTGTAAACTATCCACAGAGTTTCGTTTTATTATCCCCATCGTCTGCATTTTTTAGTGCCAGTGTTTTTTCATTGAAAAAAGTTTATAGAGTAGATTTTGTTGGCGCAGTTATGCCAATGATTATGCAGACCATTCAATCAAGTTAATAATTTGCAACGAATTTTTATGTCGAAACTATCGGCTGCCAACAGCTTCGCAAATTAATTTTGTCTCAAGAGAACACATCATTAAGATAGCAAGTATCCTATATCTATATCTCATGGCATAATCAACATTGTCTGCTAAAGTTTGTTCATATCCGTTCAGTTCTTTAAGCGTGATTGAACAAAAAACATACCAACTTCCACATTTATAAGTAGGACACAACATAGCGTATAGCGCTTCTGGAATTATGAGGAACATTTATACAAATTCCATTAAAAATTGTGAAATTACTTTTAGATTTACTTAATATTATTATAGGTTTAATATCGCCAATAATTGAATACATATGTATTTTATGTGTATAATGGATAAGTAATAATAACGATTGCTTGTATTTACGCAAATAGTGCATTTTAATGTATATAATAATAAAATTTATTTACGGATTTTATCGCGTTAAATTAAGAGTTTCATAGGTGCTGTAAAGCACCCGAAACGTTTCCTTCACGTTCATCCGCCTATTTTATTCCACGACTGAACATAGGCTTCTCCAAGAAACTGCCAGCTATAGCGGAATGTATTTCTTGAACGTTTTGTCCATAATCACCACGCTGGGCAAGCGGGTTGGTGAGCGGAGTGCCGGTACCCTCGCACTAATGATACCATCAGTAGTCTGTAGGATTTGACTTCGAAAACTTCGGATGGGTATACCGCCTTCATTCGCTCGCCAGCTTTCACGTCACCACGTGGAGGCGACGTGTAACGGGGAATATCACGTCTTTCTCCAAATGCCAGCTGAGACTTTTTCTTATTTAAAATATTTGGCCTGTCTACGACACGACTACTAAGTCTGTTTAATGGTTTAAAGTTAGGAAGAATTCATAAATCCACGAAACATTGTTTTTATTTTTAATACATGGAGGGTTTTCGTTTATTTTATGTTCACCACTGGACGCATGGTAGATCCGTTCAAACGAAGGTTACCCAGTCTCCTGGACGTCCACGGCACATTAATTAACAAAAATGTTAATTATTGACATGTTATAAGAAGTGAAGGGATAATTAAACATTGTTGTTTTCTTGACGTAAAGGGTTGTTTAGTCTAGATCGCTATGTGAAAACATTTTTTTTTTAGTTGCTTTTTAGCAACTTACTAACTGACATATGTCTTTAAATTTAATTGTAAAATAATATTTGCTAATTACTTATTTAATTGAAAATCAATTAAATAAGAAATCTGTAGCTCAGTTATTAGTGTGTCTACTTATGGTGACGAGATATGACATGATATGCGGTATAGTTCCAGAACAGAGTACAGCTCGCATAACTCATGGAAACAATTTTGCAATGCTGTATACATTAAATCTATTTATCCTTGATTATAGTTAAGTTAGTTTTCATTTTATTATTGTTACTGATATTTGTTATAACATAACTATAACGATATTGTTGAAAATAACTATTTATACGAACGTCCGTACGTCACTCGATACACAGGCCCACTGAAAACCAGCGCAGTAGTCTCAACTGCAGCATTAACCTGAGTGTGGTCTGTTTGCCTCATGCGCCACGCAACGCGTCTAGAGGAGGCAACGTTAAACATTGTTTGTGTAAATAACTGTTTTATTAAATGTGTTGCAATCTTTGTTTGTTATTGAGTGGCGTAATTGTGCAATAAAAGTTTCTTTCTTTCTTGATATCGAAAATGTTACGATTAAATTTATACATTATACTTACAAGTTTAGCTTTTACTTTGCTGTAGCAATTATTTTAGTGAAGAACTACATCGTGACGAAGAGGAATATGTATAAATTACAAATCGCAGTTTCAATCAATCCTGAAAAGGGGATGATGACGATGATGGCCCCCCCACTGATTACATGGATGTAAATTTGGGGGCAAACGACCAAACGGATAGATGGTAAGTGATTGCCATCGCCCACGTACATCTGCAACATCAAAGTAGCTGCAGGTGCCTTTAAGGATATTTGGGGAATGGTATAGAGGATCAAGAGGCGGAATTAGAGAGGGAGGAGAGGGCGTCCGGTTACCTCACTCACCGAACGAAACGCATAAGATGTCTCTACTTCTCGCCGGTATTCTACTACTACTACGGCGGCTCTACCACGTACAAATAACATAATATAGTGACAATGTAAGTTAATGTTAAAAGCTAATGTTAGCCTCAAAAGCATCAGTCGTATGATTGCGTATTGCAATTTTAGATATACTAATAATTCCTCTGCCGAAGATCGGGAAAAAAGCTCTGGGCGACTGCGTGGTGTTAGGACCTGGCGTGCTGTGAAATCTGTCAAAGCCTTAAGGCGTAAGAGAGTATGACAGAGAGAGAGACGCTGGTGGAAAACACAGAAATTTCCTTTGCACAGATGAAAAAAAAAACGATTGAAACAAGCAAAATGACAAACGGATCACTGCTCTAATGTAGCTACTCTACTTGTTGGAAAAGCTTAACGTGGTTATCATCCTGCATCAATCATGATCGCGAATGAATACATCGCGAAGTTTAATTTTTGAGTAGTATCGACTGGTGATGACTACGTTCAATTGTTTATCCAGAGACTGTCTAGGATCGTGCCTTGCGAAGTGATACACTTCAAATATGTTCCGTGGGCTTTCCATGGAATCACTCCTCCTAGTCACAAGGTACGACTAAATAAACTAGTATCGATAACAATGTTCCGAGCTTCGTAAGACCTGAAGGCTGGCACTCAAGAAATCTTTAGAACTAACAGAGGCTAAATTCCCCATAGAGACTATGCGTTAATCAATAGATTCGTGACTAAGAGATCAAAGGCCTGTATTAAAGCCAATGGCTCTATATAAAAAAAAAAAAATTATTCGCTTATACTTTGATAAATATGTACACATAAGTGGTATATTACACTGTTTCTTTAAAAAAGACATGCATTTTAATTTTTTTTAGTCACCTTTTACAACACCCAACGGGAAGAAAAGGGGTGTCAGATTCGTAGGTAGTTGCTACACGGATATACTTTCGCAATAATAATTGAGCGGAAATTATAATTAAACTTAATAAAAGAGAACGTGTTTGTATTGTTTGTGATTACATTACATAAATTCATGTAATACAGTGGCAATATTTGGGGGAGGCCTATGTTCAGCAGTGGACTTCTGATAGGCTGAAATGATGATGATGATGATGTAATACAGCGAACAAAGGATTTTAATATTTATGTATCTTATAGTTTATTATAACAGAAACAGCCGAGGAGACACTAACTTATCTGTTAAATTCTGTCTTAAATGTTACTTTTATTACATGCAATATACAGACGTGAAGTTATAGGCACTTTGTACATGGATATCATATAGGTAATACCTATTAAACTGAAAAACAAACAATAAAATCTAATTAGATGATGCTTAATCTACTCTTCACCATCTGCATTACTTATGTCGAAACAATCTTCTAAAATTTTATATCATTTTGTTGTAACACACGATCTATCTTAAGGTTTCTAATAAAGACAGCCTCTTAACATTAAATGTATTTCAACTTTTGATAGTGGCGTGTAATAGAGCTATCAATCAGATATTTTAAAAGCTTTCAATCTGCGTACGTCTTTTCCGACACTACGTAGTCGTGATTTTTGGTACCAGTAACCAGATTCTGTAATCAGCCGTTTATTTTTTCTGTCCTATCAGGATTTAAATCGTTCGATATAAAGGGGAACATGCCATCTTATTCTCCAGATTCCAATCTCACTTGCACACGGGGCATATTGCTGATTAATGAACAAAGCTTTCGCAACTGACTAATGATAGTCCATACGGAATATACCGGCTAGAAATCCAAGAGACTAGTGATGGTGAGCATTATCACTAGTGCGAGAATACCGGCACTGCACTCTCCAACCCTCCTGGTGAGTTTCCCGAGCAAGAAATGTCTTATTTTGGACTTTCATGAATCGGCCTATATCCAGCAGTGACAGTAACATGTTGACAAAGAAGAGGAAGAAGAGTTATTAATCTTTTTTTAAGTCAATTTATTGTATTCGTTATAAAAGAAATCTTCTTATAATATACCAGAATTTCTTAAGTTTGAGAAGATAATCGTACTCGATCTGTTGTTTTCTGCAATTTACATCTCTTAGCAATCCGATGGCCTAATTGGTAGTGAACCTGCTTTTAAAGCTGAGGATTGCGGGTTTCGAATACCGCTAGCTACAAGCATTTGTATGATAAATATAAAATGTTTGTAACCGAGTCATAGATGTGAATATACATTTATATGATTCTGTGTATGTAGGTTTTAGACGTGATAGAGCCAAGCTTTGGCTTTAGATGCTGCTCGAATGGGCCGGCTCGATCGGGGTAGTAACACAACCTAGCAAAATACCGGAGTGAAGTAGAGGAAGTCCAGTTAGCAAGTCACAGTGAATCCTAGTTTAGAACTGAATGTGTATGATTGTTCAATAAATTACATATATATATATACATATACATATTACAGCAAATTGAATGAAATTTTATCGACGGAGAGCTTTCCGCTTCAGAAAAGTAGGATGGATATGGATACGCAAATACCTCACTCCTACTGAGCGTAGCGAAATGAGCCTTTAAAACCCATTATTTGCCTCTCCAAGAGATAAAATGCTATCGGTAATGAGCCTCGTTTCCGGGTTTTCTCTCGAAAATGGCCGTGAGCTTTTTAAGGCTTATCCCTTAATTATTTCTTATGACACCCGCAGATAGAAAGAGGGTTGTCTATTCTTATTCTGCTATCCGGTAAGAAAATATAATAATATGTTTAAATTCACTAAGAAGAACATTGGCAAAGATCTCTGTAAACTAGAACTGTTATTTCTAAGTCTTTTCATAAAAACAGAATCAATACGACGGATTATTGAATCTGTACGATCAGATAAAAACGACATGTCTGATTTTTAATTTATTTTAGCCACGCCCCGTCTGGCCGGTGAAAACTTTGTACAAGAAAATATGACGAATGGTCGATAAATGAATTTTAAGTTGTTAATGGCTATAACATTATATTTTCTAAGAGATAAATATATAGTATGGCCGAAGTAGGATCTGGATGTTTGTATTAAAGGTTGCTTAAGACACGCAACAATAATAAACAAATTAAGAACTTAGAAACAATTAAAATTCTGTTGTTATGAGCTACGTTAGGATTTAAGACACGTGAAAAGATAAATTACTTTGTCTATGCCAATTCGTGACTGAACATGGAATAAAAATATATAGATTATTTTTCATCTCAGTTAAATAGTTCTATTGGGAAAAAAATTGTGACCACGTCGGTGGAGCTGCTAGTGTTTAATATTTCTAAATTCTACTTTTTCTGACTGTGGAAGTCTTAGTTATACAACTTATCTTGTGACGAATTACAGGCGTGAATAATTATGTTGTTGTTGTTGTCAATCTGGCCAAATTGTGAGTGAAATTAAGAATTATACAAAACATACTGTGTTACGTCGTACGTTAACCGTTCACATTAACTTTTAACTACATAAATCGGCGAAAGATTTGCATATACTTCAAGTTGGTGAAACTTTTGTTTAACAACAACACGAAAATTGTACAATTTCTGATAAAAAAATATGCAGATTTTTTGATAATAATTTAACTACCTCCTTGAATAACTCACGCAGGTAGGCACTTAAATGCTTCTAAAATGTATACGCCTGTACCGCCAAGCGTAAAGTTTGACATTTGTCCGGTCGTTAGTTAGGTAGTGTTGACGGTCAAGTTTTAAATTATTGTTTCCCTGAGTTTAGATAGTGTAGTGATTGTTCTATTTTTTTTAAACGTTATCCGAGCTTTCACCCACGGTTATCACACTAGAGTTAAATCAGATACATTGCATCTGTAGCTCCTCTGGCGTTGCGGATGTTCAGGGGCGTCGGTGATCACTTTTTAGGTGAGCTGCCGCATGCTCGTTAGCCTCCTTGTCTTATAAAAAAAAAATTACGGCGCAAATAACAAGGCTGGCAAGGTTTAAAACATAAGCTTAAAATCAGTATGCCTGCATTAACATGTTTATGTGTGGATCGATATCGTGATGTGATATCAAAATTCTATTTTATGTCTTCCAAAAGTTAAATATTGCTGTTATATATTCGCAAAAGTGCATAGGTGTACGTACCTACACACGTGCCTGTGTGCCTCTTTTGTTTTTCAGAGTACCGAAGTTTTAGGAAAATTTTCCTTCAAAATTTTTTAATGTCGATTATCTTGATCTGAAATGTAAATCTTCAGACATATTAAATAATTTATCTAAGGACTGATAAGAATATATAAATATAAACCTCAGTTACCATAATAAAACAATAAATCGCTATTCACATATGCCACTTCAACGCGAAGCCATCATGTCCACTGACGGTACGCCAGACAGCAAAGCAACACACAACACGCAGTACGCGATAATCTATATTGTGCCTTATTTCAGAAACTTTACGGGAGTTTACTGCTTGCACGGTTTTCGTTTAAGTGAGTGAACTTAAGACGTGGCACGACGAGAGCTCTATGTGAGAACGGATCAGAGAGTCCATTTCCCACGCGTGCCACGGTACTCATTGATAGGGCTGCGTTCTGATATTTACTCATTATTTAAGATGTATAAAGGTTTTTATTAAACTTAAAATATTAAAAATCAAATATTAACATCAGATTCAAAAATAACATAAATCAATAAACTGCACGTAGCAAGAAATTTTACAAAGTATTTTTCCGCTCCGCTAGATTTATTGTAATAAATATTAAAACTGTTTCCTTTTTTAAATTTTATAAGAGATAAAATAATTGTATGTGGGTTACATCAACATTTAAACAACAAACAAATTACATAAAATTTTAAATGTCAAAATGTTACAATATCTCTCCACGCCCCGGGCTGACTGGCAGAGAATGCCAAGAGGTATTAAGTCCGCCCTTTGTAATACTTTTATAAAAGTATTCAAATAAAATTTAAATAAATAAAATAAATGTTATATATAAAAAGTTTTGACAATTTGGGTCTGGTAAATTTGAGATTTGCCGTGTGAAGTTGGCGTAAGAATCTGCTACTCTCTTTCTTCTCTTGGTTGTCAAAAGAAGCGACTAAGGCAAAAGCCTTGAAAATCGCAATGGCTATCGACAGATGGAGGGATAACCATCTCTAAAAATACCAACCCGTAAATAAGCGGACCGATGACGAGCAGAAGTGTTCAAGGTTTCTGGTAGTGTGATCGCCAATCCGCTTGCCGAATGTGTCGATTATGGGAAGACATTATTATGGGAGAGGCCTATGCCATACAGTGGACTATTTACGGGCTGGTTAGGTAATATTTATCTGACACGCGTTTTTGTATGTCATCAATAACAAGTAGGCCACGATAGCCCAGTGGTTAGAGGATGTGCCTCCGAATGAGGAGACTCGGTTTAAGCCCGTGTGTGTTTAGTGTGTGTGGTATATAGTAGTTAGTTAGTTGCATAGTGTGGAGGGCTCGTATCTATGAGTTTTATTGAAACTTATGTACGATTTGTATCGTTGGCTTGGACACTAAGATGGCGACAGGCTCACCACCTGTCACGTTGTCTCAAATAACGTATAGATGAGTATATATTTTTTTAATATTATATAATGATAAGTTACCCAATAGTACATCTCCTTCTTCTTCATAAGTCCACAACTGAATCTAGGACTTTCCAAGAAAGTACAATAAAAGTTACGGTGCATTTCATGAATGGGCAGTGCCGGTACCCTCGTACCAGTGATCTCTAGTCTGTGAGATTTGGGTTCGGCAGATTCGAATGAATTTCCCGCCATCATTCAATCGGTTGATCCACTTTTGTTAGCTACATATTATATCGTAATTATTGTACCTAATAATAATTTCAAATCGATAAAACCACGTGCAGGATTTGACTTGTAGTTATAATCTAATAATGTTTCTTGATTTTTTTTTTTTACGATTTGATGAACACCCTAGCCACGGACAAAGACACCCACGCCTCTGCTTCCACCGACATCCAGTGTTAATGAAGTGAAGTGATGCATAATACATGCAATAGTGTCGAGCTGTTACGTTGGATTGCATTTGTTAACAGTTTAAAGATTTAATTATCAAAAATTAATCAAATGAAGAAAGCTTTCGGTAAAACATAAAATGGTAATTAATGAATATTTTAGTAACGGATACTGCAGTAGGTTCAGGGGCCGGACGTTAGCTTTCGGTTTCACAATACGCGGTTGTCTTGAGTTGTATCCCCCGCGCTGATACTACTAAAATTGCTAAAATTTCCTGAATTTGGTATTCAATAGGAAAACATGTCTGATAAATAATAAAAAAAACTAGGAATTGTAAACTCCGTCAACCCACATTGGACTAGCGTAATGGAAACTTCACAACTTCAAAATTCGCTCAAAAATTTAAAAGAGGCAAAGAAGTATTACTTTCATCAAACGAAGCTCATTCTGAGTAGATCGGACCAAAAATGTATAATTACAAAGCTGACAGTAGCCGGGTTAACTATAACACGAGGACGTCAAACATCTCAATCCCGCGTGAACACGGGTGTTGTAAAGCACTCGAAACGTCGGGGTTAGGAGAATACATATGCACATATAGAACACAAAATCGTTTCACCTTGGGACGTTAAATATTTTATCAACAATATTTTCATCAAAAATGAACATTGTAATCACTTTGTATAATTTATCTTAAACATGTGCCTAATTTCCATAAAAAATATTTTAGTCGGAAAAATTAACTAAGCTCATAGAAGACTCATTTAAAGTAAAATTTTAAAGGTTTGTGTAAAGTATACTGGTGAATATTGATTATTAATTGCGATTAACATTCATATTACGTTAATAAATTATTAAAATATGGTCTTAATTGAATTACATGTGTTATTTCTAATGTTGTTTAAAGTAGATACTAATGGTATGCATTTCGAACTTCAGTAAATCGTGATAAGATTCAAAAATATGTAAACAGTACACATGCCGGTGCACTTGTCTGTACCAGGGCATAGGGCGATATTGTACGAGGTTCGACATTTTATTTGCATTTTAATGTTGATTGTTGCCTCGTCCGGTCCATTGGTTTTAAAGCATAGTTAGAGTTCTTCTATACCATCTGCCATTTATACTTTAGGACTTCACTTTAATACCTTATAGAAAATTAGGGGCATAAGGGAGAAGTAAACCTCTGCTAAATTGCATCTACACCTATACTTGTTACATTATTATGTATTGCTTATTGTGCCCATACACAGTCCTTGCTAGAATTTCGGAATAAAGAAGTAGTGTTTACAATAAATAATAGGTTAATGACACATTGATTCGCGTTCCCAATTATTACGCCATGGGTCCTGAGTTCGAATCTCCAAGAGGAGCCATTATCTGTGCAACAAAAATTATTACTCGGGTCTGGTTGTACAGTGTTCCGCATCCCGTGTTTCTGATACCACATATAATCTCAGAGTACCTCAGAGTGGATGCTTATGCACTACAATATATTCTCCGCCGAACACATCTGGCACTCAACTAAGAGTTAAACTAGTTACAAGATGCTTAAAAGTGACTTACAACCGAAAGTTTTGGTTTACGGCTAAATAAATAAAAAGTTTTTTATCATCCCAAAATATGAAAAACTTAGTTTCGGTATTTTTATTTTATTTTAATAGGACATTGATGGCAAGCAATTAAAAAAAATTGGAATGAAAAAAAAATTAAATGAATTTTTCTTATTATAATTCTAAACTATACCTTATTCGATTTGAATACATCTATTAAAAAAACTATGATCCAATTAATTAAATTATTTATTCCAATCAACGTTGGGTTATTAAAAAAGGCGATAAGCAGGTATTTCAATAATTAATAGTTTAAATTTTATAGCCTTTTATGATACTTTAGTTAATTATCTTTCGCTTATCACATAACATTTTTTGTGACTATTGTCGCCAGGGGCCATCACGGAATTCGAACTGGCCATAAGACAAATTGGGTAGGAACACTGTGGCCAATCAGCAGCCTCATCTGGCCCGGACAGATATATGGAATAACAAGAAGAGGACTATTGGCGATCAAAGTTCAATCTTTTTTATTCAATTTAGGCTTGTTTAAAGCTCTTTTGACTATATCTGTAAACTCTAAATCTGATACATTTCATTAAAAAAAATACTTAAGTCAACTTAATATAACCGAGTACCGTAAAAATAAACATTGTAATCAAAAATATTCCAATAGAAGCCATGTCCTGAGCTCTAAATTACTTAGGAAACAAGTGAGGTGTAGGTTGGCCCTAAACATAATATTTTCATATCAGATTTTTTTAAATACACAATATAGAGATTATATGGCAGAGGTTAAATAACCTCTGTCATGTAATTCCCGGGACGTAATGGGGAATATACCCTGCTAGACAAAAAACGAGACTCTGATGACCGAATGTTGGCGGAATATCTAACAGAATTTGCCGAACCACATCATCACTAGTGCGAGGGTATCGGCACTGCTCCCACCAACCTGCTTGCCCGGTGTGGTAAGTATGGGCTAAGAATATGTGGCAGCTTTTGCTGGCACTTTCTTGGAGAGGCCAATGTTCAGCAGTGGACTAAAATAGGCTGATCTTTGTGTGTAATTCTCGATGTAACGCTTATGCAATAAGCTCAAAGATTTTTACATACAGTGTTAGAGATACGGAACGCAACATATTATAAGCAGACCCAATAATCATAAATTTGTCTGTTACACCAAATAATGGTTTTTGTAAGGACCCGGGACCTATATTTCAAGTCGGCTACGCTAATCACTAAGTCACACAGTAGTCGATCATGTCCAGTACAAGTGCACTAGTTTTTTCGACCTATAGAGAAACAGTCCTGGTTTATTTTTAACCAATAGTACTAAACACTACTGCTAGTGTTCTATTTTGATTGTCCCAAAAGGTAGTTTTGTGACAAGATTGCTAATGTGCCATCCGTGAAATACTTTAGAATGTTCTCGATAAATTTTGTATAACTAAGCCAATAACAGTTCGATGAAAAACACTTTGCGTTTTATATTCGCATATGACATATAGTCTGAGAATATTGTAAAAATAATGTTTCAGAACTTCTGAATGAAAATATATAAAAAAATATAATAAACATTCATTCATATTCTTATCTCAGATATTCCGAACGATTTCTCCAAACGTAAACATTTGTAATGTTCCTTACGCGTCATAAAGTGTGGGCGGTTGACTGTGCACGCCGTTCCATAACAAACATAGCGTGACTAAGCAACAGATAATTTGTTCCTTTAAAATATCGTACTTGCATAACTGTGTTTTTTTACGGCTTGGTGGTGCTGGGGCTAAGCTTCGGGCTGTAGCGAGCGAGCTGCGGGTTTAATTGAGGCACAGGCTAGGTATTTGTAAGGGCTTCAATAATTTGCCAGGGTCAGGCGTGATTGTCTGTATCCAAAGTTTGTTTGTGAATCAATTAAACAACTCAGGAGAAAATCCTATATCTGTGGCAAATGTTGGATAACAACAGTAATATGGAGCAGAGACTACCGGCCCTACCGTCACCGTGTAGGATATTTGTATAAAGCCTACTATTTTTATAAATTTTTGAGACAATTTATAAAGTTAATTCTCAAGTATTACTGACGGAGAGTAATAGTTTTCTCACACGAATCAAAGTATTGTATAAGGATCACGATGTTTATTGTTTTCATACGAGCTCAGATTCCTTACAAAGAAACACAGGAAGCAAACAGGTAAAGATGAATATTAAATTTGCCGCCGCTATCTTTTGTCTATTGTCCGCGAATCTGTAGCGCACTTTTGCACTTTATTTAACCTATTGTTGTGTTAGATATTGTCTGTATGTTACACAAAGAATCGTAATATTCGAGCTTTGTACAACTATTGTTATCGTTTACAACAAATTAAAAAAAAATGTGTACATTTGTTCAAACGTAATGAAACACTTTAATATCGGCGATTTTAATATGTGTACAAAAAAATAAAAAATCGTTAATGCTCTTTAATTTTTACTCTACCTCAATTCATGTAAATGTATTAATGTAAAGCAGCCTGTAAACGTGCAGAGGCTTTTTATATTTGAGAGTATTTTGAAGCCGGAAAGGTTCTGTCATGCTGATCCCGAGCGGGCGGACTTCACATGTCCTCGAAATATATATGTATTTTTTAATATTTCTCTAACATGCAGATTTCTTCACCATAATGATATCTTGTATTTACGTTTTTACTACACATTTGAAATTAGTTTTGATGGTATACCTTTAAAACCAGATGAAAACAGTGGTTGCACTGGCGATTGGCGGCAGTAATGGGTAAGATGGTCTTTCCAAAAGGCTCCTAGGCAGAAAGGAACCCAACGCCTAGTGATCTTCAATACTTCTTTCACATACATTCATACACAATACTAGAATGCTGAAACATTTTATGCTGTTCACATCTTATAGTATAGGTTTGCAGATTCCAAAATGAACATCTATGTTTACAGGTAGCTTTATCTATATATATATGAGATATTATTTTATTGGAAGTTTTACCTATATTATCCAGGTCTACGACTTATTACATACTATAACAAAGTATGTTAGAAATCATATGTAAAAATTATAGTTGAGTGTTGCTTCCCGTTCGCTCAAACATGTAATATTAGCTAGCTATAGGAATATTAGCTCAAACATTAGTCCTGTTGTGTGTTGTTCTTCCATTGTTCTTCTTCTTAGTCTAACGGGCTAACAAGTTAAGTGATAGAACAAAATTTGGCTCACTATATACTCATACACAGTGTACAGATACTGATACAAACATTCATAGTACTAGCTCATGAAAGATTAACTATGATTTAGAAAATTTATTTCATAGTACGCGACTAATCTGGATTCATAACTCGGTGCCGGCACTTGACGTGATGATTTTACCACGTGCTCGGCTGTGAATGAACAAATCGTGCGGACCTGCATTCATTAAATATATATATATATATTTCGAGGACATGATGAGATGTCCACCAATTAGCACTAGAACAGCGTAGTGGATTCTTTCAGGCTTAAAAATAACACGAGGCTTTTGTATATCTGTGAGTCATTTTTAAAGGACGCTAATCAACATTACTATACCACTGATGGTAATTAATCGCCATCCGTCGCTCATACTCTTACATGTAATACAAATTAGAGTTTTTTTTTGTGAGTAAACGGCGCACCTGATGGTAAGTGATTACCGTCGCCCACGTACATCTGCAACACCAAAGAAGTTGTAGATGCGTTGCCGGCCTTTAAGGATATTTTTGAGATGGGAGGGATGACGGGGAAGGGTTGCTTCGAGGCTACTGTAAGTACCTATACATACAGTTTGTAAGTTCTATGTAAAGCTCGCACACGCTCTTTCATTCTAGTCTATTATTAATTGGTAATGTTTCATTGTTTAGTCCAAGGCCGTGACTCAGACTTCCACACACAGTAAATCTGCGTCCGCATTCGTCGTAGACAAAATAAAACTCGGCCGCGTCCTGACCGGAGGAAGTCGCAGCGATAAAGACAAAGTTTGATGACGTTTTATCATAAGAATGTTGCTTTATTTACTCCTTAACGGAATTAATATTTCTGAACATACAAATTATTTTAATATTGTTTTAGTTTACAAATTTCCAAATGGTTTGAAAGCTGATTATAAACATTTGAAACAGTACTTTTATTATTTAATAACCGCCAAAAAGGTTTTTATGACAATGGAATCTGTACAAAAATCTTGGGCAGCGGCTCGCGCCAAATCTCTACCTGGTTTTATAAAAAAAAATTGTTACCGCAATGGTTATTCGAATTGTGTCTCTTTTGGGCCTGGTCCATTTATTACCTTGTGTTTTTATAAAGGCCTTTTGTCTTCATTATTTACCGCTCGACTTCAAAGTAGAGATTGCGAGGCGGTTCGAGCTTTTTGAAGCTTTTAGAAAAATTAATGGCCACGGTAATGTCTATTTATTATTTAAATAGTTTGTAGTTATGGGCAATAGTTATTTTTATGGAGTTAATTTTTTAAAGCGCTAGTTTACTATAAAACTTTATTTGCAACAAAAACAACTTTCTTATCCAAAAATATTTTTACATTAAAGGCAGAAAAACACAAGTTTGTTATGATCCTAACTGTCTGACTTGCTGTTAACTGTTAAACATTTTTTTTTGATCTAATTTATAACATGCGCATGTTTTAATTGAATTACGTAAGTCTTGAATACCAGAAAGGATACTAATTCGATTCTTTTAATACTCATTAAGCAAACTGTGTTTAAAATGTTAACCAAGAAGAACAAAGAATGTTTTGTGTGCATTAGCATATTATTTAACGTGACAAAAACAAAACCTTACATTATGAACCCTGGGAAAGTATGTTACGCATGCTTGAAACCCGATCGTTTGGCCACACGTGCTCTCGCTATGAATGGGCCAAGGCGCAGGGCGCGGGGGTGGTGGCTTCGAGCGGGGGAGGAGGGGGACGCAGCGGGGAGAAGGCTTTTTTCAGGCAGTGCGTTACGGGCTACGGATGAAGACGGGTGTCCCGAGGAGACGGGCCCCCGAACTTTTAAATTGTTAATAGAGTTCAGAGCTGTTCTTGTTTTATCTTTGGAATCCAGTAAAGTTATAAAAGGTGAGTTCCTCCATGATTAGATATACCTTTTTGTGATCTAAAATTAATGCTATATTTATTCACATCCATTTTAATATTTAATTATTCTAAAAGAGCGTTGCAACCAAAACGTAAGATTAAATTAATTATGTGTAATTATTCAAATGTGAATATTTATATTATTCATCCGTTGATAAAGTGAATGGTAAATTATTCATCCTTATGTATTATTAAATAGATAACAACAAAATGTCGTCGGAGCCCGCGCCGCTGTCGAAGACTGCAAAATATAAGAAGATCACGAAACCGCTTCTAGAGAGAAAACGACGGGCTCGTATCAATCGATGCTTAGATGAACTTAAGGACCTCATGGTGGGAGCTTTGGAGGTAAGGAAAGTTCAAATGGTTTAGTTATTAATAGATTGATTATAATAAACCGACTGACCGACCGAAAATCGGACCAGAGGATGTATTATGTGTACTTCATGTAATTTAGTATCTTTCCTTTTTAATATAGGTGTGTTTTAGTATCTTTTAGAACTAAGATTACCTAACAACGGAAACAATTTTTTTGTACAAACATGCTATCATTATGATAGCATAATAACTTAATATCAACTTATCTTTATCACTTCACTCTTGTCCTTGTTTAATTAATGAATGTAGTTAATGAATGTTCCCCACATTTCTAACGGGCTTATCTTTAAGCTTCATATTATTTATTCGTTAGTATGTAGTCAATTATAAAATCTCGTGGCAGGCAGTATAATTACTTGCGGAAACGAATCGTTTATTTATTGTTGTATTAACGATCATCAAAATGTAATCCATCTTCCATTCACACGCCATTTATTTTTATCGCAGACCGGTCGTCCTTCTTGTTACTCGGACATGTACGAACGCGGCGCAAAACTGGAATACAAAAGTACAGTCCATTAATAAACAGGATGATCCGCTTGTCCGGCCGTACAGTTATATTAATGTGACGTTAACCCTAGCGTAACGTGAGAAACTTTTGCATCTGCGGTGTTTAATTCTTTTGTTTTTACAGATCGATGACGACAACCTTAGCAAGTTGGAAAAAGCCGATATCCTTGAGTTGACTGTTAACCATCTAACTAAGCTCCATAGTCCCAAAGATCCCGTTATAGAAGCGAAGAAATTTCAGGCGGGATTTGGACAGTGCGCAGCGGAAGCCTGCAGATTTATCATGTCCGTACCCGATTTAGACGAGAAAGTGAGCCAGAATCTGATCAGTCATTTGTCACGACTAATTACAGCTCAACCATTAACGATACAGGTTCCGGAGCGGCCACCTTTCTCGCCTCCTAATTCCCCGTCTTCGGTCATCTCCGACAGGAATCACTATTACAGCGATCACGAACGTTCCTCTTCTGATGCTGAAGACTCCATCTACTCTGGCGATGGACTAAAACAATGGGCATATTCAAGACCAGATCCAAACGTGCAACATAAAGCCCATCCAATGTCTGGATTGCTCACGACAGTTGACAAAATTCAAACTCAACACAACCCACCTCTAGACCACAGCGTAACAGGACAAAGAACCGGACACTTCAACAGAGTACCGACTGAAGCTAAGGATGTTATTCTACAGAAAATAAGGCAACATATTATGGACAAACGTGGTAACGAAAATTTGGCTCCCATCGACTTCGACGACCAGCCTGAACCAAAGTATATACCCAGAGAAGATATATACAATCGAGATTATGAGTATCAGTATTTATCAACGTCGTATCCTAGCAACGACAGCCTAGACTTGAGAAAGAATAAATCACCGTCTGAATCACTACCCGAAATTGCTCGCTCACCGAATAACTCCACGGTGTACCGTAACATTAATGATATTAATCCGGCATCCGTTGAGAGCAAATCTAATGTGACAGCTAGTCTTCCGGAACACTGCGAATCGCCGATGGATTACAGCAACTTACCGCCTAAAAAGAAAAGGAAACTAATCGAGTACCAGGAGTACAAAAAACAAGAGGAGGCTAAACGTCAACTGGACGCTTTTTATGCGCAGAAAAAAGATCACCTTCGGGAGGGACCACCGGCGGAACTCGAGTTAGACGTTAATAAGTGGCGCCCTTGGTAATAATGCCCGTTTGTGTGATGTCACCTAATCATTGTGATATTATCTCTTCCATTATAAAGCTTTAATTTGTTTTAGTTATATATAAGCTGTTATATTTACTTTAACTTAGAACCATATAGTGCCTTAATAATATAATTTTAAAAACAGCGTTTGTTCAAGGACAGCGTACGAATATTCTGGAAATAATGTGCCATTTATTTGATCTCGTCTTCCTAAAAATATTTGATTATTTCTTCAATCTTCTAAATTATAAAATGATTGACATGTTCGTTGCCTGTATAGATGATAATTTATATTCAACCGTGCCTTATAAATATTTAAGTTGGATATTTGAGTTGTACGTGCTATTTATGACTTTACCTGTTATAATGGGTGTGATGTTATTTTACCTGTGACAAATAGATTTAATAAAGAATTAATACATTACTACGTTTTTATTTTGAAGCCTTCATTATTAACAATTCATTATACGTACATTGTTTTATTACGAAAATATAATTTTAAATAAATTTTGAAGTGCTCAGAAATCTTATCACATTCGACATTAATTGGTACTAGTGAAAATCTTACGGAATTTTTCTCATTTCGATAATAGATCTATACCTCTGTGACATTAACAAGCAGCGTTTCGGAATTATATCAACGTAGCATTAAAAAATAAAAGTATTTTTTAACAGCAAATTAAACCTTGGGAGGCCAGAAAAAATATTTACTAGCAATTATCAATGGAAACTGTAAAAAGTTAAACTGCAGGCAGATGATACTGAGTAAGACAAAGATAATAGGTATTACTTATGAATTATTACTAACAGAAGGCAGAAAAGAAGCATTAAGATTATGAAAATTGGCGCTTTCATAGAAAGACCCCTATCAGCACTAGAGTTACAAGGTTGACGATGATTGTTGGCTTTAGCCAAGCATTTGTAATATATTTTATTTAATCTGATAAAGTGATCATAATTGTGCTATATTCTATGTATACAAAATATGTGTAATAGAACGCAATGAAACTAATAAACTCGCATTGTTTAGTCTCAGTAGTTTAGTTAGGGAGTTTTAAGGGAGAATATAACATTTTTTTCTCTAAAATGTTATCATCACCCGCACGCGGTGCACCATTTTGACTTACGGTTAAGGTTCTGGCGACCGAATAATAGCGAAAAATCCATCCGTCTATGCAGAATCCAAACGCTACAGTCTAGTGATAGGGAGCAGCATCCCTAATGCGAGGGTACCGCGCCACTGCGCTCACCAATTAACCTGCCTAGTAGACACTACAAGCTTTAATATGCCTTGCATTGCATGCCGGTATCGTATGCGCTTTTATGATACAGGCCTATGTCCAGTTGTGGATTTATAGTCTGATAAAGAAGATTTACTATGGTAGTATATGTACTAGGTAGTAGATCCGGGCGACCTAAAAAGGATTTTGTCCATCATTTAAATGATTGCAAAATAAAGCTCATCCAAATTAAACGTGTAACGACATCTAGCTGTTGGCTCGAGAGATAAAGAGGCTACAAATGGATCAAGCGACATCTATCATTACCATTAAGTAATGCTTATAGCGCCACCTATCCTTACTAATATAATATAATGTTTTCTTTTTACTGTGTCTGCAAAAGTATTCGGTAAGAAATAAGAGATGTCATCACTAGTGGAAATAAAGAGTACTTTTTAATGATTTTTAAACTTACTTATGAACTACTAGACTTTTGATTTTTTCAAATAAGTTAACAGTTTTCACAAAAAAACATTTTATTTTGCCCCAAAAAGCGAGGTTCTTTGGGAAATTTTTGCCGTGATCTTCACTCTTGCAGAACCACACAACTGCAGACACCTTGGCCCTTAGACGGGCTTTTAAATTTAGCCCCCACAATATTTTAAAAGAACCACCTTAATCGTAAGACTGACGCATGCGCATGACAATTATATGCGATAATTATTTAGCTAAATGAAAATTGTTAATTAAACGAGAAATAATCACTTTATCGTTAGAACAAACGTAAATGAATATTTAGGAACTCATAAAATCATAAAAAACTTATAATTAGTATTTGGGAGGCTTATTAGAGAGTGCATTTTTATTTATTTTTTTATAAATAAACAAAATACGAACAAACTATTATTTATAACGAACGATCAAGAACAAAAAACGAACTAACGAAGTGAAAACAAAAAATCGAAAATTAGAAAAAAAATATTTGTAGGGGGCTAAATTTGGTGAGCTCCTTAGACGCTGCTGCTAGTCAACGTTTTTGGTCTGATATAGATATTGTGTCATCTATCGGGGGCTATAAGATTTATTTATCATTTCCATTCCTTTAGTTGACGCAAGTCTTTACGACGTCGCCCAAAAGTTAGGCAGACTCTCTTCCACCGCCACCATACGGCAAAATCGTTAGATGTTTAATCGGGATTTATTAAATAATTTATTTTCGTTGCAAGTACAGTTATGACATACATTTAAAACTAAACATAAAGGTTTATTATTTATAACCTTAAAAAACATTTTTAATCTTTCGTCTAGTTTTAACTACTCGACCATAGATGGCGCAGTAAGTTGTTTTCGACGTTTCTGGAGTTGTTTATTATTATAGCGTATCGTTGTAGTGGGGAGCGCAACTAAAGTCATGCACGTTTTATTCATTCATTGATACGCCAGCTGGTTTAGCTGTTGGTTGATTTCTGTGTAGACACTGATCGAGAACGAAAGACAAAATGCGTTACGCACAGTATGCAGCGAATATTTTCGATATTTAAAAAACGATTCTGTCATTTTTGACGTCAAATTTTTATATATATAATAAATACTACATTGTTTATTGTGGTTAATGAAATTTTAGTGATTATAGTGATGTTAATGTGTTGTGAAGTGTTTATTTTTGAAATGTTGTGGTGAAGCAGGCGATGCTTGTTGGAGAACAATCGCCGGCGCCGCGCGTGGTGGCCGGCTTGCGAAAACTACGCCCTGAACTGACTCCCGGACCAATCCCAACGCCTGCTAACCCCGATTTTAGGATATCAGGTTAGTACGGCCACCCTCCAATTTTACAATGTACCCAGGTAGGTATGGAGCGCATCACTTCTTTCTTCCTAGTTACTCAATATTAATAAACAATACAATAAATCAATAAAAAAGCAGATAACTTCTACGATTGTATTCGAGATGTCTACGAGTATTTCATTTAGACAGCGCTAGTTACTGAGAAAAAAAAACGGCAGTGACATACAGACAGGTAGTTATCGAAGGACTATAACATTCTTTTGACCTTTTAGGAAGTAAACTCAAGCAGTCTTAAGAGGTAAACTATGTTTTAGATTTACCTAGTAGTAGGTATCCCTTCATAAAAATAGAATTTCTATTGTTTCAACACTACACGAAATATATGAAATGGATCTTGACACCTCAGTATTCTATTGGGATTCTCGGGCAACCTTATAATTTTATTTTACAAGGTAGGTAGACTCCTTCTAAAGCGAATAATAAAGTTTATGCAAAAGTATAAAGTGTAATTGTAGGCCACGATAGCCGTGTGAGTGTTTAGTTTTAGTTTTAGTTCGATCCCGATGTGGAGGGCTCTCGTACCAATGACTTTTCCGAAACTTTAGTAGGATTTGTATCGTTGTCTTGGCTTCAGGCTCACCGCCTGGTACGTTGTCATCCAGGTAAAAAAAAAGGAGTCTTAATCCTGAGTCCTAGTAATTGGATATCCGTAATCTCTAATTTATGTATAACTCTACTTGTAACTTGCGTTGCGCGAGTTAAAAATAAAAAAAAATATACATTAGAAAATAAATGAGCCCAATATCCTTGGCAACGTCATAAGAAACATAAAATCCATTCCAGTGGATTTGAAGGTTAGCCAGCACAACGAAATACAGTTACGTCTACATATATTATTAAGTATATACTGAATACAGGGCAACCTTTGGGGGAGGCCTATGTTCAGCCGTGGACTTGTGATAGGCTGAAATGATGATACAGAGTATAGATTACAATGGCAATGAAGCTTAAATCCATGATCGAAATTGAGTTTTAGACGTTTTTTCTAATTACTGGATACATATATAATATGTAGTTATATAGTAACATTTTATAAATATTACCTAAATAAGTAGGTAGACATTGAAACAGGCATCTGTTTTAGCAAATTGAATAACATCGGATGGGTAGCCTGTACAATACAAACCACCTGAGTACAGATATTTAGTTGACATTAATATATCGTGTAAGTCATAAGTAATTCCAAAAAGTAGGTATGTGCATTTAAACGTTTTACATAATACACGATTCATGAAGAGAGAATTATTCTCATATAGGCAGCATAAAAGTGTCTTGTCATATAAAAGTCTGGGTGTAGATTATTAGAAATTTTTGTAAATTTAACCGACATTTATATATAGCGCAAACCACATACAAACCAATAAGCCACTTTTCATCAGAGCTTAATTGGGGCAAGCCAATGATACAAAACATACATAAGTTTCGAAAACTCATTGATTCACAGGGGGGGATCCCCTAGCTATCGTGGCGTTACTCGTTTATAGTGACAATTTTATTTATTTAGAGTTAATTAACATACATATGATATATCTTTAACTTCTTCAATTTATTAAAAAACCTCCCGATTGATGGATTTCCAATAATCAAGCAAGCGGGTTAACGATCGCAGTACCTACCAGATGTCTGGCAACGTAGTTGATGTCTGGCTAGGAGCCGTCTGGATAGGTACCGCCCCTTATTGAAATCTGCCACTAATCGTCAGTGCAATCACTGTTGTTTTCTAGTTGGAAGAGTCTGGAGAACCAGTATAATTACAAGCTGTGAGGCTTGTATTTTAGTCCTCGGGGTTGACTACCCATCTCTCCCATTGAATAATTGTTTGCTGTTGTCCATGGTCTGCAATTGCCACTTATTATTTAATTTTAGTTTACCGTTTCTGTTAAACGCCTGTGTTGTACTGTACATGAGCTTCCAACTTCGCAATTTTTAAAGACGATTCCGCAAAGAAAAGCACCGATATCATTCACCATATCTCCGGCACTAAATAAACAATACGAATAATAAAGGAGTGGAACAAAAAGATGTGTAACCCACTATCACTATGATAGCTCGGATAATTAAGTAAGTCCCTGCACACCTTCTTTCCCTTCCATATTAAAAAACTTACCTATTTTTAGTAAGTTGTTATAGCTACACATTTAATTTTATAACATGTTTGGAATGAAATTATTATTTAAGGATTCTGTAGTGTTTTATTTTTGTTTTTATGTTCCATTCGTTTTGCGTGCATTTCAGCACAGGTGTTCTGCGTAGATCGGACTGCCATTAATAATTAAAAGCTGAAGGTAGCCCGATTTACTACAGTTTCATTTCGAACTTGTAATGGTACCGTAAATACAAGAAATTGTTAAAAATGATTTAAAATCAAATATATAATTGTAAGTTATAAATGTAAACAATGAGAAATATTGAAACAGTATTTACTAGAGCTTTAAGCTTCTGATGAAGGACATTTTTTTAATAATATTTGTTAAGCGATTATGTATTATGAGTTAGTATATTATATTCTATGGAACGTTAGTATTTTAATTATTCGTATCTTAGTATGTAGTTGTTATTGTAGTACAAAGTAGAATACAGCTGTGTTTCTGTTGAAGCTGTCATCATCACATTCATACATTCCTTTTCATTGATCTGTGTAGGTAAGTTAAAGCTTTTTGTGATTGTTTCTATAGTACCTTCAAAAATAGTATCGTTTCGAAACTTTTTTGTAATATTAAAAACTACTTATAACTATTTACTTAAAAGACGGTAAAATTTGTATGGAAGAGCCGAATTAAAAATAATTACACAGTCAACGCTTAAATTGATGATAATTTACATAAAAATAATAAAGTGTACATTCATTTACGGGCAATGACCCACTTACTGGAAATGTTCTCTAGACAATTACCCAAATTTGTTTTTAACAACACAAAAAGGTATGTTGCGTTTAAAGTAATAAGGCGTAACAAAACGAAACGTTTTAAAACGTAAAAAAAAACCCAAGGGCTACATACCGTAAGGGAGAATAATCTACGAAATGCAAACTTCTGTAAGGTTTGGATTCGGTATTTTTGGTTAGATTTTCCGCCATAGCTCGGTCACCACAGAGGCTGGGTAGTCATCTGCACGATGTGCTGTTCGGCCTTGACCTTAGCGATCAATGATGGGAAGCAGGGCTATGTCTACTTAGCGTGGTTAGTATGGGAAAAACCAACGCGTCGTCCAGCGATGACTCTAGACAGGCTGATGAAATTATTTTAAGAGTATTATATTCGCTAAGAAGCTAAAAGTACAAATTTTAAAGCTTATAAGAGTGAATATTAGGCTTTCACCTTGCTACTGCGAATGGAAACAAAAATGTTGGTGTTTTAAATAGTATATAAACAAAAAAATTTACAATAAATACATTTTTAAACCTTATTCAATTTATGAAATCTAAATAAAATTTCGTAATTACAAAATGCGCAACAAATGGTTGCTATAATTTTGACGTCGACTAGTAACAATACATATTTCTCGAAAAACGCAGTTGTTTCAATTTGCAACCGTGTGAATAGAATTTGACATAACTTGTATAGAGTTTCAGTCAACGATGACATGTATTTTTAATAAGTTAAGCCGGCAATTGATGGATAATTGAAATCTGTTGTTCATAAACAGCGTCGCGAGAATTCGTCAGAGAAAATTAAGCTGGCACCTGACATATGATAAAATATAAGAATACTAGTTTAGATACCTGCGTACTTACTTACTTCTATACAGAATACAAGAGATGTACGGAGATATAAAGACAGGACCAAATGAGAGCCTTCAGATGAGGCCAACTCCATGGCTACTAAGAAGAGGCAAAGGGGAAGACCTCAAACGTCTAGGTTGACGAATGCCCAGAGATGCATTAAGACGTATGTCTGCGAAAAATCTGGCGAGAACAAGGATTAGGAAGAAATCATTTATTACTTATGATTACTTATCCTATAAAACAACCCAATCCTGCGATATATCAATATTGAATACACAAAAGATTTCCTTTCGAAAATTTAACTAGACGTCGTCTGTTGCAAAAGTTTTTATTTCTTTCAAGACTTCTTAACTTATTATGCCTAGTTTTTAAAACTTAGTCGTATTTGGAAAAGCTATCTACTATTGCTATAGCATAAAACTTAATTTTATGATACAAATTGGAAATAAATCACCACCAAGCCAATTATTTATCCCGCCGAATATCACTATCAATGGAAACGGCACAATACTACTGGCTACATGCTCTCAAATGTACTTTACTATATAATCGTTGAAACATGTTTATTATAGATAGAGCCATATCATCGGTGACAGTCAAAGAGACACGACACGACGCGCAAAATCAATATTTAGTCGTCTGTTTGTAGATAACGGAGTAAAATCGAAGCGTCTAATGAAATGACAGGAAATGTGAATTTGACATGAGATATGTCAAGGTTGGTTAAAGTGCTTTCATAAAGAATGTATCTAAGAGTATAATAAGAATGGTTAAGAATGTATTTCAAAAAAAGTATGTACTGTTTATAAATATGTTAAAAATAAAAACTATGCTCTTGACTGAAGATTTTTAAATTCAAAGTAAAATAGTTACTCAAATAATCCGGTAGAAGGTAATCCGCCTTTTCTAACCTTCTAGTGTCATAAGTCCTGAAATAATAACTCGTAACAATAGAATTTCGATTGTTTCAAAGTTATGACACGAGAAGGGTTAGGCCAACCGAAGTAACCAGGCTAATTCAGACTAAGAACTCAGAAATTTGAGCTGGTGACTAGATTCCTAATTGACTAATATATTTTACTGTTTACTTCTAGAATTAATTGTAAGTTGAACTTACTACTTCTTTCTGTTAATTTAGTTATTACGGTTACTATAATTATTGGCAAACACATCAATCACGTTGTAGAATGTATGCATACCAGAAAGGTAATGGAATAAACTTTGCCTTATTTTAAAATTAAATACAAGGTTTTAAAGATTGAAAAGGAAGGTATTTCGCACAGTTCTGCATGCACTTGGCGAAATACGTGACGCGATTTCAACATTGAGTTGCTGCTGCTGAGATTACTGGGTCAGAGGGAATATTGGGGATTCAGGAATATTAAATTAATAAATAAATAAGCTATCCCGATCCTATAACGGGGTGGTAAACCGTCTAACCACTTTTCGGATTCCACAGAAGTAACAATCTAGAGAAACGTGGGATTGTTATCATTTGCCTCACTAAGACGGCGACAGCTTCACCACCTGTCACCTAGTTTCGAATAAGCTCTGCTGAAAAGTGGATTGTAACGACTAAAATAAATTGAACTAGACAATCTGGACAATACTTTATTAGGAATACGGAGCTATAACTATCTGCTGGTACTTCTAAAATGTATTACACTGGTATAGAACTTTATTATCTAAACGCATGTTACACAACAACACACTCACTCTACATCCAAGTTCAGTTGTCAAACGGTTAAAGGGAAGTTATGAATTTTAAATAGTGCCCCTTAAACTTCACTTTCTCCAACAGCCTGTCACTTTCTATAAGAATATTTCACCAATGTTAGTTAAATGCCAGTTGTAAATATTGACATGGTTATGAAAATTGTACACCTATACAAATATTTAAATGTACGTGGCATTATGTAAGCACCTCGTTGTATATTCTTTAGTGATTATGAGGTACTTTAGTACGTAAGCACCGCGTTGTATGAAGGCTATAGTGCTTTTTAGGGTTCTGTACGAAGCTCTATTACTAAACCTATACAAGCAGTCTGTCCGAATATTAATCAAAAATAATCTTGAACGTCAGTGTGAATACGATATCTCTTTTTATTATATACTACTTTTTTTAGCTTTTTAATTAAATTCTATGGAACTCTTTCTAATATCACATCACTATTGTAATCCGGCACGGTAATTAATAATGAAAAAAAATATTTAAAATTAAAGTAGCAGTCTGTAAGTGCCCATTGCTGGGAAAAGGCCTCCTCCTCAAATATCTGAGAGGGTTTTTGGAGTCGGGAAGGGCCCGCCACGCGACCAGTGCCGGGTGGCGGGCTTCACATATCCTCGTAATAATATAATTTGTTATTTCTTAGACATGGATGAGCGCATTTTAGAATTTGAAAATTTATATTGTTTTGCTCTATCGTAAACGCGGTTATATCGTCGTTGGTGTGAGTGATTATAGTTTAAACTCTTAAAGTAAAATACCAAATATAATTAAAAATCAAACTCTTTGAAGGAAAAATTTTTTTTTGGTAAATATATAAAACATATTTATATATTGTGTAAACGTACGCGAACCCTCGGTATGTGAATCAGACTCGCACTTGCCACTTTTTGATGAGAACAGATGTGAATTTGGAATGATTTTTTTGTTCCGCGGACAGTTAATCTACTTACTAGCTGTTAGCCACGATTTTGTCTGCGTGAAATATTAAAAGAGGTAATAATTTTAAAGGTTTTTTAATATTCACGCAGGACACTAAATATCCCCTACGTTAAATCACTTCATACAAAGTCCTCTATCTTCTCGTAAAACTCCCGTCAGCCGTTGCTTAGATTAACCCGGACAAAGATATAGACAAAAAAAATTTAAACGCGTTTAAGAGTTAAAAGTTTTGGTACGGGGTTAAGAGTTTTGGTATCGTGCAAATAATCATACGAGCTTAACACAGACGGCGTTAATTTACCAAGTTTTCATATAAAATCAGAAGAATGATTAATAATTATATCAGCCATAAATCCTATTGTTTGGATAACATAAATAAGTCAGAGAATAGCAGTGTCTCTTATGAATATAAGAAAAACATTGCTGGTAACTTAATCATAGTTGACGTCGTTACACAATAATCTAATTATCCGGTTTACTGACTCACTTTGTACATATGGTGCAAATAATTGAATTCACATAAATTTGTGTCTTGCGAGCTTGAGAGAGGAAGAAACAAAAACAATATTTATTATTGATTCTATTCTATAGCGTAATCTCCGCTGTAACCTCTTTTCGTCTCGTGTGCGTCTTCGGGAAAAGCCTTGAAAATCGAATGACAATCCCCGGGTGTCAGACTTGCCACCTGTCACATTCCACCTTCCGGAGAGGCGAAGAGTGTGTCGCGGAAGCTAGTTCGGCTACTCTGTTCCCGGACTCATGCCTGGAACGGAAATTTGTAATCTCTGCTTATTCCTGTGTGTGACAGGCATTAATCCTTATAGTATATTACTTCCTCTGCCAAACTAAACTACAAACCATCTACGATGGACAGTCGCCTTCCCGCAGACTTGAATACAATTGCATTCAATACTTCTTTAATTTAGTGTCACTCTCTATGAAAGCATCATCAAATGCCACGGTAAGCCAAGCGGGCTAGTGAGCCCAGTGCGATACCCTCGCGCGAGTGATGCTCCCCGTCACTAGTTTTCGGGTTCGGCACATTCGGATTGATATTCCTTTGTTCGGTCGCGTTTGTTGGCCAGCAGGGGGAACTATATGTGTAATACACCATCTCTTATACCCCGACACCGACAACTATAACTAATAAATTAGTCTCTACCTATGACTCTTCTGGATTTCAGAAGACATTAAAAAGTATTGGTCTGCAGCTTACAACTGCAACCTTTACAACCAGATCTGCTCATCACTTTACTTCATACATAAAGAAATCGCTATAATATTAGGTGATCAATTTCTATTTTCTTTCGCAGGTGTTCTCCGTCAGTATTACAATGACGACGACGAGTCTTGGGCATGGGTCCGTGCTGCAGTGCGCAGTGGATGCCTGCTGGCTTGGCGAGACGGGACCTTGCCGAGACGACCCGCAGCGAGACTGCCGTTGCGACATCTGCACCTGCGCGCTGCCGCAAAACTCCCGAACGCTTTCCAGCTCTCGCGGCAACGCGATGACGCTTCCGTCGCCACATTTCAGGTGATTGTTGTCTTTGAAAATTTAATTCCACACATTTGGTTAAAGGTTAAAGAAAAACTAACTCTGAACGTTTGCGTCAGGAAATATAAGTGCAAAGGCGTAGCCGATGTGATACTTAATTTCATAATTAGATTTAATAATAATATTAATAAGGAGTATTATTAGTATTATTTATCTTGATATGAAATTAAACTATTATTTACGGATTTCATCGCCAATAATTTTTGCTACCTTCAGATTTTAATAATCAATTTTACCCGTGTTAATTATGCCAACAGAACGTCTCCCCGTGACCACGGGTGCTGTAAATTAAACGCAATTAAATCCGTAAATAATAGTTTCAATCTAATTCTGAAATGAAGTATCGAGACGATTAGATTCCTTAATATGTTTTTGTCTTCGTGTGTTAATATACCTATACAGTCTACATCAATATAGAGTTATAGAGCTTTGACAGACAGAGAGATTGCAATATGAAACTTTTCTACAACGTGGGCAATTTGCATTCTACAAACATACGATAGAAATTTAATTACGAATGTCAGGAAAGTGAAACTTCCGGCCACTTAGATAAGTGCGTTACATGATGTTACAAACATAACAAAGACATTTCACCGATGTAGCAAAGGATCTCACTTTTACATTATTCATAATATACCTTCAATGAATAAGTTTTGCATTACAGTATACGTACCCTCCTTTCCTATCAAATTGGACTATATTTAAAAAAAAAAAAACATCATTACATTAAAGGCAATTTAGGGTTGCGAACTGAAAAATTTAACTAATAATCATAGGATGACTTTCTTGTCGATCTGTCAGTATTTCTAACTTCACGACTTTTTTCTCATGGTACCACTTAGAATAGTATGATGAGCATTGAAACTAAATGTATGGTCGATTTGTCATGTAACGAAATACAGACATCTAGTTAAAAGCAAAAAAACTCATTATCATCATTACAGCTTGTCACAAGCCCACAGCTGAAAATAAAGACAAATCTTTAAAGGCCTCCCTTAAAGATTGCGAGAAATGCTGTTCCGCGTCACAATCGTTTGTGTAATTTGGGTTCGGCAAATTCGGTTCGTCATCATTTAATCACCAGGTCTTAATTTTTTAGCTGGCACCCTGTACCACGTGCAGGTGTGGTTTACATTTGGAGAAACAATTGGAGAAAACTGTAAGAGTAATATACTATGTTGTAGCGTACAAATGCGTTATTTGATTTTACCCATCAAAACCTATAAGACAGTTTATGTTGACCTTGAATGTTTTGAAGAAATTGAAAAAATCTATATAATATTAAACGTCACACACTAAAGTTACATTTTGTACTAAGAGTAGTAATGCATTCGCGTCACACAACTCGTCAACAACTGTTGCAAATTTATGAAAGCATTGTCTCGATATACAATGCCTAGTGTATATCAACGTACAAATATCATAGCAATGCACGCGAAATGTTTGAATTTATTCTTCGAAAAATGAAGGCTTGTACCAATTTAAGTAACGTCATACCTATCGTTGCCGGTTTAATGTGTACTAGACACGCCATTTATTGCCCACGGTTTGAGTAGTTCGTGGATTTCGAATTAATTAATTAACAATCGCGCAATAGGTTAATCACCGCTTATGACCCATCTAGACGCCCTATTCCATATTAAATAACACTTTCCAAAATTTCAGTGTGCCTGAAATATTTCCACGAAATTAGTGACCGCAATCGAGAAGTGGGTTGCGGAAGACCGTTCGGTTAAGCTATGTATGGGTCTCAGACCTTATACTCGTAATTATCCAGTGGTCCTTGTGTTCCTAATAGGCAGATGCGTACATTACTTATATACATACTTTTTTTTTATTTATTCCTTTTGATTTATAACAAAGTTTAATACTTTAAAGTTTAATGTTTACGTTACGTTTAATATCAAATAAATAAATGAATCAAAAATGGGTTCATCCATACAGTTTGTAGTTGAGAAATTTATCTATGAATAGATCTGTTTTTTATACAATAATTTCGCTTTATACTTTCAAAGGGGACTCTAGCTTCTTAAAAGAACTTTCGGTCCCCTTAACAACGCACCTTTCTCACGATCTCACTGCTCATAGACTTCGATGTCACTAAGCACACGTAAATCATAGCGTCATGTGTTCGGTGACCTTTTGATGGTCTTATTTACCATATGAAGGGCTAGACCGTGAAGGTGTCGACACGAAGACATGTTTTGAATAGAACAACCCTAAATATAAACTTATTTTTGAGCGGAGCCAGTCTCTACCTACTATGTTGTAAACGATCGGTTATGTTTGAATTTAGAAATAACTAAATGAGATAGATCGACAAAGTTGATTTACCCGTGCTAGTATTTTTATATATAAAACTATAAATAAGAACTCAGATGGTTACCTCCTGAGATTAAGATGATTTTTCAACATATCCAAAAAATCGTTGTTAGTAGTGTTAGAGAGCTGTCGTAGAGCTGTCGTAGCTGTTGGTCAGGGCACGCTTTAATTTCATAGTACGCGAGTGAGCAAGGTTCAAATCACGGTGCTATCGCCACAAAATTGTACCTATGCGTTCACATTATCTTGGCGCTAGACCGTTGTGCGCACCAGTACGGTGCGCATGATGATGTCGTTATCAATCATCATACATTTTATTTATTTTTATAGGAGAAAAGAAGATATATTTATTGATATAATAAATGTTTGTCATGATCTCCTTCTTCTTTGTTGATTATGTTTCTTAATGTACAAAGGTTTTTTTGCATTACTTCTTCTCTTTTTACCAGGAGCAGATAGCTTTAGAGGTACTTACTGTTGGCTGAGAGGATTTTAATTGTTGTTTAGCTACGAGTTTTATTACGTCTGTCCGCTTGGATAACTCGGTAGCTGCGCTTGCGCTTCTAATCAATTAGGTAACGAGAATGGTAATGTCGTCTCTATTTTCGGCTTTGAAAAACCCATGATCTTAAGTATCAAATTTCTCTCTGATAACTATGAACAGTTTTGCCCCCTCCAATTTTAATGGACAAATGTTACGACCAATACGTAACAAAATAATGATAGCAAACAACAGCAACAGCATGCAACAAATAACAAATTTAATAAAAAATTAACCATTTAACAAAATTTACAACAGAAATTGCTTAACGAAGGTGTGCGGCGTTTTGACGAAACGGGAAGAGGGGTCGAGCGCCAGGATAATGTGAACGCGTAGTGCTGCATTTAACACTTGCTTGGGAATGAAGGAAAACATCGTGAAATGTCGAAACCGGTATATCAGAGAAATAATAAAAAATATTATTTTGAGGACGTGAAGTTCGCCAAACCGCGCTAGGGCAACGTGGCAAACCCTTCTCGGATAAAATCTCTCTCAGAGAATATTTGTTAGTCGCATTATTTTACTTTACGCAGAAAATGCACGATGGATTTTATTTTTGACCCATATCTCAATAAAATTGGTGTCAAATAATTAACAATGACTTTGTATTGGTTGTTAGTTTTCATATAAATCAAACAATCAGAAAGAAAAGAGAGAGAGAACAAATTCAGTAAACCGTTCGATACGCAGTCATCTTTTAGATTGCACCTTTACAGCTTTGTTCTGTCTGTAGATAGCCCATCACAATTTATCGTATTCTTTGTTACAGGCTTGCAATGAAACGGAATACGCCCGTTGGGTCCGAGCGCTATGCGTCGAGATACTTGGTCAGACGCCGCTTCCACAGGTCCGCTTTCTTGACGTGTTGCTAGCAGCGGACACAAACACAAGACGTGAACCAAAGAAAGAGGCGCCACCGCAGGAGACGCCCTCTTGCCCTCCCAGACCGCCACCGAGAGCCCGACGGAGACTGTTGACATCGGAAACTCAGCTGCCGCGACGTGACCATTCACCGGCAGCCACGGACGAGGGCATCGTCGTCGAAGACGACGACTACGACTCTTCGTCCGATCGCAGCCTTGACCTATCACTCTCTCTCGATGCTCTAAAATCAACTGACGTTATCGACGCTCCGGTGAGGAAAGCCAGAATCATCAAATGTGTCAACTGCAGCAAACTTAACGCAAGCCCTCAGCAGCATCACACTTTACCGCGTGCATCGAGGACAGGTGAGTCGGAGAAAAGACGCCACCGGTACCTCAAACGCTGGGAGGGAACGACTGGAGGCACGGAAAGATGCCGCTTCGCGATAGAAGCGGCGAGGCGCAAGACTGCCTCTTTGGAGAGTCGGGCGAGGTCGTGTTCTCCCAACGCGCACGAAGCTGTATCGAAGTACGTTCCAGTTCGCGAGAGGCGCGCTCTTTTCGAGTCGCTATCGCAGAGTGGGGGAAGTTTGGCGCGTAGTAGTGAACAGTTAGCGAGGCCGGTCGCCGCGACTGTGACCCCAAGACGTGCGGCATCCATGCACGATCTCCAAGCGCCGCCGACCAGGTCGGTTAGAGATTTGCGTCAGTTCTTCGAAGCGGTTGCACGTGGAGCAGGTTCCTGCGGCGTGCAACGTCACAGTGCACCCCCGAACCCCCTCCCGCGCACTTTCACCTCTCTCACGTGCGCATAACTGACCTCTTGTAAATACTGTAGATAAGGCGTTGACCGCCAACTGTCTCACTAAGTCGTTCGTTTTAAGACTGTTAAAAGTATTGTTATAGATGTACCTAATATAAATGAAACGTATTATCTATTGAATTCTGTCTTTCTTTGCCACTCCCCTCATCTAAACCAGTCTCCATACGCTCGTTCCCGAGCTGCCACGCTTCATGCTGATAATTAACTTGCAACTGTCTAAGTATGCACGCATTCTTTTAATCATGAAAGTCTGACGTATTAAATAGTACATAAGTAATATTTAAATGTCAGTAGGCAATAGTTGTACAAAGATTGAGTCGCGGGCCTTGCATTGTCCTTCGCTCGGTCTTGCGTTGTGTCGTAAAGCACATTCTCTTGCTAAATGTTCACTAAACTGAACATTGTTATTATTACCAACTTCATTTATCCGAATACAGTATACTATTGTTATACTTGATCGTTGGTCACACTGCATTCAGTTACATCTCACTAACTCACTAAACTATGTTGGGCAGAAAAGTATAAACAACCCGGAATAAGACGTCCAGACAGTGGGTAAGACTAGGCTTATACACTGAAATACAGGATAGGCTGAAGAGAATACGTAAACTATTTATAGCGCTCTAATTTTGTGTATGAGTATTAACTCCAGTAGGAAATCAATACTCTTTATAGATATATGAATTTCGTGGAAATATACAAACATGTATTGAGTCTTGCGCAGTGAACATATTCCGTACTTCAGAGTTCGTTGTGATACTTACAGGCTATAATGATGATAATGGATGTATTGGATACGAAATTCTCGCAAATTTAGTCTGCAAATATACTCCATTGACTACAATGAAATAAGTTTAGCAAATTTAATATGGGTACCGGATATGAGGTAGTTATCGTATAGTCATGGGAGACCGGGTAATGTAAGGGAGAATATACCTTTTTTTTTCTCCAAATGTCCAAACTCATCTGCACATAATGCACGATCGACTGATAGCGGTATATATGCCGTACCAAAATCCCACAGACTAGTGATGGGGAGCAATATCTCTAGTGCGAGGGTATCAGTACTGCCCACACCAATCCACGTGCCCCGCGTGATGAGAATGGGCAAATCATCCATGCCATATAACACTGGTGAGTATTCAGCAAACTCTAAATAAAATATGACGAATTTCTCGCCTTTTTTTTTGGAGAAACCTGTTGACCTTAGTAGGTTAGGATGTAGTAGATAGCAGCTTACTACAATCCCACAGTAGTAACAGCCGCTTTTAATTTTTGAGTGGTTTTGAAGCTGGGAAGATCACTTCAATGCGGGGTTGAGGACTTCCGGTGTTCGAATTTTACAGATACGCTGGCTTCCTCACGATCTTTTTCCATTACAACACAACTCACGCTTAGTGGAATCGAACAGAGGTCCGTATCAGATAACAGCTAAATATATCTAAATATATGAAAGAGGAATATTCATAAATTACGAAACAAAAACATCTATTTAGACATATTTTCAACGAAAGATGCTATCTTAATGAATGTTTGGGCGCATTGTTTATATTTCCCATTGTTTACAGCGCCGGAATGTCCGGAGTTGACGAGCATTAACGTTGCCTGTGATTATAGATAAGATTTTCGAATGTAATTCCGAAAATGATAAGGGATTTGTCATTTGATAAATTATTGACTTAGTTGTATTACGACACGACATTCATGAATCATTCAAGAGCCTTATCCACTATGTCACAAACAATTTCTCAATAATTACGTGTGACACAATTGCACTCTAAAATCATACTGTGTTATTTTTTAACATGGCTTCGTTTATTAAAGACATGGTTACCCATAAACGAAACCATATCAAACATGTAAAAAATAACACTATTATTTTAACTAGCTAATATAATAATAGCTTCACACGGAATTGTTGTGAATTATGCTTATAGCATAACGGATAGCTGAGCCGTGGTAGCCTAGTAGTCAGGGCACTTACTTTAGTAGAAATAATAAAAAACACTATTTCGAGGATATATGAAGTCGGCCCGCCCGCACTGGAGTAGCGTGACGGATCCTTCCCGGCTCCAAAACCCTCACACATATTTAAGAACTTGCTGCTTGCACTTAGGGCTGCTACTTTAAGAAAGTATTACAGAGTCATGTTTTTGCTGAAACAGTTCTGGTTATATAATAACTTTTAATTAGGTTTTCCTTACGGTTGGTTTTTTATTATCGATTCATTTGACCGACCGATAGCTATGATGCGATCGAAGATGTAGCACGCTTGCCTATAAGGAACCTGTTCACTCTACGACTTGAATACGCCCAGATTAATTCCACTCCTTAGCCGTCCGTCCGCGTGATGAATGTCGAAGCGTAACGCTTGAAACGGACAGGGGACACTTCAACCATAAATGGATGACGCATTGCCGTACTTCTGGTTGTCCGAGAAACAGTTAAATCAGAGAGTATGAAGATATGAAAATACTTCATACTCTATACTAGTCCTGCACAAAGATATCTATGTTAATTATTCCAAATCAACATTCTCCAGTCACGATCAATTCGTAGACAGCGTAGATGCTAATTAGTGAACAAGAAATTACACACACTCGGCCGTAATTGAAATAACAACATTTTGAATGCCTTGTAATTGAAAGCATTCTAACAAGCAATGAACATATCAAAAGATGTTTGTCACAGTTGCATGATGATGCTAATGAACATGGTTACACCCTTATAACAATATGATTCGTGATTGCAAACTCAAAGATCATTATTAGAAACAAAATTACAGTAGGAAATTAAATTAAAAAAATACTTTTGAAAGCAAATTGATGATATTGTCGTTTTCGAGTCGGTTTCCGAATACTATCGGAAATTGTCATCTAACTTAACATACAGTTTGCTTTTCATAAACATTGGCTTCGGCCGGGAGTCGAACCCAGTACCCGTACCTATACAGCCAACCGCTAAACCATGTGGACGTCAACAATTACAAGAAAATCACGAACAAAATAAATTGTCTGGCCGCCAGACTCCCAACGATTAACTACTTTTTCATGAGTCAACTCTGGACAAAGGATGTTATCCTCAAACGATGGAAGGCAGTAAAATCGATCGAAAAGTCGACCAGAACCTCTACGTACCTACATATCAGAAGCGCTACAGTAGCGCCTCAAGATTATCAGATGCGTTAATTTGTTACTATAACCTAGTGACATAATTATACTACTTAATTAATTACATTAATAGTAATACATAGATATAGCTCGAGACGTGTTGCAACAATAAAAATTATATTGTTATGACACGTTACCAGAGCATGTTTTTATTTGGTGTAAGGGATAATGTAGGTACCTACTATTTTCTCCAAATGTCAACTTCGTCTGCACTCTTTGCTCGCTGATGCCTCATGGACTATGGCGAAAGACTGATATAGGAAATCATCCGACTACGCCGAATCCAAATTCTACAAACTCTTAATTAATTAGTTTGAAGGTACAATGCCTACCAACTCACCTGTCCAGGCAAATTATCAATATATATGATATTCCAGCTTTGGTCAGCACGTATAGCAGTGAAGCTAATGAAGAAGATGACACGTGGTTGAGAAGTTTTCTTTATCAAAACTATGGCCCTCTGGCAGTTTCTAATTGAAATTGTCACACATGATATTATTGTTATTGTAGTTTTTTTTAAAAAGGACCTCGCCCCTTATTGCCTATACTAATATTTATTCCATATGGAACCCAGTCCCGCGACTGGCGAACCCAGCCGTCTGACACATGTGTCTTATCAGGTTTGCAACAAATACAGGAACTCGCTTGTATGCCATCTTAAAGGGACTAGTTAAAAAATACAATTGATTCATATAACAAATTTGTGCATATGTTGTATTATTATTGAAAACCAACGACGCAGACTGTAGGTAACGTAAACACTGAGCCGAGTGTTCGGCTCCATTTTCTGTCGTGCATGACCAGGCTTGGACTTAGGACTGAAACCAGCATTGGTATTTAAAAAAAAATAATCCAGTCTGCCGTTGATCGACCAGGGGACTAATGTCCCTTTCGCAAACAATCTGCCCTTTGAACTATTCGGACCGGTGCCGGACTAAAGATAGTTATTGTAAACAACATTCATCTTCTTATTTAATTTTTATTTCTTATGTGGAGAAAAAAAAACTGCTAATATTCTTGTCAACCACTACACGCAATTCATCGTCTTTAAGTTAAAGTACAGGAAATGGCGGACAATATAGAGGAGAGTTTTGTTTTTTTTTGTTTTTTTTTTTATTAAAAAAACGTTACCTTTCGCTGTAGGAATTTCTCCTGTGTTGCGGTGGCAGTTTACATACATGAGTTGAACATGGACAAACACCCAGACCGGGAATTATTATTTGTAGTCCATACAAATACTAGTCTCGTGCGGGAATCGAACCCGCGACCCACAGCGCCGCATCTAAACGCTTAGCTACTACGCCACCGAGCCGTCAGAGTAATGTACATATGCAAATAATATATATATAATGTGTATATGCAACAAGGAACGGTTATATTATTATTACAACTGAAGTGATTGTATTTTGTGTCATCATAAATATAGGATCAAAAAGCAAACGATGCCACTTAAATGAGACAACGGACGCGTTACCGCCTTACCAGAGTTATATTACCGACTTATTTTGGTAACAACACGGAAGTGGCCACACTTTCTTCGTAACCCACTTGACTCGTTGTGAGTCTAATTACGATTTGAGTCCCTTTTATTCATTCTTCGTGGGTAGTTCTCGAGCAATTTACTGAACAATTTAAAGGCTCTATGTAGAAGAAGTATATAATGGTTTATGATCTACGATGAACCTGATGTGAAAAGTAGTTAAAAGTTAACCGATATTTTTTAAATGTTATTTCTTTGTGCCTCCTCGAATATCTGACAGGGTGTAGGAACCGGGAATGGCCCGGCACGCTGCTCTTGTGCGGAATGGTGGACTTTCCATATCCTAGAAATTTTTTTTTTTTAATATTGCTGAATCGTGTAGGTTTCCTCACGATGTTTTCCTTCACTGCCGAATACGTGGTATTTAAAAAGTAAACTTTAATTTAAATATTTAATACCAGTTGCTTGATATTTTTAATCTGAAAAGGTTCAAGAAGTCGTCACAGTTGCGGATAGTTTCTGTTACTACTTTCTACTGTTTACCGCTACTTCATTACGAGACTCATTACGCTTTCAGTGCAAACAGCATTTTTAATAAAATTATTTTCCTAGTTGTGTGACGATCCAAAGACGTGAATGGTGGAGTCGAACATGGCATTGACTTTGACGCTCTTGACGGACACTTATGTAGATCAAATTGTTGATAAATATTATAATGGATAAGAGTACCTGAACAAAGGACAAATGATATTACAGAAGATTAGATGTAAAAACGGCGAGAGAGATGTGCCAGCATCGTGTCAAAAAGATATCCGTAATCTGAGCCAAACCTTTAGGCGTGAGTGCCTAATATATGCACATATACTTTAATCTCTGAATTAAGTAACTAGACAAAATAAATAAATAGCGATTAGATACAAAACATTTACAACAAAGGCTTAATACGGAAAATAAAAAAGCTCTTAAAGTAATGGAAGGAACCCTTAAATACCGTAACAAACTTAACTTTCTCTGTGAAATCTCGATAAATGTGTTGCAACGATCGACAAATATTGAATGAAAAGAAATATGACGTCCTATAACTAACGAACAACACTATCTCTTTCTAACATCAGTATACCATGTTTAATACGTTCAAATTAGCAGCTGGAATGCGGCCGCATCAAATGGTAGCTACAACCTCACAACCCGTAATTCAATCCACAAAAAATATCTAACAAAGGGATAGTGGAAAGAAATAAGTACAAAGGGTGCCGAGGGATGAGACAGGTAGTGCGGATATAACATCGACTTGGACACATGTGACGATGTGCCTCTGTCGCTTAAGATTTATAATCGGTGGCGAGAAATTAATTTTATTTTATAGATTTCGATTAAAACCTCGGCTAGACCGCGTTACCGTGACTAGATGTTATCAAAGGTGCGCCGGACGATTCCTGAATCTAGGTTACGATTCGATAACGCCGAGTGACTTTGACTCCAATCGTGTACCTCCGTCGTCCACAACAAAAAGTCTATATACTAATTAATAGAAGAATCAGTCGGGCAATAATATTTAATTGTCGTTATCCACGAACTCAGCATTTTAGTTCAATATTTTTACAGGAACAGTGTAGATGTCACTATTGATGATATAGTATTGGGATACAAACTACACGAAATAGACAGATAAGTGTGTGGGAGCGTGAGTATTGTAGCAGCATGTTAACGCCATCTGCTGGGCAAAGGCTTCTCTCAAATGTTTCGCAGAGTATTGGAGCTCCAGTGCGGGTTGACGGACTTCACACATCCACGAAATCATTTTTATTTTATTTAACAGCAATGCAAGTTTCGTAATGTTTTCTTTCACCACCGAGTTTAGGTTTAATTCAGCACTTAAAATTGCAACTAACAATTTTAGTTGTACCGGCGCTGGAGATCGTACCCAGATCACTACTAAAATATAAAACACTATTGTTCATATTTTACTAACATACTATAAAATTAAAGAGAGCGCCCTGACCCTTAACTACCATGGCATAGCGTAAAGCTGCACCATAATACTCCTTTATTTCATATGGTGATTTATTGAACTGTTTACCAATAAATGGTATACCCATTATATTATACTGGTAACCAGGCATTCCATCTTAGTCCTCATGAGTGACAAAACATCTGCAGGTGACTATGGACCGCAGCAGCCACAGAACATCAGGTGGACTTTGTGCTCGTTTGGTGAGATGTATGAAAATATATTAATGCGTTCTGTGTGTAACCTAGTTTAATTCGTTTATTTATTTAGTTATTGAAAAGACTCCCGCAACACAACCATGCAATCCCCCTTACACTGCAACACTAACACAAGGTAATACACACCATCCCATTTCATACAAGTAGAAAGTATGTGTGAAAAGTGAAGCTCAGTCGCGATGGTCAGGTTTACGTACGAGGTTTGAATATGAGAGTGGATCGCTTGATCATGTCTCGTTAACAGAATAAACCATATTTGGATTTGTGCCTTGCGGAATCAATTTCAATTTATCCGTTCAGTGTAGGTCTCGTTTCGCGGACATATTCACACGTACGGGACAATGCTGGCCCTTAATTGTTACCGAAACCCGATGGCCAACCAGCCGCAATCCGCACATGCTTCGCTAATGCGGGCACGGAAATTGCAGTTCATGTCTCATATGATAGGGATATCATAAGTGGTTTTGAATTTGTACCGAGACATCTATTCTATCTTCACCATGTTAAGTTTAAGACATGCTTTTAAGTTTTAATTCTTTACCACTGTATTTTGTATAATGTATGACTTCCAACTTTTTTTCCAATTAATAACTTTAGTATCGGTACTATTTGCATATATTATTACTAATTTGTGTTACTAGGTACACACTAATAGGTTAAGCGCAGTAAACGTGACGTTCAGAAATCCGACGCGAGAAATGAAAGGATGGTTAGCGGATGTTTTCGTGGTCGAAATCTGAGGAGGACATCATCGTGCTTAATCAAACCCTTAAACCATTCATTATAACTCATTAGTAATTTATTAAAAGAAGTAGAAAGAAAATCTATTAATTTGGTAAAACTTACAATGTTGATAAATCTTGACTTAGTTGATTAATTGTCATTGTTTATTAAGAATGTTACATTCTAAACTCTTTAAAATATATAAGTAAATAATAGTATAGCAGCGATCGACTCTTTCATAGCGCAAGTTCTACAAAATGGAAATAAATATAGGCAACTCAATAACTAATAAATTTTATTTTTATGCAGATGGATTTTCTTTTCCTTCTATTAATGTCCAAACTTTGAAGCCATTTATTGCTTGGTAGATAAAAGTAATTTAATGGGACTACTCCAAATGCCAACCTCAAGTGCTGGCAACAAACTAGTCTCTGGCTACCAAATGATGGCACAAACTCCATCGAATTTGCTGAACTCAAATCCCATAGACTTGTGATGGAAAGAAAAAAAAAAGTGTGTGTACAGGTGGCGCTTTCTTCGAGTGGCCAATGTTCAGCAGTAAAGTAGATAAAAAGAAACTATTATTAGCCGAATTTTGAATACAAAATAAAAAAAGGTTTCGGGTGTATAGGTAACTTCTGCGGCAATAATTTCGTGAGTTTACTTTAGTATTTTTAAAACATTACGTTTATTTAAAAATTAATTAATAAAATGCAGTCAAAGCTGCAAACGCCATTCTAGTATCGTCTACAGTATCATGCGATATATAGATATGCATCGAATGATATACGATACCGTAGTATCTACTGTTTTGTTTTTGTTGTAATGACCATTAGGTCACTCACAAAAACACTTGACCAATTAAAAAATAATTGACCAATGTTCTTACAACTAACATTATAAATAATGCTAGCGATATGTCTCGGCATGTATGATTTTTTTTGAAATAATAATAAACCCACACGTTCGGGTACCCAATACTGTGGTGGTTATAGGTCTAGACATTTAGTTATTCATCGTTTCAACCCCTTTTGTTGTTCCAAATAAGCTCTGGTATTTAAATAATAACTACAATATTTTCTCGGCCTTGATGGCTTGTTTGTTATTATGATAGTGACGTTATTTGCCAGCGCTTTGAAGCAAAGTTTGTATAAAAATTGATTTCCTTTATATTTATCGCACTCAAATAATTGCAATACAACATTTTTAGATACAATTGCAAAAAATGTCAACAATCTATCCTATTTTATAAATATCTAAGTTATACTTTAATTGAAAAACTTTGAGAGGCTGAACATATTGATGGCTTATCAAAACAGCGTTTAAAAAAAAGGATTAAAAAACGCATCCGACCGGCAAGCCTCAAACGCTATCGTGTTACGTCAAGCTGTGGGCCGCGGTCAGTATCGGTACCAAAACAAATACAACGGCTCAATCAGATATCTCGGTCAGCAAATGCGCTGGCCTTGAACGTGACTAAAGTTTTTTTCGGATGATCGCATTTGAACGCAAGGTTGGTAGGATAAATAAATAAATAGCGTTCGGGTCGCCATCTTGTCATACTTTTTAACTACCTTTTTTTATGGGAAAGTGGCCAAACGATCAAGCGGTTAACTTGATGGCAAGTGATTACCGACGCTAACGTACCAGATTTACAGCACCAGAGGTGCTGCACGTGCGTTGCCAGTCTCTATGGATATTTTGGGAGTAGGAGGAGCCTACGGTTACCTCACTCACCGAACGAAACGTAGAAGCACAAGATGCATCTACTTCACGCCGATATTCTGCGAGGCCGTGGTACTACCCCGGTCAAGCCGGCCCAATCGAGCAGCAACGAAAGCCGCCGCTTGGCTCTACCACGTACAAAATATAAGCTACATCTCTTATGATTTGTGAGCTTATGATATTCATCAATCATTCATTAACCGTCAGTAAAAGTACACTACTGAACATAGACCTTTCCATGAAAGCTCTAACAAACGCTGGTATGGAAGACTTGCCTAGACTCACCACCCTGGACAGGCGGGTTGGTGAGTGGTGGGTGTCCCAGTACCCTTGCACTGGTATTGCTGCTCACCACCGCGTCCAGGTTTGGTAGCATCTTTGGAGAAACCGATAGTACTTATTCCCCTCTAAACTATACGGGCAGACCGTGGCGAGAGCATGATTTTTTGTATAATATATAGCCCTTAAAAATAGACCACGGCTACGACGTAAGTGTTTACGTAACACACGCTGATGGGTGGATACTGTTGGCCAGAGACACCATCGTTGTAGAAATTAATAACCTCGTTGCATGCATGCACTATATGGATCTCCAGGTCTACGCAATGACGATAGCATTATGCCACTAGATACTTAATGCAGGTGTTGCTGTGCGTGCGCTATTCTTCCTCGGTCAAATTGCTGCAATATTGCATGCAATAGCTTATTACTTAGAACCACAGCTAAAAGAAATCGAATTATATTAAGGTCTTTTTAGTAATGTTTATGCAACCAGCGAAGGAGTCACATTTTTTTAAATATTAGCATAATATTTTTATAATTTATTACTTAAACTTACTTAATTTGCACATATTTTTATCCAAAAAACTCGTTTGGGTTGGAATGTTTACATATCTTAAATATTAATTGTTATTTATTTACAGAGGTAACTCGAATACCCTATGTTCGATATAGCTATATGGAATATAGATAATGTCAGGGCGACAACAATCTCTTGTCCTTTCCTCAATAGTAAGAAATCAGGAAAGAAAATACAAGACAAAAATAGTTATTCGGAAAAAAATATTATTGAAGGTCGGCTTAATGGTGCGTTCATTATATTTTTTTAATTTTATCTTTTAGTTAGTCCACTGGTTATCATGGGCGTCACCAAGAAAGCACCAGCACAAGTCAGTGCATATTTCTTTTAGGGTTTGCCCATACTCACGCTGGGCAAGTTGATTTGTGTGTCAGTGCGGGTACCCTTCGCTAGAGATGCTGCTCCCCATCTCTAGTCTGTGGGATTTAGATTCGGCAAATTCCAGGCAGATTTATCGTCATTTAACAATTACTCACTATTCAAATCTCACTGCATATTTAATTAAATGAAAATGATTGTAATATACTAAGTCATTCTTGTTTACTTGTCAGCTATTTAATTACATGATTACACTTGTCACAGCAATCAATATTTTATATTACGCAACGAACAACGTGGAAAATTTCAAAGTGAACCTCATTTAACCTCTCTGGTCAATATAGTAAAAATGTATGTATTGCCATAAAAGTTGAAGACAAAACAAGGAACAGTAAAAGTGGACCGTCCACTGATATTATCTGTCTTGTATCCGCTTTGTGGATAGCAACAAATAAATGAAAGCAAATTGATATGAACAACAATGTAAAGCACCTTAAACGTCTAGGCAATCATTCTGGTAGTCCTTCAGAATGATGTAAGCTGTTTTATTCTTTATTTTTATGTATTGTAAGGTTTATAGTTCGTTGGAATGGGACAGTTTAGCAGATTTCCTTAATAGTGGGCTTTTTACATGACCCTGATGTTTATTTCTCAGTGGCGCCAAACCTTTCACGTCTAATTTGTAGGTACGGCGTCATGGATTAAGTTACTTGACATAGAATTATTATAAGGTTTATGATTTACAATCACACAAAATTTCACTACTAATAATATAACAATTATAAAGCTAAAAAAGCATACCAACAAATTGGCATGTATTTCAAAAGCGCCAGCAAAAGTCAGTACACATTTCTTGGTAGATTTACCTATACTCACCACGCTGGTTAAGCGCAGTGCCGATATCTTACTAGTTATGCTGCTCCCTATCACTTGTCTGTAGGATTTAGACTCGGCAAATGCGGATAGATATTTCATTCGGTCGTCACAGTCTCGTTTCGTTTTTTATGGGAAAGGGTGCAAAAGAGCCAGCGACTCACCTGATGGTAAATGATTACCAACGCTCACGACTATCTGCGACACCAGAGTAACTGCAGGTGTTTCCGGCCTTTAAGGATATTTGGGAGTGAGAGTGAGAGAGGATGATGATGGAGGAAGGGGGTGGACGAAATGCAGAAGCATAAGATGCCTCTACTTCACGCCGGTATTCTGAGAGGTAGTGGTACTACCCAGATCGAGCCGGTCCACTCGAGCAGCATCACAACCACTGCATGCCTCTACCACGTACGGAGCGTACCCCTTACACCCTTACTCAGGCATTGCTAATTCATAACCTATACTGTACTCTATAATGGATATCTAATGACGGATTGCAACAATAGTAATTCTATTGTTAGTAATCCTGGAGACATGAGAGCTAATTAGAAACGTCAATGACGATAAGCAGATGGTCTAAAGAAAGTAGAACGGTAAAGCGAAATAGTTTTAAATCAATGTTATAAAGTTTAATTTTAAATAAAAAACGGTTCCTTCACTGCAAAGCGAAGCAGAGCAGATTACGTACATACATTGCGCATGGACTAACAACCAGATCCGGAACAATTGTTTGCAGTCCATAGCCACAGAGCCGAGGCCGAACCCCTAGTTACTGCGCCTCTCGAGCCGCCTGCCGCCTGGGGTGACGCCTAAGATAATATTTATTAAATCAATTAAATTTAACCAAATGGATTAGATACAAAAGTTCCTAACCTATAAATCTCAAAACAACATACCAATCGAATTTCTTTGCCCCGCAATGGTAAGCTTTTACAATAAGGACTGTGACATTTGCGAGCACTTAATGTCACTGGTGATTTTATAAAGGATTTGTTTATAGTGGAGACAATGACGAGGGTACCGATTACAGTTCACCGGTAAAATGTATTTTCCGCTGTTATGTCATTTACAATAATATTGTGATATCTATGATGTTAGCAGATGGTGACCGACAAATTATTATTTCCTAATACCACCGATTTTTGAATAATTAAATGAATATTTGTTGATATTTCTACTCTCCGTTTAGGAAAACTATAGATATATACTTTATTCCGATTTCAAGATTATGTACTCATTAGCATCTGTTATCACTGCAAAGCTTTGGACACATTATGATTTCCTGATACTACCAAGTTATGTAAGTGTGTATTCCTCAACTTCCTTCCTATACTTATTTCTCGAGTTTTTAGCGATGCGTGAGTGCCGGGACTGTGTAGTCGAAATGGCCTACGCATTTTTGTTAGCGTGTTTGGACAACCTTTCCATCCAATACAAACAATAACTTTAGCTGGATAAGTCTAAAAAGTGGGCACATGGAGTTTATGTGAATAGTATCAAAATATTTTCTTTCTTCCTATGAATAAATCGTCATTACTGTATTGATCTATTAATTGCAGAAACATAATATCGTGTACTAGGAAGGATTGTTGATTATTACCATTTTAATTCGTCAGTTACATAAATACTATATACATATATTACGTATGTAGCAATAAAACTATATGATAATAAAATAATATATCAAATTTTAATGAGAACATATGAAAAGTCCGCCAACCCGCATTGGGTCAAAGTGCAGGACACATGCTTCATGGACTGCTCCAAAGCCCTCTTAAAAATGAGAGGAGGCTTTTTCCTAGCAGTGAAACATTTATAGGCTATTAACATGCCTGCAATTTATTTTTAAATATCTTTACTTTATTGTAACGTTAATTGTTGCATATTTATATTCATTGTATATGAAATTAACGTTACTAGTACGAAGAAACCAGTTACCAAAACCGTGGGTACTATTTAAATTTGTCCTTTAGACAACAAAACCGGTGAAATAGAGAACACACGGCCGTTTTAAAAGGCAAATAATTCTACGTCTATGAGAAAGAAGTTCTATACGAGGATTAATTCCAAGTACAGGCCACTAACAATCGGCGAAAGGGTAAGGAGTAAAAAAAAGTTGTGAAGAAATAATCGAATTATTCTTATAACTTTAAGACGCCATTTAACTGGTTCGCAGCTCTCAATAAACGACCGGATAAAGGGAGCAAGTTTGGGAACAATCATCTTTGTTCAGACACAATGGGTGGTCATTATAGTCAATGATGTGACCTACTATATGGCTTTTGCATAAAAAATGCGAGAGAAAACCACGTCTACAATTCGCTATTTTTACATAATGCATGTATGTCAGTCCGTCTGTCTTTTAAATTGTATCCTAGTCCGTCCTTCTTGCAAATGTAATGGTCTTCAATCCGTATTAAACACTACAGTGTCAGGTCTCATATTCCTGTAAATATATTAAACCATGAATCTTCTCATTTGAGCTAAAAGCTAAACAAAGTAGTACAACAGAATGTTGTGATCATTCTACGTACAAGTGCATCCATTACAATGATGTATCAACAGGTTAATTTATTATTACATTTTCTATATATTATATATATTAATTCAGAAAACATTGGCGAGAGCTACGGCTGTCCCGGCGGGAGTCTACTTACGCTTGACTGTATTATTTTGTTATACGTTATATTCAACATTGCTATTATGAAAAGTCTGGCCGTTAGCTTATACAGATTAATAAAGAAGAAGAGGAAGAATGAATACTACTAACGACATCATAGAATGCAGATAATACTATGATCTCGTTAGTTATCATGGGTTAACTTTATGCATAACCGGAATTGTCACCACAGACAGTAAAATCTACCTTTTACCCGACTATAATATATAACGGTTATTATATTAGAGTTTCGCTGCAAATAAGCCTATGTGGTCCATTGTGCTTATATGAATAGGAATGTGGGTGACCCGTTAGAAAAAATCTTTATAGCAAACATTGTTGAAAAATATTTTAACTATATGCAAATAGATTGCGGTACTCCAATGAGTTAGCGAAATATGTTAGTGATGTGACACGATTCGCATGTAGAAATATAATTTACATTTCTGGTATGAATGTGCGTTAATTTTCATGAAACTGATTGATAATGATATATTTTTTAAAGACAAAGCTAGCCATTTTAAATAAAATTGTTTGAATTAATAGCTTTGACTTTGATTAATATGTACACATACGTTTTATTATTTTTACAATGTTGCTATAAAAAATGTTAAGCATTTTAATGAGTAACAGAACTGATGGCCATAGTAGGTACACATAACTCCGTTCACATCACTAGAGAATGTCTTTGCTGACAGTGATCTCCAGCTATTAACCGGTTTTATTAAACAAAGTTTGTAGACCACCGGTAGTCACGACATATTGTTTCCGATTTATTTGTGTGGCACAAATAATTATTTATGCCATATGCCTAAATTATTGATAATAGTAGATATTTTGTTTTGTAATTATGTGTATTTTGTAATCATAAAAAAAATCTTAAAGTGATCACGCTTCTCGCTTCTTAAACATTGCTAACGTTATTTAGCTTATAATTTCATAATATTACTATTGTTATCATTCCTTAATTAAAAATTAATAGTAGGTCTAAAGAGTTTTATATAGAACGAGGATATAAGAGATATAGATAAGCGTATATAACTGCGTCTTACAAATCATAAGGTCATAAGTGGTTATAGATCTAGGGAAAGTAACGTATTTTACAAAGTTATCTGAATGTTCCTTAGATAGGGCTCGGAATATTAAGCAAGTGATGAGCATATTGAAAGAATTTGACAAGGTAAAATGGACGGAAAATTGCAGTAAGTCTGGATCGTTCTATGAAAATAAGCAATATAAAAGTAATGATTTCTTGTATTCCGTGGACACTACACATTTGAAATGAAACTATAATTTACGGATTTTATCGCTTTTAATTTTATTGTCATATTCCCGTCGTTTCGAGTGCTTTACAACAAACGCGATGAAATCCGTAAATAATAGTTACTATATATTATTTATTTCTAAGTAAACGTCTTTACAAATTTATGGAAAAAAAATATAATAGTAATTATTATTGAACATGTGCAGTTGGCTCTGGTCAAGTAATAAAAATAGGTCTTACCAATTAAATATAAAAAGAACTGATAAAATTTTGAAGTATTAAAAGTTATGTCAATATGTGAATATCCACTACAAGTCATAGGTTACAACTACTTATAACAGGAATAGAAGCGTAGTCAGGTCAAGTCAGATTAAATTGGCTTTTATTTATCAAAACTTTTAAAAAAGCTTTAATTTACATATATTACTTTTTTACTAAATTATAAATTCGCAGCCATGGAAAATATTATCAACATTCAAAGACAGACAGACAGAAGTTTTATATAATTCAGAATACTTATTCGTTTTCTATACCGTCTTTCAAGGTTATTTTGAACGCTATAAATTCAAACACACCTCTTCAAGTGAAATGTTTAAACATAACACCACTCTCGGAAACGGATGTTTGGGAAATCATAATTTTATTTACTTAAACCCTTATCTCATTGCATGATGTATTAACGATACTAAATGAGTATGTTTACGGGGGACTATCTACAGATCGACATCTGTTCCAATTTAAAGTCTACTACATTGTCATAGAGTGTAGCAATTGGGTCATGTCTTTAACCCAGAGTATTAATAAGTTGATAGCACTGTATTATCTGGCCAGCTGTATTGGTCGATCTTATTTGTCTTTCATTCATAAGTGTATATTTGTTTTGTTCATAATAGTTACGAGTAAGTATAACTAAGTAGGTGATAATATGTCATGTACTACAAGCACTGGCAATGTAGCGGTTCGCTATTAAAATAATATACAATGAGATTATAAAAAATTTATGGCGCTATATTATAATAAAAAAAGGAATCAAATTGTCACAATTTTTTAAGATTTTAGTTTCTGGTTTTAGGATTTAGTTCATCTGGGGTTATCCTAATTAGTAATAAGTATGCTTCTGTAAAATTATTGATGTTATCCTTTTGGGTTTTTACAGATCCATATTCAAAACGGATGGCAGATCCATCTTCTCGAGTTTTCAAATCAAGTTCAAATCTTGTTATGATAAATAACACGCTGACACACATTTTCTCACTGAGAATAGGTGGTGATTTTGTGAAGAAATCTCGCTTATTTTAGATGTCTAAATTTCGATCATCGCTTGACGCAAATGCAAGAGATTATTGGAAATAAGCTAACATAGAAGGATAACAAATTCAATGTACGAAGATTACGACCCGTTTTTTCAGTGACCTCCGTTTTCCATTCCTTAGGTAATTAAGATATAAATTGGCTAATTACACACAGATTGTTAATTACAGTCAGTCTTTTTATAAACTCTTATCAAGATTATCTTTCATCAGTTATATTACGTAAAAGTAGTTCAATTTCAGAATCACACACAATGGTTGACGAAGATAATTATGAACCGTGTGGGAGCGTTGGCTAATGCATCAATTTAACTCATAGCCGCCCAATTTAGTTGGTTTCGTAAAGAATATTCTTAACTTGATGATTCAGAATCGGAAGGAATGAATCCCGAGCGACAGGCGATAGATGGTCCGACGGGAACGTAGACTGCTCATTACTCATTACATTTTACTTTTTTAAGTTAGTAACAAACGAGCGTCTTTCCATTAAAATGTCTTCGTTCTCTTTTTGAAATTTTTGAATATCTGTTTATGACCAGTAACTAAGTAGTTTTAGACTACTCTGGATTTCCAATGTTTGTGTGAGTGTTTTGTACTTACAATGGTAATGTTTTAAAACTATAAGTTTTATTTAACTAAAAATATAAATATAAAATTTAAGAAAAAGCCTAAAAAAACATCAAGAGTTCTTGATAGTAATCCACGAAGAATCTTGTGGCAATTTTATATTATATTGAAGGTAATTATCGTAAACATTCTATTTCGCATATAAAGTTAAGGAAACAGATCCAGCTTGAAAATATGAAGGAAATCTAAAAATGTAGCTACTAGAATATGTAACAGTTATATAAATACACCCGGGATAGGGCGCTCGTTGCCAAGCGACGGATTGTCACAGTTGCGTTGGAACATAGATTCCGCGGACCCTCAACAGCTCCGTCCAGCGAAGGGTTTGCCTCATACCCCAGCTTCTCCTCTTCCCTAGTATCCATAATGAGTTTCCCCACTTGAAAAAAAATCTTTGCGGACACAGGGGTTAGCTTAAATACCCGTAGCATGTCCACATTCGTGATCTCAATAAATTGATATGAACTTCGATAACTTATCTGACGAATGTTGGACAGAGATGAGATAAGAGCAGTATTGCAAGGTTAGCTGTCATGTTAGTAAGATACATTGCAAGAGATAATTGGATGTCAGAATCGTTAGATTAATAGATAAGTTTATGACATTTAAATGACTATAAGAACATTTTTCATCTCGCTTTTTTCGCAATCCCGCCTGCGTGTTTAAGATAATTAATCCTTTATATTCGTTCAGTCCTTTAATGCATACAAACTTTCACATTTGTGATATAATCTGCGACAGAATATAGCCTATAGAATGCTTCTGAGCATTTTTTCATTGGGAGCATTAGAAGCCTATAGCTTCTAGTTTGCTAAATCGAAGGCAAAAATGTTTGTTAGAAATGTTTTTATTTACAATACATTTCTAGTCTAATTTCTCAAAGTTAGGGCCTAAATCTCACATATCGATTTATATTTCTTCGCTAACCAGTCCCAATATTGCACATCGCCTGCTATCACGCGGCCCATTAGTTTTATTTCGAGATAGAATCGACGCCATTTTCATTCTAAAACAACTTGATTGTTATGGTTTCATAAACACATAAATGCACAAAACTTATTAGTAAAAATTACCGAAAACGCGCTGACCACTCGATGGGTATAAAGAGACGCGGGGTTGACACTACTACGCTTTAATGTGAAATTTTAAATCATTAACGGTGTCTGTCTACACAATGATACTAAAATGATAAAAATTAAAAATCTTCAATGTTTTTGCAGAAATTAACAACCCTCGCGAGATATTTAACTTTACCAAATAAAACATAAAGGAAATGATGAAAACGTGGCATTGTAGAGGGCAAAGGTGCCTCGTTTTTCAGAGTATAGAAATTTTCCTAAAAATTTCTTGGTGCAACAATTCTATTTTTCTTTTTTAGCAGCCTTTACTAGAGACATAGACAGAATTAGACGTATCATCTCAGTACCAAACGTCATAATGTTTATTTAATATCATTCTCTTGTCAAAGGTACTATTTTCATTTAATATAATTTATTAAATTCATCGAGTCAGTCGAATAATAGTCCAGAAAAACAGGGCGTTCAGAACGTGAATATGATTTATTGCTCACTGGATATTCATCTTAATCATATTCGTTGTGAAGGTAACAAGTTTCACCTTTTTTTATACATTATATATCATTTCTAACAACCATTTATTTCTTAACCAACTGAATTCTACCACGCTTCACAGTCGTTATATTTGTAATGAGTAATGAGTCGAACATAACCCATAAATATGAGCTCAATTGATTGAGTGGTATGCGAGTCTATAAGGGACAAATCAACAAAGAAACATTAACATATGTTATAGAAATACGTAACACTTCTCTGTTTTGTTTGAGAGTAACAATGTTTCATGATTTTGATTATAAAATTCCTATACCACGTTTGAAAACAAAATCAAAATAACTTTCTGTTCCTACAAATAATTTGATATAAAGGAACATTTTATAGGTACTTGTTTCTTTTTAATAAGCGCGTCGTAATTTCTACCAATAGCATGTGCATCTCTAGTACGTAGGCAGCATAGATGCTACTCTACATCACTAGTCTGTGCATTCAAATAGATTTTCTCCCAATTATGTTAGTCGTTAACTCGAGCCTCGGTCATCAATAATGTAACCAAAACAGCATGATATTAAGCGGTGGCGATTTTAAAGAATGATTGCGATGTTTGTGGAGAAAGTGCCTGCTCTTTTGACTTATAAGCATACCAAAATGTTTATTTATTAATCACTCCTTTTTAATACAGTTCATATTGCAAACAATCAAAGACACTAAAGTGTCGTAAGAGGCGACTAAGGGAAAAACTTTGAATTAATGAAATGAAAAAACAATTTCGACTGTCAAATGTATAAAATTTAATTTTTTTTATAATTACAACCGTTTCGTAATGAGGCTTCTCTGACGGAGAAGAAATAAGCGAAAGAAATTACGTAAGTATTGAATATCGCAATGGCTACCGACAGATGGCGGTATAACCATATCGAAAAATAGCAAATCAAAAATATAGCATGCCAGTAATGGACAGCTGGGTCTGTACTGCACTAAGATGTGAGGCGTCCGGTACTGCGATTGCCAATCCACTTGCCGAGTGTGCGCAAATCCTCCTTGTTGAAGAGGTCTTTGTTCTGCAATGAAGTATCTACAAGCTGTTAAGGTGAAATAAGAATCACTATATCCTGTCACAAACCCACAGAACATAGGCCGGTCCCAAAGGTTGCAACAATGTACGGTGCCTGATCCTCCTGCAGCCATCGACTAATACTGTGAACAAGTAATTATTTAATAATTTAATCAACTTCCTGGCAGTATCTCCAAAGTCGATTATCAGATGTACACCGCATTTATATGAGATCTTTCGTTGATACTTTCGGATGAAAAAAAATATAATTGAAAACTGTTTCAAATGTTCTAGTAATCAGTGAAAATACTTGTACAATAAAAAATACAGTAGAGATTATAGAGAGATTACCTCTTCATTTTGTTAATTCGGTTAAAATAATAAATCCGATATATATTTGATAACTAGTTGGAAATAAAAGATATTGTGCGAGTGCGATTGAAATATGAAACCTTAGTAATGATTGGCTAAGACCGAGGTTAGTCGGTCAACGGCACGTAATGCTGGTGCTAGCTACTTTTACATTACTGTAGGTCTTTTAATATTCGACATTCATTGCTTAATACAGGTTAATAACAAACGCCTTTGATTTTGTATCGGTTAATTACCAAATCGTCTATAAAATTTTACTATCGTTTCTATTTTAGTAATTAAAAAGATTAAAGGACAAAACCTGAAGAGTTAAATGCCATATTAAGTGTTTAAACTGTAGGCCAGTCACCTTTCAAATAACATTATCTGACTACTTGCTTAAATACATTAGTAGATTCTAATAAAGGCGGCCCGTCAGTTATAATCCGTTTTAAAATTCTGATGTCCTTTTCTGATATGAACACAGTGACTGTGTATTCTATGCAAAATAACTGGACTCATTAGGGCTGGCCAAGGAAATCTGCATTGACATTTATGTCGCGTCGAACCGGACTAAAGACTAAGATAACGAGTTCAATAATAACAGTAGTATCATAATGTTAGCACTATTCGATATTCATTATGCGAAAGTTCTTTTTATGTGAAAGAGCGGCTAGCGACGTTTCACATGATGGTAAGTGATTACCGACGCCCTCTGCAACACCACAGGTGCTGCAGGTGCGTTGCCATCCTTTAAGGATATAAGGGGACGAGGAGGAGGAAGAGGGAGAGGGGTTCTCCGGTTTGCACTCGCCGAACGAAACGCGGAAGCACAAGATGCCTCTACTTCAAGTCGGTATTCTACGAGGCCGTGGTACTACCGCGTCGAGCCGGCCCTTTCGAGCAACAGCAAAAGCCGCTGCTTGTCTCTATCAAAGTGTTCATTTTAATAAAAGAATCATTTCAATTTGTGCCCTTGCTTTTATATTTTTTGTTTGCTTAAGTATTTGCGTTCTTGAAAATCACTGCATATATTTTTTTACATGTGTACACATGTAAAAAATAATACAATAATAATACTACACTAATGAACGAAATCTGTAGGCAATATATATGTCCATGAGGGAATGTGTATTTGAAATGTATTCTAAGGTGGTTACCTCTTTTTGTTCTTGGGTAAATACGAGTACGTAACGTATTGCCGCCCGCGCGGGGACAAAAACGAGTTACGCCGGGCTTGCACCGAATTAAACCCTACGGTGTTTTACCATTCCTGCACATCAGCAGGACGATTCGTGCCTGCACCACCGCCGGCCGCTGTAGAAGGCTAGCAGCCCCACCTCGGTCAAAGACTCCTCCTCTCATTCTCCTTCCTGGCAAGGCGCGCCTGTACACGGACGTGCCTTCCTACACAACCTGAATCTCACGAGGACAACCGAGCCCCCTGAAATGCAATGCAACACCTTACTGGATATCTTGGGTTTTATTTTTTTTCTCGTTTAATATCTATCGTGATTCTGGTGAAACGTAGATCTATTCTTAGGTTATTTATTGAATCAGGCCCACTCCTGCAACCATTGCAAAAAACATCCTGTGAATGATTACAATAGCATTGAAGTCAATTGTAATTAGTTACAGAGTCGTGAAAGTGCAGCTTTTAGATCGAACCTCCGGCACGGTAGCGCACAAAGAAGAACACAAGCGATCGTGTCGACCGCGCCATAGGCTATCAAACTTCTAGACCTGACATATATTATTATTTTTCCAGGCATTCTGGTAAAGTTTTATATGCTGAAGTTGATGATCTCCTAGTTATCATAGTGACATAATATTCCGGTAATATACAAATGTTATACTTTATGTAGTACATTTATCCAATCACGCCTTACACTCATAGGACTAGGCAGCGACAATTGTTCTCCATTAGTCACCACTGGGCTCAGGACAACTTGTAATGTAATGACCTGTAATTGTCCAAATGTCAGAGATATAGGACAAGTCATAACATATTCTATGTACTAATAATATATTATATAAATAGCTTCAGTTGAGATTGGAAAACAGGATTTTCAACTTACAAGTCTCTTCAACTCTAATCATTCAGCTACGCAGACGCAAATAATCGAAGTAGCTAAATATAATACTATAATGCTCTGTACTTTTGTTATATTTGTGAACTGAAATATTATGCAGGTATAAAACGTGACTTTAAGCATATCTATTTAAAAGTTCCGTCCGACGCATTCTTAGCTCTTCACACTTGGCTCGGAAAGTGAGAGTGACGGGATGTTCGAGCGCATCGTACTCGGTGCATCGCATCGCGATAATAATTATTAATGAACAGTTCGCGTATCGGACTAACCTTCAGCTTAAATGTACTTTTACTTTCGAGATTCTTTAAGAAAGCAAAGAAAATATTTGCGCAGGGAGTCGCGAATTACAACTTGCATTTTATCAGTTGAAACTGGCATAGGCATTTAATTTACACAATTTTTATCCACATCTTTCCACATAAAATGAGAGAGTTCAAGAACTATTATCATCTCTGATAGTCTAATAAGAAATTATTTGTATGTTTCAGAAATATCATAACATTGAACATGATGGGAATTAAAAATCCAAGTCCCACGGTTTAGTAAACGGGTGCTCTGTACTATTGAGTTAGACAGAAGTGCTGTTAAGTTTTTTTATATATTTAGGGCCACAGTACTTGAGTCTTTACACTGGACAGGACTTTACATATGATCTGTCAATACCATTCATAAATTTCTTCTTTATTGTAGATCAGATCAGGACTTAAAATTGAAGTAGTGTTGGCATTTACGGAATTTATTTATACTGATGTATGCATTTTTATGTTATAAATTTAAATTCCGTCTCTATTAATACTTGAGCCTATGTGACACATACCACGCTATTTTTAAAGCGTATCCCTGAAGAAATATCCCTTGCTTATCAGGTGCATACGTTATCGCAATATCTAGTAGTAGTATTCCTAATAGACCCGGGATCATATCTGCGGTCTATGAATTTGAGGTGTAACATATTTGAAAGGTAATTTCGTCTTTGTCGAATACCACGTTATTTCACTTTGACCTTGATCATGCGAACGAAGACGCGGGGACAGCTAGTAAAGGAATAAGCTTCTTCACACGGATTTAATTACCTCAACTTTTGGTATAGTATGCGATCGTGAGTGTTTATTTTTTGAGTAATAATATCTTAATCTCGGCCTAAAAAGAATCCACGCCATGCCCGCGTAAGTATCGTTGCAGTTCGAGTTTAACAGGCATTCTCGACTATGGGACAGCTCAGTACGTACTAATATGATTTTGATGTAATTGACCCTGCTTGTTTGTAGGTCGAAACGAAATGTATTTGCACACAGACAGACCTTCAAACAGACAAAAAAAATATAATATTTGCGTGTGGAGTACACGTATCCCAAACATTCCTCAACACAAAATTTACAAAAAATATTTTAAGCACAAAACTCTTTACCATTTTACTATCTATAGATATATTGATAATAAAACAGTATAATAGACCATAGACTGGATTTCCATAACTAATGTATTTTTTACTCCGTTCATTCTGGCTGAGTTGAGACATTTTATTAATGAGTCTACAACATAACTCTTACAATTTAAACCCTAGTTGAGCCACGTTCAAGTAAGCCTCTAATTAACTGCGTTAGTTGGAGCTAATCATCTTAATTGGTGCGTAGCGGAACATTGTCTGGTTATTAAAGAGCGAGTAATGCTCCAATTGGCTTTGGAAATGTTTGGTTTTGACTTATTTTTTATGTGTGATTTGTCGACTGCGTGTCTCAGTGGTTAGCGTAGTCGACTGCTGAGCCCCCAAAAAGGGTATGAAATGTATAAACGGTGCCAGTTGAGTCATGAGTAGTGGGTTTAAATGTCAGCAGAAACCTATATTTATACAATTTGTGCAACCAAAGAAAGTCTGTGCATTATTCTGATGCGAACCGCTAACCTAACCTAACCTAACCTAACCTAACCTAACCTAACCTAACCTAACCTAACCTAACCTAACCTAACCTAACCTTACTTTACTTAACCTAACCTAACCTAACCTAACCTAACCTAACCCAACCTAACCCAATCCCAACCTAACCCAATCCCAACCTAACCCAACCTAACCCAACCCAACCTAACCTAACCCAACCTAACCTAACCCAACCTAACCCAACCTAACCTAACTCCAACCTAACCCAACCTAACCTAACTCCAACCTAACCTAACCTAACCAAACCTAACCTAACCCAACCCAACCCAACCTAACCTAACCAAACCTAACCTAACCTAACCTAACCTAACCTAACCCAACCCAACCTAACCTAACCTAACCCAACTCTAACCTAACCTAACCTAACCTAACCTAACCTAACCTAACTCAACCTAACCTAACCTAACCTAACCCAACCTAACTCCAACCTAACCCAACCCAACCCAACCTAACCCAACCCAACCTAACCTAACCTAACCTAACCCAACCTAACCTAACCTAACCTAACCTAACCTAACCTAACCCAACCTAACTCCAACCTAACCTAACCCAACCCAACCTAACCCAACCTAACCTAACCTAACCTAACCTTAACCTAACCTAACCCAACCCAACCCAACCTAACCCAACCTAACCTAACCTAACCTAACCCAACCTAACCTAACCTAACCAAACCTAACCTAACCTAACCCAACCTAACCCAACCTAACCTAACCTAACCCAACTCAACCTAACCTAACTCTAACCTAACCTAACCTAACCCAATCCCAACCTAACCCAACCTAACCCAACCTAACCTAACCCAACTCAACCTAACCTAACCTAACCTAACTCAACCTAACCTAACCTAACTCCAACCTAACCTAACCTAACTCTAACCTAACCTAACCTAACTCAACCTAACCTAACCTAACTCCAACCTAACCTAACTCTAACCTAACCTAACCTAACTAACCTAACCTAACCTAACTCCAACCTAACCTAACCCAATCCCAACCTAACCCAACTCAACCTAACCTAACCTAACTCAACCTAACCTAACTCTAACCTAACCTAACTCTAACCTAACCTAACCTAACTAACCTAACCTAACTAACCTAACCTAACCAAACCTAACCTAACTCCAACCTAACCCAACTCAACCTAACCTAACTCTAACCTAACCTAACCTAACTAACCTAACCTAACTAACCTAACCTAACCCAACTCTAACCTAACCTAACCTAACTAACCTAACCTAACTCTAACCTAACCTAACCTAACCCAACTCTAACCTAACCTAACCTAACTAACCTTACCTAACCTAACCTAACCTAACCTAACCAAACCTAAACTAACCTAACCAAACCTAACCTAACCTAACCAAACCTAACCTAACCTAACCTAACCTAACCTTAGGTCGGCGGAATTCGTATCCGCGTAAAATATTTTTTTTTATTTTCAGATATTCAGAAAATTTGGCTGGTTTCTACACTACGTCTTACTTTGCCGCCGAGCACGTGGTGACCTTGCATTATAAAATGGCAATTAACAATTCAAGTTATATCCTTCACCGGTATTCGAACCTGTCATTAGTGTTCTATGAAATTAAAGCTTGAATCCTGACCTCAAGGGTCACCTTTGCACTACGACTCATTTGATATTAACGGATTAAAATTAAATATATACTAAGACACATTTTAAGTTACCGTTAAATATACATGGTTGCTGCAGTTAGTTAGAAATGTATGATTACGTTATACATAACGTAATCATACATTTCTAACGTCGCATAATATTATCACGTATCGTTATATAATTAGCTATATGCTTACATAGCATTTAACTAAAACCCATTTTTATCTCTCATATAATTTTCCCGTAAGAACACGATAATGATTTGTAAGTTGAATTTCTGAAATACATAGAAGATCGTTGAAACCATTGAACTAAGAGCAGGGGAATGACAATGGACAGAGTTAATTGCTTCATAAATTTACCGATATACTTTTATTAAGTAAGCGAGAAGGAAATAAAAAATAATAACGATGCTACCGTAGTATAAAATCGAAACAAGTTCCAACAACGGATTATCATAAAGCAGGTCCAAACAATACCAACAATGAGACATTTCCGACTCATTACCTCCTAGGAGCAACCGCCGATGTTTCACTACTGCCTGCATGAATTATATTAAAAGAAGTTGTACATGCAGATTTGTATGCCCGTTCCATTCCCACGAATACTCGAATGATCGCGTCTTTAATACAGAAGGGTTTCGTTCTTTACGGCTCCGTATTCACTCCCCTGTCAGATCTATTTGATTTTTTTACCGCGTCGTGTCATTTTAATGACGCCACCCTTGTTGCTTGTTTACTTTGCACTATTATCTATGTCTTTGTGAAACTTACAGGGGTGGTGAATTTTGACAAGGGATAGATGATGTTCTTGACTATAATTGAACGTTCAGATATTCTTTCCTTCGTATAGTAATTTATTGATGTATCATTGTTTATGCATATCCTAATAGAAATGATTAGTCATTGTCTGTTAATATCTCTAATATGAAATAGATATACCAATTTTGATCATAGTAAAATATTGTAATTTTTAAATTGAAATATAACAATCTTAGGTTTTTTGTATGGGAAATGTGCCACTCACGGCAAGCCTTCGCGCGTGTACTTCGTGTGTGTTTCGGCAAGTGTATCGCTTGGAGACATGCTGCAAGTATTGAAGACGTCTGCTGGGTAATGAGTCCTATAGTTTGTAAAATATAGCTGAAGTCCTGTGACAGCTGTCATTGAAATCACGCCTATCATATTCAATATTTTCTTATAGTAGAAGTACGAGAGGCGATGTCATACCTTACGGTTTGGAGGAACGCCACGAATATTGGCGTTCCTTTTCTCATCTTAGTAAGTTCGACAACTTATCTTAATTATTTTATTTAATCTTGCAAACAAAAATGAAAAATTACTTTGCCACAAAAGACCAATTTGTGATCAAGAATTTATTATTAACCTGCAGGAGTAGTTGCTCAAGCGACTGACTAATATGAGTAAGGCGTTGACAAAGATTTGTCCGTGTCTTTAAACGAATAAAAACATTCATTATAATAAATATATTCAATTACAAATAAAAAAATTCAATTTATTTCAAACACAATTTTATAGATGATGATAATGTTCTCCTGACGGACGTTATACTAGTATATATCTTCCTGAAACAGAAGGTTTGAATGCAGAAAAGATTGTCACAATCTTTTTAAAACCGATGAATAATAATTTATGAAACAATGTTGCTAAACTAAACTTTGACTTTGAATTGAAATAATTTGGGGATGTAAAAATTGTGCGAAAAGTAGTCGATTATTAGGTATTCCGTGATACTAAAGCATATAATTTGAAACCCCATCTTGTTTATATTTTTATCTCTTACCGAGTTTAACGCTGTACGTGTAAGCATGTGCGTCGTTATACATCACGTATTGCCTTAGGAACTTCTATATTATAAAAACTTCATTATCAAACATGGAGTGTCCGAGTCTTCCCGCTTACTTCAATCACCATTCTCGCATTCCTAATTCCGAATCAATTCATCTTAAAGACGTTCCATTATGAAAGGTAACCCGTAACCCGACCCGCATTAAAGGATAATGGGACATTCGTATAATGGGTACATGCTTCATTGTGCCCCCACTACGAGCTCACCCGTCCGTCAATCTGTGGAACGATCACCGTGAAATCAGTTGCTTTTTGGACCCACCGCGGGTTTTATCTCAAGTTTAGAAAGCATTAGCTTCATGCGACTGCTCTTTATCCACTAAAATTTCTGTTTTAAATCTGGTATGAACGACAAAGGGCCATCCCTTTGTCGTTCATACCAGATTAACCTGTTATAAAATGTTAAGACCTACGAAATATAACATTTACACTTTTGCATTTTATATATTTTCTGTCATTATATTTTACATTACATTATTAGATAGTGTAAAAAGAATTCTTTTGGATCTACTAACACGTTGTGCTAACTCAAATGTAAACTGGAATTACTGCATCGTCTTTCGAATAACAGTTTGTCATCACTCTCACTTACTTTCACATGGTGAAACGATGCAGAAAATTGTACCATAAGTTTTTAAATATCAAGTAATGGTAGCAATCCTATTGTTTGTTTTACAGTGTTGCTTCAAAACACCGTCTTCTTATTAAGTTGCACATTTATAGAACAATCAAAAGATTGTGATCAATTAATACACGTAGCTTTGTGGTTTAGTTATTACAATCTTGTTACTTCTAAAAATAACAATTACTTTAACTTAATTCGCACTAATTCCCTTGTTTTCAACAAATGCTTCGTAAATTAAAAAAATACTGATGTGTACGCGGGGGACCTCAGAAAGATAACTAAGGCCCTCTGTACAGGATCGATCATTAACCTTACGATGGACCAGCGGAATTACATGCCAAACTTACCTGCGCTCCTGGGACTTGTAGAACGAAATGCGTTTCACTCCAACGGTTGTATTTTGGACGTCAGTGGTTCCCCGCAGATATCACTAAGGGGTTTGTGTATTTACGTGCGCGCACAGTGTCCACCAGTTCTTGGTTTCCCTAGCACTTTTACATGCTTAGAATATACAAATAGAAATGCATCCAGCAGAAGAGGCGAGAGGCCCGCCGCTGATCGAACATAGCTCACCATCACTCTCTATAGCGTTTCGTCGCGGTCTATGTGGCAGGGAGGCCTGACCTCCGTTCCGATGCCAGGCGAAGCACAGATAAGCACACACAATTTCCGCTTCGTGTCCAATCATTCGAAATAACACAGACAGCCATTTTGGCGTATCCAATTACTTTCGGATGGACGGCTTAGATAGTTTTTGCAATTAATAAAAAGAAGCAGTCACATGTGCAAGGTATATTACGAGTATACGGCCGTAAGCATCATTGCTAATAAAGAGTCAGTCCTTTTCGTATAGGATTTAAAGCTTATGCAATAAAACATAGTAAAAGTTGGATGTGGTGTGACATACATGAACCACAGCCCTGTGACACGCGGTCGTCACACTTGCAACCAACTTACACATCGGTAAACGATAATTACAGGTTTTCCATTTTCCAACCGAGCGAGCATTAGCATGGATTGTAATTTTATCGATCGATTTCCTACAATCACGCTTCCAGGAAACTCTGCGATTATTGCATTAAGCCGTGATATCGATGTGCCAATTTTACGCAAAGAATGCTCGAATTGTCATTGTTCTGTAATCATTCCGTAACAAATATTTATTACTAATTAACAGCATGAGCAGTTTTTATTTTGTCGGGCTTTACTGCTAAATATATAATAATGACGCTCCATTTCAACCACAGCGACATTTTCCGATGCTAGAAGCCATACCTAATATGTATTATTATAAAATGTATTTATATTTAAGAGTGCAAGGGGAAATATATCATCTTTTTCTCCAAATGCCCCTGCCATCCTGATAGTTAAAAAACGAGACTCTGGCGACTGCTATCAGAAAGCCGGGCCGCTGTAGTCAAGTGATTAACAAACTCTACATTTTTGGAACAAATATACTCATATTCACAATATTGTTGGTTTAGTGCTACAAAACTGAACAGGATAGGAGGAGCAGTGGTCGAGCTATGAAGTAATTAAGAAATCAACTCATATTGCCACTTGCCGTGCCAACTAATACTCTATGTAGTGAAAGTGACAGATCTGTAATATATGAACTAAATTCGAAATATTATATTAGTACATATAAACCTTCCTCATGATGTAAAATAAAACTTTATTGAATTCCATTAAGAAGGTATGAGCGAATATATTCATAATTATGCATATTCGTTTTATTCTATTGAATAATAATAATTAAAGGTAGAGCAATAAACTAACTCTCACAGAATTACCTTTAACAATACAGATCTACCGAAAGTATAGAGACTACATCTAAGTGTTAAAAACGCAATTTTGCTTGACAAAGCAGAAGCTTCTTAAGACAGTCTCAATCTAATGATGGTTCATTTCAGTGGTACATCAGATGGTTATAGCTTAGCTATCAGTGTATCTTTCTGCTGATTCCGTGCGTTAATTTGAATATATACCGTAATTAATATATATAAATTATTTATTATTAATAATATAAATTATTGGTCAACAGATACCTACAAATATTGCAACGATCCCGTGTCCCCAAACAAATGTTTCATATTCTTTAAGCTTTTTCGAATCGTCACTGTTAACTATGCCACGCTCCTCTATAACAATTTGCCTCTTTCAAGCTTAGATTGATCTTTAAAAATACTAATCGCTATGTAGGGCACATAGCCAGCACGCGTAAGATTCTAGACAATCGCACATTGCTAACACTGGTGCGTCTATGATTTTATGACTCTATCAATACTTCCATTGACCTACGCTGGAGACTTTCGCATCAGTAGAAATCCGCAGGATGCGCTAGGTAAAAGTATATTACTATTATAATCTATTAGACAATTATTAACTAAAACTGCCTGATAATTATGTTATAAACCTATATATTCTATGTTATATTTTATGACTAAAATTTTCAAGAATTTGCCTTGTCTGGTAGTCTATTTCGATATTAAACAGTATAAAAATATTTTAAAATGTTGCCCTCCGTGTAGAATTTTCACTTTTATCATGGAGGCGTTAGACAAATTAATTGCACACGGTCAGATCGAAACACTTACCTGTAGGCCAAAATGGTTGATAAAAAAAAATCAGACATGCTGGTTTCCCCAAGAAGTTTTTTTTTCAACGTAATACGTCTGGTAAATTAGTATTTAAAATTTACATTACCAATTCCTGCCAGTTTCACACGAATGCTTAAAACGAGAGCCCGACCGCTGAGCAACTACGGTTCTTATTGTTTTTTGAAGTCAGTCCAATAGTAAAAAATAATTTTAAATTTTGATAGTTCAGTATCGTTACGTGATCGAGGTCACGTATCCCTATATCGGAGCGATGTACCTCACACGAAGGGGCGGTGATCCCTCAGTAGGGCGAGGCGGGAACACTCCCCACTGAGCTGTCAAAGTTCGTGTCAACCATTATACGAGTAGGTACCTAGAACCATTATACTTACCACTTAACAAAAATAGTAATAACGAAAAGTTTGTTGTAAAAATACTAATATTATTTGAAATTATATAGAGCAAAGAAACATGACGAAATTTAAAATATGTGTTAATGTTAATTTAAATTTACTCGTGTAATTATGTACATTCCTTTTTTTTAAATCTTGCTCAATTTACTTATAATGAAATGCATCGAAATAAAATAGTTTCTAAATTTATAAATTAACGTCAATATTTATTAAGAAACACTATAATAAATAAAACTTCGCCGTACTCATAGATTCTACGCGGATAAAATCGCGGGCAAATGTTAGTTAACAGTATAAAGAATACTGTCCGACATTCTAATTACAGATTTTATCAATTAAGATCGATTATCTTACGTCGAATTGTTTTAAAGATACAATTATTACATTCTATTGTGTAATTAACACAGGCTATGTAATGCGATTTGATAATGTAACATTAAACTTTTCTGGACGGCTCAATGCTATTAAAATGCCATTCGATGATGAATAAGTGCGCATTTGTCATTGTAGGAATATGCGGGGCCGGGTTTGAAATGTTCTTTTCATACATCTATTTTAGGTTCAAATGTTATGTATTTATCTGTATACAGAGATAAAAAGATATTCTTGGGTATGTAACAATAGTAAGAATTACGTAATTGTCGATGCTATCAAAGCTATTAGAAAACACTTAAGTTAAAATATTATAATTTGTTTTCAATTATACTGTACCATAAGGGTATTACGTTTTATACTTGATACATCGATAGGGTAAATATATTTTAAATTATAAAACACTACGATCAAGTTTTTTTTAATCTACTGCATGCGGACCTTAATTTTTTTAGACCAGTACTGTTGTTTCGGATATGTGTTCATTTTAAATTTTATTCCTTTACTTAGATTTTCATCACACGGTTTTGGAATAGCCAAGCTGCGGCTCCTGCAGCTGCTCGAATGGGCCGACTCGACCGGGGTAGTAGCACGCCCTCATAGAATATCGGAGTGAAGTGTAGGCATCTTGTGCCTCTGCGTTTCGTACGGTTAGTGAGGTAAGGCCTCTCCCCTCTTCCTTCCTCCCGCCTACTCAAATATCCTTAAAGGCGAGCAACGCACCTGCAGCTTGCTGGTTTTGCAGATGTACGTGGGTGACGGTACTCACTTCCCCATAACAAAAAAATCCTCTTCAGACTATTTGTCGTTCAGTTAGATTTAACATATATTGTCATCAAGACGTTGTTTTATTTACGTTTCAGTCGTAACATAAATACTATAATAACTATAACATAAGATATCTTATAGTCAGGAAACTATAATGATATTCTCTTTGACGATGTCGATCACTGAGATATCTTTAGGTTAACTGAAGCTATCAACAGTAAATGGTAAATTAAAGCACAAAATAATGTGACATTTACTTAAATTATTCCACTTAAGCTCCATTTATCTTAAGTTTTAGATGCTAAAGGGGACGATTATGACGACGATTAAATTTTTTCTAGTAACCCTGACAGCATCCGCAGATGAGCTGCACGTGGTGCATCTTGCTAGTTAACAAACGGTGCTCTGGTGACCGAATGATGGCGGAAACTTTATTCGAATATGTCTAACCCACTTCCCGAAGCATAGCGATATCTAGCATCACTGTTGCGAAGGTGCCGGTATTGTAATCACTAACCCGCCTATCCCGCGCGGTCACTCGCATAGACCTGGGTTCTATGTTCACCAGTGAACTAAAATGAGCTGATGAAGAGGAAGACTAAGATGCTGATATATACATCTTCTTCAGTATGTTAATAACTCACTGCTAAACAAAGGCCTTGGTTTGCAATAATAGCCATGCTTGGCGGGGGGTTTATCAATGCAGTCCCAGACACCTCGCACCTTAGACGCTGCTTCCCGTCATCGCCCAGGCATTTTCTGAGATAGTTAATGCGCCATCTGTCGGACTAAGTATCAAGCGTCTTACAACATTGACTGGAAGAAAGGGAGGCGAATTTTCTTACTCCGCCATTACACGACCGGAATCATAGATTCTATATTTTATTAAATAAACGTCCATGACTCGAATGCTAACATTCATTCTCATCATATAAATGTAAAGATTAGCGATATTTTTGAATCCGTAATCAAGCATGCCTCAACTTTGAAGGCAGGAGCCTGTATGCATACATATCGAATCGTCAATAAGAAATAAAATTAAGGTGTATTACAGAAATAATTGCATTGGATGGAATGTATCGAAGACCTACGAGTTAGAAAGCAAGTACTTTGAACTCAAAGACATGGAATAACAATATAGTTAAATCATGGATTTCCTCGTTGAAAACTTTTTTAAGTAAATAAATATTTTTTTAAATCTGTTATCGTAACACCAGTAGTGCCCGAGGAATGTACACTTTATAACACTGCTTGCACGCGTATCTCACTGGTCGTAAAACGTCTCATGTTTATCTAATCTCAGTCGAGATATTTTGACAACAATTTAAAAGGACAATGCACCGGATCAACGCATTGTGCAAACTCCAGAACGACTGTATCTGCGTCTTTGAGATTAGAGATAACGCTGTCTCCTGCTAATCATTTCGTCTCTATCGGTTGAAATTCATGTCGCGAATCATCTATGTTGGTTGGTTTCGTGGCAAGTTCAAGTTCAAGAAGAAGAATAGGCTTTGGCTCAAAACCCTAAAATATTCACGTCATCGTTTTTTGCGGTAATCAATCTTTAAATATAATCTTTTTAGTATTCACAGTAAGCTTCTATACTGTCCGAATCATAGAGTAAGAATTTATATGTCTTCGCTATCGGTGTTATTTAGGTTTTAAAAATATTAACAATGTGTGTCTGGCCATATTGCAGACAGAAGTGGGACTGAGTGTAAAATGTATTATACATACAAATTTATATCTCGATTATTATATTAATGAAAATAACTAGAAACATCCAAATTAATCTCTGCACTGTTCACAATACGTATATTGTCTTTGCTAAGTTTCAGTAATAACTGATATTTAATTTCAGAGAAGATAACAATAAAGAATTGCATTGCAATTGAATTCGGATTCGGTAATAAGGGCTAAGCTACGCCTGCGTCCTGCGTTTTGCTCCGCTGACTTCCCCCAATAATAATTTTCACAACCACGAAACGTCATCTTTTTAATTTAATTCTAGGAATGATTACTATTTATAAAAAGTAATAAAAAAATATTGAATCAATATAACAGGTAACAACGTAAGAATCGACCACTTATGTTCTTTCCGCGGGCGTCGTCAAGGTAACCGTAGACTACGACTGAAATTGCGACACAAATCAGACATTCATTTCTGTATCGCTTACATGGTTTTTTGTCTGGGCAATGTGTGTATAAATCTACTGAACTAGTGTCCCAACTGTCCACATGCAGTGTCGTGTCTATATTAACAGTTAGTGCTAGGTCGCCATAGATAAGCACCGTGCTGCTGCTACTGCTGCTTTTTTTTATATTATAATTATAAAAGAAAAGAAAACACAAAAGAAGTGTTTGGGTTCACCACTGGTCTCCAAAAACTAGAGTTTTTCTAATTACTAGACCAGTATGTATATGTATGCATGTATGTGTATTTCCGCGTTTTTTTTTTTTTTTTTATAGAAGAAGGGAGCAAACGAGCGTGCGGCTCACCTGATGGTAAGTGATCACCGACGCCCACGAACATCCACAACACCAAAGGAGCTACAGATGCGCTGCCGGCCTTTAACGTGACACCACTCGTACTTCAATTCTCGAAAAATGTGTAGAGTCACTCCTGAAAGCTAATATCAAGGTTTTTGGCGCTACTTGTAACTGGGTCTTGCTAAACCTTTTCACACAACTGTCAAGTCTCTTATGTCCTGATCATTTAATATGGCCGCGTGGCTGTGTGGTTAGCGCACCTGACTGTACAGCCTCCATCCATCCTGGGTCTGTATTCCGTACAGAGTATGAGGCTTTCAATTTATCGTTTATTCCTTTAAGAATTTAAAATAGCACTTAACTTCTAGCAATTGACTTTGAATCTAACATCTTTTTTCAAAGCCACCTGCAACGACTGCTCCCTACTGTCAACTCCACAACTATCTCAAACAAGAACGCTTTTACGATGAACACTACTGACTTTAATCGATACAATTACATATTTAATTTTCCTTGATCCTCTAAATAGTAAGACAGGTTTTCTACCTAACCTATGGATAGAAAGAAAGTTGTGGGCCTATTAGACCAGAAGATACACCTCTATGGTGAAGCTTTCCACGTACATAACAGTCAGGTCGTGTTGTATCCCGTGTCTCTCAGACTGCATCTTTTCTCCGATTTTATCGTATCTACGATGTAACTCATCTGTGTTACATTGCCTACGGAATAGTAGATGGGAAAGTGCCTATATTTTTACTCGTAGCGCAGAGGTAGTAATAACCTGTGCTGTGATTATATCCAGCGCAGGTGAGAACTGACGATTGTGTATTTTGGTAGTTATTGTCGTGGTCGATATAATTCCGGAGGGCATTGTCATCATCGTTTTAATAACTTTACAAAGAATATGACACAAAGGCTGGACTTAATTCCTATAAGCATTCTGTACCAGTTAACAAAATTGGAAGATATTTAATACGTTTATTTTCTCGTACTCATCAACAACTTGAGATTGCCTTTTGTTCAATTTGTTTAGAAACGATCGCTTGAGAGTTCCCTGGCAATAAAGTTCCCGAAGGTATTATTTCCGCGAATGTTTATTACCGCTGGTGAAAAGAGGCTAAGTACGACAATTTACCTACGAAATGCCGTCTACATCATTGTACATACCGTGCTGGTACAGCAAATAATTGTCAATTTTGATTATTATAATAAATGTAATTTCAGATTAATATAACTTTTTGATTCTAATCTTAGAGTAATGGTATGCATACATAGATATTTTTTCACAAATAATTTCTGAATATTGAACAAAATACTAAAAAAAAACAAAAATTTTAATATGACTAAACTAGTTTGGAAAAGAGCTGGAGCTTAATATATTATCTTTAATTAAATTCTTATATTCATTTAAGCGAGCGTATATAATATTCCTCCCAGATTCCGTAACAAGACATTTCACAAACACTTAGTCACACAAAGAGCCGTTTCCAAACAATTGAACTTCAAAGCACTTTAAATGCATTCTAAACTATTTTGTGCGCGCGTATTTCGTAAAATCGTTTAAATGTTTTTGTGCTGAGAAATGGTTGTGCAACGATGTGAACGACTGCTGGGGCAAGGGCTTATCAATAATTGAGAGAGTTTTTAGAGCCGGGTAGAGTCCGCCACAATGTCTAGTTAGTGGTTGGCGGACTTCACATGTCCTCGAAAGTTATTTTGTTTTTACTCAGACATGCCGAATTCCTAACAATCTTTTCATTTACCACCGAGGAAATGGTAAATACAGCTCTTACATGTAAATGTAAATTAAAAAAAAATCTAGTACTCGACGATCAGGAAATTTATTGTGAAGAATTTTCCATGTCTGTGAATTAACCCGCATCCTAGCTCTCTAAGAATGAGTAAGTCTTCCTATGCCGATTGTTTAATACAATTTTGGCTTATAATCAGAATATGGTAAAAATAAATAATTAAAATCGATAAGATTTACAATTCTCGTTGTTCTCCAATGACAATCATCAATAACAATCATTTTCTAACTTCGCTGAATACACACAATATAGTTACCTATAACCGCCATTATTACAGTCACCGTACATTACGGCTAACGTAATCTATTGTTTCGAATGCCTATTTCGGAGGGTTAACATTCTTTCCCACATCACTCCAAACGCAGCTGATGACGTGGCAATTTAGCCCACGGGTGGTCTTCTTGAACCATAAAGTCATCGGTTTGCTATTAATTTGTATTGATAATTATTTACGGTACAAGGGTTGCGAATAGAAGTGACGCAGCTTTTTGCTACTTAAGTAAAATATACTAAAATTCCCTATTAATATAGATGCACTTACACTCAGTCGAGTTTCATTATTATATTATTTAACACTTTATAACCAGCCAAAATTCCACCAATCAGCAGGATTTGGCTATATATTTTTTTAAATACAAAAACATTCATATATATTTACATACATCACATATATAAGACATCTTGATCAACGTTAGATGACTAATTCATAGCTATAGTTTTTCGTTCAACGACTATTCTCCAGAATGTACCCTAGTCGTTGAATGAAAAACTTGATAGTATTTATTTTTCAAGTAATTATTTTAATATAACTATCTAAATTTCTCATTATTCATATTTGGATATAGTATCAATAAATTTTTCAACGCATGTATGAGCGCTGTCTCTGCAGATTATCCTAACAGGATTACGGAAATGTATTATTTTTATATGTGTAAATCACATGCACGAGGCAATGGCATATGAAGGTTAATGTGAAGGTTGTTAAGTTACATGGCACAAGTAAAGATTATTTATGATAATTAGTTTAGAAGGGAGAATATACCAACATAACAACGCGGTGTCTCTTACTGCTTGACAGAGGTGGATCTGACGACTAAATAATGGATAAAACCATTCCAAAAAGCCAAATCATCTTTCAAATAGCCAAGTGTCATCAACATATCCTGAGTGAGATTGATATTTCGAACACTATTGATATGATACACCCCCCGTCACATTACGTCACATAACTATTTACAATTTTTTTTTCGTACCAATGCTATTCAATGTTACTGGGATTAAACAATAACTTTACATAAGAGTTATCCAATCTATCTTTGCAACTATCGTTATGGGATAATGAATCACATCACTTCTGAACTAAAGCTTATTTTACCGTATCGAAACTTACTTTCTTTGTAAGATTTAAAATTGGGAAGTGGGCTGAGCTCTGAGCGGCGGAACTGTTCAGAGAGACGAGTGGGCGATAGGGAAGTAAAAGGTCATAAATCACGTAACACTTTCGCATGTGAGTGACATATCTGTGTTGCCGCGGACAGCTGTGAGCCAATATTTAGAAAAACGAGCAATTTCTATGATCATTGAACAGTATACTGAAGTTGCAGTAACTCAGCGGGAAGTTTTATTTGATTCTGTACACGTATTAGCAACTTAGCTTTTGTAGGAAAGCGCCAGCATTGGCTGTTTGTGAATGGCAAATCTTTCTTGATCGATATTGATTGATTTCAAATATCTTAACTACTAAAATCGTTGAAGATAACTGACAGGGTTTGAAATAATGTGATCAGAGAGCATCGTGGCGTGAAAGACGATGTAATGATACAAATTGAAAAAGGGATGCTGAGCTGGTTTGAACATGTACAGAGAATGAATGAAAGTAGGTTGACGAAACAAATATATGAGGCAAGTGTAAATGGTAGAGTCGGGAGAGGAAGACCTAGGCGAACATTTCACGATCAAATCGCAGACGTTCTGGAAAAAGGCTCAGGTTCAGGTCAAGAGTACTCAAAACCAACGAGCATGCATGCGAAAATTGATTAAAGTGGAAGAAGCGAAAGCCGTATGTCAAGACCGTAGCAAGTGGAAGGAGAATGCCTCTGCCTACCCTGTTGGGAACAAAGCGTGAATATATACATACATTACTACTAAAATTGTAATTTCTTGCCTCACCAAGCACTTTTTTTGGTTCTTCTTCTTCTTCGAAAGCCTTTAATAGTCCGCTGGAGAACATAAACCATGGGAGGATGTCCCATAATCGCCACTCTAGGGAAGAGGGTTGGCAATCGCAGTACCAGACGCACCTTAAACGTTGCTGACTGTCTTCGCACTATATATTTTCTATTACTATTATGTGAAATACGACAGCAATAATTTACTCGGTGGTGAGAGACAAAAGTCGTGTGCAATCCAGCATGCAATGTAAATTTTGAGTATTAGTTGCAATTGTAATTAAAAGTAACCAATTCATTTCAATATTTTAAATGGTTGATGCTATAAAACAGATCGATTGTCCCTTAGGTTACACTTGCATTAGAAACCGTAGATTAAATAATAATTTAGAGGGGTTCAATAAAAAAGTAAAATAAAAACAATATAACTAACCAATCTTGGAATACGAACATTATAGAGTGATCAGGTACTGCGATTGGATTAATTGCACGCATTCTGTTACGTAACCATTATATTCACGCACGCAAGGTTGGGCCATGGTTGTCAAAATCAAAATAAGTTTTTTTATAATAGCTTAATAAGACAAATTAATTTATGAATATGTGTAATAATTAGATATATTCGGAAATGGAAATTGTGTTGACAATTTTACTTTTTTTTAACATAGGGTTACCGATGTAGGTGATCTAGTGCGAAACTTTTGCAATGAAGTTTTTGTCACTAGAAAGCTAAAATTTAAATTTTCAAGTTAAAAGTTATACTTCCAAAAATGTTATGTCCACAAGTTGCGTTGGTATATAATATTATTTTTTAATTATTTAATATTAATATTTTTATTTTCTTAGTCGAGAAAAACAACCCTACCATACATATGCATACGCAATCCAATAAAATCTCGAGTTCACTGATACTGACGACATCAAAACAAAGTGTAATTATTAATCACCACATATTTTTTTGATTGAAATAAATGAGATAGAGTTAGTTACTATGATAATATTTGCACAACTTTCAACTCTGACATTCGTCTTAGTATCATATCTCGATAACATTTATGTCTGCCAACCCTATCTAGGTCAGACGGCACACGCTAATGGAGAGTACATATTGCTTATACACGATGCATTCGCAATGTGTACTTATTAATATATGGTGATTTCAGCATTCACAGTATTGTTTAAGTAAATATTGTATGCATACGTTGTAAAGAAGATACGTGGTCACTAACAATCCGGATGTATGAAAATCTTGTCAACGAACCAGCTTCTTTTAAGAGCGCTTTAAGGGAAAAGCCTTTAAAATGACAATAAAAGTAACAGCCTGTAAGTGTCCACTACTACCTGAGAGCGTTCTGGTGCCAAGGCGAAAAATACCAGACAGAAAGTAACTTGCCCGATGGTAAACTTCAACGTCTATGGTGCGTGGTGTCTAGTTCTGCGTCTGGTCTGGACTGCGATCGGCAATCCGCTTGCCAAGTGTGGTGATTATGGCAAATCCTCCTTATGGGCGAGGCCTATGTCCTGCAGTGGACTATTTAAAAGGCTGGTAAGATAATCTAAGGAATCATATGTGTCCACGTGGACTCAAAGCAGTTAACCTCATTTGAAGTATAGTGTACAGTGGTGGTGGATGGCGGAATATCTATCCACATTTGCTGAACCAAAATTCCATAGACCCGCTTACTCAGCGGGGTGAAATGCATCCGGCTTTAGCTGGCGGTTTCTTGCAAAGGCAAGTTCAACAGTGTATTATTACAGGCTGATATACGCAGTGCTGTTCTTTCGGTTAGATATGTGTAGATTATTATAATATTATATTTGTCAGAACGGATGAATCTTGAGCGCTGGGCGCATGAAGTGTTAGTTTGCGTGGTCTACTTTGGGCTTGTTTGTGCAGATAAATTTACCTAATTTAAAATGCACACTAATATTATGAATACAGAAGTAACTCTGTCTGTCTGTAACATATCTACGGCTATACCACTGAACGGATTTGAGAAAGATGATATCTTATGTCAAATGTCCAAACTTAATTTTTTACATCCTCCTCCGTTACGTAATGAGGTTCCTCTGATTGTAATGTAAAATGTAGCGTATTGTTCCACAGGCAACTGAAAGCATGCTACAAGGATATAGTTATTTACAAAATTAACGCACTAGTGCCGCTGTAAACTCGAACAGACCAGCCTCCACAAACAACACCTGTTCACAAGTATGACGCATGTGGCAACCATCACCCTTCTCAACCATATTAAAGGGAAGTGGACGACGATGTTGCGGTTGGAAACTACTGGGGGTATATTTGAAACATATCGATTCTAATTAATGCAGGATTTTATTGACTATTTTCTATGGTTTATTTAAGTAAAAAAAAAACCACTACCATCTACGAGTATCACTGTTCTACTTAACAAAGACCGTACAATATCAACATGAGAGATTTTACCATTCTTTCATGATTTTCTTTATCCATCATGTACGGTAGCCACGTAGTAGAGGTTTTCTTACGCCGCCTTATTCTAATTCGCTATATCAATTTGACATCACGGAACGCTTCTCAAATTGCATAAGAATTTTGCATTTCCGAAGTATACGCATGCCATGGGCTGACTTATAAATAAGGTATGTTGGCACTAGACGTGTCAGCTAACAAATTCACAACATTGAATGGTTCAAATAATTGAAAATATGTCTATTGTGTTATTTCTATCGACTGCATTGTCACAGAAACACTTACATGTTGTGTAGCGACTTATGTCATCGGTTTCTTCGAAAACACGACACTAGGGAATCCTTAAAGTATTTATTGGCGGAGAATTCCGCAGTAAGTGGTATTAGCTTCTATATCGTAAAATAGAAGCGAATTTCGATACTAGAAAATCTCTGAAAGTGGTAAGATAGACCAGCAATTCATCTCTATCAGCCTGTTTAATTTCTTTGATGGACATAGGCTTACCCAAGAAAGCGCCATCAACAGCCGGTATTTTTAAATCTTTGTCCCTATTCACTACGCTGGGCAGGTTAACTGAGAACCTAGTACCGCCACCCTTGCACTAGCAGCCAGTCAGTATGAGTTCCGGTTGGAAAGGTAGAGAAAGCTATTACAATTAAAGGATTTTAGGCATTCCATTTTAGTACTCAGTTGTTTGCAGGTGTCCATGAACTGGCACTTCCATTAGGCGGACTGCTAGATCGTTAGTCATCCCAATTCAATACAAAAATACTATTCTGTAGAATTTCAATTTGGCATATTTGGATGGATTTTCTGCAATAAGTCTTTCGCTAGAGCCTCGCGTATAAACATCCACGATGAACATAGATAGTGGACTTATTTAGTAATAAGTTTGTGGTTAATCTGTAACAATTAATGTTATATTGCGGTGAGTGAGGTTTACTCACAAAATTTTGGAGAATACACCGTTATCGTGCAAACCATTCCTCGTATATTTAGGTCTGCTTTCCGTCACGGATCTGGGTATGTTGGGTCTGTTATATTTGACACAGTTATACCGCCATTTATTAGACATTTCATTTTAAAACTTTGCTGTGGTACGCCGATATGTAGTAATCGATTCTCTTTCGTGCCACCTTTTACTAGGTGATGAGCTTCTGCTCCACCTAAGAGCTTTACTTCGGTCAGTCTAACCCATTTCTGCCGCAAAGCATCAATGGAACAACTTTTGTGTTAAATTTTGAAAGGTATAGAGAGCAACTAGAATTACGGACTATGAGACACACTATTTTAATCCACACGGGTGGCAATGCATCTGTAGCCTTCATCGATTGAAGTTGTTTACAGGCTGTAGTAGCCACTTACCATCAGGTGGACTGTTAGCCCAATGCAACAAAAAAATACCTCTTCATTAGCCTGTTAAACTACCACTGGTGGACGTAAGCCTGTCCCAATGGGAGGATTTTCCATTATCGCCACATCTGGCAGGCGGGTCGGCAACGGCAATACCAGACATCTCGCATCTTTGAGGCCCTCTGCTCGTCGTGTGTATTTCCGATTAGACATATCTTGAGATGGATAATCAATCTGCTATCTGTCGTTCTGTCATTATATTTTCCCTTAGTCGACCTTTACGTCACCCACCGTTGTTGTTAGTATTATATATTAATTTTGAAAATAACACGTATTTTGAAAATAACTGTAATGGGGTACTAAGGTAGTAAGGAAATGTAAAAAATTCTGCTTTATAATACAGCTGATATAAATTGTATGATAAATCACATATTTGACATATGGATTCAATCATCATTCTTCAAAATGGATATTTTGTTTTAAGGAATAGAAGTCACATTTAACTCGTGTGATAGGCCAATGTCGTACAAAGTACTGACGTACCAATGTTTTAGATAAGTCCTTACGAAAACTCATTTCCTAAAACGCGTAGGTGAATGAATAATCACGTAACCAGACGCTCAACAAATCCATCTAACTCTGACTTCAAGGATTTTAGTGCTTAGCGTGGGATACGTTACAAGGTCGTGCATAAACTTTGCCACTGAAAAATTTATAGGAAGGCAGTGCTCATTGCCGCACGATTCAATCAACTTGACGTTGTCTGTAAAATAATCTTGGATTTACGATTAATGATTCTTAGGATATGTTTAATGATTTTGTCTGGTGGTTTAATACCGAAAGCGATCGCAGACTTTTCTAAACACTCTGAATAATACTGGGCTAATTCTTAGCCAGGCGCTCGGCTGACGCTGGTTAATAATTCTGACTTACCGAAACCAACTAGGTAGACTAAAAAGGGGAAGAAGCATATCCAGCGACCAGCACGTCTTCTATGCGTGGCTTGCCAGCTTTTGTTGGCGGTTTATTAAAAAATAATACATCCAATTATTTCTCCTTTAGCAGCCTGTACAATTACACAGGAGTGTAAGATGTGAGAGAAATAATTAAATAAACATTAGTGAAGAGCTCCACGCTCCACCAAGCATGTTTAGTACGTAGCTGAGCGTTTTCAGTTAGAGTAAGATTTTGAAGAGGTATTTCTAGGTTTTGTGAAAGGCAGCACAAAGATCATCGATGCTTAAAGACGCGATACTCAATTTTATGAAACAGATTCTTGGTATTACCTTGTCCACTCCTTATCTTTGAGCTTTTGATAATCCAAATCCTTCAACAACCCAGGTCCTACTTGTATTTAACTTTTTCCATTTTCAGTACTTTCATGTCAGTCCTCAGAAGAGTACGATGTGTACGACACGACATATTTAAAGTACCATCTAGGTATATGTATAATATTAGATGTACTGCTTCGATGGAAATGCGAATGAGAATCTAGTTCATAATAAGAATTCCTTCCGAATTAAAATGAAGGCTGCAAAAAGAGTTAATAGAGCTGTTCACTTTGTTGTGAGAATTCAGAACGTGTCAAAAATTCCTGGTACGCCTGGGAATTCGATTCATAACGCTACGATTATATCCCCCACGTTTATGCGTGGTAGTGAAAGTTGGGTTTGGCAGAAGAAGCACGAGAGTAAATTAATGCTGAAGACATGCGTCAGTAATATATTCTCACTCGAATGATAGGTTGAGAAATTACCTTATAAGGGAAAAGTGTGGTTTGAAAGACGATATTATAACCAGAATTAAAAAAAGGATGGCTAAGTGGTTTGGACATGTAGCTAGGACGAAGTGGCGCATAGTTATTATTAATTTCTATGGGAATGTGTTTTGAGGCAACCCAATTCCGAAATTTACAATTTTTTGACGCAAACAACTCCATCCACAGTCAGTAATAATTTATTTTACACCGGATTCAGTAGATTCGTCAAGCTATCAAAGGACACAGAAAAACGTGATTGTTCAAGCATTTCTCTCGCCATCTTTAATACCCTTGGACCCATGCAATACTTCACTCCAAGGTTGGAGTGAAGTATGAAATAGAGAGAATAATTACCTATTGTTGAAACGTCTGCAAACACACGTTAACAAAATGTTATCAAGTATGTAAGTACCTGAGATATAAAATTTGCTAATATATGCATGTTATTTTGAATATTGTAGAGTCATCATTACTGGTTCCGTGGCGTCTGGGTAACGCCAACACACATCGCCATGTATGCGTCAACCGATTAATCGGTTCCATTTCTTATACTGGCTGCGAATTAATTCAATTGTTAACAATTATCAACAATTTTTTTTTAATTAATTTCAATGTCTTTTGTAATTTCAAGTTTATTCCACGATTAAACTGTTTGTTATTGTACTTGCGGTGGTAGCGTAGAAACCGGAATTTAGGCCATATTAGCATGAACTCAGATGGTCACAATGTTCTTGTGTTTCTGCGTTTCCTTCGGTGAATAAGGTTAACGGAGGGCTACTCCCTACCCATTCCCCATCTACATTCTTTCTCCCGACTTCCTTCCCGAATGATATTTCTTAATGGCCGGCATTGCACCTGCAGCCGCTCTAGAGTTGTATTGTTCTTGTTCGTGGTCGACGATAATCACTTACCATCAGGAGTGCCGAGTGCTCGTTTGCCCCGGCAATAACTAACAGGGGCAACTGTTATTGGTGAGGTTGGCATATGTTAAAAGAATTGTACTCGTATATTCCCCCTTACACCATCCACTTACACCATGTTAAAATGTATGTATATGGTGTGCTCATTTATATAATGCGGTGTGTTCAAGTCCTCAAATACAAAATTTATGTACCAGTTTTATCATTTATCAAAACCGGTTACGAGTAAAAGTTAATTGCCTGATAAAGAAGAGTGCAATGTTCATTAAATTGAGTATAATTTATTCATAAGTATTTGTTACGCATGACTGGTATTAAAGAATCTGTAGATGTATGCTTTATTTTATTTAAAACTTTTACTCATATATTAATATTGGTACAATACTATTATGATGTATTCCTATCATTTTAGACCAAGGCAACATTTTAATTATTTATTTAGTGCAAGAAAAAGTGCCAAAGGAGTGATCCGTGACGCAAATCTTTATGAGAAAACCTGCATGTCACGGAAACAAAAAAAAATTGTATCAAGTACGTGTGTAGTCAGCCAACCCACATTGGAGCAGCATTTTTGAGAAAGAGGCCTTTGCTCAACAGTGGGTTTTTACACGCTGCCTTTACTACTTAGGACCTTTGTAAAGATGCATCCCACTAAATCACGGATCCCTGTATGCACACCGATTATGTACTTGCAGCTCACAAGAGGTTATCGGGGGGTTATTGCATTGCTATAATTAGTTCGCAAACTCAGCTGCGTATCATTCATACACTGCAATTTCGAATCACAAATGATCTAGCATTTGCTATGCTATGCTATGGATTATATATAAAGGACTACACAATTAACGAATGCTGCTTTGAAATTAAACATCGAAATTAACGAATAGCTCAAATGTACGTAAATTTTACTAGATTCATCTAGAGCAGCAAACTATTTTGGACAATAGACCCGTTTTCCAAAATGAACTGATAACTCAGACCCCCATAGCCAAATTACTTTAAAAATCTCTAGTTTTTTTCCTATTGATACAAAATATTTACCAATTTAAAAACTTAACCAATTTAAAAGCGGTTGGTTTAGTAAACTTGACATCATTTTCTCATCTAAAGTTAACAAAATAAATAGACATAAAATTCAGTAAATAACATGTGTAATTAATAATTATCAACACAAATTAGGTAATTTGTTTAAAAGTACGGCTATGTACTCCCTTCTAAAATATAAGTCATTCTTATAACAAGCTGGTACACGTAACACAACTTATACTGTATCTTGAAAGTTTCAGATATGTTTTTTTTTTCCTTTTGAAAACATTAATTTTCACTGTAGGAATTTCTCCTGTGTCGCGGGGGCAGTTTACATACATACATTTCACATGGACAAACACTCAGACCCGGAACAATTATTTGTAGTCCATACAAACACTAGTCCCATGCGGGAATCGAATCCGCGACCCACAACGCTACAGCTAAACGTTTAGCCACTACACCACCGAGCCGTCGTGTCGTAATATGTACTTGTATTAATTAATAGGGGTCACTTTTTAGACATCGACGACACCCAAAATCAGTTTTCGTTTATATCGACCCCTGGGATCCCTGTTCTAGAGCGTGTGATGTGTCATAAAAGAACACTGGAATGATGAGAACAAACAAGGAGATGAATAGGCAATAGTTAGAATTCAACGAAATCTTATAAGGCAATATTATATATAACGGAGCAATTTGACCGACAGGGTTTTTAAAACAGTGACGTCAGCGGGCTACCATCACCATTCCGTTATCAATATTGCTCATTGCAAATAATTTAGACACACTGATTTAACACTGAATTTATTTCACAATTTTAACACAATGAATAAATTTAAACACTAGAAATAATAATAAAATAAAGCACTCACAGAGTTTCGCTTCGAGAACGTCCTTTCGCCACCAAAGTTGGAAAGATAATGCCTTCTCTGGCACTCTAAACGATTTATGAAACCATCGGCAATCATTACACTTTCCGTACTAATTTAAACTAATTTCTGATTGTTCGAGTCAATATTACATCTAAAATTATAATTATTTTATTACGAAAACTAGTAATTAAAATTGTCGTTGCGCCGACACGGCCATACTGCGAGACGGTGCGTGCCCTGCACCAGTCGCGGTTCTGCAATTATGTAGAAAAACATGGTCTCAGCCAAGTATCCGTTCACAGGTATACTAGTTAACAACACATACTTTCATGTAGTGTTTTATTAAATCTTTTTTTTTTTTTTTTTGTACCTTATGACCTTTTGCTAATAACCTAGCCACCAGCCAGTACAATGATCGTTTCTTATAATCATCATAAAAATTGTTTTAAGCATCTAATTCATAGTGCTAAAATTTAATATGCTGTACATAGGAAAGTGAGCAAACTTGGTTATAAGTTATGTTAGTGTAGATACTCCACGTATCCGTACACAGCTTGGTTTATTGTTTGTTCATTTGCAAGTGCTCCACGCATCTTCGCAATATGGATTTTACTCGTAGATCAGGATGATGCTGTGGTGCTGAGCGGTCCTGTACGCCGTGGTCCACAGAGGCTCTAAAGGACTTTGGAAGGACGGTGCTATGGCCTGGGTCTTAATTGACCGTGGTCCACAGAGGCTCTAAAAAGAAATTGACAAGTACATGTACCTGATAGCATACAGGAGATTGAAACTTTACAAAGAAAGATGACAAATCACTTTCCTTGTAGCTTATATAATAGGAAATTGATGCTGTGGTGCTAAGCGGTCCTGGACGCCGTGGTCCACAGGGGCTCTAAAGGATTTGTTTAGGACGATGCTGTGGCCTGGGCCTTATTTGACCGTGGTCCACAGAGGCTCTATAAAGAAAACTTGAACAAGTAGTTGTCCTAATAGCTCACAGGAGATTGATGCTGCGGTGCTAAGCGGTTTTGTACGCCGTGGTCCACAGAGGCTCTAAAGGACTTTGGAAGGACGGTGCTATGGCCTGGGTCTTAATTGACCGTGGTCCACAGAGGCTCTGAAAACAGTAGCAATAGGAAGGAAACAAGGAATGTAGGTTGTACAGTCTTATATCTTTTGCTTGTATTAGTTAGACTATCCACAGAATATAACAGGAAAGAACTAACCGGTTTCTTTATGCATCCATAGATTGGGCAACTTGGGAAGTAGATGGTTGCGGTTCGTCATGTGTTTGTTGTGGCCCAGACCCGTCTGCTGTATTAGCCGATCTGGCCACCATGTTTGGTTGCTCATTATCATCATTTGTGCTCGCCGACATGGCTGCCTGGTTGCCTGGTTGCGGTGCTCGCCGTAACTGATCGTGAGCAACCTTGCGTGGTCGCCCTCTGCCCGTCACTCGTTTCACCATGTAGCGGTCGTTGTCAAGTATTCTGTAGATCTCGTAAGGTTCACTATATTTGAGGTCTAGAAGTTTGGTTTCGTGGGTTATTTTTAATCATCACATAATCTCCTCTTAGAAAAGGACGTATTTTTGCTTTATTCTTGTCGAAACGTTGTTTTTCATAAAGAGCTGAAGCAGTTATTTTCTGTTGCACTTGCTGCTCAAGCAAATCAAAATCTATAGATTCATCCTCAATGTTCACCAGCCTCAGGAGTTCCGGTGGTACACAGTGTTTTCGACGTGTCAAAAGAGTGAGTGGCGCTAATCCAGTCACTCTATGTGGAGTGCAGTTAAGCGCAAGCTGCAGTGCTGCTAAGGCTGTTTGCCAATTTTGAGTGTCATAGTTTTTAATCATTATTAGTGCGTTTTCAACGTGCTCATTATTCTTTCAACCTGTCCGTTCGCTCGGCTAACTCCTGGAGCTATTGTGTGCAAGGTAATACCAAAACGATCACAGTAAACCTTGAAATCTCCGAGGAATTCTCTGCCTCCATCGACGATGACCTGTTCTGGCGTTCCAAACAAGTGGACGACTCGCTTCATTGCTGCAAGGCTGCTGCCTTGACTCTTATCAGTAGAATAGTTTCGAAAGGTATACTTCGTAAATGCATCGATTATTACTATAACGTACTCGTCCTGTCCCTCAGCATTTCTAGTACCGAGTTTACCAGTAATATCCATATGAATTACTTGAAATGCTGCAGTAGGTTTCGGAATCGGGTGGAGCACCGCTTGGATTGCACCCGATGGGCCCTTCGAAGTTCGGCATATGACGCAATTATCTACGAAGCTTCTGACAATAGTGTTCATATTGTTAAACCAGTACGATTCCTTTAGCTTTTGTAACGTCTTCTCCCATCCTGGGTGTTGCAATGCTGTATGGAAAGAGTTAATCAAGCTCCACTGGAATGACTTTGGCACAACCATTACTTTGCGCGAGCCAAATACAGAATCCGTGAGAGTCCTTTTGAGCACACCGTTCTCCAGTACATAGTCGGTGGTTTTATTTTCACTGGACACGCTTTGTATAAGCGGGCGGAGGTTTTCATCACGTCGTTGCTCGATTTGTAACCATTCGTTGTCTCTCGTCATAATGTTAACAGAACTTTCAGATACTGGATTGCGACTGAAAAAATCTGCGTGCTGTAAGCGTTCACCTTTTCTATATTCAACCTCGAAATCGTAATTCTGTAGAAAGGCCCACCACCGATGGATTCTTGGAAGTAGGTCCTTTTTGTGCTTTGATGCCTTAAGAGCGTTACAGTCGGTGATTACCTTAAATTTCCGTCCATAGAGGTAGTGACGGAAATGTTTGATAGCTCTTACTACCGCAAAGGTCTCAAGCTCGTAGGAGTGATAACGACTCTCCGCCTCAGTGGTACGTTGACTCATGTAAGCGATGGGATGCTGCCGTCCTCCAATTACCTGGATCAGCACGGCGCCGTAGCCAAGACTGCTCGCGTCAGTGTAGAGTTCAATTGGCGCATCCTCCTGGAAGAGAGCAAGGGTAGGCGCAGTAGACAAGTGTTGGATAATACGATTTCGAGCTTCGTCATGTCTTTCATTCCATTCCCATTTAGAATCTTTTTGTTAATTCATACAGAGGTACCATAACACGGGAAAAATCAGGAATGAAGCGTCTGAAGTATCCGGCGAGACCGTTAAATTGTCTTATCTGTTTAACTGTTTTTGGAGTTGGTGCCTTCGTTAAAGCCTCTACTTTTCTAGGACTCGGACTCACTCGTCCATCTGATATTATATTGCCCAGGTATTCGATCGAGCGTTTAAAGAAGGCAGTCTTGTCAATATTTATTGAAAACCCAGCCTCTTGTAAGGCGATGAGTATACGTTCAATATGAGAGAGCCCTTCCGGGAAGTCCCTACATTTTGACAGCACATCATCAACATAAACTTGACAAACCTGTAGAGAGCCACTCAAAAGAGGAGCCAGCGCTCTATTCATGCATCGCTGATACACAGAACATGCATTACATAAACCAAATGGCATGGCGAGGTATTCATAGAGCCCATCCGGGGTAACAAAGGCAGTCTTTTCAATTGAGCTTTCAGATATTGGAATTTGATGGAAACCGGCTGCCATATCAAATGAAGAGTAATAAAAACCACCTGCCAGTTGGTCTATTTGATCCGAAATTATTGGCAACGGATAGTGATCCTCAGGGTGTTCCTGTTTAATTCTCGGTAATCCACACACATGCGATCCTGACCGTTTTCTTTTGACCAGGATTACTGGGCTGGAAAAAGGCGACTGGCTTTCTCGAATTATGTTATGTTCAAGCAATTCATTAACTATTCCACGCACTTTTCCCGCTCAACCAGGCTCAATCGGTAAGGCCTTCGTTCTACAAACTTATTCGGGTCTTTGAGGCGTATTTCTAATTCACCAGTATTGACACGTGCGCGCGGGTAACCGTGAACAAACAAATGTTCATACTTATTAAGCATGATTTTTAATTCATTAATTTGGTAATCATTGGTCAAATCACAATTTAATTTATCGAATTTTTCACTTTGAGATCGCAAGCGGCTAACCACCGGTTGATGGATTAAGGTTGCACCCCGAGTTCACAAGCACACTGAGGTTAGTGTTCTCGATAAGATTCATCCCTATTAAAATATCTGAGCACACTTCATAGTCTGGTACTATATGAAGTTGAAGCTCTACACTTAGGCTATCGATAACACAGACCGTTGTCAACATTGTTAGAGATACCACAGTAAATTGTCCAATACCTTTCAAATAACTGACAATACTAACTCTTTTCCAGGCAATTTCATTGCCACGGACTCGCGTATTACTGAACATTCCGCGCCACTATCAAAATTGCATTAATCCTTAGGTTACCCACTACCACTGGCATAAATGTTAGCTTAGGAGTACCCACACAGTTGATATTGGAAACAACCACGCGTTCACGCTTATAACATGTCTCATACGTATGACCCACTCTCGAGCAGAATGAACATGTTGGTTTATCGATGCCACGCGGGACAATTTTATTCATGGGATGACTTGGTTGAATATTTGAGATCTTACCACCAAAGCGACAATCGTGTGTATCATGACCAGACCTCTTACAAGTTAGGCAATAAAGTAAAGATTTATCAGAGAATCGTGGTCGTTTACTAGGTCCCGGTTGCGAATTTGGTGCACCTAGTTGTGGTCCTTTAACGCGTCGTATCGATGAAGCAACCGAAATTAATTCCGGCACTGAAGTAGCCCGAGCATTTAATAATTCGATCCGCAGTCGTTCATCCCCAATACACCCAATTACAGCTTCAACCGCGTCATCATGCGATAACCTATCCTTAGTAATACGTTTCCATAGTACCCAAGCCTGTGACAAAAATTGCGCAATGTCCTTAGTGTTATCATAAGTGTGTTCTCTAAAACGGATAATATCGCGGGAATACCTGTTCTCAGGCTCAAAAGTTGTAATTAATACCTCGCGCAATTCCTGCCATGTGGCTGTTGACACAAGCCAGTTGTCAACCCACAACTTTGCTCGTCCCCTAAGTAAACTACCCGCTTTCATTCTGACCTCGTAATCATTTAAATTATAAGTTTGCATGGCAGTGGTCACATGTTGACACCACTCGCGTATCCCTACACCGGCATCCGGATCGTATGACGGCAAAAATACGTCACTGATTTTGGCCTTGAAATCTGGTTGTGTTGTGATACGATCGGACATGTGCTTCATCATTTGCAACATCTGAGTGAAAAACTCAGGTGGTACACCATTAACAGAAGCACAAGCATTCTCGGTGATTAAGTCAGATTGTCGAGCAGAATTGGGTGGCGATCCACTTCTGATAACGGAGCAATTTGACCGACAGGGTTTTTAAAACAGTGACGTCAGCGGAGCTGCCATCACCATTCCGTTATCAATATTGCTCATTGCAAATAATTTAGACACACTGATTTAACACTGAATTTATTTCACAATTTTAACACAATGAATAAATTTAAACACTAGAAATAATAATAAAATAAAGCACTCACAGAGTTTCGCTTCGAGAACGTCCTTTCGCCACCAAAGTTGGAAAGATAATGCCTTCTCTGGCACTCTAAACGATTTATGAAACCATCGGCAATCATTACACTTTCCGTACTAATTTAAACTAATTTCTGATTGTTCGAGTCAATATTACATCTAAAATTATAATTATTTTTATTACGAAAACTAGTAATTAAAATTGTCGTTGCGCCGACATATAAATATTATCGCGTGAAACGAATATTCCGGCCGGAAACGAAGGACTTTAGCTGGAATCTTCGCGAATTATTAAAAGAGACCTGAAGTTGGTGAAGAAGATCAAAACGTTTGCAGACCCGCTACGATGGTGGAAAACAAAGAAATGTGCTCTTTACAAGCCTTGAAAATCAAAATATTCTTCACACCGGAGAGGCCTGAGGGCCTCAGAATATTAGGTGAACCTGCAGTGTTTTTATGTTAAGGTTTTTATACTGGAGCATCTATACATACTTAAAATATATTTAATCTGCCAGTAAATAATCGAATATTAATTTTAAGCATCTTAGCAACATAAAGAACTCTACTTATTTTGAAAATAAAAAACTAATCCGGAAACGCATTAATTTTATACGGAACTTTTATACTCTACAGTTAAAAATAACAGAAATAACTAATTTTCCGCTCTAAATGCTAAGTTAAAGTAATCAATTATTTGAGCTGCTACAATGCTTTTGATTTCGTACAGTTTATTGGCGAAAATTAATTGTAACGGATATTTAATACAAGGGCTATCTTGAACTAGTAGTAATGGATAGCGGTAAGAGTTTTAGACGAGATGAGAGGTTAGACGTATAAAGGTCGAAGTCATAAATAAAACTTTATGTGTTTCGTTTGCTTTGAAGTTAGTAGTCCAATAAAATTATAATTGATGAGAAAATAACATATGACTGGTTACGTAACATGCGTATGAGATAAAAACCCGTTACTTCATACATTTACTTGTGTATGTATGAAGCTCTATATTAATAAGCTCTAACGACCGTATACCCAATACTTAGGTTAGTCAGATGTCTACAATTTTAATCTTTTCAACCTACATTTCACAGCTTTCATTGGATATCACTACTGTCGCCGTCTTTGTATCCAGGCCATCAATACTAATCGTAACGAGTCCTCAACATAAGGGATCGAACTCGAGTCTCCTGATTCGGAGGCAGGTCCCCTAACCACTCCGTAATCATGGCTGATGATAATGATCATTTAAGTCAATTACGTGAAATTATTATATATGTCTTAACAACAGTGCCTTTTTGAGGATTTTAATATAAAAATTAATTTTTCGCATGTACACAAAAATTTTATTTGCGCTACATATATCAAAAATGATTTCTTATATACAATCTCTATAAAAATATTATTTTGGCCGGTGTATATAGTATAATACTCGTACGTATAAAGTGTACGTACAAGAGAACCTTCATTGTTCACATTCTGTGTGTCTAAAGTGGTAAAAAGATCTAGATTATTCAGGTTTTGGTTATCTGTCAGAAACACAAGCTGCGGTCAACCAAGGCCTAGTTACGCAACATTATGGTTAATTCATGTGCTGGCTACGCGCAGGAATTTTGTTTACCTACTACGTATCAGTACCGAATAAGCAAGGAGCTGTAAAAAAGTATTTTAAATTAAATGTTAATGAATTAAACAAGTGTTAAAAATAACAGCTGGTGCTCTAAAACCGAATCTAGAAAAGGAACAGGTCTTGAATAAAGAGGACCGATTAATCAATGAAAGATCACTGGTGGGTTGACAGATTTCCTAAGTAGATAACCTGTAGATGTGGGTGAAGATTAACACATGTCCTAATTTTAAAATTACAGTTAAATATAATTTACATTTTCCTTTTAAAGTAAACGTGTCATACTAATATTTTACCCAAAAAAAAGCTAGCTATCAATTCAATCGATTAAACAATTTGAATCATTTTTTTTATTAGATGACTGATCTCTATATTTAACCTCTCAGCTACGTTAGGTGTTTGATATTATGTTCTTGTATATTAAGGTATACCACTGCAAGGTGAGGTTGGTTTTTGAAGAAAAGAAAAAGAAGAAAAATTCTTCTCCAATACTCCCACGACAAAAAAAATCTTTTATAAACACAGAGATTATTTGATATTCTTGTGTACTCTAATTTATTTACATAAACTTTATAAAAGTATTACAAAGGGCGGACTTAATGCCTCTTGGTATTCTCTGCCAGTCAACCCGGGGCGTGGAGAGATATTGTAAGGGTGCAAAACTATAAATTTGTAAAAAAAAAGGACTAAAATACATGAATAACTTAACTAAACCAAAAAGTAAAGGTATTCTAAACATATGAATTTATATAACACATACTACCGAATTTACTATTAGATACATACTAACGGAATAAATACATATAAACAAAAATGTGTATACATATATAAATAAATATAATAAACATACATACATCATACACAATATTATTATAATTTCAGTAACCGATGATTTCAATTTCACTAAGTGTGAACGGATGTCTTGAAGAGGTGTTCACGTACCATTCAAGAGAACCATAACTTACTAATTTCTTTGATTATAAATTATTTAAGTTGTTAGTGCGACAGAATAATCATTTGTCTCTTCGACTAAAGGCTCGGGGCAACAACGCCCTCAGAATATTATTATCTTATTGACAGAACGACGCCGGACGGGAGTTATTTGCCCATCGCATTCTACAATACATCTTTGCAATTGTTTATTGTGTTCATATCATAATGGATCTACCATTTGTAATGTACGGCCCCTAACTATCAATGATTTAACCTCAATTATTATGACTAAAGGTACCATTTAATACATATTACTGATACCGGAACTCTTTGTAATGGTATGTTTACTAGACTCACTGTTGCATATACATATTATAACTATCCATATTCGATCGGAGAAATTTTTTTATAAGTAAAAAGTTGCAGTAAAATCTCATTGGTTGTACTGCTTGTATCTGGCTGGTTTTGATTCAATTAAATAAATGACGTTTTAATAATATAATAATAAAAATTAAAAACGGTTTTCCGGCATTTTTCTATTTTTTATCTGTCCGCCAAAATTAGTGAATCTAACGAAGAAATTCGATACACATCGAACGACGTTGACAACAAACGTTTATGGACTTAACGAAGCGTCAGTAAGAGTAGCATAAAATTGGTCCAAGTGTTTTCAGTCCAGGAATTTTGATGTTAAAGATGAAGCTCGCTCTAGTCGACCTATTACGGATAAAGTCGACGCCATTTTTGAAAAAGTGGAGCAAGATCGGCATATTAGTAGTTACGTCATAGCTGAAAAACCAGGGGTTGATTACAAAACAGTTTGGACCCTTTTGTATTCGGAGAGGCTTCTTATTGAAGCAGGAAACGTGTACGAAGATGCGAGAAACAGAATGCAGAAAAGTTGATTTTTCTGCACTATAACCTACCCCACATTAACTTATGTGTCATGATTAATAATAAAACCAAAATAATGATTCCATTTCGAAGTCTGTAATTTAAATTTAGGATTTCTTCAAAAAGTTATTTTTTTTGTTAGCAAATAATAAATAAGTACTACTTAGTTGACTTTGTTAGCGTTTATTTAGTTATGACAAAACTACATAATAAGTAGTCCTATTATAGTCTAATTAGTTATCTTTTTTTGATCTCTTGAAAAATGATTTACGTATGTTACTTTCCATTGGTCTTCTAGATACATAAAGCGAAAAGTTGCGCTTTCTCGAATTAGCGATACGAAAGTAATTGTGTCTGAAAAAAATATCCACTGACTGATGCTTTACTCTATTCCATTCTCTCTAACTGGGTAGCTGAAGTCAAAAGAGGCACATCGAGTTGTTAAGATGATTCTCGTTCCATTCCGCACATCAGTAAACGAAGAAAATACTCAAAAAGTGGGAAAAAATGGAATATCTTTATAATATCTTGCAAAGACCCTAAAGATTGCATTTAAAAGTATTAATTCCATTTTAACAAACACATTGGGGTTTAATAAAAGTGTCGGCAAGCTAGGTACCACGACTTTTAATCGAAGCAAACAATTTCTGGAAACTTTTCCAGGCAGAATCTTGAAATCTTTTTTGTCGCCGTTTCGTAACCACCGACGAGAAGTGGGTTGCCCATTTCGATCCTGAATCGAAATAGCATAGCATATCTTGAAAACGACGACCATCTTCTCCGCCGGTGCCCTTAATGTACCACACATACTTATATTTTAAATTATGGCACTCTATATATGAAAAGGCAAGAAAGAAATGCTTAGAATATATATTAAATATTTCATTTTATTGCAAATCGAACAAGGCATGAGACACGAATTATAAGACAATGTTAATGAGGCAATGACTACATTTACAAAACCACAACAAAGTTCAAATTCTTATTCACTCCATGTTTTCCCTCGTCTATTAAACACGAATTGTGGTTACGACACATATTATTTAAGTAATGCAATATTCAATATTATTACAAAATGTTGAAATAGTGTCAGTATTTTAAGAAAGCTTTTTCGAGGACACACGTGATTACCGAGTTGTCACGAATCAAAATTAATTTTTTTTCTTTAAATTACCTTTTCGGTTACAATTTTCAGTACAATTAAATCTAAATAGGTATTATTGGTAATAAATAAAAGATCGACCTAAACGTTGCTACTTTTCAACAATTACTTTTTTCATTGATTTACACAGCCACTTGTTGCGTTACTTTTTACAAAAATAATATTAAGCCATCATTATTATCTGTCCACAAAAGTTCACAGATGGACATACCAGTCACTGCTCAATACCGGTCTAGACATTTTTAGAGGATATGCTGACATCAATAAACATTTTTTTTATACCTGGGGTAATACTTAAACCTTGTCCGAGGTCGCATGGGTAAAGCCGGGTTATATCAGGCTTGCATCTACTAAAACCCTACGGTATTTCACCATCGCCACATATCGGCAGCTTCTGTCAACGGCCAGAAGTACTTTGTGGACATTGGAAGCAGCCACTCTTGACAAATAATTGTATATAACAACGTAACACGATAGGTTTTCACCTCTTCATCATCGACGCCCTTCCGATAGGTCCCACAATAAGTAAGAATGGATAAATATAGGCCTTCGACATCTACTGCTTCAATTAAACTGAGTATTATATGCTATAATATATAATTAATAACTTAACCTACGGGTATCAAAGCATGTGCTGAGGGCGGCGGGTGAAACACGAAAGGTGACCACAAGTTTGGCCATAAGGCCAGTATTCGCTAGCACACGTGCGATCACTTTACTCGAGCGAAATCCCAAAAAGCCAAAAATTCGAACTAATCATAGACAAGATCGTTATTCATTGTTATTAACGAAAATAGTTAAGAAGAGAATAGACAATAATAATTAGCAGGAACAGGTCAACGTCACTAAATCTTATTAAAAATTCGCACAAAAAATTAATAAAATAGGTATCAACGAATAACCCTCGACCGCAGATTGACCTTCGGGAAACTTCGGTATTAAAACACTTAGGATTCGGAATTGATTCTCAAAAAGCCGTTTCCACTACAAAATAATCGTAGCAAAATTAAAATGTTGCTATTTAATGCCGGGGCGTAGAAGCCGTCTGGTTGATGCTTAAGATAATCTGCCGCATTATATAATTCGGTTGTTGCCGTAACAATTATCTAGTTGAAATTTTTTTTAAATTAAATAGTTCCAGCCAGATACAGCCATTTCAAATATGTATGTCAGACCTAAATTTTTCAGACAGCTGTCGGGCAGTGTGGCTGACGATTGCGTGGCTGGATTCGACGTAAGTGTTAACATTGCTTGAGACCAAAAATAGGTCTTACAGTACAATCAATTATGCGTGCATATTGTGATGGTAGTAAATTAATTTAAAGGCGCGTGCTCGCTTTAGTTCATAGTACGCGTATGGTCACGTATGTTCCACTGAAATTGTTAATTGCAATTTTCAATGTAAAATTACATAAAAAAAAAAGGAAATGAAAAGCGGAGTGGAGGGAAACATTTTCAGAAAACCGTTTAAAAAATAAAGAAAATAAAATTTTTAAAGACGCAGAAGTACGCCAACTCGCACTGAAGTAGCATTGCGAACTTTACCCGACTTTAAAACTTTCTTAGACATTTAGATGCTGCTATTTTACCTGACTATACTACATAGGTCTTAGTATGATCGCATAATATGTTTGACTTAAAGTAATTAATGTAGAAAAAAACTGCATTAAAAATCGGCATAGAATCGGACCTTCGCAGAGAAGTGCAGCGGATGCGTGACCTCTTTACCGTTACGGAAGAAATTCGAGCCAATATCAATAACCAAACATCCTGTGAACGTGAAACGAAATACACTTACTTTCTATTCGAATTAATTGATAAAGACGCACCAAGACCTTGTACTCCATTACCTACAGAAACTTGTTTTAAAGGTTTGCGACTTAAATATGTTGCAGTTGTGTTTATGATAGTTTGTCAAGGAGGATGATAAATTATGTCAAATTAGTCGTGTGATGACGTCGTATGAAAATCTGTCACTTCCTTTTATCCAACCAACAGTACTGAAAAACGACATTTTAATAATAGAATCGTACACTCAAGATTATTAATTCGCCGATTTATACTCGAATTGAGCTCTACTAAGCCTCCTCTACTATCTTATTGGCATTCGGGTTCCAGGTGTGGAAAATGCCTGACCGAAAATACATAGAGTAATGACGGGTAGAATGGCGCCTGGGTTCGAGATATCTGGTATTACGATAATTTAGCTAAAACTTAATTACAGGGTACAAGGTATTCGATTACAGATTATCGTAGAGTTACAATCGATAATACAGCGTTGTAGGGAGAAATAAATGTACCTGATTTTGGTAGTACATACAGTATTACCATTTTTTAATTGGATTGGAGTCAAACGAGCTAGCGACTCATCTGATGGAGCTGCAGGTGCATTGCCGGCCTTAAAGAATATTTGGGGTGAGTAGAGGGGTGAATTTACTTTATTACAAAACGCAGAACCACAAGATGCTTAACACCGGTATTCTGCGGGGCCGTGGTACAACCGCGGACAAGCCAACCCATTCGAGCAGCAGTAAAAGCCGCCGTTTGGCACTACCACGCATAAAAACCAAGTTTCTTTCGATTTTTGGCTCAGTCGTGGTGCAGTCTCTCTCATCAAATTTGATGGTGGATCTATGTGGCAAAGGGAATTGCTCTGTACAAAACAGTGGCACGGCCAATGGCCATCTTTTACATTATTGTCATCAGTGTTTTTAAGTGCAAGATTTTATGTAAAGATACTGCAAAAATTACATGATCGCATTGTATGGAATGCTAATCTGTAATTTTTTTTCCGTAATTTGAAAAGTGATAAAGTGTAACGTCTTTCTAGGCCATGTAGCATAAGTATTAAGCGACACTGCGCCACCAAACAATATCAAAACAATAAAGACATTCGTTCTCATTATCGATACTTTATCTCATAAGCGGCGGGCCTCAATATGTCACGTCTTCATTTATTGATGCTACGAGCCGACTCGAGTTGCATCTACAGATTGATTTATTTTTACAATCGCTACACATTAGATTCATTGAAAATTTCAGAATCTTAATCGGGATTTAATTTGTGTAGAACAAGCAGAACTGTTGAATGAAACGAATTCTCTTCTATTTATCGTGATAGAGGATTTGAATGAGGATCACTAACTTACAGCAGGGTCCGTCGAGGGTTTTGAGAATCTAGTGAGTGATTCAATAATAATTAAGTCAGGGAGGCCTGACTTATGCACTCTTTTAGAGAATCGCATTTGCTGTTCTTCAATTATAATTGTACTTTTACTTTTACTTTTACCTTTATTTATTTATTTTTAATTTTTTCTTGTTATTTTGTACTAATATCTTGACTATTTTAGCTGTTGTCTTAAGAAATTATTATTGTTAATCAACTTGGGAGAAGATACTGACCTCTGTAATACAGGTTCTTAACCTAGCACGTATGTCAGGGAATTCATACTTTGTGGTCCAAATTCTTATGACTATAAAGATTAATTTATTGTAATTAGTATGGTCCTAAGTTCTGTTGCATATTAAAATGCATATCTTTTCTGAATAAAGAGTGTAATAAAACTTAAATGAACATGTTTATTGAAGTCTGAGCGATTATTAAAAAAAATATTTAAAGTGGCTTCCTTTCCCTTTAATCTCTGTCTGTCTCTGTCGAATCTGGATCTGGATTTACGCAAGATCTGCATGGGGGATTTAGCCATTGCTAGCCTCAAATAGTGCTTGAAAAACTCAGAGTCGAAGTAACGTATTACATTGAGAAGCTTCACTATGCATTTAAGTTACTCTCTTGATAAACTATGGCCGAAGTGTTTACTCCTTTCTCGCAAAGACGCGACTCCTTTGTACACTTGTACGGCACATTTATGTGTGTTTCTTCCATTTTGAATTTGAAGCGTGTAGTTAAAATTAATTTGTTTACATACTGTACGTAACAGTGAGTTGTATTTACTGTTAATTAATATATAAATATTGATTATTTAATAATTGTAGTTAGAAGCAGTTACTTTCAAGAGAGATACGTGTTATTTTTTCATCTGTAATGTTGAGCACATTTTTCACATTTTGACATCATCCTCCATTTTTATCGATCCATTTTTGACTTGACCATAATTGTCACACATGACAGGCGGGTTGGCTTGTTCAGTATTAATTAAATAATCTAGAAAGTTACAGTTAGATATTCCACATAGAACTCATAAAAATTTTACTGTTTATAAAGTCTAACTTAATATAGGTAGACAATATTCTCATCCATCACGTGAAGCGTCGCAGTCGTGATATAAAAATTTGCTTAACAATACGGAAAATTGACGCGTGATTTGCGACTTACTGAAATTAATATGTCGTGGTTAAATAAATAGTCACGAACTTGTATACACAAACACGTAAAAGACGTTTTCCTTGAATTTGCGACGTTTATCTTATATAATTTAAAACTAATATTTTTCATATTTTGCTGGATAGTACCGGTACAAGAAAATTTGGCACCCCCTTTCTTCCTGGTTGAGTTCCTTAAGAGTCGACTAAGGGAAAATCCTTGAAAATTTGATACCGTTCGGCCGCAAACCCTTGAAAAGTAACCGAAATTACACCCCGCGATGATGGGTGGATGGGATAATCCTATATCAGTTGACTGTTAACAGGCTGTTAATAGTGGAGACCTCGTACCGGCTAACGAAGTATTGGACGATTCAACATAATATGGAACGGCAACCTACGCAATGTAGCGGGAAGTTTTTGGACGAACAATTATTGGGGACTGTCTTCTGCAGGGGATTTGTAACTGGCTGAAATGGTAATGATGAATGAAATGCAAAAAAGATGAATCAAAAATATTACACAATTATACGTCTACGCGATACCAACTGATGGTTGTATTAAATTAGCTGTCACTAGCTTAAACAAAGACCTGATCGTGATAGAAAAATGCTCAAATGCAAAAATTAAGTACGGAATCCAAAAAAAAATCTGTAAAATAATGGTTACTCATCATCAGGTATCCGCTTTTAAAAAGTTTGAACTAACTGTAATGATTAGCGGCACAGCTATCCATTGTGATAATTATGAACGTAACTTAGGCCTTATCATGGATGAATGTGTAACTTTTGTGCAACATGTACAGCAACAAATCCGAACGTGTGCTTGATCCTTAAAACAATTTATAAACTCCGCGCCTTCTTAATTATAAAATCCAGCTTTGTCTTTTCAACAGTGCCTTTACAACTAGTTCTAAAAACTACGTAGAGACTACAAAGAGGTCAAAACGCATGCATGCGATTTTGTTTTGACATATCTAAAACAATCCACATACCCCATATCTTCTCAAAAATAATATATTAAACATGAATAATAAAAGACATCTGAAATATGCCTGTTTTATGCATTCCCTTATCAACAGTCGCCTTACTATTTGTATGAAAATCTGTCTCCAAAATATTTGTCAACTCGTTTGAGAAGAGGTAAAACTAAGGTTTGTTTTAAATATGCGGCCTCCAAGATTTGGAACGACGACTTCTCTACGAGGTATCAAATTTAAAAACATTGAGAAAGAAAAGTAATAAAAGGTTAACAAATTAAGAAAGTGTGCTTCATGTTAACAGTTAATAAATTTCGTTGCCAAATTTAAATGGAGCAAAAGTTTACAAGATTTTAAATAGTTACAAGCGGGCTATGGTAAGGGCTATTCTCGGTGTTTCTCTGCGTGATACAATCTGCAACTAAGACATCTGCAGCAGAACTACTGTCGACATAGCCGTAAGGATCAGCAAGCTGAAGTGGCAATGGGTCGGCCACATAGCTCGCAGAACAGGTCAACCTTTGGGGAAGAATGGTTCTCAAGTGGTAATATCATATAGGTAAGCGCAATTTTGGATACCACTCCACAAAATGGAGTGACGTCCTGCACAGTGTTGCGAGAAATCGATGAATGCAGCTGGTTCGTACTTTATGACAATCATTTGTTCACCAGTGGACTTGTGACAGGCTTACTGATGATTTACTTTTTATAGTTCAAAGAGTAATTACCATGCTCACTTTATTGAACGCTATTCGTAATCGACGAACCAAATAATGATAAGGGGTGGTCAGAGTTTTACTCATTCGTTTAAGCCCAGCTTGTTTAGAAGAAAGTGACACGTGGTGAGTTTATCACCATCTTATTTTTAAGATCAGTATTGTCACCAACTACACGGGTTCCGAGGCTTTAATATAATAATACAAAGATTTCCATAAACTAATGTTCACAATCAAATTAAATCACCTACATTTAAAAAAAGATTTGATTTCTGTAGGATTCATAATTTCCGTAATTCATTTCCAAAATTATATGTGACATATGTTACCGCGACAGTGGCAGGTAATGCTTCTCTAATCAAAATTCAACGAAATTTCTACAATTCGTGGTAATTTATTATGATAATGACATTATTTCATGAACAACAAGTCATAGTAATTCGACCAACAATTATCAGTAACCAGTATTTTGACCACTCGTCGTTGTAGAATTTGTCAAACCTCTTTGTAACGGATTAATGTACTTCGATTGACTGACACAGTAATACGTTGGTTAACAATTGAATTGTGAAAACAGAGATCTGATGTTAAGTCCTACGACTGCTCATGGTATTTACTGTTAAATAATGGTATAATGGTGTACATTGCAATAATGAAATGTATACTGATACTGGAATACTGTTGAAGAAGAATAAAAAGCTTGTCACTCAAACATGTTTGAATTATCTGGTGTCTTTGAGTGACAAGCTTTATTGGGCTTACGAGACTATGTAAAGTCTCACAGCACTAGCAGTGCCCTTCGAAAAGAAAAGGCAGTAACTCTTTCACAGTAGTGCTTAGTGGCAGAACAATATCTATCTAGATTGACTCATGCAAAGAAGCCTTAGCGTTTAACGTGTTTCTACTTTAAGACGTTTAACGGCATAAAGCGTGCCGTCCACATTATGAGTACATACTGAGAAACCAAACAACAACCAACGGTGCAAGCAAAGCAACTTCAAAGACAAAAACAAGCCTTGGCTACTCAGGAGTCGAGGCACCACAATTTTACGATGCGAAAGTAACCTGTATTCAAATCCTAGTGCCCGTATCACTAAAATTGTTAATTACAGTTTTAAATGCTAAATTCATCGTACGGTGAAGGAACACCTACATGAAATAGCAAATAGAATATTTTGAACAGCGAAATCTTCTCAACTTCTTTACTTTTAACAAAACAACATGACCCTGGATTGTTCACCAAAGATATGTCGGAAGGTTTCATAATACACCATGGCCTCAGTTTCTGTGATACTCGTGGAGTTCACCTCATAATAAAATAGTATAAGATACTGATCAGATGATGTTAGTATAAAATGGTTGCGACATTTCCACGAATGAAGGGGAAAAAATCGTATTTTCGAACGGTATATTATTTCCTCGTATGTTTTAGTTTACCGCAGGCTAACGTTATTGAAACAGAATTTTAGCAGATTACGATTGAAATTTTCGTTTGTTTTACCTTCCTTTTTCTAGCCTGTTGATGAATACCGATAACTTTCAAAGCAATAAAATTAACACTTGCACCCTAAAAACTTTTGAAAAAACTTTTTACAATGTTCGTCGTGTTTTTTGTGTTAATGAGAAAGTGAAAATATACAAATCTCAGTCATTCAATCATGTTTAAAGAATTAAACGATGAATGAAATTTAGCAGATATGTAGAGATTATTACTTGGCACAGAAAATAAAATACTTTTTATATACGTTTTTAGAGCCGTTGTCTATGGGGCCTTTTGAATTGGATCCGGGATTTTCCGCCATCATTTGGTTACCAGAGCCTCGTGCGTTAGTAAGCAGTGTGCACCGCGTGCAGGTGAAATTGGTTTTAAAGAACAAAAAATATAATTACTTAACTAACTCACACATTTTCAAAATTAATTTATTTGTAATTTATATTTTTGAAACATTTGTACCACTAAAATGTACATCTAGACTCATACGGAAGTAAATGGCATTTATTGCATTTCTCATTAAATCATTATGCGTTACATAACAGCGGAATCTGCCATATTTTTCTCATCATGCATAGCGGATTACGAAGATTACACATTTAAATAAGTTAGATCATAATCAAATGCATTTTAGAGCGAAGATTTGTATTTTTTAAACCTTCACTTGTACTTTCACAAAAGTTATGTAAATGTGTACGCTAACTAACATGATCGCTATTATAAATCTTCAACACATGTTGACTTGGATATATTGACTTAGATAAACGAGATGGATGCTTCATACGATGCAATGCCACTTTTTCTAATTTAGAAATTGACCTATGTTACTGTTATCTATTGGTTTACACTTAGAGTCTACTCTGTATGAAGCTGTTATTTTATAACTATCATAATTGTTTAATAACTTAGTACCATATATAGCGATCATTTAGTGATTTTCTAAATTATTTATGTATCATTCGAAATGTAATTACGTGGAATCTTTAAACATTTTTAGAACAATACACTTCCTTCACTGTATATTCAGACATGTTAATAAAATACATTTGTTGTAAAGGATTAAAGAGAGAAAGTTGGCATCGGATATTTTAACGAATACTGTGAAACGCTTTCTTTTGAAATAATCAATCAGACTGTCGAAAGGTTACAAACAAGGAAATAAGTGAAAAGTGAAAGCTCAACATAGCTTATTTTGTAATGGACAATAAAAATGCCGTATCTCGGGTCGCTTTAATGACCGCTGTATTAAATCATTAAGATTATATTGCTTATTGCTGTGTCTAACTAAAGTTACCGGCGTTTTTAATATTTACTGTCCAAGATTAACATTTTTTGACGAGTCATTAATTAAATGTCTTAAGGTTTTAGCTGTTCAGAGGGTCATTTTCATTTCAGATGCGTTCATAAATAAATTAACTATGGCTGCAGGTGTCATTGTTTATTACTATCTCGGAGAATTATGTAATGGAACCATAAGAGAATTTCATAAAAATTATTAATCATACGAAGGCCCAGCGAATAAACTGACTTTTTTATGAAGTAAAGGGGGCAAACGAGCACCTGATCGTAAGTGATTACCGTCACCCACGTACATCTGCAACACTAGAGACCCTGCAGGTGCGTTGTCGGCTTTGAGGATATTTGGGAGATAGGAGGGAGGATAAGGAGCCGGACCGAATGAAACGCAGAAGCACAAAATGCCTCTACTTCACGCGGGTATTCTGCTATAAGGTTTTACTACTTACGTGTATATTTATTGAATTGGCGGTTTTTCTAATCATCCCAACTAATCAATGTGTAAGGGAAATGGCAAATAAATCTCATTACACCGACAGACAGGGACCCATGTTCCAGGTATAAAATATTTGAATGTTTCCGGGCAGCAGCGTCCTTAGGGGCGAATGTCTGGTTCTACGTTCGCCAAGCCGCCTTCTAAGAGACTGTGGCGAAAATGGCAAATCATCTTGCCTCGGAAGGCCGGTGTTCCTACATCCTACAATCAATACCAAAAAATCAATACCTACAGCTAAATCACTATAAATAATTTCCGTAATTCAAGTTTCTACATCACATGCTTTCTGGGAAAACTGACCGTGACACGCGAGGATATACGTGCGAGTGTACCTTTTAGTGGTAACCCTAAAAGTTGGGCACACAACTGTAAACAAAGAACAAACACATCGAATGTTATATAATACAACCGAGCAGCTTACAAAAGCACGGCTTAATGATCATTGCATGTTGCGTAAGCGCGATACCCAGGAACCAGTTTACGACGGCGCGATGGCCCAGTGGCGTACAGGTGCGGCGCCGAGCCGTCTGCCACACCGACCTACTGTTACTAAATATAAAGTTTACCATAGACAAGTTCCGTTTTAATTATAGTTTTAAATAAATATAATAGTTGTCTTTTGTATTATTTAAAATAAAGTAATGTCTTCTTAATAAAAAAATATTTTTGTTTTTTTTTTGGATTATCAAGATGCAAAAGAACTATTTCGATCAAAACCGAATTCTTTTCCAAATACTGGTAACTTCTAGTTTACTGCTTTTTTTTTGAACGAATTTTTTTTTGTACGAATTTTGACTTCGGCTGGTATTCGAACCCCATAGCTCTGCAGTCAGGCAAGCTAATCACGCGGTCGTTACTTGTGCTATAAAGTACTACCAACCATAGATTATGTATATAATACTAAAGACAACATAATAATAGTATGTAAACACTATGGTCTTTAACGTGGTAGAGCCAAGCGGGGGCTTTTGCTGCTACTCAAATGGGCCGGCTCGACCGGGTCGATACCACGGCCTCGCAGAATACCGGCGTGAAGTAGAGGCATCGTATGCTTCTGTGTTTCGTTCGATGAGTGCGGTAACCGGAGGATCACTCCCCTTCCCCATCCCTCTCCCCATCCTCCCTCCCATCTCCCAAATACCCTAAAAGGCCAGCAACGCACCTACAGCACCTCTGGTGTTGCAAATGTACGTAGACGACGGTAATCACTTACCATCAGGTGAAACGATTGCTTGTTTGCCGCCTTTTCTTTAAAAAATAATAATACATATATTACATAACTTCTATGATGCTAACACACAGGAAGCTTATGGTATCTTGGGAAGTGGGAAATAAAAGGTTGATTGATAACATTGTTTATAAGAAACCAAAGAACAAAAATCTTTACATGTTTGTCATTATATTGTCGAAAGTAATATTTCATGGTAGATAGTAAATCCCAAATCGATCTTGTAAGGAAACCTCCCCTTTATGGTAATAATTTAAGATTGCGCCAGTCTGCAACGTTACAGATGAGTAAAATCAGGCCTAACAAATAATTACACGTTAACTTAAATACATTTTCACGGTACTGTTCGCAAAAAACAAAAACTCAATTAAAGGGAAATTTGTTCTCAACTTTGTACCAATATTTAAGCAATTTGGGGTCTTCGAACTTGTTATGTAATCGCTTCGTTAAATCTAATTGTTTCTGTAATAAATAAGGAAAGTTTATTACAATGCATTTTGTTTAATGCAATTATGAGATAGCGGAAATTACGTACATAAATTTTTCGACTTGATGCTTATTTAATTAAATATAAATTAAAATAAAGATTAAAGTACTTTTATTATTCAAGATTTACGTGCGATTATAAAATCCATAAAAAAAATTACAATTTTGCCTACAAGTATTTATATAAAATCGTAATATTTAAATGTATGTACTCGGTATGTGATATTCTAAAAAGAGACTAGGAGTTAGTTACTGAGTTATATTTCTTACATTTTAGATAATTATTTCAAGGTTATGAAGCTATTTTTGTTTCAGATGGAGATGCCGTATACTTTTCTTACCGTGCGTTTCGGAAAAGGTAGTTAAGGAAGAAGCCTCGGAAATCTTATGGTACCGGCGACGAGATTCACCATCCATGTTACCCGGGGTGGCGACAAGTGGGTTGCAGAAGCCCGATCGGCTGCTGAGTAAAGTATGAGTGACGGGTTAAGTGCTTATATAAATACTATCGGCTGCCCTCGTTTTCGCCCGCCATCATATTTGTTTTTTTTTTCATGAATAATAGGCTTACGTTTGACCTCAATCTTGCCCGATGGAAGGCGAAGATGAGGCTTAGGATGGTACACGCTTGCCTAGATGTCTGTTAATTTTATTTGTTGATTTTACGTTTTCATATTAAGTTAACACAAACTCTTAAGTAACAATTGAAGACTTACTGTCAAGTTTGCGGTTCGCTTTGACTCCAGTCGTCAACAATTGCCAATTATCTAATTCACGGTTCTGTGTTTTTCGTCGTTTGTCGTTTAAATACAAATTATAAACGCAGTCCATTACCGTCCTTATCCAATTTAATGGCATTCTCTTTATCGGGTGAGGTCATTACTCTGACTCATTTACAAAGCCAAATATATCCAAATTCGTTTTTGAAAATGGTGTTACGAGATAAGTACTTTGTTCGTGTTTTTCAGCCTTCTCATAAAATTCCTCAGCCGATATCTTTCTGATGTCCTTTATAGTTATTTTTATTTATAAATACATTAATCCCACAACGTAGTAGCAAATGCATCTCAAAAAGTGGGAGTAGTTATTTAATGTATATAACTTTAATGTATAAACTTACATACTTTGCCATTAACATAATAATAAATAAATAAGCTCTCATGACTATGCACCCAATCTCCAGCATTGTATAGTATTGGTCAGAGGTCTACACATATTGATCGTTTCATCAGAGCTTATTTGGGGCCTCGCGACAGGAGGTAAGCTTATCCCCATTTTAGTGCCCAGGCCAATCGTAAATGTGTCTTGAAAACACTCGTAGGTTCGAGCCATCCATATTAGTAATCAAAATCTCCGATTTATAGACAGAGGGTAACCACTGGGTGATATTATATGTTATAAGATCACTTGCAAAAGTCATAATGTAAGAATTACAAATAAGGCCATGCCGAAACCACAACACTGACAAAGCAAACTTCACAATTAACTGGTAAAAATGGTAGAGTATTGTCAAAAGTTCATTACCCCCTTTTGGTACGCAGTGAAATCTATTTAATTGGTTATCGTTAATGATTAACAACGCTCCAATTGCCGCGTGGTAACGATAGTGAGTAGGGCCCTCACCCTTCACAATATACCGTGATCGAGTTTTATAAATTTATATTTCATAATTGATTCTATTAGACGTTGCCTGTAAATTATTTTTACAACTATGTCAAAATAAAAGTCGATAGACGTAACTGTTATTAAAAAAACAAATGATAGTGACGTGACATACCAATACCGACATCCTTTGGCCTTCGTAGGTTTAAAAAAAAAAAGAACCCATTTAGAGATCGCTGTAGAAATTAATGTTAATTGCATTTCCATTGTACTTGTGACAAATCCGAATCATAACGTAAACGATGAGAGGATTAATGATGACTTTTCGGCACGCCTACGAAGGTATAACGCAGTTACTGCCAATTAATTATATAGAGAGACCTTACGCATCCAACTTTGTATTGGATTATATAAAAATTGTGCAGTAGGCGGCGTCCAAATAACAATTTAATAGTTGTTGTTTTACCAAATTGCCACTTAAGTGGATTTTTATTACGAAATTCATTGTGTTTCTTTTATTGTACTAAAATTGCTCAATTGAGGCGAAATTTTAGTTTTAAATTGACAAATCTTTTTATTTTTGGGTTATTTATACTATTACTAGTTATAAAATTTTAAATCCTTCAGGAGTTATTCGCCGAGTGGTTGCGGTGTAAATGGAGTTTGTAGGTCTGTCAACGTCAATATTACGATCAAGTCTCAAAAAACAACGGAGCGTATGTAAGTAACTACAAAATTACTGCTTACTATATAAACAATTACTATTAATTATCAATTAATATCACTCACTTTTGAAGCACGTGCTCTACATAAACAAATGAATATTACACAAGTCCGATTCAAAAGGACAAGACACTAACAGCAAACCGAAACGTTGCACGAAAACGTTGCACTCAAGTTTAATTTCAATAATTTACCTTACCAACCTGTAAATATTCCACTGCAGGACGTATACCTCTCCTTTAAGGAAGATTTACCATAATCGCCACGGTTCGCAAGGGGCTTGGCTATCGCAGTACCAGACACCTCGCACCCTGCTCGTCTTCGGTTTGCTTAATTTTGGTTTTTTGCGATTTTCCAGGTTTATTTTCCAGAATTATATTGTATTTTACTTTAATAAAGTACAATACAAAGTAATTTTATAAGTAAATACCTATATAAGAATATTAGAGGTAGAATAAATGGCATAGAGCATAAATTATTAGATATTTTACAGTCAAAATACACAGTGCCTTACGTCCTAGGTTTACATCACGACTAAAGCTAATGTTTTTTCTTTTAGATATGAAGTCTTACACAATAGAACATTGATATAATACGAGTATGTCACATCATTCGACATTTTTTTTTTTAAGCTTTCAGTATTTATATAACTATTTAGTTTGAGAGTCAAGCTTCGTACTATTGGATCAGGAAATTATTGCAATAAATTACTATTTCAATTTAATCAAAAAAAATAGAAACTCATTCACTTTATACAACAATAAATTGAATAACTTTAGATCATGCGTCTATTATTATCTTCAAACAATAAAGTTTCTACTCACGTTTTCTCCTTGACTTACTTATTCATTGAATAATTTCTTGCGCAATTTTCTGATATGAACATCAAAATTCATAGTCTGTATGATTTTATTGTTTACTGCCAAAAAATTACTATAGTAAAAAAATTACATTAAATATTTCGATTAAAATAATCTTCTTTTAACTAAAGTAATTGTAGTAAACAACATTTTTCCCCTAACTATTAATCTCACTTACACGTGAAGCGTCTTGATAATTGACATACAAAGATATGGAGAAACGAATATGGCGTATCCAAATCCCAAGGAGTGATGTGGAGCAGCAACACTAGAGTGGTACGGCGTTAAACAACTTTCCTTTAAAGATAATAGTACTTTAAAAACAATGTAATCCAGTCCTAAAAACCATGACTGGGGAAACAAACGAACCCGCAAACTTTAGCTCCATGGGCCAAAGGTCACTAGCGAATAAGCTTAGATGTCGTTTAATTCTAAGCACTAATCTAAATGAATAAGTCTAAATTGATCTCACAATATAATTATTAAAGTTTAATACAATAGCAATTTAAACTCGAAAGTGGCTTAATTTACGTTTACGTTGAATGAGTTTTATCTCCAGAAGCGGAGCAACATTTTTTTCGTAGACGCATCTTCCGCTTCGCTACTTAAAAGGCCATGCTTGATCCCCGTCAAATAAATGTCAGATTAAATAAATGTATTAGTACGCCTAAAACAAAGAACGAGGTCGACACTGAGAAGTCTGCTACTAATACGGATTGTGGTGTTGGTGGTAGATGCAGCAGCGGAACGTTTTCCATTGCTGTCGACACAAGAACATTGTCTAAAATGAATAATTTTGTTTTGAACAATATAGAACATCCGCTTTAAAAGATAAAAAAAGGATTTTTATTAATTGTTTCATGAATATATAAACAAATATTATCTTCATCTTCATTCTTCCTTATCAGCATATAGAAAACACTGCTGGACACTATTAATCTTTGACGAAAACACCAAGAAAAGCTGGCAAGCCATCAAGGAAGAATTTCAACGTGAGTCAAGCGGTGGCTTTTGCTACTGCTCGGCCCCGCAAATTTGTTTTTACATAGATATTTTTTAACAATAACCTTACTAAACTAAATGTAAAATGAATTAATGTGGCAACAATGTAACACTGTCTAAATATACTAGACTTAACTTACATATTATACCTCTATGCGCCTGAATGTGCCGAGACAGATTAATTCTGCATTCATTCCTATGACGTCAGACGAATTATCTGCGCCCGTAGCGTCGTAGGTGGGTGTGATCTGATCAGTCGATTCCACGCACCGGAGGGGTTGAGTTTGAAATTTTTGTATCACCATCTGACTATTTTTAACGGCATTCCCATTCTGCAATGCTTGTGTTTCACATTCAGGGAGAACACAAAATGAAAATTAAATCCTAGGACGTATATTGCAAGATCGTAGGTTAGACCTACGAGCTCCGAACTTATTAACACATTTTTTATAGGAAAGAGGCAAACGACTTGTCACGAGACTCACGATAACCTCCTGAATTTTAACATCGCTGGCAGCCCCTCAAGCTGGCTGACGTCCCTCGGCCATGCAGAACACAAGGGAGTTACCGGACTGCGTCGCTGAAATTTTGGCGAGCCTTGCACCCAGTACCACAAATTAATAAAATATTCTGTTCATTGATTTTTTCAATAAACAACCTAGTCACTAGGCTACATCGTGTTCAGATCAGCTTAACATTACTGAGAACCAAAGCAGACATTTTTCAAATTATTTAGAACTGCGATATCTTTGTTAACAGTAAGAGACGTGAAAAATATAAAAAAACCAAAAAACAATATTTATCAATATGATTACGGGTCGTTGATTCTAAGCATTGGATAACCTCATAACGCCTACTCAAAGACTAACGATATGGTATATCAATGAATAAGGTGACTCGCGCGTCGCCTCGCATGAGAACACGCATGATCGCGTAACAGCTACCAAGGTTGTATTTAAAGTAAAACGTGGCTGCGTGCCTATAACAACAATAGGCGGTTTTCTTACAATAACAAAAAAAAACATTTTCGCATAAATGGGTAATTATTAATGACATGCTTAAGTAAGCTTTCGCTTTTGCCAGAGATAACAATGTCGATAACTGCGTGGCTTAGTCTTTAGCGTACCTAACTACTATGTCACGGGTTCGATTCCTAGCCAAAGCAAATACTAGTGCAAAACACAAATTATTGGTTTTCGGTGTTTTTTTTATGTGCAGCGTATGATATTTAAGCGTAACGCGGATATGGTAAGGTAAAGATCAACGTAGTCGAAATCGGCCAGGAGAACGTCATCATTATTATCAATATACGATACTTATTTCATCATCATAGCCCAGTTTGAAGGACTTCTTCCTTTTGTTCTTCTTCGAGAGTCTCTTAGCAATCAACTGCTGCCGATAAGCCTATTCTAATGGCAGTATTTGCTGTATTCAAAACTCAGATTGACCCAATGGTCAGTCTGGTCAATGCCAGATGCCTCACCTCCTCACCTTAGCTGCCGGAGATCATCAACTTGCATACTTGCGATGGTTAATCCACCGACTGCATGGATATTGTATCCACAGATCAATAGTCCACTGTGATGTTTATGGAACATGATACAGCTGTGGAGAATCCATAGCACGACACCACGCAGTCTGTTTATGGAGAGCCCGAGAAGACGAAGAAGACGAACACTGGACATATTTTCATAAAATAAACAAAACAAACTACCACGCCTATCTCTTATCTTAACACACCTCTCTCGCCTCTTCCACATCCATACATGTACGCATACATGCTCGTTGGTTATAGGTACTCTTAATTCTTGCCCATCTTCAATATATCGCCTATATATTTGTTCAAAAAACTTCCGTCATGCACTTAGTCATGCTATGACTAGCTTAGCAGCAATTGCAGAATTGAGCTTCTGCAGCATACATTTGCTTTGTCATGCTTTCCTCACTCATTATTTTATGTGTCCAAACCACTAAAGCGTTACCTTCTTTTTACGGTTTATTTTCTTTTAAAAAATGCAATGAATAGATCTTTAAAATGAAAATAAATGAAAAATGTAATATATCTTGTCTTAATAATCTGAATACTACTGTCGCACATCAAAACCACGGCTTTTGTCGTAACGGCCTCAAAAATAATAAATTATACATTGATTTTGATATAAAAATATGTATGTATTTTACATTGACTGTAAAGATTACTCATCGTTAGTACTAATAAATGTTATCAGAAAAAAGCATTTTGTCAAAAATAATCACAACAGTAACGTGAAATGATGTTGCCTGCATGAATCACACTTTCTTATTATAAGGATTTTCTGTTGATCTGGTTACATTCAAATAAAAATACAATATTTAATGAAATGTTAGTGCTTTATTCAAACAATGGTATTGAATAATTGGTTTATATAAACAAGCTAAGATGGTTCATACATGTCATTAATAACATCTTATTTCAAAGAAAGTAATAAAATAATCTATTATATTTTTTAATATTTTAAATGTAAACACAAATTTAACGTCAAGAGTCAATCTCGAATTAAGGATCTTTAGACTTCTGCTAGATATCTTTTATACTTTAACAGCCTTTACAATCTATTATTGAGCACAGGCCTCTCCGAATAGGAGGAATTTCCATAATCGCCATGATTGGTCGGCGACAAACACTTCGCACCATAGATGCTCCCTGTTATCGGACAGGATATCTTGGGGTCTTGCATGATTAAATAACATACCTACAAATAAACTATTTGAAGTAGAGGCACTTCGTTGTGCTTCTGCGTTTCGTGCAGTGATTGAGGTACCGGGTGCTCTCCCAAAAAAAAGGTCATATAAATAATGTCCATGGTAAGTTGAGCTTACTCTAGACGCGTCTACTCCCAGTATATCCACTATTTAAATAAAAAAACACAGATAATTAAATTTAGTAAGCTCTACGATAATTTGCAGTTGAAATAGTTACAATATTAATCATAAGAGCAATTTGTAATCTGAATTCCAGAGCATTTCTTAGAGATAAATTAAAAAAAGTAAATATTTTAATCTTGGCCTTTCGATATATATATGTGAAAACATAATGTATATACGTCAGTTACTAAACTCCACAAGAGTTAGTAACTCGTTCATGGGGCAATGTATACATTTCTTTAACAAAATCCCAGTAAGTGCTCAAAGTTTACTGGATAATTGGTTTAAAAAAATCATTAAACGAACACTTTATAAAAAGGGTTATCAGAATATAAAGGCATACGTGGATGATTATAACCCCTGGGAATGAGTCGATCGCTCCCAAGATGTTTCTAATAATTCAAAATTTCGTAATAATATAACTGTAACCCTATTAAAAAATAAATATAATTGAAGAAAAAAAAATAACAAAAAAGAGGATACCTACGGAGTTTTTTTCGCCTGTTTCTTCTCTGTCGGAGGAACTTCATTACGGAACGATGGTAGAAAAAAAATAATGACTTTTGACAAGTGAAATGTATGTTCCTATGTCGAAGAAAACCGGTTTTGATTTTGTGTTTACGCGAACACTACACATTAGAAATGAAACTATTATTTCAGGATTTTATGGCGTTTAATTAGATTTTTTTAAATCTCGGGTGCTTTACTGCTCACGGGCTTTGTAAATCAATTCAAATGTAAATTATAATTTTGAATGATTTTAATTTTGATAACTTAATTATATAGAGGTCACACGTGTGGACTCACGCTTGACCATCTTTTTTACGTAAGTCGTATTTATCTAAATACGAACTTGACACTATGCAATACAGGATACCTGAGCACTGTTACAGACAAGGTCGCGGTAACTGGACACCATTCTATGATTCCTTATTTACAAGTTACTATGTCTATACTTTCATAGCAGGAAGTAGTATAGAATGTAAAAGTAATTGCTAATAGAGAAGTAGCACATACTCAACATATAATAACTACTTTGGTTCTTTGTCTTACAAAGAGCATTTGTTTATTATCAATTAGAGCAATGTGGTGGCGGCGTAAGAATATCTATCGGCCCTTTCTTCATGTGGGTGTCGTCGAATTAGGAAAATGTCGGTGAAATCTTGTGGCATCTGACAAATGGCAGAATAACCATCTGAAATGCCAGACTAAAATGATCCAGACCGATGACGGACAACAGTCTTTCAGGTCTGATCGCTAACCCGCCTCAAGCGTGGCGTTTATGGCAAATCCTCTTAATGGAAAGGCTTATTTTTAGCATTGAACTGTTAAGACGGTTAAAGAAGAAGATGAATCAAACATTAAAGAATGTTTAGGTTGATCATGGGAGCTATGATATGCTATGAATAAATTCTCATTATTTTGGTAAAGTGATTTAGTGTTAGCCTCGTGTGTAATGACAAAATATAAAATGAAAGTCGTTTTTTATAGAAAAAAGGTCCAACGAGCAAACAGCTCACCAAATAGTACTGACGCCCATGTTCATCTACAAAACCAGAAGTGCTCCTGGTGCGTTGCCCGCCTCATTAACTCTACAACGTACAAAAAGTGGTAACAATATTATGAATACAAATTATATGTGATAATTTAAACTATGATCAACTAAAACAAACATTGTAAACAATATAGTACCATATTTTACCATATTATATATTAACATGATAGGAAAGGAAAATTCAAGAAAATTTAAAACGTGTTAGGACTACCCTCTCTCAAATTCTATCTTTCTGTCATTCCAGCAATAGCAAACTTTACTATGCTCGTTTGTTGATTAACATCGTCTCTAAAATATTTGACTTTTGTCACATCATTGCGTTTTTTTAAATTAAAACGGCGAAGACCCCTCCGTCAGCATTTCTTTAAATCTTTAACTCATAAATCTCGATATTACTACAGTGATGCCAATTCAAAGAGACCGGAAACCGGGTCTGCTTACTCCATTTGAAATACACTTACAATAGGAAGTATTGAAATGTAACTCGAAACAGCCATTGTGAATCAGTATTGTGATTTAAAAACCCGACGCCTTTATCGCGCGGCGCCGATAGGGTTTGCGCAAATTCAAACTATGACCGACACGCGACTGTGCTTGTCATTCATATTTTTAACAAAATACTAAGTTTAGAATTTAGGTATAGGTACACACATATTTATTGTAATATGTGCTACAAATAAGCATACCATATATGATGTTGCGTAAAGTACTGACGCTATTAATGGGATATGCATTGTCCAGTACGTGGTTTACCGCAGTTTGTAGTATTTAAATATATATTAACATGATAGGAAAGGAAAATTCAAGAAAATTTAAAACGTGTTAGGACTACCCTCTCTCAAATTCTATCTTTCTGTCATTCCAGCAATAGCAAACTTTACTATGCTCGTTTGTTGATTAACATCGTCTCTAAAATATTTGACTTTTGTCACATCATTGCGTTTTTTTAAATTAAAACGGCGAAGACCCCTCCGTCAGCATTTCTTTAAATCTTTAACTCATAAATCTCGATATTACTACAGTGATGCCAATTCAAAGAGACCGGAAACCGGGTCTGCTTACTCCATTTGAAATACACTTACAATAGGAAGTATTGAAATGTAACTCGAAACAGCCATTGTGAATCAGTATTGTGATTTAAAAAAACCCGACGCCTTTTATCGCGCGGCGCCGATAGGGTTTGCGCAAATTCAAACTATGACCGACACGCGACTGTGCTTGTCATTCATATTTTTTTAACAAAATACTAAGTTTAGAATTTAGGTATAGGTACACACATATTTATTGTAATATGTGCTACAAATAAGCATACCATATATGATGTTGCGTAAAGTACTGACGCTATTAATGGGATATGCATTGTCCAGTACGTGGTTTACCGCAGTTTGTAGTATTTAAATATATATTTGCACTTAAATATATTTTAATTGTAATTTGTCACAAACTGACACTTAATTTTTATGTTATATAGAGATTCCAACCACGGCTAAGTGACACATCACGTTACGAGCCATTTGACCACACCTAAAACAAAAGGGTCTTTTATCTGGAAGCAATGGCGCCTGGCAGACATGTGCGGCGAAATCGTCGGTAAAGTAAGTATAGAGCGCCATTTTGGCGGTACGCTTTTAGAAAAGCTTTGTTTTTTGTTCGATTTGAATACATTGTTTACATTTGAATAAACACTTTAGGTTCAACAACTGTTTCACCGACCGAAAAATCTTCTAAAAGGGATGATAAAGTTCTTATCTCGAAGGTAAATAAAAGTTTTTATAATAGATATTCTCTTGAGTAATTCCTGAACATAAATTTCATTATGTCTACATCAAAGCAATAGAAAAAAATTTAAAAGATATCAAATATTTTAATTTTGGACAATGCCGATACAAAATTTGAATTACTTAAAGAAAAAACTTCAATTATACTTTGCTGCACCACTAGTATTATTATTTGTACATCAGTATACACCGTTATCTTGAACAGTGTCAGCGTACATAGAAACTTCTTTGAAATAAATAATCTTTCTTGCTTTCTAGTTCCTCGACAGTTTTCTCCGCAAAGGTTGACTGGAAGAAATCGCTTTCAGTGCGATCAGACTGTACCACCTGTACTATACCAACATAATGTAGCAACTTTTCAATTGTATTTTTGTTCTTTTTAATAGTAGTGTACAATCCTATTAATATTATAAATGTGAAAAATGGTTTCATAGGAGGTTTCTTATACAATAATGCACAAACGGCGGTATCGATTTTGATGAATTTCCTGGAGAACCGCGAAATGAATCTCTACGTTGGCGAAGCAGCGGGCAAAAGCTAGTAAAGATAAATAATATAGATAAATAAATACATGATGTACAAAGTTTTAAATAGCTTAAATCTTACCAAGGACCTGACGTAGTTATTGACAGTATACACTGAGGATGATGATAAAGTTCTCCTTGAAAATCTCGTGGCGTGTGACAGATCAGGGATCAAAATAAAAATACAGTAGCTTTAAATGTCCCACTGTTGTGTAACGACCGTTTCTCAATATTTGAGTGGGATTAAGAACTGGGAAAGATCCGACACGCTGCTCCAGTACGGGTTGGCGGACTTCACGTGTCCTCGAAGTACCTATAATATCTATAATTACAGGTTTCCACACGATGATTTGCTTCAAGAATTCAGCACTTAAAGTTACTATTAACAGTCTCAATGGTGCCGACTGGTGGAATGGTGCAGCGGGTCGGAGATCGATTTTGGGTCACACGCGTACTTTAAAATTATATATTTGAATAATGGGTGTCTGGTACTGCGATCGCTAATTTATCTTTTAAGAGAAGTGATTATAGCATTGAAGTACCAGAGAAACAAGTCACAAAAATCACGAAAGCTTGTTGCTATTTTAGACCGCTATTCTTGCCAGACCTGGCTGGGTCTGGAACTCCATACGACTCAACAGGTGGGCATATAATCAACAGTCAGCTAAACTATGCAGTAGTTACGAGTATAACAAAAGAAATCTAAATTTAATTAACTTTATTACAAGGAGAACCCTTTTTTTAAATTACTGCAGTTTTTATGTTTCATTATGATAACCTTAAAAAGAGTAATAAATTTTTAATATCATCGATAGAAAACAGGTAGCGCAAGAAAGGTATTGAAGCGATTAGAGAGGTCCTGAACCTCTGTTTCTTTTTATAATCCGGCTATGATTTATGTTTTATCTTTCGTTCTTTACGGGCAAAGTGTTTTTGTTAATAGCTGACTGCGCAGGAATAGTTTAATAACTTTTTAAGGTTCAGTTATTACATATCAAAATACAAACATGCTTATGTGGAGGAGGATTTTCCATATTATAATTTTTCTTTTAATGTTGTTTAACGTGAGAGAAAAAAAGTAAAATAAAAAGTTAATTTTAATAAAAAAAATACAAAATTAGGATTTTATTTTATAAATCTAAACGGAATAAATTTGATAATTTTATACTATTTTAGGCGACACAGATCTTAAATTGTTTATTATAATACCACGGTTACTTGTACACGGTGCAAGCACCCGGTACAAGAAAAGGCGCGAGCTACCTGCGTATGCAGTAAGCAAGAAATGGTCTAGATAGCAAGGAGAAATACCAGCTCAAATATATTGGAAGAAATAAAAACAGAATACCAGAATGAATGAAAGGAGTCATCGATCGTATGTTAACTTGTTCTGTTATGAAATTTTTCAAGGACAGATACTTAATAACAGGGCGTTTTTACCATTTTCGTCAACACTCCGACGAACCGCAAACAATTTCCTTATTTTTTTTTAAAACAAACGATAATCAGTTTTTTTTTTGGTATCTTCCAGATATTTCTGCTTCACCAGCCAATATTTATTTCTTTAAATTCCAAAGACTTTATACATATAGTCATATTTATTATAATCACAGTCTAAAAATTTAAAACTATCGCAAAACACGACTTTTTCGACAATAATCGGAACTGCGATTAGGTATTGTTGACAACACTAAGTCTCGCTTTAGATAACTTATTACTATGGTTAGAAAAAGTGTGGATTGAATACAGACTTCATACTAAACAAGTTTATAGATAAGTCTGTAGTATCTAACGAAGTATCAAATTTAATATAACGAATTTTCTCAAATTCTGGCGCATGATAATAAATAATTCTTTTTTGAAGAATAAATATTCTGAATTAGGCGACCGTAACGCTAGGCTTTATAATAGCGTAAAATACGATCAGTTATAAACATCTCATTTTTAATCGTTAAAAATTTAACGATCTCAATGTAGAAGAGGGCATTAAGAATGTCGTAAACTGTTGCCACCCGTTAGAATACGAGTTTAATAACAGATGTATTGTAAAAACTATTCATATTACTTAACACATATAATTTTACAATCGGGTTGTAAAATTCAATCAATTGTAAGATTATTTTGTTACCTGTTTTTGCTACCGGATGTAGCCTAGCGTTGTGTGTTGAAAAAAATCGCAGTGATTAATTACATAGTACCTACTAACGAACTTCGCTTCGCACGGACAGATCTGTAATATACGATTACATGTATAGGTATTTACTGGGAATATGTTTTACCTACAAATAAACCTTTCTTGTGAAAAGTTCTAAATGCTGGTCTAAACCGAATTAAAATGTACTTAGAAGTTTAAAAGCATTTAGCGAATACTCAGATAAACGCGGATCACCTATTTGTCTGATACTATACAAAGTTGTATACATAACTATACTGTACCTATATACTACATGACATAGGGGGTCTATTGCGTAATTCTGGTGGTAATCCTGATAGCGACCGGTTTCAATTTGAAATTGGGCCTGATTCCACGCACGCAGAGTTACACGACTCCCATGCACTATCATATTATTATTATTATTATTATATCATATTATTTATTATTCCCCGGGTAATTTTTTAGCTAAGAATTCCTAGGATAAAATAATATGAGATTTTGCCATTTACAAAGTAAATGTTATCAGTTCAGTAGGTTAACATGATTATCTCCCCCGAGCCTAGTCATGGCGGGATACTCAGTGGCCGTGACTTGGTCACCCTTGGTGAACGAAGAGGAATCCCTATGGTCGGCCTGACTAAGCGGGGTGGCCTGGGCCGAGGTTGCCGCTCCGAGTGTGCTTGACGAGTGACGACGGTGTGACGACGGTGACGGCTCGGTGGCGTAGTGGCGAAGCGTTTAGCTGCGGCGCTGTGGGTCGCAGGTTTGAATCCCGCGGGACTAGTATTTGTTTACAAAAAAAAAATCGGATGCGTGTTGATGTACGTTGGTATTGCCGTGGTAGCCTAGTGGTCAGGGCGCTAGTGGTCACAGCACGAGTGACCTGGGGTCGATTCCTGGTGCCCGGCACCACTAAAATTAATAATAGTAGTTTTAAGTTCTGTATGTAAATATGTATACATTTATTTACCTTCAGGACGCTGAAGGTAAAACATCGTGAGGAATGTATGTCTGAGAAATAACGAAAAATATTATTTCGAGTATATGTGAATCCCGCCAACCCGCACTCGAGCCGCGTGGCGGGCCCTTCCCAGCTCCAACACCCTCTCAGATATTTGAGAAGGAGGCCTTTCCTCCGAAATAATATATTTTTTTATTATTCCTCAGACATGCAGGTTTCCCCACGATATTTTCCTTCACCACCGAGCGAGTGGTAAATACAGCACTTAAAATTGCTATTAACAATTTTAGTGGTGCCGGCACTTTAGTAAGTGACCTGGGTTCGAGCCCCAAACCCAGGTCACTTACTAAATAATTTATAACACTAAAGTGAGCGCCCTGACCACTTGGCTACCACGGCTCACGGGAACAATTAATAAATATTAAAAATTTCTTGGTCATCGAAATTATTTTACTTTATGTTTACATTATGTCCAAGATTTGTCCTAATGAATAAGTAGCGATCCGTCTTGTTTTCACTCAGGTGTTATGTGAACTTGAAAAAATTTAAATAAAGTTAGGTAAATAGTAAATTAACACACTATATATTAGTAAACAGATTGTCGAAATCAATCACAATGCACTACGTTTTAATCATGCACATCTTGCCTACTTATTCAGAGAATTTTTTTACGCCAACGTTTGTTCTTTGAAAGAAATCAGAATCTCAACATGCGCCTTCTGTCTCAGCTCTCTATTTAAAGATTAAATGATAGAACACTTCACACCTAAAATGTCATCAATCTTATACTTTTTTTAACAAAAATAATCTCAAGATTTTACTGATTTCTTAGAAGGAATCACTTACCAAGTGGCTTGCCGTTCACCGATGAGATAAGTTATGGATATTCAAATTAAAACGTTACTGTTAAAGGAATAGAGCTTAATTTAATTATAACACTAACAACATAATGTGGACTGCGTACGTAATTTGTCACCCCTTGGTAAGGTCTATACCATACGCTTAAATAAATATAAAAATTATGTCCTTGGAGAAGAAATTCCTTTTTAATGTTAACTTATACAATTAAAATTTTATCGACGTAGATTTATTGGAATGTATAGCAATATCTTGTTTTCTCAGTATTTGCCCTGTATACTTCTTGGTGGTATTGTGCAGATACATGGAGCTGATCCTAGAAAGAAACTATATAAAACAATCCCTACAATCTTGTCTTGGAAGAAAATAAGATTGTCATCGGTATAAAATTGAGTTAATTAGGTCATCACGTCGGTTCCGCTTTTCTTTCCTATGCTGATACTACCTAGAAAAACTCGGTTTCCTAGATTCGTTATATAGACTCGGATAAGGTTAGAGAAGTTGAAGTTTGTTAAAGAGAAGTTTAGTTTAGAAAAAAACAACGAAAGATAAAGCCGAAAACGAAATTATATCCTTCCAGTAGTGTTGATATTATCCATTTTTCTTTAAATGCTGGAGTTTTGCCTTCTTTATAGCGTAAAGCCTATGTCATTTCACTTTTCACGGCACTCCATTCGAACTATGTCAACCATTTTTAACCAATGTCTATTATCCCCTTTCATTCCAAGATTTTAGAATCTGCTACTCATTAAAAAAATGTCAACACATACTCTCCTTATTACGACTACAGCAATCTTAAAAAATCACGATATCGTGCAAGAACGCATGGAGGAGTTATAATTCAACGCTCTCGTCTTATTTAAATTTACAACGCTTCTGTTGATCGTGACATCATTCTTGCTATCTGTAAGCATATGGAGTTCTCTTCGTCAGTTTTGTATTGTTTTTTATCGTATCTTCGTGGTCGCCAGTAGCGAGTTAAAGTCTATTTACCTCTACAATCGTTTTCTGATTGACTGGCTTCGGGCTAGTTGCCTTCCACAAGGTGGAATACTATCTCCTTTACTATTCTCAACTTTTATTAATCATATCACAATCCATCTTAAAAGCTCGTACCACCTGTACGCTGACCAATAACGCTATATGCGCGCTAAATGCCAAGCTTAATCTTAAGGCACTAAGACAGATGATGTGATAATACCATTAAGTTATAAAGTAAAAGACCTCGAACTAATAGTCGATAGCAACCTACGTTGACAACCTCAGCCGAAGAGTTATACTACCTACCTACACGTTACTTTTGATGCCTTTATCGTTTTAAGAATTTCCATCCAACTGCCACTACGGCTGCGTTGATGCAAATAACAATTTTACCAGTTGTACGAAGATACTCTACTATCCTCCGGCAACACTACTTTCTGTGTTTTTTCCCGACGTACCGGTTTCATGTCCCACTTGTTTGCCGCAGATGATGTTATACTCTGGAATAGGTTATCTCCAAATATTTGCATACATATTTTCATTATGTTATCATCTATCAAGACATCGGTAGTATATTTTTAGATATACACATTAGTAATATCTTATGTACGTAGATTATTTTTCTTAATATGAACTATGTACTTGTATATTCAACAATTGATATGAGATATATCTTTTGGAGCACTCTCCAAATTTTCTCAATTTAACTCGTGGCTGACTGGAAGAGAGAGAATTCCCTTACGCATTAAGTCCGCCAATTGTAGTTGTTTTGTATAAAACAAAGTTTTCAAATCTAAATTAATACATTCTATACTAAATTTACTGTTTCATTCGATTTAAAATTATGAAGTCTGATGAATATTAATCGGATGGAGAACCGAAATATCAAAGAAAGGGTTGCCTTTGCCACCGCAGCGTCTGATTTCAACAGTGATAAATAACTCTACAGTTTACATCGCACAATAATATTTAACAATTAACAAACTCACGTAAACCTTATTCCAACGGTGTAAGATTCAAAATGTCACAAAAATATCTATATCAATACCAAATTAAACTTGTTTCTTTCATCACACTAATTCCGGTTGCTTATTCAGATGCCTCCCCTCGCGCCATAAATAAGGATTATGGCAGATTAAAGTAAAAGTTCTGCATAGGAAGGGAGTATTCGTTGAAGGAATACCAAATAAAGACCATCGGCAAAAAACTCGTTTCTACTATATGAGCATATGTATTATATGTAATAATTTTTTTTTGATACATTTAATCATGAGTTTATAAACTAGAATAATAAGTGAAATAAATCAAATGCTGACCGTATTTGTGTGGGCCGATCTTATAAATGTCTGAAGCATGAATTGAAAGTAACAACAATCGATTTACTTTCTCCAAAAGTCTCGTAAAAATATTACCAAAAGCACACAGGGTTGTTACATCTTTGTGGATGAATGGACTACATCTTGAGCACTCACGCCTATCACCGATAGGGGAAGGCAGACATTACTGATTTTTATTTGGCACGAGATAGCGTAGCCAAATTATCTTGCTCAATGCACATTTCGCCTCACCGGGAGATAGATAAAGGCTTGTTCCCGGAGATTACTATGAGCTTTTCAAGTCTTTTCTCTTAGCCGCCTCCCACCCACGAGAAGAAGTGGGTGGCAGATTTTTACCTGCTACCACATGATATACCACTTGAGTAGACATAATAAAACAGATCAGTATAAAGTTCCGTCACTCCCTACATCTGCTTGTTAATAGTCTGCTTAATAGTCGCCCGCTTGGCAATTAGAGAGAGCAATCGCACTACCCGTCATCGGTTTATCTTTTCGGGTAACATTATTCGCGATTGTTATTCTACCATCGATTCCAAAACCCATATGATTTTTCATGTATTCTCCGTGACCCACGGCAAGAGACGGACGATTTTACAAAGTTATGCCCTATGGCAATATTAGGTTTTTTTTTAACAAAAAAACTTATCAAGTGCAAGCTTGCGCACAGTGTAACGTACCCAATTACCGCATATAAGATTAATTAGCCTGTACTCTGCTATTTGGCTTTGATCGCTTGGAATTCGTGTTAGCAATATCATAATTTGTTGCCCAAGTTTAAGACAACAAGAACCAAAAGCGTTATACTAGGGTGTACAAAAATTTACGTTAATCGTAGACTAATTAAAGGATGCTAAAGAAGAAACCTTATTACATACGTCATTTCATTGTATGGTTTCTAAAAAGTGAGTATAACAAAGATAAGTTCCAAGGTTGTCAGCGAATAACGTCATGTGTGTACCTAATTAGAGGCAAAATTAATCAGTATCATCATTAAGATAATGGCTTCATTAGGCACGATACCGAATGCGTTTGACTATGATAATTTGATGGTATAACATCCCTTAATTGATGGTGATATTAGATTAGATATTATTATCAGGAGTAAATTGAACGATAATATGTGAATAATACGGAAGGAACTGTAAAATTTTTCATTGATATAAATAAGGTAGAATGGCTACTAGCATAATTTGATGAAAAAAAACAATAAAAATAAAACAATTATGGCAACCCTGAATAACTGTTGTTTACTCCAGTCAGTAACAGGGTAGGCGCTCATAAAGGTCACAGGTGGGGGCGTACTACAAATGGAAAGTTATTGGCCATTCATTCTCTCACTATCGACATTGTATTGACAAAGAATGCGAGGAAACTTTATCGAAACGTAAATGTCAAATGTGGACCATAATTATTATTGAATCATTACACCAACTGTTTATGAATATGTATGTATGAGTCCATGGCACAAGTTAGTGATGTGTAATTAATTTCAGTTTTGTTAAATTTTTTGTAGTCTTTAAAAAAATTCTGTATTCCAGTACTGTAATATATCGAATACAGCATCAATAGTGCAATAATACGGGCACTGCGTATTTCGGAGAAAAGCCAAGCAGTGGCTTTTGCTGACCGGGATAGTACGACGAACTCGCAGAATACCGGCAAGAAGTTCGTTTGTTCGGTGGGTGAGGTAATCGGTGGCGCTCTCCCCCACCCTATCCCCCATATTCATCCTCCCTTCCAACTCTCAAATATTCTCAAAGGCCGGCAACAAACCTGCAGCCTCACTGGTGTTGCAGATGTACGTAGGTGACCGTAATCACTTATCATCAGGAGAGCCCCTTGCTCATTTGCCCGCTTTCTCATAAAAAAAACTGCGCTTACCAAGCCGCTATCCCAGCAAGGAAACTCAACGTTCAACAAATGCATCCTGGCTTTTACTGGCGCTTTCTTGGTAAGGCCTATGTTCGGCAATCGACTTAAATAGGTTCATGGAGAAGAAGTAACCTAACCTTCCTGTATCTGATGATACGCTTATGCCTTGAAATCGAAGGAATATCAGAAATTTACCTTAGATGCTTCTGCCCGTTATGAGTAAGTACCCTTATTGCCCAACTCCAGTGGGAATCGTAATCGCGATAGAGTAAACTTTTAAGTTATGGCAAACGACAGTTTGACTTTTTGGATTTCTTATAGAACGCGAGTGAAACCGAGGTTAACAGATAATCTAACAAAAACAATGGAATCCGTGACATGTAAAGCGAGTAACTGTGTTTAAGTAACGCAGAAGGCCACAGACACTAAGAATGGGTTTATCCCGTTCAACCTCGGAATTAATTAATTTACAGTAATAATAAAAAGTTACAGATACCTTAAAATTCAACTTTTATCGTCCAACATTTTAAATTAATCTAATGTATTATATCTCGCTATCCCATCTTAAGCACGCCTTCCGATAGAATTGAAGATTTAAAAGTCTTCCTACTTGATTAGATTTTTTATGTAACAAAAAATACAATTAGTAAAGAAAGATTACGATCTTTTTATATTAAAAGCGTGGGTTTTAAAAAATAGAGTTTTAATTTAATATCCTTGGTATATTATGACAAACGTGGAAACTTAGTAGTGAAATAAAATAAAATGAAAAATCTTTATTTGGGGTAACAAATTCAGGTTGCGTTGGTTCAATTGTCATTTTTTTTAAACCTACCACAACGAAACGTCATAATGAGTTTCCTCTGATGATGAACGAAGAAAACGGCGAAAGCAACTCCGTAGATAACCTCTTTTTTAAACCGATTAAACAAAGACAACAAAAAAAAACTCTCACAGACAATTAAAGCACAATCTAAGATAAAATTATACTCTAAAAGAAAGCGTAATATAAAAATTAACGCAGGATTTGCAAACCCGAGCTGACCAGCCGCCACAGGCAGTGGTTGTTCACAAGCATGACACATGTGTTGCCACATCTCATCTCATCGCCTTCTTCGACCATATTCAAGAGAAGTGGACGACCCGAGTCGATTCGATTGTAGTTAATACTTAGTAGAATTATTGCAATTTTGTTTTGTTTCCGTATATCTTGCGCTGTATAACCTGCCTTGAACCGTGTCGCAGAGTCTCTTCATCGAATGCGGTTGCGGCGATGACATGAGTGCTTTATAGCAGTTTGCATCAAAATATGTTAAACCATCGATTAATTATATTTGCCAAATCAAACTTTTACAAAAATTTATTCAACTGGCGAATTAATGACGAAATACTTGTCGAGAAGCTGAGATTCTCACAACGTTTCACACGCGATACCGTTCGTCTGTTACACCATAGACACAAGACAGCTGCATTTCGTGGCAGCTCTAGGTACGATGCCACAAAGCGCTGGAACGACATGTCACTTCCGCTCAAAAGCAGCTGTTAGTACCTGCAAAATTAAATTAAAAGAGCATCTTCTTCGTTTGCTGCAACTATATAATGAAGACTGTGTGCTGCGATGTATCACACTTTTGTTGCCAATTAATTAATTTATTATTGTCTTATTTAGTGTCATTTATGTTTTTAATTTGTTAATCTTTTTGTAATATATTTTTTGTCCTTTTTGTCTGATGTGACTTGGGTGTTGTACGTCGGAACATTTAATTGTTCTTGTATTGAAAATCAGCGTTATATATTTAGACGTGAACGCCGGTAGTATTTGTGGCGGCACATACAGTAAATCTTATGTATAAATCGGAGTTTACAATTTCTCTTACGGACCAGCCTATGAAAGGATTTTATGATTAACTAACAAACCATGCCTTTGACTTGACTTTGACTGAAACAAATTTTCCGACCATCTGGAGTAGTATAACATATAATATTTAATATCAGTCCAGTCCGAGATTCCTAATATACAAATTCATATTCTCTCTTCATGATATTAGTAGAGATTGCTTAACTTAATGTAAAATAATGGTATTATCAATGCGTGTCACTTCTTCGGCCTGTCGTCAATTTCAAAACTTACATACAATTATTAAAATTAATTTAAACTCAAATCTTATTCACTGAACATGTGCAAACTTTGCAAATTCTCGAACTGAACATCCCGCTTGACTCACTATGTGACACATTTGGGGCAACATCGATACTACTTAAATGTCCTGAAATAGAAGCACCGCCATATGAGATATTTTACATTAAAATCTACATACATTGCTGTATAACATCGAAGTTCAATGAATTCTTTAAAAGTAAACCCGCATTAGTACTCGAATGTAGTCATAGTCGGTGTACGGTTTGGTAAAATGTTAGCCACTGCAGGGGAGCATCACTCTGAGCTGCACCACGCGTAGACGTATTTTTAGGACTCGTATCTCGCTATTAGTCATTTACTATCGCAGCTGGTGTTCATTATTTGAGTTTCATTAAATAAATTATACTTCTTTATTATAAACTAACAAACCATTCCTGATCTGTAAACATTGAAATGAAATATGTTGAAAACATTTGATCTCTAAAGAGGAAAAAACCCTAAATCACGTGTGTTATAAACATTATACCGATTCCGTCCACGTTAAAACTTTCAACGTGCATTGATGTTTACCATACCTGAATCATTCTGAATCGTTTGAAAAAAGAAATGTGCATTATGGTGAAAACACCATCACAGGTCTATTAATATCCAAGCGTTATACGCGAAGCTAACTAATTAACACACATTAGGCAGACTTTGTACTCGTAAGGTAGACACCTTAAGGTAAGAAGTTACTGTGACCTAGAATGCCTCATTACCAGTAAATGGTTCTCCATTACTATTTCAAGAATACATCATATGGAACACAACAGCCTTACGGTACTGCTTTAAGCTGAGGTTATTTTTTTTCGCTCTACATTCTAGTCTAGACATATCATTATATCACAGGGACAGGGGCCCTTAATGTGGTTCTACCACTACATTTGTGTTTATTCTTTTTTCTTCACATGCTTTTTGGTAGCTACTAGTAATTTAGATTAGGCATATATAAATGTTCCTCTAATGGAAAGGCTCTATTAAGGCTTGGCTTGGCGGGTGGCGAGCTCTATAGCTGGGAATGCTCCCGGATATTGTCAAATTTGAAAATTTGTATCGCTTTCCGATGATTGCTTCTTACGACACCTACGAGAAGAAAGGTGGTGGCGGCTGATTCTTACGCCGCTACCACAGGGATAATTTTATTATGCATTACTATTATTGTATTGGAAGCATTTTCATTGCTTCTTGAGCTTTTTGTTCTCAGATAGTAGCTTTTTGAGATATTAGGACCAATGAACCAACTCTCTTCTGTACGTGCTAGAGCCAAGCAGTAGCTTTAGCTGCTGCGAGAATGGGCCGGCTCGACCGGGGTAGTACCACGGCCTCCCAGAATACCGGCGTGAAGTAGAGGCATCTTGTCCTTCTGTGTTTCGTCCGGTAGGTAACCCAAGGCCCACACCCCGCCCATCCCCAATCCTCATCCTCCCTTCCAACTCACCTGCAGGCCATCTGGTGTTGCAGATGTACGAGGGCGACGGTAATCACTTACACGTTGAGCCGTTTACGTTTCGCTCTATACCATAAAAAAAAACTTAATAATACTAAACAAGTATTTGTAGTTTGTTATACCATCTCTCATTATTGAGTTCTGTGAAATGCATCGCGTAATAAATCTACATCTGGGTTAGAGTACTGCGAATCATTGAGGCCTGCACACGATCCAGCCCGATATGGCATCGCGTGGGAGACTACTTTGCGCTCAATACCCGTTATAAAAGCAAATGGTATCGTTTGTTGATTTATCAGTTTGAAATTCGAATATCTTCTTTGCTAGTTTTTACTTAAGTTAGTTACGTTGGCAACTAAGTTTTTACTTAACTTAGTTGCCAACATAACTTTTACTTAAGAGTCATTTAATTTTTTTCTGCCACCCACTTTGACTTTGTGGAATCAGCTGTTTCCAGCAGTATTTCCAAACAGTTAACGGCCTTCAAGAAAAGAGCTTATTCCTTCCTTAAAGGCCGGCATCGCATCTGTAGCTCCTCTGGTGTTGTGGATGTTCGTGGGCGTCGGTGATCACTTACCATCAGGTGAGCCGCACGCTCGTTTGCCCCCTTCTTCTATTAAAAAAAAAAAATTCCTACCACTCCAATATACGCTACGAGCTACGACTACGTAGGTACCTACGTGATTTTTATTGGCACCTTATCAATATTGTATATCTTACTTTTTGTGAACAAGTTTGTAGTAGCATATTCTGAATCAAGAGTCAAAACCTAGATTCATTATTAAATAAACATTTAAGCCTCGATGTGACTCCTATAAATGTGTTGGAAATTCAGGGACCGGCACAATACAGTTTGATTCATGACCAATGATAATTTGTATTTTGTATGCATTTTCAGGTGTTCCAAATTTCAACATGCGGAACACCCTGCAAGAAAATAGACATGAATCTGGTGATAGGCTGATTAATCAAATAAACTCTTGAAAGAGGAGGGGGCATCTATGCATGGTTATCGACACTGCGCTATTTAACACGTTACCAGGCGTATCGAGTATTTTACAAAACTTTCCAGAAATGTGAGGCCTATTCCCAGTATATCAAGAAAAAATATGAATTTGCAACAAATCTTTTAAGAATTAATATTAGTTTAAAACCTCTGACCCATTCTACTTTGCTAATACTTACTAAGTTGCACATCTGCATTTAATCAACCAGGAGCGCATATGTACTAACGTACACTTGTCTTATTTTGTCTGGCTTCTTGACTTGTTTGTGCGCTTGTCTGTCATGTCAATTGCCAGTCCCCTCTGAGGCTGCATTTCCATTGAACAATGACATGACGTAACTATTGTTACATATAATATATTTCTAGGAATAAGTAATTTCCTTGGAAAATTTACTTTATAGATAAGTTGTCTGAACTTTAAAATTTATGGCAAGCGTCCTGATTTTTCGAAACCTAGCTTACTTAAGTTACTGAAAGACAGGATTAGAAGATTCTTGGTTACTATTGCTTGTCGAATTCAGTGCGCTTTGAACATAACATATGTATTGAATATTACATTTTATTGAAATTTGTTCCAAATAACAAAGCTCTAATTTAATTAAGGATACCACAGATTTATGATTCAAGAACATCTAACATTGAAAAAAGAAGTTTAAGCTATTAGCGTTGTAGCTTTTACAACCTCAACTTGTTCCTCTAATAATTAGTATTAGCTAATATATAATGATAACTTAAATTTGGATAACATTATTTGACGTCTCTGATATGCCGTGTCTTTCGTATACAATGGAAAAGGGGTTCTGACGCGTGCCATTAACCCTATCGAAATGTCAAGTTAAAGAAACAATGTAATCGACGTTTTAATTGCTGTTGGTAGCAAACACATGTTCACAGATAATACAAGATAAAATACTATTCATTACAGTATACGACTGTGCCTGGATTAATAATAATGTAATTTTATTTTTTCTTCACATGTTTGTAGTAGCATATTCTGAATCAAGAGTCAAAACCTAGATTCATTATTAAATAAACATTTAAGCCTCGATGTGACTCCTATAAATGTGTTGGAAATTCAGGGACCGGCACAATACAGTTTGATTCATGACCAATGATAATTTGTATTTTGTATGCATTTTCAGGTGTTCCAAATTTCAACATGCGGAACACCCTGCAAGAAAATAGACATGAATCTGGTGATAGGCTGATTAATCAAATAAACTCTTGAAAGAGGAGGGGGCATCTATGCATGGTTATCGACACTGCGCTATTTAACACGTTACCAGGCGTATCGAGTATTTTACAAAACTTTCTAGAAATGTGAGGCCTATTCCCAGTATATCAAGAAAAAATATGAATTTGCAACAAATCTTTTAAGAATTAATATTAGTTTAAACCCATTCTACTTTGCTAATACTTACTAAGTTGCACATCTGCATTTAATCAACCAGGAGCGCATATGTACTAACGTACACTTGTCTTATTTTGTCTGGCTTCTTGACTTGTTTGTGCGCTTGTCTGTCATGTCAATTGCCAGTCCCCTCTGAGGCTGCATTTCCATTGAACAATGACATGACGTAACTATTGTTACATATAATATATTTCTAGGAATAAGTAATTTCCTTGGAAAATTTACTTTATAGATAAGTTGTCTGAACTTTAAAATTTATGGCAAGCGTCCTGATTTTTCGAAACCTAGCTTACTTAAGTTACTGAAAGACAGGATTAGAAGATTCTTGGTTACTATTGCTTGTCGAATTCAGTGCGCTTTGAACATAACATATGTATTGAATATTACATTTTATTGAAATTTGTTCCAAATAACAAAGCTCTAATTTAATTAAGGATACCACAGATTTATGATTCAAGAACATCTAACATTGAAAAAAGAAGTTTAAGCTATTAGCGTTGTAGCTTTTACAACCTCAACTTGTTCCTCTAATAATTAGTATTAGCTAATATATAATGATAACTTAAATTTGGATAACATTATTTGACGTCTCTGATATGCCGTGTCTTTCGTATACAATGGAAAAGGGGTTCTGACGCGTGCCATTAACCCTATCGAAATGTCAAGTTAAAGAAACAATGTAATCGACGTTTTAATTGCTGTTGGTAGCAAACACATGTTCACAGATAATACAAGATAAAATACTATTCATTACAGTATACGACTGTGCCTGGATTAATAATAATGTAATTTTGTTACTACACGCCATGTAATTTTAATTATTAGTTTTCGAAAATCTGTTCTTGTTTACTTCCTTCTTCAACGTGATGTATGGTACATGAATCATTATTTATATTTACCTCAGAAGTGACAACGTTTATTCTTAGCCGAGTATGGTTGTAGGTCTGTAGAACACTGTGATAGTTATTAATGAACTGTGGACCTGTTTGTTATTCATACTAACTTAAAAAAACGACACTGCTAATCCCATAAAGAAAAATAATATTACAGGCGTCTGCCTGAGGATTTGGCCGCGTGAACTGTAATTTAGACTGATAAAAAGTATCCTGTGTTGTATTTAATAAAATAGTCTACCACTCTGCCAAATTGCATTTAAATCTGTTCAATGCTTTAGGAGCGGTTGAGCGACTAACATTCAAACATAAACATTCTCATTTATACCTAATATTAGATGGACTATATGGACCGATATATTATCACATAATACTCTAACCGATAACACAGCTTTATATTCGTAATGAATACTTGTTCTTCAATTACACTTTTATTGCTAAACACGTATCACGGTTAGGAATTGTCGCGTAATAAACTCAACCTGAGCACGCGATCTTTGTTGTTCCGACGGTTGGATCAAGGTCATTAGGTTGTGTCTCGATACCGACTTTGTATGGTGGACACTTTATGCATTCTCTTCCTCTGTCCTGATATTTTCTGGCATGTTGACATCATGGCCTGTAAATTTCGAATGTGTAATTTGTGTGTGTGTGTGTGTGTGTGTGTGTGTGTAATTTGCTCCATTGTGGACTTCACACATCCGACGTAATAATATTTAATTATTTTTTCGACATGCAAGTTTCGTCACACTTCAATATTGTTGGTACCGGCACCGGTGATCGAACTCAGGTCATACGCGTACTGTGAAAATAAAGAGAGCGTCCTGTCTTGACCACTAGGCTACCACGACTTTGTGACTTTTACAACCTCAACTTGTTCCTCTAATAATTAGTATTAGCTAATATATAATGATAACTTAAATTTGGATAACATTATTTGACGTCTCTGATATGCCGTGTCTTTCGTATACAATGGAAAAGGGGTTCTGACGCGTGCCATTAACCCTATCGAAATGTCAAGTTAAAGAAACAATGTAATCGACGTTTTAATTGCTGTTGGTAGCAAACACATGTTCACAGATAATACAAGATAAAATACTATTCATTACAGTATACGACTGTGCCTGGATTAATAATAATGTAATTTTGTTACTACACGCCATGTAATTTTAATTATTAGTTTTCGAAAATCTGTTCTTGTTTACTTCCTTCTTCAACGTGATGTATGGTACATGAATCATTATTTATATTTACCTCAGAAGTGACAACGTTTATTCTTAGCCGAGTATGGTTGTAGGTCTGTAGAACACTGTGATAGTTATTAATGAACTGTGGACCTGTTTGTTATTCATGCTAACTTAAAAACGACACTGCTAATCCCATAAAGAAAATAATATTACAGGCGTCTGCCTGAGGATTTGGCCGCGTGAACTGTAATTTAGACTGATAAAAAGTATCCTGTGTTGTATTTAATAAAATAGTCTACCACTCTGCCAAATTGCATTTAAATCTGTTCAATGCTTTAGGAGCGGTTGAGCGACTAACATTCAAACATAAACATTCTCATTTATACCTAATATTAGATGGACTATATGGACCGATATATTATCACATAATACTCTAACCGATAACACAGCTTTATATTCGTAATGAATACTTGTTCTTCAATTACACTTTTATTGCTAAACACGTATCACGGTTAGGAATTGTCGCGTAATAAACTCAACCTGAGCACGCGATCTTTGTTGTTCCGACGGTTGGATCAAGGTCATTAGGTTGTGTCTCGATACCGAGTTTGTATGGTGGACACTTTATGCATTCTCTTCCTCTGTCCTGATATTTTCTGGCATGTTGACATCATGGCCTGTAAATTTCCGAATGTGTAATTTGTGTGTGTGTGTGTGTAATTTGCTCCATTGTGGACTTCACACATCCGACGTAATAATATTTAATTATTTTTTTCGACATGCAAGTTTCGTCACACTTCAATATTGTTGGTACCGGCACCGGTGATCGAACTCAGGTCATACGCGTACTGTGAAAATAAAGAGAGCGTCCTGTCTTGACCACTAGGCTACCACGACTTTGTGACTTTTTACAACTACTAAAAACTGACATCATGTCTACACATAGATAGTGTCGCATGTTTATTTATTATATCCGTACTTATGTTCCGTTCCATTCCGATGTGGAAAGAAAACCTGTTGGTCCAGCGAACTGGATAGCGCTTTCCAGAAAGACCTATGTGTATGTATTAGTGGACTAAGAATGCATGATGATGGTGGTATTTTATTTATTAATTATTCGGATATGTTCCGTTTCTTCATCCAGTGACGGTAATAGATGTTATATAAATTTTCTTAATCCTGCCTTATTTGTCCATTCATTGCGAGGACCTCGTCGCTTAGTGCTTAGTGTATCTGACTTTTTAGACATGGTTCAAACCCGGCTGAAGGTAATATTTGTGAAATACCAATGTTATTGCTTTCCGGGTCTCGTTGTATTATTTTGTCCTCTGATATAGTGTCTTCCTCCGCTCTCGGTATGAGCAGAAAAAGACAAGTATGTCCTTCAGTTCATTATATTCGGCAGCCGTCGTCATCGCAGTCGGCCGTAAGGACACCTACCATTTAATGAAATGCAATGCTTTTGCTTACCAGAAGATGTTGTACCAGGTTGGAGCGACATGACAGAATAGATTATCACGTAAATTTTACTAAATAAACAATATAAACAAAGTCCCAATCATCACTAACAATATAATAAAATACGAAATTAAACAGTCGAAGTGTTGAATGAGGCATGTGCTTCGCATCCCGATGCCACGTGTGGCGTGTTTTTCTATCGTTTTTTTTCGCATTCCTTGGCCAACGGTCTCAAAAAAAACCGTCCGACACTGTCTCATTGTAATTGAAACCACGTCGATGTGGGCGAGGTCCTCAAGGACAAATTGTACGTCTCTACGTGATTATTGATCCTTATCTTTGTTATCCTTGGATTATTCAGATTTACTTAATGAATGTCGCCTGTGTCTTGTTTTGCTTAAAGAAACTTCGTTCGGGAAGGATTATAGGGATTCGTGGGAGTCGTAAGATAGGTAGCCAAATAACGTGTCAATAGTTTTTTAGTCACTGTTATTTATGTATTACACGTTTTAATAAATTACAAATATTATACGCTGTACTAATCTTAGTTATAAGAGGTAAGCATAAATCGGTTATAAGAGGGAACATACAGCGTGACTGTTAGATATTATCATTATGCTGTGTTATTAATCATTTAATGTATGTAATTCTCTATAATGAATTACTAACGATTAAGTTAACACCGTGTGAAATTGAAGATAATATATTTTTAAAGTAAATCTCTTTAATGACTAATGAAATTACGCAAAGTTGTTTGACATTTTTATAAGAGATGCATTGCGTTAATACTCTGTTGGATGAAAATGTCATGGGATTAGGGATTAAATGTCGAATGAATTTGAAGTTTTTTCTTATTTCAAAATAGTTTCTGTGTGAGACGTGACTTCTTGCACGCAAGGCGCCGACTTTCTCTCACAATTTACTCACTTACGTGTTTTAAACGCGTTTAATCTTAGTTCAGGGACGCTTTGACACCGTGGCGTAATGTGACACCTAATGCTTGTCGAACAACTTGTATTTTCAGATTTTTATGTTCTCCTTATACTTAAAGTTACGTACTACTCTGCTCTAGTATCTACAGAAATGTGCATAAGCTTTAAGCGTTCAAAATTAGACCTATAAACATTGCCTTTTTCTTTACATCCGTTATATGAAAGTATTCCTTTTATTTTTTCAAGAGTTGTTGTAAAAGGCGACAATTAGTAATAATGATGGCGGCGTAAGATTAGCCGACCCCTTTCTTGTCGTGGGTGAGAAGAGGTAAGAGTCAACTAAGGAAAAAAAAGTTTATCAAATCTCATGATCTCTCTCATCTCTCTCGGGAATCGGATTAACCATAACAAAAATTCTAGATCGTTGACTCTATATGACGACACGATAGCCTAGTTAGTAGTGACCCTAACCTTGGAGGATGTAAGTTGCTGGTTCGAATCCCGCTAGAGGTAAACATTTTTGTTAGATGAACATAATTTCACCATCACTTTACCATGATACTGTGAATCCTATTTTGGAGGATGATGACGTGTGCCATTGTTCTGTATTAAAAAAAGGTCGAACTGTACATACCGACGAGGAGTCATCTAAGGAGCCAGGCTTCTGTTACAGTGTTGACTAACCCGCATACCGAACGTGGCGGTAACGGAAAATCCTTTAGTTAGAATAGGCTTAAGTGCAGTAATTAACTATTAACAGGCTGATGAAGAAGAAACAGTATCATAGGAGCGGCAATGTGCTGCTGAAAAGCATCAAGCTTTTTTATTGTATAACTGTTGACAAAAAAAACTCCGTCTTGTAAGAGATTAAGAAGAGATTACAAAATTTATTACTTATGTGATGTGTTCTATTTTATTCTCGTTATGTTAAATCTTTGAATGCAATTTATTAGCGCTCAAAAGCGTTAACGGCTCTCGGTTTTTCATAAAAACATTTACTTTTTCGAAAAAAATTATTAACGCTAAATTAGAGCGATTTTTAGTTATTCATAGAGACAGAAAATCTCAATTATGTCCTTTGTTTTCTTAGACATTTTCAAATTGTTCTCTATTAACTTTTTATGCTCTACTAAACCCTGCTTATGCGTATAAAGTTTCATTAAAATCGCTTTACACATCTTGAACATTTTGGACTTGAAAGTTTGTATGAGAAGCCGCGTGGTGAAAACTATCTTAAGTTAATCTCGACACCTCAGAGTAAGTTGGTCGTGCAAATATATTGCTTTAATTTTAAGTATTTGTTTTCACGTGCTTGATATTTCCCTCTCTAATACTTGGAGCATTTATAGCACCATAATAAGTATGTTGCATACTTCGCAGTTCACAAACATTCGGAAGTTGTTACGACGATCGAAATCGGCCACTAGAAGAACATGATATTTGAACATGGATATTTGAATATCAAAATGAATCTTAACCATTTTCAATCTTTAAATGAAATAAACCCAAAAACCTTCATCAGAGATTTACAATTCGGACCCATGAAGCGACGAGTTACGCAAACTACAAGCAGTTAAGCCTAATATACGAGTATAGTCAACAAGTACATCTGTTACAAAATAGTAAAAAAAACTGTGTGCGTTAATTAAAGATATTTAAAATAAAACCTATTGGAATTAGGTGTACGCCGAAATCCAAAATGTAATCCTAATAAAATACGTGGTAGACCCAAGCAGCGGTTTTTGCAGGTTTTTGAATGTGCTCGACCTCGATAGTACCACGGCCTCGCTGAATACCAGCAGAGGTATCTTGTTATTCTGTGTTTCGTTCGGCGCCCTTCCTCCTCTCGCGCCCCTTCCTCACCCCCGCCCCTTCCTCATCCCCTCCCATTCCTTCTCCCTAATCCTTCTTCCTAATCCTCCTCTCTGATCCCCTCCCTAATCCTGCAGGTTAATACAACAAACAACAAAAGATACTTTTTATACCGGGAATATTACTAGATTGACCAATACGAAATCACGGGTTTAAGTTAGTAAATTATATAATAAGTTACAAGTTACTGTCGGATCGGATGACGTGAGCTTATGTTCGAATTACATCAAATTATTGTCCTGTCTGTCACTTGCCGCGTCTCCGTAAGATGGCAAGAAGTTGTAATAATTTGTCAAAGATTTGGAAGCTACTGGATACGGTACTTTCTTTCGTTATAATGTATTACGTTATAATGTATAATGTAATATATTAGCTTATACGTAAAATGATTTAATTAATCTAAAATCTGTTTCTATATTATAGAAAAGGCCAGTAACTTTTTACGCATGAACATTTTATTAGTTATTATATTGTATAAGATCGATTCTTCTTTTTCATCAGCCACTGCTGAACAATAAGCCAATCCAAGAAACCACCAGTAAAATTCAACATGCATTTCTTGAAAGTTTAGTTCATTCTCACAACGCTGAGCAAGCGGATTGGTGAGCGCAGTTCCGGTAGCCTCGCACTAAGATTGTGTCCCGTCGCTAGTCTGTGGGAATTGGGTTCAGCGAATTCGGATGTATTTTCCGCCATTAATCGGTCGCCCGAACCTCGTCTGGTCTGTTAGTTAATCTCTAACTAACGGTGTACGCACTATGTGCAGGTGAGGTTGGCTTTTGGAGAAGTTATGGTGCATTCCTCTTACGGTATTGTGATTTAGGGCTAATAAGTACGGATTCGAGCTGTTGCACCAAATTTTAATACACAAGTGATATGCTAATCCACACTGCATACTAAACAAATACAAAGGATTTATATTGAATAAATTTTATTTACAAAAACTTTAACAGGTCTTTTAACTTTAGCTACCCTAAGTTGTAACAAAAAGAGCACCCGGCGCAGATGAGATTATATATTTGGAGAGAAATATATTTATTTATGTTATATGTATTGTACAATATCGAACAACCACATTACAACTTATCATTCCCTGTATCTCGGTAATTGAATGGTAATGTAGGTACATGGATCTTACATATATATATGCACTCTTTGTAAATAATTGAATAAATATATATAAACAACCATGACTCGGGTACAAACATTTATATTGATCTTACAAATGTCTGCATCTTCGAAAGCAGGGCTACCTACATGTCTACAACTAGGCTATCGTGCAGACTCCTAGGCAGGGAATTATTACTTTAATTTAGAATATATTACCAAATTTGGCTGTAAATGACTTTTCTAGAGTAAGAATGGCAATGTTCTGTTGAACACCCAACTAAAGGCTAATTACACACTCGTCGGAAAGTTATACAAGTGGTATTATTATATCATTAGGAACCGTAAAAGTTCATCTCCAAATCTGGGGCTTGTGATATAATTCAGTAGTGGTTTAGTTTCCAGAAAACGATTACAACGGAATGCTTCACGTACCGGAGAGACCAGATTGTGGTCGCGGTCAGGTCATTATTGGAATCGCTATGCTTAATGTTATGTTATTAGTAGCGTATAGGCAGTGTTCCATATTTTTCTAATAACAAACAAAATAGGAAGTTCAATTTGTCAAACTGAACCAAAAACGCGACTAACTGGCCCCTTTGTGATTTGCACAGTCTTTTCACCTTACTTTTATTGGATTGGGGTAAAGAACGAGCTAACAGCCCTCCTGATGCTAAGTGGTTACTGCAGCTGCAGCAGAGGAGTCTACCTATTTCTTAGTACGTAGTACTACCTGGTGTATCTTAAACGTTCAGGTATTTTCACATGAAAATATTTTATTAACAAAATTTATAGAAGAAAAGATTAAAGCAATCAAATGTTGTTGCAGGTAGTAAGTTAGGAATCAATTTATTCTATGAGTGTTAACATTTAAGCGGGCAAAGTTGGCAGCTCTGTCCGATAAAGATAAAATAGTTCCCAATATTTAAAATTAGAGAAACACAAAGGTATTTGTTTCTTATTATACCAATTTATTATACTCTATACCAATTAAAAGTTTTATTAGCCATATGCGAAATCGTAGTAATTTAATCTACTACAATTTTATACCATTAATTATGATGATTATTAGTTAAAGTAATACAAAAGTTTAATTCAATAGGTGCAATTGGTTATAGTATAATTTTTATCGCAGATAAAAACGCATAGTGACAATTCGTCTCGGCTGTTATTACGAAACAACAAGGTCGGTTAAATTGATACGTTTGGATTGTGCCATTAGCAACTACTGCAACCAGCTGCCTGGGATATCTAGGATAGTTGTGAAGTAAGAACTTCGTCAATTGAATTAAAATTTTAATAGCACTAACAAAACAAAAATAGGCCTTAGAAAATTTCCTAAATTCATAATTTCAAAGATCTTGTACTTTCTTTCTTCTTATTTATTAGTCTATGCAAATTCCCACAAAATTGACATGTCTTGCATAAAAGATCACCACGCTCGGCAAGTAGGAAAGTGAGCACAGTGCCGGAACCCTCTAGAAATACTGCTCTCCGTCAATAGTCTGTGAAATTTTGGTTCGACATATTCGGTTAGATTTTCCGTCATCAGCCGGTCGCCAGAACTTCGTCCATTAGTTAGCAGCATGTACCGCGTACAGGTAAGAAATTTTGACCCGAAAAATATTAATTTTCCTTACACCCTCCAAACATAAGTGTAAGTCATTATTTATTTTTGAATTTGTCATTATAATCAGCATAATTTTAAGTTATGTTTATTGATTTTTTAACTAGTATATTTAAAAGCAGATAAGTATGAAAACCAAGCCGACTTCATCGAGTAAGTGCAGAAGTCTACTAAGAGCCATGAACATCGACTGATCTCTCTATGATGGTCATATAACAATCTTAAATACGCAAATGGAGTCTGGCTGCAGAGTTAAAGAAACGTGATTACTAATGCATCATGATAAATTAGATATGGTTTGACTTACATCCAGAAGTGAACTGAAACGGCAGATGACAGTGATTATGTGATATATAACATTCACAACCAAAATAACAAAAAACCTTTTGATTCCAAATTTCTGCAATTGTTATTAAATATTTAATTAAATTGTTAGTTTATGAAACATAAGTCCTGATATTAAAAATACTAGATATGGGAACCCTAATTGCATCTTATGACTTGTCAGATTACCGATCGCTCCTGCTGACCGCTCATACAATATAAATCATAGCTATGAATGTTCGTTTATTATTCATGAATTCACGCTTACGCAAACACGATTTTTGGCTAAATTGATACGCGAGAACAGCACGAACCCGTTTGTTCTGACAACGTTGATTGATTTGCTGTGTGAACTACTGTTTGGTTCACATTTATAAAAGAGAAGGGTTGAATTTTAATTATTAATTGAAATATTTTATGTATTCCTTTTTCAGGTACATGAAGTTTAAGAATGACATCAGATGTCGTATGTTCCTTTCGCGTTGGAATATTCATTTAGGAATATGTTTTACACACATTTTAAATTACTTGAATTATCTCATAATCATTAAATAATTAGAGTAGAAGCCATAAATATTTAGTTAGACAGATTACAGAGGCCATAATGTCTTATAAAAGAGCACTGCTAGGGCATCGAGGGTGTTACTTTTTCACAATTCTCCAGAAAAATAAATATAATTTTCCAGGCATATACCTCCACTACGACTCTAAAGAAAGAACACTGGAAGAAACGAGAAGGAACCATTAGGTAAAATAAAATATTCGAAATGTAATTTTATACTACATATGAATGCGTAATATGTACATATAAATGTATAGAATAGCTGATTATTGGATTATGTTAACATTCCTTGTAATTTTTTTTAATTTATAACTTTATATATAGTAATATTCACTCATTATATTTGCTCTAGTGTGTATTTGCGATTCTTTCACAAAATCTACTAAGATTTAAGGTTTTTATTATCAGAAAGATTTGCCTATGCGAGCAGCCGGATTGTGATGAAGCTACGCATGACTATCATGTTGTATTTAAGCTGATATTCGGATGGAGTTTTGGCAATGAGCCGATCCCAAGATCTTCGTCTGTCTGTCAGGAAAACATTCCGCGAGCAAAGAGACTGCAATTTAGAAGAAAGTTCGTCTCCATCATCATTTCAGCGTGTCACAAGTCAATGCTTACCATGGGCCTTCCCCTAATATTGTCATGCGACTTTCGCAACACTATGAAGGTCGTCACTTTATCATGCGGGGGAGACGTCCCAATATGCGTTTTGCAACTCGAAAACCTTTCATACCCAATGTTTGTCAGTTCTGCAGCCAAGCCGGCCCATTGCCACTTCAACTTGCAGAATATTATAATTAAAATAACTGGACCTCTCACTCAAAATAAAAAAAAATGTTTTTGTTATGTAATAGTTAAAAGACGACCCCGTGCCTCTGCATTCATCAACTGCTCGTAACACTGTCCACTTCATCGCTCCATCTTGCGGGTGTCGTTCTACAACGCCTTTACCTTTCGAGAATCTATCTTTCGCAACGGCTGACAGTTTTGCGAGTTATGTGGCCGACCCATTGCCTAGTTACTAGTTCCAAATATGATATAACTGTTTAGTTTGTACGTTTTATTACAAAACCGTTCAATTTCGGTTCGCAGATCATACATTACTCGAACCAGACAAAATAAAACGTGAAACTCGTAAGAAATTCATGATAAGTATTTAGGTTAAGGTAAAGTTTGTTAAACTGATGAACCGGTGCATTTAAATACACCAAAGTATTTATTGTATTGTACAAATTAATCCGAACTTGCTTTGTATTGCGACTGTCCATGAAACAATTATTTAATTTGCTACGGTGAATCGTCACGATGCCTCAAGGAATTGAAAACAATTGTAATATATTACAGTTAGAAGCGCCAATAGTTTGGGTTGCAGACAACCAAACTTGACGTCGCGGGTTCGAGTCTGTTTTTCTTCTATTGTTATTAACCACTCTAGATATAAGCTCTTAAGCTTATTTGGAGTGATTGACAGGAAAATAAAAACAGTTAATAGTAATGCTTGTATTCTTTTGTAAAAAGGACCCGCCCCTGTGACGGGCAGCAGCGACGAAGGTGCGATTTTTTGATACCTATCCCAAATACGAATCCGTTTGCAAATGTATGTTAATATTTGTAAACGGATATATGTATAATTACAATTTATAAGTAGCGGTCAGTAGCAATAGTATGGAAAGGATTATCAAATTATCTTTATCAAAGAAATGCTAAATGCAACGGATAATATGCATTCCATATTGAAAATTGTAGCCATGTCGAGAATAATATTAACAGAAATTTCAATAACTAAATTATATGGAATACGTTTCCGTCTGTAAATAATTAAATCCCCCTTTTAATAGTAAAACACCCTTCTGTATTAAGTTTAAATGGTACGAAATCTTCGTCTTGATGGCAGTAACTTATGACTAAAACCACTTTTCAATCACTATGCAAGACGGTACACTGTAATGTATTGTTTCTGTAAGTTATAAGTTGCGTGCAAACTCGTACCGCGTGTCCTTGGAGGGTAGCCACGTGTCAATATAATATCGTTTATATACGCGGAGGACGCGGGAGACCCGCCATTATAATACACTAATGCGCTAGTATTACCATGTCTACTGAACATGAAGTCGGGATAAAATACCATAACGTAGAATATTAAACTTCTTGACGTGATTAAATAATAGAAAATCTATCGTTATTGCACATGAATAGATATAGAAAAATATAATAATTAGTTATATATATATATATGTAGCTAATTACTTATTGTACTAATTACATTATATTAATATTGTTTATTCTTTAAACCGTCTAGCAACTTAATTTCATTGCTCAAGAAATTTTCGATATTAAAATGTAATAAGTCCTATGTAAAAAATAATGTACTCTTTTTACCATTGAACGTCCAACAAATTTGTTGTGTTACTTTTTGACAAGTGATGCTGTTCCCATCACTATTATTAGGACTTGTCACGAGAGCCTCATATGATAGCTAGCAGGGAGGCGCGCATACTTGATGAAACTTAAAAATAGGTTTTACTACATAATTTTTTAAGGAGAATCCTTGTGAATGTCTCTTAGTTTAACAGCTTGTAAATAATCCACTCATATGACTCATAAGACTCCTCTCGCATTAGTAGGATATTCCATAATCGACACGCTCGGCACGCGGATTGGCAATGCGGCGGATGCTGCTGCCCGCCACCGATTTGCTCAATTTCGGTGTGGTATATTTCGAGATGGTTATCCCACCATCTGTCGATAGCCATTGGGACCTTCAAGGCTTTACTCTTAGTCGCCTCTCACGATACCCACGGGAAAAACAAAGGTGGCAAATTCTTACACTGATTCCACACGGCAGTGATCATCAATCAAAAATCAGTGATCAATGGCAGTAGCATTGAAAATATTTTTTTAAAAACTTTGTGTCTTTCTGTCTGAACGCGCATCATGCCAAAACCTGAAGACAGATTTGGATGGGATTTTCACTATAGTGCTATCTAGGGATCGAGCCGTTATAATGTCTAAATATCACTACACTATCTATTCTAGGAGCTGTGCAAAAGGTGTTATAATCTTGATACGTATAACGTTAAAAGAAATCTAGAAGGAGCTTCCAAATAATTAATGTTTGCAACTTCATAAAACGATTTTATGAGAGTAAAGTGTATTATTATAATCTCTTCACGTGTCATAACTACATAGTTTCTATGCTTTATTCTTGCTTGTTTGTTGATTGTTGTGTATTTTCGAACATTATAAAAGTTTGTTAAAAAATCGCAAACGTGTACTTGTTGCAAAATTTTGTTTTTGTTTCGTTGTTTGTATTGTAACCCAAGAATAAAAATAATAATTGTGAAAAACTACTATTGTATTATTTTTAAACAACACTTTTACAGTGTGAGAATATAATTTCTATTGTTGCAACACATTAAGAATTATTTTGAACGATATATAGTTCAAAATAATAATATCGTAAAACTCTAGTCCTTTAGGACCTAAAGGTAGAGACAGAATAAAACTCTAGTCTAGCCTAAGGACTAGCTAGAATAAAACTAGTGTCCTAAAGGACTAGAGTTTTATTCTGACTAGTTGTTTGGCTGTGGATAAATGACTGACATTTCGTTATGATTTGATATAATGACTTTTGGGTGACCGGAGCACCCCACTCTGAACATACAGGTGTGGTGTGCCGCAATACTCTATAACATGTAGTTGTTATAAATTTAAATTAACAATTATTTAATTTCTTCGTGATATAGATAAAATTCGAAAGTAAAAGAAAATCTAAATACAAAAAAATCTTCAAAAACGTGACAGTTGTTTTCATGAAACAGACAAGAATTGCTCATTTAAAGTATAGGATTTTTGCCTACCTGGCCTAAGACCATTTTATCCATATATAATCACGCCATTTCTCACTTCACTTAGTAATTGTTATAAATGTGAAAGTGTTTAGATAAACTATTCAGGTTTTTAAATGTTTTTGCTCAATTACGCCAACAACTGAATGGATGTTGATGAAACTGGGTAGGTTATACTTTTTATCCTCCAAAAATATACGTTCTTAGAGAACAACTTCATACGGGAATAGCCGCAGGCTGTCGCTTGTCCATAAAAAAAAAATATGAATCTCTTTCATTCTGGTTAGCCTGGTCACCTCCTATGGGACTGGTTCCAAAAGGGTCACTCACATGCAACTACAAGTTGGTTTCCAACAGATGTTACAGTGTCCCTTTGTCAAAATCAGCTGTGAAGGGGTCCGGTCCACACAACGCGCTTTGTGTCGGCGTTTAACCGACACCGACAAAAATAATATTAATTTGAAACGTACGTCTGTACTTAGTCGTTTTATTATTTTATTCAATAGTAGGTAACAAAGTGTTTAATCTAGGTATATGTAATCTTTAGGTAATTGGGTATTAATTTTTGCCTCGTAACGGACCAGACTTAATATTAATTATTAATAATAGTTAATACGAATTATAAGCAATTGAGTTTTCTGTTTCATGTTAATTTAAAATCACTTTTGTAAACTAAGACTTATTTGTGAACTTAATTGTGACTTTATATTTTATAAAGTCACAATTTTATAAAGCTATAATAACTTTTTGAATATGACTAGTATGTTTAAAATTATATATATTTATAACAAAAATAGAAACACTAAATCATATATATAATATTTTATATTCTCTGCCCAACTTAGCAGAAGTCTATGCTCCAGCTGTCAGAGCATTTGGTCGCGGCACCGTAGATCGCATGTTCGATTGCCGAAATACTTGTACGAATACAAGTACCTAATATTTAGTACATTTATGTAAGTATTTATTTTACCGGTCATTTCACAACGGGATTGATTTTTGTTCGTGTGCAATATATGTCTGTGGAGAACACTACGCTAGTTTTCGACGAGTACATACATAACCTCGACCAAGAGACGAATGTGACTTGGCTAGGCCGCGTTCAGAAACCTACGTCATATCTTCTCATCGAGTACACCTAATAACCTTGAGACGAATTTATACAAGCAGAGCGTGTTGCCAGTGATGATTTACGGAACCATGACGAGGTCTTTCACTGAAAGCCGTATGATGAAGCTCAATGTTGCTCAGCGGGCTATGAAAAGGGCTATTTTTGGGGTTTCTCTGCGTGATCAAATCTGCAAGGATGAAGAAGAACTGGGGTAACTGATATAACCGTAAGGATCAGCAAGCCGAAGTGGCAATTAGCATACAAAACTTTGTTTTATAGGATTTGATTGAAAAACCAGATTAAGGTCCACCTGATGGTAAGTGGTTTCTGCAGCCTATACCTGCTAACAACTTCAAACGCAGAAATATATTAAGAAGGAAAGCCTCACAGCCTTCTATACTTTCCAAGCCGGAACACAACGGTAACTGTACTGCTGCTTGGCAGTAGAAATGGGTAAGGCCCCAGACCCAGCACGAAGGACGCTTCTCGTACAAGCAAATGCAGCATGGGGCATAGGATGAGGCATATGCTCCATACTGCATTAAATGTTATGCAACGAACTTATGAAAGGCTGTGATATAATGTTGATGATGAAAATAAAGCTGGGGATTATTAAGTGGCTGATGATGGTGATAATAATCGTCATTAGATTTGTTATAAAATTATAAATGCCGTTTTTAAAATGCTAACGTAATTTTACTACAAAGATCGACGATACCACGTTGTCGTATTCGAACAATGCCAACGGAAATACTCGAAACGTTTTGACATACCCATAAATCTACAACAAACCGCCATAACTTTGTTAAGCAAGAATAACAACAAGCTATTTATCGAATCATTCATCTTGTCACAAGCTTTACTTAAATTACGTAAAAATACATTTTGATGCTGTCTAGGAAGCAGAAATGTCAATTTGTTATCATTCTACCAAATAATAAGTTATTTAATGTAAAAGTAAGTTGTTTTTCTAGCTTTATTATAGTGAAGCGACCGTTGGGATCGATTTTACTTTTACTTTTATATAGAAATCTATTACCATTTATATTCTTTTGACTTTATTTCAGTTCGTCAAATAATAAACAATACCTAAACGTCGGCTTCTGTATATTGTTGAATAATTAAGCGTTAATAAAGTCGAGAACGCAACAAGTAAAGAAGAAAGTAGTGCTTTCACTTTTGTAATACATCATCTACCTTCATTATTCAGTTGAAAATATATATAATAAAATTAAATAGATAATTAAAACCCAACCAGATGGAAGCCCCCAGAGACCAGACGGCCGACGGTTAGGGAGCAAGGGAAAGAAACCGGCGGACAATGCGAGCAGTATCGAGTAGCACTGCCTTCTGCATTTGAGCTCGGAGCGGTTCGTCACGGAGTCCCAGCCGCCTCAGATGTTCCGAGAGGCTGACTGACATTAACCCATTCGCAGAGACGACGATCGGAATAATTTCAGTCGGCATATCACCCCACATGTCGGTTACCTCGTGAGCCAGGTCCAGATATTTTGTCTTCTTGTCTGTTTCGGCTTTCACGAGGTTCTCGTCATATGGAATGGTGATGTCGACCAAAAATATCCTCGACTGTGCCCGGTCCATCAACACGATGTCAGATTTGTTTGCATGAATCGTCCTGTCCGTGATAATGGACCGGTCCCAGTAGAGCTTAGCGCGGTCATTTTCGAGCACGGCTTCCGGCGAGTATTTATAGTAAGGCAGTCTCCGATCCACGAGACCGCATTTCAGAGCGAGCTCCTGGTGTAAGATCCTGGCTACTAGGTTGTGTCGGTGCAGATAATCAGAGTTAGAAAGCGCTGAACAACCGGAGATGACATGCCGAAGCGACTCCCGGGACGGCGACAGGCTCGACAGATGTCGACGGTGCCATCCCTTAGGATGATATATATGATGATGAACTGTTTACAGACGCTTAAGGTTAAACAAGGCAATAAATATTTTCGTCTAAATTAAGGACAGAATATTTTTTATTACCTACTGCTTTTATCAAAGGTGTATTGATTCACATACTCAATCAATCAATCTTCGAAAATTCTAAATAGCACATTCCATCAATATGAATTCACTTCCCCATGTCCCGTTTATTGATGTACCTATTAACAAAAGAATCTTCTCAGAAGATCGTAAACTTATTGTTTGGTAAACGCATTTAAAAGTAATGTCGGTTACATCATTCTCATCGCAAAGCACGTATATATGAACATGCAACTAATTTCACAGCAGCTACTAAGGTTATGGCACGTTCTGTTCCATTGTTCTGGTTTCTATTTACCATTGTTTTTTACTGAAAACTATGAAGAGAAACTTTACAGGATTCACAAATATCTCTTATTTTGACGTATTTGTTTCGATAATTTTGGCAAAGATTTAGTATCTCAGGAATGAGTTTGATTTCCGACAAATATTTGGAAGGAAAAGATAGTAATATATGTAAATAAAAGTGAAAGTATAATTTTAAGTTCTAAATTTATCCTTTTTTTTTATAATTCTTATAATATTTAAATGTTTTGCTCTTAGTAAAGTAAAAGTAAAGTAGCAGCCTGTAAATGCCCACAGCTGGGTAAAGACCTCCTTCTTAAATATCGGAGAGCCTTTTGGAGCCGGAACGGGCCCGCCATGTAGCTCCAGCGCGGGTTGGCGCGTTTCACATATCCTCAAAAGTATTTTTTTTTATTTTTCTCAGACATGCAGATTTTCTGACAATGTTTTCCTTCACCGCCGAGCACGTGGTACATACAGCACTTCAAATTGCTATTAACAATTTTAGTGGTCCCCGCACCGGAGGATCGAACCCAGGGCACACGCGCTCTTTGAAACTAAAGCGAGCGCCCTGTCTACTAGGCTACCACGGAAACTAGGAAATCTATTATATACATTGGTGCTCCTCTGAGTGATCGTGTAACTTCTGAGCGACTACACCGACTGAGGTCATATCACAAAATATATTTGTTTTGTCGATTGTAATTATGCTAAATTTATTAACAAATTCTGTATCTACCAAAATAACTAAACAAATATTTGTTGGTTTAGTGCCAAAAAAGAAAATCACGTAATTTTATTCCGATAGATGGCACTGTGATCGAGTTATTAATTAATTGAGCAATAAAACTCATCGCGCCGCCTGCCGGAAAGGGCAGAATAACATCTGAGTCTGAGCTAGTAAAGTTCAAAGTTATGATCGAGTCTGTAAACGAACTTCTGCCACACTTAGATACCTCTTGTAATTTAAAACTCGGCTACCATTTTAATTTAAAATTGACCTTAATAATACAGTAACACATTTTTAGTTCTTTAGTTTGATTGTGTATTACACACATGAGATAGTCGCAATTGCTTTGACCTAGAACAGAACATCAACGAATAATCAAATACGGTAATTGCAAACAGACACGATTACAGATGTTTAATCACTTGGTTGCAGTATCAGGTTTTTATGTTAAAATTTTGATTAAGCTCGTTATTTTATTTATTAATTTATAGCTGGAATACTATTGAGATTGCTTTGATATGATTTTTATACAATTCAGAAATTTCCACAAACGAACTCCTTCCATTTGACCGCATCCAACGTCGTGCGGCTCGAATTGTCGGCGACCAAGCTCTCTCTGATCGGCTTGATCCTTTGGCCTTGCGAAGAGATGTTGCTTCTCTTTGCATTTTTTACAATATTTTCCTGTTCGGATTGATCCCAGTTGCTGAGTTTCACCATCGTACATCGCGACAGCATTCCACCACATTGCGTTTTAATCGAAGTTTTCTGCCACGCACTTCGATTTTGTGGAATCAGCTGTCGCCAGCAGTATTTCCGAACAGTTACGACTTAGGGACCTTCAAGAAAAGAGCTTATTCCTTCCTTAAAGGCCGGCAGCGCATCTGTAGCCTCTCTGGTGTTGTGGATGTTCGTGGGCGTCGGTGATCACTTACCATCAGGTGAGCCGCACGCTCGTTTGCCGCCTTTCCCTTTCCCACAAAAAAAAATCAAACTTGTGATCTGATGATCATACATAATAACCGGAGTAATTCGAATTATTTGACATAATATACAGGCAGACATTTTGACGAGGTTAATGAATATTTTAATGTTCATTATTAAACATATAGCACTGACAGTCTAATCTGAAGGGAGCGTTAGCGCTTAATTCTAAAAATCAGAAGTGGCATGAGAAACAAGTAAAGTGGATATAAAAATCAATGAAAACTCCAATATAAATATAAAGTGCAACATTAAATGGTAACACCACGGTTGAATTGTCACCTATACGTTTCACCTGTGGCCGTGCGTTGTTTTGTGCTAAATAGGCACTTCGGCTAATGAGCCACTAATGAGTGTCAGCACTTTCAAACACGCTCCTTCCGGACCTGGCGGCTAGTGCTGTATGTAATCAGATGATGGGTAATAAATACAGCTCTTTTTTATGAAATAAAATAAAAGCACTTAAAATTAAATCAGTCAGATGTTTATTTTGTACCTAAAAGTAAAAAAGTAGTAGCCTGTAAGTGCCCACTACGGGCCTAAGGCCTCCTTCTCAAATATCTTAAAGGGTTTTGGAGCCGGGAAGGGCCCGCCACGCTGCTCCATCCATATATTTTTTTTATTACTATTATTTCTGTTTGAGATGCAGGTTTCCTAACGATTTTTTCCTTCACCGCCGAGCACGTAGTAAATACAGCGCTTAAAATTGCACTTAACAATTTTATTTATATTGCAATACAATATTTATTGTTTACACCTTATACTATTAAATAACATAGGGCGGACTCAATGCCTGTTGGCATTCTCTGCCAGCCAAACCATGGGGTCAAACAATTTTGTTATAGGATGTGATAGACTTGTGATAGGATGTAATGACCTTTTTTAATGAAATTTGACGAATTTTGAGATAAAAGTTACACACTTTCATTTAACACTTACTAAATAAAGGTAACATTTTTTTTATTGTATCACTAGTCAGATGTAAGTGTCTCTATATACATTAAAGTTTCTCTGTAAACGGCGAGATTAGTTTAATATTGTTAGTGCCATTCTCCTTTCGGGCTACCAATGATTAGCGAATTTAATTCATTCTTTTACTCATATATCATCATGAATTATAATCAATAATCAAATAAAATAATAACAAATAAAATTGTACGTGTCATAACAATAGAATTTCTATTGGTACAACACGACAAGAATTAAACACGTCTAAATCTCGATCTCGATTAACTTTTAAATAGAGATATTTGTAAAAACGGACGTCATAATAAAAAATCTTCCATAATCCATAACAGTCTGTAAATGGTCCATAGGAGTCCTATGCCTCGCCCATAAGGAGAATTTGCCACAATCGCTACGCTCAGCAAGCGGACTGACGATCGCAGTACCAGATACCTCGTCTCCGGTCTGCTTAATTTTGAAGTAATAAAAAATACTTAATAACATTTCTTTTTAAGTGTAGATTAAAATAAAGTAGCAGCCTCTAATTGTCCAATAACCGAGCAAGAAATTAAAATTGATAATATTATTATTCTGCTGGATGATATTTTCCCAATCATCAAGGAAAGACCAGTAATGAAAATATTTTTTTTAAATCTTAACATTAGTTAAAAACCAAAATAATAAATTCTACAAGAAAAAGCCTAAAAATGCGAAATAATGGTTTTGTGAGTGACTAAAATAAACCCTATGCTACGCATAACTGATAACGATTAACTTCGTATTTCAGCACCAGGTATTTTATTAAAAGCTTATAACACATCGGTCACAATTTGTTAAATAGCTAAATGTAAGAATATTACAACTTAATTTAATTTTGCCGTGTTGTATCTCTGGATGAATCTGACACCGTGTTTTTACCTGTTGGTGTCTAAAGAGGAAAAGCCTTGAAAATCTCTTAGCAAGCCCAGCTACACGACTCCCCTCCCGTCCCGTCCCGCCGGAGACCCAAAAATGGGTTGCGGAAGCACGTTTAGCTACGCTGATAGAATCCCTACCCCTAGCCCTAGTCGGTCCGGCTCCTATTTCTGATCACGACATCTTCAATGATAGGTGACAAGAAACATTTTCCCTACGTGATACAAAAAAAAATTAAAGCGAATGAAATTTATTTATTCAAATTGATTTCGTTAGGACTGTAGTGATTTAAAGAATAATGTTTAAGTAAAAAAAAACTAATTCTTTATTTTAAATTTAAATAACTGCCTATACTATTTAAATGATTTAACTAACGTTTTGTTTCTTTAAATATCATGTAGATTTACTGCAGAAATTTCCTTATTTAATTTCAGACGGAATATTTTTGCCTGTTTAGTCTGTTGCTGTAATATTATATACTCGTATAAAATAGCACTTATAAGGAACTACTTACTATCGCCCTAATAAACTTTTCTTTTTAAACATAGAGTAATGGAAAAAAAGTAAAGTAGAAGCGTATACAGATCCGAAAGCAGGGTAATGACTGGGTTCTAGAGCCGGGAAACGCCCACCTCGCTACTCCAGTTTGAAATGGTGGACTCCATATAATAGGGATTGTTATTATATTTTCTTTATCTACAGACATGGCAGTCTCTTCTCCCAATGTGGTATTTTTATTCAAGACAAACAAGCTTATAGTTAACCTGATGGTAAATGGCTACTGCAGCCTATGGACACCAGCAAACAACTCCAAACGAAGAAATATACAGATGCGTTGTCACCCCTGAGGACTAAGATGGAAAGTTTACAGATTAAGGAGTTTCTTCGTTGAAAAACACCTAGAAAGCGAACGCATTTTTGTTCACAGTGAAAATTCTCCATTAAGCCTTTCTGTACATTTGATAGATATCCCACCGTTTTTTCAGAATTTTATATTAAAATAATAGTCGTCGAATATGATATAATTAATAATGCTCTTTAAGATGACGCTATTTCTTTGCTATTTATAATTTATTGATTATTAAAATACTATTTTCCATTTAAAAAATAATCATAATTAGTATCATAAATTACTATGCATTAAACATTACAGATTTAATAACTTAACAAACTTTATTATCTTATTCTTCTGTCAGTCTTCCTTTAACTATGGAAAAACTTATGTGATAATTGTCATCTTTTTGCTAGGATAATATACATTTAAAGAGGCTATTCATTTCAACGGCTATTAAACGCCATTGTATAACCGAAGCCAACAAAATCAGCGGCGATGGAAGCGGACCAGGAAGCAGGCATGAGATTAGTGCGCGTGTACCATGAAGGTCGACGATAAACGGTTTCCTGACCATGCGCTTGCAAACTGTATCGTGGGAAGAGAATGCTATCACATATTTAAATACATTATAAAAATAACTAATTATAACTGTCACATATCTTTCATACCTAAAGTTGTATTTTCGGCGTAATGTAATATTTTAATATATAGTATACCCATAGCAGTCAATATTTTCATTACAAGAACTAAAGTTTAGTTTGTGATGATACTTCACATGTACTGTAGATGTAATTCACATGTAGTGCAGTCACAATCACTCTTTTACTTCTTGACGTGTTGTAACAACAGAACTTCTATTGATATAATACACGAAGGGTTCTTATGGAAGTCAAACTAGACGAACTACAGGAAGAGGCTGCGAGATATGTGTACTGAAGGATGAAACAGTGTGAGTAGATAAGTTTACTTAGTTTACAGAGTTATGTAAGGATCTATAGGTACTGAAGAGGTATTTCTTCGTACAAAGATAATAATCATTTCGAGCCCGCCATTGGACTATTGTCGTCAACCACTCCAGATAAAAGCTGTAAGCTTAGTTGGAGGGTTAACAGGAATTTTAGTAATGCTACTTAATAAAGCATTGCTAGTATTCAGCTTTGAAAAAAAATATAAAGCCCGGGTGAAAGAAGAGAGACGTGCAGGTAAGACCCATACGGTGGTTTCTGAAACTGATTCAGAAGGTGAATATTAAAATATTTGACTCCATAATGAAAACCGTTCAACTGGACGGTTTCGAGACGTGGACAATTACCATAACATTACGCAACGGCTCCAAGTCTACGTCTACGAATACATTTAGCACCTACCCGAAAAAAAATTCCCCTTGAAACATCTGTAATAAGCTACTTGAAACTTTGTTGCAAATCGCTGGTCAGTCATTAGATCAGATGAAACATGGTCGACCAAATGAAATCAGCGACTCACGATAAGGAGACGAAGTTGTTTGGGTTAACAAGACATGATACGAAGCCTATAGCAATGGAAAATTAGAACACAATGATCAACCAACCTAGACACGTTGTGAAGCACTTAGGGGATCTGTAAAATGATTTTTTTTATGGAAAAGACGGCAAACGAGCAAGCGGATCACCTGATGGTAAGTGCTTACCGTCGCCCACATATATCTGCTACACCATAGATGCTGCAGGTGCGTTGCCGGTCTTTAAGGATATTCGGGATATGGGAGGGAAGAGAAGAGGAATAGGGAGGGGATGTGGGCCTCCAGTTACCTCACTCACCGAACGAAACGCAGAAGCACAAGATGCCTCTACTTCACGCTGATATTCTGCGAGGCCGTGGTATCAATCGGGTCGAGCCGGCCCATTCAAGCAGCAGCTAAAGCCGCCGCTTTGCTCTACCCCGCTTACTGATGTCATAATGATCTAAGGAATCCCGGAGGAGATGTAGGCATAGACAAATAATACCCGTTGTTATTTGTAGTTTTTCTGCTTAAGAACAGAATACAAATCAAAATATAATATGTTGGTTTGATAATATTCCTGGATAACCAGAAGGTCACAACATGTTTGCTGTCAAAGTACTTGATAAGGTCGGAAATAAAACACATTACCAAATTATTCGGAGTCGCATTTCTATATATATCACATTTAATGACAATTAAAATTATATCATATCATAAACCAATATGCAAAACTGTTTTTCCTGGAATTCCGTGTTCTTTGTAAATAACTAGAAACACAATATTAAATGTACTATGATAATGCCTATTTTTTTTAATTAGCAGTATGTTATTATTATAAATAGCAATTTTAAAAGCTGAATTTACCACGAGCTATCATATGAAGTCCGCCGACCCCTACTGGAGCAAGTGAAAATGGGTCATCCAGGCTCCAAAAAAAAAACTTGGGTGCCCAGTCATCAGCGATTTTTGTAGAAACCACGGACTGCGTTCTGAGGACCTAAGTTCGCGACCACCCTTGAATTGTACGGGGATGCCAGGAATCTGACAAACTGAGAAAATCCGGTGACGACAGTCGTCACCCGTCACTTTCAATCCGTCCGCAGTGGGAGGAGCCACAAAATCATCTTCATTTTAATATCTACGTAGTTGTACGTAGTAATACGAGAAGTTGGGTGGATCTAGGGAGTTCCACTCCGTGTTTATAGGACCGAATATATTCTTCGTCAAAAACAACTTCTAGTAACCAAAAGATGTATTGATAAACGTCCAGTGCCCTTTTGTGCTTTATTTCATGATATAATCTAACTCTCTGTCAAGTTTCATTGAAATCCGTTCAGTACTTTATGTGGTTGAGCAACAAACATTCACGTAAACATACAAGATGTCACATTTAGTAGAAGCAAAATTTACAAACAAACGGAAGGAAGTAAGCACCAACGATTACTTTATTATAACTTAAGATTGACAACGAGAACACAGTCTTGCTGACTGTCCCTTTCATAATGAATAACCTAGAACTATAAAATTATGAAATTAATTATGTCGTCACTCCACTGAACAAGGATGAAAATTCTCTGGTTACAGTTACCAGATAAATAATTAACCTTCAACGATTGGGTCGATCAACGTTGATGATATGCTGGTGCTTTACGCCAGTATCTAAAAGGTGTGACTCTTCTAAAAAAAAGCTAATGTAGTGACGTAAATTAAGTGGTACAAAAAGTTTCACGAGCGTACCCCACACGGTTGTTTATTTTGTACAACATCGCCATGCATTAAGCCTATCATATTTCAGAACCCAAACGATCCGTTAGTAAAGGTCCACATGATACCAAAAACATCTCTCTCTATTTGTGTCAACGGTCGAAATGAAACGCCTTCCGAGAATCGCGAGATACTGATGATTCTCCATTTTAAACCCATTTGTCTTTTGAACGTTCCAAAAATTCGAGCTGACCCGGCGATTAGTTATTCCGAGTATCGAGTTACTGAAAAATGAGGTCTGAGACGCGTATCGTCAAGATGATAATTATCTGTGTAATTAAAATAGAATACTAAACTGGATGCCAGGTTTTTCTCGTGTGTTGTTTTTAATCGATGAATGTTATTAGATTAATTAATATATTTTTATATATTATTATCTAGGTACTTAACTGTTTGATATTAATTGTTTCTTGAGATATTATATTAACAGTAAGGCACGATAGCTATTGTTGGTGCTCTCTTGGAAATACCCATGTCCTGAAGTAGAAGTTGAGAAGGCTATACCCATCTTCAAAATAAATATTATTAAATATACATAGATTTTCTTTTTGTAACATAGATGGTTATACTTTGTAACCGTACTTCTTGGTTTATAACATAAGGACTAGGTACGATAATCGTCCGACTTTTAATATGTTTTCGTTCGATAATTGAAATTATACATTATTATATTTCAAACAAGTAGACATTATAAAAATTAATATAGAAATATCGTTAGAATAATAACTCTAAATACTTTTACTAATCCTCCTTGTAAATCCTCTCAAAATGGACGACTAGGAACGGTCCAGACAAGTGTACTTTGATTTTTAGAATCAAATATTGCCACACAAAAAATTATAAACAAATACACAAAAAACATCTGTAGGCCAAACAGATTCAGTGCGGCTGCGGCTGAGGTTTTGGAACTCGATACGACCAGACTACATTTGACATTGATAGTTTCGAATTGTTGTTCGGACTCTGACATCGTATTCTAAATGAGGTTAGAAATTCCTCACACTTGGCAACGAAATTGTAAAATTCAGACCACGTCTAGCTGGAACGTATTTAGACGCGTGGCTAGTTTTAGTGGCGTGCACGACAGTTAAAGGCGGCGACGAGATTGATCCTCGAAAATCTTTATAGTCCAGGATCTATTGAGATATGTGGACGGATCCCTGCCATTTCAGTTTACTGATGCTTTAAGCTACATCCGTTACAATTGTTTAACTGCCGATATTCTCGTTTAGAACTCTGTCCCGCATATTAACTCCGAGTATAGTCTCCTATACTAATGAGCTCACAGAATTAATAAGAAACCATGCAGCTTTCTTATTGTATGAGGAACTTACTAGTAATGAGGTAAAACGAGATTCTTACTTCTCGGTTGCCTACTTGGACATCACTGACTTCACGTACTGATTGAATAATTGGCATAAAATATTGTAAGTCTTATTGATATCTAAGCTAAATAGATTTGAAAAGACTGCGTCCTGTAGATGCTAAGTAAGAGACAAGGGATAGTAGGTGCTGAAGTGCTGAAGGATTATATATATAATTTACTTCGAATTCAGATTTAAAAAAGTTTGGCTCCGTAAACTATTTGAAATATGAGTCTAAGTGAAAACTAAGCCAATTATCATTCGTTTATTAAAGGAGTAAACATATTTCACCTATGGATGTATAACAGCGATATTATTATTAAAATAAAAATTGCTCTCACGACCTTATACCAAATACAGGATTGATTTCTTCTTCATCGACCTGTACTTGCCAATGCTGGACGTAGGCCTTTCCATAAAAGAGCTAATACAAGTCGGCATACCATGCATGAAACATTTACCTATACTTACCAAGTTGGGCAGACGGGTTGGAGAGCGCTCTGCCGGTTCGCTCACACTAGCGAGGTTGCTCACAATCACTACTCAGCGAATTTTAGGATTCGGCATATTTGGGTGGATTGCCATCAGATGGCGACTATCACTAGAGATCGTGTCAATAGTCAATATTACGGTGTCCGATAGTCAACATTATAATAGCATTGTTACGTGCATGTGAGATTGTCCTTGGTTGGAAAAGTTGGTATATATTATATATGGTTGGTCGGAATATACCAACAATGGCTTTGAATCAGCTGTCGCCAGCGGTATTTACAAACAGTTACGACTTGGGGACCTTCAAGAAAAGAGCCTATTCGTGCTTTAAAGGGCGACAGGGCATCTGTAGCTCCTCTGGTGCATTTGACACGGTTCGGTTGGTTGGGGCGTCGGTGATCACTTACTATCAGGTGAGCCGCGTGCTCGTTGCCCCCTTTCTTCTATAAAAAAAAACTTTTACAATGGGTTGTCCTTTCCTGCACTTGACACCTAGAGATTTTAGAACTAGACATTTATTTTAGTTGGTTCAACCCGTAATTCTCTAGAGCTTATTTGGAACAACATGACAGACGGAGTGCTTGTTGTTATTAACGAAATTGAAAAGTTGTTGAAATGTTAGACTTAACACGTAACGTAAAAGAAACAAAAGGTTTTTTTAAAGTTTTTCTCTGTATATATAATAGAATTACAACACAACAATAGTGATTTACTCTAACTGTTAATGTACTTGTAATAATAGGTATGCCAGAGTAATCAAAATTTCTAAATGACACAATTTTCGAAACAGTATATTACATACCACTACACTCCCTTACCATAGAGTAAGGATAGTAGTTATCTCTATTCTTTATACTGTGCCATTACTGGTAATTGATTTAATTTTCTCTCGGGCCAGCTATAATTTACCGTAAATTACATATAATTTTCATGACAATACCTAATTTCCTTAGGTTCAACGACACGCCATTTTGGCATCTACTTTTTGCGACCGCTAGCCTTTGTCCTCAATTTTGAATTTCCGCTTTAGCTTCCCAACAATTGGCGCGAAAAAACTCCGATTGTATCTTACGTCACGCGCTTAAACAACTAAAGTATTTTGTTACGGTTCAAGAATTACAGTTTTAAGACATACTTGTAAATAAAAGACGTAATAATAAATCAAACTGGCGTGTAGGAGCATTCTTGGAGCGGCATCTCCAAGAATGCTGCATATACTAATTAAGAAGAATTAGAATATATACAGCAGTTTCTGAATTGGGGATCTGGTACTACAACCGCCTATCTGCCTTCTGAGTACACTATGTCATACAGGAAACTGTATTAAGTCAGGCGATGATCAATGTGATGATATTTGATATGATGATCACAATAGGAAAGTTCAGAATATTTTTCTAATCCTAAATGAATATTATCATCTGAATACACATGAGACCGAGCTTGCAAAGCGTAGTTTATATCGACAAGAGGTCGTCTGTACGCGGAAGGCGAAAAGTGTAAATATTTTTACTAGTGTATAGTTACATCCCCTTTATGTTTGTCGGTCGCCGACTTGCCGACAACATCGGCTATTATGCACTCATCTTTATTTTGTAAACATATTCTAATTTCCGAACGCAATACCGGTTGCGATGAAAAATTTTTGTGTTAGTGTGATATACGAGAACAGTCAACGTGGTGTGTCATTGTCGCTTCAATAGAAACAAACATCCTTCAAGGTGCATTGTGACCCCTGTGGACTAAATAGTTTTTAAGGGTCTCCGTGTCTCGTTCACCGCCATCAACCAGTGCCCAAAGGATGACAAAACGTACCTTCTCAATAACCAGTAACATATATCTTTTCAAATTCGTTCAGCGAATTTCGTTTCCATTTTGCAATACTTGTACGTGACAATGGTGGGAATTTGTAGCGTTACTAGAAACTGTAAACTATTTTATTATACCATGTAATAAACACAACATATGTTTTCTCATTTGAGGCTAGATAATAGTTTAAACTCGCATTTGAGACAGGTATCTTTTTCAGCCCGTGTGAGTCTACTGTTTGACGTAGCCTGTCCAAAAAGGCGCCTGCAAAGGAACGCTCGCCGGACAATGGAATATTTCCCATGTCCCAACACACGCGGGTGAATAAGTGTAGTAGTCAGCTGTACTAGTGATACCTCGTACGTATTCTTGCATTACAAAATAGCTTTTTAGCGCGTTTTGGTGTTCAGCAGCACTATCCCAATGATGATATCAGATCTGCATATTTGCCAAAAGTTGAGCTTGAAATCTATCTCTATTCGATACTTAACCATGGGAACTCCATGTCTCTCCTGCCAATTTGGGTTCAGCATTAAATAAATCCGATAGTTACATCATAAGCTGTTCGATTGTTCTTAATGGTAATAATTACCTGTCACGTATTAATAGAAAATCGATGTGTGGAACTGTCCAGTACTGCGTATACACTATAAGTTGAAAGTTAATTCTCTAAGGTTGAATGCGACGTCATTGACATTTGCCATTCGACTGTTACGGACTATCCATCGGTTAAAGTTTTTGCTCACAATTGTTTACGACTTCATATTTGTATACATGAAACATTGTTAGATCATGGAGTACATCAGTTTGGTTATTTAATAAGTCACACATTGTCGTAATGTTGGGTTGCCACGAGGGACCGCATTATAGTACTGTCTCTCTAGGTAATATAGAATACCTGTAACTGAAGGCAGTGGCCGGTTATGTCGGGCTAAAAACCCACAGACTGAGGATATACTGTTGGCCCGTCGGCCATTTTTATCTTTGGCGAAAGTACTATATAATGAAAAGTACAATGACGCTTAAAAAACGTCGCGTCACTGCCTTCTAGGACCTTTAAGGACTAGTGGTTGAAAGATTCTCGGGAACTGGAGTGAGGTGCGAGCCCCACTCTAGTTCCCGAGAGTCTTCAGAAGGTACGCAACCTCGATTTGGGCTAATACAACCATGGCATTCACTGTCACTGTAGGATTTTCTCCTATATAGCGGAGGTGTTTTTCAGAAATATATTGCCATAGTATATGTTCACGGCGCTTTACTTACTCCTGGACTTGGACACATGATAAATACTTAAAAACCACACGATTTTTTTCTTATATAGATCTAGTTAATAAAACTAACTGAAAATAATAAACAACAGTATATGAAAAAAAACCCTTATAATTCACAAAGACGGTAGAGGAATCGTTTGGCGGATGTTAAAACCTCTTGGCTTTTTACCTCTATGTTTTCACTTTCACTTGCAGCACTGGCATATTTCATGCGCAGTTAACAACTAACGATAGCATTCGTTAGTTGTCGAAATCGGAGATCATCATCATTTCTTGTATAATATTTGTCGCTAACCGTCGAGTCCATAAATACTAAACTTTTTGCTGTGATCAACATTATCAGCAACAAATTGTCGTCTTCCTGCACGATACTGAAACGTCAATTCCGTTTCGCTGGTAATGTACGACTATTAAAATACAATTTTGCTGAAATTGTATACTTCTTCAAATTTCCTTTTTTATAGATTAAACGACTGCGTCTCGTTTTCCTCTTTACATATTGCATATCTTTGCTAATCTTGATCCGTTATTTATGATGGTGGTGTTTGTGTTAGATACTGGCATCCGTATTCACAAACAATAGTCGTTTAAGTTATGACCCAAAATGGCGTAAAGAAAAACATTTCCCAATACGTTCCTCACTATGTGTTTGCTCTTAATGTGAGACTTCGTAATGGTCTATGTCCAGTAGTTTACACATAATCGATGATGATGAAGAACTCATTTTGATGTATTCTCGTCATCGCAATATCTATTACAGGCTTAAGTTAGGTTACAGATGTATTGTCACCCCTGAGGACTATAGATGAAATGCCTCACAGTCCGTCATTATACTGACTCTCTTACCTTACAAACAGTAGTGTTGTGTTGCGACAACAGTAATTCCTCTGCTGATTAGCTGATGGGAAATGGGAAAGAGTGAGACCGTGCCAGACGACCCCTGGGCAGGGAATGAGTCCACCACCTGTTAAGAAAATTTAAACTTGTAACTATTCCCTCACATGCTTTTTCTAAACGGACGGTTATATTACTTATAAACTTAATCATCTACGCCTGTCTCATAGGAGTTGACACGACTCGGCGTAGTCGAGTTTTCACGACCATTTCCACCACGAGATAGAACGTGACAGTGAATCCCATGGTATTTAGTCGCCTTTTTCGACAACCACGGAAAGAAATGGGGGATTCTCCCCTCATCAATTTCATTATTTATAATTAGGTTTAAATATCTGTTCTAACTTTTAAGCTTTCGCGCTTTAATAATAGACTCCATTCACAGAAAGTAAACATTATGAAAAGCAAATTGGCAAAATCCATTTTTCTTTTTTATCGTGTCTGTCACTGGCACATAACGAATAACAATTAAGAAAAAACAAATATCGATCACACCATAATATCGATCATTCAAGAAATTAAACTAGTTCCATCAACGTGACGCACTATGTTAGTATTACAAAAACCAAATTATGCTATTGCTTATGAATCTTAATTGTGCGTAATAACAATTAGCATTGTTGTTCTTTTTCGAATAGGCTTATAACTGTGGTGTATACAAACATCCTACGCTCGACCAAAAGAATGCAGCTTCGGCACAATACTTGAATGAACAAAACCATCAGTATCATTAAGTACTTGAATTATTATGGCATTTTATATTCTACCTACATCGTTACATTCTACATGTAAACATTTTCTGTGCGCGTTAACATATAAAATTAAAATCATTTATGGACATTTTACATAACAATTAATGCTTGCCACAACAATAACATCCATTAGCAGATGACAATAATTAGTTGTTCCTCCATTTACGTCTTATCATTTATGGGAAGTACGTACTCGTATATTCACTGTGAATGCAAAAGCATTTTTTTTTTCGTAAAAAGCCAGCCCATAGTTGTGACGTGATAGAGACAACAATATTATACTTCAGCATAATCTTAGTTATACAAATAAACAGAAGCAATAGTGATATTTTTAAGATAGTAGTTAACCCTCGTAATTTGTAAATGTAACTGTTTCCCTTGTCGTGCCCATCTCAACCAAAGCCAATAATTGAGATCTACACAATACATTGGTCACCTTCTCTCCGACACCGGAATCTAAGTGGTGATCATGATGTTCTTGTGGTCGATTTCAACCCCTGCGACATCTTCCGTTTATCAACTAGAGGTTGTCATAATGCCGTATGGTAGCGGCGTAAGAATCCGCTCCCTTTTGTGCCGAGAATATCGTAAAAGGACTAAGGAAAAGCCTCGAAAAACTCATGGCAATCTCCGTGAGAAAACCAGCGACGTGGCTTTGCCCTATCATGTCCTTTCTCCCGTAGATCCAAAATGTGGTTGGATCGAAGCCCATTTGACTACGCTGCGTCAAACCAAAGGGGAATTTGTAATCTCTTTCTACCCTTGGGTGGGGCAGGCGTTAGTGCTTGTTTATATACCGGAATCATCCCTTACAGCAAAATTAATGTGGCAGATATTTTTCGTGTCACACTACACTTAGTGATTTATGTTTAACTATTTGGCAACTGTAATAGAAAAAAATTATCAGGCCTTTTTTATTCGCGATCGCACAGAAAACACTGATGAAAGGCACCTTTTTCCGTTGTGAAGAAGTTAAGTCCACATCTGGAGAAAGGTCTTTCCATAAAAATGTCAATGAAAGTTTGGTCCCTACTCACCAAGCCGGACAGGCGAGTTGATGATCGATCATTACCTATTATCGTTATCACATTACGTCGCTTGCTAATGTTTTTATCCAATTTATAACAATTATTTTATAGCTTCCATTCATTCATTTAATAATGATTGATGAACTGAGCTGCTAACTTTGCATCTGTCAATAGCATGTGCCTTTCATTGAATCATTAATTTTGATTATTCATCGTTAATAAGATCATTCATTACTTTTTTATTCATGACATCGAATGCGTAGACTTTTGTGTGAGATATTTTAATAGCTTTACCTTTTGAGCTAAATGTGTTAAAGATTGACCTTCAGAAAAACATTAATTTCATAATCATATAAATAATTATACAAAGTTTATCATTCATTTCTTATGTACAAATTTGTGCCTATGCATTAAAATAAATACTTTTATTTTTGCATTGTAATAGGGGCATTAGAATCTGCCATTTCCTTTCTTCATGCTGTCATAAAAGGCGACTAAGGAAAAGCCTGCGTTGACTTGTGCCAAATCTAATCCCGTGATCACAGTCGCAAAGCTCTTACCGTCTCTCTGTCGCAAATGCCAACCCCAGCAGGCGCACCCAGCTAGCAAACAAACGAGATTCTGACAACTGAATGATGGCGGAATATCCTCCAATTTGCCGAACCCAAGTTCAAGGCTAGTGTTGAGGAGCCCAGCCCAGCATGGTCGGTCTGTTATTTGCCAGCAATTGCTTTTTTGCTGAGTCATATGTTCAGCTGTGGACTAAAGAAGGCTGATGTAGTAGTAGATCACTTTCCTATCCCTATAGGTGAATGCTTTGAACCTTTTTTGTAATAGTAACTTATTTCAGTAGAAAAATAAAAAAACTTCCCGATCGACTCCGTCATGCGTTACGCTTCGCGTTGGTGTCTCGGATTACATATCCAATTAGCTAACCTAGGTAACCGCTGTGGATTGTGAGACAATGGAAGCCCGGGTCGACGTACTCAGTGGGACGACTGTAAGACAATAATTGTATACAACAAAACAACGCATCAAGCGCTAAAACCGCCGTGCCGTGGGCGGCTGCGAATGAGTCGAGTTCGCGATGAGTAATCAATCATTGAATATTTAATCCTAATTATGGAGCTAATACAAAAGTATTTGGTGTGTATCAAGGTTAGGTGAGACGACATTTTGGTCTTCTTCATTAACCTATTTACTGCAGTTTGCAGTGTACTGCTGTGCACCAGCAAGCATCACCAGTATATAGGACTTGGGTTCAGCAAATTCAGATGGATTTCTAGGGATGGGGCACTACTCTCATCATCTCCCAGCGTGCCTGAGTAAGGCGAATTTTTTCAGCAGCGCAATGCCTGATTGCCTGTATCCAGCACTAGACTTTATAATGGCTGATGACGAAGAAGAAGTCCACTTCTGGAACACCCCATATGGAGGACCACACCACCACACCTGGCATATGGATTAGCGATAGCAGTAACATCCACATCGCTCCATAAAAGCTGCTGTCCGTTACCGGTCTGGCAAATTTAGGTTTGAAATATTTAAAACGTGGGCCATGGTGGCCTGAGGGTCAGAGCGTACGCTTTGAATTTATAGTGCGTAAGTGACTATGACCGATTCCCGGTGCAGACGCCACTAAAATTGTTGGCCGGATGTCAATTTTCCAGTGATGTGCTTACTTACCCGCCTGGCTAGTATGCATGCTATGAATAAATATTAGAATAAATTTTATAAAATATGTTATTTGACGCTTAAATGTAAAGACATGAATATCCATTGGAACATAAAAAAACTGATAAAGAACTTAAGATGTAGATATACTAAAAGAACTACCCGTTCAATGGCGGACCTTGAGGAGTTTAGTGGAATGTTGCCAGTAATTGTATCTTCGATTATCGTGACTCATTATACAAAATAACAAGGACTGCATAACTGCGCTCTATGTATAGTTGAGGTAACACAGATATGGAATTATGTTGAGTCTGACGCCGTTTCGTTGTTCCAACGCGTAAGTAAATTATTGTGAATTTTTGTTTCAATATGCTTTAATAAGATATGCTTATGTAAGCTTTTATGACGTTAAGATGTTATTAATAGATTACTTTTCTTTTCTTTGGAAAGAGTTTGTTCACATTTCTGTGTTACTTTACATTGGTTCATTACAAGCGTGGTTATTTCCCGGTCAAGACGACACTATCTAGACGCAACCTTCCTCTGTCAGATAGAATATAGTCTTAAAAAGTCTTGAATTTACGACGTGCATAATGCAATTAACAAATTTAGCGTTGGCGGCATTGGGAATCGAATCCTAGCGTCGTTTTCTATGTTATATACTAAGCGTGAGCCCGACCGCTGAGCCACTACGACCCTTTAAAAGAAATAAAACCCATTTCGTTCTTTTAGCATCGAGAAGCAAGTAAGGGAATAAATTTGCAGTTACGACTGCTAACCCGCCTATCAATCGCTACTAAGGCAATTACCTCCTCCGCCTCTTTTATGAGATTCCTGCAATAAGTAGTGTCAGAAGTGGACATTACATACAATGTTAACAAAAATGTATCGGAACCCAGTTGTTACCACCCGTATTTCGCTACGAAACTAATTATATTGTAAAGCATTTTTAAACCATTAAAAAAATGGTTTTAACCCCTCTCTGAACTTGTAAACCGTTTTTAGGGTTCCGTACGAGCCCCTCTTACTAACTAAGCCTATGCTGTCTGTACGTCAGTCCGGATCATTCTACCTTTAATCACGTGGTAGACTCATTCTCTGCCTAGGAGTCGTCTGGGCAGTACTCTTACCGCACTCTTACCCAATTCTGCCGCCAAACAAGAGTGAAATTACCGTTGTGTTCCGGTTTAAAAAGTATAGACGGCCAGTATAATATTTACGGGCTGCGAGGCATTCCATCATAGTCCCCAGGGGTGACAACGCATTTGTAACCTTCTTCAGTTGAAGTTGTTCACATGTGTCCATGGGCTGCAGTAGCCCAAGCTCACCACGCTGGTTAGGCGGATTGGTGAACGCAGTGCCGGTACCTTCGCACTAGAGATGTTACTCCGCATCACTATGGTGTTTTAGTTTGATATAGTAGCCTGGATTTCCCCCCATCAAGCGGCTGCCAAGACCTCGTCCGTTAGTCAGGATCGTACACTACGTACAGGTCAGCTAGGCATTAGGAGAAAGAGATGGTATGTACCTCCTTACACCCCACGGGAACTTTATTAGATAAGAATTTCATTTATTTCATTTCAACGTTATTTATTTTCATGATACTAACCGTTCTTTTTAATTATGTATTACAATTTTATATAAGCTATTTACACTATATATTCTACCACTACTTCTAATACTACTGGGTGTTAATCTGACTGTACAAAGAAGTCATCAAATTAGTACCATAGCTATATTGTTAATTAGTTGATCTGGACAATGACAAGATCTGATGACCTTATGATTCATGACTCCAACACAAACACAATGAGTAATAAACCACCATATATTTAATAAATGTACAAATCTGTAGTATTTATCTGTAATTACCTGAGTATGTTTAATTAACGCGATTTGCGTACTTTCAAGTTATTTCTCGGCGACCACATGCACTCACAGTAAAAGATACTACCATCCATGCGGTCGAGCCGTAGGTAATGGTGGAAGAATCACATTGGAAGTTGATATATATTATATGTAAAATATATCTCCGGCAGCAAAATGAGTCTCGTTCACATTTCGTTATATGTATATATTCACGAGACAATCTTCATCCATTTGCTACGGTCCTGACATACGTCTTTCGCTTCTTCCACTTTCATCAATCTTCGCATGCATGCTCGTTGGTTTAGAGTATTATCGGTTGACAAAAAAAGCTTTTACACGCTTTTTATAAGGTTGTAAAAGTTTAACAAAATCTTTCCATAAAATTTTCCACCACTTCCTGACTTTCCAAAATTGAAATTTTGCACAAGTATTAAGAACCGAAGACAATGATATGGTTCCATCAAGCTATTCTAATAATGGAGCTAGGAGATAGGTAACGCAACTCTAGAACGGCTACTAGTAAATACATCGAGTTTCGGCTTATTAGAAATTATGAATGTGGTATATGAAGAACAGAATTTTTTTATAGTAAATTATTCTTTTGCAAATAAATTATCCCTTGGGAGCATTATATTAAAAATTGAATTTGATTATTTTATTTATAGAATGCTATCTTAAACATGACTCCTTCGAGCCAACTTCGACAATTACGATATATTGAAGTAGTTATGCAGCGGGGTTATTTAATGCACGAGTCTTTGATTATTTAGTAGCCCGGATACAGCCACCTTGAATTCCACCAGACGGACAACGTCATGTTTATATCTAAAAAGTTGCAAATACATCATGTCATACATGGTTTATAATAAAATGACTACTTAAGATCCGCGGTAGGCTAGTGGTCAAGGCGTTTTTTTTTAACTTCATAGTACACGAGTGACCTAGGTTCGGTACCGGCACCAATTTTTAAAAGCAATTTTAATTGCTGAATTTACTGCGTGCTCAGTTGCGAAGTAAAACGTCGTGAGGAAACCAGGATGTCAGAGAACTCCCAGCTCCAGAACTCTCTCAAATATTTGAGAGGCCTTCGCTCGGTCGTGAGCAGTTACAGGCGATACTTTATTTTTTTCTTAACATAATTAATATTATAAATGCTGTCTGTAACGTTTTTCCGACGAAACCGCTCAACCGAATTGGATGTTATTTGTCATGGAAAATATTTCACGCGAGGGAAGTCGCGGACGGTTGCTAGTAGATACATTTCGAACGAGGAGTACTATGTAGAGTAATATAGTATATCTTGAAAATTATTAAAACTATAGATATCTATAGAAAAATTGCATCGTGCCTTCCGATATTTAAAATAGTATTACAATTTATCGTAAAATAGCTTAAATATTACCATCCAAGGGATTGCTGCATGTCCACACATGCAGTCATACATTATTGAATTCTCAGTACTTGCGTACAAGAGGCATTAATCCTAAACCATTAAACCATCAGAGATGAATGAACTCTTGTTTAACAGCGAACGAATGCAAACGTCTGCTAATTTCGATTTCTTCAGTGAATGTTATCGAATAACGTCGCTTTTTAACCAAAACAAAGGAGATCGCTATCAGAATACCCACACTCCGAACATGAATGAGGCGGGTAACATAAATATGAAGCAAGGCTGATTCATTATAAAAGAATACAAATATAATTAACGCAGAATTATCAACTTTATCACACAGTGATAAGAACTAATACATATTAATTTAAATTTTATTTTGAGTATTTACCACTTCCTTATACACAAAGACATATATTATAATATCAACTTATAGGCAGTTTTGATTCAATCGCGATTGTGTTTGTTCATTCGAAGCGCAACTAACGGAATTTTTATTATTTATAAAAACGCATCCGGAAAGCTTATTGCTTAATTATTAGAATATAATGTATATTAAAATGTAATATATTGCTGTTTTGCGACTTTGCTCGCTTTATTGATCTTCAAAAGTACTATAATTTCACTGCCTTATAACAAACGAACTAAATTTTTTTCAAACATGAGACTTGGTCAAGTAAACAAAACTGGTCCATCCAATTTCCCCAAAACAAATTTCTAATAATTACGTCTGGTACGATCGCGATCGTCCGCCCACTAAACATGGAATTACCCTTGATTTCTTTACCTTCTTTATCAGCATTTAAGAGTCCTCTGCTGGACATAAGCCTTTCCATGAAAGAGCCTGCAAAAGTTGACAAACTATGCAAGGACGAGTTTGCATACATGACTGGTAAGGACGTACTAAAACGCTGGTTCCTATGATTAGTCTGTGGAACTTGTGTTCAGCATATTCGGATTGTTTTTTTACTATCAGTCAGTCTAGATCTATCTATCTAGCAGGGTGCGCGCCTTCGAGAAAAGGATTATATCTAACTATATTCTCCATTGCAAATATATCCTCAAATTACCGACGCCAAAATAAATAACAAAAGTTAAGTGAAGGACCTGTGCATTAACTAAAATCGACAGTTATCGGCAAAACAAAAAGTTTATCAGCTCGGCATTTCACTTTACTAATCTTATCGTGGTTCGTTTTATCAGATCGTTCTGGTCACGGCAAGCCTCATAATACTTTCGTTATCGTAATAGTTATGTTTTTTGAAAGCGAGTCTACCTTTTAAGATACCATATAAATAATTCCACGTCCATTTAGTTATTACAAAATAGCAAAAATATTATCCAACAAACTATTAATCTTTTATCTACACATGCAAAACGTGTGTTGATACTTAAATAAGTATAAACAACTCACAGATTTTGTGAGCAACGACTAAGGAAATTGCTAGAAAAAAACATCTCCCCATTAGTTGATTAAATTATCAAAATAAAACCAACACCTTTTAAGGTTTTTTTTTATTGGATTGGAGTGACAAACGAACTTACAGTCCACTTGACAGTAGGATGCGATCTGCAAACAACTTCAAGTTCTGTTACAGATGCGTTGTCACCACTGAGAACTAAGATGGAATGCCTCAAAGCCCTTATACTGGCTCTCCATACCTTTCAAACCAGATCACAACAGTGGTAAAACTGCTGATTGGCAGCAGAAATGGGTAAGAGGTGGCACCTACCCAGACGACGCCTAGGTAGAGTTCATCACCTAGTGAATATATATATATAGGTGCCCAGGGCTCCGTACTACCGTCGCGTATATTTCTGTTAAACCACGTCATTAAATCCCAGACTTGTATTATACTATTGTACGAAGATCAATTATCTATCAGAAGTGTTAAATATAATCTGACGTATAAATAAAAGGAAAGTGTCTGTCTGTGATTTCTGCTGGCGAAAGGTCACATTTGGTCTCATTCAATACTTTTACAAGAAAAAATTGGCGTAAAATTGCCATATAAACCTGCTGAGTTTCTTATGGTGACTGATAGAACCGAAGACGCATTTTCTGGTTACGAGATATTCTATCTTAGACTTCACGGGTGGCAACGCATAATAATTTTTTGATCCAAGAAGAAATCTATAATGAAGAAAAATAGAGGTGTAGATTGTGTGCACGATTAGCCTTATATGTGTAAAGAAAGTCTAGTCTCTTCTGGATTCGAATCCAAGCCTGTTTAATAGAGATTATATCGTGTATATGACACTCTCGCGATATCTGATCTTAGCGATTAGTAATAGTAGTATTATGCGTTACTTCAGTTTTGGGAAGAGCTTTTATATTATTACATCCTAGGCAGATGGCAACTTCTGGTATTAATCATGAATAAAAAAGTGACAATAACCATCATCATTACTACAGCTCGACACAAGTCCACTGCAGAACATAAGCCTCTCATAGAAAGCTCCGATAAAAGTCGGCATTCATTTCTTAAAATCGGCTCCCCTTCACTAGTTTGTGGGATTTAGGTTCGGCAAATACAGATTTTCTGACATCATTTGTTCGGAAGGGCCTAATTTGTTAGTTAGCAGGGGTGAAATTTGGGAGGAGCTAGTCTCTTTAGCGGCGTAATAGACTCTCGGTATATTGAAGTGTTGAAGTGTTTGTACAATGAGGCTGCAATGTCTATCGTAGTACGAAGCCCTTCCAATTGCTGAAAGGAGTAAATACATGGTGATCTTATATCCCCAAAACTCTTCACTGCTGAATTGGAAGACGTTTTCAAGCTGCTGAACTGGAAAGGATACGTTATCAAAATTTATGGCAAATACTTCAATAATCTTCGTTTTGCCAACGAAACAGTTCTTATGGCAGGAACACTGGAGGAGCTTAGCACTATACCCAGTGACCTCAATAACCTCTCCTAATCAGCAAACATACCTCGCAGAACTGATAACCGTTGGGAAAGAAAAATTCTCGAGTGATAACTGTGTACAGGCAAATGCAGTGTAAAACCCCCATAAGATAGAGTGACGAGAATGTTGCGGGAAGCAGATATAAGCTGGTGATCAGAACCGTGATTTGTTGCAATGTTCAGCTCTCTGGATTTGAGATAGGCTAAAATGATGAAAATGATGACGATATGTATCCAATGATATATAAATACCATATATATAGTTTATGGTATAGATTCAACTCCTGGAGATACGGCGGAGTAATACTGAACGCACGCGTTCGTTAAACAGACCGTATAATCACTGAACTAAACAAGTGGAAACGAGTAATCGATGCGTTCAAGCAAATCACATAAGTCTCATGGAATCGATTTCCAATTACTTTCACACTCATGATGATTCATATGCATATGCATTTATGCAAGTATGTGTAAGCTTTTTTTATAAATAAGTCGCTGGTTGCGAATATCGAAAAATACCTGCGCTAATACCATTGGATTTTGCCCGCTAAAAACCTCTGTATAATGTTAAAAAGCGGTTGCTAAATGCCTTTATTACTTCATCATTAATCTGTAATGTGAAGATAATTAACGAAAATCTAGAACTAACTTAATTTCGTTTAACTTCATTATTTTAATACTAGCTAAATAATTATATTATTTGTAATTATATCGAATCATATCTTAAAGGTCTGATTCTCATTTAACTATATTTAGAAGAAAAGTGCAATGGTAAATCTGTCGCTGAACAAAAATTATTACGACCGTCACGGTAACTTAACTTTATAGTCTTTAATCCTACAATTTTTATTACAATTTACTTTTAATTTGCGACACCGTGTCCCGTTTTTAACGCAAAGGTCCCAATCTAAAATTTGTGTAAACGTACGTACAAATTGCCAGATGTATAACAGTCATTGCCCTACACAAGGTTGCCTTCATTGAGATAAAAAGGTCCAACACGACTACACGACACAAGTGTCTTAAAGTCATACGAATAAACAAAACAACATAATAAGCGAGTGAGCTTTTTTTCTTTTGCCCGATACGGTATTAAAAAGTATGAAGTACATAATTTCTTAAGATTATATGGAAAGGTGAAGGAAAACCACGTGACTGGTTTAAAAGGGGGCCTTTCCCAGCTGTGGGACATTTATATATACTCTACTAATTTTAGCTTAAAGAACGTCGTCATTACCTCCTCTTGGTACTCTACCTTCTCGTACTTAGGTTAAATTATATAATAACATACGTGTACGTATGTTAATATATCATTTAACCTTTCATTTTAACAAACGTCTAACGGATATCCTCAATGCGTTTATTATAACGGAATGAAGCACTTCACAGTCATTATCTCCTTAAAGGTTTTTAATTAAAGATCGACATTTAAGATTTTTGTTTCCTTACTTACAAGTTAGGAGAAAAAATGTGCTCGTGGGACTTGACATTGATCATATCTTATATCACATTATTGTTGTAAAGATATCGTATTTTAACACTTCTTTTAATTGTATTTTGAATATTGTTTGTTGGAAACTGAACATGGGTTCTGTGGCCATTCCTAACGCTCTAATTAAATTTTAGAAAAACGTGTTAAGAATTTTTACACCGAAACCAATTTGGCTAAAGGCTTAAACTATTATAACTACATCATCTTGATCATAATGATATTGACTATGACTTTCTTAATTGACTGACTTAACTATGATAAGCTAAGAGCCTGGCCGTAAATCCTATATTCCACGATCAGCGTAGCGAAACAGACTTCCGCAAACCACTATAAAACCAACACGAAATTCAATCGTACCTAAATCGGTAATTTCTACATAACGTGGATAAATACGGTGAAACAATATTTTTGTCTGTGGTACGTCAAAGTATTAGATTAACAAAACCTCATTTGCAACGAAACGACATTGTTTCAGGGAAAAAATCAAGTGCGTACGTGATTGTTTGCGTTTGCGCACGCGCCAACAAACGCAACTATGACGTATAAGGTAAAATGGAAAACATTTCAGACACACTCATCGCTTATGTAAATACTGTGTAAACTACGTTACTTGATGTAAGTACAAGAAATTTTTACTTTCCTGAAACTATGCAATAAAAATAAACAAAACATTACATATAGTAATATATAATTATTTGTGTGTATGTATGTGAAGGGATTTAACAAAAATATTTCACTACTACATTATTACAGTATAAAGTAAATTTAAGTAACCTTTAAATGGCTTACTAACTACTAAGTAAAAATCTTCTTTTTTTGACAGGGATTTGGAGGTAAATCAGAACTCATTAAACGCTGTTGACCGAGATAAATACTTTTTTAATCCACAGCTGGACAAAGATTGGATAAATTAGATTTTTTTTAGTAAAGTATATCTTATAATCTCTATGGTCTGACCAATTCAAACGTTTAAACAATTTCGTAACCTGAGCGTCGTGACTTATCTTAGATAGACAACATTTACCTTCAACTTACTTTCGCTTAAAAGGCTTTAGGCGAAGTTTTGTTTAAAACGTCGTGAACACTTGGAAAATCCAATAACTATAAAACGTTGGAGAGAAGAACGCCTGCATGGAAGATTTAATCATCTCACCTTCCATCCTTATATTTCTTGTGTATTTCCTATTAGATATGTGGACAGACGTGCACAAATAATGAACATAATAATATGATTTAAAGATTGATAAATGAAGCTTTTGCTATTATCCTTTATTTCAAAGACAAAGACATATCATTTTCGTATAAAGCAATTTCTCTATAATTATGGAGGAGTTTTACAGTAAATACAGAATACAGGAACGTAGGGCGAGTAATCTCTCGCAGTCGACATATTAAAATAATAATTGGTAAATGTCACCTTGGTCGAAAATGGTCATTAAAAAATATTAATCATTTCTTTCCTTGTATTGTCCTAAAATTCTCTTAATATTAATCCCAAACAAAAAATATAAGATACAAACTAAATTTGAAACATAACAGCTTTTGTGCACGACTGTACTGTATACATTTTAGTAAACGGTGTCTAATGCATGTTTTACGACTTGTCCCTATACACTTTTGTTTTTACGTCCTTGCGTCTGTCTTGCCGTAACTGAGACGTAGTAAAGTTTATGCTCACAGTTTTTATTACAAACATTGTGGCGTATTAACGACTGCGTTCAAACCTTAAAAGGTTTCGCCTCAAGAACACGAGATGAGGACTAAATTGGATTTTAACTGTTGTAACAGTATACTCGGTAACTCAAAATCAATTAAATTGATTATGTTATAAATTTGCCTGGATAATAAAATCGTATTGCATTATAATTTTTTATTGATTGAAAGGCGTTTTTTTGTTGCACTGACGACTGAGCATGCGATCGTCATTGCTTTATTAAGTAACTAACAGAAAGAAAAATATTACTGTTTGCAGATGACGTTTTTTTTTTTAATTTAGTTATGTTTTAAGTTGTAAGTTAGGTACAATGGGTATATAAAACTGATTTGTATAGATTCTATACAATATCGATCCGAGAAGGTCAACTAGAGTTTCCGTATCAAGCTGCAGTACAAAAAGATATTTTACAGCCAGTTTTTTCTGTGTAGGAGACTGGGTTGGTTGGCCTGTTTCTTAATGTTTTAGCTTTTAATTATGTTATGTAAGTTAGATATCAAACTGCTTTAAATTGCTTTTTTTAACTTTAAATTTTTCTTTTTAAATCGCGTGTTTGATTGACTCACTATTTGGGGCAAGTTGAAAATAATACTAATTAATATTAGGTATCATTGATAAATTAAACAAAACTCGATCAAGTAATTGTTTTTTATAGTTTTCTTAACAATACAAACATTGTTATGAAATCATTGGATTTGTTGTTGTTGCAAAGGCTTGTTTTGTGGGTGTTACGAGTATGTCGTCAGCAATCGACATTTAACACTTTAATTTCGGGTATATTCTGCAGAAAGTTTTAATCTCTGTACAATTTTTTATATATATGTATGAACGACGTTTTACATAGACTTATTAACAACTACATTTTCGTAAACCAATTCAGCACTTTTGAATTGATAATTATTATTATAACTTATTAATGAAATTAAGTTGAATCAGAAGAGTGTAAAATTTTCATTATGTTCCCAATAGCGTGTAACAGATAACACGCTGTTTACTAAACCCATTACGAAATTACTGTCCCCACAATAAATACCTATTTAAAAGTTATTAGTTTTAAATTATGATATTTGTACACATCTATACCACAATTAAAGTTAAGATAATTATGTCTGATTGAAAAGCAATGTGATATGACAATAAATAAAGTTTTAGATAATGTAAGAAGAAGATAGGAAATTATTTACTTACTTAACTTATAACAATTAAGAAATATAGCGTTATAAATCATCCATTATCTTCGCATATTGTTTCTTTTTAGAATTGAACAAGTAAGACATTTATATAACTTACCGTCATATCTGTCCAGAGCGAGGTGTGGAAACTCAGAAGAGCAGTGGTAGCTCAACGGTCAGGGCGCTCGATTTTATTACATAGTACCTAAACGTGTGACTTGGGTTCAAATTCGGTATTTGGGTGCCGAATTCACCACCTGCTTGGCGGATCAAGAACATATTGTGCATTTGAAAAATAATAAACAAATATTTCGAGAACCAACCTGCACTGAAGCAGCGCCGGCTCCTAAGTTCAATGTTTAACTATTGTTGCTATACTCTATGCCATTGAAAATAGTGTCAAGATACAAAAGTAAAATAAAAACAATTTGCTTTCCATCACTCTCTTATTTGCACGCAATATTATATGCATCCAGCATGAACTTATTATTAAATGTGTTTTAGACAGTAATACCGTAATATATTGTGCATCGCGCACAATTAACAAGCGCCAATAGCCTAATAGGTACGGACTGTGAAATAAGTGTCAAGTTCAAGGCTGCTGTGGCATTTGACTATTGGCGTGGAACACTTCATACACAAGCTATTTGGTTTTTATAATATTGTAACGAACGTTTTGTCAACTTTTACGTCTTCGAATGACAAGTCAAAAGAAATAATGTTTTATAAATTACCAGTCGATATTAACGAAACTCTTTGGTAGGTAAATTAGGGTGGCTGTACACTGGTTGAAATATAAGTTTGTCTTTGATGAAAATTAAATAATGTTTCGGGAATATTCTGGAATAACCGCCAACAAAAGACGATCGAAATTCGGGACTATATAAGGAGCATTGGAGCGCCCTAAGTGCAGTTCAGTGGTGATTTGTGAAGTAAGTGGAAGAGGAAGATCACGAATAAAAGGCGGATAAGAGAGAGTTACTAAACTTGTAGGCCTTCTGCTCGCGAGTCTCTTTTAGTCGGATCTTCCATGCTGCTCCCGACATAATCAGTCACAGTCTCCGGTGACTGGTATGTGCGAGCATCTTTACCCCGAATAATACTAAAAAAAAAATAGCGCATCACGAAAATTCGGTACCTTTTTTGTAAGTGGTAAAAATAAATAGAAGTTTAAGATACCCTCTTAACAACAATCCTTTGCCTTTGCCCTTGCTCTTAACAATACTTTGTTAAAAAAAAATGCGTAATGCTTATCGATATCTAAACTAAATAGCTGCTACGAGAGGACAGCTGACTCGTCCGCGATGCGCGCGTCCTATTTATAGTCACGTCCACTTTTAATTAAGGCTAGGCATCAATAACTGTTTCCACTTTCTTGCAGGTTTTCTTATGCGCTGAGGTAATGTGGATATTTCTGCAGTCGATGAGTCGAGAAACTTGACGACGAGAGATTGCTTTTTTCTTTAGTTTTCAATGTTTACTGATTATACAGTCTAGTGAGGTTACTACACACATCACTCGGATACGCGACCCTGGCTTTCCTAATTATTGTTAACTCCCTAAGTTAGTAGAATCTCTTTACTGTGGAACTGTTCGAAATTATCCCAGCCGCTATGATCCACCACTACCATCACACGTTTCGTGCGTTCGACTTTGTGGAATCAGCTGTCGCCGGTTAGCCGCTTGCTCTTTTGCTCCCTTTTCTATACAAAAACCTCTTTACCTTTCTTAAATCCATCAAATATAGATAGATCTAGACAAGGTTCGAGTTACAAACTGTACATTGTAGGTGAATAACGCAAATATGCTTTGAGCTTATTATATTACATATCTTAATAATTGAAAAATGTAAATTAATGTTTAAAAAATTAACCGAAAACTATGTTAGCCATACTATAAAGAAATGTCTTCAGTCGATATCATAAAAGAACCCTACAAGTGTGTTGCTGAATCATCACAGACAACAATTAGGACATCTTTTTCATCAACCTAGTTTAGGTCACTGTTGAACATGGGCCTCTCCAAGAAAACGGCCAGCCAAAGCCAATACATTTCTCAGAAGGCTTGCCTATATTCACTACCCCGGGCATGACTCGCACTAGTGATACTGCTTCCCATCCCTAGTCTATGGTGTTTGGGTTCGGCAAATTCGAATGGCTATTCCGCCATCGTTCGGTTGTTGAAGCCTCGTTTGTTAGTTAGCAGAGTGCACTGGGTGCGGGTGATGATGGCAATTGGAGAAAGAGGTGGCGGGTATATTCACCGTTTCACCTTACTTACTTAGGACTTAAAAATACTAATAAATACGGATTCGAGCTGTTGCACCAAATTTTAAAACACGAAAGTGAAATCCTAATACATACTAGAAAATTTTGGTATTAAAAACAACAAAAAAAGAGAACAAACAGTGTTTGGTTTTAGTTTAAAAAAAATAACTCATAAAGAGTTACGCTAAGTCTTGACAAAAAGAGATTCGTAATTTCTGCATACCCTTACCGACGAAAAGCGTGAGTGGTTACTTTACGAAAATAGCAGATGCTAGAACCATCTCTTGCTAAGAAGTAAAAGTATTGAAGTATGTTGTAAAGCGCGCCATCTAGTGTCGAATAGATTTTCTTAGTTTATTCTTTTTGTGTTAGCGTTATAGATGGCACATTTATAACAATAATTAAATGTTCATAAAAATATTAAAAATAACTTAATTTCATTTAAATTAGTCTTTCCTTGCCTTATCTTAACAGTAAATAGTCCACTGCAGGATATAGGAGTTTCCCATAAGGATGATTTGCTATAATCGCCACGCTCGGGCAAGCGGATTGGTAATCGCGGTAGCCAGACACCTCGTACCTAAGATGCCGCTGGGCGTCATCGTTCTGCTTGAATTTTATTTTCGCATCTTTCGAGATAATTATGCCGCCATCTATCGGAAGCCAGATTTTTAAGGTTTTAAGCTTATTCGCCTTACATTAGCCATTTCAAGTCAATGCCCATAAAAATAGGTAAATTTTTAGTTACATATTATATGCTAACAAAAAAATTGCATTATTATTCGAAATTCTACCTATCTACTACTAGCGTACTATTTTCGTTTTATTTTAGTTAGCAGAGTTGATAATATTTAATAACTATAACTTCATTAAATATTATCAACTCTGCTAACCAAAATTACATTAGGTTACTTCTACAAAATGAAATCAAAATAATATAGGTAATACTGACCCTAACCTGTAGAATTTCCTTTTACCAAGATAAGAAACAAGAGCCGGTATTCAAGCAACTGAATTAAATTTATTTATGGTACATAATTTTATGGAACATGATCAAAAAAATATATTGTTTTAAAGCGATCAATATTAAAATTTAATTTTAATTTTAACATATATTTTTCTAGTGTCACTTAATTTGGTTACCCTATTTGTAAGCTGCGGTGTCCGAGTGGTTAAGGAGATGGACTTGAAATCCATTGGGTTCTACCCGCACAGGTTCGAATCCTGTCCGCAGCGAAAAACTTTTTAAAATAAAGTTTAACAAAAAAATGTGCCAAAAAAACTTCATACCGAATTCTTTTTAGTAAACTTTTATTAATACTACACTATGACGAATATATTTTTAATACTTTAGTATAATTGACATTACGTTTTTTTAATGGTTTATGGATCGCAGAAATGTATTGACATTGTAAGACATATTTGAATTTAATACTAATTTAATTGCTATAATACATAAGAAACGAAAGTAAATATAAGTTTCCTATGCTTCTCAATAAATTGCAATAAAAGTAATACAATATTGATTACTACAAAAAAATTAGAGGACATTTTCTCTTAATTTCAAATTTTGTTACATATTATATCGGTAATCAATATTCTCTTACGCAAAATTAATATAAATATCCTTCGAGCCGGATTTGAACCAGCGACCTATGGATGCCTATGATTTATATACTCTACAGTCCACCGCTCTACCAACTGAGCTATCGAAGGTTGTGATAACGGTTTGAAATTAATATTCTTATTTCAAATGGTTAAGATTATAATGATCTCGTTTTAGGAATTTGTACGGAGACCTATCACTAAGCCTGCGTCGTCGGTCGGACCTTCCGTCTGTCCTACCTTTAAAGGGCTGTACTTTTGAACCGACCCAGATTGCCAGTTGAACACTTATTAAGGAGGATATCCTAACATGTAATAAAAAAAAGTTGATATAAAAGAAACGTTTTTTTCTACGACGCCGGTGTTAATATTAGTCTATCGACGCCAGCATTTTTTTTAATGAAATTCCAATTAGGTGCATAAATTTTCGACTAGACAGGTGCACATGCCTCCACTTTTATTAAAACAGTACATGTAAGGGCAAGAAATACAATTGAGAATTCGGGTCAATGAAACCTAATGAAAAATTAAATAAACTTGGGAATATCAAGGGAGCATTAAACTTCCGACAGATGTTTAAATAATTCTGGGAAAAGGCCTCTTCTAATTGTTTTTGGAAAGGGTTTTGAAGTCGGGAAGGCGCCGGCCTCGCCTCGGCTCGACAGTGGATTAACGTAATATTTCACTTTGTGTCCTCGGAATATTATTGTTTATTATTTCTACGACCCGCAGGATTCCTCATGTTTCTTTTAATATATCGCCGAGCACGGAGTTATCAGTTTTAACTATAGCTCTTAAAATGTAATTTACAAATAATAGTGTTGTCACACTGGGAGTCGATCTTTCCCTAAGTCCACTTTTACAACGATCACAGGATCCTACTCAGGAAAAATCTCTTACCTCGCCACCACAAGGCCACAAGGATGGGTCCGATCGTGGTATAAAAACTCCTATACTGATACTAGTCCTGATACGACGCGTAATAATAGAATTTCAATTATTTCAGAGTTATGAGCCGCCTTGATTTTGTTCCATAAGTATATATTATTCCCATTGGAGAACCGTACATTTATACGTTGTTGTAACTCTCTATTTAAAGTAATAAACAATAATGGATATAAAAGTAACAAACAATAGGACAGCATCACCGGCCGAAGCGGTAAATTTTTGCAGCACAGATCATTAATGCCTCCCTACTTTATTATTTAACGACCGATAAACGCAACTCGGTCGTTTCCTTCTGAACAAATAACTACGCAGTCGTAAAATCGTAATAGTTTTATGATAGTACCCATTGGATATAGATAGAAAGAGGATAGATACACTTCATTGCACAGCAAAACATACACAAGTTTACGTAAGTATATAATTTCTTTAAACAACAACGAGAAACTAGAAAAACAAATGTGTGAGAATTCTACCTATATTCTGTTACAAAATAGAATCAATAATAAAATAAATAGTTGAATAACATAATCATATTGAGCACATGCGCCTGTCACCCGTTAATAGGGGTCAGCAGAGACTACGGATACCCGTTAGGCATGCTTGATTTTTTTTTATTTGTTTGGATGATTGATTTTATGTTTATTGAGTGTTTCATTTTCTCCGTCAACCAGAGTTGACTGGTCAGAGAGAATGCCACAAGCCATTAAGTGCGATCATTTTAATCGTTAGCGCAAAGTATAAATAAAAGAAGAATGTTCTACATGCACATATCATTATGGGCAGTCGTGTGTTAGCTACTGGAGATCGTCATGGGATGTTCAAGGCTAGAAGCCTCTTACATAACCTACGACAAGAAAGGGGTTGTTGGCAGATTCTAACGCCGCTATCACGCGGTAAATCTATTACAAAGTCTCAAGATAGTATCATTTGGGAAACAATTAAACAGTATTTAAAAAGTGTGTTTATAGAAAAAATTCGGCCATATTTACCGAAATCAAATGCGGTGGTTGTACAAATTGTATAAGAAAAAAGTGGTGGTACAAGGGCGCCAGCACTGGGTACAGCGTACACTAACCCGCTTGCCCTGCGTGGTGTGAGTCAGACCTTTCAAAAAAAGTATCCTGCCTTTGGCTGGCGCTTTCTTGGAGAGATCAAAGGAAGAATCTTGTTAATATGATACTTCTTCCTTAATATTAATCAGCTTCATACTGTTGTATATAGCTATGAGATAATAACCCTATACCAATTAGGCAATGGGTTAGGGTATGGACTACGAAACATAACATCCTATTTTCTTACCCGACATTCGAGTATTGCCGTGAAACACTCCAGATACAAGCTGTAATGCTTAGTTGGAGAGTTAACAGGAATATTAGTAATGTTACTTAAAAAATAACATCGCAAGTATTTTCAATTAAAAAAAATAACCGTAATAATTTAAATGAAAAATAAATAAGTAAATAAATAGACGCCGTTGCCCGTTTCGTTCTGGCATTTGAGATGGTTATTTCGTCATCTGACGGAAGCTGCAGATTATTTCTGGCAGTAGGTAAGTTTTACTCCTTCTACAGTATTAGATAGGGCGACAGATGCCCATAGAACATCGTCACATCGGCCTTTAATAACTAAATCATGTTTAGTTATTAAAGCCAGATGTGACGATGAAAAGCGTTGAAAAGACAAATAATGGAATTTATCATGTTTAATTTTAACGTTTTTAATTCCTGATCTTTCGGGGTTACGTGGGGACTGAGGTGTTAGACATCATGAAGTCGAAGTTAACTCGGGCTACCTTCAGCTTTTACCGGAGATTAGACCAAAAATTAATAACAGTAATGGTGCTGTAAATCCCCCGAAACGACAGGAAGTGAAATAGTTACAATTTAACGCGATAAATTGCGTAAAATTTATTTAATTTCAATGTCCAGTATTCACATTAATCGAATAAATAATTGAGAGATACTTAACTCATCCTGCGAAATAGGGGTGGGGAAGAATAGTATTTCGTTTTTTTTTTATTATAGAAGAAGGGGGCAAACGAGCGTACGGCTCACCTGATGGTAAGTGATCACCGACGCCCACGAACATCCACAACACCAGAGGAGCTACAGATGCGCTGCCGGCCTTTAAGGAAGGAATAAGCTCTTTTCTTGAAGGTCCCTAAGTCGTAACTGTTCGGAAATACTGCTGGCGACAGCGGATTCCACAAAATCGAAGTGCGTGGCAGAAAACTTCGATTAAAACGCACTGTGGTGGAATGCCAACCATCTAGGTGGTATCGATGGAACTTCGAATTCTGTCGCGAATTTCGTGAGGTGGTACTTCCCTCGTGAACACATTTATTTTCGTTTCATAACACAAAACGAATAAATTTTAAATTTCAAATGTATTTATTCATACTTGAGGCTTTTACTTCTCTCCGATCTATTTCTACCAGCTTTAGTTTCGGCTTAGTGACGACCATTCAAGAGCGCTGACCCGCGTTGGTATGCAAACCTTGCCGAAAATATCTCTTCTATTATAACAACGTAGAGGTACTATCTACTATGAAATTTTCATTCACGAGACTTCCAGTTGTTGACCTGTGAATATAAATAAAAGTTAAGACAATTCGATATTTAAAGTTAACTTTCTAATCACTAATTGAATTTTGAGATGACAGAACTTGCTTAATTGTAAATTCTTAATTCTTTTTCTTAATGTACCTAAGCAAATATTTAGGCATTGTTTCCATATGAAAATAAATCTTTTACCTTTTAAAACATCACAATGCACATCATAAAGGTTATTTCGTTCATAACAGCTTCACGGCTCGTTTACGTAACGTGTCGGGCCATTAAGTTACTGTAAAAAATACCTAGGCCTTTTATTGCCAGGGCCTAAGACCGAACTTGGTCACATTGACGTCATCAGTATTATAGTACAGCCACTGAAGCCTCTGCTATTGTCAAACACATATTTAATTACCAACGTGTGCAGTGCGGCACGCGCCATAAGCTTCCAATAACGACTAACAAGCCCGTTTTTATTTAGGCGATTAACTTCGTTATTATTTAAAACATAAATGATATATTTCTTAAAATGTATATTGGAGATACAACGTTTTTGAACTCGAGATGTGGAGTGAATTTCGGCCGATCCTGTGTCGAAAAGCGCATGCGCGATTTTCGTTTTCCGAGCGCGTATTCGGTCAAAGTAAGGCGGCGCGCCGGCTAGCGCGCTCGCCCGCCATTCGGCTTGAGCTTAGCGCGTCAAATTAAATAACATAATACATCAATAAAAATTGCCTATTCAAGTGCTAATTTAAATTGTGTGACACCGCAATATGTCAATTTATTGGTGTATTTTATTTTGAATGTGAGAGAGCGCGTTAAGTAAACTTTGTGTCTTCCTTTGTACGTTTCGCGTATGACTGTTTGAAGTGTGCACTGATTGTTTTGATGAGGTGAGTAATAAGTTTAAGGGCGAAGGTCGTCCTTGGATAATGCCAAGTTGAACACACACGGACCGAGGGTCTCATGTGGCAAATTACTTCGCGTGACAACAATCATACCTAAATGTCAGGAAATCGTTGCACTGTTTTGTCGACTTCACCATTAACTGCAGGTCCAGTTTTAAATTTAATTACTATGTATATAACATTAATATAACAAAACTTTCAAAATATTGAGGACCAGTTCTTTACCCCACAATCCCTATAATTATTCGATTTACTTACCACACGTATAGGTATGACGAAATAAAAATTAATATTCGTAAATGATTCGATATCCTCCATTTTAAAAACGTTATAAATATTAACCCAAACTGAGTCAATTAAAGGAAATGCCTTAAAAATCTAGTAGCTTCCAATACATTACGAAATACGCATCTCAAAACATGCCAGACCAAAAATATGCGGAACGATGACATTCAGCACCATCGAAAGTGATCACTGTGATCGCCAATTCGCCTGCAAACATGGTGTTGATTGGCAAACCATATGGCCTTAGGCCTATGACCAGCTGAGCATTGCAGTTAAAGAAAGAACGATGAAATCTGAAATGGTATAAAATATAATAAGCTCTCACGACTATATATTCAATACGGGGGTGGTAAGAGATCTAGATATTTTAGTTTTTAAATCCGCTTTTCACTAGAGCCTATTTGAGACACCGTGACAGGTGGTGAGCCTGTAGCCATCTGTGCCCTGGCCAACGATACAAATCGTATAAAGTTCCTCCACATAGGGTATCGAACTCGAGTCTCCCGAATCGAACGTATTTTTGCAGCGATTTTAGACATTGTATCACTACATACAAATGAGGTATATTTAAAACTGATGTAAAGACGCCAAGTAAAATTATTTCTCTGTTAGAGTATATTTTTTCCTTTTGTACTATACCGATTGCCTGCGTTCTTAGAATCTAACAAACACACTGAAGAAGTTTTATTCTAATATTAAAACAGTATGTGTAGTTATGTCTTAAAGTTTTTAAACTACTTAGATATGTTGTCGTTTTATATTATCATTTTGCACTAGAGCACGGAGGTTTATGGAGAAATGTTTCATCCTTTTCTCCAATGCTTCCTTTTTCTTCCTCTGCGTGACGTGAAAGCAACTGTGGGAAAATAATCATCCAGTAAGGAACTATAACGGGCAATCCAGGTACGAGTAATAGAAAACCAGCACTGTAGTCTCAACTACAGCATTAAGCTGAGTGTGGTCTGTTTGCCCCATGCGCCACGCAACGCTTCTAGAGGAGGCAATGTTAAACATTGTTTGTGTAAATAATTGTTTTATTAAATATGTTGCAATGTTTGTTTGTTATTGAGTGGCGTATTTGGGCAATAAATGTTTCTTTCGTTCTTTCTTTCGTTCTTTCTTTCTTTCTTTCTTTCTTTCTGGATAGGGTTGTTTGTGGGGAATAGGACTCTTACTATGGCACTACAATGATTTTAGTTAATACATTTGTAATTATTTTGTTTTTTTGTTTGTTTGTGGTCAAAAACCAGCCAATAGTTCATCTGTTGGTAAGTGACTACTGCCATGGACGTGCGTTGTCACCCCTGCACACTAAGATGAAGAGCCTCACTGCCCTGTTCCATATTCCTTCTTCCAACCTAATCAATACAGTGATAACGCTGTTTCTAGGCAGAGAAGGAGTCTACCACCAGTTAAAGGAAAGATGATAGATAGCCTAGCAGTCATTTGAACATTCAACAGACGTCGAATTGGTTGTGCACCAAATTTCTCTTTATTATGCGTAACGCATATTCGCGTAAATCACGTTGTCGTAGATTTGAAAAACTTTAAGAGCCATAGAAATTGGCTATCACATCAATAATATTACTGAATAAATACCCCCGTGCCTTTTATTTCAGCGTACTGTTTATTTAAGTGTACTGTTGGGAATAATCACTTTTGGGTAATAAAAAAACCAGAATGGAATATTTATCCATGCTCACCATGCTGGATAAATAGGTTGATAAGCACAGTAAATTTCTTTAAACCGAGTAACGGTACTCTCGAAGTAGAGGTGCTGCATCTCATTACCGGTATATAGGATTTGGATTCAGCGTATTTGGATGAATTTTCGGCTATCAAAAGATATTTTTTTTTTCGTCAAGTTAGATGGCATTATTCTATGTTTCAATTAAATTTTTACAACGAGTTTATCAATTTACCTATCTTTATCTATATGTAACACAATATAGATAAACGTAAAAACAATGTAAGTGACATTATTTGACAACAAAACTCAATTACTTGACAAGTTTGGTGTAATCGCTTTTTAATTATTTTTTTATGATTTCCAAGAAACAGTATCGTATACATATATAGGAATGTTCTGAGGAACTGTTCGGATTGATCCCAGCTGCTGAGTTTCACCGTCGTACATCGCGACAGAATTCGAAGTTCCATCGATACCACCTAGATGGTTGGCATTCCACCACAGTGCGTTTTAATCGAAGTTTTCTGCCACGCACTTCGATTTTGTGGAATCAGCTGTCGCCAGCAGTATTTCCGAACAGTTACGACTTAGGGACCTTCAAGAAAAGAGCTAATTCCTTCCTTAAAGGCCGGCAGCGCATCTGTAGCTCCTCTGGTGTTGTGGATGTTCGTGGGCGTCGGTGATCACTTACCATCAGGTGAGCCGCACGCTCGTTTGCCCCCCTCTTCTATAAAAATAAAAAAGTAAGAGACTACTATGAGAAAAGAAATTCTGAGAGCAAACCCGACTGAGAATTTTTTTTCTGAAAATTTCTGAACGACCGTTTTAATTCCAGGAAAGTCGGGGAAATTCTCTCCACGCGGGTGAAAACTAGTAAATGGCATCTAGAAAATTTAATGGGCCCTGACCACATAATTAAAAATTGTCTCCAACTTCGTTATTAAATTTGTTGTTGTTGTTGACACTTGACCTAACCGAAATCTTATTATCTTATTGCACATAACGGGAAAAACAATCGCAGAAAAACAAACACTGAAGTACGAGTGCAAACAGAAAGCGGAGCAAAGCGATGCGAGTCGAAATTAAAAACCTCTTCGGGAAAGGGAATATTTAAGCATTTGTTTGTGGTTTCATCAATAACTTCTTTACCCGAAAAGCTTTGCATTTATATTAACCGCTAATTTGGTATTGTTCAAAGAAACTCCATTATACGTAAGTACCATGAAATTTTAGTCGCTTACTGAATACTATAGGTACTGCCGACCGCGTGTCACAAAAGTACTGCCTGACCCGACTGCTGAGACATGGGTTCCGGGTTCCAGCCGAAGCCAATAATTGTGCAAAATATGAAATTATAGGTTTTCGCGCCCGGTTGTTTTGTAAGCTTATCTCTTATACTGCATTTAAAACTCCCCGATCTTATCGCGTAAACATTACGTTGTATATGGAGGATTACAAACGAGTGAGTTCCTCTGTTTGTTTGTAAATTTACGGCACTATAATATATTCTGCGCAGTTGATAACTGCCGATAATATCCCGAAGTAAATTATATCTGTAAATGAAGTTGTCGACGTGGCGAAATAGGTTACCACGGAGTAAGCGTTATGTGAATACAAGAAAAAAATTTTTTTTCGAAATGCACTTCGAAATGCTATACGTTAGGGCATAAGATAATGCCATCTCTTTTTGTTCCCGTCGATTTGAAGCTTTGAGTATCTCACAAAAATCTCCGGAAGATAACCTGGCCACGAGGCCGCTTTATCGACAGTAACATATATAAGATTATAAAAAGGAAAGATTTGTATTTTTGTATGTTTGTAACGAATAAATTCGAAACAACTGGACCGAATTAAAAAATTCTTTAACCATTAGAATGCCACATTATCCCTGATTAATATAGGCTATATCTATCATAGTGTAGATAAAGTGACATAACTACAATAGTTGGACATAAGGTATCGCGCAGTTTCAATATAAAGACGTAACTGTATTTCGTTGTGCAGGTTAATCTTTATATTCACTAGACCGCTTTGGATCGGGTTTTTTTAGATGTTTCTTATGCCTTAGGAAGGACATACGATCATTTTTTTTTTTTTTAATACTTTTTATTTAATTTATAACCCGGGCAACGCTGGGTACAACAGCTAGTTGTATATATAGTGAGTATTTACATATATATATGTCTTTAAATTTGTTAGTAAATAAAAAGCTCTTACGACCGTATACTCAATACATGGGTGGTCAGAGAGAGGTTATTTGAGAAAACGTGCTGGTGGTGAACCTGTCGCTGTCTTAGTAGCCAGGCCAACGACACAAAACATAAGTTTCAAAAAATTTATTGGTAAGAAGACTCCATGGTCATCGAACTGGAGTCTCCTAATTAGGAAGCATAGGTAACCACACGCCCCCCGTGGGCCTAAATAGAAAGCACGTGGGCCTAAATAATAAAGTATCACGCATAATTTACATTATTCTCTTCAATTCGTAAATTGCTGACCTATATAATATTGAACGCGCCTAGTTCTATCAAGCTAATTTCCGGTCAAGCATTCCACTCAGTAATTTAGGTAAAAATCTCATAAATATGTGCGAGTAAATAACAATTACCGCAATTCACATTCCAAGTTCTGGGTAAATAAGCTATCCAGTATGTTCATTTATAATGTTTTGCGAGTAAAACTTCTCTATTTGTACTTGTAGACTTTAATAATTATTTATTATTCTTATTATGTTAAAAACATGAAATTTCTCTTGAGTCATGGAGACCTTTTATAAATTGATGTTAACAGCACATGAACAACCAACGTAACCCGGAACAATTATTTGTAGACCATACAAATACTCATACTAGTCTCGTGCAGGAATCGAACTCTACAGAAATCGAATATAAATTAAGTTTGATTCACTTTAACAAAACCATATGGTGGAACACCTTCACCGACCCAGGGCGCGTTCACCTCGGAAGAGAACTCAGCTTCTCCCTCTACCACGAGTATCAGCGTGCCGGAACACGGACAGGCCTTCCTAAATAGCTTGGAAGTACCAGTCCTCCTAACACCACGCGGCGGATCTGGTCTATGGCTCCGCCGCCGACTACACATCTGCGACGTAGGATAAGGAAAACGGCATACCGAAGTACCGACACTCTTCTCCCATCGCGGCTCTACCTCATCTGCATCAGCGCTGGGGCCCGGCCAGAGTTGCAGAGAATAGTGGCCTATTGCAACGCTAAAACTCTTCTCCTACGCGGCTCCACCTCGGCTTCGGAGGACAGAGTGGACCGCCCTCTCCGGGAGGCCTTGCAAAACCGCCAATAGCGACAAAATACAAAGTTCTTCTTAAATACGAAGAGTGTTCTGAAGCACTGTTCGGAATAATCGTGGGCCGTACAATGTGAACTTGTTGTTCATGTAAATTTGTATGTCGACGTAGAAACGAATTATTTAACGAAAACATTTCTTTGTGCGTAGTATCCAGTAATAAAATCAAATATTTTAAATACCCTTGTTCTAGAAAGTACGCAAACAAATAAAGTTTGTGCGAACAAGCAAGCTCTGTTCAAACCAAGTAAATATCGAGCGTTAGGAGTAGTTGAGTTTTTGTTCATGATAACATCGCCCACACTTCGGGTTTTGAAACATGTTTCTGGGTTTAATAACTTCGTACGAGTTCGTCAGTTATTTTTACTATCTACCGTATATTGCATACATTTATGTCTTAAATGTAAGTAACGTACTGTACGATATGTACAATCAAAGATATCTATAGAATATTAAAAACGAGCTATAATGGTGTTGTCATTCGATGTAGGTAAACGCTTTTCTAACCGTATACATATCAGTGCACGTTACTGTGCCAAACGAATTACAAGGATTGGTTGGAATCACATTTGACAACAGTAGTAACTTTAGCACAAGCATTTTATCACCTGCACGAAGCTAGCCACAAAAGAAAATTATAAACGTCCATCAATAAAAATTGATACTATTATAAAACTAAAAAGCTACTAGTCTGTACTCGTACGTTAAAGATATTCCACAAACATCCCTTGGATAACATATAAATTTATTTACTAAAATAGGAGTAGGACAGTTAGCTAATTTTTCACATAAAATATTAGTATATTAAAAATTAGCTAACTGTCCACCTGGTGGTAAATAGCTACTGTAGTCCATGGACACCTGCAAAAAACTTCAATCCAAGAAGGTTAGACAGGTGCGTTGTCGCCCCTGAGAACTAAGACTCCCTTTACCTTTCAACCAGTTGCACAGTAGTTTGGCGACAGAAATGAGCATAAGGGTGGCTCTACCCTGACCACTGCTAGGCAGAGAAGGGGTCTACCGTCTACTATAATGAGTTAACTTAATTGTAATTTAACAAACACGTAAAATTAAAAACATAAATTGCGTAAATATTTCTTGCTTGCTTGCCTTCACAGCTTCGAATAAGCTGTGGAGGTTTGTGAAACATTAACTAAAAAGTAAAATTTATTATACCCTCGATAAAACTTTGTTTCCAACCATTCCGCTTGTCGAGCGTGGCGATTATTTATAATCCTCCTTTTGAAAGATGCCTATGTCCTGCAGATGACTTTTAGAGGCTGTCAAGGTAAGGTAAAACTTTGCTTTTATATTTTACTGCAACTAATTATAAAATAAAGGACTTCGTCATTTGCAAAATCACTATTGATGTCGCTTTCCGCAATCCATTACGATTGTCAGTTGTATTGTCCGCGGATATTTGGCGCGCTGCGGCATGCCGGAGGGCAGTGCGGTGTGACGTCATAGCTCCCCCTCCCCTTTGGCCGATGTCCATAGCACGGGTCATAGCTACTGGTTACTAGATAGGATTTAGGAAAAATTTCTAGTTTTAAAACTTAGGAGTTAGTTAAGTTATTATTATTTTTATAACAAATGAGTATTATAGCAAACACAGCTCCTCGTCCGTCGTTCGAACGTCTTTACCTGCCTGTATCCGAACTAACTCTTTAGTAATAAGATAGAAGGAAGTGTAACAATCAATGTTATATTTATATATAATACGGGACGTTACGATACATTTTGACTCAAAATTCTATTATTATCTAGCTGACTTGATATTGACTGATTCAAAAGAGGACCAACGAATGAGCAGACAGATACACCAATCACGGAGCAGCTAATTTATTTACTACTTAGTTGTAATGTAGGACTCGGGTCCTGTCTGTCTGTTCTCAGGCAAGATTCCACCTATATAATCTGCTCTATAATCTTTGTAAAACATTCTTGTATTTACGAGTAGGTACAGTTGTTTGAAGTCTTTTCCTTCATTATCATTTCTTCCTGAGGTTCCCTTTCTACCATAGAAGTTCGGTCACTAGCTTTTTGTTATTTGTAAGACCTTAAAGCTAACTAATGTTGACTATCCAATTTCATTCTTAAAATGTTTCGTAGGACATTTATCAATCGTTTTCCATAGATTTCGCCTGTCATAATAACTTAAAAAAGTTCGCATTGTTGTTGTCGAAGTTGAAGTACGTGACCTAAATCGGAAATCTTTCTTTCCTTGATGGTGTGCATGATTTTGTGCTTTTAGCCGACAGTGTATAGAACCTTTTTATATTAGTACTTTTATACTACTAGACTAGGAAAGCTTCCCAGTTTTGTACGGATGATTTTTTCCTAATAACTTCGTGCTTTACATTCAACCATTTGTCTATATTAGGTACCGTCAGTATCTACGTTTGTAGTGCGATTTAAAGTAATATAATTATGATAATATTTTTCCTCTATTAAATATAATCCAGTCAATGTGTTACTCAGCCGTCGGTTGTCTCTCTCGAACTTCGTGTTAACGTCGGGAAACTGTTTTGAAGTCTAGCCTCCCACAGTGGTTTAATTCAAGTTCATTGTGCAAGTCTTTAGGTTGCTGATAGCTTGGTTTTTGACACAGAGATGGTCGAGCACAGCAGTTCCCTTGTTACGGTTCCATTCACTGGGCACTGGTTGACTTGCTGGACGATTCCTCGTTACGGGAGATCCAACCTTGCTACCAGCGAGCAGGCGGTTGGCGCTTTATGGGTTTTTTCGAGGGTTGACGCAATAAAAGCTAATATTTTTCATTATTTTGACAGATTAGCATTTGGAAAAAAATATGCAACATAATCTCCTTGTGTAATATTGATACCTAAAACGGACTGTAGTTTCAATCAGTAAGTGCTCATTAGCTATCAGCTCGTGATGCGACAACTTTTGTTTCCTTTTTCCTTTTTAATTAACAGACTTGCTGAGAATTTCTTGAGAATTGCAGAAATTTTTCATTACTTATCTTTTAACGGTAGTACGTTTTATGTTTATGTATGGGTTTTATTTTACCAGATGAATATCATGTTGATAAGTAAATACAAACACTTTTTCAGTCACGTAGTTGAAAGTTGATTTTAAAACTTCTACTAAGTAACGTATGTATAAGATTTGCAATTAATTTTCAAATATAAATGTAAATCTTCTCTTTTCGCGATAACCTATACAGTTCATGGATGATTACGAAATCCCCAGACCTTAGAGTTGAAACTTCTTACTTAAAGTCATATCGTTCTCGATTTTTAAAACAATTACCATTTCCGTCCTGAGATATATATGTGTGTGTATATATAAATATATATTATATGTATATTTGTCTACAAATGGCCTTAGCCGTGTAACCTCTACATGTAACGTAAGTCGCCAAGTAACCGTAGTCCGGATCCATAACTTATAATATATGAGTAATCGAGTATCGTACTTGTAATATGCATAACTTATAAGAAAATATACGTACGTACGTAAATCCATTTTATTTGCAGTTTTATTCGTTTGGCGCTCGTTCCAGGAGATAAAAATCTTGTAATTACAAGGAAGGCAATTCATAACAGATATGAACATAAAAGTCAAATAGACAGGAACACAGTCACATTTACTATAAATATTGCTTTTTTTCCAGATTTATTCTTTCTATTTTACGTAATCAGCTTTGACAAAAAAGAAATTAACAATTCGTTTAAAACATTCGAAAAACATGTTTTCGCATTTTTGTCATCAACTGCATCGGTTGAAATGTAAGATGTAAATTTTAAGACTATCTTTATTTAGTTGTCGAGATAGTGGTACTGGAAAAACAACCCTCGCGCATTTTATATATCTTCTATCATTTAATATAGGTCGTTCGTAATCATTATATTAAAGGCGGGTTTAACTTTATGGCTATTCAACTTTTATATAACTTTGTATAGCAAAGTAATAAAAAAGTTGCTTCAGAAATTCTCAGCCCTTTTGGTACTACCTTTATTTCTTCATAATTGTTTATATTTTTCGGAACTGTAGTTACATTATTTTTGTTATGGAGGAGCAAAATCTCCTGATACAGGTCTCTATAAACTTACTAAGAGGTTTCTACCTTGTTTTTTAATTTTAATGCTTATGGTTAATAAAGTAATATGTAAAGTATGTTTTGCGTAATTTTTTATAAACATATTTTGTATTTAGTTACAGCAATCTAGTATTTAAACTTAAATCAAACTTTGTTTTATTAAATTTGGCTAAAGTCCATTATCTCATATCTTCTTGTGTGTACTTCACCTCGAAAATGTCGGCTAAAATGATTACTATTAAACGATTTATATATATGCTAGACCTAAATTACCGACAACCTGCAGACAGCAGCAGAAGGCTAGAAAACACGCCATAGTTTAAATGAAACATGGTTTCCGGTTTTAGGTGAGATAAACAGAAAGATTTAATTGACCCGTTGAACCTAACTTTCCATGCGCTTTGTCTCATGCAATATTTAAGAGCTTTTTTTTATGGAAGAAGGGGGCAAACGAGCGTGCGGCTCACCTGATGGTAAGTGATCACCGACGCCCACGAACATCCACAACACCAGAGGAGCTACCGATGCGCTGCCGGCCTTTAAGGAAGGAATAAGCTCTTTTCTTGAAGGTCCCTAAGTCGTAACTGCTCGGAAATACTGCTGGCGACAGCTGATTCCACAAAGTCGAAGTGCGTGGCAGAAAACTTCGAATAAAACGCACTGTGGTGGAATGCCAACCATCTAGGAGGGGTCGATGGAACTTCGAATTCTGTCGCGATGTACGATGGTGAAACTCAGCAGCTGGGATCAATCCGAACAGTTCCTCTGAACATTCCCCGTGGTAATTTTTGTAAAAAATGCAAAGAGAAGCAACATCTCTTCGCACGGCCAAGGGATCAAGCCGATCAGAGAGAGCTTGGTCGCCGACAATTCGAGCCGCTCGACGTTGGATGCGGTCAAATGGAAGGAGTTGGTACTGGGGTGCCCCTGCCCAGAGATGAGAACAGTATTCCATGTGGGGCCGAACTTGCACGTTATAAAGTTGCAAACGGTGGACCGGCATGAAATACTGTTCCGCTCTACAGAGCACACCAAGCTTTTTGGAGGCCAATTTGGCCTTTCCCTCCAAGTGACCACGGAATTGAACGTCGCTCGATATGTCAACGCCAAGGATTCTGATACTGGCTGAGGCAATAAGCTGATAATTTACCTGAAAAAATGATTTTGAACAAGCTATGGCTGTGTATTTGTTCACGTTGAGTAAAAAACCTTTTGTTAATTATGGAGTTAAAATCTATATGTGCAGATTTAGTATTAATAGCTTTTGGTGTGAGAGATATAAGAAGATAGGGGAAGACTATAATTTACTGTATCGGCTGGAATCCTTAGTAATACTAAAGAGCAAGGATAGGAGTTGAGAGCAACATCTAAATTTGTCGAGAGGTTTCTTTGTTTGCTCCTACACAACACAATTTTAACATTTCAAATATCTTATGAATGCAGTGATTGTAAGCAATTTTTAAAATTTAGATAAAAATAATTTAATACTGCCTATTAAAAATTTCAATGTATAGATTTAGTTTCGCTTAGGTTTTATAAAATATAATAACATGTCAAACAATGACGATATTAGTAAGTTGTGAATAGTTTATATGTGTAATAAAATTGGTGGAGGAAAATTAACAAGGGGCTACGTGAGCTTAAGCCCCTTATCCAACGAAGCAATCAAGCGAGAGTCACCTGGAACCCCTACTTCGTCTCGAGCTATTCGGGAATAAATTACGTGTAATTTTATGAGCAGAATCTCATGCAGGTGACGAGAAGATATTATCTCTGGGATAATATATATATTTTAATTTCCGGTTTATTTATTGACAAAATATTTACTTTCTTCCACTTAAAAATTATAGTAGATTACAATACAGTTTAAGACTAAACTTACTTATTGTATTTTGTCTAAGTGTTTGTTATAATATGTCAGTGTAACTAAATAAATAAATGTCTGGGGAAAAAAGGTTCTCCAGTGGCAGCCACGTACGGGCAAACGCAGTGTAGGACGACCCCCCACAAGATGGAGTGACGACCTGCGCAGTGTTGCGGGAAGTCGATGGATGCAGGTGGCTCAGGACCGTGCTTCGTGGCAATCTTTGGGGGAGGCCTATGTTCAGCAGTGGACTTCTAATAGGCTGAAATGATGATGATGATGATGATGAATCTTTTGACTAATACTATTTGGTCAGACCTATAGTTCCTACGAACCTATCGTAACCAAAACCACTTAAAATTAGTAAATATATGCCTAAAAAAAACCTTGGAGTTATATGTTATTTATTATTTAACTCAGTTATTAACTCAAGAACATCATGCTATTTATAATCTACAAAGTCATCTAAACAACCAATTGTAAATAGAGATTACTTTTTCCAAGATTACAGCTAACAGTAGTAGCAAGAACCTCAGCCTCCCTTTGCACATTGACGAGAAATCTTTTGTTTTCCTTTGTGTTTAGCGCAGTAAAGATTATTTTCAAAAGAAGGGTGGTATGCTTGTTTGCTATAGAGGTCAGGTTGGTACACCATTTTTTTGTTAGTGAATGCCATAAGAATGAATGACTAAATATACATGTATAAGATAGGTTCGAAGAAAATTTACAAATTTATTCATCAACTTTATTATATTCACGCATTTTCCGTGAGTGTACTGAATGTGATGCCTAGTGCCAGCATCACTAAAATTGCCAATCGCAATGTAAAGAGCTAAATTTACAAAATCGCAAAAAAGAAGGTATACAAAATATTTCTAGAACGTAATAATCCGTCCGCTATTTCACACTGGAACAGGGCTCGAAAATACTCTCAAAAAATGAGAGGGGGGACGTGAAGTAAAAAAGCAAGCGAATACTTTACTTTTTTACTTTAATAACCTCATACTTAGAGTATACCGGTGTTAGTGCATATAATTGCAAATCAAATACATATGTATAATTACGAACATAAAATGTAATCTTATTTGACTCGCATTGTAGGCGTCAAAGGATTTGGGTGTGTTAGCTGATTACTGTTATGGAGAAACATTAAGCCCTTTGATGTTATGCGAGTACGTGTGACTTAGTTAGCCCATATTGTATCTACTTGTACTTTTATTTCATCAGACGAAACCTTCAAAGGTTTGTCAGATTGGAAATAAAACCTAGCCCGATCCAAATATATAATCGGATTCATTATAAATACAATGCCCGCGAAGTATTAACTTCAGCTTGGATTTGAACTCCGGACACGACTAAGCAGGATCACAGACCGTCTCATGGCAATAATTATGTAGTTTATAAAAAGTAGTAATTATGTAAAAATTGTCCACTGTATTTCAAGAAAATCCAGGGTTGGAAAGTTTAAATTTGATATCGAATTTTATCTTGTGAATTTTGACGTTCATAGGAGTTTTAAACAAACCCTAAATTGAATTTAAAAAGTTTCGGCATTAGACTTTAACTTTTGAAACTTTTAGATGCAAGAACAATTTTTGAAAATTTTGCTTTTGTTTACATAAGTTGAATTTCGAGCTAAATACATATTGCGTATATACAGAGATATACAATATACAATACTCTACAATCACTAGTCTTTATGATTTTTGTTTAACGCCGTTTTGGGGAACGAATGGGGTTTAAAAACATTTATTATTAAGCAGTGGTGAAGGAAAGCATATGGTAGTAACTTGCGTGTCTGAGAGATAATAAAAACATTTCGAAGACGTGAATTCCGCCACCTGTACGTAGCAGCGCGGTGGATATAGCCATACCCGGCTCCAAATACTTTTCAAAGGAAGGACAGGTAGCCTTTGCACTGTTTCATTTACAGGCTGCTACTTAACTACGTTTAATATAACACCTTGTTAGTTCGATTCAACTTAAGCGAAATTCGATTCAACGCGGTTCCTCTGCTCGATGTATTCGGGAATAAGAGCGTGCAAACGTACCTTTACATTCGCAAATGTGGATTATATCATGTTCTGCAATTACCACTCGCGCGTTGTATTCCAACTGGTCGATTGTTACGGCACAAATAAAAATATAATAGAATATTGTAGTGAAATTGTTTACTGGTTAGTTAGGTTTCAAAGTTTTTGTGTTTATTAATTTTGTTTCATGCTTAATTCTTCACTTATATTTCGGTTTAACTTTGATATATTTGTTAATTTAAATTTCATTTTAAGCTCTCATAATATAGAAAATAAATAGTACTATGGTAATTAGAGTTCTAGACAACATTTTAATATCTAAGCTCTCTATGGGAGATAGACATACTGGGCTTGCCCCCAGAGTTTGAGATGTTTAAGACGTTTCCTTTAGTCGACTCTTATGACACTCACCGGATTCAAAGGTGTGGGAGATTCTTATACCACTAACATACAGCTAAATAATTAAAAACCTATCCAAATGAGTGTCTGAAATGTTATTAATATGTAGAAATCTGTTATAACGGAAATTGAAGCTTATATAACATGGTAACAAAATATTTGTTATGTAAGTAATATTCCTTTACATAATTACTTAGTCATGAATTTATTATAAATTGCCCCTTTGCCAATATTTAAATTGGTTTCTGTTTGTTTTCTCGACGGCCAGTATCCAAAAAAACCAGTAAAATGCGGTGAATAAACGTTTGGCACGTTTATTCACCACATTCAAGCTTGTAAAAAAAGTACTTGTTACACAAACGTGGAATGTAGCTGCTAAGTAATAGAGAAAGCCTTAAATTTAAATTAAAAACAAAATAGTATTTGACTTCCACAAACAAATTTTATTACGACGATATTTAATACTTGTACTATTCACATGACCAGTGTCGGAAATGCAGCAGTTTCCGTTGCACCCGCTCACGTTTTATATTTCTTCCTCCATTTTGAAGCTTTTATGTCGTTGTAAATAAATTTTACATATTGAATTTTTGTTTCTTACCTATAGCCTAAATGGATATTGAATAATTAGTAATACCGAATGATGTTACTAAATAAATATCAAATAAAATTTTAATCAATAAAATGTTAGTCATAGGAAATCATTAAATTAAAAACAGGAGGAATGTTATGACATTGTGTAATATTATGAGACGAGGAGTCTGCGATACTGCGATCGTCAATCTGTTTGTCGAGCGACCTGGCCTATGTCCTGTTTTGGACTATCAGATTAAAGGACTAAGTGGGTTGGCAATGCTTAAGATAAATCAGCGATCAAACGATATATGGTTTGCATGGCAAAACTATTTTATTTCTTCACCTAAATCCTAAAGGAAATTACATTTATGAAGACATAAGAAAAAAATTTAAAGCGCTAAAGTATTTAGGAAAGAAATTCAGAGTAGTGGTAAATATCAGTGACCTGATACAGACTACGCCATTGCGGGAACAGTTAAATTAATGGTCCGAAGTTTATTCATCTGTTTAAATAACAAATAAATAAACTTAGTAATGGTTTCAGGCAGCATTTAATTTAATAATGACAAAATGGCAATTTGTACTAGTCCACAAGCACCAAGTGACACAAAGGACAGTGAAAAGATAAGCTCGAGATATCTCTGCTGGATAAGATTCTTAATTACGGCTAAACGGAACGACGATCTGCATAGGCGGCTGCCTGTAACCAGATGCGTAAGACAGAAGTGGACTGCCGCACACAGATGTAGATGACAATTGAATCGATTTCGCGTTTTAGAGTATTTTCCCGATAACAGCTCAACAAACAAGAATAAATGCAGTTCCACAACAACACCAACCCTTGTAATAAACCACGAAAACAAGTAACATTAATCGCCTAAGACTCTTAAGTGATAGAAGAGAAAATGAGGTAATTTGTGATTCAGATATGCGATCGAACTGTTCTAAGTCGAAAGCTTTTTAGTCGATTGGCCTCTTGGTAATCGGCACGCTTTGCTACTTTACCAAATTTTACCGCAAACCAAAATCGGTTAGATTGTAAAGTCTATTCACGATTAAGTTTTTTTTTATGGGAAAGGCGGCAAACGAGCAATCGGTTCACCTGATTGTAAGTAATTACCGTCGCCCACGTACATCTGCAACACCAGAGGAGTTGCAGGTGCGTTGCCGGCCTTTAAGGGTATTTGGGAGATGGGAGGGAAGAGAGGTATGGGGAGGGGCAGCGGGCCTCTGGTTACGTCCCTCACCGAACGAAACGCAGAAGCACAATATGTCTCTACTTCACGCCGGTATTGGGGGAGGTCGTGGCATAAACCCGGTCGAGCCGACCCATTCCCAGAGCCAAGCGGCGGCTTTAGTTGCTGCTCAACTAAAGCCGCCGCTTGGCTCTACCACGAGGTAAAGTAAGTTTGTGGAACTTTAAATATACTGTTGCTACTTACAAAACTAATTATAATGTATCATCATGGTATTTGGTTGGAATATTATGTATGCTTATGTAACTGCTCAGAAAAGGCCTCCTCTCAATGTGCAAAAATAACATTTTTAAAACACAAAAAATATATAAATATTGTAAATTATATAATAAATTAGAAATTTTTTGTCCATGTAATTTGAGACATAAATCATTTAATAAGTCAGAATAATTCCCGATAGAATAATCCACCAAGAGGTTTGCAGTTTCAATAGACAGAAACCAACTTATTTATGAAAATAGTCAAAATGGTTTAATAATTAGCATTACCATATAAGTGAACTTGCGAAGCAATTACTTTAAAGACATAAGTAGTCAATCGGATTGCTTTTATGTTGTTAGCTTGTGAATACAGATTCACTACAATAAATAAATAGAATGATTAATACACATGCCTATTCAGTGAATTTTTGTATCGATGTGTATTTCAACTACTGGAAATTTCCGTAGCAAACTGTTCAGTTAACGCAGTGTCTAAGCGATTGGTTCTATGCTGTCTGTTCCGGGTACGATCCAGCACAAATCAAATTTTTGTATGGTCTTGATGTCTGTGCATGTGCGACATATGTCTGTAAATGTATTCATGATACAAGTGAAAAAAACAAACGTACAAGTAAGATTGACATTTGGAGAAAAAGTTGAAATAATAACACAGTCAAACTTAAAAAAATAAATATCAAAAATTCCCATAAAGCAGAAAATGTTCGTGTCAGAGAAACTAAGCCTAAAAGTAGATTTTAATTTGTTTCGTAAACTACACTTGCTCCAACTACGCCATAGTAGCTCCACTCCAAACTTATGACGTTAATTTATTTCGTTTAGCCTGTTTTAAATGTACTGTCAAAGGATAGGTTTAAGTTGGCCTGTTATTAACATACAGTGTGTAAGGGGGGGAGTTAGTATTTAACTTTATCTCTATAAATACTAACCGTGGTGAAACTTACTGGCTCTCCAGGAATTGTTTCTAATTCTAGAATTAAACAATTCCAATACTTCAAACGAAATCTAGTGGTTTAAACCACTAGTACTAGAAACCACACACAAACAATACACAAAAACCATTACATAAACAATTCCGCTACTTCAAGAGTTGCTAAGCTCCTTCTCTGCCAAGGAGTCTTGTGGATATGTGGTAATGGAAATATAGGAATATTACCCATTTCTCCCGCCAAACAGCAATGTCACAACTGTTGTTTTCCGGGTTAAAGGGTATAGAAAGCCAGCATAATTACGGGCTATGAGGCATTCGATCTTAGTCCTGTGGTAGTATGAAGCATCTGTAATTTTCTTCTATTAAATTTATTGGCAGTTGTCCATGGTATGCAGTCTAAAGTGCAGCCTCATGTCATCAGGTTGACTGTTAGCTTATTCTTCAACCCAATTTTTGACCATAAGTGTCGTAGATATATGATATAATGACATACTAGCTTTACATCTTAAAATTTGCCATGAGATTGCTACGTCAGAGTCTGCGTTAGTCTTTTTTGCCTTGAGTACCTTAACAGGCTATTACAGGAAAAGCTATGAAAATGTTATGGCAATCACGGGGAGCAAACTCGGCGTTATAACTCACCACACCTCTGTACTGAATCGTGCCTAATGGAAATCCGTAATCTCTGGTGTTTTGTACGGAACCTCTCTCTGCCAGCAGACGTATTGGCAGATATGATTTTTTTTGGGATAAGACAAGGGGCACTGCAGCCGCCTTTTGTGAGACCGTGATAATCTAGAAAGTCTAGGAGTGGAGAGATGACAGATCCCAATAGGAGACGAGCCCGCATAGTTGCTTCACGTCATAGCCAACAACAATAGCGGTTCTCTACCAGAAACGGGGTCTCAAGGGTCGCTCGATCAGGAACATGGCTCTTTCAATTAAAGCGACCTTGACAAAGACAATGACTAGGAGTGGTCTTGAGTCATTATGGTAGCACCGCAGGGGCGTAGCGCGTACTACTCCCAGAAAAGGGGTATCATAACAAAGCGATGCAGGGGTTGCTCACAGTTTCTCTCCGAACGAAGATACCGTGACCCCCGTGAACAACACTGTAGGCGACTACCGTAGGTTGTAGTCGGTGGGAGATCAACATAGGCTGTTTCCTGTAGGTGGCTATGCATAACGGATTTCCCTACGAAAAAAAAGTAGTTCAAGCCGGTTAAAGTAATTTAATCTCAAGGTGAAATAATGTTGCTGCTCTGTAATAGATGACCTGTAATAGTTGGCTTAGCAATCAACATACTTGGTTAGTGAGTAGTTTCTTCAGATGCTTATATATTATTGACTTTCCGTATAAATACTATCCGATGGCATGTATCGAACAAGAATTAATTATTAATAATAATAATAACAATCAAAAACATGTAATTACTAATGATATTCCGGCGGTTACGAAAGGTTTTTGGGTGGCAAGGCCGTGGTAAAAACGCAAAGACGTTGGCGTTGGCGTAAATGGAGTATCGACCTGTATAACTTTGCGACAAGTTAATAGATGTTAGACGTATGGGAACCTGCTCTATGGCATAAGCATTGCACATAGTCGATAAGAAGGATTAGAATTGATGATGATATTAATTAGTGTAAAGCTTAATCTGTACAAATTACATGTTCAAAACGGAAAACGTCCCGAAGCTGTTACATGAGCTAAAAGCTATTCCAAAGAAGCAGTCATGCGAATGTCATTGATCTCGTTGTCGCCTCGCCTCGAGACGCACGCTTGAACGAGAACTTTGACTGAATTGAGTTGATTTGTTTTTGATTGACTATTTTGCTTCTTCTGGGTCGTTATTCTATTTTTTTCCATTCTCCAAACGCCAACCCCACCTGCACACTTTGCGCCGTGCTTGCTAACAACTAAGAACACTAGTGATCTACCGATGGTGAAACGTGTATCAGAATTTGCCAAAACTGGAGAGAATTTTGAAATTACAAGTATTTTTCGAAAGTTGTTCCATATTTTTTTAATGTATAACATGAAAGATATACGGATCTTAAGAAAATATAATGACCAATTTAGTTTACCCTTTTGCTGAAAAAGGATGTCATAAATGGTAACTTTGTATAAATACTTTTAAAAACAGAACGAAAGCTTTTGTAGGTTACGAATATTAAAAGTTCCTTGTGCATGTTGCATGTTTGTGGATCTGCAGCTCGTCATTTCGCGCATGAGTGATTCACAAAGAATGTCAGAGCTATGGAGTGAAGGTACTTTAATGTTATTTTGCGTTCTATCTGTTATGTTAAGTAAAGCGACATATTTTCTAGCCCATCGATTTATAAATTCTATACATAAGAGACCAAAATTGTATTCGGGAGCGGAATTGAGTAATTATATCTTATTAAAAGTTACACTGTTTCGTAGGAAATAGGACAATGTTGAAATAAAGTCTTGGTAGTATGATAAACTATTTACACTATACATTTAACAATATTTTTAAATAACCCAAACATTTCCTCTGAATATATGCTATCATAGGTACATAGATAGTGAACAGAAGAGATATAAGTAGAATAATGAGTTAAAATTGGACTTATAAATATTAAGTTTTATTTAAATCACTGTATTAAAGTACCAATAAAAGACTATTTATTAAAAACATAGTGAGTTTTGATGACAGTTGTTTCCGTATAAAACGATTCTGTAATAACTGGAATCAATGCAAGCGTTCATTCATTGATTAAATATTATTCTGTGAATTACTAAGAAAATAAGGCGGAGTGTAAGTGCGGAGATCGATTGCGACTCAAGTACTGTAACTAGTTTGCCCGTAAATAATGTTACAATTGAACAAGTGAATCTATACAAAGTTTAAGAGAATCAACTTCAATCAATGTACGAAGTTAATAGTGACGGGAGTACAGTATGAAATTTCATTTCCCATTTTACCACTCTCAGGGACGGAATATTTTCTTCAAGTTTCTATGAGACCACCTCGGTATTTGGCTTAATGAAGAATAGAATAGCTTAGAATGCAGGTTAAACTATTTAGATCGGTTTAGCCGTTTACGAGAAATAGGTATATACACGTCGAATATATAACCTCCACCTTTATTGAAGTCTGTTAAAAAGAGCTTTTTTAATTAAAATTTGGAATTTGTTTATTGTGTATTGACTTTTGGAACTTATGAATAGGAAGACTTTACGCAATTCTGTTTCTAGTATTTACATTATGAATATCACTATTCTAAGTTAAATATCTATATTAGATAGATGATTTTGTTAAATCAAGCAAGATACATAGTTAAGTGTGCTTGCAAGTTTTTATTTTTTGGTACTCCTTTTAAGCTTAGCATCAATAGTTCATCATTTATAAGTACTAATGTTAATAAAAACATTAGGTGTAGTGAATTTTATACATATAGTTTTATTGCCGTTTAGAAGCAATTTTTTAACGAAGGTACTACTTTTAACATAACATTATTCATCGCGTCGTGTGTAGCAAGTAGTCGTTTAAATAAAAAAAAATAATGAAGTGTCATCAGCAAATAATATATGTCCTGTTTATCCCCTACTAACTAAGATAAGTCTTTTATGTTAGTAACTGCGAAACGCCCATTGATACCGTCGATCGAGAAGAATTCGCACCTATGATATAAAGTTTTTGTATTATTTTACTCAAATACGAGGTAAGTTTATGCGCTGTAATTCTTATACCATAATGATGTAGTTTCCTCATAAGTGTTTCATGGTGAACAATCGAAGGTCCTGGACAGAACACAAAAGACACCTAAGGCAGCTTGTGAATTCTCTCAGACCTCAAAATATATGCTTAATCAGCTCGCGCTTATATTTCTTTTAATAACGACAAGCCACAGGAGGAGAAGAATTCAGTATTTTGTAATCAAATTGGATTCTCACTAAAGAACTCATCAGACACTTCAGTCCTGATCGTTATAATTTTATTGTTAAAATTCAATTGGTAGTCAGACCTACACGACTTGACCTTTTCTGTTTAATTATTAATAGTATTCAAAGTCATTTTTGTTTTATTAATTCTATTGTAATGTAATAAAAAAGGTGTTTTCATTTTATTGCGTAGATACAATGAGTTGCTGATAAAACATACTCTTTTAACCTTTAAATACTAATCTCACTGTGGTTATTGACCTTTCATTGTAAATTTAATACACCTTTACCTAGTTCGGTCAATTCTTTCTGTTGCACATTCATTAAAGTCTTGCGACTGTTCAAGGGGAATGTTTTGGAAGTAAACACGGCATTCAATTCATGAATAAATAAAGTTCTGTTAAAAGATTTGTGTTCTCATAGTAGGGTAAATACAGAAAGCTTTTTAATTAGATTACTTGAAAATGTTTCCATGCTATATGTATTTATTGGAACAAACACAGCTTTTCTAGTATCTTGTTCTTATGGAAGTAAGGTTTTTTTATGGGATAGACGGCTAACGAGCAAGTGGTTCACCTGATGGTAAGTTATGATCGTCGCTCACGTACATCTGCAACACCAGAGGTACTGCAGGTGCGTTCCCAACCTTTAAATACTAATCTCACTGTGGTTATTGACCTTTCATTGTAAATTTAATACACCTTTACCTAGTTCGGTCAATTCTTTCTGTTGCACATTCATTAAAGTCTTGCGACTGTTCAAGGGGAATGTTTTGGAAGTAAACACGGCATTCAATTCATGAATAAATAAAGTTCTGTTAAAAGATTTGTGTTCTCATAGTAGGGTAAATACAGAAAGCTTTTTAATTAGATTACTTGAAAATGTTTCCATGCTATATGTATTTATTGGAACAAACACAGCTTTTCTAGTATCTTGTTCTTATGAAAGTAAGGTTTTTATAGGATAGACGGCTAACGAGCAAGTGGTTCACCTGATGGTAAGTTATGATCGTCGCTCACGTACATCTGCAACACCAGAGGTACTGCAGGTGCGTTCCCAACCTTTAAATACTAATCTCACTGTGGTTATTGACCTTTCATTGTAAATTTAATACACCTTTACCTAGTTCGGTCAATTCTTTCTGTTGCACATTCATTAAAGTCTTGCGACTGTTCAAGGGGAATGTTTTGGAAGTAAACACGGCATTCAATTCATGAATAAATAAAGTTCTGTTAAAAGATTTGTGTTCTCATAGTAGGGTAAATACAGAAAGCTTTTTAATTAGATTACTTGAAAATGTTTCCATGCTATATGTATTTATTGGAACAAACACAGCTTTTCTAGTATCTTGTTCTTATGGAAGTAAGGTTTTTTTATGGGATAGACGGCTAACGAGCAAGTGGTTCACCTGATGGTAAGTTATGATCGTCGCTCACGTACATCTGCAACACCAGAGGTACTGCAGGTGCGTTCCCGGCCTTTAAATAATCTTTGGAAGGTGGGAAGGAGCATGAGGATGAGGAGTGTGCGGTTACCTCACTCACCGAACGAAACGAAGAAGCACAAGATGCCTCTATTTCACGCCGGTATTCTGCGAGGCCGTGGTAACAATTCGGTCGAGCCGGTCCATTCGAGCAGCAGCTAAAGCCGCCGTTTGGCTCTACAACGTAATAAAGCGACTAACTGGCCAATGATTTACTTTAATGGTAATTTACATAATACTATTTCTCTATTATAAGTGCTGCAACCTGGTGCTGAAATTAAAGATTAGATAAAACTATTTAATCAATGTTCTGTAATTCATAAAATATCGATGTCAATTCTATTTAAAATCAATTCTATTTCTAAATTTTGCCTAAAAAATCTTGAATATTTTGGTGCACAAGATATACATAAAATGTATTATTAATGTAATGAATGAATCTTTTGCATTATATGACTAAATGATGCTCCAGGCTTGCTGTAATTGGAAACTTGTTGTCCCTTAAAATTATTATTTAACAAAGTGTCATGATTATTTCATGAATATTTCATCACTGTAAACATTTATACAATTTTGTTTTAATTCAAATTCATTATTATATTAATTACCTATTAAACTATACGTATTAAATAATGTATAAAAATATTCACGTGTAAAAAATTTATAATTTTAGTTTCTCTCAAATATCTCTCAAGATTCCAATGAAATGTTTTTAATCCAAATAGTTTCGAACGAAGCATGGTCGCTCTGAATTGATGAAGGCATGTGAATTCCAACCCACAGTGGCGCAGCGGGGGACCAATCTACAATATGCACTTACCATCGCAAAATAGGAGGTCTGCGCCCTGGAGTGAGACGTGTTAAGTAGTAATATTAAACACTATCCATTATTATTATTTCATTAAATAGGTAGCTATATCGCATCAAAATTAAATGTTTGTTTTCATTAATTACATATTAATATTGGACATATAACCTAAAACTAAGGTAACGTTTTCAAATAACATTTGAATTTAAAGTTAAATAAAAAAAATATTGAACACTTAACATCCGGCATTCCGAAGTAACTTTATATTCTCGTCAAAAGTTAATATTAATATAATTTTGTCCTAGTCGAGCGTTAGACAGCTATATAAATATATTAAATCATGGGTACCTAACAAGTTTCATAAAGTTCGGACGTTGTGGTTTGCAATTGGTTAAAGAACCTGCATTAAGTAAAATTGGATAACTCAGGCAGTCAATAAAAAATATCGAGTTTTTCCAAATCGCCGAGTAATGGCAAAAGTCCTCTCACCTTTTGTAAGTTGGATTCAGGAAGAGTCCGTTGATTCAGTTCGTGTTGACTTCTGATTTTTAAATTAAATTAACATTTTTTCCTTCTCCACCGAGTATTAGATGAATAATAATAATATACATACAGAATAACTGAGCGTGAAAATCACCCGACACCTTGATATAAATAAAGTAATGTCGCGCGCTCAGAATGGATGTCGGAGCGGCGGTCGCGGGACCAAGGAACCACCTCATTGACGCGGTCATTGGCAAGCTGGTTAAACGCAACCGTCGGAACTTCTCTGCCGCCTGGATAGACTACAGAAAGGCATTCGACTCGGTGCCTCACACGTGGCTAAAGAGGGTCCTCGAGCTGTACAAGGTAGACTGTACAGTAAGAGACTTCCTCGAGCAATGTATGGGGCAATGGAGCACGATCCTTTGCCATCTAGGTGAGCGGATGACGGCTGCGGAACACCAGATAAGGATACGAAGGGGTATTTTCCAGGGTGATTGTTTGAGTCCGATATGGTTCTGCCTCTCCTTGAACCCTCTCAGCACGTTGCTGGAGAACTCAGGGAGAGGATTTCAGCTTCGGAGGGGAGGTACAAAAGTGACCCACCTTTTCTATATGGATGACCTCAAGTTATTCGCCACCAATCGCTCCCATCTGATGGAATTGCTAAAAATCACTTGCGATTTTAGCAATTCAATCAGAATGGAGCTCGACGGATAAATGTGCGGTCCTCCACGTCGAAAGGGGAAAGGTCGCTAATTCTGAGGGCATAGACTTGTCAATGCCCGTTAACATTAGGACCCTTTCCGAGGCTGATACATACCGGTACCTGGGTATGTCACAAAACATAGGTATCGATGAGGCTGGCATGAAACAAACGGTTCGCGACTTGTTTTTTGCGCGTCTGACAAAAGTGTTTAATAGCCTTTTGTCGGGCGGGAACAAGGCACGCGCGTATAACGGCTGGGTCATGCCAGTCCTCATTAATACCTTTGGCATACTTAGGTGGACTCAAACCGAACTTAACGCCCTGGACAGAAAAGTCCGCACAATCATGACGTCCCACAGGATGCATCATCCGAGATCGTCAGTGATGAGGCTTTACTTGCCGCGGAAGCGTGGAGGGCGGGGTTACTTAAGCGCCCTTACCATGCATAACCGTGAAGTGTGCAGCCTCCGTAATTACTTCCTAGCGAGATCGGATGAGTCATTCTATTCGGACGTCATTAGTTGTGATAAAGGGCTTACCCCTCTATCCTTGGCCAACGAGCAACGGCAGGACCCGGCAGTACAGAGCGCCTCCGACCGGGAGACCGTATGGAAGGAGAAAGAGCTCCACGGAAGGTTCTACAAGGCTCTACATGAGCCTTTCGTAGATACCGTCGCCTCCCTAAACTGGCTGCGTTTTGGTGACCTCTTTGGGGAAACCGAGGGTTTTGTCTGTGCAATACAAGATCAGGTTATTAAGACGAACAACTATCGGAGATACATCCTAAAGGATGGTACCGTCGACATCTGTCGAGCCTGTCGCCGTCCCGGGAGTCGCTTCGGCATGTCATCTCCGGTTGTTCAGCGCTTTCTAACTCTGAGTATCTGCACAGGCACAACCTAGTAGCCAGGATCTTACACCAGGAGCTCGCTCTGAAGTGCGGTCTCGTGGATCGGAGAATGCCTTACTATAAATACACGCCGGAAGCCGTGCTCGAAAATGACCGCGCTAGGCTCTATTGGGACCGGTCCATTATCACGGACAGGACGATTCATGCAAATAAGCCTGACATCGTGTTGATGGACCGAGCACAGTCGAGGATATTTTGGTCGACATCACCATTCCATATGACGAGAACCTTGTGAAAGCCGAAACAGACAAGAAGACAAAATATCTGGACCTGGCTCACGAGGTAACCGACATGTGGGGTGGTATGCCGACCGAAATTATTCCGATCGTCGTCTCTGCGAATGGGTTAATTCCAGTCAGCCTCTCGGAACATCTGAGGCGGCTGGGACTCCGTGACGGACCGCTCCGAGCTCAAATGCAGAAGGCAGTGCTACTCGATACCGCTCGCATTGTCCGCCGGTTTCTTTCCTTTCTCCCTAACCCTCGGCCGTCTGGTCTCCCCTGCCGGCGGCTTCCATCTGGTTGGGTTTTAATTATCTATTTAATTTTATTTTATATATTATTTATAAAATATTACTTATATATGTACTTATATATGTATTTATTTATACAACCCAACCAGATGAGTAAATATAGAAATACCCCAAAAAAAAAAAATATACATACAGAATAACTGCTGATATACTTCTTCCTATCAATATTATATATCCTGATTTCAACTAAGCTTTTATCGAATAAGCAAAAAGAAACTTATTGTCAGTCCACATACCATATAATATTTTTTTAATATTTTTTAATGATGACTGTTCTTTACGACATTCAGTTCCATTCAACAGTCACCACTACTTCTCTTAAAAGAAAATTATAATTAGTTATGCTTTTAAAGATACTGTAACAATTATGTAAGCCTATATCAACAATCCAAAGAAATTATCAAGCGAAAGATAACATCCAGTAATCACTTCGCCTCGAGATGCACAGTTATAACGTCAACTGCACAGTGAAGCAGAGACTCGCTTTCTCAATTCTAGATGAATGGAACTATTTGAGTATTTTTTTAATAAATACATTGAGGTTTTTTTATATTTTTTGTTTTGTCATGGGTCAGGATATCTTTCTCCCGATGATAAGTTCTACAACTATTCTACGTTACTTATAAAATATTTATGGGTTATTAGGGCCTATAACTAAACTGAAACATACAATGTCACTATACCATTTAACGTCATCAAAGGACAAAGCGGTTCAAAATTAAAAACCTCATTGAAGTCTATGCGGTTAATGGAAAACAATTTCCATGAAAGAACTACTACGTGTAGGGTTACAAAGTTCTAAATAAAGTATATTAAATAAGACATAATTATAGGGTAGGCTCCATCCTACGTGCAACAACCGCTTTTTATTCTTCTTTATAGCTTCTTTTCTCGTCTTTCGTTAAACAATAAGATACGTAAATGTCTACCTATATTTATAAGAATAAACTTCTTAAGATAGAATATGATGTGCTGATGAGCACGCGTTAAAGTTTTAGTTGCTTCGATGAGTAAGTACAGAAATGAAGCAATATTGGACAAAATTATGACGTGTGATAAAAAAATGGATTCTCTACGATAATCGACAATGACTGAACCCAAGTCAAATACCGGAACAATACCCTAAAGCGAAACTCACCCACAAAAAATAAATGTTAAATATTTGATGGTCATGCCTGCCGTAATTCACTATAGTTATTTAAGATTCGGTGTGATGAAGAACTTCGAACAATGATGGCGAAACTTTCGGAGAAACTACCCCGACTCGTCAATCGATCTTCGCCTTTATTGCTCCATGATAACGCAAGACTTCATACTGCTCGACAAAACCATTATAAAGGAAGGGTTACAAAATACCTTAATAGACTTTGTAGAGTCCAGATCCCTAGAGATCTATCGCAAAGGCATAAATGATCTTCCTCGAGGGGGAGAAATGTATAAATAAAGAGGGTAAATACTATATAATAAGCTGTTTGTATTTTTCAATATCGAACGTCAATTTCATACTTTGACCCCTAATATTAATATAATCTCGAATATAATTATGATCTTGATGCCTGCTCGTAGTCGCGTTTGGTTTAAGCAATGGACTGAAAACACCAGTAGGTATAGCACAGGCATTTGTAGGAAGAGTAGTGTGGTGTGCTTCTGCTCTTCGAACTTGTTAACACATCTTCTTTTTTATTAGCATATTAATAGTTTATTTGCTGGTAAGAGGCCTCTGCCAATGGAAGGATTTGCCGTGATCGCTACGTTTGACTCGCTGGTCAGCGCTCGTAGTACTAAGTGCGTGCACCCTTCACGATGCTGCCAGTTTATTTCTAATCTAGTAGTTACTTTTTAAAGCGATTTATCGGTTGTCATTAGATTTTGAAGGCTTTTCTCCTAGTCTACTCTTTAACACACCCAAGGGGAAAGTAGGAGTGGCTGAATCTCTTACACCACTACCACACGACTGGTTAACACGTAACGTTTTGTTTTTGCATGTGACATCGTGCTTTGTTTCTCGGTCTCCCCTCTAATATAATAGAATTTCCTTAAATACGTCTGATTTTATCAGCTATAAACTGTCAAGCGTCATCGTTGGTTAAAGGAAATATATTTACTTGTGGGCTGGCACTGACTAATACTCCAACGATAAATATTTAGTTCCCGTTGGATATCGCTTTCGCTTACTTCGGTAATATCAATATTATTCAAAGATAAACGTTTAGGATTACGTATCTTGTTTATATAAGATGTGTTAAAAGTTAGTTGTTTTATGCTTTCAATCAAATATTACATTATATTTCTAATTATGTAATATTTGCATATATCTTAAAAGTTATTTACAAGATAGGTACGATAATAAGCCTGTACAAAGATCAATGGTACTACTGGTCTCGAGGCAAATATGATGTCTGGTGTGCCGACTGGATATCGACTCATGTAATAAAAAAATTAACATAGACTCGAATGTATGCGGATGAAACATTTATGGTGTATGCAGATAGGGATATTGAAATAATTGTTAATTAATTATAATCTGACTTTGACTATGTATTGCAATGGTCACATGATAATGGGTTAATCATAAACGTAGCTAGGACAAACTGAATGCTCATACACTCTCCATACATAAGAATGTCTGTCAAATCTGTAAACATAACCGGGCACTCTTACGATTCCATTCTTGATGTAGTTTCCATTGTATAGAATTAATTGATAAATACAAGTATCTTTATTAACAATTGATGGCAATTTTAGTTGGAGACTGTGTATACTCGTAGATAATATATATATATAAGCAAAAATCTGTACTGTATAAGTTTGTTCATCTTACTAGTGTAATTAATATATGTGGTAGAGGCAAGCGACATTTTGCTGCTGGGCCATTTCGATCGGGGTAGCACCACGGCCTCGCAGAATACCAGCGTGAAGTAGAGGAATCTTGTGCTTCTGCGTTTCGTTCGGCGAGTGAGGTAACCGAAGGTTCACATTTAACGATAAACTATACAAGCATATAAATATCAAATAGATATTATATATTATATATCAGGTAGTCTACAGATTAGTATTGAATATAAAAGTAAGCGCGTTTTTCAAATATAATGTTCAACTAGCGAAAAGTACTGTTACGGATTTTCCCTGCAAAATATTTTTGTAATAAATAAATCGAAAAGATATTTATGTCCACATTGATTATGCGACTGAGCGTTAAAGGTCCAAAAATACAAACTTTCACATTTATAATGTTAGTAGGACTATCACTCATGAATATTGCTTGTTACTTTACCTCCGACACGGAAATCCATCAGTGAACAACCGCTTTTAAAACAACTACCAACTTTAAGCTCAAAAATTTGTTCTAGCGGTAATTAAGTAAAAAGGTTTTACGTTTGTTGTTAATTGGGGTTCCAGAAGAGTCTTGATCAACTCTTTTAATATTGTTGGAACTCTAGTAACTGCGAAGTTTTATAAAAACACGAAGCGTAAAGTATTTGTAATTTTTTTTTTTTCTTTCTGTGATCCTAAATTTATTTCCGACTTGAGAACACATATTAATATCTATTATTAACATAACGATACACTAAAGTCAATATGGTTCAGACAGTTCAGAGCTATACAAACGCTCGTCAGACTTGAGTAGCAATTCATTTTAACTTCAGATCTTAATTAAATTATTCGCGCATAGAAATCAAGTCTGTCTACGAAATGTTATTCAAAGTCCTGCCTACATCCCGATTATTTCTGGGTTCACTGCTTCACTTTTAAGCATTTTACTAGAGATTATACGCAAAGGGTTTGGGTAGACCTTCGTAAACTGGGAGGATAGTAATGATAGCTAAAGGAATTTAGCCAGATATTTTTATAGCCTATACAAGACTATTCTGGTAATTCCTACTACTTGAATGTCGTACCTACGCAGTGAGAAGTTATGCTAGGTTCACATTTCGCACGAAGACAGGCATTTTCATTTTATTCACCATCACTCTTTTTCGCGTCACGGCACGCCAGCTCTCGCTAAAGTCCCGTCCTTTTAAAGTCATCATAAAATAATATCTCCAAAAGACATAGATCACATAATTTCGAGAGTCAACGTAAACATAGCTACGATATTCTTTGAAAAGATGTTAGCAACCGAACAATACATGCCCTACACCCGGAGGATGCTATCAATCAACTTATTGCCGTTGCTCGGTTATTACTTCTATTTGGGGTAACACAAATTACACTTGCTGTCGTAACAGTAACTTTGTTAAAAACTAATTTTCCACGATAACCATACGGCTCCTAGTGGCAAGCGTCAAAGTTAAAAACCCAGCAGTGGCGTCAAGTGAAGGAATATGGTGAATGGAATACGCAAGGTTTTTGTTCAGCGTAATGTTCTCCTGCAAAAGTAAAGCGCTTTTAATTTTGTTCCTTCCTTAGAAAAACACATAATAATCCGTTTTTATTTATTCCTGGTGTGTTGAATCACCCGATTCCATACACAATTCATATGTAATAAGATAGGAGAAAAATATAGAATCAGTTAGTATCACAATACAACGTGAATCCAAAGATTCGTAAATCCGAGATTTTCACAGTAGAATCGAGCGAAAGCTGTACTGAACTTATGTCGTCTAAACTACTTGTGTCAAACTTAATATTAAAAGAAACGAATTAAGCGTTTACTTAGTAATAGGTTCCTTCTCTACCTAAGAGTCTTCTAGGAAGGTTAGGTAAACAACTGTGTAACAACTGCTGTGTCCCGGTTAGAAAGATATAGAGAGTCAGTAGTAATACGGACTCACAATCCGTGTTTCCATCTTAGTCCTCAGGGGTGACAATGTTTTTGTAACCTTCTTCGATTGATGATATCCATATGTATGCCTTCGACTTTGTAGATCATCAGATAAATAATCTCGAAAAGTATGTCACAAGAAGAAATATAGACTATTTAATGATATCTTATTTCACAAATATATACTCGTATATATGACAGCTCACGGAATAACATAAATTGATACTAAGACTAATAAAGAAAATATCTAGAAATCGGATATTAAATTGGTTGGAAATGTTTTAGGACGGGTATTATTTTTAGTATACATAATTGATTTAAAATGTATCCAATGGTTTTATCTGCCGACAACAGTACAACATTAATAAACTGATATGGTCAATAAAGCTATCAGACCGAAATAAGTACATCACTGAAACATATCATAGAACACCTAGGTAAAAATAATTTACTTGTAGGCTTTGAAAAATCAGAAATAATTAATCTTTAAAATAAACAAAGGAAAACTTTGTATTTGAACCTAGCCTTTGATGGGAATAAAAAAGAGGAAGCAACATACACAAAATTTTAAAAGGATAAATTTGACAATTTTGAAATGGCAATTTGACATGGAAATACCAATCGGAATCATTGTGTAATTACACTGAGTAAATCAACTTATGTACTGTACAAATTATCTAAAGGTGTGCCAATGGAATAATTATTAAATTTCTATTATGAGTACGTGGAGACACATCTCAGATAGGGCGTAATTTTCTTGGGAAATTCTAGTGAAAAGAAAAACTTCTAATCCCAAAAGGATGTATAAGATCTATGTGCAAGCTAACAATAAAAGAAAGCTGTAAACCATATTTTGTAAGATAAAATACTGAAATCGCCCTCATTGTACATATTTGAGAGTGCCGTGTTTGTTAGAACAATAACTTAGCAATGTTTGCTAAGGCATGTTATAATCACAGCAGGCGTGACGTTTATAGTATATGTGTACGTAACTTCCAAGTAAATTAAAGGACATAAATTAAAATTTATTTAAAAATGATTGTGCAATATATTGACACTAAAATGTTAGACCAATTATTTTGTTAATTTTATAATTTTATGTGTAATATATTTCTGTTTTACAATATTGTATTTTTTTAATATCTATATTTATTCATAATTGACATGTTTAATATAATAGTAGTAATATTATAATAGTTACATAAATGTCGAACTTTTAGCGAACGTTTAAATATTTGGACACTCTGTTGAATAGATTAGAATATAGCGGAGCAATCAATAATTCAACATCGGTCTCTTACCCATATTACGCAAATAAATGATTATGATTAAGATCGATGTTGTTTGCATGTATCCATGGGCTACACTTCGCAGTAGCCACTTACCATCAAATGGATTGTTAGCTCGTTTTTCACCTCAATCCAACTAAAAAAAGCTTATCTATACTTACAAAGAAAAATATCCTGTCAGTCTGGCCCATCATCGTAGAGCCTAAACTACTAAAGGAGGAAACATGAAATACGGATAGTAGTTTTTTTTTTAATTCTGTCTCTTGGGGTCAAATGGGGAATGGAAGTTTGATAGAGAGTACCATTTTTTTCAAGTAGGAAAATGAAATTAAATATTTTGATTTCTGGTTAAAAATATATTTTCTGCCGCACGCGCATAGTCGCAGAACAGTTAGTATATTATGTAATGATTAAATGGTTTTTCTTTATTACAGGTGCTGTCAAAATGCAAGGAAACCGATGAACGACGCAATGTAAAGATAGGTTATTAATAACAAAAGCAATAAAATCATAGAAACATAGAAACCCCGTAGCATACTTGTGACGTTATAAAAGTGCTAAAAATCTAGTATTAGATCGTACAAAATCTTCCATAATAAGTCTGTAGAGTAGATGTGACGTTGTGAAAGTGCAAAATGATTTCTATACAACATAAAGTTTATATCGTATTGCAATGCGATTGCTCTTCGAGGTGTTATGTTTGGTGGTGATTGTGAGTGGTAATTAAATAGAGCGAATAATGATAATAACAAGATGCCACAACGCGCGCCTTCTTCGTCCAGCTTGATGAGACCTTTCGTGGTGCTAGCTCTTCCCGGGATGTATTTGCTGTACAAATATAACCAGTATCGTCAACAGCAAATGGAGACCGCGCGGCGACGTGTCACTGAGCGGGAGCTCATGCATCTCAATACAAAAATCGTAAGTAAACGCATGTATTCTACTCATAATGTATCTTCACTTCAAATATCATAGACAAACTCTTTCAGCGTTGAATTTATAAATTTAATATAACCTCTATATACAGGATGGATGCGAACGTTTAATGAATACTTTGTTAATACCAGTACTAGTGGTTATAATTATTTAGAAACGGAGAAAATTGTTTTTTAAACAAATATTAAGTTTTTTTCTAATAAATATTTAAAACACTAGCGCTATTCGATATGAATAATAGTTTACAGTCCTCAGCAAGAGCAAAGAAATATCTGAATTGGTTTTGGAGTAGGGAAAGGTCCGCCACGTTCTAGTGTGGGTTGACGGACTTCACTATTCGAAAACGTATGTCGAAATAATATGTGTGTAAAGAAGGATATTGTATGATCTAGAGATTACCTGCAGAATATTGTGTTAATTTTAATGGTGTCAATTCGAATCCATGCTGTATATAACTGAATAGACATATTGTAAGTTCTAAATGACATTGTAATATGACAATGAAAAAAAATTACCCAAGTGTTTTTTGGCGATGTTTCTCCGAGAAAGTCTTCTTTTTCGAATCGATGTAGATTTTGACCTCTGGTAAGAATTTAAATATGCCTAAATGAAATAAAAAATATTGACTTTTACTTTGAAAACCTGTTTTCGCATAATACAGATTGAAAAAGATATGTCTCGCAATCGGCTGGACCGATTTTATTTCGAAAATAATAAAAACACTTTTTAAGCAATAGTATTATATTATAAACAAGCTGTGCCTTCCTTCTTCCGACTTCGACTGCGTGAAATTCTATTTCGTCAATTTCATTTTGTGCTTTCACTGATACTTGTAGTGTTTTGTTAACTTCTATTACGTCATGCGTGAAGTAGAGGCATCTTGTGCTTCTTCGTCCGGTGAGTGAAGTAACCAGAGGCCCATATCCCCTGCCCATCCTGACTCCCATCTCCCTAATATCCTTAAAGGCCGACGACCCACCTGCAGCACCTCTACTGTTGCAGATGTACGTGGGCGGCGGTAATCACTTACCATCAGGTGAACCGCTTGCTCGTTTGTCGGCTTTCCCATAAAAAAAAAATACATTTTATATTGAATATTTTTCGTTGTTCATCAACGAAAATCACCGCAATAAACATTAACATCGCATTGTGGCAGCAGTGTAAGAGAATTTACCAACCACAGGGCAAAGGTCTCTTCTTAATCTCAAAACATTTCTCTAATTATCTAGACCGGTGACGGACAGAAGGGTCTAAGGTGCTTGGTGACTGGTACTGCGATCGTCAACTTATCCGCCTAGCGTGACAGTTATAGCAAATACTCCTAATTGAAGATACCTCACTCATGTTCAGCAGCACTAAAGATAAATAATTAAATTAATGTTTGAAAGAGAAGACCGATAATGAATGCAAACATTCGATGAGATAGCTGATGGTTTCATCTTTACCGAGAACTATGTAGATTGAAGTATACTCGACACACTTCTTAGCCCATATTGAATTATTTACAATCAGGCTTTCCGATGTTGGTAGATACTATTTTGCACAAACTATTATTCAGTCAGCACAAACATATTGAATGTTATTATTTGACTGAATAATAGTTTGTGTAACAAGGAATGCTATTTTAACAATCAGGTGTGGTCAGAATGAATATCCAAAACATTTCAACCACACGTTAATTTTATCGATAATCTATGGAAACTAGAAGAGAAGTTTAACTCCAATCTCTCTAAAACATGATTTATTATAAACCCTTGGAGCAGAAACTTCGATATATATCTCGAAAAAGTCTACTATAGCGTTACTATTTGTCAGGGTCTAAGCCACACAAAAACTGTCACTGTTGGCGCAGAAGTTTAGCTTTGCCACTTTGAAAAAGGCACAGGACCTTTGATGCTGCGTGTGCCGCCGCCACGCTGCTCTAGTGTGAGTTGGCTTCACGGGCTTCACATGTCATTGAAATAATATTGATTTCTCAGACATGCAGGTTTCCTCATGATATTTTCCTTCACCGCCGAGTAAATTGAAAAGTGGCAAATACAGCACTTAAAATTGCTATTAACGATTTTAGTGGTGCCGGCGACGGGGATCGAACCCTGGTCCCTCGCGCTCTATAAAACATAAGTGAGCGCCCTGACTACTTTATAGGCTTCGCGATTCGTTATCTTTGCATTCTCTCATCTCTGCGCATCAAATTTATTAAGTAATTGGTTAGGACTAATTATAAAACAAATAAAACAAAAAATTACTATTATAAATGTAAAATGATATATATGAATATATATTAATATTATACATAATGTATTATTATATGTGTAGATATGTAAATATAACGAAATGACCTAACGTAAAATACTGATTAATGATTATAGACGCGTGAGATATGTCTGTCGATCAAAGAGAAATACTGCGAAACATTGATCAAAATCATCAATGTTGTCATGAAAAATTTATATACATAATAAATCAGCTTCCATATGTTTGTGATCGTGTAACTTTTGAATAACCAGTTGAAGTCATATTTTTTATTTATGGATTAAAATGACTATTATTCACAATATATGTTTATTTCATCTCTCATCGCGCCACCACTACGTGAAATTTCTATCGGAAAGAGCAGAACAACGTCTTTTTTTTTTTTAATTACATGGGAAAATGCCTGACGCATACCCGCCCTCTCGGGGGCAAGAACGGGTTATGTCGGGTTCGCACAGACTAAAACCTCATGGTGTTCCACCTTCGTCGCATGTCGACAGGGTCACGGGAACGCTTTCGCACACATCCTCGACCCCACCAGCGCCGGCCGCTGTAGGCGGCCCCTTCTCGGGAGTCCTTTCCCACACCGCCCTGGCTAGACGCGCCGGAACACAGACGCGCCTACCTACTCGGCCTCCAAACCCACGAGGGCAACGGACCCTCCCGAGTCCGCCACCCGGAGGCTATGGGGATCAGGAAGGCTGACGCTCTTAAGCACCAGCCTTCCCGGTACCCCCGGCGAATCTGGTTTATAGCTCCGCCGCCGAACGGCTATCGTAATACCGACACTCCTCTCCCCCCGCGTCCCCACCACGGCTGTGGGGACCAGGAGAGCGCAAAGCCAACACTACCCCACAGTCCACCAACACGCATCCGAAGTGGGCTCACCAAGCCCACCCGGAGCGACCTCCTCGGGCCGGCGATCCCCGCAATGACAGGCCGGCCATGTAGGTTCCTCTTGGTTCACCGTGGGAGACCAAGTCACGGTTACTAAGCCCCCCCCCGCCACGACAAGGCGGGAACCCATTCGGGGGGGGGAGAACAATGTCTGCCTGGGCCAACTCTAAAAAATGTACACTAAGGCAAGTGAAATGAAAGCTATTAATGAAAGGTTCCTACATGAACTTTCATAAGGCACTATTGATTATTATTATTATTTTGTAATTCCATGAACGAAATACAATTTTATTTTGGTATAAATGTAAGGTACAGTAGTAGTATTAGTAAATAAGGCGTTTCCGTTTACTAATCAATGTCAAATTTATTTACGAACATTGACAGTCTATAATGGAAATCGTAATGTAAATACATTTTTGATTCCCATTATCAACGTAGTGGTTATATACTCTTTGCCCATCATAACTTATATATAGTGTATATGTAAGTTTGAGCGGATATGAAAAAATTTTACGGAATTTGATGTATTTTTTTGTGATGGATGGAGGTTTATGTGATGTGGCTATAGGCTATGTTTTATTACACTTAATAATATTACAAATGAAAAGTTTCTATGTCTGTCGTTCAGTCACGCTTAAGGGACTGAACGGATATAAACTAAATATAGCAGAGATGTATATTATGCTATGGAATAGGATATAGGATATTTTTATCTCAATTAGGATCTCTCTTAGGATAAAATTTGTAACCACTAGCCGCTAATCGAATATAAAGAACATTTGTTCGCGTTTTAATTAACATATTCGGGTGCTTTGTAGCTCCCATGGTTAAGAGGGGACTGAGATGTTAGACGTCATCACCATTTACCTGGGCTATCGGCATCGATTTTTAATTATTAATTTTGTTCCTATCTACGCAAAAGCCGCACACAGTATCTCTTAGTCATACCGTGCTATGCAAGCTAGGCCTTGGATTATTAATTTAATAAATAGTTATTAAATTTCAGATCTTGCAAATTTGAGGGTGTAAAAGGAAGTTTAGTAACGTTTACCACAAATGTCAACCTCACCGCACAACACGTACGCGTTGCATCCGGGCGACTAACAGACACGGCTTTAGACAAAATGGTGACGGACAATCTATCCGAAAATGCTTAATTTAAATTCCATAGACTACTGCGAAGTTACCGGCACTGCGCTCACCAAAACTCTGATACATATTGGCGAATTCCTATAAAAGTTTATGTCCAGCAGTGGACTCACAGGCTGGAGAAGAATAATAAGATATTTGTGATAGTTGTTTTGCCATCATTTCTTTAAATTATGTAGTCGACCATTTTAAGCGTATATCCTATGCGGAGTTAAATTGGTAAAAAAAATTCAACAAACTGCCACCGTTATTAACATTTTTTTTTTATTTAAATACTATTATCGTTACGCGTGTCAGCGACACGGTTTCCCCCAGCTTGGGCTCACTTACAGCCACAAGATTAATATCATGACTAAGCTGATATGTTATCACGTAATAACAACCAATCCTATTTAAATAAATGTGTAAGAATGGAATTAAACTTTATCATGTATATGAAGCCATACTATACATACATCCAACGGAAACGTAAACATGAAAAAAAAATCAAATAGTTATACAACAGACATAAGTCTTCTAATCTTATTCTCTTATAGCCATAGTCTAGGATTTGCTATAAATGTGAAGGGTGACGGGCGGGTCACAGTACGAGACACCTCGCTCCATACTGCATCTCGTCACCGGTCTAAATAATTTATCTTCGGAATGCACTTTTTTTATTAGATTGGGGCGACAAATAAGCACCGGATGGTAAGGGTCTACTGCGGCTCATGTACACCAGTAAACAATTCCAATCGAAGTATGTCACAGAACCGTTGTCTCCTCTGAGGACTGAGATGGAATGCCTTAAACCCTCTAATTGTAGTGGCTCTCTATACCTTTCAAACCGGAACACAACAGTAGTTGCACTGCTGCTTGGCAATTTACTAAACCTGACGATTCGTAGGTTACCTAACCTCTACCTATAGGTTATTCGACTATATACTATATATGGAGCACACGAGCTTTTTCTGGATTATTCCTTAACCGACTTTTAGTATGGGGTGGCGCATTCTTGCACTTCGCCACCACACAGCATTGGTCACAAGGCAATCTCCCCATGTAAAACTACATTTATGCAAACACAAACACTTGAGCCGAAAGTTATTTCTGGTATTGGTCATCGGGGAACTTGAATGCTTAATCACTTATGTTCGTCAACACTTACACCATTATGTTGTTGGTGTAAAACAATCAAAGGTAAAGGAATAGGTGATAACATTATTTCCACCATATTACCTGCTACTTACGAGGAGGTCACGTTCATACATTTTTTACAGGGCTTAGTTACAGGGTTAAGAGTGAGCCAATATGGTCTCGATTGTGATCGGCTATGGCAATATTTCGTAAAATTTTTTTTAAGCTCACCTTTTGATAAGTGAGTACCGACGCCCACGTACATCTGTTACAACAGAGGAGCTGCAGGTGGGTTGTCGGCTAATTTAAGTATATTTGGGATTGGAGTAGAGGGAGATGGGGAAGAGTGGGCTTCGGTTACCTCTCTAACCGAACGAAAAGCTCCAGAGCCGAAGGGAAGGATTTGAGCAGCACCGCCCCTTGGCTGTACCACGTAAAAGTTGTTGTTCTTGCTAGTAATTTTAATTTTCAGTTTATTCATAGCAGAGAGGCACGAAATTTTAAGTAAAGTAAATAACGTAGTATTACGTAGCGCTAACCACTACGTAATTTCCTTTGTAATTGATACAATTTCTTGGTATTCACTTAAGACTCATTATACCATTTTGTAAATAATGAATGCTTAATTTTCCGCTAGGCATTTCCAATGAAAAACTGTTAGTCACATCTTTGTGCTATACGTGGCTATACGTCATCGCGTGCGCGGCGCGCCCACACAAAAGTGCCTTATGGTTTTTGCGTGTTCTGCAATAAGGCCCGCTCTATAAAAGTCTCTAGTCAGGTTTATAGAGCATGGAAGAGATTTTCGCAATCTTTACATTATAAAATAAAAATAGCTCACATTATAATATATAAATAAATAAATCAATTTATCATGCAGGATTCTTTGTTTTGTTACTATACTTTTATTCTGCGATGTGGTAGTAACCCGGCGAAGGCCGCTGCTTGCTTCCACAAATAAAACACTATTTGAATTATGGAATGGCACCAAACCTGAATAAGGCCATGTTAAGGTGTTAGGTAGTAACGGGTGAGTTTACATTCCGGATAAATTAAGAACAAAATTGGATAATAAGAGCGGGAAAATGGTAGATGTTGGTTATGACATTACCAATTACAGAATGTACAATATTATTTAAAATAAAAACAATAACGTCTAATCTAAAGCTCTAATCTTTGATAAACATAAAAATCCAGAAATAAGAAAGAATATATCTCAAATATTTATTGATAGAGATAATGTGACATGTCTAATTGTGAAATGAATAGTGAAACAGAAGTAACCATTAATTGAAACTTCAACATCAGAGAATAAATACTGTTTGTCGAGTTGTACCAGTATGTAAGGACAAACAAGGACAGCATGTAAATGCAGCCACTATAACAACGGGTTATATTTTTAAAATGAATCACATGGTCCAGTCAAAAAGTGATTGCTCTCTCCCGGACTAAGGCTGAATTTGTGGCTACTTGTGCCATATTATGGTTCCAGTAACTAATATAAAAGTTCGGTGATTGTTGTAAATCTATTATTAATCCGAGTGGAACCAAGTTCGTTAATAACCATGTTTATCACAAGAGAACAAAACATATACTTGTAGATGTTAAGTATAATTTTATAAGGTAACAGGTTGCGTTGGGCTTAATTAAAATTAATTATGTTTCAAGTAAAGGTCAATTAGCAGATATGTTGACTAAAACTATTATTACCTGTCTGAGATATTATTTTATTTTTGGTTAATAATATACGTTTTTTAGATTAGATTATATTAAGAAAATACTAATAATGTTGAGTATTGTTAAATTTTAGTGAGAGTGTTAAAATAAATAAAATATAATTAATAAATTAAACTCTGGCTGCGAGGTATCTAGTACTGCCATTGGGAACCCCCTGAGTGCCATGAGTGAGTGCATAGGCTATACTCGTATGTAAATTGTAAAAAAGTGTACCCTTATAATGTCGCATAAAAAACTAAAAAAAAATTTAAAAAGTCGTTGATAGTGGATAGAAATACATTATCTAGTTTTTAATTTGCTGTTTTTAAATCGAGGGACTATCTATTTTAAAAACAAGCAAATTTTATTATTGTCTAAATTCTAATTAGTTACGCTTTTTTAATTACGGTGAAACGCTATGTTTTTTATTATACATAAATGTGTATAATTTTCTGTGTATAAACATTATGTCGTTTTTTCCTGATTTCTTTTAAATTGTTTTAAACAATTGTTAAAAGTAAAAAATTTATCTAGACGTTTCAAGTCTATCAGGGGGGTATAAAAGAAGTTATCAATTTTCAATTGTTTATAAAAAATGATTATGGTTTTGGAAGTGACAAATGAACTAACAATCCACCAGAAGGAAAGCGGTTACTGTAGCCCATGGGCGCCGGCAAACAACTACAATCGAAGGTTAGAAATGTCACACGGAATTTGTGTGCAATTTTTTGTGGTATAGCAAATAAGACTCCTGAAGCTTGATCAAAATAATTGATTTAAATTGATACATTAATTAACGCTTTTTTGCAACCTTTAGAAAACAATTTAGTTTCAATCCCTTACATTAATGTTCTATATTATGCCTAAGCTGTAGTGCACAGCAAAGCCGCTCGTATTCGTCACGCAATTTCCTGTATCAGACATCATGATGGATCGCTGTGCTTAAGAATAATGATTAATGATAAAAAAAAACCTTTGTGTGGCAGCAGCGTATAACAATCCCAAGTCTTCCAAAACCCCGTGGATGTCGTAGTCTAAGGGCAAATACGCTCATGGCGTCCGACAGATGTCATCCCAAAGAGCACCCCAAACCCCGAACATACGCAGAGCGATGGCGGGGCGCTGAACCTATGGTAAGAGATTTCGGGTATTGCCATTGCCAACACACCTATCAAGCGTCGTTATGCTGATATTCCATGAGAAGAGGTATATGCCATGGGCAGTAGTAGTAGTGAGATTCAAAAAAGATTGAACTTTTATGTTTTTTTTGATGAATTGGAAATAAAAATAAGCAATACCCGCTTTCCCAATTAAGTAAAAAAAAATTAAAGTGATGGATAGCAGCTAATAGGATAAAAAAACATATCCTAGTTTCTTATTTGCCTACAATGACTGTATTATTATATAAATATAACATGCAAATTTTGTATTTGTTAATTAGTTCCTGATACGATCGTGAAACGATGTAAGGGCACATTTCAAGTGAACTCTTATACTTTGATCCGAAACCGAGCACAAGGGCCCATTTTGAGTGTTTACTTTGATCCGAATTGACGCCGCATTAAATATTAAGAGCTGTTGAACAAAGTAAATATTGTTGCGAAAGAAATGACTAACAAATTTTAGCAGAAAATTTCTAGGTGTTGTCCGATACGATCGGAGACAAAACAACAATCACAATGAACCTTTTTACTGAAATTTATTTCTTAATTCTTTTTCTATCAATCTTACCTTCTTTTATTCTTTTTGTACCCACGTGTTGCTGTTGGAATCGGCTGGCTCGACCAGGCTAGTACCACGGCCTCACAGAATACCCGCGTGAAGTATATGCATCTTGTGTTCCTGCGTTTCATTCGGTGAGGGAGGTACTGGAGAGAGATGCATACACTTAGCCAAGAGGGCATCATCAGTCAGTATAAATTTAAAATCGAAAAGATTTGCAATTAGTTAGTTTTTTTATTAATTACATAAACAATTTTTTTTTATGATGAAAATAGAATTTATCCCGAATGAGTAAATACTGTCCACATTACCGGATTAGAGCGACCGAGGTCGAGGGCGGGTCGAGTAGTGATGTGAACTAGATAGTTTTTTTTTTAATTATTCTGTATTAAGCATCAATATTTTTTTAATACTTAAAAATAAGTATATTTTCTGTTTGATTTGGATCAGATACGTCAGCGAAGTTTTGTTCTTTTTTTTTAGGGATTTTTTAAAAAAAAGGGAAAATATTAGCTTTATACCTAAATCTAATTATCAATTAAATGTGAGAATATTGCAAATGTTGAAGCATCCGGATCCGATCCGATCACCAATGTCTCACCAACTCGGACATAGTCAACTACTCTCTAGCTCACTAGCCATTTACTCGTTAGAATTCTTAATCCTCAATATCAACAATGTATCTTCTTCATTCTTCATCGGCATTTGTTGTTGCTCTCCGATCACAGAGACCGCTTTAAATCTTTTTCTTATTTACGTCTCTTTCTCTTCATTACATTTTCCTTTTTTAAATGCCAGAGAAAAGCGACATGTAACAGGTGACTTCTTGGATGATTTCACCACGCTTGGTTAGGTGCCCTCTTACAAGTAATACTGTTCCCTATTGCCAGTATTTGGGTACGTATCAGTATTCGCCGGATAGATTTTCCGTGATCATTCAAGCGGCAATCTGGTTTGTAAGCTAGCTTAGATATGACGGGAAAGCCAATCGACTAACATAGGACTAGTGATGGAGGACAGCACCTATAGTGCGAATGAATGAATGAATGTAATTGAATGAATGAAAATTGTTTATTCTTCGACGTAGGAAAAATAATTGCGACAATTATTATTATTTCTTGTGAAATTAGTACTAATTGTCAATATGATGAAGTTTCACCAAGTGATAAAAGTCGCAAGCATAAATTTAAAAAAATATCGTTTGTCAAATGTCAAATCGAACACCGTTTCGTAATGATGCGGTGGTAAAAGCACTGCGCTCACCAACCCACCTATACTCGCTACTCTGACGATTGACATGCTTGTTTTTATTAGAGATTTCATGCTATGGCCTATTTCCAGGAAAATACATAAGAAGAAGCAGGTGTTAACAAGCATAAAGCAACTCAATGCGGTAGTATTGTTAATTTTACTAATTTAAAAACTAGTACAATTTAACATCACTGGAGTCAACTAATGTCCGCTCAGCTGAATTCCGTAATTGGTTTCCTCCGTACGACGATACGGTTTGAAACTTCGTTGACTCGTTCCGCTAGGTCAGCTCTGAAGGTTTTATTTATCTAATATAAACAGAGTTTCTGCTAGATTTGATAGGATACAATTTATTGTCCACATACATACAGGAAGTTTTCTTAATAAAATAGGGATTTCTAAAATTTAAAACAAATGAATAAATATATAAAATGAATATAAATAAAAAATGATTGGATAACTTTTTTTTATTGGACTGTTGTGAAAATGCGCTATCAGTCCACTTGATAGTAAGTGACTACCGCAGCCGATGGAGTTTGCTCCCCAAGATTGCCATAAAACTTTCAAAGTTTTTTCTTTTTACGAAAGTCAAGGCAAAAAAGACCAAAGCAGACTCAAAGACGCAGCTAGTATGCTTTTATTCGTCATCTACGACACTCATGGCCGAAAGACAATGTTTTTTTTTAATGCATTGGGTTGAAGAGTTAGCTAGTTACCGTTTCACCTATTATTATGTAGCTCCACTTTAGAATTTGGCCATGGACACCTGCTAACAACTTCAGTCGAAGAAGATTACAGATGCGTTGTCTCCTCTCCTCAGGTGGAATGCCTCACAGCCCGCGATTATACTGGCTGCCTATACCTTACAAACTGTTGTACATAATTGTTGCTGTGCTGTTTGTTGGCAGAAATGGCTAAGATGGTGGTACCTATTTAGACAATCTGAGCAAAGAAGTACTCTACCACCTTGTAAATATTTCTTTAAAAGTAAAGTAAAGTAGCAGCCTGTAAGTGCCCACTGCTGGGCTAAGGCCTCCTTCTCAAATATCTGAGAGGGTGTAGGAACCGGGAATGGCCCGCCACACCGCTCCATTGCGGGTTGGCGGGCTTCGCATATCCTCGAAATAATATTTTTTTATTATTTCTCAGACATGCAGGTTTCCTCACGATGTTTACCTTCACCGCCAAGCACGTAGTAAAGTAAAGCTATTAACAATTTTAGTGGTGCCGGCATCGGGGATTGAACCCAGGTCACTTGCGCTCTATGATACTAAAGTGAGCGCCCTGATCTGACCTGACTAGGCTACCACGACTTTTATTTTCAAAATTTCAAAATTTCTTTACTTTAATATATTTAATATAATTATTTTTCTCAAAGACATGGTTGTTATAGTTGTGCTTATATTCTGGACTACATTTAGAGAAGTTTTAGCATAGAGAGCACAAAATAGTTCGCAAAAGTTTGCACTTGAGTGCGCTATTAATACGTCAGTGCCAAGGTAGAGCGTTGCCCGCAGCGCTTTCCCTCTCGGCTTTATTGTCAACAGACTATAAATATGCCGGAGGCTATTGAAACAACTCGATCCTCATTAACGAATCTGCAATGTTCATCGATTTGTAAAGAGGCCTCATCGAAAAGTTTCCAACCCTCTTTAAAATAACCGATTACTCTGGCACTTTTGAATCGATTTAGGATGACTTTGCATATAAGAATTTATATTGTGATCTCATACATATTTGGTTGAAATTGTACTTCGGGGATACTGCAAGGAAGTCTTTTTCTCTACACGCAGTGCACCCACAACACACTATCTAACTTACTATCTTAGACACGAGGCTCTAGCGATCGACAAATGGTGAATAATTATTCCTAAATCCTTACGAATTTAGTCAGCATTAGTGGGAGGGTACTGGCTTTAGTTGACTGATGCATATTCAGCAATATATTAAAAAAAGAGCATTACTTAGTGAATTTCTAAATCATAGTTTGACAAATTCTTTAAAACAAAATGATTTATTCGTTTTCTTATTACATATTTGAATGTTCAAGTCCAGTGTGTCGCTGTGTTTGCTCGTAGGTTCACTTACGGCACTTTAATATATCCTGTAAAGATGACAACTTCCGATAACATTCCTTCGAATAAATATGCCGGAGGTTCTTCATGGGGTGGATCTTCATCCACCCCATTTCAAATCGAGGTGCCGTAAAAGTCGTGTAAGAGAAATGTCTAAGGAACCTTTTGGATTTCGACAGATGCAGAATAACCATCTGATAAGCCAGACCTAAATTAAACAGACTGATGACGGACAGCGGTGTCAGGCGTGCGAGGTATCTGGTACTGCGATCACCGACTCGCTTGCCATGTATTGCAATTATGACAATAGTTAATAAACATCCAACCGCAGATTCTGAGTCGGCGATTGTATGTCGCAGAATCTAATCGCTTGAAGTGAAGTAAATTACCTAGTCTCAAATGTAGTGCTAGTCTGAGTGATCGTTGTGGTGCAGGTGTGGAAGAAGTAGTTCACATATTTGTGAACGTGATGGTGGTGCACTTCTTCTCTTCGTACTGGGTAATATAATTATATATATTACTATTTTTGCAGTGGAGTTGTGCGAAAAAATTTTTTCGGATATATTTAAGATTATGACAATTCCTTCCTAAGGGAGAGCCTATGTCCACCAGTGGGCTTTTAATAGGCTGCTAAAGAAATAGACGAAAGAGAGAATTAAATTATCTATAGATTCGATAAACGTCTTGTTTTTTTAAGATACGCTGTGGGTCAATCGGAAGAAAACACACAATACTTATATAAAGTGAGTAGAGACTTTGTGGAGGATGTTACAATTTTTAAGAAGAAAACGATTAATAAACAAACCTAAAGTCATAAAATCAAAATAAATTAAGGTAATTTAGGTGTTTTTCTTTTATCCCTGTTACAAAATTATATTGTAAATAAAATTCTAAATTTTAACAAAGAATAATGTTGACATCGAATTTCATTTTAAAATCAAAATGTATGTGGTCAAGTATGATGAATACTTCTAAGGACGACATGAAATTTGTACGTTTTTATGCGAAAAATAAAGACGATAAAGGCTGCAGGAGAGCCAACGTAGATATACCTCCAGAAGGTGATAAAGTATGCGTTCAGCCTTGCGAAAGGAGGAAGGAAAAGAAAGGCATTTTGCACAAAATTAAATTGAAAGTCATCGAAGGCGGTACTAACTTTGGAAGTATGTCATTCAATATTAAATTATATTTATAAAAATAATTTACAATTTAGTTAAATTTTATTTGATTGCTCTTTTATTTTATACAATGTGCCACGTGGTAGCGGCATGAGAAACTGCCACTGCAATTTCTTCCCGTGAATATCCCGTGGCACTCGCCGGGAGCGAATCCGGCGACGAGGCTCGCCATCCATAACGCTCTTCCGCCGGGGAGGTGAAAACAGTATTACGGAATCCGGTTAGACTGTACGGAGTCGTGGCTAATGAAAATTCATAATCTGTGTCTTCCCCAAGTGCTTATGTGTACTTACATATGTATATATATTATAGGAATGGTTTGTGAAACGAGCTAACAGTCTACTTGATGGTAAGTGGCTACTGTAATCCTTGGACTTGGGTGTCACAGATGCAATGACACCCTTGAGGACTAAGATGGAATGCCTCATAGCCGGAGATTTTACTGGCTCTCTATAGCTTCCAAACCGCAATATAACAGTAGTTGTACTGCTATTTAGTGGCAGAAATGGGTAAGAGAGTGCTACCTACCAAGACGAATCCGGACAGAGAAGAAGTTTCTTCATAAAATCTATCGTTTAAATCTCTACATTTCAGCCTATTGTTATAAAATGCAGTATTACGCAAAGTACTTAAAAAAAACAATTTTCTTAGCACCATTTCGTCATGTGCGATGTAAGGAGACGGTACGCAGGGAGGAAAAATCGATATCGCCAACACCGACGGCGCTACCGCTGCCCAAACGCAACGTTACCTCCCTACCTCCTCCGAGACCAGGGGTTCAGGTATCGGTGCTTGGGGCAGAGACAACGGTAGGACAATACCTTGCATTGCTCCTGAAACAATGTCACAGTATTAAAAAGTGAGTTAAATCGATAATTGCAATTTTAGGTTTTTTTACCACGTAATTAACTGAATTTATACCACTGAATACTACCACGTTTTTTACCACGTATTAAACTGAATTTATACTACTGAATTTACCACGTATTAAATACGTAGTGTATTACTTAGGCGGGCCTAATAAAGCTGTCATACACTATGCCGGCTACGTGCTGACTGGTTCATTTTAAAATTACCGTAAATCTGAGCAAATATAACAATTTCAACATTCAAACCTTATCTATATAAATGAAAATTAAATGCTGTCCGTTGATAAGCACCCAACATTACGGGATCCCATGCAATTGGTAGGACATAGCCCTGCGAATCATCCGTGGCAAGAATCGGTGTTCTTTTGCGAGGATATGTGTTCAGTCAAATCTTAATAACCTCAATATATCCATTAAGTCAATTTTCATTTAATGAGCCCTAAAGTTTTCTTGTATTTACTCGAATACTAGACATTAAGATGAAACTATTATTTACAAATTTTACAGTGTACTTTACCGTACCTGTGCTTACGTGGGACTGGGTGTTTGACGTTCTGATGTCGTAGTAAACCCGGCTACTGTCAGCATTTTAATTAATAATTAATGGTCCGATCTACGCAGAAACAACTTACAGTATTTTCAGGTCATACATGCTTGGCTTAGAATTTTATTTTACTTACCACGGAATCCCATGCACGTAGATGCACCCGCTCACCCAGTTTATTGAAATTGGGATATTGGTTTTATTTTAATAGCGAAACGAATCATCACGATCAAAAGAACACCGAATCCTGCCAAGGTATAAGAAAACGTCGAGAATCATCATCATCATTTCAGCCTATCAGAAGTCCACTGCTGAACATAGGCCTCCCCCAAAGATTGCCACGAAGCTCGGTCCTGAGCCACCTGCATCCATCGACTTCCTGCAACACTGCGCAGGTCCTCACTTCATCTTGTGGGGGGTCGTCCTACACTGCGTTTGCCTGTACGTGGCTGCCACTCGAGAACCTTTTTTCCCCAACGGTTGTCAGTTCTGCGAGCTATGTGGCCGGCCCATTGCCTCTTCAGCTTGCTGATCTTTACGGCTATGTCGGTTACCTTAGTTCTGGTGCGGATATCATCGTTGCAGACTCTATCACGCAGAGAAACACCGAGCATAGCCCTTTCCATAGCGCGCTGAGCAACTTTGAGAACGTCGAGAATAAAAAAATTAAATTAAACGCTATAAAATCCGTAAATAATAGTTTCATTTCAATTAATAAACTCTTCAAACTGCGTTTCATAAGCTAAAGTAGTCAGCCTTGCGTGTCAGTATTCGTCGAAGACACGGCTCATGAAACCGCTCGGTAGCATCCCTCGAGGCCCTTCGTCTTATATACAGTGACAGGGGTGTCACAACATGGATCGTATTCTCACCAAAGCTTTAAATTTATTGCGTCCCGCGTAGGGAAATCCATTACACAGGCGTTTGAATGTCGCCTGTTCTGGCAAGACTTTTACTGAAAGTTTCCTCTTTGCCTAACCAATGAAGCAATGCTAATTAAGCAAGCTAATTAATGTTATTCTAGAAGTAAACGTGTACATTTATATATATTGGGACATAACCATACCCTCCACATAGAGGATCAAACTCGAGTCAACTGATTCAAACTGGTTATTACTTTTATAATATTTTAATACTGATGAAATACTTTTTGTCGCTAACATATGTCCAGCATTTTAGAACCCAATAACCAAAGATTCTGTGTTTTATGTTCTCTTCTTTGCCCCTCCTACTCATCACATATATTCATAACACGTTAAAATTAACAAAACCTTAACATTAACGATAGAAGAAATTATATTACAAAACATATATTTCACGTTTCAATTACTGAATCGACGCCTCTGAATGTAAAAAAGATTTTTTTTAACACGTTCCACGAGGCCGCATGAAATCCAACCATCGCCGATTCCCCGCACGTGGAACCACTAAGGCATGAAATAGACGCTTATCAAAGATTTACGGAAACCTTAGACGTACTGTTATATGGATCATTCGGTGAGTGTAATAAAAGAGGCAAAGATTTTACGAGTCCGCCCGCGACTACTGCGACGGTCTCCTGTTTATCACGAGCTTTTTATGGCATAAAAGTGATAACACCGTCCATTACGGGATATGTACCTCATTGATTAATTCCTTATGTGTTACATTAGAATACAAAAAACATTATTGGACATTCACAAATCACATTTATACGTGTCACGTGCACGTACAATATTAATGCAAACCAAAAAAAATTTGGTTTTCAACTCGTAGAATGAGTAATGCAACAGTAGGTTCCGAAGAGCAGGGAGAGCATCCACCTCAGTCTACCATCTCGAATCTACAGTGGGCTCAATGAGTGGGCGCGGTCTGGTACTGCGCCTCTAATAGGGGAGGCCTATATCCACCAGTGAACAGTTCAAAGGCTCTAGCTAAAGAAGAAGTAGCACAAAACTTTTTCAAGAAATCTAATTTGTTTCATCAAAACTTATAACACATATCGCAATAACTTACATATATCTAAATAAGTAGTAGTTGGAAAATGTTTTTTTTTATTAAATACGTTTAATTATGGAGATAGATGCGCAAAACTCCTACCAACGTTTCGCATTTCCATGTCAAGTGTGTGCAACCCTCGAATAGCTTTCCTGCTGCTTTGCGGTTTCTACCCAAAAACAAAATGATGAATAATTATTTACAAGTTATTTAATTATGTATAGAAATAGATAGGATGAATAAACACAAAGTACACTGTAAAATACGAACGAAACAAAAGCATTAATGTAGTATCTTGTTTGGTTCATATTTTTTGGGATTTTTAGCGAATATTCAACTTTAACAAAACGATAAAACAATGACATTTTTCTGTGCCATGTTGTAAGAGTAAAATAATTTTATAATTACGTGAAAAGTCCGCGTACAATTTTAATTCAAATATTTATTTTTAGAGCAATAACATTAAACGAATTATCTAATTTATCTGTGTTGAAACGAACATTTTCGTAGTATTAGAAAATTGGTTACTTCAAAAGCAAATATGGCATTCGATTTCAGATTGCGACTGTACGAAGCGAAAGCTACACAGACGGAATGCCACCGAGATCTTTGCCAAGTGGTGCAGGATCTGCAGCATATTGACACCAATTGCACGGTCCAAGCTTTTAGTTGCGCTTGCTGCCAGTTGGAGAGATGCTTGCAGGTGCAGGTTTAAATATAACCAAAAATTTCACTCGAAAAAAAACTATAAATCACAGCCTGCTGTCTTAGTTTAGGAACGCATCTAGTACCAATTTCTATATTTTAGTTTAGTTAAAGAGGTTACAAAGGAGTGGTATTTAACTTCTTGACCCATTGCATAAATGCTTGTAGCATAGAGTCATTCAGTCTATAATGATCGAAATATATAAAATGATACTAACTTGTTTATATCTACTTTTAATAAGAATAGAACTTAACTTTCCTAAGAATTTTAGTGTAAGATAGTCAAATATAACAAACTTTCCTAAGAATTTTAGACCCACCAGTCTTCCCACCGCGAGATTATTAGCAAACCCTGCAAAATATATCTCACGGCGACAGCAACTCCCGCTATCAGCAGAGGATGCTGAAGAAGAAGAAGCCGTCTTGTTCGTCATCACTTTGGTGTTGAAAACAACGTGTCGCACTAAACGTAACTGTTTTTATTGGGAATCCTAATTGGGAACAGAGCACAAACATTGGTTTCGGATCAGGTTTAAAACAAGAGTCCCGTGTCATCTACATCATCATCATTATCATCATTTTAGCCTATCAGAAGTCCACTGCTGAACATAGGCCTCATGTCATGTACGCTGCATCTTAATTGTACTACATTAATAAGCATTACATAAGGTACGGGAAAGTAAAGTAAAGTAACAGCCTGTAAGTGCCCACAGCTGGGCAAAGATCTTCTATCAAATATTAGAGAAAGATTTGGACCCGGAAAATTTTCCGCGACGTGTTCCAATCCGGGTTGACGGATTTCTCATAACCCCGAAATGACAATAATATAATTTCTCAGACATAAAGTTTTCCGGAAGATGTTTTCCACTTGGTTAACGTGCTCGGCGGTGGCGGAACACTTGAAATTGGTAGAAGGTCTTTCGCGTACTATGAAATTTAAAGGAGCGTCCTGTCCACTAGGCTACCACGGCTCTAAGTGCCTCTAAATTACGGTAGATTTTTGACGTTTATAATGATTGACAAACCTAAATCAAAATAATTATTTTAGATTTTGTAATTATATATTCTTGCTCAGTTGAAAACGTCTGCTAATTCAAAGAATGATATTGCGATGTAAATAGGGAGGAAGGACGTGATTAACTTTTTCAGTCATATCATCAACGCGTACTCTATCATTGTAAAACTGGGTCTTCAAAGTGGGCCTCGCATAAATCACATCATCTACGTAACATTCTGTTAGACCTACGCCATTCTACGCCCTACGTTCGAAATTTGCATATCTGAAAGCTCACTTGGCCTCGTCTCTGCTAGACCCGTTTTGCGGGTCGAGGCGAATTCGCTCCACTTCGGCGCTAACTTTATTATCAGAACTGTTGCAGTCACTTTAACGTTGTATAGTAAACATCAGTTAGATGCAGGTATTGAATATTACGTTAGGCAATATACAGCTTTGCTCGTACAATATTTCGTTTTCAAGTTTAAACGGCATCCGCCTATCGTCTTTTATGACTAGCGAACATACTTGTACCTTCTGAGCCAGATATATACAGACTCGGAGACTTTTTTGTTTGTTTCATATGTATTTCTTTCAACTGGGAATCGAACACCAGGCGTCTTTAGAATAGAATAGAATAGAATTGTTTTTATTTGCCAAGACTAAGTACAACATACAGTACCGATATCTGTATGTAAATGTCAAACATTCAACACAAATAAAGGAATTTGTTTGTTCGATCATTCATTGAAAAGTTAACCAAGCATCGCTAGCAAAACCGATCAAAGACGAATTGTTTTTTTTTCGCTCGATTTCTTTCTTTGGTCATGCATGGATGGTATTCGCTAGTGAGCAGGGGTGGCGTCGACCTCAACGGCTGCCAATCAATACAACAAACGACCTCCCGACCGCGAAATATACACGAATACTATTCGCATAAATCGATGAACCTGTTCCTTATCTGAGTGTTACGCAGGCCTACACCCTTTATTTACTATTTGAGGAATTAACTTGGTATAATTACATCGCATTGTCACAGACATTGAATATCGTACATTACAATATCATTTTAGGAAGCACATTTCTGGTTAATTTGGAGACTATTCGTCAGGTTCTATCTAGCGAATGGGCGAAAATTGGGATGCATCAGCCATAATGGCTGAATCATGCCAAATGGAAATCTGTAATCTCTGTCTACCCTTATGGGTGGCAGGCGTGAGCCTGTTCCTCTTCATGTAACAGAAAAAATCATCAATTTTTTTTCTAATACTTTAAGGTATCTTTCATTGCTGTGATACACGCATGTGTAACCCAATTTATTGAAACGTGTAATATATTTAAAAATCTTTACGTAGCCATAATATGCATCCTCTGTATATAAGAATATGCCACTAGAAGAATTATTATGTCCCTGTAGAAAAGAAACTCATATCTCTGTATTATGTAGTTTGTGACCTCATATAGCAAGTTATGACAATACAAATGTGAAGTTAGATGGAATTTTATTTTATACAGAAATGAAAGATAAAAAAGCAAGAATTTTCAAGGGGATATTCACTCATTAAACAATATTTAGGAATTTTATTTATTAAGCTTTTTTTAAAAAAAAATATTAAAAACTTTCTTATCCTCACTTAAAATCTATCCCAGTCTCGTGCTTTGTTATTTTTCTTATTGCAAAGTCCACGAAATGATAATTGGCAACTGCTGCAAACAACTTTAATCTAAGAAGGTTCCAGGTTCCATGGAATGCCTCACAGCCGGTAATTATATATTTCTTGATATATTTCAAACCGGAGCATAACAGTGGTTGTACTGCTGTTTGGCGGTAGAAATGGGTAGGAGGGGTGCCTACCCAGGCGTCTCCTTGGCAGAGAAGGAATCTAGAATCTACCAATTTATGTAAGCGTGGAAATATAGTGATCAGTATTCATTATTAATGTATTACTTTTATTTAATTTAATAAGTCAGTTACTATGTATTACTTATTCAATGCAGAGATGAAAGTAGGTAATGCCATAGATTTTCTTAACATATAAATAGATTCTCAGTCAGTAACAATATTACTATTAAATTTATTGACTATTCTCTTAAAAGTTTCTTTTACTATTCTCTCAAATTGTAAATACAGTCTATTTCCAGAAAAAATAAAATTTGTTTTAAGTCTAAAGGTACATAAAGTTGAAAATCTTTCATCATCATCATCATCATTTCAGCCTATCAGAAGTCCACTGCTGAACATAGGCCTCATGTCATGTACGCTGCATCTTAATTGTACTACATTAATAAGCATTACATAAGGTACGGGAAAGTAAAGTAAAGTAACAGCCTGTAAGTGCCCACAGCTGGGCAAAGATCTTCTATCAAATATTAGAGAAAGATTTGGACCCGGAAAATTTTCCGCGACGTGTTCCAATCCGGGTTGACGGATTTCTCATAACCCCGAAATGACAATAATATAATTTCTCAGACATAAAGTTTTCCGGAAGATGTTTTCCACTTGGTTAACGTGCTCGGCGGTGGCGGAACACTTGAAATTGGTAGAAGGTCTTTCGCGTACTATGAAATTTAAAGGAGCGTCCTGTCCACTAGGCTACCACGGCTCTAAGTGCCTCTAAATTACGGTAGATTTTTGACGTTTATAATGATTGACAAACCTAAATCAAAATAATTATTTTAGATTTTGTAATTATATATTCTTGCTCAGTTGAAAACGTCTGCTAATTCAAAGAATGATATTGCGATGTAAATAGGGAGGAAGGACGTGATTAACTTTTTCAGTCATATCATCAACGCGTACTCTATCATTGTAAAACTGGGTCTTCAAAGTGGGCCTCGCATAAATCACATCATCTACGTAACATTCTGTTAGACCTACGCCATTCTACGCCCCTACGTTCGAAATTTGCATATCTGAAAGCTCACTTGGCCTCGTCTCTGCTAGACCCGTTTTGCGGGTCGAGGCGAATTCGCTTCACTTCGGCGCTAACTTTATTATCAGAACTGTTGCAGTCACTTTAACGTTGTATAGTAAACATCAGTTAGATGCAGGTATTGAATATTACGTTAGGCAATATACAGCTTTGCTCGTACAATATTTCGTTTTCAAGTTTAAACGGCATCCGCCTATCGTCTTTTATGACTAGCGAACATACTTGTACCTTCTGAGCCAGATATATACAGACTCGGAGACTTTTTTGTTTGTTTCATATGTATTTCTTTCAACTGGGAATCGAACACCAGGCGTCTTTAGAATAGAATAGAATAGAATAGAATTGTTTTTATTTGCCAAGACTAAGTACAACATACAGTACCGATATCTGTATGTAAATGTCAAACATTCAACACAAATAAAGGAATTTGTTTGTTCGATCATTCATTGAAAAGTTAACCAAGCATCGCTAGCAAAACCGATCAAAGACGAATTGTTTTTTTTTCGCTCGATTTCTTTCTTTGGTCATGCATGGATGGTATTCGCTAGTGAGCAGGGGTGGCGTCGACCTCAACGGCTGCCAATCAATACAACAAACGACCTCCCGACCGCGAAATATACACGAATACTATTCGCATAAATCGATGAACCTGTTCCTTATCTGAGTGTTACGCAGGCCTACACCCTTTATTTACTATTTGAGGGAATTAACTTGGTATAATTACATCGCATTGTCACAGACATTGAATATCGTACATTACAATATCATTTTAGGAAGCACATTTCTGGTTAATTTGGAGACTATTCGTCAGGTTCTATCTAGCGAATGGGCGAAAATTGGGATGCATCAGCCATAATGGCTGAATCATGCCAAATGGAAATCTGTAATCTCTGTCTACCCTTATGGGTGGCAGGCGTGAGCCTGTTCCTCTTCATGTAACAGAAAAAATCATCAATTTTTTTTCTAATACTTTAAGGTATCTTTCATTGCTGTGATACACGCATGTGTAACCCAATTTATTGAAACGTGTAATATATTTAAAAATCTTTACGTAGCCATAATATGCATCCTCTGTATATAAGAATATGCCACTAGAAGAATTATTATGTCCCTGTAGAAAAGAAACTCATATCTCTGTATTATGTAGTTTGTGACCTCATATAGCAAGTTATGACAATACAAATGTGAAGTTAGATGGAATTTTATTTTATACAGAAATGAAAGATAAAAAGCAAGAATTTTCAAGGGGATATTCACTCATTAAACAATATTTAGGAATTTTATTTATTAAGCTTTTTTTAAAAAAAAATATTAAAAACTTTCTTATCCTCACTTAAAATCTATCCCAGTCTCGTGCTTTGTTATTTTTCTTATTGCAAAGTCCACGAAATGATAATTGGCAACTGCTGCAAACAACTTTAATCTAAGAAGGTTCCAGGTTCCATGGAATGCCTCACAGCCGGTAATTATATATTTCTTGATATATTTCAAACCGGAGCATAACAGTGGTTGTACTGCTGTTTGGCGGTAGAAATGGGTAGGAGGGGGGTGCCTACCCAGGCGTCTCCTTGGCAGAGAAGGAATCTAGAATCTACCAATTTATGTAAGCGTGGAAATATAGTGATCAGTATTCATTATTAATGTATTACTTTTATTTAATTTAATAAGTCAGTTACTATGTATTACTTATTCAATGCGGGGTAAGTAGGTAATGCCATAGATTTTCTTAACATATAAATAGATTCTCAGTCAGTAACAATATTACTATTAAATTTATTGACTATTCTCTTAAAAGTTTCTTTTACTATTCTCTCAAATTGTAAATACAGTCTATTTCCAGAAAAAAATAAAATTTGTTTTAAGTCTAAAGGTACATAAAGTTGAAAATCTTTCATCATCATCATCATCATTTCAGCCTATCAGAAGTCCACTGCTGAACATAGGCCTACCCCAAAGATTGCCACGAAGCTCGGTCCTGTGCCACCTGCATCCATCGACTTTCCGCAACACTGCGCAGGTCGTCACTCCATCTTGTGGGGGGTCGTCCTACACTGCGTTTGCCTGTACGTGGCTGCCACTCGAGAACCTTTTTTCCCCAGCGGTTGTCAGTTCTGCGAGCTATGTCGCCGGCCCATTGCCACTTCAGCTTGCTGATCTTTACGACTATGTCGGTTACCTTAGTTCTGCTGCGAAAATCTTTACTGTCTGTCTTATGGAGACGATATAAATGACTCTTGTACGCCAAATTCGATAATTGATAATGGCTTTTGCCAAACCATTTAAGTGCTTCAAAGCTATGCGATGTATGGGGACAATCCGAGCCTCCTAGAAAAATAACAGTGTATTACATAGAAAAATAGTTTAGTGTTAATACATCGTTTGTTTGCTATTGTATAACGATAACACTCGAATATATATATATTATAGAATCGAAAAGTTTATGCGTTAGTACCGAGTGGTTCTAGTTGATAGTATTTCGTCGTAAATTCTATTAATTTATGTATATGTATGTATTATTAGGCTTGGATCAACAATAAAATAACCACGACTCATTAAGCAAATACTCTGTCTTTGATATTGATGATGCAATGATAAAGCTTCCAAATACTAACGGTAATCGTCATCTGCGCAGACCAGGTTATGTCTTTGATAATGATGATTCAATGATAAAGCTTTCGAATGCTAACGTTAGTCGTCACCTGAGCAAAACATAATATAGTGCCGCAAATGAACGCGTAAATACAAATGAGGTACTCTTCACCTTACCGTATCCGATGTAACGTTTATCCGATAAGATCGGAGGAAGCGTTGCATGTAGCGTAACCCAACCTTATAATAAAATTATTAGTGTGATACATAATACACCCATGGCTCAACAGTAAGCCACGCGGAAGGCTGGCTATATAAATAATATACATTTAGATAGATACATAACTAAAGAAATTTGTAACCAAATGACCAACAAAACCAAATGTTTGCCTAAGATCCAAGATACAATCAGCTGCGAAAGTGGCCCGCTATCGCGTGACAGGCGGTGAGAAGGAACACGCAACTGATTAACAGCGTGCCACTTATTGGGCGCTAGTTACGCGACAAGTTCCAGCCGCACCCTCGTTTTGAGTGTTATATTTTGACCCGTAAGGTCATCGAACCTCACTGATAGACTTCTTAATTATTTTTTTTTAAACGTTACCTTCCGCTGCAGGAATTTCTCCAGTGTCTCGGAGGCAGTTTACATACATGAATTGCACATGGACAAACACCCAGACCGGGAAGTAATATTTGTAGTCCATACAAATACTAGTCCAGTGCGGGAATCGAACCCGCGACCCACAGCGCCGCAGCTAAACGCTTAGCCACTACGCCACCGAGCCGTCAAATTTCCAACTTGTGTGTGACTGCTAATAAAAAAATATTTTATTTGTGATTGAGGCGGAAAAAAAATTAAACAAACACTATCTACCTACTTATTTTTTTTGTGTTAAACGTTTAATATTTTTGAAACTATGATAATATTCAAACGAAATTGTACCCAAATCCTATTCCTGTAAGAGAAGATCTCATATATCTTTTTTTATTTTCGTGACTGTTTTCAACATTTTTTTTAATAATATTTCTTTATTTTCTCCACACAAAAACCACCATACATTATTATCTAATGTAAATATAAAAACACCGTTTTATATTTATCTAAGAAATTACCAGTTATTAAGTAAATTTTTCCTCATTATTGGACTTATCGATAAACCTGTTGCTTCTAATCTCGATTTTCTTCTCTAGAACACCGATATAGTGCTAATGATGGACGACGAGTGCCTCAAGGAAGACTCTTTGGAGAAGCGCTTCTGCGATCGAGCGCCGATAGTGAAGCGATACGCCGATGTGATCGCCAATGAGTGTCCTAAGGCGTTCATCATAGTGTGCACCACGCCTGTCGACTGTATGGTCCCGTTGGTCGCTAAGGTGCTATTGATTTTACATTTTTAAAACGTGGACATTCGCCCTAAGTTACTACTCATATCCCGAGTTCGTTCGCCAGTGCCAACACCGCAGAAATTCGTAATCGAGTTTCAAGTACTGAGTTAGTATGTTTTGGGCGGTAAAGGTAAAGCATAAGGACATAAAAATGGTTTAGCACACAACCGCAACCCGTCCAGCGTCGGCCGCCCTCGAGAGACAATACACCCTCATCCTCCTGACTAAACGCACCGGTACACGGCCGCGCTTATTTACTCTGCCTCCAATTCCACGAGAACAAGGACCACCCCCCACCACCCCGGAGGCCTTGCAGTTCAGGAAGCGGATCAAAATCTCACAGCGGATCTAGTCTCTGGCTCTACCCTATTTCATCTCTTACGACTCCCACGGGTAGAAAAGGTATCAGGTGATTGAGCATTGCATTGGCGGTTTTGATGAAAAATTTGGCATCCATTTACACCGACTATTTTGTTATTCATTACACATCGATGTACTTTTATTACAAATGCGCACTATTGGCCAGTGTATAGTCATTAGACAAGAACATAAAACTTTACGAACTAATAATATCGGGGCATCAGCACTTTATCGCAGGGCTATGAGTCGTTAATTCCTGGATATAGATGTAATCAGCGCTAGCTTTATGAATACGGCCTGCGGCTACTCGGCTCCATGGATTTGATTGTTATGCACACACGTAATTAAATTCGGTGCGGAACATCTACAACGGTATAGTTTTTAATCGTAGAAAACTGTACATTTGTAAGATTATTTTTAACTGAATTCAACTGAAAATGAGTTGATTATCATTCCGACGGTTTTTTTATGCTAAAGGGGCCAAATGAGCATGCGGCACACCAGATGGTAAGTGATTACTGTCACCCACGTACGACTGAAGAACCAGAGAAGTTGCAGGTGCGTTACCGGCCTTTAAGGATATTTGGGAGATGGGAGGGATGATGGGGAGAGGAGGATGCGGGGTTGGCCTCCGGTTACCGGGAAGTCGTGGTGCTACCGCAGTCAAGCCGGCCCATTCGAGCAGCAGCAAAAGCCTTGATGATTATTTTTTGATTGAATGGGCTATACTTCGTCGGTGGACCAATTTAAATTTCATTTCACCTAAGGTGGGGGAAATGTTGGTCGGTTTTATTAATACCGTTCTTTCCTTTTTTTTCTTAGCCAGACCAAACAATTCACTGCTGAACATAGTTCTTTGACAATTAAATCATTCTCTATCTCCATGACTTCTAAACGTTTTATGTTTTCCAATTTAAATAAATAAGTAGCAAGTTCGATCACGTAGTTCGCAGAGAAGAATTGTATTAATATCTGAAGTCCGTCAATCTGCAGAGGAATGTCGGATGAATAGGGCTCTTTATACTCACATAAAAACGGACATCCAGTGTGTACATTGTGATGGTAAGTGTGCGACGTAAAGGCTAATAGTATTAATTACGCATACATGTTTACATAATGGTCACTTTATGGCGAGTGGTATTTTGTTCCCACTTCCGGTCAATTAAACAACAGAGACCATTCAAAACATAGAAGGAACAGACAACAGAAGAACATAAAAAATCATGAAAATTGTGTTGCACTTTCTATCACGCAGCTATTGGTGCCATGAATCTTTAGTTATGCTTTCTTATAAAAAATATTTATTTCTCAACCGACGAATGTATCTTAGACCAGAAATTTAAAAGATACACAAAACAGAGACTGGAATGAAATATCAACGCATCTATAGCGCAAATTGTAATCTGTGGTCATGGATGCCACAAACGTTGTATGTGAATGAAGAATAGCGTTTTGCTTATTCAAACGGATAAAATCAATTATAGCTCTTGCGTATCATGTAATATGTGTATAATTTCTAGTACTATGTCTTATTATCTAATATTAGTAAATTAATAAGATGCCTTTTGTTTCCCATCCCCTTTTTGTATTCTTTTAAATTTTGTTAAAAATGAGGCTTCCCGGACTCGCAGAGTGCTTTTTGTTTCATCTCCCTCATTACAAAACATACATACAGTAGTACATTGTAAACAAATAATTTTGACAAACGAGATTTAAAATTTCTCTTTCATCGAGAACTTTGATTGATTTTCATTTGCCTATAATTTATACGCGACATTTCCTTGCGAATTACTTTTGACGACGTCACACACAAGCATTTGTTGATAACGAAAAGTTAGTACTTATACTCGTCCAATGTTAAATGAGTTTTATTGTAATATATGAATAGGTGTGGAGTGGAGAGCCATGGTAGACTAGTGGTCGAGGCGCTCGTTTTAGTTTCTGTATTAGTGTGACTTGGTTTCGATCCCCCGTTGCCGGCACTAAAGTTTTTAATAGCAATTTTAAGTGCTGTATTTACCATGTGTTCCGTGGTGAAGGAAACCATCGTGAATCCTGCATGTCTGAGAAATAATAAAAAATATGAGGATACGTGACGCCCGCCAAACCGCTCTGGAGCAGAGTGGCGAGCTCTTCCCGACTCCAAAACCCTCTTCACCCAGCAGAGGGCACTTCCAAGCTGATGCTTTACTTTACTTCACTATGTTTATGTAACAAGAGCACAGATTAAAACTCGCGGTATTTTTAATAGACCACCGGCACGATCGTTAACAAATTTCATAGTCGCTGCCGTAAGCATAAAAGCTGTTATTACAAAGTTAGTCGATCTGCTGAACTACAATAATATCGTCGTCGATCGAAATTTTGTCGAACGGTGCGGTTAAGTGTACCGCGAAGAAGATGGACGTCACTGTATCTATAAACGATTTCGGTTTTGTACAAAATGTATAACGTTATCTACTAAAAAAATTAAAAAATTCTGGAGAGTGTACGTCAAATACTAGGGTAATCAAAGGGTAAGGGCTTTAATCCTTTCAACCTACTTTTCACCAGAGATTGTTTGGCGTCAACGTGTGAGTTACTTTATAATGTTACAGTAACGTTACGTCCATACAATAACAATATAAGTCGTACACAAGTTTAGAAAAACTCATTGGTAGGAACCCTCCGCATACAGGATCGAACTCGAGTCTTTGATTCGGAGGTTTTCCTGACCCGGCTATCGTGGTTTGTTATCTATTATAAGTTTGGTTAATTAGACTATGGAACGGGCGACGCTCGATGTTTCTACTCGTAGATTCCGTTCCAAGGATATCCACACAAGAACTAAGATAACTCATTTCCTTAAATATAAGCTACTTTAGGCACACCACTTAACTCGTAGAGACTATAAAAGCTTCCTGGTTAGCAAGCTATCCGACATATGAAAACGCAATGCAGAAAGAGCCAAGCGGCAGCTTTTGCTGCTGCTCGAATGGGCCGGCTCGACCGGATTGGTACCACGGCCTCGCAGAATACCGGCGTGAAGTAGAGGCATCTTGTGCTTCTGCGTTTCGTTCGGTGAGTGAGGTAACTGGAGGCCCAATCCCCTTCTCGTCCCCTCCTCATACTTCCTCTCATCTCCCTAATACCCTTTAAGGCCGGCTCTGGTGTTGCGGATGTACGTGGGCGACGGTAACCACTTACCATCGGATCAACCGCTTGCTCATTTGCTGCCTTGCCCATAAAAAAGACTCCTAGAAGGGACGACCTGCAGAGTTTTGCAGTATGTCGTAGGGACATCCCGCGACCTCTCGTCGTCGCTGCTAATAACTACCGTGACGTGTCAGTCGGTGGGAGTCGGACCTGCTATCCGAAATGAACTCACCACGATAAAAAAAAATAAAGTGCTTTGTTATAATCTGTGTGGGCAACATACGATCCGTTACTACTGACCTTTCATACGCATTACTCTGCGTATGAAAGGTTGTAATAATGACAATTAGAATGGCAAAATATTATAAATCATATAATCTCATCTTCTCTAATATAATATAATCTTTAATCAGTATTTAACAAAGACGCAATCCGCGTTTGTCTATAGTTGGCTTATAACTTATAAATTTACGAATACGGTTTTTGTCATTATTTAGAACATTTCGTAATCATTTATATGTAACACCTTCGCATTTTATTTATACATTACAGATCTGTCCGTGCGAAGCCAGCGCGGTTCGCTAGTAAGGATGGATTAAGTCTCGAAAATAGTAGCATTTGTTTTTGTTATAATCCAACCAATGACGTCGGCGACCGTAACAAAGAAAAGGAGCCTTTTCCGTTTAATCCCAGTCCAATGCTTGTTGCGATGACGTGTTGGAAGTAGAGACGCTTGTCGAACCGTTTGTTCTCGAACTCAATCAACTTTATAGAGCAATCGAGTTTGATTATGTTTGCTAGAGCGATTAGCTTATTTAGTGTGGGTTTGTATTAGAATACTTATGATGATTAGAATGTGTTGTACCTATGTTAGGCTGTTGCTAAGCACGTACTCTGCTACAAACCCTGATTAGTCTTAAATAATTTTCGCATACTTTGCAATCCACGTGTTTAGGGTTTGCAGGCAGAATAGACTTGACACTTAGTGTAACGGTAAACCCATCAAAACAATAATTATAAAATGTATGAAAAATTTCAACACGAAGAAAAAGTGTACACGAAGGCACTCGCTCATGTACCTTCACGTATACGATCTAACGGTTATGCGATTAGATCTGAGGAAGGGCCAGAAATGCAGTATCAAAGACGCAGGAAATAACTCAACACAACCAGACCGAAAAACCAATAACTTCTGTGTTGTATAAATATTGCCTGGTATTAGAACCCAGGACCCACGCCTCGGCACCTCAGCAAACAGGTTCCATCTACTAGGCCATAAAAAATCTAACTAATGAAAACTTATCCAATGGTTATACTCGTTGCAATAAATTTAATTCATAATGAAATTATTTAATTATGTCAATCGTAAAGCCTCTAGCTATGGGTGGCGATCAAAATCCTCCCACTAGGAGAGACCTTTGTCCACCTGTGTACTGTTAGAGGTTGTTGATGGAAGTTTCTCTAATACATAGCTACAATTCGATAGTTATTAATGAGGACTACAGTAAAAATGGATTAATATTGTGATTTTCATATCAATATTTCAACAGTTTCTAAATTTACAGACAATATTTCATCTTCCAGTGTAAATGAGGTTTGATATAATAGAATATTAGTTTAGGGGCACGGAACGCTTACGTCGCGTGTACATTATTTTTATGCTTCGTTAACAAAAAAATATTGCTGGACTTCAAATATCCACAAAAATTTAATAATTTTTTATTTCTCTCTCAATATTTTTACCTCCTAAGAGCATGTAATAAATCAGTACTGAATTTTATTGAAATATGTTTTTTTTAAACTATAAGGAAGCTTAGTTTAAAAAAAAGATATTTCAAAATAAAATATCACTTTTATAACCGTGTAACCATCCAAAATAAAGTAACCTTAATTGAATTTCCACTAGGCATTAACTGAAATGGGCTGGTACAATCCACGAAATGTTTTGGGATCTCTGGCCGTCTCCGAAATGCGAGCCAGTACGTTAGCGGCTAGAGCTCTTTGCTTAGATCCGAGCTACACCAAGGTGCCTTGCGTCGGCGGCACTGAAGGGGAGTCGTTGGTGCCACTGTTCTCGAAAGCTGTAGAATACTTTGAATTCACAAGGGTACTTTATTTCAACGTTTATTTATGTTTCATGTGGAAGCGTCGGTAGAATCTGCCGCCCCTTTTATCTCCCGTGGGTGTCTTAAGAGACGACTAAGGAAAAAACTCCTGACAATCTCCGGAAACAAAACCGACGGGAAGGCTCGCATCCGTCACGTTCTACCTTCCGGAAAGGGGAAAAGTAGGTTTTACACAGCCGTTTGGCTACGCTGAGTCGTGCTGAATGGCAATGCGTAATCTCTACCTACTCTATGGGTGATATGAGTGATATGTGTGTTTCTTAGTTTCTTTTCTTAATACATAATTGCTATTGTTGCTAAGCGTGACATGCCGGTTGGCAGATGTAGTACAGAGGTTTTAACAAAAGCAAGATACGTTTGAATATCTCATCTCAGATATTGAATAAGGTAACACCTTCATTGGTTCATAGGTATTGATTATTCGAGGTATATATTATTTTTTATTTAGATGCCTTTGCAGTATTCCTTTTCATATTCCAGCATAATGCTGAAATGTTGACGGATACCGTTAGGGCTACATCTACAGCTGTTTCACGAGCTGATGGTGAATGTGTCAAAGCAGCGGAACTGAGCGAGGCGCACGCTTTAGCCGGTCTGGTGATGAAGATTGCTAACGCTCTACTGTGCAAAGACGTGCCGCGTGTCACAGGGTTTGTTCAGATGAACCCTGGCCAGATTATTTGCACCTCAAGGTACTATTGAAAAAAACTACGATAATTCTTCTTTATTTCTACAGTCTTAAATAGTCCGCTGTCGAATACAGACCTCTCCTATAAGGGGGATTCGCCATAATCGCCACGAACGGCTTGTGGATTTGCGAAGTACTAGACACCTCTCACCATGGACGCTGCTGCCCATCATCGGCTGCTTAAGTTTGTGGTGTTGTTTGTCTGTGTTTATCTCGCCATCTGGTGGTGGCCATTTCGATTTTCCAGGCTTTTCTCTTAATCGCCTCTTACGACACACACGGGAAGAAAGTTGCTGGCAGATTCTTACTCCGATACCACACAACATTATGGGTATTGTTGAATATCAAATAGTAAAGAAACCACATCACGTGGTATAGCCATGTCAGAGCTGCATCTAGATCCTGGCTGGCCTACAATGGGCCAGACCTACACTTAACCGAGGAAGTATAATACCCTTGGACTGCCAACGTAATAATTTACAGGAGGCGAGCCACCTGTAATTTTTTTATTTACCCGAGAGGCGAAAAGTGTCTCGAGTGAGCTCGTTTGGCTACGCTGGGTCTGGGTTAGGATTGGCTGGATTTGGTTACGCCAAATTCAGATAAATTTTACGCCATCATTCATTCGCCAGGGCCTTGTTTGTTTAGCTAGCAGAGTTCGCCACGTGCAATTGAGGTTCGAGTTCTGAGAACAGATGGTTTATCCCTCCTAGGAGATAACAATAAGAATACTTTAATTTATGAAACTCACGAAAACTTCCATTTAAACGCATCTGCCTACGCAAATGACCAAACCTTTGCGTGGCAATTGCCCTGTTATCACTTACCATGAAGACTTTGACCTTCCTCATTTAAACGAATGTGTTTTTGGCTCGGGTTAATTCAAACGAGCCCCCGAGTAACTTAGGTTAGTAATTTAATACATAACATTTTTTTTAATACTTGTACAAAGTTGAACAAGTTGAACGAAGAACTTAATTCACTGTTCACTAAATTAAATGTTATTCATTTTTCTGATATTTCTATGAGTCGTCCTTAAGTCGTAACGTGAAAGTTTTTTTGAAAATGAAAGAATTCGCGAAAGAATTTTAACAGTACTGAAACGATTTAAAAATTAAAGTTTTCTTATTCCAAACAAATTAAGTTCTTATTAGGAAAAATTTATCGAAATATTGTTTATGTACCCCAGCCTTGTGTATTCAGATTCATGGCAAACACCGTGGAGATTCAGGGATCTGGAATCACAAAGAACCTTGGATTACCTAAATTATCGGAAACGGAGACTACTCTGCTGAATATAGCTTTGTCCGAACTGTGTTACAAGCAGAGCTTGGTGGCGGACTGGTACTGCAAGTACTGCAGCTCGTCCAATCGACTGGACGCCTGTCAACTGCAGTTCTTTACTCCGAAGCACTTTGACAGGTTCGATGATTGTGCTTACGCCAATATTTAAGAAACTTCCTTTCTTTTTAAAACCTTATTCTAATAACACTTAAAACTGATGTTCCATTATTACAATGTTTTTTTTTTTAATAAATTCTTTGTCTGAAACCTTTGTTGTTTTCTTTTTTAGTTTTAAGAGACTTGCGTTAGCTCTTTTGTTTCTTTCATAAGGTTTTTCGCAATACCGTATAAGTCTAGTTTTCCAGAAGTTTTGGTTTTAAATTGTCTACAGATTATGTTCACGCGTGAAGTAATTATAATAACTTCGTATGGGCATCAACTGTTGAACTCAAGAATTAGCAATGTCAATCCTGCTTAGTTGTCAGTGAGGATTGACGGAGTTCAACTGTCCTAATTTATTTTTACATTTCAAACACACGAATTTCGATATTGGAAAGTAAGTGGCATATCACCACTTAATCTTGCTTATTAGTTTTTTACATTTATTGTGGCATTGGCTACAAGGCCTTCATATAAGCAAAACTCAAGGTTTTTTCTGAGAAATATATGTTCATTACTTAAGAGTATTTTAAAATACACTTAAACTTAAGTAATGTCTTAATAAAATAACAAAACATAATAATGTAATTATTGTATATTTAAAACTATTAAACTTATTACTTGCGTTTCTAATTTGATTTTCCCATTAACTACTAATACAAGTTATTTCTTTACTTTATTTACTTGAACTATAAGTATTTATACACTCCCATATTACCTATCACATACGATTTGTTTAGCTTAGTTTTTCTACTACTACTGTGACTAGCAAAATTATTACATACCCCTGTTTTACATTATACTTGCCTCATAAGTTAAGAAAAAAACCATACATATCTATATAAATCAGATAATCTTTAATTTTATTTACAACTTTGTGATCTACTCATGGGTACTAGATGAAACGTTTCATGGTCCATTTTTAGCAAATGGCGGCTTCTGATTTGTTTCCAAATACATGATTCCTCTTAATCTGCAAATAAACAAAACAAATTAAATTTTAACAGAATTTTCGGATATATTCATATTATATTTATACAACAAACTGTCTTAAAAATATAGGAACATTCAAGTTATAACCTATATATTTTATGTTGCGATCCGTACCGCTGACACTGCATCAGAACCTTCCTCCTATCTTATGCGTCTGTGTTGCATCGGATACGATGAGACGCTGTGTGTGTGCGTACACTTGCGGCACTATAATATCTCCTGCTCAAAGGAAAACTGACTATATTATTCGAAAGTTGTCGCCGTGGTCGAAATCGGCCAGGAGGACACCACCATTACACAACATAAAGAACAATCTTATACTGCTTTTCTAAAAAAAAATATTCATGGTCAAGTGAAAACTGCATTCAAGCACTGGAACGGCATTTCAGACTCCTTCCGGCTCCAAAAGTCAAAAGTTAGATGAGGAGTAGGAGGAGGTACAGCCGTGGAACATTAATAGGATGCTTTGCAATTTATGCCTGTACACTCGCACTTAAGACGCTAATACTGCTCCCCATCACTAATTTGGATTCGGCATATTTGAATAGATTTTCGACCATCGGTTGGTCGTCTGAACCTTGGACATTAATTGGCAAAGCACACCGCGTGCAGGTGAGATTATATTTGCAGAAAAAGTTGGTTGGTAAGAGAAGGATTCCCTCACATAATACAATTTGGTACTCACAGCCACATAGTGCATTATATATTACATTAACTTTGTACAGATTGTTTATGAGAGAGAAGTACTTTTATTGTTTCCAAAGTAAAAGAGTTTTATAGAACTTTTACCTATAATCTGTCGTAGTATTGTTGTCACTGCCGTCAAATGAAACAAAAGAAAGCTCTTTAATAAATGGAACATTCAATAAAAGGGAAGGGTTTCCATTCAACTCACAATCACAATAAATCTGTTATTCTCTACATATACTAACACTTTGTCCACGATGACTTTAATCATTTATCTATTTAATAAATTAATAATTAAAACCGAAATTTATGCGGCGTTGCTCTATAATCGTTCGAGATCTTACAATGAAATAAAAATTAAGTCCGTTTCAATCCTGTGGGTGACGAGACCACGACTACTGAGCTTCTTCTCCACGACAAGATGGCAACCCGTTCGGGGGGAAATTTTAAAACTACCTAGATTTCAGCTCACAAAGTTTCTGTTAGACGACACATACTTTGATTCTTCACGTGAAAATTGCAACAGCAGTAATATCTGCGGGGCTATAATCTGTCTTGCGGACATAGAAGTGTAATTTTAGTGTAGTGTTTTCCTTTAGGGTTTTTGTAAGGCCCGATTGCATGAGAAAATCATAATTTTGTAATGTACAAAGTTATAAATCAAGTAAATAGAATAAGTATCATAATTAATAACTTACGATGATCGAGCTCCAAATCCCATATAACCGTCGACCGTAAAATTGCAATTGCTTGAGGGACTTTTCCACTGCTTACACAAGGTAGAAGGAAAACCGTTGGGGGTTCGAACCGACTCTGCGTAAAAACGCCACGCTCGGGTATGGCTGCATCCATCTGGAGATTTTTTTGTAAATACCGTAATTGATTTCGCGAATCTTCTTCACAAAATTCTTGTGTATCTTTTAATTCTTCTACTTCTTTATCAGTCTTTACTTACCCATTGCTGGACTGAAATTGATGCTATAAAACACCAGCAATAAAGCTGAAGCGCTTTTCATGGAGACTTGCCTGTACTCTTTGAAGATTGCAATACCAGTACTCTTGCATTAGTAGGGGAAGCTAGAATTCCTTTTAACTAATGCCGAAAAGGATTTCGGGGTAAGAGTACAGGATGTAAGTATCGACTACTAATATCGAAAATATGTTACATCCCCGCTTATTCCCATGCTACATAAATTTCACGAGATTTTGACGTTTTGGTCTTTCAACAAAAATATCCCCATTTTAATACACAAATACAATTTTATTATTAATTTTTATCTTCACCCGCATAAATAAATCGTTCCAAATAAGCTCTGGAGAAAAATAGGTGTCTTCTGACCATCACAGTATTGAGATACACATATCCCATAAATATGAATTATGTTGACAATTATAATGTAATGCTTTGTATCAAAATACTTATACAGATTAAATAATAAATGTATATAATATTAGGTATTAAATATTTCGATAAAAACTACATTTCTAATACTGTTATCATCTCCGAAATGAACAAATGTGCGATAACCAATCTAATATTGACATTTGGACTTCGTTGGATCTTTGGCCGGAAGCCAAGCCAAGTATGCGATCTGCAATTTCGCTATGAAAAATACAGCTTTACGAGCAGCGCTTGCATTACTGAATAGGTCACGTAGAAGTGCTTTGTGTAGAATCTGATGTTTCGTGATAGCATGATAAATCGAAGCCGAGAACAAATAACAATCGGTTTAAAACACCATCATCAGTCAATCTGAGCTCAGTGCTGAACGTGCTTTTGCTCAGTACGTCCTCAGGAGTCAAAAGAATAAGCTTAAAAAAATTATGTGAATGATATTAATAATGGTAAAGAGGTTACTTCTTCATGTTGCACGATGCACCATAAAATGGAACGTATCACCTAGCTGGAAGTAAATCGGGTGACTCACTTGATAATGCTTTGTGGCGAGACGAAACACGAGTCGCGTTTTCGATATTGGTGATGTGCATTACCTTGTGCCGCGGATTATGATAGGAACTCGAGAATAACTGCTGAGTCACCCGAATAACTTTAAGCTATTATTACTTACCCATTTATTATTGCATGCGGATCTTATTGAATTAATCTCTTTTTTACGATCATAAATGTAAAAGTAACGCCCGTCTCTGACAATGTAGCGTACATATTAAAAACGCGTTTATTTATTTTCACTGCTATTATTTTCTTAGATTTTTTCGGATACACAAACGTATAATCCTGGATAAATTTCACCAGCCAATATAAATATATTACAGTACCGATGTATTCACACAAATGCAAGGACATACTCGTTCGTTTTCCTATATCTAATGTAGCAGGACTATCATCATAGCAATTAGTAAATATCTTGCGTCCAAACATACTGTCTATTATATATGGAGTCGTTACAAAACGATGTTTTGATTATAAATTATAGTATCGTAAAGTACATTTTAAATAGCGAAAAACTATTAAAAAGTTAATGGCCATTAAAAATTCATTTCAAAACCGTGCGACAAACAATAGCAGACATGAATTGTTCTAGTAATAGCTCCTTCAGCACAAATAACCGTGTTTGGCGTTGCTTCTAGCAATGCTCCCTCCCCTGTGCGTCTTTACCCCCTTTCCCTGCAGCATCCACACGGTGACGTCATAGAATCGATCGCTCGCAGCCGAAACACTGTTACGACAGTTTTATCTCGTACTGGGGTAATGAAGGGTGCGCAACTTAAATCAGCTTTATTCCGGATGTACCGCCAGCGCCAAGAATGAATGTTCTGTATTTTCTAGATTTTTGCTGGAATAAGCAATTTCGTACTAAGAATTTATGAGTGGTATAAAGCATACGTAAAGAAATGATATTCATTACCTTAAGAGTACACTGGTTTTTGGCGAAATTTAACACGTTAAGTATCGTTGCGTTGATTTTATTATCTTGTATAAACCAAGTAATGTAATTTCATACCGTTTCTTAAACATTATACCTTAGTTCTTCCCTAAAGTTCAGTACAAATTAATGAAATAACACCAAACATCTTTCCATTATCCATTAATCCAATCAAACTTAATTTTTGTTTACTTTTAATCAAACGATTCTTCAACATGAAACACTCGAACACTACACATTTGAAATTAAACTATTTCATGTCGTTTAATTTTTGTTTTTTATATCTCTACGTTTTGAGTGCTTTACAGAACCCGTGGTCACGGAGGATTAAGATGTTAGACGTCCTTTTGTCCAGATGTCATTGTTAACTCGGGCTACCTTCAGCTTTTAAATATTAATTTTTGTCCGATCTACAATGTGCACATAGTATCTTAGGATCGTCCAGTGTGTTTGGTTGGTAATTTAATTTATTACTGGATCCCAAGCCGGTGGTAGCACCCTGCCATCTTCTCTATTGAAATTAGTATGTTTTGTAATTTTAATAGCCTCGCGAATCATGCACGGCAAGAATCTGTGAGTCTTTTGTGAGGATTTGTAGTTTATCAAATTTGATGATCACAGACTGCAGACTTCTTAGAGCGTTGTTGTTTCCCATCAGCTATGTTTTCATTGACGCGGGCACGCACGATGGTTGGGTGCCACCACCGGCATGGAGTCCAGTAACTTTGTTATTGCTGTCCATCATCGGTCTGCGTATTTTTCCGGCATTATACTTTGTCGTCTTTTACGAATCTCACCTAATGACATGTGCAGGCAGATTTTTTTTACTTTAAGGCTTGCAAAATGTGAATAAGTTCTCGTCTCTTAAATTTTAAATATTATGGTTAGTATTTTTATGTTACTAAGTAATGAGTGGCACCGAGACGTTGCGCAATTCTTGTGTGGATCTGCGATTAATTAATAACTCATCTTAACCCAGTATTTTTCATTATCACTATCAATTAGAAAGGATGAAATAACTGATGTCATATTCACTGAGGAATCGTAAGATATTATAAAGTGAAAATGAAAATTCATTATTTTCTTACGTAATAATGTTAAATTTCGTTTGTACAATCAATCACAGTTTTGCAATGAGATTCTTCTCACCAATAATAAACAGGCGAAAGAAACACTTGGTAATATTATTATTATGTACTTACAAACAAATCTGAACTCCTTATTCTCAACCAGCTGGTCGACCCAGCATCCTGGCTGAATCCATGATCCATAATTCGGATAGAAATCGACGTCTCCAATCGGCTGAAGGAAACCGAAAAGTCCAGGGTTGGTGTGGATGACGTCTACGAAAGCCGCGTCGCCTTTGGACAAGTGACCATCCCTGTTTGTGAACGTGTAGCCAGGGTAGGCCGGATCTAAACCTAAAAAAATGTTCAATCTGTTTAACTTATCTTCACTTCTGCAAATATTAGTAATGTGTATCTAGATCACTATTATTAGCCTGCTATCAGACTACCTGCTGTACACATGCCTCACAAAAGTTAGGCTATGCTAGGCAAGCGGATTGCTGATTGCTTTATAGGATTTTTTTATTGGATTGCGGTGACAAACGAGCTAACAGTTCACCTTATAGTAACTGACCACCGTGGCTTATGGACACCTGTAAAATAACATCATTGTGGACTGAGATAGAATGCCTCACAGCGTGAAATTATACATGCTCTATTCCTTACTTACCGGAACCCAACAGTGGTTGCACTGTTGATTGCCGGCAGAAACATGATAGTACCTACCCAGACGACTCCGACACAGAGAAGAAATTTAGCAGCTGTTGGATGTCAAAATCCTTACATTTATTAAAGGTGGATTGGTTTTGTGAAGAATGTTTCATTGATCCCTTGTCGCCGATTACTACATGTAGGAAAAGTCAAATGTAGTGCCGGAGACACGGGACACACAATCAAACCCAAAAACCAAAATAAATTACAAATGGCATTTGCCTTCAGATAGTGATGACGAAGCAGTGCGTGCTTTAAAGGAGTTTTTGTACGGTGCTTTGTTGATATCACTGACTGCGTTCCAGAGGAGTGTAGCTTGAACAGTAAAAGAAGAGCTTAAGAAACCAGTATTATGCGGAACATTAATGTTAAAACGATTAGAACACCAAGTTTTCGGTCATAATTCGAGTAAAGAACATTTTTAGTATCATTATGATATGATAAGGAGTTAGAATCGTTTAAAATCGAATAGGATTATATATTATATATGATATTTGTTTCTTTATAGCAATAAAAAAATAAATATATATAGCTTAGTAACGTTAGTTGTTGGAGATATATAATGTACAATTGTTTCCTCCAGACTATTTAATTATGAAGTTTATTAAAACTAGCTCGAGCTGATTAACTACGAACTAGTTTATAAATGAATAAAGAGTAAGAAGAAAATTAAACCCACGCGCTTACTCAAATCCAAGGATTAGCTTTAGAGCTAAACGAAGAAAATCGTTTAATATAGTATATCGCAGAGTATAATACAATATATAAAAGCTCTAACGATTGTGGGATGGTCAGAGGTAGGTTTATATGTAGGGTACATTTATTTTAGAACTTTTCACAAGAACTTATTTGAAACAAAGTGACAGAAAATGAATTAGTCGCCGTTTTATTGACCAAGCCATCGATCAAAATCGTAAAAGTTTCGAAAGAGTCATTGGTACGAGCACTCCACGTAGAGGATCGAGTCGGGTCTCCTGATTCGGAGACTGATCCCCTAAATATTGTCGTGATTTATTTAGACGAAGTGAATTTAAAACAAAAAGAGAAATAACCGACTTCGACCCCACTCTTTTCCCACCCGGGGGATGGGATATTTTCTTCTATTTTATGTAGCAGTAACTTTCCTAGTCGATAAAAAGGAATCATCAAAATCAGTTACCAATCAGTGAAGATAATGCGTAAATTACGTACAAAAATATAGACGTATTGATCACCTCCTTTTTTGAAAGCGGTTGATAAAATAGATATACTTGTATCCTTATTTGACTTGACTCCACTGAAAGAATCTCCTGATTCAAGTCCTATTTCTCGTTGGTGTCGATGAAAACAGCAAATTTTATCTTTTACGATGATTAAGTTTTGTTCAACCAAATGCTCTTTATTGCGCTTTGTTTTATTTTTACGATACAAATGTATCGTTTAAAGGTTTTATGCAACCAGCATTTATTCATTTTACGATTTTATACCTTTAATGTACATTTTACGTGTTCTAAAGTAAAAATTAACATAGAATTAGGTTTACTAAATTGCTTGGTCTAATACAAAACGCCTTCCGCATTTCTTTCGCAATTCCTAAATTATATAAGCACTTTATATCGAGATATTTTCTCAAATTGTCTTTAAGCTCAAACTCAACAAAATGTATGAATTCTATATATAACTCGAAAACATTTCACAACAATGCTCCTAGTACATGCATTAATAAGACAACCTTCAACCGACAATAAAAAAAAAATCTACGCATTTTGAAAAAAAGATCTTGGTATGATAGTTCACATTTTCCTTGTTTTAATATCACATCTAGAATATTTTCTTGACATGTCATGACAATACCAAATATATTACTTGATATTTAACGTAATCACCACGCATGGAACGCGGTTTGCCCATCGCATTAGCTGGCATTTACTCATATTGCTAAACGCCGATACTTTACACACAATTCCCGCTGTGATTCAAATTATATGACATGATATACAGACAGACGTATTTCCAATTTGTGTGGGGTGAAAAATGAGCTAACATCCCGCCGGATGGTAAGTGGCTAGGCAGCCACTGATGTGTGCAAATAAATTCAATCGAAGAAGGTTACAAATGCGTTACCCCTGGGGACTACGATGGAATGCCTCGTAATTTATTTAACAAAGTTTAAGACAAACTGTTTTCTACACCTATTCTCCCACCCTTAGGGATGGAAAATTTTGATCCAATTTATATTTAAATTTTCCTAGTCGATAAAAAATTAATCATCAAAATCGCGTTAACAATCAGCGGAGACGTACAAAAAAAACAGACGAATTTATTACCTTCCTTTTTGAAATCAGTTGATCAAATTGATATTCTTCTATCCTAATTTAACTTGACGCCACTGAAATAATCTCCTGATTCAATTGTAGTCCAATTTCTCGCCGGTGTCGATCAAAAAAGCTAATTACACACAGCCAGTATAATTACGGACTCATTATTACACCGGCTCTCTGTACCTTTCAAACCGGAACACGTCGTTGCACTAATGTTTGGTGGCAGAAATGAGTAAGAGGGTGGTACCTACCCAGACGACTCCTAGGCGGAGAAGAAGCGTAGTGAAATATCTGCCATAGGCCACAAATTAGTGCAATTATTCTGTATCTACGGCATGAGATAAATTCAAATCCTCTTTCACCACCACCAGAGGCATACTCACCAGTAATCCTGCCTATTTGTAATCGCCTCGCTTTTAACGCCTTCCCTGCAAAGCCAGCTGCTTCTGCGCCTAACGAAAATCCTATCACGTGAAGCGATGATGCCCTTGCGCCTACAGAATTCAGGTATTGAATAAAATCCGCAAGTTTTGTTCCCATGTAGCGCGTGTTGCGAACTGCAGTAATGTACCTGGAAATGTTAACCAATTTATACAGTGTAACACTGATAGGTCTCTAGATAGAGAACTCACACCCGTCACCCCTAGCATAGCCAGACACGCTTCCGCAAACCACTTTACGCATCTCTGGGAGATAGAACGTGTCGGGCGGCATGCCTCGTCACACTACGGTGACGATTTCCAAACAAAATGCCCAAGATAAAGACTTATTAATGATCATTACATATGCGAAGCTTCCTAGTTCTTATTAAGGTTCAACGTAATAAGATACTCAAATTTCATTACTCCCATAATGGTCTTAATTGGTTGAAACGCCTTTTCAATAATTCTTAAAGAAAGCATAACCATATTTTCTGTTATCTTTCCGTACGTCAAAATCCCTTTGACAATGGAGAGCTATTTAAGCTTAGAACTCCAGAATTTTACTAGTACTAATATTAATTTACTATCTAGTATTCATTTTAGTAGTATGTTAAACGTTCCAACGTCTCTGTCTCAGCTAAGAAATAATTTTGAATATCTTTATTCTGCTCATGGCCGACTACCTCGTTCACTAAACAGTCTCACAATTCGTATTGCACAGCATAGTACTGAATTCTTTAGTTCCTCTTTTAATGTTCAGACTACACTTCCTGATAAAGTTACTTGCCTGATAAGAACTGTTTTAAGAAACTGGTTCGCGGATATTTTCTAAAGAATTCCATATGACAAATTTATCTGTCTTTTCATGTCTTCATATGTACTTATTACCTATGATTTATTTATGTATTATACTGTTATTATATTTATTTCATGACTATTTATATTTGTTTACATGTATTTAATGAATGTTACAGATAAATGATAACTTAACTTATTTACTTGCAATATTGTTTCATTATCACCGTCACCCCAGAGTTTACTGGTAGAGAACACCAAAAAGCATTACGTTCGCCTATTGTTACCTTCAGATTAAGGTGTCAATTAAGAATAAATAAGTAAGAAATTAAATACTGAACTGAAATGTGAATGATGAAGAAATCTAATATCATGTAGTTGCGTTTTCGTACGGCGTGTAACGAGTACCGACAACTTAATTACCAAAATCGAGGCATTCTTACATAATCCCCAGGTTAAAGGCATGTTGATTGAACAGTTTATACAGATTCTTCATACCTTTACCATATTTATATAAAACAAACAGAATCATATATAAAATTTTCACGAGCATCGTCTGTTTCAAAATCGTACAATATTTACATAGTGAGGCAATAAATGAAATCCACACACACTAGCACGTACCAACAATTCAAGTGAGTAGCCCAAGCGAACCTTTGTGAAGCATTTTATATTTTTGCGTTTTAAAAATTGGAATATATATATTTTTAATGATATTTTACATGATTAATTATTCTTATATCCATATTCAAATATTATTAAAAAAATATTCTTCTATTATGAATGCAAAGTAACTTTAGTTACGTTTTCATGTCATGTTTCATGTTATGTATGTAGAGACCTAGTATCCTAGGTAACCTGGGGCGGAAGCCAGTTGACGAAGTTGTTGAAGTAATCAGATAAGATACCATCATTGACTAGCTTATCTTAATTTTAGGGTTACTTATCTTAGATATTTAAGTAACTTAAAACTTTTACTTGCCATGGAAATACAATGAGACGTGACCAGTCCACAGCGACGAAGTTACAGTCATTGGTAGATAGATACGCTGTAATGAGAATAATTAGTACGATTATTAATCTAATAGTCCAATACATAAACCACCAATTTTGAAATTGTCTCGAAATCGATTACTTTGAGTTTCATATATTATTATGCACTGCTCGACACTAGCATCTTCTAACAGACGGCATGTTGGCCACTTGGGAGGCGAACTAGCGATGGCTGTGCCTGGATCCTTGCACCTTCTACATATCATTGGTTAAAGGACTTGGTATCCTACTAAATCTGACTTATAAATAATCAATATGTCAATATTTATTACGTCATTTTCCGGAAAAGTTTCTTGCATTTATCTGAGTTGAAACCCTGTTCTGCTCGGGTATCTACCCTCTAGTGATACCAACTCCACCAATCACAAGTCTTGATTATGGGTTTTGGAAATATAAGTAGAAATTTTATTTTATTTTTTAAATTATTATTACTTATTTACTTCAAAGAATATGGTGTCACATTGGTATAGATTAAAAATAAATGTCCTTTGCTGGCATGTCCTCAGCCTTACATTCTGCCGCAAATAGCGTTGAAATAATATTTTTATAAAAGTGAAATAACAAATTGTAACGTAGAAAAAAATTCACAATATTAAGATTATGTACTAAATAACAATCGTCCAGGAATCTTTATTTAAACTTACATATTTTCTGTATAACATCTCCTTTTTTGTACTTGTGTTAGTTTTTGTGCTGATTAATTATGTATGTATGGTAATTACGTTATTTTTTGTGGCTAGTTTGTAGTGTTTCTCAATTATAATAGGGAAAAACAGTTTTTAATTTGTTAAAAACTGCATAATGTACTCGTTTATTTAATCATTCCAGTTTATATTATAGGAAATCCATATATCTTTCTTCGCTATAAATCTAAGAATAATGATGAATTTCATATGAATTCATTTCGTAATGCTTACCAGTTCTTAAAGTCGTGGTACTTGGTCCAGAGACAGCCTCTGAGAAACCCATCAAGTAGATAACCGTAGGCTTGGACGCGTTAAAGTCCGTTCTGGACAACTCGGCAAAATTATTCGAAGGGACCGTTTGGAATGTCGTCGGATGTGACCTGAAATCCGCTAAGGTTATTTTTTTCCAAAATTTAACATTTGAGATTTTCGTGAACATTGGTTGCAAAAGTTTGACAAAATATTTTAGATTAAGCAAAATATTCTTAATTTAATAGAAAATTTTTCAACTACTATGAGTACATAAAACATAAGAGACTTATGTTGGTGATGATAATGAAGTAACCTCCACGTACCCGCAAACCTAGTTTCTGTGTCTAAAGGTTTTTTTTTCTATTAAAACACTCTTACCTTGTAAAAAGTTTGTACTGAATATCAACACTATCATCTCTTGAACAGCAATTGTTGCAATCGCCAACCGGTGCAGGCATTAAACAAATTTCAGCCGCGCCTGAAAAATTGCAACGAGGATCTTTGATTAGATTTTCTTTTTCCTATGAGTCTCACCTTAAAAATCTCATGGCATAGGACAAATGATGGATTAACCATTTCAAAAGCTGCCAGATCGACTACGTACCATGGCGACTAAGGTGCGACACGTGCGTACCGTCATCGCCAACTCGCATGCCTAGTGTGGCGATTATGGCGAATCCTCTGATTGAAAGAAGCAATGTTCAATAGGCTGAAGCAGGACTACGATCTAAAACTCTTGCTTTTTAGTGCTAATTTACCAAGCAAACATGAACCTGCATGACTGAGAAATAAAATATAGGTTAAAGCCTTATAGAGTCGCCCAACTGTAGGACCTGATAGACTTTACCTGGCTCCATTCCCCTCTCAAAACATAAAATGAGGTCGTACAGGCTGTTAACAAATGTAAATAAATTAGTCGTGTGGTAGCGGTGTAAGAAAAACTCATTGCTACTGACAATCAATAGACAAATGAAGTGTCTATTAGGACATATCATCTCTTTGAGAAAGCCCTATGGCAAGTAGTGTTAAAGAAGGACAAATGTAACAAAGAACCCAATGGTTTAGGAACAACGTCGCTGGTACAGGGCCATACGTCTTTTGACGTCAGCACTTCCTAGTCGAAGCTTTAACCGTACTGGTTACTAGGAGTATCAGTCAAGTTAATTGTATTGCTAGTATTCTCTTTAAATAGAAAAGTTATCAACCGTGTTATTCAGCCGTCAACGTGCCCGTTTTCTAAGTCCCAGATTCAAACTTCAGATGTAATTGAATCACAACTGAATTTCGAGTCGCATTCTGATGTAATGTTTGACAGTAAAACGAGATACTGCTGGTCGGTATTGTAAATGTCTCGTATTTCTACACATTACATCAGTACCTACTTTACTACGACTGTAACGCTTTTGTAGTTACCGTTATTTTAGAGATTAATTTTTTTTTTGAAAGTGAACTCATTCTCAATGGAAACATATGTAGGTTACTGCTATATGCATTAGAAAAAATGCATAACGCTTCTTAGGAATTCAAGGTGAATCCAACACAACGGGTGTGTCTCTAGATGTCCTGATGGTGGAAAGGGAATGGGAAGATATCCCCACAACTGTACTGACACCATACTCGAAGGTACAGGTCTCCGGCAGATCGTTTCTACGCAGCACGAATAGAAGATAGTTGTTTCATGCTTTTAATGAAAGCGGCCTGAAGTCAGAAAAGGCGTGCAATCACGCACACCTTAAGCCATTATTTAGGGACATATTTGCCTTCATAATATGCCTACAGAATTTCTTACATAATAGATGTTGTGGAAATGTAATATTTATTATCACAACTTCAAATTAAAATTACTACACCATGACCTCATAACCCTGACTCTAACACCGCCTTCGGCCCATTGTTGTTTATATTTAATCTAATAGGTATACAATTTGCATAATTTATTTTGTATTTAGCAATTACGATGTTCTACCAGTAAGTATTACTTACAATTTCTGTAATGTAATTTAATGACATGCACATAACCACCATGACATTAAGTATCTCTTTAAGATTGTACTACATAATTTATATTACGTAATCACAGGTAAATAAACAAGGTAATTCATCATTTGAAGTGATATACATATAATGTAAATAACAATTACAAAAATTTATTACTAATGAATACCACCTATAGGACTATACCTTTTATTTTAAGACTCACTTTTACTTTGCAAGTTAGTGGAGATTGTAAAAAAAAATTAAAAGTAGACATTTGACAAACAAAATCTTACTTACGTTAAAGAATTAAAAAGGAATAAAAATAAATAAAACTGTTTTTTTTTTAAATAATTTTATATTATACTGCTCTAAATTTGAGATAGCATGATAATATAATGAACTCTAGTTTTCATGTTTGCACAATGAAAACGGTATTAAAATCGGTTAAGAAGTTTTTCCGCGATGCTCAAATACAAAACATTTAAAAATCATTGATTCTACTTATCTTTTATTTCCAGACTCCGCAGCTTTTATAGATTTATAATAGGAAATATGAACAATACATGCTGTTTTTTTAAACACAAGCCACCGCTTCACTCTAGCGCTCCCGTACAACTATACGTCCAACTGTTCCCAACATTATGCAAAAGACTATGTGTTCCTCCACCTAAGTAGATGAGATAGGAGATACAAAAATCTTCACGCAAACAGAAGCCCCATATTTCAGTATCCTTTTTAAAGTTTAAGTTAAAAGGACCACTGGAAGAAGGGGATGAGACATATATAGAGACATTGAGACAATGTCTTTCATTGAGACAAAAACTTGTCTAAACCCCTAAAAGCAATTACTTGGTTGCAATTATACTAATTCAGTCTTTCTTAACCTAATGATGTCAAGCGTCCAGTAAGTGCTTTTTTATAAGATTAGTTCGTGACCATTTTTTGAAAACCCCGAATGTTACAAGATATTGTTTATTTTACTATCGGTACTGTCATAATTATGTATGTATATATTCACACCTTGTTCCCAACGGGGTAGGCAGAGACAATCTCCTTCCACTTGCTTCGGTCCTGACAAACGTCTTTCGCTTCTTCCACTTTCACCAATCTTCGCATGCATGCTCGTTAGTTTAGAGTACTTTTGACCTGGCCTTTTTTCAGAAAGTCTCCGATTTGATCGTGAAATGTTCGACTAGGTCTTCCTCGCCCGACTCTACCATTTACACTCGGCTCATATATTTGTTTCGTCAACCTAGTTTCATTCATCCTCTTCACATGTCCAAACCAGCTCAGCATCCCTTTCTCAAACCCTTTCGTGTCACTACATCGTCTTTCACGCCACAACGCTCTCGCTTCCATATGTTAGTGTTGGTACCAATACCCCTCTATCCACAGCCAAACGAGCTTTGTGAGATGTCGTCTGGCTGTTCATAAATGTATGCAATGCCCCATTCACCATATTACCTGCCATCGCTCTCCTTTCAATGTCACATCGTACCTTCCTTCTCCTCTCTCTTCCTTCATACATAAAAGTATGTAGGTAAGTGATTTTATGCATTTCATTAGTATTTATTTATGTAATGCATGTACGAGTATTTATTAGTCAATTACTTTTAATGAGTTTTTTTATTTTTCTTAGTACCATGTTGCGCCTACTATAATTTTTCACCACACCATAGATTGACTGTCCGCCCTTTGTGTCTTTCTGTTTAAAGGAATGGCAAAAAATATTAAATAAATAAATATAAAATAATAATAGTTGGTGTCCACTGCACTTCACGATTTCGGCATTACGATATCGGTGTTGGGTTCCGATACGTTAACTGGAGCCGTAAAATTAATACAAGTATAATATATATCGTTTGCGATATCCAGTGTCGTGTCCGACAATTTGAAAGGCTGGCAGATATTCTTTATTACTGACTAAAAGTCATCTGTCCGTCTGTTAGTGATCGTATAACTTTCTAACCATTTAATCATTGTATATGATAAAAGTTATATTTTTACAATATATTTGTTCTGTCGAGACAATGCCTAATAGCTAGGCTAGGATAAAAAAGAAAATTACAAAATCTAGATCCGATAGTGGTCCATTTTGCTCGAGTTTTTAATAAATTTAATTTCTCATACTAATCACTGCCGGACAAGCTATTTTCTAATAAATAAAATATTAACGATGGCTATGTTAATAGCTATTCTGCAAGGATAAAATGCAACTTTTGCCTCTTTGTTAATTTTTTTACCTCTTGATATTATTTTTTTGTACCAAAATAATCCTCTACGGTTGCTATTTCTTTTTTCGCAAAACATTTGGCGCAAAAAATTTGTATTTATTCATGAGATACGTCGCTACATATGTGAATATTACACGAAAATAAAAGCATGATTTAGGCTTTTACGGTTTTCCTTTATCTACAAAATGCATGGATGAAAATAAATACAGAATGTTTGTCTTGTTATTACCTCTTTTTTGACATATTTTTAGTAGCGAGTACAGAGAATCGTGAGTTGAAATTCTTTGTCTAAAAACTTTACGTGACGCATATATTTAAATGCACGCCACTGAGTTCTTCCAATTGATGTACCTGCTCAATTACTATGTTTGATGAACGAAATTTTAATCTATTACGTGCAACAGCGGAGGAGCTGGAGCCGGCCTTTAAGGATATTTGGAGGATGGGAGGGACGGGACGCGGAATAGGAAAGGGGGTAGAGGGCCTCAGGTTACTCGCTCACCGAAGGAAACGCAGAAGCACAGGATGTGCCTCTACTTCACGCAGGTATTCTGCAAGGTGGTGGTAATACCCCGGTTGAGCTTGCCCATTCGAGCAGTAGCAAAAGCCGCCGATTGGATCTACCAGACTTCAAGCTAGAATCCTTTCTATTCTTTTGTACATATAAACACTAACGCCTGTCTCTGAAAGGGGTAGGCAGATTTTACGGACTTTAATTTATGATAACGGGCTGTGAGCTATTCCTGTGAGGTATTATAATCAATTTATTCATACTATATACAAGCACAAGATCCGTGGTAGCCTAAAAGTCAGACAGAAAACCTGCAGGTCCAAAAAATATTGAGAGGAGGCCTTTGCCCGTCAGTAGGACATATACGGGTTGCAGGATTATTTTAAATATATATATATAGAGAAGTAAAACTATTCCATAAAGTAAATTGTGTTAAAACTGAAAAGAATATAAATTGCAACTATGGCATGATATTGCAAAAACAAATATACTTAGATAAATATTTTACTTTTAGTATAAAATTGAATAGAATCGTGTAGAAGAATTTACTCAGTCTATTGTGATTTGCATTAAATTTTCACTGGATAAATCAGATTGCATGTGCATTAAAGAGATTAAAATGCCTTTGTCCAAATGTTTGAAATAAAAAAAAATTACGATAAAACTATCGTGCATGAATATGGATTATTATGACAGAGGTAAAATTTTTACCGAAATATCTCTTTGTTACTCAAACATACGAGTACAGAGTACTCATTGTGCTTTTGACATCGATTACTCATAGCGAATAGGTTCAAATCAGTATCGAGTAAAGTGTGAATAAAAAAATATATTTTTTTTACTTATTTTTTTTACTATTTGTTGGTTTCATAAGTACGAGGTACGAGCAACTACATAACATTGGACTTACACTTTTAGACCATTCTTCGCTTGGAGATGTAAATGATACCACTCGTAATTTGCCCTTCTACACTCCACCAGAAAGGTCATAGTATAACAAACAATTTAAACTGATTTATCGATATTGAACAGCACCCACTATAAAAGACATCTTAATGCAATTGCCCATACAAATACATATCTGCAACAAGTTTGCAGTTGCTCTGTTCGCAAGGCCATGTAGCTTATATCGCCTGTTGTTTGGATCATCTACGAAAGCAGGACATTTATAAGGCACCGAGTGAATCCTTCATACTGTGCTAGCTTAAGGACAGCAATTTAAATTTAGAACGTATTTCATCATCATTATAATCATTAAAACTTCTTCTTCATCAGCCTATTAATAGTCTACTGCTGGACCTAAACCTCTCCCAATGAAAGGATTTGCTGTAATTAACTGCCCATCAAACTTTGTTGATCGTCATCGGTTTTATTATTTTTCGTCTGACGCATTTTAAGACAGTTAATTCATCATTTATGATGTACACATGTCCATGTGGTATCGGCGTCAGAATCAATCACTCCCTTTCTCCCAGTGGTTGTTGCAAGACGCGACTATGGGACAGCAACCCTCGAAAATCGCAAATGCTACCGACAGATGGCATGATAACCCTCTCGAATACCAGGTCAAAGTTAAGCAATCCGCAGTGAATTTATAACACAAATGAGGTAGATAAGTTGCTAGAGCACCGAAAATGAAGCTACAAGACCACTACAGTTACACAGTTGGAGATATACACGTGCTTCCCGCCGTGTTTAGATTAGATTCTAGCCTTTTATAGCTACAATGCGCCGTCATGAGTTATGCTTAAATGCTAAAATTACGCAAAAAAACGAACAAATTTCAAAAAGTACATATCAGTAAAGCCGAAAACATCACATAATTTTATACAATAATTCCTGCACGTTGAGTTCCGTTATTCTCGATTTATATACTCGTAGTATGTAATATATTCACATGCTTTCGAAACTGAACTTTAAAAGACGTTCCATTTTCACAAGATGAGGCCTATGTCCAGCAGTGGACAAGGGCAGATGAAAGTAAGTACAAATGTAGAGACAGTCCGAAATTCAAATCCTTAAAGTATATGAATATTAATTTAAATCTAAAAAATTGTTCAAAATTACAAAAGATCCAAAATAAATCAAAACTAAGGTTAACTACATAAATCACAATGTTTCATATTTTTACCTAGTATTCTTAATGGCGTATTTGTACCAGGAATACACACAGATAAACAAAAACAAAGCACAGTAATAACTCACCTATGAAAAAGGTCATTATCCGGCATGCCGTCGCCTTCATGTTTCAGGCTTAAACATTCAGGAGACAGGGGGAACTCTTGAGCAGACGTCGGAAAAATCATCTCAGAGCACGACAAACCCACATTTTCCCGCCTAACGAGCTCCGACGTGGAAATGTTCACAATACTTTCAAACTCATTAAAAACAACTTTTTTTTTTCTACACCAGTACGGATCTTGTTTAATCGGCCAATGTTATTATAAACATTATCCATATGCTTACTGAATTCATACGTAGAACACTTCTCTATATAAACGACCACTTGAGCCGTATTTTATTTTAAATTATTACACCTTGACTTTAACCTTATACGTTTCAATTGAGTTGAAAACCACACACACTTCAGTGTGGTCGGATACAGAACATCAGAAATGATTGCCGTGCAAGATATCTTTTACAACTGTTGTAAATTTTTCTGAACGCAAACGTCGTCTACTCCAACCGTAGTAAAGTTGTGCAATTTTCTATAAAAATTTAACTTAGAGTAGTGTTTCTCAATCTTTTTACTGCCAACCGTTTTAAATTACTATGCAAATAAATTGTACTCTTTTTTTTAATTACCGCGCTAAAGACTACATTATTACGCTAATATAGAAACGAGGAAACGTTCTTTTGATTATTATTATTATTCTAATAGCATCTACTGGGCGTAAACATTTGCATATACGTAAGCTATTGACAGGTTACGGCACAAAAGATATTTTATTTATCCAATTTTTTGGGCAAAACAAGCCATTTGTATTTTCCAAGCTCGGCAGTAGTATCTAAAGGCAGTAGTGCCTTTAGGTTATTATTTAACATATTACGTGCATTTCTCTTTTTCAACCCACTAACTCTGGAACTATCTCTGTATTAGATAGCCGTACAATGTTTATCGAACGGAGAGCTTAAGCAATACGATTGAAGAACAGTTTTAATGCCATATTATGTTGGAGATGATTATGATTCAGCCGCGGCTGCAACTTCCGGATACAATCGATGGTAGTGAACTACTCCGGGAATATTATAGTGCTGTAAGGGAAGTATACGCAGGGGCACTCACTCGTCTTTGCCCTCCTATATCTGATGTAACATTTACTGTGTAACTCTACCATAAGTAGTTACTCGTAGGTTACTATAGTAGTTGTCTGCTTGTCATCTAATTAATTATATTCTCCTTTGTCCTCTCTCACAAGCATAAGGGGAGTCCTTTGACCAGTTATGGGATATTTACGGGCTGGTACCAAAAAAAACAGCTCGGAGTGTCGAAGGTCTCCCGACAGAAGCTTCTCACGCATGTGTATAAAATCCAATAATTAATTAATGAAATTTAAGTTCGATATCGTAGTATATTATTTAAAAGAGAGTGAACCTAACACTCTGTCTTGCTCACACATACACATAGGCAACAATACGCGTTACTTAGTTAATAAGGAGCATTGCTACTTCCGTTTGTAATTTCGAAACGTTTCACTTTTTCTGACTTAGTTCCTCATCTCATCAAACGTGCTTTAAGAAGTTTCGCTTCAAAAATGATATGGAAGATATGGGGCGAGGCACCTATATAAAGAGACTAATAAGACTTGAAACTATACTATACTAAGAAATCAATACATAAAACAGCACAGTAATAACTCACCTATGAAAAGGTCATTATCCGGCATGCCGTCGCCTTCATGTTTCAGGCTTAAACATTCAGGAGACAGGGGGAACTCTTGAGCAGACGTCGGAAAAATCATCTCAGAGCACGACAAACCCACATTTTCCCGCCTAACGAGCTCCGACGTGGAAATGTTCACAATACTTTCAAACTCATTAAAACAACTTTTTTTTTTTCTACACCAGTATGGATCTTGTTTAATCGGCCAATGTTATTATAAACATTATCCATATGCTTACTGAATTCATACGTAGAACACTTCTCTATATAAACGACCACTTGAGCCGTATTTTATTTTAAATTATTACACCTTGACTTTAACCTTATACGTTTCAATTGAGTTGAAAACCACACACACTTCAGTGTGGTCGGATACAGAACATCAGAAATGATTGCCGTGCAAGATATCTTTTACAACTGTTGTAAATTTTTCTGAACGCAAACGTCGTCTACTCCAACCGTAGTAAAGTTGTGCAATTTTCTATAAAAATTTAACTTAGAGTAGTGTTTCTCAATCTTTTTTACTGCCAACCGTTTTAAATTACTATGCAAATAAATTGTACTCTTTTTTTTAATTACCGCGCTAAAGACAACATTATTACGCTAATATAGAAACAAGGAAACGTTCTTTTGATTATTATTATTATTCTAATAGCATCTACTGGGCGTAAACATTTGCATATACGTAAGCTATTGACAGGTTACGGCACAAAAGATATTTTATTTATCCAATTTTTTGGGCAAAACAAGCCATTTGTATTTTCCAAGCTCGGCAGTAGTATCTAAAGGCAGTAGTGCCTTTAGGTTATTATTTAACATATTAAGTGCATTTCTCTTTTTCAACCCACTATCGCTGGAACTATCTCTGTATTAGATAGCCGTACAATGTTTATCGAACGGAGAGCTTAAGCAATACGATTGAAGAACAGTTTTAATGCCATATTATGTTGGAGATGATTATGATTCAAACGCAGCTGCAACTTCCGGATACAATCGATGGTAGTGAACTACTCCGGGAATATTATAGTGCTGTAAGGGAAGTATACGCAGGGTACTCACTCGTCTTTACCCTCCTATATCTGATGTAACATTTACTGTGTAACTCTACCATAAGTAGTTACTCGTAGGTTACTATAGTAGTTGTCTGCTTGTCATCTAATTAATTATATTCTCCTTTGTCCTCTCTCACAAGCATAAGGGGAGTCCTTTGACCAGTTATGGGGCATTTACGGGCTGGTACCAAAAAAAACAGCTCGGAGTGTCGAAAGTCTCCCGACAGAAGCTTCTCACGCATGTGTATAAAATCCAATAATTAATTAATGAAATTTAAGTTCGATATCGTAGTATATTATTTAAAAGAGAGTGAACCTAACACTCTGTCTTGCTCACACATACACATAGGCAACAATACGCGTTACTTAGTTAATAAGGAGCATTGCTACTTCCGTTTGTAATTTCGAAACGTTTCACTTTTTCTGACTTAGTTCCTCATCTCATCAAACGTGCTTTAAGAAGTTTCGCTTCAAAAATGATATGGAAGATATGGGGCGAGGCACCTATATAAGAGACTAATAAGACTTGAAACTATACTATACTAAGAAATCAATACATAAACAAGTACATAGTTTAAGTGTTAGACAAATGTTGCTTTAAAGCCTCTGAACTGAACCATTCTCTCAGAATGACTATCACGTGTCGAAAGCTCGGCAGTGCAATGCGATTCAGTTTCATAATAACACTTATGAATTATAAATTATAAAATCACTTATAAAAACTACGTCACCTTAAGCGCCATATAGAAACTATGGTCGCTTCTTATATAGGCCGGTGAATTTACAGTTCACATTTAGGCGACTTTGTCGAGCGACAAGGTCGTTCAACTGAGCCAAATAGAACATTTCGAAACTGCGTGGGTAACTTGGGAAATTTGAGATACAACAATAATATTCGATAACAGACCAGTTAAAGCAAAACAGATACGATTTATTTCACCTTAATATATATCCTCAATAGTATCCATGATCCCAGGTCTTAAAAGAGTAAAAGTAAAGTAGCAGCCTATAAGTGTCTACTGATGGGAAAAGACCTTCTAAAATACGAGTATCATAGGGGATTTTGTGGCCGGGAAGTGCCCCCCACGCTGCTCCAGTGCAGGTTGGCGGGCTACACATATCCTCGCAATAATATTTTTATTATATCTCAGACATGCAGGTTTTCTCATGTTGCGCCTTGACCACTAGGCTACCACCGTCTTAAACAATGATCTATTCATTTAAAGCAAGATATAAAGCACTGGCGAGGTAGACAACAACTGCATTGAAATATTCCATGAGCCCCGATGGCTGTAAAGAAGCGAAATTCCACGCAGGTAAAGTTTTTGTTTTCAAATTAGAGAAATAAGTCGATTCCAATCACTAAAAAGATGACTCAATTGCCCAAAAAAGCTTTCCGCCTTCAAGGTGACATAGTAAAATGTTATTGTTGAAACAAAATGGCGTATGCTAAACTACTTTTTAAACCATTGTTATCAGCCCGTTAGGTGTTTAGTAGTTCACTGCTAGAGTATCGGTACTGATCGTAATACCAGACGTCTCCAACTTAGATGCAGCTTAGATCCAACTTAGATTCTTATAATCGATTTGAATACTTTAGGTTTCCCTTATTAATTAAGATGAGGTGAAAAAGATTGCCTTCTATTGAACTCTATGAGATGTGGGTATAATATATGCATTATATTATTATTAGCATAATATTGCAAGACGACTCTGCAAGACATAAATTCGAGAGGTTTGAATGTTGTATTTTATTTTATATTCTGATGTACGATTGTGTTTTTTTTTAAAAAAATATGAGATTATTTATAACATTTACTTCGTTGACTTGTACGATACCTACGGGTGCCCCTTAGCTCGTTTAAATTATCACAAGAAAATAATGGTTCAAACTTCACCGCTGTGAAGAAAAACTCGCGAGATGCTGTAAAAAGGTATTTTAATATCTTCGATTACAGTTAACTTTCCTAATTGGAAATTCAAGTTTTAGAAATATACAGAGCGAGGACGGGTTATGATGATCTTACAATGACCTTTACCGCATATCGACAGAGCGACGGGAACGCTCTCGCACAGCATCCGCGGCTCGCAAGCGCCAGCTGCTCTAATCGCCGAGTACGCGTACCACCCCCCCTCCAGCTAAGAGGAGAAGAGGTGGCGTGGAGCAATACTATTACCTATCTTGGTTGCAAGATAGACCGCGCCCTTCGCATGTCGCCCCAGATCGACAACGTCGTAAGGCATGCAAGGGCTGCGAGAGCAAAACTATACCCTATATTAACATCTAAGTTAACAACGCGCACCAAGATAGGTATATATAAAACCTATATTCGCTCGCGCCTCACATATGCGGCGCCGGCGTGGTACGCGCTTACATCGGCGACTCAACGGAAACGGTTGCAGGCGCAGCAGAGTCTGGCTCTCAGGATGATCGTGGAGCTGGCCGATACGTCAGGAACGACGTCATATCCAAAGGGCTCCGCGTGGAGTCCTTAGAAGAGTTTGTGGTCCGTTTATCGCGACGACTGTTCGACCGAGCAGATAACGGACCACACGAACATCTACACAACCTAGCACCCCTCCACGCGCGCCCTCCTGAAGGGCGGCCACTCCCACGCGAAATCCTGCCACCATCAACGCCGCCTGGCCGAAGGGGGGCCAGGGACGAGCGTTAGCCCGACCACGCCCAGGCGTGAGGATAAAGGACAAGGAAAGACACACTCCAACTACACCCACGACATAGTGGACCCAGGACCGGGGGAGCCGTTGCCCCCCGAGATGACGTCCGGGTAAAGAGGGCAACCTCGAGGCCCGCAACCTGCCATCAAGGGCAGAAGATACAGCTCGCCAGCTGCTCTCCCCGACCTCTCCTTGAGAAAGATCTCTTCCTCTACCTTTCCCTCGGATATAGTCCACTGAAATACGGGTGCGCCTAACTACGTGACTCCATCCGCTATCCGTCTGCTATCCGGAGGTCATAGAGTGACCGAAGATAACCACACGGAAGCACCAACCGTCCCGGTCCTTTAGATGGATCTGGTCAACCTGCTAGGGTCTTCCTTGCTACGCCTACTAATAACCACGCCTCGGTTGCTAAGTCCCCCGCTACTTGCCAATTCTGAAGACGTAATCGAATGTTATTTTATATTTACGGATTTATAAAACTTGAAAGCTAAACAATCGCTCAGTCAGTAATATAAAAAATATAAACAGGAATAATGAGACGGCATTCAAAACTTAGATAAAATTAAGGTTCTTCACCATTTCGCTTTGTATTTGAGAAAAGAACAAAATTGTTTGACGAATAACACAAAAAGTTTGACAACTAACGTCTCATAACTTTTACACTGTTGATCAAATTCGTACGTCCAAAGTCCAGTAACTTCGCACAAGTACGCTAAAGCCCTTTTACTTTTAAATTTGCAGCCGGTCGTCATTCGTTATTCTGTAGGCTACTTAAGTAACACTGCGGCAGATAATATCTGTTAGAACAATCGAAATTGTGGCAAATCGATTGCGTCGACGGAACGATACAGATAATTGAACATTTCGAAACTATTTAAACTATGTTTATTGTCAATTTACTTAGTGTGCTCGTTTTGATTATGTAACTGACTTTTAATAATTTTACTTCACTTGATGGCCTTCACTGAAACATTTAATTGTATTTTCTATTTAATCTGAATCGAGCACGATTAGCGACTGATGTGACCTTGTTCCCGTCGATTAATCAAGATTATTAAATACTAAGCTTTTGCCTGCTTCGCTCGCGTGGAATCAGTGAAAGCATTGTTAGAGGGGGGACCTCTAACATAGAATATGTATAAATGTAATGTCTAAAATAGAATACTGATTATTATGAGTGCACAGATATTAAGTGCACGATCAGATAATTTTGACGTTTATAGTTTTTCTTTCATATTATCTATAAATTAAAACCTTTATGATGTTATTATATCATTTAATAGTTTAAGGGCAATTATCTTTGTGAGTCCTTTTCGTTCTTATTTCTCAATTATACGCAGTAATATTCTTTCTTTAAGAAGTATTGTGATGATCATTAAATTAAATTATATAAAATATTAGGAACAGCTCGCAGCAGCTATTAATATTAGTAGTATTCCAGAATGATTCCTAGTGTTCAGGACGTTCACTTTAGTTTCATAGAGCGCGAATGACCTGGGTTCGCTCCCCAGTGCCGGCACCTCTGAAATTGATAATAGCAATTTTAAGTCCAGTATTTTCTATGTGCTCGGCGGTGAAGGAAAACATTCTGAGGAAACCAACAAGTCTGAGAAATAAAAAAAATATTATTTCGAGGATATGTGAAGCCCACCAACCCGCAATGGAGACGCGTGGCGGAACGGCTCCAAAACACTCTTAAATATTTGAGAAGGAGGCCTTTGTCCAGCGGTGGGCATTTATACTATATACTTTTATTTATTTTTATTAGTGTGATTAGGAGAAATCTTTCCGAATCAGGAGATCCGTGTTCGATTCCATAAATGGAGAGTTCGTGGCAATGAGTTCTTCGAAACTTATGTACGATGTTTATCATTGGCCTGGTCCATGAGACCGCGTCTGGATCACCACCACGTCACGTTGATGCAAATACGCTCTGATGACTTTTCATCAGAGCGTATTTGATTTGAATCAACTACACTACATGTAAGGAACTCTGACTTTCCCAATACTGGGTATAGGATCGTGAGAGCTTATGCTTTTATGTGGTTAGTTCGATCGTTAAGTCATGCAACCATTTTATAGATTACAGGCCATCATAACAATGACCTTCAGTGGACCTTCTGTTCAATCACGGTCGCGTGTTTTCTTATCCGCTAATTTTAACAATTTGCCGCAATAGTAAAATTACCATTGAATTGCAAATGGGCCTTACGACTTCATTCTCAAAGTCGTAGGTAGTGTTGTAGAAAATACCAATCAGCACTTCACGTGACATAACTTACAAACAAATTAAATTATTTGGTTATGTCAGGACTAATGTCACTATAAGGGATCATATTAATAGAAAGATTATCGACGTAAATACTTGCTATGTGACGGAAGAAAATGTTAACTCCATATCACCTCGTGATGTTTTTTTTTTTGTAAAGGGGGCAAACGAGCAAGCGGGTCACCAGATGGAAAGTGATTACCGTCGCCCATAATTCATCTGCAATATCAGAGCAGGTGCAGGTGCGTTGCCGCCCTATAAGGATATTTGGAGGATGGGCGGGACGATGGGTAGGAGGATTTGGGGTAGTGGAAAATGGCCTCCGGTTGCCTCACTCACCGAGAGAAACACAGAAGCACAATATGCCTCTACTTCACGCCAGTATTCTGCGAGGTCGTGGTAATACCCGGGTGGAGCCGCCCGCAAAATGTCAAAACACTGATAGCCGAGTGGCAGAAAGTCTTATCATTTATTTCTCATACGTGACGATTTACAATGAAGTTGAGAAACTTATGTCCCGTAGTGTACCAATTACATTTGTAAGATGATCAAAACATATTTCAAAGCTACGTCACAGCGATGCAATGGCATAAACAATCGTTGTACGTGTTGTTAGACAACGTTCTATGCAGCCAGTAATTGGATAGGTGACCTTTTTTTGTTGCATTTCACCTTCGCTCTTTGAAAGGTCATTCATGATTTTATAAATTTATGTAAAAGCTCTCACGTCTTTCACGTATTGGAGTAGGCAAAGGTTAAGGATTTCTATTTGGCACGAACATGTTCAACGTTACTTAACCGGATATCGCAAGCGATCACATTTCGCCACTCCGGGAGATAGAACGGCTTATGAGTACACCACTCGTCGCCGTGGTTATCCCTGCGTTCTATATTATTGGATCACTTGTTACTTCTTTCTTTACCCCCCTTGTTCTCCGTATGAATCGTAAGGGCGACTAAAGGAAAACCGGGTTACGATGTTCGCCTTTCGCGATCCGTGACGTTCTATCTCTTGGAGAATGTTTGGCAACGCTGAATAGAATCGTGGTAATTAGAAGTTTATTATCTCTGCCTACTCGTAAGGGTGATAGACGCGAGTGCTTATTATATATAATTCACGTTTCGAAGGTGTCATTATATGCAATTTATAACGGCTTTAAAATTACGTAATGTTTCAGGAAATAAATAATACTGAATACTGAAAGCAGGTTTTGTATGTAAATTAAAAAAAACTTTTTTCAATTTATAGCGGTAATTATGCTAATCTTAATATAATCTCTTAATTTATGCATACGATGCGTAATTTTGTTAAATGTTTACGTAATAGCAACTACCACCTACTGAAAACTCTCACACCTCTAACATTGAATTATGTATTTAGTAAAGTTAATATTCACACTTAAAATAATAATTGCTAGGCGGTGTATTAATGTGAATTGACGTGGCTCTAAAAAGACACAAATACTTGTTAATAGAGACTGAAATTCTTAATTTAAATTGTTGAATAACAAAGTAATATAATTTTTTACGTTGTTATACCTCCTGTAAATTTTAAGAGGGTTTTGTAGCCAAAAAGAGTCCGCCACGTTGCTCCAATGCGGTTAAGCCGGCTTCAAATATTCTCAAACTTTTTTTTAATTATTTCTCAGATATACAGGTTTCGTTCATCATGGTAAATTTAGCACTAAAATTATATTTAACAATTTTAATAGTGTCGGCGGCACCTGCTTTTAGAATCTAGGATGATCGCGTACTATAAAATTAAACAAAACGCCCTGACCTCAGAACTCGATTTTGCGTCACTTACGGAGTGAAATATACATATAGTACATGATGGGTTCTCTTATTGCAACCATACGGCAATCACATTTATTTCACAGAGTAAAACGGCAGAATACCCATTTACAATAAGCCACACCATACAATTACACCAACCTTAATTTCAAGATCAAAACAAAATATAACAGATCTTAAAAGTTTATAAAATAGAGACTAACTAATCATTTCTAAAAAAAAATGTTTTAATGAAAGTTTCTAGTAATCTTATAGAATCCTAGAAATAAATTTTCCGAACTCTTCATTCCAGTTGAGGTTATATGTTACGGAACCCTCACAGCATAGGCTGAGGTCAATAATTATATTAACAACCGCATATACCTGCTAAACGATTATGACAAGTGCTCCCATAAGCAGAAGCCTATGAAGTCCAACAGAAGACTAATAACTAGCTAAAAACAACAAGATGTCAATAATTTTTACGAAAAATTTATCCGCCATTTGTCATAAGCATTTTGAGTCGAGTCGAATTTTACCACAAGCACTACCACGGGATAGGAGTAGATGTCGAACTGTATTCTCATACTTAATTACTATATCGACCACTGCCGGACTTGGGCTTTTCCATAAAAGCCCCAATAAAACCCGCCATGCCATGTGTGGAAAATTTGCACATACTCAACAAACTTGGGCCTAGTCCGTATGCCGCATACAATCGCCATGTCCGTATGTCAAAAAAATCCTTAGTTATATCGTTCCCCTGTAAATGAGACCTAGTATTTTTCTTTATCTAAGGAATTACCAATTACCTAAAAAGGTATTAAGGTAAAGATATTACATATAAAAGGAGTTACCAATAAACGACACCATGTCTTGGATGTAAAAAATAACATAGTATCAAGGAAAAACTTCTCAATGAAATGATGTGAAATATTTTTATGGCATTGCGAAGAAGGGTACCCGGGCACCAGCGGGTTGTTGAGCGCAATGCTAGTACCCATGCAACAATGAAACTGCTCCTTATCACTAGCATATAGTAGTATATACCCCCTTATCGTAAGCAGTGCCCGTCAAAATTTAAAGAAGACACAAAATACGACTTACAAACCCTTTAGCTTAGTAATATCAAATAATAAGTTATGTATTTTATAAGCCGTTAACCTGCAATAACTCGATTGATCTCACATAACTTCCGCAGCGGGACTGCCAATAGTTAATTAAGAGCTTGTTAAAGCCGTTGTGAATCGCCTCACTCTTATTAAATCACCATCTAATCAACCAGCCGGGACCCGGTTATTGGAGAGACCGCAGATGTTAACTACGTAACTAGACGAGAATTTGCTATCAACGAAACTTCTTGGGGTAATTTAACTAAAAACAATATTTCTACGTAACTAACGTTACTATATAACCACTTTTACGTTATAATTAGAAATATAAAAAGAACTTTAACATCAATTTACCTTATCTATTTTAATTTAAATTGTTGAATAACAAAGTAATATAATTTTTACGTTGTTATACCTCCTGTAAATTTTAAGAGGGTTTTGTAGCCAAAAAGAGTCCGCCACGTTGCTCCAATGCGGTTAAGCCGGCTTCAAATATTCTCAAACTTTTTTTTAATTATATCTCAGATATACAGGTTTCGTTCACCATGGTAAATTTAGCACTAAAATTATATTTAACAATTTTAATAGTGTCGGCGGCAACTGCTTTTAGAATCTAGGATGATCGCGTACTATAAAATTAAACAAAACGCCCTGACCTCAGAACTCGATTTTGCGTCACTTACGGAGTGAAATATACATATAGTACATGATGGGTTCTCTTATTGCAACCATACGGCAATGACATTTATTTCACAGAGTAAAACGGCAGAATACCCATTTACAATAAGCCACACCATACAATTACACCAACCTTAATTTCAAGATCAAAACAAAATATAACAGATCTTAAAAGTTTATAAAATAGAGACTAACTAATCATTTCTAAAAAAAAATGTTTTAATGAAAGTTTCTAGTAATCTTATAGAATCCTAGAAATAAATTTTCCGAACTCTTCATTCCAGTTGAGGTTATATGTTACGGAACCCTCACAGCATAGGCTGAGGTCAATAATTATATTAACAACCGCATATACCTGCTAAACGATTATGACAAGTGCTCCCATAAGCAGAAGCCTATGAAGTCCAACAGAAGACTAATAACTAGCTAAAAACAACAAGATGTCAATAATTTTTACGAAAAATTTATCCGCCATTTGTCATAAGCATTTTGAGTCGAGTCGAATTTTACCACAAGCACTACCACGGGATAGGAGTAGATGTCGAACTGTATTCTCATACTTAATTACTATATCGACCACTGCCGGACTTGGGCTTTTCCATAAAAGCCCCAATAAAACCCGCCATGCCATGTGTGGAAAATTTGCACATACTCAACAAACCTGGGCCTAGTCCGTATGCCGCAAACAATTGCCATGTCCGTATGTCAAAAAAATCCTTAGTTATATCGTTCCCCTGTAAATAAGACCTAGTATTTTTCTTTACTTAAGGAATTACCAATTACCTACAAAAGGTATTAAGGTAAAGATATTACATATAAAAGGAGTTGCCAATAAACGAAACCATGTCTTGGATGTAAAAAATAACATAGCATCAAGGAAAAACTTCTCAATGAAATGATGTGAAATATTTTTATGGCATTGCGAAGAAGGGTACCCGGGCACCAGCGGGTTGTTTAGCGCAATGCTAGTACCCATGCAACAATGAAACTGCTCCTTATCACTAGCATATAGTAGTATATACCCCCTTATCGTAAGCAGTGCCCGTCAAAATTTAAAGAAGACACAAAATACGACTTACAAACCCTTTAGCTTAATAATATCAAATAATAAGTTATGTATTTTATAAGCCGTTAACCTGCAATAACTCGATTGATCTCACATAACTTCCGCAGCGGGACTGCCAATAGTTAATTAAGAGCTTGTTAAAGCCGTTGTGAATCGCCTCACTCTTATTAAATCACCATCTAATCAACCAGCCGGGACCCGGTTATTGGAGAGACCGCAGATGTTAACTACGTAACTAGACGAGAATTTGCTATCAGCGAAACTTCATGGGGTAATTTAACTAAAAACAATATTTCTACGTAACTAACGTTACTATATAACCACTTTTACGTTATAATTAGAAATATAAAAAGAACTTTAACATCAATTTACCTTATCTATTTTAATTTAAACCTTATCTTTATTAATATATTAAGTATCCAAACATCTTTTTCTTTAAATAGTATAAAAGAAAGTCATAATTCGCGTATATTCGCTTGTTATAAGTTAGAAATAGATTTCATCATTGAGAATATTTCATTTATATGTATAAAGTTTTTTTTAGTTCATATGTTACATGTTTAATTTGTTTACGTATGTATTATATGTATGTTATGTATGTAAGTACATTATAAGGGTTTACATATTTAATATTAATATTTACATTTATTATTTATTTTAAACCTGCCAACATGTTTTTCTTTCTCACCCAGGGTTGACTGGTAGAGAATGCCAAAAGGCAATGTGTCGGCCCATTGTGTACCTCATTTTTAGGGTCACAATAAAGAATAAATAAATAAATAAAAAAAATATGTATGTAAAGACGTCTCGTTTCGAAAGTTTTCTACAAACATATAATTCTATTCGGGATAAAGGGGAAAGATATAATAATAATCATTCATTCTTCTTCAATGTTACGGCTTAAGCGTAACTGTTGATAGACTCCTTCTCTGACTAATAGTTGTCTGGATAGGACCACACTTTTACCCTTATAATATATCCGGACATCTGAATCAAATTGATTTTCAAATAAAATTAAATTCTCAGCTACAAACGCATTCAACTAAGGGTTCCAATGGGAAAACTTAATGCACTGTAGGAAATCTCAGCTAACCTTTATGTAAACCTATCTAAATAAATGTATTCTATTCTATTCTAACCCTGAGATTTAAGAGAAGATATGATCGCAGGTTCTAACTATATCTATACATATAAATACAATTGAAGTGTCTATCTGTGACTGCAAAATAACTGTCAAAGTAATTAATTATTTAAACGACACCAAAGCTTTAACACCCGTTTCGAAAATTTTTGTTCGTCTGTTTGTTCGGGTTAATATTCGAAACTGCTTTTTTTTTTGAGAATGGCGACAAATCAGCAATAGGTTCAGCTGATGGTAAGTGATTACCGTCTCCCACGTACATCTGCAACACCAGAGGAGCTGCAGGTGCGTTGCCGGCCTTTAAGGGTATTTGGGAGATAGGAGAGAGGATAAAGAGTGGAATGGGTAGGGGGAGTGGGCGTCTGGTTACCTCACTCAGCCGAAACGCATAAGCTCAAAATGCCCCTGCTTCAAGCCGGTGTTCTGGCCGGCCAGTATTCCGGCACGGCCCATTCGAGCAGCAGCTAAAGCCGCCGCTTGGCTCTACCACGTTAATAACTGAACCGAATTTGACTTGATTTTGCCTTTCTAGTCAGATAGTTGGGTACAAGACATTGTAAGAAGTAACTTACGACTACATTTTATCGGTAAAATGTTTAAGGTTCCTTCGCGAAACTCGAAAAACGTTCGAAATGATTTTCAGGAGACAGTACTGAACTTTATAGGATAATTTTTCTTTTTTACCCAGGTAATATTTAGAACTCTTGCACTAAAATGAAAAAAAACACTAATGAAATTAGGGGCGTAATCTTTGAAACTGCAAATGCCTCTACTGATAGCAATTATCTGTGAGGGATCTTTTTTACACGTGAGGTCATACCTTATAATTGCTGACCACGCGGAGGCACGGATAGGTTATGTCGGGTTTGCACTCACAAAAACCTTACACCTTACTGAATATCGGCAGGGCCACGGTAACACTGACTCACACATCCGCAGTTCCCCAGCACTGTGCGGCGGAGAAATCCTCTTCTCTTTCCTAGCAAGGCACACTGGAACAGAGCCGCCATTTATTATAAAAATGACCATAACTCAGAGGCCATAGGGATCGGAAAAGCGAGCACTTGGAAGCTCTAGCCCTCATTGTCTCCAGCGGCGCATGTGTTCCTTGGCTCCAACGCTGAGCGCACGTCAGCCGCAGAGTGTGGGCTGGGGTAGAGCGGCGCAACGTAAAACTGTCATCCTAAGTACTATAGGTCTGACATATTTAGAATTACGACACCTACAGTACGTGTTTGAGTAATTAATTTTACGATAATATGACATTATTTACACTATAATTTAGGACCTATTTGTTAACTCTAAAGTTAACGCGGATGAAATTGCGGGTAACATTTAGTTAATAATAAAAGATATCTTTTTTTAAATCAATTAAATATAAACTCTAAACTTTAATTAATATTATAACAATAATAAACCATTTAATCCATTCTGCACAACACATGTATAAAATAAGGTAATACACTATTATGTGTTACGATGCCGAACAGAAAGGGTCTTGACACAGAATTGTGTTGGCTATAGGAATAGTTAACGCTGGTCTGCTAACATTTGTCAGGTGTCTCTATCAACAAACTACATGCTCTTCTCGTTTGTTACAGGACAAATTGCTCAATAAACTGGAGGAAAATGAGCCAGAATTAGCCTCATCTCCTGAGGAAGAAGTAAGTTATACGTATTCTCTTGCTAATGTTTATTATCTAGTGGTTGGGTTGAGTAGCTGAAGCTAGCTTGTGCTAGCCTAAATTCCCCGCAATTTATAGAAGTTATAGAAAATTGAAAAAATATCCAATTGAATTAAGACGCATAGTACCGGGATCCATAGTTATAATGCCTTAGTAACACTAATTAAATCTAATTTTTAAACCCAACAATGGTCCACTAACATGAGAGATCACAAGTTTCTTGATTAAACTGATAAGGTATTACAACGAGGCAATGGCGAACTCTTCTTAAAACTTAAAACTCTGTTCTACTTTTTCAACAACGTGTTTAAAGTATCTTGTTTTTAATATATATATGCATTTTGGTTCAGAACCGCAGTACGTATAAAACAATAACAAACTAGACGAGACAGACGGACTAAAGTATATATATATTTGTGTATAAGAGACAAGGGATATCGCCGTAGACGATATAAACCTCTGATAATCGTAAAAAATTCTTTCCCAAAGTCGTTTATTGAGGAAAATTGCTTACCTGTATCTATTTATTTTATTAAAAAGGATTTTATTCTGATCGTGGGGGCGTTTTATATACATATGAACCATGGACAAACAAGTATTTGAAATTATCTAAATATCATACGAATATTTGTTTCGTGTGTCTAACCTGCGTGCCCTAGTCCCAAGTTACTATGACCCATAACCAGGCTCGAAAAAAAAATATTATTATTTTGCAGTTGCCTGAACGTTTTTGCAAACTTTTATTTAGCTTAGTTGGCTAGTCGGTCAGTTTTAAAAACTTGCCCACTGCAAGTATTGACTCGGAATTGTAATAGAAAGTTTTATTTATTTTATTTTTATCAAAGTTTTTTTAACTGGAGAGTAGTTCCTGCATAATTAATAATCTCCAATAATAAATAATAACTTTTAGTATATTTCTTTCCTCTTTCGTTTTACTTGCATTTTTTTCCTGTTTTAAAATATTTGTATGTTTCTGTTATTACTTCTCGTCTTCGAGTAAACTATTTTTCTAGTATGTTTAATTTCAGGAAAATATTTTATAGTTTCTATGAATATTTTAGTTATAGTAAGTGACCTATTTTGAAAATAATATAATAATTATAATCTTTCCTTTCAAGCAACAAACGATATTAAGCCATTCTTCTCCATTACAGTGCGTTATTTGTGTGAATGCAAAAGCGACGATGCAGACGTCGCCTTGCGGTCACCGTGTGGTCTGCAGGCGGTGCTTCGTGAAGACTATCCAAATGGCTGTAAGCCAACGCTTACTCCCCTTGCGCTGCGTCATCTGCCGTGCCAAGATATTGCGGCTAAGGCAAGCCCCACGGCTAGTTACCAGCAAGAGTTGGCAAGTGAGTACATGATGTTACCTTTAAAACTATTTGCTCATATAATCTCTCACGACCCATGTATCCCGTATACCTAATGTTGATTTGGTCTGAGTTCTAGATATTTATTTGTCTTTTCAACCCATCTTCGACTCCTCCGACTTCGACGAGACTCTTTGGAACAATGTGACAGGTAGTGAGCCTGTCGCCATCTTAGTGTTGAGGATAACGATACTAATCGTCCATTTGTTTCGAAAAACTACGAGTACGAGTCCTCCACATAGTGGTACGAACTCAGCTGTCCTGATTCGACTACTTACGGTCCGATAGCCTAGTTTAGGCAAACATTTTTACCCGTAAACGTTTATACCCGAGTCATGGATGTTTATACAGCTATATGACTGTTTATCTATGTATGCCACAAAGCATATAAAAATTACTTCATTCAAAAGTTAGTTGGGAACTTCAATTTAGATGCTGTATCTCGGAGTCTCAATATTTTGGCAATGATTTCACATACATCTCACAGTAAAATGCAATGCAAATACTCTTTTACATACACTTCAAAGATTTTATGTCATTAAATTATTTGAGACATCTTTTTAACCATAACGGTCTTATACTTGACCCTACTTTGTCTAATACACCAGTAAATCACAACCTGATGTAATAATTTAAAAAAATTATGGATATCACCCACTTATCCAAATCGCTATCCGAGTCTTCGATAGTAACGTTTGCAAAACCTCAAAGTTTTGTGATATTTAATTATCATAAAAATGACAAAACGAAAGTTAATAATAGATTATGTGAATTAAAAGGATATGACTTATTTCAAGATTGTGATTCTTGAAATTCTAGTAAATTTTAACAAAAAAATTTATTTCGTTGTAGAAGAATTTATTCCGATAATAAAATGTAAGGCTGGCTGTTATCCGCGCTGGTTTTCAACAAGTCTAATAAAGATAATTAAAGGAAAATAAAATAAAAAGGTACATTTCATACAGACAGAGATGGAAAAGAACTGAACTTTTTTTGTACTATTTTAAACTAAATTCTCATAAATCAGTTATACAAACTACATACTATACAAAACTAGCTAAGTAATAACAATGACGTTAAAGCTTTCTGGTCCTTCACAAAATATTTAAGCAAAGCTGAAAGTACTATACCACTACGTATACTACGTATACTTCATGGTTTTAGATGACCAGACAGCTAATACTCCAAAAGGTATTTGCAATGTCGTTCTACGTTATTTTTCTTCGGTTTGCCTTACCGAACAAAGTAATGGTAAAGGCAGAGTTACTGTAATTAAGTATTCGAACACTAAAACATATTTTATGCCTAACACCCTAAGTGACATAAAATTTCCAATTCTTATCTTCATTCAGTTACCAAGACACAGGGCTAAGGGATAAAACATGACATTAAATATCTCATAGCATCTGACAGATGGCGGATTAACCTTCTCAAAAGTAGACATACCAATTACGAGCCTTCTGGTACTGCGGTCGCCTACCCGTCTGGGAACAAAACGCATTACCGGGAAAGGCCTAAATCCAGAAGTGGACCATTCAATAGAATAGAAGAAGAATTTTCGACCTCATGCTTCTGAGTAGATTTTATTTTATTACATATTTTTTAGTCAATAAGTTATATATATAACACCACAGGTGTCCAGCACGAGCACCAAGTCTTGGGGAGTTCCCGGCTCGGTATCGAGCTACTCTGTGGGTGCCCGTTCAGTGCCAGCCTCGGCCTCGCTGTACTCTGTCACCAGCGGGGAATCTTCACTCTCCGGTAACTAAGTTATAGCAATGCTCTTCCATGAAACAGCAACACACATAATGCTATTTTAAAAATATTTTATTATAAAGCAAATAATTTTATTTTATTACAATGCAAAGAAAAGGTGATTTTTCTCACAGTTCTTATGTTTGCTTAATACCTTCGTCATTCAATTTAATATAAACTTTATCATCTTCAGGAGTGTCTTCCGTCTCGTCGAATAGTGGTGGTAACGTAAGCAACAGCTGTACAACGAAGTTATGTGGTGGAGCGAAGTGCGGTGGCGCTTGTCTTGGTGCTATACCACGACCACCATCGGCTTCTGTGCCACCAAAACCGCGCCAACCCGCTTCTAACTCTTTGAGACGCTCCCAACATCACAGTATGAAGGTAACACCTACTTTTTTTTTATTTAAGGATGTTTTATGTACTAAAACAAATATTTTAATAATTAGCTTGTCTCCAATGTTAAATGGACAATGTCTACAATTAAAGTAATAATAACGTTTCGCTTCCTTTTCTATCCTCGAATCGGAACTACTCTGAGAAGAGAAAGGTCATTCTTTACACAGTGGACACATTTAAACTAAATATTAAAATAGTGCCTTTTCCTTTTATCTTTAAAGTGTTAATTTTATAAAAATATAATTACACAGATATCAACGGGAATGAATTAATTTATATTTTTGACCCAAAAGTTACAGTAAAATTAAAGTAATAAAATATAGTATAAAAAAGATTTCATCTGTTAAATATTTGACTATACTCTCATCTAGGAATGATAATATGATAACCATATGACTTCCCCTATGGCAGAGCATGAGTGCTCATGTTTTATGTATTTGTGATGCTAGTCTCTATAACAGATCTACGGCAATTTCCGCACATTCGCTCGTAACGTTCGGATTTTGCAAAAGCCTCGTCTATTAGTGAGCAGGCTGTACCGATGAAATGCTCTATTTTCAAATATTTTTGTCTTGGGATCTCGTCGCGAATTTATACTTTCCGTATAAAAATATCAACCGTTAGTGGAAGTTTTTCTTTCAACTTTAAACTTGTGTTGTTGATATTAGGGGTTAAAGTAGCAGAAACATATAAACACCTTTTTTCTTAATTCAAAGTATTTACCTTCACTGTCTATATATTTCTGACACCAAGAGGGAAGATAATTTATGCCTTTGCGATAGAACTCAGGAGATCTGAACCCTACCGAGTCTATCTTTTTTAGTCTATCATCTATCATAATTTTGTACCGCTTCCTGAAAACATATTTTTTCCTTGCAATTGTAATCGATTGCGGCTAGGTCTGGCGAGAAACGAGGATGACATATAGTCTCTTGCTGCAGATCGTAGACAATGTTGAAACGGTTTGTCGAACAGTGTGAGGTTTTGCGTTATCATGGACCAATAATGGCGAAAATCGATGACGAAACCGGGTTGTTTCTCTAGGAGTTTCGCCATCATTGTTCGAAGTTCTTCACAATAGACATCTGCTGTTATTGATAGGCTAGTTCTTAGAAAGCTGTAGTGAATTACACCATGAAGTAATCACCAAACTGTTACCATTACTTTTCTATGGGTGACCTTCGCTTTACGGTATTATTCCGGTATTTGACCTGAATTCAGCCATTGCATTTTTCTCTGATAATTATCGTAGAGTCCACTTTTCACCACACGTCACAATTCTGTCCAAAATCCCTTCAAAATACCACGCCTTATCAGCGTTTAAATCCGTTTTGGAGCCGGGAAACGTCCGCCACGATGTTCCTGTTCATGTCCTCGAAATGATATTTTTTGTTATTTCTCAGAGATGCCGGTTTCCTCATGATGTTTCCTCCCTAACGAAATTATTGTAAACGCTCGCTGCAAATTTTTCTTCCAGGCTCGACTTCAGGAATACCAAATGCACAGCTACACAGGGGGGCCTGCAGGCGAACCATCCGGTAGACTTCCTCCAATAAGAGAATTCCAGAGGGAGTTTCGCGAGGGACGACGCGAAAGTGCGACAACGGCCTGTGCTTCTACTAGGATAAGGTAATTAGAATTATCATCGTGTAACTCAATATCTCAAAATCACTAAAATATAATAACCGTAAAAAAAGTGAACTATTCATATTATAATGACTGCTGAACATAAGGATAGGCATACATTGACGATTTTCTTTAATCGCTACACTTGGCAAGAGGTTTGGCGATCACCGGCCCAGACTATGTGCATCTTAAACGCTTTCATTCCGCTGGGAATGTTTGGTCTAAATGGTTATTCCGCCGAGTTGAGGAAGCCATGTGAATTTTTAGGTATTGCCCTTACTTTTACGACTATGGTGAGAGTAAAATCTAAGATTTTTTATCCCGCTGTTATTAAAAAAAGTAAAGTAGCAGCCTTTAAATGCCCGCTGCGTGGCAAAGGTCTCCTTCTCAAACATCTAAGAGGGTTTTGGAGTCTAGAACTACCGGGTTTTGGAGAAGACGACGCACCCAGTCTCAAAAACCAACAATTTGCGTTTTTGCACAACTATTGACTTCGGCTTAACTAAATACATAATTATACTAGTTTTGTAACAGGATAATTATTTACATTTAATCGATATTATGATTTTAACCTAGAAATGGCTTGCAAAATAGCAGGTTAAAATTTAAGGTCGTAACCGCGCATATATGTACTATAAATGTAACAATTGTGGTTACTAAACATATTTCTGTTACAGATGTGCACAAAAAATAGTGACACAGCTGGAAACTTCTCCGCAGAAAGACAAACAACATTTCTTCAGACCTCTAAAACCTTCAAATAAAGATGATTCCCCTAAATCTAGAGACCATAGCAAAGAGACTGATAAGAAAAATGAAAACCCCAAAACAAAACCCAAAATGGAAGATAAGAAACAGAAGGAAGAAGAAAACACGAAGGCCGAAGAGAAAAGCAAAAAGGATGAAAGTAGTGACAACAAAAAAAACGAATCTGCAGAAAGAAAAAAGGAAGAAAAACTAAGACTAAAAGCTGAGAAAGAAGCCAAAAAAGAAGCCAAACTACAGGCTAAAGAAGAGGAAAGACAAGCCAAGCTATTAGCAAGGGAAGAAGAAAGGCAAGCAAAATTATTAGCGAAGGAAGAAAAAAAGAAAGCGAAGAAAGAAGCAAAGTTAGCAGCCCAATCAGAAAAGGAGAAAGCAAAATAATAATGCGGTTTAAACATTAACGTCGTAGAAACTCGTAGCCGTCTTTAGGTTTTAGATTTGAAAAAACCTATTAATGAGAAATCGTAAAACTAAATTAATAGGTACTATTTTAAGAAATTACATAAGGCCGTAAATTGGAACTTAGATTGAGTTACCAGTATTAATTTTATTAATATTACTTTTTACATTGATATCGTTATAGTATGATGTAGATATTTTTATGATAGAACATTTGGTTAAAAAGATTGTAGCTGATTTGCAATATTTCCTCTTCGAATTGTTATCTATTTAGAAGCGTTGTATATAGTTTTAAAATCAAATGTTAAAGTAAAAAGCAATCTAAATAAATAGTAGCTGGATCACAGGTGGAACTTTACAAAACTGCGAAGACTGATCGAACGGGATATTGAAATCATATCGTTTTGTAATTTACTTGTTACACAGTATCGTTAAGAGCTTTGTGCATTGCTGTGTCGTCGTTAATTTATGGATTTTTTTAGTCGATGTTCGTTTGTGTTACTGTCAGTATTACCAGATGTCAAATTTAAAGTCATAGGCGAGAAAATGGTAGTCTAAACAAAAATTATTTGACAAGTTCAATGAAAAAAAGAACCTCTTAGTAATAGTAGGTATAATGTGCATAACCTAACCACAGATCATTTTATTTAGTTGTACAATATATGGAGGGTAGAAGTAAGGAGAACCGTCTCTGCGTATGAAAAAGTGTCCGTTAAAATGTGCCATTTAAGGGTGGTGCAAGAAAAGGATAGAGAAATAAACACAAATTTATATAAACAATTCATTGTTACGTTTTGATTGCCTACAAAAATAAACAATTGTTCATAAAGTAAATATTTAATTTTTTTTTTATACATACTCCTATCTGGAAATAAGACGGAGACTGAGGCGAATCATCGTTTTTATTTTACAATTTACGCCCATTTGGACAACGTTTCACCACGCAAATTTTGCCCTTTATGTTTTTAAGTTTTATAACAGTAAGCACTAAAAAATCACTAAACTTATGATTCAAAATAATGTAGGACTACGTAAATTGTTGAGGTATACTGGACTAGTCGCTAAAAATATTAAATTTTCTAACTCTGCATACTTCAATACATTAACAACTGCTACATTCATACCACGCCATTTGCATACGCTAGCGCCATTTTGGAGGGTTTTTGAACTTTTATTTACTGTTTATAGCTGGACACTTTTTCAACTTTCTCCCCATATGAGACGGTTCTCCTTAACTCTACCCTCCATAGTACAATAGCATCTCTGCAATTGTATAAAATTTATATATTTCAGTTTATTTTTATTTACCTATAAGCTTGCATGATTTTAAAACTAATAGTGCATGGATCTCTCTTAATTCTCTTCTAATGTATTTCAGATATACAATTTTAGTTAGCTATCCAAACCTAATTGGTAATTCCTACTAAAATTTCACTAAAACATAAAATGAATGTATGCATATAATCTAAATATATTACATTATTGGAATAAATTAACATGGTACAGTTCGAACTATAGTCATATCAAGTCGCATTATTACTAGATAAGTGTTGACAATTATTATTTTGTAAGGTTTCCACATGTCGGAATTTATTGTCAATCGTTAGAATTTCCTGTAAAATAAATAACAATGTTACCATACTCATGTATTTTTTTCTTACACGTGAAGTGCAATTAGACCCTCATCAACCTTATTGACTCCTCTGCTAAACATAGCCATCACCAAGAAAACTCCAGCAAGCCGACATACCATTCAGGAAGAGTTTTCTCATACTCAACGCGCTTGGCTTAGCGTAGTAGCCTTCGAACTTGATGCTGCCTCCCTATTAATGCAATCTGGTCGGAGTTGTGGTCTAGGTAACCATTCAAAGTCAACGTTAAAACTTTTTTATTCAATTTAGGCTCGTTTAAAGCTGTTTCAAAATCTACACCGGTTCGCAAAACAGACCACAGAGAATAAAACTGCAAGAAACTAGAAAGTTTTATCAGTAGCCAGTACAGTACTAAGGGACTTGCAAGTGCAAAAGCAAGATCTATTTTCATAAATTTTTGTCCTCGATATGTTTAACTATTTTATGAAGGCCTTTTTAAAAAGAAGCAAGCGATATCCCGTATCGCTTGCTTTTGCAGGAGTGCAGTTTTATCTAGAGTGGTCCACAACAATAGTCGCATGGCGTACACGAACCTGCAACGTTTTGTTTCGCAGTCCCCACCCTAACCCCAGAGTGCCATTTTTCTGAAAAGACATTCATCACATTGAAAATTATGACTCACTGTTTAGTAATTAAACTTTTCAAGTAAAACAGGAAAATATAGTTGAATTAATAGGGCACACTCATTAAAGCAAATAAACGTAAAACCATCTGTGCGTTGGGCTTTTCATGGTAAAACGGTTTTTCTTTCCTCTCTGAAATACTGTAACCTCGTCACTTGGAACGTCTTTTCAAATCCTAAGCAAATCGTTGATAAATGGGGGTTATGGGCATCTCCAACCCAAAATGGCAACCAGAGGCCTTATTTGGGCCTTGAGTCCAACCTAGATTTAGGACCTGTTCCTATAATAATACTTCTAGGGTCGTTTGAACGCAGCACCTACCGTACACACCGTTTTACAGTTATTGCATAGATTTAGTAGATCTAGGTTGATGAAATTGCTGCTTTTGTTTATTATAAATTGATTGCTTTATGCAGAAAGTTAAAATAGTCATAAAATTTCTAGGCGGTAGGCTCCTTCTCTGGAGTCGTCTGGGTAGGTACCACTCTTTTATGTATTTCTGTCGACAATCAGCAGTGCAACCACTGGAGTTCCGGATCAAAGGTATGACGAGCCAGTATAATTACAGGCTGCACAGTATAATTAAAAGCATCCCATCTTAATCCGCAGTGATGAAAACGCATCTGTAACTTCCTTCTGTTGAAGCTGTTTGCCTTATATTACATCTTTAGTTACTTTAAAAAAATATTGGTAAGCTTCCATGACTATGGTACATGATCATGAGATGATAGTGTTATCCTCTTAATTTGGAACACAGCATTATCTTATTATTAACCAGGATAAACCTAGTACTGTATTTATCATATGATTATTAACACAACACAGAGGGACACCTTCCCTTGATGTAACACAATATGCACTGAAATCAGGTTTAGATCTCTGACCAATTATTACAATAGACAAAGTGATGAGCCATAAATGTGTTTTTATATGCAAATTTCATTTTGGTTTCTCTCTCACACGTTATCAACACGTAAATCTTTAAAGATCATCAATTTCGCAATAAAAATAGCAACAGACAATAAAATTAACAGAAAAAACTTGTGACAATAAAATTGACTTGCATTTCAAACGACAATTCTGAATCTGTTTACACGTCCTATCTTACTTCTAGAGGAGCAAAACAAGTGATGGCTTAATCATGAAAACCAGAGAAGATACCTTGAGTCATATCTTATGTAAAAAAATAAATAAGGGTATCCTGAAGAAATTTGTAACAACATAATCTTTATTTATCTACACCAGCATATTGCATGATACAATTGATCACTAAATACATCTAGTTACTGTGCTAGAACAAACTCCATAATTGTCTTAATCCTTATAATCATCACCTACTCGGTTGTATATGTCATCACCTATCTGTTTGTTGATGCGCAAGTATTTGTTGACCATTGGTCTGTAATAATAGGCCTGGTAGTCCTGGCGCTCTGACATCTTTTGAATTATTTGTTTTTCCAATGCACGGAGTTTAATTTTTTGTTGCTCATCATCCAGGAAGTGCATGAATTTTTCATAGTCCTGAGAAAATAACATAAAATAATATAACACAATAAACATTAGGCAATAAAAAGGAAGAAAAATTGAGAATCATATTTGGAAAAGATATGGATAATTTGATTACTTATAATTGAAAAAACACTTTAAAAGATTGTAAGTGATGTTGCTTGAAAGAGACCTGGCTCAAGGTCAGACTAAGAATAGGAGTTACAGTACCCATGGTTTACTTGTTACCACAATAACTCGTTATCAATATTATAACTAAAGAATTTAAGGAACTTAATATATTATCTATAGATTCAATACATGCACATACTAAGTGAGGAAAAGAAGAACTCACCAGTTACTTTAACAATTTAAAATTATACAACATCAGATGTCACTTGGAGGTTCAGTTTATTAATACATTTTAGACAAATAAAAAAAAAATCTTTTAAAGAGTGTTGATTTTATCTACCTCGTTTCATACTCTTTGCAATTTTGAATTTATTATAGATCTTTATAACTTTTTAATAATGAAGTGGTTCTGCTTCATTATTACAATTTAGTTTGTTTCCTTGTTTTACTAGGTACAATAATGGTCTTGTGTAAATGAACTTGTAATTAATAAATATTGTCTAAATTTGAAAAATATTAATCTAAAACCAAATGCAACTGACTTTAGGAAAATTTTAACAAATCCTTCAAGAATTCATTTCACTATTGCATAAGAGCTCAAGTTATTTATTATAGGTATTTACATGGTAGAGCTTATAAATTATAAGAGATTTCATCATCATTTCAGCCTATCAGAAGTCCACTGCTAAACATAGGCCTCCCCCAAAGATTGCCACGAAGCTCGGTCCTGTGCCACCTGCATCCATCAACTTCCCGCAACACTGTGCAGGTTGTCACTCCATCTTGTGGGGGGTCATCCTACACTGCGTTATAAACATTAATTGCAAATGGATAAACACATTTCTCCTCCTTCTCAATATTTACGAGATAAAATTGATGCTAATGAAAAGAATACATTAACAAGGAAACTATCATTTGATGGTTTCGTTTTGGATTGGAGTAAGTAATGAAAACTTTTGTAAGATTTTTTATAGTTTGATATATGGGTGCTATGTTGTGGTAGGGGCCGACCGACATAATAGCACCTTCATAAAGTATCATTTTAAAACTAGAAAAAAAAATCTCCATAGAAAGTTTTTTAATAAAAAACATTTTTGTATCTTTTTAGTAAAGTAGCAGCCTATAAGTTGCCACTTCTGGGAACTGGCCTCTTTCTCAATATATATTCTCCCACACTGGGAATAATTATTTGTAGTTCACACAAACAGTCGTCCCATACAGGAATTGAACTCGCAACCCCCAGTACCACCGTCAAATGTTTAGCCACTGTGCTACCAAGCCAACAAACATTGTAAACATCATCACTATCTCTTAAAACAACACCAGACAAGTGCATTATTGTTGGTATTAATTCTGAAACATGCTCAATATTTTAAATATATAAAACCATGTATATTATGATAATTTTGGTCTTGCTAACCAAAACGTAATATTTTAGTAGTTACCATAGGTGATTTTATTAGGAAAAGAAGAAATTGACATTATAGGTATAAAATAAAAAATTACCTGCTGAGGGTTGTTATGGATATAGCGTGCAATAAATCTCGTTATGGGGTGACTAAAGTATTCCCAGTGCTTAGGAGTGTATCCCTCAGGTATAGGTTCTAGTTGAGCAGGGCCAATGAACACGTTAGTATAGAAGATAATCGCAGTTACAGGAATTAATCCGATCATGGCATAGTAATGGAACATATCCTTGAATTTGTGCCATTGCCACCTGCAAAAATATTCATTAATAAATTATTAGCACATAAATATTATTAAAAATAAAACTAATAAGATTTCTGGATCATGAAAATTGGTTAGGTAATCATGAGTCGAAGCAGATGTACCTAGATGGCTGTAGTGCCATCACCTTATGGCTATGATCATCGTTAAGTATTTTGGTAGCTGAAAATTTCACATTTTGAGATCTACAAGGTGTTTTCGTTTGATTTTTTAACAAATTGACGCCAAAAGATCGACCTAATGCACTCCAGGAAACCATTTTTTATTATGATTTGATTTTACTTTTATTTCAGTCAGACTGACAGCTACAGTAATCAATGACAATACCAGCTTTTATCTGTTACCTAAGACCTGACCTACAAAAGACGAACGTCGAACGCGACCGTTCGAACATCAGATGTAACGAATAAAGCAAATTATTTTTTCTAGATCAGGTTTACATTTCCACTATAAAAAATATTAACATAACTGTAAAAATCTTATCGTTTAAAAATCCGACTACAATAATACAAAACAATAATATGATGTCGAGATTTATAAAACACGTAAAATCACTTTAAGACCCATTCAAAATTCTTTTAATTTTTATTATTAATATTCTTTTAAGTATTAATTATTGATTGAATTTAAAACTGGCATTAAAAAGCATTTGAATAAGGCTGAAGACAGTTCAGAAATTTTCCGTTATAAAATGGTTGCCTCCACCTAATTGTAAAAAAATTATGAAATTATATAACGTGATTTTGTCAACATTCTGGAGCCGAAACTTATCGCTTATAATAAATATGAGTAATGATTAATAAAGTTAAATGAATGCTACAATAAGTTCAAAATTTCATTGCTCCGATTTGTATTTTTCTGAAGAAAGTAATTCGCAAAATGAGAAATTCTCTTCTCTCTGTTTAAAAAAACAAATAAGTGGAAGTTCTAAGCAGTTTGTTTTAATGTACGCAATTTACAATTTCTTACAATTAAACATTTACTAGATTGTTTTTTGTTATTTTTCGTGACTGGTAAATGTGTGTTAAAACAGAATTATATATTAGTATATATTTTAAGTTCATTAATTTTGAAATGTAACTATTATTTAAACTAATAAGTCAAAATAGTCAAAACAATTTTGACTATTGTTAAGATTAGGTTTTTAGTTTTTATTTTCCCCTCGTTTCAAGTGCTTTACAATACCCATGGTTACGGGGGACTGAGGTGTTAGATATCCTGATTTCATAGACTTTCACGCTTATGAGAAAAAACTAATCTTTTTGTCACGGATCATAAGCGATCAGCACTTTGCGCCGGGAAAGCTACAACTTATGAACACCTCTAATCATTCACTTGCCTCGATTAAAGAGCGAGATCATGTTTATACCAGGTACACATATTTGTGACGCTGAATTCAGTTTAACGATATAGTGACTAGACCTACTCCTGCTGGGCGCGTGGCAACACTGAACAACTGCGTTCATGCTTGCTTGCCTATCGAGACGCCGCGGGGCGGGGTAAACCACAAAGCCTGGATTTTTATAGATTATCAGTGTTTAATAATTTTGTTGACGGCTTGTCATAGCTTTAACCTACGCCGTATATATAAGTGTAAGGGCTTTCATCGTACTTACTTTTTACTAATAATAAACTCTTACAGCGGAGCTTGAATTCTTTTTCTACTACAATTCTAAAATTAATGAATTTGAAATAGAAAAAAAAACATTAGCTGTTTCTTAAAAACCGATAGGTTAACTAGATTCTGTAAACAAAATAGCAATGGTTTCATTTCCCATAGAACCATGTAAAAGTCACCCGGAATAATGAGTTAAATAATTTATTATTGCACATTCAATTATATACAATCAAGTGAAAATAGTACCATTGTTGCCAACTATTATAAACTTTTGTACTAGTATCACAATAATTTTATCTATTTATTTAAAGAACGGACCGGTTTCGCGTTACAGCATTTTTAGGGTATTAAATTAAAAGAAGATGTTGAGCTAATTTTACCCATAAGAAATGAAATACATAATTGCAAGTTCAGCAATAAGCCACATGACATGACGTTCTTGATCGTCTAGTGATATATTTTATGTCCAGATAATGTCTCGATGGGCAACTGGTTCACAAATGGTCCAACTTCTAAAATGTTTTTGTGATAAATACGCGAATTGATTATATGCATCTACTGTCGTAGATTTGGAAACCGTTAAACAACTTCAATCGAAGAAGGATACAGATGTATCGTATCTATCTGTATCTGTATCTGTATCTTAGTAGATAGACTGCCTCAGTCTGTAACCCTTTGCACACTTTGCCTTCAAACCGGAACACAACAGTGGTTGCACATGATACACATAGAAAATACTACAATCGCCTTTCTGCGGATCTTCACAGGCGAATAGGCAGCAATAGGTGTAAACAATAAGGCCCTCTGTTGAAAAATTTGACGTGGTAGAGCCAGGCGGCAGCTTTTGCTGCTGCTCGAAAGGGCTGGCACGTCTGGGTTGGTACCACGGCTTCGCAGAATACCGACTTGAAGTAGGGCATCTTGTGCTTCTGCGTTTCGTTCGATGAGTAAGGTAAGCGGAGGAACACTCCCCATCCCCATCTCCATCCTCATCCTGCCTCCCATCACCCAAATACCCTTTAAGCCCGGCAACGCACCTGCAGCATCTCTGGTGTTGCACATGTATGTTAACGTCAGTAATCACTTACCATCAGGTAAACCGCTTGCTCGTTTGCCGCGTTGCCCACAGAAAAAAGAATAAGAATGTATAGATATGCCCAGTCACGATAGATTACAAAATACACCATATATATTGAGATCTAGATGATGCAATTGCCCAATGTAACCTATAAATGTGCTACCAAACGAGACTCAAAAGAAATGTTCATGGAAGTAACGAAGACTGATAACTTTATTATTATTAGACACGGTATGGTATTATTAGGCGATAAGCTCGTTCTCTGCCTAGGAGTCGTCTGGGTACCACCCACTTACCCATTTCAACAGTGTGACAACTGTTGTGTTCCGGTTTGACAGGTACAGAGGAGAGCCATTAAAATAACGCGCTATCTGACATTGCATCTTAATCCACATGACAACGCATCTATAACGTTTTTTAACTCTAGAGTCTGATTGAGATTTCTTTAGATCTTTTGAACATTAATGCATAATATAAAAGAAACAAAGTGTACGCGACGATACGCAAAACCACCATAGCCGTGTGTTTAGTGTATCTGCCTGTGAATCAGGAGACTCGAGTTTGATCCCTTGTCTGGAGGGCTCGTACCAATGAGTTCTTCGATTTTTAAACAACTCTTATTAACTTATTAGAACATTATGTATGAGAAATAGCAATTTTAATATTCAAGTTTGACAGACCCTACTGGCATACCGTGAAACTTTTTCCCTCAAGGCCTGTGCCTTGGTAACTGGATGGTGATAGACACATATACATATACCCATATAGATAAATAATCACATATACATGTATGTATTAAGGTTTAATCCATAGACTCGGTTATAAATTCTAAATAAACTAAAAAATGTTTGCGCTTAGCGGGATTCGTATCATCAACTCAGCTTCGTAGGCAGGGCGTTCTTTCCTGGGTCGATGCACACGCATAATAAAATTGCAATAAATGTTTGTGCTCAAAACCTTACTATAACCTTAATGATTATCTTAATGATAAGGAAGCATGGAATAGTGACCTTACAATCTGACACAAACTATCTTATAACCTGCCGCCGCTATTTGCATCTAGTATATAAAAAGTTATCATAACAGTTACCTATATTTTTAGAAAAACCAACAATTAAACGTTTTCATTAGATCTCCATTAAGTTATTAATTACAACCTGTTGATTCAATATAAAAGCGTAAAGTACACAGAAACAGAATCAAAGTATTGATTTTCTCACTGAGCATGCCCGCGGACGCTTACAATATGTCTACGTACTGATAAGTGCGCATCAAACACCCACTCGAATAACGTCGGTAAATGGTTGATAAACTAAACTATTGTATTACGCTGAAACTATTAACGATATTTGATGTGAATTAATTTGGATTTCCTTAAATTACAGTCTTAATTGTGTACAAAGAGTGAATAACAATATGTTTTGTTTCCACGGTTGACATGGAGGAACTTCTACAAGAGATTTTCAAAGAAGCTACTGGACCCAAGTTAATAACACTTAAAAAATCATGTCAGGATGCATTAGGTGAGTAATACTTGGGATTTTTTTTAACGAGACGTTAGAGGAATAAAATGAGGTGATAAGTGTTATCTGTTACTACTACACCCTGTATCATAGCAATATGTAAAATAACTGTGATTTTGTAGATAATCTTTTTACCTATATTTAAAGTGCTTATTTATGTACAATATTTTCTTTGTGCCAATTGTTTAGTACTCTTATAAATAAATAAAATAAAACAAAATCTTTTAAGATACGTGTTAACCTATATGAACTATGAAAATGTTTCAAAAAATATACCATAGCAGGAACTGACATCATGCACTAAAAACCATAATTTTTCCAGTTCTAAAATCGCATACGTATCTATAAGTATTTCTAAAATTTTTACAAAATTCCGGAATTACGGACAGATGACTTTTACAACTGGGTTAAACTTTCATGTTTATAGGTAGCATTAGTTTAGTTACTGATAAAACAGGCGTGAGATACAAATAGACAAACACTAAATTCTCACTGTAAAGATTTCTTTGACCTTGTATGGTCCGAACCCTAAATTGTGCATCGCAGCGCATCTGTATTCTCTCGCGGCGACTCCTTGAAAATATTGATATTATTTAGTAATTCTTATCTATCTTTCGACGACTTCACGCTTTCTGTTTCACACAAACTATATCTACATTTAAAACTTTATTATGTTTTAGTATTTATATGACAATTTAATTTATTTTTGTATTGTATTTAAACGTACTAAACCCTACTCATAAGCCATACACGAGTTATGATACAGTTTTAAAAAGCTTAAATAGTTGAAACTCCAAGAATGTTAATAATATTTATAAATATGTGCCCTTGGCCAATTGATCGACTTCTGGGAGAACTATATATAATGGTATATGGTATGGTAATGGATGTAACGCTTATTGCAATAATTTCTGAGGATAAGTCAGATGCAGAGTCAGAGACACGGGGCACAACAGAATACAACCGGAACCGAAAATCACTAATTCTTCTTCTGTTCAACTTCTGTGTTTAACAAGAATATTAGAACTAATAACCCAAGGCTCAATGGTTAGGTGCGCTAACCGCTAAGCTGCGCTTTGTGTTTGTAAGATCGAAACGCCGACATCAAAAAAAATTTTCATACTCAGAACATTTGCTTTTGCTGCCGGTTCCTCCCGATGAGTAAGAAAAAAACGCGTCCTGCCTGCCTATGTATGAATAATTAAACCAGCTTATCATAACCAGTTTCATAAGTAGTAGCATTCGTGTTTTTTAACTAAAATGGTGTTCACAGAAGTACTGTGTATCCAAGAAAGCAGCGCTCGACGTCCATCCTACGAGCTCCGGCGCGCGTGCCTTCTGCCTCTTCAGATCGCCCTCGAGACCAAGCGATCGCGCCTCGTCGCGTTCGCGCTCCAGGGTTTCCATGTAAGTACAATAATAACAAACTTCATTAGACCATAAGCCAAGCTGGCTAGGAAGCATTTCCATTCAAGACCTTAAGAAATTTTGTGGCCGTTCGGGTAAATGGGGTCGTAAGATGTATAAATTAATTGATTCTTTGAACAATACAATGAATTCCTAGGAAATAAAAAAGGATAGTTAGATTACCTCAGTGGTAAGAATATTCAGCGCCCATCGTTAGTCTTCATTTAAATATTTAATGAAATTGTCTCAAAAATTAAACAATTAGGATTATCACCAACTAAACCATTGGCAAACAAATGCCTCCTAAGAGTACATGTGATAAAATGTTGTTATTTAGACATGAAAGATGTTCAATGGTAATAATAAAGAAGCGTCTAACATCCAATTTAGAGAGACCACTTTGAATTTCAGAAAATACTTCGCGACGATCGATTTCATAGAGGAATTGAACCTGAAGACGATTCACTATGGATGCCGTCACAGCTTCTTTGTGCTACTGCTTCCGTTATGTACCATTTACCAGAAACTCAGGTAATACAGACATCTTTGAGTCGTAAATTCCTATATTAATTCTGTTATGTGAAGTAAAAAAGACCTTGTGACCTTGACAGATGAGGCAAAAGCTAACCAAATATGTCAAATCTGCCTGACCGAAAAAAATCAGTCCGATGATGGCCAGATGTTAGACACATCTTCGATCACATAGCAGATCAGGTGTAAGTTGTCAAGTATTGACAAGGCAAACAATAAGTATCCATGACTCAAACACAAAAGTTCATATTGCACATGCAAATTTTTTATCCTAATGAGCACCATGAACCCAAAAATCACTAAGAAACAGGTTATTGTGTTCTAACTGTGATAAATATCAATAATTATATTATTGTGTGTGAAATTGCTTGTGTTTTTTTATAACATTGGACTGACAGACGTGCTAACAGCCTACCTGATGGTAAGTGCAGCATATGAACACTTGCAGATAGAATAGAAGGTTACAGAAATAGATGCGTTGTCACTTAAGATGAAGTGCTTCACATCCTACAATTATACTGGCTCTCTTTACTCCTCAAACCGGAAAACAACAGCGGCTGCACATACCCAGACGGCTGCTAGAGAGAAAAGGAAAGAACCTAGCGGTAGTGTGGAATGGAAGTTGAATGATACAGGTGCAGATATTCCGGATGTACCTGTCGCTGGCGCTGTCGCCGCGGCGCACGTTGAACGGGCGACTGTGCGTGTGGGCGTGCGGACGCTGCGGCGAGGCGGCGGGCGCGGCGCCGCAGGTCGCAGCAGCGGCTCGAGCCGCGGCCGCGCAGGCGCTCAGGGCCTACTGCGCTCAGTTAGGTGAAGTCCTGTTCACTTAAAGATTTTTATCTTACATAGGGTGACAAATGTTGGTAGTTGTGTAGGGCCACTACACAACTACACTCATTTGGAATGATAAATCTGGATATAAGCTTACGATAAAATCGCCTAGAATCACAGTTTTAATAATTATAACAACTTCTTTGTTTGGACAAAATAGGTGAAGAAGTGATTTATAAAACAATGTATGTAGCCGTAAGCACTGCAGCAATGTATGTACACGCATTCAGTTGCAAAAATAACGCAAAGAACTAGTCTTCCTTATTTCATCTTATAATATTTTTTTTTTTTTACTTTTGTTAGCACCTAGTTTTACTTAAGTGCGCGGACGTGGTTTCTTTCTAGGCGTTATTATTCTAAGGATGTAAGTATGTATGTCACCCCTAAGGATTAAAAACGTCATCAATAGATTCTCAATGTGGAAAAAACAAAAAAGTCTGAATTTTGCTTTGTTAAATTTGTTTGTTGATTTAGTTGTTAAAAAAATAAATTACCATTGTCTCTTTGGACGTTTTGGGTGTAGGAGCTTATGGATCACAGTAATCGTTTATCATCAAATGGGTTGTGGGATCTTAGAAAATAGCCGAATTCTATTCTTTTACAATTATTTTTTTTGCGTTTCTAGTCATCTAATAGTTGACATTCGTTGTAATAATCTATGTACATTCATCAAGTACAACAGTCTTACTTTTATGCATTTGCCTGTTGCCTATTAAACTTTCATACATGGTAGAGCCAAACGGCTTTTGCTGTAGCTCGAAAGGGCGGCTCGACCGGGGTAGAATCCCTCGGCCTCGAAGATTACCAGCGTGAAGTAAAGACATCCTTTTGCTTCTAGGATTCGTTCGGTTAGAGAGGTAGTCAAAGACTCACTCCCCTCCCTTCAACCCATCCCTCCTCCCTCCCGCCCCTTTCCTCTCCCCCCAAATCCCGCCCCTTCTCAAATATATATAAAAGCCGGCAACGCCCCTGCAAATACTCGGGTATTGCATATGTACGTGGGCAACGGTAATCACTTCCATCGGATGGGTCACTTTGCTCGTTTGCCGCCTTTCACAAAAAAACGAATAAAAGTATTTTTCATTGACTTTTTGCCGACAGACGAAGAATGCCAAGAACTACTCTCCGAAGGTTCCCCGGTTGGCAGGAATCATATTGTAGCAGTAGGATGCTATAGTGAAGTGATACCGGTTATACAATACTTGTGCGGAAGACTATCGGAAACGCAATTGTAAGTACTGAATAGGTTTTAATCTTTGAAACAAATAATTAACTCTGCAAAATTCTTTTTTTTCCTTCAATATCCCGAAATTTTTACATACTCACCATGCACAATCGAGAGGAGTGCAGCCTCCGTAAATACTTCCTGTCGTGATCGGTTGAGTCTTGTCGAATTCTACCTGGACATCGTTATATGTGATAAAGGGGAGGCCCCACTAATCTTAGTCAATGATCAATGTCAGGACTCTGCAGTACAGGGCGTTCCAAGTGGGACTTTATGAAAAGAGAACCTTCTTTGCAGAGATGCAAAGAAGATTTTACTAGGCTCTCCATAAGCTAACTTGCTTTCCTCCACTGGCATTTTTAGACGATTTTTTCGGTGTTTAATTGAGCTTAAAACTAGATGTTAAATAATAAGAATTATTTATGATTTCAGAGTACCTAAACAGAACCCTCTGGCGCTGTTTTTCTTGGACTGTTTGCTAACTTTGATGTCTAGTCTCTCTGAACGTGTTTGCGGCAATTCCCACTTTACTACGTTTCTTTGGCAGAAGTTTTGTCCATCTCTTATCTCCTTTCTCGGGACGCCGAGGGTCGATAAAAACATAAAGGCTAGGTAATTCTACAGCATATTTTTTTTTTTTACTTTTTAGGTACAAATAACTTGAAATAAAATCCTAAATTGCACATTGTTCCTACTAGAACATCTTCTATAAGATATCAGTAGACCTTAAATGAATAAGTGGACTGTCGAACATTCCAACAAAGCTAGCCTATGAAATTGGGATTAGGCATAATTAAGTGAATTTGCTGCTATCAGCCTTTAAAGCCTCGCCTATCTTTGCTTGCTGTCAAGTTGCAACAGCTGAAAGATGGACTAATGTAAGTAAGATTGGTATTTTCCTATGCATTTTCATGAATGAATATTTATCATTTTGTAATGAATCTTTGAATTTCTATTTTACGTCCCTAAGATTTTTTTACTCAAACGTGATACTACAACATTGAAACTAAATAATTGATCTGAAAATCTTGATTCAGGGAACACGAAGGTCATCTAGTAGACGATTCGGGCAGAGGATCTGGTGCTTTAGTATGTGCACCAAGCTTCAATAGTAAACAAGCTAAAGCTATATATAGGTAAGTGATGAGAGCAGTACTACTATAAACGCATATGGAAATTGCTAAATTCCATCTCTAGCTGCTTGAATGAAGCGATAATCCGTGTTATAATTCTCTACGCATATAGACTAAAATATAAACTAAAATGTAAAATTTATATACATAGGTGTATGGTGAGGAAAAGCATTTAAATAATTAATAAACAATCACGTCTGTAACCAATAAGGGTAGGCAAATTCCACGGATTATCATTTAGCACGATTCCATTCAGCATAGCAGAATGAGCTCTCGCAAACCATTTTACACCTCTCCGGGAAATGGAACGTGATGGATGGTTAGCTTCTCCCGGTTTTAACTCTATCTACTTATATTAAGTTTTGATTACGTGAAACCTCAAATGTATAACGACTGCAATTTATTTGTCTTCCAGCATAGCAAACCAACTTGTACGTCTAGTCGGCTCGATTTCAAACCTTCGGCCAGTCCTCGAAGCCCTGTACCATAGGATGCTGCTGTACCCGCCGGTGTCGCATCGCGTGGAGCCGCTACGCAGTGTGCGGGAACTACTGCAGCATCCGAAGAGATTGTGCCAGTTGGTATTACTGAAGAAAACTGATCATTTGGAGAGGCATAGCGATGATATGGCCATCATTAGATTGTAAGTTTTCATGACTAATTCATTACAAGTGTAGGGAGAAAAAAATGTCAGAGTGAATAGACAAGACAATAGACAAGGAAAAAGCCTGGGTAACTGATATTTTTAAAGCTTTTCTCACACTAGAAAATACGTAATTGGATTATAAATCTCAAAAAAAAATTGAGTAGTTTCTGGCACTGGTATCACCAACCCGCCTGACTAACGTAGCGATTATGGCAAATCCTTCCATTGGGTAGAATCTATGTCCAGCCGTGAACTATTAACCCTCCATGATATAATTATAGATTTTACTTTGTTAAAACAGTTGATGTGATAACAGTGTGACTAAGAGGATAAAAAAAAGATAAATATTTCTTACATTGTTTCCTTATATTTTACCTTCTTCGGTATAAAACTTTTTTTTTAGTACATTAGGGTTCCAAACGAACTAACAGTCCAACTGTGTCTACCGAAGACCACGAGCACCTGCAAACATCTTCAATCGAAGGAGTTTACTAATGCTTGTTCAACCCTGAGGACTTAAATGGAATGGCTCACAGCCTGTAATTATATTGGCTTTTTATACTCTGCAAAGCGGCATAAATAGATAAGAAGGTTCTACCTAACCTGACGACTTCTAGGCAGAGAAAGAGTTAAAAGTTAACAGAACGAGATGAAATAATTCTCATTTGAATGTGTTGAGAAGTACTAGGTACTTCTTGGTTTATAGGCACCAATAAATATTTACCTTATAGTAGAATCCAACCATCCACTTACTAATAATATTTTATTTTAAACTAAGTAGTGGAATGTAAACGTGAGTTAATAATTTTGTAAGTCCATCGCTATCAGCACATACTAAATATTAAAAAAAAGCTTTTGCATAAGCCGTAGCGCAGCAAAAAACTGTGCATCAGTGTACGCGGAATGACAATAATGACTTAATTTACGTAACTTTCTTGTAAATAAGTTTTTGACGAGCCCTTACGTGTACTAACAACACAAATAAAAAAAATATAAATAGTTCAATATCTATTTTCTCTGCAGAATAATGGATGGGATAGAAGATTGTGGTCGCAGCGGTAATCCAGAAGTAGTATCGGCTGCAGTAGAATGCGTCGTTTCTCTACTTGATGCTTTAGAGAAACTTTGTTCTGGATCCAACGAATACTTATCGTCTGACATAGCTACGCTTATACTGCAACATTGGCCGAAGCTTCAAGATGCGGACTACACAGGACCATTAACCTATCAGACCTTAGCCAGATTACCGAGTCCATACAGGTAACTTGATCGAAGACTCAGAGGCTGGAATATGTTGTATTTGAAATTAGTTATAATACAATACAATTTATTTTAGGGACGTTGTTGCAGTATTGCAAAGCAATGAACAGAAGGAACACGATTCGTCAGGTAACTAACTCTTTATACTATTTGATACGATCCTCAAGTATTCGTCTCAATGTATCATATCATATTTATCTATAATAAACTTTCTCATGTCTAATAAACATAAAAAACTAAAGCAGTAGCATGTAAATGTCCCACTGCCGGACAAAGGTCTCCTCGAAGTCCAAATGTATATAATACTCAAGAGGATTTCGGAGCAGTGAAGGGCTGGTTCAGTGCGGGTTGGCGGGTTTTTATTACTTAAAATTATAACCGGGATTTAACCCCAGCTTACTCGAGTACTATTAAATAAAAGATAGCACGCTGACCACAGGGCTGCCAAGGCAAAGCGATATTAAAAACTATCAAAAAATAATTTTTATATACTATACTTTTAATAAAGATTTTTCGTAAATATTTAGACACTTCTGGACCCGAGAACATAAGTTCGGGGAGTGAAGGTGAAGTAGATTCAGATGCAGATAATGTGTTCCTACCCTCCCGTGCCAACAATCCATCGCCGAATGATATTCCCCCCGATCCGTTGTATGAAAGGACAAAAGCTGTTCCTAAAACGCTGAATCTCGGCAGGTAAGGAAAATATTTTTCTTTAAATTTAAGCCAAAACAAAATGTTGATTGAAAGAAAATACCAGTTTTGAATAATAATCAATTTCATTTCAGATGTACAATTACAGAATGCAATGTAGATCTCGAAAGGCACAACGCGAGACAATTTGCAAAAACGTTGCAGAATTCTCTGTTACCAAAGCTAATAAATCTGCGGACCTGTATAGAGGTGAATTCAAAAGTATATTGTATATTGTGACATATTAAAAATAAACATCTATAAAAATGCCTGTTAAATAAAAATTACTCACGCCTTATTGGGATAGGCAGAGACCACTATTTGACGCAGTGCCGCGAAACATGGTTACATAACCCACCCTTCAGTTCTCCGAATTATGGAACGTAACAGGTAGCGAGCCACGTCATCGTGGTTTGCTCCTGGTCTGATGAGTTTGCCATAGAATTTTCCCGGCTTTTCTCTTTGTCGCTTTTATGTTCTCACCACACAGAATTCCTTACATAGGTTAGATATCATTTATATAAAATAATTAACCAACAGGTGGACGAAGCGATGCAAGATTTCGCATCAAGATGTTGCCAGCACAATGCAACACAACCGCCGGCCACTGTCTGCATCATGAACGCCGATGGAGTTTACTTAGCAACATACGCCGCACTTCTACTCACCTTAAAACAAAGACGCATGAATTATTACAACGAACCTAATGTAAGGCGACACTTTTGACACGACAATGTCTCACTTTAGTTGGCACACTTGTGTAAAAATAATTGCTTATTTCTTTAGGCTATTCGTGATATATTCACTAAATACGTATGTATACTTTACCATTCACTAAATACGTATATTTTACCATCTGTAGAAAGTTCAAGTTCCTTTGACCGAAGACCAATTTGTTGAGGAAGTACAAGGAAGTGGAGTCTTAGTATATTTATCAGCGACCTGGATCCGCGAATTATATCAACAAGTCCTCGCGAACGATCTACTGAAAGACGTGCCTACATCAGATCATCCACTTATGCATTTGCTATCGGGTATGTTTCCATTTAATCAACGTAACAATACCTCTTACACATAACATGGAGGGCTTTTTAAAGAAATTCTATTCTTTTAAATCAAATCATCAAGCGAAGAGCAACTTTACATCATTTATTTATCTTACATAGATGTATCGATATATCTTTCATATCGGTGCAGTTATAGCGCAACCGAATATGTCACACAATTCTTATTCCGTGAGTATCGTAAAAGTAGACTATGAGAAATGCCAGAATGTGGTCTCCAGTCCGAATGATGGCGAAATAACCTTCTCAAACGTGCATAAATTCCACAATGTTTTTATGTTCAGTCAGCACCGTTTCATTTGACACGACACGGGTTATAAATTATAAAATCTTTGTCTTAAATTATTTCTTTTTGTTTTTACATTTCTATTGTTTTTTTCTATATAATTGTATTTCTTGGAACTTGTGTTGTGTAAATGAATACATCGTATCGTATCTTATCGTAAGGTCAAAGACATTGTGAAAACAAATCTTTTTCATTCCCTTTTACCTCTTTAGATGCTGTCTAAACTTCGGTATATTATGTAATATGATGAAGTAAGTAGTAAAATGTAATCAAATTGCAATTTGCAGATCTTGGTGGATTAGATCAGAATCCAGTTATGTCCGATTGGCAAAAACTGAAAGAGGTGTCGAGACTTCACAATAACACAAACGACTCGCTTCAACATCAGGCATGCTTGCGATGGGCGCGAAGGTGTTTAATATTATATCCTTTTATTACGTAGTCCGTAAAGTAGTAAAGGAAAAGTCCTTTAAATAATAAAGCGCTACAAACAATTATCAGAGGCATTATGATCTTCAGCTCGTTGTACATGATAGCTGCTACAATCTTTATCTACAATTATGATTAAAATAAACACGAAAATTCCTGACGGTAACTTTACTAATAGCATTGTAAATTATAGTGGTGTTTATAGAATAGTAAGGTAATTAGAAGGAAAATAGAAAGGTAATTTACAGATACTACTATTACTAGAGTATAGCCTACGATGCTTAAATTTGATACATAAATCATGATAACAGGCTATCAGAAGTCTGGCGATTCAAAGCATCAATTCTCGTTACAGAATACTTACGTGTATTTGGGAGTCCATGGTGACCGTACTGAGTGTACCACTAACGGGGTACAGGAACAAGAAGCACAAGCTGCAAGGGATCATATCTAAGAAGATCAACACGTTTGGGAAGAGAAAGCGGATTGCTTGGGAAGGGCTTACAATTCAATGCCTCGAAGGACTTCACAAGGTTAAAAAGATATTAAAACAAAAAATTTGCTATTTAAAACATTGCTTCCATTTAACTGCTACAAATACTACCATTGAACCACACATGGTAATAATTATATCCGAGACAAGGTACACACACACAAGAACAAAAAAAACAAGTCATCCAGTCCCAAACTATAATTCCCTGGTGAATCCAGGGAATATATTAACTGAACATGATATTGAATGAAATTAGCTATGATATAATTTGAATGCGCAATGTACATGTGAATCGCTTTATATTGATGACAATGACATGACGTGTTGTAGCAATAGAAATTGTATTTAACAATAAGAAGCACGTTAAGGATTACAGCTTTCTTAGAAAGTGTACGTGATATTTTATAGAATAAGATTATTTGAACACTAAAATTATTACTCATGGTATTTAAAACTTTCTTCCAGGCTGCTAGGATAAGTAACACTTTAAGCTTGCAAAACCGCTGCAGCAGTATTTTGGCTTTGCTGGCCAATTCCGCCATCTCGCAACCACCGAACGGGAAGATTTTAGCAACGCATGCTCTGTCACTTGACATATTAATTACAGGTATGAATAATTTATAGTTAGTTTTATCAGGTCAATTTATACACTAAATTTTGGAAGATCTTTAGTATAAATGCTTATGGACATCTATGGCAATAATTTTGATTTTTTACAATTATGATATGACAATCATTGCCTTGTGAAACGAATACAAATTGTTTTAGTTTTATAAGGCAATATGAAAACAATGGAGTTTTGAGCATAGACCCTAATAAGTCTTGACTGTCATGGTCACAATCACAACCACAAATTAATTTCCTGCCATTTTCAGGTGGCTTAGAACTAGGTTCCAAAGCTTCAGAATGCTGGGAGCACATTTTCGGTGCGTGTCACTACGTGTCCAGTTTCGAGCATTCTCTCTTCGGTCAGCAAGGCAACAACGCAACGCCCATCGTCACAATGCAGACGGGCAGAAACAAAACTGTCTCTGTCCTACAGACCGATGCTAAGTTGGGACTGGATGGGAGGGACGATGAAACCTGGTAGGTTTATCACAGTGCCAATACATTAATAAATATAGAGAGAAAAAGTAACGATGGGCTTAGCAAGAGTTTAGTAAGTTTAGCTTTAAAAGTGTTACCTATACAAACATTTAGCTTTGACAACAGTTATTGCTATCATTTGTTTAAAAAATTATGAAGAGAAAGAATCGAAAGGTTACTTTTTACGAGGTCTTAAATTCAACTTTTAAGTAGATTTTTATAAATCCTTATTTCATTGCATTTTTAGTGTGGATGTTTTCAACTTCCTACAACCAGTAATGGAAAATAATTTGAACAACGACATGTCTGTGGCAAAAATTGTTGAAACGTGCCGGCAGGAGGTAAGCGTGTAAAAATATATCACTTACTTTATAAGAGTTAAATAAGGATTAAGGCAAAACATACTACGGCACAATACAATATAATAATTATTGCAACAATATTGAGACAAATAAAATAAACTCCTAACCTACATATCAATACCAAAGGATTTGAAGATGTGCCGCAAGCCGCCACCCCATGGCGAAAATCTATCTAAAATAAAATATAAATCTATCTCTGATATAATCCGTATGGCAGTTTGTCCATCGCCACCTAAATGAGCATAGGTGTCCGAGATACACCGCCGGTCTCTCATATCAGAAGTATATTGACTAGAGCTCTAGTCAAAATACTTCAAGGGCGACATCAAGGGCATATTAATTGGGTAAGTGGTGCTGATATGAGTTTCTAAGGGAAGATTTCCGTAGAGACGATCCGTGCTTGGTGTCCTCGTGCTTTGCAATTTCTAGCCGATTTACATCCGCGATTGTTCCAGAAATGCAGCCAGTGCTCTTGGTAGGTAGGCCTCTATGATAATCGTAACTTTTGTTTTATTAATTTTGCACTATACGCATCAGAAGAGCAGTAGGCTGACTACCTACCAGATTTTGATGATCTGTACAATTGACCAGAGTTCTCCATCTGTCACCTACTAAAACGAAGTATTCGAGCCTCTGTCTACCCTGTCCGGAATTACAGACGTGCAGTTGTTAATAAAATGGTAATGTAGGGAGGCAATGTGATATCTGGGTCGGCGGCGGCGCGCGTGTGCTGCGCCCTTTCGGCGGCGGCAGACACGCTGTTCACTCGGCTTGCGGCCACCACCACATTGCCCACGCTGCGTGCTGCCTTGCAACGACTGGTCGCTCACCAACATCGACTTGTGAGTATTATTTATAATGACGGCGAATCGCGGGTTCGAATCACAGAGGAAAAACAAATAATTGTCTTTTTGGGTATTGATGTAATATTTCCTCTATTTGGTTGCATTAGAGCGAAAAGAAAATTTTAAGCCTGGTAGAGTCAAGCGGCGGCTTTAGCTGCTGCTCGAATGGGCCGGCTCGACCGGATTGATACCACGGCCTCGCAGAATACCGGCGTGAAGTAGAGGCATCTTGTGTGTCTGCGTTTCGTTCGGTGACTGAGGTAACCGGAGGCCGACACCCCCTCCCTTTTCCCCACCTCTTCCCCTCCTCTTCCCTCCCATCTCCCTAATATCCTTAACGACCGGCAACGCACCTGCAGCATCTATGGTGTTGCAGATGTATGTGGGTGACGGTAATCACTTCCCATCAGGTGAACCGCTTGCTCATTTGCCGTCTTTTCCATAAAAAAAAAGATAGAGATATATAAGATAATAAAGATATATAAGAGAGACCTTTTAGTTTGGCCTCATAAATATGGTACTGATTATTTATACCGGTTGTTAACAAAAGGATGTTGTCGTAGTCAAAATTGACGAGGAGATCATTACCATCATGTTTTGCTAATAAAAATTACTTATATTTAAAAAAAAATAACTGTTACTTGAATTTATAACTGTTGACAGTTAGTAAATTATTTCACAAAGAAAAGGGTCCGACTTATCCAATATGAGAGCTAACGTCATAAAGGTAACAATAGTACCTATTTTAATTATGTTGTTTCTATCTTATTCTTGTTATTACTCTCTTCTATATCATTACTTCTACTGAAAAATTTAATTATGTAAATGTAATAAATCTTAGTACAATTCAGTATCGCAATGTGGTCGTAATTTAACCAATTGCGTCGACCAGATGTTAACAAATTTCAACTTGTTTTTCATATAGTCAGATGCTTTCATTTTATTATTGAAAGCGTTTAGTATTGAATAATATTTAATTAGTAGAGTTTTTACAGATACTTTTTTTTACAGATATTCCAGCCAATATTAACTTTTTTCAATTCCAAAGAGTTTCGTGTTTATGTGCCTAGGAGCCCCATGGGTAGCTACCACCCTATTACCTAATCTGCCGCTAGCCAGCAGTTCAACTACGATTATGTTCCGGTTTGAAGGATAAGGAGTACCAGTGTAATTACAGGCTGTGAGGCATTCTATCGTTATCCTCAGGGGTAACAACACATTTTAAACTCCTTCAGTTGAAGTTGTTTGCAGGTGTTCTTGCAGTGGACACTTACCAAGTCGTAAACCTTTAGTTTGACAATCCAATTAAAAAAAAAGTGCCACTTGGCAGCTGTTCTCGGTATGGGAGCTGGATGTAGCGAACAACAACGCGGCGTGGTGGCGCCGCGGCGGGCGGGGCGCGGGGGCGGGTGCAACGGGGGGCGCTGCGGAGGCGGCCCGCTCGCTGTGCCGCGCCGGCGACGTGGCACTACGCTGCCTGCGTTCCGCGCGGCCGCTTGCACACCGAATGGCAATATGGACCGTAGTCGGCCCCCATTTCATGCAGGTTGGATGTTTGCCTTTATCACAGACTCGGTTACAGTGTGGCTAGAGTTCAAAGTCTGTTTTAAGAATTTCGCAAATAGAAGATGAAACAACCCTATTTAGTGAGACTTCGGTGTCTATCTGTCGTCCCGTCATCATTGTTTTTCTCACTGATTATCATAGCTGTCAGAATTAAGACATGGTTTTATTAGAATAATAATACTTCAAACCTTAGACTCAACAAACGTAACGACGCTGTCATACAAAAGTATCATTAAGCATACTTTTGTGTTTGCTATGTGAATGTTGAGAACCGGAGATTCAATCACTGGCACGAGGCATTCTTTATCCATATTATCATCATTACAGCCTATTCCAAGTCCACTGCTAACTTTAATATACACTGCAATTTTTCTTAAAAGTAAAGTAAAAGTAACTATTACAAACATGGATTACATTGAATTATGTATATCGTTTGAGAAATAATGTAACATCGGAATCTGAAACAAATTGTAAATATATTTACCATTGATATTTACAAGAAACTTACAAATATTCACATTGTACACAACCATATCACTATCTATATTATATATATTCTTGTCATTATAAAAGAATTCGTAATTTTTCAGGCTGCATGCCACAAAGATATTCAAATCTCTAGCCTTGCTATCCAGTGCTTACATGACTGTGCCACAACCCTGCTTAACCAACAAGTGGAGCTTCCCCACTTTCATTTCAATGAAGCATTGCTCAAACCATTCGAAAATCTACTTTGTCTAGAACTATGCGACGATGACATACAGGTACGGTAATTTTTTTTACTAGAAGAAATACTTTCTAAATATTAATTAAATCATTTTCCTTTTTTTTCTTTTCAGGAACAAATTATTTCTTGTATATGTGAGTTTGTTGAAACGAATCGAATGGAAATTAGATCCGGATGGCGTCCACTTTTCAATACCTTGCGAGCCGCCAATAACTCGAACCAATATTCAGCAATTTTAGAAATATTTAAAGTCTTCCTCAATACTGACAATACTTTAGTATTTGCCAATGCTGCTCTCGACTGTATACTTTGCCTTCTAAGTCATATTAAAGGCCTCCATTATGAAGAAGTACAGGTCACAGAAGTGAAACCAAAAAAGATCACTACTCCACCACAACCAAAACCTAGTTTAAGCCTAAAATTCTCAAAAAATAGCAAATTCATTCCTCTCAGTGAAGAGAGATCAGAAAAAGTTATAGTTGATATGTGCAGGGAAGCACTGTTCCACTTAGAAAGTTGCGCTGATATTCTTACCATGATGTACAACATGCCCAAGTGTCCAATATTTAACACCGGTAACAGGATTAAAGGAGATTTACCTCTTTCGGTCGTTGATCCTATTATACCAAGCAGTTCACTAGACGTTACTAAATATATAACAAATGACAACTTTGAGGAAGAATTAATATCATACAAAAAACTATCCACAAGTTTGCATCCTTCGAATACTACAAATACTTGCTTGTTGAAACTAGACAAAGCTAGTAATATACTCAAAGTCTGGTATGTTCTCATTGAGGGTTTGATATCAGCTACGGTGGTATGTTCCAAGAAAAATCAGCCAGCAGCAATGGAAACCTTATTCAAACTGTTAAAAATTACTGCTGATGTACCCGGAACGCATTTTGGTTTACATTGTATTAACCATCTTCTTTTGCCAACTGTGCAAAATTGGCTACGACAAATTAGCAATGTTAATACTCATTGGGATACTATAATGCCAAATTTTAAGCAGTGCTGCGGTATGACAACAGACACCATTGTCGTTTTTCTTCATCATTTACAACAAGTTAACATTGAACGCTCGACTAGTGATGAAAATATTGATGGAACAGAAATCGAACCCATTGAAAACACCGAGGTGACATTCGCTTTGAAGCAGATAATGTTGATCTTGGTTGAATGTATAGCTCAACCGCAAGAACCAATTGCTAGATTGGGCGCATCTTGTATAAGACATATAATACTAACATCGGGACATTTATTGACGGACAATCAATGGGACATTGTTTGCACAAGCCTTCATAGAGCGTGTAATGTGAGTTTGAGTCCTTTAAAACAATTAACGTATGCCTTTAAAGAAAATTCAAACAGTTTTTATGGAGACTTGGCTATTGTAAAAGTGGCAGCAAGACGTGATTGTTCGGTTAATGACAATGTGAGATTACACGCGATGGCTCAGCAAGTGTTCCTTACGGAACAGGTAAAGGGAGATAATAATCTAAAGCTCAATATTAAAAACTCCAATCAAAACCAAATGTTGATAGATGACCGAAGTTACATATTTCTTATTTATCTACAAGAATCTATCAATTCTCTTAACCCTGAATTGTACACAGTAAGAATACCTTACAGAGGATTAGTTGTTGGACTACTTGCGCATCAAATCTTGATACAGATTATTGCCACGGTTCTTATACAAGCTTCTTCCGATGTCTTTCAAGGAATTAATAGCATCTTGCTAGAAAGTTTAAAGAGTGGATCCAATGTTTGCAATTACAAATTTTTCTTAAATAACGACAATATTGATTTGCTCCTGAAAAGCCTGGAAATGTCGTATATGCGAGCCATGCAATTTGATTTACGCCCCGGCTTAAAATTTTTAGTTCAAAAAGTTTCTAACTTAGACCATGCTGCTAACCTTTACAAGCAAACGACATCCTCCTGGATTATTAAAATTATAGCGTTAACTGAAATATTCTTTTGTGGTGTTTATAGATATAAGCTTAAACCTACAGATATTTCAATAATTTTAAATAATTACACAACGTCATTGAATTTAACTCTTGAGTATGACAGATTTTTAAGAAAAATATTTGATTTAAAAATAACTTGGGAATTGCTTTGCACCAACTTTCTCAAAAGAACGATCACTGTGTCGGATTTCGATGAATCAGACAATATAAAAGATCGCTTGTCCTGTAGCTCAGAAGAAAGTGAATCTTCCTCGAATAACTATGAGCAATATTACGCTCAAGAAGCTACAGAAATACCTGACCCGTCAACGAATAACTCTGACATTGAAAATATCAATGACGAAAATGCGGAAGAAACTATTGATAAACCCAAACCATTTACATTTGCAGACTTCAAAACAAACAGTAAGACTGTAATTGAATCTGTAACAAAACATCAAGAATATACAAATCTTGAATGCAAAGATATCAATGACGAAAGTAATAATATTCTTATAAATAAAATTCATATGGATAATACAAGACGTGAACTTTTTGAAGGAACTACGCACAGATCGCACCACAATTCTGAAATCAGCCAGAGTCCATTCAAAGATAAAGTTGGTAGCACATCAAGTGTATCTAGTAACCAAATAAACGCGCGTAAAGTCAATATTACTATATGTGATGGGCCAACTTACGAGAACAAAGCTCCGGAGCCAATAATTCCTCCACAACCCGTGCCTCCGGAGATTGAACAACAAAGATCGCTGAGTATAAACAAAGTAAGAATATTTGGCTCTTCTTTTGACACTCTTAAAATAATAAATATTTAATCGAAAACTTTTCAAGAATTACAGTTGATTCAAATCAGAAAAAGTATCTAATTTAATTTTTATTTTATCCTGCTGACTTATTTGGGTGGCATCTTCCAGATATATATAGAAGCTTTCATCTGTATTGAATATGTTTTTTTTTTTGGGTATGGCGGCAAACGAGCAAGCAGTTCACCTGATGGTAGGTGATTACCGTCGCCCACGTACTTCTGCAACACGATAGGTGCTGCAGCTGCGTTGCCGGCCTTTAAGGGTATTTGGGAGATGGGAGGGAGTATGAGGAGAGGGATGGGGAGAGGAGTGGGCCTCCGGTTACCTCACTCACCGAACGAAATGCAGAAGCACAAGATGCCTCTACTTCACACCGGTATTCGGTGAGGCCGTGGTACCAATCCGGTCGAGCCGGCCCATTCGAGCAGCAGCAAAAGCCGCCGCTTGGCTCTACCACGGTTAAAAAAATATGTTATAGTAACCTAAGCACCTTCCATTAAAACGTCTTCCCTTCCTATTCTTAATTTAAAAAAACCTGTGTTGAGGAAAATATTTGATGTTGTATGGGTAAATTAACCCATAATTTCTGAATTACACAAACATTGTCTTTTACTGTTGTTCAAAACCCTTCAGTCAGCATGGAATTGACCGGCGTTTAACTCAGTTTGAATATATTTGTGTTCTTACATTATATCTTTTTCAGGATATGGACGTACGACGAAGTAGCTTTCAAAGCATATTGATGGCATACTTAGAGCTGGTATTAACGTTTCCTTTAGAAAGATTCCATCTTGTCAACCCTGTCCTTAACAATGGGTTCCTACAACTCGCCAAAACCGTCACTGACCCGCAGCTACTGGACAGAATAAATATATTTTTCGATAAAAAAGACTTGACCGAATTTAATTATAAGTAATCAACTATTTGTGATACTCTATAAATCACATTATTTATTATAACTATATTATCGTCTTTGTTCAGTGTTATCAACAAAATAAAACAATGATATCAAGATTACATATTGTTTTATTGCTTCACTTAATTCAACTTTTACCACATAAATATACTTTCTCCTACAATATATCTAAAATCTATTTCAACAAAATATAACAAATTATAAAATTGTAATACACTATTTGGTATTTTAGGACTAATTTGTGAATTGTCTTTTATACATTTGATATAACAATGCTTATTTCAGTCCATTGTCTTGTCTATAATATAACTTTGTTATAATAGCGGCCACAGGGTCGCCACACTTTCGAAGTCTGAGAAGGAATATTTTCGTTAATTTCAAATCTTGTAAAAGTTACTAACACCGCATAGCAAGTTGTAAGTCATTCCTAATGAATTTATAGTGGTTATTGAGGACAATAGTTAACACTCTATTCTTTAATTTTTTTAATAATGAAGTCAAAAATGAACACAACAAAATAAAAATAAGAGACAAGAAACATTAAACGTTGCTATAAATTTATTAGCGCAAGATGCTTTCTGATAAATTGTTGGGCATATTTATTTATCCAATGTATATATGTAAATATTGACAATATTTCATATTGTAGGCGTTGTATTTGAACGATAAATGGCAACCCTTAGAGCAACAAAAATATATCTACACACAACAACATCAAAATGATGGCACAATGAACTCACAGCTGCTTATAGCAATATAAATTGAGTTGAACCTTAAGGTATAACTGTGCTCTTCCGTTAAATATAATGCATTTCAACTTGTAACGTTCCTGTCTATGGTATCTCTAATTTCTTTACGATGGCACATATATTTGGTTTACAATTTGAGGTTTATTTACAATAACTATTTACATATCATAATTATATACAGCCATATAAAAAGGACAAGCCGATCTCTAAGCTCTAAAAAAATGTTGATTCTTAGAATGACAAATAACGAGTGTCTTTTGGGCATATACTTTTAATTGAGTCTGTTTAGAATGAATTAAATATGAAAAACCAAAATTTACTGACTAACATTCTGATGTTTTGAAAACACCTTAATAGGAAAAAATATTATTCTTTAATAGATGCTTTAACGATCTACAAGATCTGCTCATCCCGAAAGAAAGTCAAAAGTCTTTTTTTTTTGATATGCGTTCAATTTTATCTAGACATAATTGCGATAAAACACGATAACACAAACAAAATAGTCGATATATGAGCACCGCATGCACTTTTCGTTGGGTACGTGTGTACAGGGATGGCGTAAGACAACGCGCACAACGTTACATCACTGTTTATTAACGCACTACCTCTGTTGATCAGGTCAGCTAACTTCTCAGCTTCAAGAACGCACACACTCAGTTGTAAATCTGTCGGATTCTCTAAAAGCGTCTCTACTGAAATGAAAAGTTCCATTTCGATAGACAAATAGCCTCTTAAAGCGCACTCCGCTATTTTGATATGCCTTTCCAAACTCTTCAATATATTGTTTAGATGGACCACGTTATCGGATATGTTCGTTCCGTACAACGCTCTATCGAATTGTTTCTTAGCGTATAATATTCTCAAAGCGCCACCACATTTTGGGCAACACGCGCCAGGGGCAGTGAAACCGAGGCATTTTGGGCCTTTTAGAGGTGGACAGACAATTCGGTCGAATTCACATTTTGGTTCCATGAGGTCGGATATCGGGCCGACGGCGAAACAGGGCCCCAGGTAATCCACGCTCGCGTACTCGGACCATGCGGCGCACTCGGACATGTAAGTGACACCGTTAACACCGCAAACGGTACCGGTCTGAAAGAGAAAAATAAATTTACATTTGTGGTTTTGTTTTATTATTATATATATATATATATATATTACGTAGGCAAATGATAATAAGCTCCAGAGAATCCACTAGCACATTTCACCGCGTGTATGTCGCAAAAGAATACCAAGAACAATTACAGTTAGTATCTTTCCGAATCATACAGTGGCAGAATGTCAATTTTTATATACCGTAGATCCTAAAATATCCAGACAAGTGATTGCCCGTCATTCCCATTAGTGTCTAGTACTCATTCAGAGTGAGGATTATAGAAAACTCACATAAATTCACGTCCAGAACTAAGCGTCTGGCTTTCGGAAGTAAAGAATAGCGCCAACCCTGTCTAACCATGGGTGTCGTAAAAGGCGACTAATGGTAAAAAATTATATTAGGAGATGGGCAGCAGCATCTTCCTGCACTAGAACAAAAAAAAAAAAAACTGCGGTTGCCAACCCGCTCGCCAGGCGTGGCAACTAAGGCAAACCCCCCCATGATGAGAGGTAGAAAAAAGCAATGGCCCCCAGTCCCCGGCGGCCTCGCTAGTCCTGGCTATGGTGGCAGCCATGGTAACGGCGAGGCAGGGGGTGCGAAGAATCACCGGCTGATTTCTAGCTGCCAACCCAAACGACTGGACCTGGCAACATATAACGCACGCACATTGAGGACCGACGAGAAGATACTAGAACTGGAAGAAGAAGTAAGCAAGTTACACTGGAGTATTGTAGGGTTGTCTGAAGTCCGAAGACAGGGAGAGGACTCTATAATCCTAAAATCCGGTAACTTATTCTACTACCGGCAGGGTGACCATCTGTCCAAAGGAGGTGTCGGGTTTATCGTCCACAGGTCTCTCATCAACAACGTGATCGAGATCGGAAGTGTGTCGAGTAGGGTCGCGTACCTTATACTCAGAATAACCAAAAGGTATTCGCTGAAGGTCATACAGGTATACGCACCAACCTCAACACACCCTGATGATGAAGTGGAGGCAATGTATGAGGATATTTCAAGAGCCATGCATTGCTCTAAGACTCACTACACGGTGTTGATGGGAGACTTTAACGCAAAACTAGGTACGAAAAAGGCGATGAGCTGATAGTGGGGAACTTTGGAGTAGGGCAACGGAACACAAGAGGGCAACAGCTGGCTGACTTCATGGCAAAGGAGGGATTCTTTATGATGAACTCCTATTTCCAGAAGCGGTCCCACAGGAAGTGGACATGGATGAGCCCGGACGGTACCACAAAAAATGATATCGACTTCATCATGACGACCAAGCGTCAGCTGTTCAGTGATGTCTCTGATGATCACTAGGGTAAAAACCGGCAGTGATCACCGAATGGTAAGAGGCACACTGAACCTTAACGATAGGCTCGAGCGGTCTCGTCTGGTGAAGTCTACGCTCCGCCCACCACGTGCCCTTATCCAGAACCTCGAGAGCTTGTGTCTGAATTGCATAATCGCTTTCAGTGCCTAGATGATTGAGTTACAGTGGACGATACGAATAGCAGGCTAGTGGAAACTGTCCATGCGGTAGGAGCTAAGTTTTGCAGGACCCGCCGCACGAACAAGCCCCAAAGCTCTCTGATCACACTCTTAAACTCATGAAAGCCAGGCGTGAGATAAAGCTGCAGTATACAACGGATGCGTCAGCGTATCGGCTACTGAATAGACAGATCTCCAAATGTATGAGGCAAGACTTACGCAAATTCAATACAGCCTGTATTGAAAAAGCGATAAACGGAACCAAGGCTCCAAAGTCTTCGCCAGAGATCTGTCTATCGGAAAACCAACTGACCAAGCTGAAGACCGAAAGCAGCGCAGTCATTTCCGCAGGAGCCGAGATTTTGAGTGAGATCGAGAGATTTTACGGACAGCTGTACACAACGTCGTTGAAACCACACACTGATGTGAGTAACGACCCAAGAGCCAAGCTTATCCAACATTACTCCGATAACATCCCGGACGTCAGTCTGAGCGAGATTAGGATGGCTCTCAAACAGCTTAAAAACGGCACGGCGCCGGGTGAGGACGGAATTACAGCTGAGCTTCTGAAAGCGGGTGGAAAACCGATACTTGTTGTCCTTCAGAAGCTGTTTAATTCCGTCATTCATGGCGGTGTTACGCCGAAAGCGTGGAGTAGAAGCGTGGTTGTCCTATTCTTCAAGAAAGGCGATAACTGCCTTTTGAAGAATTATAGACCGATATCGCTTCTAAGCCGCGTCTACGTGCTGTTTTCGAGAGTCATCTCAAATCGTCTAGTGAACAGACTTGACGACTTCCAGCCTCCCGAACAAGCCGGATTCCGAAAAGGCTATAGTACCATAGACCACATACATACTCTTCGCCAGATTGTACAGAAGGCCGAGGAGTACAATTTGCCATTATGTCTGGCGTATGTGGACTATGAGAAAGCCTTCGATTCAGTCGAAATTTTAGGGGCGGTGCTACAGTCTCTCCAGCGGTGCCAGATAGACTCTCGGTATATCGAAGTGCTGAGGTGTTTGTACAATGAGGCTACGATGTCTATCCGAGTACAGAATCAGAGTACGAAACCAATCCAACTGCAGAAAGGTGTAAGACAGGGTGATGTCATATCCCCGAAACTCTTCACCGCTGCATTGGAAGATGTTTTCAAGCAGCTGAACTGGAAAGGATACGGTATCAACATCAATGGCGAATACATCACTCACCTTCGATTTGCCGACGACATAGTTCTTATGGCAGGATCGCTGGAGGAGCTTAGTACAATGCTCAATGACCTCAATAACGTCTCCCAACAGGTTGGTCTTAAGATGAACATGGACAAGACGAAGTTCATGTCAAACGTCCATGTCACACCAATACCGGTTGTTGTTGGGAACTATATTATAGGCTCGAAGTTGTAGACGAGTACGTATACCTGGGACAAATTGTCCGATTAGGTAAGTCCAACTTCGACTCAGAGGTCAATCGACGAATCCAACTCGGCTGGGCTGCGTTCGGGAAACTACGTCATATCTTCTCGTCGAGTATACCGCAAAGCCTCAAGACGAAAGTATACAATCAGTGCGTGTTGCCAGTGATGACATACGGATCCGAGACTTGGTCCTTCACTGCAGCCCGTATGAGGAAGCTCAAAGTTGCTCAGCGCGCTATGGAAAGGGCTATGCTCGGTGTTTCTCTGCGTGATAGAGTCTGCAACGATAATATCCGCAGCAGAACTAAGGTAACCGACATAGCCGTAAAGATCAGCAAGCTGAAGTGGCAATGGGCCGGCCACATAGCTCGCAGAACTGACAACCGCTGGGGAAAAAAGGTTCTCGAGTGGCAGCCACGTACGCGCAAACGCAGTGTAGGACGACCCCCCACAAGATGGAGTGACGACCTGCGCAGTGTTGCGGGAAGTCGATGGATGCAGGTGGCTCAGGACCGTGCTTCGTGGCAATCTTTGGGGGAGGCCTATGTTCAGCAGTGGACTTCTAATAGGCTGAAATGATGATGATGATGACTAAGCGTCTGCTATCGCCAATATTCTGGTAATGGTGGATTGCCAAAGTGGACTGATAAATGATGACAATCAACATGAATATCACTTGTTTACGGACAAATGTCATCTATATGCGCATAACCATGTGATAGCTAATTTTAAAATCTTGTATCCAACGTAAAACGCCGTACCGTCGCGCATCCCTTGAGACAGTGTCCCCAATAAGCGACACTTGCGTGGCTCATGACTAGGTGGCAGGGGCTGATGTGGGTCCGGCCCTCGTCGTCGCACACCGGCATCGCAGGCTGCGATTTGCAATTCGTTGTGTTCACTGTAACGAAGATGGATGGATTGAGAGTAACTCAAAGGTATCACTTTTTTGTTATATTTGCTTTTAGATCACTTAGGGTATAGTCACTGATGGCAGTTGTCGGTCTAAAAAGCTCATTAATAATCTAGATCTGATCTTAACCTCGAGTATAGCAAAAGACTGGAATAATTTTCCCGCGTCAGTGTTATCGCTTGACATCAACATGAATGTCTTCAAGATTGAATCGGTTGCTTACTAAGCTTGTGAGCTTCACCAACACTTGTAGGACTTAAAAAAAAAATATTACAGACCAAGTGAGTCTATCTAATTCACTTATCCATAATGAACAGTGATCCGTCTAAAATTTATGAAATATTGATTGGAATTGCAGTTTTAATCATTTAAAACAACAAAAAGGAAAATTTGAGAAATCGAGAACTATTATTATCATCAGCATCTGCACAGTCCACAGCTGGACGTATGCCTTCCCAAATTAGGACAATTTGCCGTAAGCGCTCCGCTAAGCAGATGAATCGGTGATCAAAGTTTCATAACTAAACAGCTGGTGTCGGTCACGGATGTTTATAGAGAGCATTAATCTGCCACATGTCTATGGCTACCATATTTTTGTTCAATTTATTTTATTTAATTAATACTTACACCAACTCCAATTGGATGTGGGTGGTAGATTCACTTATTAGTATTAAGCCTATTATAAGCGTAATAAACCCCACATTATTAATTTATTATTATACAAAGGCACGTAGCGTGGCGGGTGTCGTTCTAATTACAAACCATCTTATAATATGAAACGAACTGACCCATGTTGAGCCGCATGAAAGGTAACATTATTATTACTACTATCAATACTGTTTTGTAGAGTAATACCTAAATGAAGTTAAATGATTAGTTTTTTGAATGAGAGATTTACCGCAAACATGCTGCGGACAGGAGTTGGAGAGTTGCGAGAGGCACACCGCCGTCTTGGGCAAGCACACGTGGCGGCGCGGGCACGACACGCGGCCGCACGGCGCCGGCACACCGAACTCGAGGAGCACGTCCGGCACACCCGTACACCTTACACAGATACAAGAGTACACAAGTCAGTGCGCGCTTAAGTGACAATTTCATACATTTCAGTTTCAGCACCCACACTTAACACACATTATACGAAGAATATATATACACATACTTAAGAACCATTAAGTACTTATAGTACAACATCCAACGGTGGCAGTATTAGTTATACTCGCCAAATTTGGCGGGTGGTGCGGCGGACAGTTGCAGGGCAGGCCGCGCGGCACTCACTTGGCGAGGCAGGCGTTGGCGTGGTGCCGGCCGGGCGAGGTGACGGGCAGGTGGTGCGGCGGACAGTTGCGGGGCAGGCCGCGCGGTACTCACTTGGCGAGGCAGGCGTTGGCGTGGTGCCGGCCGGGCGAGGTGACGGGCAGGTGGTGCGGCGGACAGTTGCGGGGCAGGCCGCGCGGCACTCACTTGGCGAGGCAGGCGTTGGCGTGGTGCCGGCCGGGCGAGGTGACGGGCAGGTGGTGCGGCGGACAGTTGCGGGGCAGGCCGCGCGGTACTCACTTGGCGAGGCAGGCGTTGGCGTGGTGCCGGCCGGGCGAGGTGACGGGCAGGTGGTGCGGCGGACAGTTGCAGGGCAGGCCGCGCGGTACTCACTTGGCGAGGCAGGCGTTGGCGTGGTGCCGGCCGGGCGAGGTGACGGGCAGGTGGTGCGGCGGACAGTTGCAGGGCAGGCCGCGCGGTACTCACTTGGCGAGGCAGGCGTTGGCGTGGTGCCGGCCGGGCGAGGTGACGGGCAGGTGGTGCGGCGGACAGTTGCGGGGCAGGCCGCGCGGTACTCACTTGGCGAGGCAGGCGTTGGCGTGGTGCCGGCCGGGCGAGGTGACGGGCAGGTGGTGCGGCGGACAGTTGCAGGGCAGGCCGCGCGGTACTCACTTGGCGAGGCAGGCGTTGGCGTGGTGCCGGCCGGGCGAGGTGACGGGCAGGTGGTGCGGCGGACAGTTGCAGGGCAGGCCGCGCGGTACTCACTTGGCGAGGCAGGCGTTGGCGTGGTGCCGGCCGGGCGAGGTGACGGGCAGGTGGTGCGGCGGACAGTTGCGGGGCAGGCCGCGCGGCACTCACTTGGCGAGGCAGGCGTTGGCGTGGTGCCGGCCGGGCGAGGTGACGGGCAGGTGGTGCGGCGGACAGTTGCAGGGCAGGCCGCGCGGTACTCACTTGGCGAGGCAGGCGTTGGCGTGGTGCCGGCCGGGCGAGGTGACGGGCAGGTGGTGCGGCGGACAGTTGCAGGGCAGGCCGCGCGGTACTCACTTGGCGAGGCAGGCGTTGGCGTGGTGCCGGCCGGGCGAGGTGACGGGCAGGTGGTGCGGCGGACAGTTGCAGGGCAGGCCGCGCGGTACTCACTTGGCGAGGCAGGCGTTGGCGTGGTGCCGGCCGGGCGAGGTGACGGGCAGGTGGTGCGGCGGACAGTTGCAGGGCAGGCCGCGCGGTACTCACTTGGCGAGGCAGGCGTTGGCGTGGTGCCGGCCGGGCGAGGTGACGGGCAGGTGGTGCGGCGGACGGTTGCAGGGCAGGCCGCGCGGTACTCACTTGGCGAGGCAGGCGTTGGCGTGGTGCCGGCCGGGCGAGGTGACGGGCAGGTGGTGCGGCGGACGGTTGCAGGGCAGGCCGCGCGGTACTCACTTGGCGAGGCAGGCGTTGGCGTGGTGCCGGCCGGGCGAGGTGACGGGCAGGTGGTGCGGCGGACGGTTGCAGGGCAGGCCGCGCGGTACTCACTTGGCGAGGCAGGCGTTGGCGTGGTGCCGGCCGGGCGAGGTGACGGGCAGGTGGTGCGGCGGACGGTTGCAGGGCAGGCCGCGCGGTACTCACTTGGCGAGGCAGGCGTTGGCGTGGTGCCGGCCGGGCGAGGTGACGGGCAGGTGGTGCGGCGGACGGTTGCAGGGCAGGCCGCGCGGTACTCACTTGGCGAGGCAGGCGTTGGCGTGGTGCCGGCCGGGCGAGGTGACGGGCAGGTGGTGCGGCGGACGGTTGCAGGGCAGGCCGCGCGGTACTCACTTGGCGAGGCAGGCGTTGGCGTGGTGCCGGCCGGGCGAGGTGACGGGCAGGTGGTGCGGCGGACGGTTGCAGGGCAGGCCGCGCGGTACTCACTTGGCGAGGCAGGCGTTGGCGTGGTGCCGGCCGGGCGAGGTGACGGGCAGGTGGTGCGGCGGACGGTTGCAGGGCAGGCCGCGCGGTACTCACTTGGCGAGGCAGGCGTTGGCGTGGTGCCGGCCGGGCGAGGTGACGGGCAGGTGGTGCGGCGGACGGTTGCAGGGCAGGCCGCGCGGTACTCACTTGGCGAGGCAGGCGTTGGCGTGGTGCCGGCCGGGCGAGGTGACGGGCAGGTGGTGCGGCGGACGGTTGCAGGGCAGGCCGCGCGGTACTCACTTGGCGAGGCAGGCGTTGGCGTGGTGCCGGCCGGGCGAGGTGACGGGCAGGTGGTGCGGCGGACGGTTGCAGGGCAGGCCGCGCGGTACTCACTTGGCGAGGCAGGCGTTGGCGTGGTGCCGGCCGGGCGAGGTGACGGGCAGGTGGTGCGGCGGACAGTTGCAGGGCAGGCCGCGCGGTACTCACTTGGCGAGGCAGGCGTTGGCGTGGTGCCGGCCGGGCGAGGTGACGGGCAGGTGGTGCGGCGGACGGTTGCAGGGCAGGCCGCGCGGTACTCACTTGGCGAGGCAGGCGTTGGCGTGGTGCCGGCCGGGCGAGGTGACGGGCAGGTGGTGCGGCGGACGGTTGCAGGGCAGGCCGCGCGGTACTCACTTGGCGAGGCAGGCGTTGGCGTGGTGCCGGCCGGGCGAGGTGACGGGCAGGTGGTGCGGCGGACGGTTGCAGGGCAGGCCGCGCGGTACTCACTTGGCGAGGCAGGCGTTGGCGTGGTGCCGGCCGGGCGGAATCCCTCCAATTGTGCTGAGGATGTGTGCCCTGAGTTGGCACCGGTTCTCCGCGTCTTTTCCGGCACTCCTACTCTTCAGGCGTCGTCCGGAATCTTGGAAGACAGCATTTGTGCATCCAATACCCAAAAGGCGACCGCTCTGATCCGTCCAACTACAGGCCTATTGCCATCACCCCTTGTCCTTGCGCTCGGCGACCGCGACGTGCGCGTTGAGATCCGCCTGCGCCGAGCAAGACCGGAACAGCGTCGTCGGCCGGTTGTTGAGCTGACTGCAGTACGTCAGGCCCGCGCAACCCAGCGAACACGGTGCGTCAACTGAAAGTAAAAAATTATATTATGATGAAAAAGAAAACTTAAACTAGGGTATAGCAAATGTTTGAAAGTTTTAATCTAACCCATCAAAAGCTAAAGTAAAATATCTTTCTATATTCTCCTAAGTCAGTTACGGAACAAGGAGATTAAGTTAATTGAGCCGGTTGTTCGAAGCAACACCCGCGTTCTCTTTACGCGGAGTTGGATAAAGAGAATGCATTTCGTTGCTGCAATCCATGCTGAAGCGGTAAAATATACATATTAGTTTTACTCAACGATGTATTGAGACGATTTTATTAACTGACAATTATTATTATTATATTGTTAAGGTTATGAACGTAATGGCAAAGAGTTGTTTAACTCACTTTACTGCTGCAAGGTTTCACATGCAGTGTGCAGGCAACACTCTTCCAGAGGTCAGTGGGACACTGAGAAGAATTTTTCAGCGGTAGATTGAGGCCTGATATAAGGACGGATCTGAAAAGAATAGTGTCTGTTTACAATACAATACAATAATCGTTGCATAAAAATAACTGCGTTACTGTAGTCATTTACATATTAACCCACGCAACAAATTTATCATAAGTGTGCGACGACTGTTACAACAATGAAACATTTAGTTATTTTTTTATTTTTATGTTCGCGTAAAAATTCGCTATTTAATAAGACATACATGGTCGAGAAATATCTTTTTTAAACTCACCCCTTGTCCTTGCGCTCGGCGACCGCGACGTGCGCGTTGAGGTCCGCCTGCGCCGAGCAAGACCGGAACAGCGTCGTCGGCCGGTTGTTGAGCTGACTGCAGTACGTCAGGCCCGCGCAACCCAACGAACACGGCGCGTCAACTGAAAGTAAAAAATTATATTATGATGAAAAAGAAAACTTAAACTAGGTTATAGCAAATGTTTGAAAGTTTTAATCTAACCCATCAAAAGCTAAAGTAAAATATCTTTCTATATTCTCCTAAGTCAGTTAAGGAACAAGGAGATTAAGTTAATTGAGCCGGTTGTTCGAAGCAACACTGCGTTCTCTTTACGCGGAGTTGGATAAAGAGAATGCATTTCGTTGCTGCAATCCATACGAAGGTAAAATATACATATTAGTTTTACTCAACGATGTATTGAGACGATTTTATTAACTGACAATTATTATTGTCTCTTGTACTAGTTTCACAACACTTTAATTATTATACAGGTATCCGACCTTACGGCATCTTCATAGTAATTGTCAATATGAAGATTCACCAAGTGACGACAATGGCAAGTTATTTTATTAACAAAAATTTTAAATGTATAATATATAATATAAAATGTGTGTTTGGATAATATAAAAGCCCTGACGACCGAATATCTCACTTCTCACCTGAGCATATTTGGGATAACTCGAAACGCCAGGCCTACGATACAGATCGTACATACATTTAAAAAAAACACAAAAAATTCACTCCAAATCCGAGATGTGTCTCGCCACAAAGAGGATCTTGGATTTAGAGGCGGATCCCCTAAACATCGTGACCTCAATTATTTTATTATTATGTCAATGGTTTTACTATCCTTGTGCGCAATGTATTGTAATAAATAAATTTCTCTTTCATCATTCTTTCTTTCTCATATAAAATTACTAAAAGATATAGTACCTTCTTCAATACATTCAATTAATTTCATCTCTTGGGGGTCCACGAGACAGTCACTGTAGAATTTCTGTCCGTTAGTCGGCCAGCCAATGTTAAACGTTTCAAAACAAAGTTTCTTGCAATTTATTGTTACAGCCTGAAACCAATAAAAGTATAATATAAAAAAAACAATATCCGGATGTGTATAATAGCTGTAGACACACACAGCTATCAAGATAGATTTTCGGTTCTGATTATTTTGTGTTGCGTGTCGTGTCTCTAACACTCCATCTGACCCTTCCACCGATCTCATCGCATAAATATTTACATCGGACACTGCGCGTACACTAAAATATACTGCGCAGTTGACATCTCATACTTATCCTGAACTTGTCTGATTCATGCATATCCAGAACTCTGTAAAATAATGTCTACAAAATAATCACAGTAACCGACAGACAGCACCATCATTATCGAATTCGTTTTTGTCCTAGCCTATTACGCGGCGGTAACCCGATAATGCAGTCTATAGGTAACTCAAGACTTAATTTTTCATAATATAAAATATCTTAAAGGTACATGACACTTTTTTAAAAAAAAAAAAGAATACTAGCAATGCTGTTTAACTAACATTACTAATATTCCTGTTAACCCTCCAACTAAGCATTAGAGCTTGTGTTTGGAGTGGTTCACGGCAATAGTCGAATGGTGGGCTCGAACGTGCGACGTCATGTTTCGCAGTCCGCACCCTAACCAATTAGGCTATTGGCGCTTTTGACTTAAATTTAACATTAGAGAAAGCAATAAATTATTATTTAGGCAAACAATGAAGTGGAAAAGGGCATCTTGCGTAGCATATTACTAAAGTGAACCACAGCATTGTAAATGATTTGATTTGTTGGAAATGCAAGATGCAATATTTAACAAGAATCATCTATATTAAGATTTTAAAAAGCGAAAGCATCTCTGTATATATGCTAAAGCATACCTTTTTACAGCTAAAGCGTTAATCTGAACATTGAGCCTTTGGGAAGGATATAAGCTACTTTTTATTATGGAAAAGCCGTGGGAAATTTCGCACACGAAAGCAGTAGCGGACGGAAGCTAGTATTATACTGAATTAAATTTGATGTGTTGTTGAAAGTACCTTCTCACAGCAATGTAGCTTGGCGGCATCATATGGAACAAAATTCTTAGTATTAACGGGAGCATCCTTCCTCAAGAAGCACTGCCACAGCTCGTCGTGTATAGCCGGAGCTCCACAGTTCAAGGCCAACGCGTCTGCGATCTCCTGCGACTCGCCTGTGCGACGGAGGACCTCCTCGCAGTTTTTCCGGCATTCTGGACTAGTGGACTCTTGGCAACAAGGTAAATCTGCAAAAAGAATTTAAATAATGCTGTTTTTACTATCTAATTATAAAAAAAAACTTTATATTGTTTCCGAAAAGATCTATCACGTCCTGTTGATTGTATATGTTTAGTACAGACGACTAACGACTATGAATAAAAATGTATGGTACAAATGGACGTCAATTTCCAAAAGCGAAGTCTTACACGGTTATTACTCACATTTTGAGGTATCCGTATGCACAGTAGACGCGGTGAGATCATACAAGCAGCGGAGAAGAACGGGCGAGCCTTCGCACACCTCGGCCGCGTGGTCAGTTAGCGAAGAGTCGAAGCGACCCAGCCCCACGCGCCAGACCACACTCTTGCACACCTCGTGGCAATTCAGCGACACCGTCTGCGCTGCAGGAAGTCGATGCTTCATACAGGTTAAATAACAAAATGGACCTATCTATCTCTATCTCATAGTCGCCCTCTCGTAGCTCTTAATAGTTAGCTTTGTACTTAGCTTGATACTAGCTACGGCAGGTAAGGAAGTCAGCTTGACCAGAGCAGGACCACGTCTTAACATAATACCAGCGTGAAGTAGCTTACATGACTACTTTATACTGAGTTGCCAGTAATAGGAAACCCAATTGCTGGTAAACATGACAAATTCCTCAGAAGCGTCGAAGTAGAGCATCTTGATTCTTTATCTTCATTAAAGACGGAGGCATTTATGAGCTACACGGACTACATAGATGCAAGGAAGCGGCCGAGTGGAGTACTGATTCTCTTAATATGCATTGCAATGCAGTGCGGACGCACCGCACTGCATTGCAATGCAGTTTGTCACTTAAACAAACGTAAGCTACTCACAGCAACACCATTGCGCCTCCTGCTGTCTCTGCACACAGTCAAAGAAGGCGATTTCGTCGGAGCGTCGGCAGACCGGCGAGAGAGCCCGAGCGTCACTGGCTGTGGCACACGCGTGCCGGCACTGCTCGCTGTGTGCCAAGGCGCAACATGTTTTGCCCCACCAGCCCGAGCCTGATACCACTTCTTTGAAACCAAAGCAAATTATAATTGATATAAAAAATGTAAACTCTCGTGACACACAATATTCACAATACTTGAAACAATGTACCAACGATACAAATAACAAAATAAGTTTCGAAAAAGTCTTTGATTGAGCCCTCCACATAGGAGATCGAAAACGAGTTTCCAGATTCGAACGCAGAACCCCTAACCAATCCGCTATGGTGGTTAATCCTGCAAATTTATAGTAGTGTATATAATTCTATATGTTTGAACAGATTTTCTTTGTGGTTTATCATTAGATGTTTTCTCGTACATATTTTATTTTGCATCAAGAATCAAAGCGTTAAAAAGCGTTAACAGTACCTCATGATCTATAAAAATGTCAATTGCTTTAACTCACACAGATGGGATAAAAAAATTGGCCACGTACGATTCGGTCTCGTACACCTAAGGTTCCTTTCAATCACACAATATAATTATTAGTGTAAGGTATGTAATAAAAAATTATGTTTACTTTCATTTAGTTCGTCCTTATTCCAAGCCCGACTCAACCTTGCCGTTTTTTTATTTTGTTATTTTACTTTAGAGTTTGTATTTATTGCTGGTTTAACGATAGAGCAAATATAAGGAGGCGGACAGATAGTGTTTCGCTTAGTAGAACAGGGTTTCGTACGGAACCCTACAAACAATGCATATTATAATAATAATAATATATAACACAAACTATGCGCACACAAAATCAAGTTGTTGAGAAAATTTATTCACTCTGGGAACCATGTTTAAAAAACAAAATTATTATTTTTTGATATAATAATAATAATAAATAAGTAAACTACACTTCTATTATTTTAAGTTATCATGTAAAAATAGCTTTATTCTGAGATAAATAAATAAATAAACTTCCTTACAAATATACTAATTCCTTTTAACTCACCTTGTATTGTCTGATTCATGCATATCCAGAACTCGATCTGTAAAAAAGCACAATAATCGACAGATAGCACCATCATTATCGAATTCGTATTTTGTCCTAGCCTGTTACGCGGCGGTAACCCGATAATGCAGACCATAGGTAACTCAAGCCCGATGTAAAGACATCCCCAATTACAATACAATACCGATAGGCGGTTTATTGACGAATGAAAAAAACGTTTTTACTGTGGATGCGAGCTCAATGTAATGAATGTACGGTATCGCATTACCAGTTCCCTCCCTAAGAATTGTAAAATTCACAGCTAAAATTCCAAATTCAAAATTTACTTTCAAAATTGGAAATATTTTTTAATATTTTCTATTCTGCTAACCCACGCTACTAATACCTGATTTAGCCAGACACTGGTTATAAATACGTTATTAAGTAGAGTACAGTTGTTTTCTACCGTTAGTTGTGGTTAGTGTACCTGACTGCTCATACTTGGGTCCTGAGTTCGATACCCAGCCGAAACCAATTTGCAAAAACACAAATAGTTTTCGGATCTGGACCTGTTGTGTTTTCCCGTGTCTCGGACAATACATCAGACTCTTCCTCTGGTCTTATCGTATATGCGTTACATCGGAGTTACAGCGTCATCAGTTCGCTTAATTTAGGTCTGGTATTTTTCGAGATGGTTATCCCGCCATCTGTCGGTAGCCCTTGCGATTTTTAAGGCTTTTTCCTTAGTCACCTCTTGTGTCACCCGCGAGAAGAAAGGAGATAGTGGAATTCTTACGCCGGTGCCACACGGCTACCATTGGATGGCATTACAAAGACAGTGCAAGATAAGCCGGATATACGGCGGAGAATGACCTTCTTCTGGCTTTTTTTTTATAGAAGCAGGGGGCAAACGAGCGTGCGGCTCACCTGATGGTAAGTGATCACCGACGCCCACGAACATCCACAACACCAGAGGAGCTACAGATGCGCTGCCGGCCTTTAAGGAAGGAATAAGCTCTTTTCTTGAAGGTCCCTAAGTCGTAACTGTTCGGAAATACTGCTGGCGACAGCTGATTCCACAAAATCGAAGTGCGTGGCAGAAAACTTCGATTAAAACGCACTGTGGTGGAATGCCCACCATCTAGGTGGTATCGATGGAACTTCGAATTCTGTCGCTATGTACAATGGTGAAACTCAGCAGCTGGGATCAATCCGAACAGTTCCTCAGAACATTCCCCGTGGTAAATTTTGTAAAAAATGCAAAGAGAAGCAACATCTCTTCGCAAGGCCAAAGGATCAAGCCGATCAGAGAGAGCTTGGTCGCCGACAATTCGAGCCGCTCGACGTTGGATGCGGTCAAATGGAAGGAGTTGGTACTGGGGTGCCCCTGCCCAGAGATGAGAACAGTATTCCATGTGGGGCCGAACTTGCGCCTTATAAAGTTGCAAACGGTGGACCGGCATGAAATACTGTCCTGCTCTACAGAGCACACCAAGCTTTTGGAGGCCAATTTGGCCTTTCCTCCAAGTGACCACGGAACTGAACGTCGCTCGATATGTCAACGCCAAGGATTCTGATACAGGCTGAGGCAATAAGGGAATGTTCTCAAAAGAGGAGAAACGACAAAGGGATTCTTTTAGCGGTGAACGCGCAAACCTGTGTCTTTTGGGGTTGAATAGGACCAAATTACGTCGACCCCAATCCGAGACTTTGAATAACAAGGTCTCGACTTCAGACACAAGTTTGTTCCGGCACTCGTCGACGTGTTCCCGAGAAATATTCGCACGGCCTGTATATAGGGCATCACCCGTGCTGTCGTCTGCATAGCAATGAATGCTACTGATTTGTAGCATGTCGTTGATGTGCAGAAGGAACAGAGTGGGAGATAGCACACAGCCTTGTGGAACACCAGCATTCACGGGATTGGGGTCCGAACATGCACCGTCGACAACAACCTTGATGCTCCGATCCGTGAGGAAGCTGGTGACCCAGTTGCACAATCTCTCAGGAACCCCGTAAGATGGAAGCTTTGAAAGAAGCGCTTTATGCCAAACCCTATCAAATGCTTTCGCTACGTCCAGACTAACCGCCAAAGCCTCCCCCTTAGACTCAACTGCTTCTGCCCATCGGTGAGTCAGGTAAACTAGAAGATCACCAGCTGATCGTCCGCGACGGAAACCGTACTGTCGGTCACTGATGAGCTGGTGTTCCTCCAGGTACCTCAGGAGCTGGGTGTTGATGAGTGACTCCATTATTTTAGATAACAAGGGGGTGATGGCAATAGGCCTGTAGTTGGACGGATCAGAGCGGTCGCCTTTTTTGGGTATTGGATGCACAAATGCTGTCTTCCAAGATTCTGGGACGACGCCTGAAGAGTAGGAGTGTCGGAAAAGACGCGTGAGAACCGGTGCCAACTCAGGGCACACATCCTCAGCACAATTGGAGGGATTCCGTCCGGCCCACTCGACTTATGAATGTCCAGGGAGCGGAGTGCCTTTCGCACTGAGCTCTGCAGAAACTGAATTTCCGGCATGGAGCACTTACACCACGGGATGGTAGGTGGAGAGTTTTCCCGGTCATCAAGAGTCGAGTTGGATGCAAAAAGAGAGCCCAAGAGATCGGCTTTCCCTTTTGCAGTATGGACCAGCGAATCATCCTCCTTGTGTAGAGATGGGAGAGATGGCTGACAGAAATTCCCCTGGACAGCCTTGGCGAGAGACCAGAATGCGCGGGATCCCGATGGGAGGCGAACTAGTCTCGCGCCAATTCTGCCAATGTGCTTTAACTTTGCCGCAGCGATAACTCTTTTGAAGGACCTGGAGGCAGAGTTGTACTCGTTATTTAGAGCACTGGTTTTTGCATCCCGAGACGCCGATGCATCGGCCCAGGCCTGGTAGCACTTCCGCTTTCGGCGTGACGCTATTTTGCATAAATTAAGATTACCAATCAGAATCTCTAATAGGTGAACTTACTAAATATTGTTATAAAAACACATAGGATCCTGATTATAGTTTTTGAACACAACATATTGATAAGTGTAATTATCAATCTAAGAAACTATTATCCATTAACGTGTCATAACAATAGAATTTCTATTGTTGCAACACTACATTACTTAAATGTAACAAATATAAAACATACTGCAACATAACAAATGCCGAAGTGTATGTGTATTTAAATTTAGGAGTACTTACTAAGTCGGGCGTGCAGAACTTGTAAATGTTTTGTATTCTCTCCTCGCGAATGGTCGAGCCCAATGACATCTGAAACAAGATAAAATAAATTGATGTTACAAGTAAACAATAGAAATAAAGTTTTGATCTTAAAATATATTTTGTATTATTATTTTTTACAAAGAATTATACTACTTTGATGCGTTTTAAAAATAACAACACATAAATCACTTCGCGACATGCGACTATATTTCACTTCCATTTTAAACATTTTATGTAAAACTTCTAAAAGGCGACAGAAAATCTAAACATCATTAAATTGTTTACGTTATTGAATAATTTATTAACCCATTATTTTATAACACGGATATAAAAATTAATGTAACGCTATAATATATCAGAAATTCACAAACATCTTTCTGTCCCGATCTAGATTCATTGTGCGCTAGTAATCGAATGGTGAAGATAAATATTATACAAATACTTACATAGATAAGTAAACAGTTATATACTTAATAAACATATATGGCATGGGTACAAACGTTAATATTCATCATAAAAATGTTTGGTCCTAGCGTGATTCGAATCGGCGACCCTCAACTTCATTACCAAGTAGACTATCGGGTCGACAAAAATCAGATAAGCAGTCTTTTAAATATTCCTGAAACCGAACAACGACCTGTAGCACGCTCAGATCGTACAAAACACATGCTGTGCGCGTGATTGGGGCCGCATTAGAATTGCCTAATGAAATTAATTGATACACGTCCAGTCTCCCTTCTCGTGTATCTAATTACTTCGCGCGCAGCTAAATTTGTGTTTCATTATGTGGTAGATACTATAATTAACTCACAACTTGTCACATGCTATTGGACATGTTGCGAGTGAGAGTTACAAGAGTTTTCGTTGCATCGGGAACGTGAGCGTAAATATTAATGTTCTTAATAGTTTTCAATCACTTATTTCTACGAACCCGTGAACGTTGTCGAATTTCGATTACTGTTGGCGGTTATCTACTGCGCAGAATGTATTATAGTGTACGCAAGTGTATAATGTGCAAATAAAACGTAAATAATATTTTTAACGTGGTAGAGCCAAGCGACGGCTTTAGATGCTGCTCGAATGGGCCGGCTCGACCGGGTTAATACCACGACCTCGCAAACTACCGGCGTGAAGTAGAGGCATCTTGTGCTTCTGCGTTTCATTCGGTGAGTGAGATACTCTCTCTCCCCCTCTCCATCTCCTCTCTCCACGTACAACGCCAACGTGGGTGACTGTAATCACTTACCATCAGGTGAACCGATTGCTCGTTTGCCGCCATTCCCATAGAAAAAAATAAAAAAAGTAAGTGTAAAGTAATACAAGTATACTCAAAAACAAAGATGCACTCAGTCGTCTTTTCCTATCCGATGCTACTCTCGTGTGACATAACTATAGAATTTTTATTGTTGCAACATGATCTAAGGGTCATGGGACCGGGTAAGTGGTGTGAGAGGTGTAATTTACCAACCTAGGTGTTTAGATTAAAATCCCATTGACGACCGATGACCTGATGGCCTTAAATACATCCGAATAGCTTTCTTCCTTTTTTTTAAAATCCTTAAATCCACATCGCCACGTTTGGCAGGTGAGTTGGCGATCATAGACCTTAGACACTGTTGCCCGTCTGCAAAATTCGAATATTTTTAATCTAAAATGACTCATAGAGAATTACAGAGACCACTTTGCTACAAATTTATGATATCTGTTGATCATCAAGATACTAGATTCAACATTTTTTTTTTATGGGGAACGCGGGCAAACAAGCAAGATACCCGATGGCAAGTGATTAACGACGGCCACCTACATCTGCAACACCAGATGAGCTGCAGGTGCATCGCCGGCCTTGAAGGCTATTTGGGTAGGTGGAGGAGAGAGCTCCTCTCTCTCTGGGCCTCCGGGTACCGAACTCGCTCACCGAACGAATTATAGAAGCACAAGATGTCTCTACTGCACTCCGGTATTCTGCGAGGTCGTGGTACTAACCCGGTAGAGCCGGTCCATTCGAGTAGAAGCAAAAGCCGCCGCTTGGCTCTATCACTTACTGATGATTATGATTGAATTTATTGTTTACTTAAAAATTTAAATTTAAGATGCATTTCATTACTGTTACTCGCTATCTCAGTTTTGTTATCAGCAGAAGTGTAAAAAAGGTTATCGCATGCCACCGCTCCACATACCGACATGATGATGAATATGTATAAATTTTCACTCTTACGAAATATGACCCGTCTATCAAAGGGAAGAATGTATTTCCTTAGTAAACAACAATAAGGTAAGGACTTGAAAGTAAATTTATTATCTTCGTTTAAATTATCGGCTACTACTCCCACACAAGGTTCGTACCGTTTACATTTTTTACACGTTTTTCTTTATTAGGCAACATTTTGTTTCGATTTTTTTCAAACAAATGTAAAATTTAACTCTCTATCCATCTTAATAATAGAGTTTACATTATAAATAACTCATGACAGTTATTTAATACCTTGAATTAAATTTTGCGATACTAAACATATCATGACCATTGATCTGTTTAGTAGTAGTTCTACTTTTATAGGTGCACTGTATTATACCGTAATAAGAGGTCTCTTCTTCTTTAACCCTTGATTTCTGGAAAAAATATCAATTCAGAAAAAAATCGTGGATCAATTTTTGTTGCATTGAATTGTACAAAATCTTACCTTCAAAGGGTGAAGGTATTTTTTCAATAAATATGGGTTATCACTCTCATAGATATCATTTTATGAGCTTAACTTTATAAAATGTTATGTGCTTTGATTGAGACAGATTTAGACAACCCGAATAGAATTTTTTTTTTTTAACACCTCTGTGGTACAAATAAATTTATGCACCTTTTACAGCTTTATGGCCTTTAGGTCAGGAAGTTTGATGATCAGTCAATGAGTGATAATTGGCTTTTTTAAATGTATATGTATATATATTCACGCCTTGTTCCCAACGGGGTAGGCAGAGACAATCTTCTTCCACTTGCTACGGTCCTGACATACGTCTTTCGCTTCTCCCACTTTTATCAATCTTCACATGCATACTCGTTGGTTTAGAGTACTCTTGACCTGGCCTTTTTTAAATCTAATAATATAATTTAAGATCATAGTAAACAAGCTCAGCATAACCGGTTACATTATAATAATAGATACGACAAAAAAGTTGTGTTAAGGATTTATAGCTATTTCATATAATAACGTACATTTTTACACCAATTTCTAACAATTACAATTTGAACGAGGCTATTCCTCTTCTGCGACTGTCTCCTAAATCAAGAATATTTCTCTGGGGTAAATATTACATTCATTACACCTCTACGACTCATAGGTACAATATAACTAGCATTTAATGTAATTTAAAATTTTGCATGTATGTATAAAACATGTAATGCAACGAGATCAAATCGGTGAACCTGCTATTCAAACACGGTCCTCCATTGTCACTCACAGGCGCTGACGGAATAAGATCGCACTTGAATAATAAGTTCGATCATAACACTCCGTCGATTAACCTTCCGACGCGTTTCCGGATCGTAAGGTGAGAGAACACTGGAATGATGAACTGAGTGTTCATCATTTTTGTGGGATACAACGTTTGCTGATTCCGTCAATAGATAACTTGCTCTAAATATGTCACAGAATGACGACATCAACATCTTCCGGTTAGTTCAAAAGACATCCTTCCGGATATAGTCGGTGAAATAATCCTACGTCTTAGTTAACATGGATTTAATCATGTTTACTACTAGAACAGAACTAGAGATGGAAATATACTAAATGGGAACGTACCATATATTTTTCTCAAATATAAACCACATATGCACGTGGTGCGCCCGTTAAGGAATGATGGGTAGCAGCATCACTAGTGCGAGGGCACCAGTACTGCGCTCACTAACCCATCTCTCCAGCCGGGTGAGTATGGGCCAAATCTTCAAGAAATGTATGTTGACTTGCTGGGGCTTTCTAGGAGAGGTTGTTCTGCATTTGTCTTAAATAGGCTCATAACTACGGAGGAAGAAGTGACTTTGATTTTAGTCCAAAGATTGTAACAATTTACATCCTGTCGTAAAGCGTTTAAGATAATTTAAAACAAAAAGCACGTTAATACACCAGTTTAACAACGCCTTTAATTTAGACTTGTTGGAACAATGATCATTGTATACAAATCAGATGTCGTTAAAACAGGTCTAATTCGGCCCACACCATCAGTGAACAATGTTTATTCTCTTGTAGACGTTTTGCAAAATTAATATGTCATATAAAAAAAAATTGTATTGTAATGTATCTAAAGGGTATTGGACAAGGGTATAATAAAGTGTAACGTTATATCCCTGAATATTTTCCGCAGAAGCGTAATGGTGACATAGTCATTCATTGCCCGCCTGTTAACTAGGCTCAAAGTCGCTTTGCGCGACTATAGTAAGCCGTAATAGCCGTTTCCCTTCGCAGATTAATACGAGATAGAATCTGCAACAGAAGCAACGGGTAACTAACAGCTTATCACGTATCTTGTAGAAACAAACTTCATTAACGAATAAAGGTGTTTGGATGGCAACTTCATAGCGACAAATGGAGTGTAGATGACTACAATATATCGAGCGATAACCGCTACAGTGTTGCGGAAAATAGATGGGTAGCTACCACCTTCGGCGGAAAACGGTTGGGAAAAGTATAGAGAGCTAGTATAATTGCAAGCTATGAGCAAGCATCCCCAGGGTTGTCAATGCCTCTGTAACCTTCTTTAATTTAAGTTGTTGTCAGTCGTCCATGGGTTGCAGAAGACACTTACCATCAGGTGGACTTATTTAGCACATTTTTCATTCCAATCGTATTAAAAAAAAATATTCATACTATGGCCATAATCCGTTACACATTAAAATGTATATCTTTTTAAGAGAAAGAGTTTAAAATAAATAAAAATAATTTTATTAACAGTTGCCGCCTTTGGCTTTGACACAGATCTTAAATCTCTGTGGCCACGAATCTATGGATTTACGCACAGTCTCCACGTGGAATGTAAAGTAAGTAAAGTAATAGCCTGTAAGTGCCCACGGCGGGGCAAAGGCCTCCTTCTCAAATACTAGTATCAGAGAGGGTTTAGGAGCCGGGAAGGGCTCGCCACGCTGCTCCAGTGCAGGTTGGCGAACTTCACATATTCTCAAAATTCTCTTAAGCTGCAAGGACTGTCCTGTGTATCGAAGTCGCGACAGGGTCCTCGCGGGAATATTCATTTCTCGTGATAATATTTTAGACTTTCGTCGAATTCTGGCCTTGACATCGGTTAAAGCAACTCTGGTCACTTATATCACAGCACGGGATCGTTCGCTATTTTTTATAGTTTTCGATATGCGATACACGATTTTAAAAAAAACCCCGAATACGGCTGATGACATGCTTTTGAAGCGCCTTAAAACCTAATGCCGGCTCCATACCAACTTTGTGCAAAGCAATCATTGCAATTCTGTTTTCTTTAACGCCCCACTCTCTCTCATAATGTAATTTAACCATCACGGTGAAAAATAACATGTAAAATGGCGCACATTATTCGAGTTTTATAATTCTTACATATTATTAAATGCATCCCAAGATTGAATTCAGAAAAAAAAACTATAAAACCTACAAACTTCATATTTGACAAGTAGGTAGGTAGCTGACAGGGCAGTAGGCATCCGGTAAGAAACGATTTTATGAAAAACCACCTCCAGAGGGGAGAAATAGGGGGCGAAAGGCTGTATCGAAGTCCAATGTTTATTTAAAAATAAATTCAACATATATATAATATATTTAAAAATAGGTTAACAATTTAAACCAATAACAAACCTGAATAAATGCTTTTTGAAAAACAATCCTTTGCGATGTAGAATAGGGGGAAAATATTTGTCAGAGTTTATATTCTGTATTTTTTTAAATATATAAATATAAATTATAAATATATATATATATAATACATACGATGTTCGTGAAAGACGACGGATTTATTATCGAAAAAAATTAAAATTACGTATACGCAAGCTACGATGTCTGCGCGTACGTAGACGCGAGTAACAGCTAGTTAATTATAAAGCTTGCAGTATTATTCACTCAGTTGACAATCCTAATATACACAAGCAAATAAAAGTTTCTGTATCAATCTATCAACGTTTTAGTTCAAAGCATGTTGATAAAATAAATCAATATGTCGAGGACAAAGATGTGTGAAAATTGCTCTTAATCTGCACTTGCAAGACCCTTGGCTACTGCTATAATTTTTAAATTTCAATTTAAAAAAATACTTAATATACTTTTGACACTATATTGATTTATAATAATTGACATTATATTGATTTTATTATAAATTGTAAATGAAATAGTAATATGGCGTTTAAGAAAGCCCACCTCAGTTTCTTGCCGGTTCTTCTCTGAGAAGGACTTGATTTGCGAACTGGTGTATATTTTTGCTTTCATAGGAGCTTTAAACAAGCCTAAATTGAATAAAATGTTTTGACTTTGACAAAGGCGAGCAGTATTTTAAATAAAGGAATAATAATAACGCTACCCAACAAGAAAGTCACCTTCCATTACAATGCAATGAAGCTTTGCAGACTATCAGTATTCTAGGCAAATGCATGAGAATCTAACGACAGAACTCAAATACGCTGTGTCTTCGCCGCTCTGCCCAGATGATTGTGAGACGATAATAAAAATATATTATGCCATTCACATGTAGAAAGCAATCTGTTCAAACCCATCTAGACTGTTATAAGTCAGTAGCACTTACGTGAGAAATTCAAATGAGTCGAATACAGATTAAAAACACTCGTAGATCGAATATACATTTTAAGAATTTTCAATGCGTAACACAGAGTAAAGGGATTCGTATTTTTTAAAAAATAACATTTAAATATTTCTGTTATGTTCGGCTTGACCGAGGAAGGTGCTTACAGAAAACAAGTGTGAAATAGCAGCATACATTTGTTATGCTGTGTCCCGTGTCTCTGACACAGTATCTGACCCTTCCTTAGCTCTTATCACATAAGCGTTACATCGGCCACGGGAGGTTTAAGACAAGTAAGTGCCTCTATGTTTGCGCGTATACATGCGGCTATTCACACGTTCAACCACGGTGACGGTTGAAAACGACCAAGTCTAAATAGTTTATACAAATACAAATTTTAATTATCATGTTTATTATTAATAATAATAACACAATATCGAACAATCGCTCACGTCATCAAGTTCCCAACAAAGATTGCCTGTGTCTTGTTAACTGGATGGTGTTAAGACAGATATATACGTACCTACATAGATAAGTAAGCATATTTATACAAAAATAATTTAAAAATCCAAGACTAAGTAAAAAATATTTATATTCATCATACAAATGATTAAGATCAGGCTTTAGTTGTCCTGTGTGGACTGTGATGTGTTTTATGTTCGATTAGTAAGATAATCTGTGGTAAACTCGATGTGCTCATTTCCGTACTGATGAAATAATTTTTAAATTGAATTTTCTATATTATATATTAAGTATTACTGTGTTTTATGTTATGTATATACGTAGATCTTCTATGTATGATTCTCTTAAGCGTGGTAGAGCTAAGCGGCGGCTTTAGCTGCTGCTCGAATGGGCCGGCTTGACCGGCTTGGTACCACGGCCTCGCAGAATACCGGCGTGAAGTAGAGGAATCTTGTGCTTCTGCGTTTCGTTCGTTGAGTGAGGTAACCGGAGGCCTACACCCCCTCCCTATTCCCCTCCTCTTCCCTCCCATCTACCAAATAAGACCGGCAACGCACCTGGAGCATCTATTGTGTTGCAGATGTATGTGTGCGACGGTAATCACTTACCATCAAGTGAACCGCTTGCTCGTTTGCCGTCTCTTCCATAAAAAAAAAGATTATAAAAACATGTAATGGCATCGGAGTGTCATGGGGGTTGGCACTGAAAAACAGTGCTATGTCGAAACGTCAGTAATAAATAAAAAGAAACGCGATAAAATCCGAAAATAATTGTTTCATTTCAATTTAAAGTTTGTTATTCAAGTTTAGTAAGTATTAATGATTTGCCGTGTGATATTGGCATTAGAAAATCGCAATAGTTACCGACATATGGCGGGATAACCACCCCGAAAAATATGAGACTGATGACGTACAGCAGCGTTTAAGGCGCGAGGTGTTTGGTACTGCGATCACCAATGCCCTTGCCGCGCGTGCCGATTATGGCAAATCATCCATCCTTACGGGGGTGGCCTATTTGTTCTTTTGACCACGGCCACGGTAACGATATACCATTGGCAATTTCCATAGCTCAACAATTAGGCATGCTAAGCTGTAACTTTATGACTTGATAAAAGAATCACATGGCAATCGAGATCGAATGAAAAAAAAACTAAAAGTGGAAAAAGCTAAGACAGGAATCTAAAAATAATTGTAGGTACATATAAAGAATGTCGCATTTAATATTTCAATATGAAATGAGCATGCCGCAGCCGAAATAAGCGTGAGTTTATTTTTATGCATATGCGGCTCCGGCATTCGAAAACATCTCTTATTATTCAATCCGCGGCGGCCATTTGTCAATGGCGACAGAATAAAAAGTGTTCCGCGGTATCGCTGCGTTATGGGAGGTGGTCTCCCGTGATATTAGCATGGAGACAATCGGGGGGGATGTTGACATCATTGCTGGCATTGACGCGTCGACAGCCAACACGTCCTGTGTGGAACGTGCGCCGAATCCAAGTTTTACTTATATATCGAATGCTTCCTGGAAATGCTATCATATGATAAAATTTATGACCACAACATTTATGCATTCTATCCCATAATTATTATATTATGTTGTTGTTTACTGATTGTTTGACTAGTGGTCATGGAGCTCGTTTAGTTTCATAGAGCACCTGGGTTTGTTCCCCGGTGCCGACACCACTACATTTGTTAATAGCAATTTTAGCTGTATTTACCACAAGCTCTGCAATAAAGGAAAACTTCGTGAGGAAACCTGTATGTCTCAGTCGTGCCGGTTTCATCTGCAGGTGAAGGATAAAAAATATTGTTTCGAGGATATGTGAAGACCGCCAAATCGCAAAACCTTCTTAGATATTTGAGAAGGTCGCTCTTGCCCTACTGTGAATGGAACTTACACTTCAATTATCCATTCATATACTTAAACAGCCTGTAAGCAGTCTACTCCTAGACAATGGCCATTCCCATAGGCAGAATTGGAAATCGTAATCGCTATCTTCGACATGCATGTTAGCGATTACAAAACCAGACATCACGCACCTTAGATGTTATTGTTCATCACCGGTCATAAGACATTTTTGGCATCTCCTTTAGTCAGCTTTTACGATATCCATATGATGAGATGAGGTGACAGATTCTCCCATGCCTCATACCACATTAGGTACTAAGTCAAAACTGTTTCTTCATTCCCAGCGAGTTGAATTCAACTACTGAATATAAGCCGGTCCAAAAAAGCTCCAATCAAACTGGGCATGCCTTACGTGGAAGATTTTCCTAATTGTTATCAATTGAATCTCTAAAACTTTGTTTTAAATTCACTTGTCTTATTCAAGAACAAACCGTCAATAGGAATTAATATTATCTTTAATAATTTTCGCCTAAGAACTATTGGTAAATGTACGTCGAACTTAAGCGGAATAGGAAATTTAACATCCGTCTTTGCCTGGAGATCCAATTTGCAACTTTACAGTCAGAAGCCAGATGGTCTGCGAACTGCGCCCTGAGATGAGTGATCAGTCGGTGTGGAGGTTGACATAAAAAGGAAGTAACTATAATCTGTATGTTTAACTACTTCGAATTTGTTACCAAGACATGACAAAAATTTACCAGATTTATGGAAGCACTATCCCCACAGATCGCAATTATTGTTAACCTACAGGCACTACTCAATACTCAACACTTAATGGTGATATAACATCAAATAAAACTATTAGATAACGAAACGGGAAGTAGTATAATCCTAAAACCAGTGTCATTATAATAAAGCCCTTGTGATGGATTTGACCGACAACTACTCTATTAATTCTGCAACAAATATTATAGTCCTGCAGGTATACGTGCAAAGACTTCGACATTCCCTTCATACCAAAACTTGATGCCGGCTCGTATTCTACTTTAAAACTTTAGGATCTGCAGATAAGGACGCTAAAAAGGAAGGCGGTCGTTATCTATATAACACAAACATTAATGTCTATCATAGTTATTAATACGCAAAGAATTGCATTAATGAACCGACATTAGCTAGGTCTATCTTCTTTCTAAGGATTAAAGGAAACATACCCAGACCTATCCCAAGATCTTTTTAACAAGCTAGAGCGGCTCTTTGATAATTGTATAAGATTCATTTTCGGTCTGCGAAAGTACGACCACGTGTCTTTTTATAGATCTCTGCTTAACTGGTTCACTATCAGACAGCGGCGCAATTCCAGAATTCTGCTTGTTTTTTACTCTATAATATATTATACTTTTTAGTCTTCTTATCTCTGGGACAAATTTCAGAATTTCTCATTATCCAATGATAGGGTTCTAGATCTTCTAATTATAATTTGTATTCCCTCACACTTCACCGGGTTCATTGGTAACTCCTTCACTGTTCAGGCTACACTGCTATGGAATTCCTTGCCCTATGATATAGGACAAACGTCCAGTAAGTGCTCTTTTAAAATATTAAAATATTGATTCATGAAAATTTTTTGAAGACCTCGAACGTGGCATGTTTTTGTTTATTTTACTATCGTTACTGTCAAAAGCATGTACTCCTACATATGTTTGTTAGTATATATGTATATAGCCTTTTATGTATGTAAATGTAAATGACTTTATGCATTTCATCCGTTTTTATTTACGAAATATTTGCAGAAATATTGATCAAAAATTTAGTTTTTTGGGTTTTTGATTTTCTAAGTATATTGTAGCGCCTACCAAAAAATATCACCACACTATAGGTTGCCGTATAAAGAATACCTATAGGCATTAAGTCCGCCTTTTATGTCCTTCTATATAAAGAAATGCAATAAAGAATAAATAAATAAAACAGTGTAAAGCATACGGGTACAAACAGACTATTATTCGCACACAATAAGACCCATTAAAGGCATTGTTTCCATCATTAGGATCAACCGCAGAGCCCAATGAAAGAGCCAGACTCGTTCGGTGCTAATTAAAACACAAAGGGCACTCGGATGACACAATAAAACATTGCGAACTGTACAGTGGCGCGTGCCCTAAATAGTTTAGCAAATGCCCGCCTTTATTGCCACGGGGAAACCGACAGTTGCGGTAGCTCGATGCCAACCGAGCCTGAAGGATGTAACTTACAATTAGAATGCCTACTTAATCTCATAGTGCGTTAGGTTGATATGCATATCAAAAATTATATACATTTAAAATGTATGACCTTGTGTTCGCATATAAAGCAATGTGTGTGTAAGTTTAAGGCTTCGCTAACCGTGTGTTTAGGGGATCTGCCTCCGAACCACTAGAAACGAGTTAAGTTGAATGTTTTCGAAAGATTTGTACAAATTTTAGGGAAATAAGCTCTGGTAAAAACTCTTACCAACTCATTATTGCGTATACATGCTTAACGTTACATAAAGGACTATAATACAATAAAAGAACAAATACAAATAATAGAAATAAAATGTTTGATATTCGAAATTTAAATTCTTTCATTGGTTGAATAAAGAATCTTCATGACATAATATTAGTATGTCTTACATTAACACCTTACATATACAACGTCTTACTTATTTACATATACACCCGTACTTATTTGTAGAATCTTATATAAAAAGTTGTGCCCTATTCCACCTTTACAAGAAACATAATTTAAACGCTGTTGTTATTGCTATAAAACTTTTCAAATATAACAACCTTTATTTTCTAAGATTTCAATACCAAAAGCTCGAAATTAAAGGTTGGTAATAATTTATAGCATGAATACAAAAAAAAAATACTGGCTTTTCCAATATGTTGACCAGAAGGAGGTATTTTTGATTTTCAGTTATATATAAAAGTCGACTGACATATGTAATATACATCAGATTTTCAAAGAATAATTTGTACGAAAAAATCCATTGCAAATCTTCAACAAGCCCGTGTTTATTGCAAGAAAAGGCCTTTTCATGCAAACGCCATCAAAATGTGGTATCTCTAGCAGTGAAGATTGCCCCCGCATGCAGCTCAGGTTGTGGTATCAATGGTGTGATATCAATTTTGTAATATAAATGGCGACGGTGATCAAGTATAACATCTTAGTTGAACCCCAAGTGGGGTAGAAACCCTAAACAATTTAATGTACAATTAAGTTGTTTGTTATAATTAAAATCTTAAGTGGCCTAATTATGATAGTGATGTATTAGAAGTGTGTGTAAAAGTTAAATCAAAGGCGGCAGTGTACTGGGGCTAATAAAAATGTATAATCATTCCAATGAAGTCTCCAATCTTAAGGGCGATAAATCTGAAAGTTTGATAGCCCTACGCTAGTGTCACTCCAATACAGTGGCGGGTTGAAAATAGCTAGTGCGATAGAAACTCGCTCCGTAATCAAAGGACAGAATCAAATTGCCGCCTCCGTCACCTCTTTGATGTTTCTTTGTAAGCTCGTCTCGTCGGGAAACATTCCGCTTCATTTTACATAGGTGCGTCGGTTTACTTTGCAATTAACACGTGTCGGTGTTGCCAATTATAAAATGCATATGCTTATTATAAGATAGGAAGAAGAATTTGCTAATGAAAGTTTTGTAAGAGGCTGCGTGTTCCAGCAGAGTTACAACATTAAATCCCAACCCCAGTATTTTACTGCGTAACCTTAAAACACTGTGTACTCTACACGTCACATCTCCGTAGATCAGACCAAAATTAATAATTACAAATCTGACGGTGGCCCGGGTTCACTATGACATCAGGACGAAACAGGTATTTAAAACAAAATTAAACGCTGTAAAATCCGTGAATTTTTTATGCATCTGTTAACAATTTTAATGGTGTTAGGTCAAGAACCACCCTATTTACTACTATTTACCTAGTTACTAACTACCTACTACCCACTAACCTAAGTACTAATTTCAACCAAAATATTGAGTTTGTATATTGAATCATCATCACCGCTAGAACTACAAATATTTTTATATATGTAATTATTTTAAACAGCACACGCCAATAATAATAATTGGACTTAAACAATGAATGATACGTATATTGCATTGCACCAAAAATTTCAACGAATGTGTTAAATTATCAAGAATTATTGCTTATCGCAATAACGATCCTCGATTACTCTAAATAAGCGAAATTGAACAATAAATCACCACTCTCATTATCCGTAAAGTCTTCATTTAAAACTACCCGGACATTTACGATGCTGTGTTTACTAAACTCATGTCTGAGGAGTAATAAAGTTTAGGGAGAGCGTTCAAGTCGTCACTGGGACGTTGACAGACGCGGTGATTAACGAGCCGTAGTGATACGTCCCCCCCCCTCCCCACTCCCTGAACCCCTAACGACGTCTCTTTGGTAGACGTCCAAGGAAGAGATAAAAAAGTGATAATTCTCGCATTTGCAACGTCTGCGGTGTTCGGCGAAAACCGATCTCGTTTGAGGTAACTACGAGTATGTGAGTAATTCCATGTTGTATGTGATCGGTTACAACGATTTTATTGTTTACATAAGTGTCAAAATATGTTTATCATACTATAAAAAATACTTATTGTAAAGGCATTATCTCTTATTTTGAGAAGATCTGGAGCCGTGAAGAGACCGCCATATTGCTACTATGGGCGTTAGCGGGCTCCTCATGCCTTCGAAATGTTTTTTTTAATGTGCAGTGATAGAACAAATTTCAATATCGTTTTTCACCGCTGTAATAAATTTAAAATTTGATAATTGTAATTAACTTTATATTAATTAACTAATTAAAATAAATTTTAATGATGACCGCAAGCCACTTGCATATTATAACTTGCATATTATAAAACTAAAAGCTAGCGCCCTCTCCCATCACTGAATATTTATGGAAATATGTATTACAACATTTCAGTAGAAAATATTTCGACAATGAATAAATCTAAGTCTAGAAATTCATTTCATACTTTCTGTAGCATATATCAGACCTTATAAATGTAAATACAATTTATTTCACATTTTGCAAACATTCGACATGAAAAACGCTAGTTTAACATATTTTCCCATATTTTAGGGCAGAAATTCAAAATATTAATTAGTTTTGAATCTTGATAAACGCAATTGTAATTAAAGTATATGAAACTATGATTCTGGATATGGCCGCACTATTATGCTATAATAACTTTTACTATACAGTTACTACAAAGTTAACGGTTAAATAATTTCTACAATGAACTAAACTTAATGTCGGTTGAAATAGTAGTTACTGGGAAAAACGGCGCTGACATACAGGCAGAAAAACAACGAAGGTACTATTATGTGTTCTGGGATCGTAGACTTACAATAAGTATATACTGATACCATTATATTTAATGCAATAAACGATTGAGTATTACATTTAGAAATTTTAGTTTCATAGTTTATAAGGTTTATGATAAATAATAAAAATTGGTGAGTAATTTCTCAGAGGCACATAGGTATAATACTACAAACAAGCTACGTCATTTGAGTTTTCACTCAAATAACTAAATTTTTTGAATGATTTGCTTAGGAATCATTTAAATTAGGTGTCGAAAAAAGCACATAGAGCCAGTTGCCGTTTGATCTGCATTCCTCGTAAATAAACGAGCGAAACTCATTACATTATAATGAAACCTGTTTCTTTGAAGCTATATTTCGCGTGGCATCCGCGCATGTTCAAAAATATATCACTTCACACCTAAACGTCACTGCGCTGAGGTGTCGCTGAAGTCTCAGTCTCGGTCTCACAGGTCCGTGTTATGTATATAATATTGTGACAGTATGCTATAGATTCCAAATTTTACAGACTATTCTAGAGACCGAAAAACTTCTGCATAAATAGTTTTTTATTTTCTAATAGTAATCCGTAATGAACTGAAAAAACTGTAAAGACATCATCTTGATGATGATGTCTTTACAGTTAATCTTTTTCTCCAAATGTCATTCTCACCTTTTGGATAAAATTCATGCGCGTATGCCGAACCCAAATTCCATTAATCTTATTCGATTAGTAGTGGAGAGCAGCCTTTCTAGAACGAGGGTCTCGGTCCAGTCCGCTTGCCCAGTATGGTGAGGTATGCAAGGCTTTGCTTTCATGAAAATGACTTTGTTCAGCAGTAGGCCGATAAAAAGAAATCCGAGGCAGGGCTCAAAAATCCCTGTACCACCGTCCCCATATCCTATACCTAAACCTAGAGCGGCTTATAAGAATAAAAATAAACCCTCACGTGATACACTAGATATATGAGATAAAATAAATTGTTCGTAGCAAAATACGCATTTAGATAAATACACATTTAATAGTAGAGAGCGTAAAAACTTAAGTGAGAAAGTGCTTTACGACAATAGTCATACAACACCATTTCTTCTCTAAATTTACGCTTATTGAAACTTCAAATACTCTACGTATATGAAGTTTCAATTTCAATATAATCAAAAAGATTTAATTGAAAGTGCATATCATAATTTTTAAAATAAGCTAAGATAGATAGTGTAGACGTATCCTGTATATATGGTATATTCTAGACACACTAGCCCAAACGCTCATCGACGTCTCACGGTGTCGCGAACGTGGGACGGACGGACGGACAGACATGAAAGGATTTCAGATGAGTCTATTTTCACCCGCTTTGAACGTCCCCGACGCATTAGTTTGTTTGCTTTCGCAACTTTCAAGTTGAAGGGGAATGCAACATTTGTGTTAGTAAGGGATTACTCTATTATTAGTTTGTATGAGCTTTGTCTAATTGCTGGGTCTTTTGTACTCGAACCGTACACTGTAAAAGGAATTGTATGAGCTGTCCAAATGAATAAAGCTATACTAAATATTATTAAGTCTTTTCCAAAAAGTTCAAAAATTTATCATAATTTCGTGGTAGTAAGTGTTCCGTATCATAAGCAATAAAAATTATATAAAACTTTGAATGACCGGTTATTGTCTTCTACGAAAAAAATGAGATCTCGATTTCTTCAAATAATTCGTAGAGCTTAAGAAGTGGAAATGGAAGTCTTAGGATATGCAATGTTGTTTTACGTAAATTACTAACATTCACTGACATATATTGTATCAGAGATTTAGGGCCTCACATGCTTTAAAAAATAAAAGATGTAACTACTTTTACATTTGTAACTGAAAGATGAAAATAAGCAATACATATTACATAAACCTTTCACCATCTGCCAAGCAATAAATCTAACATCAATATTGGTACAATTTATTGAAGCAACGCAGCAAAATCGTGGACGTCGGGTAAATGCCGCTAAAGTTGTAGCTACGTGACTGGAATCCGATGAATGCTACGGTATCGGCATCCAGATCACGCTGGGCGAATTCCCGGTACAGTCGGCGTGCGACTGTGCGACAGGACCGTGACACGATTGTCCCGTCGTACGTCCAACGTTAACAACAATTCCGGATACCGGATAATGCATACAATATGGTACGATAGTTTTATACGAGTACCATATGAGTAGGGCTCGTACCAATGAATTTTTAAAACCTATGTAGGTTTTGTATCGTTGGCCTGAACAGTGAAATGTGTTTTTCATTTCACTAAACAGAAAGGTGGGTTGAAACGACTAAGACAAATGTATAGACGTTTGATCACCCCATTATTGGATATACGGTTGTGAGATCAGAAATTTTTTCAATTTTATTAAATGCGGCTCAAATAAAATTAGTTTTTTAGTAATGTGACACAATGTTTTAACAAATGTCAATTAGCTTTGGTTTAATAACCATACGTCTAGTACTTGCGCTTGATATTATTATAGTGCTGTAAGTTATATCGTAATCATAATAAGACTTATACGGCACCATCTCAAGACACTAAAATAAAAAATGTGTATTTTACCTAAAATTATTTAAGTCTGCTTGTGTTGAGATTCAACACGACTGTACAGGCAGTTTATAAAAAGATAAGTTAATCGATTGTCACTTCATGCGTGAGGCTGTCCTGAGAGGCCAAACCATTCTGTAGAAAATCTATCTGAAAATATCATAGGCGGCCGACATATAATTTTCAGGTAATTCTTTCCTTGCTTAACTAACCACTTTTTTCTCAAAATGTCATTTACAAATATTTTCTTTTATGCTCTTAGTAGCATCGTAAACCAAAGTATATAAGAGTTTAACAGTTCTCTGGTTAATATGAATCCCGTGACCACGGAAACTGTAAAGCACCCGAAACGAAGGGAATATAAAATTAAAAATAAACGCGATTAAATACGTAAATAGTGAGATATATAGTGAAATAGTTTTCAATACTAGAGATACTACGCCTCTTCTAGATACTTAAAAGAACAAAAATAATACAATACGACATAGCGAGACTTATATATACATGGATATGCCTATGGAGGCTGGTCTGCTCGACTTTGCAGTGCACCTATGCTATAATTTTGCGTAACACCCTATTCTTGTAGAATGCTTTTAATTACTTATGGGACCACGTGTTTTATTTTTATGAAATGAAATGCACACTTTTTGAAAAATAAATCTAAAGATGACACCGAAGCGACACGACACGTCTCTTATTTATGCCATGAAAATAAGTGTATAACAGATTATTTAATAGCAGTTAATTCAAGAATTTAAGGTGATTACGTTATTATGTTTAGTTAGCTTTGGAGTAATTTATGTACTATAAAAGTGTTTCAAAAGCGGCTAATACCTTCAAAGTAGAAACAAAACCGTATCAATCCAAAAGCGATCTCCGAGGAAAACTTTTATTTCCCGTAACTAACTTTAATTTTTCCCTTTACGAATTTTACCTATAATACGACAGTCGATAGCGTAAATTTAATAATGTAACTAAACTAATTCCAAAAGTTAAATGACCTTAACATGTCATAAGAATATAATTTATTTTGTTGCAACACGTCATGAGTAAAGATGTTAGCAGGAAACGAAACTAAATTGATCCTAGTATTACTATATCTAGCTTCTGTGGTTTTTAATTTAAATCCAGTCAGACAGACAGAACGGCAGCCAAACGGAAGATTGTATTAAATAAGTCACTATACTACATTTTGATTGTATTCAGATTTATATATAAAAATGATTGTGTATGTTACTAAACAGTCTATTATTATAATTTTACCCAAATTTTGGGCTTTAAATTAACTAGTAACGCCGCATACGTACCTACTTTATGAAGTAAATTTTTCCACTTCCACATGTGCATAGATAATAAGATACTTATAAAATAAAGTCTCAATTCTATATTTATAAAATAATTCAACCGTGTGAATTATACTTTGGCAAACTATAAGTAAACATCGACGTGAATAAATTTAGAAACAGCTGCTACGACCGCGACAAGTTGGGTCATATGTAGTGCTACATCAAAGACGGCCGCAATCTTTGATCTAGCCGCCTGAAACGCTTTCTGACGTACTTATCGAAAATATTAATAGAGAAAATGAACCGATTACAACACAGTTAAATTCTATGACACAAATGTAAGCATGTTGGGTGTGTAACGTTTAGGAGAGTCCTCAATGTAACAAAATATTAACATTATTTACAGTCCCGCAATTTGCATTTAAAATAACGTTTTAGATTTCTTTGTCCGCCGCCTTGTCTGAAATGTATCAACAAAGGCTTGTATGCATTTCTTGGATGAGTTAATTAAGTTTCGCTTACACCGATAATTTCTAGGCTGGGCGGGTGGGTGGTGAGCTCAACGCGTCCACCCTCCTGGTGGTGATACGTTTATGGTTGAGTGTTGTCGGATTGCCACAGCCTCGTCAATATAATATAACTGAGACGGTGTCTTTGTGTGTGTATGTGTAGTGTATCAACACGATCTATTTCCATTTTAAAAGTTTAAAAAAATTACCGTAATACCGTGAATAAGCCCAGTATTTAAGTAAAAAAACCCTACACATATTCGCTTATTTCACATTCACACACTAACATTTTTATTTCTCTCGCACCTGCTACGCTAATTAATATACGTCGTAGCAACTCAATTCAGTTGATGGAAAATATTTCATGAAACTGTGCAATGGGCACTATACTCGTATATACCTTGGTTGTCCTATTACAGGATGTTCTTTCGTTTTAAAATATAAAAAAAATGCCGTAATTATTATTTCCACATTGTACTGTGAGGTGAGTTTGTGAACATGCTAAATTCCACCTTACATGCACGTTTACATACTGACCAATATGCTACAAGGTCTCTGCAACAAATATGTAGACATGAAAACTATTGTTTTCAGTTTTTAAGGTGTCATCTGAGGATGTCGTAAGGACGACCAACAGATTGCGGATAAACTCTTTCTGCCAGACTGATAATATATAAACCGGCGCCAATGTACTGCGGTAGACTATTACCCAGCTGATGAAAAAGAACGTCATGCAATTGATTCCAGTACATGCAGTCAAGCCGACATTCATTCTGTAAACTATGTGTTTAATAATATTGCACAGCTTGTTGTTTATTATATAGTATTCGTTGTTAATCTAACTTACACCAAGTTCACAGTTATTAATGGTCGACAGACTCGTAATTTACAGCATTTTTCAATATCGGACAGATTAAATATTAAAAAGTTAAGAAAGTGTTCGTAGCCATTGGAAGAACCCTGACTAAGGTTATAGATGTATAAATGTACGCAAAGTACTTTTAATACATTATTGAAATCATTTAACAGTTTCCGAAGAAGTCTTGCAGTAGTAAGTTATGTAGAACATGTTTTGTGTTTTGTGTTGGAAAATTTAATGGCATACTTTTGGTTAGGTGCAGGACTTATAGCCAAAAATGTAACGAAAGATGTACGCACAATATTTAGATATTGTATGCATCTCAATATTAATACATGCAACTAATTACTTTGCACTTAATTTAAAACGTCGCCCCTATTTAATGACCCTTTGCAACATCTGGCGCCAATAATATTCGACGACGCTTTGCTTTAAGCAATTTAAAAACATCTGTTTTCGACCAGTGTTTCATTTAATGTTAGTGATAATGTGCTCTGGTATATATCGAAGACGGCGATATCTTTTAGATGTATAATTCCTCAAGCAATAGCGTCAGTACAGAGGCGCGTACCGGCTTGCATCCCGGGTTCATGTCATGGGCCTCGATGGTTCTTGGTATGGTAAATTACATTACGCGAACACTTCTCATAGAAATAAAACTAATATAATTTTATTACGTTTAATTTAAATTTAGTAATTTCCGAAGTTTGGAGTACTGTAAAACTCGGGAATGTAATAATTTCAACGCATGGTAAATTACTGATTGCACTTGGTGGGTTATGAGTTTCCTTTTTTTACGTTGGGAAACGCCCTGTGTATAATTCGCACATTCGGAACAAGGACGAGCTAAATCGGGTTTGGCAACTATAATCGTGTGGTGTTCAACCTTCGCCACAGTGCCTCGGGGAGGCTCTCGCACACATCCGTAGAGCCATCAATGTCCCCGAGAGAGGAATCTTACTCTACACCTCCCACTTGCAAGGCACATGAAAAATCCGGGCGTTCCTTGGTACACAGCGTACCATGAAAGGTAGAGAGAGTCACATCGCAATGCCATTTCTCACTGCGGGGAATAATTTGAATTAATATAATTAAAACGAACAAATGTTAAGAAACAATAAAAAATACTTTGATAGTAATATTACTTTGTGAAGTTAATCAAGGAAGTGTGACTGAACGAAGACAGAGTAATGAAAATCTAGGGATATCAAAAGTCACAATACCCTTAATTTTTAAATAATGTTAAACTTAGAAAAAGTTGTTGCATTAGCAATTGGTAACTATAAATTAGCAGGTATTATTTAACTAACCCTTTATATCATTATTTAAAAAAAAACCGTTTAAATAAATAAATAAGTTGGTGTTAAACACGCCAGGTTATAAATAAAAAAGTACAAGTGACCAGCACAAACGTACTTGCGAAAAGATCCACGATCAATATGTCCGCCTCACAAGACCTAAACGTCGTGTACTCAATAAACACACATGTTTACACTACATTATTAACAACGGCGGTTGTATTACAGACGTTTTACCGATCTAATTCTCCACAGCGTCAGCGTAGACGTTATTCGCAGCCCATCAGCTGTCGCTCTGTCCGTCAGTACGTCACTTGCACTCCATAAATTGTCTAACAACAAACGCTTGGGATATTTCAATGAATGGTTCTGTTATCTCAATACGATACACTTCATACATTTCATTCGGTTCATTGGAATACTGTATTATGCAAATTGCATTTTTAGTTGTTGTCATTTATACATTAACCAAGGTCAGTGAGACGGCGTCAGGGTCACCATCAGTCACGTTATTCCAAAATAAACTCTGGTGAAAAATGAGTTGAAAAGTATTAAAAGAACCAAAAACACCTTCTGCGACTCCATTACTGAGTAAGTCGGCCGTAAGAGCTTTTTTTATTTTTGTTTTTGGTTCCAGTTTGTTTTTTTTTCTTACGTTAGACATGTTTTTCTATAATTGGGTTGTTTCGGAAATAAATCGTTTTTCTTCTAATTTTAAATCTTTATAATCTTAGGTATTCTCCATTAGAAAAACCCCGATAAATCATTCAGTGAAAAGCCTATTAAAATAACTACGTTCTGATGTCCTTACCCCTTGTCCCCTTAAAGTAATATGGCGGACAGGGCTATTAAGTCATTACACAGACTAGCTCGGCCTGACATTCAGGGTGCACTATCAATTACCCGTTTCATTTACGAGTACATCCCTATGATCTTTTATTAAATATTAAAGTATACGATATCGATTTTTAATAATTATAAACACATTTTTACATTCATCGGTGTATATAATGTTCTACATACAAACAAAGTATTAACCACATTTAACAAATTGGTTATCAAGTAAATTTATTTAGATTGTCTCTTCCGGTTTGAAGTGTAGTATTAAAAATTACTGGCTGAAATAGGGATATGACACTTTTTTAACAAGACGTATGCCTACTTTTTGATTGATTAAAAAAATTTACCATGTGTATTCCTATGTATGTAAAGCGATTCAATCGATGTAGCGCCATAAACCGAGATGACGCTAGACTTCCGTCCAATAGTTTATTTACTTTAACAGCTGTATTTATCCGTCAGCATGTCGATTATAATCGATACTAAATCGGGCATCAAATGATACACTCGATTGTAAGATATTCAAAGAGTGTCGCTGTGGAGGAAGCGAACGTCACGCGGCGCTCCCTAACGAGACGGAATTAAATACAAAATGTAAAGTCCACCGCCATCGTCTCCGCTTACACGTTTCAATAATTTTCCCTTTATTCACTCGACGCGCGTTCTCGGAACACTATCCTCGATGTGACGCGATTCTTGATTAGGGGCGATGCGTTGTTACAAATAATAAACGAGGTATAATACATACATAGAGGAAGAGAAATTAAGGTCCTCAACACACGAATTGTAACACTAGTTACAAATAATTTTGCAGTACATGTAATATAAAATTTTTGCGACCACGTGGCTAAGTGGTAAGCGTACCTGACTGAGGACCCACGGGTCCTGGGTTCGAATTCCAGTCAAAGTTAATTAGTGTGCAAAAACACAAATTATTGGTTTTTGGGTCTGGTTGTGTTTTGTTTGCCGTGACTCTTTTTCCGATCTTATCGTATAAGCGTTAAATCGGATATGGGAAGATAAAGACACGTGAGTGCCTCTATGTTTGCGCGTACATTTACGGCACTATAATATCTCCTGCGCAGTTGACAACTGTCTGTGGTATTTGAAAGTTGTCTTCGTGGTCTAAATCGCATAGGAGAACCACATCAATATAATCCACATCAAAATGTAAGAATGTCAAATATCAGTGCTAAGTGAATATGGGTGCATAATCTTAACCAGTAGTTATGCCACAGACAAACAATAAGTTTTCGGTTTCTCGAGTAATCTTGTTGCATATAGTGTAACCTTTCAACTGTGGTTAAATTAGGGAAACCGAGTCAGTAAAGCTGTAGTTCAAAGTCATCAGTTTTTAATTCAATTTAGCCTTATTGATTATGTGATCATAATTCTTATGAGTTTCAAAACCTTGACCTCATCATGGTGCATGACCGCTTACCCTCTTAAGGAAGTAATTGAATTTCGGGCAGTGGGTATAATTATTGTGAATAAACTAAAGTTCACACTCTGCGATTGATCGTATGTTTATGAAAAGTTATTTTATCTGATTTGGTTACATCGTAATCGGTCTGTTAAAAGTCCACTGCTGGACACAGGCTATTCTAATATGCCGGGTTTACCATCGTCACGCTTACCAAGCAGATTGGCGATCGGATTACTAGATATTTTGCACCTGAGACGATACTGCCCGTCATTGGTTTGCTCGTATAACAAATTAGAAAAGATTACTAAATAAATTGGGATGTATTTACGCTTAATAATTACGGTACAATATATCTATGGTACGCAGAGATACTTAGGCACTCACTTGTATTTAGGTACTCACTTCCACCGTACCTGATTTAACGCTTATGCGATAAAATTGGAACTAGGATCATATGCAATGTTAGAGACTCGCTCGAGACACATCACAATATAAACAGACCCGACAACTAATCATTTGTATGTTACATAAATATTGGCTCCAACTGGGATTCGGATCTAGGACCCATGGCTCAGCAGCCAGGTACGCTAACCACTGAGCCACGCGATCATTAACGCAACTGTATGTATCTGTACAGTATGAATGTAATATTAACATAATGGCATGGATCGTGTCAATGTTATAGCGTGTATTGATTTTACAATTGAAGGTCCGCATATTCTGCATGCCAAGTATGATGGTTCAACACATAATTGCTATTTACCACAGACTAAACTATATTATAACAGAAGCCTTTGTTCATTAGTAATTTGGTTTTGCTGCAATTTTTTATTATTATTGTTATTATTATTAATAATTATAAATACATATTATTGCAATTTTACAAAATGTTTTTAATTAGTGCTCTTCGCCTTTTTATACAACACTTCTAATCCGAACAACACAAGACTTGGTGGTACGTAGTCATTAATTTTCTGAACCACGCTGTCACACTTGTTATTTTACTGGCCATGGTTAGTACTTTGTTACCAAGTCGGAAGTCCCCTGGTTCGAATCCCAACCGTAGCAAAAATTTACTTTTGATCATTTTATCAATTACTATTGTATTTGATACTGTATATAATCTTAACATATAACACTTTCATCTGATACGGTAAAGTAAAAAAAAGTGCTTCTGATATAATATAAATAAAAAGAGTAGCTATAATCCGTGTCAATCCTAGATGCATGTGCCGTTGTCCCAATCGGTCATAATAAATCCATCATCGTTATAATCATCATCATTTCAGTGAATGAAAAAGTTCTGCCTTTTCCATCTAACCTACCGCTCATAACGACAACTCAAATTTCGTGTAAAGTCTTCCTAAAGCATTACCGATACAATGTTTTTTTCATTTCTTTCCTTTTATGTGTACTTTATTTACTTGGTATGATAGATCAAAGAACATTTACTGTCTATTCCTTGAAACAAAACAAAGAAATTTGAACCGTGTATGAATACTAAAAAGTCAGATGACCTTAATGTGGGCCGGGAGTTAAAAATACCACTGAGAGAAAAGTTAAACGGAAGTTATAAATCAGCTTAATTAGTCAATTTAGTTTTCTTAAAAGTTTGATTGGGAATTCTCTTGGCTGCGATAAGCGTTTTAAGTTTACGCGCACGAAACAATAGGACTTGATTTTTAAAAAGATATATTCTGTACGTTGTGTGCTGGCAGCGTATGCCAATTTGCCGCTACTGAAACGCCTGGAAAGTCTCCTAGCTTCAGATAGACACCGAAAGCCATCTCATAAATGAAAGATCGAAAATAAGCAGAACGGTGGCAGGTTGAGTCAAAGGTGATAAGTGCTGGTACTGCTAACGCCTGCTAATGCCAAGCGTAGCGATTACGCCTAATCCTCCCAAAAGGAAAGGCCTGTATGAATTGCTATCCAGAAGTGAAATATCCACGTAACGATAGAACTAAAAAGTAGCACATCGTTAATGCCCTACTGCCGTACAAAGTGCTACTTTAAAAAATTGTAGATTTTTTAGAGCCGCAAAGGGTCCGCAATGTGAGCGCGGGTTCGGAGCTTTGCATATCCGCACAATATTGTTCTTATTATTTCTTGGACATGCAGGATTTCTCTCGAAGTGTTCTTTCACCGACGACCACGTGACAAATTCAATACTTAGAATTTCTGTTTGAAATTTAGTGGTGCCGATGCTGGAATTCAAACACAGCGGTCACTTGCGTACCTAAATGGCTAGTTCAATTAAATAAAGATCCTTGACCACTGAGTCACCACGACTATGTTTACGGCTGTTAATAAAGAGAAAAGAAAGTTCTAATACTTTACGTTAAAGCTATAAATAATTGGTTAACGTAACGTTTAGCGGTAACGTTCCTTAGTCTACCAATTTAAGGACGTACTTAACAACATACCTTTTCGCATACACTCCGACAGGTGCCCTCAGCTTTGGTACAGCATGCTGATAGGTCTGTAATGAAAAATACACAATATAACTCAAACTCAGACGGAACCGGACGGCTGGATATGTCAACGTACGACAACAGCTGGGCCCACACCACAATAAAGTGCCTGCGACAGATACAGATGACGTTATAAAGCTTTTGATCTATTTCTCATAGCGCTCACCCGCGTCTGACATTGTGCCCGATTGTTCGAGAGTTATTATGACAAGAAACGTTATGGGAATTCAGAGACAAATGGCTGTTGACAAGATTTCTTTTATGAAGTTAATTATCACGAAAATTTACTATATAAAAATGACTTTTAACGACAAATTTATTTATATTCGACTATCGCTGATTACAATTTAATTTCAATTATTGTGCATAGAATTCTGTATCAAACCGGACAATTTAGGAATAGTAGACTTCAGTGTAGCCCAAAACTAAAAATGTATTACAATTGCATGGTTGTTGCTTTGAAAAAGTTTCTCGAAAAAAAGGCATTAAAAGTAATTGTAACACCACAATGGTCGCTTTTAAACAAAACACTCTCGTCGTTAGCCTAAAGATTTTAAAGCAGTTTTTGTTATGACGACCTAACACTTATTTTTCTATGGATTTGACATATACTTTCACAGTGTATGCAAAAATGTAAATAGTTTTAAACTTGAAATGCAACATTAAATTTCGAACACAGGAATCAGATACGGAACAATGTACTTTTTTTTTATTTAGTAGCAAAATTATTATTACACCGACATTTATTGTCATCATCATCATCATATACAGCAACCACATGGCTTAGGTTAGCTGTCTACAGAGCAAGGTTTGACTCCCAACAGAAGTTTAAATCCTCAATAATATTGGATTTCGGGTTGCGTACACATTGTGTTGCGTACCGTGACCCAACAGTGCATCTGACCCTTCCACAGATCACATAAACGAGGCACTAACATAAAGGCACTCACGCTGTATTCGCGTGTGCACCAGCAGACAGGAAACATTCCTACGCAATTACAAACCGTCGAACTGGTATTCTGATGTTGTCGCCATAGCGAAAACGGCCATCATTCTCCAGCAGTGGCTTGGCTTGAATTCCAATGAAGGGTTGCCCATACATCGCCAGTTTACTTGTCATTAATGACCAGTCTATGGTATTTAGACACGACGCTTTAAATTGAAATTTTCGCCATCACTCGGTCGACAGAGCCTCGTTTCTTAGCGGCGGGATGCAACACTCATAGGCGAAGTTAGCTCACAAAGAAAAATGTTGAGTAAAAATAAATTACAATTTAATTTAACATTTTATTTTATCGCATTTGATTATTTATGCTTTACGATTTCTTAGTCATAGAACAAGTCTAGAAATTCTAAGCCGGAACGTAATTAAAGCAAGTAGCCGCCACAGATAACATACAGCATGTAATTATCGACACTTATCAATAGTACTCCCAACAACTTTCAACTGAACGGAAATAATCGATTATTATTTATTTCTATAGGACATTACTTTTAATACCACGATTAGAGAAAGTGTAGACCATATATTTAGTTATTCTCCCAACCTGTTCAGTGCGCCTTTCCCCGGAGCCTGATCCAACAAAATTATAGGAAGCCAGACGTGGATAGATAAGGGAGACGACAACTAACTAACACTGATTGCAGAGTTGCAACAACCGGATCCGATTGTAGCGTCATATTCTATAAAGTTAGCGCTTTAATAAGCCCCATTCACTTAATAACTAGGTACTGATTCTCTACATTTGTAGAGTTGTATGTGACATGTTTTGTTTCTAGTTTAGCACAGTGTTAAATTCTTATTCGTTTACAAAATCATTCTATTTGGAGAAAGAAATGGTGAATTACTTCATTTCATTTTCCAAATATAACAAACGTGGCTCTGGGAACCAAATGATGGCGAAATATCCATTTGGAAAACCCAAATCTCAAACACTAGTAGTATTAGTGTGAGGGTACGGCCACCACGCTTGCCCAGCGTAGTGACTATAGACAAACCATCCAAGAAATAAGTCATCATGACGAGCCTACTTCTTAGCGATCATTTAGGTTCCTCTTGATTCACCGTGTCACCAAGCCACGGCTGCTACGCGCACAGTCGTGGACTTGCCATAACATAACAGGCGAGGCTCTGGCAAACAACAGGTGGTGGAGAGTCCATGTCCGACTATGCCGAATCCCAATCCCACAGACTAGTGATGGGAAACAGCATCTCTAGTGCGAAGATAGAGGCACAGCACTCACCAACACGCCTAACCAACCTGTGGGTGTGGGGCATATCTTCCATGCTTTTGTTAGCACTTTGAATAAAAATGCCTTCGTCCAGCAGTGGACTTCAGGTTGATAAAGAACACGTACTGGGTGTTCAGTTACTGTGTGTGCACTTTGCATACGCAATCAACGTATAAAATGAAACGAATTGTCACTTTACTACCTAATTATATAGTGACCGCGGGGCACTAAGCCACGTTAACGTACTGAGCCATGGTTCCAGGGTTCAAATCCTAGCCGAAGTCAATATTTATGCAAACACAAAAATGATTGAATTTCGGCTCTGGTTGTGTTGTGATCGACCTGCATTTGACCCTTGCTCCGATATTATCGCATAAGCGTCACGTCGGATATGAGAACGTAAAGACGCGTGAGTGCCTTTGTGTATGCTTGTATATTTACGGCATTATAATATACAGCGCAGTTGACAACTGGCGGTAGTATTCATTTGTTGCCGTGGTATATCGAAATCGGCCAGGCGGACAACAACAATATAGCTAAAACTAAACCCATGCAATCACAATCAATTAAAAACAATGGTACGCATTTGCGAAAAAGGGATTAACGGGCGCGCAACAATAAAAATTAAATTTAATTCGAGCGCGTTTCGCATTTCGTATTCAGTACGAGGTAAATAAATTAGCTGTTTGGTTGGAATCATGCAAAGAATACGTAATTCGTAATGGAGACCACATATGTTCTGATTTTATATTCAAATATCAAACGTTCAAGAAAGGACATAGAAAAAGTTATTACCAGCAATAGCCAATTTAAAGAAAAGCATAAGGTCATGAAAAAAATTCCTGCAGTAATAGACAGATCGAGTACTGTGTTCATAAAATAAAAGTAAGTAAAAAGGAGTAGTAGACTTTAAATGCTCACTGCTAAACTCATTCTTAAGAGGGTTTTATAGCCGTAAAGAGTGGGCCAAGGTGCCGATGTACCGATGATTGGCGGATTTAACGAATCCGATATCGAATTTTTTTTTTATTTCACTTACATGCAGGTTTCACCACAGGGCCTGTGAATTTTGGAACTAGAACCCTTAAAATTATAAACATTCGAAGGATCGAACTGTAGTCACTTTGAAAATAAAAGCGCGCCCTGGGCCCCTGACTCCATTTCTATTCGTAATTCGTAGAAGTAACTGTCTGAAAACAGATATTTAGAAATTACTTACAGACTGAGAGAAATGGAGACAATGGGCGGCTGCCAAATGTGAAAAATATGTTATGAAGGACTAGGATTAGTTCATACGACAAGATGTCTAGTGAGTAGCAGTGAATATTTATGCATGTATTTTATGTACAGACAGATCGTCTTACGCCATTGAATAGCATTTGCGCGTTTACTTCGATGAATCATCCATCAAGCACGATTACAGAATAGAAATTGAAATGTTATCAACTTGTTATTTATTATACTCGCCTGCTGCATATTGAGTATTTTACTGACTATGTAACATCTAGTATTATTCTAGATTAACATGGAAGATACCCTTGGTGCAATATAGGAGTATACCACATTTGTAAGAATATAACTAAATGTTGCATATTTGTGTATACATATATATAAGCACTCAGTTACATAAACTCAAGCTGTCACCAATGTAGGGGTAGACAGAGATTATAGATTTCCATTTTCAAAGAAGCAGCATAGTCAAACACGCTTCCGCAACGATATTCGATATTCCACGTGTACCGAGAAAAGCTGCCAATGACCGACAGCACTTTTTTAAGCTTATGAAGGATCGCATAAAAGTTTGAATCACATGTAGACGCACCCAGGTTTTTTCTTATTTTATTCGACTGTAAGGTTGATTTTTAAGCTTCATTAAAGATTGGCCTTCACTGTTTGTTCGTCAACCCGCATTGGAGCAGCGTGGCGGACTGTTCTCGGCTCCAAACCCTCTCAGCCATTTGAGAAGGATGCCTTTTCCAGCAGTGGGCAACTATAGGCTGCTACTTTAATACATAACTTCGCTGTTTAATTTCACCGCCTTCTTAATTTAATATTTACCGAACCTCATTACATGTAAGGAACTTCAAACCAAAACCACGACCTAGTGATGTTAATCCCCATCGCTGCTCTGTGTGATTTGAGTTATGATCCGTCAGATAAAGTTTTTGCAATTAGTCGGGTGCCAGAGACACTTCTGTCAGGTACCAGAATACACCAGATTTGTTTTTTGATTTGATTTTGATTTTTATTGTGATTAAAATTAGGTGGAAAAATTCGTATGCCACGTAACTCGGTTATCATAACCTTACATTAAAAAATATTTATTACTTTCAAATAGGGCTTACCTTGAGATTCAGCAAAGGCCAAAGTGAAACTGGCAACAATTAATTTCGTCCACCAACCGCAACAGCTTATTTGTACCTTCTTCAATGTTCTATCGACGGCCATATTTCTACACATCTTCATCGTCCTCAAGCAACTTCCTCGGCCCAATCCGGATCTTTCTAGAACATTAACATTTTTCAGTTTACATATTGGTTTTATAAACATGCGTCTTTCATGGCTCGCTAGTCTTTTATATCGTGAAATCGTTTGATATCAAAGTCGGACAGACGGACAGCAGTCGTTAATTTATCATATTACGGCTTTTATCGCTTTGGCCGTACTAATTACAACGCGTTCCCTTTGCGAATGTTAGCAACAAATTGCGTAATAGTTCTTACGAATGGGTTACCTTAGATAAACAGAAACCTTCATAGAGACTTTTAAATTATAAGATGTATTTACTGCCTTTAATAATTGAGATGCAAAAGACTGTTTCTTTATTATTAATGTAAACTTATTTATTAATAACAATAATTCTAACGATGTACACTAATTTTAAATGTCGTACTCAAATAAATATTCCATAGACGAAGATCTTTTTGTCAACTAATAGAGGGACAAAGGTAGTAAATATACCAGGCCTTAATCAGGCCAGAAATTAATCTGTATGATTGATGAAGAGCAATGTCAGGTACTGCAGCTTCTCTGGTGTTCCAAACGTACGTGGGCGTCGGTAACCACTTACTATCAAATGAGCCGCAGGGTCGTTTGCCCCTTTACGATTGTAAAAAAAAACAATCTCCGACAGATAGTAGAATAACATCTCATATATGCTATATCTAAATACCTGCCTAGGTGTCGAGGGTATCGATTACGGCCAAGATACACTTTAAAAGTGTTATGGCTATAGTGAGCCGCTGGCTACTTTACACATATTCTTTAGCAGCGTCAATCAGTAATTAACTAAATATGTCGACCAATAGCGGAACACATTTGTTCAAATATAACAGTAATCATTTGTAGTTAATATACCAGGACATAATACAAATTGATGAAGAGCAATGTCAGGTACTGCAGCTTCTCTGGTGTTCCAAACGTACGTGGGCGTCGGTAACCACTTACTATCAAATGAGCCGCTGGGTCGTTTGCCCCTTTACGATTGTAAAAAACAATCTCCGACAGATAGTAGAATAACATCTCATATATGCTATATCTAAATACCTGCCTAGGTGTCGAGGGTATCGATTACGGCCAAGATACACTTTAAAAGTGTTATGGCTATAGTGAGCCGCTGGCTACTTTACACATATTCTTTAGCAGCGTCAATCAGTAATTAACTAAATATGTCGACCAATAGCGGAACACATTTGTTCAAATATAACAGTAATCATTTGTAGTTAATATACCAGGACATAATACAAATTGATGAAGAGCAATGTCAGGTACTGCAGCTTCTCTGGTGTTCCAAACGTACGTGGGCGTCGGTAACCACTTACTATCAAATGAGCCGCTGGGTCGTTTGCCCCTTTACGATTGTAAAAAACAATCTCCGACAGATAGCAGAATAACATCTCAAATGTGCTATATCTAAAAACCTGCCCAAATGCCGAGGGACCGTTTACGGCCAAGATACAGTTTAAAAGAGTTATGTCTATTGTGAGCTACTTGCTACTTTACACATATTCTTTAGCAGCGTCAATTAATATGTGTGAAATGAACTAAATGTGTCTGTTATAAATCATTATTTTATATTTTCTATAAAGTCCACACAATTCACATGTTGTCCAACAAAGCGCCAGCCAAAGTCTGTATGCGCATTTCACCCAAGATTTATCTCACCACCCTGTTAATTTCAGTCCTATCCATTAAATGTTGTCGAAAACTAAACGATTTCTCAAAAAATTCATCATACTGTATATTGTTAAAAAGTCGGAGCATTTGACACCTTTCTATTCAAACTATTCAAACCAATTTAAAAACTCTTGCCGATTTTTTGTATTCCTTTAAATGTTATAGAAATTTTAAGATATTTCGTTTTCATTGCTGCTGGGATTTGGATGATCCCCATTTCCTACAAAACGTTTAGAAAGAATGTATTACTAAACATAATTCTAGTCACATTTACTAAAACTCTTTGTTCACATTTCCGGTGTTTTTTCCAAGTCACCTTAGCATTATATATATATAGAATAGCTTAGTCAAATTATTTTATTTTTAATTTAGTTTTTAGTTGTTGTAGTAGCTTAGTGGTCATGTCGTTTACCTTAATTTTAAAGTACTCGAGTGACCTGGTTTCGAATTTTCACTATTATTAATTGTAATTACTGAATTTACAACGTACTCGACGGAAAAAATTAAGAAAACCTGCTTGCCAGAGAAATTATAAATAAAATTATTTCGAAGATTCGTGAAATTTCCTTTCCGGCTCCTAAGCCCTCCCAAATATTGTGAGGAGGCCTTTGCCCAGTTGTGAGATATTTTCAAGCGGCTGCCTTGTTTTACTTTATGCGTATAAAGTAAAATACTACGGTATAATAGTACGATTCAAATAATCATTAATTTTGAGCTTTATATCAAGAATAAACCGAAGGCGTAAGCTTAATCCTACTGCCTAATAATTTACGCCAGAGCCATTCATCTTGTAGCTGTCGGAGCATAAATCCTTGAGGGTGAAGGGACGATCTACGTCCCTTCTGCTCGCATAAAGCTTGCCACAAGGGCTACGAACTCCTAGGTGAGGTAAATGCCTCATGTGTTGTTGCCATTACTGAAAACAAGTTTGTGGATTCCGAAATTTATTTACGACCAGTTTTTCTATATAAGCCAGGGTTAAAAAATTATCTTGTCTTAGTAAGTAGTAGTTTCAAGGTTATGAAAATAAGGTTGTTCAGTAGCGGATTGTAAGAAAAATTAAATATTATATACGCTACTCATTGCTCGAGCCACTCGCTTTAATTGTATAGTACGCGGTTCGTATCCGGATTCGGCCGGAACAATTAATACTATTTAAATAGTATTTATATGCCAAATTTACCGAGTGCACGACAGTGAAGAAAAGCGTCGTGAGGAAACAAGCGCGTCTGAGAAATAATGAAAAATCGTATTAGGACATGTGAAGTTCGTTGTTACGAACTTCAGACTTATTATTGTTGTTATAAATATCAGGCGGCCTCCGCCAGGCAACGTAAATTACGTTGCCTGTTGGTAATCTTAGTGTAATATATGAAATTGGTAAATATTTATATACAAAACATATAATAGTTTAAACAATTTTAAAAAGTCGTAGCATTTAACACCGTTCTATTCAAACTATTCAAACCAATTTAAAAACTCTTGCCGAGTTTTTGTATTCCTTTAAATGTTATAGAAATTTTAAGATATTTCGTTTTCATTGCTGCTGGGATTTGGATGATCCCCATTTCCTACAAAACGTTTAGAAAGAATGTATTACTAAACATAATTCTAGTCACATTTACTAAAACTCTTTGTTCACATTTCCGGTGTTTTTTCCAAGTCACCTTAGCATTATATATATATATAGAATAGCTTAGTCAAATTATTTTATTTTTAATTTAGTTTTTAGTTGTTGTAGTAGCTTAGTGGTCATGTCGTTTACCTTAATTTTAAAGTACTCGAGTGACCTGGTTTCGAATTTTCACTATTATTAATTGTAATTACTGAATTTACAACGTACTCGACGGAAAAAATTAAGAAAACCTGCTTGCCAGAGAAATTATAAATAAAATTATTTCGAAGATTCGTGAAATTTCCTTTCCGGCTCCTAAGCCCTCCCAAATATTGTGAGGAGGCCTTTGCCCAGTTGTGAGATATTTTCAAGCGGCTGCCTTGTTTTACTTTATGCGTATAAAGTAAAATACTACGGTATAATAGTACGATTCAAATAATCATTAATTTTGAGCTTTATATCAAGAATAAACCGAAGGCGTAAGCTTAATCCTACTGCCTAATAATTTACGCCAGAGCCATTCATCTTGTAGCTGTCGGAGCATAAATCCTTGAGGGTGAAGGGACGATCTACGTCCCTTCTGCTCGCATAAAGCTTGCCACAAGGGCTACGAACTCCTAGGTGAGGTAAATGCCTCATGTGTTGCCATTACTGAAAACAAGTTTGTGGATTCCGAAATTTATTTACGACCAGTTTTTCTATATATGCCAGGGTTAAAAAAAATTATCTTGTCTTAGTAGGTAGTAGTTTCAAGGTTATGAAAATAAGGTTGTTCAGTAGCGGATTGTAAGAAAAAATTAATATTACGCTACTCATTGCTTGAGCCACTCGCTTTAATTGTATAGTACGCGGTTCGTATCCGGATTCGGCCGGAACAACTAATATTATTTAAATAGTATTTATATGCCAAATTTACCAAGTGCACGACAGTGAAGAAAAGCGTCGTGAGGAAACAAGCGCGTCTGAGAAATAATGAAAAAAATCGTACGAGGACATGTGAAGTTCGTTGTTACGAACTTCAGACTTATTATTATTGTTATAAATATCAGGCAGTCTCCGCCAGGCAACGTAAATTACGTTGCCTGTTGGTAGTCTTAGTGTAATATATGAAATTGGTAAATATTTATATACAAAACATATAATAGTTTAAACAATTTTAAAAAAGTCGGATTTGTATCATGAACTGAATAGATACAAAAATATATATTAGGTCCTTACACATGAAATAAGCATATTATATAGAAAAAGTAAAAACTGTTTTTTTTTTAAGAAATTATATATTTAATCAATCGAAGTATGCACCATTATTATCTATGCACTTTCGCCATTTTATAGGTAGTTCATTGATTCCATTGCTGAAGAAATTTTGGCAGCGAGAATCAATAAAATCTTTGGAAGCCGTTGTACTGCCTTATTAGAATTGAATTTTTTTCCTTGCAAGAAATGGTCCAAATTCCTAAAAAAGTGGTAAACTGTTGGAGCATGGTCCGGGGGGTATGATGGTCGGAGACATTCCAATCGCAACTCCTCTAATTTAGCGACCGTCCATCGTGAAGCACACTTCTAGCACAGGTCTAGCGTTGTCATGAATCAGCAGTGGCCTAGAGCACCTTGACCAGTCTCGGTTGTTTAACGGGTAGCTTTTCCATTATGGTTCGCAATCGTAGTCAATTCAGATCTGCCGTAATCGACTGGCCAGATCTTAGGAAGCTGTAGTATATGACACCAGCACTGGTCCACCAAACACTCACCAGTACCTTTTTCTGAGTCAACTTTCGCTTGGGACAGGATTTGGCCGGTTCTCTTGAGTTCAACCACTGTGATGAGCGTTTCCGATTGCCGTACAGTACCCATTTTTCATCACAAGTAACGATACGATTCAAAATTCCCTCGTTATTGTAACGGTTAATGTAACGCAGCACTCAATGCGGGTTGGTGAGCTTCACTCAATTCATGCGGTACCCATTTCTCCAGCTTTTTCGCTTTTCCAATTTGTTTCAAGTGAATTAAAATTCTTTTATCACTCACATCGACGTCATCCGCTAACTCTGACGTGGTTTGCGACGGATCCTTTTCCACGATCACCGTTAATGCTTCATTGTCAACTTGGGTCTCCGCCGACCGCGGGGTTTGTTTTGGTGGTCAAAATCTCCAGAACGAAAACGTTGGAACCAAAAACGTACCGTGCTTTATTTTACAGTAACTTTCCCATACACATTATTAATCCTTAGAGCTGTTTCTGTATCGCTGGTGCCACACTGGAACTCATATTCGTAAATAACGCGATATTTCAAGTTTTCCATTTAGTTAACCGAAGGATGTCAAAGAAAAAATTATTCATTTCGAAACACAAATACACAAGCCTAGATTTTGAATACATTTGAATTTGGAATTCTTAATCAAACGCCAGATTATTTGAGATCAAAGTGTCCAGTTCGACAAAACGCCAATTGCATATGTAAGGACCTATGCAAAATATTACGTACGTATCAAATTCTAAGTCTGTTGTATTTAGTTTTCGAAAAAAGGGTTGTCAGACATTCAATCATATTTTTATAACTTCGTTATAATAAATGGTTTTGTGTAACAAATTATAATATCTACATATCGAAAGTAATATAATTTTTAAATATCAGTTTTAAAATCATCATCGATGGGGATTTACATTCAGGGGTTTTTAGATGTAGAGGTTTACATTGATTGTTTTCACGTTATTAAACTGAAAATGTTTAACTCGAGCACACAGTTAAGCAACTTAGAACTAAGCCTAGCAATGGAACATTTTTCATGTACTTGTACAGGAAACTTTCTGCACAAATCACCAAGGAGCGAAACGGACGCGAATAAAAATGCTTTATCGTACTCGACGGAGAAAGTTTTGAACAACTTAGGAAAGTATAACCCCTGTAGGACTAGGAGTTCTGAAAGCCTTATCTGGGAAACTTTCCACGCGTACAGAAACAATACCCATGTCGACGATGTTAGTACTCTATTCTATTGAACTTAATATGAAACTACTAGGTTGACAATCACAGTTGTAGGTCCTGGATTCGACACGCTTGATTCCAATCGGGAAGAGGCAGAGAATACGTATTTCCATTTGCCATGAATCAGAATGGCAAACGGACTTTTCAGAATCGATTTCCATTCAAATCCAATGTCAGAAATTTAATTGTATTCCTAAAATACATCACTTTTAACGTACCCACAGTAGAAACTACACGCAAACGAAAGTGCACGCAGTAGAAACGTGAACACGTAATTTACCACTACCAACGCCTTTCTCCAATTTACCTATCTTTTCGGACCAGTTAAAAAAAATAACAGTCTTCTCCACTAATAGTTCTAGGTATTCACAAATCACCACGGCGCGTTAATTATCCATAAAGAATGGCAACAAAGTGTGTATTTAGAACAGGTGCGGTGAACAGAGTAAAATTACACTTGCAGCAATAAATAGTTCACTAAAATCTTGATTACAATCTTACGATTTCACTTACTTTTTATCGTATTTAAAGTAAGACTTTAGTGAACTAAGTTAGAATACAATCTTTGAAAAATTACTTTCTATTAAAGAAACTTTCTTGAAAACTCTATGCTGTCTTGAACTGAGAAACTTGAACATTAGAAACTACTACTACATTTCGTGAGTGAAATCTCGTTACCGAGACCTTGTCGTCAAGGGTGTTGCAAATAAAATAAAATTACAATACAATGTCAATGATAACTTTTTAAACGCGTACGTCGTTCGAACTAAACCTACATTAAACCTGCAGAATTCAAACTCCGAATAACTCTAACTGCGTTTTGCTATTGTTGGTGAAAAGTAAATTAAAACTTGAACGTCAGCTCAAAGCGTAAACTAAGCTTTATTACTAACAAACGTGTTTTATTTTTAATGGTATATTCCACTCCTAATGCTCCTCGAACATTCTAGACGGGGACGCATTATTGACTTTATACAATCTCTCCTTCTGTGCTAATGAATTATAATTTGTCTTAAGTTATATATAGGAATTTTTATAAGTATTTAATAAAGTAAGCAAATGAATTTTGTCACATACTTTATTCAGAAAAGAACACTTAAATTAAAAGCACTAAGTTCAGTTAAATGATTAAAGACACAAAGTTCAATCCTGTAACTTCGTATTCTATGGTTCAATAAATCGCCGTTTTTGTTTACTATAGATATATCCGACTGACACCCTTTTGGAGTTATGTGAAATCTTATATGCGATTATGGATAGATCGTATATAAAAATCGGTCGTAATTATAATCTTTATTTACAAACGTACTTACATTTCGTGTAGGTTTCTATAAACGTAATCGATACATGTTTATTAAACTTTGTTTCACAAAATATATATATTTATTAAACTAGTTTCCAGCTATGTGTTTAATAGTGATTGAGTAATGTAATGAGTTTTATAGTGGAGTCACCAACACAAGAATCGCAAGTTACAGAATAAATTGATAACATGTGTTTAAACTAGATCTCAAATTTTAAACTCCAACTCGATATCTTAAACTGTACTTTCTTATAACAATGATGTTAATATCAGAAAAAGTATTATACATAAATTAAATAACCTCATTGTATAATTTATTATCTTACTTAACCATAACAACTACATCAATGTACCATCCACAATCAGTGGCTACGATGTGAACGATCTAGTTATTAGATCAATTGAACGTAATCATTGAAATACTTAAACAAACAGAACTCAGTCAAGTGATAGAATGGAACAAATTGTTTGATAGGGCTATTTAAGCTATTTCCTAATAATGTTTTATGTTCTTTACGCTAAAAAAAGAAAATATAACACACTACTGGGTCATGTTATTTCCCATTCTTAAGAACGAGACGGTGCATAATCTGCTCCATATAAGTTTCATCGCAGATTAACAGCCTAAAAGTTCTCGGATAGTCAGGAAATTTATTTTTGTGGTTTCAACGCCTCTTTCACCAGAGCTTATTTGAAACATCTTGACAGTTCAGGTCAAGGATAATAATCGTACATAACTTTAAAACTCATGGATACCATCTCTCCATTTAAGCGATCGACTCTCACCACTGGGCTATTAAACGTGGCTTCTATAAAAAATTATATAAGTATAGAGTTACCGCCGCGACTTACGAACATATCCAGGCGTAGATGGTCGGGCGGTTCTACAGCCCAGAACAACAGACAAAACTTATTCCACTAAACCCGAGCTCCGAAACTCTATTTGACAGCTCATGAAGAGTTTTAATTAATAAAAACAACTAGTCCTCGCGAAAGCTCTGTGGGTCAAATATAATGTAAAGCAATTTCCATAAAGATATTGACAAAAACATCTACAAACTATTGAAATACCTGTAGCCTATTTACGTATTTAATTAAATCGCCAAATAGTTAAGAATTTTAAAATCGCTTATGTAATATAATCTGCTTTTATAACTTAGGCACCAGGGATATAGCAAAATTGCGAGCTTTAATTAATAAATTAATGATAATGTCCTTCTGGCAGTGTGTAATGTCTATCTTAGTTTATCAAAATTCTATCCGCTATTCATGCCCATTTTTGTAATACTTCAATATTTACCAAACCACTTAAGCTTCCCAAAGCAATTTCATACAAGTACTGTATTTCGATTCCACTTTCTTTTCAGCCCTGTCATACGAATTGTCTGCGAATGACTTTTATTTAGTGTTCTCCACAGCTGTTGGTAAAATTTTCAATTGTATTAAATTGGTATAATTGTAATACGCATGCAAGATAAATAACACATTACCTCATTACCTACTTTTGTTTCTTGTCTACTAGACACCCCAGGTTTTAATGTTTTAATGTTAAACGTAGATGACGTCACTACTTAACTTTTTTGTTACTTACGTTATTCATATTCGCTTATTTTATTCAGTATTTGAACTTTAGACATAACTTGCATATGATTCTAAATAAGAAGAAACCTTATTATGTAAATAAAAATTTGATTCGAAAATGTAAAAAAAAAGAAATATAAATAGATTAAAAATTACAGCCCATGTGTATTTCGTATATAACACTACCTCATAATTTGAAATACCCCCGCCGTGTATGGACATTAATAGTAAAAACTTTTCAACGCATTTGTGACATAATTATGAAAATGGAATCTAACCAGAGGACTTATCCATTTACAAAAATTTACAAAATACCTAAATATTTCATAATACTCGTAATGCCGTGTGAAAAAATTCTTCTATTATAAAATTAAACAGTGTTATTTTTCATTATTGGCAATCATGTCTTGGATAAATGAAAATAATACGATATGATTTTATAAAATAAGGAAGGCACGCGGAATTTTTGTGAAATTGTTTATTGTATAGCGGATAATGCCCCAGTATGTAACTCAGGTCAGGGTTGTCCTGCGGGCTTTAGAAAGGGCGACGCTCGGTTTTTCCGCAGCAGAACTAGGGTAACAGATAGGAATCAGCAACTTACAATAGCATCAGTAACCGGAAAATATGTTCTCGAATAGCAAACTAGTACAGGCCGGAAGATGACTCCTTCAAGATGGAGTGAAGACCAGTGGCAGAGCGTTACGAAACGTCGATGGATCCAGGTAACTAAAACCGTGATATATGGCAATGTTTGGGAGAGGCCTATGGTTAGCTGAGCACTAGTTGCGCAGGCTGTAATTATGACGATGAATTTATATAATATACTTCTGTAATATATTTACAGCATTGGGAAACTGTCAGCATCATTATGCAGCCTATCCTAATTAGCACAGATGAATATTTTTTTTTATTGTAAAGGGACTCAACGAGCACACGGCTCACCTGATAGTAAATGATCATTAACCCTCACGTGGATTTGCCTTTGAAGATATTTGAGGAGGGGAATGGGAGAGTGGGCCTCTGGTTACCTTACTTACGCAACGCAGAAGCACAAGATGCCTCTACTTCACGCCGGTATTCTGCAAGGTTCGAATCCGCCATTCGACTGTGGTCGTAAATCTGTCAAACAGTTCGGCTTTCTGTCGTAGCTAAAAAATTAAACCGATCCTGATTACCACCAGAACTCTGGCCCGCCGTTACGTAGTTACGCCAGGTCCCTAGTGCCAAGGCCACCCGTTTTCTAAGAGATCGAAAGAGATAAATAAAGATCTTACTTCCTTAACAATTCCGTATGTCAGGTAATAGTCGTACCATGTATGGTATGTAGCCACTACTGTTTCAGAAGCTTTAATTTAATGGATTCTCAAAATTAGATCACTTGTGTATTAAATTATTAGAAATAAATGATTTTCCATTAAACAAGGAACCAATCTAACCTCTCGCCTTTTAAAATTCCCCCAATGGCCTACAATTCCTTTTACACGAACGACCAGAGAAGCTATTAAATCAGACAGCTCTGGAAATTCGATGTGATTGGGTCCGTCTTGCGGACCGACGGTGTAATAAAGCAGCATACACAGAGAATATGGAACTTCGATATTCTTTTCGTATAAAGCGTTTAATAGTAAATTACATTAATTAAAGTCTAAAAAACATATAAACATCGATTCGAAATTCAATCGAAAACGTTTATTTGATGAAGATTATCGTCGTCATCACCACTTCTGCTGTCTAAGTCTAGTAGAGCAGACGATTAATGTATGCCAACATTAAGCCCGTACTCGTACTAATGATACTGCTTTACTTTGCATGCTCTATGCGTTACTTGTTGCCATACCCAGAGGTATTGGATTCAGTAAATGGATTTTTCGGCATCCGTCAGCCAGTGCCTAGTTTTATAATCCGGTAGGACCCAATACGTGCAGACTAAAGACTAGACAAAAATCTAATGACGCACAGCCTTTAGTTACTCTTACTGGTTCTATGCCCTGGCTCTACACCGATACACAGCCGTGGTTACTACACTGCTGATTAGCGGCAGAAGTAGGTAAGCGTGTGGTACGTACCCAGACGCACAGTAAAAAAAATTGAAAACTTTTAAATTTCTTACGTCCCTTCGTACCGATGGTGATCGCATAGCCTTAAGCGTGAGCGTAACTGATTGTTGAACCATAGATCCAGGGTTCATATCCCACAATTTATTGGTTTCAGAATTGGTAGTTCTATACTGTGTACAATGCCGAAAAGATTGGAAAAGGGGTCGAAACCTGTCTTCCAATCTTGTCGCCTTAACCGTTACATCGGTTACGGAAAGGTGAGAAGACCAGATAGTGCATACACTTGCGGCACTGTAATGTGTCCGGCGCAATTAATTATAGCTGATAGTATTCAAAAGAACATTGTTTCCTATGAAGTCATAGTTTCACGTTTCCTATACTAATCAAAGTCAATACATGTGCAATTTGAACCACGCTCGGCAAGCGGATCGATCAGCGATCGCAGTACCCTGCTTGATTTCAGTCTGATATTTTCTAGATGAGGTGGCAGATTCTTACGTCGATACCACAGACATATAAGTTTAATAATAATAATATTAATATGAATATATAACTACTACAACTAACACGGAAAACAACTAATTCCGAAATTAAGGTTTTAATATTTTTCTAACACTTTTTCTATTTTTTCTATTTTACTTTTTCACCCGGCATGCACTGAGATGCGAAAACCCGTTTGGCTACGCTAAGTCGTGCCAAATGAAAATGTAATAAATCAACTTAGTCAATCTGTCCATCACCCCTTTTTTTTGGCATTTATCTTTTTACACGCTTTTCTTATTTATTAAAAAGTATCTGTGACGGCTTCGCATGTAATGTATAAAATATGTATGAATACGTTATAAACAGCATAACCTTCTTCATGAAATGATCCAAAAGATGATGAAAACCGCATAGGAATCCATTTAGATTAGCAGGTTAGAAGCTATAATCGAATACCCAAGCAAACGAGAATCGCGACTTTGCTTTATACTATTTGTGGAAGTATGTTCATGATATTTTTCGAACCGGGCGGTAGCAATAGCAATCCCTCTTTTACAAAACAAAATATAAAATCATGAATAAACATAAATAAAGCTCCATTGCATACAATAGATAAGAAAATATGAAAGCCTGGTGCATCACTTCTGGCAAACAATAGTCGCCCGATAACGTGGTAAAATAAAAAAAAACTATCACTTTAATCTTCTAATGCTTACTCTGTCCCTCAATGGTGTAAAGTGCTTTCTTTGCTCATTAAAGAGAATTTAACCGCTACGTTATATATATATATATATATATATATATATATATATATATATATATATATATATATGTATATATATATATGTATATATATATATAAACGGATTCTTATGATTCAAAATATCTACCGCAGCTTAAAATGCTAAAAAGATAGTTTCGAATTTTTTTTTCGTTGTGAACTAGCTCGCAATTCTATTGAAAATCTTTACAATGACTTTGGCAATTTATTTAATTTGTTTAAATTGGTGTGATATAAATGTACCGAAAATTAGACCTCCATTCCATACAATAGATAAGAAACTTTAAAACCCTGCTGCATTACTACAGACAAACAATAATAAGTCTCCCGATAAGTAAAAAAGGAAACCATCATGGTCATTATTGAACGAGCTTTCTTTAAAAATTATAGATGGATTCTTAACATAATCCACAACGAATTTAACACAAAACTTTAGAAGATAAACAAATGCAATGAGTAAGGTAATGAAGTTCTCCCGTGTAATGATAATCGACCGTAATTGCCACGCATGGCAGGCTGATCAGCAATCGCATTGCTTTGCAGTATCTCGCAGCTAGCCTAGTGGTAGCCTAGAGGAGCCAAGGTTGCCTAGTGGCCGGGTCGCTTTAATTTCATAATATGCTACTGACCAGGGTTCGATCCCCCAGCCCAACTAATATTGTAGATAGTAATTTTAAGTGCTGTATTTACCACATGCTCGTCGGTGAAGGAAAACGTTGTGCGGAAACCGAGAAATAATATTTCTAGGACGTTTGAAATCCGCCAACCCGCATTGGAATAGCATGAAGATCTTCCCGACTTCAATCTATTTCAAGAAAATTTTGAGAGGATTCCTTTGCCCAACTGTGGGCAGCAATAGGTACTATATAATACCATAGACTAGTAATGAACAATGAAACTAGATAGGGAGCAGCACAGTCCTGGTGCACTGTTACGGGCACTGCGCCCAGCGTGGTGGGAATACGCAAGTATTCCATACATGGACATTTTGGGCGGTGATATCACGGAAACGCCTATATCCAGAAGCCAGCAGTGGATTTGTGCAGACTAAAGTAAAGTAGAAGTGTAAGATATCCGTAATAAATAAGAAAGACAATAAATTTATATAATATATTAAAAATATTATAATAATATTGTATTTGTAAAATTGATAGTATGCTTATTGATAATTTAAGATAAAAGTTTCTTCATTTTTTTTATTTCAGCACTACAGACATATGTAAAAATTGAGATTTTAATTTTTAAATACGAACCTAGAGCGTTGTTATTTCTTAATTCTTCGTTATTTTTGGCACCGTTCATCTCTTTGACTCATATATCACTTCAAAGTGTACAAGCCGACATTTCTTATCTTTGTTATGTATACTTTATGTTCCCTCTTCTTAGTAACGATAACAGATATTATACAAAACACTAGTTTAACTTCGACCACTTCATTCTTAAAAAGAAAAGAATCACCCGATTTTTACTTATAATCTGTAGAAATTAATTACTATTTCAAAATTAAATAAAAAAAAAGTATAACAAAAAAACATTTAATTATTTAAAACAATTTATCTCGAAATACGTCCTTCGAACTCGCGCGCTTTTTACGACACTGAAACTCAACCTATCTCACGACCTTTCTCGCGCCAAATTGACGCGTTACTAAATAGACCGGTATAAATTCATTCAACTTCACAAGCATAGAGTCCATCCTCTTCTTTCAAGTGTTTTTCTAAATGTTGTCATCTTTGTTACTCGCTTCCGCCTGATGAACCCTATTGAGCTCGTTAGTCATTAATTAATTCTGCATAAGAAAATTACTTTTAATTTAAACGGTGCGCAGATGTGACCAAGACTAAACTAAGTTATAATAGTTATTATACATTGGCCACTTGGTACTTCTTGGGCGGGCTAGTAATACAATTTTTATTAAGATTTTTTATAAAAAGCTTTCATTATGTTACATCTCTTTTTTATTTTGGTAAATATATAAATAAATACATTGTAGTTATTTATTAGTGAGTTTCAGATCGTATTTCTTCATTGCCGTTAAATATATAGAATGAGAACGAATAGCACCGACATTTCACAAGTAATTAGCGGTAATCACGCGCTAAAAACTTCAAAGCTTTTTAACATTGGTTATTTACATGTTAAGAACACAATCAATGCGTATTGTTTTTTTAAAAAGACTTGTGCCATCATTATTCTTAGCCACTTAATTTTATTCCGTAATTATTTAACAATAATAGTTATTAAATTAGAGTCTACATAAAGACAATATTAATATTTGCAAATATATTATTAAATAATTACATACAAAATCTGTATTCTGATACATAGGCTCATAGAATAAATAAATTCTATATAGAAATCCTGTTAAATATATTTATGTGCTAAAGAAAAAAATTTTTTACGGAGAAAGGTCAATACATTTGTAGCGTCATGTCAGTTTGATAAGTACATGCGGGTCAAAAATCGCTCGCTAAATTGTAACAAAGCGACTAACGAACTAACTACTAAAGTTGATTTAGCTAGTCAAAGACAAAACTTTAACACTTTTCTATGTTGTATAGGTATTATTATCGAATTAAAATTTACTTTCAAAAGTTGCCAAAGTTACCCTAAAAGGGTAACATAAATGAAAAGTGAATATTAAGATAAGTTTACATGTTTAAATTTTTTTTTAGTATTTTGTAAGAATAAAGATTGCTCTGAATGATATTTACAAGTGGACATAGTTTGCATAGGCAGATCCTTATAAAAGTGTTATGAAGTTTCTGAAATATCGGTACTAAGTAGATTATGTAGAGTTTATTTTCTTAAAATTAGTAGCGTAAATTACGTAAAAAGAAAAATTTAGAGCATAGAAGCAACATGATATGCTCTTAGGCAAATCAGAGAGCTATTAATAAATTAAATAACTACTTGGAAATGTTCCCATTCAAATGTTTAAGCATAGCTTTCGATTTACGAACATGTATTTTTTAAAGAGTGAAAACGACACACGCGCGATGTTAAGTGATCACTGACCGCTATGGTCCAAGTAAATTTAGATACGTTGTCACCCCTGAAAGCTGATGTGAAGCTCTGTTCCCAGTCATTGAGTCTCCGCTTCTTGTTTCAGTACATATTAAAGCAGAAGCATTGTGTTATGATTGTGTGTGACTAACTCAGAATGCGTGGTCCTTATTCAGTGAATCGTACCTATTTGCGCTGTTATATCCAACAAATTTGACTTATTTTTTATTTTGATTGTGCGATTCTGAGATATTGCGTAGAAATCGGCTTGTGTACTAAATCATAATTTTTCTTCTAAAATTTTTTTATTTTGGGAAAGGTGTAAACGATGGGAATGTGTACCTCATCTAATGGGAAATGATTACCGACACAGACCACGGACATTACAACACTAGAGGAGCTGCAGGTACTTTGCCGATATTTGGGGATGGGCGAGGAAAGAGAGAGGGAGAGGCTACGGTTACCTCAATCACCGAACGAAACGCAGAAACACAAGATGCCTCTAATTCACGCCCGTATTCTGCGAGGCAGTAGTGCTACTCCAGTCAAGCCGGCCGATTCGAGTAGCAACAAAAGCCGCCGCTTGGCTCTACCACGTACAAATTATCGGCCTTTTCAAAATCACAACTAGGTATTCGAACATACCTTTCAAAATAGGTGGTTTTTATTCTCCCCACCTCGAAAAACTTCAACACAGAGAAATAAAAATAAATAACACACATATATATATATATATATACAGAACCTTCCTTATGAAATGTATATAATTCTGAACGTGTGGAGTAGTAGTAAATGACAAATAATTAAAAGTAATAACTTTCAATCTGCATTAAAGGAACGTAGAGGAAGTCCGAGATAATCAAAGAATACAACAAAGCACGGCACTGAGCCATCAGCATAAGCACCAGAACGATATTTGTGCGTGGTGTAAAGAATCAACTATACCCTTGTTAGCAGCTATCAGGTAGACGTTAAAAGCTCGAGTGCGTCCCACACTTGACTCAAGTGTCTCCGGGCGACTGTCTTCCATCTTTATAGGAATTCTTTTAACATAATAGTTATATTTACATAATTCATAAGCCTTACTATTATTTTGAGTACAATTTAGGGAAGATAAGGCGTGACCTTGAGTTCCAATACCAAAACGATTGTTAACTATCAACTTACCATGTAGAAATTATAACATATTATGAGGTGGACAAAGTAAACTTAGTAACCTTACTTTAACCTTAACAGCCTGTAAATAGTCCCTATGCTTCTCCCCATAAGGAGGATTTGCCATATAAGCCACACACGGCAAGCAGATTGGCGATCCCGTCATCGGTATGCTTCAGCAACACCAGTGGAGTTAAAGGTGCGCTGCCGGCCATCGTGAAAGAAATAGGCTCTTTTCTTGAAGGTCCCTAAGACGTAACTACCGCTGGTAACAACTAATACCACAAAGTTGAAATGCGTGGCAGTTAAATAACGCACTGTTGTGGATTGCCAACTGTCTAGGTGGTGTTTGTAGAGTTTAATATTTTATTATTTCCGGAGGCTCACACCCCATTCCCATCCCCCTCCTCATCCTCCCTCCCATCTCCCTAATACCCTTAAAAGCCGGCAACGCACCTGCAGCACCTCTGCTGTTGCGGATTTTCGTGAGCGACAATAATCACTTACCATCAGCTGAACCGCTTGCTCGTTTGCCGCCTTTCACATAAAAATATTCTGTATATATTAAATATTCTGTTGTGATGTACGATGGTGGAACTTGGTGGCTACGGATCATTCCGAACAGATCACAACACTATTTCGTGGAATTATGATTCGGTACTTTCAGATGTATATTGCGCCTTTAGTCAGGTCATCGCCATACGGTTAGTTGGTATTATCCCCTTTATAACATGGATACGTTTTAATACGTGGATACGTCGGTCAAACCGGGGAAGAACCACGCACTCACAGAATGTCAGCCCAAAGCATTAATAGGTGCTGTGTTTATTACGGTGAGTGCCTTAACGTAAAGAAATGGTGAATAATGATAACAAAAGTTAAATGGAATGACTACTGAATTCCGGCAACGAGGCGCTGTATCTATCATAACAACTCAAAATCAGCTGGACCGTGTGTTCATCACCATTAGTACGAGTATATTTCTTACGTGGTAGAGCCAAGCGACGACTTTTGCTGCTGTTCGAATGGACCGGATCGACCGGGTTGGTACCATGGCCTCCCATGAAGTAAAGGTATCTTGTACTTCTGCGTTTCGTCCGGTGAGTGAGGTAATCGCAGGCCCAATACCTCTTTCTATGGGCCTCCACATCCTCCCTCCCACCTCCCAAATACCCTTAAAGGCCTACAGCACCTCTGGAGTTGCAGATGTACATGGGCGACGGTAAACAAACCATCAGGTGACCGCTTGCTCGCTTGCCGCCATTCCCATAAAAAAAATAATGAAAAAAGTACAAAACCATTCACAGGTCAGCTCTTTGTCATAGTCTTTGTGATAGTCATGATTTTCAGCTTTGCTTACAAGGTATGTTAAATTCTATATACAATCATTGACAGACAGAATAAAGCAACACTATTACATAATATTAGTAGGAGGCCAATGATGAATATAAGTAATAATAACAACATTTACTTTTACAGACATCAATTACACAACAGTGTGTTAGTTACAATGACTTCTTTCTATATAAGGTTAATAGGCCTAGTGCGAGGGCATCATCAGTGCAAGGCTACCGGCACTGCGCTCACCAACCTGCAATGCCCAGTGTGGTGAGTAAATGCCAAACCTTTCAAGAAATATATGCCGGCTCTTACTAGCGCATTCTTGGCTTATGTGTAATAATATTAGCAAAACAATAATAATGACTATCATCAGCAGGATAGTGTTGGAGTTGCAGCAGCGAGGCAGATTTCTTACTTGCCGAACGGCGTCAACCCCACCTGCGTGAGCCTCTGCAAACATCGCTAATGTGTTGGCGTGACGCAGCAGTCGCAATAATGCTCTAAATGCGTTATTGTACTGGATTCGCCGGGAATAGAACAAGATATACTATTAATATTAACTCATTCCTCCACATTCTGTTGCGTTGTAGAGTGACCACTAAACAACTATTAACCACTAATAGTGGTTTAGTGGTTAGCATACTGTACATGCTTATTTTATGACCGCACAGCTTAGAAGTCCACTTACAAGCTTTCGTGGTCATGATCACTATTTTAAGTTTTAATCTCCGAAGGAAATATTTGAGTAACATACACATTTTTAAACACGCATTACTTTGCGACAATTTATTACCTTTAGTTTAGTACCTATATTAAGAATCAAAGTTAATTTGCTAAGTTCAGTCAGCAAGCAAAAACACCCACGGGTTGATTATGCCTCGTAGCGAAGGTTTTGCCTAAGTGTCACGTGTCACTCTCTCGGCTGAACCGAGTGTCAGGGGATATGATAGTGGTTGCGATCAGTTCGGTGATGGTTATTGGTGTACTTACGATGATAGTAGTAACGTTGCACGAGCTACAACAAACCCTTAGCAGATGTTCTTGCGCGTGACAAAGACGTCAACGTGTTTGAAATCTGCCAAGAGATTATCATCACTCACTTCTTTCCTAATATTAGGTATTAGGAAAGAAGTGAGGGATGATGATGAGTTAACGTATAATTCCTTTGCCTGTGAATGAATTCGTAGGTTTAAATTTATTGCTGTATTATTTGGACTCTTTCGCCTGTTTCTTCTCCGTCAGTGAATCCTAATTGCCAAACGGATGAAGAATGGAAAAAAAAACTACAATTGACAAACGACATTTTAATTTAATACGTCAAATAAAGAATTAACATTTCATTTAATTTCAATTAGAATTACATGCAACTATTATATTAGGTATATGCAAGTAATCATAATAAATCTCTGTCTCCGAATAGGCAAATAGTAAAAAACATTTATAACCTGAACTGTGACTGTTGTTGTATATCAAAGTTTCCAACCGTTTCAAGAATTGGAACTTTAAGCATTCAAACTTTCATGTATTCAATGCGCACGCCAAACTTCTGTTATCTCGAATTTATTTAAATCGTTTATCCTATATTTCTGAAAAGTATAAGGCGATAGAAATATTTGCACATTGTTCAGCTTTCAGTTTTTTTAATGAAAAAATATCATTAATTAACATTAACCATTTAGATGGAATAAATGCAGGATATACAATTCTTCTTAGATCATTACCGTTATCTCCCCGATACTACGCCCGACCTCCTGGGTCGGCACACGGATTAACAATCGCTATACCTGACGCTGCACCCGTCAGGAGCTACTTGGATAATTTATGTCTGGGGGTGAAATAATTATCCAGGCATTTCATGTTGGTATTAAATTGTGTCTGTCATTAATATTGTCACCCCTGCCTACCTCGTGATCGATAAACATGATTTTATAATGTATGTACTGCGACACAGAAAATCCATTTCCATTTCTGTAACTAAAAAACAGGTAGATGTACTTTTAAGTAAGGCTGAATACCAATGAAATAGTTTACGCTGATTTTTGTTACTTTTACAGAAGGGATTCATGTCAATGCATAGAAAACAGTTTCATGAATAAATTTACATGACTCGCATTCCCGTAAGGTAAGAACACACTAGGCGGTTTGTTGTGATGGAGGACTCAATACACTTTAATATTACAATTTAATATTAAGCACTTCAAAAATTCGTTCCTTTTACAGGAACGAATTTTTTAATGCTTAAAAAAACTTTGTTTCAAATAGAGTTTCCTATGAAAAAATACTAATCCTATGGTAGTCACCATCAAGTAATGATTGAACAACATTTCAAAAGCGTTTTATAAATAAAAACTTCAACCTGTGATTGATCCTAATAACTTTTTCCTAGTTTGAATTGAAATATTTTTACTGTACCTTAAATTGGTTTATCATCATCATCATTCCGCAAACCGTTGAGAAAAGAGAAATATATTGCCATTAAGCAAGTATTATTTAATTATATAATTGTACTAACATTATAGATATATCTTCTTCGTGGTAAGGCCAAGCGGTAGCTTTTAATACTACTCGAATGGGTCGGCTCAATCAGGGTAGTACCACGACCCCGCAGAATACCACCGTGAAGTAGGAGGATCTTGTCCTTCTACGTTTCGTTAGGTAAGTGAGATAACCGGAGGCCCACTTCCCCCTTCCTACTCAACCTCTCTCCCATCCCCTAAATATCTTTAAAGGCCGGCAGCTACTCTGTTTAAGCTACTGGTGTTTGCAGATGTCCATGGGCGACGGTAATCACTTACTATCAGGCCAGCCGCTTGCGCGTTGTCACAAATAAAAAAATAGCTTACCAAACTTTATACTACACCCTTAATCTCGTTTCAGTCAGACCATCCATCTCCGGCATAAATGTAATTAAAAAAAATACATATTTTATTGCTACCACAACCATTAAACATTAGCCTAAAATGCTCTAAAAAATATAACTTTACGTATGGCCAACCTTAAATTTAGACCTAGTTACATTCGAGCTAAACAACCCTTCCAATATGCCTTAGGAAAAAAGTTAGCATCGGAAGCTACACGCGTAGGCGTTGCGACACTGAATGGGAAATTAAATGAAATATTGTATTACGTTCAATTTAACTGTAAAAAACGTCGAAACGGAATATATATATCATATTCGATCACGTTTATATATTTAAAATTAGTTAAATTTATTGTGAATATCATTTAATATCAAAAAAAATGGTGCAGCAAGTATTTACTCAAACTATTAATAGAATCAAAACCATACAGATTTTCCGCCGCTGATTCCATATTCTAAGTGTCACCGTTTACCGCCAAAATGTATGTCCCTTCCAATCCTACTATCTTGTTAATGCCACATGTGTCCCCTCTTCTACTTCTCATACTTATCTCGCTTGACACATTCATTATACTTAAACACAACAAGACTAACGATACTCATGTAATGAATACTAAGTAACATTTTAAATAAATACAACATATTTGCATTAGTAAAAGCCACAATAGCCGAGTCGTTAAGGGATCTGCCTCCGAAACAAGAGACTCGAGTTCGATCCCGTACGTGGAGGGCTCGTACTAATGAGTTTTTTGTAACTGGTTTATTGTTCAGCGACAGGCTCACGTTCAAATCAAATGAAATACTTAATTCTCAGACAAGGGAATGTTCCCTTACGTATGTACGTTTTACATGGCAAAAGCCATATATTGTTTTAAATCTATGTAGATTATATTTCGTAATGACGTTTCTGTGTCGGATAAGAAAGAGGCGAAAGAACACTCCAAAGGTTGCTTAATTTTTTTTAATTTTTATTTTCAATAATATTATTGCGATAAAGCATTTAGAAACGACTTGGAAGCAATTAAATTATTTCCCGGGCTGACAATAATCCATGTATGCCTGTTTTTTATAATAACCCTTTTTGTAAAGTTTTCGTCTAAATAAAGCTGTGAGTTGAAAGGACTAAAATCGGGTGAATTTAGACAAAATTTATTGCCCTGTATTTTTTAAGTGTCGACTTCATATGTAAAAAGGCAAAAAACTTATCAATTTTGAGAGAGTTTTGAAGCCGGATAAGAATGTGCAATGCATTGAGCAATGTGGCGGACATTACTCCAGTGTGAGTTGTAGGACAGAAATATTTTACTATTTCTTAGACATTTCCTTTCACCAAATTCAACACTTAAAATTACATTTAAACAATTTTAATGCTGCTGGTAGCAGGAATAATACCCAGGTCACTTGCTTACTTTGAAACTTGAAGCGAGCGCACTGGCGCCCCCTCCTCAACTCACCGCGACTCTCCTGCACTACTAAAAAAGCATGGCCTGTCCAGTCTACTACTGAAAATAGACCTCAAAAATTAAATTTCACAAAAACAAATTTAATGCAAATTCAGACCTACTGAAATATTAGTATCAGACAAACCTTACCTAATTCTTTTAAACCAACCTTCATAACACCTTTGTATCTAAAAGGCGAAAGAATCATAATGATATAAAATGTATGCCTGTCTATCTAAATGTGACGTCGCTTTCCTCAGTAACACTATTTTACATATTGTGTAAAGAATTCTTGTAACAATTCAGTAAAGATACAATTTCTTTACATAGTTCTCCAAAATTTCATTAACAAGTGTTACACACTTTGCTACAGTCAAATACAACATTATGAAAATCAAAATTCTTTACTAAAATAACGTTAGTGAATTTACAAAAAAAGATACAGGGTTAGCTAAGCAATGCGGGCGTGCTGGAGTTGTCATAGAAACAATTGGATATCATATAAGGATCCTCTTAATAATCTAAATTTTCTGAACCCCAATCATAAAGAAGGGTTATGCGGCACAGCATCACTAATACGAGGGTGTCGGCACTGCGGTGGGAGTATGGTCAACCCATTCAAGTAATAGCTGGCGCTTTCTTGGAAACCTCTATGTTCAGGAGTACATGAAAGAAAAAAAATAACAAATATGGAAAAAAATAAGTAAAAGTTAATGTAAATAACATTAACTTAAAGTAGAGGTCAAAACTTTTTTTCGATTTAGGTTTCTTTAAAGCACTAAAGTAAGCGTCAAAATCTACACCGGTTTCCAAAAAAAAGCAAGAAACCCCTGAGTTTTATTGCTTTTTTATACCTCGTTACAATATAATTAATAATAAAATCAATACAATGTCAATTCTAATAAAATCTGTTTTATGTCAAAGTACATTAATGTTTTTATACTGACAATTTTATCTTTGTATGAGTACCCAGGGGACTTCCAAGGACAGAGTAATAGTTATTTCCACATATCAATATTCTCAATACATTAATTTATTTTTAATAAGCCTTTTTCTTTAACAAGTTTCCTTAAGAATTTTTTAAATTTTGTGACATTTAAATTTTGCGTAACTTTCTTCCTGTAAATATGACTGTCTCTCTTTTCCGCACAAAGCTTAAGTTGCTAATTCGCCTTTATCGAAATACTAACATTCTTTATCTTATCTAAAAAGTTCATTTCAAGCATTTCTATTCTTCAAACGTTTTGAACTTCTCCATGATTCTTTCCTCTCACTTAACATTGGTGAAACTTAAGATCGTCACAGTTTGAAGCTGAAGATGCCAGTTGACAGTAGAAAATTTATGGACATTATGTTTGACAGTAAGACACACCATCCCTTCCTGCTCACGATCTCTAAAATCCTGGCTTGTTTTCGCACTTGCCTTTGATAACATTTATGTAAAATAATTTAGTATCATAATACTCGTAATGTAATCTACATTATTACTATTATTAATTACCACATTTATATATTGAAAAGCATACATAATAGGGGATTAAGTAAGAATTTGCCGTTTTAATGTAGCTTTGAATTAAAATTAAACCTTAATCAAATTAAATCCAAGATTTGTGATTGAAACGGAAACAAATTTTATTACTTCTTTTGTTTGACTTTCAATTGTTTTTACATTCAGTATTTTAGTTAAACATAGATAACTCAAAAATAAGTAATGAGTAAAAATGAGTAATTTTCGACTACGAATGCAGACCCACCAGAAACAGTTCGCAATATCAATACTGCGCTGTAAAAGGACACGACTAACGAACGCACTGTGCGTTTTTATTTCAATCGCTCTCGTTGAGGAAACTTCAACTTGAAGAATTAACCTCGAGGAAGACTAAACACTAAGGCAAAAAACGATAAATTATAAGTAATGGTGGAAGGCGATCCTTATCAAACAACCAAGGAATCATGCACGCGAAGTTAGTGTTTTACATTACATTACCCACAGTATTGACACATTTGCACCATTTTCATGAATTAACTGATGTGCATAGATGCTTACTTTGACAAGTAGATCCTGAGTTGAAGGGATTTGGGGCAGAACTGGGACGTGTGATGAAAAGTGGACTCGCACGCATTGAAAACCACAATGGCTGAACCCAGGTAAAATACAGAAACAATAAAGCGTGTGTGTATGTTAGGTGTAATTCTTTGTGTAATTCACTAAACCTTCTTGCGATCCATTTTATCAACAGCAGATATCTTTTGTGAAGAACTTCGAACCATGATGACGTAACTCTCAGAGAAAAAACCCCGATTCGTCAATCGATCTTCGCAATTGCTCCATGATAACGTAAGATCATCTACCGCTGCTTGACAAACCGTTTTAACATTACATGACCTGCAGTTAGAAACCATACTGCATCCTACGTACTCGCTAGACCTAGCCCGAACCGATTACCATTTGTTTAAATCTGATGATTTTTCCTGGATGACCAGAAAATTTAATTGCAGTCAAAATACAATATAATGAAATAAAACACACATTATGGCAGAATTCCTTATCGTTGTTTCTAGAAACAGAATATTATTCAAATTATTTTGTTGGTTATTTTTATGCAAAAATCGGGAGCAAGCAGCACGCGAGCGACGTTGATGGATGGTGTTCGAGGAGCGAAGTGAAACAGACCGTGTCTGCTAACTTGCTTCATTTCCTATGTCACACCATAACGAAGCAAAGATACGAAGAAAAAAATCATACCGCGCTATGAGCTTTATCTATATTATTGTAGATAATAGTAGTAAATAACTACATTTTATTGACAATGTACTTCTGATTATACCCTCGAAATTAAGAAATCACATCCTGGTTCAATCAATCACATTTATAAGACATATTTTGTAAGATCATGAAAATGCAGGCCGAGTTTCTATAAAGAAACCCGGCCAATAATGACTAAATCTAGAACTTATAGCATTATTCCGAAGGAATCATGCAATAACGTAAATGTCGTACGTTAAGCTAACTATGGTGCCTAGCAGACGTCTATTTCTGACTTTCTTTCTTTTCTGTCTATCGAGAGCCAGTGTAATTACAGACTGTGAGGCATTCGATCTTAGTAAAATACATCAAACAACATATATGATATAAATAACATATATTTTATTACAAGAATATAATATATATCACGAATAATATTGATAACCGCTTAACCGATTTTGACGGACACCAGAAGGCAGAAGAGAATGTAAGGAGTAACTGATGCTACTCTTTTTATGGGAAATATTTAGGCTTCCTTTTATGCTACTGCCAATGGAACATTTTATTGGAAGCTAGGGTAAAACTTTTTCTTATTCTTTTTTAGGGTTCGGACAACTAAAATGTATATATCTATACATATATATAAAAATTTAAGTATCTGTCTGTGATTTCGAAATAATTGCTTTAATCTTTTTTCATACAATTAATTGCACGATACCAAAACTCAAAAAACTAATTTTGGAAACGGTTTAACTACTTTCGACTTTTACAATAACGGTGAAATTTTATATTTTCTGCATTTCGAAACACGTCATCCAATGCATGACCATACCGAAAACTGTTTTAATCATATCTTTGAATTTGACGTTTGGAAATTTTACACAGTTACTAATTCTATGAACACTACTTTATGCGACACCAAAATTACGTAATTCTTCATAGAAGAGAATGGGAAAGAATAAAAAGACATCCTGAACCTCATGAAGAAAACCCTAGGAATGGTGACTACATGAAACACCTGCACGAGTTATCACAAAAGTGGATAAAGTCTTGGCCGGACACGGCAGCGGTAACAGTAAATTTGCTTAACTATTGTCATTAGTGGCCGGGTGGAGGCGATGCAGAAATGCGGGGCATTCACAAACGTTAATATAAGCGCCAAGTGATATAAGATCCTTATACGAACGCATTGAGAAATGTCTTCCTTTACACAGTGAACTATTAGTTATTCTGAAACAGTGGTGCTTCTTTACTTGGACAAGTCAATACTTTATCAATATAAATACGGGTATCTGCCTCCTAGGGTTGCAAACCGTAATATAATTTTATTATTACTATAGTTTTTAAAGTTTATTCTGATAAATTAATGCCTCATCTCGTAGGTGACACCTAAAAGTCGACTAAGGGAAATGCCTGAAATATCATAGTTTGCTGCTTCGTATAAAAAATATTATTTCGAGGATATGTGAAGCCCCACGCACGCACTGGTTAAGAGTGGCGGGCCCTTCCCAGCTCCAATACTCTCTCAGATATTCGAGAAGGAGGCTGCATTTGCCCAGCTGTGGGCACTTACAGGCTGCTACTTTACCTTTTTTACTGCATTTATAGAATTATTATTGGATGAACCTGTTTACGACCATTGGTGAGCGTGAGTGAGTACTGATACCTTTGCACTAATGCTGCTGCTCCTCATCAATAGCCTGTGAGATTTGGGTTAGGCAAAAAAAAATTCTGCTATCTGCCGGGTGCCGGAGCCATGTATTCATAATGCGCACTACAATCAAGTTTAAATTAACAAACAATACATTGTCAAATATATAATTCACTATTTTCCAAGACTCAGCGCCATGTCGCCTGGTTTACTCCAGAGGATCGCCATAGGATTTTGATGGATTGTCCCATAGTCGCTTCTTACGACACCCGCGCAAACCTTCCCTTGGCGATAGCATTCTTACGCATTCGTATGTTACTTATGTATGTCTAATCTTTCTATCTATGTAATAAACAGTTTCATCAGTTCTTTTCGCTTGGTACTTGCTTACTTTGCTAATTGAAGGTTTATTGCGCCGCTCCATGCTCGAAAGGGGTGCTGCGGTTGGGAGACTTGTTAATAATCTAGGCAAAGTTACTCATGGTGAATCAAGAAGAATCTATATATTCTGGCCTGGCTAAATGGCGCGGGCCGGCCCTGGATATTTCGCTCCTAAAGCGAGATGGTGAACTGTGAAGGATTGGCGTCATTGCTTTGCATCTCTCCAGCACTCTGCAGCCCAGATGGAGTCGGAAAATAAGCTTTGGTTTTATTAAATGTGTTCCATGTGTATTCAATGTGGAGCCATGAATTGCACCCGCCGCTGGGGGTCGGATTTTATAATTAATAAGTTTCGATTAACTTATTCCGATATTTCATGCTTTCAGGGTTACATAGAGCTCGTTAAAGAGAATACAAAAATTAATCACGAGAAGAAAATACAAAAAATAAATCAGTTTTCATTGCAAAAGAAGAAAGATAATTCCAGGGAAGCCATACAAAATGCAAAACAACTGATTTTTGAAAATAGTTGCTATGGCAAGCAGCTGATAAGGTGTAATTTTTGGATAATAAAGACAGCGATATAATGAAGATTGGATCATTCAATAAAAACTATTTTAGTTTAATATTATCTACTTATGAACTAAATATTTTTTTTAATAAGATAATTAAATACTTAATACATAAGTAGAAGGAAGGCTCTAGATTAGAATAAGTACCTTTGTTCTTGCCCAAATGGTCTTCGAGAACTTTATAATTACCAGCCCCATAATTGTCCATACATAGGACATAAGATTGTGTTAATAAGCGATGCTTAGCCGGCCTTACTATCTTTAGCTTCGTCACGGAAAGGTGATCTCATAAACGTTTTATTATATAAAAAAAATATTTCCAGTTGCCTGATGGAATCAAAAACCTTAGAAGAAAGAAACGCCCAAGTTCAATTTCAGAATCTAATAAAAAGAACCGCTGCGATAAAGGAAAAAGAAATCATGTCGAAAGTCAATCAACGAAATATTGATCTAGAAAAAATTGAGATGACAAATTTGCAACAGAAGAAAATGAAAGAAAGAGAGACAGCCCAAATTAATAAGACAATGTAAATATAAGTTAGAATAACAATTGTAGAGTAGTAATAACAAAAGCATATGTTTGATATTATCCTTTATCGTGTCATAACAATAGAATTTATATTGTTGCAACACGTTATCCATACACTAACAATACTACATTTGCAGTTCTGAAATGGAGTATAAACAAAGAGCTTATAACAAAGAGATACAGAAGCAACAAGAAATTGATGATATGCATTTAATAAAGCAAATAATAGATAACGAAAAAAAATATAGTTGCGTAAGTAACTTAGTCCATGCGATTTTTAAATATTTACAATTACTCGTCCAATGTTTTTCTTTAAAGGACTCAAAAGTAAATGTGAGTAAACAAACAATTGAATGTAACAAATTGGAGAAACAAATTCAAGAACGCAGAGCAAATGAACAGGAAATTGAGGAACGTGTCAATCTAGTATGGCGTGATTATAAAGAAAGAGTACGTCGTAAGGAAAAACTTATGTACGAAAAGGTTAGTATAACCACTTCGTTGCACGAAATTATTTCGGAATAACCACTAAGCGAAGTGATTTTCAACGAATCCAAAGAGGCATTAAAAGATTTTTAAGCTTTTGAGTAATGTGATGATTCGAACAAAAGGAAGACGTCTCCCATCCTCTGGATTTGATCTGGATGGAAATTGATACAGATCAATATTCTTTAAGTAATTTAAAAACTATTTACAACGATAATAATCATTATAAATTCCAGCTATTACAAAACCTTTTAACCTAACTTATTACTGTAGTGTTTAATATTTAAGGTTTATACGGTAGCAGTCTATTTGCTGCCACCCGCATTTTCATAACGTCGACGTCTTTACTACCAAACCAATACAGCCAGTCTTGCGACAGGCCGTGTTTCATTGAAAACATCACAATTACCAGTAATTCTAACTCTTTAAGATTCTGCAAAAGAGAAACGATTCGTTGCAAAAACTACATATTTACGAAACGATTGAAAAAATGGCAAACGAGGAAGTTAGCAAATACTACGACTTCGTTGAAAAGGGAATAAAACGCTTAGAAGATCGGTACCACTCCTTTGTAAAACTAACAGTATGAATAAAGAAATAACGAGTAATGAATAATTTTTCTTTCTTTTTAACAGAATTGTAGAAGAAGAAAAGATCAAAACACATGAACAAGAAAGTAACAAGTTATATCCAGTAAAAGCTATAAACAAAGAAGTTAGCAATAAACAGCAAATGCGAGATAAAACTGATAAACACTGTGACAGATTAACGTTAATATTGAAATCTTCAAAAAAAGAGAAAAAATATATCCCTGACAGCGTGAACGGTAAACTTACAGGGTCCGAATTTACCAACAAATACCATTTTCATTTGTGGGTAAACTCGAACCTGTGGCTTCTCTTTTGCTAAAATTATTTAATTTACGATAATGGTCTAATAATTTGCTCGGCAACTCGAGCCTAAATATTTTGACTTTTATATTTATTAAATGACATATAATTGTGTGATGCATATTGTTCAGATCGTGTTAATAAATGTTTTACAACCCCCACGGCTAAAACCTTTTTCTTCAAGGAGATTCTTACGCCGCTACACCACGGAGTTCTGCACACCTATGAGGTGAAAGCGTTTGAGGGTGTGCATTCTGCTACACAGAGTGGATGCAACGATACATTAAATATAATCTCATGTTCTACAAATTATTTCTAAGTCATACACAAAATATCAGTTACATGAATACAGTAGTTTAACCACAGATTTAGTTTAGTCACAACCTGTATATTACTCTCATCTATGGAGTGCATTATTATAACTTTTTCAAGGTCACGCGATTTATCCTTATTGTCTTCTTTACATATAACATATTGTTTACTTTTTCTTTAACTAGAATACGTTAGCTCAGAATCATTATTTACTTAAAGGACCTACAAAAATATTACAAGAAAAAATAAGTAGTCGCGAGAAGGAGCTCCCTCCATGGAATGCCACGAAAGCAGCACATCAACAATTTGCGCAGCAAGCGACTAAAATATTACACGAGTGTCGGTTTAAAAGAATGGCGGGAAAAGTAGTCGATGTAAGCGAGTACCCAAATTGTATCTTTCCAAAATTGCAATCAGATTTGCTATTGCAGTAAAATTTATTGTCTGTGGAACATTGATCATATTCTGAATTATTTTTCTAATGTATGTTATCACAAGCCCATGCCTACGCGTATAGACTATTCATATTTTTAACACTGTAAAAAATATGGCCATATTTTATTTAACAAATCTCATTCATTTTCAGGCATACAGAACAGCGAATGGTTTAGATTCCAACACTTTACCAATTCCTATCTGTAAGAATGTTAAGAGAGACGAGGTAGTGTGATAGAAATAAAATTAACAAATTCTACAATCATTGTATATTTTATTTTATTCTCGACAAGTACATATTTACAAAATTCTGACCACAGAAATGTTTTTCCATAATCTTCCTTTACGGATTCCAATAATTCTACTACTGATAATAATTTGATATTTTTATAAAAACAAATGGTTATGTTATATGTCGGTAACACGGATACGCTTAAACTAACAAAATCTTTAAAATAAATAACTTCAAATCACAATGTACAAGTACAGTCGATAGCTTTAAATTCTACTAAATATTCAATAGCAAAGGAATGTGCTGTCGACTGTACAGCGTGCATTTCTGAAGTATTTTCATCGTAAAAATGATTGCAGAAAGGCAATTTAACCTTTTAACTAGGTATACTAAAACGAACAACTTGGCTAAGCGTTTCAGAAAGTTTGCATAGTTACTAAACTAAAAAAACCTATTTATAAATCATTACAATTTGTAACGAATGTTTGGAGGGTTAAAGAATAATTTTGATCATCCAGAAACCTTCAGAAAACACAACAATACCTTTTCCACAAATCTTCAACGCTCAGACTCAAGGAGCTATTTATAATTCTTATCAACACACTAATACTGTAAAGTACAGAGTAAACTCAAGGCAAATCGTACTTATTCAATTGGGTATAGACTTGAATCTCATATGAAGATATATTTAAAACTACCCAATAACAGTACACTAGTGTACAATAATAAAGAGTTAAGTCAAGCGATTATTTAGCAGAGCTATCTATAGAGTTGAATTTGCCTTGGCATAAATCTATAATATCAATTTTCGGCCAAAGCATCAGTGTGTTGAATAAAATCTCTATACAGTCTAGTACGTAGATTGCTTCTGTTTGAGAACGGCCTGCACGCATTTAGCCATTGTCGGTGAGGCCCGGCTTATAGCGTCCGTCATGAAATAGTCCTCGAGGGTTTTGAGTTGGAAGTCTAGTTTACCGGAAACTGGTTTCTGCAAGCTCTGTAGAGAAAGTGTAAAAATGTGAAAATATTCCCTTCATTATCATTGTCCATACTGTAAATAGTTCACTGCGGCACACAGGCGTCTCCCATATGGAGGATTTATAATTATCGCCAAGCGCGGCGAGCGGATTTGCGATCGCAGTACCAGACACCTTAGATGCTGTTGCTCATCATCGGTCTGCTCAATTTTGGTCTGGTAATTTTGATGGTTAACCCCCCATGTGACGGCAGCATTTGCGATTTTCAAGCCATTCCCTTAGTCGCCTCTTACGGCACCCACAAGAACAAAGGGTAGAGTAGCAGATACTCATTCCTAGTTCCATCTAATAGTAGCATTAAGTGACTATTTCCTGAGAAAATATTTCCTTATTCAGCGATAATAAAGCAGCTAATTTTGGTATAAATCGAAAAATCAAGTGCATGTTATACTAAAACAATTTTGGCAAAATTATTAACAAAGTGATTTAGATTTGTTGTGTTGAAAAATTATTTAATTTCATTGAAATTCTTTTGTTATGTCACGAGAAGAGTTCAAAAGTTACACTTAACACCGATGTTGCGCCGTCTTTTCTCAGAAAAACCCGAGCGCGTGTGACAATATAACATACGGCGAAGTCAAACCTTTTCTTGTTTTTAATTAGCTTACATTTATTATAACATCATCGCAATCACAAATGTAATACTAGTAAAAATAATTACTGACACAATATACGCGAACAGGAGCCAGAGGACAGTATACCGTCGGTAAATAAACCATTAAGCATTATGACGTCACAGACACGCCAGCCTCACGGAGCGTGTTTGTTTTTACGTGATGTACGAACGGTGAAATAATACGAACCTGTGCGAGCGCCCTGGCCTGTGCGAAGTAGTTGTTGTTCTGCATATCGCCGTAAGTAACAAGGGCGGGACTTATTTGACTGAGACGGTCACGGACTTCATCCAAGTTGTCATACGGCAGGCGCTCACCAACCACTTCCGATAGAGCCCTGTTATTTAAAAAATAATCGCTACAGATGCAGAAGAGCTGCGAGTATCTATCATTATGTTAAGAGAAGGCTTTTCTATTGTATAACAAAGGTGTAACGCGCGCGTAGGTAGGTGTGTGTGTGTGTGCGTTCTGTGGTATGGGTGCTGAGTTTGTGGGTGTTTTGTGGCGTGGGTGCTAAGTTTGTGTGCGTTTTGTGGTGTCTGGGCTCTGTTTGTGTGCGTTCTGTGGCGTTTGAGTGAGTGTTTATACTGATTATATGTTGTGGTGTCTACTGAGTGTGTGTGTGTGTGTCTGTTTAAGTGTGTGTTGTGTGTAAGTGATACGTGTATGTTTGAGTATAGTAATTGGAAGTAGTAAACTGTACAGTAATTGGAATTTTAATACAAGTCTGAAGACCACCCATTTTCGTTTTGGTCCCATCCGTCCAACAGATCTTCAGTAAAAGTTGACTCTCATTTTACGGTCGATATCACAGCAAGTTAGCAAGAAATGAAAGTCGTAAATTTGTGAGAATGCTGCAAATTTCTTAAACCATAATCTTTAACAAGGGCAACAGAGCATAGATAATATAATAAGAGCATATATAGCCAACGGCACCTTATTATCTTCCAGTCCTCACGCGCCTTGCCGGGCGGGGTGACGGCCGGCAGCGTCTGCTGCGCGCGGCCCTCCGCGTTCACGTACGTGGCGCGCTTTTCGGTGTACGCCGCGCCCGGCAGCACGATGTCCGCGATAGCCGCGCCCGCGTCGCCGTGGTGCCCTGACGCGACCGTTCAAAATCTTTGACATTCGACCAACGATCTATATTCACTTATGTACTAGATTAGGCGAGAACTAATAGTCTTAGCTACATCCAACACATATTCCTTGACTTTCCCTACTAGCGAAAATAATCCTGGATCATACCGCCATCTATCGGAAATTATCACAATTAACCAAATCTATATATAATTCGAACACAACCAAGACAAACCCTGGTATATGACAACGGCACCCTTCGGCAAAGATTCGCGTGTAACGACGCCGCCGTCGGCCCCCAGCAGGTACACCACCTGCGGCCCGCTAGCCAGCAGAGAGCCGACGCCCGGTGTGTAGCCGAGGTCTAGCGCGGCAACTTGCGACGCCGTACGTTGCAGTACGTTCAGGACCTGGTTGGAACAAATTTACAACGCCGATGACAAAAATATTAAAAATACGTAAAAATATTATTAGTTAATTGAGAAAACTAAGACTGAATGCTATGTAAGTTTTCTCTGTGTGAAATCTGGCCTTAGGTATATGTACACGGATGTTGAATGTGTTTATACTCGAACGGATTGAACTTAAAAACAATTTCAACGATTTTGATAGAACCTTTTTTAAGATTTATTTATTTATAATAAAACTATGGCATGATTACAATTAAAATAAATACACAATTAAAACAACTAAAAGCTAGTAAAGTTACATAGTTTATGCATGAGTGTGTGCGCTTGTGGGCGTATGTTCGTATGTGGTTGCATGTGGATGAATGTATACAAATTTATTCAATATTAATTTTATATCATATTACTAACATTACTGTACATTAAATTATATGACTGTGTTTTGAAAGAGGTAATTTGATGTGTGTCTTGCATGTATGACTTTTGATGAAATGTATGTCTTTGGGAAGCTCTGTAGCCTAAACGGATTGATAGATTTCAACGATTGAGGTGTCGTCGGACTCATATTCATTGTGGGAGTAACATGGAGAATAATATTTAAATATGGCGTCTGCCAATCTTTTTTAATGATTGAATTGCTACTTGTTATCTCAAATTTTGACCACACGTGTTAAGCCACAGGCAGCGTCTAGTCGAAGTATAAATACCTTCCATTCTTTGTCGGTGAGTTTGTCCTGCAATCGCAAGGCTAGCTCTTGTGTGTAGGCCAACAGCGCGGAACCCTCCTGGGTCTTCAGCTGGTCGGCGCCTAAGATGACCACCGGCCGCTTGGCTTGCTCCAGCCTCCGAGCCACTTCGTGCCCGGATGTGCCGGACGCTAAGTCCTTCACGATGGATGCTGAGTCGCCTACATGCTATAAAGCACCAGACAATATTATTAACATGGGGATTCAATGCTATAGAAATAAGACTGTAGGTGCAGGGAGAAACATACCATCTCTCTCTCCAAATGCCTCACCTGTACAAGATGCACCATACTAGCAAATAAACGAGACTCTGGCAACTGACTGAAGGCGGAATGGTCATCAAAATTATCCGTACCCAAATGCCGCAGACTGGCGATAGGGAAGCAGCGTCAGTATTACAGGCAATATGCTCATCACAACCCAGCGTGTTGCGTGTGGGCTAACGCCGGCTTTGGCTGGTTTTCTCGTGGATGTTGTAAAAGTCGACAAAGCCGATGGCAGATGAACCATGTACGAAAATGCCAGACCGAAAATAATCAGACTGATGTAGATCAACACCGTCTAAGGGGGGATTTGCCATAATCGACTTTACGACACCTACGGGAAGAGACGGAGGCATTTCTCTCTCTCTCTCTCATTCTTTTACGTCGTCACCACGCAGCACTAATTTAGGCGATGGCAGATGAACCATGTACGAAAATGCCAGACCGAAAATAATCAGACTGATGTAGATCAACACCGTCTAAGGGGGGATTTGCCATAATCGACTTTACGACACCTACGGGAAGAGACGGAGGCATTTCTCTCTCTCTCATTCTTTTACGTCGTCACTACGCAGCACTAATTTAGGCTTGTAACGTAGATAGACATAGGCTTATTGTTTATAATTTTTTTTTTATTTATTGTTGAAAACAGATCTGCTTGATTTGGGGTGCAAATTTAACGAACAAGTTATTTTATTATATAACACGTTCTCTGCCAACGCGGTCAGTGCTGACCGTCAGTGAAGTTTCCCTTTAGGCCTATTAAAATTTTAAATCTGTATAAAATTACTAATTTGTTTTTTTTGCTTGTATGCTTTTATCTTTTACTCAAATGTTACTTAGTAATAAAAAAAGTCAATTTGAGCCACTATTTATGGAAATAATTAACGTCAGGCAGCATTGTATGGTAATTGTTGTTTTTCTTTCAAAGTTCTTAAATTTTTCAAAAACCAACTTGATATGGAGAAACTAGTGGGCCACGCGGGTCAATTAATATGCGATTTAGTTTGAGAGCACTTCCCAAGGGCCTTTAAGAACGAAATGAAAACTCTCGTAAAATGCGGTCATCACTGACTGACGCGGCTTGGACTGAAAGTCTATATGTCAACCATCACTAACCGACACGGCCCGGACAGGAAACTGCGATTTTTTTCTCGGCATAGAACGTGTTAAAAAAATGTAAAAAAAAATATTTAAACATGTCCTATACGCTTAAATGTTCATACCATCCCTTATAAAAATGTTATTTTTTATTTATGATCTTTAAAATTTATCAGAATTCATTAAAAGTAATGAAACTGTATAGTCACATTTAATTTTTTTTTTTACAATGATAAAAAAACATCATAATTATCGATTTCAAATACACTATAAAGTTTCTACACTTACTAGGTAATCGTAGGTGAGGTCGACTTTAGGCCCTACAAGAGCTACGTCGGTCTCCTTGTGCATGAAAGCCTTACGGATGCGTGTATTAAGGAGAGGCGCTTCGAACCGCACGTTTGTGCCGATTAGAAGCACAAAGTCGGCGTCCTCGACGTCTGGAAGATAAATTAACGTTACTATCTAACAGTAGTCTAAAAAGTAAATCAACTAAATACAATAAAATGGCATATATTACCCAGACCAAAGAGAAGAAGAGCACCATCTCCTTTACAACAATTATCACCCAACAAGCACCTCACTCTACACTAGGTAATCTATACCGACACGTGTTTCGCCTTGCAACGAGGCACAGTCAAGCGGTTGGACTCTGCGACGTACAACCGCCGAGTCGACGACTTACTAGATTATATTAATAAAAATGCAGAGTAGAGGAGAACATAGTCCTCCGCCATCACCCATCTTCCCTCGGTTGACGTAAGGACAGATTAAGGGAAATGCCAACCAAGATCAAAGGCATCCAAATAGAAGGGATAGCTATCATAAATTTGTCAGACCGAAAATTACCACATCACATGAGCGACGAGCAGAATCACAGGTGCGATGTTCTGAAACTGTGATCATCAGCTAGCTTGCCTAGCGTGGCGAATAAGAGCAAAACTTTATTCGCTACTCTGCAAACCCGGGAGCTTTATGTCCAGCAGTGGACTTTCATAGCAGACATTTAATAAAACTATTCAAAAGTGTAATTAAGAAAATAATTACTGGCAATTCCGGTGTTGAGAAGGTAGGTGGAGCGCAAATCGATTCCAGCGCCCTCTAGCGGGAAATATTGTTCCGTGCACGCGTTCTCGGAGCCAAGCCTGTTGAGTAAGTCTTTCAGAGCCACCAGGGATTCAGCATCAGCCAGGTCACCGGCAACCGCTAACAGCTGAAATAATAGAAATGTTCACTAATAGGTGATTATAAAAGGTCTTCACAGTCCCTGTCTAATGTATAATTGTCGCAGCGAACTACTGATCCATGAGTTACGACGGCACTATGGTTGAGTTTCTTGGCGAAATCTTAAAACTCCAATTTTTAATCTATGGAATTTGTACTAATCCATAAAAACATAAGTGTATTTCATTGTACAGGCTAATCATCAAACCCACGAGATCGATTTTTATTATTTTTTTTATAAATATGTTTGAAGTTGCGACGGGCAAGGGCTCAATGTTTTTAATCTTTTTTTATATACAACAACTATTTTATTTAAAAAAAATAGGTGAGAAATAGAACTTATATCACATATACGAGAAACAAAATCAAGTACAGAAAACAGTAAATTCCATAGATGTGCACACAAAGAAAACCATATGTGCATCAAGTACCACACACGAGTGAACGCTTATTGCACTTTCCCATTCTTTCAGCGTTCATGATATAATGGTCCATTTTTGACCACAAGCTATACTAGTAAATATAAATAAATAAGCTCTCTCGATCGTATACCCACTACTGGGCTAGTAAGAGCTGAAGAGATATTATGAGTCCTTGTAACCCACTTTAAGCCGGGGCTTATATGGGACGACGTGCTTATCGTTGTCTTAGTGTCACAGTGTCTATACTAGTATACTAAGTATTCCGAGCTTCCATCAGCGGACGGCACCTTGTCGGGCGGGCAGTCGCGCAGCGCCCTGCCGGCCGCCAATACGGCGTCCTCCCACTCGACGGGCGTGAGGTTCCCGCGGCTGTCCGTCATCAGCGGGCTCACCAGCCGCTGCCGCTTCAGACCGTCGCACGCGAAGCGAGACTTGTCAGAAAGCCACTCCTCGTTGATCTCCTGGTGAACAGGTATTTTTTTTATAATACATAATATAGACAGTCAATAGAATCAGGCGTAACTTTGCGGAAACCCATAATTTTAAAGATGTTGGAAAATTGTAGCGGCTCAGCGATTGTACATTTATTTAAAACAAAAAATTATCACATAGTAGAATTAATAATTCCTAACCTCGTTCGTTCTGGGGAGGATACGTAGAACTTCGTTGGTTCGCGTGGCGACCACGATGTTGCTACCCAAGGGGTCTAAAACATCGACAGAATCGATCTGTAAAATTAAAAATTGTTGAATGTTCAATAAATTCATATAACATACATTTCTATAGTTATTAGCCATTTAATCCCCTATACTTACTCTCCTAGTTTCCCAGGGGCGCGCGGCAAAACTGTAGGGCTTCGAAGTGAGAGCGCCTACAGGGCACAAGTCAATAATGTTACCCGACAATTCTGAGAGGAACATTTTTTCAACATATGTACCGACCTACAAAAAAATTATAATATTATTATCAAATAATAACTATTGTCTTGTATGGTAGCGGCATAAGGATCCCCTTCCTTGCCGAGGGTATCGTAAAAGGCTACTGCGAGGCTGAGCTCCTGGGTTCAAATTCCAACCGGCCAAAATATGTGCGAAACACAAACTGTTGGTTTACGGGACTGGTGTGTTGCGTGTCGTGTCTCAGACGACGACTCTTACGACACTGAACTATACTCTGTCCAGTTAACAACTGCCGAATGTATTAGGAAATAGTCGCCGCGCTTGCAATAGGACATCTGCAAGAGGCGATTAATCCATCGGAAAGTCTCATGATAATGCGTACTAAAAACGCTCATACACGAGCACTCAACTCCAAAACATTCCACAACTCTCCTAAAACCTCTAAAAACCTTCCGTGTGTGCGAAATCTCACTGGGATTGGGTGGAGTGCCTGAAGAGAGCTTCAGGAGCCAGTTTTTGGTTCAATTGCGTTTCGATTGTTTCTTTATACATGCCGCAGTTGCCACAAGCAATAATTCTACTTCTGAACCGGACAGAAACACAGAATGGCGCGGCCATTAGGATCGGACCATTTTGGATCGCAGTGATGCAAGAGCCGCTGCTTTAATAAAAAGTATCATTCCACAATATGTAAGTACAAAAAAAAACATATTTTACGGTATTTGCATGTTTAATTGTAAATCTTATACTATGCTTTATAATTTTTACCTTTTCTGATGTGTTGTTCAGTTTAAGTGCGGTAAACATTCTAATTTTAATGTATAGTTTTAACAAATACTTTTGCATTACATTCTATACAATGTCTCAACAAAAAATCGATATGTTTGAAGCGCGCTTGGGACAACCCTACTTTTTGTGGACTGCAGATATGTGACGGCATATGGGCGCGTGGTGGGAGGAAAGGAAGAAACTAACACGCGTAAGTACGTGAAGTGACCGGAGCCCTGACGTTAGTGTAATACTCTATGGACACTCACCTGCATTTCTGTGCCTCTGCCAGTGGTACCAAGGTCGTCGACTCCAGCTACTTCGGACGCAAAGCGAATGCACCGCGTGCAGTGAATGCAGCGGGTCATTATCGTCTTGATTAGAGGCCCTACATCTTTGTCCTCCACCGCTCTGTTAAATTTAATGTTAAAAGTTATATCTCCAATTATATATGTACTTGAGAATTTATGTGTCTAGTCTACGAGGGGCATTCGATGTATTCTCTGTATCGGCATGAAAAAAAAAAGAAAAATCAATTACATCCGTTTGTATTTTTCAATCCTCCATAACCATCTCGAAATTAACTTTTCGATACTCTTTAAAAAATAACATTCCTCGTTGTCTAAAGAATGTGCATCACCGCCTTGAGTTGTTCACCATCGTAAAATCGTTTCCCACGGCGGTCTTTTTACAAATTAGTGTATGTTTGTTCATAATCACTTGTGGCTAAGTCTGGACTATAAGGTTGGTAGTTGACTTCTTCGAAACCACAATCTTGCACAGCAGGCTTAAAAACGCGCTGTGTGAACAGGGGCGTTGTGAAGAAGCAACACACTTTTTCCTTCATTTGCAAAGTGAGTAGGAATATATTTTTGAAGAATAGAGAAATATATACTTTTGAATAGACTGGCGAAGTGTTCGGTTCTCACCTGAGTCGTGAATGCAGACATACATATTGTCAGGATGGTTGAGTGTTAGGTTTATTAAGTTTACCTAATAATTATGTCCAGTTTAACAAATACTGAATAGAACAAAACGCATTTTGTAATTAAAAGCGATTGTTAATATGATAATAATGGTGCAAAAGAAGGTAGGATATGTTTAATATGTTATAAATAATATGTATAGTAAATATGGACTCTAATCAGAGTGGTTTCGCTTTCTTACTGATTGACTGTTGCGGATTTTCTACAATGCTACCAATGGATAAGCTATTAATTTCTGTTATCATTTTAACCTTCATCCTCCAAAACAAGTTTCCCAACTTCATCCATAGAGGCAGCAACCAAGCCGCCTGAGCGATGTTTGTCCCTAATACTCTCTCTACCCCATTTGAATTCTCTGCACTACTTTTGAACAGTCAATAACGAAGGTGCAGAGTCTTGGTAAACAGCCACCATCACATTGTAAATATTTTTTGGTTTTTTCCTTGTTTTATAAGTAATTTGACTATAGTGTGGTCCTTGATTTTCTTCAACATTGTTATGTCAGCCATTCCAATTGTCTTTGACTAAGAATGCCTAGCAAACTTATAATCTAACTAACAAATAGTATTATACATACAGGAAAAAGTAGTAAAAAAAATATTTACCTCTTTCCAGAGAAATGTATATCAGTAAAACGACTCTTGTCAGAGCCAAATGCCATTGATTGATCTTGTAAATCGCATTCTCCGCCCTGGTCACAAATTGGGCAATCCAATGGATGATTTACAAGCAAGAATTCCATGACACCCTCTCGAGCTTTTCTGGTTAGATCCGAGTTGGTCTTCACTCTCATACCTTTCATAACAGGCATTGCACAAGCAGCAACTGGCTTAGGTGATTTTTCCACTTCAACAAGGCACATCCTGCAGTTCCCAGCGACTGCCAATCGCTCATGATAACAGAACCTTGGTATTTCAACACCAACCTGGGCTGCTGCCTGATAAAGATTATAAATGACATCTAGTTATTCTTATGTCTATGCTCACCATTGTCACAACATTAAGTTCTAATTACAAATTACTTTAACAAATAGAATTTGACAATAATAGTTGTTAAACTCAATAGCTGAAATTTCCTGATTTTTTATTTTGTGGTGTTAGGGTACAACTCTAGTTGATGGCTAAACCCTAGTAGTGTTCTTTTTTTATGGGAAAGGTGGCAAACAAGCAAGCGGTTCACCTGATAGTAAGTGATTACCGTCGCCCACATACATCTGCAACACCAGAGAAGCTACAGGTGCGGTGCTGGCCATTAAGGGTATTTGGGAGATGGAAGGGGGTATGGAGAGGGGGAGTAGGCGTCTAGATGCCTCACTCACCAAACGAAACGCATAAGCATAAAATGCCTCTACTTCACGCCTGTATTCTGCGAGGCCATGGTACCAACTTGGTCTAGCCGGTACCTGTTTGGCTCTACCACATGTCAAAACGTTCCATAGATCATTCAATAAAGTTAATATAGCAGTTAGCCAAGTGCTTATACATGGTTATTGAATTTTATTGAACAATTATGTATTTATTAATCTTTTCCTACAAGTTATAGACAAATAATGTGTCAAAAAGACTATTATTTTGTATGTTGTCGCATAACTCATTAAATTGACACATAATAACTAACAATAAAAGTTAATGCTTGTTCGTAGTATATACATAATGAATCTATTTTTGTGTGACAGACTTTTAGCATACACTTTCCATTTCATCCTTTCATTTTTAACCCCTTATGCATTAATCAGGAGTCTGACTCATGTAAACTTATTTTGACTTTGAGCAACCACGAGTGCTGCTTGTGAAAACTTATTTTTACTGTGTCACAAGTATTTTTACTGAATCACGAGTCATACTCTTCTAAACTTATTTTTACTTTGTGAAACTATCACAAGTACTACTCGTATAAATATAAATTTATAAATAAGTAATCATTTCAAACTTTACAATTTATTCAAACAATTAAAACTACAAGGGGTTAAGGCAATTATATGAACAAAATTTAGTTGGTCCCATATTATGTCATTGTATTTCCGTAAGTACCCTTATAGAATAATAAATAGGGAAGGCATCATTTGATTTGGCGCTCCCTTCACCCATATTGTATTCTTACTAGTAGAAATATACATTAAGAGAAGAGTATTACAACATACAATCAAAATAAAGATAAAATGTAAAACCAAAACAATGAACTATTTTGTGCTACTGAATAACTATTGTTAGTTTATCCGGTCTGCAGATTATTTATTCCAGCTTTAACATGTAAAATTACCTGCAAAACAGTTGTGCCTGGTAGAACATAAACAGGCTTGTCATCAATGAAGACTTCTACTTTGTCAGGTTGTGGAGCAATCTCGGCATAGCGACGAACGGCCAGCGTTGCAGCGCGAGAAGGTGAGCTAAGCGCAAGCGCCCTTGTCAGCGGCTGGCGCAGCATCCTCTGCAGCAGTCACCAATTTTGATAAACAGAAGTTTTACAACAACCAGAATAATCAGCCTTTATGCAAAAATCTATCTATTAAGTAATGTTATTAAATTGTAAAAGAACTATTGTTTGTAGTATCCATTAAAGATAATATTTTACAAGTAAAGAGTTTGTTATTGTTACATAAGTAAGAATACCTAACCTAAATAAAAATAATGAAATTACTTTTTTTAAGTAATATGATAAAAGGAACGACGTGTTTTAATATTTCTCTGATTTCGGAACAATATCCACAACAAAATTTAAAGAAAACTGTACCAAAGTTAGTGATTTTTGCGATTTTCCTGATTGACAAATTTTCAATGACAGGTTTCAGCTGTAAGAAATGACACCACAGAATACATCGCACATTCACAGGTACATAATAAGTTAACAGCCACAGCCACAGCCAGTATATTATCATAGTCTGTGAATCGCAGTCACAAAATACATTTCCCGATTGGGTGTTTATTTCTGAGCTAGTGACACATTGAAATGCATCTTTTTAAAGAAACAAGTTAATAACAATTAAACTTATGTATCCACATTTATCGAAACGTACTTATTTAAAATAAATAGGAGAAACGGTTAGGAAAATTAAATTAATGTTAATAGGTAAAGTTACATTGAGTGGTAAATGAAAAGTTCAAAACTTCGTCGCTTTCTTCTTATATAATGACAACTATGCAGTAGTTACTTGATAGGTAGATGATAACCTTGTAATAACGAAAGTTCATTTACCGCTAGACCTTGTAATTTTTTTTGGCTATGACGATGTACCTATGCATGTTGTGTGCACATATTTTTTATTATTACTTTCTTGTTTTGTATTTTATATCAGTAATAAGTGAAATCGACTAGAATTACCAATTAATGAAAGTAATTGCCAATACAAATAAAAACAAAGCAATTGACATTGAGCATATAACAAACGAAGTTTTAATTGGATTATTACGAAAATAATCACTATTCCAATTTTTTTAGTACTTTATCTAATAAACTACTTATATCTGTATGAGGACAAACGTCTCCCTTTCTTAAATTCACTTTCACATTTTTCTGCAAGTTTTTAACATTTCGTGAACTTTTACTATAATTTAAGTAGTTCAACTTACTAGCTATTTTCAGAATCTTGTAAAATTTATCCGCAGTAAATGTTATTTTCTCTTTATAAATTTTAGAATATCTCATCTTTACTTTTGATGGACCCGCCATTTCGCATGATCACTTCGCTCGTTCGAAAAGCAGATTGTGGAAACCAATTTGGTTACACTTAAGCCATGACAAGTTGATATTTGTAAATGCAATCTGTGACAGCACCATCAAAATTATTAAGTATTAAATTTATCACATGCTCAGATCGCGTTAAACGTAAAATTCTCAAAGAAATCAGCATTTCTGTTAAATAATAGAAAATACCTACCTAAATAGAGATGATATGCAGTTAGGAAATTAAAATCGATTATCGTGATAATCGATTACGCTCAACACTATTGTCTAGTCTAGTCATTTTTTTCTCTTTCTTATCTTTCGCTTACCTTATCCGGGCGTTTGTGTGGCACTTGCTTGCACAAATTTTTATATATTTAATAAAAATGGCGATTGGAGACGTAAAAACTGAACAAGGCCTTAGTGAACTGAACACGTACTTGGCTGACAAAAGTTATATATCAGGGTATACATTTATAATTATTTTTAGGTTATTAAGTACCCACGTCTACCTCTATTATTATAGGGTATGACAATTTTAGGTATTATATATAAGCTGAATGTATGAACATTATAAATGAGATTTTTTTTTAGATATACGCCAACTCAAGCAGATGTGAAAGTATTCGAGCAAGTAGGTAAGGCACCGGCCGCTAGCAAACCTCACGCTCTGCGTTGGTATAAGCACATCGCCTCATACTCTGTAGCGGAGCGCAAAGTTCTCCCAGAGGGAGTAAGTCCTCTAAATGCTGGTGCTAAGCCAACGACTTCCCCACCTGCCAAGAAGGAAGAAGAAGATGACGATGATGTTGATCTGTTCGGCTCTGGCGATGAAGAGGAGGTTTGTTTTATATATAATAAGATTATATAACATGATATATGACGCTCTATGCAATTTATAATTTGCTGCCTAAGGGAAAGCACAGTTTAGACACATTTTTTAAGTTTTTCTTTAATATTCTTGTCTTTTAGAATGAATGTGACATGAAATTAAAATGTATATTTGTATCATAGTATTCAATGTTTGCTATAATAGTGTGTTCATATATAGTATGTTTCCCTTAGTAGTAAGCACATCATACCCTTTCCAACTTATTTGTCTTGTATGAAATACATTATTAAAGGAGTTGAACCTAGTAAAATATCTAAAATGAAAATTTTGTCCATGTAATTTCAAAATTGTAACAAGCTTTACCTTCATTTCTTTAGAATAGGGTAAGAAAATCAATAGTTCAAAAAAAATTTCATGTTCTAATGCTCATCTACCATTTACTACTGTTTTTACTGTGACTAAATTGTTCTCTTATTTTAAGGATGCTGAAGCAGCTAGAGTTCGTGAAGAACGTTTAAAGGCATATGCAGACAAAAAGTCCAAAAAACCAGCCCTTATTGCTAAATCCTCTATCATTCTTGATGTAAAACCATGGGATGATGAGACAGATATGAATGCAATGGAAAAAATAGTTCGCACTATTGAAATGGATGGTCTTTTATGGGGTGCCTCCAAATTTGTTCCAGTAGGATATGGCATCAAGAAACTGCAAATTATGTGTGTTATTGAAGATGATAAAGTATCTGTGGACCTTCTGACTGAAAAAATTCAGGAGTTTGAAGACTTTGTCCAATCTGTTGACATTGCTGCATTCAACAAGATTTAAATAATACCATTGTAATTAACTTATCTGTTAATAAAATCACATATTTGTATAATTATATTTTATTTTTAGCATATCAAAAACTATTTACATTAAATCTTAAAGAGTAAAACCAAGATTATTAAATAACAATCAAGAATCTACAACAAAATAATATCAGTGTTTTTATGTAAGCCAGTCTGTCAAAATAATTTGAAAAAACCATTCATAATATGTAATACTACCCACAGAAACTATCAAAGCCACACAATTTTATTACAAGTCACATTTTACTCAATGACTAGCAACTGTTTTGACAGAATGATCATAACTCATTCAACCTGAACACTTTTAGCAATGTCACCAACATTGGCTTGCAAAAACATATTTGGAATATCACTTCCAAAATAGATTTTATTATTTAGTGCAAGTGCCTCATACTTTTTTAATTCCAAATATTCTTTAGTCAGTAGCAATTTATTAGCTTCAGCTTGTTTTTTCAAGTTATAAAAGTCTGCTTCAGCTTTGGTCTGTTGTTTTGCTCTGTGGATATTGTCTTCTATTAATTCTATCTTTTGCAAAGATTCTTTCTCCATTATTTTTTGTTCATATTGAATTTTAGCAACTTGTGCTTCCTTTTCTGCTTCAATTATTGCCTTTCGACGGGCAGTTTCAGCCTCTTTCTCTACAACCTGAGAACAATATGTAGTAGTTTTTGGTATTAACATAAAACATTTTCTCTAAATTCATAAAAACTCATTTTGTAATATACTAATTTTCATTTATTCTTAGATGTTTGTTGGTGTTTTTTTAGTAATATGCAATATACACCGTAAAGGTCATCATCAAAATTGTATGTATAATAAAAAGTAAACAACTGTTTACTTTTTATTATACATACAATTAAGACTAGGTCAAAACATATAAATATTAAAATCAAAGAATCCTAAAACATACTTTCTGATGCTGAGCTGCTATAAGAAGTTTAGATTTTTCTGCCTCCATGAGTTCATAGTTCTTTCTTATAGCTTCTGGAATCTTTGGTTTAGTTACTCGCACTGCCTGCACTCTCAAGCCTGGTGCCATTTCATTAAGGTCTTTTTGTAGTGCCTGAAAATTGTCATAAATCTTTTTAACTATCCTTCCTAAAATTATAACATCCTAAAGGCCAACACAGATACCATTGAAAAAGAAAGGTTCTCGAGTGGCAACTTCATAAGTACAGTTAGACAGTATAAAATGACGCCCATCATTTTCAGTGCATACATAGTAAATACTGTGCATTTAAAATAGTCAAGTATACTTCAGAACAATTGGTAGTTTCTTCTTTTTTACATATAAATGTTAGGGGCTGAAGGATGAAATTGCTCCTTTATATTGAAAAATAAAGGCAGCTATTTTTCTGCAATCTTGAGGGAAGATCGATCATTTATGCCTTAGTGACAGTACTCTGGGGATCTGAAATCTACAATGTCTATGTTTTTACTAGTTCAGGGGCCTATGGATTCATTGAACATAAATTGTGTTGTTTTTTGTCAAATAAATTTGTTTGTTCCATAAAAGCATTTTCTGCAGCTTCCTGAGAATAAGGAAGGAAGGAAATTGTTCTAATTGTGAAAGTGTAATCAGTTTGGGCTAGTTCTGGCAAGTAAGGAGGATGATGGATTCTGCAGGTCATATAATGTTAAAACATTTTGTCGAGCAGTGTGTGGTCTTGTGTTGTCATGAGTAGTAATGGCGAAGATCGATTGACGAGAAGACGGTTGGTTCTCTAATAGTTCCTCTATGCACAGCAGTTAATTCAGTGAGGCACCCATTTCTTGAGTTTGTTTACCAATTTGGAGCAAATGAGTCAATTTTGTGGGTACTAATACAAAACCATGATGCTAGTTCCTTGGTTGTTTGATAAGCACCACCATTCCTTTTAATTCATTGTTATTTACCTTAGTGTCTGGTCCATTCTTCAAGTCGAAGTTTCCATTACGAAAGATTAAAATTAAAATGCACATTGCGTTTGTTAGGCATATCCTCTCCAAATGCAGTGTTGATATCAGGTACCCACGATACAGATTATTATTTAGTGTGGGTATCATAGTAAATCAGACATGACTCCTACCACCAGCAAACCAATGTAATCGTAAATTTAAGGCCCTGGACACATACATTCCTTAGATATAAATATATTATTTATTTATTTATTACATGTTTATGTAGTATACAGTACAGTACAGTATACTTGTATACAACACATATGTATTATTTTAATGTATGTAGCAAGCTGTCTCTGCTGCGTTAGAACCTTGTTGGAACCTGTATTCGAAAATCACTCACGACTCCATGTTTTACTTTAATACTTAGTGTAAAAACAATCAAAACAACAGAATGTCTTCATTTGAATATAAAATCTAATAGTTGTGCAAAAAATTTAATTACTTATCTTGGGCTATGCTGGTTAAATTTTAATTCAAAGTGGCCACTGAATAAAACTTCATACTTTCACCTTTTAATTAAAATTATATACTTACAGTTCTCAAATTTTCATCTATCTGATCAAAGAAATCAATGTAGACCTCATGAAGAGAGTGAGCGCTACAAAACTGATTCAACTCATGATGCACTTTGTTAAAAATAAGTGTCTTGTCATAGTCTGCAGTATAGTTACGAACTACTTCTAACACTGAAATGAAATAATAATAAAGATTAAATTGTACTGATCAACACAATTCGAACGTAATTATAGATCTTTCGTCTTTTTCTTTATTGGCCTATGTAAGTCCACACTGCTGGACATTGGTCTTTCTATGGAAGAGCCAACAAAAGCGGGCATTCCATAAATGGAAGCTTTGCTAATAGTCATCATATGGGCAGAGGGGTCAGACAGTGCAGTGCCAGTACCCTTCTCTTACGGCAAACTGCTACTCACAGTCCTAGTGATAGGGAACTTGAAAATGCAGATGTATTTTCTGCCATCAGGTGGGGTTCTCTTTAGCCTCACCATACAATTAATTATATTAAAAGTTAAATTAATTAAAAGTTAATTTAATTATTTCAAGACTTTTTCAATACAAATTTAAAGAATGCTTATCCTTCAGAATAAACTAACATAACTAAATATACACAATAAACCATTACCACTATTTGGTTCCAGTTTGTTGACAACTTCAATCCTTTCAAAATAAATCATAACACCTCCACTGGTCCCACAGGGTACATTTTTTACTTCATCTGTCTGAAGAGTGGTCTACAAGTAATAAAATTTGAAAAATAATAGGCTTATCTCACTTTTACTTGATGAAAGTAAAACACAATTTGCTAAGAATACGATACCTGAATAGCTTTGTAGGAGGTCAGAAGTGGTACCATCATATGAAAGCCAGGTTGGCTTGTCACCGGGAGTAATGCTCCTCCCTAAAATATGATTTAAAAAAGAATCATGATCACTAGTTTATTCAGGGAATACTTTAGAGTACAGTCATCCCCTGAAACATTGTCGCGTAATATAAGAGTTGGTGAGACCATGGGGACAGAGGGTAAGGTGTCCTTCTCAAGAAACAATGTCTCATCAGTAATTGGAAGCATGCTTAAGGGCAAATCAGCCGGTCACGATGGTCTCAGCATCAAGCATTTTAAATATGCAGTGGTGCATCTGCTGCGGGTGCTCACAATGTTTTTTATTTATGCCTAGGTCATTCTTACTTACCTGAGGGTTTAATGCATACCATTGTAGTACCGATTGTTAAAAATAAGACAGGTGATACCTCTGACAAAAATAATTATTGGCCTATCTCACTTGCTACCATAACAGCCAAACTGCTTAACAGTCTGTTGAACGACAATCTCGAAAAGTATGTGGAGTTGCATGACGCCCAATTTGGGTTTACAGCTGGACTGTCCACCTGTATACGAAGAGAAAGATGCTTGTGTGTGCGTGCTTCGTCGACTTGTCAAAAGCCTTTAATCTGGTAATTTATGACCGCTTATGGGATAAGTTGGAGTACGCCGGCCACCAGAAAAATCAGGTGAGATGGCCCAATACCTTATCTGATGAGTACACACTGCAGTGTGGTGTAAGACAAGGAGGTTTAAGCTCACCTCTCCTTTTCAAACTCTATGTCAATCAGCTTATTGAGCGACTCAGTTGGACTCATGTCATCTGTTATATTGATGATATTTGTGTTAATAATATAAGTTATGCTGATGACATGGTGTCACTGAGCCCCACAATCAACTCACTGAGGATTTGATTGTCACTATGTTGTCATGTTGTCACTAAGGCACTTGGGCTAAAATATAATGCTAGAAAAAGTTAATTACTTATATTCAAAGCAGGCAAATGCCAGCCATCCTATGTCCAGTCTCCAGTGGTCTTCGCTGAAGTGCCTCTTAAGCGGGTTGCCAAATTTAAGTGCTTGGGACATATTTTAACTGGAAACCTCCGGGATGACGAGGACATGGAAAGGGACCGCAGGGCATTGGCGGTAAGAGCCAATATGCTTGCTCGCCGGTTCACTAGAGGCACAAATGCAGTCAAGATAACGCTTTTTATACCATACTGTCAATCATTTTACTCTTGTGCCCTATGGGTGACATATACGCGTGGAACTTACAATACCCTGCGCGTCAGTATAACAACGCTTTCCGAATGTTGTTGCGGCTGCGTTGGCGCTGTAACGCTTCATGTATGTTTGTTGAGGACACATACACGGACACTTTCCAGGCGATTATTCGCAAGAAAACAGCCTCACTGCTGCAGCGCTTGCAAAGCAGCAGCAACAACATCCTGAAGGCGATATCTGAAAGATATGACTGTCTCATCCAGGACCACTAGAGGAGGGTAGTAATAGGAAAATAATATGCAATTAGCAATACTAACATAGTTATAAGTAAAAATTGTTACTAACAATATATTGATCTTCCGGTATGAAATAAACATTTAATTATTATTATTTATTACTTACCCTGTAATAAACTCCTGCATAACCCTCCTCTACCTTATGCAAAGCAAAATGAACCGTTACTCCAACAGCTAATATTACAAGTGCTAATACTGACGACTGATCCGCCATAGCCGGGCTAGAAAACAATGTTATTCGCAGATTAAGGCATTGTTAATTTGTAAACAAACAGTTAAATAATAAATATGTTGTCAATGCTTTTCATACACTTACCTCCAGAAATTCAAAGTAACACTAAATAATAACGGTATGGTGACAATAATTTTTTTAAAAGGGTTAAAATTCAATTAAAGTAATCGAAACGGTTGATAGGCAGCGAACATTACATTGGCATTAATTTATCACAAAATGGATTGATAAATTAAGATTCAATCAAGCTTAATTGTATATTTGTCAATACTTAAGTATCGTAATAAGTATGACCAGTCGCCTGTAAAAAACATATTTTAAATGTTTTAGGCCAATAATGCACTCTGTGTTACTCTAATAATTGTAATTTTGTTGACAGCAAAAATTGACATCATAAAAATTACAATTGACTTGACATTTTACCTTGATAGATGGTTGATGTCATAGAATAAGTGTGCTTCGGCATTACATGATGTTTTTTCCGTCCGTCATGTCATTGCGAATGTAATATTCTGCCGTTAGCCACTACATTATCTGTAAGATTTTGTGTTCATCGCTACTAAAATTTTAGGTACTTTGTGAGCGGGATGAAAATCCTTAAATTAATTTTGTACTACTCTTACTGACATTGCGTTAAGTCCATAATCGTTACTATTTTTTTATCACGGATGTGGAGGCGCCGCGGGGCCATCGGAGTGTCACTATTAAATTGCGTCTTTTTACCAGTCAGTAAGAGTAGTACAAAATTAATTAAATAGTTTTCAATCATGGAAATTTGATGTCAAAGATGAAGCTTACTCTTGGGCTGTAACGGATAATGTCGCTGTCATTTTTGAAAGCGTGGAGCAAGATCGGCATATTAGTACATAATTACCACATAGCTGAAGAGCTAAAGGTTAACCACAAAACAGTTTTGACCACTTAGCTGAAGAGCTAGACGTTAACCACAAAACAGTTTTGACCCATTTGAAATAGTCTTGGTATACAAAAAATCTCGACATTTGGATGCCACACGAGCCCTCTGAAAGAAATCTAATGAATCGTGTACCGTCTTGTGATTATCTATTGAAACACAATGGAACCGAACAGTCTTGAAGTTATACTTCTTTTGGCGCGTTTGGAAAAACATATTAGAGCGAATTTTACGATGCGCGCGCACACCGACATCTAAAATTAACAGGAAGAAGTTGGTTTCTAAATGTCTCTTAAATTATCTTGGTAACTATTATGGAGACTATACACTATTATGGAATGTATAGTCTCCATAGTAACTATATTCATAAATACATACTATACTTCATAAATATTTACATCAGTGGAGATAAAAAATATATTCATACATATATATGTATATTTTAGCGTGTATTTGAGCGTAATTTTAAATTATATATGGTGGTTAATGATAATTTATTGTAAGTATTCGTGATAAAAGTGATATTTATGTAAAAAAGATTTGAGGTTAACTGTCGGTATGTATTCTTTTTATTTGTTTAGTTACGCTAAGGAAGTATTACTTCTTACGTGCGTACATAAGTATACACACAGGTTTTTTATTTAAAAAAGAATATCACTGATGATGAAATGTGGATTACTTACGAAAAGAACGTGCGAAGAAGATCAAAGTCAGTCAAGCTCATCAGGTTCAAAGATCAAGAAGATCAAATCAAAGGGCAGTCAAGGTCCACAGACTATAGCGAAACCCGGATTACCTCGAAATAAGGTGATGCAGGGTATATGGTGGGATGGGAAGGGCATCGTTTATTATGAGCTTTTACCGCCGGGGAAAACCATCGATTCGGATCTCTACTACCAACAGCTGATGATAGTCAAGCAAGAAATAGACAAAAAACGGCCGGAATTGATCGACAGAAAGAGTATGGTTTTTCATCACGATATCGCCAGACCCCACACATCTTTAGCCACTCAGTAAATATTGAGCGAGGTTGATTGGGAAGTGTTAATCTTCCATCACATAGCTCTGACCTTGCACCTTCAGATTTTTACCGGTTTGGTCGCTTCAGAATTCTTTAGGTTAACATTAAAAGAGGACTGTCAAAAGTACTTGTCACAATTTTTCAATCAGAAATCCCAAAATTTCTACAGAAATGTGATTATGTCAAAATGCTACAAAATAGCAACAAGTTATAGAAAGTTTCGGCACATATATATTATAAGCAAATGTAAATAAACTATGATAAAAAATATCTTGAATTTGTATATAAAATACGAAAAAACTTATTCCCCAACCTAATATATAAATTAGTCAAAAAATTCACTATTCCCTCCCTTCATGTGTTATAATCATAACAATAGCATTTTTATACTTGCAACTCGTCAAGCATTAATAAATAAATGAAACACAATTCAATTTAGACTATTTTAATAATGTATGAAATGGTACTACAGATGCTATATATTATACACATATCAATTGACTTCAGTAGGTTGAGAAACTTTTTCTGCTACGCTTACGCAAGTTTTTCCTTCAGCATGCATTCTTAACAAGACTTCAGACATAATAGCTTTCAATGCTCTGTATTCCTCAAGCGCCTTTGCACATAATTCACCTTCAGGTGAATTTCCCGGTTCAATAAATAGCATTTCTAAAGACCTCTTTAAATGTTTTTCTGCATTTTGTAATTCTTCCTGTTAATAAAATACTGAATAAATAAGAAATATATAACATGTTTTATTCCTTCAGAGTTTTGAGATACGAAATAAGCTAGATTAAAGTATCAACGAAACATTACATTGGCTCCTTTTTTAAACTAATCTAATAAAAAAAGGAAAGAACTTATACGACATGTGGTCCTAACTAAAGTGAGCAAGGATAGTGCGTTGTTATTTTAAAATTGATGTTTTAAATACTGGGTCCTACAAAAACACAGATAAAAAAAACACTTAGGTACTATATTTTTTTTTTTTTTTTTTATGGAATAGACGGCAAACGAGCTAGCGGTTCACCTGATGGTAAGTGATTACCGTCGCCCATATACATCTGCAACACCATAGATGCTGCAGGTGCGTTGCCGGTCTTTAAGGATATTTGGGAGATGGGAGGGAAGAGGAGGGGAATAGGGAGGGGATGTGGGCCTCCGGTTACCTCACTCACCGAACGAAACGCAGAAGCACAAGATGCCTCTACTTCACGTCGGTATTCTGCGAGGCCGTGGTACCAATCCGGTCGAGCCGGCCCATTCGAGCAGCAGCTAAAGCCGCCGCTTGGCTCTACCACGTTTAATAAATGTAGATTGAAAAAAAAGGAGATTTTTATATTTCTTATACCACAATAGTCTTTGTTACCGTACTGCAGTAATAAGATCAACAATTATTTGAAACTATAACAGAAAAATGTTTAGAAATGCACTTCGCGAACGATCTCGTCGCATCAAAAACCAATCCGAAATGTGTCGCGTCGTGTTGCCGCGTTTATCGCTCGCGTCATAGAGTAACGTATATAAGCTCGCGTACGGACAATTCTTGACACCAACAGACCGACAAACCGACCCAGTTTCGGTTAACACTACTCAAGAACACACTGTAAACACAGTTAGGAGTAGAGACACTTTCACTATCCCCCGCCGACGCATAAGAGCGTATCGTGCTAACAAAACACCCGCGTACACACCGTACACCCGGGATTCAGGGCGGTCCTTACCGCCCACTGCTATCGAAACACTTCGACCGTCCGAGACGAGGCACGAACCTCCCTCGGACGATCCATAGATTGCTTACTATAAAGAGGTAAGCAGTAGATGTACTCTTGCACATCTACTTAAAGCGTCCTTGATGCCGCTGGCGCAAACCTATGAAGCTGTAAAAGCCAAAACGGCTAACAGCAATAACTTCATCGAATACATATACATATATACTTGACAAATGACAATTCAGAATTAATGACCAGTGTTTTCGTTATCTTTAGCTATTAACCATATCCCAGTAATTTTGGGTTTAATCTGCATTATCATACTTACCAAATAGGCAAATCCGTTAATTTCTCGACCACCGAATAGCTTCTTGGCTAGTTGTACCATCGTAGCGTGTAGTTCATATAGAGTAATAGCTAAAACACCAGCAATTGAGATGGTTAAATCAATATACGTTTATTAGCGGGAATGTAGAGCAAAACAGAATTTTCGGATAGTTTATTATTTCTATAGAATGGGATTCTGTTTTGATCTTTCTAGGTACTGTGGTATTCGACTTTTATACCCCAACATAAAGCTACAACTTCAAAACACGGTATGTTGCCATCGTGTTCCTAAAGAGGAAAACGAACAATACAAAAAAATTATTGATAAATGTAGCTAATATTATAAGCATAAAAATAGATGCTCTAAACTTAATAGACTATAAGAAAAAAAGGGTGCCTGCCTTTTCTTCGAACTCGACTACAAATCACCAATATTTAAACTTAACTCGAGCGATTGAATATACTTTGTAGAGTCGAGCGGCGGCTTTTACTATTGCGCGAATGGGCTGAATACCCATCAATATTTTTAATTGAAATGTCTGTAATTAAGTTAAGTAAACTTATATTTATAGCTAAAATATTATTTGTAGGCAGTGTTATGAAATGTTTTTCTGCCTTTTCTTCAAACTCGCCTTTCCATAAGCTGCAGAATTACAAATCACCAATATTAGAAGGGGAAGGAGAAATATACCAGCTTTTTCTCTATAGGGGAACCACAACCATAGATTATATAATAATTACTTGCCATAACTGTCCGCGGTACACCCTGCAGACTAACGCACGAGGCTCTGGTGATAATGCCGATCCCAAATTGCGCAGGCTACTCATAGGGAGCAGCATCTTTAGTGCGAGGGTAAGGTCCGTAGACTGTGGGCAAATCTTCCGTGCTCGGCATGCTGTATAAGTTAGTGCAATAATCTAAAGGCTTCTGCCCATGCCTAAAGAATGAGAAGTGGTAAAACAAAAAGGAATGGACAAGCTCTTACCTTTAATCCTGCATATGCCTGGGTTAATCATCTCAAGTATGGGCAGTAACTCCTTACACAATTCTATTTTACGACGCATCATCTTCTTGGTGGGTCGAGGTTCGCGATTAATTGCATCTCTCAAAACACCCGCCAGCCGTTGTTTTGAGTCTAGCAGTAAATAGTGACTAGGAGCCAGGACAAGAGAAACATTCGTAATGTACTCTTCTAATTCCTTTTCATCTTTTTTATCTGTTAAATGTGGTTCATTTAAAAATTTAATCTTGTTGTGAATTGACCTAGAGATTTTACTACAAATGCAATGTTCTGATGATGATGTTCTATACCGGTGTATGGAGAGCCAATTTTATTACAGGCTGAGAAGCATATTTTTTGATAGAAGTTGGTTGCAGGTGACCTGGAATAACCACTTACCCTCAGATCGAATCTTGGCTCGTTTATTTCGCTAATATTGTATTAGAAGTTACATGTGTTTTAAATCAGGGAATTAGAATAGTAATATTTATTTCGGGATCAGTAATTTAATATGTACCGATAAATTTAAATAATGCAATAAATATGGCAAGTAACATTGAATTATCTTACTTATAATGGCCAATTTATCAGAACAACATTGAACTATGCCTCCAATGACGGATTGTTGAAATTTAGAATCGCAGTTGTGGCATATCCACACATTATCGTTTCTCAGGGACACATATCCTGTTTTACACGTAGGGCAAAGAGCGGAACTCATGTAGGTACCCATTTCCGTCACATCTTTGCATCGATGACATGTACATGTGAAGTACTTTCCAACTACCAAATGTTCCTGCCGCAGAGCAGTGCCCTAAAAACACATTGTATAATTTAATAACACCAATTAATAACCAAAACACATTGGGCTTAATACCAATACCTCTTACCTTAATTTGTCTTTCTTAATGTTCAAATAAATTAATATTCAAAATTTAAATAATCAGGCATTATTGCAGCAAACGTACAAACTTATAGAAAATTAACAAAATTCGTTGCTACAACAGTTATTTTACTCTTTGGTTTAGGGTAGGTAGGTAGTGTAGGTATCGAAACATTATACCTAAGAACTATTCGTTATTCTGTGACATAACGCAAGAGACTAGGTAGGTACCTATTGCAGTACACCATGTGACAGAATCGTAGGGTCTAATTCGCCATTAGACTTTACTATATAACTTTTGTTTGTATGTATTGTTAGTTAGTAATGTTTTGCTGGATCTGCATGCGCCATTATAATTTCGTGGTCTATTTTACTACCTAGTTTATAGAGAAACCTATCAATAGAAGGTATACACGAGCTGACTTCTACCACACCATCACAGGAAATTATCACCAAAATTTGCGACACCACGGAACTCATCACCGCTATCAGCACTCACACTAGCAAAGTCAAGAGAGATGTGTTCCGTCTCACAGCGAAGCACTATCGTTTATCGATTATGTCTAATTTTGGCTTTGGGTACGCGTTAGTCAATACAAGTTCAACTTGTTGTACATATAAATTTTAATAATTTCGCCCTCAACATTATAACTTTTTTTTTATGGGAAAGGCGGCAAACGAGTATCACTTACCATCGGGTGAACCGCTTCCTGATGGTAAGTGATTACCGTCACCCACGGACATCTGCAATATCAGAGGTACCGCAGGTGGGTTGCCGCAATAAAAACCGCCGCTTAGCTCTACCACGTACAAAGATATCTTAAGACTTCTCTTTAAATTATGTAAACGATATCTAATCATTGAGAATCGTTAACCTTAACCAGAGCAATTGAAAACATTCAACAATGGTAGAGTTATATTTAAATGAAGTTACGATTATAGTTAAAATTTTACGAGTGGCATAAAATGTTTTTTCAACCTTTTCTTCAAACTCCACTCTACCTAAGTTGGAAAATTACAAATCTTCAATACTTCAAGGGGTTTAAGGAGAAGTAAATATATTCATCTTTTTCTCCAAAGGTCACCTGTACGTCAAAACTGTAGGTCAAAGGTTAACTGCACGTGGTGCAAGGTGCTCTGGCAACCGACTGATGGCGGATCATCCATCCGAATATACCCAAATATCACAGACCAGTGATGGGGAGCAGCATCACCAGTGCGAGGGTACTGGCACGGAGCTCACCAAATCTTCATCAAAGCGTTTATTGGAGCTTTCAGGGAAAGGACTATACACAGCTGCGGTCTTTACAGACTGATGATGATGAGTGTTTAGAACCATTGAAATATACAAAACACCACTCACAATATAAAATACTCACTTTTAATGCATCTGTATAATTGTTAAATATGGCCTCTCCTTTTTTTATATCAGTGCTCGCGTGGCACACTAAGACATTATTGTTGTTTATAGCCACATGAGTGTTACCCACACAGTCATGAGCCATCAAGGCCGCCTTTAAGTACACACCGCGGAGTAATTCAGAACATCCGATTGCAGGTACAGGAGGCCCTCTCACTTCAAAACTGTTCACATCAATTACGGCGCATATCTTTTGAACAAAATATTCCTCTTCGATGTCATCGAGAAGACCCAAAGACCTAATGTACTGTAATCAAAATTCCTTTTGATAAAAGAGGAATGTTACTTGTCCACGGCTGGACATTGGCCTTTCCTAATAACCTTGACTTTTATGGTTTGCCCCATCCTCGTGTTGAGTAATGGCAAATAAGGTACAGATATTTGGTGATCTAGTAGTACGAGTATATATGGCATACTGGCTAGTAAATAGAATGACAATAGAAAAATAAAAAAAAAATACGTTAATAGTTAGTTAATTATTTTGGTGAACGAAAACAACGTCGGGAAACTTGCAAGGAAACGTGTTTTTCGCCAAATTCAACATATTAGTAAAGTGATTTTAGCAAACTAAGAACAATAAATAAAATTTAAAAATATAAGTGATAAAAAAGGCTCAACTTCTACTCTCAATGAAATAGGTAACGTCATTACAAATTTTCCTTATTCCTATATTTAAATTCCGAACAATTTTTTAGGCAACTGCACTTAAAATTTACCTTTACAGTATTTTCACAGAATTCCCAAACACCAGAATTTTTCCTCTCGTCCAAATGTGTTTCAAGTTGCATAAACTCTTTCCAGGCCGTTTTGTTAGCGTCCTTCATTAAAATCGCTCTTAGCACAAGTAGGGAACCTACATTCTGCACCATTGCCATAGGGTTTGCACCTTTGGTTAATTTGAGAGTTCTGAAGAAATCGCACTCTGATTGACTGTGCCATTCTGGAAGCGTTGTATTCGAGCGGTTTTAATTAATTATACAGTTTTATTTAGTGGTACATTATATAAAAAATACTTACTAGCAAGCTGTCCAGGACAGCCGTCTCCGGGGCATATGGGAGCAACAGCACAGTTCTTGCACACGAAGAATTTGCTAATCAGGGGTAGATAACAATTAAAACACACGAGTGATGTATCACTTTTGGGTCCCAGTAGAAACGGCTTGTCGCTCAGGATTGTTTCACCTGCTTTAAAATCTTTAGCGGCTACCAAATACCTTAAAGTTGTGATAAACAATTTGTTTAATAATATCCAATCGCTTACATATGGACCTGTATAGGTATTTTAAGAAACTACATTTCTTTCTACATTTATTAATTCGTCTGATAAGACTACTATATAGATATAAGCCAATATTAACAAAGCTCACGAAATGAAATATAAAACTTAGATAATCGCTGCTATAACCAAAAATAGTGAAAATGATAAAGCTTCTGAGCTGTTTAGATAAAGGTGACATTTAAAATGGCGAAGCAGATTTAATTTTTCACCTGAAAATGTATTTTAATCGCTTCAAAGTTTTGTGAGGCTCAATATGTATAATTGAAAACTTAGAAGTTTCCAGAAGAAACTATCACTGCTCAATTAAATACTAAAGTATATTCCAAAAGTAATGTTAAATAAACTATTTATTAAGAAAAAACACCGGAAACATTCCTTATAAGGAATTACATTTGTTAAACCTAAAAAAAAAACTTACTCCTTTTTAATTAATTATGAAAATCTGAAGATTGGCAAATGTACAATATCGACTGACATTAAGACAAACCTGCCGAACTTCTCAGAGACTTGCACCTCATATTTTTCGCTCATGCTGACCTATCTCAATTGAATTTATTGTTAAAATGCTGAAGTTAAATAACACAATAATACCTAGCCCACGTGCAGGGTATACTGAAGACAACTAGATTATTTTTAGCAAAGCGTGTCAGGAGTTAATTTTAGTACTAAGGTACGTTTAGCAAAGTTTGTTTTACCTTTCAACCCAGTTTAGAAACTCATTACAACACATTTTAAACAACATTCTTCAGTTCAGAAAGCTGCGAGGTGTTATAACTCAATAGTTGCTGGGTAGGTACATTCACTAATATTTACTTTCAAGATGGAAAGAAATCGCTACAGGTTTTTAAATGCTATCTAAAACTAAAATTGGTCACGATCGCAAGTTCTATTGTTTATTTGTATAATGCGGAAGTAAAAAAATCTAATGTAAACTCCTATTACTATTTTATTACTTTAGATTTTTTGTCTGGGATTCTGCCTACCTCTTCACACACAAGGACTATGAAACAATAGAAATGCGATTTTTTTGATTAAAATGTAATGCATATTAATAAAAATAATGTTATTTTCTTGGTACTATAGAAGAGCTTATAGTCTCAAATATTAAATCTAATCTACGACTTTTTAGCTATCGGTGGTAGATGATCAGAAATCGAACAAATACAAAAAGCAGCAATGCTTAGTGGTTAGCGAGCTGTGCCATTGGGGCTGCATTCGAATCGCAATCGTTCATCTGATCTTTCCTCCAATCTTTTCTTCTATTATCTTACCTTGATGACTAATTGTTACCACCTACTTCGTCCACGTTTACGTTAGACTAATAGGTCTTACTTAGTAAAATATAAAAAAAAACTAATTGTAGTGTAAGTAATGAGAAATGTTTGGATTAAAATTTAATTTATCATCAAATAAAATTCATTATCAAGGGCTAAGTGTCTTGCCCGGAGAGTGAGTAAGAGGAGGATTTCGGCGCTGTATCGGATAGATGCGTGAGCGTTCCTGTGATCCTGGCGATACGCGGCGAAAGTGGAACACCGCAGTTGTAATGAGTGCAAGCACAACCTACAGCCCTTCTTTGCCCCGCGGGGGGGGGGGGGCAATGCATTAAATGTCTCGACGTAAAAAAACCTATTCCCCAACTAAAATGTCATCAGAGGTCATTGTAAAGTTTCGGTTTCTGCTCAGCAAAGGCCTTCTCTAAAATATTCAAGAGCTTTGGTGCCGTGAAGGGTCCGCCACGCTGCTGGCCTTCGGGTGTACAGACTAGACACGTCATCGTAGAACATTTGTTTTATAATTTCTTAGACATGCAGGTTTCCCCTCGATGTTTTCTCTTAGCACTTGTTGCTATTAACAAATTTAGTGGTGCCGGCACGGGGATCGAACCCAGGTCACTCGTGTACTATAAAAAATAAAGCGTGCGCCTTGACCACTATGCATATAAACTTATATTTTGAACAGTTTTAAAACATTAAAAGCTGCTCCTAAACTGACTCGTTTATTTTATATCAGCAAATACGAATACCAATGCTATAGGATTTACATAACAGGACAATAATAAAACAAACAGATAAGAAATAACCATTGCATTTATTATATTACTATGTACAACTCTTTACCTTAGCACGAAAGGTATACCTTATGACTAGTAAAATATTTAATTTACAACATTTTCTGTACATTTCCCAATTTACACCATACTATTCTCTCATAGTAAACAATGCAAACAAATATAAAAATCTGATATTTTTCTAATATGTACAATTACCATCACAAGTATTCAATTCCACTTTATATGGATTCCTTCTTCTAATTAAACATACTGATATATATGATTTCATCAATGTCAACTACCATCAACAGTCTTTTGTTACACCGAGTACTTATATTAGAATAAAATATTGTCATTATGCTAAAATTCATATAATGAAGGCAATCTATGTTTTACAGTGTTAATACAATAAAATGATTGCACCACTTTTGATTTATTCAATATTTTAATAGACTACATAAATTTTCTGTACATTATTATATTAGTTGTAATTCCCATTCAGAGTTTAACAAATATCACGCAGGACTCTGAAACAAAATACACAAATTTAGAAATACTTCAAATAACAATTGTTGTGAAGCACACACCTTTGCCGGTTTTAAAAAAGACGTCGTGGACGAAAGGATTTTTATATACCATACTGATATTATTTCCATACTTCACAGCAGTGGACTGTATAAGGATTTATAAAGATACACGTAAAAAAACCACTTACTTCTGAATATCAAACATGTAGACTATATTACAACATTGATTTATTGTATTTTTTTCGAACCTAGTGTAACATTTGATATGGAACTATTATTCACGGATCTAATGAGACAAACACAAGTCAAACATACTCATAATGAATACCATCACTAATGCGATTTAAGAGGCACTGTACTTACAAACCAGCCTGGAAAAAGTAAGTGCCAGTTCACAAGTGGCCTCGTTCTGTCGCCAATTGACAAGGCACCACAATACATTACACACTTAAATTTTTAATTGACTAAAAATGAGCCCAAATTTCTGAGTGTCGCCAACCCTGACGACTCCTAGGTAGACAAAAAGCCTATCACAAACTAAATTATATTATCATCGGATCACATCGTTATTGTCTTGTCGTCGGACTTTAATACAACCTTATATTATCAGTATGGCAAAAATGTGGTCGGGTCACCTCATCGAGCAGTGCCAGGGGCGAGGAGTGGTGCGCGGCGCTGATGATGTCCTGCAGGCAGCGCGCGAACTCCTCGATGACGTCTCTCGTGGGGTCGTCGCCCCCCGCGCCACCGTCGCCCGCCGAACCCTCCGCCTCCGCGCCCGCCGCCAGCAGGCACTGGCACACCGCCTCTATCACCTCGGTCGTCATGAAGCTGCACGGCTGCCTGCACACACCACAAATCTTAGTCTATAGTAGTTGCACAGGATAATTTAGGTCTGGTATATTTTAAATAGGATGTATAAATTATTTATGGTGTAAGGGGGTAATCGCTTTCTCCAAATGCTAACCTCACATGCATGAATGAAATACATTTTATTGTACACCAATTAGTAAAAATAGGAAAAAAATTAAAAGAAACATAAAATGCATGAGCAGCATGAAGACCTATATGGCTATGGCTGCCTGATATTTAAAAGCAATTTATCGAGTTTTTTAGAGAATTATGTGAGCTGAACTTCAAGCAAGAGAGGTAATCTTGAAGTTTCGTTGCCAGTTGAACATCAGCACTGTAGCTACTAGCTGTAGCTGTTGCCGAGTTGGTTACCATTTCAGTGCTACAAATAAACCTCAATATATTTCGAGTATATATGATAGCTATATGTATTACTTAGTAAACTCGTTAGCTAGTAAACACTTTCAAATAAAAAAAAACTGTTACCTAAATTAGAACTTGGGGAAGCTTGTTGTACACACTATAATTACTACTAAATAATTTTTTTTTGTCTACCATTCTTTTTACGATTTTGCGAACTGCAGTGGTAGTCACACCTTTAAATTATAAAGTCCTGTGATTATTTATTAACTAGCTTTTACCCGCGACTTCGTCCGCATAAGTTTTTGTTTTCTCCCGGCTATAAGTCCCCTGCAACAATGTCCCACTATCGTGTTCCAGTCCTCAACTTCACATCAAAATTTGTTCAAAAGCAACCTAAGCTACATAATGGATAGCTCCGAATGTTTCCTTAGTAAATATAAAAGTAAATAATGTAAATCGGTTTAAAATACTACTAACTACCTACCTGCCAACCCCGATGTTAGACAGTGTGACATCCGTAACATCGTCTGCGTAGGAAGTACTAACTTAATGTAAGTAGTATAATAATGTAGGAAGCTAAAAATAAGAGGCCTTATTACTGTAGTACATTTTTGTAAACTATGTTCTTTGTTCTTTCCCTCTCTGGCCAACACATGGAGATTCTGTGGACTTGAAACACGTGAGCAAGCCACGTATAATTGTCCGTGAGAAAAACAACTCTTCTAAATTAATGCCGGCTACTTTTAATGTTTGCCCCTGAGCTTTATTTATCGTCATAGCGAATGCGATTTTCAGCGGAAACTGTAATCTCTTAAACTGGAATGGCAAATCTGTCGGAATTATGGGTATACGGGGGATTAAAACGTTCTCTCCTTTTGCCATTCCAGTCATAATGATTGCTTTTACAATATTGCGACCGAGGTGTGTCACTTGCAACCGTGTGCCATTACACAGTCTTGGTGCATCTAAATTCCGCATTAAAAGGACAGGAACGCCTACTTTCAGCCTCAGTTTGTGTGAAGGTACTCCCGACAGTTCTAAAGAATTAAGAAATTCTACAGGGTATGATGTTACTTGTTCAGTATCCATTACAGTGTCTACAGAGAGAAACTCAACAATATCACCTTCCACGCGTGACATAATTTGCTCGTTTATCTGTCCCACCATTTCATTCGTCGGCGCTAAAATTGCTCTTTCACATAACCAGTCTCTATTCCTCATATTAGTTAGCAGTTCGCTATAGACGAAGTTATTTAGATCATCTGGATTATGCACAACATTGCAGAATTCACGATCCAATGTAATCATGCCATTACCATCCTTTGCCATACGATCTTCTCCAATTTTAAGAAGAGCAGCAGCATATTGTCCAGATTGTACATCATTGTGTAGTTGCACTCTCATATTTGTAGACAGACTAAACGTTTTACGTGCACCCATAACGTTGACGCTTTTAAACACGCATTTATTTCATCTGCAGGGGTGCCTTTAGTGATAACCGGCAAAGTCTGTCTAAAATCGCCCGCTAAAAGTACCACCATCCCCCCCATGATATTTGGATTACTCTTGATGTCTTTCAAAGTCCGATCTAGAGCTTCAATATCTCTTTTATGGGACATAGTACACTCATCCCAAACTAATAATTTACATTGCTGCAACATACGTCCACGCTCGCTGTTTTACTTATATTACAGACTGGCATTTCTTCATGGGCTAAGTTTAATGGCAGTTTAAGCACCGAATGTGCCGTTCGACCACCATTGAGCAGAGTGGCGGCTATTCCGGAAGAGGCAACTGCTACAGCAATTCCTTTATCTTTTCGGATTTGCGCTAAAAGCAAGTTTAAAAGAAAGGTTTTCCCGTGCCTCCGGGAGCATCCAAAAATAACAAACCACCTTCGCCATCTTCGATTTTTTGAAAACATTGTCAAATACTAACCTTTGTTCTGGGATCAAACGTGGAACAGACTCTGTCAATTGTTGTTGTAAGGAAGTAGTATCGTAATCTAGTTTCCGTATTAAATCGCTACTGATTTCCTCGGTTCTCTGTGGTCTGATCATTCCATAATCTGATAAATCCTTTCTAGAAATTGTTTTAACCTGGTCTTCAATTTTGTCAGACCCTCATTGTAAATTAAATCACTGTACGTGACATTGGGATTTTGCTCTTGTAATCTGTGCAATATATCGTCGGTCATATCATTTTTGTATTTATCCCACAATTGTTGAGGATTTGAAAGACAACATTTCGCTACTAATACAGCAAATAGCTCTCTCATCTTGCCTGCTGATCTACATTGAGCAGCTTCTTCCAGTGTCACATCCCAATGGTTGTCATTCTCCAGTAATCCTCTTGCCTCACATGCCTCTCGAAATGTAGGATAATCTTGTGTGTTGTATTTTTTAGATCATTGAAAGAGGTAGGTCCGCGCACATGGTGTAAAAGCATGCGTAGACAAAAATATTCCATGTTACTAACATGAACTGTATAAACTCGTCCTAAAGCATCTCCAGATTTGACGCCAGGCCAATCGTGAACTGAAGTACCTTGAATGCGGCGTTTCCAAGTTTTCCTACTTGCATCCCAAGTATAATACCTCAGCACCTCGACATAAAGAAGAGTTTTTGCAAACTCATCTCTGATACAAAGATCAAAAAAGCAGTGAGTGTGGTTTTGGCGGAGTAGTTATTCGTTCGTGGAAATTGTGTTCATTAAAATAAACGCGTTCACCATTTTCTAAATGCACGCTGAGATGTGTCACGGTGGGATGCCTTTCGTGCAACGGAAATGCTAACAGACGCCACACGGCTTCGTTGCTGCTGACATACCGACCAGACTGATAAGTTTGTACCTCATCTACGGGATTCGCAAGATCAGTATTTCTAAAATTGAAAATAGCTTGATCACTACCCTTGTTTATATATTTGCAAATATATTTGATGGCGCGTACTGAACTGCATGCCTCAACATTTATGTGGGCGTTAAACATTTTTGATAAAATTGGTGAATAGGGGACTACCCAACTATTATCAACCGTAACGTAGCTACCATTTCGGAGCTTCACGGTTGCTGTTCGACCTCCGTCTGCTGGCGCTCTTCTACGATACTGCGGGTATCCGTGGTCGTTGTGAACGGTCTCTTTCACTAACTTGCGAGGAAATTTTTGTGCATTTTCCGTCTTTCATGCAGTGGCACTGTGGATTTTCGGGTCCGCATGGACCGTGAATCATATTTTTACAATAATGTCATGGAGAGTCTTGTCAATGTTAGGATCCGGTATTTCAGCGCTGATTATGTTATCTATTTGATCGGGTCGTAACTTATCTTTTAACCACAATAATATATGGACATGTGGCAGTCCACGTTTCTGCCATTCGACAGAGTACATAAAGCAGCGCGCTTCTCTGAACACTCGGCCTTTATTAATCACATCCATTAGTTTTTAACTTTTAGTCTAAAACTCTTGCGACTACATCATGTCTATCTATTGCGCTTTGCCCCGGCATCAACTGATTGACTATTTCGGGCCAGGCTGGGTTGCAAGTAAAGGTGACGAATAAGTCAGGGCGACCATGTGTACGCACATAAACAAACGCGTCCTGAGTATATTCGTGTAAGTACCGCGGGCTATTTACAAATGAAGATGGTAAAATGACCATACGACCTAAGTTATTTGGATTTAAATTAGCGTCATTTGCCACAGCGTCTTGAAGATGGATGTAATTCTCTGCTCTTAGTTTAGTTTGATTTAATGATATGTACCGTAACCTCTCGCTTTCAACTTTAACGTACATGTCAACGTAAAACTGATTGGCCAGTTGCTTGCATCTTTGTACAATGTTAAAGTTGTTTTCTCGTATCATCATGTTGTAGGCATAAAAATCCATGCATGAAACCTTTTTGTTATGCAAGGGAAGACCTGTTACAGGATTAATTTGAGGAACTTGAAAGTGGTACCCTCTTGTCCCTTACTAAATATGATCGGATATTGCAACGCATCATAAAATTTATGAGTATCAGGCACCCTGGTTAATGTGTCATCTCGGGCCTGTAAAACTATATCACGGAAAGCAAACTGTTCGCCTGTAACCAAGGCTGCGACTTCATTTATTAACGGTGCATTATACCGCCTTTCATGTTCCCCACTTGGTGTGCGATCGGGGTGCATCACCAACCTATAATCCTCTCCCGGCATTCTTTCTAGTGCTGTTTTGAAAGTATTGATAAGGCGATTATGTTCATGCAACATTCTCTGGATTTTTAAAACAGTATCCCTTTCGATTCCTTGTATATTTTGACACCTGCGATCAGCTTCGTTTTTCATCGCCCATGAAATAAAGTTGCAAAAACTTTGGTTGTTCATTATTTGCGGGAAGTAAGGAACCAATCCTGTGATACACCTGTCCTTGGATGGTAAAAGTAGGTGAAAATCCAGGCATTACGACCTCCTTATCTACACCAAATGACGTCATCTGAAAGCAAGAATTATACTTTCTAATCCTGCTTAAAACCGGCGCGATTCGTTACTGTCGTATAAAAGTAAAGATTTAAGAGGTTCCTCTGGCTCGCCAAGTAATGGAATTTTAACCTTTCCACCAGAACAGCACATACCTGGAGTTTCTTCTTTCCATTTCAGTGCTTCACAATATCTGCATTTTTATCCATTCTCCCAATGATAACCAATCGGTGATTAACATAGTCGATCAAAGGGTTATACTCAAAAGCGGCACCATTAAATGCCTCCCACGTACTCATTGAAAACGTACGTCTTCTTTCTGCCTGCCGTTCAGCATTTAAAAGACGTCGTCTTTGTGAATCTTCGTCAGTCTCTGCCGCAATCAATTGCGCGTGACGTTCGGCATCTAAAACTCGACGTGTCTGAGTCTGTTCCACTGTCTCAGCAGCTCTTTGAGATGCGTGGCGTTCAGCATCCAGGGCCTGACGGGTCTCAGTCTGCGTAAACGTCTCAGAGGCTCTTTGAGATGCGTGGCGTTCAGCATCTAGGGCCTGACGGGCTTGAGTCTGTGTAAACGTCTCAGAGGCCCTTTGATATGCGTGGCGCTCAGCATCTAAGGTCCTACGGGCTTGAGTCTGTGTAAACGTCTCAGAGGCCCTTTGAGATGCGTGGCGTTCAGCATCCAGGGCCTGACGGGTCTCAGTCTGCGTAAACGTCTCAGAGGCTCTTTGAGATGCGTGGCGTTCAGCATCCAGGGTCTGACGGGCCTGAGTCTGCGTAAACGTCTCAGAGGCCCTTTGAAATGCGTGGCGCTCAGCATCTAAGGTCCTACGGGCTTGAGTCTGTGTAAACGTCTCAGAGGCCCTTTGATATGCGTGGCGCTCAGCATCTAAGGTTTGTCGGGCTTGAGTCTGCGTATAGGTCTCAGAGGCCCTTTGATATGCGTGGCGCTCAGCATCTAAGGTTTGTCGGGCTTGAGTCTGTGTAAACGTCTCAGAGGCCCTTTGATATGCGTGGCGCTCAGCATCTAAGGTTTGTCGGGCTTGAGTCTGTGTAAACGTCTCAGAGGCCCTTTGAAATGCGTGGCGCTCAGCATCTAAGGTCCTACGGGCTTGAGTCTGTGTAAACGTCTCAGAGGCCCTTTGATATGCGTGGCGCTCAGCATCTAAGGTCCTACGGGCTTGAGTCTGTGTAAACGTCTCAGAGGCCCTTTGAAATGCGTGGCGCTCAGCATCTAAGGTTTGTCGGGCTTGAGTCTGTGTAAACGTCTCAGAGGCTCTTTGAGATGCGTGGCGTTCAGCATCCAGGGCCTGACGGGCTTGAGTCTGTGTAAACGTCTCAGAGGCCCTTTGAGATGCGTGGCGTTCAGCATCCAGGGTCTGACGGGCCTGAGTCTGCGTAAACGTCTCAGAGGCCCTTTGAAATGCGTGGCGCTCAGCATCTAAGGTTTGTCGGGCTTGAGTCTGCGTATAGGTCTCAGAGGCCCTTTGAGATGCGTGGCGTTCAGCATCCAGGGTCTGACGGGCCTGAGTCTGCGTAAACGTCTCAGAGGCCCTTTGAGATGCGTGGCGTTCAGCATCTAGGGCCTGACGGGCTTGAGTCTGTGTAAACGTCTCAGAGGCTCTTTGAGATGCGTGGCGTTCAGCATCTAAGGTCCTACGGGCTTGAGTCTGCGTATAGGTCTCAGAAGCTCTTTGAGTCGCATGACGCTGAGAATCTAACATCTGACGCGTCTGAGTCTGCTCTTCAGATTCTTGGCTTCTAGCAACTTTTGCAGTTCGAGCTCTGCTAGAACTACGGCTTAGATTGGATTTACGTTTGCGTGGCATATCGAAAACAATAAAACAATAATTAAAGATTTTTAAAATCGGTAGTTTTAAAACTACAACGTAAGACAATTTTTTATAAAAACTTCGATAAAGCAAACCTTTTTACTTATAACCTAAATATCTAAATCAATCAATAACGTATTGAACCTAAACAACTATGCACCTGACAAACCTTTTATACCTAAAACCTAAATTAACTAAATAAATTCAAAATATTGAATTTATGTACCACACCACAATACACAATTTTCTTCACTACTGGTACTACCTACTTATCTATCAAAACTAACATAAAAGTACTATAATATAATGACAAAATCTATTACTAAACTAATTTACTACGAACTATAAACATCCTGATGTGAGCTAAAAAACACTTAACCTACACATGAATAAAATTGAGAATTAACAAATGAAAGCGACTGCAAAAATAAAGAATAATACGTATCTGAGTAAACCTAGAGATATGAATGATTGGTTAAGAAAATACCTACATCTAACAGCTACCTTAACTACCTAATAATAAAAATGTAACTAAGTACTTAATAAAAATACGAAAATGACGTCAACTTGGACTCAAAAATAATAACCTACCAAATATTTATTTAGATATCTAAAACAAAGGACTAAATTAAAGCTTACAGACCCTACGCGTAGACCGTAGTACCTATTTCAACTCGGAATTTATAAAGAACGTTTTTAGCTAACCAAAATACGCAACGAATAGAGTTTCGTAACGCAATATTTCAATATTCGCATACGTACGACGACGACGTCTGCCCTCGTGCGTCTGCCCGCTTGGGTAGGCACAGTTGGGCACGGCCTCCCTCGCGCCGCACCGCCTCTTCGCTCGGCGCAGCGTCTTGTATTCACTACGACGACGTATGATTTGAAGGTTTGCGTTATATTGAATTATTTTCCTCGTTGAATAGTAAACAAACTAAGTGTAGGTGTTATAATTTCGGTGATGAACTGATTACCTATCCGTTTCTTTGTCTAAAATGAGTATTAACTTATCACTATGATTGATTACTGAGCATAAAGTTCGTATAAATGTCTATCTAATTACCTCCTCAAGTTTAAAGCGTAGCTAGTTATGTAGTACTATATTAATTCTGTGGTGTAGGTAATTAGATTTTATCTGTATGTAATTTAACAGTCAGTTGAATAAAAATCGTATACAAATCAGATCAATAGCTATGGCGTAATGTGATTCTAGACAGAGTTTTAATGTTGTAGATAGGTAGCTGTGTATAGGTTCCTGTGGGAATGCGATATTTTCCCGAAGTAAAAAGTAGTCTGAATTTTGGTACCTTCCTACCCTATAAGTTAAGTAGTGTGATGGTATGTCGCTAAGTTTCGATCCAAGTAAAACTGTTAAATAAAGACAGATGCATCAAAATTTTATAATAAATTCCTAAATTATGGCGCCTACCGACCCTCTAAGTTAGAAAAGTGATCAAATACTAACTTTAAGTCTTAGTAACACTCATTTAAAAAAAACATCAAAATCATTTTAGTAGCTATGGCGTCATTCCTTCTTGACACGATCACGCTAGATTTCCGCGGGAATGAGGTATTTTCCTCACAATAGTAAACAAACTAAGTGTAGGTGTTATAATTTCGGTGATGAACTGATTACCTATCCGTTTCTTTGTCTAAAATGAGTATTAACTTATCACTATGATTGATTACTGAGCATAAAGTTCGTATAAATGTCTATCTAATTACCTCCTCAAGTTTAAAGCGTAGCTAGTTATGTAGTACTATATTAATTCTGTGGTGTAGGTAATTAGATTTTATCTGTATGTAATTTAACAGTCAGTTGAATAAAAATCGTATACAAATCAGATCAATAGCTATGGCGTAATGTGATTCTAGACAGAGTTTTAATGTTGTAGATAGGTAGCTGTGTATAGGTTCCTGTGGGAATGCGATATTTTCCCGAAGTAAAAAGTAGTCTGAATTTTGGTACCTTCCTACCCTATAAGTTAAGTAGTGTGATGGTATGTCGCTAAGTTTCGATCCAAGTAAAACTGTTAAATAAAGACAGATGCATCAAAATTTTATAATAAATTCCTAAATTATGGCGCCTACCGACCCTCTAAGTTAGAAAAGTGATCAAATACTAACTTTAAGTCTTAGTAACACTCATTTAAAAAAAAAAACATCAAAATCATTTTAGTAGCTATGGCGTCATTCGCTTCTTGACACGATCACGCTAGATTTCCGCGGGAATGAGGTATTTTCCGCTGTAAGAAGTAGCCTGTGTCCGTTCCTAGGATCCTATCTTTATATTAACCAAGTCTTATAAAAATCCGTTCAGACGTTAAGGCGTGAATGAGGTAAACTTTTAAACCAAACTATTAAAAATCACTAACTCAATTTAGTTATCTGCCTACTGCCTACGCCTTAAGTACGATAGCATGAATATTAATAGCCCATATCCTTTTCTAGGTTATCATCTATCACCATACCAAATTTCATCAAAATCCGTTCAGACGTTAAGGCGTGAATGAGGTAAACTTTTAAACCAAACTATTAAAAATCACTAACTCAATTTAGTTATCTGCCTACTGCCTACGCCTTAAGTACGATAGCATGAATATTAATAGCCCATATCCTTTTCTAGGTTATCATCTATCACCATACCAAATTTCATCAAAATCCGTTCAGACGTTAAGGCGTGAATGAGGTAAACTTTTAAACCAAACTATTAAAAATCACTAACTTAATTAGTTTTCTGCCTACTGCCTACGCCTTAAGTACGATAGCATGAATATTAATAGCCCATATCCTTTTCTAGGTTACTATCTATCACCTAACTAAATTTCATCAAGATCTGTTCAGCCTTTTATACGTAAAAGAGCAAAAGTCCCAACAAAACGACTAAAAATCACTAACTCAATTCAGTTTTCTGCCTACTTCCTACCCCCTAAGTACTATGACGTGATCATTTTGATCTTATATCCGTTTTAGGTAACCATCTATTACCTTACTAAATTTCATCAAAATCCGTTCAGACTTTTATACGTAAAAGAGCAAAAGTCCCAACAAAACGACTAAAAATCACTAACTCAATTTAGTTATCTGCCTACTGCCTACGCCTTAAGTACGATAGCATGAATATTAATAGCCCATATCCTTTTCTAGGTTACTATCTATCACCTAACTAAATTTCATCAAGATCTGTTCAGCCTTTTATACGTAAAAGAGCAAAAGTCCCAACAAAACGACTAAAAATCACTAACTTAATTAGTTTTCTGCCTACTTCCTACCCCCTAAGTACTATGACGTGATCATTTTGATCTTATATCCGTTTTAGGTAACCATCTATTACCTTACTAAATTTCATCAAAATCCGTTCAGCCGTTTAGGCGTGAAAGAGGAACAGACAGACAGACAGACAGACAGACAGAGTTACTTTCGCATTTATAATATTAGTATGGATATTAAGTCCAATGCCCAGTAATTTTACTTTACTATGTGGTTGACTTTCTTTTATTGACTGGTAACATACCGTTCTGCTCTATTCACATCCGTAGTTGAGTAAAAATGTTAAATTATCATAATGAGGCTCTTATTTTGCGATAACTGAAGTCGGTTGATGATATGTATAGGTAGAGATAGAAAGGGTGAGTTAGAGCAAAAGAGAGGGAGACAGAGATAGAGGCATGTAGTCATGGGAACGGACTTGATGTGCAGCACGGGCGGGCGGCTAAGCGGATGCGGGTGTGGGTGCGCGGCGGCGAGAGCGGCGGGCGTGCGGTCGCGGCGCCGCGTGCGCTCCAGCGTCTCCTCCACGTTGCGGCAGCCCACGCACTTGCACATTGCCGTGCAAGCTATCTTGGCCTGGAATGACGTAGGTACGCGTGACTACACCAATCTTACACATCGTCTAAACGCCTGGGGGGCGTAGTGTCTATGCGTTTACTTGCGGCGGTGTGGGTCGCGGGTTCTATTCCCGCACGGGACTAGTATTTGTATAGACTACAAATAATTATTACAGGTCAGGGTGTTTGTCAATGTGCATTTTATGTATGTAAATCCGCGACACAGGAGAAATTCCTACTGTGGAAGATAACGTTTTTTTTTTAAATATATTGAAATTTAAAGGTTGCTAAGTCCGGATTTTTATGGTGTTGTCACTTTCCAGCAAAGAAGTAATAGAGAACGAGTGTAAGGAATCTCTGTCCAATAGCTAACCTCTCCTGCACGTGATGCACTATAACAAACGAGGCTCCAGCGGCCGAATGATAAAGGATATTCATCAGAATTTGACGAACCCAAATCCCGAAATTGCACTGCGCTCTCCAACCTTCTTGCCCAGCGTGGTAAGGAGTATGGCATACTAATATGTGCCGGTTTTTGCTGTTAGTTCCTTGTAGAGGCAATGTTCAACATTGGTCTAAAATAGTCGGATGTAGCAGCAGAGAACGCAACTTTTTCAAAGTCAAATTTTTATTTAATCAAGGTTTGTTTAAAGCTGACAAAAGTCTAAATCGATACCGGATCCCAAAACACAAAACAAGTTTCAATGACATTTACAACTTACAATTAAATGTCGATGTCAGATGTTTTTTAATTTTTTTGTATATAAGAAGCCAGGAAATTTGCAAGTGTAGAGTATTTGTTCCGTTTTATACTTGACCTTTTTTAACTAAGTTTCTTTAACTAGTTTTTCCAATTTTATGTGATATACATTTCATGCATTTACTCAGAAAAGACTTTCTAGTTTTAGCCAAACTAAATTTAGGAACCTCTAGCATATCAACTTGACCATTCCACAGGAGACAATCCATATTTTTATAAAACAAAATTATATTTATCAGAACATACATCATGTTTTCAAAGATAAACAACGACCGATATTTCATAGTATTAGACTCTTTGAAATGGTCGTGTAGCGACTAGCGAGGCCCCACAATATAGATTGCCCGTTTCCAATCCAGCAGCAGGTCCCCACAGTAATACACCATAGGACATTCCACCATACTGTGGAAGTGAGTAAAGTAAACTAATTCAGCTGTTGCTTCATCAGTTTTCTAATTATTTAAGCATGTTTGACATTAATCTCAAAATAAAATGTCCGAAATTGATTATTATTAAACGATGGAAACAGATTGTACCTATATACTATACATACCCAACCAATTTAATATCTATAATAAAGAGTCCGGCTTTATTTACGGCTAATAGTCCGCCAAATGTAACGCCGAATCAATATTTATTTTAACAGTAAGCGGATAGCGAAAGTATACATATACCTAAATAGGTACATAATTATATATGATTATGTCGAACTAGATCGGAGGCAGGCTCGGATGCAATGTGTTAGAGACAGGGGTATTGTTTTGCACAAACAATAACTTTCGGATTCGAAGCCAGGGCCCAAGCCTCAGTAGCCAGGTACACTAGCCACTAAATAATACTTACAGGAAATAAACAAAACCTGTCACTATATATCACATCTTAGTAGTACATCAGTCTGACTAGTGTTACGACGGAATGCACTTACCTCGTAACATTCACAGTAATTTTTGAGACAGCCACTTCGTTTACAGTTACAGCCCTTATTATGCCTCCGGATGATGTCTGGACCTCCAATTTTTGACTTACCAATTTTAGGCCTGAAGATGAAAGAAATTTAATTATGTTGAATTCAGAAAATTTATGATAATATTGTAACTTATAAATGAATATATAATCCAACACAGCAAGATGGGAATAACAATGTGACTATAAATAAAACCATGGATTTCACTAACTCCCTCAAGCTATTTAAAATAATTAAATTTGTTTCCAGGTCAAAATTCAAAAAGTTAAATTTCCAAACAAAATAATATTATAAAAATATTATCAAAATAGAGCACAAAGCACATAGAATTATTGGTATTCGTGTTTGCTTATTTTGTGTAGCATTGTGTCCCGCCTCTAACACTGCATCTAATCCTTCCTATGATCTCATCACATCCAGGTAACAGTCTTTTGTTTAATTATCATTCTTCGAATATCTTCTTTCTTCTTTAGCAGTATATTATTTCTAACTTATATGAGATGGCAATTCCGAAGGTCATGGCATGAAACTCATGGGATGAAAAAGTAGCAGTTTCTCTTATGCATGACTGACGTTTAGATTCCAAAGTTGCCTACACTCCTGGAGAAGGACCTCCGATTCAGTTTTTTTACTGCAGGCACTAAGATGATGTTGTTAACTCAAATACACCGCGGGGATTGGCTAGTCAATAATATACGTATAGTAGTTTAGTCAAAGCATATTTTTTTTAAGTTTTTGTTACTTTGCCTATATTTATATATATAATAGTTAACTAGGTCTGATTCATAGGTCGAAGGCCTTATCGACATTCCGCGCCGGTCTTAGTTGCCCGCCTTTAAGTAGCCGTCGCAACATCAAAGAAATTATGCGTTTATGACTACATACATACAATATTCGTGTTCCTAACCTTTTCCGAATATATCGGACTCTTCTTCTACTTAACGATTTATTAAAAAACCAAGTTTTAAACAAGATTCCGGTATGATTCCTGTAGAGAAGAAGAGGAGTTAAAATGGAAACAGATTTCTACCTAAAGGCATTAGGATTTCTGTCCAGGCATCCTCTGATAGCCCTCTGCCTCAGCTCTTCGTGTTCCAAATTATTGCGGCAGTTGTTGCAGTTGCACCGGTTGCAGAACTCGCCGTTCGCAAAGCAATCGCAATATAACTTGAGACATTGAGACTTTGTACAGTTGCACGCCTTTCTAGGCCTTAATCCGAGTTCTGTTGGCGCCATATCTGCGAAACATAATTATTATGGTTAACAGACATAATTACCGCGTATTAAATAAATAGGCAGGCTTGGAATTACTTGTTTATTTATATTTATTGCAACAAAAACTGTACAAAAGGCGAGCTTAATGCTATGTGGAATTCTCTACCACCGAACTATGGATAAAACATAGTGTTTTATGGCAGTTAAGGTAGTCTTAAACAACTTAAGCGGGACTAGATTATATTAATATAATGATAACTACATATTTAGAACGCAATGGAAAATACTGCACTTATTATTTAAACTTACAAAATCATACATATATATTACGAAATATAAGTTATGTGTAAGTTAGTTACTAAATATATTTAATTATCTACATCAGTAATAACACAAACATATACTAAAATAATATATTTTTTTTCTAGAAAAGGGACACACTTAAATAAATGACATTCATCAGACATCTTAAGATTTTGAAAATCCTACCAACCGTGTTTTAACCAGTTACCTAATTTTGGCATTACATGGAGACATAACAACTGTACTATATAATTATATACATATATAATTATGTACCTATTTAGGTATACGTATCCTTTCGCTATCCGCTTACAGTTAAAATAAATATTGATTCGGCGTTAAATTGACAGACTTTCAGACGAGGTAAATTAAACTACATTCTACAAAATATCGCTTAACAGGTCTTGCCTATTCTCATTTCTGTTGATGTTATTTTGTTGGGTAGGAACATTTTAACAGTTTCATCTTTCAACAGACAAGTGTGGGATGGGATATTCTAAATCTCAATTCTGTTAGATTCTCCAGATAACTTACCAGTTTCAGAGACGGCTTGTGGTGTTCTTGGTGATTGATAAGCGTTCAGTACATCCGCGTCCATGCTCAAAATGCTGTTCGTTCTCTGAGAGTCATCCTGTAAGGAATGGAGTACGTGTACTACGTGTAAGTAGTTACGTGTTGTAATATTATTTTTATTATATATTCACTCCTTGTTCCCAACTTTGTAGGCAGAGACAATCTTCTTCCACTTGCTACGCTACGGTCCTGACATAAGTCTTTCGCTTCCTTCATTTTCATCAATCTTCGCATGCATGCTCATTGGTTTAGAGTACTCTTGACCTGGCCTTTTTCCATCACGTCTCAGATTTGATCGTGAAATGTTCGCCTAGGTCTTCCTCTCCCGAATCTACCATTTACTCTCGCCTCATATATATGTTTCGTCAACCTACTTTCATTCATCCTCTCCACATGTCCAAATTAGCTCAGCATCCCTTTCTCAATTCGTGTCACTACATTGTCTTTCACGTCACAACGCTCTCTGATCACATTATTTCGAACCCTGTCAGTTATCTTCACATCAATCATACTTCTTAACACTATCATTTCTACAGCATTCATCCTGCTTTCATGCCTCTTCTGCCATACCCAGCTTTCGCTTCCATATGTTAGTGTTGGTTCCAATACCCCTCTATGCACAGCCAAACGAGCTTTATGAGATATCGCCTGGCTGTTCATAAATGTACGTATCATAAATTCATACATGTAATTTCTTCCCATATATGGTGTCTTTATTAAGCATACAAGAATTTACATAATAAGCTAGCATTAGTTCACGAGGTGCGCTAAAATTTATTTAAGATGATAAGATTTTAAATTTAAAAGAAACATAGGGTGTTATCCGATAAGTGTCTTACAGTTCTCTAGTTTTTGAGATTTTGTAGCCGGGCAGAGTCCGCTACTCTGCTGTAGTGTTAGTTTGAACTGCAGACTCAAACGTGCACGTTCTCTTGCACGGCTCTTAAAATTAGCTGTCATATTACTTTTTTACATAATTAAGTGTTGTTCTAACTCTCAAGAAGTTATCAATCTGTTTGTAGAGGTATTGGCACTTGCCTATAAGCGATTAGGTGTGTGATGTATGTGTGCCTTTATTCATACACAACACAAACTTACATGCATCGATTGGTTGTTGCTCATGTCCATGCTGTCTGCATCCTTCATGTAGTTGTGGGGTATGACAATTAGTGGATGTTCCTCTGATCTGTCACTTGAATCACGTCGGTCCATGCTATTGTTCTTTTCATCATACTCTGAAACCTGGATTTTTTTTGTATTATTAATACAACTTGTCTGGGAGGAACCAATTGAGGTATATGCATTTCTTTAAAGGTACAGCAAGATATCACTCTTAAATACTTTACCTTCCATGGAATAATAATTTGGCAAAAAAATACTGTTTTGTTTAAATAACAATAGTACAAAAAGTTATTTCACGTGACACTGCAAGAGGCAGGCTGCTCTACATTTTCGTAATGTACTTTTGTTTTAACTTTACTTTACTTAAGTAACATTCTGAAGACATGCAAGTTACGATGCAATACTCAAAATTACCCTTCAAGTTATGTATGATTAGCAGCATAGGTCTCATCAAAGAGGAGAATTTGCTGCTATCGCCATGCGTGTGCATGCATGAGTCTGGCTAATTTAGTTGCCCGAGTTCCGCGACGGCGTCCGTAGCCCGCGTATAAAGACCGACACAGATAACCTGCAACGTCGCCGTGCCGAGGTCATTATACCATTATTCATGGCGAATGAAGCTTGCGTGGCGATCCAAATAAAGGATAATTAAGCCATTTAAGTTGTAAGAATTTAAGTTTTTTTTTAAATTATTTCTGTTTCCAAACAATTATGACCACTAGTATTAACCAAGTTTTATTAAATGTCAATTGTCACATCCAAACTGTATAAGAAATAAACATCTATGAGACATTCATCACACAAATGTGTGACCAATGTCCTGAAAAAGTGCAATCCTCTGCTGTAATAGGTAAGTATATATTAACATCGAATTCAAATAAATTTTTGATAAGGTAAAACAATTCAAAATATTTGACTTAAAAAGGTAAAATAAATCAAAATAACTTACAAAATCCCTTTTGAACTCCACCACGACTTCGGAAAGGGAAACTTGCGGATCTTGTGTGTCAGGCTGTGTGTCGAGCTGAGTGTCGAGCTGCGTGTTGAACTGCGTGTCGAGCTGTGTGTACATCTGTGTGTCGCGTTGTGTGTCGAGCTGTACGTCGAACTGCGCGTCCTCCTTTAGCGCATCGGCCACGAGAGCATGCAAAGCCTCCTTCGAGTCGATCTCCTCTTGTTCCTCGGCCACTACGTCGGACGGAGCGCTTTGCGGCACTTCCGACATCGGCGACAGCGGTGCCAGTAGACTCTGCGATGATCTGCTTGTCTGTACGTACAGTACAAACATTTAAAATTTGCCGCTCTGAAACCAGGCTTTGACACGCAAGTATAGTCACATAAAAGGGTATAATTATCGAATGTTACTAAGGTTAAGAAATGACAGTGACAAAACAAATGTAAAACGAAACTAAATTACACGGACACACATTCATTCAATCTTGAACAGTATATCAATCACTATGTAAATGCAGGGAGCATAGCAGTTGGGAAAAGGCGTACTCTCAGATGAACGCAGGCCAGTCTCGATGAGAGGAAGAATTAAAAAAAAAAAATTTTTTGACAAGTGAAATTTATATGAATATATCACTAGTCTGCGAGGATTGGTTTCGGCATAGTCAGGTTGTCAGAACAACGTCTGTTAGCAGAGTGCACCGCGGAGCTGGTGAGGTTGATATTAGGAGAAAACATTGTTCTATTCCCCTTTAACAACTAAAGATAAAAGTGCCCTTTTACTTAAAAACTCACGGTTTATTCTCACATAAAATGGCAATTTAAATTTTTCGTCTCGTTCCCGTTGATCAAGAACAACAAGATGAGAAAAACCAGTATATACATATATAAAAAATTGAAGGCATGTGAGTTAGATAAACCGCACTGCGCGCAGCACGCAGCGTGGCGCACACTTCCCGACAACACAAAGCCCTCTTAAAAATGTAAGAAAGTTATTTGCCCTAAAGTGGCATATTTGATAAATAGCTTCTTTATTTCACTTATATTTGGTTATTCTGTCTTGTCAACACAAAATATATTTGTCGCAGCAGGGTTTCGTATCCGGGAATCCCGAAGCATTATGATGATGATCTCTTGGCCGATTTCGCCCGCGGCGACAACTTTCGAATACTATCGGCAGTAGTCAACTGCGCAGGAGATATTTTAGTGCCGAAAGTGTACGTGCAAACTGAGACACTCGATTGCTATATCCGATGTAACGCTTATGCGATAAGATCCGGCGGAAGGGTCAGATGCAATGTCAGAGGGAGATAAGGGACGAACACAACACAACCAGACCCAAAAACCAGTAACCACAAATATTGACTTCAGCTGGGATTCGAACCCATGGCCCATAGCACAGCAGTCAAGTATGCTAACCAGTAGGCCACGCGGTAGTCACGAAACATAGTATTAGTAATACGCTAAGACACAGTCTTTTCGTATAGCAACACATTTAACACAAACAAAACACGTATTTTATATCGCTAACTCAATATTTTAATACCTAAACATTGTCAAGGAAAATATAGAGAAAAAAATTACGCACCGCTACCGATTGTGCTGGTTTAGGAACTAACGGCGCTATCCTCACCAACTTCTGCTGGGGCTTTGTGGTGACTGAAAACAGAAATTTTCAAATAAATACAATTATCTCGCCATACACATTGACACTTGACAGATATTCTATACATCAATTGGCTTTTGCACTTAATTCAAATTTTAATTGTAATTTTCAAATAGAGAAACGAATCGTTCTACTAACGAATTTCATAGTGTCAATATTTGAAAATCGTTTTTCCATTTTCTAAAATGTGTAAAATTCTTTTGAATGTCAAATTTATTGTTAGTGTCACATATTACAACATAGATGGCGCGGCTGCGGCGCTCTCATCGCCTACAAATTGTAAATACAATAAAAGCAGTGTAAATTAATAATATTATCAAAGCATTTTAATTATAAAAAAAAAACAATGTTATAATTTTTTAATCTTTGATGAATATTACATATTATGTACATAATATTCAAAATCAATAATCTCTCTGTCTCTAGCACACAGTCACCACTCTGGGGAAGGCGGGGTGTGTTGGTGAGCGCAGTGCAGTGACCATGACGCTTTACAGCACTTATGGCCACAAGGACGTGAGATGTTCGAGGCCCTGATGTTATTTGTTACAAAAACCGGCTACCTGCAGCATTTTATTTATCACATCAACATTAACGCCCTTTATCGATCGTTTACACAGGCGTAGACCTTTCACACGTAAACGGTTGCTGCTGCCAGTGCCGCCCGTGCTTTCATTGAATATAAGTTCACAGAACGGTTGCGCGCACAGGGCTCCGAGAACACAACAGAATTTTGTGTGTAAACGGTTTCATACGACGCAACAGACGACTATACCACGCGGCCGCCGTGGCAGAATCGCGCCCGCTTGGCTTTGGACGGCTACATCAAGACCACTGCACGGCCGTGGCATCTTGTAAAAACTTGTAAATTAATGCCTACATTACTGAACCGTCACGGTACCGTTTATATGGAAACCGCATGTGTGAAATGGACCGCCATAAAATAAAACGCAATAAAATCCGTAAATAAGTTTAATTTCAATATGCCAACGGTAGTTAAGACATTCTGCGTATTACAATTGGTCTACAATTAATTGAAATAAATACGTACTTTTATTTCCTGTTAACACCAATGGTGGTGGTTGTCCACTGCTAACAATTTTCTCCGCCGACATCTGGATTAAATTACCTATAATTTTTACATTATGATAATACTTTATACAATAATTAGGTATCTCCAAGACAGAAAAAAATGCGACAACAATGACCAACATGGTGCATACTAATGATTTCAGATCGTTGGCCAGCGAACTTCGGCGATAATGAGAAATTCGATGGATTATTTTTAATTTGAGATGATTTATTTTTAGTACATTTTTGGGCATAAGTAAAAAAATTATTTATTATAATTAAAAAGACACAATTTTTTTATTAAACTGACAACATCGTCGCATATTTCATCAATACATATAATATAACTTTGATGGGGATTAAGTTTGTACAATATATATTTTTTGGAATTTTATGTTAGGTGGATTAAAGATTGAGATTGAAAAGAAAAAATTTTGCATTTTTATCTGTTTGTCTGTCTGTCTTTTTGCGCGAGCATCACGTGAATTCGGCAGGGTTGTATTCTATATATATGCCTTTGTTGTATAACCTAAGTCGAATTGCAACGATGCTTACTCGAGCGTACCCGTTAGCTGTCCTAAAGGTCTGGATTGAGACAATTACACAAAAAATAAGCTCTAACTATCGTACACCCTAATTGGGAGGTCAAAACTTGAGATAATTTAACCCATCGATGTTCCACCTTCGCCACATATGGACTACGTGGCCTCGAACTCCACAGTGACGGCCATCCACAGCACTCTGAACCATCATCCCTTCTGGCCATGCCGTGAACTGAGGTTTTGTCGGTGCAAACCTGGCGTGATCTGCCTTTGCAAAAAAAATCTTGTCATCTGATAGATGCCAAAGTGACCATCTTCAATATGTGAAATAAAATCTAATACGGGAACGAAGAATTGTTTTATTCAATAAGTAAGTGTAAACAAACGTCTGTATTATAAAATCTTCGCAAGTATACAGTAAAACAGGTTAAAAAAATTAACTTAGTTTTAGCAACTTGGGGGTTCGTCGAATTTTTTTTACCTTTATTATCAGCCAACATAAACGTTTTAGCCGGTACATTGATGGTTTGTGGTTGATTCTTGGATTTGGACGACGCCGGGGCCGAGTTTGTGATCAGACGAATATACTGTATCTGTAAAACAAATCCAATTGTATGGTAGGGACGTTGCATAGTTCACGTAAATCTAACACAAACTCGTAACTGCATGTCAGTGCCAAATATATCATATTAACATAAATAATCAACAGGACTGCTCAAGTACAATCCGGCTTAAAGAGCCAAAAAAACCCTAGAAAGCAAAAAGCAAGTTAGATCAGATCTTACCAAGATATTTTTATTCAACATACAGATGCCATCAAATAATATCTACAAATCAGGTTTTTATTTTTCATTAAATGTGTATAATTATTAAAATCAGTACTAAACAGCTGTTTTAACTGATATTTAAGAACCTACAATCAGCAGTGAAGATAATATAGAGTATATTCAGAAAGATTATACCTGTTTGCGTTTCATGTTCTCTATCTGTTCTTTAATTAAATACCACATATTTTCATGTACCGACAGCTCGCGAACTTGGAGAAAATAGTTATTATTAGTGTAACATGTGGTGTTACTTACGCCTTTACCGGGAACATTTATTTGATGTAACTGCGTGCGTTGCCCTTCTACGATGATGTTACCGTCTTTAGTAATCTAAAAATATATAATATTTATGTATAATAGTCAATGTTAAGAATTGTCTGTCAATGTTACACAACACTCTAAGTAACCAGTAACGTAATTAGGTGCAGCTTGCTATATGAATTACATTACTCAAGTACTTTATTGACTAAATTGTACACTTAATTTTTGGAATTGAACCCTTGTTCCCCACATCCTCGCTTTTACGAGAACTTTTTTCAGCAGCTTATGAAAAATCAAAAATTCAATTATAATTTAACAATATAATTTATTTACATTTATTTAGAACAAATATAATTTATTTCATTAATGATATATGCAGAGATGATACCAAAAAGCTTAGGAAAATTAAAAAACAAACAAAATTTACATTAACAGAAATTTTTGTTTATTTTTTTAATTCTTCTCTTTATATAATCTTTCAATAATATAAAACAAAGTAGCAATCGGCGTTTGTCTACTTCTAAGTGGATTTCAATGCGGTTTTAATAATAGTATATTCAGAAAATATCATAAGAAAGCTTTATGGATTACATAGTCAATCACATGTTATTTATATATTAGATAGAAAAAAGACAGATTGTTTATCTTTCTTTACAAATCTTTCCGTGCTATGCCGGCGCGGTTCGCTAGTATCACATATTATGAGATAAGTTCTGTCCCGACTCTGGTACTACTATATTTAAGACTAAGTGCTTATAACATAATGCATAAAAATTTGACATTTATTTACCTGTGCAGTTTTAGGCGGTGCAGTTGTCTTTAGTATAACATTTTGTGAAGGATTTGATGTTATAACCACTTTCTTTGTGGTGGAACCTGCAAAAAATATAATATCCTCAATCATATATTTATATATCCAATATAATTTTTTTTTATATTAATATTGTTAGTTAACTAATCCACGCAGCTCAATATGTTTAATGTAAATTTGGACAATCTTCCAATTCGTTTAGGAGAAAATTATAAACGAAGCAAAGGTGACGAAGGTTGTTATGTGGATGTTTATGAGTTAATTGAAAAGTATGGTGTAAAAGATCAAGACCTTTCTTCGGCCTTTTGTAGAACCAAAAGGCAGAAAAAAAATGAGATCAGGGTTCGATATTTAAATGTGTGTTAAGTACAAAAGAGAATACAAAGGCACAATCATTTTAATTTAAGTATTATAATAATTATGTAATCACACTATCAACATACCTTGAGCTGCTTGTAAAACTTTTTCAGGTGACTTGAAGGCTATTATTTGTTGCTTTTTGGCAAATTTCACTCCCGATTTGGTTGGAGTAGCTAAAAGTACCTAAAGAGAGAATTTCAATATAAGTTCAGCATCAGTTCAGCAAGACACTCCTTGCTCGCGATGATATAGTACTAATTCTCTATTAGAATCCTCAATTTATCTGCTTTCATATAAAATAAGAAAATACCTTATTTCCTAGAGACAACGGCACAGTTTTCTGTTGCATGGTGACGAAGCGAGTCGGAGATTTTACGCCTGCAACCGGTGTGACTTTCGTTATGATTGTTGGTTGACTGTTAACATCCACATTCGATTGACCTAAAATGCAGACAAGATTAATGATGAGAAACAAGCTATGATACTTTGGAGTTGGTTCACTTCATACAGTAATTGACAACTCTATGAATCAATTTTAATTTATTTTACTGTTTTTCAAAAACAAATTTGCCTATTATTAGAAACATGCAAAATCATGGATAACAATAATAATATTAAAAGTAAAAATAGTGTTTAATATAAATTTGAAAATTACTATACTTTACGCAATATTTGACTACTCCATCATCACACATTAATATCTTGGGGACAACCCGACTAATTTGTATGAGACGTTCTTATGAACTACGTGGAATAGATACTACATGGCGCTAGAGAGGAGACAACATTTTTAACAATGTTTCTATAAGCGTTCACATCTACCGGCAGAATATACGATGGGCGGTCAATGGATTCTCGGTATCAAAGAGATTTGCTAATGATGTGGGTAATTTGACTAATGAATTAGATAATGACATTATCTGCATTACATTTGGCAATTAAAATTTGATAAATTTAGTTTTTGGTTGCATAAAGGGCTAAATTATTTGTCCAAAATCTTACACAGTTAACTTCACTAAAAGAGACTGACTTTTAACTGACTTCGAATACCAGAGATGTATCGTCGGCGAATAATAGTAGATTTGTATAATTCTGCATAAAGAATTGCAGATTATTATGTAAATAAGAATAGACACTAGATGTACAGATGAAGTTAAATTAATTACGAAGAAGTTACAGCGATTTTATCTGGCAACTTCAAAGGCAAACAAATTTTTTCTTATGTTTTGTACAATCAATTAGTATCAAATTTATTGAAATAATAAAGGAGGGATTTTGAATCTATAATCCAATAAAACACATTTCATGTCTCTTGTAAATATATACATAATATGCCCAATACTGGTATGGTAAGAGGCCTAGTCTTAGTCTTAGTGTCAAAGCTAACGATAGAAATTGTACATAAGTTTCGAAAAACTAATTGGTAACCTGTATATGGGGAATCAAACTCAATTCTTCTGACCACTTTGCTATTATATTTTACATATTTTAATCTTAAGAAAAAACACTCATACCTTGTACTATCAGTTTTGTCATCATTGGTTTGTTGTTATGCATTCCGACATTCTTATTCTGGATCAGTGTGGCCTGAAAATTTAAATTTAAAGAATTCAGCAATATGGTAAAAGTTTGAAAATGTCATTTCATTCTATATATAATTTAATTATATATTTTCCCATTCATTTGCAAGATGATACAGAACACAAGGGTAACTAAAAATGTTCTCAAATGAAATTGAGCAGTATAAAGGTGCTTCATAAATGTCATATAACTTAAATTAAAATTTATGAAAAAATACTTGTATAAAGCTGTGTAGATAGGAGGTGACTGCAGCAAAGTCTTCAACAAGAGAGGACTCAAAAAAAAAAAATTACAAAAACTATATATAAAACTTTGCCTGTTTCTTCTCTGATAAAGAAAATAAACAATGGAGTATAAAGGTAAAGAAGAATATCTTTATGTATAAAAATGTACAATTTTTGTGTGAAATTAAGACTCAATTCAAAGGTATTTAAACCTAAACAATGTAAGTTAGACAAAACCTCCTATTAAGTACTATATTCATTAGAATTATTGATATTTTGTGCTGTTCCTCTCTTGGCATACTTCACTTCATTGTCAACTTCTGTTTCATACAAGAGCTATTCTGGTAATTTAGTGAATCCTTATTTCATACATTTTGGTGGACACTTTTTCAGTAGAAGACCCATAATATGAAATACTACTCCTTACTTCTACACTCCATAGAATAAACATTCAAGTAAAAGAATAAAAATAAACAAAAGCAAATAAGCACAAATATAAAAGTACACCATGTACCTGCTCTGCTGCTCGTATATATTGTACAGTTGGCACACCTGTCCCTGATACTAGCTTTAATTTCTGAGGACCTTCTGCTGACATCATTACAAATTGTTTGCCAATTTGTGCTGGAAGTACAATTCTAGTCTTATAAACTCATTTTATTAATCCATACTAGTATTTAACTTGAAAACAAATTGAAGTTTCTTTTTTTGTAAATATTTCTTATGCTTTAGAAGTGCTAATATTAAATTTTTTAGTCTTAATTAATTAACTTTTTATGGGCTCCCCATTGCTTGAGCTTCTACAGAGACCCAGTATCCCACCACATTCCAGTTTCCCATAGTGCAGTTAAGGTCATTGGCAGAAGGTAGCAAAGTAATTAGTGTAGGTAGTGGAGCTATGTCTGTAATGCTTACAATAACAATCACTCGCGACCATATACCCAATAAAAGAGTAGTTAAGACATTTAATAGTGTTGTTTCGAAAAGCTCATCAGTCATCAGGGCCTTCTGATTTGCATTTGGGTTTCCTGATTTGGAGGCTGGTACGCTAATACTACGGCAATCGTACGTCGCCTCCACGACTAAAATTATGTAGAGTGCGTAAGTATTTTTTTGTATGTAGGCATTAATATAGGAAACTACTAGACCAATTGTAAAAAATATTTCAATTAAGAAGTCATTTCCTGTACACTGTAATAAAATAAATTTATCATAATAAATTTTTCAAGCCTTGCAACACTTACTTAATACATTCCCTTTAGTATTTCCTTGCATCACACTAGCAAGAGTAACTTTCTTGAGACAAGAATTATTTTTCCTTGTGACCAATGTCACAGGTTTTGGTGCAATAGCAAACTGTTTGCCTGGTACATATGCCTTAGAACCCTGGACCAGAACAGGAGGCTTTGGTGCTATAGCGACTTGACGTGGTGCAGATGTGTATACTTCGGGTTCACTTTTTTTTATTCCTGTTCGAGTTGGTGATGTGAAAGTTGTCTGCAATTTTGAAAAAAAGGAATAATTAAAATATCTCAGAGGTTAAACCTAAGAATATTCGAAAAACAAACAAATTAACTCTTGATTTGTTGTTAGCCTAATTTTTACTGAAAAAGTTTTTTAACTTTATCTCTTAATTTTGCAACAAATAGCGCGAGAGTAGTAACTGCCGAGTTGGAAGTGATTGTTATACACTGTCTCAACTTACTTGTACATATTTGAATCCGCATGATAATTGATAAAAAGTGCTTGTTTTTTTGTTTGTTGTTTACATTCTGTATGACTTTTTTTACTTGTGTCTGTTATTATTATACAATCATTATAAGTAATAGATAGGTATTACAGTTACCTTAGCTGGGACTATCTTAGGCAATGTATGATCTTCGTTTGATATTATTTTATGTGGTTTGACCTCCATCTCTATCATGGTGTCGGATTGTGAAGTAAGAATATTGTGTTGCTGTAATACAAGAAATCTATTAATAATATAAGTAACAACAACATACTTAATGTGCTATGTATATTATCTATAGAAAACCATCAGATTTGTCATTGATTTAACTACTCCTGAATCTAGACAAAACTAAAGCTTCTGTGTAAAGGTTCGATACAAAAAGGAAGTAAGCCCTCACATTTTATAACAATGAAATTTCTGTAGTTTCAACATGTCAAGAAATGAGTAATTTATAATACTAAGAACCAAATAAGAGTAATCCTATTTTCATTCCCAAGAAAGTAAAAAGTTCTAGTATTGAGTTAGAGATACTGGCATAAGCATTATAACCAACACTCACATGTTCAAAATCACAGGAAAAACAATTTTTTATTTTCATTTCATTGCTATGACTTTTCAACGGGGTTCAATGTTAGGTTCAATATTATATACAATCTACAAAATGGATCAGGCATAAAGTTTTAGTGATAAATCAGCACCTTACTCTAACTTTTTAATAGTCTCAAAATCCTGAAGTTGCTTACTAATAATAATAAAGTTCTATAGCTTAAACAATATTGACTAGTGGTTTAAAAGTTAAGGATATAAGCTAGTGCAGATAAATCCCATGTGTAAAACAATTTTAGAGCTGGCCCTGCCACAGTTATACTGCAATTTGGTAAGATAATTCAAAATATTGCTTGTGTCAAGAGCTAAGAATTCAAAAACTTGTATACTTATTACCCAACAACTGACTGCCGAATATACTCACAGAAACAAAATGATACGTACACTTGAATCCACTGTTGAAGTCAAAACATTCGTTTGATCTTCATTTTCTGTATATGCTTGTAACGTAAACTGTTCACCCATGAAATCTGGAAAAAAAATCTGGCTCTCAATATATTCTCATAGCATGTATTTTTTTAATAACAGCCCACATACTACCTGGGATTTGATGAAAATTCTTTTCCGTTTTGTAGTACTATCATTGCCTTAATTTTTATTTGCCAGTAATCAATCACTCAAATGCCTTTCTTAAAGGCATTTCAAGAAACAAATAATTTTTGTTTTTCCTGTGTATCAGTACAGCATTAATGTAAAGCAATTGTTACTTTTCAGTATTCATTTGTGAGAGACTTTTACCAACAGTTATACATTTTGGCTATTGCTACTTCTAACAATATGATATGATGCATTTACACATAATATGTTTGGCCTCAAAAACCTAATTCAATTGAAAGAATAAAGCATTGAAAAGGGTATTGGTATAAATTACTAATCTCTTCAATGATGACACAATGGTAAGTATATCAGATGCAATTTTTTTTTGTATTCAAGTAATAAGATAATTTCCAACAAATTACAACATGAATACCAAAATTATTACATCTAGACATACAGGAAGATAAAATATAGAAGCACAGAACCAGAACTTGATGAGGAGGTTATGAGCAAATCTTGCAGTGGAGCTCACCTAGAAATCTAATTCATTGCTATGAGGTAGTGTTTTTTAGTTGGGGCGGAATGGGGACGAGAGAAAATAAAAGTTGAAATTTTTTTTTTCTGCATATACTTTTGGAAGACTAACACATTTTTGAGATCTTTCGATTAGTTTATGTACATACTCATAAAAAAGTTTTTCCTTGTCGTAAAAATCCGAGGTAATTACTTCCTTAACTTCTTCATCGGTGGAAAATTTCTTTTCATAAAGCTCTTTTTTCATTTTTGGAAAGAGGTAATATTCACTAGGAGCCATGTCAGGGGGGTTTATAGGATGGGTGACTTCGGTTTGCTGGACTTCTCTGCTTAATTTTCCTCTTCTTTTTTCTTTTATAGCTTCTTTCCAGAATAGTAATCTCTGGTTATAGAAACATCTTTATCCTTATTATCGATTAACAATATTCCTTCTGAGTCCCAAAAAACTGTCGCCATGAGTTTTCCGGATGATTTTGATACCTTAAATTTCTTGGGATGTGCTGCACCATTTTTATGGCACTGTTAGTTTTGCTTAGGTTCATAATGATGAACCCAAGTTTCATCTCCAGTAACAATTCAGATCAGTACATCATCCTTGTCTTCTCCATAGATTCAAAAACGCATGAGAACATTCGACGCGCTGTTGTTTTTGCGGCGGTGTGAGCATTCTTGGCACCCACCGTGCGCTGACCTTAGTGCCAATGTAAAGTGCAAGTGTAAATGGCAAGATGTAATTTGTGTTTTAAATAGTTATATTGGATACTCCAACCATTTCTGTAAGCTGTTCTTCTTTAGCTGATCTTCTTTTTAGACTTTTTCAAACAGTTCTGGAGTGGCCACCCTGGTGGCAAGTCTTTGTAAACCGATGACATCTCTTCCAGTATGATTTGAACAGATTTTCCATGCTTGGTGAGAAGCTTGATGACGGCGCAATAGTAGATTTTATCCATTTTCTAAACTTTCTTCCAAATTGAGTTGGTTAGTAATCAATAGTTCGAAAAGTAATGATACAATTGTGACAAAACTTTATATTTATACTAATTATGAGTTATTGTCCCTCCAACCCTGCCATTCCGCAAACTTAAAAACGCACACTCATATATTATACATAATTTCTGCAAGAGAGCCTATACTATACAACTGAGTTGAACTTTTATCAATTAGCTTAGAAGCTTAGTTGCTTTGTGCAACAGTGGTTGCAGAATGACACTGTTAATCACATTAAACTACTACTAATTTCCTATATTCAAAAAACGAAACCCTTATATCTACACAAAAACTAAACTTTATCTTTTGAAATGAAACTGTTATTTATGGATTATGTGCTACTTAATTCGATTTTTTTGAAATCTGACGTCCCAAGGGGGTTTATAAAATATAATACAATTATGTCAACTTCTAAGCCCTACGCTGCCACATAATATTTTTTGAAATTCCAATTTAATAAAATCTAATTAAATGCAATAAATTCATATTTATCCAAATACTTGGATAAGTGTTAGAATTAGTAATATTTGGAGATCATTATTTAATAACTTTTTTTTATGCTATGGTTATAAAAGTAATTAAAATTGCTAACAATGAACAAAATTACAATAAGTGTTACCGATTATTTCTTCACTACCAGTATCCATTAGCATTGGTTGCTCTTCAATGTGCTCAAACTCCATAGGCATTCCACCACCATGGTCACTATCTTCTAAAGCTATATCTGCTTGATTAACAACTGCATCTTCTGAATGTACAAACTCAACCTATAATACCAAAAAATATATGTTATTCACTAAAGCTCCTTAAAGATTACATATATACAGTACATCCCAATTTCTATGGGATTATAGGGGAATTAGAACAAGACTTCTTTCCACAGATGGATCATATTAATAAAAAAATATTTGGCATTTGTTAACTTTCACCCTCACTTTCTCCCCATTGCATTAAAGAATGCAATGGGGAGTTAACATTTCCTCCAAGTCATTTTCAGACAAATCTTCATCATGGGCTCTTTAGTCCGAAGAACTTTCAGCTTAGCGGTAATAAAACTTGTTTGATTATAATTATTTTATGTTTCTTATACTTGCATGTTCTGATTTTTTAGTTTACTTGCTAGTATAAATGTAAATAAATATATAGAAAAGAAATTTCCAACCGCGAATACAGGAAGTCGAAGCAATTTTTTTATCCGCGAATACTTGTTAAGCATTTAAAGATATTAAACCGGTATAAAATATAACTTGCAGTAGTTTTTAAAATAATACATGAAATAATAAAAATTTGCAAAAAATATACAAACACAAAGTAAGTAAGAAATATCAATGTATAAAACACAAATATTTATTTAACTAAAGTGAAAAAAGATTTCTTCATTACTTACTCCCATAGCACTATCCAAATTTAAAGCATCACCCAAATTGTGATCCATGTTCAGAAATTGATATATAGAACTTCTGTTTTAAGTTTAATAAAATGAAAACTCCTCATTAAGTACCATTAAGCGCGAAAAGTTGAAATAAATTTTAAGTTCAAAAGAGGCCGCCATTTTAAGTTGTCAAAATTCTCCTTCCCTCATACAAATAGCCACGGTTGAAAACAAATTGTCAATCAAAAACACATATTATTAAGTAAACAGCGACTTTAATTATAGAAACCGCTTTACAAATAAAGAAATCAAATAATACGTTTTTTATTGCACCGTGTTTAAGGTTAATCAGAACTATTTAATTTATAGAAAATTATTAATAAAAGGCCAAAATTCTGATGGCGCTTCTTTCAATTTTGTAAAGATGTCAAATCTGACCAACCTTACAAAAATAAACAAATAATAAAATAAATGCGTTCAAGTTAACTTGTATACTTATAAGTATTACATATTTGTTTTAGACTATGTGCAATACTTTGATCTTAACTTTAAAGTTACACTTCAGGTTTAGATGACAGAGAAACACTTTAAAATTCAATATAATTTACCTATCATAAAAAAAATCCAGATTTTAGCGCTTGGAGTTGTTAAAAAGGCACTAGATACCAATAGAAGCCAAAAAGCAATAAAGCTGCATACATTATGTAACTTAAATTAATGTGTATCTACATTTTGAGCAATTTATTTTTGTTAATTATGTGGATTACATTTTTGTTTAGTTAAGCTTAGATAAATCTAGTGCCTAAAAGAGTGAAAATTACCGTTTCATCGGCTATTTGGCCCTCGGTTTTGTATATGAGTAAACTTTGTAATAAGTTTTATATGTGGTTGAGCCAAGCGGCGGCTTTTGCTCCTGCTCGAATGGGCTGACTCGACTCGAACTCGTGTAGAAAAATGTAGTAGTATCACGGCCTCTTAGATTACCAGCTAGAAGTAGAGGCATTTTATGCTTCTGCTTTCCATTCAGTGAGTGAGTCCCACTTCCCCTTCCTCTCCACTTCTATCCCAAAATATTCTTAAAGGGTGACTGACCTGCAGCTCTTGCAGGTGGCGGTATTACAGATGTGTGTGTATGTCGGTACCATCACATGAGCCATTTGCACATTTGTCCAGGTTAGCTGTCATGTTTACTTTACATCACTGCTGACATCTATCATTCATGTGTCATATTGTTAATGTCAAATATGCAGTTCATTGTATTTGATATTTGTAGTTGTAGGTGCTTGTGTAGAAGGCTAAACGTCTGATTTGAGTTTAGATCATCTTAAAGTAAACTAATAGAAATAGCCTAATTTTCAAGTTTCTCTTAAGATTGTAATTGTAGTTTCAAGAATTACATATTCAAGATTGTATGTTGCGTTTTGCCGATAAACAATGCCAATAACTTTGCAAGGAGTACGTCAGTATTTAAGTGAGCTTCGGAATTCTGGTGGCTTGCACAAAGACCAGGCAGAAAAGTAATTAAATAACTTTGGTTACATTTTCATTATAAACAATGTTTAGGTTTATACGTCACATTCACTGAAAATATGAGTTCTATATTTGTCTTATTTATTTTGTTTTTAGATATCGAAATGTATTACTGGAAATTCTTCAAAACCCGCCTGAATTGGCCGAATCTTTAAAAGCATTTGTTGAAGCAAGTAAGTGTTATTTTTCATCATCGGCCTGTTATTGGTCCACTGCAGAACATTGGCCTTTTCCAATGAGAGGATTTGCCATAATCACCATGCTTGGCAGGCAGATTTGGCGATCGCAGTACTAGAGGCGTCACGCATATAGTGTAGTTTAGTAAGTGATTTAGCCAAAATTTTGCCACTGAAGGTCTGTTACGAATTTGATCAGGAATACAATAAACAGTATAAACATGGGTTACTATTTATAACTTGAGTGCAATATTTATAATAATATTTTGTTTACATTTTAGACATATTTTTAGAATAATGTAGCTTTATGGTTATTAAAGAATTATACACAATCTTTTATGTAAGAAAAAATATAATACAAAGTAACTAATTTTTTAACCTTGATGAATATCAGAAGAAAATGAAGTGAGCATTTGTACACCATTTCTTTCATAAAGGAAATGGCTTCATGTTATATAATAAACATTTTGTATATAACATGGAGTAAAGTTATAAAATATGCTGGATGCTTCAGAGTTCTGATATTTTTTAATAGTCCTGTATGTATTAATATGAGCTATAAAAATTCTGCAGTTGTGAATGAAAATGTGAGTTTGGTAATATCCCGTCAATTGCTGACTGATGTCAGCACTCACTTAGCATTGCTACCTGATGATGTATCACAGGAGGTATCACATTTTGCACTGGATGTTATACAGCCAAGGGTCATATCCTTTGAGGAGCAGGTATGTATGCTAATGCAATACAATTTATGTTATAATGTGTGTGAAAATGATGTAAGCAAAGAGTGTGTTGTCTAAACCATTAGATATATGTAGGTAGATGAAAATATCAATGAAAAAACTGAAGTCTCTAAATAGTTCTAATAGATATTAAATTGGGAAAATGAATGACTTACTAAATAAAAATATGTTTTTGGTACTAAGATAGTTAGCTATGAACTAACAGCACTTAACTATTTCAGCAACAACTACTTTATACATGATTTTTCATTATGTTTTAGATGTCAAAGTATTCAGAATGTTTAATGATATTTCCTAAGTAAATATTTCATGAGAATTATTTAATTTTAGGTTGCCAGTATTAGACAACATTTGGCTGACATTTATGAAAGACATCAGAACTGGAAAGAAGCAGCAAATGTTCTTGTTGGCATTCCTCTTGAGACTGGACAAAAGTATGTATACAGAGTGGCTAATAAAAATAGGATATAGTATAAATAGGATAGTGTCTTTGTTTAATTTAGGATCAGTGCGTTGATCATTATTGATTTGTTCAGGAACCATGCAAAGACTTGTCATTTGGCAAAGTAGCATATCATATTAACCACATATTAGGCACCAGTTAAAACTAAAAAAAACGATGATTATTTGTCTAATGTCAGGATATTGTAAGAAAGATGTAGAAGCTGAGTTGATGTAACAAGTGCAAAACTTTAAATCTCCCAAATAATCATAATTGTCTTAGATATAGATACTTGAGAAGCTCTTGCCTTTTAATTTAATTATTAGGCTATTAAATTTGTCTCAAAAAATATATTTTATTTTATTTGTAAATTTTTTTTGACAACTAGTACTACCAATCTCTTCATAATATGTCAATAAAGTAGCGTCCAATCTGCCTACCAACAATAAATTACAACTGTTGAATGCTTGCACTTAATAATTTAACTATTTCTTTTATTTGTTCATATTAATGAAACTAAAAATTTTAAACCATAGACAATACTCGGTGGACTATAAACTGGAGACTTATTTGAAGATAGCCCGACTCTACCTTGAGGTTGATGATCCAGTACAAGCTGAGGCATTTGTAAACCGAGCCTCACTGCTGCAAGCTGAAACAACCAATGAACAGTTACAGATATACTATAAAGTATGCTATGCAAGAGTTTTGGATTACAGAAGGTGAGTATAATTAATTATAAACATTGTCTTTTTATTTGAATTTTTATTGATATCCGCAGCAGAACTAGGGTAACCGACATAGCCATTAGGATTAGCAAGCTAAAATGGCAATGAGCTGGCCACATTGCTAGCAGAACTGTCAACCGTTGGGGAAAACAGGTTCTCGAATGGCAGCCATATACAGGCAAACATAGTGTGGGACGACATCTCTCAAGATGGAGTGACGACTTGCGCAGTGTTGTGGGAAGTCGATGGAAGCAGGTGGATCGAGCTTTATGCCAATATTTGGGGAGGCCTATGTTTAGCAGTGGACTTGTGATAGGCTGAAATGATGATGATGACATTGATTCTCTTACTCAGGTCCGGAAAGTAATTTTTACAAATTATTAAGGTTTGCAATCGAGACTTATCTCGATTGATATCTCTTAAGATACGTAATGAAATCCTTTACGCGATGTACTTGCACGTGGCTGATTTTATTTAAATACAACTAATTAATTATAAAAATTATAATTAACAAAAGACGTCTCTAAATATATTTTATAATACCTCTCTCTCTAATTTATGTTTATGTTCTTTTGTAGGAAGTTTATAGAAGCTGCACAAAGGTACAATGAACTATCGTACCGTAATATAATACATGAAGATGAGAGAATGACCTGCCTGAGGAATGCTCTCATATGCACGGTGCTTGCATCTGCAGGTAATAAAAGAGCACTATTAAATAATTAAGTTAGGTTTGTCAGTGTTCCTCGACTTGGCGAGATCATTTCACAGTTATGACGGACCACAAAATTTTAAAGACTAGGAGTAAGAGGTGACCTCAAATGCACCTTATAATTATTTTTTTTTAATTTGAAATAGATCGTACCCGATGCAAATTTTATGGCGGCTGTGAAATTAGACTCAGGTCGCTGCGCAGTCAGTAATTTTTCCCGAAAGTATGTTCAATGTGTATGGTTTCAATTGTAGTACAATTGAAACCGTGACTTAGGTCGTAGTCAAAATGTTTGTTTAAATAACCTAATGTAGTCACTATCTTACGACGAAGTTAATAATATATGTAGCAACCTTAAATAAAATCCTAGCTATATTAATATCTGTGAGACTCAGCTTTGTATAATATAAGCATGTTTCAGTAAATAAGTAGCCAAAATCACGTCAGTATTATCAAGTTGACATGGCCGTTCTTGTGCGAAGCCGCTGTCGGAGCGAACATCACAGCTGTCATAAAGTGCTGCATCGGATTATATTTTTTAGCGTTTTATTATGAGGTTTTGTCTGCTATATAACGGGAAAGAAACTTCGCAGGTATCTGTAAAATTGACGTACAATATTTATGTGATATAATTATAATATATAATTTGGTATAATTCATATATTAGTTGCAGGCTCTATAGATCTTCTGGGTTATGAGATTTTGTCATCAGACGGCGAGTGGTATATGGATTTTCTGTATATTCGCACGGACTTTCAAATTAACCTCGTTGAAAAACCGCCTTAAATAGCATTTATAACGAACTCACAGGTCAACAAAGATCAAGAATGCTGGCAACCCTCTTCAAGGATGAACGGTGCCAACAGCTACCTGCATACTCTATTCTAGAGAAGATGTACCTTGACCGCATCATTCGTCGCTCGGAGCTACACGAGTTTGAGGCACTAATGCAAACTCATCAAAAGGTAAATAATGTCTGTTTTACATTGCACGGACAAAATCTTTTATCTTTCTACCTTTCATACTACTAACCTTAACAGCCAGTCCACTGCAGGACATATGCCTCTCCCGTACAGAGAATTTACCATGATCGCCACGCTCGGCAAGCGGATCGACGATCCCAATACCATACACCCAGCTGCCCGTCACCGGTTTGCTGCCGGGCAGAACTTACCTAATAGAAAAACGTTAGAGAATTGATAAACTAGATGATGGTTATCGATTGTGAGTTGATCTAATCGACTGGCCGCAGTCGAGTTGCACCTCTTCGTCGATAAATCGATATATTTTTGCCCGTAGGCCAGCACACCGGACGGTTCTACGATACTCGACCGTGCGGTGTTCGAGCACAACCTGCTGTCGGCCAGCAAGCTTTACAACAACATAACGTTCGAGGAGTTGGGAGCGCTGCTGGAGACTCCTCCCGCAAAAGCCGAAAGGATCGCGAGCCACATGATCAGCGAGGCCCGGATGAACGGATACATAGATCAGATAAGCTCTGTTGTGCATTTTGAAAGTAAGTGGATTTTATTTCAATAGTACATAAATCGAAAACATGCAGATTCCTTTATCAGCCTTTTTAAGCCAACTGCTGGACATGGCCATTTCCATGAAAGCGTTCACAAAAACTGGGATGCTATGAATGGAGGATTCAGCTTGAATCAATTATTTAATAATAAAAAAATTACATAATTCACCAACTCGAGAAGATTTCGTCACTGTAAATGTTTATTAGAACGCCTGTAATTCCATTTTGATTGGTCATCCACATATTCCCAGATTGCCAAAATTCAGCGTCATTTGTCTTCCTCAAAGAACTTTAAACGTATATTAATAGATGGGATATCCTATCTATATTGGTAATTAAGTTATAAGTTCCCGACGTTTCGATTGCTTTACAGCAGACGGGGTCACGGGGGGACTGAGGCGTCAGACGTCCAGATGTCATAGTTAACTAGGGCTACCTTAAGCCTATATTTATTAATTTTGGTCCGATCTACGCAGAATGTTTTCACATTATCTAGAGCAGAGACATGCTTGGTTTTAGATTTAATTTTGTTTGTTACTGGATCCCAAGCCGATGGTAGTACCCAACCATCTTCTCTATTGAAATTAGAATGTTTTTGATTTCAATAGCCTCGTGAATCATCCTTGGCAGGAATCGGTGTTCTTTTGCGAGGATTTGTGGTCTATCAAATCTGATGTAACAGTAAAAGGGTTGACTGGTAGAGAATGCCACTTGGCATTAAATCCGCCCATTGTAACCTTAAGCTTAAGGCAATAAAGAATAAATAAATAAATAAATAAATGATCACAGACTGCAGACTACCTAGAGCGTCGGTGAAACACAAAAAGTGTTCGCGTAAATACAAGAAATCATTATATAAGATGAATGTTTAATTACATGTATCTTATAATGATGTTCATGTATTGCTGGACATGGACATACTTTTCGCAAGTTGGTATAACCACTGCTGCTCGTGCACTCGTACAAGTGGTGAAGCATTATTATCGTAAAAAACGATATTATCTTTTTTTTATACTAGCTGGTACTCGCTACATTGTCTGGATTACGTAAAAAATTAGCTAAGAGTATATTTAATTATTATGATTTTTCAATTTTAGAAAATATGATTAAAATTCTACAATAATTTTATTTGTTTGATTAAGAGATTATAACTGTGCTCATTATAGTATAGTATATCAGATGCCATTTCAAATATGGCAGATCTGAAAGCCAGTATCGAAAATTTATTCCTATTTTTAAAAATCTGTACTATGTAGTGTTCAACCAGTTAGTTAATATTAAGTTAGTCGGACTAGTTACATTATCGTAGTTAAGTGATTATTATTGTAGTAGTACCTACCCCTTAAAGTATTTTTTTCCATTTCCAGCTCGCGAGATCCTACCGCAATGGGACAAACAGATCCAAAGCCTATGTTACCAAGTGAACAGCTTAATTGAAAAGATCGCCGGCGCGGAGCCCGAATGGATGGCGAAACTCATGGAGGAGGAAATGATTCAATAGATTACCTTAATACAATAGTTTTATCCCGATAATAAAGGCGTTTGTTTAGTATAATACAATTTTATTTGCTTCAATACTTCAAAGTATATGGAAAATCAAGATGAGCAGACAGATGCGAATAATTGTTCTGAAATTCATTGATGGATTTTGGTAGAGCCAAGAAGATTTTACTACTTCTCGATGGCCGGCTCGACCGGGGTAGTACCACGGCCTCAGCGTTTCGTTCGATGAGCGAGGTAACTGGAGGACCTCTCCTCCCCATCCCCCAAATATCCTTACACTTGTAATTAACCCCTTAAAAAATATGTACGCAGGTTAATTTTTATGGCGGCGGTAATCACTTATCATAAGATGCGTCGCTTGATGGGGGTCGTTTGTGCTGGGGGCATTCGAACGACGAAAAGGGTTTCAAGATTACGTACGTTTCGCAATGACGTTCCTCTGACCTTAGTCAGGAAGGTGGTACATTGTAAAATTAAAATTATTTTTCTTACGTCGAAGATTAAAAAGTTTCCATCAATTTATTTTGAATCGATCATATAGAAACAAGCAGCGCTTATTTTGAGTTGCCTTCAATTGTAAATAAGGTATGTGGTAGAACGCTACAGATTTGTCACTTATCAATTAAGCATTTGTAGTTTTATGAAATTTTTATAAAAATAGAAATAAGCTATCATGGTGTAAAGGGACAAATAAAGAGGCAAATAACTACTGATTTCAACAGACTATCCATTTTTATTCTCAATCAATCAATAAGGAACACACCATAGGTGCTTATTTACAAGGCAATGTACTGACACAGTAGTGAATTATTTGAATTCAATAAAATCATTCAGCGACATTAGTTGCTTTGTAACGCGTGCTTAGTAATACATAATACGAAAAAAACTATATTATGAGGAAGCCGAGCGTCAGCCATTAAAAAATAAATATGTGACGGCGCTTATATATTTCTTGGGCATTTATTTTGCACAATCTTATTGCTGCGTTATACGCTTGAAATTAACAACTATTCACAAGATACTGAGATGCTTTAATTGATTTCGCTAAATTTGCTTCCTTTTTCCAATAAATATCATAGTGTATGTAGCATTATGTATTATCTACAAGACTAAAACGCCTTTGGCTTCAGTAAATGCCTAGGGTTCGAGCTCGAACGCGATGCCGACCTTGTGGCCGCCGGCGTTGAAGTTCTGACCGTCGATGGCCGCCGACAGAGTCAGGGTCACACCTGAAACATGAACATCTTTTTAGTCACCTAAGAATCGGAAAACAGTAATTTTGGAGCCAGATATCCAATTAACAATTAATTTTTATCAAAATTGCAATGGTTTTTGTTCTCATGAACACTTATTTAGTACCATATAATTTCCGACCGCTTTAGATAATGCATACATGATAACATTGTGTAACACTGGAGAGAACAATAAAAGATCATGTGATAAGATTGGGCAATGAGTAGATTTTTGTAAATCAATCCTAAATATACATATAAACTACAAATACTGGAAAACACTAAAATAATAAAAATTTAAATTTTACATATAAATTAATTAGCCACATTTAGAAAATCACTGATAGGAACTTGTGGTACGATTTATGTATTAATCGTTAGGGTGCATAATGAGTTATGTTACACTGTTTACTTTATGTATATACTTTATTTATACGAGTTTTACAAAATTTCACTTTGCAGTTTTTTATTTTTGTGAAGAAATAAATTAAAGCTCTGGATATGCAATGATCATTACTTTACGCAACCTAGATAATTTACGTATTTTGTTTTTTTTTAATTGAGGTTACATACAAGCCATTAATCAGTCACCTTATGGTAAGTGGCTCCTGCAGGCTATGGACATCATTGGGATGCTGATTGCTGGCAGAAACGAGTAGGTGGTACCTACCCAGACGACTCCTTATATAGGCTTCTCCCGTAAGAAATATTTGCCATAATCTCCACACACAGGAGGCGGGTTGGCCATCGCAGTATCAGACATGGCTTTAACCGCTGCAGGTTATTTTTGGTCTGGTGTTTTTAGAGATTGTTATCCTGCCATATGTAGCTGTTGCAATTTTCGAAGTTTTCCTTTAGTCGCTTCTGACGACACCCGCGGAAGAAAGGAGGTGGTTGATTCTTACGCTGATACCATACAGCAAAGCAAAATAGGAGGTAAAAATTATTTTTGCAATTAAATAAATTTCTTTGTCAGCTAGAATTTGTTTACTAAAACAATAAATTTTCCATAAATTATAAAATAAAATAAAAAATCCCAATAATTACATAACATTGTGCTTTTGTCTAAAACAAATTCCTAACTCATAGCACCTTCTTATTTTGATCTTCTAAAAAATAAAACTGGTCTTTAGCACTAAGTTTATCGTAATATTTTCTTTTATAGCTCTTACCAGGGCGCAGTTTCTGTTGGTAGCCAAGTCCAATCAGAGACTTGTTGTTGATCTTAGCGTGCAACGACGCGTCTTGATCAAGCGCGAACTTGGCACCAACGCCAAAGAGTGTGTCAGCAGAGCCTGCTGTCCATTTCATGCTGACACCACAATCAATCTTGTCTGATACTTTCTGGTAAATAGAACCTCCAAAGTCCTTTCCATTATCACTAAAAATTCAATATTTTGTTAACCTTCATAGTCAAAATCTCATCAGAATGAAACAACAATTTCACATCTTATCGATATGCGGTGGCAAAGTGGCTCAGCGTTTGGTTGCGGGTCGGAGGTTCGATTACTGCACGGAACAAGAACTTGTATTAATCATCAGTACCTACAAAAATATAATTGAAACAAACTATAACTATTGGGTACACAAGCCTCTTTGTTCCTAAAAGAAAGGCCAGAAAGAAGAGACCTGTGAAATATATCAAAGCGCTCACTCCTGGCAACCATATTAGCACAACTCAACTCATAGCTAAATGGACTACTACAACTAACTTTTCACCTCTTCTCGAGATTCATAGCGATAAGGGGCGAGCCGCATCGACGGCATTTATACATTACGTATTTATGTGTATTTCCAGGAGCTCCCGTGATTCATAGGTCTTAGTATTTGTAAGTGCTCACTGTTTTACTTAACCAAATATGGTTGTGAGTTGCCTGAATCCAACAACCTCCCATAACACTGTGCTAAGATAGTTCTACACTGCGTTTGCCTATTTGAGGTGCCACATGAGAGCCTTTCTGCTTAAGATAGTCAGTACTAGGAGCTATGTGGCCCTCCCATTGCCATTTTAGCGTGCTGATCCTTACGGATCTAAGCTAACCGAAATAATCTTAAGGCTATGTTTGCTTAGTTCTGCTGTGAATATCATCATTAAAGATTCTGTATCAGAATTCGAATATACACAATGCATTAAATATTATAATACAAATTGGTTTAATTCAAGTAGATTAGAGATTGAATAGTAAATAAACCGAATATACGAACTGCACACCCTACTTATAGTATAAGTCACTAGTTACATAATATAGCAGTCATAACATAGCTTGATTATAAACCATATCAAATTCAAGAAACTTTGTATTGTACTGAATGTTGGACTAATGGGTATTGGATACAAGAGCTCTATATACAAAGAGCTTAATACTTTATTGCATCTTTGTTTTCAAAGTATTAAAGGTATGTCAGCTATGTCTGTTATATTGTCATGCAATGCTGACATTTTTTTAACTTATTACTTGATTTGTTAATTTAACATGATTATATGTATATTAATATAAGAAACTTAAGAACCTCAATTATGAATATGATTTAACACATTTTCAATGTTATGAATTCATCTTAGTCAAGTTTACTAAGTAAAATAAGTAGAAAAAACAGATCAGTATAAATATATAGTAAAAACTTAATGGCTGGCTGGAATATATTAAATGATTCACATTTTTTCTATCATAGCAAAATACATGAATATATTAGTATAAGCCAGCTATTTTGTAACATGGAATAAAGTGATATTGCTTCAAATTCTTATATTGCCTGTATATTTAGGCATAGAATTGATTTATATATTCACTACATGTAAATTTTCTTTGAACTATTTGTTATGTAAGTTGTGTAATCAATAAGTCATAGCTGACCTACTTAATGTTTGCTTCTGAACATTGCACTGGTTATATGACATACTGCTGTATGAGAATACTTTCTTTAGTAATATTTAGTTGTTTGTGTATTGTGGTAAATAAAATGTAATCAGTTCCAAATAAGTTCAATTTCATTGCTTTCATATTAAGCTTCTAAATGATATGACAGTGGTGTAATGAAGTTTTTTTTAAACTTACACATTGGTGTGCAGGGCAAAGTCGTTAGTCTGGTAACCAAAGGCAAAGTTATTCTTGCTAAATTTGCCTTTCTGTGTATCAAACTGAGTGTTGGCACCAGCAAGCCAGCCTTGGTATTTAAGGACGGCAGCAACATCCGCAATGGGTCCAGCCATGTCCAGATCCAAGTTGGTATTGACAGCTACAGTGTCATTAGCAAAAGAAGTCTTCAGTTTGCCTGTCTTGCTCCTATGAAAATGTTACACCATTATTATTCAACAAATACAAAAAGCTGTTTTTTATTTAAAGGGGAAATGGCCTACAATGAAAAGGAAAAATGTTCTCCTTTTAAAGCCTGTTAATCCTGTAAAGACCACAGACCACACATAATCACGCTCAATCACCCACCAATCCTCAGTTGGTGATTTTTAAACCAGACTGCATCTATGATATCTATTAGCAATCTAGATGGTTGAGTTCTGATATATTTGAGATGGTTATGTCATCTATCAAATGCCACAATTTTTTTCTGATGTTTCCCTTAGATGAGAAATTATGGCAGATTCACTTATAAGATTTCTTTTTGAGTTAAGTCAAATTAATATTTGTTGAAAGTTGTAAGAAATATACAAAGATGAGAAGTTAACTATAACCAATAAAATTATTAGCAATTCATGTAAAAGCAGTATTTACCCAGTCTGTGGTGCAAAGGTACCCTCAAGAGTAACCTTCAGGCCAGCAGCTATCTTGTCTTGAATGGTGATGTCAGTGGCAAGTGTGTTATCTGTGTTCCATTTTTCTGTGAAAGTCAGACCATAGTCCTTCACTGCATACTTGGATGAAAGGCTACCAAACACCTGAAAGGATGTTCTATGATAAAAATAATATTGGCAAGCATAAAATACATAGTTAAATTTTTCAAATTTCAAAACACATTTATTTAGTTATATATCTTCTCTTCATTTCTAAGACAAGTAAAGAAAGAAAAAACTGCCCATTCTCTTTTTATGTATATTACTTACCTTGCCACTCTCCTGATTGGAGGTGATGCCACTGCTGAATTCTACACCAGATTCACTCTTGGTTTTCAAGTCAAGTTTAAACACACCAAAGTGATAGCCTTTGCTGAATACATCATTAGCCTTCTTGCTAAGGTCGGCATAGTATGGAGGTGCCATTTTCTGAAAATAAACACATATTGTAAGTACTGAAGCATTAGTGTAATAGATAGTATGTCTATGGAAAGGAATAAAGCTGTATGTTTAAGCAAAATATGTGCACAGTGGTGGAGTTGCAGAAGCCAGCCTGTCATAAGAAAGCTATGTATGTTTGCAGAAATTACATAACACCCAGAATTAAAAACCCATACTAGAGCCCAAGTACTAGGTCAATTATTTGACAAGTCTCTTGTCTCTGTCAGACCCAGAAAGAACTACATTACAATTATTCAATAATCCCCACCAGCAGTCTAACTAATTAGCATATTAACATAATAAATTCTATAGTCATAACACTTCGGGAGTTACAATTAATTATCTATGAAAAAGATTCTCATACAATATGATAATTTTGTTTTCATTATTTTCAACCATGGCAATACCTTACACTATTTTTTTTATCAGCCAGTAGAAGTCCTCTGCTGGACATAGACCTCTTCATGAAGGTGTCAACAACAGCCAGCATGCCATGCATGGAAGATTTACCATACCTACCATACAGGGAAGGCACAAGTGATGCTGCTCCTAATCACTAGTCAGTGGCGATTGGGACTGGTTTAGTCAAATAAATTTTTTGCCATCAGCAGGGTGCACCATGTGCAGTTGAGGCTGACATTCGGAGAAAGAGATGGTCTATTACACCTTACACTCTGATATATAATTTTATGAAAATCGACTATTATTATAAATATAATAGTTTTTTTTTAACACATTAGAGATCTATGTCAGCTACGCCAGTTGTCAAAATTTTATTGAAGATAGGGAATTATACTTTAGTCAAACATCTGAACCATATTAAAAATATTCTAGTATAAAGTCATTTTATACATTATTATCTTAATGCAGCTGAATATCCATACTTTTAAATAATAATGAAAATATATTGATAGCGGTGGTAAGACAGTCAATCACCGAGCAAGCAGCAGGTTTATAACAATTTTGACATTAATAATTCGGGGCCTGATCCCCTAACGAAGTGGTTAGGTCTCTGCTATTATAACTCTATTTTATGATTTGAGCTTATGGCAAAAGTGGTAGCAAGGAGCATATACTCTTAAGTATTGTTAGATAAGGTATCATAAGAATTGAAGTAGACATGCAGTATTATGCAAAATAAGAAAGTTGATATTTTTCATTTAGTAAACCTTATCATAAATTAGTGATATGTGCCAGCTGTGTCAGGGTCGTCTTTGCAAATTTATAAGTGTCGCTCAATAACGGTATTACATAACATAGAGGTATTGCAAAAGGACCCATTGAAAAAATCTTCAATATAAACCCATCGTACATAAAATTTTTAATAGACAACATTTAAATGCCGTGACCGTAAACTTGACCTTACGCCAAAAGATTTTGAATTGTTACTAAACATTAAAATCTCATACATATGGTTATGTATTAATCTACATAAAAAACAGGTGGCTTTCAGAACTTGTAAATATAATATAGAATAGCTATTGCCAAACTAAATTTAACTAAGATTTAATTAGGATAAAATGGAAATAAAATATGAAATTCTTCATAATCACGTGTGTGACGTCAATAGGCACCCCGGCGAGAGGTTACAGTAACACAATTAAAAGCAATTTTAACATAATTAATATGTAAATAAGAATAACGTTTTATATGCTTACTGTGTATTATAGTAGTCCACTTACTGAAACTAGAATAACTGAATTCTGTGAATTCTTAGCAATAACTTCACCTCCTGCTGTACTACACACCACAAGACAATTCTTATTACTTAAAATCCGGCTAGAGGGCGCTTTTTACCGGAAATGCCGTTATTGACATTATCGTTGTTGTTAAAAATATAGCAATCAAATCAAAGTATGCCTCATAACATGAACTTCAAATGTTGTTTTAATGTAAATTCATAGTTAACATTTTATTTAAATATGTATTAGTAGTGTTAGGAATAAAGTTTTCACGTTTAAAAGTATTTCATTTGACTAAAATCAAGTGGCTCAAAAACAGAAAATGTATAACTGATTGTCGTGTAGTCAATGAGCACATTTTTAATATTTTTTCTTTCAAATCTGTATTAAACGAACCTATTTAATAAGGTAAATTATTAATAAAAATACAAAAGTTTCTCTAAAGGAAATTTACAAAAGTAATTTACACGAAAACTTATTTCTCCTTTTAATTACATTACACCGCGAATTTTTGAAATAAATTGAATTCTTTATTTTCATTCACCAATTGAAAATAATAAGCGGTAAGCAACATTTATGTAATTATGGTTTTTTAGTACACCGAAGTATAAATGTTTCGGTATCTATTACCTTAACCCATTAAGAATATAAAGGAACCAAAAAGAGATATGAAACACTATATAATATTAATAAATTTAAGAGACTGTGTTCGTTTTTTGTACAAATTCGTTCCTTCCTGAAAGAATTTGTACAAAAAAAGTTATAGTGCCGTAGATAACTATTGATACACATACAAAGACGCTCACTGGTCTTCTCTCATAACCCAATGTAACAGAATATGGGACAATATGTCCCATATTCTGTTACATTCTGTTACGTTGAAGTGTCAGTAGGTCAGATGCTTCTGTGTAGGTATATTGTCCTGACAATTGAATACTATAAGAAATCCGAATACCAACAATTAGTTGCAAAAATATTGGATTTAGTTCTAATTCGAACTTGGTTACCAAGACTTGATGTTGAAGAGCGCCTACCACAGAGCCATGCGTTTGTGAATTAAATACGTCTAAGTAAGTATACTTTTTGTTTGCCATAAAATCGTTTGATGCCCCGATCCAAAAAAAGAGGCAATTCGTGGATCGATGTTTTACTCTTATAAAATTAAATAAATTTACACACACATTTCCTGTGTCGCTGTCCCTATCGTCATCATCGTCGTTAGGAGAACATTCAATTCTCTGACCATATTCATTCTTGCATATGACCTTTTGGCCCATGGAGCCGTCCTGTAATGAAAAAAATTTGAACTGGTGATATGTGTACTTAATGGGCAATATTATGTCTATGCGTCCATATGAAATTACTGTTATTCACGAATTATAGTACAACCCACTCGTATCTTGTCAATAATCTGCAAAGTAAGACAAAAGTTAAATGTATGGAGGACCTGCGCCTTAAGGGTTCCATGCCACCATAATATCATTGTACTGTCATAGAGCTTAGGATTGGTAAATGTATTTAAATACCAGTTCCATATATAATGGTTTATCAAGCTAAAACGTCGAATAATTCCAGTTTATACGACTTTCAGTTATACATATCTTAGGACGCGACTAGCAAGTCGCTTGACTGCTTGGTGACTTAACGGGTTTCGAGAGTCCCCCTTCTGTTCCGAGATCCTTAACATAACTTTTACATAATTAAATCGTCCCATAAACGTTTGTCTATGAACATATAAATAGCATAACGACTTTAGTTTTATGGTAACGACTTTAGTTTTATGGTAAATTAAGTAAATACTTGTATGAGACCTAAAATGCTTAAGTAAAATCAAAAGAAATAAAAGGTTCACACTTTAATAAAATCATCGTCTATTATGTTAAGTACGCTTACTACGTAATTTATCTAAAAACTATGGTACAAAATTAATGGAAACAAACAACAAAATGGGACCTATATGCGAAATTTGACATGCATAATAATAAGCCGTGTTTGTTCTATGCTGTAATGTTTATGAAACAATGCATGTTTTTTTATGTAATGGGTAACACTAAAAGTGAACTGTAATGGCGCATCTAATAGTCTCAAAAAAACTTATATGCGACGTTTGTGTTGTTTATGCGAGTTAACTTAAACTAGACGGATCTTCAAGACAGGGCTGTAGTATATATGACCGCAAAGAAAACCTATCGAAGCCTTCCAAATTCCCTTTTTAGAGTTTTGTACGGAGTCCTATAAAACCGGATAATAATTAAAAAACAAAAAGTAAAAATTAAGAGGGGACCCTACAAGAAACCTGTTTTTGTAAGGTTTTTTGTTTTAGTCTTTCGTAAAAACGGTAATTCATACAAGCGTCAAACTTGGTGTGATTACAGTGCAAACTCTTACAGTAAAATGTTCAAGTAACAAAAATCGGCCAAGTGTGAGTCCGACTCTCAAGGATCCCGAACTGAATGAAAGAAAACTCATTTTGTATAAATTGCGTGGTATATGACATTGAAATATTTTGGTTGTGCGAAACACTCGGTACGCGTGTCCGACTCGCACTTGGCTGTTATTTTTTGAGTTTTCCTGTGTCGATTATTACACAGTGACATCGACGAAAAGTAACGGTAAAAGTTTTTGTACAAAATAATTACCTACAGCGCCAAGTGGCAAAGTAGAAATAGCATAATTAATTTTAAATATTAAAATCGTCAACATTAAGTGAAGGGGACTAGGGTGGTATTGTGGACTTAATTATAAAAATGCTACCGTGTCTTACAGTGGAACTTAAAAATTATAACTATATTTTTTTTATATATGGTAAAGGGAGCAAACGTTCAAGCGGTTCACCTAATGGTAAGTGATTACCGCCGGCCACGTACATCTGCAACACCAGAGAAGCTTCAGGTGCGTTACCGGCCTTTAAGATAATTTGGATATTCTACTTCACGCCGGTATTCTGCAAGGTAGTGGTACTACCCCGGACGAGCAAGCCCATTCGAGCAGCAGCTAAAGCCACTGCTTGGTTCTACCACGTCAAAAATTACCATGATCATAAAAGGCCAAAATATACGTAAAATTATGTAATAATATTTTTTAAATAACCACGTCAATTGTCATTATTATTAAAGGCAAATAAATTTTATTCAAACTCATCTGCTAAAATCAAACTACATAAAATGAAATATACTTACTGGTCGGAGGCATGGCACAGTTTCTTGTGTGGCTACTGCTAAAACTATCGGTAATTTTAAACTATGACAAAAGTCCACAATACACGATCTGCATTTAGTGCCTAATAAATAATCAAAAATTAACATAATTAAGTAAAATCAATAAATAAATTAAAAATTCAAATATTTCTATTACAGAAATGACAAAGTAGGTAATCTAGATAACTTAAAATATTGAATTAAAAAATCTATGTGGCTTTATGTTCGCGTTACATAACGGTTTTTGTAATATGGTATATATATTATAGTACATATACACTGGTAATATGTATATTATATATACCAGCAGGCACGCCTGTCAGCCCGTCGCCTAGAGGAGTAGGCAGAAAACATTTATTTTCACTTGACACAACTCGCGTAGCCAAACGGGCATCGCTTAGCTGTTACATTGACTCATTACTCTTTATAACAATATAAATTTGTCAACACGGAGTTTTCCATATGAAATTACGGAAATTATTTGGTGGTGTCATTTACAAGTTCAAAAAAAGGAAACGAAAGCGATGAAATAAACAAATGCTTGTATAGATAAAAGAAAGTAATTCATCATTACAGGCTATCATAAGTCCACTGCTGCACTGAACATAGGCCTCCCCCAAAGATTTCCAAGAAGCACGTATCGGAGCATCCATCGATCTTCTGAGGTCTGCCTGTACGAGGTTGCCTTTCTTCCCACACGATAGTCAGTTTTGAGCTTGCTGATCTTTAAGGCTTACTGGGTGGTGGGTGTTCTATTGGGTTTTGCTGCGAATATCTCCTTTCCAAAGCTCGCTGAGCATCTTTCCAGCATGGTCTTTTCCAAAGTTCGCTGAGCATCTTTGACCTTATACGGCCTGCAGTGAAAGATCACGACTTAGTTCCGTAAGTCATCAGTTTGGTCTTGAGGTTTTGAGGTATACTCGACGAGAAGATGTAACGTAGTTACCCAAACGCAGCACAGCCGAATTAGATTCTTCGATTGAGCTCTGGGTCGAAGTTTGACTCTTCTAATTGGACATTTTGTCCTAGTTATACGTACTCGTCGACAACTTCTAGTGTAGTGTTACCAACAACAACCGGTATTCTTGAGACATGGACGTTCGGCATGATCTTCGACTTTTCTATGTTCATTTTAAGACCAATCTGTTGGTAGGCACTATTGAGGATATTTAATATAGTACTAAGCTCCTCCAGTGATCCTGCCATAAAGACTATGCCGAAGCTAAATCGAAGGTGTGATGTATTCGCCATTGATGTTGATACCGTATCCTTTTTAGTTCAGAAGCTTTAATACATCTACAAATGCATATCCCGGACGTCAGTCTCAGCGAAATTAGGATGGCTCTCAAACAGCTGAAAAACGGCAAGGTGCCGGGTGAAGACAGAATTACAGCTGAGCTTCTGAAAGCGGGTGGAAGAATCAGAGTAGGAGCCTCATCGAATTACAGAAAGGTGTAAGACAGGGTTATGTGATATTGCCGAAACTCTTCACTCACACTATTGCAAAGATAGGAAACAAAATAATAATGAATTAATGTATATTTATGCAAGTAGCGACTGTGGCAAACAATTCCTATTTGTAAATGGACCAACAAATTACTTCTACAGTGATTAGAAACTGAAAATCCAATAGATTAGAACTAATGTTAAACTTACTAAAAAATATTGCCGAAGTATGTATATGTCCTGATTTATAAGCTCTAAGATAATAATGACAACTAACATATACACCGGGCGCAGTCCGGCGTCCGCACAAAGTAAGAGTTTAAAAAAAAGGCTTACGGTAATTTTTTATCTACTTCATAGATTTAGGATTATCCGTATCAAATTTCAAAACTCTACCTCATTTCGTTATAAGGGTAGTGAAAATAAAACACACGGGGATATTATATACTTAATATACTAGATAGTTAGATGATGATGTAAGGGTACGAAACACTCACGGTGCATAATAGACCGTCATTTTACTTACGATACATAAGGCGCATTTTCTCTCTTAACTTACTATTATTGTTAAATTACAATACAAAACAGTCAGCTATGTGGAGCTTCATGAGACCTGTGTCAAGTAGAGAATCAGTATAGTAGCATAGACTGATTATGTGAAACTAAATTGAAGTCATATATCCTTATAAAACGTTACCTACGAGTACTTTCTCGAAGTTTCGAGCGTCCTAATTCTCGAATGGAAGCGGGTTTATTTTAGCCGCTGTTGTTCGTACGCTTAACACTTTCAGTCGCTTCAATCTTTAATCGTCAGTCATAGAGGATTCATGAGTTATTGAATTTATTTTAATGCGATGGAAGCTTTGCTACATATTGACGTAATTCAAAACGACAAATACGGTCGTTATTTAATTGCGAAAAAGGATTTGGAGTGGGGTGAATTAATTTTCGAGGATTTACCCTTCGCTGTTGGACCAAAACCAGGCGAGTACAAATAAGACAACTATGTTTTTTTTTAAACATAAGGTTGTGTCCGTAAGAGCCGGTGCCGACAGAGTGCTTAAAATTGTTAAATAATTTTTAATCATAACCAAATAGTGAATATCATCAAAAATGATTGTAAAATCTATACAAAGTAGAATTTTGATTCTAAGATTGCTTTGAATTGTTTTTCAGAATAAGTACTAATGTACTAATTGTGTAATCAATTTTTTTCAAAAATAAGATGCAACTTTTTGCATTCGGACTTTGGAATTCACAACCAAATGTAGGGCTTACCCAATCAGTAACCATAGTTAGCGTTACAATTAATGGATGGTGTAGTTTCACACTATTCATTCACTAAAATATTTAATAATTTTAAGTGCTGTATTTACATACTGGACATTTCCGGGATCCTAAACATTCTCAGATATTTGAGTAGGAGGCCTTTGCACAGCAGTGGGCATTTACATGCTGCTACCTTTACGTTTCTTATGCCCAACAGTTTTAATTTCTAATTATAAAAACGAACAAAACAAAACATTAAGTTGAATAAATTATTTAATCGGATACGTACTTTTGTGTAGGGGAAATATACTACTATATCTTTCGCCAAATGTCTACCTCACCTTCACTCAGTGAACCTGGTAGCAAACAAACGAGGTTCTGGCGATCGAATGGTGGCGGAATATCCATTCGAATTAGCCGAACCCAAATGACAGATGAGTGACAGGGAGCAGTATCACTCATGCGAAGGAAAAACTAAAACTCCAAATCGCCCAGAGTGGTGAGTATGGGCAAACCTTCCTAGATGCCAACTTTAGCTGGCGCTTTCTTTGAGCGGCCTAGGTTCAGCAGTGGGCTATAATATGCTGATGTAGGAACATCATCCTGAACAATATGAGATAAAAGCACAGAGTGGACAAACTGAAGTACAGAATGAATCAAAGGTACAGGGTAGCTACAATCATAGCTGATACCAATATTCGTGCAAGACTTGAATTTATGGTTTCTAGTTTGAAAGTTATGTTTTCTCTGTGTATTTGACATGTCGTCTGAGACTATTCCGATCTTGTCGTTTAGCCGTGATAATGGATACAGTGTGTGGTAAGTGGTAACTGGGAAATATTTATGAATTTCGTGTTGCGTGGAGCGGCTTTACTTTTCTTTTTATAAAGGTCAGAAATACATTCATTTATTTTAAATAATGAGCAAATCTTGAAACATGCAAAACTTTTGCTCCACGATTTTTTAAAAAGAGGTTCGATGTTTTTTTTATAATTGAAAAGAATTATAATGTCTCTATTCATTACACTATATACTATGCGTCAATGATCTATGTAAGCAAGACTATAATAGGGTTGTTGTTAGTTTTAATGATATTTCTTTAAATCGAAGAGGGTCCTCGTATTTTTTAAATAACCCTGTTATAATGTTTGTGAATACAGACACACTGCCGCTATGTCTCGGATGCTACTGCCCTGTGGAAAACACACTGTGCTCTCGCTGCGGTTGGCCGGTCTGCAGCCCTGAATGCGAGCAGGCGTCACACCATGTGGGAGAGTGTGAGGTCTTCTCTGGAGCTAAAGTGCGCTTCCAGGCCGTGGATGACTGGACAGCTAGCGCCCCACAGCTTGATTGCGTCACACCACTAAGGTGAATACAATTTTTTTTTCAATAGTTAAGAGCATATAATATAATTTATCGTAAAAATGGCTATTTACACGTGGCGTACAATAATCTACACTTGGTCGGGGCATTCTAACTCTGAGTATCTGCACAGACACAACCAAGTAGCTAGGACCCTTCATCAATAGCCCGTTTTGAAGTACTGTCTCGTGGATCGGAGGCTGGCTTAGTATAAGCAAGTACTCGTACTTGTCAGAAGCAGTCCTCGCGAATTACAGCACCAAACTCTATTGAGACCGGTCCATCATTACGGACAGCACGACTCGTGCCTGATGACTTCCACCTGGTTGGATTTTATTTGTTTATTTTGTAATTATATACTTTATTATAACTTATTTACTTAACGGTATTTTATGTAACCAGATATGTTTAAATGCGACCAAAACCTAACCAAATGACGAATTCTATATTATATAAATACCTCAGAACAATAGTACTTATTATTCAGACTAATGGCGCATGTTGTATATACTTAATTGCTATTATATTAAAAAGTATTCCAGTTTGGCATAAGACTACAAAATTTCATCCCGTGGGATACGTCCTCACCCTGTACCACCCGCCTCACCGTACACGGTGTGCTCATCAGAGCGTGACAGAATTTTATGCCCCATTTTATATAGGTCATGATTTATCAGATTACTTCTAGCAAAAGAGAAGGATCCAGTGCGGTGGCATCAGGAATTGGAAGTTATGGAAGTGCACGTAAAAGCTCGGCAGCAGCGCGCGACGTGGCAGGTCGACGAAGTCAACATCGTGGGTTATTTGATTGATCGCTGCAAATTTGGAGATAGATTCAGCAAGGAATTGGTACAAAAAGTTTGCGGGATTTTAGAGGTAAATACATTAAAAAGGTGATTTCAGTTTCTTGCTAAAAGGTTGAAAGGATCCGTGAATCTTATTACAGAATTACTGGTATTTTAGGAGTAGAATAGATACTTGTGCGTGTAAAGGGGAATACATCGTCTCTGTCCAAACGTCAACCTAACCTGCCCGTGGTGCACCCTTCTAGCAAACAAACGAGGCTGTGAGTCACCGAATGGTGGTAGAATATCCATCCAATTTTGCCGAAATGAAATCCTACAAGCTTGTGTTGAAGAGAGGCTGTGAGTCACCGAATGGTAGTAGAATATCCATCCAAATTTGCCGAAATGAAATCCTACAAGGTTGTGTTGAAGAGAGGTTGTGAGCCTCCGAATGGTGGTAGAATATCCATCCAAATTTGCCGAAATGAAATCCTACAAGCTTGTGTTGAAGAGAGGTATGTGAAGCGCTGCACTATTGCGAGGGTACCGGCACTACACGTATCAACCCGCTTGCCCAGCATGGTGAGTGGGCAAACATTCCATGAAAAGTATGCTAGCATTTAGTGGCACTTGCTTGGAGAGGCCTAGGAGATGTAGGTAGTAGAACCCAGATTCATCAGTGGACTAAACTAGGCTGATTTAGAAGAGATAGTCGGCGGCTGAACAGTGCCTTTTCTACTTCTTTAGCAGTCTGTAAATCCAGTCCAGTGCTGGACATAGGTCTCTCCCATACGGAGGATTTTCGCCACATAATCGCCGCGCTTGGCAACTTGACAAGCCGTAAGAATTTTATGCATTTCCTTTAGTCGATTTTAACAACATCCATGGGATCAAAATACCATTACGGCCAAATGAATTTTAAAAATTTTGATATTTTAAATGGATTAATGAAGTTTTGGTTGCATTTGCATTTGCAAGTGCATTTTAAAACTTTCGGCACAATACAAGATAATTGTAAAGAACGAAAGTTGTGTACAATGTATTCGCTGTATTTATATGAGCAAATATAACATGTACCGACATAGAGATACGTACCTAGTACAGTTTATATCTCTGTGCACCGAGCTATTTCCACATCGGGCAATAACAGATAGGTAGGTACTACCAGACTTGGCAAACAAATCCGATGTCAATGTCCTCCCGACGTCTTTTAGGTCCTTTATTGTAATCTTCAATGTACTTGAAATAATATTAAGTCAGTAATAGGTTATTTTATGCGAACTTTGAGGGAAACTTTACGCAGTGAACTTCTGTCAGGCTGTAATGATAATGATGAAGCTGATATACATCGGAACATATGTTCCCATATATTTCGTTGTTAGCTTTCTGAAAATAAAGTTCAGTGTTCCCAAACATGCAACAACCTTCACTGTTAGACTTGTGAGGTTAGTATTACCATAAGATTAAATAATAATACAAGGATTATCTATCTAATTATTCTTAGACTTCGATGTAGGCATAACATCATGTCCGTGTATGTTGCTCTTTAGGTAAATGCCGTGGAGATACCTTCCCGCGGCGGATTCAGCATACGCGCCATATACCCCCGGCTGGCAGTCGCGGCGCACAGCTGCGTCCCAAACATTGTTCATTCTGTGATTCAGAACGACAAGTGCGTATTCTTTTGTGCTTATGAAAGGCTTAAAAATACTAGACCTCCTTTTCTTTTACATATATAGATAAATAGACACTCACGCCTGTCATCTATGAGGCAGGTCAGTGATTGCGTATTTCCATTTAGTACGAGTTCTTCACTGACTGACAGGACACTAGAAAAACGGGCTTGCGCATCTCATTTGTTGCCTTTCAGCGAGATAGGACGAAAGGGGTGGACAGCGAGCCTCGTCGCCGTCTGTGCACCCGGGGATTACCGTGATAGTTTCAAGGCTCTTCCCACACAATGGACACCCATAGAATGAAAGGAGGTGGCTGATTCTTAAACCGCTACTACGCATCGTTTAATTACACTATACTTAAGTTCTACAACCAGTGCGTGTTGCCAGTGATGACTACGGACTACGGAACAGGGAAGTGGTCTTTCTCTGCAGGCCGTGTGAGGAAGCTCATAGTCGCTCAGTGGGCTATGGAAAGGGCAGAACTAGAGTAACCGATATCGCTTTAAGGATCAGCAAACGGAAGTGACAATGAGTCGGCCACATAGCTCGCAGAACTGCCGCCTTTCCTATAAAAAAAATATATTAGTTCTTTAGTATTCATTTCGAGATAAAAATTAACAAATATTTTTAACGAAAAATTATCAAAAAATGTTTCGCATGTGTTCGAATTCGATAATTACATAATTATCGAATTTCAAGCCTCAATCTTATTTGGTAATCGAATTAGGGACTTTATATATTACACGCTCAATCAAAGTGTAGTTTTGATACAGGTAACAAAACAAAAGGGAGATTTAAAATAAAAATTAATATACAACACTTTTTAATTTTATTTTATCACTTTGATTAATTTTTAACGAATAATGGAATGTTGCCAACACTCGGGAACCGTTCGTCTTGAGTCTAATAATAGTTTTTAACTCGACCCTTTGTATTTTCAACTAAAGAAAACCTTATGTGTGGAACATCTGTTCGAATGTTGTCTAATTAATGTAACGTTTGCAACTACCACGCAAAGCAAATATTTGCTTGCAGGTGTTGGGTTAGAATCTCAGCAAACCACAATATTAGTTTCTAAAAGTCGACTGATGGAAATATCAAAAATTCTCAATATATAGCAGAATAGCTATCTCGAAGATCGCCAGCAACGTCCACGGTGCTCGGATCGCCAATCCCCCAGCCAAGCGTGACTGTAACAGCAAAACCTCATATTGGCAGCGGTTTATTTTTAATTGTTTCTTCTCCCCGCACCTCATCTCCCCTCCTCGCCAGACACTGCCGCCCGTCATCGGTCTGCTTAATTTTGTTATTTTTCGAAATGGTTATACCGGCATCAGTTGGTTATAGCCATTGCGATTTTCAAGGCTTTTTCCTTAATCGCCTCTTAGGACACCCACAGGGTATGTAAGGTGGTGGCAGATTCGTACGCCGATACCACACGTGCTTTAACCAAGTGACCTTTATTTCCAGAGTCGAAGTACGATCTGCGGTACCGATAAAGAAAGGCGAAACTCTATTCCTTTGCTATACTCACGCACTATCACCCACTATTGTACGACGTGAATATTTACTTGACTCCAAGTTCTTTCAATGCGACTGTCCTCGTTGTGCCGACCCCACAGAGCTAGGAACACACTTGAGCACCCTAAAATGTAATAAGTGCGATAATGGCGTTATCTTGTCCACAAATCCTTTGGGTAAGTCAAATCCTTGATGGAAACTTAGGAATCTATGCCGGCTTTTGCTTTCGTTTTGTTGGAGAGGCCTATGTTCAGCTGTGGACTAAAATCGGCCGTTGTAGTGCCTAAGCTTAATCGCTTTATTTATATGAATTAACTTAAAAGCTTTAAAACTAAACACTTGCATTGTTAGAAAAGCAAAAGAAAAGAAGAAATAATAAATACGATAATAGTAAATAGTAAAGACAATGCTTTCCAATCATCATTTGTATTCAGCATCACGAGCTTTTATAAAGTCTATGGGTGCACCTAAGCCTTTTCCGATGGAAGAACTTGCCACAATGATCACGCTTGAGGAATGGGATGGCGATAGCAGCACCAGACGTCTCGCACCCTAGACGCGGCTGCCCGTCATCGGTCTGTGTATTATCTTTCGATCTGAAATTTTGTAAGGTATATAATCCGGCATATCTGTCGGACGCAATGAGCATATCCAAGGCTATTTCCATCCACTTACGACACCCACTACCTTCTATTAATAAGAGTTATTATAAAAATGGTTTTTAATATTTCACGAAGATTTTGGAGACGCAGTCGCTCTGTGGAATCAACGACTATCTCTTAAGTATGACTGTCGTAATTTTACGTGAAACATTACATCTCTGGTACAGGCATGAATGTCAGCGCACTTTATTTATTCCACCTCTACTAGCATAGAGTAATACTAACATACAGGAATCTATCGGTTATTTTATACATTTTCCCTCCTAGTTGTCTCCACCTGGGAAGAGAAAATAAAAAAATTTATAACTTTAGCAAAAATTTAAATGATTTTCGAAATTTCCAAAATAAATGAACGGATTTCAGATAACGATGCCCAATGGTTATGTACGGAAAAAGCATGTGGGTTTAAAACTTCTAGTACGGCGATGCGCAAAATGTTGGCTGTTGTGCAAGCGGAAGTCGATCAACTGGACGCACTTGAGCCCGGCCCACAGGCCATCGAGCAGAGAGAAGCTACCATCAATAAGGTATGATAAACAATTACAAAGATATTTTTATTATGCACCAATAGTACTAACCTTTGGAAATTGTATCTTATAAAAGTTTCGAAAAAATTCAATTAGAGGTCTGTGGTGTATAAAATAACAGACCATTTCTACTACTGAACGTAGACCTCTCGTTCAAGAGGGTTTCGGATGCCGGAAAAAGTTCGCCACCCATTGCAGATTGGAGACCTAAAAATATTTTTATTCAAACATGCAGTTTTCGTCACGTTATTGTTATTGCATTGTAATGTGTCATGAAACTTTTTTGAATTAAAATTTTAATGATTTTTATAAGGTCTATATGGACCAAGTCGTGAGCATAGCATGCGGCAAATAAAACAAGGCACGGTATATATGAGATATATTTGAGAAAGATTAGAGTAGTGAAGTGATAGCATAAATTAAGACATATTTGTTATTGGTTTCAGTACAAGTCAGTATTCCATCCCCGCCATTACATCCTCTTGTCCATGAAACACGCACTGGCACAACTGTACGGGCGTGTGGATGGTTACAGCATTGATGAGCTCCCTGACCTCATGTTGGAACGTAAAGCGGAATTGTGTCGTTTAGTGTTCAAGACGCTTGATGTCATTACGCCGGGGGAAAGTCGAATGAGAGGTAGACAAAAAAGAATCGATACTGTAATCAAAGGGTGTTCATATCGATCTAAAAATTATTGACGTCTTCTTGGCCGATTTCGTAAATGGCGACTGCTTGCGAATACCATCGGCGGTTTTTAACTGCGCAGGATATATTGTAGTGTCGCAATTGTACGCACAAAGACGGACAACGCTCAATCATCTTTAACTTCTCATACTCAATGTAACTTATACGATAAGATCGGAACGTACCTAGGTCAGTGTCAACGATACATGACACAACACAACTAGAACTGAATAACAATAATTTGTGTTACTTATATATTGACTCCAGTTGGGATTCAAACGCAGATCCCATGACTCAACAATTCACTACCACGTGTCATAATAATAGAAGGGAGGAGCCTCCGGTTACCCCACTCACTGAACGCATGTATTCTGCGAGGCCGTGGTACTACCCCGGTCCACCACGTGCAAATACGTGATTAATGCTCTGTCCCGCTCGCTCAGTGCAATAGACAGTCCATGCAAAATTTCACATGTTTGTTCGTTTTGATATATCTGTAACTGTAAAAATTATTCTTTATTGTAAGTAACATAGTCATTATTATTACATTTAGTTCATTATTATTTTTAATCTTACATCGATATATTATCTACCCAGACATTTTTTATTTGACTGTATTTGGGCGACCGCTCTGAAGACCTTATTTCAGAGGGACAAATTTATATCGGAAAACAAGTAGAGTATGTCAATGACGGTCGCAAGACATCCAGACACGAATCCAACAATTGGATGTTGGGAATATGTTTTTAATGGTTTTTTTTTACTAAAGTCTCTAACTTCTGTAATAACGAAATTATTCGTTTATAGTTAGGTACACGAGTATGTTGCCGTCTAGTAGAAGCGTATAAATCTGTCGACGCGTGTCGTCACTTGTCATGTTCTATCTACCGGAGAGGAGAAAAGTGGGCTGCGGAATCCCTTTTGGCCGTGCTAAAATGTAATCCGTAATAACTGCCTACCCTATGCTCAGATTACTATTGTCTATGGATAACAGGCGTGAGTGTATTTAGCTATAAATATGCCATCAATGAAAATATGAACTTCTATAGCGTATTTACTAATGATCCCCGCTACGTCACCGGTCTGAATAATTTAGATTAGATTTGTCGACGATAGTGAGGAATTTTGTTAGAGATGTCAGGCGGCAGACTCATTGTTCGCCACAATAATACATTCTTCCCATTTTGCAAATCAAAAGATTGGGTTTACAGGAATGATGTTCTACGAGCTACACGCACCACTGATGTATTTGGCGCGCAGTGAATTTAGCGCCGGGCTTATCACGAAGGAAAAACTAAAAGAACGGTTGCAAGAGCCTATCGAGTGCCTCGCGAATGCGGCTCGAATTCTGCGACGTGAGGACCCACAAAGCCCTGAAGGAATTACGGGTCAAATTGCTTACCAGTCTATGGAACAACTGAAATCTAGTCTCGAAGCACTGTGATCGATACATCAATTGTATTCAAATATATAAAACGTGTGTAAAATATCAATATTTAGTTGACACACATACAATAAACAAAAATAAAACGTCTTTTATTACTTAATAACATTACCTACAATCTGACACGACGAAAGTACTTTTGAAAAAAGAGGGAGGGTTCCGAAAATACAGATCAAAAATTTGGTATTTCTTTATTGTTAACTTTAGTCTCTAAAATAATTTAGAATTTAATTTTCTTGGGTTTTCTTACTGTTCCTCCTGCATCAGAGTTTCGTGCCTTCTGGCTAATATCTTCAATGTTGTCAGTATCATCCAATGTTTGCAATTTGATTGAGGTTTCTTCTTTTTTATCTTTTGTCTGCAATGACACATTTTTTTAATTACTATTCAACATATCAAAGGATATAAGGGGGAATGTAAAATTTTTCTCCAAACGCCAATCTCACCTGTATGTGGTGCAGCATAGCATGCGATCTAACAAACGAGGACCTGACAACCGAACAATGGCGGGAAACAGCATCACTATATTCTAACAAGTTCGAATGCAACTCTACCGCGGAACGCACGTTAGGCAGGTAACACGTTCCGCGTTACTTCGACGTTAGCGGGGGCGGGTAGTGCAACGGAAACGGAAGCACGAAACATACATCTCTAAGTGTATAGCCGTGTGCTAAAGCAGATCGAGCTATCTCACCACCTCTCCCAACAACTGCCCTTTCCAGGTAGGTCGCTTACGATTTATCGGACTATAGTGCGCGGGTGTTACCTGTTCACCGGCACACTGGCCCGGCATGGTGAGTATGGGTAAACCATTCAAGAAATGCTTGTCAGTGTCACGTTCAGCAGTGGACTTACAACAGTCTGATGAAAAAAGGTAACAGAATTATCTGTCAAAAATCAACCAGAACTACATTTTGCTTCAACTATGTACAGAATCAGCAAGTGGTACATGACCAATGAACATTAATCAAAAACAGGATAAGAGGCTCAGCTCCCACTCCAAATTTAAATGATTTTTCCAACATTGGATGGCCAGAGCATTTATCACTTTGTTAATTCGCAATCAGGCAAACTGGAAATTTGGAGAAAAAGTGTATCCTCCTTTTTCCACTAAATTTTTTCCTTTCCACCACCACAAACCACAAATATTATGATAGTTAATGTTTGTGCATCAAGAATTTATTTTCATATCACTTACCGTTGGACAATCTTTCTTTAAGTGAGTGACATCTCCACAAAGCTTGCAACATCCCCCATTTGGATATAGTCCTTTAGGATTATCAGGGCATTGCCTTGCAATGTGACCCTAAAAAGATGTAATAAAAATATAAATATTATTTAGCTATATACACAGACACATTCCTTAATGATCAAAAGCACATAAAATCTAAAAGTTGTGTTATTTTAGCAAATCCATTCTAAAAATAAAAGTAAACAAGAATGGCACCGGTTATCCAGTGTTGATGACATTACTAAATTCAAATAATCAAACATAAGACATGTCAATTGGTCCCAGCAATTTTCTTGTCCTCTAATTAATAAATTCTTAACTCCAACCCTCTTACCACAGTAGTGTAATGATTGCTTTAACAGGTTTTAGTTAATCAGTGTCTAAGGCACAGGACAATTGTTAAATTTAACTTACAACTAAATCACATTGAACATAATTGTTTATCTCCTAGCATGTCATAAAAATTGAATTTACAATGTTGCAACATTTCATAAGTTATTTACATTTCTTAACCTGTCCTCTTGTCAGGGTATATTTGATGTGCGGTGTACTTCTTGACATTAAATAATCAATACATGTCATATGCTTGGTTTTTTGGTTGAGGAGTTGCGAGTTAATTACTATAACCACCTCAATCTAGTTACACCATTGGAATCCTCATAAAATTTTCTATTCAAATGTTTAGAATGCCCAAGAGAGAATCAACTACAGTGTGATTAGTAAAATACACACTTGAAGGCCTTATAGTCTGTAATACAAAATATTTTACTATTTTCCAAATAACTGATCAAAATTAACACTTAATTTCATGTGTCCTTTTTCCAAATTAAAGATTTATTTTATTATAAGCTACATAATTTATAATAATTTTTTTGTATTGTTATTGTCATAGCACAGAGTATTTAATCATTACAGATACCTTCTTTATTATTGTTGCCTACCATTAGACAATCTTTCTCTCACTAATAAATACTACATTAAGAAAGAATCAAACATTTTTTTGTGTTGACTAAAAGTGATGTGCCTGATCAGACATTACGCTAGTCAGTGTGCATTGTCATCAGTCTACTTAGGAGCCAACCAGTTTTGATACAAAAAAACATGAATGTGGCAGAGGTTAAGCACTAAAAATATACCAAGTAACTTACAGGTTCTTTACAGATGAAGCAAGTAGCAAATCTGAACTCTTTATCTCTCTGAACTTTACACTCAAACTGTCTGTGCTCCGTGGAACCACATTTGAAGCATACTCCTTCGGCTGCATCAACTCCTGGTATTTTCGATTTTAAGTCAGGACAATCTGAAAGGTTATGACCACCTTTTCTGCAATTGTAGCAAACTTCCCTTTTTATTCTAGCTAAAGCCTTTTCTGCCCGTCTTCTCTCTAACTTCATTGTCCTTTGAACCTCGCTTTTTGGTATTCCTTTTTTGATCATATTATTTTTTAGTTCTTCAAGCCTTTCGGCATCTTTTTTCATTATAGGAAAGCCGTCATATCTGACCAGTTCAATTTCTTTACCATTAATAATAAGCTGAAAGCTTTTATCATCTATAACTTTTCTACGTGTAGGTTTTTGATCTTTATTTTTCTTTTTAGTGTTTTGAATATTTATGATTTTAGTTTTGTTTACTTCTACACTTTTTTTGTTGTTTTCTGACTCTACATCATCTCCCTTTTCCATATTACTATTATTTTTCTGTAATAACTTTTTCTTCTTTTTATTCACTTTATCACAGTTTTGTGTAAGCTCTGAGTTTATCATTTTTGAGTTGGTTTCAATTGAGTTATCTACTTCATTGTTAACTTCACTTTTATCCTCAGTTACCAACTTACTTTGTTTCTTATTATTCTTTTTCTTTAAACCACCATTTTGTATTTGTTGAGAGACAGTACTTTTTGTGTTACTTTGAAATGAGTTATGGACTTGATAATTAGCTCTGTTAGTTGCAGGGACTTTGCTTTCATTTTTATTCTTCTTTTTCTTTTGTTTTGTTGAAACTTCACTGGTTTTTGGTGTTAGAACTTCAGATTCAATTATTGAATCATTATTGTGATGTTGATTGTCCAGACTAACCCCTGTTTTGTTTTTCTTTGTCTTCTTATATACTGGCTCACTACATTTACTTGCATTTAGACTGTCATTCTTCTTAGACTCTCCTTCAGGAAAGTCACACCAAGTGGCTTTTCTTTTTTGAACCTTCAGATCTTTGAGGAAATTGTTATAGTTGTCTATACGCTGCTTTTCAGCCTGTAATAAAATTAAAGCAAGATATAAGATAAAACCAATACACATAAAAAGTTGTCCAAAATATTATATTTATATCATAGTATTGAATGATTCATGAATATGTTATAAACATACTCATTTAAATACAATATACAATGATGAGACGCGTAATATATTCAGTTTATTTGAAAAATAAGTTTAGTCACTTGTAGGTAATATGTAATTCGTACGATATATAAAGAATATGTTACAAAATCTTACTTCTTCTCTTAGTTTTGATTCTTCGTTTTCCTTCTTCGACTTAATAATTTGCTCTTTCATAACCTCCCATGGTGTGCTATCTTCAGGTGCTTTTTGGTTGGAAGATTTAGAGCCTTTTGCTCTTGCAAACCTAGTCATACTTTATTAACTGATTTTATATTTTAAATGTTTGTATGATACTGAATTTATAAGCGAATGAAAGAGTAAATAATGATTACACGTGTTTCAAATTAAAGTTATACGAAAATCCAGATTGTAAAATTGTTTTACATGTCATTTGTCAGTGTCACTGTCATTGTGTCAGTGCTCAGTGCTAGACGTGTAGACAACGGCTATAAACCAAGAACGCGTTAGAACGTGATACATGAAATTATTATAGTCCAATTCGACATTTATTATAGTCGAACAAAGCTCAAATATAAATTAAATTGCTACAGCGCAGATATTTAGATATTTTTTTAACAATATTTTTAAGTCTGCTGTATAACATAACGACCATCTTTAATCAGTTCCACTCAAGTCAAACATGTTTTCTTGTGTTAGCTGGTAGTGTGAATCTACGCTACGGTAGAAGTGTGAAATTATACTACTCCTTCGAAGATATATAATATAGTAGTTCACCAAGAGTCTGCTATAATAAAGTCTGTGTATTAGACGCTTTGATAGTTAAGTTTCCCCCGGTCTCCGGTACTCCTAGGAGTTCCAATGCAGTACCCAGGGGTGTGGATAATCCAACTAGTAGTGTCAAATTTACACAAGTTCATAACAACTCATCCAGTGTTGTCCGACAGCATGAAACTTCTGTCACCCGACGGAAACCAGCTTCTGCAGTAATTCTGTGTGATGATACCAAGAAATCTCGACGAATCGCGAGTAAAAAGTAACAACAATTCGTGATTTTCTTCTCATAACATATAGATTTAAGTAACAATTACTATTAATATTTTTTTTTCCTTTTAATTATGTTTTACACTTTTTTTATTCTTTACGAATTAATCAACTTTTTCGGATTTTTTAGTGCTTTGTATTTTTGTTGACTAGCTTATTCTTGTTGGTTTTGTTGCACATAAGTTTTTACTTCGCATTTGAATACTAATTTTGTACTTTTAAAATTATTTGTTAATGACTTCAGGGACTTACTTTAGCATGACATCGGTAGTTGATCACCAATTTTCTCTACTATGATCTAGTTACAAAATTATTAGTATTCAGTAATTCAGGTACCTTTTAGGCATGTTTTATTTACAATCAGAGGAAATGTACCGTATAGACGCACTATGATAGATTAATACTGTATCACAAATACTCCACAGTACATATATTATTATTGTCTTACACACGTGTAATTTTTCAGGAAATAGTGAGTATTTTTGTGTTGCGTACTAGTATTCGTGTTAGATTTTTATATATTTATCATTGAGTCATGGAACTAGATACTACTGCATTTATATTTTTACCAACTTTCTGCATATTATATCTGTTAGTCTGTGTATTCATAGTGCTTTATTTTACAATAGCATGTTATTTTGGATCTGAAAGGCAGAATATACTTAGATAGGAACCTTTTAATTGTATACATAATTTTATATAATTACACTATTTTGCTACCAACTCCTTTCGAATGTTGTAATTATTTCAGTATATTTTCACAATGTTTTTTTATTAGACATAAGTTTTTTTTTTTAGTTTTGTTACTTAGATTACTTGTTTTCTTTTTAAGCTTGTAAACAATCAACTGGTGGGATGGTGTTTTGTGAGTTTTTCTTATGTTATTATTTTATTGTGTTTTTTGTATTGTTATTTCAATTATTTCTTTTACTTATTTTTTTTTTTTTGGGTTTATTTATTATAATTTTATCAATTATAAATAACAATTATAAATAACAATTTATATATTGTTATAAGTATTATCGTTATTCATTGTACATATGTATATAATATATAATGTCCGATACAGAATCATTCTTGTCCATTGATGACTCGGATCTTTCATTTATTTCTTGTGCTGATTCGATCAATGGTACCACACCTAACTTAAATATACAACTGAAGGAAGTTTTTTCAGCTAACGATAAATTATTAAATATATGTCACATAAACGCACAAAGTATTCCTAGTCACTTTTCGGAACTCGAAGCTTCATTCTCTTCTGATACTGTACATGCAATTTTAGTGTCTGAAAGCTGGCTTAAGCCAGCTTTACATTCGACATTATATCCTTTACCGGGTTTTGTTATGATTAGAAACGACCGTATCGGTAAAGGGGGAGGTGGTGTTGCTATATATTTGCATAAATCAATTTCACACAAGATTGTTATGGCATCCCCCTCGCCCTACTCTGCCTCTATAGAGTTCTTGTTTGCAGAACTTGATGTCAGGGGCGTAAGGATGATTCTTGGAGTAGTGTATTGTCCTCCTGTTATTGATATTACTCCATTAGAAGGAGTTCTTAAGGATATTGGTTCAGAATACGAGCATTGCATAATTATGGGTGATTTTAATTCAGACATGTTAAAAAAGTCTTCTCTTTCCCACAAACTTCGTTCGATCATTGAGTCCGTTAACTTCACCATTCTCCCTTTAGAGGCTACTCATCGAAATATTGACGCTGATGACTCCTTGATTGACCTTATTATTACGGCTTCTTCTGATCATGTAGTAAAACATGGTCAGCTTTCCGCTCCGGGTTTCTCACGTCATGATCTCATTTATGCTTCTTATAAGCTTATACCTCCCAAGACTCCCCCAACTTTTCTTCACTTACGTAATTTTTCATGAATCAACACGGAGAAACTCATGGAGGATGCTTCTAATTTAAATTTTGGTCCTTTGGCTTCTGCATCTACAGTTGATGAAAAAGTAACTTTATTTAATAGCACTATTCTTAGACTGTACGATGCTCATGCTCCAACTCATAAAGTTAGGATGAAGCGTCCTCCTGCTCCTTGGATGACTGAGGGTATTCGAGTGGCAATGACAAGGCGGAATAGGGCCTACCTAAAATTCAAAAGAGAGCGTACGGAAGAAAATTGGTCTGCCTTTAAATTGGCTAGAAATAGGTGCAACCAGATGGTACGTAATGCTAAACGCCGCTTTATCCATAGTAGTATATCTAATTTGTCGCCAGATGGTGTATGGAAATTTTTAAGATCTATTGGGGTGCGTAAGCCACCCATCTTGGATTGCGGCCCTTCTCTTTCTCTTGATGCTGTGAATTTGCATTTTGTTTCTGCTTCTGCTTTAGACCCTGTAATTCGATCTCAAACCATAGCTTATTTAGCTTCAATCCAACCTCCTCACACCTCAGACTTTCATTTCTCGCCTGTGGATCAGGAAGAGGTCAGAAAGGCTGCTATTGGAATCAAATCCGGGGCGGTGGGCATTGACGAGATCAATAGGATTATGATCCTAAATATTCTTGACCACCTTCTTCCAGCAATTACTTATATTGTTAATTTTTCTCTGGATTCTGGTCAGTATCCAACGCTCTGGAAAATGGCTTTTGTGAAGCCTCTGCCCAAAGTATCTACCCCTAAACTTTCTAATGATTTTCGCCCTATATCTGTATTACCCTTTCTGTCTAAAATTTTGGAAGCATGTGTTTATAAGCAAATCTCCATGTTTATTTTTAAAAATAACCTACTGAGTGTTTATCAGTCTGGGTTTCGTCCTGGTCACAGTACTACCACTGCTTTACTTAAGGTAACGGATGATATCCAGCAAGGGATGGAGAGCAAGAAAGTAACAGTGATGGTACTAGTAGACTTTTCCAACGCTTTTAACACAGTCGACCACGATATCCTCCTGTCCATCCTTTCCTATCTTAGATTTGAACCCTCAGCCTTGGATTGGTTTTCTTCTTATCTTCGCGGGCGTCAGCACAGTCTGCCTCACAGTGGTTAAATTTGGAATCTGGCGTTCCGCAGGGCGGAATTCTTTCTCCAATACTCTTCTCGGTTTTCATTAACTCTATCACCTCCACCTTCGACTGTGCGTACCATCTGTATGCAGATGACCTACAAATTTACGTACAATCTAATGTAGATGATCTGCATAACGCGGTGACTTTACTGAATAACAACCTAAAAGTAGTCTACGATTGGTCAATGCGTTTTGGAGTTTGCGTCAACCCAACGAAATGTCAAGCAATACTAATTGGCAGCTCAAGAATGCTGGCTAAGGTCGATCTTGGAACCTTGCCCTCTATTGAATACAATGGTATTTTAGTACAATTTTCTGATTCGGTTAGAAATCTGGGACTGCATCTGGATAAAACTTTAACCTGGGGCAAACAGATAACCGAAATCAGCCGCAAAGTCTCTGCCACCTTAATAACACTCTATAGTCTAAAACACTTTCTTCCCTACAAGACAAAGCTCATGCTTGTGCAAACTCTAGTTATACCCATAATTGATTATGCCGACGTATGTTATCCAGATCTGAACCAAGATCTTCTCAACAAGCTAGAGCGCCTTCTTAATAACTGTATTCGTTTTATCTTTGGTCTTCGTAAGTATGACCACATCTCTGAATTCCGTATTCGCCTTAAATGGCTTACTATCCCACAAAGGCGTCACTCTAGGATTCTAGTTACTCTCTATTCCATCCTTAATGATGTAAATTCCCCGGCGTATCTTCAAGAAAAAATTTGTTATCTTTTCATGACGCACGACTGAAAGCTGCGATCTTCATCTAATCTTAAGATTAGTATTCCACAACACTTCACCGGTTTTGTCGGCAACTCTTTTAAGGTTCAGGCTATACTGCTCTGGAACTCCCTGCCCGACGAAGTTAAGAAATCGGCAAGCAGGAACTCTTTTAAAAATTTAGTTAAAGAACATTATTTAAATTTAAACGGACTTATTTAGTTATTATTGTGTTTCTTATTTATGTTTATTTATCTATCTACATATGTAATAGTATATTATTATGTATATTATTTATATTGTATCATATTTTTATTCATTAATTTTATTATATCTATTTATATTTGTTTATAGTTATTTTAAAATCATTTTATTACTTAATTAATTTAATAAATGAATACACCTGCTACGGCTATCTCACCAACCCATGGGTTGACTGGGAGAGAATGCCAATAGGCATTAAGTCCGCCCTTTGTAACCTCCAATTGGGGTGTATGCAATAAAGTATTTTAAATAAATAAAATAAAATAAGAAGGTCCCATTGGACCGTTGTTGGGGTAATGACCCCAAGACGCCCTAACGAACTGGCTGTTCGACTGTAAGATATCCGAGAGCGACATAAAGCCAGGCGCCCGTCACAGGGCAAAAATAACTGCCTCCCAAAGTCATGCTGCACGACGAAGATGTGGAGTGGTGGTACACGGTGATGTATTTATATTTCACTATAGACCGGCTCTAAATGGCACAACACATAGAGGAGTTATAAACAGTACCCGGGCACCCAAAGCCCTCCTGCAACGAGTTTTTAGGTCCCGCCTGACGATTAAAACGAAACTCGAGGTCTATAAGACATAGGTCTTATTAGATCCCGTTTTACCTTCGCAGTGCGGGTATGGCATGCACTCACCAACGCCGCGCACTGCATGATATAACAACTACAAGAGAATTTGATCCTAAGGACTATTGTCGGCGCTCACTGGCTACTGAGGAAAGCCATGAACAAGTAGGGCTTAAAACACGAAAACCAGGAAGCGTTCGTGCAGCGTCTTGCAATAGGGAAAATTGAACATCGCGCTATGATAAAGTTCTTGATCAAGCAAGAAAAATTCGCGCAAACCATAATGAGTGAGACGGAAGCCCTTAATGAAACTCATTGTCCCGGTAAAACCATAATTTACAAGTTGAATAGTATATATAAACAAGGTCCCTCGGCTTGGACGGCCGATTTGGGCCATCGACCTTAAACATCGCCCAAAAAGTGTAAAAATTTGTTTTCGGAGATGCACGCCAGAAAAATTTATAGTTATCTGCATTACTTAGAGTATGGGATACCTACACGATAATCTAGGCATGTCAAAAGTCAGTGTAAAATGGGTGCCGAGAATACTCATGCCGGATCATAAGCAACAGGTAATTGACGCCTCTAATCAATTTTTGTAGCTATGTGGATCCTACACCGATTTTAAAACGAACTGTAGCTGGAGTTGAGACCCATATCTCAATCAAAATTCCGAATCAAAAGACTCGGGCTCAAAGTGATGATGCCCATGCTCAAGAACTCAACAAAAGTTCATGCAATGGCATAAAAAGGGTACATCGCTTTCTAAGAAGTGATGCTTAAAATTTTTGGGACTGAGACCAAAAAGGGTATCACCGTCACTGGCTAGTACTACGTTTTCGTATTAGCAAGACTGAAAGAAGACATAAAGAAAAAAAGACGACGTAAATTATCCAAAGGAGTGGTACTTTAGCACGACAACACGCAGGATCACCTAAGAAAATTTGCGGTGGTTGCTTTTTACAAGTGCGGGTTCGAATCGCTAGTTATACCCAACTTAACTAATATAGCCAAATTAAATTATTTCAAATTAAAGAGCTTTTTAGACGACAATGAAGTGACGACAGTGAAGGAGGGAATTTCGTCCCATTTTAAGAGTTAAGAGAAAAACTATTTTTTTTGAAAGTTATTATCCCAATCTGGTCTGATCAGAGTTACGAAGTATTGAAAAACTTCGTCCAGGGACACAAATCAGTCTGGAGAACCTTTATGGTTCACGTTAATAATTTCATGGGCAAATTTGTTTCTATTTAAACAATAATTTATACATGTGACTACAATGTAGGTACAATTTATTGTGTAATTGTTTGTTTGTACCAAATAAACGTTTTTCTATTCTAATGATGTGATTAAAGGATAAAGGTATAAATGTTTTTAAAAGGTACAATTCCTGTGTTCAATTATTATGACATAATTTTTCTAGTCACTCGACGTAAGCATTTAAAATTGGCAAAGCAATGCATGTCTGTTTCGATATTTTAAAATTTCTAAGAATTTTGTTTTAATAATAGCAGCATGTTATTGTTACAAACATTTAACATATTTTAGTATTTCTAGGTGAATTTCGTTTATGACTACTTAGCGATAAGTACATTTGGGCAAGAACATTGTATTTATTGCACGTAGACTAACATCAACTTGGAATCAATAGACATTCCGAGAAACATGGTCGAACTATTGTAATGTATTGTTACGTGGGCCCTTATCTAAAGTTTCTATTTATTGAACAACTCACAAATGGTGCAGACTTTCTACTGGTTGAGTTGCCTCTTGCGCTTGATCTTCCACGGTTCTTACTGCCGATAACAAGTGTACTTTATATTCCTGCACTGTTTGAGACCTTGCCTACTTTTTGCTATTTATTTTTTGTTCCGCGCGACTAAACTACACGCCAGCGTACTACGGTGCTCTTATTTAGTGCCCATTTTCGATTGTCTTTTAATTTTAAAATTTCTAAGAATTTTGTTTTAATAATAGCAGCATGTTATTGTTACAAACATTTAACATATTTTAGTATTTCTAGGTGAATTTCGTTTATGACTACTTAGCGATAAGTACATTTGGGCAAGAACATTGTATTTATTGCACGTAGACTAACATCAACTTGGAATCAATAGACATTCCGAGAAACATGGTCGAACTATTGTAATGTATTGTTACGTGGGCCCTTATCTAAAGTTTCTATTTATTGAACAACTCACAAATGGTGCAGACTTTCTACTGGTTGAGTTGCCTCTTGCGCTTGATCTTCCACGGTTCTTACTGCCGATAACAAGTGTACTTTATATTCCTGCACTGTTTGAGACCTTGCCTACTTTTTGCTATTTATTTTTTTGTTCCGCGCGACTAAACTACACGCCAGCGTACTACGGTGCTCTTATTTAGTGCCCATTTTCGATTGTCTTTTAATTTTAAGGTGCCCCAGAATATTTAAAACATTTCTTTATTTTTATTACGAAAAAAAACCATTCCTCCTTTATTTATCTACTTCATTATCATTGACGGGCATTTTTTAGAATATTATTATACGACATTCGATGAAGTGATAGCTGGTCATTAAGCGTTCGCGACAGACAGACCGCTTATATGCGATAGTAGGTATATTAGTATTGTTATTTAGTCACAACATTCTGCGATGACTGACAGTTTAAACTGTTTTTTTGCATCGCATTTAGAAATAATAGTTTACTGCAACCTATTTGGAAATACCAAAGAATTTGGTTGGCGCTTTCCGGTGTGAAGAAGTCTCAGTTACTTACTTTAAAATATCAATAATGTATCTTCGGCAAACACGACATATCCCAGAAGTTTTTAGAACGATCCAGGTAATTAATAATCACTAAAGTGAACCATGAACAGCTATGGATCAAGATCCGTTCATTGCAAACACTCTGTTTATGATTATGTCAGGAATCAATATCTTGATTGTTCAAAGTTCTGTAAAAATTCTTTTTTATAAAAAAAAACAAGTTATACAAAAGTATAACCTTTTACTAAGTCGCAAGGTTTCTGAAAAAATCGGATAGGACAAATGGACAAATACGGTAGTAATCTTATAAAAGTCTCGTCTTACTTAGAAAGGTAAACGCAATTGTAATACTAAATTATTTTAAAAATGCGCCTAAAATGCAAACACGTTTTACTTAGTTTTCTTTTTATTGGAGTTAAAGTTAGCTTCTATTAATTGAACCCAATTTTCAAATTTCTTATTGTCTTCTTCGCCCAATTCATCACAGAACTTATCAATGTCTTCATCATTCACGTCTTCTTCCGTTATAATCTCGTTATTTTGCGTATTTTTTTTCTTGGGATCTTTACTGTTACTTTTATATGAAGGTACTGCTGGAACTTCTTGCGGTTCATCTCCTACAAATATAATCTTCTTAGACTTTCCGCTATTACTACTCGATGGAGCAGTCGTTATGGTTTGCTTACACGTTCCTTTTTTTGGCGCTTTCCTTATATTTGATGGCATTACTGGAACTTCTTGCGGTTCACCTTCTACAAAGATAATCTTCTTAGGATTTCGGTCATTACTACTTAGAGAAATAGCACTTATGCATTGTTTACTATTTTTATTATCGTCCTTATTAGAATTACTTTCCATGTCTTGACTCGTAACATTTTTCCTTTTCTCCTTCATATTCATATGTACATTGTCATCATTCGTAGGATTATTCTGGGCTTTTCTTTTCTTACCCATTATCTGAAAATAAAGTATGTGAATAAAACATTGTTTGGAACAAAAAATAACTATCTTTGGATGATGACTGATGGGGTCAGATATCCTATCAGTGGCAACACAAAAAAAACAAAAACAAGAATCGATTTTTGTATTCATGGGCTATAGTATTAGTATATTCCATCAGGAAAAAAAAGAAGGAAGGAAAAGTCGTATCTATAATTAAAATTTTACAAATAAGGTAATGATATTAATTAATATATTATATTATGGTACTTTGAAATGTTTTTGTAAATATATATCTCTAATTAAATAATAAATCGTAATATAAAGTACCGAAATATATAGCGAATTTGTTTATTTATGTAAATTATATTAAGCCCCTGGAGCAGCTGTTCCCAACATTCAGCGTTAGACCCCTAAGAGATTTTACTATGATCGCCATGAACTTTATAATAATTAAAATAAAATTTTGTTTTTATGGAAATTGAAATTTTATTTTATTTTTACTCATCTGTGGGACACAGGTTAGGAAACCCTGCCTGAGTACATTTATCATTGTTGCAACACGTCTAATATGTTATCATCCAATAATCTCATTCGAGACAAATAAATTCATATTGTTATGACGAAGTTATCTGGTCTCCGTGGATAACAAACATTTTTTTTCTTAATTTTTACAGTATCTGGTCCACGCCTGGATATAGGCATACCTAAGAGGATCTGATTGGGATGCTCTAGATGGGAAAATCTATTCATTACTACAGAATAAATAAAATATTGTCCTTTCCTTCTCAGTAAATTGTGCACTTCGGAACACAGACACAGAAGGTGACAAATCTACAGATTTTATTAATGCATGACATGTCGCAACAACAATGTAAATTTTATTGCTATGACACGGTAGGGGCAAACAGTTTTCGAGAGCGATGTGTTGTTAACTAAAACCGAAGATACAGCTTCACCTCACTAGATTTTGAGGTACTATAAAGAGGTCATTGATTGGTTACTACATTAGCCTACTTTAGTAGTGGAAATTAGACATCTGATTCAGCTCATTTACCTACATACCGTAATAAATATGGGAACGTTTGTTTTCAAATACCATAACACATTTTCATAGTTACTTAACAGCGCCAGCCTTCCTGATCCCCATGGCCTCCGGCTGGCAGATGCGGGGCGGTCCGTTACCCTCTTGGGTATGGAGACCGAGTAGGTAGGCACGTCTGTGTTCCGGGGCGTCTAGCCAGGACGTTGTGGGAGGGGACATGCTCTCTCCAAAGAAGGGACCGCCGAGAGCTGCTGGCGCTGGTGGGGTCGCGGATGTGTGCGAAAGCGTTCCCGTGACCCTGCCTACATGCGGCGAAGGTGGAACCCAATGGGGTTTGGGTCGATGAAAGCCCGATATAACCTGTCCTTGGCCCCGAGAGGGCGGGTATGCGTTAGGCATTTCCCCATGTAAAAAAAACGTTCTAAGACCTTCCGCTGCAACAGCTGTCTCACCTGGTCGTCAAGATGAATAATATATAAAGTGCAGTTAGGTTGTGGAACTCACTACCGCCTACCATAAGAGATTCCGGAACTATACTTTTATTTAAGAAACGTGTAAAGGACTAGGAAAGCTAAATAGTGTAGCTTCGTGTTAATCGAATATATATTATATATTTTACCGAATGTGTATGCATGTATGTATAAACAGTGGTGGACATATAATTAAAAACACTTCTTATGATAAAGAAAATATAACTTCAACGTACAAATGTTCGTAAAAAATATACACATTCAATAATTAATAATCATGCAATAATATAGCCACTAAAATAAAACTCTCATTAAATGCATAAAATCTAAAACATTTGTTCAAAATGGGCAAAAATAAAAGTTGTGACGCGTCAACTAGGCAAATAATTGTTAATTTACATATAGATCATAAGTGGGCGTACAGAAGAATAGCTGACCATTTTAATTGTTCTGTTAAGAAAGTTTTTAATGCAATTGATCATTATAAAACACATGGAACTGTTGAAAATGTTCTTAGAAAGGCTCGGTCAAGAAAAACCTCTCCTAGACAAGATACGCTAATCGTTCGTGTTGCTAAAAAAGACCCAAGTAAAGGCTCCAACCAGATTAAGAATGAAGTTAAAACAGGCGATGAATCGCCTGATGACCCGAGAAACATCTCGTCAAGACTGATACGCCGAAGATTAGTGGAAGCTAAATTGTTTGAAAGAATCTCTCGAAAGCTACCGCTTCTTACCAAGCAACACCGAGAGAAGCGATTATTATTCGCTAAAAATATATTAATTGTACGGTACGAGAACGGAAAAAAGTGTTAATTTCAGATGAAACAAAAATAAATATGGTAAATTCCGATGGAAAGCGCTATGTTAGACGTCCTGTAAACAATGTTTTTAATTATAAATACACAAGGAGTATAGTCAAGCACGGTGGCGGTAACATTAAAGTTTGGGGGTGTTTTGTGTGGATGTGGAGTTGGACCCGTTCGGAAGATTGAAGGTACAATGGATCAATGGCAATACAAAAATATCTTAGAGCACACAATGATTCCCTACCCGGACGATCATTTGCCTGTATCCTGGATCTTTCAGCATGACAATGACCCTAAACACACGGTCAATAGCGTCAAATGTTTCCTTAGCGAACAGCGTATATCCGTTTTAGACTGGCCAGCAAACAGTCCGGATTAAAACCTGATAGAAAATCTCTGGTATATTGTTAAACAGAAAGTCTCAAACAAACGTAACACCAGTCAAATCGAACTATATGAAGCATTTGTTGAAGCATGGAATTCAATTCCCCTAGAAAAATGAAAAAATTGTTTAATTTCTAAATAAAAACGATTGCGGTGAAGTATCTTACATAATGTCAAGGACCGTTGGTAGTGTTTCTAATTATACGACCACCACTGTATATATATTTATTTAAATATATCTATGTATATTATTAAATAATATGTAATCTTATTTATTTAATTGTATACATAATATGTATTGTATTAGAAATGTACGCACTAAGTTTGCCATTTCAATAAAATAAAGGGTCTGCTGGAAGAAATTTCAATGTATGGAATAAGTAGTGCCCTTGTACAAATACTATGTTTTCATGGCTTTTTGTGTGTACATAAATAAATAAAAAAAAAAAGTTTTTTTATCAGAGAGAAGAAGAATGAGAATGTTATGGTTTTATTTTTTTTATAGATTCTGAAGATTTAAATTAAAAAAAGTGAAGGATATTTAATAGTAAAAATAGGTGCTACCTCTAGCACATTTTATTCATGTCCCTTACAGAAAAACCACGCACTTTTTTAAATTTAAAGAAGAGGCGTAAAACAGAAGGAGCATTCTGAGGGCAGATCCACTGTGATAATTTGTTCATGATAATATTATTTACAAAACACGTTCATTCAACAAACATATTCAATTAACATTAAGTCTACTGTGACTTTCGAAAGACGAACATGTTTCATTTACTAAAATTAATTCGGTCCAAAAAGGCTGTTCTAGAATTTGTGGATGTAGCTTAAGCAAAAGAAACCAATTCAGTGTTTCCCCAAACCGAAGCGACGTTGCCTTCGTACTTTTCATTTAGGTATTTATGGAACCGGGTGCTCGTCTTTGAATTCATAGTAGATGAGTAGGACGGTATCGATCCTTTCTTTACTTTTTACATGTTGGGATTTTCACAGAGACACTCTGCTGCGCACATGAAGCAAGCCCTAACATGTCATAGTTTATGACTATGATATAGTAGGACTTGCGTAGTCAATAAAATAAAGGGTCTGCTGGAAGAAATTTCAATGTATGGAATAAGTAGTGCCCTTGTACAAATACTATGTTTTCATGGCTTTTTGTGTGTACATAAATAAATAAAAAAAAAAGTTTTTTATCAGAGAGAAGAAGAATGAGAATGTTATGGTTTTATTTTTTTTATAGATTCTGAAGATTTAAATTAAAAAAAGTGAAGGATATTTAATAGTAAAAATAGGTGCTACCTCTAGCACATTTTATTCATGTCCCTTACAGAAAAACCACGCACTTTTTTAAATTTAAAGAAGAGGCGTAAAACAGAAGGAGCATTCTGAGGGCAGATCCACTGTGATAATTTGTTCATGATAATATTATTTACAAAACACGTTCATTCAACAAACATATTCAATTAACATTAAGTCTACTGTGACTTTCGAAAGACGAACATGTTTCATTTACTAAAATTAATTCGGTCCAAAAAGGCTGTTCTAGAATTTGTGGATGTAGCTTAAGCAAAAGAAACCAATTCAGTGTTTCCCCAAACCGAAGCGACGTTGCCTTCGTACTTTTCATTTAGGTATTTATGGAACCGGGTGCTCGTCTTTGAATTCATAGTAGATGAGTAGGACGGTATCGATCCTTTCTTTACTTTTTACATGTTGGGATTTTCACAGAGACACTCTGCTGCGCACATGAAGCAAGCCCTAACATGTCATAGTTTATGACTATGATATAGTAGGACTTGCGTAGTCAATAAAATAAAGTCTAGTCCAGTGTAAAAGGGAATAAACTACCTTTTTATCCAAATGTCAACCTTATCTGCACGCTGTTTACGCAGCTGGTTAACGACGGAGGCTCTGGCGACCAACTAATGGCAGAAAATCCACCTGACTTTGCCGAACCCAAATATCAAATACCAAAAGTGATGACGAGCAGTATCACTGGTGAAAGGATACCGGTGCTGGGCTTACTAACCTTCAGGCTGCTCAGCTTGGTACATGAGCATTGAAGAGTATGGTCAAATTTTCTATGCATGGCACATGCCAGCTTTTGTTGGCGATTTTACAAAGTATTTGTAAAGTGGCAGTACCTAACTTAGGTACTGCCACTTTATAGATTATATTATTTATTATACATACAATATTCTTCAATTGAGCATAATCAACTGCAATAAAATTGGATTGTTAATAACAATGACACAGATTAGTGTTTTAAGTCTCTTATCCAATTGTAACTTTAATTTTAATACTCGCTGCTGCGAATTGTCTAATACATTAAATGTTTATGGAAATTTAAAACGCATTCGTAATTGCAACTGAAGAAATTAAAACAATATACGCTTGTTATCGCGCGGTTACACTAAAAAGAGTTTATTTATTGCTTTTCATACTGAGCCGCTGAAGCGCAGTAGTAAGCGATAAAAAAAACCGGCCGCTTGATGATATATATCATATACACATCAGACTTTTACGTAACTCGAGACGCGAGACGAGTATTTCGACCCGGCGGTCGCACGGCGCGGTCCTGTCTCTAGTCGCTCTCTCCTAGTTCCAATGCGAATGATCAAACGTTGCAATTGCGAGCTTCCGGCATTCGCGTAGTTATACGCCGGCGTATTACGTACTTTAAAGTATAAAGTGGAAAAGTGTTACCAAAATTTATAAAAGTTCAAAATGTCAGATAAACAATATGTTTTAGGCATGGACATTGGCACAACTTCTGTGAAAGTGTGCGTTTACGACCCCAAAACAAAAGAACTAGTGGCGAAACAGAGTAAGGACACCGCTGCAAATATACCAAGTGATCAAGGTATAGAAGGGAATAAACAGGATGTTCCTAAAATAATATCAGCTGTCCACTACTGCGTATCTAGGCTTCCGAGAGATGTTTTACGACATGTCACAAAGATTGGCGTCTGCGGTCAGATGCACGGTGTTGTATTATGGAATAATGGGTTAATATGCATGATTTTCTGTTTAATTACTTTAAATATGTACTATATTTTTTATGCAAGAGATATGATATTATCTATATATATTAATAAGTCTTTCGTGAAAGATAACATTTTCGATAACTAATTTATTTTGCAGGGCGTGGGAAAAAGTAGAAAAGGATGGAGTAGTGATGCGTTATGAAGCCAAGAGAGAAAAAATGTCCGCCTTATATACATGGCAAGACACGAGGTGCAAACCAGAATTTTTAGACTCGTTACCGAAACCGGAGTCGCATCTAAAATGTTATTCTGGATATGGTTGTGCAACATTGTTATGGATGGTTCAACATAAGCCAGAGAAACTGAATAATTTCAACTATTCGGCAACAGTTCAAGACTTTGTAGTCGCTATGCTCTGTGACCTGGATAATCCAATTATGTCTGATCAAAATGCTGCAAGTTGGGGCTATTATAATACTGAAAAAAATGAATGGAATTATGATATTCTTAAGTCAATTCATTTTCCAGTCAATCTTTTGCCAAAAGTGGTCAAAAGTGGAGAAATTGCAGGAATGCTAAATGCTTCCTGGAATGGTATTCCAAAAGGAACACCTGTAGGTGCAGCCTTGGGGGACCTACAGTGTTCTATCATTGCCACTTTAGAGAACAAAAAAGATGCTGTTTTAAATATATCAACATCTGCTCAACTTGCTTTTGTAGTTAACAGTATTGAATATTTAGGATGTAAAACTGTTGAGCACTTGCCTTATTTTAACAACACTTATTTGGTGGTAGCAGCCTCATTAAATGGTGGAAATGTACTTGCCACTTTTGTAAAAATGCTTCAACAATGGATGCTCGAATTTGGATTTCCTATTCCGCAATCAAAGGTGTGGGAAAAACTCATTGCACTTGGCTTAGAAGCACCATCAACATCTACAATGAAAATATGTCCACACTTGTTAGGTGAAAGACATGCGCCAGCATCAAAGGCAGCCGTTGAGAACATTGATTTGTCTAATATTCAATTAGGCCATGTTTTTAGGTCTCTGTGTGATAGTTTAATTGACAACTTACACATCATGATGCCTAAACAGATTTTGCGAAATGCAAATATCACAAGAATTGTTGGGAATGGCTCAGGTTTGTCTAGAAATGCTGTGCTGCAAAGAGCAGTAGAACATTACTATAGCTTGCCGTTAGAATTTACATCAGGCGGAGATGCTGCAAAAGGTGCAGCAATTGCTGTAATGATCACTTAAGATTCATATCTAATTGTATTGACATTTCTAGGGTTATAAATATTAAATATAATGGGATATATTGATAACTTGCCATAAACAGGACCACAAAAATATTTACTGTAGTCACCTTGCTTCAAAGTAGCAGTAAGAAACAAATTATCAGTATAGTGAGGGTCACCTATATTTATGAAAAATAAAGAATATCATATCAGTTATTGTTTCAAACATTTCCTAACTGATGGCTTCAGTCATGGGTTTTTAGATATGGCATAATATTAGGGTTGATAGATATTTAACTATCTGTCTGAGGCCATGAATTTCTTTTTATTTTCCATATTTACTGCACATAATGGGACAAGATATGCTCAAGATGGATTCATTTATACACCTTAAAAATATTTTACTGATGACTCAGGCCTGCAGGATTTTTAATCATTTACCATAATATTACTAATCCCAGTCTGAATTAGATCAACTTCCCTCTAAAATTCACAAAAATTTCATCATATTCATATATAAATCTTAAATTCCTATAAATTAAATCATTGCAATAGAGATAATGAAAAAAAATTTTAATTTGACTTTACTCTGTTTACTGTTACTATGGTGGCAAACTATCATAAAATTTTATAAAAATTAATAAGGGTTTTGTTAAGGAAATCAAATTACAAGCACAGATGTTTATCTAAACTATGACTGATGTAAATTGTTCATTAAGTTAGAAATAAAGTGTAATGAGATTTTCTGTTTTTGTGAAATATTATATATATTAAATATTTTCATGTTATTAGTTTTTGTGCATAGTAAAGAAAACTTTTGAGAAATACATCAGAAACTAAATCAGAAAAAATTTTTTGTTCAAATTAATTTATTTTTAAATTTCACTGGTACTAAGTCAACTTCAAATTGGCAATCAATAGTTATTGCATAGAGGTTATATTACCTAACTGGGTTTACCATTTGTGCAACACACAAATTATTGGCTACATTGTGTTGCATCCAATGTCTTTGATAATTTATCTGAATTTCCTATCTTGCATACACATTACATTGTATACAAGAAGGTAAAGACAAGTGAATGCGTCTGTGATAGCATATACACTCGCCATACAATTACAAATCCTGTGCAGTTTAAAACTGCCAATAATATCACCATGGTTGAATTTGGCCTGGTGGACATAATCATGAAATTTAACTCAATAATTATTAAAACAAAATTAATACTAAATAAAATAAAATCATCAAGTCATATAATTATGAGAACCTATCACACCATATTAATCCAATAGTGTAGTAAAAGTTAACTAAAGTTCATACCACAAAGATCACTTTGATCACCAACAGATGGCGAAATAACCCAAATGTACTAAATAAGGAGAGACTTATCCAGACCGGTGGTAAGCAGTATGTAAGGTGCGAGGTGTCTGGTAATGGTTGTTTAATAAAGAATTAGTTGATTATTTAATAAAGGTTATGTTGATCACCAATTGCCGATGGAGCCAACAATTCAAAAATAGCATTAATCAAGGAAGCACTTTTAAAAGGCACAATCAAGCATTTATGATAAAAAAATTGTATTGATGGAAAATATTCCTAAAGTAATTTTAACATCGCTAAAATAAACTATGTGGCGTAAAGTATCATAAAAAGAAATAAACAAAATAAACTAGACTTACAATTATTTTTCATCTACAGATAAAAACACTTTTTGACAGCTTAATGTCCTTTCCTATAATTGGCGACTTTCTCCGTGAGTCGTGACGTCGCTGACATTTTCAGTTCCGTATAATAGTGGTATAGGGAATATTATATTCATCTCGCTCTTCTATGTATGCAAGAAAGAAGTAAATACATATTTATGAATAGTGCTCACCAGTGAACGGTATAACTATAACTATAAATCGTCATAGACTAATGTATCATATCTCTACTTACACAGATCAACGATATATCCAGTAATCGATTCATTCAATATAAGTTTCGTATGTGGGAGAGCCAAAGCGACGACTTCCGCTGCTGCTCAACCAAGGTAATAGTAATAGTACCTCACAGAACATCGGCGTGAAGTAAAGACATCTTGTACTTCTGCGATTCGTTCGGTGAGTGAGATAACCGCAGGCCGACTCCCCGACTCTCATTAATTTTCCTTAAAGGTAAACCACGCACCTGCAACTCCTCTGGTGTTGCAGATGAACATGAGGGTTGGTTATCACTTAGCATCAGGTTAGCCGCTTGGTGATTTTTGCTTCTGAAGTTAAACGGCTCAAAATATAAAATTAATCTTTCTGAAGATTCACTTAACTATAAATCATATCAAATTACACATTTATTTTGTATTTGGAATGAATAAATAAAAGTTCTTTTTCGACAGAAACTTTAATTTCGCTTCTCAATTTAAATTATATTCGTAATGAGGTTCCTCTGACGAAAAAGGCGAAAGAAACTCAGTATACCTCTTTTTTAATTATTTTTAATAGATTATACACAATTCGTACAATAAAACATAAAAAGCAACGAATAGTCTCACAGGCAATTCTCAAAGCTCATTCTAAAATAAAATAAACACTAAAAAATGCGTAATGAAAACCTTATGCGAGATACATTGATTACAGTTCATATAATACAACGTTACTTACTACCACTAAAGAGTGCAGAGTGAAATAGGGTTTACATAGGTTCACAAATACATCACTGTCGTCACTGAAATAAATTATTTGCATTAAAAATATTTTATACCCACGATGCATACACTTAAAGATTCGAAGTAAATCTACAATGCACAAAATAGAACATTTAAATTATAAATAAAAAATAAAATGTCATAATATTTAATTTCAAAATAAGGCAACATAATTTTTATCACAATTAATATTATGATCGGAAATAATTCACAATATTGTGTGTTCAGTGCTTCATAGCAGCCATCGTCGACACTTTTTTTTTTAAATTGCGGGCCTCCGTTCTCGCAAGTCTCCTCCGATGAAGCTGCAAAGGCCTCCGGGCCAGCAGCAACATGGATGGGTTTTTAGTCGACATGTTTCTCCTTCCGAGATCCGAATTCTACTTAACCCGTTGGGTGGTCTCCCGGCCAACAACGGCTATCCCTGAAGCATTTACCCTCCACCCAAAAAAAATTAAAAAATGCAGCTGTGTTTTTGTTTCCCCAGATGACGAAAGGAGGCGTAAAAATTCCAGAATTGTTATTCCATACGTAAATCTAAAAACTATTTTATCGTTAACTACTGCGAGTTTTACTCCAAAAATCTGTAAATATTGAAAATTTTTCTTTTCATAAAAATAAAAAAAATCAATGCCCGGTTGTGCCTAAGTATTTAGCATTAAATATAAACGCATAACGGATCCCAGAATATAAAACCACATGTCAGAAAGTATTACGCAAGACAGACACGTACAAAAAAAAATAAAAAATGTGTGTGTACGCGAGTTTTGAGGGCAAGCTTTTTCCGTTAGGTGGCGCTCATGAGCACGTATCGTTTAGGGTCGGGCAGTAATGATTATTCATGGTATCGATAGTATAGGGATACGTATTCAATTGGTCAATTATTTCTGTATTTACATTATTGTTTATTGTAATAAGTTATATTAATGATAGTAAAGATTTGTTTAAAACACATTTTAAGTTTACATTTTATTTTTTCTGTTTAAAATATTTTTAATTTTTTGAAATCTCTATTCAAAATTCTGTTGATTGTGCGGCACCAGTGGATTTTAGCCCCAAGAAGTAAAAAAATATTTTTATCTTTAAGTACAATCTTCGACATCTTGGAGTTAAGGTCTTGATGTTGGTTTCAAGTCGAGATTAGTTTCTCTATTACAAGCTCAGTGCATTTGAATAGAATAAAAACTATGTATGAATGATGTGCAATCAGTATTAGAAAATAAGCGACTGGAAGAAATATCTTTTGAAATAACGTTTTATTCCATTGGCAATGTTTTAACTGTAAAAGTTATACCACTTAGGTAATGTATATAAGGTACTACTTGGATGATAAATTATACAGACACAGCAATCTTTACAGTATTCTCTGTTTTAGTATTTTGTGAGCCACGTAAATTTCCTATAATTATAATAATTGTATTACGTAATGTTATGCTATCACGACTCACTCATACATATACTTTATAACTTGTGTCTCAAATGTTATTGTGAAATCGTCAACATGGTGTTGACAACAACATGGACTTTCACAGATATAGATTTAAATAGATACCATGGGTATGTCTAATTATATGAAAACCAAGAATCCCAAATTTTTCATACCTTCATAAAAGCCTTATGGCTAAGTTAACTATTGACTGATCATACAGTTTATTGTGCCACAATGAGGCATATTTTCTATTTACTATGAAAACTGTGGACATAAAAATCAGTCTGGTGTCATCAGCATTAATGTGTGTTTTGCACTTACTATAAGGCTAAAGCGCCACAAAGATTCGACGAGATAAACCGAGGAACAAAAGTTCAACTCAACCTTAATCATGAATTTGTAGAACAGTATTGAAAAACAGCAAAATAAGGAATAAAAGCAATAACGTGAATGAGTCTTAAGAATCAACAGCGATTTGTGAACAAACAGAATAAAGATGGACACTTGTCAAAATAAAGAAGTTCAGTGGCGCCACCAAGTGTCGATTTAAGAATGCCGTCCAAACTCAGTTAGTAAAAAATGTTATAGCTGTCAATGCCGTGTATATAACCACGCAAAATCTAAAAACATTGTAATGTACCTATATATTATTCTACTCTATGATTATAATTCTGTGACTTGTTGTGTGATGTGAGTAACGGTACAAGTGGTTAGATATTTTATGTTTACTTCTTAAATTTTTTATTTCTGATAAAACTTAAGTGTTAATCCCGTTTAAACATGAATTAACATAAATTTTCTCAGCAACTGTGCTGTTACGTGGTACCAAATATATTTTAGAGGTTATTAAAATTCTCTGTAAACATAAACGATGAAGATAATGAGAACTATCAGAAGAAATCAAGACGATATGGCCACAGCAGAAGGAAATCTTCTTCAACAACCGAAGGAAGAAACATTATCATCAAGAAATCCGCTCATGAAAGTCAGGACGTATGTGCTTGCTTTGCGGCCGTGGTCTTTGAGTGGAAGCTTATTGCCCACCTTATTAGGAGCAGCGTTATCATATAGACTACCAGGGGAGAGCGGATTCAGTTGGGTGACCTTACTCCTAACTCTTTGTACAGTTATTCCCGTGCATGGTGCCGGTAATGTTGTGAACACTTACTTTGATTTCGTGAAAGGAATTGATAACCGTAAATCTGATGACAGGACTCTTGTGGACCGTATACTAAGCATTGACGAAGTTGTGTCATTAGGAGCAATACTGTACATGGCTGGTTGTGCCTTTTTTTTACTTTTAGTTATTTTATCACCAGCCAGAATGGAACATTTGGCCTTAGTTTATTTTGGTGGTTTATCTTCTTCATTTCTTTATACTGGCGGCATAGGTTTAAAATACATAGCTCTTGGTGATATTTTAGTTCTAGTCATATTTGGGCCTGTAGCAGTTGTATTTTCATTCTTGGCACAGACAGGAAGAGTAGACTGGCCCATTATTTACTATGCTATACCTCTTGCTCTTAATACAGAAGCTATTCTACACAGTAATAATACAAGGGATCTTGAAATAGATAGTAAAGCTGAAATTGTTACTTTGGCAATTTTAATTGGAAAAACTGCTTCATATTTGTTGTATGCATTTTTGTTGTTTACCCCATATATAATGTTTGTAGTTGCATCTGTCAGGTGTTCTCTTTGGTTCTTACTGCCTATGCTAACATTACCCCGTGCATTTGATATAGAAAGGAGGTTTAGATGTCCAGAAACAATGCAATATGTGCCACGGCAAACGGCAAGGTTAAATTTTTACTTTGGAATGCTGTATATAATTTCCTGTTTATTTGCTTACAGATTGCCATTTCTTGCTAGGCAATAAAATTATATTGTTACTGTAATTAATGTGTACTTGAGCTTATGAAGATTAATTGTGCACTGACTGTCTTTACAATGTTACAATATTTTCAAAGCAATATACATGTTTTGTTGTTTAGTATTGTTCATTTTTCATATAAATAATCAACAAGTTTATTTTAGACCAAAAAAGTAAAAAAAAACTTTTTTTATCTTTTTCCACCTCGACAATAACTGGGTAAATCTAATACTAACAATGTACATCTTAATATGCCTTCTGACTATATTTATTCTCAAGTTAATTCCATTTATGTAGGAAACTGATAATGTTTTTCTGTTATTTATTAACAAAGAATAAAAATCGCTTTTATACTTACTTTCTACAATATTTACTGGCAGCTATACTATTTCTTTGTATAACTTGAACATAATATAAAAAAAAGGTTAATACAACAGAAGGTCATTATGTAATGTTTAGAGGTCACAAACAATGAATTATATTTATGCATCAGACAGTGTAAATGGTTTTATATATATTAATAATCAAAATTTTATTTTCATGAGGTATATTATAACTAGGGATTAAATGAAAATATGTCATGACAATAACAATACTACTAACAATTTATCATAATGAATGTAATGATTTACAATTATTTAATTATTGGTTAAAATTGAAAAACACTACACAGAAAATTAAGTGCATATCAAATTTTTTACAATGAACTTTTTTTAGATTTTTTTCTTGAAAAAAAGAATTTGTTAAGTTTTTGGGTATAAACTTATTTCAGTAAAAGTTGAGTATATTTGAACTTAACAGAAAAAATCGACCAAAAATAATAATTGTAATGCATCATATTATTATTAATATAACCCCTTGTGGCATAATTTCTATTGTTTTAACATGTCAAGAAAGAATGTAGTTTTGTTACCTGTCATCCAAATATTGCTCTACTTATTTTTACTTTTGAAAAGATTCATGGTTTTTGTACAAGCCCATTTATGATACATTTCAATACTATTATATTCAAAGGTTATACTGCAAGAGACATTTAAGCAACAGGATGTTGATTTTGTTAATGTTAAGATGGATGGTGTTGATAACATGCTACAACCTATACATATGTAAAGCAGCTAACTTGTGACTCTAAAATGAATTTTATTTTTATAACATGGTCTAGAGAGTCCCATGTATTCAATTTGTCTTTATCTGCTACATACCTAGTAGCATTGTTTAGGTAATACAATTGTGATATCTGATAACACATTGATTTCTTGAATATTAAACATTTTAGTGTTACCTTCAAGTTATTATTATCAATAATATGGGAATTAAATATGAAGAATAAGAAATGAGACAATCAAATAATTTGCATATGTGTTAAATGTTTTCACTATAACATTGTCAAATTATTTCTAAAAAAACATTTCCTGTTGTAGTAAATAATGTTAAACACAAGCATTTACCAATACTTGAAAATAATGTTTTGAATCCAGTATGCACTGAATAATAAAATTTGTAGCAAAAAATCTCTAATGAATGTAATCTCATTGTATCTACCTCTTTACGAGATCAATATATTGACAGAACATCTGAAACAAGGCCAACAGCCCTGGTTTTGGCCAGTACCCCAGTTCATTTATTTCTCAAGGCAATAAAAAGGTGTAAAAACACTTATTTCTAATTTTCATTTTAAAGAGTGACAGAATGAGGCACATAGATTTGGAGGAACTTTGTGAAGATTTAAAATCAAAATCTCTTATATCCAATAATTTCTTATGAAAATTGATAAGCAACTCTTGATTAAGTGGTTGACACATTAACTCTTAAGTAATCTCCCATATCTTTCCGTTTATTATTTATATTGCATTAAAGCATGTTAAATAAATTTGTGATTCTTGAAGAAATTCAGTTTAAAATAATGACCACAACAGGTAATACTATTACTGATTTTTAAAAGTGTATTGCAAAATAAATGATTAGTGTAAGGCTGCCATAGATGTCAGAACATTGATCGTGACATAAGGAATAAAAAAGTTATCTTGAAGGATTTATAAACTTGTTTAATTAACTCTACTTTGTAGTAGAAAAACTTTAATGAACAAATTAGATTTTGATTAGGGAATTGGCCATGTCAAATTGGTCAAATACATAAACCAGGAGAAAACATGGGGATGCAACACTTCAAAGTGGACAAGTGACAGATGGCAGCCCTTCTCTAGTAACACATTTCTACAAAACTATGGAATTTGAAACCCGCTTATATATTAAAGGCAAATGAGAAAAAAAAATCCAAAAGACTGGCCAAAACTAGGACTGCTATTCCAATTCTATTCAATTTCATATCAAAATAAATTCTTTACTTTGATAATATAAAGTTTATTAGAATTGTTAGCTATAACTAGATTATAAATATTGACAATAAGTTATTTATTCAAATTTTATATCAGTTTAATTATAATATTGGACTTCTTTACAAAATGATTTTCATTTAAATCCATAGGGATAATGGGAAATAAAATAATACTAGCAATAAATATTTTACTATACTTTACTGAAATAACATAAGAGACCTTTATCATAAAATCTTCATGATATATAAAGATAAATATTAATAAAGTTATCATACAATTGAGACCACATAGTTTTAAAAAATGGTGTAGTATTTAGGAATGCCCTTTACATTTCGATTTGGCAGTGATTAAAGCAATTTAGTTTAATGGTCATAATATAATATTAACTAACAGATAAAGGAACAAAGAATAATTGTAATTTATTAGAAATACAGAATTATTTCAGCCAATATAAAGTTACTCCACTATGCAAATAATCGAATCCATAAAATAAATTCATTTAATTTTTTTTCATAAAAATAAAGTCTTAACTTTCCATACAATACCTACAAGTTTTATATATTTAAATGTAAACCATTAGTTTCACTAATGAATGAGAGACTAACCGATCTAAAAATCGATGTTACTAATGCAGTAATATAAAATGCACAATGACAATGTTTAAATACTAACATTTTGTTGTCTTCATTTCTAATTGATCCTGTATGATCAACTACCCCAGCCTCATTTTCTAGGAATTGATTACAATTTTGTTTGTCATCTTTAAGTTAGGCCTTACATGATATCCACATGTGATGTTAATAAAATGCTTTAATACAAAGCACACTAAAGATAACGTTAGAAAATAGTTATTCACAAAGTCTAAACATTTATTCATTGCACCATTCATTAGCAAGTACATCCAAAAAGTATGACTGTATACTTGACAAAAGGATATTAATGAGTGGACACATACTAGCTGGAGCTAAGCTTATACAAAAATTAAACATTTTTCTACCGATTAGATTAGTCAGTAATACTGGGCATTGATGAAGATATTATCAACCCCCTGGGAAAATAATATGAAGTATTTGCATTTTCAGGATCTCAGTAAAACGGACCAGTAATTTTTGTTGCCATTTTTGCAGCCTATATCGAGGTTATAGTCCTACGTCGATTTACAATGGCGAAGAAATACTTCGTTTTCCATTTTAGTCAAAGGTTTTTAGGGTTCCGTACGGAGCCCTGTTACTAAGTCTACGTCGTTTGTCTGTCCGTCCGTCTGTCCTACCTTTATAGGGCCTTATCTTGTAAACCGTAGTAGGTAACCGGGTAGAATTATTTACAAAACATGTTATTATGGCGGATATCCTAATAATAAAATAACAAAACGTAAAAATTAGTGGGTCCTCATAAAAGAAACGTATTTTTTTTACATATTGTTTTGTTTTTGCTCTATCGCAAAAACTGTATAATACATACAAGCGTACATGGTGTGATTAGAGTGCAAACTTTATAGTAAACCCACAAATAATAAAAACCAGCTAAGTGTGAGTCGGGTTTTCGGTTTTTTGAAAAATACTTGATACAGATATATTGTGTAATTGTACGGCACTATTAGCGCGCGAATGCGACTCGCACTTGGCCGATTTTAAGGGGAATTTGAAATAATTTTATTAAAAAAAAGGTTAATTGATGGTAATGTACTTATTTTAAACAAAAACACTCATGCCTAGCACCCGTACCGGTAGGTAGAAATTACCGATTTCCATTTGAGACGACTTGAATGTTGAGCGTAGTAAAACTTAACGGAGTACTCCCGGAACTAAATTTATAAGGGCCTTGACAGAACTGCTAATGACGTTTTGCAAAAAAATATCATAAGGTGGTCTTAATGTTTATTATTAAATAAAACTGTGAAGGTTTGGAAGAAAACTGGTTACATCCACAAACCGTTTTCCTAGATATTCCTGTTATATTTTAATAACATTTATTGTCAGATATGCTTGGTGTTTGTTTAGTTGCATTGTGTATACAACCTTATAACTATGTAAATTGCGCCGCGAATTTTACATTGCTCATATTTCTAAAACTAATTTTAAAAATGTTACCGCTAGCAGGACAGCAAGTGAAACTGTAACCAATTTTACCCCATCCTAAATCTTCTACTAGAATAATTTGCTTACAATAATCTCACATTCATGCATTGGGACAATAGTCCGTTTACAACTGAGAAACTCAGCTTCAAGATGTGTTTATTACATTATATACATCAGACTTTAGAATTGGCTTTGGACGCTTATGATGACTTCTTCTCGCGCTGCCATTGAATAATTCTCTCTTTGAGTTCTGAAGCTGAAACAAAATGGAAGAGATTACTTTTAAACTTTTAATGCTACTTATTCTACGAATGTTTTCTTAGGCTTCCCTACGAAACCCTATTACTAAGCCTTCGTCGTCTGTCCGTAGTATACCAGATGATATGATCATGTAGTCTTGAAAAATATTGCTCATAATAATAAGCTTCAGTTGGGATCGAACCCAGAATATATCAATCAGCACGCCAGTTCTCAGTGTACCTATGCGGTCATCAAAACTAACGAAAGAGATTGTAACAAAGACAATGCTATTAGAAGTTATATAAATAAAAAATTCAAGTTTATTTTTATAGCCTTGTGATCAAGTATTTATTTCTTCATTTCAGTGTAGTCTAATTACATCATTGTTATTATTTGAAGACAAGTATTATTTTCCTCCTCCTCATTAAATTATATTATTGTTCATTGGAGATAACTTTTTATGTAAAATGTAAATAGTTGTTTTTTTCGTAAATTACTTATTGTTTTAATTGCAAAATACAGCCATTCTATCCTATTGTTTACCTAAAAAAAATAATGACGAAGTCTTCGCCGATTTCGAAAGTGTATTATAACGCCACAGTACTATTTGCGCAAATTGCAGGTACGGAATTATTAAATTGCACGGACTTATCCTGAATTGGTAAAGTTATAAATTTTATTAAACAACAATAATTAACACAAAATAAAATATTTATATAGCATATTTAATTAAGAACAAATTAGATTTTGATTAATATTTGACGGAAACTTTGAATTGAAATTAATATTTTTGACGGTTATCTACATTATCATAAGTGCGGTAGAGACGGCGGCAATTAATCAATAAAATTTTTAAATAGATTAATTTTATATTTGGATAACTGGCAGTAAAATTTGTGGTTTTTAACATTACAATTCTAAATGCCAGTCTGTATCTATTGTTAATTAACGACTAGTAATAATATACAACGAAATTAATCATAATCATAATAAACATATATTACATAGAAATATAATATAATATACATAGAAACTAACGACTCTTTTTAGCTTAGAACAGAATTGAATTTTGGCTTTATACAGAGCTGTTTTTACATTTTAATAATTAATTGAACAATAACATTCGACATCGGAAACGTGTTGAGATTATATACTTATCATGGTAAAAACTTTAAAATATCAAATAAACTTCTATGCCTCTTAGATCGATCGATGAAACTAGTTCGGAATACATTTATATTTGCCAACATTAAGAATGGAACGGAACGTGACTGTTTGTAAACCAGACTCCACTCACCGGATGCAACAAACAATATCGAAAGACGTAAGCTCATTGCGACTAGTCACCTTCTAGGACACCTATGGTCAGTAGGAGGCGGTGTAATTTTTTAATATCGACAGCTACGTGGAATTGCCAGGGTTACGTTAGTCTGCCAGCAGGAGCAACTTCTGTACGTGTGGGTGAGGTTGGTTATGGAAGAAATTGGAATTCTACTTACACCCCAATACTATAGAATCTATATTGTTGTGAAAGTATAAAAAGTTGTGTTTGTATATTGAAGGTATAAAAAACACCTAGGAAAAGATACAGGGTTTACTTCAAACTCAACAATTTTTTTGGAAGGTCGTCGGTCAGATATGCACAAAATGCTATTTACCTGGACGCAACTGATCTTCGCTGAGCGGTTGTCTGTTGAACGGGTCCGTTGCACTGTTGAGGAGATGCCTTAAGATCACTGACCTGTCCATCACCTGTTGACAAAAAAAATGGTAGTAGCTAGTAATAGAGTAAAAGACTTTCACTTAGGCGCTCACTCGACTTTACCTTCCAACCACTGGCGATACGGTTAAGGAAAAAGTTAGTATTCAGATTTGACTGGCAGAGAATGCCAAGGCTGCTTAATGACAAGGCATTACGGACGCTCCATTATAGCATGTTGCATTAATGCAGTTTACTGGCTAGCATACTAAACTGTTGAGCCATGGATCACAGATTCTAATCCCAACCGAAGTTAATATTTAAGCAATCATTCATTTGTATGCTGCTCAAAAATTAGATGCCTTCTTTTTTAAAAATTTAGTTTACAAACTAACAATTAATTTTCAATTCGAAGAGAGAAACTAAACTATATTTGCTAAATATACTGCTAGGTACAAGAACCTTTCACTTCGAACGGGTTTCCGCGTTGTCCCGCCAGTAACCGTGGCTTGGTCAACCACGATGAAGCGAAGCGGAACCAACCCACACGGCCGGACTACCATAGAAGGCGAAAACGATTTGGCCGCTGCGAGTAAGCTTGGCGTGTCCACTTCGAATGAGTTGGATCGCGAGGCAGAATTGGCGGTGTTGCGCCGCCCTCCCTTCCCACCGCAGCCGAGGTGGGGTGGCACGGGAGAAGAGTGTTGGTAATGCTCTATGGCAGCCCTGTGCATTGTCGGGCCGCACCGCTGATGCTGTCGAGGCGGTGTCGCCGGGGTAGCGGAGTGTCGGTTCACCGTTCTCCCTATCATACGCGGCCTAATTGTGCGGCGGAACCAAGGACCAAATCTTGCCTCCTTGAACCTCATGGCCTCTGGGTGGCGGGCTCGGGGAGTCCATTGCCCACGTGGAATAGGAGGCCGAATGGGGAAGGAGGAGTGTCCTTGTTCCGACGCGCCTAACCGGGTAGGATAGAGATAGGACTAGGAGTAGGCCGGCGTCCGTAAAGTCATAAGGATGTGTGACATAACCCGTCTCTGTCGTTGCGGAGACCGGGTATGTGTTAGATATGTTCCCATGTATAAAAATGAAAACCTATTCGCTTTGCAAGGACTATTACCTTCACACTACCTTCTCCAGGGACCTTATCCGCTACGCCGCCAATCAGCAGTGCAACCACTGTTGTGTTCCGGTTTCGAAGGTACAGAGAGCCTGTGTAATCACAGGCTGTGAGGTATTCCATCTCGATCCTCAGAGGTGGCAACGCTTAGGTAACCTCCTCTGTAATCTGCCACTCAGGTGGACTGTAACCTCGTCTGTCACCCCAATCCAATAAATAGAACCTTTATTATAAGGCGCCACAAACAAATAACACGCAGACCCGAAACAATTATCTGTGGGCAATGTAAATATTTGTGTCATAAAGGAATCGAACCCGCCTTCCGGTCCCAATGAAACCATTTTGCGTCACTGACTCACCGTACCGTCTTTACAATAATATATTTTATTTGGCACATGTTAAATCAGCACTTAAAATTTAATAAACAACTAGCTGCCACGCTTCACAGTAGCCATATTGTAAGTACTGCAATAAGTGCACTTTATGTTAGTATTTTTGTAAGTTAGCAAAAAAGTAAGATGTGACAGTAGCTGCCCGCCCGCGATGACCGTGAACCGGACCGCAGACTTTAAAAAAAATGTGTTATTTATCTAATTGTATATTTGTTGTCAAAATCATAAAGGAAAGTCATTAGGAATAAAAAATATATAAAAAGACTCATATAAAGAGATGCAACGTTGTGTTCAAATTTCAAGTCAATCCAAGCACATTTTTTCATATGGATAGATTGTCTCAGCACATGTTAAAGGCGACTGCCCGCCCATCGGGCCGCAACCGCTGCACGGATACAAAAATATTGTTAACAATGTACATAGTTCACCTTGCCAGAAGGAAGCAACACGGGGTCGGTCATTAACGTGTCCATGAGCGGGTCTCTGAACTCTTCGGGAGCATCGGCGTATTCGTCACTCTTTTGTTGATTCGATACTGAAATAAATAAAATACATGATTTTATTACATCATATCAGAAGTTAAAAGTTCATGTCAGTGTTATGGATAAACATATACATAGAGGTGAGCAGAGAACACAGGTTTCCATTTGGCATGACTCAGCGTAGCCAAACCGACTCACGCAAGCCACTTGGGCGGTATTAACCTGGTGATATTAATATAGTGAGCCTCGTCGCCGGGTTTGCTCCCGGAGATTACTTTCTTACATCGCATTACATACAATTACAACACAACGCGCAAAAAGTTAAAATTTTTTTAAACTTGGAAAGCATTATAAAAATAATAAACAACGGTATTTAACTTTCGAATAAACTATTATAATGGGAAAACAAATTGCACTGCTTACTTGCGATTTGATATGCGTTGTCAGCGAGCGCTCTGAATCGCTCAATTTCCGTGGTCGTCTTGATACAAGACTTGGCTAGCCTCACAGCCGCCTCCTCGAATAATTCCTTGCGGAATGATCTCTGCAAAGTAATCATTGAAATAAAGTAGCCGCTAAGGTGTTGTTCTTTCTTTTAAAGTGCCCAGCAAAGTTTTAAAGTACCAGCGAAATTTAACATTTTCGGTGCAATGTTGGTATGTATGTATGTAAGAATTGAATTTGATTATTCAAATAAAATGGTTTCCATAGGTAAATTTTGTATGACGGCCAGAAACAGAGCAATCAGAAAAAAAGTATATTGATTATAATAACTACATTTAATTAGATCCCGATATATGCAGATTAGCTTTATACGATTTTGTCAGGAAATAGCGATTTATTCCTTTACAGATATACTGTAAGAAGAACTTGCTGCGTTAGAACCACGTCGGAATTAGTATTCGAAATATACTCTAACTTTTGTGCACTCCATGTTTAACGAAAAACCCATTGAAAGTCAAACAACAGAATGTAATTTTTTTTTTTAATTAAGAATATTATTGTTTTTGTTTAAGGATGATATCACGAATCTTGAACCGTGTAGATTTCATTTTAATACAAAGTGGCCACTCCAATAAAACGGCAACCTCATAATTATACTCTTACCCTTATTAGGTGTGATAGACATAATAGATGTTAGGCAATAAATACATCCGGACTAGGAAACCGCCAAAAAATCTCATACTAAATTAGTATAGCCGCGAGCGCTTGGCACAAGCTCTTAATTATATAGTAAAGAGAGTGATCTGGACTCGAATGCCGGTGCCAGCACAACTAAATTAGTTTATTCCATTTTTAAGTGCTGAGCTTACCGAGTGCTCGGCAGTGAAGGAAAACATAACGAGAAATAATGAAATAATTGCCTGGCCAGCAGTGGGACATTTACAGGCTGCCTCTATGCTATAGAATGAGTATTTAACAATAAGTAGTGGCGGCGCGGTCACCTCGTCGGCGGCGAGTGCGGCGTGGAACTGCGGCGAGTCCAGGTGCAGGTAGATGTCCACCAGCTGGCTGAGCAGGCGCCGCGGCTCCCAGCCGTACTTCTCCGGCCGACGCACCTGAACAAAATATGTCACTATATTTGATTTATTTTGCAACACCGTACAAATGTAAAGCTGATAATCTACCTACATCAGGATAATAAACTTTTTCATTAATTATATAATGAGTGTCATACGATTTCCTTCGGGGTAGAAACATACTATATACTTATAGAAAACCAGCACAACCCTTCTGCATTACGTTTGGTGATGGATTTTTGGTATTAGATATACATTCGTGAGGTTAGGTGTAAGAGTGACCCTTTCCCCTTGAGTAGTATTAATTACCTTTAAGTTTTTGCACTTTGGACCACAGAGTTGTTGCAGATTAAAATTGAGCATGGACGCAAGTCGGTCCACCAACTCGGCGCGCAAGAACGGCTCCTTTATTTCCACCGTTAGGTACTCCAACATGTCCACTGTTTCCCTGAAAATGTGAACGTGTCATTGTAGAAAATTTTATGCAGTAAAAGTTGAGTGACGCGTAGTTATATATAGAAAGAAACCATTACTAGATAACGAATATACGGCCTCCACAGATAGCGCTGTTCCAGCAATTCGCGTAAAACAATCACAGCAAATTGTTATCGCGGTGTTCATTAAGTGGTAACTCAGCAATACGACTACCGGTTTCAACGGGAGTGGTCGCATTGGATAGAGCTCCTTATGCCACAGTAAGTATAATCAATATAAATCTCACTGGTGTAAGGGGAATATACAATATTTCTCCTCCGGGTGCCAAGCTCACGTGCGTGGTGCATGCTGTAGCTAGCTAACGAGGCTCTGGCGACCGAATGACGGCGGACAGGTTAGTGATGTCCAGCATAGTGCGACTGCGCTCTCCGACACACTTGCGCAGTGTTAAGTTAGTTAAGTTAAGTACCCCTATGTAGATTCTCCTGTATATGAGGGTTAATAAGTAAACAAAAATAAAAAAAATTACTATACAATAAACGTATGTGCTGCTATATACAGTCCAAACATTTTTGTTTAATTTAGGTTTCTTTGAAGCTCTTATAAACGTAAAAATCTAACTCTACTATTAATCATTGGGAGTTATGGAGTGTTCCAATGGTGTGTAATGAAGGCGGAGCGCTTGCCTGGCCAGTGTGAGGTAGGAGCGACACTGGCGCTCGTCCTGCGCCAGCGCGCGCGCGCGCGCCTCGCTGCCGGCGCCGCTCTCCTGCGCCTCGTGGATCCGCTTCAGGTACTGCAAGCAACACGCACCGACCGGCCTTTACATCCGAGAAGCAAACTGCCAGCCTACGAAATGGCCCACCCATACCGATACGCGCGACAGCTGGAAGTTGCGACTCTACCGTGGATGTATTCGGTGAGTTTTTATTATTCAGTGACGAATTGATACGGGAGATCCAGGAACAGTATTATTAGATAAAACAGTACACACTAAAATTCAAAAAGACATTTCAAAAGAATGAAATAAGGTTTAATAAATATATCAAGTATCAAGATTTTAAATTCTTGAAATAAATTGAAGTATCCCGCGTAACTGACTCTGACATCAATAATGAGCACGATTTTCAAATGGTCTTTTAATTTTTGACTTGAACAATAAATGTGAATTTCCCGGTCGCTGACATTGATAATCTAGCTAATTTAACGAGCCTAAAAAATTCACTAATGAGAGATCAGTTCAGGGCAGAGCATATGATGCGCCTAAGGAAAAAACAGCACAAAATGTCATCTGCAATTCTTTTCAAAAGTATGTTCCATCCGCGGAGAGTAGAGAGGGTCAAAATCATCATCAACAAGTCATCAGTAGTGAATATTAAACCGCATAGTTTATCTACATCCCTCTTACTGTTGACAGTGATTGGACGCTCTCCGCTCTCACCTTTACCGAAACGTATGGCCAATCGAACACGCAAACATTACCAAAAGAAGTATCGCCTCAGAAGTAACGATGACTTATACACAGAAGTATGTCCTGTAGCTTTAAGAATTCTTTTACCCTTTCGCAATATAATACAAATAACAATTCGACATTGACTCTATCCGAACAAACTTAGATTATAGATACTACCAATGTGGGTAAATAAACTTTTATTTCACCGTAGAAGTTAAAATCTACGCAGACAGAGGCCGCGGGCAACGCTAGTATTGAATGACATATAGAATACATGCAAACTCACCGTGAGGCATTCATCCAGCAGGAATGTAGTGTCGTTCATTAACATATTAATGAATTTGACAAACTGTCGCCCTGAACGGGACTCCTTGACAATTGCCTGAAATAAACAAAATGATGATGACTTCTAACTTTTAGATGTACACATAGTCCAGAATATAGACGAGTTGGCAATAAGTTTCACGAATGTGAAAGGATTTCAGATACATTTAAGTTTAATGAGAGAAATAAATAATGATCTTGTTTTAAATTAAGACTGTTATTATTTTAAATCTCTAAAGAAAATGTGCGAAAAATGCACTTCTCCCCCAGACAACCTTCGAAATATCTAAAATAATGTATAGTAATAAAAGACAATGATGTACAATCGGTCACGTACGTCACCCAGAGGGGTAGGCATAGATTTCTAATTTCCATTTTTCAACAACTCAGCTTAACCCAAAGGGCTATTTATACTATCTGAGAATATGAATATTTTTTTTTAATTTCAACCCAAATTACAAACATATTTTCACCTTACTATGTGCTCTGCAAGGGTTTTTCTATTATTTTGTAACGTACGGAGGAATCCTGCGCGAATCTTACTTACACCAGACCATGGTGATGATTGTTATTATTTCATGGCTTATGTAGTTATGATCGAAAAGAAAGAAATAACATAATTTTTGTTATCTATTTACAAAATTCTATTCAACATAAGAAATACAGAAAAACAGCAGCTTCTTCAAAATATCTAACAAAACAAATTGCACTTACTTGCTTATGAATTGGTCTCTCCCACATGCCTTTCAGTATGATGCTGATGTGGAAGCGGATGGTGAACTTATCATAGAACTCGGTGCTCTGCCCCGTAGTCTCTATGTCTGTGTAGAACTTCATCAGAGCACTGGGCAACGCTGTTTGTGACATCGGGTGGTCCATGAACCTGTGGGTATGTATACATATTTGAAATTAACAAATATACAATGACCTTGTTTTATATGCTATGGTGCTGATGACGTCATCCTGCCTAAATTTGACCGGGATGTCATCTTCTAGTTATCACCATAAGCTTCCAAATGTTAATGATAGGTAGGTGCCCGAGAGGTAAGCAAATCTCCAGAGCCTCACATATCAAAAAGAAATAAATCCTTTAGTAGCCATAATAGTAGAAATTCATTAAAGGCTTTTGAGGCTTTGTATTAATTCTATAATGATAAATATATTAGGAAAATATTAAGGTGCACCCGGCTGGTTGACCGTTCGAAAATGTTATTACCAAAGAGAAGTGGTGGTGGACAGCGTCAGTATCATGAGGTAGCCGACGCTGTGCTCACCAACCAAGCGAGTATGAGGATAGTTTTAGCTTTAACAGACACTGTTTAGTTAAGACCCCATGTCCAGTAATGAAATTAGAAAGACTGAGGTTAATAAAGAAGCGTGAAGTTACTAACAGCTGGAACACAAAACAATAACAAACAACATTCTACATTACAAATATTTATAAACAACTTATATTAGTCATTAGTCCCTTATTGTTTGATAGACTATGACATTAAGTAAATCATACTGATATTGAGTTACTTATCAATGACATTTGTTGAGAGAATGTATGTCGCTTTGATAACAATTTATAGTAACGCATAATGCTTTACACCAATTTTAGTATTATACAGTTCAAGGCTAACTTTAAATGACTGTCACTGCAAAATATCAATATAATGGTTTAATTCATACTTAATTTTTTATAGAAGGAACAAGAAGTTACGTCTTCTTGTTTCAGTTGTTAAGTAAAACATTAACTAATGATTATCATCAAGCATATCCACAGAAAAATCATAAAATAAAAGACACCTGTTGTATTATAACCTCACTAGTGTCACATAGACAGGATGTGAGTTCTAGTTTTAAAATAAAATCAAAATAGTACGGGCCAGGTGCGAGTCGGACTCGCGCACTGATAGCGAATTAAATGAAAATTCGTTATTTGACGGAGGAAATTTAAATTTAGTTCGACAAACTGTCAGTATTGTCATTTTTTCTACCACTGTTTTGTAACGAGCGTTTCCTGACGGAGAAAAAAACCGGTTGGTTACTAATATAAATAAATAAAATGTGTTGTGAAACTGCTACAAGAGATAATGATAATCGTCAATACGATGAAGTTTCACCAGGTTTTTAACGTGGTAGAGCCAAGCGGCAGCTTTAGCTGCTACTCGAATGGGCCGGCTCGACCGCGTTCTCCCAGAATACCGGCGTCAAGTAGAGGCATCTTGTGCTTCTGCGTTTCGTTCGGTGAGTGAGGTAACCGGAGGCCCACTCCCCCATCCAATCCCCCTTCTCATCCTCCTTCCCTTCTCCCAATTACCCTCAAAGGCTGGCAACGCACCTGCAGCACATCTGGTGTTGCAGATGTACGTGGGCGACGGTAATCACTTACCATCAGGTGAACCGATTCCTCGTTTGCCGCTAGCCCATAAAAAAAAAGGTAACGCCAATAAATACCTTTCATAAACATTCTTTAGCTTCAACGGTAGGGAGAGGTTGATAACAAACAACACCTCGACAATCTTGGCCATCAGATACGGGTTCTTCAGAAGTCGCGAATGGCAAATTGCAGTCAACAGCCACGTTATTATCGGATCCTCGATGTAGTCGGCTACTATTTGAGGAACGTATCTGAAAATAACATTTTAAACTTGTAAATCTCGGTCTCTAACGTTTTTACGTTAGTCCTGACTGCGACCAGACGTTGGAGATATAGAGCTTCGATTAGCCATAGCCAGCATAGGAGGCAGGACTAATTTTCTGTCTAGGAGCTGTCTGGGTTTAACTGGCTGCACTTTTACCCATTTCTGTCGGTAAACAACAATGAACCCCAATTGTGTTCAGAGGCACTGTATGTTGGTGATAAGTTATCACTCCTGAGGATGGTAACTTCAAATTGCAAATTGCAGGTATATTGTGTATATTGTGAATACTGCTGTAGCCTATTATAAAAAAGATGATCCGACATATACAGTTTCACTGGGCAAGTAACCGGATAATATAACGCTCCAGTGTATCTGTGTAGAATATTTATATGTTAAATTGGTAAAGGGACTGTTTTGTCACTGACAAAATTTTAGTTTATTTTTTTTTTATGAAAAAAATAGGCCTGCGTTTGACCTCAATCTTGCCCGATGGAAAGCGAAGATGAGGCCTAGGGTGGTACACACTTGCCTAGATGTCTGTTCACTTTGGCCTTGAAGATATCCAGGATATAAGATTCTGTTATATTTAAGGACAATTCACCTTTATATGGAAGCTGTGCCATTTTTTTTTTATTGTTGCAATCACCAGATAAAATCAATCAAATAAAAACATTAGTATTTTTAGTATCATATTTAAGTAAGTTACGGTATACAGATTTTACAAGGCTGATTACATATTGGACGTAAATTTTGAATTCGACGAATAAACTTATAATACCCGTAATACATGAATAAACAAAGAAAGTATATAATTTACGTGTTTCCCACACATAGTTACTCTCTGGGTATCATGGTATGATACCTCAAAGTAGGAAACAGATAGGAGGTAAGGGTGATACCGCAGAAGGAGACACGATTGTTTATTATTTACGCGATAATAGGTGCTAACAATAGGTGTACTAAATAAACGTTTATTTTTCTTTCTTTACATTTTTAATTAGGTACCCAAACTTAAAGTAATTCTTTCAGTTAAGTTAGGTTAGGTTTGCGGACCCATCCGGAGCGGATTATCAGAAGATTTTTAAAAAACTTACTGCACAGCGAAGAGCATGAAGTCCGCGATGTCCTCCACGTACCACTCGGGCGTGGCGCGGAATGCGTCAGCCAAAGCCCCGCTCCTGTCCTGCGTGGTATTGCCGCTGTCGCTTGCGTTCCCGCTGGCGCTTATGTTACCGCTGTCGCTCCCGCTCTCGTTCCCGCTGCCGCTGCCGCTCGGGCTGTCGGCGTGCGCCGCGGGCATCGCGTGCGCCGCGTGGCTCCTGTCGCGAGCGGCCTGCAGCTGCTGGGTGAGCAACACGCACACAGACGCATAGAACTGCAGGCTTCGCCTCATCAGCTCGCCGTCCAGTAGGGCAGTTTCCGCGCACTGCTTGGATCTGTATCAATAGCATAAATATATATATGTAAAGGATGGATGCGACGTTACATCATTAAATTTCACCAAATACTAATTATACGTAACTATTATAAGTAAAGTAATTTAGTCACAGGACATACTTCCGGTTCTTTTTTATTTTGTGATACTTTGCGCTAATAGCTAAATGGGCCTACGAGACCCAGGTCAAATACCGTCCACGCCGGCATTCATTGTATACCGTCAAGAAAAAGTGTTTGTTTTCTAGGATAAGACGAATCAGTTCAGATTATTGAAAACTCTGTCACTTGTATATATATATATATAACGGATGTTCTATCTTTGATGCAACTATAACTATAATTTTGTGGGGTTATTTAGATATATACTCGACTGCTTGAATATGTATACATAAAATACAAAAAAATAAATCATAAAATACCTAACTATAATATTATTAAAATTATTTTTATCCTTAATTATGTACAGTTACATTTTATTATACTAAGTTGATCAATTAGTTTTTGGAAACGAAAAGAAACTTCAGGAAAAGTATTATGACAATGCACCTGCAACATCAGACCGATGTGTAGGTGCATCGTCATGATGAAAAAGCTCACCGGCACGCAACTGTCTTTGTCTCTCTCCAGTTATTGTCTGTCCCTTAGTTTAATAATCGATTATAATGATACCTCCAGCCTCTCTAAAGACAAGAGGCCATTATCTTGTCAACGTAAGTAGAGCTTGAATCTCTTGGCTGGCGGGGGATGTCGATCTTTTCGAAACCTTACTTTTTACTAAACTGAACGTTTTCAAAGAATTTATAAAAATATCATGTAACCTATGTATATTAACAAATGTTGACTTATAGTATGAGGAAACATTCATAGGTTTGTGTACATACACTAGTATGTACATACTACATACATACAGTGTACATACTAGTATTCACTGATATTCGTTCAACCAACGAACGCGGTACCATTGCGTTATTCAATTCAACGAATATTGTAACATAGTTATGTGGGTATACTGCTAAAATTTGATTTTTTTTATTTCAAACAAAAAAAGAGGTACAATGATATACACATCTACTGATTTGAATACTTATTGTTAAGTAAATTATTACGTTGCATAGATCTATAGGCTGATTGGAGAATATTGATTTATATTATGCTAATAGGTTTATTACAGTAATTTATAACTCAAAATGCCTTTTTACAAAATCTAAATGTCCTATCAATATTGTATTATAAGCTAATCTTAAATTGTTATGTTATGACATTTCTTGTTTGTATTTAAAGACATTTGTAAGAGTACTATGTTACGGGACGGTTACAGGACGGTCAGTTCCTTAACATTGTAACTTACCTGTGCAGACGTTTGATCTGCCGCCGCCACCTGCGTAGCAGTTCGCGATTGCGCAAAGCGGAGAGGCTGTTGCGCCATTGTGGCTCCGCGGCCATCAGCTCCTCTATCACTTTCTGCAGATCTCGGAAAGCCCTGAAAATACATAGAGAAGCACGTTTTTTTTTGTTATTAAGTCGAAAATTCAGCGACCTCAAAGAATTCATCATCTTAATTTCAGGTATTCCGTAGAACAGCAAATCGTTTTTGTATAATTTCCAATAAAATAAACATGATGGCATCGCAATTTATTACGCATAGGCATGTAAATAGTTCTCGTAAACAAAGTCAAAGATTGCATGTAACTATGCATACCAATTAATGAGGAAACCAGCATATTTCGTGCAATCAATAATGAATTGTCCCACATTGGGATTGAATTATCTTTACTCAAGGTTATATAGTGATGAAAGTACATTATTAAACAATAGATAAAATAATCCTATAATAATTATTTTAAATTTATAAAAAGTCCATGAGATTGGATTTTTTAGTGTTTTTTTTGCAGGTCTTTCTGTGATTTTGTTCGTTAATCACGCAAAAACTATCTAATTGATCTCTACAATACTTTGCACAATTAAAGCTGTAACCATGAAACTACATCCGCCATAGTTACTCGTTAACTCATGCAGGGAGTAAGCAGTAAAGAAAATATTAAAAACAAGTTTATATCTATACACTTAATAAAACTGTAACAGAGATCAAATCAACATTTCTTTCAAAACTAGACCACAGTCGTCCGACTCATGTACTTGCGCGTCCTCTGATATATCACAATATCAATACCGTAGATCACAATTAATACTATAACATTTAAAGACAATAATATTTATTAAAGGCCAAGTGAAGAGTTACAGATTAAATTATGTCAAGTTCTCACCAACCCATTTGAGTGTATGTATATATACATTCACGCCTTGTTCCCAACAGGGTAGGCAGAGACAATCTTCTTCCACTTGCTACGGACCTGACATACGTTTTTTGCTTCTTACACTTTCATTCATTTGAGTGTACGGTCATAAGATGTTTTAATATAATAATCTTAAAGACAGTCTGCTTGTGAATAGTTGCAGTTTGAAATAAACAGACAAACGTGACCCCTGATTTGTATGGGATGGCATAGTAAGGAGAGCTCAAGCTATATTTCTCCTAATTACTTAACCGATCGAAATAAGGCATAACCATCTTTTTTAAATCAGTCAAGCTAATAATTGAGACATTTTATTGAAATCGGGCCTGCCGTTTTCATATGAAGATCAAATGAACAAAAAATTTAAAAATTGTTGAATCGGAATCAACTCCACCTCAAACAACCTTTTCAGTTTTATTATATGTATAGAAGATAACCTAAGCATTACACGATTTGAAATGTTTCATTGAAAAAAAGTATAAACTGGCGTAAGTATTAATTTATTGTTTTTACTCTACTTCCAGGTTTAATTATATTATTAAGGTTAAATTTCGTTACAAAAAAAATATTTTAATAGAGATTAGTATACCGTATACGACGTTGGTGAGTTTGAAGAGCGGGAATTAGAGCGACGTGGTGCATGTGCAGGGTTAGGAACCAACACATCGTTTGGAACTTCGCCTCCGGCCATTTGTGACTTGGGTCTTTATCTGTACAAAAAAATATACATTCAATTACTTTTTATTTCAGTAAAGGACATAATTTAAAAAAATCAAGACGGCTTTTGTGGATGCTTTTTTGGATAGGTCTATGTTCAACAGTGGACTCAGATAGGCTGACGATGATGATGGAGAGTAAAAAACGAGAGAGTACAAAAAACATACTATTACACGCTAGTATTTCGTGTGAGCTCCTTCCCCGACGAACCGACCCGCATAGGGTATTATAGTACAGTATCTAGAAGTAAGTGGCTCAGCTCCATCATGTACAGAATACAAAAGAGTCCAGTCTGTGAGACTACGTGTTACGTCCACACTATCCATCACAATCACAATTTTGTTTTCGATATCTTACAGTAGAATGGGGCTGCTGGATATATTATACACTTATTACAATCTTACATTGAGAGACTATCAACGATTACTTAAGTAACAATTAGTATAGATTTGAAGAGAATTGGTTTTTTGCAATCATTTAGTAGGAGTTGCTTAAGTAACAGTTCAAAGTGTTACAGCAAGAGTTCGCGTTAATGCAGAGGTAGTCATCAGCTGGTAACTGATAGAACTCCAAAAGGAATGTTCAAATGTTGTGAAAGAGATACAGAATTGTGTAATCACAATTCTAGTTAAAATATGTAACAAACATAAATCCTTCCTTGGAAATATTATATTAGTATTAATTAGTATATATCTATTATACGGGTATAACATTCTTTTGTCACGATCGGACGCTTCTCGAGGAACATACAAAATATAGTTAAATACAAACCACTTTATAGGAATATCAAATGAAATCTATCAGGACAATGAAAAGTCTAACGAAAGGAACACGGTAAAAAAAAACTCTGACACTTTAGATAAATGCTGGGTGTCGGAATTAGCGATTAATTACCGCGCGAGTAGCAAAAATACAATTCCAACACTTACTGTGCAGAATCCGAATTACTGATTAATTGCCGCGTGGGTAGTCAATTAAACCAATTTACTAGTGTAATATTGTTTATAAATAGGCTAAACCAGCTTCAATGTAGGTTTCCTATTAAATATTGTAACTAATAATGATCTCCAGTCACCTCTTCAAATGTGTATATCTACTTAAATGTTTTTAAAAACAGTATGTAGTAGCAGTGTGTACCAACTCTGATTGATTGGGAGAGAATGCTAAAAGGCATTAATTCCACCATGTGTAACTCTTTCAATTGAATATAACAACGATTTAAAGTTTAATATAACTACCACCGATCTACTTACTAAGTGCATCAAGCCAATCCTGAGCCTCCTGTGACGTAAAGTACAGACGCGTATCGTCCCGTATGTCGATCCACGTGTTCGGCTGGAACGTGTAGAATGGATACACGCGCTCAAGTTTGATGCGGACCGACAACAGCTGCAGCACCGAGCACACGTTCAACATAAACCCGTCGCCTGTTGACAAGCAAACTCTTTGTTACGGCACATAGGTAAACAAAAAATTAGGACGTCGTGGAAAATCATGGGCACTGACATTTGGAAACATTTGGCCCAAGCCAAAGTAATAGATTTCAAAAGTTTCGAAAACACACACATAGTAGTGCACGTGACTGTATAAAGTACAACGTCACACAATATTCACCAAGGGCTTTGATAATGATTAGAACAATTTCATTGATTTTAACAGACGTGAATGATTCAGGTCACAACTTGAAAACGTCGTTTATATATATGTAATACTATCGAAGTATTTATGAAACTTTGCTTCGCTTCAGTTTCGCCTAACTGTATTCGATATAGCAAATTGTGGAAGTGTAAAAATAATTTCTTGACGATTAACTCGGTCGTTAATAGTAATATCAAAGATATAATACATCAAATTTACATGAACATCTGACTTCTGCACGTAATGAAGGTTACAGCACGACAATCAGTGAATTCTTGGGCCGTTCTTTCTCTCATCATCAATACTGATGACGAAGATGTCTAGCCGACAGATAACCTCTTTGAAATTAAATAGATTCGACCTCTTGTTGACGCCTTAATGAAATAACTATTGGGAAAGCACCGGAGGACTAAGAATTGAGAGCACAAAGAAACAACTCGACTTACCGTATTTTTCTTCAATAGCGAGTTGTTTCTTTGTATGGACTATTATAAAAGAGGTGTGGTTGACATCGGTTGACCTTGGTTTCCTTTATTCATGATTGCTTACAAATAAAGTTAAGCATGCCATGGATGAGAAAAATAACAGTATGACACGGACTATTATGAAATATTTTAAGGCATAGCGGATAAATTGAAATAGTGAAACGTCCCATAAATGAAACGTCAATTTATTTCAATAACAACAAACAAAACAACGTGAAGTGCGCAACTCCTATTGTTTTGTTGCGTCGCAGAGCACACAAAACGGACAAACAGTAAACAAACTTTTTTCTATAATCATGCGGACGCCGATACTATAATGATCTCGGGAGTTAAATAAATTGGAGTAAAGCCAATACAAAATAGTGGCGTGGACGAGGTAAGGGACATCTGACGTAACATATACATCTATTTTCGCTGGTCATTAAACAACGCCGGCTAGGCCCAAAAACACGGTCAATGTTATCAATACGTTTGTAAGGAAATGTATCATAACCAAAAACCAAATTTAATGAGATAACTAGAGGTAATTTGAAGAAAAGTTAATACTTTGCTCGCTTCCCGTCACGGTCCACCTCCCGGAGAGGCGAATAGTGGGTTTGGGTAACAGCTCGTTTATATAGTTGTGCCAAATGGAAGTTCGCATTTTCTGCCTACCCATGTGGGAGACAGGCGTGAATTGTATAGATATATATGCATACTACTAATATTGGCAAACAATCATCAAAACAAGGTTTTTACCGTGTTTATATTGTTCATTATTAAACCTTACTAATCTAGTACATCGAAAAACAAATAAAAGCAATGCAAAGAATAACAATGAAAAGCATAGTTTACATTGTTTTTTTATCGAAGAAGGTGCTAAAGAAATTAAACAGAAAAAAAACTTTGTGACAAAGCAACACACAAATTTACTAACATGGATTTATGGCAGGGTGACAGCAGAAAACAAATTAAACATAATGCATGAGGCAAAGATATTGTACAGTGAAGCGCAAACCTAAAATGATAAGATCTCAATTATAAATCAATTGACCTCTATTACGTATTAATACGTATAACAAAATAAAAAGTTTTTTTTAACATTCCGCTTTTGACTTAGGAAAGCAATTTGTTTTCTTTAAAGCCATCGCCAACCCTCCTGTGAAGCATGCCGGGTACGACAACGGCCATGAAATCAAATAGTATGTCGGTTTTTGCAGGCGATTGATGCAGATTGGAATTAATCGGTTTTTGTAATACCTGAGGCTTGGTAAATATGTAAAAGACAATAGAAAATATGTAATACCATAAAATGTGAGTGAACACTATTTGACAGTGTCGGATCATTGGCAATCATAATATGTGTATTAAAGAAATTAATAGAAGCAAATCTCTATATCCTTCACAGAAATTTTATGCAACTAAAGAATTTAAGCACTGCGGTAAGTGTAAAAATCAGAAAGGAAGTCGTATTCTTTAATTACTCTATAACTCTTTTCGTCTCAGAAAAAACATTAGCACTGGCTGAATTGAATAGTCTTATTAAAAACAGTCTAAGTAACTCATGTGTGGTTACTAGACTGCTTTTAAAAAGTTAAAGTTAAACAACACTCGTAAAACGCAGTGGTTATACACATAGATTGTTATGTAAATAACGTTATATACTCTTTGGTATTCAGTTTCAAACGTTTCCTCTTAATGAGTTTAAAAATAAATTTCTTAAATATACTATGGTGGTCTTCTTCTGCTTCATAATTCTGTTTAAGTACACAGCTAGACCTTTCCATGAGAAATCCAAAAAAACTGACATGCCATGCATGGTACATTTACCCTTACTCACTAGACAGGGAAGGCGGGTTAGTAAGTGACTATGGCATCACTTTTACGGAAACTTTTTATAAGATTTTTTTAATTATATGAAAGTAAAAGAAAATACATACTTTTACCATCGTATTTAAGTGAATTTTGTTACCGCCTAGGTACGAGTATATAATGCTGACTGGGAGAGAATGCCTCTAGACATTAAGTCAGCCATGTGTACCACTTTGTGCATGAAGCTTAAATAAATAAATATGAAAGTTAAAGCAATTATAAACGTCAACATAAGAGTTAAAGCGTATTTCTCCAGATGATATACATAAATACGTCTAGTATTACACACATACGCATCAGCTAGACGTAAACAACAAACGTGGCTTCTATTAAATACGTTGGGACATGTTTAAAGCGTAAATAAATCGCTGTTAGAATTGTAGTTAATATAATCTATCAAATTAGTACAATTATGTTGTATAATTTGTTTAAATATGTTATTGTAAGTAGAGTTGTATCAAAAATACAAAAATCCTCTAGGCACAATTTTATCTTACATTCAACCAGTTTTATTCAAATATTAGCCGTTGTACCCGGCTTTGCCCGGATTAAAATTTTTAAAAAGTTTAGAATATAATAAACAAATAAGCTTATGTCCTTCGCAACATCACAAGAAACATATTTAAATAATCGATCAAAATGGATTCAGTAGATTTGAAGATTAGCCTGGTCAACGAAATACAGTTACGACTTTGTATATTAGTATTTGTATATGAACCAGTAGGTAAATCATGCTCGAGATAGAATCCATTAGAATAAATACTACATTCTAATGGATTGAAGAACATCCGTGTAGAACCTCCTGTCTAAAAGGCATGAGTGGTTAAATGTCAAAAAATTATTATAGTTAATTCTAGAGGATTAGTGTTAGTCTCTATATCGAAACATCAATCTCAAAAGACCTTATATCTCTAAAGACATAATAAAAGATCAGCTTCAAATAAATCGAATACTTAGCGAAAATAACTGTTTATTATCGATAAAACAATGATCATTAATCATTTATGATGTACTCATTTAATGTGACTTTTATTCAATCACTTAAAAATAAAAGATACGATTCTTCACTAAAAATGATAAATAAGTTACTAAAAGATCTCTGTAACTGTAAAAAATAATAAGTTAAGGGAAAAATTTCATAACTCACCAGCAAGCGACCTCTCATCAGTGCGAAACCGCACCCTGCGTTCGTTCCTTCGTAGCAACTCTGGGAAGTAGTTTAGGAAGGGTTCTCTTGCTTCTGGACAGAGCAATATGTTGTGGCAGATTGTGTGAAGAGTATTTCGGCTGGCTTCCACTTCGCGTTGGAGAGCGAAAGAGAGGCTTCGGTCTCCAGTACCAGTCGCGAATAAACGCTCGGCTAGACGCGGGTTTTCCTCCGCAAATAGTGATATCTAGTGTAAAATGACAATAAAACATTATGATGTGATTTAACATGTTAATGTTTATCGACATAATACGATGTAATAAGCATATCACATAGAGCAGCTTTACTATGTAGTTACAAAATGAAAATAAGTTAATCATTCGTTAAAGAATTTCATATTCTTTCAATAATAAACATAGAAAGTTCCTGGAACGGTAAAAAATGATTTACTTACTTTAACCTGAACTAATATTATAAGGCTGAAGAGTTTGTTTGAACATGCTAAGTTCAGGAGCTACCAGTCCGATTTGATAAAATATTTTTAATTTTAGATGTACCTGTTTATTGAGGAAGGTTAAAGTGCTATAACATCATGCTACGACCTGTAGTAGCAAAAGCAGTAACCATAAACCTTGGTCATGTCCTCATCTGTAGGAAACATGCATGTTTAATTCAAATTTAACAGGGATGAAACCGAGGAGCACAACTTGTTATTAATAAAGGGTTTCTAGAAACCACAATATTCTTAACAAATTCAGAAATGACTGCTCGGTTGACGCAGTACCTAAGCTTTTGTCTACAATGCCGCAGGGTAGGATAGGATTCTTGTAGAGGATAAGTACTCCTTTAAAGAAACCACTCCATTACATTCTGAGTTTTTTTTTTATTTGAGAGACAGATGGTTTTGATTAAAAGGTGGTAAAAGTTTATGCTACATAAAACTTTCTGATATCTATTGTCTATTCTGCTTAAATCAATCATTTGAAGTAGCTAGCCAAGGTTATTAAATTATAAAATGTAGATAATAATGAAACTTACAGCAAAGAAAGGTCCTAGAAAGCTAACTCTGGCTATTTCCCTGCCAGGAGCACTGGTTACAGATGCAGGGCAGAGACTAGGCAAGCGAGCAATAAGGGCACATATGGGACGAAGTGCATGTCTTGGGCCTGCACGGAGTTCGCACAATGCACGTAAAGCACGCAAAGCTGGTCCATGCCCACGTCCGTTTAGCGGCGATACACAGCGACGCATTTCTTCTCTTATACCCATTAATAGTGGCACAAATACCTGAGAAAGAAATCTACCTGTAATTTTCCATCTGAAAAAAAAAACCTCCAAAACCATTCAATCTTTTAGATTCAAGTTGATTGACAGACATACCTTGTTTAGAGGATAACACTCTGATTTTTTTTCATTTGTGTTTGTGTGTGTTTTACAATTAGTTGCCTAGTTTAAATCAAAATTAGAAGGATAAATTGAATAGTTATTTGAAGTAATGAATAAATAAAATTTTTAATATATTTTTTTTTCTACAATTTCCACTTTCATAAAGAGGTTCCTCTGTAAGTTGGTAAATAAGAAATATAAAACAGTACATACCTCCTCAAAAGCTTCTTCATCTAAATAAGTTGCCAAAAGTAATTCCGGAATTAAACCTATTGGGGTGTTACCAATTAATATGTATGGAAGTAATGGGGACTTTCTGCATTTTTTCAAATTAAATTTCCCCTGAAGCACTAATACCAAATGGTTTACAAGTAAAGTTCTCAAGCTTTGCAACAAATCACTTAAAGGTGGCTCTGAACTCTTTTTCGGATGTTCTCTCTCATAGAGGTTGATGTTGTTATAAAATCGTAACATATAACTAACAGCTAAACCTTGTGTAGGGATAGTCTTAGGTATAGGTAGTGAGGGTGCAGGGCACTCTGCTTTGTCTGCACTTGTGTCTGTCTCAGAACTTAATGGTCCACTCGTCAAAATGTCATCACCACAATCCTCACTCAGTCTTTTTGAAGTTTCAGAAACAGCAATTAATTTCTGATTCAATGGGTCAGATCCATCTTCAACTTGAGTGATCACATCCATGAGAGCCTCCGATGCTAATTCTTCCAAGCTAAGTTTAGGATTGTCAAGTAATGAAGCAGCTACTGTTGGTACAAATATTCCCGCTAAAACATACATAAAAATTAACTATTTGCACAATGACTGTTAAGACTATCTTGTTGCTAAACTAAGCAAGTAAAATATACATAAAATCATGAATAACAAAATTCTTAATCTTCTCTTAAGAACATCTTGGTAATCATTCCAAAATTTTATATTCATAAATTATGAAAACCTAATGTATGTGTCATTACAATAACTTCAAATTTAATTTTATCTTATGAACACCAAGCTCATTTTCTTACCAACACTATCTTCTGACCAGGATACCTGAAGGATTTTAGAAACAATGTTGCGTAATTGATCTTCTGTGAGTTCAGTACAACTCACTGTCCGAGATCTATGAATTTTTCTTGCAGGTGATTGTGATGGGTCATTGTCTTCAATCTGTCATATAGTAAAAGTAATTCTTAAATTATGTAATTGAGACATAAATTCTCATACTGTAATTACAATTGCAATGGATAAAATGATGTATGAAATATGCTTTTTTGTTTTCCAAAATCTCCATATTGACTAACAAATTAACTGAAGTTAAATATCATAATAGCTCCTTATCCCTTTTTCTTTTGATTAATAAAATAATTGATTATATATTAACTGTCTGCTAATAACGCCTTACATTTTATTGGTAAGCTTTACATAATAATCACAAACCATAAGAAGACTAGACAAAATACAGACTTTGAGGCTGTTGTATGGAAACCACAAATTAAAGTACTCACCTCCATTGGTTCTTGTTGTGAGTGTTCCGATTGAGAATTTCTTTCCGATACATCATCCACTTCCATAGAAAGAGATCGGCGAGAGCAACTAGGACTTGCATTACTAGTTCGTGGTCGAACTGGAGATGGTTCTACAAATTGTGTAGGAGATATAGACCTTGATGTACTGTCCTCTCGTGTTGATGCACCCTCTGAACCACCAACTGTTGACGGTTGCTGACTGCTAACACGGACAGACCCACAACTTAACAATGCTTCGTCACCCATAGAATCAAAGCTGTTGTACTGTCTGGTTTGTGAGAGGTCAGTCATTTTTGTATCAGGCATCTCATCTAACAAATTGTTGTCAGTTTTTTCAGTTACAATCAACCCATCTGCAGGTATTTTGTTCTGATCAGCCACTTCAGTGTTACTAACTCCATCAGAGAAGTTGGTTTCCCTATTTGTATTGACACTATCTGCTGATGTGTTTGATTCTGTGGAGCCTCGAGGTGAAGGTGATAAACGTGATGAGGGTTGCTGAAGATTTATTATGTCAGTGGAAGGTACTGAAGCACTCGGCGTAATGGGTGGGCTAGTAGAAGCTGGAGCTGAACCAGTACCTCCAAGAACTGCTAGCCGTGCTAACCGACGACGCCGTATCTGCAACCAATGAAGTTGTATCTTTTAACACGTGTTAATCTTTCACGCAGACGAATGCTTAGCATCTCTACACAAACGCTTTGTTTTGTTACCAAATTAGATTTGCTATACGCACAACACCAAGGTCCGTTTACAAAATAAATATTCGACTTACCTCCTCTTGACTTAATTCACTCATGACTTATTTTTCGTATATCAAACAATAACTATTACAATTCCTTCACAATTTATATGCTTAACAAAACGATTTAACAAGAAAGAACAACGGAGCAAGCTATACAACGTCAAACAGTCAGTCACCTCTCTAGCTCAGCTGAGTCGAATGATTATTTGACGTTTGTGGTTGGTGTAGATGACGAGAAAGTATTGAAAATACACGCGTCATCGTCTCCTTAATATTATTATTTTAGACTCTGCGCAGCGCTGCGATTCTATAATCAAGAAATATTGTGTTGCTTTTGCTGTACACTGTACATTTGAAAACTGGCAACAAAACTATGCTAAAGCACAGATTAGGTAATACTTTTTTTAATTTATTTATCATTTTAATATTAAAGTTAATTTCTAAATCAATATTATTTAGCAATTTGAATTTGAATTTAGATGTAATATTCTTTGGCGGAATATAGGGTACGTAAATTTTAGTGTAACTTACCCTCTAATTTACGTAACAATAAACTAGGTAATAAGAATTAAAACGTTTTAAATCCTCTTCTAATGAAGACTGCCGCATAGATAACTAATAGAACTTTCTTTCTCAGCATTAACAAATGCAATGCTATTCAACCTGCAGCGAGAACTGTTATTGGAGGATGGATTAAGGCTTAACTTCAGGAAGCCAGAATTGTAGTATCTCCTGGATCGATACGATCTGCAGTTTCCTCATTGAATTGGTTGCAAAACTACACAATCTATCAGATTCTTGCGTCAGGAAACTGGAAGCAAGAACATATTACATGGAAGGTATTATCAAAGACATATAAGTAATTTAACCACTGTAATGATATGTTTCTCCTAACACAATATATGCAATAATATATAAATTGATTGGCCCTTTATACCTTAAGTTTAAATACCAGTACCATACTAATACTAAATAATGCTCTTGTTTTTTCCCTGGGCCTATCTCAGACACACACCAGCTCCTCACACATCCTAGACTATGAACACATCTATATTTAAATGTATTTCATTAGATAATCATGTATGGTCTGTTTTTGTGGGGAGAAAATTATTATTTCAATATGGCAGTTCACGAAAATATGTCCCTGTCACATTATTTCGAAGCATTACAGTACGTAAAAATTTTTGTGACTTATGTTAAGTTACGGTGATTTTTAAAAAGTTAATAGTTTCTTCGACAATTCTATTAAATCAGCATTAATTGTTAACTATTAACTTATTTCTATTTCTATTATTACATTAATTCTATAAAATCTGTATTAATTATTGAACGTTTCCCTCGGCTTTAATAGTTTTAATTCAAGTTTATTGTTTCCTTTTAATTCAATTTACATTGCTATATTATCTCATACCACATTATAGCAAATATAATAAGAGTGCAAATGAGTACCAGGAGATATCAAACACATCATTCAACATGGATTTCGAAGACTGAACAAATAATAGAGAGTTTTACCTAACAATAAAACTTACCTTTTGTACGTATTGTAATTAATAATTAAATCTGAATCCTTGATAGCTCAAGACATATTATGTCTTGGGAAATCAGGGATTCAGATTTCCACCTGGTACATACCGCATAAAATGACGTAAAAAGTAGCACAAACCTAGAAGCTATAAATGATCCAGAGGTAAAACTATAAGTGGGGCGCACCGGAAACAGGAGGCGTTAACAGCATAAGGGAGGGTATTGCTAGGCCGGAACACACGAAAAAACCGAAGGCTAAACTCAACATGAGATTCCGGATATCACAGGAAAATATATAGGTAAGTTTTATTGCTAGGTAAAACTCTTTATTTTGTGCGACTCTGCACTTACAATATATAGTGTACGATAAAGCGAATGAATAATACCAGCGAGGTTGAGATTATATAAAACATGCGTACAAGCAAGTGTCGTAAGCAAGTGTCGTATTCACGAATATCCGCAAAAGGCGATTAAACTCACTTCAAGTAATTCAAAAACGTTTCATCAGCTGGGTGACTGGCGCACCCCCTTATATAGAAAATGTAGATTTATATAGCGATCTAGAATTGTTTTCTCTGACCGCTCTGTGTAAAGAAATTTCGTCAAGATATTTCGAATAATGAAAGATTACTTTGACGCGTGCAAAACCACCGCGCGCTGTCCTTCCTAACCGCGTGCTATCCTCCCTAACCGCGTATTGTCCTCCTTAACCGCGTACTCTCCTCCCTAACCGCGTACCGTTCTTCCGAACCGCGTACTGTCCTCTCTAATCGCGTTCGCCGGCGAATGCGGGGTCCCAGATTCACGGCCTACACGAAGTATACAAGTATATATTATTTGTAATAGAATCAAGCGGTGGCTTTTACTGCTGCTCGAATGGACCGGCTCAACCACGTCAGTACCACGGCCTCGTAAAATACCCGTGAATATCGAAATTCGGGACTATATAAGGGGCACTGTAGCGCACTAGTCACAGTTCAGTAGTGAGTTCTGATGTAAGTAGAAAAGGAAGATCACTAGGAAAACAGGAGGAAAAGGAGGACAAAGACAAGAAGTGAAGGCAAAGTGTCTAGTGGAGGAAAAGACGGAGGATTAGTCACTGATTGTGCGCCAGGAAGAAAATCTGCACCGGTGTGTAAGTGGTCAAACTATTTACGCTCACTATTTTATTATGAAATATTTACAATAAAATAACTTGGTTTTACTTTACTTAACATCTAAAATCTTATGACACAAACAATAGCCAGAAATCTAACACAATCTCCCTCTGATAATAAACTCTCGCTAGGTGGATAAATCAATGACGTTATTTGGTAAGTAAATCTTCTCAACAATCGATTAATAATCGATGATTGTACATTCTGTTTCGGAACTAAAAAATCTTAAATACATTTCCTTGTAAGAAGATAAACGGGTCTCGCATCGGAGGTTTCAAAAGGAAATAAAAACAAAGTAGAGAACATTATTTTTAATTGTGTATAGCAACTAATCAAAGACAACTCATATCGTCATTCTCAATTTTTTGTCGCTGATCGTTGTTTGTTTGATTTGTTGAAATGAAAATTAATATAGTGATTAGAATTAAAGAGTTTACTTACAATTTTAAAATAAATTTGTGGTATTAATAACATGCAATTTCTTTAATTTATATAATACGTTATAAAAAATTTATAACAAGAAAGAATAAGTCTTTAGTGTCTTTAGAAAATGTCTTTTCTTTTCTGTGGGTAACTATGGACACCTGCAAACAACTTTGACCGATGTATGTTACGGACGCGTTGTCACTTCTACGGATTAAGACAGATTCCTCACAGTCACTAATTATAATGACTTTGTACCTTTAAAACCGGAACAACAGTAGTTGCACTATTATTTGGCGTTAGAAATGAGTATGATGATGATGATGAGATGGGTGGTAGCTACCCAAACGTCGACAGAGTAGGACTACCACCTAGAAACATAACCACTAGTAATTGTAACAAATAAACTCATTATTATTATTTATGTAGGAACAGGAATAATGAAATTGTAATGAAACTTCTTTGGTCGTGGTTAGGATAAAATTGGGTGCGGGGTTATGCTTTACGTTTTCTATACATGAATGTATAGGATAAGTGTGAAATAAATTTACCTAAAACAATAAATATTCAGTTTAGTACTAATGTTACGGCTATATATCCATTATGCTTAGTCATGTATGTTGAAATTTAATAAAATATACTTTATATTCTTTATTTTATTTATGTTGCAGATCATGAAAATCATAATCGATAATGGTCGTTTTTTATAATATTTGATTATTAGTAATCGATTACGTACATCACTAGGTTTATTGTGAAGTGAACTGTGATATCTCAATTCTCAATGGCCGCGTGTATTCATTTGTTTACATTTTGAATTTGTTTGTGTATTTGGATAAAAACATGACTATGCTTTTATGGTATGGGATAATATGAAATCTACAAAAAACGGGAAAGTATATATAGCTTTAAAGTAATGTATTACACTGTCCAATAAACGACGTGCATCATGTAAAAGGTGTTAAATCGCCACAAAATTTTATTGTTAGTTCGTGTAAAAAGTATTAAGGGTTTTGATAAAATGACGAGCTATCAAGTATCGGATTTGGTGGCGGGACTAAAATCTCGCCATACAGAAACCAGACACAAGGCGATTCGTGAATTATTGCATTTTGCGAGGACTGACCTTCGAGAGATGTCTCAAGATTCTTTGACACAGATTCTTGATGACTTTAACCAGCAAATTCATGCCCTAACTTCGAGTTACGATAACCATGAAAAGAAAGCTGGAATACTCACTATAGGTAATTTTGAGGTTATGTGTTATAGTTAGTATAAAATGATAATATTTTACAACATCGCAGTAAGCAAAGAATAATTTGAAGTACTTTATACAGTGCTGTGGAAGGCCGAAATGCCTGACCATTTTGCTAGAGACCGTAAGATACCTCATCCAGTAAATAGCTCAAATGCTTAATGGTTTCAGATAGATTTTCTTTGGCATAATGTAATAAAAGGTTCTCGCTCTCGCTAAGATTCTCGTAACTGCAGTTGGAGATATTTATAAAAGTAAAGAAAGAATCTTAGACTTTTACTACAGTGAATTTACTTGTTCTTGTGGTTTATATTAAAAGGACACAATCAACACAATTCTAATCTTTCTGCAAATTTACTTCAAAATATTTAATACTAATGCTATCTTTGTAATAAACTACTTTATTTATCCGTTTTCATGTCATTACAATAGAATTTTAATTTTTCAATGATTATAATTTTTAGATTATGTTTAAGCTTTGTTATTATTATACTTGGTATTATATTTTTATTATTATTATATTGTTGTAGTGTGTCTTATTGGAGGAGACGTTGAAACAACAAAAACACGATTAAATCGCTATGCTCAATACTTAAGAAATATTTTTCCTTCTAATGATGTAAGCATCTTAGAACTAGCTGCCAAGACCATGGGTCGTTTGGCTGTATCACTAGGTGTCAAGAGAGGAGAGTATGTTGAAGTTGAAATTAAAAGAGCATATGAATGGTTATCTGAGGAAAGAAGTGAAAGTAAAAGACTATCGGCAGTCTTGATTTTAAGAGAACTTGCAATCGCCATGCCCTCATATTTTTATCAACACATAGGTCCATTTTTTCAAAACATTCCTACAGCACTTCGAGACCCCAAAGAACAAATTCGGGAAACAGCTGCAAAAGCACTAAGAGCTGCATTTGTTGTGACTTCACAAAGAGAACAACCTGATCAAAGCAACAAGGCTCATTGGTATTCTGATTGCTATGAAGAAGCTATGTCATCATTTTCTGATCAAAACTTAAGAGAGAGGGGGTTAAATAGAGATGAACATGTTCATGGTGCTTTGTTAATTTTAAATGAACTTTTAAGATGTTCCAATGGTGGATGGGAGAATAATTACACCACACTCATGCAAAAGTTAGATGCAGAACAAGATGTGTCTGATGAAATGTTTTCTCTTAGTTTAAAAATGCATAATACATGGACACCACAGAATTTTTCTGAAGAGAAAATTCAACCAGCAGGCATTTATGAATCAAATATTTGTAGAAAACTAATTGTTGAAAAATATGAAAAAATTGCTTCTGGTAAGTAACATTTGTATATATTTACTGGAAACCTCTGATTTTTAAAATAGTAATGACTTTGCACAGACATGCTACAAAGACCAAATCAACACTTTATTCAATTTCTAGCCACTGTTTGGCTCTACCACATCTAAATTAACTGACTAATGACTAAGTAATGACAATTCATAAACAGTTTAGGTGGAGTGCTCTACCTGCCCATTGTGGTGTTGCGATGAGCAAATAAGGATAAATGCAATTATTTCGTCAGTGTAGCCACACGCACAGCAGGAAAACATTGTTATGTGGGATTCAGACCCATTAACTGTTTGTCATCCAAACAGCTAATGGGTTAGGTTAGAGAAATAATAATATTTGAGAAAGCTGTAGAGTTACTTAAATGCTAGTGGACCACTTTCATGAAGTGTTAAAAACTCTTTAATAACATAAAGAAGTATATTGGGAAAGCAGTTTTTCTGATACAGCAAAGTTGTTTTGTAATTAAAATAGTAAAATTTTTTAGTTAATTTGCTAGTTCAATTGTTAGTTCAAAAAAAATTGTATTGCAACATAAATTAATGTAACTGATCTTACAGTCCACCTGATACCATCAGTTAGTAGTTTACTTCAGCCCATGAACAATTACCACCAACCTCAAACGAATAAGGCTGAGGACTAAAACAGAATGCCTCACAACCTGGAATTATACTAGTATATATCTTTCAAACCAAAACACTTAAATGCATCTCATTGCTGCTTGGCACAAGAAATAAGTAAGACTTACCTACCCGCTTGGACTCCTAGGCAAAACAGAAATCCAACCACATCCTAAATATTTTTGAGGTCCTTGAATTTCATGAACCTTAAATTTACTAAAAAACATCATGTTGTGTGAAGATGTTATCCCATCAAAATCATTAATATTGTAGAAAAATATATGCCGAGCATCACATTGCAACCTCTACACCTTAAAAAGTTGTGAGATCCCATTTAGAACAGTCTGTTATTATCTTATCATCGAATCGCCAATTAAACAATGTTGCGGCCGGTTTTATGAGGCAATCTAATTAGACTTAGGTCCATACTATTCTTAATTGACAAATGTACTTGTAATATTCTTGTGATCACATTTGGTAAGTAGTGTACTTAACTATTGTCGTGGTTTATTTTAATAAAATAAATTTAATACTTATTTTAAAAATGTTTATTTATACTTTTATGACTTTAATAAAATTATTGTTCCAGAGGTAATGGCTCAACAGATATCAAGATCGCATAGTGTTCATCAAATGCTATTGTTAATAATACCTAGATTAGCAGCTTTAAACAGAGAGGCTTTTTCAAAGAAACATTTGAAATCCACAATAAATCACTTAATTACTTTCTTAAGAGGTAGAGAAAAGGAAAAGGCTATGGCTTTTACTACACTAGGTTTGGTCTGTGTTGCAGTAGAGTCTGATATTCAATTATATTTGGGTAGAATTATAGAAATCATAAGATTAACATTGCCAGCTAAAGATGTTCCAAAAAAACGTAACGGTTCTGACACTCCATTATTCAATTGTGTAACTCTGTTAGGTTTCGCAATGAAAGAAAATGTTGCCAGTGAAGTGAAAGAACTACTGGATCCAATGTGTGCCACGGGGTTAAGCCCGCAACTTACTACATGTTTTAAAGAGCTAAGTCAAAACTTGCCATCGCTGAAAACAGATATAACGGATCGGTTGCTTAATATATTGTCATTGATCCTTAGGAAGAAACCATATATCTGTAACAACTCTGAACAACACTTTGGTCATATTTTATCCACTTCATTATTGGGTGAACCTCATGACGCTAATAAATTGGTTCTGGCACTGCGTACTCTGGGTGCTTTCGATTTCGAATGGAATAACACCTTAATGTCTTTTATTAGAAGATGCACAGACTACTATTTACAGAGTGAACAGCATGATATACGCTTAGAAGCTGTTAAAACTGCTGCCAAATTATTGATCAAGGCTATTGAAAGATGCTCTCAAACGAATTCACGCACTTTAAGTTTAATTGTAGACGAATCTTTAGGGAAACTATTAGCTGTGGGTAGATCGGATTTTGACCAGGAAGTTCGTTATAAAGTGCTCGAAATATTTACTAATCCCGTATTTGATAAGTATTTAGCAAGTGAAGAACACCTCAATTGTCTTTTTGTTGCAATTAATGATTCGAACAGTGATGTTAGCGAGTTAGCGCTTTGCGTAGTTGGTAGGCTGAGTAATATTAACCCAAGTTATACCACTCCAACTTTACGAGAGTTTTTTGTACAAGTTCTTATAGAATTGCAATATTCTGAATCGACTCGCAATAAAGAACAGTCATTGCGGATGGTTAATAACATCATATCGCATGCACCGCGAATTACACGACAATTTGTGGATACTATACTCAAAGTACTTGTACCGAAACTGAAGGAAGAATCCGGTAATTCGACTATGATTTCATCAATTTTAAAAGCAATTGGGGATCTAGCAGAAATAAATGGCGGTGGAAATGCTTTGACGCAATGGCTACCTGAGCTGATTTCAATTCAGTTGGAAATATTGGGTGATCCTAACCAAATAGAAAAGAGAAGCGTAGCATTGTGGTCGTTTGGGCAAGTAATTAGTGCAATAGGATATGTTGTTTCACCTTACATGGAATATCCGCACCTTATGGATATGCTATTAATTTTTTTAAAGACTGAACAGCAGACACGAGATCGCAGAGAAACGATACGCGTATTAGGACTTTTGGGTGCTCTAGACCCATATAAACACAGAGTGAATCAGGGTTTGATCGATTTTCAAACAATCTCTACACTAATTCCGATCACAGACACATCAGCGAATTACGACAACTTTGACACAAATGTAAGCGATATGTTGGTTAATATGTCCCCGTTGGTGCTTGACGAATTTTATCCAGCTATAGCTGTTACATCTCTGATGAAGATATTACGAGATCCATTATTAGCAAGGCATCATACTAGTGTGGTACATGCTGTAACTTTTATTTTCCAAACATTAGGTATTAAATGCGTCCCATACATCTCTCGGGTGACACCGAGCCTTTTGTATGTAATTCGTACCACAGATAACAGTAATTTTCGTGAATTTTTATTCACTCAATTGGCTCAACTAATATCCGTCGTTAAAATTCATATTAGAACATACTTGGAAGACATATTTGACATAATCAGAGAGTATTGGACGCCCAATAGCCAATTGCAACCTACATTGATTTTATTGGTGGAACATATTACAGTAGCTATCGGTACCGAATTTAAAATTTATCTCAGAAAGATACTGCCAAATATTCTGCGAGTATTGAAATACGACAGGAGTAAAGATAAATTTTTAACAGAGAAGCTGTTGTTAGCGATACAAAAATTTGAGAACAATTTAGATGATGTTTTGCTCGCTGTCATACCAGCAGTTACTGGACTGTTTGATGGAAGGAACATTCTGACATCCATATCAAAATTGGCAATGGAAACAATAGAGCACTTATCTGTGTATTTGTATTTAAAACCGTATTCAGCTGTCATTATACAGGCTCTGGCGAAGGTTCTGGACAACAATCCAGCATTAAGACAAACGGCTATGAACACACTGTGCGCTTTAATAGTGCAAATGGGACGTGAATATATCGATTACATACCCTCGATTGATAGAATACTGTTAAAGCACAAAATACAATGCCCTAACTACGTAGTGCTTGTGACTCGTTTACAAGTTGTATCTACGCTCGCTTCGGACGACGATTATTTAGATGAAACTCGATCGAGATTACGGAATCAGAAAACTGATGTAAGTACCATTTTACTAGCATTCGTCTTTATTGATATATCTTAAAATATGATGTGCACAATAATATGGTATTAGTAGCTGTCTATGCGAGTAACCAGTGACCACAACTAAAATTGTTGTCATTACCTAACAAATGTGCACAATTACAAGCTGTAGACTAACTAACTAACTTAGAAATATTGTATTCTGCTTATGAATATCGCCTTCAAGTGTAAATCGATTTGTCAACTTGCAGTTATAGTCTCGGGGCTGATTTTTATAAAAACTAAAATACTTGGATTCGTATTTTTTTTTACGTTTTTAATGTATGCGATAAGAGCCGGCACAGGACCATACGTTCCAATAAATATTTCGCTGTTTTTTGTGTATTATATCCGTACCACGTTTGTTACTAGTAGTTCTAATTCTTTTCTATTACGCAATCAGCGCATATGCTGCGCTTCCTTAAACGTAACACCAGAGGCTTTCGAATCAAGACTAAAATATAATTATACAATACGTTGGTTTAGAATCAGCTACTATATAGACTTTTGTCGTATGGAACCTATCATTGCAGTTCACTCTCAAAGTTTGAAAGGTATTCAAAGAGTTTTGCGCTAGAGATACAAGCAATGTGTCTTATTGCTTGTATCGCTGTGCGGAATATCTCACATATGCCATTTTTCAATATCCCTTCTTTAAAAAGTCGAAGAAATGTTCATCAGTTGCTGATACAACCCAAGATAGTGAATGGTCTTACCTGATGTTGTAAACTTCTGCAACAATTTTCCCTAATTGTCCCACACAATCTTCCTCGTCGTTCTATTACTAAACCTTTCTTAGACTGCTGAAAAGTTGAGGTGGAACAATCTTGAGCTCGCACACATGTCACGAAATTATGCAACACCTACAATTCCATCTGCGATGCGCAACATATATTTTATGATAGTTACCCCAAATTTAAGAAGATTATAATTACTCACTTTTGTATATATATTTTGAATACTACATTGTTTCGTATTTATACCTTTTAATTATTATTTTTTCTATGTTAATTAAGGACTAACATAGAATATATAGACTAAACTAGAATGATATTCGAAACATAATGTGTATTTTTCTAATTGCTGTAACAATGCTGTGGCTCCTATATAAGGGTACATACATACATAAGAAACTCGAGCCTATAATTATGTAAATAGATAAATAAGTCGGCCTACTCATTGTTGACCAGATTGGCGGATTGTCCTAACTTCATCACTTTCTCTAGAATGAGAGAGGTTTACCTGTAAATAATAATAATAAAAGTAGGTAATTGTAAAGTTTATATAACCCGCCTCGGCGGTATGTACCGCCTATATAAACTGGAAGAGAAGTGATAAAGTATATTCTTTTCAGGTTATGACTAATACAAACGAAACACAAGTTCAAAAACTAACATTGAACATAAATAGTCTGCGAAAGTGTTGGTCCGTAAATAGTCTTATTTCAAAAGACGATTGGCTGGAGTGGCTCCGTCAGCTGAGTGTTGGTCTTCTTACTGAATCCAACAGTCCCGCCATTAGGTATTTATTTAAGTTTATAAATATACTAAAGATATTAAGATACTAATGTCATTAGAAATTAATATTTTAATGTATAATAAAATGTAAGCCAAAATCAAAATAAAATTGTGCATTGCTAAATAATAACGTTAGTTATATTTTTAATGTTTTAAACAATTTACAGGGCATGTTCGACTTTATCACAAAACTACCCTCAGTTAGCTAGCGACCTGTTCAACGCGGCATTTATGTCATGCTGGACCGAGCTAGGCGAGCAGCCTCGTAAAGAACTAGCAGCGGCCTTAGAACGGGCTCTGACAGTTCCCGAGGTGCCGGAACTAGCGCTAGCTGTATTGAATCTAGCGGAATTCTTGGAACATTGCGAAAAGGGCGCCTTGCCTATTTCAATCAAATTGCTCGGAGATACTGCCATCAGTTGTAGGGCGTACGCCAAAGCACTCTACTACAAGGTATTTGATTGAAGGTTTGTTTAGTTTTTACTTCTCTTTATGTGTACTTTTCTAATGTCAATAATGTCTTTCAGGAAGAAGAGTATCGTCGACATCCTACGATACAAGTTGTGGAGGCACTCATACATATTAATAATAAACTGCAACAAAAAGAAGCAGCCAATGGACTGCTCGAGAAGGTGATAGAGCAAAAGAAAAATGGTGATTGTTCCCTTAATGTTCATGTGCGGTGGTACGAAAAGCTACACAATTGGGATCAAGCATTAGATCTTTATGATAAAAAATTGGAACTTGAACCACAAGATTCAGAATCTAAGTTGGGTTTGATGAGATGCCTTGAGGCAATGGGAGAATGGAGAAAGCTGTATAATATCACTAGTGACCAATGGGACAGCATGCAAGACGACATTAAAAAGAAATCTGCTAAAATAGCAGCGGCAGCATCATGGGGCCTGCAAGAATGGGATTCTATGAAAAAGTACGTCGATTGTATTCCAGAAGACACGCAAGATGGTGCTTTTTATAGGGCTATATTAGCTATTCACGAAGGTCAATGGCCCGAATCAAGGCATTATATAGACTCGGCAAGAAGTTTACTTGATGGAGAATTATCTGCTGTATTAGGAGAAAGTTATCAGAGATCATACGGAGCTCTCGTCAACGCACAGCTATTAACAGAATTGGAAGAAGTGGTTACTTACAAATTAGTAGAAGAGAGGAGAAGCATAATTCACAGAACTTGGTGGTCTAGATTGCAAGGTGGTCAGCGTTTGGTCGAAGACTGGCGTAAGATGCTCCAAATACGTAGCCTCGTTATGACTCCTCGAGAAGATTTCCAAACGTGGCTTAAATTTGCTTCGCTTTGCAGAAAAACAGGTTCTATAACACAAGCCCATAAAATTGTTCTGTCTATTGTAGGTTGCGATCCTATTACTAATCCCGATGTTTTGTTGCGGATGCAAGATCCAAGGATTGTGTTGGCTTACAGTAAAAATTTGTGGGAGGCGGGAAATAAGCGTTACGCTTACGACGTTCTACAAAGATTTGTCGATAACTCCGAACCGGATAATGAAGACCATTGTAAATTGCTAGCGAGATGTCACTTGAAACTCGGCTCTTGGTGTGAATCTCTCCAAGAAATCAACGAGCTATCTATCCCAGAAATTCTAAGAAACTACGCCGCTGCAACAATACTGGCTCCCGAATGGTACAAAGCATGTCACGCATGGGCGTGCATGAATTTCGAAACGGTCTTATTTTATAAGCAACAAGATAACATTTCCGAAAGCAGTCTCGCTGGAGGCTCTGGTGAGAAAAAAGTATCGAGGGCTGAATTTATCAATACGCATACAATACCGGCTATTGAGGGTTTTTTTAAATCTATCAGTTTATCTAATGGAAATTCCCTTCAGGACACACTGAGGCTTCTCACGTTGTGGTTTGACCACGGGCATCATCCTGCGATATACGATGCGCTATTTGAAGGTATTCGGCAAATCGATATCAAAATATGGCTACAAGTGATACCACAACTAATCGCTCGTATCGATTCGCCGAGAAGTTTAGTTGCAAAGTTGGTTCACATTTTGCTTATAGATATTAGTAAATCGCATCCACAAGCCTTGGTTTACCCTTTGACTGTCGCCATGAAATCTTCCTTCGTGACAAGAAAAACTGCTGCTAACTATATATTGAAAACAATGTGCGCGCACTCCCAAAATCTAGTCAGTGAAGCAGCTATAATATCAGAGGAACTGATTAAAGTTGCTATCCTGTGGCATGACCAGGTCTTCATAGCACTGGACGAAGCTTCCAGGTATTCACGTCGTTCAAATCTTTCTACGATTATAATATATATGTATATATCTATATCCAAAGGATCAGGCTCATATCCAAATCCACAGGACCGATTTTAATCCGATATTTTTAGACATGTTACGATTTATGCTTAACATAGGCTCAATTTATTTTTATTATTTTCTTATACCTTCGATGCTTGTATACATATGTATGTAGTTACATATACATATTTAAGTAATGCAATTCCGTACATTTTCATCATTACTCCGCTGTTAGCACTACTAACGCAACCGGTTACAAATGACGGCTGTCACTTGGGCACCTGCTGCCGATGTAACAGCGGTACCATTGGCGGGGCGTTGACGTCGCATGGAACGACCGGCGGCGGTAGTAGCGGTACCGGCCGCCATGTTTCAGTTGACGAACATTTTCTTTCTCTTAAACTCAAATAATGGTTATAGATTTTTGCTAATGTTACACATGCTGTATAATTAATTCCATTTTTCAGGTTGTATTTTAGCGAAAAAGATTACAGAGGCATGTTTAGAACACTTGATAAAATGCATACAATGTTGGATCGACCGCCAGAAACTTTGAAGGAGGTATCCTTCCTACAAATGTATGGAAGAGATTTACAAGAGGCACAAAGATGGTGCGAGCTTTACAAGGTATAATTCACTCAATGGATGTTTTACCATGGTTTATCCAACTTAACTATCACCAAGAACCTGCGCTCCCCACTGACATCACCGATCGCTTATCTGGTGCGCTAATATTGCCGAGCCAATAAGAGCGCCAATAGCTTAATGGGTTAGGGTGCGAACTGCGAAACATGACGTCGCAGGTTCGCGCCCGCCATTCGACTATTGTCGTGAACCACTCCAAAACAAGCTCTAATGCTTAGTTGGAGGGTTAAAAGGAATTTTACTTAAATAGCATTGCTAGCACTCTTTTATAAAAAAAAAATAGGTTATGAATGTTTAATGTACTGTATGTATGTCAGGTATGTCAGAGCGAATATACTATATTTTTATCCTTATTGCCTATACTTGCCTGCCCGCAGTACACCGTGATAGTTAACAAATGAGGCTGGCGACTGAATGAAAAACTAAATCGAATTAGTAACGAGGAGCAACATCACTGCGAGAGACTGGATATTGCGCTCACCAGCGCAGCTCGCCCAGCTTGCTTGATAGGGACATGTCTTTCAGAATGCATGTCGACTTTTGCTGGGGCTTTTTTTGGAGAGCTCTCTGTTCATCGGTGGACTTAAGTAGACTGATGTAGAGTACCATATTCGCAGGAAACGAACGAGGACCGGTACCTGAACGAGGCGTGGGACCTGTACTACCACGTGTTCCGGCGCCTGTCGGCGCAGTTCCGCTCTCTGACGTCGCTGGAGCTGCAGTACGTGAGCGAGCGCCTGCACGGCTGCGCGGACTTCGAGCTGGCCGTGCCCGGCTCCTACGTGCCCGGAGAGAGGGTCATCAGGATATCGCATATTAAGAGCCAACTGCAGGTCATTCGGATTTTTTTTATTTCACATTAGGGAGACACACTAACACTCAGCCCACCTGAGTGGTTACTGCAACACATGAAAAGAACATCGATCTAAGTTGGTTACCGATTCGTTGTCACTCCTAAGCAATCAGATGCAATGCCATCCAACCGTAATACTGCAGTCGGTTCCACTGGTAGCAGAAGAAATATACAACAGGGTGGAACGTACCCAGGCGGCTTCTAGGCAGAAAGGACTTACCTCCTAGACATCAACAAGGAGATGCCTCAGGCAGTACTAAAAACCGACACCTGTCACTACGTCAATGGTTGATCTGGTTCTTTACGAACAACTTCCATGTCGCTGAATTTAGTGTTCTTACACACTCCGCGAGGTACTCTCAGTTCCATTTCTGCGTGTATGTTTAACTATAAAATACACATTAATATCATCGAAATTATTAGCTTTCCTCATTTCTTTCTTTTTATTTAATAGGCAATCCAACAGCTATTTACAAAACAATTTACACATCTCTTTGAACAATAAATAAGTATTTCACAAATATAACAGAATTTTAAGTACAGAAACATTGCTTATAGCTAGCAATCTGGTTGTTGATGCGTATCAATTGCAAATAAATACACACACTGTATTGATTTGCAATTGTTTTATTTAATGTTTACTTCCCCCAGTAACATCCGTATACGACGTCTCGTGTTCAAATGTAGGTATAAAAAAATAACAAAATTTTCTCACTTTTCAAGGTTATAAAATCCAAACAAAGGCCACGTCGTTTAACTATCCAAGGATCCGACGGCAAGCAGTATATGTTCTTACTTAAAGGTCACGAAGACCTAAGACAGGACGAGCGGGTGATGCAGCTGTTTGGGCTCGTCAATACGCTCCTACAATCCGATACAAACACCTACCGCCATGACTTAGCGATACAGCGGTACGCGGTTATACCACTGTCGCCTAATTCTGGTCTTATAGGCTGGGTACCGCAGTGCGATACCTTGTATAATCTCATAAGCGACTACAGAGACAAAAAGTCGAACAAACTGGCGTTGAACACGGAGCAACAAATTATGCAGAGAATGGCGTCCGATTACCAGAAGCTTATGTTGAAGCACAAGGTAAAATTTAATTTATTAAAAACATATTTTTTACTACTTCTGACTAATTTTCTTACCTCAATTTTATTATGCTCCCTCCTGTGTGTTCATAATATTTTTTCATATAATTACAGAAATATTATATTCCCTGTGTTTGCAATGTTATAGGCAATGTCGCTTATTAAGCATCGCCCACACTATGTTTTATGTATAGGGTTAAGTAAATTATAAAACAAATATTTCTACGACTTCTATCACAGCATGATATTTATCCGCTAAACGATCCACATCTGGACATAAGGCCTCTCTTATGATTCAATCTTTTTTTACAGGTAGAAATATTTGAATACACACTATCGCAAACACCAGGCAATGATTTGGCGAGGCTTCTTTGGTTGAAAAGTCCTTCAGCGGAGGCGTGGTTCGAGCGACGAACAAACTACACGCGCTCGTTGGCTGTCATGAGTATGGTCGGATACATCCTGGGGCTGGGAGACCGACATCCATCCAATATAATGCTACATAGAGTCACCGGGAAAGTGCTACATATAGATTTCGGAGATTGCTTCGAAGTCACGCAGACTAGGGAAAAGTTTCCGGAGAAGATACCGTTTAGATTGACGAGGATGTTGATCAATGCTATGGAGGTATGCCTTGTTGTTTATATTTAAAAAATACCAGTATTGCTTGTAGGTTAGGTAAGAAACTTTCTCGAGTACTTGCATAGCAAACTGATATTAAGGGGGTCGCCACAATATGGAGCGTTGCAATGTTGAGGGACGTCGGCGGGTGTAGATATAGGAAGTATAAGAATTGGGAAATTTGATTGGCTATCATGTTTTATTTTCCGTTCAATTGCGCCTGTGACGCCTTTGTGACTCAGTAATCAAAACGATTACCAAGTTAGAATACGCTGTAACAGAAAAAAACTTTGCTGTGTGAGAAGGTGTATAGTTTTTAGAAGATAAAATCAATATCATACACATGACCCCGGTGAAATCGGATGTTGAATAACTAACACGAAAATGGGCGTCAGCGTTTTATGTACTTTATTTTCTAGCTTTCATTAGTTTTCTGTTACGATACACGATGCAATAACTATGATCAGATTTCCAGGGTTAGGATTTCCTGTAGGTATTTTATTCATTCATAAAAGGTATCAATCAACATTTAAGAATTTGGTTAAATTAGGATTAGTGGAATTGCGTTTTTGTGCAGTTAAGAAGGTTTTTTTCTTTCTTCGTCAGCCGTTGTACATAAGATTGCAAACTTTGTGGAGACGGCGATCATCGTGACTAATATAAAAGTATGTAGATGGAATGAAGGTCGTTTTTCCCTCCTCTAATCTTAATTATATTTTTAGGTAACCGGCATCGAGGGCACCTACCGCTTTACCTGCGAGTCGGTAATGCATGTACTGCACAAACACAGGGACAGCGTGATGGCAGTCCTAGAAGCTTTCGTGTATGACCCCCTCCTCAATTGGAGGCTCATAGACAATGACAGGCCCTCTATCACAGAATCCTCTTTCTCCTCCGACATCGACTCTTCGTACTCCCTCCCAAGTAGGAGTAGAAATCACTTACACTACGAGTCGTTGGAAATACCTCCCGAAGCTAATCTTAACAAGCGAGCGTTAGCTATTTTAAACAGGATTCGAGACAAATTGACAGGAAGAGATTATCCGCAAATAGAAGCAGTTGTCAGTGTGCCTAAGCAAGTCGATATCCTTATTAAAATCGCAACCAACAACGAGAATCTGTGTCAGTGCTACATTGGCTGGTGTCCATTTTGGTAATGTTTGATAGTGACAGTTGACAGTTGCGAAGAAGTCACGGTTAACGCTTCAAGTGTCATAACAATAGAATTTCTATTGTTTCCACGCATCAAGATAAGCTATTCGGTTCTGAAAACTCTAAACAGACGTGATAATGTACCCAAAGACTAAACATTGTCAGAATTATTGTGCCTAAACCACCATATCAAACGTCAAAGTTTTCGTGATTAGTTTTGTTGACACACAAGCTGAGTTCAATAGAATCGTTTAAGGTGAGAAAACCTAGTTTTATGACTATTTAATTTTAGTTCATTGTACAAAGAATATAATTTATTAAATAAGTTATTGTTAAAACTACTTCAACAATCAATCACAGAACTAAATATTCACGGTCTTTTGACGATGGTAAAATCAAGTATATTTGCTTCCCACTACTCAAACTAACTTCCATCCGTCGTAACTTATAAACCTCACACATTAAAATCTTATTGACTGCTTTGACTGCATTTTTTGATTGTAATCATCAAAAAAAAATACCTTTAATGGTAAAACTTCCTACACAATAACTCATTTTATTTTGATAAAATTATTGTTTTCACTTGACCGACTCAAAAATGAGGTAGTCTATGTGTTATCAGTTCCAACTGAATTCAAATTGTGACCTTTTAGAATGGAGCACTGTTTGAGGTCAGTGTCAACCACGAGCACACTTACTACGAGTGCCGGACTGAGAAGAAGTCAAACGAGTACGTGTAAATACAAGTTCCAAAGAACAGCTTCACGAGTATTTAAAAGTACGCGTCTAGTTGTTACCAAAGTACGGAGCTTTACTTCCTAGTTCCTAAATAGACGCTAGGGAGTTTTTATAGTTATGTCTATGTCGGTGGTCGGTCAGGAATAAAAACTGTTAAGTTAATTACAATAATAAGTTCATCTGTTTTATGACTGTGATTTGAGACTCAATCTAAAATCAAAATTTTTCTTACATACTCTTTAATTTAACGTCACTCTCATTGCTGACATGATGCTGGCAGAATTCTTCTAATAGGAACCTGTGATTTGGAATTTATAATAAAAATACGTATTCAAATTCAAACCATAATTAAAATTTTCATTGGTATGAAATTGAGAAAGTAAAAGCAGTCTTAGTCCTTGGCATGTAAGGTCAATTGTTGTTCGGTATGCCACGAGTACATAGTGAGTAGCGTACCTGGTGCGAGTTCAGTGGGCCGGAAATTTGTGCGCGTGTACGAGTGCTTTTTCACTGCATACGTTTATGACTTAAGACTTATCAGTACTCAGTGCTTCTAAATACTCGATACTCGTTCGTAGTCTGATAAGAGACTGAGTACTGAAAGGTCTTGGGGGGAAAACTAGTCTCAAAACCTGTTGCAGTATATACTACAGCTATCAGTAACGCTATCGAGCGGCTAATAATATAATATCAGTTATTTATGTGACCAAAATAATTAAATTAACATTACACAATAATTTTTTCGATATTTCTGTATGGGTATAGAATTGATGTCTTGAAATATTTTCAATAACTGTAGTCAACTTTGTTTACGAGTATTTTTTTCCTTCTTTAATTAATTCGAAAAAGTAGTGTAATGGTGTAAATATAAATTGTAAATACATGTTTAAAATGTGTTAGATAGACATTGACCGCAAGTAACATGTGCAGAAGGTTTTATTTCGTCTTTTATTGCAAATGATGATTGCCGCAGTGAGAACCGTAGGCAGAACTTCAAGGCAAAAGTCTTATGTTTTTCCTTTAATTGACCTTGCGTATTTTTAATGTAAATATAGTCGCAGTACCATAGACAGAAATAATCTATTAAATGTCAGCTAATTTAATACTATATTGATTAAGTCTTCGCAATATGTATTAAGAATTCTGTTTAATTATATCATTGTTTAAAGTATTGTTATGCATAGAATATTTATTGAATATTTTACTGTAAATAGAATAGAATGTTGTCGAGTTTTCCACAGGTTTAGTGTGAAGGAAAATATGAAAGTGTATTAACAATACAATGCTTAAGGCGATATTTAACTTCTTGTTTCTGCTCCTTAAGCTTTCCGCGTCATGCGTGTGCCCACTGACGCGTGCGGCGTAGGCAGAACGAACCATAAATGTCCAACGCCGTATGACGTTAGCCGCAGCGTTGCGCGCTTCGGTCGGAGCTTTAGCAAAGTGTTTTTAGTTTAATTCGTGTTGATGTTAATAATTACGAGTATAAATAATTTATTCAGAATGGTTCACTGAAGTCCAAAATCATAAATTAACCGTGCTTTTGGAATAATATCTAATTATTTAATATTTCTTTTTAGAAAATAAATACTTTCGCCTCATGTAATCTTTCAGTAATTCTGTGTATATTGCTCGGGCATTTGAAGTGCCATTATAGCCAAGGAGTAGAGTAGTAGTCAGTCGTTTTATTGTGTTATATAGTATGTGAGTAACTTCGGTTCTATCGGGATTTGTTACTTATAAATTTTATTTGTTGATTGACCTCGGTTTTGAAGTAAACAACGTGGAAAAAACATGAAGTCTGAGAAAGGACCTTTGATCAACAGTGACACATTTGTATTGATCTTTTGCTTTAGATCGTATATTAAATCTGTTCTGAAGAATATGGCATCAAAGTTCTAAATCGTTACACATTTTCTAAATAAATGAAATTGAATCTTGAACGGCATACAAACGTTAATTTACTACAGAATGTTCCGCTTTGTATAAAATGAAAAAAATCAAGACAGGTTTGAGTTCACCTACAAATTAACAGATAGTTTAATTATATGTGTATCACCAATCGTTTTGCCACACAAAAATAAGAGTTAAACAGCTGTTTTGTCATAAAATATCTGTTATTTGGATGGACGAACAGACTTTAATGCATATGTATTTTAAAACTTGTGTTTGAGACTGACATTAACATAGAAAATATTTATGAAATCCTACTTTAGAGCATGTAAGTTCTTTCTCCTATGCAACATTAAGTATTTGTACTATGTACGTTATGTTTGTAAGTCTGTACTTATGTTTTCTGTGTTTTATTTTCTCTCTTTGTCTTTATTTTCTCTCATAATTATATAGAGATTTGCTTGAATTTGTTGATTTGATTCATATTCCTTGAATACAGTCAAATTGATTACATGTTATATTTTACATCATACGCCTGACATCGAATCACGATGCCGGCACAACAAAATAGGCAATTAAATGCAAAATAAATTTCCTAAACCACGTACTCGGCGGTGAAGAAATGTGTGTGAAAATAAATGTTTCAAGGTCGTGCGATGTTCGCCAACCCACACCGGTGCTACGTTTCTTCAAAACCCCTAAGCAACGAGAGAAGTTTTGCTACTTTACTATACTCCATTGTTTTCACGGAAACAAATATTATGATTAATTTACATGCTTTGCAATCCGACAAAAGGAGAGTTATTTATTTGCATATAAGAGAAATATTGGTTTCCTGCGAGACATGACACATTTTTTAATTATTTCTACAAAATCGGATTAAAGAAAATAAGATGACATTTGGGCAAGATGCTTGTGAACATCTTGAATTCCATAGTGAAATAATTTTATTGTACACAATTGGATAAATTTATAAAAGTACTAGGGTTTCGTAGCGTTGCGCTAGTGAGATGTGATCGGTGATGATGGCATCGGTGTCATGTGATCATCCGAGATGCTGCTGTAGTAGGTATAATATGCCATTTAGTCTCAACGTTCGTAGTAACATGGAAACGTTGCTCATAATTCTGTTGCACAATAACAAAGTCTAAATAATCGATATGACAGCCGTGTGTCTAGCGGCGTGGGATACTGCCACCCTTTTTTATTTTCGTGGGAAAACCATCGCCTTACCATGTTAAAATCTAAATTCAAATCATCCACATCACTTACACGGAAAGCTTGCTGTTAGATTTTGGCAGCAATCCTTAACGAAATTCTTGACTCGTTTGTTATATACTGTTTTTTCTATCGATTTTAACTTCCCATGTATATTTTACTACTGAATACAGAATGCTGCACTACAATTCGTAGACCTGTCCTTCATTGGCCTAACATAATACAATATTCCAAGAAATTATGCTGGTAACAGTAGACTTAATGTTTTCAAGCTTACATTTATTAACAAACAAGTGCTGACGGAAAGGCTTTTGTCCAGTAATAGACTTGTACGGGCTGATTAAGAAGATGATTAATATTGAAAAGTTTTAGTTCCCTCAAGAACTTGCTCCGACGTCCTGCTGTTTTCAGTCCTGTCTCGAAGATCCTGAAAGATGTGTACAAATACAATCGGAAATAACTACAGAAAATATGTAAACTTGGAAATGTCGTTGGTGCGAGGAGATCTGAGAATCATTTTCCTAAATGAGATTGAGAGGTTCTTTTTGTTACGATTCAGACACTGTAACTTGCAAATAAAAGATAAACAAAAGAACAGTGTCGTGTGGATTAGTGGTCGAAAAGTGCAGCAATGATTTGAATATCGAAGTCGCGACTACTGAAATTATAACTACTGTATTATACTGTATTATTATATTATATACCGGTCACCTTTATATAAAATTATAGATACATTCCTAATAAATATTGCTGTTACACAAGACAAGACAACGACCACATAATTTTTTTCTGTTGTTTATTAAGGTTTTAATTAAGTTTATATTTGAAAACGATGGTTCATAAATTTTTAAAGTATAACAAGGTAAACATAATTGTCAACGCTCGTTAATTCTTCTCTTTTAATTTCAATCTTTAATTATTAGTAGAGGTTGGCCAAAACCCCTTTGTTAACAAAACTTTGTTAGATACTAGAGTTTGACGACAATGACAAAGTTACTACTCTACTCTATCCACGTGTATATTTGCCTTTATGCCTTTACAGCCTTTTTAAAATATTATCGAATAATCAATACGAAGTGGCAATTCCAGTAGTTTTGAACAAGAATAAAAATGTCCCATGTTGAACGCTTTAAGTTTTGAAATTGTTTTTCTCTCTCTTCTACTCTTCGTCCAAAAAAATATAGGTATTATAGTTTATTATATTATATCTATTACCCAGTCTAATACTTTTGAGAATTCTTTATCTAAAAGAAAGAAAGTGAAAATTTAGCATTAACCTATGATGTTCTACAGGGTCCAGCTCTTTTCCTAATTTATATTAACGACCTCTGTACAAAATATGTCGTAGAGGACATTATATCGTATGCAGATGATACTATGATTTACTATTTTTAGTGGATAATTGAGACAGTGATATCGACCTCTATTGCGAATTCTAATGGTACCTAACGGTAACATTGACAATGTAATATAGACAAGTCTCTACGACGTAATCTGTTAAACTTTCGAATACGTCGTAACTTCAAATTTGAAACCTATTGCTGTTGCGCTTACCATCATAGTTATTTACGCTGTAGATCCGCTGGTGTGGTCTAATCTAAATAAAAATTAGTCATGTATAATGCGATAGTTTTTGTCTTTAATGCTTTTTTTTTTAGTCTTCGTAGACAGCAAATGGATTTTATACTCCTTTCCTCCACTAAAATCAATGGATAATGTGTTGATCATTTTATCGTTTTCTACATGAAGTGTCCAATCAAAACAAATTATGCAACATTACAAAACACTGTTTTGGCGGCCAGAACTGGTGACAGACAGCAACTAAAAGGTTGCCTTTTACGGAAATTTTCCCAGCTGGACATACCTATGTCCATCAGTGGACTTTGTAAGGACTGATTAAGCAGAAGAAGAATAAATTCATGACTAAAATTATAAATATTATGCCCGGAAGCCTTTACATGGAATATTGTTAAATACAAATAAATGTATATATTAAATACAAATAAAATATTTATGCTAGAGTTGATATATATGTATATCAGCTCTAGCACAAATTTCACTCACTATACCACTTTTTATACTATTCTATCGTTGTTCACATTATCTGCAGTATTATAAAACTCTTATCCGACGACATTGTCTTTTTTGTAGCTCACGAACGCCAGAGGTAATAACTTCGATAACTTTGTGCATAAAACTTTGTCCATAGTGGGTTTGCTTAAATAAATTTCTATATCGCCATCGCTGATGCAGAACTCGCTCAAGGTCTGCCTACATACGCCACACGGTGCTGTGAAACTTTCTTGCTGATGGGCTACAATAGCTACCATTTTAAATTCCAAGTAACCGTCACACACAGCCTTTGGGACGGCCGCTCGCTCTGCGCAAATACACGGTGTCAATGCAGCGTTTTCAATATTACATCCTGTGTAAACTTTTGAGTCCTTTTCTGTCAGGATCGCAGCGCCAACAGCGAAATTTGAGTATGGACAGTAAGCATTTTTCCTCGCTTCTACGGCTTGGCGTACTAAGTCTTGTACGGTGTCATCTATAAAACAAGAACATGTACTAAGAATAATCTTGATAAATTAAGATAAGCAATTGAATATTTCATTAACGATATGTCGATAAGCTATATTTGATTGGTGACATCGGATATCCAAGGTAAAGAGAGGGTCAAGTTCTTTGTTCGTATAGAATAACTATTGCCCTTGCCTTTACACTTATATCATGTATAACGCAATGTACGTCTTTTCTACATAAAACAATAATACCACAGAAATATGCATCTTTAAATTTATATCTACATAAGTTTAAATGTTATGGAAAAGAATACTAATTTTATTTTGCCATTATTTATTAGTAACGATGTACGAATTTAGGTCGTTACGTATTTGTACGTGCGAAAATAGATTTACTCAACATCATTTCATTTCGTAAGATGTATAGATTTACGAGATGTCTTAATAAAATTATTATAATCGTTATTTCTTAATAATTCATGTAAATAGTTTGCATTAGGTATATTAAAACACTGACAAATAACATTAAAATTAATGAAAACTTACTTAAGGAACTGAAATCAACAATTTCGTTAGTATCCATATGGACGCAATTGTTCCGTTATGTCTCTGCGGAAACTGCAGGAACGTGCGATATCTCGAGCGGTCAGCGCCTAACTGATTAAGCCAAACGATCGTTGATTAGATATCGTGCTTTATGATTGACTGCCGTTTGAAAGTTCCGATGAAACAATTGTTTTTTTGTGCTGCGCGCAAGTGTGGTCTGCGAGTGTCTACATTATAAAAATTGGTTTCATATGTGTAGGGATGGACTTGTAAGTAATGAATAAAAAAAATTAAATATTGCATTCCTTTTCTTTACATGACAGTAGTTTTAATACTTTTATATTTAATTTCTGTAAACAATGCAGGTATCCTATGTGAAATGAACTGAATCACGAACCTTCCGCGAGTGTGCAAACTCAACCTCTAATCGGCTAATCACATGTTGCTGAGTTGTTGGAGTAAACGACCCCGGAGGTGAACATCGCGCTTTCAAAGTGTATTGTGGCACAATTCCAGGTTGTTATTTTGTTCACAGCAACTAGACATGTCTACGCGAATATCGAGCTATCAAGCTCATTGATGAAAGAGACCTATGATTAGCACTGGACAGTATCGGGCCACAGTATTAAAATACCAGTAGTTCGACTTCTATGTTCTAGAACACATGCCGTTACTGCATATACGTACAGGAAATCAATCGAAAGACCGAAATTTAGATGACAAGAATTTAAAAACCATTCAAATATTAAAATTTTTATTAAAATTAGTGCAATTCACGATGTGAAATTATGTAAGTACTTAACAAAAGGATTTAAATTTGAAATAAAACTATTATTTACGTATTTTATCACATTTAATTTTAATATTTCCGAAGTTTCGATTACTTTACTGCAGCCGTTGTCACGGGGGGAGGTGTTAGACGTCCAGATGTCATAGTTAACTCTGGCTAAATAATTAATAGTTATAATAAATATAGCGGCGTAAAGAATAGTTTAATTTCAAATGTGTAGTTTTCGCGTAAATACAAGAAATCATTAAAAGGGTTTATAGATCTAGGACTAAGGGTTACCTTCGTCATTGTGAAATAAATTTAATAGACAAAAACTTCATCATAGACGATGATGACAAAATCACTTAAACCAATAACGTTTACGAGGCCACGCACACTAGCACAAACACCCACACTAGCCAGGTCCTAAGGCTAACACAGCGAGATAGACTTCGTCGCCAGTACTTCACGGCCCGCACGAGAATTTCTCGAGGCAGAGGTCGTCACTAATGTCATATAATAAGGCGATCCCAGACGACGGAGTTTAACCTCCTTGTCTGCACCCTCGGATCGCCTAGCCCCTCCCCTCATCTTGGAAGTTTTTCTGTCGTTTTCAGGGGACGCAGCGCTTCACAGCAGCAGGCATCGTCGACCCTTTTTTTTAACTTGCGGGCTTCCACTCGCAAGCCCTTTTCGCTGAAGCTGTAAAAAGTATATTAGTCGGACGATTGCAAACTTAGCTTAACATATATATAAAATTAGACGAATTAGAAATTATTATCATCCACTGTTTTTTAAAACCTAAAAGTTATGTAACGAATTATAGGGACTGTAGTATAAAACTAGCAACTTATACTGTGTATCACAACGGACTGCGATGTTAATGTTTACAAAGATATTTTAATCAAGATAATCTGACATCTATTTCTGTGGTGTGGACTTTATTTTTACTCATCTCTTTAAGTATTCTATGTCCTTCCTTTTTTATTCAGCTAAGGGTAAAACTACTTATGGTGGAGTATGCGCATGTTACACATTCCATCTGATAGTAATTAGTGTCTGTGGTCCATAGACGTCAACGCTGACGTCTAAGATGGAATGCCTCGTTATCTCGATACCAGTAAATGAGTCTCCGGTTCAATCACCTAACCATGTGTCACAAAGCAGCATTTTGATGCTGGTATAATTACAGCTGCAGCGTGGATCTATTCAACCACACAAATTTGACATTTATTTGACATTACATATTTATATAATTTTCCCAACCAGACGAGTATATATCTAAATAGCCCCCCACATAATTAATTTGACATAAAACATGTGACAAATTATGTTCAATGTATCCATAGGCCCCCCAACTAGTAAAAACTGTGTTTCAGGAGTCATTCACACGGACAAACACCGAGACCGGGAATAATTACCTTTAGACAATCCAAATACTGGTCTCGTGTGGGAAATGTACCCACGCCCCGAAGTAGACTGATCATTTCAGAGTCGATATCATACACACAAATCCAGTTGTATGTACCATATGACATTTCAAAGATGCAATCTTGTTTCGCGAGTGTCGCTGTGTACAAGTTTATAACATTATATTTTGATTAAAGGAGCCACCAGCTTACTTTTGTACAAATAATTATATATTTTGTACAAACAGTTGTTAAACGTGAACACAATGTATATTATCTCCGTAAATGAGTTTTAATCTGTTGAGACGCCTATAATTTAATCAAGAGATGAGACCTAAAATATTATTTTATATAATAAAAAGGTTAAAGGGTTTCGACGTAAATTTTAGTATCTCAGGAAAGTCATGTTACGCGAATGACTGGGGTTATATTTTCGATGCCGGTGACAGCACAATTGTTAATACCAAGTGCGCGGCGGTTAAGTAAAACATCGAGTAACCTATATACCTACGACCTAAGAAATATTAAAATAAAACATTTCGTGCACAGCCCCCACTAGTTTTTCTGGGCTAAAACCATCTTAAAAATGCGAGCCAATCTTGCAATGGCACATCTAGACTGTTACTTTTTGTATTTGGCCATACAATTATAGCGACTTGTTTCGTGTATATAACTTAATCGCAGGCATTGAATTGAAATCGCGACATTAATACCTACGCTGGTGTAGGTTAGGTGAAAGTCAAGGTAATGAAAAAGAATTCACTGAACGACCGTAAATAACACTTGTAAACGACCTTAGCAGGACATTAATTATTTATCGTGAGTTAAAACTAAGTACTAGTTACGTTACGGTAGTATGTACTTACTATTATTGTTTTGTTTATCAACCTTTTTTGATTACATAATTATTTGTTCGAATTGTAAGAATATTGATTAATCTGGTAATGATTAAATAATTTCTGTATCGTGATAAGTATAGGTAATCTATCCGTATTACTCAGTTATGGTAGCTCTTTTTTATCTAACTACACAATATATTAATACTAAGTTAATCCCAGTCCCAAGTTTATCTATATACTTACGTAAATTTGATGTCCTTTAGGAATATAAGTTATTAACCGTTTTTATATGTTAAAATCAAGTCTAAATTGAATAAATGGGCGCTCATAAGACCAGTGTAGATTTTGACGTTCTTTTGAATTATTATTATTTATTACAGTGGTTCGCAATGCAAGATCTGAGAGAAGAACCGGAAAGAAACTCTTGGGTCTTTTTTTCTACAATTTAATTTAACATGCATCAACATAATTCCAATTTCAATGTACGATTACATACTCGTACAATTAATAAACTTAATATCAATTAATATATTTTTTTTCAATGTTGCCAGTTATCACAATGTTAAATATACATATTAATAATTAAAGTTAATGATTTCTGGTATTTACTCGAACACTACACATTCGAAATTAAAACATTATTTACGGACATTATAACGTTTAATTTTTGTTTTTATGTTCCCTATGTGTCGAGGTCGCGTGGGGACTATGGTGTTAGACGTCCTGATGTCATATTTAACTCAGACTACCTAATTAATAATAAAATCTGAATATTATTAATTTTGTTCCGATCGTGCGTAGATATCGTCGGGCACATAAAAAATTTAATTAAACGCTGTAAAATCCGTGTGTATAGTTTCATTTGCAATTAAACATAATGACATTTATTAACTAAATTTATACAATGTCATTATATCAGTAGCCAAGCTTATGTCCTATTAATTGCAAGTGTAGAGTAAGAGCTATATCCACACATTTTTGTCCACGTATTTTGATCTATTTTATATTTGCATTTCTAAATTAAGTTTCTGTCTTAATTTTGTGAAATATTATAAATATTACTTAATGTAGAGTACAAAATTGTAATTATACCAGCGATGACCTGCGACTTTTATCGTATGATATTTGTATGCGCTGCTTAGAAATACGTGTAATAAAATTACAATAGAGCCATTTGGTATTAATACCATTTAATTTAATTTTAGTGAATAAACACTAAAATTAGGTTGATTTCGTCTACACACTTAATAAAACTGTAACAGAGGAGAGCCGTGAATATAAGATACATTTTCGAAATTGTATTTAATAATAATAATCAATCCCCGATTTTGGGGAGCGATTGAGACCAAAAATACATTTTTTTTAAAACCTAGATGCTACTGCACAATACTCAATGTAAGAATGGCCTCTTTTTATATATATATAATGAGGAAGTACCTGCCGTATACCTGCAGATTACGGCTACCGCAGATCGGGCTAGAACAGATTACGGCAAGCTTGCAGCGACGAAAACCCTTCGGTGTTTCAACTTTGCCACATATCCCACCCTTCGCCCCAGAGTGTCCGCTATTCGCAAACTCGTAAGAATCATCTCTTCTGGCCCCACCGGCGAATCTGGTCCGGTGAATCGTAATACCGATATTCATTTTTCCCCCTGCGGCCCACCCACCACGGCCACATTAGTTGTGCGGCCCAGCCATAGTCGCAGAGAATAGGGATAGATCTTCCTTCGCGACACGACGTTAGATGCGGAGGGTAAGAAGAACGATACAAAGCAACGACGCTAATCTTTCTGCAACAGTCCACCAACTCGCATCGCAGCAGCCATCTTTGGCCGGCCCAGCTATGTATGTGTCTCTTGCTTACCAGGCTAAGGGTCGGAGGAAACATGTAACATACCCAAGTTATCCAGACTGGTGAGTTGTAGCTCTGTGCTACTGTGATCGTCTAGTCACCTACTGCTTGAGGCGATTATAGCAAATCCTGCCATTAGGAGAAGCCTGATGTTGATGATATGGAATATTGCCAAATTAAAATGGTGTGCTAAACTTATTGCCGTTGTTAAAATCAGCCATAAGGACATAATCAAATTGACATCATGCTGTATGGTTGTGGCATCAAAACAAATCCAACCTCGTTTCTTCCCGTGTGTGTTGTAAGAGTCTACTAAACAAAAAGCCGTAAGATTCCGGAATCATGTCAGCGGTCTAAGTATTTTAGGCCTCACATATTTAAAAGATATTTTAGTCATTTGTCCTACGCCACGTCGTTTGACTTTGATCATGCGAACAAGTACGCGAGTACAGAAAGTAAATGAATACGCTCTTTGTACTATATTAGGATATCAATATCTATAATAATAATAAAACGTAACCGTAACTAAATCTGTACATTAAAATATTTCCAAAACTTTATTAGGACAGTATTATACTATAGATAGTGAAGCCGGAACCACAATTTTCAGAAAAGTGGTCTGACCACGCATCACGCAAAAACTATTGGACAGATTTCTATAGGACTTTCACTGTTAAGTTTCTTGGAGGACCGAGCAATATCTAGAATAAATATCTATATAAATGTAAAATAGTTTATAATTTATCGTTACATAAATTTAAGAAACTACCACAGATGTTTTCCTGAAAAAGTTTATTCCTCTTGCAACTAAAATTCGGGTGAAATATTATAATAAAAAATGTTTACTCAAACTTCAGTGCGATTAACAGCTGATCGCTCACACCACGTCTCGGCCTTCAAAGACTTTCACGTTCACTCAGACTCAATTGCGATGTACTGCTGATGCGAGCGCCAAACAGTCTGCGTCTTGGGTCTGTCACAGAATATAGCGATCGCATGTGCCAAGAACATACAATATATTTTCTTACTTGGAAGAGCGGTGCAAAGCACCAAAGCGCAAACATGGTGCGGCAACCCACACCCGCAGTGGGCTTGCCAGTGCTTAAAATAGCTAGGCCAGCAACGAAAGCCACTTTTATTGAACAAATTCATTAGACACTATTTCAATAATTAAAAATATATATATTACATCCTCGGATAGTTGACGAACAAATTAACAGACAGACAAACATTTTATAAATTGTTGATTCCTTCTTTAATGCAATTTATAAATTAGGAATTTTATTATTGTTTTAAAAATCAATATTATTTACAGAATCGGATGTGTAGGTTTTATTATTTTTGTATAGATATATACAATTTTTTCCACAAACATTTCTTTTTGATATCTTGGGAGAAACTTGGTATGCGGAAAACCACGTTTCACATTTCTCACGTGACTGGTGGGCAGCATTTTTGGCGTAAATGTTAATGAATTAATCATTATATGGATTTTTTTATTTATTTATTAAAACATAACATGGCCATACATCAATATTAGGTACCACATACCTATAAAGAACTGTATAATATTAACCTTACGACTACAATTAATGAATTAGGCTCAAAATTATTCAGGCTTACTTGTGATATTTTGACTAATATTTTTCAATCGTATCGAAATGTGTCGTCATAGCATAAGCAATATGGTGACGGTGTAAAGCTGGCTACGCTCGTTTCAACTGCAGAGACAACAGAGAGGGACAGAGCTATAGGAATTTTATTTATTTGCATACAGCTTTCAAAAAATATAAAATGTCTTCTATAATCCCTGTCTATGCAATCAATAATGTCGTAAAAGTTGCCTGAAAAAAAATTAAAATAGTTTGCGGCCTCCGATAGAACTCTCGCTTTCCTTAGGCGACTTCCATATTCATTATTATATGATATAGATCAAACAATAGACTGCGTACAGACCTGCGCAGACACATGTTAAATTAAAATTGAGTTAGTTTCACAGTTAAGATGTCGCCGTAAATGATCACCTCTCTGCTTACTCTAGTAACTCTAACATGCGCTGAAATATAGCGTTCGACCAACACAGATTCTCAGAAGCACAGCCCAAAACGTATAGTTTTCAACTTCTTACGCCTAATGTGTAGAGTATCACACAGTCAGTACGTTTTTTTTCTAACTTAAATGTGGCTAAGACTGGTTTGGGAAAAACGGATTCATCAACACCCATGTATACATTTTAGTGGAGTAACAAATGAAATAATAACAATTAAAGAAAAAGCTGTGCTCGGCTAATAAGACCGAAACTAATGGCAGAAATAGCCAAATCCATTAACAATACTTTTAACTACCGATTCTCAATGTGTAAAACTAATCGATGCGTACATTATATTACAACCGTCTGTATATTCTTGTTTTGATAAATATTACACTTTAACAAAAAGCTAACATAGCATACTGATTACAAAACAAACTCTACAGCTAACAAATCTATTTATCATATACAGCTTCTTTGGTAGCGTGTAAGTGCAATTTAATGATTTCATATTTATTCATAAAAAACGTTATTTTATGTGTGTCAAACATGCATAAATATATATTATTGTTTGTAGCCTTTTTAGCTACCTTAGTAGTGATAGGTAACTTATGCAGTCGCTGCTCTATTTTAACACACAGGTTTATTTGAATATTGGCTACTTCTTTTTTTGATCTGAATTAATATGATTAAAAATAACTTTTGTATTTAATCTTTATTCCTTTTTAAAAATAAAAGGTCAAAGTAAATTATGACAGCTTTTGATTTTCCTCACTCTGCAGACCGCGATAATCATCTAGTGAATATGGCAACACAATGCGCGTTTGACTATCACTACACTTTTCAGAGTGATATTAACTTCGAAATATAAAGTAATTTGGTTTAATAATTTTTACTTTAAATGATACCAGACCTTAAACAGTGCAGATATTGTTTAAGTAATCCTGTATATTTAACGTGCCATAATCATAACGATAGAATTTAAATTGTTTCATCAACAGGATAGACAAAACAGGTAGAAGTCGTATCGCTAGAGTTTATTATGAAAACCACCGTAGTATATTTGCACACAAACTTGGTGCTATCATATTTCCTAAAGTGAAAAGACGCAGGTGATTGGTTAAGAATAAAATAATAACGAATAGCTATTTAAGATTAAAAGAAACTATAACTATGTCAACTTTCGATAATATTTTTAAGGGTTTTAACGAAATTATACAAGTATAGTATAAGAAATCGCCTTTTGATAAAGTCACTACAACCATCGTCTTAACACTGTAACATAGCGGAATAGGCCATTTTTCTATTATCACTAGCTTTTACTAGTTAAGTTATGATCGTCTGGAACCAATAATGTCAAAACAAGACTGAAATGCGTAGAGGAACTCCGCCCCCTCCTGCGACTTCTACTCGTTTTTTCTCTTCTGTGGTGTTGCGACACGTAATAAGTCATAATAAATGGGGGACTTTTTTATATGACCAGACAAAAATATTCATTTCCTCACACACATATCCATAATATTCCATCACACCCATAATGAGACTTATATTGATAATTTATTCCGTTCAACGGAATAAATTATCAATAAAGAGGTGAAAGGCAATGTAGGTATTACCTTGAGCTGATATTTAACCAATCTACCAAAACGGACACCATCCAACGTAGCACTGACAAAGGTTCTCGTTGCTCGTCGCCTGCTGTATCAACAACTCGACTTGTTTCTGCACCGAGACGCAGGACAGATCATCTATGTGCGTGAAGTCGCGCCCTGTCAGCTTGTCCCGGACCCTGTTGACGATGACTAGGGCGCGTTTGTTCAGGTTCGTCTCTGCCGGTTGGTCCAACGTGTCGTTCCCTCCTATCTGCGGCCTGCTCTTGCTGATTAGCGGCGAGGAGGAAGCTTCCGACGCGTCCGCGTCGCCGCGCGACCGCCTGCCCGCGTCGATGAGTCTCCAGTTGAGGAGAGGATCGTAAACGAATGCTTCTAGGACGGCCATCACGCTGTCCTTGTGTCTATGAAGTACCTCCATCACAGACTCGCAAGTGCGACGATAGGTGCCTTCGATACCTGTTACCTGTTGGACATCGCGCCAGTAAATTTAATTATAATATTTTCAATATTTAAAACATTGACACTACGAAGTACTTTTTGGGAGTTCTAAATGATTTATTAATTGACCTCATACTATTAAGCAAATGAAGCATAGTCACGCCCTATCCTTCCGTGTCATAAAAGGTGACTAAGGAGAAGCCTGGAAAATCTCATGGCAACCTTCGGAAGAACAAACGGCAACGGGGCACTCCACCAAGCACGAGGAGCGAAAAGTTGCAGAAGTTCGTTTGGCTACTGAGTCGTATCAAGTGTAATACCCGAAATCCAATCCCGACATGGTGACGGGCGTGAGTGCATATACAGTGTGAATGAGACGTTGCGACATTAAGTTTAACGTCATATCCTTAGATCATACGCCAATTACCAAATAAATAAGTGCAGTTGAGAGCTGACCGCGTTTCGATTTAATGTCGTGTCGTCGCATTCGACCTGTAATAACCAATGACATTGACATCATTGTTTTAATGGAAAACAAGCGGCTAATGTAGCAATGGCCAACCTTTTTCAAAGTAAGTGCGAAATTAAATTTTTTTACAGCGGGGTGGGCGCATTTTTTTTTTGGTGAGAGGATAAAAATAAACACATTACAATTATATAATAAAATGAAAACATGGTAAAAGTAGTACATGGTTAATAGTAATAACAATAATGGAATGGTCGCCCAGGAAACGGAGCAGATGAGGAGCTTATAAGAGACGATTCTGATAATGCGCGAAACGCTGCTCGAGTGTCGACCACGACCCCCCGCATACCCATAAGCAAGCGCTATCGGGCTGCCTGTATTTTGGTAATCTTGCAGCGGGCGCATTACAGATCAACCGTGTGCACTTGCGCCCACGGGCGCGGGGTTGCCCAACTGTGGTCTAGTGTAGGTCGTAATACAGTTGATCTATTTTTTGTAAAATAAGTTGTATGTTGTGTTGTAAATTGCGAAACACAGTAATATAATTTTCTTTTGTATCTATAAGCAAAATTGAAAATCGCACACTACTTTTTTGGTCGGAGAGTCTTTATCTGACATTTTCCTTTGTCACACCTACCAGATGAAAAAGGATGGTTGATTCTTTAACCACACAGCTAATCAGTATTTCTCACTAAATTCAAAATTACCATTAATTACGATTAATTTTAAGAATCACCATACCTCCATAGCATTAATGAGCATCCTGGTCAATCGGAAGGGTATTTTCTCCGGGAACTTATCTCTAGTTACGGCTACTTCGAAGCAGTCTCCGAAGTCGATGTGAAGGAACTTCCCGGTGACTCGATCCAGCATAATGTTGGACGGATGTCGGTCACCCAGCCCCAGGATATATCCGACCATGCTCATGACGGCCAACGAGCGCGTGTAGTTTGTTCGTCGCTCGAACCACACCTCGGATGAGGGACTCTTTAACCATAGCAGTTTGGCTAAGTCGTCGCCAGTTGTGTGCTCTAGCGCGTGTTCAAACACTTCCACCTACAAAGAGGAATTGATCAGAAACTCAGGTGTAGGAAAATACTTTATAGTCAATTAAACAAAAAAATATGACCTACTTTTTGCATAAGCATTAATTTATCCAAATCGGATGCCATTCTCTGCATTATCCTATGCTCAATATTAAGCAAACATTTCCGTTTATCTCTGTAGTCTCTTATCAATGAATGCAAAGTATCACAGTGGGGCACCCAGCCAATGAGGCCGGAGTTAGTAGAGAGCGGTATAACGGCGTAGCGCTGTATAGCGAGGTCCCGGCGGAAGGTGTCAGGGTCTGCCTGCAGCAGGGTGTTCACTAGTCCAAAGAGCTGCATAACTCTTTCGTCTTGACGTAAGTCCTCGTGGCCTTTTAGCAGGAACATGTAGTCTTTGCCGTTTGAGCCACGGATACAGAGACGTCGCGGTCTCTGTTTTGATGTTATTACCTACAAAAAAATAATGTAATACAACTATTTATGCATTGATCTTAAATTACACATGTCATTTGTCATTTCTTATGTTTATGCAAATCATCGCTTCGGTTGAACGAGTGACTGACTCCATGGAAGTGACACTAGAAGCGCCGGTGCGCTTCCACCGGCTCACGTCGGTCAGTACCTGCAGGCTGCTCTGTATGTGCGCGATGCGGATGAGGTCTGAGTCGGGCACGTAGGAGCCGGGCACGGCAAGCTCCAGCTCTCGGCAGCCCAGCAGGCGCGGGCTCACGTACTGCAGCTCCAGCGACGTTAGCTGCGGCAACTGCCGGCTGATGCGCCGGAACACATGGTAGTACAGGTCCCACGCTTGGTTCAGATCGCGCACCAAACCTGATTCCTGAGAAATTCGAAGATGGCTGCAATGATTCGGACCGTTTATATATTACAATTAAATTCTAAGGTATATCACTAAAAAGCGCGTTGCGTAAGGTATGTGTGTGAGGCAGCGGCATACCGGCTACCTTTTTGTACTAATTCGTGTCACGTGACCGAGCTCTGTAGTAGAATCTAACTATAAGATAATATTCTGGTCAAGTGTAATCTGTCTGCGGCGGCATGTCATTCGCGTGTGTCACGCACGAGCCGAAAAAATACTTACTATTCCACTAAAAATTATTGGTACACTGTAAACTTCAAGAAAATAAAGCAAGACATGAAGAATTAAAATACCTTATATCGGTTGCACCACTCTTGTGCTTCATTAAGTTCTCTACCGTAAGCCTGACTAAATGACGCTTCCTTCATTGTCTGCGGACCTCTTTCTAACATCGAGTGTAACGGTTCCAGAGTCTTAAACATTGCTTTAACATCATGTTCGCTAAAGTATAATCTAGAAGCTTCTTCGAGTGCTTCATGCCATTGCTCATGCCAAAGTATCGCGACTCTGATCAGCTCCTCTGAAATCATAGCGGCCTGGTTGACTAAATTACTCGAATGAGTACACATGGATTTCAGAATTTGGTTCGCAGCATTTTTGCGTGCAACAAACGAAGATTTCGATGCCACAGTGAGGGGATATACCAAAGCTTGAGGATGTGACTTTCCTATGTCGATTAGCAGAGAGTGTATCAATTTGCCTACTAAAGCTCTTGGAGTATCAATTCTAGCAATCAACTGTGGTATCACTTGAAGCCACACATTTATTTCAATAGTCCTGATGCCTTCTACTAGGGCTTCATGAACGGCAGGATGCTGTCCGTAATCGAACCATAGCGTTAACAATCTTAACGTGTCTTGCAATGAACTGCCGTGTGAAAGATTAATTGATTTAAAGAATCCTTCAACAGCCGGGACTGTGTGTTGCTGAATATACTCCGGCGTTGTCTGTTTATTTCCAGCATTGTCGTTATTAGTTTCTTGATGCTTGTAGAACAACACTGTTTCGAAGTTCATGTATGCCCACGCATGCCAAGCTTTATACCAATCAGAGGACAGTTCCGTCGCTGCTGCATAGTTACGAAGAATTTCGGGTAGAGAAAGCTCATTTATACCCAACAGAGATTCGCACCATGATCCAAGTTTTAAATGGCAACGTGCCAAGAGCCTGCAATGCTCCGCGTCGCTTGTTTCCACGGTATCAACATACCGTTGTAGTTGATCGTACGCCAGCTTCTTATCTCCAGCCACCCACAAATGTTTAGCATAAGCGAGAGTCAGTCTCGGTTCGTGCGTTGGAAGCGGCAAGTCCCGGTTTTTGCTCGGGTCTATGCCCAACAACATAACCAATGTTCTATGAGCTTGGCGTGGTGCACCGCTTTTTCTGCAAAGCGAGGCAAATTTGAGCCATGTGGCCATGTCTTCTTGAGGTGTCAACACCAGGCTACGAACTTGGAGTATCTTGCGCCAATCTTCGACCAGTCTCTGGCCACCTTGAAGCCTAGTCCACCATGCTTGTCTTATGGACTCCCGTCTTTCATTAATCAACTTGTATGTGATAACTTCTTCCAACTCGGCTAACAACTGGGCGTTAACCAAGGCACCATAAGCTCTCTGGTAGCTTTCACCTGCAACAGCTGTCAATTCGGAGTCTAACAATGAACGTGCTTGGTCGATAAACAATTTCGATAAGTTATAATCGCCTTTGTGAATGCTTAAAACTGCTCTGAAGAAAGCGCCATCTTGTGTATTTTCTGGCAAAAAGTTAACGTAACTAGCCATCGAATCCCATTCGTTCATTCCCCAGGCAGCCGAGGCGGCTAATCTTGCCGCTTTGAATTTCTCGTCGTCACTCATTTTGGGCCAACGTTTGGAGACAGTCTTATACAATTTAACCCACTCGCCCAATGCTTCGAAACATCGAAGTTCTCCTAGAGACGCTTCCATGTTTTCCGGATCTACTGATAATTTTTCATCGTATAAGTGCAATGCTTTTTCCCAATTGTGTAATTTCTCGTACCAACGTATCTGAACTTTTAGGTTTGCGTCACCGGCCTCTCGCTGCGCCATCACCCGTTCCAGCAGACCCTCGGCCGCTTCTTTTTGTTGTAGTTTATTATTTATGTGTATTAGCGCTTCGACTACTTGAGATGTAGCGCCGCTTCGGAACTCTTCTTCCTACAAAAATAAAGAAAATGCAAATGAAATAATTTTCTTGCAAAACTAAGTAAAATATTTAAATAGAATAGGTATAATAAATATCTCGGGCATCTTATAAATGTAGTCAAATGTCTTCAAACCTGTTCAAGTCCACTAATGAACATTAACCTCTCCTAGAAAAAACGCCAGCAAAAGATTTCTTGAAACGGTTGCCCATTTACAGAACACTGGGTAAGCGGTTTAATAAGCGCGGTACAGTACCTCGTTTGATAGCTATCAGGGTGCACCACATGCATGGTGACGTTGACATTTGGAGATATATAAATAGAGGCTTAAATTTCATTGTAGAAATAGGCTCAATATTTAAATTCACAATAAATGTATGGTAGGCACACACAATAATACCTTATAATGAAGAGCTTTTGCGTATGCCCGGCAATGCATCGCTCGTTCCCCCAGCAAATTAGTAGGAATGGGTAAGGCTCCTCCCTCGCAATGCTCCATAAACTCGGCGAGGTTTAGCACCGTATGAGCTAATTCCGGGGCATCAGGGGCTGTTAGAGCCTGTTCTAGAGCGCTGGAGAGGTCGGCACGAGAAGAGTTATCTAGTTCTGTCCAGCACGAAACGAACGCTGCGTTGAATAAATCGCGCAGCAACTGTGAGTAGTTGTGGGCTAATGCCAAACATGCTCTGGAACAGAGTTTTCAAGTACGGTTGTGAACAAAATTAAATACTTTTTATTATGGGAAAAAGGCGGTAAGCGGTACTGTAAGATGGGAGGGAGGATGAGGAGGGATATGGGGAGGGGGACTGGGCCTCCGGTTACCTCATTCACCGAACGAAACGCACAAGCACAAGATGCGTCTAATTCACGCCGGTAATCTGCGAGGCCGTGGTACCAATCCGGTCGAGCCGGTCCAATCGATCAGCAGCAAAAGCTGCCGCTTGGCACTACCACGTTAAGGGCAGAGCCAAGCGGCAGCTTTTGCTATAAATTTATTAATTCACGATACTCCAATTAACCTACATGCAAACCACTAGTGGACAAAAGTGTAAAGATTTGCCATGTTTTGTTAATATTAAAATCGCCGATCTGCGAGATTATTAATAAAAAAAAATTACTTGAATAAAAAAGAAAAACTAGGCGTTAAAGCGCCGTGCACCTTGGAAGCTGCATATTAGTTAGGATATTTTTATTACAACATCACGAATTAATTATGAGATTTTTATAACTCAATTTTTTGACAACCACAACTCAGGAAATAAGATGAAGTAGTATGTAAAGAGTAATTTGCAACAAATTAAACGATTTCCAAAATAACGTGGTAAGGATTTGCAATATCTATTAAATCAATTACATGTGTTTCAATTTCAGACAGTTATAGAAAAGTGTATGGCGTGGAATTATAAATGCAATCATACGTCATGCGTCTCATATTACATGAATACATATATGTGACGTAAGTTGCTACTGCAACTACTACTACAACATCAGCCTATTTTTTAGTCCACTGCTGAACATAAGCCTCCCCGAGTAAGTGCGAGTAAAAGCTTTTTTCATTTCTTGGAAGATTAGCCCATACACACACCACTGGGCAAACAGGTTCATATGGATATTCCGTCATCATTCGATCGCTAGAGTCTCGTTAGTTTGCTAGCTAGCTGCAGGTAAGGTTGGCGTTGGAATAAATAAATTAAATGTCCCCTCTTACCCTCTAATGTATAAGAAAGTTGCCGGCTTGTACATAAGCAACTCGACTAACTTTTATCCACATAATATTTAATTGTCAGATGCTAAGTAAATGATTACGAACAGTGAATGTAGGTAGATTTATGGACACTCGTATACTGTACAGTATTAGCACATGCGATGTGTACTGAAAAGTTATTAGCTAAATTTTGCGTATACACCAGCCTTATATGACTTCGTACCTGAGTGCTGGACTATGGGATTCTGTAAGAAGTCCAATGCTAAATCGCCTCAGCCATTCCATCCAGTCGTCCTTGGAGACGCGACTGCTAACCGTCCACGCCACCTTCAGATTTAGTGCGTTTACGTACAACTTGCGTATCGACTGTGACGAATCCGCGAACACGAGACGTGCCTGTTCGATGAAATATAATTAATGAAGCAAAGGAAAGTAAATACTATTAACGCAATGTTAATAAAATATTTAACGAAATCAAAAACCAAATAAATTTTTATACATTAAAATATAATACATAAACTCAACTCACTTCTTGATTATTATTTCGCGGTTTGCGTCGAGTGCTCTGCAAGTAGTCATCAACACCCAACGTTGAAGTCGATTGCAATTTCGACAACAGTAGCTCATAATTTTGATGTTGAATTCTGTGCTTAACAACAACTTTCTGTACTAAAGGTATGAAGTCCATGTATTTGCGGCCTAGCTGTATAATTAACGCACACAATGTGTCCATTGCAGTTGTACGTAATGCGTAACATGTGTCCAGGCTTCTAACCAAGGGATGGATTATTCTAGAAACTAGCTCACTATAGTTCAAAGAATCTGAAAGATAGTCGACTGTCTCCATAGCTACTTTGGCGACAGGAATAGGACAATCCGTCGCATCGAATAGCTTTACTATTGAGGGAATAATCAAATGCATATAATCGTATAGATTATCCTCAAACTTTTGTAATGCGTAAAGTAGTTTTTCCGTAACAAATCTGTCTTTACTTGTGTCATGGGCAAGTACACGTAGTATGTTTGGCATTAGCTGTGGCAAATAAACTTTGAACTCTGATCCTAGAGCTACCGCAATGTGTTCCACTAACAATATCAATGTAGACTGTAAAGGACTATTCGGCGTCCAAAACTCCTTAATCAAATCAAATATTTTGTCTAGATAGTTACGAACATGTTGTTTAACAATCGCAATGAGTTTCGCGAGTTGTGTGAATAAAAATTCTCGAAAATTATTATTATCAGTGGCCCGAGCTACGTACAGAAGACTTGGCGTTACTCGGGAGATGTACGGAACACACTTAATGCCCAAAGATTGGAATATGAAAGTCACAGCTTGTACCACACTCGTATGGTGCTGTTGCAATGTCGGGTCGCGAAGTATTCGCATCAGCGTAGAAATAACAATTGCTGGATAGTACTCATCTAAGACTGGTGACGACATATTAACTAACATTTCGCTTGTAGTCATATCGAAGTTATTTTCTTCAGCTTTACTGTCTGCAACTGGAACTAAACTAGAATCTGGTTGTCCGTCGATTAGTCCCCTCGTTAATTTGTGTTTATAAGGATCCAGAGCTCCTAGTAGACCCAAAACGCGTATAGTCTCACGCCTGTCTTTTGGCTGTTGTTCTGTTTTTAGGAAGTTCAAAAGGACGTCCATTAGGTTGGGGTACTCGGTATAGGGAGTGACTACGTAACCCGTCGCACTGATCAATTGACCGAACGCCCATAGAGCGACACTCCTTTTTTCATTTGCACTAGCATCGGACAGCAGTTCCAAAAGAATACTTAATAGCTCCGGCAGACATTTCTTCAGACCACTGTTGTCCCCATGTACATCAGCTAAGTCTCCTATAGCCTTTAAAACGCTCATCACAACGCCGGGGTTTAGGTCACACTCTTTAAGCTTTGGTACTAAAACATTAAGAATCGTTTCCATATATGGTTTCACTAGTTTTGGAGCATGCAAGATGAGATTGTCAAGCATCATTGCAGCTTGTTCTTTATTCCTACTCATTCCAGAATGTTCCAGTTCGGTTAAAAACTGTATCAATGTCTTTCTAAGACCGGGCATTATGTACGCAGGATTGACGGTACTGAGCCGACCAAGAGTGCAGATAGCTAACTCACGTATTTCCAAATGCTCGTCATTCATAGCTATGAAGAAGAAGCTTAAGTTTTCAATTTGTGCCAAGTGCGTATCAAATATATCGGTCAAAGATTCTAAAACCCAATAACGCACTTCGTAATCTGGATCGGTAACAGATACGACAAGCATCTTACCCACAACTTCAGCAGTTAGCATAGTAAGTGTTCTAGAAGGATTATTCATGGTTCGCACAGTAGCATCCGCTAACAACTTCGCAGCTGTTTTGACAGATTCTAATCTGATTGGTTGTTGCTCGCTTTGTAGAAAGTGATCAGCACATCGTCTAACGAACGTGAGTAAACTATGCTGGCCCTCAAACTGGAAAGTACCTAAGGTTCGCAACGCCAAAACAATGCTTGCAGTATCGTGTGGCTCGATGACTAGACTCATGGTACTCTGTTGTTCCATGCTTCTGGGAACACCTGGGTGCAGGAAAGGTTTATTTCTCAAAACCAGTGAGAGCATATTTAATAAACCCTCAGATATTTCATCTCTAAGCGACGGCAAGTTTTGACTCAGTTCTTTGAGACATATTGTTAGTGATGGGCTAAGACCTGTAGCAAACATTGGGTCTAAGAGTTCTTTAATGTCAGTGATTACTAAATCCTTTACAGCACTTCCGAGCAACGTAATACATGCAAATATGGATGGATCAATCCACATTCGTTTTTTGCTTTGCAAATCTCTTACAGGTAATGCTTGTTTTATAAAATCCATTATAGTCCGAATATAGTTTTTAATATCGTCCTCCATTGCTGCAGCAATCAACCCTAGTGTTGTGAAAGCCATGTTTTTATCTTTTTCTCTACTGCGAAGAGACGTAAGTAGGTAACTCATGGTAGAGTTAAGATACTTTTTCAGGAAAAGCTCTTTATTAAATGCTGCTAATCTTGGTATTATTATAAGAAGAATCTGTGGAACTCCCTGGGTTTTAAGATATCTCTGGTTCATCACATCTGGAAAATTGTTTTATATTATATCCTTAAAAGTATTTTTATAACAATTATTTTGACAAGAAAATTTAGTAATTTTTAACCTACAAGTTATCAATATATAATAAATATGGCTGTGGTTTTATTGTGCTTTTTGTGTTTTTTAAAAGCTTTGTTTTAATTATTTCTAGGCCTTCTCTTATATGTATTGTATTTTAGTAATAATACGTAAATAATGATAATGAAAATCGAATAGAACTAAAGCTAAGAATTTTTTTATATGTAGTAAAATACCTAACGTATATACCCCTCCTGGGCACGGAACGCCGCTTCCCCTAAATGTCATGTTGAATAGGGCGTATAGATAAGCGACTACAAAAGTTTACCAAGAAAACGGACTACTCAGTGATTGCTTTTCTTTTTAAAAATGGCAGTTTCCTTAAAAGAAGTGAACATGAGTAAGGCGAAACTGATGGTTATTGTAACAGTAAAAAGTAAAACGATGTTTCAACTAAGAATAATAGGAAGTCATTTAAGAGTCTAGTTCGTGATTACCTAATGGATAATTGACAACATTCAGTTTATCTATTTTCGATTTTTATTATATATTTATGTTTGTATCTTTTTATATATTTGTATACATGTTGGTGTATTTATGTTATAAATATTTATTTAATTACATAGTGTATTTATATGAATATATTAACTTATTATTTTTTGGAGATTACCTATAGTTTTTTATTTTTAGTTTTGTACCTGCCAACTACCTTTCACCATGACAAGGGTTGACAGGTAGAGAATGCCACTTGGCATTAAGTCTGCCCATTGTAACCTTAAGTTTAAGGTCAACAATAAAATAATAAATAAATAGACAATAGAGGGGGAGTTGGCTGAGCATGTGGAAGAGTTTGTATACTTAGGCTGTGTGTTTACCAGAGATTGTAAACATGATAAGGATATAGAATGAATATACAAAGAGTAAATGGAGAAAATAGAATGTATTCAGCCACTTCATTGCATTGTCAGACTATGTCAAAAAATGTAGTCCACAATGCAGTGTTAGTCCCTAGACATTAACATATGATAGTGATGGTTGGGTATGGCAGAATAAGTATTAAGTAATAAAATTAATGCTATAGAAATGTGGTCATTTAGAGTGTTATGTTTGTTAGGTGTGACAAAAGGAAATGGTGGAAAATTGAATGATAAAAGAAAAGTGTGGTTTGTAAGACTGTGCTGTGACTACAATTGGTATGGCTGACGGGGCTTTACTGTTTGCTTCCATTATACTGAACATGTTCACTTAAATAATAAAATAATATGAACTAAATATGTAATACTTATAACCTTACCTTGACAAATTCGATCATACTCTTCATTCAGAAGTTTTCGACAAACATCAGATTCGTAAATAGGTACTGGATATTGCACATTTTCAGTTTTAAAACCATCACAAAGATAACCCCTCTTTACTGAAGGACTATGTAACTTTGAGCTAATAAAAATTATGTCATCAGACACTGTTATATCTCTCTGTGTGTCTAAGCTCTGCATTAATTGTGTATACTTTTTCTCCCAAGCAGCATTAGAACATCTTAAAAGTTCATTGAGTATAAGAAGACCCCCATGGACTTTATCTTCTTTAGTTATTCCCTTCTCTTTGAAGGGAATATCCTCAAATGACACCATAGCCTCTTCATAACATTGCAAATACCACTGAGGTTTTGCAGTAGACTGTTTTGCTGTCTCTCTCTGAGCAGTGACTACTAATCCAGCTCTTAATGCCTTAGCAGCTGCTTCTCTAATTTGTTGCTTTGGGTCCTTTAATGCTACTAATATGTGGTCAAAGAATCCAGAAACTTGTTGATAAAAATAGGTTGGCATAGCAATAGCTAACTCCTTAAGCAATAAAACAGCAGAATGTCTTCTGCCCTCATTTCGCTCCTCTGATAACCACTCAAATGCTCGCTTGACTTCAAATTCTACATACTCGGCTCTTTTGACACCGGACACTGTTGCCAAACGGCCTACCGTTTTGGCAGCTAATTCCATAACACCAACATCAGAGGATGGAAGCAAATTTCTTAAGTAATTAGCAAATCTTGTAATCCGGGTTTTGGTTGTGTCACAGTCACCCCCAATAAGACATACTGAAATAAAAAAAAACATTATTCAAATCAAATATATTAGCATGTGCAGTGTCGGGGAGTCTTAAGAAAATCTGCTACCCTTTCTGCCCTTAGGTGTCCTCAAGACTAGGATTACAGTTTGAGAAAGTGGATTAGACTAGGATTAATGACTGGGCCGGTTCACTGAGGGTACTGTCGCACACAACTTACGCAGTAGTTAAAATATTTTGTGGACTTATTCTGAATGTTTGAGAAAATGTGTAAAAAAAAGTATAGTAGCAGCCTGTAAGTGCCCACAGCTGGCCAAAGACCTCATTCTGAAATACGAGTATCTGAGAGGGTTTAGGACCCCCCACGCTGCTCCAGTGCGGGTTAGCGGGCTTCACATATCCTCGAAATAATATTTTTATTATTTCTCAGACATGCATGTTTCCTCACAATGACACAATACACATATTCTGTGTATATAAAATATAAATGGTATTAGATATATTATCCCCTCAAATTGTCAAAATGGGGAGAGGTTTTGCAGGTCTGAGGTCCTGTGATCAGAAATTGCATAACCAATGTGTAAAATGTTAAAGTGTGTTATGTGTGTTTTCTTCTAAGGAACAAAAAACCAAAATCGGCCATAATAGTTAAAGCCAGCCTTATGGATATTGTGTCAATGTCTAGTTCAGAATATTGTTTATCAAAAGTATTGCACTATGTTGAAAAATATTAGTCAATTAGCACTTTATACACAAATCTTGTTTTCCCTTAGCCACTTATTTACAAAAACATTTTATAAACTATTAACTGAAGGACCATCAACATAATCCTGAGTTAGCTTGATCTCAAAATGAAGTACTTGATTGTTTATGCAGTGGTTGTCCTTGGTGAGACGGAATGCACTTCAAGAGTATGTTACTACGAGCTTGTGCATGAGCGACTTTTATGAGACACTTATCCGAGTAAGCCAAGATCTCAATTTATTTACGTGTTCTCGTAATGTATGGAAGTTTTTGAAAGTTCATGATTTAACATTTTTTTTTATTTTTTTGGGATGAAAATCGAGCTGTCTGACCACCATCTGATGGCAAGTGGCTACTGCAGCTCATGTATATATAACATTAATCAAAGAAGATTACAGATGCATTGTCACTCCAGCAAATTATGATGGAATGCCTCACAGCCTGTATTTACACTGGCTCTCTATACTTTTCAAACCAGAACACAGCAGTTGTTCCATTGCTGTTTGGTGGCAGAAATTAGTAAGAGGGTGTTACCTATCCAGACAACTGCTAGGCAGAGGATTGGATTCAAAGCAACCATGTCAGTTAATTTTTTTTCTTTTAAAATCTAACCGACATGATTGCTGGAAAAGGTAGCAAAGGTAGGTTAACATGATGTTAAATGATTACCATCGCCCACGTACATCTGCAACATCGGAGGTGCTGCAGGTGCATTCCTGACTGGTATTTGGGAGATGGGAGGAAGGATGAGGAGGGGGATGGGGGAAGGAGAGTTTGCCTCCAGTTACCGCACTCACCAAACAAAACACAGAAGCACAAGATGCTTCTCCTTCACACCGGTATTCTGTGAGGCCGTGGTACTAACTTGGTTGAGCAGGCCCTTTCATGCTGCAGAAAAGTAGCTGCTTGGCACGACCATGTACAAAAATCTTTATGTGACAGCACTGATACTATTTTCCTGTCTCAAATCACTTATTCGACCTTAGGGTTTGCCCATACACACTAGCAGCATGTTGATAAGTGAATTTAAAAATAAGTAAGTTTGTAAGTTTATTTAATTTATTATTTGTGAATATTTATATGTGACAGTAATCACTTACCACCTGGTTAAGGTAGTCAGAGAAAGCCTGAGAACCACCTATTTGAATATGTGTTACGCAAAGTAAGGGCGACCATTCACCACTACTTAATTTTTTGTGCAACATGGTGAGCATATTGATAACCTTCCCCCAAAAAAAAATATTCCTCCAAATGATATTTTGCAGTGTTTATTTGCATAATAATGTTCACACACATAAAATAAAATGAAATATCAGAAATATGACCTATTACCGAACCTTATTCTAAAGCTAAGAAAAAGAGGTTAAAAGTGTGAAGAAGTGACTGAACAAAGGTATTTAAATAACGATAACAATTTACAAAAAATAAACATATTGCGTACTAACCGATTGCCAAGACTCCACCTTTTTTTTCATGAACATCATTGCTGGAAACCATTTCAAAAATTTGGTGATTAAATTCATCAAGGAATTGGGTAAGTTCTTCTTGAGGCACTTCACGCAGTTCTGTTTTTGCATAGTGGTAGAGTTCCCGAGCAGTTTTAGTTTGTATATCCACATTTCGAGACTTTAAACCCGCCACAAATTGTGTGACTTGATTCAACATTTTTTATTGATTCAAAATTTATATTAATTCACAACACAACAAAAACAAAGATATTCCATATTAATAAATTATTGTTAACACTACTAATTTATAGCGATAAACTACAAATGTAAAGTATAAAAGTAATCTGTGTATATAATGAAAAGTGAATATTTAATTCAAGCAAAAACATTTAACACAACACATCAAATGACATATTGAGATTGTAATAATTGCAAAAAGCATAAATAAATATCCAGAAATATTGAACTAGAACCACAGAGAATTATTATGCATTTAAAATAAATGGCTTTTTATGATTAAAACATAAGACAAACATTTTGATAACATTTAAATCTTTAATGTTTATTAATTTTCGGGACAATAATTGCAGTAGTTAACAATAAAACAGCTGTTAAATATTTAAGATAAATTTTAATTTCGGATATTTTACGCCTGCTGTGCATCCAATATGTATTCAGTTTTATCCTAAATTCTTAGCTAGACCAATGATGTATTAATATTTTACTTTTATCCCGTACCAAACTGCAATTTTTTTTGACCAACTGGTCGGTCTCACACTGGCACGATTTGTTCAAGTGCTACAAGCTTTATAAAAATCGCGGTAATAATTGGTTCAAGTAATGATAAGGAAAAGGCTGAATGCTTAGCCAACAGTCAAGAGCCTCAGTGCTCACCAAGCTAACAGCCGACCGACCCCATCCTTTTTCTATGTCGCGAAGGCATTCGGCAAAGTTTGGCACAACGGCTTGCTTTACAAGCTGTACACTCAAGGAGTGCCAGATAGGCTAGTTCATACAAGCCTATTTGTCAAATAGTACCTTTCGCTATCGAGTCGAAGGGACGCTCTCTGACGCCCATAAGGGCCGGCGTTCCGCAGGGCTCGGTTCTCTCGCCTATTCTTTACACGCTCTACACGAGCGATATTCCCAAAATCAATAATGTCGAAACGGCGCTTTTCGCCGCAAATGCAAACATTGTGGCATTGTGGAAAGCGCGGATCTGCGTATCCAGCAAGTTTTACTTTTATCTATGTTTGTTATTTTACTTTTATAATCTTACAATATGCTTCGATGGATTTCGAGGATTCCTACGGAGTTCCCCCTTAGCCTTTATGATGATGTTTGGAGGGAGTGGCCTGTGGTATGCGCTGTACGTCGGCCGCGCAGTTGTGACAAGGCGGCCGTTACTGTAGCAGAGCTGCCAGTTGGTCAGCCCTAGTCACTAAGAAAGTGATCAGGCGGCATGGCTCGACGGCGGGGATGAGGAAGGGCTTCCTAGCCTCCGGAGAACGTGACGAGCACCAAAAAGGGTGTTATGACCTCGAACCCATTATTGTGTAGGGTTATATTGTCGATGATGACATTTTTGGGACGCCTTTTGTACACTGTAGCACTACCACTAACGCCTGGTGATCGTTGATTTTATCGAAATATATTATTGATACTTCATTAAAGAGGGCCGCTTGAGAAGCAGATTTAGATCACACTGCAAATCTGCATTTCGCGTGTAACAAGGAGCTCCGGTTCCCGGGCGCATGAAGCGATTTTCAAATATGGAAACCTGCACTGTGGAGGGATTATAATTTCTGAGACAACTATAGATAGATCTGTTAATTAAGATAGCACAATACATCATTTCGAAGACATACATACCCTGCTTCTTCCAAAGGAGCAGCAGGCCTTGTCTCCGCACTAGTACAGACTACACGTTTATGGCAGTTCAATAAGTGAATTATCACAGATCTTTTATTTCTAATTCTTTTACAATTCCATGCATATATACCACCTTTAAAGAGGAAAAAATTAACAATTTTATCTGGAACGTTATTTTTATGGCAAATAGGGCAAACGAACATGCGATTGACCTGATGGAAAGTGAATAACGTCCTCCACATACATCTGCAATAACAGAGGAGCTGCAAGTGCGTTGCCAGCCTTAAAGAATATTTGGAATATGTGAGGGGTGACAGGGAGGGGAAGTGGGCTTCCGGTACCTCACTCACCGAACGAAAGGCAGAATTCTGCAAGGAAGTTGTACTACCTTGGTCGAAACGGCCCATTCGAATAGCAGCAAAAGCCCCCGCTTAGCTATACCACGTAAGAAACTGAGCAGGAATCTCCTGTATGATGTTGAGCACATTGGTAGCAACGGGGCTTGGAGCGACTTTGAGCCTTAATATCTCCAAACCTACAGAAGCACTGAATTATATGAAGTAGATATATTGATACAGATAAGGCTGTGTAGTTACAATAAATTCTTTCAGGGAGTATTTATCCTGAAAAAATATAAATTACACACTAAGGGAGGTTCCACGCCTGTCCTTACTCTTTCCTAATTTTAATGTTAGACGTGTACGAGCTCTTATAACTTGTTTGTACTGACATATATAAGATAGTCCCGACACCAAATCCTCCAGAGACCAATCTATAAGAATATTTCGCACAATTCCATTTCTTGAAACTTGGTACTTAGGTATAAAAGCTGTATTATTGTTAGGTGTCAGGATCGCTAATGTAGCAGACTTTAACTCAACTGATACCCCGTTACTTCCAACAGCTTTAATGCCTGTATCTGCTAACCCCTTTATATTGTTTTTTGTAAAAATTTAAGTACTCTAATTGATAGGCCAGCAGCTCGGGCTACTTCGGGTTTTAACACATGAACCGAGTTGAGCCCAACATCGCTTACTTATTTAATTTCGATTCCTCAAAAACATTGAAAACCAGTGACTCTGGTTGCGTTATTTTTTTAGCTCTTTCACAGGTAATACAGAATCCGATGGGCGCTTTTATTTATTTTTCTGGCTTCTATCATACCCCGGATTTTGACAAAACATATATATGTCAGGAGGAAGAATACCTCTAAATCGAACGCTTGCCACACAGTTTAAACAACACTAGACACATTACAAAATACATAACACTATTTAGAATCTCAACAATTTTATAAAATAATTTAGGACTCTGTGGGTGAATACACCTACACAGTAACCAAGAGAATGTGCGTATACTTGTACCATGTCAGGTAAAAATTCAAATGTACTCTGTGATAAAGTTAGTGTCAGTGTCAGTGACAGCAGAAAATAAAATGGTACTCTTTGGTCAGAGAATTGTCTATGGTGGTCTATGGTTACATGGCTGATTTTTCATTCATTTGAAGCTTCCTTTTCTTTCTGTCCTATAGATACTTGTGTATGGGCGGTCATCGTTAAAGATATCCGTATAAATTATTAAATGAAGGTGCTATAAGTGTTAATTTTATGAAAAAAGTTGTAGGTTATAAATTGTTAAAATAATGATCTTGCTGGAGATCAATAATAGAATTATAGAAGAAACTCTAACAGTTAAATATAAAAATGCACTGGCGCGGTGAGTACGTTACGCTTAGAAAGTTTACCTGTTTTTATAATCGTTACGTGTATGGAGATAGTGTTTAGCAATTCGATAATTTGAATACCGTGCTACTCTTTCATAATTATCGTTTTGACAGAAATTCGCCTATAACCCCTTTTCAGAGGGTCTTGACAAGTGTCAAATACAATTTCTCCTGGGTGGGCCCACGTTGACCGGCGTAATACATGTTATTTAATTTATTACATTGAAATATAGGGTACAGCATACGATTTTCCTTAGTTCAATGACGTATGACGTGATACGGTCCTTATCAGCATGGATGAGTCATATGGGTTGTTTGTACATACTTCGGGGAGTGCGGAAACGTCCCATAAAGAGTTTGGATTCCAATGGGTGTAAACAAATTAAATTTGATATGATTGTGACACTGATATGCAACAAATGAGGGGATGCAGATAAACAGTCTTGTGTTGTCAGGATATGAGTAATGATTAAATGGGTGTTGATTTTCGTTTGTCATTTTTATTATTACTGTTTCAGCTTAAAACCTGAATCCATTGATGTGACTGTTGCTGACTTTGATGGAGTGCTCTTTCATATATCTAATGTTAATGGAGATAAAACCAAAGTTAGGGTATGTATTTTTAAATGTAATGTCTGTCTCTAATAGAGGTGTATACACAACAAAATGCTTATGTATGCATCCCACAAAAAATTACATAGAGGTTCTAATAGAATTATTAGAACACACCTAATTCACATAAGATAGAACACCACCCTTTATCATTTTGTCAAGAGTATATGTGTTCTATGTCTACTCTTGACAAAATTTCTAATTAGCTCTTTTGATACTGCATGTAATATGAATGCACATTTATGCCTTTATCTCATACATGGTTAGTGGTGTTTATACAGCATCTTTAGTCCTATTATCCTCATACATGCTGATTGTACTTTGTACTTCAAATGCTTTAACACTCCTGATTTTCTAATCATATCCTTAATAACTTTCCTAAATAATTATTTCACGAATTGATGCATTAAATCTTTTCCTGGCATAATATAAAAAAAATATATATTTAAAACTAAATTTCAGGTGTTGTTGCATACTTATGCATGGTATGAGACCGGTGGTTCTTAATTTACTTTATCATAGTGTATTATGTGTACACAGGAAGGCATTTTACAAAATTAGTAATATACTACACTGACAGCTCTATGTTTACACATTCTAATGCAACTGCTTGCAATTAATGTTAAAATTAGATTATACTGGGATCTTCATTTATCTCCTTGGGAGAGAACACATTTTCTCCCTCTCTGTCCACCTAGAGGCAATAGAGGCCAGCAAGGCGTGTATGAGTAAGCACCTGCTAACACTTCAACACTGACCACATTCTCGACATGGAGGGCATGCAGAGTGGCACATGATAATACCACTTTTCTCCTCCTGTAACCCTGCCTCTGCCACATCGGCAGTGCCAAGGACAGAGACAATGGCCTAAGTCAATACCAAAACTCCTTTTTCCTCACAACTCCCACTTCGAGCATGATAATGAGACAAGCACTTCCCACCAATTTAGGCCAGCCATGTTTGTCATGGTTCACAATGGGAGACCAAGCCACGGCTCCTAGTGTTTTGCTAGTAAATTGTAAAGTAATAAGTGGGTAGGTAGTTTCTCTCATAAATTTATGCCTAATGTTGGTGCTTGTAAAGTAGAATATGCCATCTCTTTCTCTAACCCAACTTTTTCAACCTACTTCTGTGGTGCCATCCTGCTGTCAAACAAATGTGGCTCTGGCACCTGAATAATGGCAGAATGTCTTTTTTTCCAATTTGCCGAATCCAAATCCCACAGACCAGTGATCTAGAGCAGTATCACTAGTGTGACAGTACACTCACTGCACTCAACAACCCCCTTGCCCAGGTTGGTGGATATGGGAAAACATTCCAAGAAATATATGCAGAGTTTTTTGGGTGCTCTCTTGGAGAGACCTGTCTTATCGTGGATTTATACAGGCAGTCAAGGAAGAAGAAGAAGAATATTGATAATTATGCAACAATTATTAATTTACAATTATGTTTTCCAGGTTAGTATATCATTAAAATTTTACAAGCAGTTAGAAGAACATGGTGCAGATGAACTGCTTAAAAGGGTATATGGTCCACTCCTCACTGAAACAGAATCAGGTAACATTACTGAGATCACTCACACTATAGTGTTTATTAACTCATGAAATAACATTGTATTCTAGACAATCCGAATGTAAACAAGTTTTATAAACAAGATATGTTTACATTAAGACTGTCTGGAATGAAAAAAATCTAAATGGTCATTGAACAGCTAGCTTACAGTGATTGCCAATATTGACATTTTTATTTTGTATTAATAATCATATTTTTTAGAACTTTTAGAAACAGTAACCATATTATTGAAGCATTTAGCTTATTTTAACATATATTTATTGCAATATAAATGTTGTGCTCACTGAAGCACCTATGTTGTGGTTCATCAATCGTTCTTCCCCACTTTCTTAACTTATCATATGACTGGTAAAATTTATTTGGAATAACTTATTACATTTAAAAAAAAAATTACAAACATTAAAAATTTACACAGTGCCAATAACATGAGCTTCCCCATTGGCATAAAATGATGTAGTTATGTGATATTAACTTCTAATTAAGAAGTAATTTTGTGTACAATATTTCAAAATAAATAGCAAATTATTCTTCTTTAACTTTTTGCAATAACTACATTAACTTATTCATTTGTTTTTCTCCAATAAAAATTTTAATTGCAGACATTTAAGAAAGAAAGGAATTAACATATTATTATATTTTATATTTCCTGTTTAAAAGCAATGTCCAAATTTAGATGATTTATTACTTACTTACTTTAAGAATTTGATAGCCATATATGTCAACAGATAAGATTAAACTTGGTAACCAATACAGCTAGAATATGTATCTCTTCCAAGTTCAGAAAGTATAATTTCTCTGTATAAAAATAAACTAAATCTGATTAAACAAACACAAGTAAACACTGATGCAAGGTTAAATTTGCTAATGGAAGTTTATTATTGCTTATGCTTGTTATTTATTAAGTTCAAGCTTTTGTAAAAAAATTATACTTTTTTTATAGTAGATACCTTCTATTTCATCAACCTGTTAATACTTCACTGCTGACATCATCCACTTCCAATGGGTGGATTTTGCAATACTCGCCACAAGCTCCTTTTACACTACAACCCAGTAAAACCCTTGCAGGGTCTGTATATTTGAAGACCATTTTTTTTAAGGTTTTTCTGCCATCTGTCAGACACCATGAGATTTTTAAATTGTTTTTGCATAGTCAACTCTTTTCACAATCTTTTTTTATCGGATTGGGGTGTCAAACAAACTAACAGTCTACCTGATGCTAAGGTGGATTGCCTCACAGCCTGTAATTATACTGGCTCTGTTTACGCTGCATACTGGAACACAATATAAATTACACTGCTAATTATTGGCAGAAATAAGTATGAGGGTGGTACCCACCTAGACAACTCTTAGGCAGAGAAGGATAGGCTCCTTCTCACCTAGGAAAACAAAAAAGTTTTTCAAGAATTGTAACATTAATTGCATTAAGTGTAGTTTACATATAAGGAACTGTATTTTTAACACCATTTGAGACTTTATCAATTAAATATCTTAAAGCAATAAAAAATATTTTGTTAACAGGCTACAATGTCTCAGTGTTGCTGGATATGGAGAATATCCCCGACGACTGGGAGGACATAGTGAAGAAAGTTGGTCTCTTGAAGAGAAATTGCTTTGCATCCGTTTTCGAGCGCTATTTTCGGCTGCAAGAAGATGGGGACGTCAGTCATAAACGCGCCGTTATCAACTATCGGCAGGATGAAACACTGTAATAGATTAGATGATTACACTTTAACATATGGCTCACATGAGTACTATCTCAATGTGTATGGTGTTCAATAATTTGATGAATGTGAAATTACATTATCACTATACTACTAAATTAAATAAAATATATTTCTAATGAGTAAGGTGCACCGTCTCTCTATCCAAATGCCAATCTAACCTGCTGGCCTTAAAAAAACGAAATTCTTGTGACCAAATGATAGCAGAATATCTATCCGAATTTGGTAAACCCAAATCTAGAGCACACACTAGTAACGAGGAGCAGCATCACTAATATGAGGGTATCGACACTGTGCTCTCTAACTTGTTTACACAGCATAGTGAGTAGAGACAAACCAAATGTGTGTTCTTTTTATTCGAGATGCCTCTGCTTCACGTCGGTTTTCTGCGAGGTCATGGTACTTCCCCGGCCTAGCCAGGCCATTCGAGCAGCAGCTAAAGTTGCTGCTTGACTCTACCATGTCAAAAATGCATGCATATAGACAAACATTCCAGCTGATTCTTTCTTGGAGTGGGCTATATGAGTGGATTAAAATAGACTGTTTGAATATTTGTTAATATATACTTCTTATTATAATAAGGTAAATATATTGCCTAATAAGGAAGGTAATTCATTACTAAATATGAACATGCCTTTATGTATCAACAAAACTATACACATTGAGTCTTTAACTTGTTTTTAGTAACATATCAGAAAGCTGATGAAGATAAAGACTTGTCTGTTGAAGTAGATCAACTTTAATAAAGGCATATAGCAAACAAGATTGACCATACTTGACTGTTTTTAATTAATGTGTAAATCTAAAATTGCTTATTTTGATGACCAAACAATGTTATGAGTTTTATTATCATATGTTGCAGGTATGTAGAAGCCCAAGAAGACCGTGTAACTGTAGTATTTTCCACCGTGTTCCGTCATGAAGATGACATGGTTATCGGCAAGGTGTTCATGCAGGAGCTGAAAGAGGGAAGGAGAGCGTCACATACTGCACCTCAGGTAAATAGCTTTTAAAACATTATAAAAAAATATTAATTTTATTTATGATTCTAGTTATTTACAAGTTAATGATCCAGAATAAATTGTACTTTCATACAAAAGTTCAATTGTATTTACTAACATATTACTTTATTATTTATTATATTAATAGTAATGTAATAAAAACTGCCATGTGTTCATACTAAACATAATATTGCTAATGGCTTATGTCCTGTAGTTGAGTTGAAGGGCTGGTAATGATATTTCTTTTGATTTTACCTATTGCTTTCAAATTATATAAAACTTTATGTGGAAGTTTTTATTTATTAAACTGATGTATTTACTTTGCAGGTTCTTTTTTCACACAAGGAACCACCACTAGAACTTGTCGACACTGATGCGAAAGTCGGCGAAAACATCAGTTATGTTACATTCGGTAGGTTGTTTTGCGCTTATTCACGCTAGGAATACATTGCTACGCTTCATTATTATATTCCAAAACCTATCTGAGAATTATTATGTGGGGAAAATAGGTTTGATCTATCTCGTCGTTTTGGTTTGCCAATTTATAAACAATACATCTATAATGTAGTTAAAGATCAGGAAACTTGACTGCAGACATGAGATTTTATTTGATTTTAATCGAAATGTCCTAATTTATTTAATTTTTTTTTAAATGACATTGTTCATGGTAGGGCCAACATTTTCTAGTTCTTTTATTCCTAGTTCGTACTTTATTACCTATTACATACATATTACATTATATACCTTCATAGTACATAGAACTACTACTCTCAAAAAGATCTCAAGACTCAAAATATCGCAATGATCACAAGAATTATAGTTTGTCAGCACTTCACTGCAGTCGATCAGTAGGAGGAAGAAAACTAACCTGGATGTTGTATATTTACAATTAACTTCTTGTATTGGTTGATTATGTTATGTAATGATGGGCTGGTATCCGCAACTCCACCACTGTGCACGTATTTTGTATTGGTTGATTTTTTTTCTTAGAATTTAAGCCACGTGTAGTAGGTGTAGATGAAGAATGCATATAATACAGTTTGTGTTTGTATGGCGACGTGTGCGCAAGTTTTGGATACAATTACGAGAATGAGATAGAAAATATTTCATGGTAAGAATGTGAGATTGTTGTATAATGTTGCAGTACTGTTCCCGCGGCACACGTGCGCGGCGTCGCGCGACAACACGATCGACCTGCTGCACATGTTCCGCGACTACCTGCACTACCACATCAAGTGCTCCAAGGTGTACGTGCACTCGCGCATGCGCGCCAAGGCGGGTGACCTGCTCAAGGTGCTCAACCGCGCCCGCCCGCAGGCCGCCGCGCGCCCCGCCGAGCGCAAGACCATCACGTGAGTGCCGCGCATTGCCTGCCTTACCCACCTTCTCCACCTCGCCACCATATGCGCTCACATTTTGGTAGTCTATACAAGCCCATTCATGAACATAAAATATATGTATAAAATTATATAAGCTCATACTACTGCATATTTGGTACATTTATTTTATTAATTTTACCCTCTTTTCACATGAGTTTGTATGACAGGTTGTTACCCTGTCGTTGTTTTATTGTCCAGATCATAAACTCTAGTAGTAGTAGTACGAGCCTTCGACGGACAGAGGATCAAACACAAGTATTCTGATTCAGAGGCAGATCCTCCAACTATTCGACTATCTTACCATCTTCTCCAATTATTGACCTCTGTAAATGGGGGTAACGCCGCCTTCCACTCAGGAATCGCATTGTCCACGTTGTTTAACATTTCTAAGCTTTCCTTGCGACATTGATAGCCTTAACATTCCACTCGTGAACATAGTTATTGCCAATTAGGAGAATATGACGAAATTGCACCACTTGGCTGGTGCAGATTAACAGAAACCTCCCCCCTTAGACGCTAATCACTGGTCTGGATCATATTTGTTTACAACACCCTCTAGGTGGAATGGGCTGGCAGATTCTCTTAATACTGTTACAGACTATTTGGAAATTAGTATGTTGAAATAAAATTTTACATCCACATTAATTTTATTTGCAATATTAACATGTGTTAAAACAAAATAATATTTCTCTTTTCTGATTAAATCAGTAAAGAGATGTTCAATATTGAATCGTGAACAAAATCCCTTGTAATAGAAAAAAAAAGATTGATTTCATTACATCCCAAATTTACTATCAAATTATTGTCATTCACAGCAAAAGTATTTGTATTTCAATGTTTCAGGGGGAAAACGTTTATTAGGCGAGATTGAGTGTTGCGTGCCTGCGGGACGTAGGCGCCAAACACAGCGTAGCTGTTCTTTTTCATGCAACACTAACGTGCCACTCCGGTAACATCTCCTGCCTCCACCAGCGCCGCATCGTGTTCACTGCAAACGATACTCTTAGTTATAGCTATCGACTTAAGAGCAAGATTCCATTGACGTGACACTACAGAGCTATTATTCGAGTGGACACGTTAACCTACCCCCGAAGCTCCCACAATGTGCGTATTTCTCATATCTACTATATAGATAAAGATCATTAATATGTACTTGGTGTTAATTTTTATGTATTTACTAAAAATTGTCTGTCACAAAGTACTTACTACTGACCATGTTATGCCAATATTTATATTCAAAAACAGATTGCCAAATATTAGATACGCTCAATAATATGTCATTAGATTATTTTTCAAATGCGAAACGAAATGTGCACATTGTAATACAGATATTTATTGTCAATAAACTCTTGAAGCCTAGCCTAGTGAAGTCAATAATGTTGCCCTAGTATTTGTTAATAAACAAAATTATGCTTTATTATTATTGTAATGAGAGTTCTATTTATAGTGATGGCATTGCGACATCCGTGATTTGGGTTCCTAAATCTATACACTATACACTCCGTCATTTAAATGCATTCATATATCACTGCAGCGGCCATCGGGAGTGGACCTTTCTGTTAGCTTATTTACGTAATTTTGTTGATGTAAGTTATGCAATTACCGATCCTCATGTAGAGTAAAACTGTATTATAAAATGTAGCCTATATACTGTTTCGATTTACAAACTTGTTAAAATGTAAATCTTTTGAAGATGAGACAGGTATCATGCACAAACTCGTACGAATTATATTCAAACGTTAATTTAAAATGCACTCATTTTGTTTCATGCAATGCAATAATGTGAACAATAATAATTTTAAAATGATTCTCTATTATGTTTCTAGGTAGGTCCCATTCAATTATTAATATAAGTGAAAGTGTATAAATATTTCCAAATAGATACTTCCCATAGACAAGAGTTCGATGAGTGGATTATAATGGCCTTATTTATTAAAACAACAAAATTTGCATACACTCGGTTTGTTGAAACTTTCATAGCTTTGTTTCTATAGTATCGCTAGTTTTAGTCTTGGTATTGATTACTTAAGTTAAATTCTTTGGTTATTTGTTTATTCCTTGTGCATTTATTAGAACAAAGACTGTTCTGAAACTGATTTACAAATTCAATTTGTAGCATAAATAATCGGGAATTTTAATTGTAAATGATCAGCCAAATTAATGTTCGTTTATATAGTTTTGTAAAGTACTAATGAATTTGCTCAACAACAAACAAAGGAGCTGCAACAGAACTATATTCGCATTACACACCATTAACTCTATGAAACAAAAGAAGTAACAAGCATGAGTTATTATAGATTAAGGTCATTGTTTTACTTGCATGAGATTGTGGCAAAACTAGAAAGTCGTGGACTAAGAGTTTTAGGATATCAAAAATAATGTTTGGAGAGCCGATGGATAAAATTCACTAAGTCATACATTTTAATTAGGTATAATTGTGGCAGTAAAACAATGTTCATGACATTCGAAAATCCAATTGTATGTTCGATTAAGAAAGCAAACGTAATATCACCACATAGAAACAATTTTACTATTTAAAGAAATTGTAGCTAACTTGAATTTTATGTAATTTTTATTTGCAAGATGTATTATTTATGTATTATAAAGTGTAAGTTAAATGTTGCTTTAAAGTTATTGCTTACAGTTTGATCATTGTTTTTACTGACAGTTTTTAACGCGAGATTATGTAAACCGTGCAAAATGTGAATGTTATTTGTGAATATGTAATTATTCTTGTGATCTAAAATCCGTTTATACTGTGTTTTTTATTTTCTAGATTAAAGAAGACATTTTACTGCAACAAATATTAATTATTTGACTCTTAATACAGGTACACAATAAATTGACATTGTTTTCATTTGTGTCTTACAGCTTCGTACCATAATCATTTTATATATACAGGCTGGATGCGTCGTTACACAAAATTTTAACTTGTATTTTATAGAGCATTTCCACGCCATATACAAAAATATGATTTATATAAGTACAGACAGAAGTTTAGTCATGGGATACTTTTATTATTTTTAGTACCGTGACTAAACTTATATTTGGGCTATTAGTTATCTAAGCCAACGAGACCTTATCGACCGTAGGCGCGAGCGTCTACTGCTGGCGTTTCAAGTCGTCGACGCACCGACAATGAATTTCTACGAGGTCACCGCTCTTGCCGGGTCAGTAAACTATTCATGAGAAACGCATCCTTTTTGTTTAGATTGTTAAAAAAAACTCTTTGCTAATAATTATATTTTCTTTTAGGCTCTTGGAGGAAAAATAATTATCTCTACCTAGTAACCAAGTTTTCATGAAATGTTAATCAGGTCGACCTATTGAAAGTATTTGCTGGACGCTTGTACAATATCCTCTAAATAGATATATTTTAGTTTAAGAAGCTCCGGTAGCTACAACAAAAGCTAGTAAAACAAAAGGTTTTCAACACTTATTGTTTTCCTTAGTTTCCCCAGAGCCTTGTAATTTCTTTTCCCAATATCTACATACTCACAAATATTATTATTGTTGGTATATTTAAAATAATATCTTGCCTTGGTGCATTTTGTTAAATTTCACCCATTAGATATTTAGCCACATGACTTAATGCATTCAGCAGTAACTTTCAAGTTTGTTTTATGCCAAAAAAATCTTATATCAAACTTACAATTTATAAAAAAGAAAAAAATATTGAAAGTTTCTGAATCTGGCTGCTTTTGTAACTTGAAGCCAATAATCATGAATATGTTTTGGTACAACTTATTCTTTTCAACCAAACTATAGCCCTGATCACAGGCAGATATTCCTATCTCCTTACATGAAATTAAGGTTAAATGTTTTTTGCAGTGAATTCTAAATGTGTAAACATATACTGGGACAATATAGCCATTATTTTTATTATTTCTGTTTTGTCCTCTGTATTGATCATAGTATAGAATAAGCTTTTTAGTCTGCACTCTTTCTTTAATATACATTGTGAGATACATGGTTCTTGGAGACCTTGAAAGGCTCTCATTCCAGACACATCATTTTGTCAGTAGCAGCATCATGTATGGCAAGACAGTTGGTCCATAACTGTTTTTAATCAAATACCGGTGGAAACTACATGTGTAGGCAGAGTTTTTATTAAATTAAATACTAGAATCGATACAAATTTGATTTTACTTTGCATATTTTGTATTTTTCTCATAGTTATCTCTGGCTGTCTGAGCTGTTTGTTCTCGGTTTAAAGTTGACTTTTTTATTCTACTATTTCCATGTGGCCACATTTCTAACAGCAACCGCTGCTAAAAGAATAGAAAGAGATTAAAATTTTCATTAAATGTTTTTCTGAAAACGTAATCAGATGTACTGGAATATAATGAGTACATCTTGCTAATGTTCCGATCCGGAAATAGAAACTGTATATTATATTATTGTGTACTAAAACAGAACCCTATTACCAAAATTAGTTATTTAAGAGGTTTTATCAACTAAGCAGTTTCGATTTACAAATATCCTTTCTTTATTCATTGATAGCTTACGCTTAGCCATTGCGTCACCGAGCCGCTGAAATTGTTTTTTGCGTGATGCTCGAACAAATTAACGGACAGAGACATAAATTTAATAAATAGTAAATATTATGTGTCTAATCTTGCTCTTCCGCAAATCCGTTACTGTTACAAAATATATATTACAGACAGGTATGTTTATTATGTTATAATTATTACGAAGAAAGGACACAGTGATCAGTGGCGCCACCTAAGTATTTCTGACGAAGTTTTTTAATTTTGCCGCAATTAAAAATAAGCCGTCTCTGCGCAATTTAAGATATCAATGTGAGATACGTCACTTCTGTCCGGCGTGAAAGAAGGTCAAACAAATAAAGTGTATTTGTTTGTCTTAATTTAAACAAATTTATAATATTAATATTGTTAAACATAAGTGGTAGTGGTGCTGGGTATCAAAATGATAGATAAAACTCGCCCGGACTGTAGTTGCAAAGGGAAATAAGTTTTTCCTCTTAGATTCCTCTTTTTAACTAGGATCTGGGTAGGTTGGTAATGGTGAAAAGGCACATGTAGCCTTATTTGTTTTGAAGTTAGTCCATGGACTGGAGTTTACACTTACAATCAGATGGACTGTTAAATCAACCAGATGACATATATTATGAATATTTTTACTCGCATTTACTTACGGCTCTACCACTATTACAACTCAACATTATGACAGTGGTCCTATCAAAATCCGTCCACCGGTTTGGAAGTTATGCGTATTTCCAACAACGCCTGCTGCCCAGCTCTTTTTATAGGTGGCATTAGACACGTATTGTATTTTTAAAGGCTTGATCCCTAAAAACACTAATGAAAGCTGTATACTTTTAGGTCTATTAGTTTCTATTGCCTAGCTATTTTAGATTCTCATTCGAGTTGGCCGCGGAAATGTGATAACATTCCGCGGTATTTCTAATAATAGTAGCCGTTTGTTGTTGAGTAGCTAATATCGATTTAAATATGAATTTTATTTGTGAGAAAATATTTTTCTCGTGGATGACACTTCATATCGTTAGAGCCCTTTCCGAGAAACCCTTTACATAATATATATGTATACACAACAAATATTTCAGATTAAATTTCCTCAAATTCACACAAAGCTTCGACGAAGATGAAAACCAATGCAGCTTAAAATAAAAAAAAAACCTGATCTCGTTCTTAAGCAAGTAAAAAATCTTAATATGACGGAAATGTCTGGTGTTTTTACTATATGAGTGCTAAGCGATATATGTTTCATTCATTGATCTTTTCAATTGGCAGGGTATAAAATTTATTTGATTTTTATTCTTTATTAAATTAAAACATTAGTAGCGGAAACTTTTTCTAGTACATTATCATCGTTTATACCACCAGAATAACGTTATAGACCCATAGTGTTGGTTAAGCAGATTCAATAAAAAAAAAGTGTCAGCCAACATTTCGCCGCGGCTCACTACTCATTACGCACTATCTCCAGAAGAGACGAAAACCTTGCGGAAGCAGTGCCACGGCTGCGCAAAGGCCTAATCCCGTATCTTTAGATTGTTTTGAAGCCTGCCACGCCGATCAATTGTTGATTTGTGGACATCACATATCTTCGAAATATATTTTTTTGATTCCTGTGCTAGTTTGTTTGGAAAATCAAAATTTGTAGACAGAATTAAAATTAAATACTTATATTGTGTTACGAAATGTTACATGTTCAAAGTTTTTAAATATAAAAAAATATTTGTACTTATTACTTTTATTCGAGTTTTGAGAGGGGGTTATTTTTTGATCAAAATCATTGAACCCTGATGGATTGACCAATGAATTTCATTTAAAGTTGGTAAAAATCGTTTCATGATATCGCAAATATTACAAGTACAGTAAGTCCAAAGACTGAGGATCTCTCTTCTTCGTATCAAAGAAGAGGTTTTTAGTCGGATGCTATGGCATTGACACTGAACAGTTACAGTAAGTTTGGAACATATAACATTTGGACCGGAAATAAATATTGTGTTGTGGAAATAATCGCACCATTTTGGATTCGAACCAAGGACCTATGACTTACCGTTCCGTTGAGTCAATAGTTCGTCACGGCGAGTACAGATCGTCTAAGTATTAAGTTTCCAAGATTAGATAACTCTAAATAGATTTCAGGTACCCATCCCCAAAATCGAATCTTTATATGTCTTTGACGAAGCACGTAACATTTATCGGCACCTCCAGTGTGGCGAGTTCAGGTCAAATCGTAAATGAAATGGGTGCCGGTGACATATATCTGTGGTGATAGGTTTACTAGTTACTTGTAAAGAAAACTACACACAAGCTTATTAGTAAAAGCCCTATCACTTGTATGTGGGTTCGGCAAATTCGTATGAATATTCTACCATGGTTCCGTCGCCAGAGTTTTGTTTGTTGTGTAGCAGAGTGCACACGTGTTGATGAGTTTGACATTTGTAGAAAGATATTATTTCCCTTCGTCATCAGCTTATTGATGATGTCCTCCTGGTCGATTTCGTCCACGGCAACAACTTTCGAATACCATCGGCAGTTGCAAGTGTGCTTCAAACACAGAAGTACTCATTCGTCTTTACCTTTCCATATCCTATGTAACGCTTATCCCATAATATCGGAAGAAGTGTTAGATACACTATCTGAGTCACGAGACGAACACAACACGGCCAGATCGAAAAACCGATCATTTGTATTTTACACAAATATTGACTTTCAGTTGGGATTCGATTCCAGGACCACGACTCGCGGTCAGGTACCCGAACCACTTAGCACGCGGTCGTCAGCTTATTAATAATCACCACGCTTAACACAAGCGAATTGGCGGTCGCAGTACCTAACTGAGTTGGTGTTTTGGCTATGGAGGCTTTATTCGACTTAGGTATGATCCCCACGGGAACAAAGTTGATGACAGATTACGCCACAACACTATAATTACCTCCAAGCAAATTACAAAATATACGTTACTGTAATCCACGCTTATTAGTATATAGCTGCCCATAAAAGTATTTCTTATTGTATTTTATTGCAGCAGAGATTATAATTGGTATAATCCATCTTAGTTATGCAATGAAAACGTACATGTCATTTTATATTTGCAAATAAGTAAAATTACGATTATTCCATAAAACTTTATTTTAGTGATATATACAGATTTTCCCATTAGCTATAATACACATCGAGATTCTGAATTTCCTAATATTTATGTAATAGAATTACATGATATACAAAAGATATATAATTCTAAAAATCTATTTTATTTCCGGAAGGGGTTGGTGACGTCGGTGACTTAGGCTGGCTAAGTTTGGATAGATGTGCCACTTTGGTGGCAAACTTGACAAAATTCGATCCGGACACTTGAGGTTCGGGCTTCTGACCGCTTTCGGGTTGAAATGACGCATCTAGCGAACCTGAACAAAACGAGACGTTTTACTATAAATATACAGTTAATGGTTTTTCTTTTTGCCGCTCAGGCGTGGCGTCACACGTACCCGTAAGTAACGACGCAAATAATATAAATAATAAAATGCTTAAGGTCGGTAGGTAGGTATGTTAAATAACACGTTTGCTTATTATCTTACTCTGCCGTGTCGTTACCCCATAAGATAATCTCCTGAAAAACTATCTCAATCCGTGGGTATCACAAAAATGTAGTGATAGATGGCGAAACATGTAACGCTGGTCTTAAGCGGACGCATACCTTCAACAGTAGGCTGTTAAAAGGGTGATAAAGATGAAATCATTTGAATAATTGGGTAATAATCTGCCAGCGCTCAACATTTGGAGTTATAGCACATAAATTATCCATTTATAGGTACATACCTAAACCACGTCACCTCGCAGCATTAAGAAAATGGTATGGTAATGGTATTGCGCGTCCACTCACAAGCACACACACACACACATTTCAGCATTCGCATGGATCCGCTATCTTCCAGTCGTCTGAGGTTTGTCTAAGTGAAAATAGTCTCCAACCTCCGACTTACATATTACATGGTTTTACCTAGCAGACCCAAAAGATACCAGGTAACAATTATAAACATGTCAAAAGGACAATATTTCTATTGTTTCCAACACGTTAAGAAATAACAAATAAAATAACACGACATGTAATTGTATTGAATAATACTTTAGAACTCTAACATTCATGTTTCTAGAATAAATAAAAACCTATGTTAAAATCAACAAACGCGTTCCTTCTTCATTGACTCCTTACCCTATCGTGATCCTATTATTATTATTTTATAATAGTTAGACAGTATTGATAGCCTAGTGGGCCTTCGATACTGAGGGTTGCGAGCTCGAATCCCGCTTGAGAACATGTGTATAATAAATAAAACTGCTAGTGTATATGCAGATTCTTACATCGATTTTTCGTCGTAAGAGCGACTAAAAGAAAAGCCTAGAAAATAGCAACGGCTACCGATAGATGGCGGGATGACCAGACCAATATGAAGCAGACCGATGACGGGCAGCAGCGTCAAGGGCGCAAGGTGTCCAGGTAAGCGTGGCGATTATGGAAAATTCTCCTTTTTGGAGAGGTCTATTATGTAAGTCTAGTGGACTATTTCTAGACTTTTAAGGTACCATACGTACTAAATATGTGTATGATTATTTATCAATGTATATGGATAATGATCACATTTTCGTTCGGTTCCCAAGACACACATGAGACTCCCTCATTTTAGGACTGGATTACGTGTAAGTGCCCGAATAAGAGAATATATTATAAGAACGTTCTCTGATGAAATTATTGCCGATAATTAAAATAAAAATTTGCTTACTCTGCTGCGGCGACATGATGGAGCTGGGCTGCGATCCTTGCTGGTTGTCCTCCATTGAATGTGTTTTCTCGTGGAGCAATTCCAGGGCTAGCGGTACCGCGGCAATAAGACGAAGTAATATTTATGTCACATGAGCTCGGTGCTTTGTGTGATACTATCTTATCAGTAAATCAACAACAAACACATCGGACAAGTATCCATTTTCTTTTTTTAAATACAGATAAGTACGAGTTAACGCAGCGTTTGTATATCGTTGGGTACAAGTTACGACGAATGAGTGATTTTATGTCTCCGGTTGTTAATACAGAATCGAGAATCCCATGTTTGATCATTATGTGTAATGTACAACTACAAATAGGTAGGGGCTGCTTAACATTATAACATGTGATACTACGCTAAGAGGTAGATAGAGAACTTCTGGCCGGTATAGGCCAATCAAAAGGTTGTTAACGATATGCCGATCTTTAATTTTCAAAAATAGTCATCTGCTAAGAATACATTACACATATACTAAAAATAAACATTACACATAACAACACATTTATATTGACCGTGTGGTGTCGGCGTAAAAATCTGCCACGTCCTTCCTTCACACGGGGTGTCTAAGAGGCGACTAAGGCGATAGCCTTGAAAATCGCAATGGCTAACGACTCAACTCATCACGTGCTATATCAGTTATTGGCCCCGTCATTCGAACCCGGGTCACTTGGAGCGCTTTCACTCCGTGAGCTATGCCTTAAAAATCAGTAAAAATATTATTTTAGAATCGCCCTCCTGACAGATCGACCACGTCGATAGTTTCTGAATTATCGTGCGAACTGCCAACTGCGCAGGATATACACGTATAAAAGTGGCGCAAGTGTACGAGCAAACAGGGATTCGAACATCTTTCCCTTTCCCTATCCGATGTACGCTATACTCGTAAGATTGGAGGAAGACATCCAGACCCGAAAATTTAATAATTTGTGTGTTGCAAAAATATTGGCATCTGCCAGGATCTTTGAACCAATACTCGGAAACACTAACCGGAATGCCACGCGATGCTAAAATGATATTATCTGTATATACAACTATTACATCAATATGAGACCTGCGGAAATCGATACAAGTTTCTTACGAAATTCGATGATGTTACATCGAAGCAAAAGCTGTAAGACATAATGTTGCAATAAAGTGTGTAAATAAAATACCATCTTTTAAAGAAATAGCGTCCATCTTGGAATCCTGAATAGTTTCAAGTTGTTGTCGGAACTTGGAGGTGATCTTCCGGCGCTGGTAGTCCGCCTCGATTTGTTGTTTGGTGCGTGGTATGCGGAAACGGAAGCAGCAGCAGAGCATCACAACTGATAAAAATTCAATTTCATCTCGTTTGGAGAAATATTGTTAAAATGATTAAATATAAATAAAATTTGGTATGTGGTATCTATAATACTCACCTACGGATGTTATACCGGCTAAACATAAAAACATAATTTGCCAAACTCTCAGTTCACCAATTACTGCCTTTTCAAGCCACTCGGGTTCCGCAGAGTTCTTGATAGCATCCATTAGAGGATCCATTTTGTTATATTAAAAAACAACAATCAAATACTAGTAATACGTCCAAAGAAAACTTGTATTGGAGTGAAAACTAATTGTCCCAATTCCGAGGAGTGGTTAATAGCCGCACCTTTAATGTTATCAACCCTCGGCACACCCTTACTTTTCATTTGAGCCGCGCTGTCGACATCTTTGTTCTCTATATTTATATTTTACTTATTTATAAAATAATTTTCATGCGTAGAAATAATGTGTAGTAATCTAAATGTAACATAATAATATTAGACGTCGCAAATGTGTAGACGATAAACAAATATTATAATTTGAATTTCCCTCGTGTTACTCGAAATGAATTTGGGTTTCTACATAAAAAAAATCAAAGCTAATATTTTCGATATGTGCTATATTTTAATACCTGTTTGCGAAAGTTTAAATTAAAGGAAAAATTTAACTAAAAAGACGTCTTTAAGAAATAAGTTTCAAATTGTTATAAGTACTCGAATTCCAAAGCTAATTGGGGTAATTAGCATTTTACATTAAAAACTGATTATATTTTTACAACAAAGATATCAAACATATCTTATAGATGTTTAGTTTTTCATTGCATAACAATTATTGCACTTCACAAATTGTGTTGTCAAGTCAATTATTTTGTATAATGACAACATACATTCGATCGTTTTTCTCTTTCACTTGAAGACTGTTTCATCTTCCCGCAGAAAATAGGGTGTCGAATCTGTCCTATAACCTCTGTTATATTTATTACTATTTAAAGATCGAAAATGAATCTTTTATGATAATTGTGATTTAATTCGTGTAAAGTTTGTTCTAAGTGATGTTGTGTAAGATCTATTTTGTTCTTGCAGTCATTCTGTAGCATTTTTTTAAAAATTAAACATGGCCTCGAACCGAGGAATTCAGATTGGATCCGCGTGGTTTCAACGGAAGCTGAACTTGAGACCGCAACATCGAGGCGTACATCTTGTCACCGAGGAAATCCTCAAGCAGGTGCCTGAACTTTCGCAGTTTGCAGTTGGTCTCTGCCATATTCAAAGTAAGTATTTGCTAAGACAGCGTTCTTGCCGCCGACTATTTGTATCCCCTCCTACTGGTTATTTCTAATTTCTTACAATCCCGCGCTAATTTTCCACATAAACTATTATCATTACATATAGACTAAGGTTATTATAAATGGTACATGTTCATTTATCGCACTGATCCTATGACTATAAGTAAAGCAGCTGACCGATAGTTGTGTTAACTGTTTACAGTAATGCATACTTCGGCAAGCCTGGCGCTCAACGAAAGTTGGGACCCTGATGTTAGAGATGATATGGAAATGATGCTTAACAAAATAGTACCAGAAGGCCTTCCTTATCGCCACTCGTGTGAAGGTCCCGATGATATGGTAAGATCGTAATTTATTAATTTCAGTAACTTATAAATGAGTATGGTTCTAAATTTAAATGTTTACTCAGTTCTGTCATTAATGTCATTACTTTTCATGTTTATAAACACAGTTCCGTTTTAATTGTTTGTCATTTAGATACATTAAATTGAATGTAAATCAATAATTTTAAATAGAATACCTTTTAGTTTATGATTAAAATTAAAAATGTGTAAACATTTTAGTGATACCTGCACTGGGTTTCCAATCCACATCCTTCAAATGTAAATCAAAAAGAATGGACTCAAACACCTTATTTAAATTGATGAATTTTGTTAGATATCCTCTCTTTGATAATTTATGTAGATGTTTTTTTAATACAACTGTTTGGTACATAGTGTATGTCATAAAATATCAACATTTTGAAGGAACATTGTTAATTAGTTTTTTTTATTACGTACCTTATTTAAATATATTATATTTTTGTACAGCCAGCTCATGTTAAGGCATGTTTCTTGGGCTCATCTTTAACTATCCCAATAACCGATGGAAAATTAAATCTGGGCACATGGCAGGGAGTATGGCTTTGTGAACATAGAAATCATGCTGGCAGCCGAAAGGTAAATTATTATTTAAATTTTACACCATTTTAAATTAACCTGTGTGTAGTATAAGCAGACTATAGGTCATTTCCCAATACAATATTATTAAATACTAAATTAACTTACTAAGAAGCAAAAAACCTAAATGTATCATGCATTCAAAAATTTGTGTGCCACCTGACAAATCATAAACTTCGAAGTAAACACCTTTGAAACAGAGATAAAATCGCGCATGAGAAACACCTTTTTCAAAATGCCAAGTTGAGGAATATTTGGTGAACTTTGGTTTTATAACAGCTTCAATCAATCACAGTAATTCCTATTCACAGCTAGAATTTAAATATGTGCATTACTGGTTTGCAATTGGCTCTATTTACAAGTAGTAAATAGTTACAAGTAGTAAGTACCGCGAATGTAAATAATTTTGTATGAAGAAAAGGCAGCACCCAGTTCAAGTACTTATGTTTAAAATAAGAAGAGAACTCCAGTTTTGTAATGGTTTTGTTTGCCAATTTTAAAGTAATTTATAACATTTTACAATAGATAGATGGAATAGATAGGATACAGTTGTATTTATAGAAATATTATGACATTCCTTTCCCTCCAACCCTCTTGCCCAGATTGGTTACTATGGGCAAACCTTCCAAGAAATGCATGACAACTTTCGCTGGTGAATTCTTGGTCTATGCTCAACTGTGGCCTAAAATAAGTTGATGAAGTAGTATGATGCAGGAACAACTTGATGATATTATTAGTTTTCTGTAACCAGAACATGTAAACTGTTGAAAAAGATGATCAAATAATCATCTTCTTCTTTACAGTCTGTTATTAGTCCTCTGCAGGAGATATGCCAATCCCATGGATAGGGTTTGCCCCTTTTAATCCACGCTTGGCATGGCTTGTGGGTTGATAATTGCGGTATCAGATGTAATATCACTTTAGACGCTGCTGCTTTCTGGGATCTCAGATTTTACTAATTTAGGTCTTTGGGATAGTCCGCCATCTGATGTAGGATACTAGATATTTCTAGCATTTCCCTCGGTCGGCTTTATGATACCAAGTCATTGGACTGGGGAGGCAGATTCAATTATGCTGCCATCACACAGTAATAATACTCATTATCTCAAATCATCATCTTTGAAACCAAACACGGGTGAGTAGTGGCCCAAGAGCCACGCTTATCCGACACTATTCCAATGACATCCCAGATCATGCTTTGTGGCAATCTTTGAGGGAGGCTAATGTTCAGAAGTGGACTTTTATGAAAGGCTGAAATGATTCCACAAATAATAACTTTTTCATACTTTTTTAAATCAATTGCAACAATAATTTAAGATAATACGGCCTTTGCTGGTCCTATTTGATAAACTGACTCAGATTGCTCCTAAACTGAATTACGAAAAATTTTCAGATAATTTTTACTATTTTTTCGTTTTGTTATGTACGTTACGTTTTCTTTAACTTCAACTTACAACCAATTTGAAATTGTGACATGCAGGTTGTGGTGACGCTATCAGGGTGTCCGCGGGATTCACCTCTGTCGCCAGTGTCTGCTGCATCGTGTTCCAGTTAGGAGAGGGGGGGGGGCGCGACCCCCCATACGCACTCCCACTCGCGCCCCTCCTCCAAGAGCACGCGGAGGTAAACCCCGCGATCACACCTTTTATATCCCACACATAACCTAGACGTTAGTCCTTACTCTTATCTTCGTGACAATATGTACATAAGATAAATATTTTGTAATACTTTGCATGGCAGTTTGAATGAGCAGCATGAGTCTCTTCCTGAACATAACATATAGTTATGAGGTTTATTTCTTTTAAAAATGTTTGATTTAAGCCAGTACATTGTTAAAATACAAACATTTTGGCAAATAGCACAATCATCTATTGCAAAATTATAATCAAAAATAATTCTGGTATATTTTCACTCATTGTCAAATTGCCATGCAATGAATAGTCCTATTAATGTTATGTTCAGTTAAAGTGAGCTGAACCCGTTAAATTTGTACATACATATTATGTGCAAAAATTTTAAAAGTATACATAAAACAAAGTAACTTGTTTTGTTATTGCAACTTGTCTATATGTACATAGATCATGCATGGACATTATAACATTCCGCTTTGTAGGTTCGATTGTTGAAGGGGTTAAGGTGACTTCTATTTTTAAACATAACTAATTAACAGGTACGAATACAAATTAGAATGAATTTGTTTGTATTAATTGTCTATTTTCACTACGGCACTCGTTCAAATTTTTCCAAAATGACCCACTGGGAGACACTATATTTTTATCATAACACAAAGTTAAACTTTTTATGTCAAACACTGATTTTATTACACTAACATTATATGTAATGGCACTGGTTAACAGGTCATGTAAGTTTTAAGAGCTGAATATAGGTTAAATAGTTAAGTACTTTGTACATCTATGATGGCACTCTTCTTTCTCCATGTTAGGATAGATTTTATTAATGATTAGTACATGAAACATGTCCATAGCTTTAAATGTGTCACACCCGTTGTATCAATGGGTCCTTTGCGGGATGACAGAGCTAAAACTTGTTCCCACTAGTATGTAGTAGTATATCATTACTGTTAAGGTCATGAAAGTGCCTCAGATTCATGGGGTGGTCATGGAATAATTTGCAGACATGTTTCAGGGCTTTGTGTAGGGCGAAATTTGAATCGTCAGACTGACTCCTTACCTATACATATATAATATATCTTCACATATTGCACTTGGTACCTGGACCTTTTGGACCATTTTGCTGTGTGGTATAGCTGTCACTTAGTTATGCAATTGATATAAACACAATAATTTATCTGACATGGAAAATATAATATAATAATTAATTATTTTTAATTTCGCATTGTATATTGAAAGCGTATATGTATAGTTGTATGTCTTCCTATGTAAGTTCCATCATGTAAGAACAGGATTAGTATAATATTATGGAAATAAAATAACTGGAGTTTGTGAACAGAGTTAGGGTTTGTCTTCGCATTTATATCCAGCTACAACTGTATAACTTAGGCTGTAACGATATTGCCATAGCAAGCTTCAATACCTAATCATTGGCGGCATAGCGGAATATAGGTGTTAATATAGAAATGTAAAACAGACTAACTGGTAGAGAGTGTCGTTTTTATATGAATCGAAATGTAGGTCATTTTGAAAAGTGTCATAATCAGACATTAATATTTTACCTTCAAATCATGTAAATTTAAAGTAAACAAAATAATTCTCACAACTATAATATTTATTAGATTTTTTTGTCCACTCAATTATGTGGCCAGTACCATGTGTGATGGTGTAGAGTTTATTAATAATTTTTATTTTATTTTAATACAAATGTTGAGATTTGAATAATGAAAGTTATTTAAAATTCTCTTTAAGTTACTTCATTTTCCCATCAACAATGCTTCTATTGCACAATATAACTGGGGACTTAGTTAGGTGGTAATAAATTATAAATAGTAGGCTATGGATTAGGTAAATTTTGGCAATGTTGGCTGTATTGGTAAGAACCAACCTTTTGTACTGCTCATACTGGGCTCAATTTATACACGCACAACAAGGGTAGACCATGGTCAGCATTGTGAACATTCTTTTGATACAGCATTGTACAAAAGTAGTTGTCAGACAAAAAGTTTGTCTTATGGGCAAATTTAGACTTACTTTACTTACAAATCTTGTTCTCATTTGGGTCTTTTATGAAATGACAGTATTGGGTTAATTTTTATATGTCATATTTATTCTGAGTAATAGTCGAGCCATATAAATGCGTGATTATGCTTTTTATATCTATCTTTCATAATATTTGCTTATTGCTTCAGGTTTGTAATAATTAAGCACAAATTATCAATTAATTTATCACTTAGATTTCCTTGTTCACATTTCTCTTTTGGATAGAATTTTGATAGGGTTTGGGTGGGTAATAAGTGCATTTTAACTATTATTAAGGTTTGTATATATTTTTTGCATTGATATAGCATACATATAACAATATCCATGTACATTATTCATATGCAAAAAGCAATTCCAGTGCTATTTATGCATAGGTGTTAGGCATGCCACTGCCATTACCAATAAATGCCTCTATAATATTATTATATCGGATACAAAATTATTTGGCAGATTATTGTCAATTTGACGGGTTTGTATTTAAAGTCAGTACCTTATAAATATATTATGTAGGTATAGTAAAATAGTAAGATTTTTAAAGTGAAATAGCTGTAGCGACTGGTTCGCTTAGGTTTACTTTATATTCCTTTTTATAGATATTTAAATATTTTCCATGTTTAATTTTGTTGAAGCACTTTAGTTAGCTTATGATTATTGAATTCAGATCCATTTTAGGCTGTTTTATAACAACGAATGTGTTTAGAAATTTACCTTTAAGTGAAATTTGAACATAATACCTTGTCATTAGATGATGACAACCTTAGCCTATGTACAATCAAAAATACAATAAATTTTTTATGTCACTGAGTGAAAACATTTTAGTTATGTTCATTGTAACTATATAATTACAATGTTATTTCAAAGAAACACCAAAATGCGTAGCTGCCAAAAATAATGGTAGTTTAAGCAAGTGTGATAATTTAATCGAAATTATTAATTACATAAACTTAGGTAAAAAATTTGTCGGTCAAATTAGATTAAAATCATGAATGTATTAAGTAAGTTATACACCATGCACAGTAATGTAAAAGTTACCGATTGATATATTGCATAAAATTGGCATGCTTTCTTGTAACTAATCATTAGGAATTTTGTTCCCATATTGTGTTGTAATATTTTTTTTTACATTTTCCTGAAGAGAAAACACATTGAAATAGAAACTATGAACAAAAACAGAAAATATAAATACTTTAAGTTTTTGCTTTACATGAAAAAAAAAGTGAAGATCATTTTAGTGACCTTATTGCTTATTAAAATTATGATAATAAAATTGTCTTTGTTTTATGTGAATTGAATAACACACAGTAAATAGTTTAGTTGTAACTTGGTGATGTTTATTACTTAAGTACCACCTACTACTCCTTATTTATTTTACTTTAAATTTCAAAAGTTTCATGAACCTAATTTGACCACGAATAAGTTAATTATGTACGTTCTTCTTGTAATAAATTTAAAGGTGCTTTTCCAATAATACAATGGATATAGAATGAAAACAGAACTAAAAAAATATGAATTATCAATTAAAATTTCAAAATGCCCAGTCTGTATTCATTTAAATCAATATAAAGCTTCCATTCTAGTATAGAATAAATCTGGTTCCTTTTTCCTAAAACTTGGAAAAGTTTAGTAGTGTAAAAATAATGCCAATAATGCTGCCAATAGGCTCAAAATTATGGTACTATATTATTTTAAACCATTTCCGTACTACGTAATTTTTTGTATCATTTTTCGGCAAACAAATTATGCATAAATGGTTTAATGAAAACATTTTCAGGAAAAGCACCTACAATGAGATTATAAATTTTAGCGGTCACTGAAACTAAGACAGTAACCTATGTATGTTGTAAAACTGGATATCGTAACACACTTTTTGAGTACAAAACACAAAAAGAGCTAAATATTATAACAATTATTTTCATTCATGTGATGCAATGGATGATGATGATGATGATGCATCGGATGTTTTCACAATTTGAAGATTATTATTAATAAAGTAAAATGTCATTTGGTTTTGGCTTTAGGGACACGAATTTTAGTATAATTATTTGTCTGCATAAGTCAATTTATTTTATTGATATTGCACATAGGAAATTGAGGTTGTAAACAAATTTTTATTAAATAACCAAGATGTGAGACAAATAATTCATGTGTATATTGATTAAGATTGATAGAATTATATCAATGTTTGATTGATTGTATTGTATGTACAGTTCATTAATTCACAATTTCTAGGATCCTTGTCAGTTGTATATTTGTTGGTTTTGTGCGCTCACTTGTAATACCCCAGCCACACTGAGATTTAATGCCGTCATTAGTGCCGTATCGTGTTATTTGGGATAAAGTATATATGCATTAGCTTATTACGGTGGTAATAATGCTATTAGACCACAGTGTGGCACGGGCATAAGTGACATTGGGATATCTGTCACAGTAAAATTTAATTGTATCATAATAACTTGTACAATATAAATATTATAGATCCACAATTATAAAAGAGATTAAATATTTGCAAAAGTTATTTAAGAGTTTTATTTTTGATGTACATAATGCTTGTCCTATATCAGTCAAATTACAAGTTATTTGCATCTATATTATTTTTTTACATCTGTATTATTATCTGTTAATTAAATCTACATTATTTGGTAAATATAATAATATAATTTCATGGCACTGATTTTACGATATCGTCGTGAGGACCAGGACCTCCATCTGAAAAAAAATAAAAGACTGTCAATGGCGACCACAACTTTAAAAGCATAGACACAGTACTATCGAAAGTGGTTTATTCTGTGCCAGTATTAAGTCTGCCATTTGATGAGTGAAAGCTTAATTAATTTTAATTATATTGTTACATTTTGGACACAATACAAACATTTTATTATATATAGTTTAAATACATTACTAGCATTCGATTGATTTTATTTAATTAACTGGATTTATTAAAAACTAATACACTTTTTCGTAGTGGAATAAATTAACCTTACCAACTGTGGTGAGATAGTGTGTTGAGAACCGTTACCGTTTAGCCGCTATACTTACTTTCTAGTTTTGTCTGTACAGTTAGCAGATTGGATTTAGCTTTGTCCAATGCTTCGCCCAGTCCAGTTTTGATCTGGCTGAACTCCTGTGCTACTAGAGACAGCCTTCCAAGTAGGTAATTCAAATTGTCTTCTACCTCCGTCATGCGTGTCGTTATTAAACCCACCTGTGAAGAGTAACGATGAAATTAAGTAATTTTGTTACAGAACTTTAGCTCTAAAGGTTTCTGATAATTTTCACTCACTTTTTCTTTCATGTTTTCCAGAGTAGCCGTGCTGCCATTTACATATTGTTCAGCTTGTCCCTGTAAATACATACAAATGAAAATCACCATTCGTGTCACAGAGTAGTTAATTAAATTTAAACATAGTATGACCAGTAAATAAGAAAAACATATCTGTTACATATTGAGTGTGTCATATTCTGGCAATACTACTAAATTTAATCCAATTCCATCATAACTCACGCTATTCATGTCTCTGTTCTAGTAAGTAATTAATGTTTTTATTTTGATAAGGCTTCAATATATGTAGTATCATTTATTAGAAACATGTTGGTTTTCATGGTAATGTAATTCAGCAATAAATAATACCCGAGTTATTAATAATCCATTATCATAAAGTTGTGTTTTTTAACATCCTATCAAACTAACTTAATTAACCCTGTTTCGTGTCGTCGTTCGGAAATATGCCTATAAATTAGTATTTGTATTCATTAATATTTCATTAATCTCGTATCATCAACTCACCGTAAGTTTGTCGAGGGATGCCTTGCTAGCGGTGAGCTGTTGGTACATGATGCCAATCTGTCGCCATACTTGTGTCATTTCCGACTCGATTTTGCCGGTCAACGCCACCATCGCGCCCATTTGGCTGCTCACTATCGACGACTCCGTTTCGTTGATCCTGTCGATTAATATTCTATCAGCTATTTACCTACGTTAAGCTCTCTAAATACAAAGGTATATATTTTTTTAACAAAGGTAAAAACTAAATCTGCAATATTTTCCGGTGGTGATCAGCCAAGTTACGTGGCGATCATCCGATGTAAGTTATGTCGTCGTCTTCTGATTATGTTAATTCGGGCGAGAAACTTGGAACAGCAAAATCGATACACAATATAAAAAAATCAAGTTTACCCGGGTAATTGGGTGCCCAGTTCACAGTACTCATCATATTACTACTATATCAGTCCATTTTTTAATTTTTTTTAATGTTTTTCATGTATAATTGTACCATTATGTAATATCATTAAGCATTAAAGATTCACGTATCTGTAAATGCTCTTAATTGTTTAACATATATTTTATATCCTTTTTAATTTTTTAGCTTAGTTGTAATTTATTAAATATTTTTATAGACATTGGGACCTGAATGTAATTTTAGTTTAGATTACGGCCTAAAGAAGACAAATAACGTCGGGGTTAATTTCCCTAATGAGAATAAAAATCCGGGTATCGTTTTACTAATTTACCTATTTCAATATATGCACGGTAAGGTAAGAAAATCTAAATTTTTAGTCCAGTCCGCCAGCTAAAGCCTGAATCCATTTCTTTGAAGATTTCGCTATTACTCGTCACGCAGGGCAGAGCGCGTTTGGAAACCCTCGCACTTGTGATGCTGTTCCCCATTACTAATCTGTGGCTTAATACCACAGATTAATGTTCGCCAAAATGGAGCCTCGTTAGTTGGCTAGTAGCGTGTACTACGTACATTTTGAAAAATAGTGGTATATTCTTCATTACGCCCCTTGGATCGTCTCTATGTACTCATACACAGCTTCATTTTCCTTCTTTTAATTGGAATTTTCAATCCCGACGTTTCGGGTGCTTTACTAAAAAATCTACATAAACGCGATAAAATTCGTAAATAATTGTTTCATTTCAAATGTGTAGTATTCGCGTATATACTCATTTATTTAGTACCAAGTTGTAAAAGTAGAAATTCGTTAAACATCTATAATCTGAAACTAAAAAAAAAATTTTTATAAGCATATCACAAACCTGTCAACGAGCGTTTTGTTTAAATGTAGAGTCTGACCTCTGACCAGATCTCTCATCTCCTGCAGTATCTGGTGCATGCCGTGGTCGATGCGTTTCTTGTTTGCGATTACATTGTCCGCTGTTTGTAGTATGACGTGCTCATTCTTAGATAAGGCTTGGACCTGGTAGTAATATTTTATATAAATGAAAAAATAGCCAGCTATGTGGGAATAATTTGGCTAATTAGCCCGAACTTCATCTACCCACTGATAATGCTTCACAAATACCAACCAGTTTTGTTGATCATCCATGCGTAACGTAATACATAAAGCGACTTGGCGGGCGCGGTCAGTCAGTGCTCAGCGTACTATCCTGCTGATGTGTGTGTTGTGGATGCCAATCTAAGCTCAACATTTTTGCAACAGAAACATTTCTGGGTCAGCTTAGCCTTACCTTAGTCTTGCAAACTGCTCTATGCAATACAAAGTGCATCAGGTGGCCGGCCATTGAGGTTTTCGCTATATTATTATAATATTCTGTTTACGGATACACGTTTAAGAAACCGCCATCAAAGCATGACGCCAATTCTGATTATACATCATTCATCAGTTTTAAAAAAAGTCCGATAAAAGAATTCGCCAGCCAAAGCCGGCATGTATTCCTCGAAAGGACAGCTCAAGGCAAGCGGATTGGTGAGCGCAGTGTATTTTTACCTCTGTCAGAAGCGTGCCGTAGCTACGTGAGATGTCGTTGTAGGCTCGCTCGCTCATTGTGTTGCTCTGCGTCAGGCTGTTTTGAATGTCTTCGTTGGTCGATGCCAAACGATCGCTCATTTCACGTAGCTTGTTCGTTATCTTTGTTACTGCTGTAAAATCGAAAATAGAATCATCAAGTCTACTAAAACACAAATTTGATTGTAAATGGTCAACATTAACATATTTTCAGATAAACGTGATGTATGGCAACGAATATTATGTAAGCACTTTCGCCTGTCACCCATGAGGTTAGCCGGAAATCCGTTTGAAACGGAAATTAAAATAGGAATAGCACGACTCTGCCTAGCCTACGGGGAGAGACTCCCGCAGTCTTGTTTTCGCCTCTCCGGGAGATAGAACGCAGCGGTAGGCCAGTTCCGTGGTCGAGTTTGCTTAAGAAGATTACCTTGACATTTCCTTGCATTATCCCTTAACCGCCCCTTATGACATCTACGGGAGAGAAGTAGATGCCAGATTTCTATGTCTATACTACACGGCTGCGATTTAGATATAATGAATAAATAGAAATGTAGCTAGACAGGCACTCAAATCTTTATTTGAGTATATGATGAGAATACTCATATTGTTGAAATATCACAGAGAAGATGTCGAGAAGGACATATGACTGACTTCCCTTAAATTATGTTGTCTTCGTTATCTCTATCAAAGGTATATATATTTTTTAACAAAGGTAAAAACTACATCTGCAATATTTTCCGGTGGTGATCAGCTAAGTTACGTGGCGATCATCCGACGTAAGTTATGTCGTCGTCTTCTGATTATGTTAATTCGGGCGAGAAACTTGAACAGCAAAATCGATACACAATATAAAAAAATAGAAATGTAGCTAGACAGGCACTCAAATCATTATTTGAGTATATGATGAGAATACTCATATTGTTGAAATATCACAGAGAAGATGTCGAGAAGGACATATGACTGACTTCCCTTAAATTATGTTGTCTTCGTTATCTCTATCCGGCTGACTAGAAACCATCTGATAAACTGATTCTAAACGTGTTAGTCAAGAGTTGGCTTGCCACTTTTAGACATATATTTATGCAACAAATTGTTTGTTTTTGGGTTTAACCCTTCCTCCGATCTTATCATACGCATATACTTTCAGGCACAATAGATACGTGAAAGTGAATACGAGCGAGTGCCATGTTTGACGCACTCCATATTATTCAGTGGACGTATACTCAGATGACAACTTCTCTCTGCGCTAGACATCGTCGCTTGACTAGAAATAATTATCTCAGGTATACTAACAGTTGTCCTCGAGTTCCGTGATGTTGTGTCTGATACTCTCGATACTTTCTAGGGTAAGGTTCAAAGCAAGCTGTGACTCCGATCGCCTAGGCAGTTCCTTCCATGTACTTTCAGCGTCTGAGAGGAGTTGTTGGATTTTCTTTATTTCCACTTCCTGGCGCTCCATAACTGTTAGAAAAATTTAGATTAGTCGGACAATCTATTTATATATATATAAAATTCCTGAGCATTTATTCCACCAAAGTTATCTCAACAACGAAAAAAGATAGAGGCTTGAAATTTGATATGTGAACTTATACCTGGGACAAATTGGTAAACCCATGCGGTTGATGACAAAAATGAGCAAAAACTTTTTATTTGTTTCTATGATCTACATTTAATACGGGTGTCGGACGGAGACATATAGAGGAGCTAGTCTTAAATAAAGTTCAACATCCGTGAAACATAAGTAAAATTATAGTTTTCTTTTACTGCAGTCTTTAATCAGTTCAATCTAAGACACGCTCTTCCATTATAGCAGCATTTGTCTTTATTGCCAGGTTTGACAGGCGGATTGCAGATCGCACTTACTCGTAAGCCTCGCATCTTAGATGCCGATGCCCGCTACCGGCCTGAATAATTAAGGACTAGTTGTAATTGGAATAGGCGGAAGAAGAAGAATAGAAGAGAACAAATCCTCTATCTCTTCTTCCTGGCTGGACGCGCCGGATCACGGACAAGCCTACCTACTCGGCCTCTCGCACCTGCGACCTCCGTTAAGTTAGACTGGCCGTGTAGGTTTCTCTTCGTTGGATATGGAAACAACACTCGCACTAAGAGATGGGGTGGTAGTTATCTTACGTCACACGAAACTGTTAAGAATTCAGGTTACATAATATTTTAAGAACGTACCGCCAGTCATCTTGTTATGCCAGGCGTCATCAGCAAGGGCAACTTCGCTGAGCGGCACGAAGTCTGTGGGCACCCTATTCACCGTGTCGTTGTATTCGTTCAGCTTAAGCTCATACTTGTTCAACAGTTTCTCTGCCTCCGAGATGTGATGCTCAAATGGATTTACCTTGGTCGCGACGCTCATGCACATGGTGTGCAATGATTCCTGAACGACGAATAAAAATATGTGAGGCTAATAAAAGTAGGTATAGTAGAATTAAGTAAACAGAGTATTTGTTTAAAATATAAGCTCTCACGACCGATTACCACTTACCATACTTACCACTTATAGGGATGGTCAGTGGTATAAGTAAACATTATTTAGATAGTTTCAACTCACTTTTCACCGGAGGTTATCTGGGATTTTAATTGTATCTTTATGAAAAATAATTGTTTAATCTCATAGATATTGTATAACATTTGGGATCTTAAGGTCTACTTATAAAATAAGATTCAGTTCAATAACTATTTTAGTTATAGCAATACGATTTTTCTGTTGTTGCAACACGGCATAAGTTAACTAAGCTTAATAGAATCCTGTTTGTTTAAAAGAGGAAGTTGTCATGATACGTGTTTTGACTTTGGAGTATACACGTTATTCTGATGCGGTGCCAAATGTTATATTGATAAACACATTTGTATTACATTCACTGTATAGAACTGAACTACAGTCAAGATATTTATTGCTAGAATAAATAGACCGCGTTACGATTCATACAAAATTAAGCATGTTAATGGACATATTACGAGTACATTATTATTATTATATATAATACATGAGGAATATTCTTATATATAATATATATTGTGGAAGCCTAGTAGTCAGGGCGCTCACTTTAGATTCATAAAGCGCGAGTGACCTGGGTTCGATCCCTGGTGCCGGTACCACTAAAATTGTTAATAGCAATTTTAAGTGCTGTATTTATCATGTGCTCGGCGGTGAAAAAAAACATCGTGAGGAAACCAGCATGTATGTGAAACAATAAAAAATATTAATTCGAGGATATGTGAAGCTCGCCAACCCTTTCTGGGAAGGGCTCTTCCTTTGACTAGCGGCGGGCACTTAAAGGCTGCTACTTTTTTACTGTATATAATATATAAACAAAATATTTAAGTGTTATCGATGTATTCTGGCCGATTTCGGCCGCAGCGACATCTTCCGATTACTATCGGCAGTTGACAAGTACGCAGGAGATATAATAGTGCCGCAAGTGAACGCGCAAACACAGGCACTCATTCGTCTGACCGTATCCTATGTAACGGATATGTGATAAAATCGTACGAAGGGTCAGCTGCGGAGTCAAAGATCACAACACAATCAGACCCGAAAATCAATAAAAGGCATTTGCACAAATTTTGACTGCGGCTGGGATTCGAGCCCAGGAAGCCAGGTACGCTAACCTCTAAGCCACGCGCTCGTTGCTATTAAATGGACGCACTATTGATATTCTTAATTAAAATAAAACTTACCTTGCTCAAATTGGTTTTTAGTTTCTCGATCTCTTTCTGTATAGCGTCTAACTTTCGATCTGTATTATCAAGTCTTGTGGTCATGGGATCCTCATTAGTGGTTAAATTATTGTCAACGTCCGGCGCCGGGCTGACAGCTTTGATATTCTTTGTCACTGTTTCTGTGAGCGATTGAATGGATTTCTTTATTTCATCGAGTGTTTCCTCTGTTTTCATCCGTTGCGCTTTTTCTCTTTCTTCTTTCTAATACGAAAATAACATTTCTGATGAAAATTGCATTTATCCTTTCGTATATTTACTTGTTTCTTAGTATTTGTATTTAACTGTATTCCGAAGGTTAAGGGAACAATATTGGGAGCAGGAGCAGCATTCCCATAATTAAATGCTTTGGTAATTTTTTTTACATAAGCATTAAATTAATTAATGTTATTATTTGTAGGCATCTAACCTATTGACATGACACTAACTTCAAATCATATTCACGTTGATATAAGAAAGATAAATGATAAATATTTAAAAAATAATAAATATGACAAAAATAATCTCAAGTGGCAGTCACGTGCAAGCAAACGCAGTGTGGGACGACACGTCACAAGATGGAGTGACGACCTGCACAGTGTTGCGGGATGTCGATGGTCGCAGGTGGCTCAGGACCGAGCTTTATGGCAATCTTTGAGGGAGACCTATGTTCAGCAGTGGACTTGTGATAGGCTGAAATGACATGATGAGTGATATGTACGAAAGCATTACATACATGTTGTAATATATAGTAAACATATACCCTGCCATGAAAATTCGGCAAAGTTAGAAAGAGTGTCCCTGTAAATAGTGACGCGGATACAAATTAAATATTATTCTTTTGCATCGAAATACTTCATTGCAGTACATAGGCCTTTCCGAAGTTGACAGGTTTGTCAACATTGCTTACAAGACATTTCATGTCTTCTAAGCAATGTTGCAACCGACTCAGCAATAGACACCTCTCATCCTCGTCGCTTCGGCCTGTTATAGCTTTTTCATATTCGAGTTAAAAGATTGAGATTTTTCTAATATTAACCCATAGTCTGATTTTACAACGACCAAGACGACACTGGGTGGAATCTGGATTCTTTTACGTCTCTTAATGGCATATAGGGTAATTTAATTTAATAAGTGGTAATTTTAATTACAGATAGGCAAACAGAAACATTACCTGTAAAAGTATTGTTTCAACATTAGACAATCGTTCATCAAGTCTTGAGACGGTGCCCTTCATGGGTTCGAGCGCCCGATGTCTCTTCTCCAGCCCAGCAACCATTTTTTTAAGTTGCTCTCCGAACGTTCTTTCGCGGAACTCATGCCTCTCCAGCTTGTCTTCAGATACACGGAACATATGGATTAGAGAGAGCATGGCGTCGCGAATGTCTTCGGTGCTGCAATAAAACATTTATCATCTGATTATTTAATATAAGTGGTAATTTACACCATGGACTCGACAGTGAAGAAAAGCATCGTACCACAATTTAATAAAAGTTGAGGTATAATTTTAACGGTAGGAGATTAAAACGAATCTTTTCTATCTATGCCTATAAAGAGAGATTGAGCATGTATATATGTTTGTAATCTCCGAAACTACCGAAACGATTTTTAATATCGTTTCAATAAAATGCTTTATTTTATTGCCAAATAAATTGTGGTCCAGAAGATAAATCGACATTTGTTCGTGGTGTCCTTAAAGAATAACCTCGCTACTTTCTTACTATGTGCTCAGAGATCTACCAGACCTATCTAAATTAATCTTTATTGACAGTCCGTCCGTGTTAAGCTGACGCGGTTCGTTAGTAATGTTCGTATTATAAAACTCAAATTCCACTAACTCATTTGCCAGTATCACAAGAACAAAAGGATCTAGAAAATTTAAATTGTTTTCATAATCTTGTGTTCATTAAAATCAAAGTAATTTCTTTCCTTTGTTCTTTGGATCTGGCCTCAGTGATCTTTAATCTCTTTCCGCCATATGTCGGTAGCCATTGCGATTTTCAAGGATTTTTTCAATTAGTCGGCACACTCGGGAAGTTCAGGCAAATTCTTGCTTTTTATTTCTTCTTTTTGTTTGTTGTTCTTGCTTGACTGCCGTAGTCGTGACGATACACATATGTATTCGATGAAGTTATTGCTATTAGCCGTTTTGGCTCTTACAGCTTCATAGGTCGGCACCTGCGTCTTAGAGGCCGCAAGTGTTTTGTTTTAAGTAGGTGTACAAGTATACATCTACTGCTTACCTTTTTTCGATAAGCTATCAATGGACCGTTCAAAGGAGATTCGGACTTTGTCTCGGGCGGTCGAGATGTGTCGTTAGTACTGGGCGGTAAGAACCGCCCTGATATGAGGGTGATATGCTGTGTACACGGGTGTCTTGTTTGCTCGATACGCTCGTTATGCGTCGATGGGGTATTGTGAATGTGTTGCTACTCCTAACTCTTTGTACAGTGGTGGTTTGTGCAGAGTTAACCGAGACTGGGTCGGTCTGAAGACGATACGGTGGGAGGTCCGCCGCTTTTATACTGTTTTTTCTCGATTTAATATAGGCCCTCTGATTGTCTGTTGAGTTTTCGCGAATGTTCTAAATTACAAGCGAGTTGTACCATGAATGTATTTATATGAAATGTATTTTACATTATACAATTACATGACGTTTATAGCGAAAATGTTGTGTTACGTCTACAGCAGCGTATATTTTGGCCAGCCTGCACAGAGATTGACTTTGAAGCCTGAATGGAACTACTCTGGAACTACTTACAAGACTACTTTTTATCATAGGAAAGTCGCGGGAAGGTTCCATGATTAATAAAAGACAGCTGCGGGAAAAATAAATTGTAATTGAAATCGGACACGAGAACATCACCAAATACTGTTTGAAATTTTACTAATATCTCGCTGAAATGTTATTGCACAGAACTCGAAATACGTTAAGCTAGAAGATATTTTTCATGAAGCTTGGCCAGACGTGAGAATATTTTCTAGTTGTAAAATTTACTACCAGTCTAGTAACAATAGCTTAAGTACCTCTTTTAGCACTCGTGAAAGGAAACTTTTTGACGTCCCTTTTACGACGCATGAAGGGACCAGTGTTTATGTACTACGTGTCTGTAAGGAGTTTCAAGGTGTAATGGCGCCTGGAAGTATTAACATTGCCAATTTGCCCAGTTATTAAAATAACCAGCGAAACGTACCGGCTTCGCACAGACAGATTTTTAGAACATTTTTTTTTAAAATACAATTCTTATTATTTCTATTACTTTTCATATAAATATAGCAATTTCTTACAGAACCTTATTTTTTGGTAACTAAACGTAGTCATTGACTGGTAAACGAAGACATTGATTTTTAGGTAACTGGAACTAAGTGGCTATCGAAGAGTGAAAGGATATTTTAGAATCGTCTGGTAGCTTGCCGTGTGGTATCGGCGTAAGAATCTGCCACCCTCTTTAATCCCGTGAATATTGCAAGTGGCAACTAAGGGAAAAGCCTTGAAAATCGCAAAGGCTACCTTTTCTTTGGCTGTTCCTTCTTCGCCAGAGGAACCTCATTACGAAACGGTGGTAAATTTAAAAAATGACGTTGGACAAATGAATTTTTTGTTTCTTATAACGAATAAACCCTTTTGATTCGATATGATTACCTATGGGTGACAGGCATGAGAGTGTAATTTTAATGCTACATAAATAGTACCACATATTTCGCTTTAGTTTTAAGATTGTTTATTGTATTGTCAATTATAATTAAAAAATTACAGATAAATGTTGATATCTTGCTACGGAACCTTTCTTCCAAAGTAGTTAAAATAAAACTTTTTTCACTTTGTTTTGATCGTACAATAACGCATTCAGAGTGCCGGTGAGGCTGCAGCGCCTCGGGAATATTCACAGAGGCACACGTCGACTGCTTTTAAGCAACCATGCGCAAGCGTCGCACAACCAACAGCATTCTGGCGATGATCGCGGATAAACTTAACTGCCCCTATTGTGTTACAGGCTGCAATAATTAGCATGTGGCACATAAACAAACAAAACTAAACCTTATCTTTTATAAGTATTGTATGCTTAGGTATATATTTTTAGTTTCAGATATAAGTAAATTAATGTTAGTGTAATTAAGTGTTTTACATTATATAAGTCTTTATTACTTGCTAATAATTATATAAATGAATATAAAGATGTATACCTACTTATAGTAAGTATAAGTACGAAGTATTTCTTGATATATACTATACGTACTTATAGAAAAAAAAGCAACATAAAATAATATATCAATGAACAATTATGTAACCCACAGCGTATCTTAAAAAACAAGACTAACCAAAAAGTTTATCGAATTTATAGATAATTTAATTCCGTCTTTCTTCTATTTCTTTAGCAGCCTATTAAAAGCCCACTGGTAGCCATAGGCTCTCTCTTAGAAAGGAATTGTCATAATCTTAAATATGGAAGAAAATAGTTTTTTCGCAAAACTTCACTGCAAAAATAGTAATATATATAATTTACCCAGTACGAAGAGAAGAAGAGCACCACCATCGCGTCAACAAATATGTGCACTACTTCGTACCGTACGTAATTACACGTACCTACCCATACATTACGTAATGTCCCTAAAGTATAAACATTGAGACTAACGTTTGGATAAAAGGTGACGAGTTGTGTAACATCAGTTACTAGGAATAGGTGTACGCGAGTTTGCTCTTAGATCGCCGAACTTATGCAATGACCATCGAAAATAAGAAAAGCATAGACACAAGTGGCGTATATTTATGAATGAGGCCGATGCTTAGATTCGAATGCGTTTGAGTGGAAAATAGCGAACAGATTGCATTCAAAATAGATTTCATTAGAAGCTTAAAATAGAGTTTTGTCTTTGTTTTATCCACGTTTATTTGTAGATTTAGGAAAAAATCCTTGAAAATCTCATGGCAATCTCCAGGAGCAAAAACCCGGCGACGTGGCTCGTAGTCCAATATCAATATCAATATTTTACTATTCAATATCAAAATTATTTAAAATTAATAAAAATTTAAAAAATCATATTATATAAAAAGACTTTAAGAATTTGTATAATGTATATATATTTTTTAAAAAAAAAAATAAAAAAAAATAAAAAAATGTTGTGAGAACACTATGAGAAAGGCTTGTACCCTGCGTCAGAAGCGGTAGTTAATATTTTTGTCTATCGTCAACATATAAAGGATATAATTAATGTTCGTGCGTACATTGCACCTCTGAATTTTGATCGTAAAAGAAGTTAGACTTAAAATTTTGACGCCTACTACACTGTAATAACATATTCATATAAAAAGATCAATGATCGACTGATTTAAATAATCCATCAGCATTTCTATTCATAGAATTAATCGAGGAGCAGAGAGAGTATATGTACGGACGTTATCGTGGTATGCATTAGCCGTTCAATGGAGATTTATGACCTTCTATTACCTCGTGATTTAGGGGAGATAAAACTATTTGTAAGGTTATTTATGCGCTTCTACCGTTGTCAGATAAAACAAGTCCTGTTAAGCTTTCTTAATCATAACGAGTGATATTTTTGTCTTCATTTGCCAGAACATAATGATACTCAACAAAATAATATAGAAAGCGTTATATACTTCGGAACTCAGATATCAGCAGTGGATATATCGCGGAGGCTTATGCTGAGATAAACGGTGGGCTTGCTAATATTTAAAAAAAAGTATGGATCGAGAAGAAAATTTAAATGTTTTTTTAAATTTTCCGTGTCTAGTCATACCACAACAGAATCGTCGTATCGTGTTCATTGGATAAACGAATCCATTTTAAACACACAATTATTGTGAAACTTTTTGAATACATCCCGTTAACTCAGAAACGTTCCTCAATAAGAGGTTTATCCTCTGCTGGTAACTGGTATACGAATTAAATGAATGTTCAAAGTTTAGATTAGCTGGAATGTTAATATTAAAAAAACTATCTTTGTGAGGATCTGTTATAATCTAGAGAGTAGTATTAGGAAGAAATTAATTCAGTATCATCAGCTTATCCAAGATCACTGTTGTACATAGGCCTCTTCAAGAAAGCACTAGAAAACCGGCGTACATTAAAGGATTAGTTCATACACACCAAAATGGCCGACGGATTTGTGAGAGCAGTAAAAAGGAGTAGCGTTTCGATTTTCTAGTATCAAGCGGTTGCCAGCACCTCTTTCAGGTGAGGTTGGATTTAGAGCACATAAGCGTTGCAATTATTTTAAATTATTTTTCCAGTAACGATGAAATATATTATTTCAGTTTATCTATGTCACTCATAATTTTATTAATGCCGACTATCAGCAAAGAAATAAAAATAAAAGAAATAAACGTATACTCACGTAACATTCCGACAGCGTGCCGACGGACTCCATATGAGCAATATCGTGACAGTCAACCAGCAAAGCCTCTGTGGAGCAAACATGAATAACATTAGCAGCCCGCATACAAATTGAATATATTTTGAAGTCAATCATTTTTATTATTTTATGACGATTCTATTACACTGCGGGCAGCCTACCTGCTTTCGGAAACTTCAGATTCGAATACCAGCATAGAATACATTTTTGAGAAACATTTAAAGTTTAAAATTTCGGTGCTGGATATAATATTTTTATTGTCACGTTTGTCTCTGATACGGCATCTGATGTTATCGTAAGCGTTGTGTCGGATACAACAGATGACGAATGAGTCTGTGTTTGATGATCACTTCTGAGGCTCGAGGATTCGCCGCGGTCGTCCAGTTCAACCTTGTGGCTGAGGCATTCCATTAGATATGATAATGTCCTGCCGGCCGATCTCTACCACAGTGACAACATCTGAATACTATCCAGTTGACAACTGATATTTTATAATCCCGTAAATGTACGCCCAAATACCAAGGCCTTCACGCGTCTTTGCCTTCATCCGATGAACACTTCCACGATATCTTCGGAGGAAGGGTCAGATGCAGTATCAGAGGCACGGGACGGGACGAATTTAATACACAACCAGACCCAAAAAAACATAAATTTGTGCGTTGTGTACAAAAAAAATACTTACGCTAGGATTCGAACCCAGGTCCCCCTAGCTATGGCTTAACATTAAAGTCCGTAATAAGAACGAGTGATCGTTTCATTATGTTATGTCATCGTTTGGAAAGATTCTAGATTTAGGACCAAAGCGCGGTGTCGGTCGGTCTCATAAAAAAAAATACCTTAAAAAATTATATGTTAATAATTAAAGTGGGAATTCGTCAAGCGCGTGTGTCAAATTTATAAAAATTTGGAGAACGTTTTAATGTGTGCATAACTTATAAATGCGAAGATACTTAATTTTGAGTCTTTTTTTATGGTGCGCGAAAGAAACACTCAAACATTCCGAACGATTTAACGATGTCTATGGTAAAACAGAAACTAAACAACTCTTCTCTCAGCTTCTTAAGAAGTTGTTTAATTTCGTCATTCATGGCGGTATTTGTTTTTAAATATTTATTCGATGCAGCACAAATACACTGCTGCAATACAAAGCTGTTTTGAAAGAAAACACATTTTTATATTTCTTAGTATATATTTATTCTTATTGTTACGTAGATAAACATTAACTTATAAATATAAAGAACTGCTTCTGCGATGCTCTAGTAGTGTAAACGTGATAAGAATTTAACTTACGGTCAGGTTATCGCGTGATCCCACGTCTCGTCACTTAATAATACACATTCATTAAATATTTACTAAACCAATTGGGTTGGAATACTACTTTTTATTATTTATGTGTTTATTGTAAATATTCATATACGTTACATAGCTATGTATAATCTAGTTGTAAATAAAACAAGGGAATTGTGAAATGTGAATTATCGTGCATTGAACATTAACTAATTTGTTAAATAACTTAATTTTTTTATATTTTAAAATGTTATACTAACTATATGAATTGCTCCTGTTTTTTTACAGTGAAACTGTTGTTGTTCGAATTTAAAAATATATCAGTGGCATAAAGGTATTACTCTAAGTAAGAAGCATACGGGAAATAGTAGCCGGGAAGCACTAGCCAGGTGCTTACTTGCAAGTGCAGAGTAAGAGTTATCTCCACACATTGTCGTGCTCAATATGTTGTTATATTTTATAGTAAGCATTTTAACAATGTTTCATTAACAATTTTTTTGTCTGATTGTTCCACAAGTCAGCGCCAACGGTCTGCGGACCGCACACAGAGTACGCTCTGCGAGTTGTAATGAGAGCTGTGGTAGCTCAGGGGTGTCGCTATCCGTGTTTGTCGAAGTATTCATTAGAGCCAAGCGGCGGATTCTGCTGCTGCTTGAATGAGCCGGCTCGACCCGGGAAGTATCACGGCCTCGGAGATAACCGGCGTGAAGTAGACGCATCTTATGCTCGTGCTTCTGCGTTTCATTAGATAAGTGAGTTAACTGGAGGCCTCTTCCCCTCCTCCTTCTCCGCTCCACAAATATCCTTGAAGGCCGGCAACGCACCTGCAAATACCCTAGTTTTGCAGATTTTCGTGCACTTTGTATCAGGAACGACGAGCCGCTTGCTCGTTTGGCACTTTCCCATTCAAAAATAACTTTTCACCATCATTTAGAACACATCACGCGCAAGGTTAATACGCATAACAAATTCACATTAAGTCTACGTATTACTTGTGAAACCGTCGCGTTTCTCTAGTGTTTTATGCAGGAAAACAAAGTATTAAACAGTTATCAGCGTCAAAAATTGTATTTATGCCAAAAAGCAAACACCGCAGACCTCTATTTTCTCATCAAAAGATGGACATCGAAGATACTACTTGAAAATGGGTGCTCTTAATTGGATGATGTTTATTAACATAAGTTATTTGTATTCATAATATTAGTTTTTAAAATAATTTGCATCCAATTTGACTTTAACAATACATGTCATGTCATACAGTTTACTTAAATAGTATTTTAGCGTCCAACTCCTGTCAGACACGTCGAGAAGTGGCCGTATTATTTCTTGGTGTGACATCCAGTATCAGTAACACGACAACTTCTAAAAATAATCTGTCACATTTAACTACATGCGCTCGGGTTTAATCTATAGAGTTCTTATCCTTTGGGTTTAAATCAGATTCGAAAACCTGTAATTGGTCTTTAGCACAAATATTGACTTTGGGTGGGAGTCGAACCCATGGTTCAGCAGTCAGACAAACTGACACTGCATTTGACCCTTTTTCGAACTAATCATACATGCAATACATAGACGAAATGTGTGATTGGGGTTTACGGTACGCGACACTGTAAATATATTTTTTTTGTATGGGAAAGGCGGCAAACGAGCGGTTCACCTGATGGAAAGTGATTACCGTCGCTCACGTACATCTGCACAACAGGGAAGCTGCAGATACGTTGCCGTCCTTTAAGGGTATTTGGGAGATGGGAGGAAGGATGAGGAGGGGGAGTGGAGCTCCGGTTGTCTCACTCCCCGAACGAAACGCAGAAGCACAAGGTGCCTCTACTTCACGCCCGTATTCTGCGAGCCCGTGGTACCAATCCGTTCGGGCCAGCCCAGTCGAGCAGTAGCAAAAGCCGCCGCTTGTCTCTACCACGTATATAATCTGCGTAGTTGACAGCGTTGGTTATCGCTGTCGTTGAAATTGACCAGGAAAACATAAAATTATTGTATGTGATTCCATATAATACGTATGTAATGTAATATATACCTCTCTGCAGATTTCCAATTTGGAGACATCTTTCAGTATTTAAGAATTGTCTTATCAATTTAGTATTGTATTAGTAAAGGAGTTGTAGTATCTTGTATAATTGTTACACTGGTTTTCCCCTTCTCGCCCTATCAACTGAATAAGTATTAGTGGAGCAGCTGGATTCGAAACTCTGTACTACTACTAAATAACTCGGAAACCTTATTGACACCCATAAACGCGAAGAGCAATGCTAAGAGCGTAATTTATGAGTCAACTCGCTCCTCAGATAAAGCATGTCGATTGGGTTGTGTCGAAATTTATGTTAAAAACAGTTTTATTGACGTGGAGACAGTGAACACAAGCCCGCGAGCACAGGCGGGAACTTAGCATTAAAGACTGATCGGATATGAGAGATGAACTGTTGAAGCTATACTACTACTATACTACTAGGGACTGTTATGAAATTTTGCTCCTAATTGAAAAAAATTAAAAAAGTAAAAATCTTTTCCAATGTTCAAATGTAGTATGATATGTAAAGCAAATATATACCCAAAGGAAGCCATACTACTCTATCCAAGTCATCTAATAAAGTCATTCACTTTATCGTTTCATAAAATTCACACAACTTCCATATATATGCAAATAATTTTTTTTATACTCGATAGCCTAGTTGGTAGTGACTCTGTCTTCGAAGCTGAGGGTTGCGATTTCGAATCTCGCCAAGGGTAAACATTTGAATGATGAATATAAATTTATGATGATGATTTATCTATGGACACACGTTATCCAGTAGATATGCCATGTAATTGCATGATATTATTTTAAAAAAATCATTCACTTCCATCACAATCAAATAAATTAAATATTTGGTAACTAAACTTACTAAATATTTAATTTATTTTAATTCTAAAACGAAATTATACATTTAATCTGGGGCCTTGTCCGCTATGTCATCATCTAAAAAAAAGGATGGGAAGAATATTTTAAAAGAAAATCAAGTTTGCTTACCACTAAAAGAAGTGTAGTGAAATGTAAAGCCAATGAAGCTAAAGGATCGCGTATCAAGACAGCGGAATAGAGAACTTGGTCGCACAATGTGAAGTGCATAACGGAGTTTGATAATAACGGGAATACACGCATGACTCGAACAGAATATTATCATGGCACAGGTTAGCCCATCCTATGGTATTTAGTGTTCCTGTGGAGGATGTTTTAGTTCTGAATTAACATAGCTTTAATTTTCGCGATAACTACTAGTTAATCATGACAATTTACAAACTTGCAACTATTATTAATACGAGTGACATCTCTGTATAAACAATGTGAATGTGAAATTGTAAATACATATAAAACCATCGTCGTGAAATGTTCCAAATGATGGTGAAAACCGCATTGAAATCCTCTTGGAAGTTTAGGAGTTATAAACGCAGACAAACGCCAAATGCGACTTTGTCTTATACTGTTAATGTTAACAATGAATTAAAGATAAACCATAATAACCATACGAGTTCATGACTTTGAGAGAGAGAGAGATTGTCTACGAAATCCTACCATTTCCTTCTGCTGAAGTGTTTATGGCTGTAATTAATCTTTCAGTATATTTGGTAATCTTTCAGTATATTTATGCACTTGTATCACTACTTTCAGAAGCAGTTGGTGTCTTTGTGAAATTTCACGCTCGCTTTCAATATACTTTGTATTGTGAAGGGACAAATGAATGCCAATTGTAATTTCCGCGCCCAGTCAAACTGTGCTGCCGTGTCGTGTCACTTTATTAAGGGTAGCACAGTATCACAGTATCACGTAATGAAAACTTGCATCAAGAGTCACAATAAATTTTCCTTGTTAGTATTTTTTGGTTGGTTAGAGGTTACGTATCAAAAGTTGGTTCATAAAATGCAATTTTTCATTAATAAAACGCTTTGAAATCTTGTTTTAATCTGTACTCTGAGCGCTAGTGGGAGTTCCAAAATGCGAAATTAATTTTTATCATTATGTACGTATGTTACGTATTAAAATTAGAATAGGTTAAATGTCCACAAAAATAGTAATTCCACTGAAAACCTTTCATTTTAATAAATGTAGTCAAATCGGACGACATTTTCTCTTATTAAAAGTTGTAAGACCTCATGTGGAGCTTGTTCGTACCTTGGTCATTTTGTAACGCTTCATTCGCATTCATAGATTACTGCATATTGCAACAATGTGACAGTGTGTAAACTGCAGAAAGAGTACTTCTACTACTCATATCTACTTCTGAAGTATAGATAAATAGTTTTAGCTTCAATCTGTTCCCGAATTTCGTGTTATCGATTATTGTAATAAATGTAATTGGTACATGTAATAAATATGTAATTATAATAGTTACGTGTAAAAAATATGTGGAATAAAATAAGGGAAAAGATCATACAACGATTTTAAGTTAATAGTCATAGTTAGTAGTCGATATTAATTTAAATACGTTGGCAGGAGGGAAGGATGCATTAACAGACAAGTCGAACCTTAAACGCTGCTGCTTATCACCGATATAGAATATTTCAGATACTGATTCCGCCTGACAAAGGCCATTAGACATTTTCACATAATGATTGATTGGCAGATTTTCTTATGCCTCCACATAACGAAACTTTCTTTTATACTCCAAAGCGTCTCGTGGACCTTTTTTTAACAAACGCTATTAAAATTATTGTGCACACACCCTAGCACGAGACAATTTTGCCTAGCGTCGGAACGTCGAATAATACTTAATATGGTCTTTCTTAATAAATTAATTTTCGTTTATTGAATTCAGCGTAAGCTATGCCGTGGCCAATAATTAGTACACAAGGTTATTTCAATAATAAACATAAATATTAAAATGTTGGATAATGTCGGGGAGTATCGCGATACTTTGGCCCACACAATTTTTTAAACTAAACTACAGTGATCAAAGAATGTTAGTTTCAAAGTTCGTTCCTTTTCTTATTTCTTTACAAAATATAACTCTCCCATTAATCACAAAATTCTCCACTTTAGGTGGAATAAATATTAATTTTAGAACCTTAGAACATTTTTATTTAAATTAATATTGCTATACAGACATTGGCTTCGCGTTACCCTGGCGATGGTTAGGTTGAGGTCAATAACTCTTTTAAAAATGTGATAATGCTTGTGCCTGCCAGCCAATGGGATGTAACCATGGACGAATTATTATTTGCCTGTGACTGAAAAACTATACCTGTAATTTTTATTTTAGGTATACTATTAATAACTAATTAAAAATTCTTTTGCTTTAAATAAATCTCGGGCTAAGGTGAAATATATCAACTTTTCTCCAATTGTCAATCTGTGATCGCGAGCAGCATCTCTAGCACATCTCTGCGAGGGGCACTGCGCTCACCAACTCACCTGCCCAGAGTGGTGAGTACATAAACACATTTTCCGTGCATTGCATGACAGCTTTTGATGGCGCGGGGAAAGGCTTTGTCCTGCTGTAGACTTATACAGGCTGTTAAGTAAATGTAAAATAAGTAAGTAAATAATTGTACTTTAAGATGCCTGTCCTAATACTGCCTAAACTATACGACTAAACTGTGTGAGATAATTGTCATTATCCTTCTTTTTGCTGCATTTAACTTTTGAAACTTCTTTACTTTATATTATAACCAATTAACATATTATGTTATTTGGTTATAATATTAAGTATTCTTACAAACACTACATATACATAAATTCTCTACATATGGAATTGTTTATCCTTAATTTAATGTATTTTAGCTTCTAACTTTCAACATTTCTGTACCACAAAATAGAAAATAGAAATATTTTTAAAATATTCGTAAGAAATGAACTAGTTATGTTTTAATGATAACCATTCAGTTTGTAAATATGGGCCTGTGATATTTATATAGATAAGAAACTGAGGCTGTGTTTGGACAATGTGTAAATAATATTTCATTTAAAGCATGAGATACAAATTTTTTGTGGAAGAAAAACCACTTTTTACTTTGATAGAGATTAAAATATTTTGTATAATACTCATAAAATAGTAAATTGGCCTAGAAATAGTCCTAACTAAAAACAATTACAATTTTTTAAATTACAGTCGTCATAAAATATGTATTAAATTCATACTTATACTTTTGATGTTTTGCACTTTTTTGCATACGCTGTTGTTTTTTTCTATGTCATTAAATGTCTTTCTATTAAAATTGCTTTTAAAATTTAATTATCTAAGTTCATTTACATTTGATTTCGTTACAATGTTTTTCTCCAAATGCCAACTTTACCTGCACTTGGTGCACCCTGCTGACTAACGGATGAGGCTCCCTCCGGCAATTCATTGGAGTATGCTGAACCCTTATCGGGCAGACTAGCGCCGGAGACCACAAAAAACGTAGGACTCGGGGACTGTCCTCAATAGGTATATCTAAACCCAAAAATAATTATAATTTGTGATATGCATAAATATTTTTTTTATCAAAGATTCAAACTAAGTGCATACCTATCGCATATTCAGCAGAGCCGTATCAGTGTCACCCACTTAAAAGTAAGTAAATGGCTCTAAAGAAAACACAAAGTCACTTACTCCTTCGCCCTTTAATCCCGATAACCGTTGTCAAGGACTCTTTCGTCATTCAAGGACTAAAAACGTCTAAGATCGCCGCACGTCGTAACAATTCAAAGTTACTGAAACGATTATTTACCTACCGTCCAAACATATTACATATTTTCTAATTATTCTTATCATTAGTTATATAATAATCCGCGATTATATACTACAAATTACATTGTTTTTTGTCCTTTACTGCTATCAAAGGAAGCTCGAAGTGGCTCCGAATGAGCTTGTTTTCGAGAATCTTTTTTCTCCATCGGTGATGCTTGGTGATATTTGCCTTACTGATTAGGGTAATGTCGGTTACCTTAGATAAAGATAAAACTGTGATTAGATACTTGGTTAAACATAAGGCACAGCAATTCATTGTTTCTTAATATTGAAAAAAAAAACAGTCATAGATTGTGGTCTTGAATATTTATTGGTACATACTTCACGAAAGTATTAGTATATTCCGCAGAAAATAAGTTAAACAATAACTTAAAATAAGTTAACAAATATAATGTTAGTGCAAAGGGAAAGGAATCTGTGAGCAGAAACGTCGAGTAAACCTTGGCCGAAATCCGGGCGAATCGCTCAAACTAATGATATCCTACTAACCAGCAGCCTTACGTACTCGTAGACATTAGTTTAAAGGATTAGAAATAATCCCGTTGCGCGTGCGTTATTATAATTGTAATTACGTTATGTTACAAAACGAAACGAAAATTAAGCATGTAGCTAATAAGATAATAAATGAAGTTAGATAAATGTGTATATATTGGATTTGAACAATTTCCGTTAGAGACATGAGTTGCGTTTGAAAGTGGAAGTTGAAGAGGAGTTTTGCACTAATAGTTCCCATCTTACTCGACTACATTGTATTGCGCAAATAATATGAACATATAATTAAAAATAAAGAAAGCTTCAATTGTATAACCAAAAGATTACGCTGCGATCGAAAACAACTGGATAGCTAACAAAGTAATACGTTCGGACGTTTTTTATGTATCTCATAGCATAAATATCAAATATCCTTCTATATCACCAAACTTAGAGATCGTAGATCAACGGAAACTACTGTTGTGTTGTGTTGTCAATATGCATTTTGTATATTATTTCAAAATTTATATTGGATACAGGATTATAAGCCCGTACGACTAATGTTCAATACAGATTACAACTTGAGACGTCCAGTCTTTTCAGAAGTCGTTTCGTCGTTTAAAGTTAATTAAAGGAACAGACTGGCAGGTGGACCACAAAGTGATCCTATAAAGGAACTTAAGAATTACGTTGTTTTGGTAAGGTTAAAAAAATATAAACAAATCTTTGCAACAATACCTACAGCTGAGCGCTAATCTACCTGTTAACTGTTAACATAAATACTACCAAGAAAGGAATGTTGCTTACATACATAGTGTAAACAACATAATAAAATAAGCATACAATTAAAGTATACCTAAATGTATTTATGAACGTGAGTTAATACTATGGATTGTTTTAATTCCTTGAGAGTAACTATATCAATACAACTAAGAAAGTTGTACTACGCATTTATCTGTACCTAAAAAAAGGAAAGAATTTTCTAGAACTATTACTAATTAGCTTTCTTTTCTGTCTGTTTGGCACAAATTTTCAAAAATTTTAAACTAACTTCCCGTTTACCTAGAAACTTTAAACATAGCAAAGAACAGTACGACAAAAAATAATGAAAACTCGTTAAAATATTTGTTTTAATCAAAAATTATTTTTAATTCACTTGGAAATGATGGTTATTTTATTCAACACGATTCTTAGTAAATTAACATTGAATTTTTTTATTTAAAAAGTGCTGACATAGGGTTTGATTTGACGCCTAAGCTGTGTATTATATTTATATCGTTTTCCTTTCTGTTTCACTACTGAACAAGGGCTAAGGATTTGCTGAAAGCGCTGGGCTTTGGTGATGTTCGCAATACCAGCAGCTTCGCTTACCACTTTTGTCACTGCATAGTTATTTCTGTTCGGAAACCGAAACATTTATCTGACATATCCCCTAGTCGACTATGACAACCATTCATTAATGAATAGTGCCAACCACACGGAAATAATTTAGCTATCGTTACGACTAGCTTTGATCACAAATTTGTTTCAAGTTTAGGTTTTTTCTTTATTGACGAATGATATCCTCTTTTGTCTATTAATCCATAGTTGCAAGATATTATTTAGCAATAAACATAGCTAGAATTGTTCTTTTATATGCTCTATTATCGTGAAGAAAATATTTTGTCTTTAATATATCATCGTTATCTTGTTAATAGTTACATAAAACTTAATAAGTAGCCGTTGATAATTTCTGATATTGGCATTACATACACTAGTGCAAGGGAAAACACTATTTTCAATGATTATTTCCTGTATGTAATGTTTACACTTTTCTGAAGTTATTTATGCGAATGCGATAAATTCATAAATTAACAATAACACGGGAGTATGGATTGCCAGTGTTAGCATAACCTCCACTTAATGCTAATAAAGGCATTTTCGTTTTGTCTTAAAAAAACATTCTTTGTTTTCTTAAACATCAAATATATTTTGTTATCTGTTACTCAAAAATATTGCTTTTCTTATCTTATAATTACGTATCAAACGCCTTAAAAGGAAATTTCAATCTAGGAGGATAGAAATGTAGAAGACACTTTGACCATATTATTAATACAGAAGTGTAATACAGATTTTTGGGGGACAGAGTTTGTCATCAAAAATTATATTCGTCGAACATTTGACAACGTGACATTTACCTATTACGACCTAGGGGCTTCTCCCAAGTTGGAAGTATTTGCCGTAATCGCCACACAATTGGCGATCGTCGAAGCAAACACCACGGTTCTTAGACGCTGTTGCCGATCACGAGCATCGTGTTTTTTGGCAGATTCAGTAAGTTATTTAAAAAGCTCTACTTTATGAAAATTTAATGTGTAATTTTTTTTAATGATGATCTGATTGTTTAATGATCTGATAATTTAATGATGGTCTGAATTTCATATAGGTACAAAAGATTATACTTAAAATATGTGACAAAAAAATCTAGTGCAATGTAAACATGACAAAGCATGTTAATACCTACGTATTAGCGTACAGCAATTATTTTAAAGATAGCTAATTCTAATAGCAGTGCTATTAACATTATTAATATTAAATTTTACCCATGCTTAATGATTTACCACAATTGTCGTCCCTCTGCCTCGAACCTGATTCGTATTGCATCCGTTAGTATAATTTATTCTTCGTCTTCTTTAACATCCAATAATTACTGGATATAAGCCTCTCTAATGGCATCCCTATTTGCCTTTACCACCTCGCACCTTAGACGCCGTCCGTCACCGGTGTCCTTATTTTAGGTCAGGAATTTTTGAGATGGGTATCCCATAATTACACTGGCTCTCTATAACTTTCAAGTCGAAATAAAACAGTGGTTGCACTGCTTATTCGCGGTAGAAATAAGTAAGAGGGTATGTTCTGCCAGACAACTCCTAGGCGAAAAAATATACACGAATATGTCAGAAGAATCCACTGGAAGAAAGGGGGTGGTGAACTTTCTAAAGTTGCTACCATACGATTAATTAGCGACTCCATTAGTTTATATGAACAGCTTAAGATGTTTCAATGCTTATCATGTTCCATTAAAGATCACAAACGTGATTATACTTCACGTACGTATATTTTTCCCTATCTACAAAAAGCATAAGAGACGTGACCAGTACTCATGGAGGCGCGAAAACCGCATCAAGTACAGCTTGGGGCAATAAACTTTCATATCGATGGCAAGGGATTTATTGATGAGGCGAGAATTTATGACAAGTCTATAAATGTACCCCCTTCGAAACTTGAATTTTTAGGTCGCACCTATGAGTGGTATAAATAAGTGATAATTGAAAGTGAATGGAATTATTACGTAGAATCAAGCTCCTTTTCGCGATTACGTATTAGAAAAAGCGTTCATAGAAAAGTCGTAAAACGCAGTGTAATTTTTTGTTGATTGATTGATTATTAACCAGAAATAGAAATACGAACACGAGATACAAAATATATAAAATGGCTATTATGATAACATCTTTTATTGTTCATTAAAATCTTCACTATTACTGTGGCGTTAGAATGTTTATAAAATACATGTTTGTTGAATGTAAATATCTCGTTTAGATGAACATAGTTATCAATTAATGAATGCTTATAGTTATTATTGTGATACAGTTTATACATAGGGTCCACGATAAATCCACGAGGAAATTATGTCAATGTTAATACATCGTATAACTTTAAGTATATTTCAAAAATACTACAGTACACATTTTTGAAATAATAAAGAATGAATATTTTGCATTTGTAATACGATAGATAAAAAGTCCCTATGATATACAGTAATATTTTGTTTTAAATATTTTAATGACAACATTCGTATAATATAACATGTACCTTAATATTTCTAGCTTATTTGGTTTCTATACCAAAAAGAAAAACTTACCAGACACTGCATAGCGATGTCGCCCTTTAGACTTCTAATTTAAACTACGAAGCACGTTTTGGTTGTATTAGTTTTTCGTATGGCTGATGCGTTCTAATTAAAATCAACCGCGCACGCGCGCAGTCAGACGCGAACTGGCGTTGAACTTTGTGATGTGGTTGCGCCGGCGCCCGGTGCAAGGAGGGTGAATGAATGCGTGTGTTCGTTGTGCTTCGATGGACGGTTTTCCATTAAACGGCTACGTCGCTGCACGACAACGACTTCGTTCCCAAGATACACTCTACTAAGAACCTAAAATATATGTATCCAGATCCTTTCCTCAGTGGCTTAGTATCCGATCTTTGCCACTAAATGTTGCTATGACATTGTTCTAGGAAGAAGTAAACCTCAAATGGAAATTAAGGTCTTCATTCTTCACCAATGTAGATAGCATCAAACAAACTTCTAAAAAACACTAATTAGGAATACATACTTATTGTTACAATGAAATATAAAAATAGATTATATAGTAAGGAGTGCCTCACATTCACCTACTTTGGAAATGTGCAAAATCTGAAGAAAGCACACTTTCATGTAGAACAAGGCTATACAAATATACAATTAAAACATATAGGTCCTGTATAAGAGCAAGTGTGCTAATCATTACGTACTCCAGATTCAGTTAATATTAAAATTATTAAATTAATGTAAAGATGTAGTATTCAAGTTGTATTAATCCTAGTCTCCACGACAAACACCAAATATTACAATCAAAACAAAGTAAACTGTTATCATATTTGATGGTAAATGGCCACTGCAGCTCAAGGACACCTGCAACTATTTTGAACTGTGAACTTTCAAAAGCTAGTTGCCGCTGCCTGCGTAAAAGGCCAAACATCACAACGGAAAATTGAGGTAACTAAACAGAAGAAGAAGTCAATTGGGCTCTCGCATTGGGCAAGAACCACACATAATCGGAATCCCCCCATAACAACATAAAATATCGACATTCGAAAATAAGAAACAAATAAATAACTTTAGAGTCAAGCTTCTAGCTGTCAATTGAAATATAAAATTCGAAACGATGAGCTTAATCGCCCAAAAGAAGTTAAATATCATAGTCAATAATCAATCAATCAATGGCCATTATAATCATAATAAAGGATACCAAAAGAAAGAACACAACAAAACTTTAAAAAGCTGCGAAGTAACGCATAAAACTTAATATTATGTAATATTTCTTAGCTGTCATTCCGAAATCAATATCGCCTCGTTACCGGCTAATGTGAAAGTCAACATATTTCTTCAATAACGCTTTACTTAAGGCAATATTTTATTTTTGGAAACTACCTACGCTAAGCTGTCCATCTCGCAAAGGCTGTAATTCTTTTTTCAAATGTACAAACAGCGACTGCGCCATCAGATAAGGCGTAGGACGACGCTCCTCGCGATTTCGGTTAAGTTAACAGAAAAGATACTGGGTAAACGTCTAACGCTATCGGCGGTGACACATCTATTAGCGCTTTATATGAACATTTGCCCGAATGATATCATATTTGAAAGTTACATTTTTATTTCGCTCATCATCCGTACGTTTTTATTTCGCTCATCATCCGCTTTCTTTTCGTACGTATATAGAAGTTTTTCTAAAGAATTTTTTACTATTAATTTTTTTTCCACTTTAATTTTTTTACTCAAAAGCAGTCATTTAAAGGAGTTTACATTATACATTGCCCATATAAGAATGAATTTTTTTTACTCATTATTACTGATTTGTACTAAAAATTCAACGATTAGGCTTATTTATAGAAATTTTCTATAAATAAGCCTACGTAAAGCAACATTGAGTAAGGTTTTAACAGTAACATTAAAATCAAAATTCTTTAATATTTCGTTTGAAATAAAACTATGTACGGATTTTATTACGTTTAATTTCACTTTACAATTACGAAGTTTCGGGTGCTTTATAGCACCCGAGGTCACACGGGCATTGAGGTATTTGACCAAGTGTTTACAGTCTCAGATTTCTCATGCTCTTTAAAAGAAATATTTTTCCACGGCAGCTAGCTGTGATTAACTGTTAAAATATCAGTTAATACGGTTTTTTCCCATACACAGTGTGATTAAGATTCCAAAGACATCTAAAAAAGCTAAAGAGTTATTTGTCTCTTCGAATTAAGGTCTAAAATAAATAAAAAAAAATAAAAAAAAAACCAAGCATACCACTGTACGACCATACTGAGAGCGCATTTCGCGTAGTTCGGGGCCAAAAATTAATAATTCGAAAGGCCGGGGTTAACTATGACAACAGAACGTCAAATGCCTCAGTCCCCGTGATACGGCGATAGGATCCGTAAATAATAGTTTCATTTCAAATTTGTAGTATTCGCGTAAATGCAAGAAATAATGATATTTTGGTTTAGTGTACTATTTAGTAAGTTTTAGTAATAGAGAATGAAACAAGTAATAAGACGTACAATTATATTGCAAAAACAAACATCAGTGAGACTGTACAATCAATAATTACAATAAGAACGATAACACAAGGTCAAGTACAAACTAAATAACAACGTGGTTCATTAGGGTTTCATACTTTTGTGAACTATTCGCTTGTGTCTACTGACACAGCCGGCCGTTCTGAAGGTCTTACCGCACTCCTGACAGGAGAAGGGTCTTTCATCTGTATGGGTCCTGTTATGTACTCTTAAAATGTCCAGCGTATTGAACCGTTTCCCGCAGGTCTCGCAGCCATATTTTCTTTCGTTAGCGTGGTACACATAGTGCCGCCTATACTGAGCTAATATGTGGAAAGTCTTCCCGCATACTTCGCACGTCTTCTTCGGCGTCGGATTGTGCACAGCTTTGTGTATCACCAAACCACTTTTAAATTTGAATTTCTTGTCACACAAATCGCACGAGTACGTTTTCCCTTTCGAGTGCGCGTCTAAATGGCTGACTAGATTTCTCGTATTTTTCCCGCACACTTCGCAAATCTTCCAGTAGTCATATTTCAGTTTACGTGGCTTCTTTCTCTTCCTGTGTGCCTTCTGCTTCTCATGTTTAACTATCACGCTTGATTTTTTCACAATCAATGGAAATTCGTCGTAATGGGTATCCGTCAGTTCCTCTTTATCTACTTCTTCGTGTATATCGTCAACAGTTGCGTCGGTTTCTTCTGTTGACATTTCAATTTTTATCCTGTTCGCTGTACCGTTTCTGAACTGACGATCTACTTCTTGACATTTCCGTCGGAATTTGTAAGCGTTTTCTAACTCTCTCACACAGTTGAAACAGATTTGTGAAGGTAAACTGTCGGACCGCTCCACCTAGAATAAAGGGTTTTATTTCAATGCCGAAATATTGAAAATATTAAAATTCCAGTAGTCAGCAGTCTTACAGCGCTCTTTCTTTTCGTGTGTGTCGAACGAGACGACTTGAAAAGCTTTGAAAATCTCATCGCAATCTCTGGGAACCAGGCGTCGAGACTCGCCGCTCATCACTTTCTACCTCCGCAGAGACGAAATGTGGGTTGCGGAAGTCCGTTTGGGTACGCTGTTTCGTGCCAAATGAAAATACCTAATCTCTGCTTACTAAAGCGTGAGTGCTTAAATTCAAAATATTTTAATCTATCTTAAACATTAAAATTAATATCCACCACCACGGATGGTATGCCACGCTGGAGGCATGTGGATATAATAAGTTTATTGTCTGTCCGTTCCGGCAAAAAGACGTTTGGTTTTTCGATTTCGCCGAACTCAAATTCCTCATACTAGTGACAGGGAGCACTATCAGTGGTGCGAGGGTACCGGCACTGCACATTCTTAGAGAGACTTAGTTCAGCAGTGTAAAATAATTAATAAGATAAATAAGATGATGAGGAACTAGTAGTAGTAATGGCTTGATTAATTCGATCGACGATCGATCGATAATTCGACGTCGATCGTTCTGACTAGATTGGTACAACTACAAACTGGTTGGACCTTTAGTCATCAAGTCTAATAATTCCACTACATTTCTTTCATCGAGGATAGACTTTGACGTCTACGGATCACAGGGAAATTAGCGACGCTTTTTAATCAATTGTTCAAATATATATATATATATGTGTGTATATATCGGTGATCTGCGAATGCTTAGAAGAAGCCTGTAAACACCCTTTGCTGGGCCAAGGTCTTTTCTCAAATATTTGAGATTTTTGGAGCCAGGAACGGTTCGCCACGCTGCTCCAGTGTAAGTTGGCGGACTTCACACGTCCTCGAAATATTTTTTTGGTTTTTTCCTTTCTTTTTTGATTCATTCTGGTTTCTTCACGACATTTTCATTCACCGCCAACATTAAAGCAACCATACTTAAATTTGGTTATAACTTTTTAAACGGTGCCGGCACCGTTTAAACACCCAGGTCATTCGCGTACTATGAAATTAAAGCGAGCGCTTTGGCCATTAGGCTACGACAGCTCACAGTAAAGTGCTTGTCAAATTTATTATCAGCACTTTACCTATGTATTATTAAATGGAAGATCCGCGTAGCATGAAATTACACCTGGTTCAAAAGAAAACTGAAATCCCATATCTCAAAAGTGTTTGCTAGAGCCTAATAGAACAAGATATTTTTATATAAATACAACAAAGATTACCTCAACTCCTCCGATAAGTTTAAGCTTATGCGCTAAGTCCACTCCCTCCTCATCCTTTTCCTCGAACACGTTAACGCAACCGTTTTCGTTTGAACAGGACCTACACTGATTCCCATCCACAGATTCGTACTTCGGCTTCACGTGCAACATTTGTTTCAAATCCATCAGTTTCAGGTCGTCTTCATAATCGTCGTCAACTGCCGCTTCATCCGTCTCCCCATGAATGGTCTCTTTATGTTTTTCTTTCTGCTTGTGGTTTTCTAGCTCGAAGTAATGAGCGATAGCATCGTAGTACGGCCACTGCTCGTTCAGTATTCCTTTATTGGCAAATTTTTGCTTCCACTGCGAATCAAATGTAATCTCAGTGCAATGAAAAAATATTGCGGCGAAGAAATCCCTTGAAAATATTATCATCGTTACTTAAATTTAATCGGGGCGACGCGAACACGTCGTAAAACCGTTTTGATGACAGTAAATTTAATTTTATTGCTTTATACTTCTTGGTCGTTTCGGTAAATCTTAAAAAAATTGCATTTCGTTCTTAGTTATGCTAATTTACTTGGTTAGTTTATTTACAACATACTTTTGATTTGTCGAATAAGTATTAACATTTAAAGGTTCTAAAACGATTGTATTACTACATATATTGACTTCTATCTTTCGTACAAACATACATTATTACATATTCTCTACAAGGTCAATTACTACATATATAGGTTTAGAAGAGTAAAAGGTCATGCAAAACAACAGGGTAACCAATTTTACTGTAATTTTTTAATTAAAAAAAACGGTGAAGTGCGTCTGAGTTACCTATTTAACAAAAAAAATTAAAGTTGTGTTTTCTTTTAATCACTTCGGGGTTATTATTCACACTTTTCCGGTTTTTATGATTTGTTGCTTCATTTCATAGTTTTCACTATAATTTTTTTTTTTTTTATAGAAGAAGGGGGCAAACGAGCGTGCGGCTCACCTGATGGTAAGTGATCACCGACGCCCACGAACATCCACAACACTAGAGGAGCTACAGATGCGCTGCCGGCCTTTAAGGAAGGAATAAGCTCTTTTCTTGAAGGTCCCTAAGTCGTAACTATTCGGAAATACTGCTGGCGACAGCTGATTCCACAAAGTCGAAGTGCGTGGCAGAAAACTTCGATTAAAACGCACTGTGGTGGAATGCCAACCATCTAGGTGGTATCGATGGAACTTCGAATTCAGTCGCGATGTACGATGGTGAAACTCAGCAGCTGGGATCAATCCGAACAGTTCCTCAGAACATTCCCCGTGGAAAATTTTGTAAAAATGCAAAGAGAAGCAACATCTCTTCGCAAGGCCAAAGGATCAAGCCGATCAGAGAGCTTGGTCGCCGACAATTCGAGCCGCTCGACGTTGGATGCGGTCAAATGGAAGGAGTTGGTACTGGGGTGCCCCTGCCCAGAGATGAGAACAGTATTCCATGTGGGGCCGAACTTGCGCCTTATAAAGTTGCAAACGGTGGACCGGCATGAAATACTGTCCCGCTCTACAGAGCACACCAAGCTTTTGGAGGCCAATTTGGCCTTTCCTCAAGTGACCACGGAACTGAACGTCGCTCGATATGTCAACGCCAAGGATTCTGATACTGGCTGAGGCAATAAGGGAATGTTCTCAAAAGAGGAGAAACGACAAAGGGATTCTTTTTAGCGGTGAACGCGCAAACCTGTGTCTTTTTGGGGTTGAATAGGACCAAATTACGTCGACCCCAATCCGAGACTTTGAATAACAAGGTCTCGACTTCAGACACAAGTTTGTTCCGGCACACGCGTCGACGTGTTCCCGAGAAATATTCGCACGGCCTGTATATAGGGCATCACCCGTGCTGTCGTCTGCATAGCAATGAATGCTACTGATTTGTAGCATGTCGTTGATATGCAGAAGGAACAGAGTGGGAGATAGCACACAGCCTTGTGGAACACCAGCATTCACGGGTTTGGGGTCCGAGCATGCACCGTCGACAACAACCTTGATGCTCCGATCCGTGAGGAAGCTGGTGACCCAGTTGCACAATCTCTCAGGAACCCCGTAAGATGAAAGCTTTGAAAGAAGCGCTTTATGCCAAACCCTATCAAATGCTTTCGCTACGTCCAGACTAACCGCCAAAGCCTCCCCCTTAGACTCAACTGCTTCTGCCCATCGGTGAGTCAGGTAAACTAGAAGATCACCAGATCGTCCGCGACGGAAACCGTACTGTCGGTCACTGATGAGCTGGTGTTCCTCCAGGTACCTCAGGAGCTGGGTGTTGATGAGTGACTCCATTATTTTAGATAACAAGGGGGTGATGGCAATAGGCCTGTAGTTGGACGGATCAGAGCGGTCGCCTTTTTTCGGTATTGGATGCACAAATGCTGTCTTCCAAGATTCCGGGACGACGCTTGAAGAGTAGGAGTGCCGGAAAAGACGCGTGAGAACCGGTGCCAACTCAGGGGCACACATCCTCAGCACAATTGGAGGATTCCGTCCGGCCCACTCGACTTATGAATGTCCAGGAGCGGAGTGCCTTTCGCACTGAGCTCTGCAGAAACTGAATTTCCGGCATGGAGCACTTACACCACGGGATGGTAGGTGGAGAGTTTCCCCGGTCATCAAGAGTCGAGTTGGATGCAAAAGAGAGCCCAAGAGATCGGCTTTCTCTTTTGCAGTATGGGCCAGCGAATCATCCTCCTTGTGTAGAGATGGGAGAGATGGCTGACAGAAATTCCCTGGACAGCCTTGGCGAGAGACCAGAATGCGCGGGATCCCGATGGGAGGCGAACTAGTCTCTCGCCAATTCTGCCAATGTGCTTTAACTTTGCCGCAGCGATAACTCTTTGAAGGACCTGGAGGCAGAGTTGTACTCGTTTTAAGAGCACTGGTTTTGCATCCCGAGACGCCGATGCATCGGCCCAGGCCTGGTAGCACTTCCGCTTTCGGCGTGACGCTATTTTGCAGGTGCGACCAAACCAAGGCTGGGATTTACCTCCGACAGGCACTGCAGAGAACGGAATAAAAGTTCCATTCCTGAAGTACCACATCGGTGACAGAATCTGCAACGACGTTGGGATCATCCAGCTAGAAGCAAACCTGCCCCCATGGGTAGGAAGCAAAGAAAGACTGCATTCCATCCCAATCTGCCGACCTATAGTGCCACACACGGCGGAACCCCGCAGATCGCGTTCGGGATCGGCGCGCGATAGGCACTACACTCCGGATCAGACAGTGGTCCGACGAGCCAAGAGGGGCATCGACTGAGACCAAATATCCGTCCGGGTGTGAGGTCAGCAAAAGGTCCAACAGGGAAGGTGTATGACCTTCCACGTCTGGGATCCGCGTCGGCGAGGTAAACACAATCAACTCATTCCCAGGAGTTATTATCATTCATTTATTCAATTTATTATGATAAAAAAAAATTACAGTCTTTGTTCAATAAAAAAAATTAACCAATTGTAAGAAAAGATGAGAAAATTGATGAGAAGAAGATAAGCACTTACTGGGATTTTATTGTACACACGTATACATTGCCCCATGAACGAGTTACTGACTATGGAGTCTAGTAACTGGTATTACAAGCTTGTGTCTGTTCCTAGTGTATACATTTTCAATATCACTATTCTTACTAAATGCATTTATGTACAATGATTACATTGTTATTTATGTATTAAGATAAGAAGCAAAGGTTGGAATAATTATTTCTTTAAATTTAGCTCTTATTGTATACTTTTGTAAACACAGACGGACGTTCGGCGGCACACGACACGGCGTAGACTTTTTAATAGGGCTCTGTACGGAACCCCTCATAACTACTTAATTTAATTTATTGTCAATTATGGTGTCAGACATAGTTTACGCCATACAAACAACAAAGTATTTATAACAATTAGCATAATTGAAAACGAGTTTTAGTATCGTGCAAATAACAATATTAGCTTAGGTAAAGGCAATTGTATCAAAATTATTCATCTATCACTTCATTTCATTTATATGTAAGATGTAACGTAAATGTTATCCAATACCTTAAATGTTTTCAACAGATGCGTCCAAATCTCAGGTATCTCCAGTAAACTGTGGTTCAAAGGTATGCCTGCGTTCCGTAGTTTCTTCTCGACTTCTCTAAACAAAATTTAAAGTTTAACTTAACAAGTCAACAGCGCTATGAAGCTCTGTAAAACAAATCATTCTCAACTCGACAATTCTCATAATCAAATCATTGACGAGTGCTGTTACAGTATATTATAAGCGCGGTAGAGCCAAGCGGCGGCTTTTGCTGCTGCTCGAATGGGCCGGCTCGACCGGGTTGGTACCACGGCCTCGCAGAATACCGACGTGAAGAAGCTTGTGCTTCTGCGTTTCGTTCGGTGAGTGAGGTAACCGGAGGCCCACTCCCCCTCCCTATTTCCCTCCTCTTCCCTCCCATCTCCCAAATATCCGTAAAGACCGAGAACGCACCTGCAGCATGTATGTATCACTTACCATCTGGTGAACCGCTTGCTCGTTTGCCACCTTTTCTATAAAAAAAAAAGTATGGTAGCGACAAAACAAACCTGGTCACCCGATCATTCCCAGTGGGAGACGTCAACGACGATTAGGGACAATGTAAGAAGAATGTGGCAGTCTCTGTTTCTGAGTATTGGCAGTACTTATTATCTCTAAATACTTCTTGTTTATTAACGTCTGGCACTGGCACACTAACTGCACATGTTTCTTAATCCTATTTACCACGAGGAGTGTTCCGAGGAACTGTTCTAATTAATGCCAGCCGCCTAGTTCCACCGTCGTACGTTGCGGCGGAATACGAAATTCCATCAACATAATCTGTGCGTTTTTACGGAACTTTTTGCCTCGCACTTTGCGGTATCGGCCGTCGGATATTTTCGTATAATTACTACTTAGGGTCTTTCAAGAAAAGACCCTACTCGTTTCTCAAAGGCCGAGGACAATGGTGTTGCGGATGTTCGTGGGCGCCGGTGTAATCACTAAACATTAGGTGAGCCGCTCGCTCATTTGTCCCCTCTTGATTACAATCTCACACTATTAAAAAAAACTACTACTGGCTAAAACACAAAAAGCTTAAATAATTAAAACCTTAAATAAACCGTAGTCTCCGTTCTGCGGATAATTCCTCTCATAATGTACCTTTCTGCCATACCGGCTTCTTACATAATTCTTTTACCCATCATGCTGACAGGCTCTGTGCTGCCAAATAATATACGTACAGCCACCAAGAAGGCACTTTCAAGCGTTTACTTTGGGATTATTACCTAGCGATGCAATAGTAGTGCAGTTGAAGAATATTTTTTTTTCTTTTATAACATAAATCATCTAAGTTATATATGTACGTACGTAATTTATATATATAAATATGTATGTATAGAGTGTAATGTGATTTATATATATAATGAATAACTATAATTACAAGTATGTCTAAGTACCGTCATATGTAAGTATTGTATCGTTGTATATTATTTGAGTATATATATGAACATAATAGTTGTGTGCACCCGTTTACATTTTCTCTGTTCAATCTAATGGCAGACTGGTAGAGAATGCCTCTTGGCATTAAGTCCGCCTTTTGTTCTGTAATGTGCAAATGGAGTCTATATAAATAAATAAAATGTCGGCAACATATTCAAAAGGGTCAGGCGAATTAGCGCTCGTTAGTTAATTAGCAGACTTTAACGACGTATCATATAATATTATGACGTCCGCTTTATCCCAAAACGATATAAAAATCATGTTTATAAGTTAGTACCTGGTTTATTTTCGTACGTAAATGCGTAGATGGTGTTAAGGAAAATGTTAAAGTACGTACTAATAATTTTTATAGCTTACTCTCTACACACTCCTAAGTAAAAGCCGTTTCATTCATCAAATATTTTACAGAATCATATTAAATCAAAGAGAAAAGATTATAATTTTTAATATGTTATTGCATTAATAGTGCTAGCATAAGCATTGCAACACACGTACAGCAACGGGGGCTAGTGACTTTGCTATATTATTTTTGTATTCTTTTTATTTATTGCGAAATTAATCAATTTCTCATATATAGAATGGAAGCATTCTCTGGCCTCTTCTAACAATAACCGACATACTTTATTTACATTATTAACCGACTTTCATCATTCATTGATACCATCCACGTGTTTTCTATCTCCAATCTGCCAAACGCCAAATATAAAATAGACAAAAGGGCGATCTACTTCGTTGTGACTGAGATATAAGATGATTCAGCTAGTCTCGAAAGAGCCACATTTAGCCTAGAGTGTGCTTATTTTAGACATGCAACGAATAAAATTTACGTTTGACAAAACAAAGATGAAGAAGATGATTTATGAGAACGTGCAAGAAGCACACAGAAATAAATACACCGTTCGTTGTCTTTAGATGAACCATAAGATGGTTTATATAGCGTAAAAAGTATAAATAAACCACAAGTATTATTAATAATAATTTGTTAAACATCAAACTACAATTGATACTCTGTCTATAATTTCCTAATACACTTTATTCCACAGTGCATTCGAACTCTTTGTATCGGACTAAACAAGCTGAAAGTACCCCACTTGTGATCAATTACTATATTGGATTAGTGAGCTGGTTTCCAGTCAATATACCATTATTGGTACTACTGACCATAAAAAGCGACAGCAAAAATCTTGTCGGCGAGTTTGCGACTTACAAGATTTATTTGTTATATCAATGCGCTGTTCAAACGAGTTAGATAGGTAATAGGTTACTTATACGGATGTTGAACTGCTAAATCAAAGGATTACGCTGTTGACCTATAAAAGTTACATTTTGAGTTTCAAATAAGCGCCAATTAGTGTCTGCCCACCATATCGGAACTACATATGTATGTATTATGTTATATGTTTAATATTCTAAAAATATATTTAACTTTGTCATTCACCTCCAGCCGTCGCACTGGTCCTTGGAACTCGTGAACAGATGGTGTAAGTCGGTTCGTGCACTTATCAGGTTGAACACCCACTCCTCTTGCCCTGTTTCGTTTAAAATGTTGAACTGAAGGTATAATGTAATAATAAAAGCTTGGCTTGACATAAAAAAAAACATTTAACTTATATGATTATCACATAGAAAAAAGTTATTACATAAGAGTCGTGGTAGCCCAGTCAGGACGCTAGCTTTAGTTTCACAGAGCGCGAGTGACCTGGTTTTCATCCCCGGTGCCGGGATCAAACCTTAATTGTTAATAGCAATTTAAAGTGCTGTATTTACCAAGTGCTCGGCGGTGAAGGAAAACATCGTGAGGAAAGCTGCATATCTGAGAAATAATAAAAAATATTATTTCGAGGATATGTGGAGTACCGTACTGGCACACGTATTTCAAAGGTTTTTCAATTTTCAAAGCGAGACGGGCCTTTCCCGGCTCCAAACCCTCCCAGATATTTGAGAAGAGGCCTTTGCACAGCAGTGGGCACTTACAGGCTCCTGCTTTACTTATTACATTTTATTTCTGCATACTAACCAACACATCCGTTTGCGTAAATTCTGTAAACGTAGTATATAATTTACAGTAAGCTTTATATGTGAGCGTAAAATGAAAGCCATTATTAAGAACTGCTTTAAATACTGATACAGATAGTATTAAATGTTTATTTTTTTTTAACAATTAAAACCTTTTCATCTTAACCCTTAACGTGTCATAATAATTGTGTCATAAACGTCATGAGTTATTTCTCCGAAGACAAATAAATTTCAGGGAGGTGATATAAAGTACTCAATTTTTTGAAATGACGCTTCATGGCAATACTCACAATCAACCAGCGGATTTAGGTTGCCTTCTCCCAAATACACCTCGAACAAGGTGTAGTAAACCCAGTTTTTATTATTGGTTGCTTTCGCTTTCTGGTATTCCTGGCAAACATAGAATTGCATCAAATCGATAAACCAAAGCTATAATTTCACATAAATTTAATTTGTTTTTTCAAAGGATATTCTTCCTCAATTCAGTAATTATACTATTTTGTTAAAGGTTCGTTCTACCGTTTCTTAACGCGTGTTTTTTTGGTAATTAGGTATTCTATTGAATATAATATACTGTTTCAAGACATCGAGAATTATAGACATTCCTCTGATCGGAGAATGAAACATGGTAATCTTAAAAAATAACTACTCTCCGACTATCACACTTACCTTACCTTAACAGTCTGTAAATAAAAAGTCTACTGCGGGGTCACGGTCCTCTGCCATAAGGAGCATGATTTGTCATAATCCCCACCTCGCACCTCAGACACTGCAGCTGAGGCTTTCCCTTGGTCGCCTCGTACGACACCCGCGGGAAGAAACTTAAGCCGTCACTCTCATAATGATATCAGTCAATAACTCGAACATTCCCCGTAATTTCATTAGCTTCAGTGGACCTTTAAAATGAAACAGCGTGGCGACAGTACCTACTATATACATATTTCCGGGACAAAGTTTTACGAGCACAAAATGGTAATATTAAAAACTTTTCCTTACCGAGTATGTTGAGGCCCATTTCCTGCAGATCTCTCTGCCAGTTAACGTTTTGGGAAATTCGTACTCATCGATCATGATCGCCCGCAGTTCGCTAGAAAAAGAACAGTTTAAGGGCTTTTGCTTTTAAAGTATGCCGAAGTATATTGGAAAGACTTACTTCCAGGCCCACTTTTTTTCTCTGAACAACCAATCGTTTTGCAATCGTATCTGTATGAATGTTTCCGTGATGTCTTTAGACCCTGAAAATATTTTTTTTTATACAGGAAATGCGACAAACGAGCAAGCGGCTCTTTTGTCGCCCACATACATCTGCAACTCCAGAGGAGCTGTCGCTGGAGCTGCGTTGCCGGCCTTTAAGGATATTTGGGGAAAGGGGAAAAGGGACAGGGAAGGGGACCTCACTCGCTGAACGAAACTCGGAAGCACAAGATGCCTCTACTTCACGCTGGTATCCTGCCAGGTCGTGGTACAGGACCCAGTCGAGCCGGCCGCCGCTCGACTCCACCAAGTGCGTACGTATATTATAAAAATTAAAGTATACAACTAGTTGCGTAGTTTAATGAAGAGCCGATCTACCAAATGTGTCGCGGGATGTGTTTGTGTACACAAAAACCCAGTTGATATTTTTATTGAACACACAAACTTGCTGACCATGTATTATGAACATTTTAACGCTATTTTAGCAAATTCCTTTTCACGAACTTAGGATTTCAGAGGTGAATGTTTTTGTATGGGCACTGTATGGGATGCAGGAAAGGTGGCTCAGCACCGAGTTATGGTGACGGCAGTGTCTCTAGATGAAGATTATGAAATTCAAAACAGATTTAATTTTTCCCCAAAGTTATACGGATGTGCCGTAATTATATGGACTCGAAATTTTCCCCAAAGCAATTATTTTGTGAATTAGCCTAGAAGTCTACATACGCTACAATGATGATGCTAATGATGAACCGTCAAGTGTTGCCATTATCGAAAATATATTGGACGGTATTTATTTAGCATTAGCTCCAGCAATAATTCAAACCCATCACCTAGAACACAGTGGGCAGATAAAATGTCTGTTAAACTACGCAGTGGTCAAATAAAGCCGTTGTCGCAATTATAATTAAACAAAAAACATAACCATTACATTGAAATTCGTCACCATAATTCTCTTTTCGATCCTTGTAAAAACTTTTGTTGAAATAATTTCTGGCCTTCCTCTGTCTGCTGACGAAGTCACAAGGCGACTCTGTTTCTAAGTTGATCAGGTATTCCGAATCGAACTTCTGATAATAATTCAACATTGCCTCGTACAATGGCCACTCGGAACCTTCCGTGCCTTTTTTCAACTTTAGTCGATGTTTACGCTATAATAAAAAAAATGTTTTCTAAATTAAAAAAAAACTTTTTTTTATTCCACCGATTGCACGTTAGACTGGCCGCATGTGTCACTGATCTGTCATATTTTAGCTTGTTTTACCGCCAATACACGAGATCAGCATGAAATTTCCCTTATCGACTCTTGCGATACCGTCGGGGTGCCAGATTCTCTTACGCCACCGTCACAAGGCGACATTAAATATGATGGTAAGGTAATCAACATTATTTTTTCTGTTACATCATTACTGGCAGCACATAGCCCGATGTTCGATTTCATGCATTCAGTCGCTGCCAGCCGTCTTGCGCAAATCGTCGCTCCATCCAATTGTAGTCAGCACAGGGGGTTTCCTCTCCGGGACGTGCCTACATTTACGGTAGTCATTTCTACTACAGATGTGACCTGCCCATTGCCATTTCCCTAATTTTCCGGCTATTTTTTTAATAAAGAATACTATCTACCAAAAAACTTTCGAAGTCGCTCGGAGAGCGAAATAACATGCCCCAGTCTCACGCCTCGATGCAACTTAATTAGTTTTGATTTGCTATTCTGTACATGGACGAACATCTTAGTTACATACGAGCCGGTCTATTCAGCACCGTTGCGAGGAATCCAGGATGGCCGTAGTCTCTATGGAGTCAAAAGTTTTCTTATACACACATACTCGTACATACACACAAATAAGCCGTCACACGCGCACGAACCCATTAAATTTAACAGCATGTTATCTTAGGAATTACTAACAACCTATACACTTACGTTAAATGTAGTTCTTATATGATGCCACAAGCCTTTAAGGTCCTGTATGCAACAATCGCAAGGCAAATCTAACAAACGCATTGATTTCTCCACAGACCTGAAATACAAAACCTATCGGAGTAAGATATTTCCTGTTCTGTTTTACATAGGCACTGTAACGATAAATAAAGTAAATAGCGAAAAAAAAGTCTCCTTAAACTCGATTGGCGCAGTGGCTAAGCGCTAGGTTTCGGCGCTGCGGATCAAGGGTTCAATTCGACCAACAAATAACGCCTAATGGCAGGATGTTTGACCATGTGCAATTTATGCCTGTAAAATACCTCAATGAATACAGAGCAAAGATTACAAACGTCACTTCCGGCGTTTAATTTTAACATAATAATGAAAAAAAAGATAAGAAGAAATAAAATAAGATTAAGCCATTGTCCAACATACATAAAATGTTATGAAGGAAGGCGGAATTCCTACATATTTTATTATTTGTAAATATAAGTCATGAAGTAACTTACCTCCACATTCTTATAAAATCTAATTTAAGATCTTTTACTTCTGTTATGGAGAATATCAATTTTAATCGCAAGTCATCGCTCCCTATAAAAATACAATTTGGTTGTTGATTAGTTAATAATTTTAATGTCAATCTCAAAAAAACTCAATACAATTGAACTAAGTTTAATAAGAACACGATTTTAAGAAATAAGTAAAGCTTTCACTCCGTTGCAATTTTTTTTTCCATAAAGTACTATACCAATACGAGAAATGTACTATTGAAAGTTTTAGTAAACTTGAAAGGACTGATGATGAATGAAGATTTTTATCTATTGCATTTATGTTAAATCTGCCAGATTATTGTGAGTATAAGTAATAATAAAAAGTAGTTGAGATATATACGAAGGTGTGTTTTTCAGTTCGCGGAATGGCGGGGTCGGCGGGCGGGTAGAAGGTTTGTTAAGGGCTTAACGTGTTCATATCATAATGGGCTCATAACTAGTATAACTATAAAATTTTGTCACGATTGTATCCTTACTTTTCGAAAAGGAAGAAAGTGTGGAAAATGGAGAAAATCGAGGATCACCCCGGCAACAAGTTTCTTACCCGAGCAAGAAAAATCTGATCAAATCATACTGGAAGAGATGTCATCGGTTTACGGGTACTCTTGCCTTGAGAAAACCTACCATGGTGTACAAGTGGCACAGTCTTTTTAAGCTTCTAAGCGTGGTAGAGCCAAGTAGAGGCATCTTGTGCTTCTGCGTTTCGTTTGGTGAGTGAGGTAACCGGAGGCCCACATCCCCTCCCTATTCCTCTCCTCTTCCCTCCCATCTCCCAAATATCCTTAAAGACCGGCAACGCACCTGCAGCATCTATGGTGTTGCAGATGTATGTGGGCGACGGTAAGCACTGACCATCAGGTGAACCGCTTGCTCGTATGCCGTCTTTTCTATAAAAAAAAAGCGAGGCAGGGAATCCAGGGAAGACGACCCATGGCCAAGATGGCCTATTAAGGAACTGGAACTGGTTTAAAATGTCGAAAATTAAGGATTCAGACATTTGGTGCAAGCAGCATATAAATAATAACATGACTCATTGCCATCAGATTAGTTGATAGGTGTTCATTTGCAAAAAATCATTATTTTAAAGATATCACAAAAAGCTACCTTGCACAATTCTACATGCATAATAAAATGGCATATGTTATCTAGTTTGAAGAGAAGAAGAGCACCACCCTACCTGCCTTTTCTTATATATTCATCACCACCTGCCTGTTAATAGTCCTTTGTCAAACATAAGCCTCTCCAAATCCCGAGATTTGTCATTATTTATAGCAGCCAGGTTGGTTATCACAGTACTGATGTCTCACACCTAAGTCATTACTGTGCCTTGGTCTGAGATTTTTTGAAATGGGTTTAGTCTCCATCTGTCAGTAGCCATGAGATATTCAAGGCTTTTTTCTTAGTTCACTCTTTTTGTTATTATTATTATTATAATAATACTTACATGATTCATATTTATCCAACGTTTTGGACTTTCCATAATGTTTTTCAAACAGTTTATAGTATTTCCAACACTTATTCTTAGTTTTTTTCGCAATTTTGTAGGTCTGGAAAATTTATTGATATGGATAAAATTATTGTTTATTACTAATGAAAAAGACATTCATAAAAAAAGTTTAATTTGTGAATAATGTTATTCATATAAGACTTAAACAAGAGACAAATTACACACTCGATTTTTTATTTCATATATTTTTTAAGTTTTATTTATAATAAATATTCTGAAAAATATGCAAAATTAGAACATTGCCACCTCCCTGTATTAAAAGTATTGTATTAAACGCACGCCCTGTATCAGGCGTAAAAACATACAATACTTCAATCAAACTGTTTATCTATACTTACACCATGACATGAGGAAAGCACAGACACCCCCAAACAAAAATAATCAGTTTTATAATTTTCGAAGTTATAATAAATGAAGATATTTTTTCTTCCTAATTAAATGCATTTTCAACTTCATTCCCACTATTTGAAATGAAACTATTATTTACGGATTTTATTACATTAAATTTTATTTTTATATTCCTAATGTTTCAAATGCTGGTAAAGCAGCCGTGGTCACAGGGGGACATTCATTACCACTAACTAAAATAAGGACTGGAATCTCTTTACAATTGTAACAGATCTAAAGTAAAGTATTGTAAGTTATAAAATTATATCATAAAATTGTACGTAAAAATCATAAAATTATACACAATTTTATATTATAAGAATTTATCAATATTGATATACCTACATCATATGTGTATGACCACTTCTTCCTAACATGTTTCACTGTCATCTCTTCTGGAAAACCATTTTCAAGAAGTATTTTGTGGAACTCCCTATGTAAACAAAAAAAAATTGAATAAAAATGAACAATTACTATATAATGTTTTTTTTTCTATGTAATGGCTTTTGATATAGTGGCTTAGGCACAATAATTACATTATAATGTTACCCTAAATATGTCTTTTGAATATAGTCTAGAATTATTGTATTACAATAATGTTGTTATTACATATAACATAATTCAGTAATGATGGCATGTGGCATAATGGTTTTATATGAGTCAACTAAAGGTAATAAGGTCTTGTGGCTTTTGACAGTAGGCAGAATAACCATCTGAAATATATAACTATAGACGGTATACAATTGACTTATAACAGTTCAAGACTTGGGTCAAATAGGAGTATTAAGCAAGTTATAATCAGGCCTATGTTCAGCAGTCGACTTATGATAGGCTGAAATGATGATGATGAATCAGGATTAGAACCCTGTACAAAACCTGTCTTAAATGAGCCAATTCTATGCTTGTAGCCAGCGGACAGTTGTGGTAAATCATGATGCAGCACCACATTTAGTTATTTTAGTAGATAATTATTTTCTGCTGCATATATTAGTAAGTGAAAAGTTAGGTAAAGCCAGCCTTAAATTTTTTTTATATATTAGTTCATTTTGTTCTGTAGGATTAACATTATAAAAAATATATACACAACACAAAATAATATGCAAACGAAAACTTATAGATTGACCTTACCCCCATGGTTGTTTCCTTTTCTTAAACAACCAATCATTTTCAAACCGTAACTCTACAAGTTTTTTACTAAGCTCTGAACTCCCTAAAAATAAAATTGTGATGATAATTTTTTCCTCTCAAAATATAGGTAAATGGAAATAAATTAGAATTATCATACTAACAAACAAAAGTTTTGTCTTCCATGATATATTATTGTTAAAATTATATCCTTATTTTAGATGAGAAGAGTATTTTAGATAGTTTATCTTAAATAAACTAATTTAGTTTTTAGTAACATTTTCCGACTACAAATCTGATGAAAACTATTGTTTGTACGTAAATATTGCGAGATTGCGTTATGACATTGACACTATGCATCAGAGTTGTCAATTCAATTTTATAAAAATCAGTATTGAGTTGACAATTCTGACGTTTGTGAGATTTTTCAAAAAAAGGTCCATAATCAATTTTTTTTACCGTAATTCGAAATATTCTAAGCATTTCGAAGATGGCATCATGGTACTGTACGACTTAAGACCAAAACGTTATTATGTGAGGCGTGCATAGAGTACCTACTCTTTACCTTTACGTTATACCAACAGATATTAAAACCATAATTCTTAGACTCATTTAATTTTCTAATTAGCGTCTAACTCAATTTTGCTTTCCGAGAGATAGAACGTGATGAGAGTCGACCTTCGTTGCTGATATTGCTTCCGATCGTTTCCGTGAAATTTTGTCTAGATTTTGTTAATTAATTTATTTAGAGTACGAATTGATTTAAATATCTATCTTTTTGGAAAGAATTTTAAACAATTACAAATTAGAGCTTAGATTTAGATTAAGTACTTATTATAAATAGTTTTAGTAGGTTCATCATCTTAAAGTTAAAAGCAGGAACGCTTAGAGGTTAAGTTTCTTACAAATTAGGTATAGTATACTGACCAGAGATACCGACCGATACCGATTACAGAGTACTTTGATTCTTTGATTGAACTAGGGATGAAACTATTGTTTGTACGTAAATATTGCGAGATTGCGAAATGACATTGACACTATGCATCAGAGTTGTCAATTCAATTTTATAAAAATCAGTATTGAGTTGACAATTCTGACGTTTGTGAGATTTTTCAAAAAAAGGTCCAATACACAATCAATTTTTTTTACCGTAATTCGAAATATTCTAAGCATTTCGAAGATGGCATCATGGTACTGTACGACTTAAGACCAAAACGTTATTATGTGAGGCGTGCATAGAGTACCTACTCTTTACCTTTACGTTATACCAACAGATATTAAAACCATAATTCTTAGACTCATTTAATTTTCTAATTAGCGTCTAACTCAATTTTGCTTTCCGAGAGATAGAACGTGATGAGAGTCGACCTTCGTTGCTGATATTGCTTCCGATCGTTTCCGTGAAATTTTGTCTAGATTTTGTTAATTAATTTATTTAGAGTACGAATTGATTTAAATATCTATCTTTTTGGAAAGAATTTTAAACAATTACAAATTAGAGCTTAGATTTAGATTAAGTACTTATTATAAATAGTTTTAGTAGGTTCATCATCTTAAAGTTAAAAGCAGGAACGCTTAGAGGTTAAGTTTCTTACAAATTAGGTATAGTATACTGACCAGAGATACCGACCGATACCGATTACAGAGTACTTTGATTCTTTGATTGAACTAGGGATGAAACTACTTAGTACTTACTTTGTAGTTATCTGTCATCTGATATCTGTGAATATTTTCATATTTTGGAATTGAATTTTCGTGTCCTTCAATCTCACGTGGTTTTGAATAAATGTGCAATTGCCTAAACTTAAGTATGTTTCGTTTTGTTTACTTGTGATGACTATTTAGGTGACAATGCATCGGCTTATATCTGCCAAAAATTTTTACCAGAGTAGTCTTCATGGAATAAGTTTACCCCATAATACTTTAAAAGCACTAGCTGCTTCAGATATAAAGTGCTCTTTTTGTAAGAAAATTCTTCTTACCTCGCATAATCCAGGTAATAAGATCCAATATTATTATACATTCTGAGATATATCTGCAAAACCATGTCAAATCCTTATATCTCTTCCCAGTTTTTAGTAAATAACCTCTTCTAAGTTGCATAACTTTTCGGTATAATTGCAGAACATTTTCATCTAACTAGGCATCAGTCAACAAAAACAGCTAGTGTAAGGTCGCTTAAAAAGAAAGCCAAACACAGCAGTTATAAAAAATATGGAGAGTTGCTTGAAGGTTTGTGTGTATTTATTTTTTACTACATCAAAACAACTTAAGTTTTTCCACCAATATATATTACTATTATTATATATTTTATCCCTTTTCAGTTGGAAAAACAGCTATGACTGAAACAAAAGTGTCAATCAGTAAACTAAGAGCAATACACTTATCAAAACTAGCATCAAGTTCTGTTTCTCTTGGCCAACTTCATCAGCTTACAAAAAAACCAACTAAAAAGTCTAGTATTGAAGTTGATCCAGAACTGTTGCAGAGTGTTAAGGAGAAAATATTGAAAAATAATACTACTTTGCCTGTCATTTCAAAAGAAATCAATTTGGAGGATGATAAATGTGCTTTAATTTTCACACAACATAAAATATCTTCTGTTGAGCAAAGGTTTAAAACCAAACAATATATAGACACAGTAAAAGAGAGTTACTACAATTTTAGGAAGGCCACTATTTATGATCAGAGATTACAGGATCTGAGGTATGCTATCAATGAGGGTGTGACTCAGGAGTTTGATATTGAAATGTCATCAGGTGTCATGAAAGATGTAGAAGTTGATCCACATGCTTTACCAAAAAGCCCCCATGCTGTATTTAAGGAGTTATTTATAGGTAATCAATTGGATAGTTATGATCAGGAGCTAATGCACGACATATCAAATTTTCAGTAAGTACAAAAGTTAATTGCTAATTGTAAATAAATTGCTTAAATAAAATAAATAGTATTTTGCATTTACTATTTCAGACTGCAAGGAATAGCACATCCTGCAATACCAGATGTTTGTGATGATTCTATTTTGCATAATGAAATTGAAATCAGAGAAGATTCAGACCTCAGTGATTCTCACAATGTAAAAAAAAAAAAAATTAAAAAAGCGTAAGTGATTTCCTATATGAAAATGATTAGTGGTTACCTGTAAGGATCAAATTTTAGTTTCTAAGCTGATCTCTTGATTTGAAACACAATTTTACAGATAATAAGATGCAAATCGTGTTGTAATTATGTAAATAATTTTTTTAAAAATTAAACAAATTCAACATACCAAAAATTATTTGTAATATTGACTACATAAGTTCTAGAGTTATATGTTTTAACAAAAGTCTCATGTGGAAACATAGAACATTGGATACTCTCTTAAAGTTTAAAGGAAAATTATATCTAAGCTTAACATAATTTTTATTTGTCTGTGATGGTTTTTTTAATTAATTTGATTTTCATCATCATCATCATCATCATTTCAGCCTTTCAGAAGTCCACTGCTGAACATAGGCCTCCCCCAAAGATTGCCACGAAGCTCGGTCCTGAGCCACCTGCATCCATCGACTTCCCGCAACACTGCGCAGGTCATCACTCCTTCTTGTGGGGGGTCGTCCTACACTGCGTTTGCCTTTATAATTTGATTTTATAAGTTTTAATTTTATTGTTGAGTTATAATATAACCTAAAGCCTTATAGCCTTGATTTTAGTTTGAAATATCATTCTCATATTTAATTTTCTTATTTTTGTAATAGGCAACAGGCAATAAAGGAGAAGAAGAAGAAAATGAGAGAGAAACGTAGAGCAGCACAAGAGATTAATATGAAGCAGGATATCAGGGAACTTGAGAAGCGTGGCAAACAGGATGCATTACATAAATTGTTAACAGCCCATTTGCAGTTATTATGTTCACTTAAAATGTTACAGGAAGTAAGACAGGTTTACTTGTTGTGATTTTTATACCACTTTCTTTTTTAAATTGTAACTAACAAAGCTAGTAGAGAGAGACTAATTTTACACACAATTTTATGCATTTCTATTTCATGGCCTCTTTGAAGTGCATTTTTTTAAAATAAACTACTTTTTAATTTTGGCATACTGCTTATCTATATGTTATGCGACAAATAATATCATTTGTTGTTTGTAAGTAATTGACACAGATAATTTCAACCTACTATTTTATTATTAGATTAAAATTTCCATACTTTTCTAAGACCTCATTTTTCATTGCTTACAGGCTCGTCAGGTTTTACAGTATTATAGACAGAGAGGAGCAAGGGTCCCTGATTATCCCAAAGTTACAGATGTTAAAGTTTACAATACATTGCTACAAGGATATGCATTCCTGGTAATTTTTTATTAGAAATCTTTATTATCCCTTGATGCAACATGTCACGAGTTAAAGTAAATGGCAAATCAGTTTTAATCTTCTTAAGACTTACTTGAAGAGGTTGAGACTAGCTCAGGGCTAGATATGATGTAATCATTAATCCTTGACATGTTGAAACAATAGAAATTATATTGTTATGACACAAGAAGAAGCAGACAAAAAAAGCAGTATATGCTACTGGGGCATTTACAGCTTCCAATAAGGTTCACTGCGAACAAACAATTGCTAAGTTTAGACAAAGCTTACAACTATACACAATTTAGTTGCATTGTGTTCAAACCAAAATTATTGAAATATGGGTGATATACCGATAGTCACATATGGCTGCACCACAGGCTGTGCCAAATGTATCTCAGCTTCACATGTGTAAAAGTTATATAAGCAGCATTTATTTGGATCTAACTTTGAACGTTGTTTTAGGGACAAATTGAAAATACCAAAGAATTATTGTCATTTATGGAAAAAGATGGAGCAACTTTAAATGCACAGACTTACGCAGCAATCTTTGAATGCATTGAAAGAAGTCATATTACAAGTAAACCATCAGTAACAAACTTTTATCATCAACAGATGCAAGAAAAGGTAATTTTTTTTTAAAAGGAATTCTTCCTTTAATAATTTCAATTTATTTATTTCAATCAGATTTCTGGTCAGCCAGTGTAATTTTTTAATCTCATTGCATATAATTTTCTAATTTTATTAACAATGCATTTCTCAGGGTATTACATTAAATGATCTACTTGATAAGGCCAAGTTTGTGTATGATCAACGTGAAGTTGTTTTGAAAGCAGTTCGTAGAATTCAACCACAATTTGAACCACTCTACACACCTCCTGTGCTTGACTATGACTGTCCTTTATTAGAAAAACTAAAATTAAATGACACAACAAACAGACAAGGGCTACTAATATCACCTGCTGAAGGCTTGCTCAGTCGAGAAGAAATGAAGAAGATAGAAGAAGTGCAATTAGATATGGAAATTATGGGCGAAATTGAAGTTCAAAATATTGCTGTAAAGGATGTAGAAACAGAAACTGTAAAGTTATATGTAAGATTATTTTATCATTCTTATATTTTTTCACAAAAAATGTGTGTCAATAAATTTTATTACCTTAAAGTGGATTATAGAGATAAGAAATCATTCATGAAAATAAATCAAACAGAAGTACCTATCTGTGATTTTCGATTTTTATTACATTATCCTTTAGTATATTTGGCTACTTGTCATATTATGACTTAAATGAAGATTTGCTATATCCTGTTGTCTGAATTTATTAAAATTAAAAAGTATGAATCTATTTACATGAAATTATCTCAGATTATAAAAAGTTCAAGCAAACAGACTAGGCCTTAATAAATAAAATTAATTCAAGTATTTTAATGACATGTCATATTTATCCAGAAATGTAGTTTTAAGCTAGAATAATCGGTTAATGAAGAAATTATATAATTTCACAGAGGTCAAAACTACAAGAGACTGAAAATGAATGGCGTGGAATTTTAAAGGTGGCTTTCATACGTAACTTGGGTACACTTAAATCACAAAGTTATGCCTCCCATTCTGCAATTACTCTGTACCCTTACCTTAAAGTATTAGAGGTTGGTGAAATTTTAATAATTAATAGTTCACAGGAAAGAAATTAATAATCATTCCATTATTTATTCTTTATTGTTTTCCGTACTTTTGTACGTAATTAATAATTTCTATATATATATTTATTTACAGACAGATCAATTTGTTGACTTGATGATGGGTGAAATTTGCAAATTAGTCGATGGCAGTGAAACTTACAGTCCTACGCTAAAACTATTACAAAGAGATCTCGGCAGTCAAGTGTATCATAAGTAAGTATTGAAAATACCTATAGTAAAATTTATCAAAAATTCATACAATCGTGATGTTCCCTGGTTAGAGTGTTTGGAGCACTCTGCTGTTATATCTCTATTTATTAACGAGTCTCTGGAATGGTTGCCAGCTTTAGTGGTTGAAAATTTATCCAAATTAGCCAACAGTCAATTCCTATAGGCACAAACCATACATGAAATGTGTGGAACTATGTGCTGGTGCTTTCTAGGCCTCTATGTCCAGCCATGAACTTGTAAAGGCTGGTGAAGGTGTGGAAGTAGAATTTTTTTGTAGACTTTCAATGTCGACTTTTCTAATTAATTACTTAAATTATTACATTTACATTTTAAGTTCACTACTGGACTTAGGTCTTTTCCAGAAAATATCAGCAAAAGCTGGGATGCATCTTCATACTCATGATAGTGATTCAACTTATGTAAGGGTTTTGGATTCGGTACATTTTGGAGTGATTCTTTATCGCCCATAAGGATGCACTTTCTGCTGGTTAACAGTCTCATACAAATATATGAAATCTGTAAAAAAAAAATGTTAGCTTAAGAACAATTAATTTTTAGGTACCAAATCGAACAGTACCGACGCAATGGGGTCCTGAAAAAGATAAGACAGATTTATGAAAAGTACTGTGACTGGTATATGAACCGTCAGTCAGTAGACGGCACAAACCAGCCGTATAATGGGCGTCAAGTGTGGCAACTACTCGAGCATCAGCAAAGAGAGGGTGCTAGTTTAGTAAGTACATGTTAGCAAATATTAAAATTAAAGGATGTTTCGTCCAGCTGAGAAGCCATAACTTTAGACATGTCTACGACAAAGTGTCTATTGTATAGTAAAACTAATCGGAAACTTGGAGTCAATGATGCTGTCTATTGAGGTGATAAAATCTGATTGGTGATTTTATGTGACATGCAGATTTAATACATATTTTATTTGGGAAATAAATGTAGTTTTAAAAATATTTAAATTAAATGATTACGTTATATACCTTTAGGCTATTATGTTGCCTATATGAAATCAATAAAAATTTAACGTAATCTGTACCGTCTTTTCTCGTATAGGATTTGGAGGAAGCACCATGGCCGATGGAAATGCGACAAAACATTGGAAAGTTTCTATACAATATCATAATAAATGATGTGAAAATTGATGTCAACATTTTTAAAGCCAAAACCAAACAGTAAGTTTATTGTACTATAATCAACAAACTTTCTAGTTGAACCAATAATAAAAAATAAGGATACTCAAGCCGTCTAGTACTGATTATGACTTCGCGTGATTGCAGGAGGAAGTTGCCGGCCGTGTACAAAGTGCACCGTCCATGGGGGCGGCTGGTTCGGCTGGAGCTGAAGCCGCACCCGGTGGTGGCGCGGCTGTGGGCTGCGGCCGCGCGCCCCGCATTGCGCCTGCGCGCCGCTCTCGCCCCCACGCTAGCCCCGCCCGCGCCCTGGCGCACGCCCGGCGCCGGCGCCTACCTCGTCACCGCCACGCCGCTCATACGGTGAGCGTCTTGCTTTATTTCTATTTATTCTGACGCTACACGAATAAGTGTGAAGCACTGGCGCTCCACCCCGCGAATCAAACATTTTTTATGAGACTCCTTTGCCCTGTAGTACATTACATTTTACTAGTTAAGTATTAAACACAAACACATTGAGTCGAATAAAATATTTCATTGAATTTCCACATATTTCTACAAAAAAGTTATAAAACAATGGTAACACTGACAGCAATTATTAAAATAATCACATGAAATAATCTAACATTTTTTTTATTTTTTTGTACCGGCAGGATGCCGTTCTATGTGTCAAGCCAAGTAAAGCGGTTAGAAGAGTGTCCGCCTAATGCGCTGTATCCAGTGCTCGACAGTCTCAACCAGTTGGGAGAGGTGCCATGGGTCATCAACCAACCTATTCTAGACCTACAGATGAAAGTTTTCAGGTGAATAAGCCTAATTTTTAGGGCATATATTGTTACGTGTTATAGATTGCAGGCATAGAGTGAGACTGGTATTTAATTTAATCTTCTATTCATTTAAACCACTACACACTTTCAGAGGGCGTGCGTTTCTCCACTTCTGCGGTGTTTTTTTTTTATCTAGTTTCTTCTACGGGTCTTCAATCACTACTGGCTACCGGACTTCTTTATTTTAAATGAACTTTATTCAATAATTAAGAAGAAAAACAATTATAAATATTTTTCAGTTTTTTCTGTCATGTGACTTTCCAGGATTGGCGTTTGTATGTTCTGGTGGTTCAGATATCGCTTCATGTGTTCATATTTGATTTTTAACTTTGAAACAATTTAAATTATATTGTCTAATGAGTCATATAACATCTTGGATCATAATTGTGCATATGTCGTCAAACTTGACACCATTATGTAAACATAATTTTTTTTTTGTAGAAGTTTAAAATCCTCGATTGTCATTGATGCATATTCCGCTGCCCCATTAACTCGGCAGGTCGGGCGGCGACAAAAAGTTGGAGGTCCCGGCGCCGTCGTCCGCGCTGGACACGTCGCAGTTCGCGGCGGGCGAGGACGCGGCCGCGGCCTTCCGGCGCCGCCTCGCCATCAACCGCGCGCGCGCCGACATGCACTCGCTCTGGTGCGACGCGCTCTACAAGCTGTCGCTTGCCAATCACTACAGGTCGGTGTTCAATTGCATTTTGGTTACCGACGAAAGTTGACGGGAAATCCTTGCGAATATGCCTTCTCAGCATCTCTATTGAGATATTACCGGTACTGGCATTGCGTTCACCAACCTGTTTGTTTAGCGCGGTAGGCACTTATACCACTATCTTATGCTTTTGTTGCCTAAATATTTCGAATAAAATTTTACTGAAGAATTCTTTTTAATATAGATGTATAAAACCTTTTTGGAAATAAAAAATTATAAAGTTAGTGCTTTTGGTTCAGACCAAAAACGTTAACGGTGCAAAGGCATGTGCTCTATTTCATAAACGGTGTTCGCAGGGAGCGCACGTTCTGGTTGCCGCACAATATGGACTTCCGCGGGCGCGTTTACGCGGTGGGGCCGCACGTGTCCGCGCTGGGAGCGGACGCGGCGCGCGCGCTCCTGCGGCTGGCGCGCAAGCGGCCGCTGGGCCCGCGCGGCTTGCGCTGGCTGCAGCTGCACGCCGTCAACCTCACCGGCACCATGAAGAGCAGCACGCTGCAGGAGAGGTGAGTGCACGCGGCGCGCATGCTGCTATTTGATAAGTTTTTTCAAAATCTTTCGACTACCCTATTGTCTGATGCATAACGTTTTATTTCTCTGCGAGTTATGTATTTTTTTTTTTTGTACAAGTTTAAAATCCTTGATTGTCATTGATGCATATTCCGCTGCCCCATTAACTCGGCAGGTCGGGCGGCGACAAAAAGTTGGAGGTCCCGGCGCCGTCGTCCGCGCTGGACACGTCGCAGTTCGCGGCGGGCGAGGACGCGGCCGCGGCCTTCCGGCGCCGCCTCGCCATCAACCGCGCGCGCGCCGACATGCACTCGCTCTGGTGCGACGCGCTCTACAAGCTGTCGCTTGCCAATCACTACAGGTCGGTGTTCAATTGCATTTTGGTTACCGACGAAAGTTGACGGGAAATCCTTGCGAATATGCCTTCTCAGCATCTCTATTGAGATATTACCGGTACTGGCATTGCGTTCACCAACCTGTTTGTTTAGCGCGGTAGGCACTTATACCACTATCTTATGCTTTTGTTGCCTAAATATTTTGAATAAAATTTTACTGAGGAATTCTTTTTAATATAGATATATAAAACCTTTTTGGAAATAAAAAATTATAAAGTTAGTGCTTTTGGTTCAGACCAAAAACGTTAACGGTGCAAAGGCATGTGCTCTATTTCATAAACGGTGTTCGCAGGGAGCGCACGTTCTGGTTGCCGCACAATATGGACTTCCGCGGGCGCGTTTACGCGGTGGGGCCGCACGTGTCCGCGCTGGGAGCGGACGCGGCGCGCGCGCTCCTGCGGCTGGCGCGCAAGCGGCCGCTGGGACCGCGCGGCTTGCGCTGGCTGCAGCTGCACGCCGTCAACCTCACCGGCACCATGAAGAGCAGCACGCTGCAGGAGAGGTGAGTGCACGCGGCGCGCATGCTGCTATTTGATAAGTTTTTCAAAATCTTTCGACTACCCTATTGTCTGATGCATAACGTTTTATTTCTCTGCGAGTTATGTATTTTTTTTTTAAATTGTTATTAAAATTTGATATCATATTAATCAGGTATGAGTATGCAATGAGTATAATGGACAAAATATTGGACTCCGCTGACAAACCTCTTGACGGCGGAGGCTGGTGGAAACAATCGGAGGAGCCGTGGCAGACCCTCGCCTGTTGCATGGAGATCGCAAATGCAGTGAGATCACCTAATCCCGAAGGTATGTTTCAAAAAGGCTTCTTATACCCTTATTGATTTCATTTCATTGTAGTCTTAGGGGTATAACAACGTTGGTAGTTGTGTCAAAATGTCCACCTCACCTGCATGCTGCTGACTAACTGACGAGGATCTCTCGCAACTATCACACAAGCTGCTTAAGTAGACTTTGTACCGCCCGAACGTTGTTTAATTCTAGACGTGTTGAATAAATAGAAATTCTAGTTTTATGACGCATAACGTGATAAAAGCTGACAGCTTTACTATTACTGTGCAGCCGCGTATTTAAAAGTAATGCAATAGGCATGTGATACAGTTCGCACAATAGTAACTGTAGAGATACTAAGATGGATTATAGAGTTATTGTATGGTGCATTTGATGTAAAGCTGATTTATAGTATGCTTAAACTTTTTCAACTGTTATACAAACTATACTAAGAATTGCGCTATACTATGAATAACCTTGTGTAAAAGGATAAATCAATTCTTAACTTATCTGTGTATATTTAAATAAATAAAATTTTCCGTGATGTCCGGTCACTTTGTTATTATTATTATTGAAATTGTTTTTTCATAACTTTTAATAGAATATCACTAGTAAAGAATTGATACAGAGCCTTAAAACCTAATAAGATTCATGTATTTTGAAATAGGACGAGAGCTCTGTAATATCGTGTTATAAATTTATTTTCATCAAAGCATTCACTACTTTAAAAGTGGCTTTGAATCGATTGTATAAACGATAGATGTATAAAACGTTGCTTCTTTCGGGAGTGTCTGTGATATGCGTACTGCTATGCCATGGAAACAATGCCGTAATTAATTACCCGTAATCGGCTTCTATACAATTAGTTATTTTGGGCTGGCAACAGACTGATAGCGGAAAATCTACGATTAAGGACAATCCAAATACCACAGAATAGTGGGGAGCAGCATCTTTAGTGCGAATAACCCGCTTATTACTGCTTATGGAAATATTAATTCCTGTTGTAATAAAGAAGCGAGGAAGACTGCCCCGTCCCGTTATCCTCTTTAAATTGAAAGTGACACGTCGGGCACACGTCACAATGCTTTAGGAGCGGATACTGTAATAAGATAATGTTGGTGCCCAGAATATGAAAGCGGGTTCCCGGTTCACCAGGACGGGTCGTGCAACGGGCTGCAGCATTATGCGGCGCTGGGCGGTGACGCGACGGGAGCTGCCGCCGTCAACCTGGCGCCGCGTGACCGCCCGCAGGACGTCTACACCAGCGTTGCCTCATTGGTCGGTGCACTCTGCATACTACACTTTACACCCTGCACACTACACCCTGCACACTACACTCAGCCCACTCTGCTTACTGTACCCTACACCATTCACGCTGCACCATGCATATATAATACACGCGATATGTCCATCGCCCAATCTAGTTCACTTGATGTCTCAAAAGGCGTCTAACGGAATGCCATGAAGACATTGTAACTTCCGATGGCATAATAACTATATCTTATTTTGTAACATTAGTAGGCAAACAAGCTATAAGACCACCTAATGGTAAGTGGCTACTGACATCCATGGACATTTGCAGACAACTATGATCTAAAAAGTTTGCAGTTGCGTCGTCACCGTGGAGGGTGATATGCGAGAGAAAATTCCTTGAGATGGAATGCCTCACAACCTGTTATTGATGTATGTGTGCACAGGTGGAGCAGATGAGAGTCCGCGACGCAGCGGCCGGCGTACCGGCGGCAATCATTCTGGAGAACTTTGTGAGAAGGAAGGTCATCAAGCAAACCGTTATGACCACGGTCTATGGGGTTACGAAGTATGGGGCTCGCCTGCAAATTGCCAAACAACTGAAAGGTATAAATATATTAAAATCTAAAATTAGCAATGTGTGACAAAGTATAGGCTCATTTACATTTTATTTTATTTAATAATTATTTCTTGTATTAGCGCGAATACTGACTGTACAATTTTTACTTTCTCATTTAATTTTAACTTTTGTTGCGTCTATCAAATCTGACGTTTGAAGCGATATAGAATATGAGTGGAGACTTTTTAAATATCATTCTCTGTCAATGTTAAGGTTGAAATATACAAGGTAAAAGTTAAAAGTTATTACACTTTAATATGACATAATGGTACAGAAACTTTAAGTTGCAAGTCTTCCTTCTCGTCACCATCCTTTATCTCTTTTTACTCTATTTCAGATATCGAAGATTTTCCTAAAGAGCATGTGTGGTCGTGTTCTCAGTACCTGACAACGAAGACGTTTGACAGTTTGAGAGAAATGTTTACGTCCACAAAGCTTATACAGGATTGGTTTACCGATTGTGCCAAGTAAGAATTTTGTTTTATTGGATTAACTAACGATCTGACAGTCCACCTGATGGTAAGTGGCGGCTACTGAAGCCCATGGCCACGTGCAAACAAGTTTTGTCGAGGGAGATGGTGGAAAGAGTGTTGAGTCGGCCAACCTAGTATTCTTCTCCTGTCCAAAGTAACACCTGCCTATGCGATAAAATCGGAAAAGAGTTCGATGTTTTAGCCAAAACCAATACATCTAGACCCAGACCAACAATTTATGTGCTCGGATAAAACCGACCTCGGTTTGGATTGGAACCCGATATCTAAGCTTCAGCAGGCGGGGCGTTACAATGTGTGTGTAGTATAGTGTCATTGCTTGTAGGTTGATCTCGGGAGTTTGCGGCGAGAGTGTGGAGTGGGCGACGCCGCTGGGGCTGCCCGTGGTGCAGCCGTACTACCGCCGCACGCCGCACCAGCACGCGCCGACCAGCGCGCCGCTCGACCTTCAGCAGTGAGTCCGCGACCCGCCGCGCGCCGCAATGTAGTCTGCGCCTCATTCTCGAAATCATGCTCTAGGCAACATCTTCTGGACAAAACGAAAAGTTGTTATCTGTGCAGAATATTTTATAGATATGCACTATAAAATTATTATAACTTTTCGTCTTCTTCATCCAAACCCAAACCTTAAAAGTAATAATATTTATGTTGTAGAAATATTGGCGCCGAAATAGATTTGAATCCTGGCCACAGTAACCGCGTAACTAAACCGGTCGCTTATACTACCATTATATAAAGTTTATTGGGGTATAAGTGTGAAAATATTATATCAACACAACTATGTCTTGGTCAAATCCACATACTTATCTTCAAGTTGTGGAATCGGAAATAAAATATAGTAGCTATTTGTCACTAAAAAAAAAATTATATCGCGTTACCCAGGCGGCCGTGCACCATGAAGCAGCGCAACGCGTTCCCGCCGAACTTCATCCACTCGCTGGACTCGTCGCACATGATGCTGACGGGGCTGCACTGCGCCGCGGCCGGCCTGGCCTTCGTCTCCGTGCACGACTGCTACTGGACGCACCCCTGCCACGTCGACCTCATGAACAAGGTGATACTTGCGGGCCGATCCGTGCACTCTTGTTCTTACAATAAACAACACTAGCTCGATGCACCGATTTATTTATGATATGATAGGTGGATAGTTTATTTACATCCCTATGCAACACACACACACACACAAATAAAAAGAACAACACGGCACAAACAGTAACTTGCATGGCAGTGTGGACACTCCAATGGTACAAATAGGATATAGCTCAGTGTGAACTATAGTTTAATCAACATGTTTACATATGTTAATTAACCTTATTATGATGAATTACTTTATTACTTCCTATTTTAGTCTACAGCTAGACATATGCCTCTACGAGAAAGCACTAGCAAAAGCCGGCATACATTTCTTGGAAGGTTTATTGAGTGGTAGAGCCAAGCGGCGGCTTTTGCTGTCGCAGGAATGGGCCGGCTCGTCCGGATAAGTACCACGGCCTCGCAGAATACCGGCGTGAAGTAGAGGCATCTTGTGCTTCTGCGTTTCGTGCGGTGAGTGAGGTAACCGGAGGCCCTCTCCCCCCTCCCCCCTCCCCAAATATGGTAGCGGTATATAATTTTGAGCTACCCGAGGAGGGTACCAGTACCTACGGTTCTGGAGAATCCCTCACTGAGCATCCACGTTCAGGCTTTCCTACGCTACCTAATCGTGGATGCTCAGTCTGCCCCGCGTATTCTGGGGGCAATATTCCGCTCTCTTTCTTTCCTACTCGAGGCAAACGCAGCAAAGAAACTATGGCATCCCCTACCGCGCTCGCCGTGGATTTCTGCAATATCAGGGGACTCCACTCGAACCTTAGCGCCGTTCATTACCATCTTGAAACGGCGAAGCCGGCCTTGCTTTTTCTTACAGAGACTCAGATATCGTCTCCGGCTGATACCTCTTATCTCCATTACCCGGGGTACAAACTGGAACACTCCTTTGTGCCCCGTGCCGGAGTTTGCGTATACGTCAGAGATGATATCTGTTCTCGACGCCTCGGTAGTCTTGAAGGTTTGGACCTTTCTACCCTTTGGCTGCGCATCGACAGCGACGACCATCCGCGCGTCTATGCGTGCCTTTACAGGTCCCATAGCGGTAATACCGTAACTGACCGACTCATCGACCACATCCAAATGGCTACAGATTCCGTGCTACAACAGATCCCATCCGCAGAGATCGTGATTCTCGGCGATTTTAATGCCCACCACACCGATTGGCTCGGTTCTCGCATAACCGATCATGCGGGGAGATCTGTTCACGACTTTGCATTAGCATATGGCCTGACACAACTGGTAACCTCGCCGACGCGGATCCCAGACGTGGAAGGTCATACACCTTCCCTGTTGGACCTTTTGCTGACCTCACACCCGGACGGATATTTGGTCTCAGTCGATGCCCCTCTTGGCTCGTCGGACCACTGTCTGATCCGGAGTGTAGTGCCTATCGCGCGCCGATCCCGAACGCGATCTGCGGGGTTCCGCCGTGTGTGGCACTATAGGTCGGCAGATTGGGATGGAATGCAGTCTTTCTTTGCTTCCTACCCATGGGGGCAGGTTTGCTTCTAGCTGGATGATCCCAACGTCGTTGCAGATTCTGTCACCGATGTGGTACTTCAGGAATGGAACTTTTATTCCGTTCTCTGCAGTGCCTGTCGGAGGTAAATCCCAGCCTTGGTTTGGTCGCACCTGCAAAATAGCGTCACGCCGAAAGCGGAAGTGCTACCAGGCCTGGGCCGATGCATCGGCGTCTCGGGATGCAAAAACCAGTGCTCTTAAAACGAGTACAACTCTGCCTCCAGGTCCTTCAAAAGAGTTATCGCTGCGGCAAAGTTAAAGCACATTGGCAGAATTGGCGAGAGACTAGTTCGCCTCCCATCGGGATCCCGCGCATTCTGGTCTCTCGCCAAGGCTGTCCAGGGAATTTCTGTCAGCCATCTCTCCCATCTCTACACAAGGAGGATGATTCGCTGGCCCATACTGCAAAAGAGAAAGCCGATCTCTTGGGCTCTCTTTTTGCATCCAACTCGACTCTTGATGACCGGGGAAACTCTCCACCTACCATCCCGTGGTGTAAGTGCTCCATGCCGGAAATTCAGTTTCTGCAGAGCTCAGTGCGAAAGGCACTCCGCTCCTGGACATTCATAAGTCGAGTGGGCCGGACGGAATCCCTCAATTGTGCTGAGGATGTGTGCCCTGAGTTGGCACCGGTTCTCACGCGTCTTTTCCGGCACTCCTACTCTTCAGGCGTCGTCCCGGAATCTTGGAAGACAGCATTTGTGCATCCAATACCGAAAAAGGCGACCGCTCTGATCCGTCCAACTACAGGCCTATTGCCATCACCCCCTTGTTATCTAAAATAATGGAGTCACTCATCAACACCCAGCTCCTGAGGTACCTGGAGGAACACCAGCTGATCAGTGACCGACAGTACGGTTTCCGTCGCGGACGATCAGCTGGTGATCTTCTAGTTTACCTGACTCACCGATGGGCAGAAGCAGTTGAGTCTAAGGGGGAGGCTTTGGCGGTTAGTCTGGACGTAGCGAAAGCATTTGATAGGGTTTGGCATAAAGCGCTTCTTTCAAAGCTTTCATCTTACGGGGTTCCTGAGAGATTGTGCAACTGGGTCACCAGCTTCCTCACGGATCGGAGCATCAAGGTTGTTGTCGACGGTGCATGCTCGGACCCCAAACCCGTGAATGCTGGTGTTCCACAAGGCTGTGTGCTATCTCCCACTCTGTTCCTTCTGCATATCAACGACATGCTACAAATCAGTAGCATTCATTGCTATGCAGACGACAGCACGGGTGATGCCCTATATACAGGCCGTGCGAATATTTCTCGGGAACACGTCGACGAGTGCCGGAACAAACTTGTGTCTGAAGTCGAGACCTTGTTATTCAAAGTCTCGGATTGGGGTCGACGTAATTTGGTCCTATTCAACCCCAAAAGACACAGGTTTGCGCGTTCACCGCTAAAAGAATCCCTTTGTCGTTTCTCCTCTTTTGAGAACATTCCCTTATTGCCTCAGCCAGTATCAGAATCCTTGGCGTTGACATATCAAGCGACGTTCAGTTCCGTGGTCACTTGGAGGGAAAGGCCAAATTGGCCTCCAAAAAGCTTGGTGTGCTCTGTAGAGCGGGACAGTATTTCATGCCGGTCCACCGTTTGCAACTTTATAAGGCGCAAGTTCGGCCCCACATGGAATACTGTTCTCATCTCTGGGCAGGGGCACCCCAGTACCAACTCCTTCCATTTGACCGCATCCAACGTCGGGCGGCTCGAATTGTCGGCGACCAAGCTCTCTCTGATCGGCTTGATCCTTTGGCCTTGCGAAGAGATGTTGCATCTCTTTGCATTTTTTACAAAATTTTCCACGGGGAATGTTCTGAGGAACTGTTCGGATTGATCCCAGCTGCTGAGTTTCACCATCGTACATCGCGACTGAATTCGAAGTTCCATCGATACCACCTAGATGGTTGGCATTCCACCACAGTGCGTTTTAATCGAAGTTTTCTGCCACGCACTTCGACTTTGTGGAATCAGCTGTCGCCAGCAGTATTTCCGAATAGTTACGACTTAGGGACCTTCAAGAAAAGAGCTTATTCCTTCCTTAAAGGCCGGCAGCGCATCTGTAGCTCCTCTGGTGTTGTGGATGTTCGTGGGCGTCGGTGATCACTTACCATCAGGTGAGCCGCACGCCCGTTTGCCCCCTTCTTCTATAAAAAAAAAAAAAAAAAGCCACGACGCCGGGTGAGTTCACGCGGTACCCTCGCACAAGAAAAGCTGCTCCCCCTCAGTAGTCTATGGGATTTGGGTTCGGCATATTCGTATGGATTTTTCGCCACCAGTAATGTGTCGGATCCTCGTCTGAAAGCTGGGTAACAGACTTTTACTAGTTGCTCCCCTTTTCTGCCTGAGAGCCGTCTCGCAGCCGATAAACCTCTCACATCTCTGCTGCCAATCAGCAGTGCTACTGCAACACTGTTGTGTTCCTGTTTGAGGGGTAAAGAGAGCCGGTGTAATTACAGGCTGTGACACAATCCATCTCAGTCCTCGCGGGTGACCACACATCGGTAACGACATCTAGGACTTGTGTACAAGTATCCACGGGCTGCAGCAGCCACTTACCATCAGAAGATTTATTAGCGTTTGTCACTTAAAATTTAAAAAAAATTATAGTTTTTTATTTTGGTAACTAAATCAATCTAATTAAAAACTTTTCTTTCAGATCTGCCGTGAGCAATTCGTCGCTCTGCATTCGCAACCTATCCTAGAGAACTTATCGGAATACCTTGTTAAACGATACAGTTACACTGAACGGTAAACAAGCAATATTTTTTTCGTCTGGTATTACAACAAAAAATTAAACTTGTTAGTTGAAAGGTCCCACCACGGCCGCGTCAGTGTGCGGCCCTCGCCAGAGTCGCGAAGGATAGAGAGAATGGCGAAACGTAATACCAAAACTCCTCATCCCCGCGACTCTACCTCCGCTGTGGGGGGCCAGGAGAGCGCTATTTTATTTTATTTTATTTTATTTTATTCGGAAAACATACAGTGATACATAGCTTGATAAATTAAAACTTCCTATAAATGCTACACACCATTTTAGTTGTTTTCGCATATCTATGGTAATACTCCCCCCCACACGCATCCGAAGTGGGCTCACCAAGCCCACTCGGAGCGGCCAGCCATCCCGCAAAGACAGGCTGGTCATGTAGGTTACTCTTGGCTCACCGTGGTAGACCAAGCCACGGTTACTAAGCTCTCCCACCACGACAAGGCGGGCACCCATTCGGGGGGGATTTCGCACGATCCTGACACAACTCTGGAACCTCTTTCATTTCTATACATGCTCGTCGGTTATATATACTCTTAATTTGACCCATCTTCATTATGTCGTCAATTTGTTTACGGCGCTCTTACCGACTCTCCCTCTCACTTCTGCAGCATAAATTTGCTTTCTCACCCTCTCATAAATCAACGAAGCATTTCTTACTATCACGCAATTTCTCACCGTCTCATTCAGAGTCACACCTAACATACTTCTTAATATAAATACGTAGTCATTAATTTTAAATGTCGTATTTTTTATTTACAGAGAAATTGATGATCAAAGTGCGGGCGCTGTAAACAAGAAACGGGTTAACAACTTATTGGAGAAAGTGCCTGGGAAAGGCGACTTTGATATAAAAAATGTTTTGGATTCTGTATACTTTTTTAGCTAGTCAGAAGTCGAAGAAAACTATTCGAAAAGTTGCGACTTACTAGGGCAGTATGTACTACTGATATTGTATGTATTTGTATACTTCACTACATAGTGTAGAAGTTTTACGTGATTATATTTGAATATTATTCATGATCATTTTTATGATTACCAGCAGATGAATGAAGTGACGGACGGAATTTACAAACATTATGTTAGAAAGCAATGATGAGATCTGGTATGGCAACGCATTGGCATAGGACGAAATAACTCTTTCATATCTTCAAAGATTACAACACAGAGAGCTCAATGACAAGATAATAATTGTATATAGATTTAGCTCGATCTTGGGCTTCACGCATCCAGTAGCTGTCATGTGCTTTGCATAGATCCCCCACTAGCTAATGTAGTGCATGACTACGTTTGCCTAAACGCTGTCTCCCCTCTATGACTCGTTTACACCGGCATATTTGAATACAATATCATATTAGACAATTGAAATAAAACGAAAATAGTCTCGATACACAAAGTGCTACGACCGTATACTTCCAAGTAACCCAGTGCCCAGTGAAAGTGAAAATGCAATGTACACATTGTTGTCATGTTTTAAAATGAGAAGTATTTGAGATACTATTGACACTGTTGCACTGTATTGAAAGATTTTGTTTGATTCCATATGATTTTTTAATTCTTCTTCTGTGTTAATTGTATCATTCTGATAGACTGAAAGGTAGATGATAACATTATATAAGGTTTTGATAAAAAGTATTCCTTCCAGAGTTTGTTTATGTTTTGCAAACATAATATGGCTTAAATGTAAAATTTGATTTGTATTTCAATCCTTTTGCTGTCTATGAGAGCTCTTCTTTCAGTAGTAATGCTACTGATTGTTTAGTTTTTGTTATCCCCTACATTGATGCAATATCCTGAACCGTGTAGTAGAAAAGAGTAGTATGAAATGCAAAAACAATCTGTGATTTGTTAGTTGTTTAACAATAAAGTAACTCGAACAGTATATTTTGTTTCACTTCTTTTTTTATTTACTTTCACTTTTTATACTCAAACTTAATTTTTAAGACTTGTGTAGTGTAGACAATAATCATATACCAAAAAAAAAATCTAATCAATAAACAACAATGCAAATATCGTATTGAAGTACAATGTCTTGTCTCTGAACTCGGGATGTATTATGCGGTCAGTAGTTTTTTCTATGAAATGTGATCTCTAGATCAGCTTGGTAGAGCTAAGCGATGGCTTTTGCTGTTGCTCAAATGGTCCTAATGGACGGAGGAAGTACCATCGTGGAACACCGGCGTGAAGAAGAGACATCTTGTGTTTCTGCGTTTCGTTCGGTTCACTGAATACCTGTTTAAACTCTTCCCTCCCCAAATATCCTTAAAAGTCGGTTACGTACCTGCACCTCCTCTGATGTAGCAGATGTTCGTGGCCGTTGGTAATCTTACTTTACCATCAGGTGAGCCGCTTGCTCGTTTGCCTCTTTCCATAAAAAAAATTAAAGCTCTATCACTAACGGTTTATGTCGTAAATTATTAATTTAGAATCATTTACGTCATTGGCTAAGAGCCGCAGCATCCTTGTGATCAGGGCACTTGCATTAATTCCGTAGTACGCGAGTGAACTGGGTTCGATCACCGGTGCAATCGTCACTAAAATTGTAAACACCAATTTATAATGCTGAATTTACCACGTGCGCGGCGGATAAGCCATCCTGAGTGAAATAATAAAAAATAAATTATTTCCCACCGTTGAGCACCGTGGTAGGCCCAGCTGTAAAACTCTCCTAAATATTTGAAAGGTGTTTGCCCAGCTGTGGGCATTTATAGACAGCTACTATTACAAAACTTTTTAAATGACTATAAAAAGACTGTTTTAAAAAGAAAACGCTCTTTATAAATCGGCAGTTTAATTCTCATACAAAATATTAAATTACAATCTCATTAGTTCCGATAAATTTCACAGCATACATGATAATAAAACAAACCACTAACATATTTTAAATTGTACTAACATTTGTCAACTTTCTCGGTTTTTGTATGTATAACGACATTGAGTAAATAAACAGAGAATAAAAAATATTTGGCGTTGGTGCAGTCTACATGGTTATTATTTCTACGTGGTGTTTCCTAGCTGAGGTGCCTACATTAGTAATAATTGTCTAAGGAAAGAAGATATCCAACAAATGACTGACTGACTAAGAATAATCATCATATAATATTGTTCTTGAATCTCCTGTACATTAATCGTTATAAGTACATCTGTAACCGACGCAGTAAAACGGTTTTTACTGTAATTAAAATATAATAGCATATTTAATTATTTATTCGAAATATACCTATTAATATCTTACAATTTAATTTTAAATTTTATTTGTCTCCTTGAATCCGTCGTTAAAATGTTATATGAAAATGGGGCAATCTTTTTATAAGTACCTTGTACACCAGTTTTATAATTATCTATACAAGAATCGCTATTAATACAATAAAAAATTTAAATCAGAAATTTGTCACATTTAACAACAATATACTACCACGTGGAGAACTTAAAGCTTAACATTCCGTAAATACATAAAAGAAAGCTTTATTTACTAAACACTCAAAGCCGCAGGTCATTGCGCGACGCTGCGAAGTATGACGTCGTAAGGATATATCGATCTTAAAAAAAAAATATTTTAGTAATAATAGTATGTAATAAAAATATTCTTTGAAACAAAACCTGCGCTCTTGCGTACAATCGTTATCGAGGCTAAAAGAACAGCTTAAGCCGCCTTCCCATCTCACGGCTACTGTATGCTATATTCACTCTTACGTGGTATGCGCTAATAACGGCAAAAATTGCCTTTCAATATACAATACAATAGCATTCTTTATCGTGCAGGTTAGTAGTACGTGTTTCGTTCGTATGACATTGTTTTAGACCCAGATTTACAACTTTTGTATGTTATTCGTTAAAAATTAACTCTCGAGAAGGCATAGACTATCATCTAATTTGAACTGTACAGCGCATGTCGTCAGCGCCTGGCCATGTGTGCGCGGTCGACGACGCTGGTGTGCGGGCGCGCGCGCTGGTCCGCGGACTGTCGCGAGCCGCTCGTCGTCGAACGGTGGCTTGCGTCCGAAGGACTAAAAACAAATTTCTATTAATACACAACTATGCCTTCCTACGTGCACCAGCAAACTGTGGACGGCATGAGTAAAGAATTGGTGAGCACAGTGATGGTATCCTTGCACTTATTATGCTACCTGCCATTACTAGTCTGTATGTAGATTTCATAATAAATTTGCAGTCTGTAAATGCCCACAACTGGTCAAAGGTCAACTCTCTCAAATATTTGAGATAGTTTTGGAACCGGGTAGGGTCCGCCACGCTGATATAGTATGGTTTGGCGAACTTGACAACTCGAGAATTTTTTTTTTATTATTTCTCAGTCATGTTTTCTCTCGATGTCTTCCTTCGCCCAGGTATCAGGAATAGAACCTAGGTCACACATGACGCGTCTGACCTAGGTTCTATGTAATGAAAGCGGCCGACTTCGATGCTGTATTTTAACTTTGGATAAAAGTAATCATCATCATTATAGCTCGTGACATGACCACTGCGGTCGTTAGTCCTCTGCAGCCGTTGACTTCCCGCTACACTGTGCCGGTCCAGTGTATACATTACTCGTTGCTTCATCTTGTCGGGGGATCGCCCTACACTGAGCTTGACTATTCGAGTTTGCCACTCGAGAACCTTTATTATTTTATATTCAATACTTTGTTTTCTATTTTTGTCTCCATTTGACTATCTAACCTCATTTTCTACACGTTCGTAGAAAATTTCTATTTCTATTTCCTCATTCTTACTTTTTTTGATAACAAAAAAACGATTTAATAATTAATAATTATAGCATTAAGATTTTAAAAATATTATTTTATATTGTAATTAAATCACATAGGGAGCGTCAACCTGGTAGCGCAGCTAATGTTTCCTACATTAGTTGTATGAGTTGTATATTACTATAAAGGCGTGCTAAAACTATTGGTAGTTAATTTTACGACTAGATCAAATCAATATTTTCTGATCGACACAAAGCATAATCGATACTAAATAACTGGATCGAGCATCCCTAACCTATCTATCACTGCATATAGAAGGTACTCTATCCTTTTATGGTATGTATCCTTTTGCAACAAGTAGCTTCGCAGTAGAAATTGCGAGCTAACAGAGAAGTTTGTTTGGAAAAATGATGTTTTGACCTGTATTAAGAATGGAATACTACGGAGGTTTGGACACTTGGAAAGAATGAATGAGAAAAAAGTGACGATGCAAATTTATGCAGTAGAAGTGAGAGGCGCTGTTGATTTGGTGACAAAGGAGACAACTGTCCACTTAATGGTAAGTGGTTACTGCAGTCCCTGGACACCTTCAAAAAAAATTAATCGAAGAAGGGTACAGATGCGTCGTCCCTCGTCCCGCTGAGGGCTAAGATGAAATGTCTCATAGCCCGTAATTATACTGACTTTCAACACATATCAAACCCGACCACAACTACAGTAGTTGCACTGCTGAGCTGACAGAGATGGGTAGGAGCGTGGTGTCCACCTAGACGACCACCAGGAAGAGAAGGCGTCTACCATTTAGTGATGGACTGGAGTGACGTACATATGCAATAACTTAAGAAGTGAAGGAAGTAAAGAGTACCTATAACCGACGGGCGTGCGTAGAATGAATGTGGAACTTGGAAGCGAGGTGTCACATAGGCGTAAAAATGAAAGTCCGTAATGCCTGTCTTCCCCTCTGGGTGACAGTTTATTTTGAATCTTAAAATATAATTTATAAACTTTCATAAACTACATCGGGTATGATTCGATCAGACACGAAATCATGTTGAATAGTAAAAGCTTGATAAAATAAAGTACAAGACCGAGCATGTCAAATCCGACAGAATCATGTCGTGTATAGCGCGCGCTATGATCTGATTTTACTTATTTTACGAGTTTTTTTTCCCCTGAGATAATTATTTTTAAGTAATTGAATGTTTAAAATTGGATCCATCATTAAGTAGATTTATTAAAAAGAAAAAATAATGAATTTAATGTTTCTTGCCGGTTCTTCTTAGAGGGGATACATATTTGGGAACAGGTGTTAATTTTTGATATTAATACGATTTTGAAAAAATATATATAAAAATAAGAATGTGTAATAAGACCTTAACAAGTAAATGATATAATGTCAGGTGACAAACCTGGGTGTCAGCTTGTCGACTTCTACATCTCGCAAACAAATCCATTGCGGCGTTATCTCTTCGCCCTTAACGCAGTCCAAGGTGCCGTTATATATCAAAAGATCATCCATTAATATCTAAAAGCATAAAGAAAATACTATGTAATAAAACTAACGCAATGTCAGGTACTCCGGTCGGCTCGTATTAAAGTAGTTGCTTGGACTGATCAGTCCAAGATGGCCGCCGCGGTCGGGTCGGTGGGACCGCAGGACCCGTAGGAAGGCCGATCGGGCACATCGCTTTTAGTCCATACTAAAGAAGGTTTCTTTCTTTCTTATAGAATCATTAGTGTGAGAAAGTTGAAACTCCGTGTGTAAAAGTGCACAAATTACATCATGCAAAACAAAGTAATAATCATGATATACTTATTTATTTCTTTATACAAAAATTATTATTATGTCGTGTAAATGGTAACACATTTTGGTATAATTCGTTTTAACGTGGTTATAGTAATTAGCTCCATATTGATGATTTAATGACAAATGGTGCACCAGTATTACAACATATACCAAGGCTCTTTTGTCATAAATCTATGATCACGAATTACAAATTCTATAGAATATCTCATATGTTTAAGTAACGAAACTTACACCAAACTCCTTGACACCTCGCGTTGGGGTTTTTCCATAATTCCATATTTTCATTCCGTATACTGACACTGGGACGTCAAATACGAAAAATACTCTGAAATTTTACAAAGCTCGATTAATGTACGTTAAATGCCCCACGTGGGTACCAGTGCGCGGCGCACAGGTGGCCGCGTGTACCTGTTGAGCGTTCGCGGCAGCACGGGGGCGAGCCACGAGTGCGCGGCGTCGGAGGCGCGGGCGTTGTTCCCGTCCACGAGGCGCGCGGGCGTGCGCACGTCGCGCTCGCGGGCGTTCAGTACGTTGACACTCGCTGGGTGCGCGCACACGTCTGCAATTAATATTATAATATAACGTAATTGATATTAAAAATTTAAGACTTTATTTTATTTATATTTATACTACCGTCTTTTTAACCCAACACCTAACATTATAATAAATTTGTCCGATAACGAGGCGTGAGTTGTGTTGTCTTTGTTGTTGTTGGAGAAAAACAAATCGTAAGAAGTGCAAGGTAATTAAATATAAATTTTATTAAAGGATTAACAAAGCCCAAAGCATTAGCTTGTTGTTAGAATTTCAATTATTTTAACTTACTTGTCTCAGTAACCTGCACGAGGTTCCCGTGCGGGTCGTACAGCTCGACGCCGGTGATACCCACGTAATAGGGATCCCCCCAAGTTGAGAATATGCTGATCTGCAGCACAAAGCCGGTCGGTGCTCCTAAGTCAACATTGTTTCCATACACCAGGCAATCCATTCGAAAACTGTCAGAATCCCGTGCGTCGTCTAATCTGTAAGAATTTATTTATCCTTATTAATTGCGAAGTACAACGCGCAACAGGGTCGGTGTTGACTGAAAATCAGCGTTGCGGTTAACCCCGCGACACTATGCTGAGCCAGCACCGTTTCATTTGACACGACACGGGTTATAAATTATAAAATCTTTCTCTTAAATTATTTCTTTTTGTTTTTGCATATCTATTGTTTTTTTTTCTGTAAAATTGTATTTCTTGTAACTTTTGTGTTGTGTAAATGAATAAATCGTATCGTATCGTATATTAAAAAAGGGGTTTTGTTACGCAGTGACCTCAGATATCTGTGAGAAATATCAGTAATTATTTTAATTTAGACTACAATTCAAACACATAAGGACGAAATAAAATCTTTTGCGAGTAAGAGGCGGGAGGAGCAGTGCGCACGACGGCTGTTGCAACATTAGCTAATGTCTCATAATAAAATGGCACGTGCACAATTGTAAACAATATGTATTCATAATTTGTGTTTCTCATGTCGCGAGATTATTACTATCATACTTTATTAAATTATGACAAATTCATGTTCAAAGACAAAATGCTGTAATATGATGCCAAAAAGAAACCTTAACTTGAATTAAGTTTTAACATTTCGAGGCCAACCTGTCGTCGATTGCGGAGAGGTCCAACTGCTGCACGTAGTCGTAGCAGGTATCGCCTGGAGCTCGTCGCAGCAGAAGAGGTCGGTAGTGCAGGGGATTCCCATCCAAATGTAATCGAACGTGCTTTGCCCCGATATACGATAACTCAATGTTAGCGTTATAGTTCCACACACGGACACCTGTTGAGAAGCTTCCATTTTTAAAATTCAATATTTAAGTCGTGTCATGTGTACTTTTTTGCCTTAATGACGTAAATTTTTAATGATGTACATTCCTCAAAAACTATATTATATCGAAACAAAACAAAGCTTTGTTTAAATTCCGAATAGTAAACCTAAATAATCAAATATACTTGCTATTGTTGGGATTGCGGCTTGCCACTGCGCATTCCTATTTATATAACTTACGAACCCTCATTAATGAACACTTTTTTATGAGTGTAAACAAACTGATCGTTCGTCTTGCAGGAGAATATATAGAAAAAGAAAAATAATTTTGAACTTTTATTTTTCCTCCTTGTCACCCCCATTCCGCCAACTTAATAACAACGCCCTCGTATATAACTTTCTGATGTTGATTCATTACATATTATTAATTTTGAAGGTAACAAATGGCATATTGTGTACAATAGTAGTGCCACCAAAATTAGAATGTAGTTAAATCATCAGTAGGTGAATCATAATATATTTCCATGTTTAAAGGAATTTCAATAAAATTAAGCTAGACAACAATCAATCTCCGACAGATAAATGTACATTTTTAAATAAACTTTTAACAATTTTGGTTTATCAAGCCGAATACAAAATATTTGTAACTTTGTACATATTATACTTATTATTAAGTATTTTAATGTTTGTTCCAATATCAATATATATCTTACTGGAAATTTCAGAAGGTTCCTTTAACTCCACAACGATGTGACAGAACTTGGAGCCGGGCGAGAAGTTCGTACACCACATACTGGCGAAATCGGTAGTGATGTTGCTCCCATTGAAGAGACCCCTACAGTCCCCCGAGCCGCTACATTCCTCCACTTGGTCGTCGCTTATGTACGCCGTATATGCGTAAGCACGTAGCACTTGTATGGGTCGGTTGTAGTGCAAGATCTCTATACCTGTTTAAAGAATACTTTAGAAATAATATTGAAATTTAACTTGGTCGTTATAAGCACGTAATCTTAGTTCGAATTTGCACTCGAAAAGTGCCGCTGCATACGTAAAGTAATGCGTATTAAGCGATCGCAAAAAACACCGGGTAAGACGTGGGGAAAACTGCTATAAAAAACACATTTTTTCATGAATCTTGTATTTGTGAAAATAGTATAAAAAAGCAATTATTATAATAAAATGTTTTGTAAGATAACAACATACCCGTTAGTCCTATAAGATGATTCTGCCCCCAATTCGACATCAAGGTCAGTTTGATTATCTTAGCCGTGTACTTGGTCTCCTTCTCTTCTACAATGGAAGTTTCTAGAGTAGATGGGCCGACGTAGTTACTGTTATTGGCCGTAGGGGGTCGCTTTTCAACGAAGCTGGAGTAGTCGTTCACAAAATCATTTTCTCTGAGCAGCGCTTGGAAATTTTTGTCGTTTACCATTATACGTTCTAATATGCTCGGATCTTTGGTGAAAAGAATTGTCTACAAATAGCGTGTAACATAAATACTTCGAATCGCACTCATAACGATTATTAATGATTAATATAAATTTGAACTACAGTTCACTTACGTCACCGAACGTCGGTAGTAGACCTTTCATTTCACCGCTGGACCTCGCGATCTCTCCTTGGAATATCACCTGGTCGTCCAATTTGATCTGAACGAGTCGAACGCCACGCGCAGAATATATACGCGACTTATTATAGTTCTAGGAATCAAGCGCAAGTGTACATTTTAATGATAAATTTGTAGATTTTAATGATAAATTTGTAGATGCTCTTATATTTTTACAGATAGAAAATTAATATTATATGTATGTATTCCATTAATTTTAATGATGGATAAGTTACACTCATACATGGGCCGGCCATATAACTCGCAAACCTGACAACCGTTGGGAAAAAAGGTTCTCGAGAGGCAGCCACGTACAGGCAAACGCAGTGTAGGACGACCCCCCACAAGAAGGAGTGACGACCTGCGCAGTGTTGCGGGAAGTCGATGGATGCAGGTGGCTCAGGACCGAGCTTCGTGGCAATCTTTGGGGGAGGCCTATGTTCAGCAGAGGACTTCTGATAGGCTGAAATGATGATGATGATGATGATGAAGTTACATTCCAAATATAAGTTACACACGTATAAGAGTTTTAAAATTAAACATAGAACTGAACTGAACTGAAAATATTATCTTTTTTCATATTTCATATATCTCAAAACTTACCCAAATCCTAAGCAGAGCCAGGGTGGTGCACTTGGCAAGTAGCACACTGAGAGCGATCGGCGCGCTGGCCGGCACCGGCACGCACCAGGTGTGCTTGTCGTCCTTGGTTCGTACTACGCCATCGACAATGCTCTCGGCGCGGCCGTGCTTCGAATAGTCACCTGTATCGGAATCTGACCATATCTGTCCAAATGTTTATTTATTTATTAGATAGTGGATAAAGGGAGTGATCCAAACGAGGCTCAGACCACCTCGTGATGCCGACGTGATTAGATACTTGCAACGTCCTGTTTGAACATTGGGTGTTTGTGGCTGTAGCTGACTTATTAAGCTGTGTGGGATATTTACCAAAAACGAGTCTTCGATAATAACGACCCTAACGGCTTATGAGGCTTGCTATAACAACTCTGTCCATGGCGCCTCTACCTACCCCCATGGGAGATGACCTGTGTATGTGTAATACACACAAAATGCAATAATGGGTACAATACCCATTCGCCTATTATGGCAACGTAACCCCATCTCGTTTCGCGAGTGTCGTAGATCATGGGAAATGCCTAGAACATTGCGAAAGTCATTTAAAATTTGTCAGAAGTGAATTGGCCGAACCGTTCACGTCTGCCAGACGATACTTTATGAGAGACCTATGTCTAGCAGTGGTATATTTACAGGTTGCTAATTAAAGTTAATTAATAAATTTCGCCAATATTGTCGATTATTTCGAGGAGATGATATGAAGCCCGCCAACCCGCCCTGGAGCAGCGGGGCGAGCTCTTCCCGGTTTCAAAACCCTTTCAAATATTTGAGGAGGCCTTTGCCCAGCAGTGGGCGCTTACCGGCTTCTACTTATATGGTAGCTATAATATTAAGACTTCTAGTATTTTCGCGAATATAAATCAATTAATGAGAGTAAAAAATAAAAGTATAAAATAGCCCGAAGGGTAACACACAATTGCTTATGCCATTTTAATACAAAATTTATTTATAATTTTGCATAACTGGTGTTAATTTTTTGTGTAGGAGAATAATATACACAAAGGCTTAAATTAGATAACGACTAACCTTCTCAATATTAACCACGTCACCTTCCACGTTAAAAAGTTCAATACCATTCAAAGCAACTAAAAATTTATCGCCCCAATTGGAATATATCTTTATTTCCAACAATCTTCCTTTAGGCAATTCCGGAATGACAAATTCATCGTAAAATTTTTCGTTCTGCGATTTTCTACTGGGGACTGTCTTCGAAGATGTAAAATTTTTTAATTGATTGTTCTTAGAACAAGATGTATATTTCTTGTTTCCCGAAAGTTTTAGTTTCAATGTTTCTTGAGTCCCTTAAAACAAATGCAGATGTAGAATTGTAACGACTTATAACAAAGCTTTCCGGATTGGACGGCGACTATTTTCTTCAAATTTTATTAGAGCAGGGTCAGTGGACGATCATCTTTTAAACCCAGTTGATGACAGAATGCCATTATGACCCATCGAGCCGGATAGCTTGACTAATGATACGAAAGGTAAGAATCATATATTTTTTATAATAAATACTCATAAACATTTGTTAATACTCACTGCGGCCAATAATTACATCATTAAAATCGTTGTCTATAATGTTATTCATCCGCCTATGGCGTGGCGTAACATAATGTGGCAGAAGATCAGATAAAAAATCATTCGAGACAGCGTTTTGATTAGGAAAATCGTCCCAGTCCAGATTATTACACTTCGCGATACTCTTTCTATCATTTTTATTACACCCTAAAGATAGAAATATAAAATTAACATGGCAATTTAGGTTTTCTCGTAAAAATCTCATGAGTCTTAAAATTCGAGTTAGAAATGTCTGGAAAACATAACGGCTTATATATACAAGGATTTAACAATCCGGACCGGGGACGGGCAGTAGCCAACAGCATCCGGTGCTTGTAGGAGTCCCACATAAAGTAGTGGACTATTAAAAGGCTGTTAAAGAACACAAAATACGTCACAGTATTTATTAAGTAGCATAAAGCATACTAGATGAAGTATGTGTGAAGACACAATCATGATCGTCACATCATTAACTTGTTAGTGGAATCGCATATTAATTTGCATGCTGCTGCAATCCCGGAAGTTAAGTGTCAATAGTCTTATAGCTTTTACAGTTACAATATATTTGATACTATTATACATCGTACAGCATACAGCAAAGGCGACACAGCGGAGCGACACGGGTGGCTAGTCTATGGCATTAAGCCCGCCAGCTGCTAGTAGACAAACATACATGTATATTCCATGAGTAACATACATAAACGCTTCACTTACATTAGTAAAATAGTTCACGTTATTTAAGAGATTTAATAAACTTACCGTTATGGTGACGTAATGTGCCTGCAGAATGAGCAATCGGATGATTTTTCGACCTCTGGAGGAAATCCATGGTCGTGTCCAATGATGTCCGTCTGGATAGTCTGTAGGAAAATTACTACAATCATTTCCAGAATCTATATACCAAATCTATAAATCTATTACGTATTAAAACCTGTTTTCTAATTTTGAATCAGTTAGAGGTTTTGATCTCCCGCGACTTGGTGAAGAATCGCTACTGCTATTTTTAATGTGAGTCTCCTTCATCTTCCTGGAAAATTAAATCGCATGTAGAGTATGCGGTGTTACTAAGACAGCTCAATCATAGTTAGGTCCTTCAGTTTATGATCTTTAAAGTTTAAGTCGTCAAAAGATGTTAAGATAAGGATGCGAGTGCTTTGCATAATCGCCTTGAGTCAAGGAATGAAGCTGGCAAAGAGCTTTAATTGCAATATGGATTACTTCTAAGCTTTGGAACTTACTTGGTAATGTCGTCAAGCCAAAATAGGATTTCGTTGTCGCTGGCCGTATATTCAAATCCATTTTGTTTTTGTGCCATTCTTGAACCATGCAATTATTAAAGCCTAAACATTTGTCTTAAGTAAAAGTAAAAGCTTCACTAAAAACCATATTACCGACCAGGAATATTGTAAAAATGTATATATATGTCACGAGTCCTAATTTCTTTTTTCACTAATATATATAAATATATCTATTTACGCTTTTATTCACACACGATTTTTTAAACCATTTTGCCGCTGTTTGTTTGACCTTGGTTACGATAGTAACACGTCCCAAAATTATGTGAAAAATGTTTTCTGTGATTACGAGCGTTTCGCCACAGTTCGGACATGCCTGATATAGAGCTATCAAGCTGCTAAGAATTCTGAGGACTGAGGATATTATAAAAATAATGATAAATTGAGCATTTTAATATGAATATATAAAAAAGTAATTTATTACGAAAATAATTAAGTTTCCAAGTGTTCAATTTAATATAATGCAATTAGAATTTTTATTTATATGATGTTTTTATTTATATTTATATATATATGTATATATTTATCGCTAGGTATGTGAATTATGTATGGATTTCGTAGCTAATTTACTATTTATTTACGGTGCTCTCATTACCTATTCATAAGAATTACTAATCTTTATACTGTTCTTCTCTTGGTATAATTCATTTCAACGACAAGCGTCCTTGAGCACTTATTTCATACATTTAGGTTTTCATTCCTCCTTACCACTACACTTCATATTATGTAATAACTGCTACTTTCTACTGAACATATACATATACTACGTAGAATATAAAAGTGATATGTGATTGTACGAGCGCAAGTGTTAGTCACTACCTGCGGCATGTAGTGACAGACTGGCAGCGGCGTTCAAGGTCCAAACCACTTTCCAACCGGTTTTGCAGTGGAACATTATGATATCGTTCCCTTACAAAACAAACCCTTACCTGAATTAGATAAACATAAGGTTCTGAACAATCTACGTGCGACTAACAGGAGCCTAAGTTTAACGTATGATAAATCGAATGTAGTGTTGAATTTCATTGTAAATAAACTTAATATTAGATAAAGTTACTGTAAAAATAATATTAATGTTCATTTAAATTAGCGTAAAAATGCAATGAAATGAATAAACGAGAAGGCTATTCGTATGTGTAAAAGGAGGGAAGAGCTGAAAGAAAGAAAGAAATGAAACTTTATTCATAACATCGCAATTATAAAGTTGTAAATAAAACAATTAAAAGAATAATTAAAACTAAAATACAATACAATTTCAGAATATAAGTTACAAGTTTTTTTTTCTGCGCTACAGTGTGATGCTACAAATAGGTCTACACTCAGTATACGTTCCGGATTTCCGCAACTGATTTTCAGCGCAGCCTTATTCTACTATAGACCTTATCTGGTCTAAAGACAAAACTAAAACCTGAAATCGCCTTTTTTATAATATATACGGAAATGTATAGAGAGTAAATATATTGCAAGGGTTAAAAATAAACATATGCTTGATGATTTGATGCAACAATTTTCGAAACCAAAAAAATAATTTGGGATAATGCTAGATTGTGTGGTAAAATATGTAGATCAATTGATTAAATTATTGTTAAGGCCTTTGATGAATTAAATAGACCAAAGACAAGATTGCGAATGAATTCTTGAGTATTATAATAAAATCTGTACACAATGTAACATTCCCATTTTTAATGAATCTTCTTATATATAAATCCCAAAATTAAATATAAAGCTAGGCCAATAATGATACCCAAATAAATACACATGTATATTTATGTATTAATATATTTTTTTACCTCCACTGATACAAAACAGGTGTTGTAGATTTATATACATTTGAATAACTACCTTGAATATAGTTATCAGTTCTCACGAAAACTTGTGATACAATTACCAACCAACATCATGGTCTCGCTTTTAGGTGTCGGTATGCGCGCGCATTGTCAAAATTCACTCTCATCATTTTTCCCAAACGCGCCAAAAGAAGTATAACTTCCATAGTCCTGGCTTACTACTTTTACTACTTACGACCCACAAATATAAAATTTTCCTTATCCTCCTATATAGTGCTCTATGTCGAATACCTCCGATGTACAGTCTAATATTACTCCGACACTCATCTAATTAACACGTGTATAAGAACTTCCTTGTATCCCGATCATTTAAAGATTGGTACAATTAAACCCATGCATAAAAAATTGGTTTACGGACTATAACAACTATTGACCGATAATTATATTGTATCACCAGATAATGTATTATGTGCGAAGGTATCGAAATAAAGATATTTATTGAATAATATCTTTATTTCGACACTGTCTTTATATACTCATTGTGAACTACCAGAAAACTAAAGTTATGCATATACACGTACCTTTTAAAAAAGTAAAAATCTTTTTCGACAATCAATCTGTATGGATCGTAATAAGTTGTTTGATGAATATCTGTTTGGTTTTACTAATGGGCGCTCCCTAACTGTTGCAAGAATAATTTTGAATTGACTCATTTATAGTGCCTGGGAACTTTATATACTTCCAAAATACTATTATTTGTTCTGGACTTATCCAAAGCATTTGATTGCGTAGATCACAAAACTTTTTTCTGTAAATAATAGATTACGGCTAAAGAGAGCTCCTTGGGTTCTGTAACGAGAATGGGGGTCCACAGGGATCCGTTTAAGGCATATTTTTGTTTAGTATTTACCTAAATGATGCCGTTCTTGGTGCAGTTTTACAAATATAGCATTTTGCAGGCGATACTAGTCAGTCGAAAGTGTATGAGTCTCTTCGTGGAACAAATAATGTTCTGACAAGAGAATTTTGAGAAGAGAGTATTTTGAACTGGTTTCATGTAAATGACCAATTGTTACCTGGATGGAGCACCATCTATAGCTATAGCTTGTTGACAGTCTTATACAACACTGTCAAACGAGTGGTACGCGCACACTTTTTAAAACCATCTGATACTTGTTAGTATTTATTCTGATTTATTATATATGTATGTATATATCTGTGTTGGTATTTCTGTATATATTATAGTATGTATTTGTGTTTCTATGTGTATGTGTAAATATGTATGCTTATACCTTTATATATGTTTTAATTATGTAGTATATTTCTCAATTTCCCTTTTCATATTTAGATTATTTTAAATTTGATGCGCCTATCACCACATTTCTTCACGCCTTGGGTTGACTGTTAGAGAATGTCAAAAGGCATTAAGTTTCTATAAAAAAAAAAAAAAAGTCCGCCTTTTGTAATCCTTTTGGCGTAGATAATAAAGTATAAATAAATAAATAAACTTGAACAAGTTAAATAATTCAAAAGGGTTATTTATAACGACTTGTTATTACTTTTACTTAAAAACTTTTAATACTGGCAGATAGATAAACACTGTTGCCATACAAAGCTATGACTCCATGAAAAATATTATCAATAGGAACGTCACCTCCCTTCAAAGTCAACGTCAGCCGGTTAATGTCGAATCAATGTCAATAAAAATCTTGTGTTGTTTCGTCTCTACATAATTTTATCCATTTAAATTATAACCTCTTCTAAAAGTTATATTAGAAATAGATATAAGTATCCCACAACACAAAAACTAAGAATATCTTTACGTGTGGTTCGTTAAAAATACATTATATTGAAATAATATTTTGTGCAGCGAAAGCAAAAATGTCGAATTGTGACCAGAAATCTTTGGATGAAAGAACTAGTAAAGCTGAAAAGGAAGCAAATACTATTGAGGTAGAACTTGACAAACTTACTAAAGGAGACCTGAGTTATATCTCAGACCCACGATTAGAAAAGTTATTATCAGAGAACGAAAAACTCAAACATCGCCTGGCCATACTTGAAAACGCTGTTAAAGTAGAAAATTCTAGTCAGGGGCCGAAAAAAGAATCTAGGAAAAGATCCAATTTAATAACAGAAATTAATTCGGTAGAAGGTACGGTATGTATACTAGACGAACTTAAAAATATCTTTGAAGTAGCAATTATTTCTGCATATCCCGATTTGGAAGAGGCACCAGTCGTAATTACACTTTCTGGTAATAACCCTAAGTTTGGAGATTACCAATGCAATTCTGCTATGCCTATCTCCCAGCTGCTCAAAGCTAAGAATGTGAATACAAATCCCAGAGAGGTGGCAAATAACATTCTTAATAAAACACCCTCATCACCTCTCATAGAAAGAATTGAAGTTGCTGGTGCAGGATTTCTAAATATCTATTTGAATAAAACATTTGCTCAGCATGTATTGAACTGTATTCTTCAATTTGGGGTAAAACCACCTCCAGTTAAAAAGGATAGGGTAATTGTGGACTTTTCATCTCCAAATATTGCTAAAGAAATGCATGTTGGACACTTGAGGTCTACAATAATAGGTGATAGCATCTGCCGCGTTTTAGAATTTTTAGGTCATGTTGTTTTGAGATTAAATCATCTGGGAGATTGGGGAACTCAGTTTGGTATGTTGATTGCTCACTTACAAGACCAATTTCCCAACTACAAAACTCATTCACCACCTATTTCTGATTTGCAAGCATTTTATAAAGAATCTAAGAAAAGATTTGATGAAGATGAGGAATTTAAAAAAAAAGCTTATTCATGTGTTGTGCAGTTGCAATCGGGCCAACCTGATTACATAGCAGCATGGAAACTAATCTGTGAAGTTTCACGTAAAGAATTTCAAAAAATCTATGATCGCCTCAATATAAATATTATAGACAGAGGAGAATCATTCTATCAAAGCAGGATGGATGCTGTTGTAAAAGAATTGAAAGAAAATGGCTTTCTTGAGGAAGATGAAGGGAGGTTGATTATGTGGGGAAATCCTGAAAGCCATGAAGGTATACCTTTGACAATTGTAAAATCTGATGGAGGATATACATACGATACATCAGATATTACAGCAATAAAACAGAGAGTAGAAGAGGAAAAGGGAGATAGGTTTATTTATGTAACAGATGCTGGTCAATATACCCACTTTGTGACTATTGATGCGTGTGCTAGAAGAGCTGGAATTCTGAAAATGCACAGAAAATAGAACATGTTGGATTTGGTGTTGTACTTGGGGAAGATAAGAAAAAATTTAAAACACGATCTGGTGACACTGTTAAATTGATTGAATTACTAGATGAGGGACTTAAGAGATCTCTTGATAAATTAGTTGAAAAAGGTAGAGAAAAAGTGTTAACTCCTGAAGAGTTAAAAAAAGCTCAAGAAGCTGTTGCCTATGGATGTATTAAATATGCTGATCTATCACATAATAGGGTTAATGATTACGTCTTCTCTTTTGATAAAATGTTGGATGATAAAGGCAATACTGCAGTTTATTTACTATATGCACTAACTCGCATCAGATCCATTGCTAGAATTGCTCAGATTTCCATGAGTAAATTGTTGGAAGAGGCACAGAAATCAGGTTTCAAACTCACACATGAATCTGAATGGAAACTAGGCAAAGTACTTTTAAGGTTCCCAGAGGTTATTCTTAAAGTTGCTAATGATTTATATTTGCATAGCATGTGTGAGTACCTATATGAAATTTCTTCTACATTTACAGAGTTCTATGACAAGTGCTATTGTGTTGAAAAAGATAAAAATGGTCAAATTGTCAATATTTTTTATGAAAGGCTTATGCTTTGTGAAGTTACAGCTAGGATTATGGAAAAATGTCTTGACATTTTAGGGATTAAAACGGTATCTAAAATGTAGAGAATTGTTACAAATTATTTACTTTTATACCGATGCATTTTATAATACTCTTTGACTAACACCAAAAGAAACCATGATAAAAATAAAACAAACACTGAGGATTGTAAATTTTTATTTAGTTCCCAAAAACCTCTACAAAACTATACCTGGAGCCATTATCAAATTTAACAAAAAAATGTGCACCTGTAAGAAAATGATACAGGGCAATCATTGGGTATTAGAGAAATATTTATATCCTTGATACTTATATATTACTTCTCTATTTCAATACAATTCTTATTACACTTGAAAGTATTTACTTGAACCGATACAATTTTGAACACAAGCTTCTCAGGAGATCTAGATTATCAATATTGAATTTTACCTAATTGGTATAGATCAAAAAAATTTACATCATGCCACAACTTCTTGTGACAACCAGTAGTTGTTAAGGCTTAAGGCTAAGATCTTATTATGAATTTAAACTATAAGAATGTGTAAGAACAATGGAAATAAATGTTCCATCTGATACATCACAATACTTACACTTTATTTGATCCTTAACTGAGAAAACATTTCATTAGATATACTGAACAAATTACATCCCAAACCACTAATATTTCTACCACTATTTTCTTAACACCTATAATTATTTATATCATAATTAATTCCTATTCGAAAGGAATTACGTTTCATATATTTATGTATGTGGTATGTAAATAATAAGGCAAATACTTTATACTGGAATTGAGTTTAATAATCAATATTGCATTTAAATTTATTTTGTAACAGCTATATACCTATGCCTGCCATAACCAAGCTCTAAGTATAGCATTTCTGGAAGACTTGAAGACTTACATTTGGTATGCCAACAAAATATTCCATAAAAGTAAGCTATGCCACAATTCAATCGTAGTAGAAATTTCGGAACACTGGTATATTTATACAAAATAATTTGCTCTTTAATGAGATGTGTTTTAGGAAGAGATTACATTACAACACTATCTTAAATTAGTACTCAAAATTTGGGCTATTAAATTAAATATGAAAACTAAATAATAGTCAAGTGCATACACATGTGTAACTCGAAGAAAATTTGCCATACCTTTATGCAAACTGACAAGTTCATTTTAAATATAGTTTATTACCCTGTGATAACCTTGACTTATACCTCATTCTTTTGACCAAATTTTTATTTGAAACAATAATAAATAGGACCAAACATTTGAATTTAACCAGAAGTTGGGTCAGAATATCAAAATTAATAAATTCCTAACAAAAATAAACATTAAAATCACTACCAAATTGTAGTCAGCTAACAATACCAACAAAAATTTTGCAAAGCATTAGTGCAAAATAGTCATCCAGTCATCCGTTAAATTCATCAATATTTTTTGTTTTACTTATTATATTCAATATAAATTAGCATCAATTTGTAAAACTGTATATCTGGTTTGGACGAATCAAAATAAATACGAAAATTCTCCACAAACATTTCTTTGTAAAGAAGTTTGTTGTAGCATCTGAAATAAATTCAATCATGTAACCGACTTTTTGCATACCATTGCTGCAAATTTATGACTAGATTTTTTAAAACAAAACTACCAAAATAAATACATTTGAAATAAAATATTACGAACGTATAATATATTCCTTTATGGATTGAAAAGTAGATTTAAACTTAATACGTCAAAGATATAATTTACGATGAATATTTAAATGGTTTTTAATAATGCATGCATTTCAGAATATTAGAATTTAGATATGGCCAAAATTATTATGACGCGATTAGCTGAAATAAACAAAAGAAGAAAAACAATCATAAAGCCGGCCGAAAATTAGTGCACTAAATACTTAATTTCAGGTTTTTGTTAAATTAGGATTCCATATGCTAGGAGAGAAAATTTGTGACGATGTATAACTATATAAGCCATTCAAATTATTTTTGATGAATACAATTTTTTTTTAATTTGCTTCGCTTAATGTATCCATGTCTATCATCGTCGAAAGACCGATCGTATATACCCATACTAATAGCTACCATACACACTGTAAATAGGAGAAATTTGGCGCAAATTATCGTTTAGGCCAGTTTTAAAACAAACTTGATTGTTTTTCTCTATCTGATTGTGATGTTCAGCGCACAATGCTTTGTGCCGTAATTGGATAGTATGGGAGAATCTAATACGTTTTGGGTAGAACATTTAAGTAAAACGATTTGAACTCAATAAATACCCATAAGGCATATACATCTATCTCCTTTGCTTTACATGTTAGGTATATATTAGGTTAACTTCTACATGTTTTTTTTATTCTTTTATGACGTCGATAATACCTTAGAAGCAGTGTCATAATATGAAAGAGATCTTTTAATTGAGATATATAATATTATATATTCGTTTCAAAACACGAGATATACATTATTATTGAGCAATTAGTATCTAACTTTGCATACCTGAAACATTCAAATATTATTATGAGTAGGAAAGATGATGCGAGTATTAAAATATCGTTTACAATAGATCTTTCTGCACACTGGTGCATTCAACTAATTACTCTAAAATGTAGTAAAACAAACTAATCTAAGAAAAATTCACATTGGGATGTATAAAAGATCTCACTGAAAACATGAGATTCGTATAGGAATAGATATATAAACATCTCTAAAAAGTCCGATACACTTTAAACACTCTAAAAAGGATTGAATTGGTCTTGAGATGTTGAGATTCTACAAAACTCTACAATAAAGGTACATTAGGATTCAACAATATTTTACAAAATATACACACACTACGATTATTAAGGTATCATCTATTTGGCCGAACGCGGTCCACGCCGTGTTATTACAATGATTAATTCGATTGCTGAACGCATTCCACGGGAAGAACTTACACTTCACAAAACAAGTTTAGATACGCCTACTTTTGTTTTGATACTTAAGCCTAGTGGATAGTAACTTACAAAAAGTAAATATTTATTGCAAGGACAATATACTTAAAAGAATAAGACACCTGTGCAAAATGTTGTTTGACTATGCTAAGAATAAATATTTTTGGTTTAATCGATTAAAACACACGTATTTTAATTCCAAATTTAAAATTGAGTTAAATCATTGTTATTATTTGTATGTATAAAAATATAAGATAATTTTTAGCCCGCTCAATCTAAATATTAACTCTACACAACTGCAATTAGATATCAAGGCGAAAAGGTCGGGCTCTGCGGTGGTTCGCGTCGCATTATTAGGCGTACCTCATGAAAGCCACAAATTGTTGCGTCATTGACCATATAACCACAAGTTTTGGGTTGTGTACATCATTTTATTACCCCTTTGAGGATTATAGGTCATTACTAGGAGTTATTAATGTCTACTAAATATAGAATTAATAGCGAGACTATATTCTTTGGGAGGCGATGTTGTTTGGATTTAAAAAAAAAGGTCATCAAAATGAAGTAATTAAAGGATTTTAGGATTTAAACATAAGATGGTTATACGGAGTATCAGCTCTAACAATTTCGTGTGGACCCACTATTAAGATCACCTAAAATAGATCTACGCATTAGTTCAAAATACTAAAAACCCTGCGGTCCAGACAACCTACATTAAAACTTACATCCTGTAAACAGATGTCGAAATCCTGGAACGCGAAGTCACATAACTATTATAAAATGTTTTAATATGACTAAATGGAATTGGATACTTCAGAACATAGACAAGATTTTTTTTACCACACGAAGACGACGGTAGTACACCGTTCTGCCAAGTCCAATTGAATTTGCAAATGAGCGCAGCCTCGCTGTCGGGTTGCGATTTAAAATAGTTAAGAGAGCTCAGTTAATCGAGTTTGAATAGGTTGATAGGGCAGTCTTTATTGAGATTTTAGTTCGGGGAAGAGATGTCGGAGGATGGCCAAGTAGTGTACGCTTGCAGCCAGCGCAACAAACACGTGCCATATTGCGTGCGCGAAAGGTATGCGCCCGTCAGATTTGAAAAAGAACACGCCGGCTAGATAGAGCATTCCGCCCAATTTCAGATCCTGCATCGCTGGGAACTGGTGCTGGAAAAGAAAAAAAAGATTAAGTAAAACACGTATTCTCATTAAATTGTTCATTAATTAAAGAGACTTTAATGTTTCTCGAAATTTAAACAAGACATTATTACAGGCTACAAGACACAGGAAGAGAGAGCGACCCTGGGACGTTTTATCGCCCGAAGAAGCTATAAGTGGTTGTTTGACTGCACTGAACAGTACTAGATATATAAATATTTAACTGTGTAAAAGGGCATAGATCATGTGTAATATACGAAGGTACGAAATCAAAGAGAAAGACGTGAACTACTTACACTATAGATGAGTCTTATGGCGTCTGACAGATGTCGTAATAACCATGACAATAAATATCGAACCAAAAAATACGCAAACCGAAGACGTCTGGTACTCCGATCTACTCTTATTTTTGATTAGCTACATAGACACATTTGACTTTTGCCGTGTTACCAGCAGCTATGCCACCTTTGTTCAAGCATTAAGCCATAGAGTAAGGATAGTAATGGTAATAGAGATACTACGTACTACCGTCTAGGCCGAGCAATTGTGTGGAACATACATATTAATCTAAAGAGCAATCCATACTGGCCTCAGGAGTGTGTTAGTGTATGTTGAATTGTGAGTATATCTGTAGAATATGTTGAAGGGTTGTCGTGTAACGCTCGCGTAAAGTCAATAGTATAAATAAATAAATTAATAGATATTGTTTACTCATGACAACTTTAGTCTCCATACACGGTCGCGACGCTGTATGCGTAAATGTCTATAATGTCTAAACAGCAAGAGATCAAAGGCATCGATAATGAAAACAGAGATACTGTTATCAAACACTACTGTATCTCTATTACATTATACTGTGGTTGAGCGACGATCAAAAGCAAAATTGAAGAAATTGCAAAAGCGCAAAATTATGGCACATTTACACAAATTTACCCCGCAGTGCTGCCACAAAAAGAAAATCGACAGTCTGATATTGTGGACTATACTTAATAATAATGTATATATTATCTACAAATAACAATTATGATTTTTTGGTGTACTATGAAAATCAACCAAAATAACGATTTAGATTTTTTTTTATTACCTAACATAAAAAGGCACAAGATTTGGCTCTAATAGTTAAAAAGTGAAAAATTCCGATAGGTGACAAAAAAAAAAACGTTAAACTTAGCTCCGAAAGCACAAATGTTCCCACTGGTAACCAATGCTGCTGGTTACTACTGACAAAGTGGGTCATACTATTATTAGTGAGTCAATGATTGAGTTATATCCGCCTTGCGTACAGTTTAATTTATTGGTAATAGAACATAGTAGATTTCTAAAAAATATTTGTCATGTGCTTACTGGTGAAATGTGTCCAGCTAATAAAAAATGTAACTTTACAATCTTCTGTATCCATTCCAATGTAAATCAGCATTAGCATGCTCTCGATGCTGTGAATAGGTGTCCTATATTTTTTGAGAGGGTTTATGTTTCAAAGTAACATATTTAATGTAACAACATATGATAAAATATCTCATTAATATAGTGCTGATGTGAATAACTGAGGTAAACCATAGCCAAGGCCGTTCGTTCTAATTATATATGGTTGAATAACATTATAATTTATTTTGCTCTGTGCGATTTCTGATTACATGACTGATTTGTGTAAATTTTAAATTTAAATTTTATCGAAGTACCTATAGAATAAAGCATTGAATTACTATATAGTTAAAATAATTCATTAGATACTCAAACTTTTGAGGTCCAATCGAGTCATACTAATTTAAAGTTCTATTGAAAAGTTCTACGTGTTAAATAATCGGATGTTTCATGAAGTTAGAGATAAAATTTATAGGTTATAGGTGATAATGTGATGCCTGACATGGACATTATGCTGGTTTCTGTAGTAATTAAATAATACTTGTAAACGGGCGGCCAAGCATAATATCAAGTTTCACTTTTCATTTGGTCAACGATCGACCTTCACAGTTATAATTGTAAACACTAATATCTCGTATGTGAAACATCAAGTTTAAGGCAAATGCAATTACTTAAATTCTTTTTGATATCCAAACTAGCAATAGGCTGGCAAACTGTTTTACTTTAAACATTTATTTACGATTTTAATGAGGATTTTCTCCCTTTAAAGGTATTTTATTAAACAGCATCAACGGCATTGATTTTGTGTAAACCTATATACCTTAACATGTGATGGTGATTAATTACAGTACAAATGACCGGTGGGGAGCCTTCTTCTGCCGTACTGCAAAAATATTAATCTATATGTAACATCTATCTCTAACGAAATTCCTTTTGTAAAAATAAACACGTTTTCTCATATGATAGAGTCAAGCGGCGGCTTTTGCTGCTGCTCCAAAAGGCCGACTGGTCTGGGGTATAAAATAGAAGTTCTGCATTGTCCAACAATTGATACACTTGATTTATTAGATCTATATCTCCATAAGCGACTCTGCTGAGCACTGTCCTACATTATTGCCGCGTCATGTCAACTGTGGAATCTAACACTAAACGCATAATTAAAATACAAGATGTGTCTTCTCTGTCTATCTGTCCAAAGTAAACGTATAACCTACTCAAGTCTATATAACTATTAGCCTATATTGTTAATTTATCGATGAACTCTGACCTTAGGTGTCATTTATGTCCTCAGAGACAATCAAAGCTTATGCAGCAAAAAAATAATTTAACGGGTTCGTCTAAAGTTCACCCGCCCGAATACCGGAGATGAAATAATGAACCTAATCGCTTTATGTTACGGATGAAATAATGTATTTAATTGTTACAAGGCTAGTTAATTACATTTGTAAAGCACCCAGTAACCTAAAATACATTCAAATGCGCGGGCGGGTTACAGGTCACAGAATAATGTGTTTTGTAAATGAATACTTAAATCGTTAAGCTCACAAGCCATTCCAGGTCATGGACTGGCCGACAACAAAATTGGAATGAAACATTCAATGTGTCGTTTGAAAAATACACGCAATCATCATTATAAACAAATAAACATTAGTACGATGTACGATAAGTATCTTGTTTTTAAAATATATTTAATAAGAGACTATTCCATTTTAATAAAAAACAAATTCTTTGAAAAATCCAATCGTGTTAATTATTAATTAAGATGATTACAAACATCTAGAAGAATTAAGATTAGTGATATTCAAAAGGCTTTTATTCTACATGACTCTGTTGTAAATGAAAATAAAAGGAACAATTCGTTAAGTTTTTCGGACAGAATCGTGATTATATACGAAGGTACATCCAACCGCACAGACAGACCAATTGACGACAACCAACTTTTTTTTATTTTATGTTAATCTAAATAAAATGTTTTGAAAAATATTATAGCGTTCTTTTAACAATTGTATATTTATTTATTAATTATAATTGTATATGTATATATATAATTCAGTACATTCGTATTCCTAGAAGCGATTTAAATTGGATAAATGGCGTGACCTTGACAAGTAGATACTAATGCACTTCCTTAAACGAAATACACAGTGTGTATTCATACATTACGAGCATCAATGTGAGGTTTGATGAATTTCTTCGACGAAGCCCAATTAGAACTACGAAATCGTGTTGTCTTCAATAAAATATGATGTGTCGCAACAATAGAAATTCTTTTGTTATGACACGTTAAGGGGTAGCCTTTACAAAGAACTTGTATCTAATATATATATTCGCAATTTACAACTTATTTACAAAGAACGTACATAATACTGAGAACAACAATTCAGGTATAATACAAAGGCAATGAAACCCTAAATGTGAGGGGTTATTTAATGACAGGTATAAAACTATTAGAGATTATTAATGCTACCTATCCAATAAAAGGTTGCCGCACTTCACGCTTACCGAATCTGTGCGATGACTCCAAAAGGAAGGAGTGATGTGAAAATGGGATAGGACAGTTCGTCCGTTCGTTCGAATCCTTCGAGCTACAAAACTGAAGTAATTTACGGCAATGTACAATTCCCAAAAGAGTGTATAAATTATTACTTATCTTGGATCATAACTATAGTAGGCGACGAAATTATAAGGATTTAATTGAGATTTAAAAAATATTATAAATAAACTCTCACGACCGTACACCCAACACTGGGGTGGTCAGTTGACTAGACATTTATTTCAGTCCCTTCAATCCAATTTTCACCAGTGCTTATTTGGGACTACGTGACCGGTGGGGAGTCAACGATACAAAGTGTACAAAAGTTTCGAAAGGGTCAATGTTACGAGCCCCTCGTATAGGCGATCAATCTCGTGTCTTCTGATTCGGAGGCCATTCGGCTAACGTAGTCATCAATACATCTATTCATTACCAAGTATTTACTAATTTAGATACGCTATCTTCTTCACCAGACTGTCAATAATCTACTGCTTAATACATGCCTCACCAAATGAGATTGAGATTTGCCTTAATCGGCACATCTGGCTAGCGACTTTTGTGTCATTTACCGCTTTTTGTAATACCTTTAAATTAATTAATAAAAATCTTTGGTCCCATCTTTATTGGTTATCTCCTATAATTTTGAATTGGGTTTACGCTGTAAGCATTGCCTGGCCATGGTAACTGTGTAAGTGTCTGAATATCAGAAGGGCCATTTCTTTAAAAGGCATGAAGAAAGACGATGACACGATATAGGAGAAATCTAACCAGTTGAACAACTTTATGGCAGAACAGGATGAACTTCGTACAGAAGCTACTTCACCAGTAAGGAGACGTGAAGCTAAGACCAAACGTGGTAGCGCCAAGCGGCGGCTTTTGCTGCCCCTCGAATGGGCCGTCTCGACCGGATTGGTACCACGGCCGAATGCCGGCGTGAAGTAGAGGCATCATGTGCTTCTGCGTTTTGTTCGGTGAGTGAGGTAACCGGAGGCCCACACCCCCTTCCCATCCCCCTCCTCACCCTTCCTCTCTCCTCCCAAATACCCTTAAAGGCCGGCAACACACCTGCAGCTCCTCTACTGTTCCAGATGTACGTGGGCGACGGCAATCACTTACCATCAGGTGAACCGCTTGTTCGTTTGCCGCCTTTCCCATAAAGAAAAGACAGTTCCACTTAAATAAAGATCAAACTTCACCATGACAACCAAGCGATAGCTATGTAATGATGTTTACGTGATCACTAGATTCAGAGAACACGACAGCTCGAATTGCAAAATTGGTTTCAATGCCTGGATGATTGCGTTACAATGCACGCCGCGAATTACATTTAACTAAGTCTGATTCAATGATTCGAACGGACGACAACCTCCACCGCTCCTTAGAAAAACGAGAAACAGAGGAAAAGTAAGAAAAGAGAGAAAGAGATGAATAATAGTTTTCATCCTGAAAAGTTTTATCCCATGGCTATGATGTGCTAATACCTAAGTGCAATTCTAAAAAAGAATAAAAGATATCCATTTATTTCTTTCCCGAAATAACAACGATATTTTGTGACACGATTTACTCTTTTATTTAGTTTCACCATCTGAAAAAGAAACAGTGTTTATTTATATTTTGTATTGTATAAGCCTAATTTACTCCACTGATGAACATAGGTCTCACCAAGAAAATGCTAACAAAAGCAAAAATGAGATGCTAAAAAAAATTTAGGTACCTTGAACCCTAGGGAAGAAAATAATTTGTTTTCAGTCCGGGAAAGCCGAGTGAAAATTTTCCATGCAGACGTAGTCGCGGGCGGAAGGTAGTGTCAATATATTTACCTAAAGCGGACGTGTAATCTTAGGGGTAAGGCTAAGGTCGAAAGGTAGTGTGCGCTCCCGCGGATGACACATGACCGGCTCAAGTTATTTATGGACGGCGCACTAGCGGGGCTTCACAGCGCTCGCTTCACTTCTCATTGAATATTCAAGTAAATACATGGGGCACTGTTTAATATCAGATAGTGTTCTGTTTATGAATACGTAACTATCTAAGAACATACAAAGCTACCTAGTCTAATGATATAAAGGTTTCAAAGTTAACTAATTCTATGTGTCACATTAACGCAATTAGTGTACGATCTTCGATACGAAACGTACATATAATTTCAATAAAATCTCTAATCTAATTTGAAAAAAAAACACTCACGACACTGATACTGGGGCGGTCAGAAGACATTTATTTTAGTCATTTCGACCCGCTTTTCACCATTGCTTATTTGGTCGTGAGCTCGGCGATTATGTCGCTGTCATAATGTACGTATATATTTTATGTTATATATTATTTACGTCCTGATATTACAGTACTTTTATCGGATAAAACATGGCGATGGACATTTTAGTGGTTCATTTAAGAGCCTTACGTTTCCGGTGCATTAATGCAATTCTAGAAAATTATACGCCCTTGACGTGAATTATCATGAATACAACAAAAAAAATATATACCTAGTGTGAAGAAGGCATTTCTATAAAATGTTATGACAAAAACGTGAAATTAATGTTAATTTTACACTTGACAATTATTTTTTTTATACTTTTAAATTTTTTATCGTATGTAATAATATAAACATGCGATAAACTTTTTGATGGTAGTGGTTTATGTTAAACTGAAGTATTTTAGCTTTTACTTAGGTATTCAATATTCACCGACGATAATAGGAAGCTTGGTCAAAACATGACGTTAATCTTTTTAAAAAAAAGGTGCTAATAACAATACTCGACCTCTTATTCATTACTCCAACCTTGAAGACTTGATTAGGGAGTAAGACTCAGACAATTACACGTTAATGGAGACCGTTTCCATCAATGCTATTTAACATTATCACAGCCGTAGTCAGGTAGTAGTTGCGTTAGGTAAAGTAGTACATTAGTAGAAACGTGTAAACGGTAGCTTCATGTAATAAGTACTGCTCGAATTAGTACGATTCTACTCGCCTTTCTAGTAAAATCATAGAATCGTTTTCTATTTGTTTCTAGTGACCGCCGTACCTCCTCCGCCCCGCCCCACCCTATACCACTTCACCATCCTCGCTTCTCGATGTAGTGTGAACGGAGAATTTAGTAACAACATTATTACAGTACATTAATAAGTTCAGGTTTTATTAGGTGTTGCTTCTCGAGAAAGGCAGCAAACCTACAAAGTACCACTAGTGTACTCTACTAATTACTAAGATAATGAAAGCCGGCATTTAAAGAGTAGAATGGCGTGTACGCAGGTAGTACCCAGTCTTTAACATAAGTAGATAGTCATTAGTTAGTTAGCAAGTCTTTAGTTAGGCCAATATCTAGGTCTGAACTTTACACCTTTAAAAGAATCCACATTTTCGGGGTGACAAACCATGGTAAGTAGCTACTGCATCCCTACAAACGACTTCAATCGACGAAGGTTACAGATGCTTTGACACCTCTATGGACTGAGATTATATATATATATATATATATATATATATATATATACATATATATAGATTATAGCCTGTAATTATACTGGCTCTGTATACCTTACAAACCGGAACACATCAGTTATTAAACTTCTGATTGGCGCCAAATGGGTAAGAGGCTGGCACCCAGACAACTCCTGGGCAGAGAAGTGAGCCTACCACCAGTATTTTTGGTTAGAGCTAGTGACAAGGTGATTGACAGTGAATGTAATAACCTTGCTAAAACCCTAAAACTCCCTAAAAACTATTACGAATATCCAGTAGTCCGTACAGTCTGTACAGGTTAGTTGAGTTAAGGTAAGGATGTCCTACCGGCCGGTTTCGATCACCAGGCCGGATAATTTTATACTGTTAAATTCTTATTTATAAACTACAACACCACAATACGTGTCACTCGAACGAATTGTGTGAAATCGCTTGATTTACAAGACTACATATTAAAGAGAACAACAGAGAAATAAGATCACAAGCCACAACACGGGTACGCACATCAAACGCAAACAAGGCATTGAATTACATTGTATTATATGAAAGACGATTCCAGTCAATGTGAATTGCTCAGAAACTCATCGCATGCCGCATTCCACGTACAAGCTCTTATCGTGAGAATCGACGTGGGCAGTGACATCCGAAGTGAGTGAACTAGGTACTAATAGTTAAATTAAATTTGATGCCTTATCAGGCCAGTGCTACACTCGGTTCAAAATCGATGTACTAGCTAATAAACAGTAGCCGTGCAGTTAAACCTAACAATGTTAAAGTTTTAACTAGGTATTAATAATTAATTGAAATTTGATGCATTATCAGGCCAGTGCTACACTCGGTTCAAAATCGATGTACTAGCTAATAAACAGTAGCCGTGTAAAACTCAAATGATGATTAAGTTTTAAGCTCATTACTTGAGCCACTTCCACAGCGACATTGAAGGTAGCAAGTATTTATAACAAAGTACTAAAATCTCATTCGTCCGATTCACACCTCATTTGAATTAACGTATTTATTTTCCATCGATTCTGAACAGACCGTACCGACCAGTAAATCACAACACACTACAAAAAAAAGCAAACGTGCAAACGAACTCGGACGTACATTTGACGTGACAATGATGGCCGCGGGCCCCAAGCCCATGACCAAATACAGCAGCAGCTCCAGCATCTTGTACCGCTCGTGGAATATCTGCTGGTATGTGATGCCGAGGACAGCGAGGAGCCAGATCGCCCAGCGCAGCTCGCGTAGCATCCAGCATGAGAGCGCGCCCACGGTCAGCCAGGGGAAGTAGGAGCTCGCGATGAATATATATATCATGGCGCGGTCGCAACGGTGGAGGAAGTGTTTCATTTTACTGGAAAATTAGTACGCTTTAAGATTTGTGATCGTGTGCGTCATACACGAAGTTAGGTGTGAACGTGATGGATGTGGTGATGAGGTATCAGTGATTTGTTAAACAAAAAGTTTAACGGTCGGTATGAAAGTGAATTATTATGAAACTATGAATAAGCATAAAATTTAAGTAAAGTAAAGTTGGAAGAACATTAATCTGTGGCGGAAAGTGCTATTATTGTTTGCATTATTCAATGTTATGAGAGATTAGAGCATGTCGAGGCAAGGAGATTATGTAATATGTACAAAATGAGCAATCTTTACTATCTAAACTAGCTGTTTTACTTGGCGCTTCCTGGGTTTAAAATAACAATTTTAACCTTTGCCCTTCCCCTTAAGAAACATAAAAAAAACCAATGAAAATCGGTCCAGGGGCTCTGAAGATTGGCCAGCACAACAAAATATTTAATCACTCTAATCACAATTTTTTTTATGTGATAAGTATAGATACCGTTGAAGAAAAGAAAAAGTTAGAGGCAAAGAACTAGAGAATAATTATTGACATGATTTATTTATATTTTTTACACAAATTACGGTGGCAAACTTTCACAGTTCACCTCATGTTAGTGATCACTGCGACCCATGGATGCCTACATCCAACCCCAACGATTTAGGCTCGTTGTCACCCCTGAGGATTAAGATGAAATATCTCGTTACCAGTAATTAGGTCTTTGGTTCATTCATTCTCAGAGAAACATTTATATAGGTCTTCTTTTTTTGTATTGTATTGGAGTGACAAACTAATTAACAGTCGATCTGATTGTAAGTGGCTACTGAAGGCTACCTGCAAATGAGCAGGTGGCCATGGGCCAGTTCAATCGAAAGAGATTACAGATGCGTTGACACCACTGAGGATTAAGATGAAATATCTCGTTACCAGTAATTAGGTCTTTGGTTCATTCATTCTCAGAGAAACATTTATATAGGTCTTCTTTTTTTGTATTGTATTGGAGTGACAAACTAATTAACAGTCGATCTGATTGTAAGTGGCTACTGAAGGCTACCTGCAAATGAGCAGGTGGCCATGGGCCAGTTCAATCGAAAGAGATTACAGATGCGTTGACACCACTGAGGATTAAGATGGAATGCCTTATAGCCTGTTATGATGTACTCCGATGGCGTTATACCTTCCAAACTGGAACTCAACAGCACTGCTGCCGGGCAGTAAAAGGTGAGAGGGTGGTACCTACCCAGACGAATTCTAGGCAAAGTAGAAGCCTACCTCCTACGCTTCTGTGAGAGAATGGTCCTTGGCCGGTCGAAACGACCCATTCATACTGCAACAAGGCACTCGCTGCATATTTTTTTTTATTTAAAATCTGTCTATTTTATAATTTTATTATAATCTATTTTAAATTAAAGATAATTGATAAACCGTGAAAATGTTGTTAAAGTAAAATTGCAGAAGAGGCTCTAGACGGTACCGACTGTGCTGAACTTGAAATACGTTAAAAAGCTTAGGTTTGACATAATAATAATAAAGTAAAATTAGCTCTATCCAAGATGTATTTTTACAACAAAGAATGGACTTCGAAAGAAATCGAGGCGCGTTCCGTGTAAATATACAACTCAAAAGCAGAGTTGGTGGAATTGCTGGTCAAGTGTCAGGGACTGGATCTCGATTGTTAACAATGGTCGTTCACAATGTTCTTTGATAAACTAGGCCAAGAGTGCTTAAGCCTACAAAAGACCAACTTACCGCAATACATCGCAACTTAGCTATATATTATAATAAATATATACAATAGAATATTAAAGCAATCCATATTTTTTTTGTGCCGAATTTCACCATTATTCATGTTTAGTTGTCGATATCAACCAGGAGAACAAAAGTAAAACAAAGCCCGAGAGCCTAGAGGACAAAACATTTTATGATCAACGTTGCAGAGTTTGTTACATTTTGTCAGAAAAATCGCTATTTTGTCGGAAAATATTCGGGTAAAAAATTATAATTTAACAATCAGTTTTAAATAAAAAAAGTCATTGAAGAATGGGTGTTTAAGCTACGTAAACAAGTGTGTGACATTGCGATTATAAGACATTTTGTCAAGCAGGCAGGAAGAGCAAGAATTAACTGACATAATTTCAAGATTGTGATCAAATTAATTTTAATTACTCTTAAATCAGCTCCTCCGCACGAGTGGGAGAGTTTTAACTTTTTAATACAGATTCACCCAATAATAAAGAAAAAAAATAATACAGATGCGTACGCCAGTTTTCAAATCTTACCATAGGCACTAAAACCACACCGAATCAAACCTAACTCACCTCAGGTATGGCGACGCCCGCGTACCCTAATCCGCAGTGTTCTATTTAGAATTCTATTATTAGGGGTTCAGCTCTTCGGAATTTCATAATTTAAACAGAGCCAAGATCCTATAGCAACTGCGAGAAAAGAAGGATTTAAAAACAATGTTATTTTAAAGTATAACACCCTTCGAAAATCACACAGTTGAGAAGCGGCTCCGTCTCACTTTCGAGAGAGCAACATCTTCATAGGAGGAATGTATATCGTGGATGACCACATTGCTCCATCGATTTTTTTTTATTAATAAGAATGTAGATTTTTTTATAACAACTTCATACATAAAACACTTTAATTAACGCTTAAAATTGTAATATTTAAGCAGTGCTGTCACTGAGAATTGTACCCCAGTCACTTGCGTGCTATGGAATTTAAAGCGAACGAAGCAACCACGACTCTAGTTATCTATTAGTACTAAAATGTTGAAAATTACATATTACAAGACATATACATTTTTAAATCAACAACCTGCTAATATATTTATATGTATGTATACATGTTGGTATTATTAAACTCGTTTGTCTTCAACAGCAGTGAGGCAATAACGTCACAGGTAACCTTGTTACAGAGCTTAACGATATTGCAAGAGCGAAGCCTTAACTCGGTTGGTAAGGTGATTATGTTTATTTATGAACATAACACCTTTTGTTTTCACACGAAGTGTTTTACTATTTATATCACAGATTATAAATAACAAAAGAGTATCACAACAACATACACATAAAATATGAAACCGTTTTGGGGTGGAACTTCTCCAGATACAAGCCTTTAGGCTAGTTGGAGTGGTAAACAGAAATATTAGTAATGTTAATAGCATTTGCAAGTGACCTTCGAGGTTATTTTGTTACATAATGGAGACAGTATAATATCTCTTATCTTATTAAATTCTATAATGTACGTAAAAGTATCTAGGTTTTTTTTTACTTCCTTCTTTTTAAAGGAAAACGTTAGCTTCACTGTTGGTTTTCATCCTATATTATGCAGGCGTTTTACAGACGTAAATTGCATGAACAAACACCCAGACTCGAAAAAATGAGCTCCCAAGCAGTCTTTCTCAAAGTGGCCCAAACTCACAAAATGTCACATTGTTTAGTCAGCTTTGCGTTTTCAATGATGAAGATTTTACACTGAGGTTCACTCTGTGCTAGAGTTTGGGGAAAACAAAATTGCGCCACAACCTCATCACATCAAAAAATCATTTTTTGCTTACTTGACATACCTGTATAAATTGTTTATTCATGTTGAATCTCCAGCTTTAAGGCGACGACTTAAACTAGATAAAAACAAAATATCGTAGATGCTTTAGTAGCCAAATTGCTATCATACATTGCTAAGAAACATCGGCAGACGTGAACTAAATACATTCCCTAATTTATCAGCACTATCCTTCAGCAAGGACGAGTTGCTTGTTTACTGTAACAACACAAGGAGAGCCTCCACGGCGATTCCAAGGACTGATTCCAGGACATTTTAAACATGGACATTGAACATACCAGAATGGGTGTTAGATTATTTTTTAAATGTCAACACAGCAGTATCATCCCACTTAGTGATAGAACTTTTAGAAGTAGAAGAACCTCGAACGAAGAATTAATAATTAAATTATTGACTTATGGCTGCAGAAACCAATCTCGCAACTATACCCTAAATTATTGTCGATTATTCAACGATTACTGAAAGCATTCCATTGGTCGTATTTATCTGAATGAGGATTTCATACTGTAGCTACGAAACTGCCTGCGTGTAACTGAACAATGTTCGGCTGTTGTTGAAAGTAAATTCATCCTTCACATTAGATAAATTATAAATTGAAACCTTTTTCTTAATAAAAGTTCTTCCAAATATTATTTAGTATGCGTTTTAATTGCTCTCATTGAAACATTATTTTTTGAATTCTAAAATACGATCTGGGCTATACGCTATTGTATATTTTAGACATTACTAATTAAGACAGAACAAGATAACCACTCCGACTAAGCTTAAATGCCTATGCGAAAAAAAGGTTCCAACCTCTTTTATCCCGTGGTGATTCCACCCTGAAAATCTTAACCCACTAACAAATCTAACCTAACGCACTCCCGCCCTCGGTCTTAAGGGAGTTCGCGGATAAACTAAAACTATCTAAAATTTTCTTGGAAATACATCCACGTATGACTTATTTTATACCCACATCATTGGTAAATCAGCCCAATACCGAGAATTCATAGTACACCCCTCGTAAGTGGTTAAACCAGCCAACGGATAACTCCAACTAACTTTAATCATATAAATCTGTGGACTAAGACGAACTGTATTGTACCGCTTTAAAGGTTTCGGTAAATCCCAAAGGTTAACTGGTCAAGAGTGCTTATATCATTATGTATCATATGTATTATGTATCTATTGTATTTTATTTTAATGTTTTTTTTTATTCTGCTTGTTCAATAGTTTATCTTGTCGATTATTGACTATTCTGATGTGTGTTGTACAGACCTATCTAAACTTCAGCTTAGCACATCGGATCGTATTTTTAATAATGGTATCAGATATATTCGTATAACATATATTTTTTTATGGGAATGGGGTAAACGAGAAAGCGGCTCCACTGATGGTAAGAATACAGTCGCCTATGTACATCTGCAACACCAAAGGAGATGCAGATGCGTTGCTGGCCTTTAACGATATTTGGGGAGAGGGAGAGGGTAGGGAGAAGGGAGGAAAGGGATCCATGTGCTTCTCAGTACATGAAATCTAAGTTTCAATACGAGGTATAATATTTATGTATATATACGAGTATATATTTGTATTCATATTGGTATACATGTATTTATTCTGTTAGTATATATCTAAGAATAAATTTAGTATTGTGTTATATAAATAAATATGTTTATTTTGGACATAGAACGCCCCACGTTGACTAGTAGAGCGGACTTAATGCCAAAAGGCATTAAGTCCGCTCTTTATAATACTTTTATAAAAGTATTCAAATAAAGTTTAAATAAATAAATAAATGATATTCTCAATATTCTCATAACTGTTTCCTCCGTTTCTCGGGTAGTCTCAAGTTCCTCACGCTTTTACACCATACTGGTTATATATCCAACTCCTTCTCCCTCATGGCTATTAGACTCTGGAACGAAATTCCTATTGAGATTAAAAAAGCACCTAACAGGTTTTTATTTTTAAACAGTCCGTGAACCTTTTCAAAAATCTTTGCAAATGTAAACTGTTACTATTTCTATTATGTATTATTTTCTGTTTATTCTTATTTTAATATATACGTATATATCTACTTATATATTAAAATAGGGGTGTAGAGATGTGGGTTTTGGAAGTATTTACATAATAACACTTTTTTATTTTATTTACGTTTTGATGCGCCACCCAAATGCTTAGTCTAATGTTTGACTGGGAGAGGGGAATGCATACAGGCATTTAGTCAGCTGTACGTACCACTTGATGCACAAAAGCTTAAATAAATAATTATTTTGACTGTTTATACCCTAACCTCATCTGTAGATGGATTGCTACTTGGCAGCAGAAATATACAGAAATATAAGACCTGCCTTCCCAGGCGGATTCCTAATGCAAAAAGGAATCCGATCACCTAGCAAAGATATATTTAAATACCCTAAATTCACAAAACATCAACAGATGTTCCGTCTATCATTTTGATTCCCAGTATCATTATTCCCGTTTCATGTTTTAGATAATTAAAAAAAAAACTAGCTGTGCCTGTGACATCGTCCACGAGTATTATATTTACACTTACACTTACACCGATTTTATCCTAATATTTTTATCTGCCTGTTTTGTTGTTTGCTGCTCAATCACAACAACAACCAACGGATTTTGATGAAATGTGCAGGAAGGCTGCATATTATTGAGACAAAAAATTTGAAAGTTGTCACACTCGCATCGCGCGATAGATGAAGGCAAATACCAAATAGTTAAGCAAATAGCTATATTATTCCATTAGTAACGTTGGAAAAGGGACGGTCTGCATGTCTATCAAAACGAATAACGGCCATAGATCAAGATCCGTGTGGATTAGACCCGAAAATAGGTCGCGTCATGCCGTGCCGTAATGTTCGTCAGACCAGGGCTCCGGCAACAATGTATTGAAAGCGACACATAATTTTAGGGCGCATCTGTCTTTCTTCTTGCGTCGTGTCTTTTTGCACGAGGATTTATACTTATAATTTTTTTGAGTAGAGATACGATGAAGTGTTGTGATTGTATTGCTTCATTCTTTTTGATTTAGTTAAATGTAACTTTGGGGTTAATTTCTAAGGATATCGGGAACTGAAATAAAACAATGTGCTTTCTTTCATTCAGTTCGGGATTCTGTGAGCGAATTTGTTAGTATATCCGCAATAATAATATATTCTGTGAAAATTTCAACCGGTTACGTATTACGGTCCAAATATGCAGCCCTTTCGAAGACAGACGGACAAACGGCGTATGTGTAGTTGGGAGGCTTTATTTTAACTTTAGGCTTTATGCTTTATATTTATCTTGCGAATGACAATTGTCTGACGCATGACATTCGTGTAAGAAAAAAGCAGCCTACCATAATCCTACAACTGAGCAAATACCTCCTCTTAATACTTGATAGGGGAGAAGAGCCGTGGTAGCTCAGTAGTCAGAGCATTCGCTTTAATTTCATAATACGTGGGTGACTGTGTTCGAATCGAACCAGAACCGCCATCCAACTAAAAAGTAACGATGTGTAAATGAAAGATTATGATATTCAAAATTTAAAAACAAGTCTTTTATGAAAAACTAAACACCAATTTAAAAAAAATATTTTGCTATTTTTGAGAGTTTTAAAATTTTTGTGCATTTTTTTGTATAAAACAAGCACAACACAGTGGCTCCGGAGACGTGCTTTTTCTTTTGGGGGAGGCCTATGTTCAGCAGAGTGGCTTTGTGACAGGCTTTATGTTACACTGGGAACTGATTTTAACAATATTGTTTACAATACTGATATAAAAAAATTTCCTCTGCTCTTTACGAAATGACAAATTTAAACTAGAACTATGAAAAAGTCATGAAACTTTAACAGATTATAAAGAGAACGAAATAAGTTACAGTTTTATCGTTAGTGTTTGAAAAGAAAAAGTTGATTCAACAGGCTAGTGTTTCAACGGTCTCAAATTCAAAAAAACTTTTAAAACATAATAATGAACGACTAGATGATTTACTGTTTAATTATAATGCTAAGAAGTATTTAAGTTTACTGGCGTTAAAGATTGTGGCGCTTGAAAAGAAATAGGTACAGTGAAGGTAAATTTGGTGAAGATCTGATAATGTAAATTCTGTGGATATAATAAGGATATGGATCGAAGAGTTAATATAGGAAATAGAGTGAACGGGCTCTTAGCTCTTTTGTGAAAAGATTGATTGTATTAAAAAAGACATGTCTCTACGATGTCTATCCTCGCACTAATATAATATGTTTTGAACGTTGGGTACGGCAGAAGAATCATGAGAGATCGCCGGGCGAACAGCGTATCTCTTTTCCGTTGGCTTTTAGTCGTTATGGGATAACCGGACATCGCCTTCAATGACATGTATGCGTTTCGGACACTATCCCACGTGTTTGAAAAACAAAGAGTACCCACAAACGACGACCGTGTGTGCGTAGAAGTCTGAGCGTGAGAAGCGAGAGCAGCGTGTTGGAATGGTGTTAAATGGAAATCCTTAATCTCTGCCTTCCCCTCTCTGTGACAGGCGTGAGTGCTTATGATAATGCGCTTAGAAGATACTGTGAGGAACCCCGTTTATCGATTAAATAATTATAAATGGTAGTATTAAATATAACTTAATCAGGAATAAGAAAATAATCACACGATCTGTACAGATGTGCTCGAACATACATATATAGTCAAACAGACATAACAGAGAACATTCTTTTTTTATCGAAGTCGGATAAAAATATGAAAAGATAGACCAGATTCATAGTTAGGCATTTTCAGGAGCTTCCGGGCAAAATTAATAAAACTGTCCATTCAAGCTTTCAGTGGCGTATTTGGACGAGAAAAAAGAGCTACCGCCCGTTTTACGTTGAAAGGTTAAATATTATTATTATAAATATTCTTCAGAGTTTAAATGGATAATTTGTACGTTGGGTTTAACGAGAAAACTATGGTGATATTATGATTTGTTTTGAAATAAGGGTCTCTTTAAATACTTAGACTAGCTGACTATTTTATTGCCTATTATATATTTGATTAGAGTAAACTTAAATGCTGAAATGATTTTTGTGAACGAATGGATGATTGTAACTACTTAAAGTATAATTTCTTTTGTGTTGCAGAAATTATAGGTACGTAAAGAGAGATACCTATTCTCATATCATTCTTTCAATAATCTACTGCTGGACAAATCTCTCCCATTAGAAGGATATGACATGATCTCCACGTTTAGCAGGCGAGTTTAAGATCACCGTACCAGACGCTTCGCAGATGCTGCTGCACGTTATTTGTCTGCGTAGTTTCGACTTACTGTGGAACATTGACTGGATACCGTGAGATATTTAAAACTTTTTCCTTAGTCGACTTTTACGACACATACGAGAGTGGCACTATTTCTGAGGCCGCCTTGCATTACACACGCTTACAGTCTTTTATTATATGAAGGAATAAAAGATAGGATAAAGATAAGAAGTTACTTTTGCAAGGACCTATCAATGGAATAGGGCCAAGTTCAAGGTCACTTACGTGTCAGATCGACAGCAGCATACGGAATGGAAGGTGGTCGAGACGGCGAACAGCAAGCATAATGCCAATCCGTAGACAACTGCAGCGATCGCTTGTGGGGCGTTCACGGAGCGTGTGAGGAGCTCGCGCGCTCCCAGCGACGCGGGCGCAACGCACAGTGCGTGCGTGCACACGTTCGCTACATTCTCCACCTGCAGGATATTGCGCATTCATATATAACATGCAATTAATTCCGGGATATATAAGTTATCAGTACATTTTCAACTCAAACACAGTTCATACAATGTGCAATTAATTTACGCTTTTAATATATCTGATTTCCTACATCGGAACATACACAAACGCCGGAATAATTGTCGTTGTCCGAAGAAGCGACCACTCCGAGTGAGCTTGCCTTGGCGTGACCACATCCGATGCGAGTGGATCGTGGGGAGAAGATTAACGATATTACGAGACTGAGCTTTCAGCGCCCACGAATCACAGGGAGAGAGCAGTGATGGTAATGCGATGCGCCCAATAGCTGTTCTCCCTGCCTACCGCGGCCAAGGACGAGATTCGCTGCTGAGGGCCGGGAGTCCAGCTAGGGTGTCCGATAATTAATGGATAAGCCTGAAATGGCTGATAGCGAAGCTAGAGGGGAGCGAATAGTTGGAAATGTTTTGACAACCATTTTTTTATAAATTAGTAGAAATTTCGGTTTAGAGAAGTTGGCAGAAAATTGTGTGTCTTCTGTCATCTGTAACAATAAATATACACAAATAGAAGAGACAAAACTATAATTACATAAAGTGATAACAAAAGAGACAAATGCAACTGCTATCTACAAGCTCATATTAGATAAACCTGTACTTATGTTTGTAAAGCAATCTTGGATCTTGGACAATTTTCACACACCTACACCAAATAGTTACTTATGAAACTTTGAAAATGTATGTAAATATGATGACTAGTGAGCTCCCTGCCCTCCAAGATGAAGCCAAGAGGTGGTTACTGGAACTACTCATGATTACTAGTGAGTTGTGAATCGTTTAATAATATATATTGATGCGATAATGAGATATATTGAATACATACAAATTAATAAAATACAATGTGACTATTCAAGTCAAGGCTATGAAATTTTTATTTCTGATATTTAGATGTTGAACTTGTTGATTTAGATGGCTAAGACCATCTATGTCCTTAATTCCCTCTACAGTAATATTTTCTTAGAGTAAAAAGTTTCAACTTGAATGTAAATTCAAGTATATAAAAATCATAAAATAATTGATACAAATGCTATGCTAAAAGTCAATAATTAAAATAAAATGTGAATATACAACTTTAATTATTAATATTCTCTATTTTTCACAAAATTTTATTGATTTGTACAACTATTATCTATTTTGTGGTATAGATTTAGAGATTCATACATATAGATATTGTAAATTTTTTAATGTAATTATTTAAAAAAAATGAATGCTCCACACAGACCACAATGCTGAAAATTTTATACTAGGTCTAGACCACACATGTTTGCATGCAAATCAGTTACATGAATAAATCAAACAGCAGACCAGTGCAAGACACAGTAGTAAGAAAACAACATTGTGGCCAGCCCTAGAGGAGATGATCAGATGAACTAGATTCATATTTAAGACACCCTGAGCAGCCTATTGTGAGGAATGGAAAGAGGGAAGGGAGTCCTTGTTCCTGCAGAAAATTGGCTCGAACGAAATAAATAAATAAAAAAACAAAAATATATACAGACTTTGGTATCCATGAATAATTAAAAAAAATTACAAAGCCTAAACACCTGTTAACTTCTCCATTACATTTATATTTTAATAAGCGATATAAAATATATTATAATTTCATACTCCGATAATAATTAAAATAAACCACTCACCGTCGTCGGTACGTACGCTTTGTTAGCGGTAGCTCTCTCATTCATCCATTTCACGGTCTTGAGCTTTTCCCATGGAAGATCATAATGGAAATGAATTTTGCTCTGGTTGAACTTAGATTTAAATTTCATAATTATCACAGAGAATAAGCTTACAACGTCACCCATTTGCCGTACGCTCAAACGCATGTAAAATGTTAAATGGTCATGAGCCTAATAACATTACACTTAATCTTATAATGATGTTTACAGACATCCTTATAATTCAATTATAATTCATTATTAGAAATCTTAAATTTAATCACTCCTAACAACTTTCCATTCTCACCACGCATGGCAAAATGCGATGCGCGAATGTACTGTCAATGTCAAATAAATAAACCCTCCACTCTCCAGCTTAAAATAAGAACATCTTTTCTCAGGCCTGGAACCTTATATGGCATCAGTGATTAGTTATCTGCCATAGTCAATTGACATTACAAAAATTTTTGGATATAAATTCAATCGAGCTTGACAGCATGTTTAAGTATATCAGCGGTAAACCGAAAGTCAACTTTTACCGAAAACCCATTGGACAGATGGCTCCAAAAATTAACGACGATTTCCGGTCATCAATTAAATTATCCAATTACTGTACGCATTCACAAGCACTTGCGGCATAATACTCTATCAATATCATACTTAAAAAGTCGGAATATACAGAAACAACAAAATCCAATATTACTAGACCATAACTTTTTGTTTTCGCGTTAAAAGTCAAATAAAAATAAAAGAAAGATATATTAATTTGTTTATGTTGTGTACCTGTTTCAAATATGAGTAAAATATATTGATAATTAATGTTTATTGAATAATTAAAATAAAAGTTATCTATTTATCTGTCTGTGGATGAGTAAAGCGCCACAGAGATTCAATTACTTTGCACACACACAAGTTCACTCGATGACGGTGTTGAGATTTTGATACTATGTCTTTTTTTTTCATTTTCAAAAAGTTTCCACGGCTTGGTGGCGCAGTGGTTAAGCGTTTATCTACAGCCCTGCAGGTCGCGGGTTCTATTCCCGTCTGGGACAAATATTTTTATAGACATCAAATAATTGTTCAGGGACTGAGTGTATCCTTCGATTTTCCGACGACATAGTTCTTATGGCAGGATCGCTGGAGGAGCTTAGTACAATGCTCAATGACCTCAATAACGTCTCCCAACAGGTTGGTCTTAAGATGAACATGGACAAGACGAAGTTCATGTCAAACGTCCATGTCACACCAATACCGGTTGTTGTTGGGAACAATAGGCTCGAAGTTGTAGACGAGTACATATACCTACGACAAATTGTCCGATTAGGTAAGTCCAACTTCGACTCAGAGGTCAATCGACGAATCCAACTCGGCTGGGCTGCGTTCGGGAAACTACGTCATATCTTCTCGTCGAGTATACCGCAAAGCCTCAAGACCAAAGTATAAAACCAGTGCGTGTTGCCAGTGATGACATACTGATCCGAGACTTGGTCCTTCACTGCAGGCCGTATGAGGAAGCTCAAAGTTGCTCAGCGCGCAAAGGAAAGGGCTATGCCCGGTGTTTCTCTTCGTGATAGAGTCTGCAACGATGATATCCGCAGCAGAACTAAGGTAACCGACATAGCCGTAAAGATCAGCAAGCTGAAGTGGCAATGGGCCGGCCACATAGCTCGCAGAACTGACAACCACTGGGGAAAAAAGTCTCGAGTGGCAGCCACGTACAGGCAAATGCAGTGTAGGACGACCCCCCACGAGATGGAGTGACGACCAGCGCTGTGTTGCGGGAAGTCGATGGATGCAGGTGGCTCAGGACCGAGCTTCGTGGCAATCTTTGGGGGAGGCCTATGTTCAGCAGTGGACTACTGATAGGCTGAAATGATGATGATGATGATGACTGAGTGTATATCCATTTCAAATTAGGAATGTAAAATATTTATACCGTATAAAAGAGAGAAGTAACATTTTTGCTTAAAAGAAATAAAAACTAATAAAGACCACTACCGACCGTTGAAGCATAGATAGATCAGATAGTTCGGTACCGTCTGGATCTAAGCAAACGTGGCAAAATAAAGAACTGACATGATATACTAAATTTGATATTTTCTTTCACGAGCAGTGCCATAAACGTCTATTTAGGGTCATGTCATACAAGTTGAAATCTATAGATTGTGTTGCATTTTAATTGACCGTTTCCACGCGTTAAAAATAGTTACGTTAATGGCAGCGCCATAAACGTCTATTTACGGTCATGTCATACCAGTTGAAATCTATAGATTGTGTTCCATTGTAATTGACCGTTTCCACGCGTTAAAAATAGTTACGTTAATGACTACGACTGCAGACGTTAAAAACTTTGGTGGAATAATAAATTTTGCGCCATCACCGGTAATGGATAGTGCCCAAATTAAATAAAAGTATTCATAGTATCATATCTACTACTGTATACCGTATTGAATATTGTAGTGTATATAATAATTAAAATAAAGTTATCTATTTATCTGTCTGTGGATGAGTAAAGCGCCACAGAGATTCAATTACTTTGCACACACACAAGTTCACTCGATGACGGTGTTGAGATTTTGATACTATGTCTTTTTTTTTCATTTTCAAAAAGTTTCCACGGCTTGGTGGCGCAGTGGTTAAGCGTTTATCTACAGCCCTGCAGGTCGCGGGTTCTATTCCCGTCTGGGACAAATATTTTTATAGACATCAAATAATTGTTCAGGGACTGAGTGTATCCTTCGATTTTCCGACGACATAGTTCTTATGGCAGGATCGCTGGAGGAGCTTAGTACAATGCTCAATGACCTCAATAACGTCTCCCAACAGGTTGGTCTTAAGATGAACATGGACAAGACGAAGTTCATGTCAAACGTCCATGTCACACCAATACCGGTTGTTGTTGGGAACAATAGGCTCGAAGTTGTAGACGAGTACATATACCTACGACAAATTGTCCGATTAGGTAAGTCCAACTTCGACTCAGAGGTCAATCGACGAATCCAACTCGGCTGGGCTGCGTTCGGGAAACTACGTCATATCTTCTCGTCGAGTATACCGCAAAGCCTCAAGACCAAAGTATAAAACCAGTGCGTGTTGCCAGTGATGACATACTGATCCGAGACTTGGTCCTTCACTGCAGGCCGTATGAGGAAGCTCAAAGTTGCTCAGCGCGCAAAGGAAAGGGCTATGCCCGGTGTTTCTCTTCGTGATAGAGTCTGCAACGATGATATCCGCAGCAGAACTAAGGTAACCGACATAGCCGTAAAGATCAGCAAGCTGAAGTGGCAATGGGCCGGCCACATAGCTCGCAGAACTGACAACCACTGGGGAAAAAAGTCTCGAGTGGCAGCCACGTACAGGCAAATGCAGTGTAGGACGACCCCCCACGAGATGGAGTGACGACCAGCGCTGTGTTGCGGGAAGTCGATGGATGCAGGTGGCTCAGGACCGAGCTTCGTGGCAATCTTTGGGGGAGGCCTATGTTCAGCAGTGGACTACTGATAGGCTGAAATGATGATGATGATGATGACTGAGTGTATATCCATTTCAAATTAGGAATGTAAAATATTTATACCGTATAAAAGAGAGAAGTAACATTTTTGCTTAAAAGAAATAAAAACTAATAAAGACCACTACCGACCGTTGAAGCATAGATAGATCAGATAGTTCGGTACCGTCTGGATCTAAGCAAACGTGGCAAAATAAAGAACTGACATGATATACTAAATTTGATATTTTCTTTCACGAGCAGTGCCATAAACGTCTATTTAGGGTCATGTCATACAAGTTGAAATCTATAGATTGTGTTGCATTTTAATTGACCGTTTCCACGCGTTAAAAATAGTTACGTTAATGGCAGCGCCATAAACGTCTATTTACGGTCATGTCATACCAGTTGAAATCTATAGATTGTGTTCCATTGTAATTGACCGTTTCCACGCGTTAAAAATAGTTACGTTAATGACTACGACTGCAGACGTTAAAAACTTTGGTGGAATAATAAATTTTGCGCCATCACCGGTAATGGATAGTGCCCAAATTAAATAAAAGTATTCATAGTATCATATCTACTACTGTATACCGTATTGAATATTGTAGTGTATATAATAATTAAAATAAGTAAAAACAAATTTTTTCAATATCAGTTCTATTGGCTAAACATCGACCCTTTGCAAGACAATTTTTAGCCTTTTTTTGATATCTTCTAGCAAGTTGGCAACATTGACATGACATTATGAATGTCAAGTCAACGAGTGGTATGTTGCCTTTGGTCATATTACTATTAGTTAAAAAGTAAAAAATTATTCAAATCCATTTAAAAATATTATTATTATAAAGTTTGTAACATTAATTCTAGACTTACACATACGGAAGGTAACTAATTTTGTTTTACACAGTTTTGTTACTCTATATCGAAATAAGTAAACGATATTTATATAGCTTCAAGTGATAATTTTAAAATTACCAATAAGGATTTTCGTAATTAAATGAATAATAATTAATAGATGTACTAAAATTCCACTTAAAAATAGTTTCGGTACGTAAGGAGATTCTATACAATTATGAATGAAATCACTAATGCGACATTGTCACCATTGCATTCGGAAAAAAACATAACTAAAGAGCACCAAAAACAGGGAGATGTAGACATGGATGAGGAGATTTCAGCTCGAATGACTGCTTCATATAGTGAAATATCTTTTAATTCTGATCAAGGGCAGGAGAATGATGAACAAAGAGGTGCTGGTCCTTCAAGACCCTACAACTTACCATCTGAAAACCGTAGACAAGATAAACTTCCACTTGATATTGGTGGGCATGTTCGATATGAAGGAGATATGACACATTATGTTGCCGATGACTTAGAATTCAAGATTAAATTATCTAGTCCAATTGCTAAAAGGGGAGAAACCCCAGTGTTTGGGAGTTCCAGTGTATCACGATCTAGTACACCTTCAGGTAAACTGTATAGGCAAATATTAGCCCCACAAATCGGTCAAATAGATATTACAGTATTAAATGATCTAGAATATGAAGCTCAAAAAATAGCTCAATCAGTTGATAATTTAATAGAAAATTTATCAAATATTTTACATGCCAATTCTTCACTAACAGCTGAAAATATGGATGTTTATAAATTTGCTGTAGGTAAGACATGTGATGCAATGGATAACAACATAAAAAGCATGTACACTATTTTGGCAAAAGGTGAAGAAGTTTCTCAAGCAATGATTCCAGTGCAAGCACAAGCAGCAAGGATAGCTGAGATTAAGAGATTATTACAAATTTTTGAAAACAACTTTTAAGCAACAGATAAATTATTATATCAATTACACACTGTAAATTACTATATTTTTTTAATTTAAATACTCCCTCCCATATGTAATCATTAAGAGTGCATTATAATGAAGCTTCTATTATTGTAAACAGCTGTTACAAATATGTCCTAAAGTGAAGAAAGTAATTGAAGTTCTAAATCAAAACAAAACAACTATATAAACACGCTGATACAATGCATGTGGACTTATATTGCTGAAACTCATCCCAAAATTGATTTAGATGTTAGATAATTAATTATGTCTTTTCTTTGTGCCTAAATATCTAGCCATAAAGGGGTTTTGTATTTTCGAATTCTCCATACAGTAGGAATTCCAAATGCTAGGGCTGTTTTCTCAATGACTACCAACTAATGGTTTATAAAGTATTGTTTTAACAACAGTGTTTAAGAATTTCCTATTGTTTTGGTCAAGGGAGTATTTCTTTCTATAAATCAAACCAAGGTGTTTTATTTTTTCAACTATTTCTGGTGTATTCATCTAATACATAATAACTGAACTAAATTTCGTTTCTTACTAAATATAATATGCTTACAACTTCTATGTTATTATAATTAAGGAAATTTAGATCGGTTCGCAATCTCGTCCAATCGTCAATAGTTTAACATTTTATGGTAAGTTTTAAAATCGTCAGCAAATAATTAGCATGTAGTAAATTTAAACCAATGTGGTAGATCGTTTGTAATAGGAAAATTAAGGGACCGAGGTCTGAGCCCTGCGGAACTCCTGAGGGAACGAGAAAGTTCTCTAAATCGTATCCACTTATCGTTACTTTACGAACCTTTAGATATCTACGAGCAATTTCTTTGGCGAAACATGGTTAAATGGAAATATGCCAGTTTTCTCTTATGTCATTGATGTTAGATGAATAGTGAAATTTGCAATTTTCGATGCAGATGAAAACGTTCCAATCTCAATGGATTTATTAGCTCAATCAATTAGCACAGCGATGAATAAAATGAGGTGGAATACTGGAATATGGATCAAGTTTTTTAGGGTTCGTCTGATGGCAGCGCGAGCAATTTACACAGTTGAAACGGCCTTGGTTCTTGGTACTCATAACTAAATTTCTATATCGATTAGAAGATTTGGGTACATAAACAAGAAAATTGGTGCATTAAAAGGTGGTACTTATAAGTCTATAATGATAGATACAACATCTATTGTATTGTCTAGATACGTTTTATTTGGAATAGATGATTTTAACTTTCTTTGGTTTCTTAAGTAAGACCAAGATGATTTCACATTTTAAACAATGAATATTTTTTTAATGTAAGTTGAGTATGTTATAACTTCTTTGCCTCAAAATAATGTATCTCTAGGATTTTCGGTGATTTAATTTTTTTTAACTTTACGTAGGAATTTCTATTTTTCTGTAACAATTTAATCACGTTAAACGAATACCATGATGAATATTTCAATGCCGACGTGGAAGCGGTTCAGCCTATTGGGAACGAGGGAAAGAAACTGAAAATAATGTTTTCCTTTTTCTGCAATTTATGCTAATATTCTGTAGGAGTGTTCCTTTCCTTGTGTGTTTTACTTGTGCTGGCAGCTTAGAGTCGATGACGGAAAAATCATCAACATAATCTACAATATCCAGACTGCTGGCGGGCAGCAATGCCTGTAATAAAATCGACATTTTGCTCTTTCATAGTTCCATTCCCAAAGACATTGCTGCCCGTCATCGGTATCTTTAATTTCAGACTCGTATTTTTCAAGATGGTAATGCTGCAATCTGTCGAAGGCTAATGCGTTTTTCAAAGCTTTTCCGTTAGTCACCTCTTACGACACCCACGGAAAGAAGTGGTGGCAAATTTCATGTGGAATTGGCGTAACCAATACCACAATTAAAATGGAAAGAATATTTCGACACCGGTAAGAAATAATATAGTAATTCAGGTTTTAGTCATTTTGAGTTACAATTATATTCATGCAAAGAATAAAATGCCGAGGTAGCCTAGTGGTCAGGGTGCTCACTTTAGTGTCATAGAGTGCGAGTGACCTGGGTTCGATGTCGGCATCACTAAATTTGTTAATAACAATTTAAGGTGCTGTATTTACCACGTGCTCAACGGTGAAGGAAAACGTGAGGAAACCTACATGTCTGAGAAATAACATAAATATTATTTCGGGGATATGTGAAGCCCGCCAACCCGCACTGGAGCAGCGTGGCGGGCCCTCCCCGGCTCCCAAACCCTCTTTAATACTAGTATTTGAGAAGGAGGCCCAGCAGTGGGCACTTGCAGGCTGTTAATTTTTTTTTCAAGAATGAAATTAAGGTTTTTGCTCTTATCTCTGTTACTCAATTCCTTGGCATATGAATATCAGCGTCCAACCACAGGCCTATTGCCATTACCTCGTTGTTATCTAAAATAATGCAGCTATTAACAGCCAGCTCCGGTAACACCAGTTGTATTTGGAACAAAGCGCATCTTTCGAAGTTTCTTTCCCTTTGGGCTCCCAGAGAAATTATACAATTGAATCACCAGTTTCCTCGCAGACCGGAGCATCCAAGTTGTTGTCCATGGTGAGAGCTAGGACTTTTGTAGTCGTGGTGTTTCACAAGGCGGTATGCTGTCCCCTACTCACTTTTTTTTGCATATCAATGACATGCTGCTCATTAGAAGAAGAGTGCCGGAACAAACTTTTGACTTTTTCGACAATTCTCGAATTGCGTGTGATTAAAATGATACAGCGACGAGCGACGAGAGCCGGAACAAACTTGTGTCTGAAGTCGAGACCTTGTTATTCAAAGTCTCGGATTGGGGTCGACGTAATTTGGTCCTATTCAACCCCAAAAAGACACAGGTTTGCGCGTTCACCGCTAAAAAGAATCCCTTTGTCGTTTCTCCTCTTTTTGAGAACATTCCCCTTATTGCCTCAGCCAGTATCAGAATCCTTGGCGTTGACATATCGAGCGACGTTCAGTTCCGTGGTCACTTTTAGGGAAAGGCCAAATTGGCCTCCAAAAAGCTTGGTGTGCTCTGTAGAGCGGGACAGTGTTTCATGCCGGTCCACCGTTTGCAACTTTATAAGGCGCAAGTTCGGCCCCACATGGAATACTGTTCTCATCTCTGGGCAGGGGCACCCCAGTACCAACTCCTTCCATTTGAACGCATCCAACGTCGAGCGGCTCGAATTGTCAGCGACCAAGCTCTCTCTGATCGGCTTGATCCTTTGGCCTTGCGAAGAGATGTTGCTTCTCTTTGCATTTTTACAAAATTTTCCACGGGGAATGTTCTGAGGAACTGTTCGGATTGATCCCAGCTGCTGAGTTTCACCATCGTACATCGCGACTGAATTCGAAGTTCCATCGATACCACCTAGATGGTTGGCATTCCACCACAGTGCGTTTTAATCGATGTTTTCTGCCACGCACTTCGACTTTGTGGAATCAACTGTCGCCAGCAGTATTTCCGAATAGTTACGACTTAGGGACCTTCAAGAAAAGAGCTTATTCCTTCCTTAAAGGCCGGCAGCGCATCTGTAGCTCCTCTGGTGTTGTGGATGTTCGTGGGCGTCGGTGATCACTTACCATCAGGTGAGCCGCACGCTCGTTTGCCCCCTCCTTCTATAAAAAAAAAAAAAAATACAGGTTTGCGTGTTTACCGCTAAAAAGAGTTTTTGTCACTTCTGGCTTCTATCGATGCTTCTCATCTATGTCTAGCGACACCAATTTATGAATGTTTTTGAATTATGAAACTAAAATGAAACTTAGTTTATGTTTCAGATTACAATTAATTGATAATATAATATTGATAATATGGAGGGGATCCATTCTATTTACTACTTGAAAAATATTACCACGAATGATATTCCTTTTCTTATTTAGTCTGAGTTCACTGCTGGGCATTGGCTTTTCAAGAAGGCGCCCACAAAATTAAAAGCAAGTCGTGCAAGTCCTTCGCTGGACAAGTGAGTTGGTGAAAGTAGACTTTCTTCCTCTTACAACACCCACTGGAAAAAAAGAAAGCGGCTGATTTTCTTATGTTGATATAACACGGAATTTGAAGTTTATAAAACATTACAAAACATAATCATGATTCCTGTACATGAGTTATTCATGATACCTGTATTATTTATTGCTACTTCATGTATTTACATTGTGTGAGTTAGAAAATAAATTATATAACTCTTCTTGATCGTAGTTTTTCTTATTTATTGTCCTCACCACAAGTTAGTTATGATTTATATAAATAATCGTAAAATAATAGGTTTCCATTAATGATATGTCTTTTTTTAAAAATAAATAGAAAAAGGGGGTGATTGGAGTGAGTATCCAAACATAATGAAAAATGTCAAATTTGCGGGAATTTTTGACACTTGTCAATAAAAACAGTGAGTGTGAATTCATTTTAAAATTATCATCGATTACTAAGATAATTTTAATTACTTGTGTTAACCATAAGTTTTGGGAAAAGTGAGGTAAGCGACTACGAAATGGTGATTTGGTTGAGTTTAAATGTATCAAAATTATCGTGAGTGCAGGGACTACACGGGTACACGATTAACATGGCGTTCTGTAACGACATGTGCGGGCGATAATTTCGCCCTTTGTCGTGTTAGTTTCTTTTACGATTGATGAGACGTTTTCTGTTTATATTTTTGGATTTTACATAACGTTTTCTATCTGTTACATAAGTGAATTGAGAGCCTAGACGTATTGTTACATACGTATAATAGTGATCACTGCAATGGTGAAAACTCGACGAAGTAACGGAGAGAATGGGGAGGTAGAGGAAGGGAATTACACCTTAAACGATGTTGCCAGCGTCTCTGTTGAGAAGGTGAACAATCCAGAATGATATTGTCATGATACTGAACAGTTTGCACTTTTGCTTTGTTAGGATGACCCTTTGTAAGTCAACTTCCTGTCCCCATTTTCCTCTAAATGTAGGTAGGTACTTGTTGCGGTTGCACGTACTCGCATTGCATGAGCTTTCAATGCTTTCTGTATAGAGAACTCTGCTAAGGATTTCTTATGGTTTGACATTTTTTATTATTATATACTTATAAAACTATGACAGTGTTGTTGGCAGTAACTGTGCATGTATTTAGTCATTAGTTGTGTAAATGTAGGGATACTTTATTAAAATGTTTGATGTTATTGTTATGTAATTCAGAAATGCCTTTTTAACAAGAATTGGTTTTACCTTAGGTTTCCAATTTGTCTCCACGTGCACTAAGAAGTAGCCAATATAAAGTGAAAAGAAAAATACAACACTGGCCAACAAAATGTGAGTATGATTTATATTAAAACAGTATCTTTTTTATATTTGTGTGATAATATTATTTAGATTATTTATTAATTGTTTTTGGACTTTGTTTTAGACAGCCGCAGTAGACTAAGAAGAATAAGGATGCCACAAATAGTATTTCCAGAAAGTGACACTGAACCTGAGAAATACTCAAGGAGGTCAGTTTTAGATTTATATAATAACAATAACTTATTATCAGAATATGCATAGGTTTAGAATAAATTTCAGGTTACTATTATATAACATTCTTCTGCATGGCATCTTCTTTTTTAGGTTTTAAAACCCTTAATGTCTGAGGAACCATCACTTCATAGTATGTCTGTATGTTGCTGCTGTTTTCCTTAGTTACTACAGTTGTAGACATGGATGTAGAATAGTTAAATTATTTTTTAATAATTTTTAGCAAAGTTATTAACATGGATGTGGACAACTTCTTCAGTGGAATAATTATTTTTTCTAATGGAATGTCTATCTTACAGAAAAAGTAAATATTAAAGTTCATGTCATGTTTGGGAATCACATAATAGAAAATCATTTTGCATGCATATATGTCTTGTACTTGGCCACCTATTTTTAATCCGATGATAATGAGAACAACACAAAATATATAAAACCTGTAAAGCTGTAAAAGCCAAAATGGCTAACAGCAATAACTTCATTGAATACATATACAAAATATATTTATGAGCTCCCTCATCTGTTACCTAAGCAGAAGGCAGAGATTATGGATTCTGTGCAGCAAAACGGGCTTATACAATTAACTATTCACCTTTCTGGAAGATAGAAAGCGATGGGTGTCAGCCTTGTTGCAGTTTTTGATATTTTTAACTATATATAGTTTTCCTGTGAATAAATCCTTAATAGTATTATCTCTAACTGCCCAATTAGATTGAACTACGTAATTTTTCCTTGCATCACAGCAAGGAGAAATTACCTACAAGTCTTCGTTACTTACGAAATTCAACTCAGTTACAAAAACTCAGAGAACTATACAGAGCAGGGAAATGGGTGATAATATAAAACTTATATTATTAGATATAGATATTATAATGCTTATAAAGATAGACATTTATAAGCTCCTTTATTTTATTTAAATAATTGCAGTAGATATATAAAAAAGGAGTATTGTCAATTAAATTAAATTTTCTGTTGTTTAGATCTCGTCAAGTGAGAGTTTTCTTTGCTGATGACAATGAACCCACAAATAGAAGTATGAAAATTCGGCGTGATCGTGGACCCAGGAAAAACTATATGGAAGATAGTGAGGATAAACCAATACAACAAAGTAAGTTTTGTTCTCTTCATTTCTGAACAATATTACATTTGTTTCAGTAGTCTAAATATTGATTTTTGTGTCATAACACTCATCTCTCAATAAGGCTATATTGTGAAGGCTGTGGTACTTTATACATTTATATTATAATTTTTTTTATTTATAGTTATTATCTATATTATTTACATACAAGCTAAATTTTAAACATTGCCTGATTTCTAAATCTACACATTCTGAAAACTTTAAAAGCTCAGTTGTTTGTACCTTAATGTCCACTGTAAAAGGATTTTGAAAAATTCAGATTATAGTTTACAACTGGCCTTTTTGTACCACCTCTGTATTGTCTAACAGAAATAAAAGTCATCTGCATTTCTAACAGAAAATGTACAAATTTTTATTGTTATTTTTACAAGTCATGCTTTGGACAAACACACATGACTTTTGTAAATAAAAATATTATATAACGTAAGAATCTGCCATCCCTGTATTCTCATGGGTGTCATAAGAGACCACTAAGGAGAAAGCATTAAAATCGCAATAGACCAAACTAACAGATGGTGGAATAGCCATTTTTGAAGAATACCATACTAAAATCTAGTAAACCAATGACGGACAGCAGCGTCCAAGGAGTGAGGTATCTGATAATATGATCGCCAATAAGCTCATCAAGGTGATCAAGGCAAATCGTCCTTATGGGAGAGGCCCAAGTGGACTATTTACGTGTTGTTTACATAATGTTAAGGTAAGGTAAGGAAAATGTTATTACTTGGCTATTGTAATAATCTTTATACACCATGATTTCTTAATTGTTCAGGTGTCGAAACATAACCTTAAAATAAATATGTGAGTTAATTTAAATTGAAGCTATAGTTTTAAATACACATGCTGTATTTGAAACCAATGCCGAAGCACTCAGCTGAGCCTTGTGTTTCGCAATGTTTGTCTGTGTTTTTTTATTATGTTACAATATGCAATCAACTTGAACATAGGCTGTTCATAGTTACTTACATAAATAAGATCTCCTTTTCCCTTCTTAATTTACTAGGGTTTAGGACTATGGGAAATAGTTTATAAATATTAAGACAAAAAGCAATTGGCAATTAAAGCCTCGGATCATCCTTATTAATAGGTACATATACTCTACTAATTTTTGGCGCTGAATCTAGTACAACCATCTAGTGACCTATTCCTACTGTGCGCGCGGTATTACTGATAAAACAATAGCATTCGTGCTTGCTTGACTTTCGGTACTCCGTGTTGGGCGGGTCATTTTTTGTATTATCATTGGTTAATCATTTTGATTGCAGCTCGTCATAGCTTTTACATACGCCATTTATGTATGTGTAGTGTGTGAATATTTTGATTTTTTTACTACTGATGAGCTAGGGCAACAAAGCTTTGATTCTTTTTTTACTACAATTAACTATTTCTTTTAAACCGAGAGATTCAGTAAATGAAATAGCATTGGTTTTCTTTGCTTTAAGAAACATTTAAAAGTCAACTGGCATAAATAAGTACTAACAAGCTCAGTAGCTGGGTGCATTTTTTTTAAAATACAATAATTTTTTCACGATTTTTTGTTTTTATTTATAGTCGGTGTAATATGTGAGCGTAAAGGTTCTTTCTCAGATGTGAGAAGAAGCTGTCGTAAGCGTAAACTCCTTCATCACAACTTTAATGAAAGCTGGATCACTAATGAATTGAAGGTCAAGGGTTATCCGGACCTGTACGGCTTCCCAGGTTCAAGCTCCTCTGATGAGTCCACTTCAGGCGATGAAGCCCCGGTCACAAATAAGAAAATGGTGTGTAATTTCATTCAATATTGTTCCATAATTTCAAAATTACTAAAATTTTTTTTTTGCAATATTTAACAACTACCATCTCAATAGAAATATAATTGGCCTATAAAATCTTGTTAACTAAAACAGATGTCATTAAAAATATTAGAATGAAAATAATTCTATGTGAGAAAGTGTAAAATAGAAAGAACAAATATAAAATTGCATATTATTCAGAAAAACCAATGGTGAAATCGACAGGGATTTTTATGTAGGTTGATCCCTCAGAGATGCATACTTAACATCATCATCATAATGAATAGGCCATGAATCATCTGAAAATGGTTAAAATAGTACACAACAAAGCTAGTCTCTGAATAACAAATAGATATTAAATTAAATATGGAAATACTTTCATATTTTTAGGCCCGAAACCATATTCCAACTAATACTGATGAAGATACCCAACTATCTCGCCAGAGAAGAACTTCAGCAAGATTTAACAATAAAAAGGTAGTTAGTTCATGTCAACTTATGCAATTTTTAATAATATTTACATCTTTATGTGAATTAGTTGCATGATTACGTGATTTCATTAAGAATGTGATTCTACATTGTTATCTAAAGTTTTACATACTGTCAATCAACTTTGTTCATGTAGTCTTTATCTGCTTCAGATTGAGATGAATTGAATGTTCAGAATGACCTTAGAAAAGAAAGTTCTATTAATTTTTTTTAACATTTCTGTAATTTTTAGGATGCAACGGAATCAGAATCGGAGAATGAAAATAATCAAACTGTGATAGAAAAGAAACCACAACAAGAAACCAAAAACGACAACAAAGAAACGGACAGTGAACAGATTCCAAAGAAAGAACCCGGAGTTAAGAGTGATCTAGAACAACCAAACCGAAACCAAGATAGTGAAAGGTGGGTTCTTGTCTAGCTGGCAGTGATAATTGTCTAGTAAATTCATAATTTTTCTGGGTGAACAATTTGTATATTTATTATTTTTAAAAGTACTTTGTATATTGTATTACTTTTTATTTTATAGCAATCAAGGTCCTGCCAGATCTACTAGAGGGAGAGGCAGAAGAAGGCAAAAGAAAGAAGATAGTCAACAAGAGACAGGTATTTAATAATATATTACATAGTTTGAATTCCTCATCTAATATTTTTGTTTAAATTTTATAAATTGTATAAACCTGAAAGCATATAAATGTTGACGGAACGGCACAGCACTGTCCATCAATCTAGAAGTATTATTTTTTTTATCTTTAACCCTATAAGGCACTTATAGGGTTAAAGATAACAATAGAATATTTTCTGTTGTTGCATCGTCATGAGTTAATATATAATATGGAGTGAATGTGACGGTACGAATTAAGTGACAACGGGGTTAGTACTAATGCTCATATTTATTTGGAAATGGCTAAATTATTATTTACGAAAGGAATAATTTATTATACAACAACTTGAATAATCTAACAGTTTTTCTCAAATTGGCCGTTAAAAAAAACTTGATGTCACTCAATCATAACTTGTTTTTTTTAACTCCATCATGAGTAGTATCTAGGAGAACTATCTTCCTCTTTTCTACGTTAAGAGGCGTTATTTCTTAATTAATAAAGTAAAAGTTTAAGGCCTTGGTCTTATTTTGAAGGTGTTGTAACAATTCCATTAAAATATGCTTCAAAACAACCACGTCCTGAATGTCAGACGCGCATTCCTCCTCCTCTTTTTTTCTAAAATTTGCTTTACCTACAATATTTTTAGTAATAAATAAGTTAACTACCTAAGTTGTTTACCAATATACGATTTATAGTAACATGTGTGAATTCACTATTCAAAACTCAAAATGTACCAGAAAGTGGTGATATGAGTGTGACACCTTGTTATTGGATATTATTGAAAGAGTTTATTTTCAAATATATGAATCTTTTTATATATGCAGTCTGTCTTCGTTTCGTTAATCATTGATCGTAAATTTTTGGGACACAGAGTAATATTAAATCTCACATATTCATGACGATTCTACAAATTAGTCTGAATTGATAACAGTTTATCTGTTTCGATTCTGTAGTTGGATAAAAAACTATTTAACCTATTCGTTTTTTCTTTATTTTTGCTAACTGCTGAATTATGTCATTTAATCTGTCAAAATCTGCTGTACGTTTTGATAGAAGTTATTATTTACTTTTTATGTAGATATTTAAATTTGACAAAATTGTGTGTTTGTTTAATTATACATAAAATTTAAAACCTTGTGTTTCTTGTGATGTTAAGTAAAACATTTAAAACTATTGGAAAGGCAAAACACGGGTATGTCGTTCCATAAAATGTACTCTGGTGATCCAATTTTGTAATAATTTTTTTTAAACAAAGTCTACATTGTATTAATGGCTACATTGTGAGATTAAAAGGCTACATTGTATTAAAAAGTTTATAATTAATTAGTTTCCTCCATAAGGAGGGTTAAAATAGTAGTCATAAACATTTTTCTATTTTGATAATTACTTATATGTATATATAATTATTATGTCGTATTACTGTCCATATTACGTATTGTTGAGTAAGCGGTAAGATAATAAATAATAAATACATTTTGTCAACATCTATAGGTGTTTTTAACAACTATAGGAGTAGTTTTTACTTTTATCTGTATGTCTGTCAAATTATAGTTATAACCATGAATCTACATCTGCAAAATTTACTCTGAGGGTTCAGTTCATCATAAACTTATAAAACTGTAACAAAGCAGAGTCTTGTACATGAAATAAACTTTAAAATATTATTGAGAGCCCAAGCTAACTTACTGTAACTTTGGATCTACGAGGGTGCGTTTTTAAGTTCGCGGAATGGCGGGATTGGAGGGGGGATAGAAGGCTATCGAGAGTCGCGCCTTCTTCAAGTTTCTTACCAAGCAAGGAAAATCTGTTCAAATCATACTAGAAGAGATGGCATCGGTTTACGGGGACTCTTGCCCTAAGAAAACCATGGTATAAAAGTGCCACAGCCTTTTTAAGGCAGGGAAACACTTGCAAACAACCGACGGTCAAGGTCTATTGATTAAAAAAGTCGGAAAATTTATTTTAGATGAAGATGGCTATAGAAGAAACAGCTTGCAGAAATCTTGACATGACTACGACTGTTTAGCGCACGGCGCAAATGTAGCGGCGCATCGAATGTTCTCGAGCGTTTTTGGACATCTGTGGTGAAAACAAAGATGATGTTCTGAACCGAATTGTTACTGGACATGAAACTTAGGGTCATCATTATGAATCTGAGTAAGACGCAGTGGAATAAAAAAGGTGCAGCACCTTCTAAGAAATTAAGTGTCACAATCAGCTGGAAAACCTTATGGCGATAGTTTTTTGGGACTCAGAAGGAATCTTGTTGATCGATTATAAGGATAAAGGTGTCTCCATAACCGGAGTAAACTACGCAACAATCCTGGAGCGGTTTAAAGCAGCAATTAACAAAAAAAGAAGAGGTGTCCTGCTCTTGCACGACAATGCTCCTGTCCACAAGAGCCGTGTGGCACTGAATAAGGTGGATATTTTAAAGCACCGACCCTATAGGCCAGACCGGGCACCGAGTGATTATTATCTCTTTCCAAAAATTAAAAAAGAGCTTCGACGAAAAAAAAAAATCACCGATGAAAAAGTTAGGAAGCAGTTTCCTAGTGTTTTTCCGACAAGGAAAAAACATTTTTTATGAGTGTATAAATAAACTAATCGAAAGATCTCAAAAATGTATTCGTCTCGCAGGAGAATATTTAAGAAAAAGAAAAATAATTTTAAAGTTTTATTTTCCCTCCTTGTTGGAATGGGGGACCCCATTCCGCGAAATTAATAACGCCTCCTCGTACTTAACCGATTAAAATAAAGCTGAATTGTATTGGAAAAGGACCTGGAGTTTGTGTGATGCGCGCATAAACAGTCAGGCAGACTGAAAAACAGACAGATTCTAAAAAAATGTTGAATTGGCCATCTCCATTCCAAACACATCATTTTCTAAAAATGTCCAAACTCTTTACAGTTTTATTATACATATAATCTCGTATCCGTATAGATTAAAAAATCAAGGGCTTGCCTCATTAAATTCTTGTGGTCCATGTCTTTGTACATTTATTGTTATAGTATAGGATAACATTCCTAGAAATGTATGCCGGTTTTTGCTGAAGCTATCTTGTAGAGGCCTATGTTCATTGGACTAAAATAGACTGATGTGGTAGTAGTAGTAGGGTATTAACAGGCTGAAAATTATGAATTTAAGAGGTCTTCCAAATGGAAGGATGAATGGTCCATCCATTTGGAATAAAAGGTGTGAAGTTAAGCATGAGCTATGAGATGTCATGTACCTAAAGGTTTTGCTTTACTTCTATTGATTTTCCAGCTTCAGAATCGTCGTCCTCGGAGTCTTGCGAGTTGGCGTTGGGAAGGCAACCACGCCGTTCCAAACGTACGAGGAAACCAAAGCCGGCCTTTGTTCAGATCGCACCCAGAGAGCAGACTAGAGGCAGAGGCGAGTTATAATTGTAACCTCACTAGCTTCCGCCCGCAGTATCGCCCGCGTGGGGAATCTTCTCCGCGCTTTCCTGCGACAAAAGTAGACTATGTCCTTCCCCTGGCTTCAAGGTATCTCCATACCGGCTCAGCAGCTTATGTGTAATTGAATGATATCCGAACATTTACATTTATTATATAAGTAGGAAAAATTATGGTTCCGCATACATCCGCGCTTTCATTTGCTTGATCTTTCATGAATCATTTTCGCTTTATGATATGTAGTGTTGTGTTGGTAGATTTTACACTACATTGCTTATCAATGGAATTAAACTATCTTTAATGAATTAGTTTATTTTCAGGCAAAACGTTTACAATTAGAAAGAAACCATACAGTTTAAGGGAGAGGAAGCCGAAAATTCTTCGTCGAAAAACTATTAGATGTAAGTTGCTGATTAAAACTCATTTGTATTTTAATAAGTATAGTGCAGATTCCGATGTCAGGTGCATTCTGCAGGGCTTTATATTGAAAAATTTGGTTCAGTCGCAGATAATGGTACAACAACAATATATTACTACACAACAACAAGCATTTGGTAATTAGTACTATACAACAATATGCAACAACAGTTTTGAGACAAACAAAAATTAAGCAATTTAAAATTCCTTTAACTTTAACGTTTGTGGTGACCACGCACAAGGTTTTATTATTTTGTGGGTTTGTTACAACAGGCACTTAAGAGGATTCTTACTCTGTTTAAAATTGCAGCACAATCACCGTCTAGCAGTACCAGTAGCAGTACGTCCAGTTCCGACACAGAAGAGGACCTCAATGTTTCTATGAAAAATAAAACTAAGGGAAGGTATGTGAATTTTTTCTAATCGGACTGGAACGTTATGAAATTAACCTTATTTTTATGTGCCTAATGTTTTTTTCAGACAAAAATCGAAATCTATGGAAGATAAGAAGACTGACAGAGCGCTTAGGGATATTCAACCGGTCGAAGTTGATGGAAGTGTCAGGTTTACATCGGTTAGTAGTCTTGGATCAAGCATTTGCTATTCTTTCTTTTCTTTATCAGCTTTCGTAAGCCTACTCTGGACATAGATCTTTCCTTGAAATCCGCCAACAAAATCTGGCTATGCATGGAAGACTTAGTCACACTCACCTCGCCGGCCAAGCGGGTTGGTGAGTGCAGGACCAATATCCTCATACTAGAGATTTTGCTTCCCATCACTAGTATGTGAGATTTCGACTCAGGTTGGTGGATAAATTGGATATTTTAGAGACAGGTATTTTAACTACTTAATCTTATCTAACCTAAATTTGTGTTATTGAATCAAAGATTTTGCACAAGCAACATTTTGCAAACCCTCTAATTATCTCTCATTATTTTACACTTTTAACAGGTGGGAGGTCTCGAAGAGCATATAAAATGCCTGCGCGAGATGGTGTTGTTTCCCTTAATGTACCCAGATCTCTTCAACAAGTTTAACACAAGGCCTGCAAAGGGTGTTTTATTCCATGGCCCGCCTGGCACCGGCAAGACTTTGTTGGCAAGAGCATTGGCCAATGAGTGCAGTTTAGTTGGAGGGAGAAAGGTAGCGTTCTTCATGAGGAAAGGAGCAGATTGTTTGAAGAAGTGGGTCGGAGAGAGTGAAAGGCACCTTAAGTTATTATTTCAACAGGTTAGTATGTTTTTGCTTATTATGATGTATCCCTTAACACAGGGGTACCCTAGCTGTGCACCGCGCGTCGCTGTACCTGGAGACGATACGTTACGCTTGGAACTTTGGAGCAATGCGTCCCAAGAATATCATACTGTCAGTACTACGGCTTCGAGGCTTCTCTTATCATTTGCAATGTTGTACTTATGTGAATCTGGCTTTTCTGCAGTTGCAGATATCAAATCCCAAGAACCAGTCACAAATAAATTTAGAAAAACTAATGAGAGAAGCAACTTCAAAACTTCAGCCTATATTTGCCTATGTCTGCTAGAGCGTGTAGCTCTAACAGACATATCCTTTTAGAAGGGCATCGAAAAAAATTAGAACTTGACATATGATATACTAGTACTTAGTATCGTTGGAACAGAGTTTTTGTAATTATAACACTGGTGTTCGAGTACAACAGATAAATATATCGGCCTCATCTATCTATACCCACTAGAGTTGTCAATAATTTGAATATCTTATCATTATCTGTTTATTTATATTTAAGGATGTTAAATAAGAAAGTTACATGGACTACCAGACTCCAATAATAGACTCCAAAAAATAACTACAACGGCCTGAATATTTAGTCAAAGTATATTTTTTCTTATAAGGCAAATAAAATGAAGCCATCGATAATATTCTTCGACGAGATCGACGCACTTGCGCCGGTACGCAGCGTGCGTCAGGAACAAGTCCACACTAGCGTGGTTGGCACGCTACTGGCCGAGATGGATGGCTTGTGTGATCGGTAAGTTGTCTTCAAACTACAATATAAGTATAAATATGCTCCTATATCCTAACATAATATGTATCGCCAAAGCGCAGCGCTCCGTAGCTCATATTTTGGCATCCACCGTAATGTTTAATCATATTAAAAAGGTCATCGTGTAAGACTCAAATTTCATTGATAATAACAATAATTATTATGTACACACACATCCAGTCTCAAAGTAGGATTAATAATAAATAATAAAAACTAATAGTCATATTTATCTTAAATTAACATCATGAATAATTATATATCATTGAAATGTTTGGTTAGTTCGGCATTACATGTTATATTAAAAGGAACTAGGCCAACAGACTAACAACAACAGTTCTAAACTCAGGCCTTCGACAAGCAATACAAACGTTAATATCCTTCAAATAAGAAAACGACTGAATAGAATTATCTCTTTCTTACATTACGATGTACGCGTAAGTGCGAAAGCGACAAGCGTTCACGAACGTGTTCATTCGCTGCACTCGCGACGCCTGGAGCTACAAACACAGGGCAAATTTCGTAATGGAATGCGCTAAGTTTTTATGTTATTTTATTACCTATGATGTTGAATTTTTGAGATTGTAGTTGATACAATTACTATTGTTTTTCCATTTTTTGTTAAATTTAAATACACTTAGGTTCACTCCAATTCCACAGAAAGTTCAGATTGACTTCACTGTTAGTGTTATCTTAGTAGATGATATATATATATGTGTATATATTTATGACTTCACTCATAGACTAAAAAGAAGATAATTTGTTAAAAAGAATCAACCTTTAAACCTAAAGTTATAGCTGTCTTATGTGCTGGAAAAGCAAACCAAAAAGTTTTTATATTTCTAGAAGTAGCTCTTGCATATATTTTTACACAATATAAGCAACTAAATCAATGTTAACAGGGGGGAAGTGATAATAATAGGAGCAACTAACCGTTTAGACGCCGTTGACCCGGCTTTAAGACGAGCGGGTCGTTTCGATAGAGAGCTTTATTTCCCACCCCCGCACGCCTCCGGCCGGCGCGACATCCTCGACATTTACACCAGAGACTGGAGGCCGAGACCGAGCGAAGAAACCCTGGACCACATAGCTGATATTACCAATGGATATGGAGGTACATCATCTTAAATATATTTACTATTTAAATATATAAATTAATTAATATTTCTTGATCGGACATTACATAATATGAAATAGTGAAATGATAAATCGATATTATATGTAAAGGTGTGAATCAAGATTGAAAGTAGCTTATTATTCGCTTATTCGTATTATTTACAAATTTTTAACCGCAAAACTAATTTGTTCAAAGTGTAAGTGATAAATTGTTTATTTAAAGATTTCTAGTGATTATTTAAAAAAAAAGCTCTGTTGCTCCAGGTTCCGACCTGAAAGCGCTGTGTTCGGAAGCCGTGCTGAGGGCACTAAGACGAGTTTATCCGCAAGTCTACGATAGTGAACACGCCTTGGTTATAGATCCGAAAAATGTAAGTGTAATAGAATCTTTGAAACTCGTTTTTGTATCTTATATTATTTTTATGTTGTAATATGTCAGTTTTTTTGTTTTTGTTATTATAACTACATTCACCTATTTATAAATACAAAATAATATTTTTTTAATTCACGCCTATACGAGTATATATGCACCAAACGCGTGCCCGTGCGCTGAACCTTAGAACTGAATGAATTGGTGTTAATGTACAAACCTACTCCAAAGCAGTATGCGGCTTACACCGCGTTGTTTTGCAGGTGGAAGTGCAGCTGGAGGACATGGAGCGCGCGATCCGCGGCATGGTCGCAGCGGGAGCGCGCAGTGCGCCGCCCGCCGCACGTCGCCTACCCGCGCACTCACACTCACTGCTGGCGCCGCAGTTGCGTGCTGCCGCACCGCTTCTGCGGGCCGTCGCGCCGCACCTCTCCAGGCAAGTGGCCATCCCACCCGCTGGTCTTCTGGCGCTGCATTTTTAAAATATTAAGTTTTACGCTTCACAACATAAATATGTAAGACATGCGAAAAAGAACTGAACTTCAAAGATACTGTGATTTGAATGCAATTGTTTTTATATCAACAGTACAAAAACAACAGAAGCTCCACTATCGTCAAGTGTGTTGCTCATAAGCGGCGAGTGCGCAGAGACGCACATAGCACCCGCGTTGCTCTCTCAGCTAGAGCATTGTACCGTCAAAGAGCTCAGCATGGCTTCTCTTCACTCGGCTCTCGCGTTTACCCAGGAACAGGCACTTATATCGGTAAGAATTATTATTGTTATGTAAAGTTATTCTAAATATTAATTATATAATGGTGTTGATGAGCTCACATAAGAAGAGAAACGTAAATGTAGTAGTAGTAGTAGTAGTAGTAGTAGTAGTAGTAGTAGTAGTAGTAGTAGTAGTAGTAGTAGTAGTAGTAGTAGTAGTAGTAGTAGCCTCTTCATTACCCCTGCGAGGGAATTTATCCCCAGTGCATTTCTATTCCGAAAAAAAAAAATTATTTAGGAGAGAAATGTTTTTACTACGTTTTCATTATTTATTAGTATTTGTTATTTACATTATTTACAGCTCATTGGGAAGTTAGCATAAAATCGATTGTAACATTGGTCCCAAACAGACAACCAAAAAAACAAGAGAGACGTGGTAAAATAGAGTGCTCTGGTTGATAATTCCTCAAGGAATTAAGGCTACTCATAATGACCCCGTGTAAATAAAAAGGACCTAAATGAAAAGTATTTTCTAGTTATTCTCGGAGTGCCGCCGTGCAGACCGCGGCTGCGTGCTGTTTATCCGCGACGTGATGTCCGTGTGGGCGGCGCTGTGCAGCTCCCACAGCACGGCACTGCTGCTCCAGCTGTGGCGGACCCGGGCCGCCGGCGACAACACCGCGCTGCTGGCCACCGCCAGCGTACCGCACGCCGAACTGCCCGCCGAGGTGCGTAATTTTTACTTTGTACATTCACGCCGTGAATGAAAAGGCGGTTAGTACTAGTCTTCATAATTGTAGTGAAATAATTAAAAAAAATCCAGGGATTCCGTCCTGATCGCGTAGGATCTGTGAACTATTTGCACAAACGCATCGAGTTAAAGTAACAAAAACTAAAAAAGTATCCACTAGTATTTATTTAATTGGTATTGGTTGTATGACCTGGAAATAGTCTGTAGAATATGAATTTAAATTGAATTGCGTAATGTTGCATACAACCTGTGTAATATGCATTATATTAAGATATTTGGATACGTATCTGTGAATGTTAAATGTTTTAAAATAATATTTCTGTTACAGCTTCAAGAATTGTTCCCGGTGTACAAGGACTGCGTTTACCGAGTACGGGAGCCTACTGCATCTGAAGTCATTAGTTTTCTTAAACCTATTATCACAGGAGAGCCTTTAGAGCCGCCTATCATAGAAAATAATGAACCACCTCCTCCCCTACCACGAGGTATAGCAATTTTCTAGTTCTTCTTTAGACTCTACACTGATCACTGCTGCAAAATTAACCTTCTCCTTCCGGAGAATTTGGGGCAATTCGCAAAAAAATATATAGTCACATATACATGGCATTTTTCTAATTCAAGTAAATACAACCACATGATGCTATTAGGTGGCTGAATTCCTAGCGCGGCAACCAAGGGTTCTAGTGCTTTCCTACAGAATTCTAAACTTTGTAGCTCTAGCTGAGTTTTATTTTAGCTCAAAATCTATTTCCATTTATACTTTCTGTTATTCTTGTGATCAGTGTGTGTGCGTGCGTGCGCGCGCGCGCGTGTGTGTGAGTGTGTGTTATTTTGTATATTCAGAGATTTTATGTCCGCAGCACCACCGCCACCACCTCCCCGGGAGAGCGAGGATGATATCGCGCGACGCAAGCGCAAGGAGGATTACAAACTGCGCGAGCTGCGGATATTCCTGCGCGACATCTGCCGCAAGCTCGCCTCCAACCGGCGCTTCTACAAGTTTACCAAGCCCGTCGACCTGGAGGAGGCAAGTTGCATGTCCCTAGATTAGCACTGCGACGCTCATGTTATCTTGGTAGATTTTAAGTACTGTATGATGAAATAAATTGTCTCCCGTTTTGTGAGGATTTGCCGTAATTTTTTGGCAGGCGGATTAAAATACCAGACGCTTCGCACCTAAAGCGCTGCTTCCCATCCTTAGTCTGTGTATTGACAGTCTGGTAATTTTTGAAATGGTAAATCCACTACCTGCCATGGATGTTGTGATATTTTCAAGGCGTTAGTTGACTCATACGTCACCCTAGCGATGAAAGGCCACCTCGTAGGTAGGGGGTAGTCATGTTTTACTTGTAGATTTCACTAACTTCTCGGGCGTGTCCCGGTTAACCAAAAACAGGGCAAACATATGTTATGTTTTTGGATCGAATTGATTACAATCCCCAACTGTGTTATGTTATTAAGCCTTTCAGTTTAATAAGTCCTGATGATGACTCATAATAAAATTATTTCAATTGTTTCAAAGATATGGCATGTAAAGCGTTATCAATTATGGTTACTAATTATGTACGTGGTAGTAAGCGGTGACTTTTGCTTCGAGTCGAATGGGCCGGCTCGACCGGGGTAGTCCCGTGACCGGCGTGTAGTAGAGGCGTCTTGTGCTTCTGCGTTTCGTTTGGTGAGTGAGGTGAATGTACGTGGGCGATGGTAATCACTTATCATCAGGTGAGCCGCTTGCTCGTTTGCCTCCTTTCCCAAACGTGTCATAACAATATATTTCTATTATTGCAACATGTCATGAATTATATAATAACACAATGTTGAATATTTGATACAAGGTCTCTGTAAAACTACCTACATAAAAATGGATCGGATTTCCACTGTTTTCTTCTAGGTGACCGACTATTTAGGCATAGTAAAACAACCGATGGACTTGGAGACGATGATGACGAAGGTGGACATGCACAAGTACAACTGCGCGAAGGAGTTCCTCGACGACATCGATCTCATATGTGCCAACGCACTGGAGTATAACCCCGATAGGTGAGACCGTATAGTAATTGAATATGAACCTTTGATATGTATTAAATACATAATAAAATTTATTAAGTATTTTCTGTTAATACTTAGTAATATGTATTATTCATTGAATCAATTACAGTTTTTTAAATGGTCCTGAACTTAATCATCATCGTTTTTTACACTGTCAATTATCGGTTTATTCATTCAGCGTTTTAAAAAAAAATATGTAGAATATTTACCTTTTCCATAAATATCTCTATAAATGACGACGTTTGTTTACCACGCTCTGCAGATAGGTGTCCACCGCTGTTTGACTTATACACTTTCACTTCCTCTGGTTTATTCTATCTGTAGCTTTATATGACACTCACAGTCAACAAGACAAGGAGTCGTAATGGATTCTCATTTCAGACCTTCTCTACACAATTGCTCTATTTATTTTTTTGTCATATGTTTGTTACCATAGAATCATATTTCATGAAAATAAATTATTATTTTTAATAATTACATATTATTTGCTTGCATCTCTCTTACGAAACTGAACCTTTCACTTACATTACTTCTGTAATTATTACAATTTGGTATTAACTTTATTATTGAACACTATTTGTGGCACGCTGAACTGAACTCAAACATAATCAACGCATAATACTTATGATTTTATAGACGCGGTATGGCCGCGTTACTGCTAGGTATAACTAGACAGTTTGTAAGTGTTTGATCTTTTGCCCCCTCTTCTATGAAAAAAAGTGATATCTTGACGAGGAAAGGAATCGGAAATTCTCTAAAAAAATAAAATAAAAAAAATAACAAGCTACGTGGTAGATTGGGCGCTCCTCATACAATATTCCAATAAGTTTTAAGTGTATATTTCCCACATGCGCGGCGGGAAGGAAAATACCGTGAGCTTCCTCATCTCTGAAATATGTTTCGAGATGTAAACTCTATAAATGCGCACTGGACCACAGTGACGGACTGTTCCCTATGAGACGACATGTGCCTTGGAGTGGGATATTAGTAAGCTAAGGTATACTTAGGGTCTTAATTCAACAAGATTTAATGTTGCATCTAGGTTATGATCAGCACTTGCATAAAGAAATAACAAATATGCATACACTTAACGTTTGCACGCTTTTTCATTTGTTAAACCCATGCCATTTGATATAACTATCTGAATCACCATGACCACAACAGCAGCCATAAACTTGTAAAAAAAATATAAACTTTTTAATTTACACCTGTGATTGCTGTCTGTTAGTGAAATTCTTTTACTGAAACATTTTTATAGAAATGAAACTTTGTACGCACCTAGTAGTTTCACATAAAAAATATGAAATAGTAAATTGTAAAATGTATTAATTGGGTTGTCATTTCTATAATTAATAATAGTAAATGTTTATATACTAGTTTTATTTGTTTGTAACGTTTTGTTTTCAAATTCCTTTTATTAACTCAAAATCCACATTAATTTCAATCCTTTGTGTACTTACTGATTTATTTACCTGTGTTCTTTTTCCACATTTACCTGGTGCCATTCAAAGGGCTAGAGGGATGTATAGGTATGAGAAATTTGCACACTTATGTAATGGTATTCGATAACGTATTTACGTGTACAATTATAGTGTAAATTGTTAAAACTTAATTATTTTTAAGTACTTAATTTACATCCTCTAACCTTTTGTCCGTTTAATATTCGGACATGTATATTTATGTAATATGCATGTATTTTGGTAAATAATTATTTTTACGTAGTTTGTGTTTTAGCATCTGCTTGGGGCATAATTAACTCATTTTTCATTTCATTAATTAATTTTTCAGCTTAACCTGTAATCATATTTATTTTTCCTCTGTTGTTGTTGTTTTGGTTTCATTATGCAATAAAAAATAAAAAAGGCTTTTTATTTAGAGCTTTATATTTTTCATTGTTTATAATTTGGATTGTTTTCACTTGATGTAACTGAATCATTATTTATTTCAGTAATGACAGTTGTACGTCTCTCAAGTAGTAGAATATAAACTAAAACTAAAGTTCGCGAAATTTCACGTGCCGATATACAGATATTCACATCTCTCAACATTTTGGGAATTAATCTCCAAAATATCTTAATCTCAAAAATATTAAGATATTCTATATTTTTAATATGATTTAAATGATTCGAAAATAAGATGTCCTCGAATGAAAGATATTACGAAGACATTGAAAAGAACATACATATCCACAACATGATTGAAAATTAATTAGTAACGTAATACTTAATATTGATTAAAAATAATTAGTAGATTGTTTAAATAATATTTTTTTTAATATTTTGTGGCATTTACTTACAACTTACTAAAATCAACTCTAACACACCGGGTGACTTTGCCATCGTTCTGGAAAATACTATTTCATTCACAGAATCGATTGATAGTATCAGTTATTAAGAAACATCCATTCCTTTTTTTTTATTTAAAAATTCGTCTATTTGAGAATACATAAAGAATATTTTTTAGTTCTAAAAAAAAATCGAGGCCTCGCTACTGCAACACTTAAAGACACCAGAAGTAAATAATAAAAATATTACATAGTAACGATGTCAAGTTTGACAAAAAAAAATGGTAAAGAAAATATTTCCGACGGTTCTAAGCTGGAGTACATTGGGAAAGGAAAATTGAGGATCTCAGTAATATATGTAGCTATATGATACACCTTATGTTGCAATTGGTTTCAACGAGCGCCCGCGCGCAAACGGATCGCCACTGCGAATAAAATTTATATTTTTTTACTTTTTCTTATTAAACTAATAAATTTAACTATAGTAGTGGTTAGTACTATTTACCAATGAATACGTTCCGGTTCCAGAACGACAGAAAAGTCGGTGTGTAATATAAATGCATAAGGAGGTGTTATTCGTTACCTATCGATATCTATCAAAAACCTGAAATCAATATGAGCAATAACTCCCTATAATAGTAAATTGTTGTAACCGATTTTTAGTTCACGTCCCTCGACTAGTTACTCTGATAGTTTTGCTAATTTGCGGATAGTTAGCAAAACTATCTTCTGATAGTTGTACTAATTATCAGAGTAATTATCCGAAGGACTGTTAAATCGTCGTGGCTGTATATGTAATCTGCCTTCTGTACTTGTACTGTCTTACAGATAGAAACGAGCATCATCTCTGTAGTTCTAATGCGATAAAATGTGTCTTCGAATTAATTTTACAGTTTTAGCTTCAATTTAATGCATGCTTAATATTTTTTTAACTATTTTAAAAGAAGGTCCTTCACATTCGATTAAATATTCTAGTGTAATTTGTATTTGGACGATTCTATGTCGATGTTATTTATAGTGGTTCCATGTACATTTTCGTAAAGATGTGGATGTTCCAATTCGGTTTGCGCTCGGCAGTCGGTATATTGATTAAATAATTTTTGGAACTAAGCTTTGAAACGCCAATAGCCTAATGGTTTAAGGTGCGGACTGCGAAACATGACGTCGCTGGCTCGCTATTTACTATTGTCGTGAATAACCCCAGATACAAGTTTTTAAGCTTAGTTGGAGGGGTTAACAGGAATATTAGTAATCTTACTAGTAAGTAGTTCTTTGAAACAAGAGGAAAAAATGCTTTCCCCCACAGAACGTCTTCTGACAAGCAGATCCGCCACGAGGCGTGCTCGCTGCGCGACCACGCGCACGCGCTCATCGACGTGGAGATGGATAGCGACTTTGAGCTCGAGTGCCAAGAGATCGCCAAGAAGCGGCGCGAGGTGGGCGGGCAGGAGGACAACGATCTGCCCGACTTCATTTACACCGCGTCCAATTTGCGTGAGTGGCGAAAAAGACCAAAATCATTGTCATATATACTATCGATAGACTAACGTTCATACAAATATGGAACATATTATGTATATATGTCAGTTTCACTAACTCCGTCTAGAATCTGGCTCACGTAGTACATAAGAACTGCTCATATACTTTGTACTGGCCCTGCCCTCTGACATTAATCAAAGATGATGCTGCCAATTTTTTTATTATTCTCTGTCAGCATATTTGAGACCACTGCTCATATGCCATTGCAAGAAAGCGTTTGCCCATACCACGATGGGTAAGGTGAATTTTTGCATGCTTAAATGATTCCTAAAATAAAGAATTTGTGGTTTATATACTTCTTTTAATTTTACAGCCGAAGGCTTTGATTCGACAGCGAACGATAGCAAGAATATGCGGACGCCGCAGAACGGGGAGAAAATTGATCATTCAGCGAAACGAAAGCGCAGAAGAATGAACGCTTGGTCCAAAGGATTGGTTGTGAAACGACAGAAGACTACGCCGAAGGTGATATCGTTAGTCGTTAGTCTATCCTAAATTATAAAATTCTTTGTATGAACGTATGTTTAAACATATTTAACTTAAAAGCAAATACATGGATTTTGATGGAATTTTTATTTAAATGATTCTTATGATACTCGAAGTGTTTTAGGCAGTTTGTTATCTTGTTTATTTAATACTAAAAATGTGAAAGTATTTATCTTTTTCCTTCAATCCTGTTTAAAAGGCTGAACAGAGATGTACATAATTTGACAGTGATGCACCTACAAAGTATGCCATGGGAAAGGACATTGAATACTTTTTATCTCAATTCTCTTTGGACAGAAATTTTGACCACGCGGGCAATGCCCCAGCCGCTAGTTATTATTATTTGTTATTATAGGCTTGTAAACTTTACGCTCACCCAAAATTTATTGTTTCAATATATTCTGCCATTCTGTTACCTTAAGATTTTGAAGTATATCGGCCCTTTGAATTAATCACGTGTATAAATCGCCTCCATTTTATTTGCTTTAACTGTCCTGTCAAGTAAAATTCATACTTAGGGCTAATCTATAGTAAGTGAATGTCTAATCTCTATGTTAATTGTTTCTACAGGCCTACAAAGACACAAGCATGGCGATAACGGACGAGGAGTCAAAGGAGAACAAGCCGATCACGTCGACGCCGCTGCCCAACGGCTCGGCCACGTCGTCGGGCTCGGATGACGACGCGCCGCTGCGCCGGCCGCCGTCCGACGAGGCGCTGCTCGCCGTCAGCGCGCACCACGCGCCCGCCAACCGACACGCGGAGAACAGGTGAGGACGAGTACTCCGTCGCGTTCATATCCTCCTGGTATCGTGTTAACTGCGTAAGTTATGCTTCTAATGTTTCATGTCCTCCTTCCCGGTAGTATAATGTTTGCTGTATCCGCGATGTTTCAGACATATTATGTCCTCCTGATAGATTTTTTGTAGCATCCCAGCAGTGCTTTATATTCATGTAATAAATGTAATCGAAATATAAACAATATTTACATTATATTATATTCATTTCTACACACTTACATATGTGACTGGTTACGAACGAGACTGATCGAGAGAAAGTAACGGCTCCAAATCGCTCTCGCAAAAAAAAATGGAGGCCCAGCAGTTGGATATTTTTAGGTTGTTAGTTTACACGCACTGCAGCGACCACACATCCACGCCCACATCCACACACGGACACACGCAAATCGCCACGTCACGCACGCACAAACGCTCAAACAACTCACGACCATAATCTCCCACTGAGTATAGGGCCGCGCTTAAGGACCAACACGGACAGAATTTTGATAGTAAACAGAAAACACACTTGAAAAAAAAATTGTCAGCAAGAAAAAAACCCTTCGTTAAAGTTAGCACCGTCAATAGACTTGCGACTGACTAAAAGCAGAATCAACGAAAATAAATATTTATATTTTCAGAAAAATCTGTAGTTTATTAAATTTTATAAAATGTGATTTGCAGTCCGACGAAAGCGGGTGAAAAGACACCATCAAAGACGTCACCAAAGAAACGGAATTCAGGGCACGAGACTTCAAGTGGAGGTAAGTTACATAAGCCATTAAACCAGCTCAATTTGATTTTGTAAATAAAAACAATCACAAAAGTGTGTGTGAGCCTCGGCGTGGAACTTATCTATCTTTATCTCTTTACCTATTCAACTCGATCGCTTTCTTTTCAGATACAGAAAAAGTACTGATTAATAAGACTGAGTTAGATAACATTCTATATAAGAACGCGAAAGCTCTACGAAGCATCGGTTTGGAAGCGCTCCTCGACCTACACACGCAGCTCAGCAAATCTGTTCACTCCTATGCAACTAAATACGACCGCACCAAACTGCCGTTGGAACTTCACGCCATTGTCACGAGGTACATGCAGCTGGCTAAAAAATGAGGCCGACCTTAAGTGCACTCGAAAATCGCTCTTACGGCTTTCTGTCAAAAGTTCGAAATAGCATTCGCACCCGTCAAGCATCACTTATAGGTGTAAGAAAACGGAACTGACAATAGATTCATTATAAATTCATTATCGTATAAAATTATTTATTATCTTGTACAGTACATCGTCCTTTACGATTGTTGCATAGTTACCTACCTAGAAATAAAAAAAGTCTTTCCAAAGCCGTCCAAAGCGTTATTATTGACAATTATATTTATATATCTCAGTTGACTCCAGCTTTTGACAGATAGCTTTTTCATCTAGAAACTGTAAACTGTGTAATGGACAGATAAGTCTTAGCGTTCGGAATGCTACATTCCATGTTTTAGGGAAAATTTGTTTCAAAGAATCACTGCCCTAAGGTTACAAGTTTGTTGGTAGAGTATGTTCTGATAAATTTGCGGATGAAAATTTTAAGTGTTGTTATCGCATTGATGGCGTTACTGTCTGTTCTCTTTTACTGAATATTGTTTTCGATAATTCATCCGTAGAGTATACAGGGTTTTAATATATATTACACTATACATGGTTACTATCTATTAAATTAAAATGTTTGACGATTAAAGGACCAGGCTGGCCACACTGTGTACTAGACATTTATGTAATTAATTGCACTTTGTCCTATTGTTTGAAAATGGAAGTAGTTTTGAATTTCAACTTTATTGAAATTCATAATGCATTAGGAATTATTTTTTTGTGATTAAAATCTCAATGGAAGGTAGACGAAGTCCTTGCTTATTATAAAAAAAAAAAAATCTTTGGCATACCTTTGAAGTCCTTTATAATTATTATTTACAAAATTTTGCTATATTTTTAAACTAACGAATATGGATGTGTTGGCATCACTTTTCCGGTTTAATATGTCTAAATGATTGTTTTTAGATGATTTCATAGCTTCAAAATGAAACTATTGTTTTCGGATTTTACCGTGTTCAATTAGATTTTTTTCAAAATTAAAAGCACCCGACGTCACGGCGGGGCTGCGGCGTTCGACGTGCTCATGTCACAGTTGAGCCGGCTACCGTCAGCTTCATTATCATTAACATTTCAAAAATCTAATTGAACGCGATGAAATCCGTAAATCATTAATCAAAATTATATTTTTGATATTTGACCTTTTATTTGGTTCAATCAGCACAATTTTGGAAACAATATGAAATACCTTGACATATTTTGACATATCTAAGCATTTTAAACCCTCGTTTTATTTTACTTTTATTCCTCGTTTTTGTACGGCCAACAAGATTACTGCCAGTTAGTGAAATATTAAAAAAAAAAACTAAAAGTTTCAGCTGATAATTTTAATTGATATATTTAAACTATTTATTAATTAGCCGTAAACTTTTCTCGTTGTAACTAATGAAAATTGGTATTATTAGACATGAAGAAGAATCAACTTTATTTAAAAATAAGAAACGTTCACTAGATCATTTGCTTTTCATATATAGTATTAAATTAGCATATCCAGGTAACAAATAATTATAAATAATTGAATTAGACTTTAAATTACAACTTTTAACTATAATGGATGTAATGAATGCACTGAAATCTTAAAGTATGACAGAAGATTCTGTTGATAAATTTAAATTGTATAACAAGCCATGAACGTCTCTGAATAACTTTGTAATGCGGTTATGTGAGTTGAATGCATTACGTCCCTTTTTCGTGTAGTTAGTGTCTGATGATCTGATGACATCGAATCGATTAAATAAAAAAGATAATAAAGAGCCCATTGAATTCTCGGAGTAAAGTCGAATCGAGTGTGACATACATTCCAACACGACAATACTGCATTGTAAATATTTTCTACGAATATTCTTCCAAACCTAAACCTTGAATCAATGATAGTAAAAAAGACTGGGTAATTTAGAAATATTAATACCCGTACTAATAAACTAATCATAGCCAGCTACAAACATACGTAAATATAAAACTCTTAATTTCTTTTTGTCGTATTTTTTCAAACGAATCTCTTTCGCTAATTTTTTTACCGGTTCTGCTCTATTAATATCGACAAGTATCCGCATTTAAAATATTGATTCGCCAATTTTAAACTGAGGACAGCCTAAGAAATAAGCGAAAGTGATTTTCGATTGTTTCATTGCTTCATTAACTTATATTTACTTTGTATGTTAAATAACAATTACCCTAAACATCGGTACTCATGCATTGTGTTTACAAGAACCAAATTTTTTTTTGTAATCTCTACTTACTCCGCCGTGCTCTTATAAAACATTAACGGCGTTCTGTTAAATTTAGATGTAGGTAAAAATTATAAAATTATCTAATACGATTTAGACACCATAAAGCTAACTGACAGATCATCGTATTTGATTGTCTCAACACGGTACTTAACGTATTTATTTTCCGACGGGAAACATTAACAAGTTATTGATTGTTTGGGGTTTCATAGTGCAACAAATACTTTAGTATCTGTTCGACACATGCTAAGGCATGTTAATTATATCTGAGTGTAAGTAATCTGTGTATTAATGAGCAAACTGATAGAAAATCGTGTGATATGGAAGGAATAAAGGCATTATAGCAGATATATATGAAGTTACCTCATTCCAGGATGGAAGCAAATGTATAAATAGAGTATTTGAAATGTAAAGTGTTAACTGCCATAGATTTTTCGCCTGCGTTCCGATTGTCTTTGCTTACTTGTTTAAAAAACATCGCTGTCCTATAATAATTAAATATGTCGTTTACATTTTGTTACAACTATACTATTATGGTTTTCGTTAACTTTTTGTATGTTTCTTTAAAACAGCAAAAATTTGACTGTTGATTTAATTTAATGAAAATCCGTCTCGTGTCGCAATAATAGGATTTCAATTACTCCAACAAGACTTTAATGCCGGAGCGCAGGTCTAACGAATTTTTAGAATAAATTTTGCAATTAGTAACACTTGTGTTCTATTAGTACACGTTTTACAATAGCATTTTTTTTATATGTTTTTGGTTTATTTATTTGTATTATTTGCGCCTCGGTGCGCTAACCTTAATAACTTAAGATCTGAAAAAAGACGATAAAAACAAGTGTTACTTTTTGTAGCCACTCGTGAAACAAAATCTGCTTGTATTTGCTCAATTTCGTATGTTCGATGACATTGTAAGCAATTTTTATCCACCGTTTAAGTTAGTCGATAATTTTGTATTTATAAAAGTGTATATTAAACTGAAAATAAAAGGGTTTATGTGATATCGTCTGGTTTTTTTAATCCGTTTTGTGTGACTGCAGAACAATATTAAAACGTGCATATTCAATGTCCATTCATTTTAGGGGCTTTATGGATACAGTGAATATGACGTACCTTAAGTTTTAGACTTTTATCAAACAATAGCAAAATAAAGTAAAGCATAATAATTTTTATTTACTGAAATTTGGTACAGAAAATGCGTTTGATAATAAGTTGGGTATCAAATCGGTAACTTTTGATGGACTTGAAGGCTCCTTGCTTTGTAAGTTTTACTAGTTAAAGTTTAAATATTGGCCACAATAAATTATAAAAATTTCCTTAACGTTTCTAAGACGAATAATACTGGTGCCGCCACTAATACAACTTTGATAGATTTGTAACTAGTGAACTTGATACTAGGAGATTGATTTTGTTATTAAAAATTTCTTTTTACATTTCTTCTCAATACAGTTCAGATTTCACATGTATAGGATTTCATGTTATCTACCTATTAAGTTTGATTTGCCACAATCGCCATGCTCGGCATGCGGATTGGCCATTGCTGTACTACACATCGCACCTTAGACGGTGTCCTCGCTGCCCGTCATTGCTCAGGTTATTTTTGTTTGTTATTTTCCATGAAGGGTATCCCCGCCATCTGCGATTTTCAGTCACGCCTACGGGAATAAAGGGGATGGCAAATTCTTACTCCGATATCACACGGCAGACATTTTATTAAGGATTTCCCAGCCACTTAATTCATAGTTGAAAGCATTATTATCCATCTGAACAAAGTCCTCTCGTATTTATTAGAGGGGTCATTTTAAGTTATCATAATACGGTAATGTTTGATTACACGACAGAGTATATCGTATGTGGTAGATTTAAACAAACATAAGAGCTTTGAAGATGCCAAAATTGAATACAAAAGTTTTTACTTTGACTAGTAGTTAATTAGTATAGGTAATTTTTATGAAAGTTTCACTTAAAGTAAATTTATTGTAACTGTTAGGTACAAAAGGTTAGGTAGCAGATGAAATGGGTAAAAGACGAGCGTCATTGGTAGCGGGCGAAAGGCGTACCGCCATAATAAAACATCAAAATGGTATTTCATATTTTTTATTTTTTACACTTTACTTCGGTGACCGTAAACGAATTTTTCTACATCGCTCCATCATTTCATTTCAAATACACGATAGAATGATACTAAGAACATAAATATTTTTTCGTATTATTTTAAGATCAAATAGATAATCTTTTTTACATCCTAATGTAACGATATCATTTAATTTAATTTGTCATTATATTAGGCAAAATACAACAAATTAAATTACAATAACTTATAATTAATTATACTCTTTATCGGAGAACAATTAGTCTAAAAGCTTAAATCATTGCAATTACAATATATATAAATACTCGTAACAAAAACTGAAGGAACTAAATATTTGAATCTACTAAATTAATTAAATCACAAGTTTTATCAACTAAAAATACTCAATATCTTATCATTATGTACCTATTACACTTTACGTACTTACATTTGGCTCCCAATGAAAATCATTTGTTTATATGTAGCATTGAAAATGTGCCCTAAGTTCATGTTATGTAGTGGAAAATTAAATATGCTTATGAAAGTTTACAGGAAGTTCGTATTATTGAAACAAATCAGTTTTGAAGCAAGTTGAAATGTAAGATAAAACATTGTATATTAAAAAGAAATTAGAAAATAAAATGAAAGATAAGTAAAATGTTTTGCACGATAATGAAGTCCGTAAAACATACCTACACTTAATAATCATCTTATCAATCGTCGTACATATTATTAACAAATAACAAAACTTAATTAAAACGTCTCAATTAAAACTTTAACAAAATCACTCTAATACTGCTGAATTTGTACGAATTAGGTTAAAATCTACAAATCGACAACACATATTTCGATTACAAGTCACAACACAAGTGAGTTATAACTTCGAAGTGAAAGCACATAACAAAAAAAAAAGAGTGAAAATGGCCGCCGCGGAAAAAGACTGAATATTTGAATGAAATTTTGGCACATCAAATGTTTCACATCGTTGAGTCGTTGTGATTTCTATTAATCAATCTAACACCGGCTAATTCCATTAAAATTCTAAGATTACTTTACAAACCATTATTTGCGTCGTGTATTTCACATAGTTTCAATGAACATGATTCTGAACTTTAATTTTGAAAACTACTCACTTAAATTCAAGTACCGGTAACTTATGTGAATGTTAAAATTATTAATTAAGCAAAAGGTCTGTTAAACTATAGGTACATATTCAATTATACAATTCTTTTAATATATAAAATCCCTGTAATGATAATATTGTTACATAATGACATGACACTAAATGTGAACTACTGCATTTGTGATTCATTTCATTGCTGTTCGGAGTTACTGTGGTTATGTGTATTGTACAATTATATAAAATAGAGTCGTAAATAGTGTTCAGTCTTCTGTTAAAGAGTTTTGCGGCTTTGTAATATGTAACGACGACTACAGTTACATTTATTTTGATAATTTTTACCCGATTATTCACTTGCGGAGATCATTCCGTTCGAAAATAATCCGCAAATTTAATTAAATTATGAATCAACGTGTTTCGTACAAGTCTAAAACACAAACATATATATTATATATTAGATATATGGGAATGTTTCTAGTTTTATTTGGAAGAAAAACATTAAATACTTTTCATATAGCTACAAATAAGTGACGTTAACTAAACCACTTTTACATTAAATCCCTTTCGTGACGTTTTAATATCGTCACATGTATCACTAATTATGAATTGATTGTATACAATTATCTAAAGCCAGGTTGGAATGAACCATTTACCCTAAACCTTCGTATTATTCACTAAAAAATCTTGAAAGCTCCTTTTTATTTGAACATTGAGTGCAGATACTTTATTTGTCTAAACCGGGCGCGCACTGTCATGGTAATGTTATTATGTTTCAATAATGTCGATGCGGTTGATTTTATAATCTGTTATCGGAAACCTGCTTACGTCACGTTGCTGACGGGACCACCCGAACAGCTGCGGACCTATGCGACTGAGATCACGAACTACACAGCGGTCCGGAGTTCAGGACTCGCGATGGGGATACAGTTTTTATTCCAAATTTTTCCTGCGTTTTTAACGCAGTAGTCCAACAATGCTTTATAGTGTGAATAATTTAAGAGTTTAATTGCACAAAAAATTAAACGACAGTTTTCAGCGGTGTATTATGGTAGTTTTCAATGTGTGTGCGTGTATGTGTGTGACTAGTGCGTCGCGGACTTCCCTCTGACCTGTCTGCGTCATCTATCGACGTATCGATAATCGAACAGTTCACTGTATTCACTTCACTAATACTACAACAATTACAAATACACTACTATTTACCATTTAGACACCGAATGTCTTCTTATTCAATGGTTAATTCAATTTTTATTTCCATTAATTTACCAATAACTATTTACAATTAATAATCGTTTATCATCGAATAATATCTATTATTACGAAATATTTTACAAACTTTGGTGAAATTCAGAAGTCAACTCGCACATATAACATATCTACATTGGGATATTTAAAAATACGTAAAACGGCAAGAATGTATTCGAGAGTCGCCCTTAAACTAAAGTAGAAATAATAACCTTTATTGATATGAACTAATGTCTAAATAAAATATAAGGAATGTTGATTTGGAATGTTAACAACAAGAGACCACAGCGCCGCTCTAGCGGCACTTAACGACAACAATCACAACACCTTTCATACTTATTGCACTCCTTCGGAATAATAAATTATCGCCTATTACTTATTCGCGAAATTTTCATATACATTTACAATATTAACACATTTTTTAAATATAAATTTAACTATTATTAAAAGTGGACGCCGCTTCGCTACGGAGGTGCTTGACATACTTTCTAATTGTGAACGACGGTACTGGTGAAACTGTAACTCTTTCAGTGTATCCGAGTGGAGTTCTTTGAACTTCGAGGTAATATTGCACATGATAACTCAAAGACTCGGATTGAAAGCAACAATTTAGAGACTCAATACACTAAATAAATTCCAGTTTCACCGTCGGTCTCCGGTCTGCGTTTATTATGCTCCACTGTTGAAGTTCAGCTTCAAATTAGTGTTAACAAACAATGCGATTACGTACGGAATAGGGCCGATGGTATTGGCATTTCTAGAATATTCTAGTCTTTGCTAAGTTGATGGTACGGACTTAGTCTTGGCCGTTATGATGAAGGAGAGTGCGAGCGTCGGGCGGATGTGGGGGGTGCGCGGGCGGGCGGTAGGATTCCCCTTCCTCGTCCGCGGAATTCTCTTTCGACCTGTCGCTCTTGCAGTCTTCCTCCTTTGTAGCTCCCGATAAAGAGTCTAAAGCCATCGGCATGGACTGGTAGAGATCTCTGGCCTTGTCATTCGGTGGTAACAGATGCAGCATGTTCAGCGGCATCGGGAACCCGGGCGGGAACTCCGGGTAGAATCCCTGCTGGAATGGATTGAACATCGGATTGGAAGTGATGTCGGGCTCAGAGCTCGCGGATCTTTGGCTCGAGTTGTGATGCTGGTCGTCCTTGTCGTGATGCTTGTTTGGCGGGTGGTTATTGTTGTTGTTGCCGGAGTTTAGATTCAGCACGTCCAGTGGCCCGCCGATACAGTCTTTCCTCAACTGTTCCAGTTTTAGGCTTTTACCGTATTTACCGCGAACGTACATAAGCAGCGAGTTGTAAGGGATGCCGAAGATTCTTGACGCTTGGCTTGTAGTCATCTTTTTGTTCCAGACATGTTGAAGCGCTTCTGTCAGCTCGGCGTTCGTCCAGGAACGGGGCGGGCCGCCGCGCGGAGCGCTATGCTGGCCTTTCGGTCGCCCTGTAAACGAAACTTATATTGAAAAAAGTTTTATAGCGCTTTTTAAAAGTGTTTGTAGAATATACGAGTTTCGAATTATACATATAAAGACGCGAGAGAGGTCTTCGCGTGCGTTACTAAATGTTCCGTTTGTTAATTACATTACAGAGGTACGAGTTTAGTGATTTACGAGCGCCGAAGTGCAAGCGGGGGCACGACATGTGCCGCGTGCCTGCCGGCATTACCCAATGCAGCTATCTAATAACCGTGTTTCGGCCGGGCTATAACTCGGCTGCGACATACGACGAAACGAGCGGGTTGCGGCGAAGCGCCTGGATCCCTCATTAATTCGCGACTCGCACGCGACTAACTTCTGCTATGTAGGAAAGAATAGCGGACGAGCGCGGGCGGCGACGTCGCCCCGCGTTCGCTTTATGGTTTTATAATTTGGACGGTTCACGTTAACTCGATACCGATCGGATAGTACGTTACGCGGATCACGGCCGGAATTGATATTTCATTATGGAAATTCGTTTTTCTTTTAATAGACGTCGCGGGTCACGCGAGGCCGCGCACCGAACGAAATTAAAAAGGAACTTTTCCCGCTTAGACTGGCTTGTTAGCGGTTTATGCGAGTAGACGTGCGTCGTGCAATACACGCCGTCTCGAGCGATGGCGCTGATCGATCGACGTGTGTCGTATCAGTTTAGGGTTGTTACAATCTTTTTACATTTGATAGCATCTTTTAAAATTACGCCACTCAATAGACAGAGTCAAAATTTGTTTTATAATAACAAAGATTAAGACGTGTTAAAATAATTTAGAAAGGTTTTGTTAGGGGACAGACGCTCAATTTAAGCTCCATGGTACCTGCGCGTTAGTTACCTAAGTCCTTTGCCTATCAAGTTTTACTGCATAATCAGATATCATGCCGTCAAGGAATTGTGTAAGCTTACGGTAGCTCAGCTACGCCTGCCACTCTGAGAAATCAATTATTATTAACTGTCATGTGCCTAGTAATTTTACTAGTTTCTGTGCCTGAAGGGCCTGAAATAAAGTAATGTTCGAATTGCGGGAGTACTACTTGGTGTTGCCGAAAGCTGGCACCTACCTAGCCGTACTTCTACGTGAGAGTCCTAACACCTAACTGATATAGGGCTGAACAAATTTAAAACATGATGTAGAACCAAAACTAGCCACCTTTCGAAATATTTCGGAATGAAATGGCAGCCCTACAGTAGCAAAGCGATGCGGCAAGGGACATTCAAAGCATACGTTAGAGTCGCCGCCTGTTCCCCTATGAGATACACTATCTGATCGTCTTAATAAACATTCATCGAAGACAATGCGTTTAGCATTCGCCACTCGTAGCTGTGTAGTTGTGGAGTTATTTAGCGTATCTGGATGCTATTTTTGAAGCCTCTAAATATCTCAGAAATAACCGTTTCAATTAATGATATTTTTAGTTTTTATATCTTAAATTACCTAGGACTATTTACTTTTACAAAAGGAAGAATGTTTGGGCTAAAGGAAATCAGAAATTCTTTTCAAAAAGATTTACTCAAAGAAATTAAAATTTTTACTGTAAAATGAATTTTCTACAATCTACTGAACCTCGGTTAGAGGATTCAATTAAAGAATTATAAGGACGTTTTTCTTTCGTATTGCAAATGTGAAACATATTTATTGTATCTTAAATTGAGCGACTAAAACGAATAATTGCTCCTACCATAAGGTTACGTAAACTATTGTCACGTTTTCATACAAATTGCATGAATGAATGAAACTTCTATATTCTTCGACGTAAGAAAGATAATTTAGTTTGTCAAATGTTAAATCTTTTCTACAATCTACCACCGTTTCGTAATGTGATTTCTATAACAGAGAGGAACAAGGCGGCAAACTCACATTTCTTCTTGACGTTGGTAAAAAGCTGTGCGTCGAGCGGCGGCCCGCGGTGATCCACGTCCATCAGCGGGTACATCTTGTGCTCCATGCCGGGCGGGAACAGGCCCAGGGGCGAATCGATACCGAACACTGAAACGAGAAATATTATTAATCATCGATGCATTAGTAAGGGGGAATGCACTATCTCTTTCTCCGGACCTCAACTGCACGCGTTTACTGATTAACGGACTAAGTTTTGGTAACAAATACCGAACACAAACGTCACAGAGTAGTGATGGGGAGCAGCATCACCAGTAGGACAGGCCCGGCATTGCTGCTCGCCAACCCGCTTGCCCGGCGTGGTGAGTATGGGCAATATTTTCAAGGAATACTTGCTGGCTTTTGCTAGCGCTATCTCGGAACGGCCTATGTTTAGCAGGAAACATAATATGATTAAGATGTGTGAAGAGAAAATAAACAGAATAGTCGTGCGTTTAAAATAATATAACGTAACAACCATTAATTAACGCTGTTCTTAGCTCTTATGAAATTTGATGACTGATTGTAAAGATTGTAACTCCAGGACTAAAGTCGGCAACTTTGTTTCATAGAAAGACATATCTCAAGAGACGGACTCATGGAGTATATAAAAGTTCTAGTGAATATAGCTCATGGAGGTCACTTACCATAACCACTACAAGATTTGTAAAGGGCTATCTCAATTATTTATGAAGCTTTTAGACATAACTTAAATGGAAAATAGAACGGGGAGCGTCAACTTAAGTACTACACATCCTTAAGGATCACAACCCAGGAGTAAACCAGGAACAACTCCTTTCATAACTACCGAGATGTGTTCAGTTCAAAAATAAAGTAGCCCATCATCGTGCCCCAACTTTAAAACTAAATGTGTAAATAAATTGAGTTAACGAAGCATACGTTATAATAAATAAAATGTGTTTGTTATAATAGGTGGTTCATGTAATATTTAATATGTTTCCAGTTCAGATGTGTATATACTATACCGATATATAATGAGCTTGAATTTATAATAAATAATTGATTTTATTTTCTCAAAGACTTTATTAAAGAGTTCGTGTCTTTAAAATAATGATTACTTGCTATAGTTGCGTTGTATCCAATAGCGATATATTAGTTAGATACGTTTTATAACGGTATCAATTGAAGTACATACTCGTGTACAGTGAAAGGCACCGTGCAACCACGCTACAGAACCTTGGATATAATGAATATGTAGTTCATCTACTCGCTACAAGATGGCGCTATAAGTATTTTATTAGAAGCCTGCAGTCGATTTATCGTTCGAAGATGTAAAAAAACGTCAAAATGACAATATTAAATCTCTGTATTACCCATATGGGTAATGTCGTAAGCTAAGCACCTTATTAATATACTAAAAGAATACCTTACTTAATTACCTCCGGATGTAACTTTCCTCCTAAGTACATACAAATAAGTAAATATATATTGTCGCCAAAAATATATTGTAGTTAGTATAATTCGCTTTCATTTACTTAACCTACGCGAACAAAGTTGCGGACTTACGTTTCAGTGCATAAGCTATAAATCTAATGACGTGATAAAATAATAACGCGTTTTTTATCGATATAAAGTTTGTCATTGCATTTCTCGTTAAAAATCTTGTTGAAGCGATATAGCGGTAAAGGATAAATACGTTCAGCACATTATAAATACTGCCGTGAGCCACATCTGCGCTAGTTGATAAGCAGTGGCCAGGGAGGTGTCGTCCGCAGAGCTAAATGCGGCAAGATCGATACCGGGTTACTGGCTTCTGCTTTATTGAGAGGTCCTTGTGAGTTAGCTCTGGCATTACAATACAATTTGTTTCGTTTTTTTTACAGTAGCAAATGTCTTGCACTCATCTATTTTCAGACATTTCTTTTTCAAGAATTACTTTGTAGACTTTCTTATACGTTGTTATTATTACTTGACGGTAGGCTCTTTCTCTGCACAAGAGCTGTCTAGGTAAGTACCACAAACTCCTATCGCCAATCAGTAGTTCATCTACTGTTGTCTTCCAGTATAAAAGATACAGAGTTTATGTAATCATTCCATCTTAGTACTCGGGGATCTTAATCGAAGGAGGTTACAGATGCGATGTCCTCCTCCATCGATTTAAGTTAACAAAAGTTGAAGTTAAACAGTAGTCATTTACCATTTGTCTTCCTTCTCTACCTACCTTCTTTTATAACCGATTTAGTCAGCTTAGCGGTCAGCGCACCCGGTTAGTTGTGGTTCGGAATATCCAAATCAATTTGGGCATCCGACAATCGTTCGTACACCCGATGTTACAACGAATACGTGATGTGAAGACGAGATAGTGCTTCATTTGCTCTAACACCATAAAGCACTATAATATTTACTGTGTAGGAGGAAAAAAAGTTGCTTATTAAGAGAATGTTAAAAATATTTTAGAAATTAATTTTGGTAGATATATAAATAACAATAGCAACATTAACGAATGTATTCTTAGAAATACAATTGTCAGACATTATTAACGGGAGGAGCTTTTTAATACGAAGTTGTAATAAAACAAAGCGAAAGCGAAACATTAGGCGAAGGCTGGGAGATATCCAGGAGAGCAGACAGAAAGTATTTTACGCTTTCACGACGTTAACAATCGAAACAGGGAGAAACATCTTCGAAGGCGCTTGGAAGAAACATATTATGGAAGAGAATCATACGAGATAATCATTAGAGTTAGCGCAGCTTCAACACGTTCTTAAACTTTGTGTGGTACATTAGAACCGGCAATCGTCGCCCTTAACAGCCTGTAAATAGTCTACAGAGGGACATCGGCCTCTCAAATAAAGAGGATTTAATGGTAATTAAACATTTTAAGACTAATATCTGTATATCTGTACAATATACATATATCTCTATAATTTGAAATAAATGCATGAAAACAAACTTAAAGCAAGCTTAAATGTAGTGTTATCACCTTGCAGAGAACAGCAAGAAACCTTTACTCCTATACTACATTAATGATAAAATGTAATTGGCTCATAAAACTAACTTTGGATTAAATTTTAACCTATTCAACCTGACCGTATTAGTTCACAATAATTATGTAGACCTAACGAAATAATCAATATAATACGTTTATTTGTGGTTTAATTGAGAACAATGAATTTCAAGAAATATTGCGTAGAAACCTATGATTTTTTTAAATTTTAGCTCAAAAAGAGTTCATGAGTTTTTAGACTGTTTGTCTCCGTCTCTAGGTGGTTTGAATATTGCAGCCTGTCACAAGTCTACAACTAAACCTTCCCCAAATATTGCCACCATGTTTTAGGCCGCTGCTAAACATAAGCCTCTCCAAGAAAGTGCCAGCAAAAGACTACACATATTTCTAGGGAGATTTGCCCACACTCACCACGCTGGGCGAACGGATTGGTGAGCATAGTGCCGGTACCTTCGCCCTAGTGATGCCGATCTCCGTCACTAGTCTATGGAAATTGGGTTCGGTAAATTCAGTTGGCTATTCCGCCATCATTTGGTCGCCTGAGTCTCGTTTGTTGGCTACCAGGTGCACCGCGTGCAGGTGAGGTTTTGGATATGGAGAAAGAGGAAATTTTTGCATTTGACAGGCAGAGAACACTTTTAGCATTATGCCCGTCTTTGATCATATATTGTATATGGTTCAATAAAAATAAATAAAGAGACGGTATATTTCCCTTTACACCCCTAATTACTTTTCACTAACAAATTTAAGTCAGTTCGGTCCGCCCGTGACCACGAATGCTGGGAAAGCATCCGAAAACTTCGGGAATTATAAAAGTAAAGTTAAAGGCCACGATATCCGTAAATATTTGTTTCATTTCAATATTTAAGGCAGTGTGAATAACTTTAATCTTTGATAATTTATATTTAAATACACCAATATATATGTTACAACAAACATATTTGTATGCGCAAAATCCTATAAGGACGGTAAATCGTTGTCAGTGAATGTTCTTTTTTATTCTGAATAAGCCAATGTTTGGCAAAGATTCCTCCAGGTTCGAAAGATTTTATTCTTTTATTTTTTGTGTAGTAAAAGTTAAAAAAATAAGTCGGCTTCTCGAAGTAGTTACTAGATATAGGAAGCGCAATAATTGAAGGTGAACTTTAACCTTTTAATTCCAGTCATATGGTTCCAACTAGTTTTTTTCAATTTAGATACTTTTGTTTTCGGGTCTTTCAATTATTATTTCAATAATATTTATATATACAATAGATTGAAAAATACCAAATAGCTTCTCATAAAGATTGTTATGTTTTATTTTATAAAAAGGAAACCATAGTTAATTTAAAAAATGGTTTCACAGTTACTCGTTTCTCGGTATTTTACTGAAGACTAGCTTTAATATTTTGTGGCGTATATTATAGTTATTTTAAGGTATTAGTTATTTTTAGGAGAAAATATTCGTCACAAATCTTGTACACATTATGTTTCAAAAATAAGATGAAGTAAGCTTTAGTATTTAACAATTAATTTAGCATGAAGTACATTATATTATGTATATAAATTGAAAATATGGTTAGGTTTAATAAATAAAATAAAATAAAAAAGGTGGGACTAATTGTAGACTTATCTATTACTCGCCTTAAATGAATAAAGATAATGATTATATTTTATAGTATTTTGTACTTAAATTTGGCCTCTATGAAAATAATCTCATACATAAAATATCAGTAGCCCGAAATAATAATATGGAAACACTGGCTTTCTGAGTTTTAGTACCCGCCCTCGTAATATGAAACGAACGGATAATTCGCGGCAATCGTTAAAGCACTCGTTAGTGTCGGCGATACTCGTTATTTGCATAATTACTGCCAATCACCAAGTCTGTAAACATATTGCATGGAAATTGCTCAAAAATAATACATGGTTTCAGACCGCAACAGGTGTGACGTAATCTTAAAAGGTAAGGTAGGTAGGTGTCTTCACATTTCAGGGAAAGATGTGTATAATACTGCACGCCTCATAACGCGAAAGCTTTAAGGGGAGGGTGCTATGTGCGACTTATGTCAGGGTTTCATCAAGGTCACGTTACGGTCACATTTATAATCCATTTGTGTAAAATTAAAAATAAACCATTATTAAGAGAACATCTGCTATTAAGAGACATAAAATGTAAGTAAAATTGAAAAAAAACTATGTTATCACACACGTTATCGATTATAACATAGTTTTTAATATTTCTTGTACTCGAATTATGCATGTCTCCGCACAATGTTTGTTTTTTATTTCACCGGGACCGGGATTTGAATCCACTACACTATAAAATTAAAGCAAGCTCCGTGACCCATGACCACGGCTGTGGTCCCATAAAAAAATTTCGAGGTTTTTAAATAAAGCTTTTAATTAATTTATTAAATAAAAGTACAATGTCTGCAGCTTCTGTTGCTCGTTCCATGAAAACTAAATACCAAATCTTAAAAAACAAACTAAGAGATTATAATAGGATTGGATTGACGAGTTTATTCAAAGATTATGTTTAGTTGTATTTGCAGCTTGATTTTTTATTATAATAACAATTTCTAGTACAAAAGAACAAGTCTTGCGGTCAATTAGTCTTGGCGACGACGGTTCGCTTGACGCTTTCTAATTCTAGACTATGAGACGCCTTCACAGAACTATCCGACCATAAACAATGATTTGCGAAACACATCCACTGCCCGATCGTTGCAATACGTTTGCATTCGATCCGATATTTTTTCGTGAATTTCGTAAGCTTAATATTGCTGCATTTAGGAACAGTTTCTAATACAACCTAATTTGAGTGTCTGTTTAACTTAAACAGTTTAACGAAACTATCGTTCAAAGTTGTTCGACTAAGTTTGCTATCGATCGGCATCGCCCCACATGCATGTTGAAAACGAAAGCTCGCTCCAACTTCCTATCCAAACCCTTTCGTGCCCATGTGTAAACTTGTCAAACTTTACCCCATTCATTCAACGAAACTTCAAGCATTCTCTCTCCCTCTTACTCGAGTCACGCACATGTGTTGTTTCGCCTCACCTCATGACTTCACATGCGTAGTATAACCCAGCTAAATTTAAAAAGCCCGACTATGGGAAGAGACACAGAGAAATAACATCGCGTTGGTCGGGTTATACGTTCATACACGTAACGCTCCGTTCGGGAAGGGACTCATTCACGGTGCACACATGGCGCGGGCGGGAAAATGCAGTGACGTATCGAGGTTGTGTGGGAGTCGCCGCGTGTTGTCTATGGTCAGGCCGGCGCGCGTGCCCGCCATTTATTTTGCAACGAGATTTACAACTATAACTGTAAATTAAGTTTATCGAGCGGACCCGAATCTAGGTCGTATGGAATCAGCATTAATTATCGTTTTAATCTTAGGACCGATGTCGACTCTGTACAATAGATCACATGATAGATAGCGCCTCACGGCAAGGACGCGAAAGTAATAATATCGAATGCCGTAACAATCATAAATATGAAGCAATTGGGTTAATCTATTGTTTTCAGAGAAATACACGTTATCGATGTGGGGAACGATTAAAGTGGAAAGAAGTCTAGGCCGCGGTGATGGGCAGCGGGTATCCTTGCATTGTTCGAGACGATCGCGTGTCCGATGTAAGTCCCCGTTACATAAATAATATGGGGTGTATACTGACGAGTCATAAAGGCCTCTATGATCAGTTACTGTCTGACTGGAACACCTTGAGGCTTTGATTGGAAGCGGTTATGGATGAAAAATTACGTCTTGTTTAACACGACCGAGTTTAGTCTTAACATTAGTAGTTATGATTGTTGACACAAAGTAGATTGTTTCTGAATACATCTTTAGTTTATTATTTGAAATTATGATGTCTTTGTGAATTTCAAACGAAAATCGATTTGATAATATTAATAGTATCAAATCGATTTTCTCAGTTTCTATAAGAAAACACGGAGTAAATTATAAAAAAGAATTGCACATAGAAACCACATGACACACAAATTTTAACTTTGTTAACATTATTTTATTTGTACTAATTATATTTTTGTCTTGGATATCGCGCCCGTATGATTAAAACTCTTAATTAGGTTTTGTGAAATGCAAGGTTTAATCAAAGATAATATAATAACGCTTGCTTCTTACCGAATCATTTTAAAGCAACAATAAGCACTTTGTATTCTTACTTTTTGTTATGTTATTTAGGGATGACACTATTTTATAAAAAATATCTGTCAAATTATTCAGTCCCTATATGCATCAAGCACGTACGAAATGATTTTCATAATTCAGCGTTATATGACTTAGATATATTATGTTTATATTATTTCCACCAACCAAGATAAGACAAATTTATTTTTAGACGTGCCAACGAGTTCCGTTCACTCTGTACGAGAAGATACAACTTAAGAACAATAGTTTCAGACATTTACACAGAGTATAGATAGTAAGTATAGTACCTACTGAAACTAAAGAAACTTTAGATTTGAATGATTTCATGATTCATGTGAAAAAGTGATCACAGATTATCGCCAATATGAACTAAACAAATCATAAATATGACGCGCGTACGTGCATGTCATTTAAGGTTTCCGGGTTCAATGACGTGCCAAAAAACACTGGTGCTCGCTGGGTTAAAATGGAAATTCGTGCATGAATCATGTAAGTGCATGACTGTACCAGTACATACTTCAGCAAGTTTATACTCGTGAAGACAAATTCAAATGTTACATTTGGTGATGAAATGCCGAGCAATGTTAAACTAGCTATAACCGGCAACTTTCCAGGGTAAAAAGTATCTTTTTAAAGTTTTATATATTATTTATACTTAACCATTAATAATAGCGCAGACCAAAATTACCGTAAATAAAGGTTTTTTTTTACGTTATTTAAATAGGGATTATGCAAATAAACATTTATGAGAGTCGAAAAACGCATAAAATAATACTATTTAAACAATCTTGTGCTGACAAAACTTTCCGAGTGTAACTTAAATTTGTTTTACTATCCTACAACGCCATTTCATAAACTCTTTAAATTAATATATTTAGCACGTGTTCTAAGCTTTAAATGGTATAACATATTTTTTTTAATAAAAATAATTTGTGTAAAGTGAAAGGAGACATCCCTATACTTAACGAGACCACATTAGCGAGATCACACACGGGGCCCGAGGCCTGGGAGAATTCATACAAATAAATTACAGCCGCGAACGTGATAATTTCGTAAGCTCACAACCAATTTGGCTTTTATCTATTGAAATGTATTTTCGTTACTTTCCATATTACTCACATCTCCTGTGAAGATGTTGGGAGGTCTATTGTTTTCGAGCGACTTCCAAAAACGAAAGGCCGTGCATTGTTGAACTAGTGATGCTACATGTTAGGAATTTATGTAACCGGGACGTATTAGTGCTATAAATGGATAAATACATAAGCTCTCACGACCTTATACCCCCCGTATTGGGTATATATATATATATATCTGTATATATCCTTATCATCACAAGCCACTTTTCACCAAAGCTTATTAGGGACAACGCGACAGGTGGTAAGCCTGTCGCCGTCTTAGTGTCTTAGCGATACAAATCATACAAAAGTTTCGGAAAAACTCATTGGTACGAGCTATTCCACGTAGGCGGACCGAGTCTTGCGATTCCTAATCGATAAGTACATGAGACTAAAATTTATTTTGTGTAAATAACGTAATGGCGTTATGCTCACCACCTGTCACGTTATTCAAAATAAGATCTGCTGAAAAGCGGTTTAAAACGACTGTAATAAATGTTTAGACATCCGACTTGCCCAGAATTAGTTTTACGGTAATGAAGAGCATTTAATTAAAAAAGTAATAAATATTTACTCACTTTCCTTCTAATTTAAAGTAAAGTCATTGAAGGGTTATTTTATACGTATTTATTTAATTTGTATAACTATTACACAAAATTACTTTCAGTGAAAGGATAATTTAATTTGTAAAGTTTATTATTAAAGTAAATTTATTTTTGGTCTTTTAATTAACGAACTTTATGTTACAGATATTGTTCTACCTAACTCGGATACACGCCCTAACTAATGAATGATGACTAAAGTCACACATCCTAGTGATGTGTGAATTTAGTCATAGTTCATGTCTTATAAAATGTCAGAAATGGCGCTTTAATATCAGACGTACAATTTTATTCGATGGCCAATTTGCTGATATCTATTTTCAATAACACAGCATTAACACTTGTTCGTGAAACTGACAATTATTATTCTGGCTCTACGGTCGTGTTCTAATGACTAGGTATAGTATTAGATTTATTTAAACGGGTCTAAGAAGCGAGATTTAACGAGATGTCAACTTCAAACCAATAATAGTTTAATTTTTTGCAACAAGTATCCTTGAAAATATTAGATACATTTATATTTTGTTATGATGTTATTTATATGGAATTCTGAGGGTCTTGGTATCCGTACACAATAGAGGAACACGATGTAGATATACATAGTGCTTTTCTTTCTGGGTCACGACCGTAGAGCCCTTTCTCTTGTTATTGTATGAATCTATTAAATAGTCGGACTATTTGAATAGTGAATCTGAAATCTTTCAAATAAGTAAAAAATTAAACTCCTGCTGCACAAGACGCGAATGCGGAGTATTGTTTCATGTTGTCCATGTTCTCTACCCATTCCGTTACCGAATCGTCACATCTGTGAAGATATTGGGTCCATGTTGTCACCCTAAAAAAATCTTAGAAGTTGATGCGAGTATCCAAATTTAATCGGAGAACAAAACATTCTCCCACATAGAGCATGATGTATTATGCGGTTACGCCGCGGCAATTCCTCACTTCCGTTATGCATGTAATGTATCTCTACCTATGTGAATAAGAAATACAAAACGATTGCGGTTGTTCGCGAGAATTGATTTAAACATGTACGATACGAATAAATAAAAATCGATTCGATTATTATAGTCCGATATCGACTTTCTCTGTACACAACAAAATTGCGTGCAACGTGTTAAATTAGTTTCTTTTAACTGTTAAGGGATATAACATCTATGGCTCAGTAAATTAAAAAACATGACACTTATTTTGTGTTATAATTTATTTCAAACATCTTATCGCAATAATTGAATTGAAAACTAATGTCTTCGGAATAGAAAGTTAAGAATACGGCGTTCACTTTTTTTTGTTTCACTAAGCAAACACAGGTTATGTAAATGAGACTAAATTACGTATACCTTAATAATTATGTTACGTCGCTTTATTGTATAAAACAATGGGCTAACTATTATTACATACTGTATCACAAAGATGTAGTGTACGTACTAATTTCGTATGGCCTTTTTTATGTCGTATGTTATACAGATATTAGTTTTAGTAATTTTATATATACATAACAAATATGTATATGTATAAAAGATTCAGAATCTACTGGCATGAATATCACTCAATGTTAGCTGGGTTAAAAATTGTGAACTATGCCTTTGATTAATAAATTAAAAAAATAGCGTTTTTAGAGTGCATTAAAAGTTAAAAAAAATGAGCTGACAGTTCACGTGATGGTAAGTGGCTACTGCAGCCCTGCAAATAACTTAAGTCGTATATAATATAAGTTTACGGTACGTGGTAGTACCACAGTTTCGCAGAACACCAGCGTGAAATAGAGGCATCTTATGCTTCTAAGTTTCGGAGGCCCTTCCCCTCCAACCCCTCCTTTAACACCTGTCCCCATCATCCCATACCTTAAATATTCTAAATGGCCGGCAACGCACCTGCAGCTCCTCTGGTGTTGCAGATGTTAGTGATCGACGGTACTCACTTACCATCCCGTGAGCCGCTTGCTCGTTTGCTCCCTTTTCCATAAAAAAAAAATTTTGAGATCAGTTTTCACCCCTGATATATGTAGAGATGTTGCACTTAAAGTGAAATGGTGAAATGGCAAAATGGAAATATCCCACTGCTGGGCGAGGTCTTCTTCTCAAATATTCGAGAGGGTTTCGGAGCCGGGAAGGGTCCGCGACGCTGCTCTAATGCGGGTTGGCGGACTTTACATGTCACCGAAATTTAAACTTAAACACCAGCACTTAAAATGGCTATTAGCAATTTTAGTGGTGCCGGCACCGGGGCCGGACCCAGGTCGTGCTATATAAAATTAAAGCAAGCGCCTTGACCTCTAGGCCACCTCGGCCCGGCTTTAATTTGTAAAGGATTAATTAAAAATAAACATAATAAACGTGTTTATTAGCAAATACTCTTAATCAGTAAGGTTGCATTTCTTGAATTGTGTTCAGACGTGAATTGATTGATAGCTACTTAGGAAGAAGCCAAAGAAGAATCAAACCCAAAATTACAATCTATATGCATAACATTTTCATACTGCTGGAGATAGGCCGCAACCCTTTTAAAAAAAGAAGTTAAAGTTGATACAATAAAAAAAAATAGATAAATATAATTAAATCAAATGAATCAGAAAGTTCGATCTACAAAAAAAAAAAAACGATAATTATTACCGGATAGCCGTTGATCTCATGTCGCTGCATCGAGAGCCTATTGATATTAGAGCAAGTATTATAAAAAGTTTTGATTGATTCCAAATTGCTGTTTACGTGTGTGGTTGGCCACAAAACTGATTTGCTCCCGACTCACCGGCGCTATTGAGTCATGTCGTGTCCGTGATTCATGCGTGCCCGGTTCATATTCACTGTAATTGGCCATTACGAGTACACTGAATATTATTAAAATTACCAGGAATATCTAAATGACATTAATAATTCTCCGTACATTTAGTTAATAATATGTAATACTATATAAGTGTTTGTCAATGGAATGCGGTTATTGAATTAAGAGAATTTTGTAGATAAAAGATGCTAAAAAGAAAATCGGATATCAAACCTTATTGGTTTTATTCTATTATCTACTGTTTATAAACGTTTAAATACATAGTTTCTGTCATATACAGTTATTCTCGTCACATTTTGGCGCTTTTTTTTATGGAAAGTAATATATACAAAATTTATGTAAACAGTTTGTTTTCTTATATGTGGCAGTCAAATAAGTTTATAAATACGTTTTCGGAACAAAATTGTGGTTTCCCGCACTTTGTTGCGCCCGCCGAAACTTTATAATCGCGGGACACGTAATCTGATTTCGATTTCTTGCCAAGCTTTTTGCGGCTATAAAAAGTAAAGTCCACTTTCGGACTCTAGTTCCCCTTTGTGATATTTTACGTCTGTATTTATGAACTGTAAGTGGAGTTATTTGCGGCGTCTTTGTGGGATGGGGAAAATTTTATTTCGTCTGTACGTTTTAAGCAGACCTACGGAAATGTCTGCGGTGAAGTTATAAATGAGTAGAGCAAAAATTTAAAAGTAAAATTTTCTTAGGTCTGCTTTGGTTAATGTTACGGTCAGCATTTAAACTTTTGCTAATCCACTTTAGGACATGAAAAACTTTCCTGGAAAGAGACAAAAGAAGCTACGTTGCATTCCATAGGTTTCCCCATACTCACCGCTAGAGTGACGGACCGGCGTGCGCGCATTTGCTCCGTCGCATTAGTGACTAGTTTACAGTACTTGGCTCGGTGTTGTCAGATGCATTTTTATCTTCGACGACAATAGCGTTACAAAATGCTGTCTACCTATCACAACAATACGGTAGTCAGATATTAGTTTTTTATACCAAATGCAGGTGAAGTTGGCATTTGGAAATAAATGGAAAGGCATTTTTTTTTAATTTTACAGTATAGATTATACATTGATAAAAAATGTATTGTATAAGTAAAATGTCGTTCTTCTGCTGCATCTCATAAGAATAGATCGTTTATTATTTTTATTACCTACATTCTGTCTGGAGTTTCTTTGCATTGCGGTTTTTTTATACCAATCACACGCCAGTTCAAAGAAAAATTTGATGGGCATCGAGAAATCGATTGAATTATATGTGTATATGTATAATTAAATATTTTATATACAGAGGATGTAATGTAAATAATTATGTATTTTTAGTATTGTTTTAATGTTCACGTACCAGCCTGTAAATAGTTCAGTGCTGTACGAGTGTTCTATATATAACTACTCCATACCTTGTGTTAGCTTACGCGCCTATAAATAGTCCATTTCAGGACATGGGCCTCCTCTCTCATGAGGTTGGTTTGCCATAACCGCCAGGCTCGGCAAGCGGATGAGCGGTTACAGTACCAGACGCCTCGGATCCTAGACGCTGCCGCCCGTCATCGGTCTGCTCAACTTTGGTCTGGTATTTTTCGAGATTGTTTTCCCGCCATCTGTCGTTAGCCCTTGCGTTTTTGAAGGTTTTTCCCTTTATTATTCTATTCTATTCCCTTCTATTAATATACCCACATTAAGTTGTGTATTGTTTTCGAAATTACCGCGTCATCGATGTCAGAAGGTACATTGCGAAGGTTTGCAAATCCCTCAAGGTCAATAATTTTAGGTACCTACACATTTCGATCCCGTATTTTAGCTTACTGGAACATCTTATACAATAACTGTACAATGTCTTCTTCTCTCGAATATATATTTTCTCATCACAATTTCACTATTATAAATTCTCGAGTTCACGTCAAAAGTCCAAACCATCAACAATAATCACGTTTGTTCTTGTTCTTCGGTTCACGCATAAGGAAAGATTGCCATTTAGTCTTTAATTATCATAGATTTAGTAAAATAAGATAAAGGCTAATTCTTCAATAATTTAGTTGTATAGCAAAGCGACGACTTCTGGTGTCGTTCCTTAAATCGAGCACAGGTTATAATTACTTTTTAAAGTCCGTTTCCCGCTTGATTCCCATGACGCTGTGAAATCGACCAGTACATAGATAGATGCATGACATGTAGTTTTTTCGTTACGTTTTTTTTTGTGTTTTATCTGTGGAGAGAGATCTGGGTGTATGCGGCGGTCATTGTGCCCGCACAGTGAGAGCTTCGTCGCGTTTCCGAACGCAACACTCGTGATCTCATTCGATTCTCATTCGCGGCGAGCTCATTCAAATTTCGTATTTAACGCGCGGAATCAATTTTGAGCGGTGTCGACGACATTTTGCTACCGGTAATAAAGGCGGGCAATAACGGAGTGAAAGGGAACGTATCGCGGTCGTATTAAGGATGAATGGATTATGGAATATTAATTATTATCGTCGGCGCTCACAGCGGGTAGATAGGATCATGCATGCGCATCAATCTTGCTCCGAATTGTGTCGGCACCTCTTTATCGCGAACGGAAAAAAAAATCGAGAGGAGCTTTTTCACATGGTCATGGAGCCGTACAATAGCCGGCCGCGCATCACTCTCGTTATTAAATTCGTATAAAATTAAATCTAATGTGTGACTCTTGTTCCGGTTGCGTGATGGGAATCGTGGGTAAATGTTCTCTGAGAGTTGTTCCGACAAAACAAATACGCGTTGTAAGCTTAACACTAGTTATCAAAATTATAAATTAATTCGTTCACCTTAGGAATCACTAATTGAATTTTCTTATTAATAATAGGTATTGAAATACCTATGACATTACTTAATACCTTCCCCGCACGTGGGATGCCTATGGAATATAAACCTGGTGTATGCGTAAACCCATGCTGAGAAAGTTAACTATGTTCCCCGCTAGGCTCATTTTACTTTTAAGCTACTTCTGGGCTCAACCTCTGGGCTTAGGTTAGGTGTATGAAGAGAGACCTAAGTCTTACAGTGCGGACGCAAACGACGATGATAATATTATTATTACTTCTGAATGAGGCACATACATTTTCGCATACTAATAATTTTTACGAGTGGTTGACATTTAATAAATCCTGTGTGACTTTGTTTTCAATAAAAAAAAAGTCATACCTAATGCGTTTCGGGCCTAAATGGTGTCGGACTGTGAGTAGGTTGGCTTAGAATGATTTTATCTATACTTATTTTCCCATTACTCATAGTTCCGTGAGTAAGTGCGCTTCGTCAATGGAAGAATTACAAATTCACATATGTTAACGTCAATATATGCGGCCAGTTCTAGCGCGCGGTTATAGACAATGGTCGTGTCGTTTTACGTAATTTATTTAGATGCTACAGGTAATTTCCCGCGGTTTTTTCATGTCCGCGTCAGCTGTTGGCAATACAGAGATACCAAGCAAAAAGGATTAAACCGATCTTTAAAAGAAGGTATAGATAATAATTGAATCTAGGATTAATATTTATATTACTCATATTTACTAGTCAAACAAAATTATGTTGCTGCGAGAGATTCTATACATGGACTGGTGGTCGACAGCGTAAGCCTCTAGGTTTACATTTCTTTGTGTTTTAAATACATAACACCTCAATTGTCAGTGATAATACATTTTCGTACCTAATTCTGTTATATTCTGTTCCGATACCGTGTGGCATCAGCGTAAGAATCCGTCACCTCCTTTCTTCCCGTGGTTGTAGTAAGAGGCAAATATGGGAAAAGCCTTGAAAATCGTAATGGATGAACCAGATAAACCAGATAGCTGGATATAGTCATCTCAAGAAAAAAGGCCGATGTCGGACAGCTGCGTCCAAGGTGCGAGACGTCTGGTACTGCTGCAATCGTCCAACCGTTCTCCGAGCGTGGCGATTATGGCAAACCCACAAAGCGGCAGAAGTAACGGGAGCATTTAAAGTCAGTCAGGCATTTATTATTAGTATCAAATACTAACTATTTACTGAAGTTTACGGAAATTTGTATCCGAAACCTTTAATACGCGAAGTTCAATAGCAATTATGCTAATGATTAGCCAACATTTGCAGTCGCAAAGAGCAAATGCGATGCAAATAAAGAGCCGTGCGTGCGCCGACCCGGTCCGTGGCTAGCTCTCACCTTTCACGACCAACTCACCTGCTAAATAAATTGCGCCCGATAGAAATGTTCACATAAATTATTGTTACACTACGCCGCTCGTATCATTACAAGAAACGCCCACTAGGTTCCCTCAGTGATGGAGATTAAACAAGTCGTTTAAGTCGCAAATCGAGCCGGTCGAAGTAAAATTATGGCCGCCTCAGCAATGCGGCATATGTATGTCTTTGTTAATGTTGGTCAAGATACATTTCAGCAATGTCATATTTATAGTGTATTCGAAATGCGCATTTGTATTTATGGGAAAACGATTTAAACTTTCTTGTGCTTTTCACCTATTTTGGATGCGCTAGCAATGCCGCCAACCGCACCCCATTAATTGCTTAACTTTCAAAAGGCACAGATTACATTTATGATAATTAAGTTTCTAATATCGGAGTAACTAATTTTAAAAATGAAATGGTCAATCATTCTACTTAGAGGAAAAAATAAAAGTATAAAAGACTTCTTGAAACATTCGACTCTAAAACTGTGAAGTTTAATAACTTTAGTAACTGTTGTATCCAAATCCTTTTGTCTGTTTCTTTTGTCTAAAAAAAATTACCTGACAAACATGGTTTTTTTTTCAACCTCAACCTGCCTAGAGTATGTACTCGTACTTAGTTGAGGTTGAACAACAAGTGTCAAATGAAATGAAATTATTATGAAATAATTTAATCTTGCCAGTTTATGCGTATGCTATAAAATAACAAGATATCATTAAGCGTATGTAGCAATATATTAGTCAATTTCATAGAACAATAATGTGCGATTTACGATGTAAGAAGAGAAAGTTTATTTACAACTAAAGCTCTATACATCTTATGCAACGCTTTTTCAATATAATGCAATAAGTATAAAACAAATGAATGGTAGCAATGAGACATGGTGCTTATAAAAAAAATGGTGCGTTTCTAATCAAGTAATTACATGACGTGTTACAGTTGAAAAACCAGGTAACTGACACATATTTTATATAGAAATCTAAAATTTTATGTATTCAGTTCATCATGTTCAGTCTGTCTTAGTTAGTGTTTAGACGAAGACATATCGAAGAGAGCACCGAAAAATCTGTCATAAAATTCCAGGAGGATAAATGAACGCCCGCGATAAAGAAAAAGAGATGGCTTAGTCTCTGGCAATAGACTGATGGCGGCAAATACATACTATGCCGAGGCCAAATCGGATAGGATGGGAAGTAAGTTTCTCTAGCACGATGGCACCGGCACTGCGATCTTCATCCTGCCTCCCCAGCATTGGGAGTACGGCCAAATCTTCCATGCAGAACATACCGGCTTTTAGTGGCCCTTTGATGGAAACACCTTTGTCCAGCAGTGGACTCGTACACGATGTTAAAGAAAAAATATATCCCTACACGCCCACAGGAAAGTATTTTCCAGTCTACTTAATAAAAGTATATTTTTTACATAACATTGGTTTATAATGACAACTTTTGTAAATGAACGAATAGTCTGAAATCACAACTTACTGTGTATTAAAAAAATATTGATTTACAAAATACGTAAAGAAATTATATCAGCATTGAACGTGTGCATTTTCATGTTATTTGTTTATTGTTAATAGGTGTTTAATTATTGTTTTATTGGTCACTAGCAAGTTGTAATGTTCTATTGGTGAGCAGTGTGTATAAGTGAGTATTAAAAAAAAGACACGTGCTATAGTGTGGCGCCGCAAAAACTTCGTACGACACAATTGCGGCATGCAGCGGCAATTAACGCGTTCTGAGAGCTAATTTATTAACAGATAATTAACATGCGATAATTTTTTAAATTTAAATTTTACTATTCATGTTCAAAGCATGTATCCTTATAATTCTAAGGCGAAAGACAGTCGTACAAGGGAAAGTATCAAAATTTAAAAGAATTCCATGGGAAGGAAATGTCCAAATACGATAATAATGGCCTATATTCAATAATATTTAAAACTACAGGCTTCATTTTAACTTATTGACAAGTTAAGTTGTAAGGTTTATATTACACGGGAATATTTTGGAGAAATAACGTATTAAGATCTAAGATGGAATGCATTAAAGCCCGTACTGGCTCTCTGTACCTTTCAAACAGGATCAAAAAGTTAGTAAACCTATAATACTATTTGGTAGTAATACTATTTGGTGGCAGAAATAGATTGAGTGTGGTACCAAAAGACTCCCAAGAAGACAACCTACCATCTCAAAGTTTAAAAATACGCAGTCCGCGTATGTCTGTATACTCACTTATAGTTTTATACTATTTAGAGATCGAGGAAGGATATGAATTGTGTTCATTTTACTAAAAAGGGAAACCACCAAGTTTATATCCCGACAGTTTTGGATTTATTGATTTATATTATGATCTGCAAAGAAAATATGTGAAAAGAAAATTTTCGAAAACCTACACCGAAAACCAATCATTTGTGTGTCGTAAATTTATTGGCTTTGTCTGGGATTAGAACTCGCAACTCCTTTCATGTATTCTCTTTCCACTGTGCTTTGAGATAGACGGGTACAGGAAACGTAATGTCACATTATTATGACACTAAACCCTCTGACATCGATTCAAACTCATCCATTATATTACTTTTTATTATATTACCGATTTTTAACTTAATATAGTTGAATTTTTCTTAGCGTTGTAGACGTTGAATTTAAAATTCTGTTATTAAATTACAGATTTTACGTTGTGTTCACTAAACGATTTATGAATAAATTACCATAAAGTTGGCGCTCATTTATCAACCAACGCCTTATACTACAAAAATAAGGCATGTTATACATAAATTCCATTGAAATAGGGCATTTATACACAAAGGTGTGAAAAGCAAGTAGGTCACTGGTACCGGGCCGATTCAATGTAAATGCGCCTGCGCACCGCGCGAAACTACCGTCATCCTTGTGTGAAGAAGACAAGATAACGTTTTAAAATAAACGAGGGAGTTGTCGCACATCTAGTTATTCTGTAATGGTATTGGATTATCTCAATAAGCTAAGATTATCTGTAGAAATGTGATTTTTTTTGGAGCTAAATATTATTATTTTAAATTTAAAGTATCCCTTCTAGTGCCTGATATGTCTCATACTAATAGAAATTTAATTGTTTCAGTTATGATACGAGAAGTGAGTACAAAAGTAAAATAATGTATAACAACAAAAGGGAATTGAATTTACGGAAAAATATGCAATAGTTTAAAATAAGTAATATAAGAACTGGTATCCAACAGAATATCCGAAGCCAGGGGTGTGGTGTGGTGTGGTGTGGTTGGTGTCGTGCGTTGCGAGCAAGCCGCTGTTCCACTTGCGTGCGCGCAGTAGTTGTCAATGTCGATGCTCACAGTTTTTTCTACCACCATCGAAGGTGACGTGTCCGATGGTCGCAAGGCTCGCGTGTCCCGACGTGGATTCATGTCACTATGCCTACTTAGAATTCCGAGATAAAGAGAATGTCACTTTTTTCTTTGTTGCGATCTAAAACTACGGCGACTACAGATTGTCCTTTCGAGTACCAATATAACTGTAACTGCTTAGTGGTTAAGTTATTAGTTACTTTACCTGATTTCTTAGCCATGGAGGTCCAGGATTCGAAATCACAATATTTTTCCAAAATTTTTATAAATTATTGCGGATTTTGTTGTGCTTCGTCCCGTGTCTTACTTATCCTTATCTTACCCTTCCTCTGATCTTACCATATAAGCGGTTATTAAGTGAAGGCGAAGTAGACAGAGTGGCTCGGTTTTATTCGCGGGTTCACTTCCGGCATTATATTCGTAATGTTTCGGTGTGTGGTGGGTTCTGGGTTCCCATCTGAAGGACGGAAACCTTTATGGTAATCACAAATTTTAGTTTTTCTATCATGATTGCGATCGCCGTGTGATAGTGGTGATAGAGAATCTGCCAACCCGTTTGCTCTCGTGGCAGTCTTAAGAAAAATGCCAGACGTAAATTATGCCGACTAGCGACAGGCAGGGGCATCTAAGATGAGAGGTGATTTGGCAAGAGTAACCAATTCTCTAATAAGGGAGATTTATGTCTAACCGCCGCCTGGAAGCAGGTTAACTGAACCGCTTAAGTTGTTTTGAGAAAAAGAAAACCAAGATATATGGTGTGTTAATCATAAACCAATCATCTTAGTGTTTTGGATTTTAGTACCAGAATCAACCACATTCGATGTTTTTTTTTTAAATATTAATCACAGTTAAAACGTAACGCAGAAGCACAGGATGCCTTTAGTTCACGTCGGTATTCTGCGAGGCCGTGGTACCAATCCGGTCCGGCCCATTCGAGCAGCAGAAAAGGCCGCCGCTTGTCTCTACCACGTATAAAAGTTAGCAGTGCAGTAGCCATTGTTATATCCGATGGCGGGTAGTTGACGGGAGATCAACATGAGTCAAGATGTAAGGGTAGTTGTAGTCACGTCTGGCACGCGGGTTGTTTTCCCTTGTGTCGCGTCATAATATGGCTTGGTTTCAAGGAAAGGGAAGTGTGGGCGTAAATATTGAGGCACCTCGGTACTCACAATTTTTTTTTCCATGGAACACTTATGCTTTGAAGACCGTGGAAATTTCAGATACATCCAAACTCGAACACCAATGTTCGCTTGTTTGCTATGTCGTACTGACTGGAATAAACCAAAAAACCTAAAAAAAACGATCGAATTTTCAGTTTGCAAGAAATTTTGCAATAATGTAATTATATTTTAACTTTTTCCACAAATATCTACGTCTGTATATCTATAAATCACGATCCGCCGCGATGAGAACGACTATTGTAGCCATAAAAACGTAAAATTTGGTCTCGGTAACTCTTGAACTAAATTTAATGTTACTTTCTAACTAATTAGCTGGATATTTTACGCTAGTGGCGGGTTTTCATAATCATCGTAACAAAAATATAACATATAGTATAAATAAGTTTATCCATTTAAAGGATGGTATAGAGGTCTAAACATTTATTTTAGATGTTTCAAATCACTTTTTACCAGAGCTAATTAAAACGTGCCAAGTAGGAGCTTGTCATCTTGGTGTTTAATTCCACGATGAGAATTGTACTTAAGTTTTGACTAATTCTTTGGTACGCGCGTCCTAATTTGGATGCAGAACCCTTTCCATTCTGCTATTGTGGCTTTGTAACTAAAAGTGACTTAAAATGTATATCTACCCTTTTTATTATCTGGATAAAATACTTTTAAGTTCGCTAGTGTGTACTAAAGGGAGAGGAATAAGGGAGAAAACGATTTAAGCTCAAGCCTCCACAATTAGGAATAATTAAAATGATTTTATTAAACCTATATGGACTTACTTCACACCTTCCAAGTGACCGAACAAAGTTTTAATAAATATGATAATAACTTTATATTTAAACATTAAAAAAAGTATGAAACAGACCTACAATGCTTCTCATAGCCCTTTTATAATAACATTTTATCTTTAAACCCAACAAATGTTCTTGTAAATGAGCAAAAAAATACTGGCAAGTAAAATCATAAAAAAAAATAGCAAAAAGGTGATGAAGGCCACACACTGTGCCTGCAAGTTTATTGCTTTACGCGATTTATGAAGGCTAATTGTTTTAAAACAGAAACTATTAGCACATAGCAATTGTAACCGACATTTACGATTTAATGGCGCAAATGCTCACTGCTTATCCCGCTGTAAATAAAATAATGGAACAACAAGCTGGGATATAGGATTCGGAATTACTTGACGACTCAAAGTGGCACAATCAGGAAGCCGTCCCGTCGTTGCGATTGCAGGGGCGCTGCCAACCCCTTATTATATTTACGCACCACTATTAGGCATAATCAAGCCCCTAACACACACGGAATCGGAGGAAACAATAAAACGGACATTTCTTAATATACTCTCTGGACGTACCATTCTGGCCGAATACTTATGGACGTTTATGACAATATCGATATACTCTATTGCGATTTTCTATATCGATATCAGACATTAACTGTGGAATACGATAACTCTATTACGGAAAACAATTTGATTACAGCCTACTGTTTTTATGATTTCGTACGAGTATTATTTGTTAGATCTGTATAAAAAAAATGCAATACCTACCTACACGGAAAATTACCTACAGCACAATGAATAGAATAAGTAGTTTTTGGCTTAGCAATTTGCCCGCACAACCGCCGAAATAGTGCAATCAGCTGGTACCCATTCAAAAGTGAAAATCTGTCGCACCCGAATATCACAAACGCGGGTACTATAGTAGTAAACTCCAGGTGTCGCACCGGCGTTTCTCTAAGGCCGCGGCAAGTCTTCGTATGTTATCCATCTATATGTTTATACTCACGCCTGTCACTCGGAGAGGTTGGCATAGATTACGGATTTCCATTTGGCACGATCCACACACAGATAAAAGCTGCTCCTCTTGCATACATCTGTTCATTACGGAGCCCAAGAGCTCCGTATACTTTTTGATTCATAATTATACATCATTATTTTTGACTACGTAAAATAAAAAAAAAGCGCTTAGAGTGAAAAAGTTGGGGCAATTTAGATTTGGATTTCGAAACGAACTGACAAGTGCGGAAACGTTCAAAAACTCCCCCTCGCGTATTTTAGTTTCCCCACGCACGTCGTCGGGGTAAGGTGAGTGCGTACAACCCTTCATTACAATTAGGGTTGCCTGTTTTGTGTTAACAAGCTTCGGTAACCATAGATAATGCCTCAGAAAATCAGTATCTTTTTTCCGTTTACGTATCATACCATACATCTGGACATAATCTGTAATGTGAATTCTGTTGTAATTTTATTTTGAAGCATTGAACTATTTCTAATAATTATTAAAAAAAATGGAATGTTCTGTTCAATTTAAGTTAAAGAGACAGCTTTTTTAAATGTTTTCTATGAATTAGTATGTGACATCACAATTCTATGCAACGACTATATGGTAATAACATTCGAGTCTGGATAAATAAACATGAATCTGGTAACCCTATACAATCTGGGTCTATTATAGCGCAATCAAGCTCTCGGCACATACGCGAAACTGAGGAAACAATAAAATAAAATTGACGTATAAAACCACTCCCTGGACTAATTCCTATTACAGACTTCGGTTGAAGTATAAAACAGATTACTTAGTATAATTTCGAGCGATCGCATATAGTTGACAAAATGGTTGATATAAAAGTAGGGATTAAATAGGAAGTACGATAAAATTTAATTTTTTAACTGAATAGTCATTAAAGTCATTTTATATAGTATGTTTGTTTTGTACTAGTATATACTCGTAAGTAGAAGTATTGTGTAAAACATTTTAATATCAAAAAACATTTAATACGTAAATTAACCAGAAAAAAAGCTCTCACTAGCTAATAACTAATTCTAGGGTGGTCAGAAGTCTAGACATTAATTTCTAGTTGTTTCAACACTTTTCATCTTATTGTATTTGACAGGCTATTGTTCTTATTTTTATGCCCATTTATAATAGTTAATGCCTTCTATTCAAACCTATAAGCTTATAATAAGCTTCCCGCGCACGAGCTTTTAGTAATATGTGCTTTTACGATTCGTATCTAAATTTAAAGTGTGCTACAGATTATATAATGTCACACTTTACGAAGGTAATGGACTGTGCAGTTAAAATCCGCTCCCGTTGTAAGGCACCTGACACATGAATAGGTGATCTTAATTTATCCGTGAAAGGTTCCGGTTAACACTACGAACATATAATCTTTAAGCCCGCATGAGATTTATTAAATCGATATTAGTCGTTCGTCTAATATCGAGTAATATAAATGTTGAATATTATATTCTTTAAGTTTAGTAATCAAGTTCAAGCCTCTGTTTACCGAAAATTAGATAAGTTCGTTAACAAATGTATAGTGGTGGATTATGATTAGTAGGATTATTCCACAGAAACGATAGACGCGAAAATAATTCACGTGTAATAACAATAGAAATTCTATTATTTCATCAAGTCAAGAAATAAACAGTTATACGATTCAAGTTGTCAATTATGGCAATAAGAAAAAAGTAGATAATAACTGACACAATACTGCCCGAATTCTGGAAAGAGGCATAAAATAAAAGAAAAAGAAAATATTTATACAAGGAACTGAAACGAATCACCTTTAAAATTTATATTAACTTGTATAGTTAGGACATTAATTTGTCAACGTCATAATGTTTTTCTTAAAAATTTTTGGTGTTTAATTAAGAGTGAGTATAAGTAAAATAAATTCTACGTATTAGTGATTTTTATGATTACGTGCAATATGCGCACAAAATGTTCGCAGCATTGAATATAAATAGCTAAGCATCGCTCCTGCAGTGACAATGAATGAACGAGGTCAGTTTTTGCTTGTAATTATTTATTTACGAAGCAATTATCCATCCACAACGGCATTGTTGTTGTCGACCTCTGTTTTTTTTTTCACGCGAGTGAATAGGGGGTCGGTAAGTAGGTACGTACATTGTACAGATCACTTGTCAAATCGATTGGTCTGTTTTAATATAGGAAGGTAAAGTTGTAAGTGTTTATAAAGAAATTCTTCTTGCAGCGATACTATGCGCATACTAAATTTAATTTAATGATAAAAATATTGAAAACAGTGAAAACTGGCTGACGAATTTCAAAATTTAAAAAATAAACGGTAAATAAAAAGTTTTTAGAAAGTATCAATTTATAACATAGGTACCTAAAATGTAGGTAATTTGAAATTAGTTTAGAATGAACTTACCTACGAAAGATTTTATAAGATTTTCTAATAGAGACACCTACAGTAATAAATCTAAGGATAGAATGAGATCAGAATTAAAGAGCGTGCTAGCTAGTAAGATTGATTTGTCTTATGCATAGTTTGGATTTGTTAAACACTTACTGTGAGGCGGTGTGAGGGAGAGTGCGGACACTGCGGCCGGCGGCACGGGAGGGAACATGTCCTGATGCGGCGCGAACATCCGCGGCGGCGGCGGCACGTCCGCCTCCGGCTCCTCCGGCTCTTGCTTGTGGCTGGACGGGGAGCGCGGCCGCGCCAGCCGCACCGCCTTCAGGCCGCTCGGCGACCGCCTCATCGACAGGTTCTCCGGCGTGTCGGACTCGCCGGAGCGGCGGCGCGGTCGTGCCTGCTTGCGGCGCGGCTGCGGGCTCACCGGGCTGACGGGCGGCGACGGCGCCGGGGTCTCCCTGGCCGGGCTCCTCGCCGGCGGGGTCGGCGGCGGCGACCTTATCCGCTCGCCTTCTTGATCGGCTAGCCCACGCACTTGCAGCGATTCTCCCGCCCTTATCACTGTGCCCAGTTGCTCTTGCGCCACTGACACCTCTCCGCGGTACATGAAGTCTACCACAGCCTGTACTTCCCATCCTTGGAAGTCCTTGAGTACAATGACGGGGTGCTTGCACGGGTTCTCGCTGAAGATCCTGCGGAACAGCGGGCTGCACGCGCCGAGAAGAACTTTATGAGCGCGAACTCTCCTCTCGGAACAAACGAGAGTCACATCGACGAGGGTCTCTGCGTGAAGTAGCGCCTCGAAGGAGCGTAGCAGATGCGCCTGGTGGTTGTTCCAGCGCAGGCTGTAGTGCTCCTCGGTGGCAGCGGTCGGCTTGTCGTCCATCGCGCGAGCCGGTGTGGACTCGTGTGTGAGAGCACGGCGCGGCGCGCCTGCGGGCGCGTGCGCGGCCTCGCGCCGCCCTCCGCCCGCTTCGCACCCCGTACTTCAACCCTTTCGCTCAAATCGCCTTCCCGCCGGAGCCAAACGTTGTCATCGCACGACGGCACGGAAAAGTTTCGATAGCACTGCACAACACTAGGTCCGAGCGCGAGCGTTGCAGGGTGGCGAGGATCGTCGTGTCGGACGTGTGTCGCGGGCGGCTCGCGGACGCGGAATGAGCACTGTACGGTGAGCGGAGACGAGCGCGCGGTGCGGCGGTGTCGCGCGAATGCCGAATGTCGGCGATGCGTGCGCTCGGCGGGCAGTGGCCGCCGGCGCCGGTGTGGGGCCCGCCCCCGGCCCCGCCCCGGCACTCACACAGCGCCGCGCCCGCACCGCCGGCCGCGGCCCGCCACGCCGCCACGCCGCTGCTCCGCCACGCCACCCGGCACACATGTGTCACATCGCGACGATACCTACTCACATGTGACGCCTACTTTATACACGACTATTTTTTACATACCTACGGGATCGACGAAAAATAGAAAAAAATCCTAAAACTGTGTAACAGACTCACGTTGGGCACTTGTTAAATGGAAAAGGAATAACTTTTATTAGACTGCACCGTATTTTGCTAAAATCACCCAGTAAACGAAAACTTGAATAGTTTGTGAATTTTATACTATTCACTAATAAGAATTAGAATATAGGTACGTACCATACATTCACATTCGGCGAAATATGATTCATACGTACCTATAGAACGAACACGCACACTTAGGCAGGTAGATATTATTTAATAACGGGAAAACGGATCAGTTCATTGAATAACAAAAGATGATCGCGGGAATAAGAGATTCCGGGAAGAAGTTATTAGTGTTTGCGGAACTTAAATTTGTATAAGTAGGTATGCAAAGGAATTTTTCTTATTGAAATTTACTACCTAGAAAAACATGATCGTCATGTTCGATTAACTTTGATAGGTATGTAGGTATATGAAAATATAAAGTGTGTTATCCAATATATTACTAAATATAAACAGTTTACAGATAGTCACTTTTGATTTCAGAATATTTTGAAACATTACTTCCAAAATTTAAAAAAAGTTGGCAGGTCTATTACCAGCGCTTATCTTTTGATTCCTATATTTCTTATATACAATTTACAGTAACGAATCACTCGGTGCAACGAGGTTGGTTGTTGGTCAGCGGCTGTTGTGATGCGTAGACACCTGCATTGGTCCTCGATTGGGAATCCAAATACTGGCTGATATTTTACTTTAACTTAAACACATATCTCTAAACCTATCGTTGAATAGAAAGAAAAATTGACATCACTTCGAGCCTATTAACAATATCATCGCATATTTAGTTGTTCATAATGTTTGCTGTTAAATGTAGCTTAAAATTAATCCACGCTTTACATGTTTAATTTAGCAGAAGATATCACGTTTCAGAACTACGGCGTTGTTACACATTTATAAGTAAGCACATATTCATTTAAAAGAGAAAAAATTGTCGGGAAAAATAAAATATAGTAGTTACATGAAACTAATTTAAAAAGCCTTTTTATGACTGTATTAGTTACTAAGATTTTATTCATATCAATAATACACTTAACAATCTATATATACATAAAACTGACTGTTTCTTTGTTTGTTTGTCGCTTATATACTCGCAAAAAAATCTCTTGAGCTCATATTCGATGATCATGGTAGACTCATTACTGGGAATATTTGTAATAAAAAAATGTAATCCGTACTACAAAAATAATCACTGTGTGGCGTAGTATGGTTCAACTAATTTTTACCCAAAAAATTGTGACAAACTCAATGTTGATAACCATATCCAAAATCGATTAAAGGACATCGGCGACATCAACTAGAAGCTATCTCCTGCGGACGATATTGGAAATACAGATATCTATTGAAATTTAAGGCGGGAAGAGTGTTTTATTTGCAGAGATCCGCAAACGAAAATCAAATGCTTGTATTCTAGGTAATACTAAGAGAGAAGAAGACCACCATCCATCCCACAAGTGCGTGATCAATTTCTATCACCACCACAACCACACATCTAGACACCTTACCCATTACATACCACCAACGTCTAAACAAGACACGTATTATGCCTCGCAACAAGACATTATCAATTATATATGATTTAAAAAAAAATCCTTAAATATTGATTATAAAATTATAATTCCCTCGAATTAACAACACACATTCCTTGCTCTATATTAAAGATGGAACACGAACGATTCACCATAAATTCATACTTAATCGGATTAAAATTTTAAATTATAATGAGTAGACAATAGCCATTAACGTTTAGTAAATTGATATGTTTTAATGTTAAAAAGATTACAAATTATTTTAAAGTGATTAAACACGTCATTTGAAAATGAAAACATGACGTTACAGTAAACAAGTTATTACATCATTCAGTATTTATTAATTACATGGCGAGCGCGGGGCTCGCCTAGCTTCCGTGTTTCTGAATCTTAAATGGTGACTTCTAAAACTTTTTTCTCTTTTCTTTTCGTTAATCTGCCTGAGAAGTATGGCGTCCAGCAGTGCATTGTTTGTAAGCTTTTCAAAGATAATCGAGTGCTTTACTATTATTAAGTATTTTAATACTAGTAGATGGTAGGCTTTTTTTATGCCTGGGAGACGTCTGGGTAGGTACCATCCTCTTTATGGTCCTCGGGGGTGAGAACGCATTTGAAACCACTTTTATTTGAGGTTATCAGCAGGTGTTCATGGGCTGCAGTAGCCGAGGGATTGCAGTTAGCTCATTTGTGCTTGGGGCAAGCATTTAACAACCAGAATTGCGAAATCAAGTCTAAGAATCAAATATTTGATTTGATTTGATTAGCATGACTAATTAGGATATTTTTCATGAATTGTCGATAGTACATTTGTAATTTAATATATCATACTATCGATCCGTGTCTAAGATACAGGGAATTCTTGTTTGGGCCTGAGTGTCATGTCATATCTGCCAAAAAACAAGCAGATTAAAGGCACCTTACATAGTTTCCCGATGAAGAGCTAATTATGTAGGTGCGTTGTCAGTGAGGTTGGCACACTGCCAGTGATTGTAATGGCTCGCTCGGTGCTAATAAACCTCCGGTCACTTACACCTTTATGTTGCTATTTCATAAGGTTATTCTGTAAGACGGTCTGCTTCTCCACTCAAGCCGACCTATTTACGTCGGACTGAACTGGACTGAAGTGTGGATCTATCATTTAATGTCTTTATTTTTGATAAATCTGGAAAATAAATATTTGAATGTATAAGTGAACCTAGATGGCGCTGGCTTAAAAAACATAATAATTATTAATAAAAGAATCTTAATTCGAAATGATAAATTGACGAAGTAAGCGACGGCCCGATAATAAAACTTAATATACGCAGTCTTAACTTGAAATAATGTCAGCAATTTATTTACATTTCTCGCTGCGTTTGAAGTGATTAAATCGAAATAAATCCATGTGTAGTTAATGTGGTTAATAGCGAGATCGCGTGGCGCTGTAATCGAGCCGGCGTTTTGTTGCCACCTAAATGCCATTACGCGTGCCACTTGTGTGTGCCCGTATTGTGCTATTTCGGGTTCCGGTTTTAAACATGTAGATGTAAAAAGATTTTTTTTTTATTTACACCAGAAAAAGGCAAAAGAATCACAGTTTTTCTGAAAGGTAATGAACAATTTCTAGGCTTATGTACGTTTTGTTGCAAACAAAATGTTTTTGATTTAATTCACAAGTCATGCCTTTACCTTTAGGTGTAGGCATAGAATACGGATTTTCATTATACCAAACAGGCTTTCAAGCCACTAAAAGCTAAATGCCACTCCAGGAAACAGAACGTAAGGCCTGTCGATTGTTACCATGACAAACTTGCCATGAGATTTTCAAGGTTTTTCAAAAAGAGTGGACTGAGACCCTTTTTTTTACCTTTTACATATTTTTAAAGGTGAAAACAAAACAAAACTTTAAGAGTAAGAGGTTTATTTAAACGCAGGAGAGCCAAACGGCGGCTTTTGCTGCTGCTTGCATGGGCCGGCTCGACCGGCTTCGCAGAATACCGGCGTGACGTAGAGGCATCTTGTGCTTCTGCGTTTCGTTCGGTGAGTGAGGTAACCGGAGGTCCTCTCCCCCTCCCCCTCTCCCTGCCCATCCTCCATCACATCTCCCAAATATCCTTAATGACCGGCAACGCACCTGGAGTTCCTCGGGTGTTGCATCTGCAAAATCAGTCAGTCGCCACGTACATCTGTACGTGGGCGACGGTAATCACTTACCATCAGGTGAACCGCTTGCTCGTTTGCCGCCTTTCCTATAACAAAAAAAGAATAGCGCGGAATGGGAAACCTTGGACCCCAGGATACGAGATATAGAAATAACAAATAAAACTTATATTGCCATTAGAGACATGAACAACAAATAAAAGTCATTTATTACCGGAATATTAAGATATATGCTATGCTTTTGTATTCAGGGTTAATAATAGGTTAAAGCAAAACCTTAGTCAAAACCGAACCATCAATACTAAAGGGTCGTTTACTATTCTGACTGATATAAAATATAATAAAGATTGAGTAAAATGTGATTCATATCTATGGTGTTATTTAAATTGTCGTGACACTTAACAACAGTTTCACAAAATATTCTTCACTTAAATGTTTTGTAAGTGTATTAAAACACGTAATAATTGTATGCAAACAATGGAAAAGGATAATAAATACCTCGGTGCAAAAGAAAAAATTGTTTTGCGACAATCTTTAAAGTTAATCAACGTGACGGACGGACGTCCACTTTTTTTTTGTGTCTCGTTGGGGAATGGTGTAAATAATGAAGGCGGTGACCGGTTATATCGGAATCAGTGATAGGTCCTGGATCGACGGACCCCTACGGAATTAGAGACACGCCGATGGCCCGGTGGCCTTGACTGCTGCGGTGGAAGAGACTCGCGAGTAGAAGCCCCGCAAGTACTTGAATATGATGACGAGGTCCTACCTCCTGGCCGATTTCCGCCGCGTCGACGACTTCTAAATACTTATAGCAGGTTCCATTACAACTGGTGGTAGAATACTTCTCTGCCTAGCAGTCACCTGGGTACCACATCCTTACCCATTTCTGCCACCAAAAATAATTGTAGCAACTGTTTTGTTCCTGTTTGAAAGATATAAAGAGTCAGTATAATTATGGGTTGACAGTTTATATACATTTTTTACAAAAATCCCGCTTCCTTGCTTCAAACCGTCTCTTAAAATTGAGAGGTAAATTTGGCACTAAAAATTGCATATAACAATTTCAGTCGTACCCTTGGACTCAAGTCTCGTGACGTCTACAACTGTGCCACATTTAAAGTCGACAGCAAAAGGAGTAACAGTTATTATTGAGAGAAACAGCGGGAATATTGTACTGACAGAGACACCGAAGTCTAAACAGCTAAACCAGTTTTAGAAGAGCTTCGATGTGAAAAATAAATCTGTATTGTACTGTTACCTACAGTAATAATTTTAGGTAAGTCAAAAGAACGACTCTATTGTATTGTTTTCAAATCCAGTATGCAGTGGTAAGAATATTGATCCTTTAAGTAATAATTAAAGGTTTATATGTAAAAGGTAATTATGTAAAAGTAAAAAATACAAGAAAGTTAGATTGAGTAAAGTTTGTTGCGATGTTTCACCGTGAAACTCCCCTCAGTGCGTGCTCCATACATCAAAAGGAATTACCTTTACGTGTTTACCATTAGTATGTGACCACGTGCGATAACATCTGGTTTAGGGTAACCAAGATCATGCTATTAACTTTCGTGACTTTTTTTTTATTTAATTAACTTCAAAATATATATGTATTCGAGATTCATCTTTCTTTGTCGCTAATTGCGACCACGGTAATATTTTCTTGTTATTGCCAAAATTGTCATTTAGGAAAAGTTGATTAGTGATGTTGTTTTGGTCTAGTCGCCTTCTCGAAGCTTAAACCAAATATAAAGATGGGATATAGAAAAGTTTATAAATCATTTGCTGAAGAAATTAAACAGTTCATATTATTTTTGTTTCATTAATCTACTAAATGAAACATCTGAATATAATTTCCACTATGCTGTTAAAGTATTCATAATTTCAATCCGATTACCAAGTCTTTACATTTTGAACAGCTTGAGTTAGGTATGGAACACTTTAAATAAATTTTCCTTTCAAAAAGTCCATGGAGTTTTTTCTTCTTTTTATCAGCCTGTCTAAGGCCACTGCTGGACATAAGTCTTTCCATGAAAATACTTACAACAGAACTGGCATGCCGTGCATGAGATTTACGCATCCAGAATGGCAACTCATTATCGGATAGGTTTTTCTTTAATAAAATATAGCCCTCGCGTGGAAACAAATGGAAGATGGTTACGAGCTAATACTATGTTATGTTGTATATATACTCCATAGTCATTGACATATATTCTTACTTCTTATTACATATAGACGAGAACGTTCATAGAAATGATATAATAAACATGTTGTCTGTTCACTAACGTCATCTAGTATCTATCCCACGTAGAATATAAAAACTTTTCATACTATTTGGTCAGGTCGTGCCCATGTCATTAATCTGCGATGATGGAATGGTGAAACTTTGTGTTAATTTCTGTGATATAAATTAATATAGTAAACGATATTACGTTGTAATATTGTAACTGTTAATCATGATTTAGCATATAGATCTAATAATAGTATCGTAGTGAAGCATTTTGAGGTAAATTTGTTTATGAAAAACTGTAAAATATATTAAAATTGCTTCAACGAGTTGCTCTGTCATTGACACCTGGTGAAATAATTGAGTTGCGGTACCAGAACCGCAACTCTGAGCGATGTGCGGTTTGTACTGAACGCTTCATCTAGTCTACAAAAAGATCGATGACTATAGTATACTATTAGTAAGTTTCAGTATACAGTATATTATACCCATAGAGAAGAGTCACGATACACCCAGATCTGTAAAACCGATAATTAGGGAGTTGCAAATTGATTTGGCAGAGATTCGAACCCAGCGCTACTGCTTGTGTAAACCGTGAATGATCTTATAATCGAATAAATACTATTCTATAGTAGTAATTTGTTTAGAGACATTTAACGTTACTCGCGGATAGAGTTGGGATATTGGCTCGTTACGTCACGCCAAACCAAAGAACCACGATGATAAAATTGTGTACTTAGTAAACAGGAAGATCTTTAAATCACAGAGTACGTGGCCATACTAACCTGACCTCACTTAATAAAACTCGGAACATGTTTCCCTCTAAGTTTTCGTAACAACGCACACGAAGCCCGATTTTTCTTCGGAATATGTTTATTTGGATTGTGGTTGTGTAATTGTAGTAGCCCCAAGTATAATCAGAGGTGGTATGGAATTATTTAGTCGCATTATTCCGAAGTGGTCACTTGTGGTAATGACATGTTCGTAATTTGAATAATTCTTTACAGTATGTAAAAACGCAAATTTGTATTGTTAGGCCGTATTAATTGCCGTACTAAAATAACAATGGTAATATTCTGTTATGTTGGTTCAATTTAACAAAAATGCTGGTAGATTCGTAATCAATGATTATTTTTGTTTAGATCGTTTTCGTTTACACGACTAAGTACATCAGTGTTCGTAATGAATGAGCATTTTTTTATAGTAAAGGCGGTAAATGGTGAGCCGCATGCTCGTGGATCAGAGATTACCTGATTGCTGGCCACGTACATCTGCAACACCAGAGGAGCTGCAGGTGCGTTGCCGGCCCATAAGGATATTTGGAGAATGGGAGGGATGATGGAAAGAGGGGTTGGGGAAGGGTGGGAGAGTCTCCGGTTACCTCACTCACCGAACGAAACGCAGAAGCACAAGATGCCTCTATATCACGTCGGTATTCTGCGAGGCCGTGGTATTTCCCCTGTCGAGCCGGCCCATTTGAGCAGCAGCAAAAGCCGTCACTTGGCTCTACCACGTATAAGAATAGTATATTGTTATCTTTAGCAATGAGAACAAAGATCAAACATCTTCCAATGAAGAAAAGAAAAACGGATACCTACCAGTTTGGATCTGTCATTAAAAATTAAATATTCTTCTTGTAGAGTATTTATACAAAATTATATAATTATTGGCTAACATTTAGAAAAAGTAATAATTAAAGCTATAATAAAAATAGTCTGATTTTCTCTAATGTATTAGTTATACGTACGAGAACTAAAGTAATATAAATTCGAAGAGGTGTGAGAATTGCAGAGAAAGCAATATTTCGGCCTTGCCTTGACACCTCGCCGTCTTGAAAACGGGGTTCAGAGTAATTGAAATACAGAGAGGAATTACTAAAAATTTAACTAACTTTTACATAAATCAAATTCATATAACCATAAAATTGATTTATTGATAAATTTTTGCTAGCCTAATGTTATATAGACTGGCTGTTTACAAATATTTTTTTTAAATATTTGCCAATTCCTGCTGACAAGTAAATATTTTTTTCAGAATGTTAATAGTATAAAAAAGGTATAGAAATAATAATGTGCATTTATAGGCATGTTAGTTATTTACACACAATTTTATAACCTTTGTAAAATCAAAACTAGTCTATACTTTTTTTACTCTGTGCAAAACCCTCCATGCATGTTATGTTCATATCTACTGGCGGGCTGCTGCTCGCTGAAGGCTGAAAGCTGAATAAAAAAAAAACACGTCGGCACTTGTCTGCCAAGTTGTACGAGCTTGGCACTTAGATTAGTTTCCAAGTTCTGTACTTCCTAAAGTTTTACGGGCGTTGGGTCGAACATAAAAAACGAAATCGTCTTCGGATCGTCTTTTTAGGCTGTGCCGTTCTTTTGTGTATTTTGTTGACGTTACATTTGTTGTTTGTAACTTTGTACCGAAAAAAAAATAAGACGGTGGATAATCTGTTTTCGGGCACAGTGAAATACTAGGTGGAAGGGTCAAACTTTGCGTCGTTGATTAGAGATCTATACACCGACTTGACAATGGCAGAATTCTACGAGGAGAAGGCATAAAGCAATTATAAAGAGCAATAGACTTTACATTTCTGTTAATGTTAAGGATGCTATGGAGTCCCATGTATGCAAACTGCATATATTAACACGAATGACTTGTAACGTCTTAGCCTGTTACTCGATCACGATCTATTAGATAATATTAAAAAATTATGATAATTGCCCTGTTATACCGTAACTAGACTCTCATAGACTAGTGACGGGGAGCAGCATCATTGACGCTAGCTTATATAGTACTGCGCTCACCAACCAGTATTGTACCAACCAATGTACAGTATGAGCCCCTTCAAGAAATGTATGCCGGCTTAATGACCTTTTTTTTAAGAGGCGTATATTCAATAGTGGAATTTCTTGGGCTGAAAAGATGGCACGACTTGCCCATTCTCACCATGCTAGGCTAGGGCTAGGGTTGGTGTGCGCAGTGCCAGCATCCTCGCTGAAGAAATGCTGCTCCCCATGACTAAACTGTGGCGCTTGTGTTTGGCAAATTCTTATGGATTTTCCGCAATAAATCGGTCGTCAGAGCTGGGTGCACCGCGGGTTGGAGAAAAAGGTTGGCGTATTCCTCCTTACATCTCAATGGCAATAAAGAAAATTTGGAGAAAATGTTTACACAGGAGCGTCAGCACAGGGCCAGATAATAATGATGATGATAAAGAATTATGGAACGTTGTATTGCATTATTACAATTCATACACAGTTATATGTGTATAAACCAAGATATTTATTTATCAAATACAAGGTTACTTCTATTTACTGTTTTTACCATTATAAATGGCTAAGAAACAGTGTTTAGCGAAGATAGCATTAAAAATATCTTTCTTTTTTGTTTTCACGGTGGTTTGAACAAAACGAGCAAATGTTAAGACCTGGGCAGCTCTACGAATAGCACCGATGTTATAGAAAGATTTATTGTTTAGATTTTTGCTTCTTTATTCATTTATCTTTGAAGAGTTGTATGATTTTGGGTCACTTACCAAGTCAGAACAAATTAATTTTAAATATGTAAACTTGACCTAAAGTTATCATCATCACAAGTACACTGCTGTACATAGACCCCCAAAAGATTTCCATAAAGCACGGCCTTGAACCACCCCAACGTCCCGCAACACTGCACAGGTCGCATTCAGTCTTGTCGGATGGCCTCCTATTCTGTGTTTGCCTGTTCGAGATTGCCACTCGAGAACCTTACTGACTCAACGTTCTGCGGTCGTCGGTCAATTGTCACTACAGCTTGCTGATCCTTACGGCTATGACGGTTACCCTAGTTCACACACCGAGCATAGCCCTTTCCAAAGCGCGCTGAGCAACTTTGAGCTTCCTCATACGGCCTGCAGTAAAGAGCCAAGTCTAAGTTCCGTAAGACATCACTGGCAACACGCACTGGTTGTATAATTTGCTCTTGAGGTTTTGATGTATAATCGACGAGAAGATGTCACTAAGATTCCCGAACTCTGTCTAGCCGAGTATGATACATCGATTGACCTCTGGATCGAAGTTGGGCATACTAAGGCGGCCAATTTGTTGAACTGTAGGTGCGTTTCCTGCTTTTATTTTGGGAAAAATAGGGGAGCCATAAATAAGTATTCTAGTTTCAAAACGCGAAAATCAAGGCAATAAAAAGTGCATATGTGGAATTAACCGTAAGGTGCACGCGGGTATATGACACCAATATAAATACAATTTCATATCTTGAGTGTAGTAAGTTTAAAAATGACGGGCTTTCGACAGATGGTGGAATGAGTATCTTAAATCTGCCAGAACTAAAGTATCCAGATCATTGACATGGCATTGGGTAGCTGCGTGTGAGATGTGAGGTATCCGGTAATGCGATTGCAGGCGGGTTGTCTTAGCGTTGCTAAGCGTCGAGGTTACGGCGAGCATCAGTGAATTGATTGGATGTTCCTAAAGAAGAAGAAGAAGATATATTATTGTATTGATATTTATCGTAAATATTAGTCACCATGAATATTGCTGTGTACCCTAGTTTCCAGTTTTTAATAGCCCTTTATAAGTTTACGCTATTCATTTCATCATATAATTCAAAACTAACCGCACGTTCTAACTTACAGCGGTCGGTGACGTGTGTAGAAGCCGCGGGATGTCTATGTCCGCCCGGCATAGACAACACTGAGCGGGGCAGAGAGCGCGGTAATGAATCAGATGTGTATCGGCCGACGTGTGAGAACATACGGCCAAAATACACGCCGTAAATATTGGCTCGCGTGAGTTAGCACGTGCGTTACATAAAGTACAGAAGTAACTATTTTATTATATAATTCATATTTATTAAAAAAAATATATGCTTTTCTCATAACTGCAATTCGGTTTCGGAACCCGTGTGGCCGAGGCCGCGGTGGCCGCTGTGGCCTATAGACACCTGCATCTATCCACAGTTGAGAATTAAGAGGCAGTCTATGGTTCAATCAAGCATCGTAAAAAAATTAACCACACCTCTGGATGTCTGGCAGAGAACGTCTTTTGTTACCTTTATATTAGGATGTAGGCAAAAAGTATGTAAATAAGTAAATAAATAACAGGATCATGCTGCTATACGCTGGTATAATGTAAGCGTGTTTTTTTTCTCCCGTCGTGCCGATCAAGTCATGCTGCATCGATAATACAGTAATACACCTGTGTATCACGGCTCTACCATAATTAAAAGTAATTTTTTACATAGAGATTAGTACTTTTCTATATTGCTATTCTGCGAGAGTATACTCCTTCGTTTTTGATGCGTCTCATTTTACTACAATATCCTGAGGATGAGTTTTAAAATCATTTAATTAGTATCAAAGCGAAATAGCGCTCCTACCGGTTAATTTGAGAAACTATTGACGTTTACAGTAATCGTTAAAAATTCACACTCACTCAACATTTAATTAATAATAATTTTTGGTTCAACATTTTACAGTATCTTTAGTTCTTTGTGCTTACTGCTTACTTTAATTGATGTACATATTAAAATATTAAAACATCACATCTATGCGATACATAGGTCTGTACGAAATTCGTGCGCACACGGGCCCCGCCCCGAGCGCTCAAAATAAAAGTTTAAGCCGGAGCGCGATAAGCGTCGAAATTTTCAATGTTCACCCGCTACGAACGTTAGGCTTGCCCGCACGTAATTGTACTCCTTGTATTGCACACATGTTCGCGAACAAATTTAAAAATAGGAATTTGGATACGGCTTTGCAGCGTAATTTACTCGAAACTAGAGAAAATGTGTTTTTTTTTATTAGAAACTGTTTTTTCGCTTTGTTTTTTTTAATTATTATTTTATTTTCTTTACTTCTCGATAAAAAAGGTATAGTGTCTTTAAATCTCTTGGCAGAGATTACAATTTTTTTAAGAGACCGCTGGGAACTGTCCGCATCGCTGCTCTAGTGCGGGTTATCGGACTTCACGTGTCCTCTATATTTTTTCCTTCACCATGTCCTCATGTTTGATCATGTACAAAAGAACACAAAAATAAGGAAAACATATTTAAACGCGATCACTTCGCATTGGGTTATATCTTTTAAAAACTTTTTTTTCTTAATTAAGGGTGCAAAAGGTACATAGTTCACAAAGTGGTGACTGTTTTATAAATACCTGCCTTCATCTTCCACGAAGATCAATTTATTAGCTGTTTAGTTTCCCGCGAATGCCTCGTCGTCATTAATTGAGTCTGCTCAGTCAGTATTTGCGACCATTCCCCATAAACATATATCATATTCTCTTTTAATAATATCTTAGTAACATTGCGTTTGAATAGCTCTAGCTGGGAATTGAATCTATGACTCAATACAGTACTTTATCTTTGAGCCACCCAGTTATGCCCCGTAAATTCCGTATTCAAACATTTTGTAATAAACTGCCTTATAAACGAGGAGCGTAAAATTACGAAAGAAAAGAAAGAGTTTTTTATATCATTCGCACATGAAAGGGTAGAAATAAAGGTAATGTACGTAGACCGTTTAAAGCCCGTTCACACGACACCCTCGGGCGCTAACACGTGCTGGGCTCGGTTAACTTAGCTCCGTTGCAGCGGTGTTTTGTTTTACTTACAACGTAGATTTCGTAAGGGCAAACATTTCCTGTTCAACTTTTTTGTAGCAATTTCAGACTACGGTCGTGGTATTGTTACCTGAATTCTGTTAGGTAACATGCGATCGGCTAATGTCGTCGAATTGTACATTGCTAAATATTTATTAATATATATACTTTTATTACATTCTGCTTTTATAATTTATATATACTCTTAATCTATGCGGATACATAATGCTGCGTATTTAATTATAATATTTAATACTAGGTGTTAGGTTTTATTGTCGGTATTGCAACCACTGTTGTGTTTTAGTTAGAAATATATATTGAGCCAGTATAATTACAGGATGTAAGACATTACAGTTTAGTCCTCAAGTGTGTCAATGAATCTGTAACCTCCTTCGAATGAAATTGTTTGCAGGTGTCTATGGGCTATGGTTGACATTTACCATCAGGTGGATTTTTAGCTCGTTTGTCACTTAAATCCAATAAAAAACACGCCTATGGAATAGTGGGCTGAAATGACGACTCAAGTTGGATAAATAATTAAGTAAGCCGTATCGTCAAATAACAAAATATACGAGTAAGAAATAGTAAAGCAAAATGAACTAATAATTAAACAAACACTACTCAGAAAGGCCATTATTGTGAGTTCTTACAGCGCATGAGAACATGCGTTAAAAGAAGCTTCTCTGCTTCCACTGGTATTATACGTGATCCCTAACATTAGAAAGCCGTTAAGGATATTACAGTGACTGCAATAAATGGGCAAACAGACAAACGAATGGGTACACTCGCTTTGTTATTGTGATGTTGGTAAAGACAAAAGACACTCTACCTGGGTTTTTCCATCCACACATCGTATCGTTACCTGGAATCGATAATTCCGGCCCATGCTAATAACAATACATGACTTAAAATCTTTTCTAATACGGTTCTGAGTGCAGAAACATGTTAACTACGTGATGACAAATCATTATTTCCAAAAAAATAGGATTAAATTTATGCGATGGTGGATAAATTAATCTTTACATTGTTTAAAAACTCGCTTTCAAAAATTAGCAATAGATGGTGATTTTAAAATATGTTCTGTTGTTAAGTTAAACCGTGTTAATAGATAAGTCAAAAGGGATTGTATAAGTTCAAAGAAGGAAAAGTAGTAGCCTGTGAATGGGCACTTCTTGGTAAAGGCTTCACCTCCATATTTGAGTGGGTTCTGGCTTGGTATGGGACAGCCAGTACGCCACGCTGCTCCAGTGCGGGTCAAGGACTTCACATTTCCTTGCAATTTTTCTCAGACATTCTCAGATCTCACGTGGTAAATTCAGCAAGCGTGGAAAAATTACTCTTAATAAGTTTAGTGGGTGTGGCGATGTAGTTTAAAACCAGGACACTCGCGTACTATGAAATAAAACCGAGCAATTACAACTTAGTTCTTGTATTAGTACTGCATGTTTATGGCGCAGCTTTCCTTTCTTTTAAGACATTTTTTTTACATTTAAGACGAACTTCATTTACAAGATTCTTTATAACCATTGTACCATCGAGCTACCAGATGAATTGCTAAAACTACTCATTCGTTCCGCGAGAGAGATCTCATAAATTTCTGACGTGCCTTGGACGTATTAGAAGAGGAGTGATTTATTTTGACATTTCTCGTGCGCCAAGTCTGTAGTAAAAAACTCTACTGACAATAAATATACAAATGATTTTAAGTTAACTATGTTTTAGTTTCAGCGTATTATTCAGCGGATTGCTGGCAGCTCGGCAAATGACTGGTGACGGCGTCGGGCGTTACCTTCGACGGGTTCGATTCTACGTATGCAATTATGTGGTACAAATATTTTCAAACGTTCTTAAATTACCGGGTGTAGTTTGTCGGGTCGTCCATTTTCCTTTAATAAGGCTGTGGAGAGCGATTTTTTAATGTAATTTTGTTTGTATAAAATTTGTTAAAAAGTAACAAAAAAGAGGACAGCTACGGAGTTTTTTTCGCCTGTTTTCATCTCCGTCAGAGTCAGAACTCCTCGTTACGAAACGGTGGTGATTGTAAAAAGCGATAATTGAGTTTTTATTAATTAATTAATTAATTAATATATGGGGATTGTGTTCATAACACATAGTGTGATTATTAAATGTAATTATATCTATACTTTTTGCAAGCAGTGCAGTTTGTTGGTGAAGATTAAGGTTAAAATATCTATACTGACTTTAAAAATTGTTACACAAATACGTGTTAGACGTATTACGTTTTATAATATACGTGTTTCCAAAAACCGCTAGTTGTTCATTAAAGTAATGTTATATTATGACTTATAATAAAGTAAACGGCGGTTATGGAATTAACCTAAATAATAAAATAATAGTCTCAAGACATTTCATTTTACTACTCGGCTACGCGACTTGCGTTAAGAATAAGCTGCTATGTCATGGCGATATCCAATAAAGCTTCGCACACTTTAAGCCCGAAGTATTACTACGAAACACACGAATTCGGAAGTTCAGATAAGGGCATTAATGGATTGGCTGACATAAATGTGACGTCACTCCACATATTTCAAACATCGCATGTTGACGGTTCCTAAACGAGAAAGGTCCGCAGAGAACTTTGAAGGATGTGGAAGGAGAGACCAATTTAGACTAGGCAAAATTCATGGAGGGTTATCAGATAGCTTAAGGGTTACATTTAGTCAACTATGCGTGGTCCGGCTCACGCGTTAAGGGTGAGATTACGATCGCACGTATTAGCATTTTTCGACGGTACATGTTTTTTTTTTCTAGGTTGTATGTCTTTGAGGTCATGTGTTAATGTTTGCGCGCCACACGCGATTTCAATACTGGCCTTTATTAATCGTTAGGTAGGTCACAAAAAAAAATATAACTTGGCACCTTATTTTACTATTGGGTATTTTACTTACTTATTAAAGCTTAGGAAATGGCGTTGCCACAATGGCCGATGCACAGATAAAATAAAAGATTTTTTAATTACAACGAATTTGATTCACAGAGGACATGTTAGAGCTTCGTCTCTCAGTCAAAAGTTGCATTTTGAAAAATTGTGGAATGGAAAGGACTAGAATAAACTTATTTTAAGTACATTCTTACATCGGCCATGACGTTACCCACATCAGAAGTTAATATTAATCGGCTTCCATTATGGGAACACTTAACTATCATAAACACGACATTAATTTAGCAGAGGCTCGTTTGAACTGTCCAAGGAAATATAGTTTAAGATCGCGTTAATAATTGTGTTAACTGTAACGAGTTGAACTCAAAGATTAATGGATGTTGATTGTAGGCCTTAGAATATTATTATTATTACTAATAGTGTAACAGACTCTATAATAATGACCATATTTTAATGAAAATAAATCATGGGAATTTTTGTGTCTACCTGTTCAATAAAGTGAAATAAATTAAAAAGGAAGATACTAATTACATCACCTTATATCTGTCGAGTAACATTTTCTTGAAATTTTACATACAAGTAACATGGTTCATAGTAAATAGGCAATGCTGTGAGAAAATTACTGTCATAATTTCTTGTATTACGAGTTGAAAATATCATCTATTTATTTAACTACATATTACGATGTAAAGCTTAGGCTAGCGTCACAGTGACATCTATTCTGATGTCAAGCAACAACGGCTTCAAGAGCATTGTAGCTTTTAAACTTCTGTATAACGGATGGCTGGGTTAAGAAAGCAGTGCTGCTATATTGCAAATAACTTCAATTTAAACATCTGGTTAGCACTGGGCCTTATCTCTGTCTTCTATAAAGAAATTGACGGACAAACCTCTACAGTAATTATGTACACCACACGCACACACCAGTTACCCATAGTAGGCAGAGATTAATTCATTTATATTTGGCACGACTTAGCGTAGTCAAGCCGGCGTTCGAAAGCCACTTTTCGCTTCTCCGCGAGATAGCACATGCTGATCGGCCAGCTTCGTCGCCTGTATTAAACCTGGAGATAGCCAAGAGATCGTCCCAAATCGCCACTCAAGATACCTACGGAAAAACTGGGAATCGCAATTTTACAAGTAACACTCATAGAATAATGATACCGGATATGATACTAGAACCTGTTAAAGTATCCTAAACAAACGTTGAAATACGTAAGTCGCTTCTTTCGATGTTTGTATTTTACAATAGGTACCCTTTATATCAGTATTCACAAATGCACATGTATTGTCCCTTAGTTTTTTGTAGTCACTAAAAACCTTTGTTCGTGGAACTTGCCGACGAGGCGTGTGCGTTCTGCGTAGGTAATGTTTATTGCTTATGCCGTAAACGATATTCATTAGTGAAATTTCAAAGTACGGACCGTAATACAAAAATAATAAATCTCTACCTGCGACTGTTAGTCGGCATCGTAAAACTATTTTGTGTGTGAGCAGAGAAATGTCCACGTGGTTTATTTGAATATTATCTTTTCCAAATTGAGAACATTTGGCGTAAATTCAAAAAAAATTAGTCGCTTATTAAATTTTGTTTCTCTGTTTACTTTGCAATCTACGTGGGTAATTTTGTTTGCTAATTCCGGAAATTGTACAAATTTATGTTTATTTTGCTAAAGGCATTGTACAATAAATATAAATAAAAAGTGGAAATTGATAGACATACAGATATATATAAATCATCATATATCTTTTTCATAAAGATTAATTAAATACATAATATTAGCATCATATACCGATTTCTGCGTAATAAAGTATAACGGTGTACGAATAAAAGATTTAAGATTACGGAAATTGCTACAAAGGTTTAAAAAGAATTTCAACATTCTCTAGCTGTAGTGTATGCTTACTGTGAATGGAACATAGCATGATAACGTTGGCATATTCTGTTATTACAATGTTGTTGGTTCACTCAATGTGGGCTGCAAATGTATATGCCTTGTTAGCTCATTTATAATAACAATTGCGTAAAACTTTGCGACCGAAATCGTACTTAATCAATAATCACAAATCACGGCGTAGTTTAAGTGTTGATACAATAATTTACGAGCGCTTGGAGATCGGAGACAATAAATTGGAGTCTATAGCATAATATTGATCACGCAAGTCGTTTTAATGAGGGTTACGGAACTGTTTCGGGGCTGTGATTCATTAAGGGCGATATATCGTCGGCGCGAATGGTCCGACTACTTGTTTTTTTTAATCTAGATCAACTATGTTGTGCCGCAGATACGTCACTGCATGTTTAATTCGCACCGTTTTCATACCATATTCGCCATAGTGTAAGTATGCCACATATTTATTTATTTTAGTCTGTCTGACTATGGATAGAGCCGGTTATACTAGAAACGGGAAGTTGAAGTAACTCAAGACCGTGCTTTGGGCCAATTTCTGGAGGTGTCTTATGATCAGCTTTGGACTTGTGATAAGATGTAATGATAATGCTGAAGATATTAACTTGGGTTAAGTAGAAGGTATCGTCAATAATTATGCTTATTATCTATACATATCAGTACCAGAAGAGCTGCGATGGCCTGACGATTTCTAACGTCCAACAGTCTAGGCTGACTCTCTGACTCTGACCACCCCTGGTATACTATTGAAAATACGGTCGTGACCAGGTTATTATTTTTTTAATTAATAATAATTAGTATAAAAGAATTGGCAGCTCAGGGGTCAATTAGATAGTCCAAAATAGTTAATTTCAATTTTGAGTGTTCAATTTACCATGTTCTCGGCGGCGAAGGAAAATCCCGAGAGGAAACCTAAATGGCTTAGAATGATGAGTGTCAAAGAAAAAAGATGTTCCATTATACATAAAAGATTTTATTCGTTAAAATTTATTTAATATAATATATAATACCATGAAACATAACATAGAATATCTGATATTCGTGGTTGTTATCAATGTCACATTTATTTCCTTCTTTCTTGCCTAATAACACCTCTATATCAATGACTAATCTCTACCACCGAATACGGATGTTTCGCTACATTCGAATTTTCATAATACATCGCTGGCACGCGAGCTCAACACACGTGCCTTATCCAAGACAAATGTAAATGAATAGGCTTCATGTTAACTATTAACAGGATGATTCAAATTTTTGCAATTAATTTTCTTTCTTCTTTCCTCGGTCTCTCGTAGCCCTCTATGGCAACAAAGTTCACTATCTGTCGGTGTCAAAGTAATATTATAACTATTCTTAAGCTCTGTGAACTTGTTCAAGTATATCGGTAAAAGGATAGTCAACTTTTACCGAATACCCGTTGGACTCATGACACCAAAATTTTAATCGCCGATTTCCGGCTTTAAGTGAATTTTCCAATTACTGTACAATTTATAATCAAAACGGAAAACATACAGAAAAAGGAAAATTCAATGAAAGAACTTAACTATAACTTTTCGAAGCCAAAGTCAAATGTGGATAACGTTCTGTTAAGTTTTTTATTTAATACGCTAGACAGAATCGTGTGATAAGTTCTGATGTGATTCATAGCAATAGAATTTCAATTGTTTCAAGGGTTTCAATCCGCAAAGACTTACGGAAAAACCTGGAACTGCAATAAAATTTAAATAAAAAAAATTACAAAAATAACTTGAATTCTAGAATAAAGCCGTTTCCTTGTCTTGTGTAAATTAAAATATTAAACATTACGGGTGAATAATTGTCTGCGATTCAATCATTAACCATTAATTATATGCTGTAAGTACTAAACAAATAAACCTCGTGTAAAGACAAAACTTAAAAAATGTAAAAACTAAACAAATGAGATGAGTTTATAAAGAAAAGTTACAATTGATAACATTATGTGTTGCATGAGACCCAAGCCGTTGCCTGTCTAAAATAAAAAAAAACACTCTGTGCGAGCAATGTTAGCGGCGGCGCAAATTCGGGCGGTGCCAGGCCGCGCCGGCTCACCTGCATAATTGCCCGTCTATCTTCACGTGTGTGTGTGATTAGTAATCTATGCCTCACGAAAAATCTTTCCAAACTTTTAACATTTCAACTCGTGCAATGTTTGTTTCTTTTTTGGTTATTGCCCCTTTCATGATAGGCACTTAACAAACATTTAGGAAGGAAATTTAAAACGCTACAACGATAATCGTATACACTAGGTGGTAGGCTTCTTTTATGCCTAGGAGTCTTCTGGGTTTAGTTAGTTTAGTTATATTTTTTTACCATCAGTTTCGTCCGGTTTAATGGGTTAAGAGAGCCATTACCATTTTAGCCCGCAGGAGTGATAACGCATCTGTAACCTCCTTTGATTAAAGTTCTTTGCAGATGTCTATGGGCTGCAGTAACACACAAATCATATGAATTGTTAGCCTAATTCAATAACAAAATATCTCGTTAGTGAACTGGAATGCAAGATTCTTAATTTCTTTAATGTTTAGAAGTAATTAATAATATAAGTAGTTCTACAAATTGAACACGTGGCCTTCCTTAAAGGCCGGCAGCGCATCTTTACCTCTGGTGTTGTGGGTGCTCATGGGCGTCGGTGATCACTTACCATCAGGTGAGCCGCATGCTCGTTTGCCCCCTCTTCTATAAAAAAGAATAAAAAAGATGGAAAAAAGTAAAGTAAAGTAGCAGCATGTAAATGCCCACTGCTGGGCAAAGATCTTCTCAAATATCTGGTTTTCGATCCGGGAAGGACCCGTCACGCTGGTCCAGTACGGGTTGGCGGGGTTCACATATCCTCGAAATAATATTGATATTATTACTCAGATATGCAGGTTTCCTCACGATGTTTTTCTTCACCGCCGACCACGTGGTAAATACAGCACTTAAAATTGCTATTAACAATGTTAGTGGTGCCGGCACCAGGGATCGAACCCAGGTCAGTCGTGCTCTATGTAACTAAAGTGAGCGCCCCAACCACTAGGCTACGACGGCTCTATAGGCTCGGCTATCGGCAAAGCTATGCTATGAAATTCGATAGAAATAAACAGAAAGAGTATGCTGTTTTTATTGTTTGATGGTACACCAAATTATTTCAATCCGGCCATAGTAAAAGTAAACCAAGGACCAGACGGTAAACTAAGATAATAGTATTACTTGTATTGTTCTCCGATAGATGGCGGAACTACCCCAAATATGACAGATCTGAAACACGTAAAAACTGGACAAAAACGTATAAATAAAATTCTTCTCCTATCATCCATCTATTCATCATATCCCTTCTTCTATAAAAAAAAAAACGTCTAAACTGTGAAGCGATGGGAACCGCGATCGCCTATACCCATCTACATCAGTCTTTTTTTAATGGGAAAGGCGGAAAACGTGGAAGCGGTTCATCTGATAGCACTGTCTCGACTGGGATAGTACCACAACGTGGCAGAAAGACGTGAAGTAGAGGCATATTGAGCTTCTACGTTTCGTTCGGTGAGTGAGGTAATCGGAGGCTCGCTCCACTCTCTCCAAATCAACTCCCAATCATCCCTCCCATCACCCAAAGATCCCCAAACGCCGGCAACGCACTTGCAGCTACTCTGCTGTTGCAAATGCACCTGAGTGACGGTAATTCTTTACCATCCGATGAGACGTTTGCACGTTTGCTCCCTTCACAATGAAAAAAAAATTATTAACCATAATAGTCACGTTTGGCGTTAGTCGTGCCAGACGTCTCGCCCATTAGACCCTGCTGAGTATCATCTGTCTGTGCATTTACGGTTCGATAGGTGTAGTCTCGGTAAGTAAACTGGCTTTCCATCATAGTTATCATGGCTGACAACACACATTCGTCATGATTTTTCACCGAGGGAATAAGTTAATTAAATTGAAGACAATTAGACTTTGGTAATACTTTTCTTGATCATTGCGTATGTGAGCTTCGAATTGAAGCTGTCACTCAACAGATACCGACCAAGATCGGTGCTGCTGCTTATTTCTAAAAACTACAACTTAAAAACAAAATAATTACTTTTGGTTGTACGAGTATTGGAACAAAACATGTTTTCTTATTGATCTATAACAAAATTTTATACCTAAACATAATACAATAATTTCACAATTGATACATTTAACTGATATAATTACAGGTTTTAAAAATAACTACGCTCAAAGTTCAGTGCCTTAAACAAAATACGCGAATATTGTTCGCCTCAAGTTGATATTAAGCAAATTTAGTAGTACAATAGTAACATTAGTTCAATCGGTCTCACTGGACATATCTACGCGAGTCATCCGCATAGTGTGTGATAAATTAATCTCGTTTTATGATGGAAACTCAACCACATCTGTAATCAATGAAGCCCAACAGGATCAAATTCAAACTATGGCTGCAAAACAACTTGCTAATCATAAATATTTCAAAAACATCTTACATGATTTTTATCGCGAAACCCCGAGAAAAATTTCGTTTTTACCGTTTTCAGTTCAGTTTTTCAGTAATCAATTAAAAAAAGAATGTACTATATAATGCACTTATTAAACCACACTTAGAATATTTAATGCAAATATGAGGATCTGCAGCGAAAACCAAACTCATAGCCAAAATATTAATTGTATTTTAAGTGTTTCAAAAACGAAGTCAAAATAAGACTCTTTGAAAGTGCGTTTTGTAAATCACTGTTTAACAATAAATGATTACATTACAAAAATTAAAGTAAATTATTAAATCTACTTTAGATCTATGCATATAGTAAATGTTTACTAGTTAAAAATATAATTATGTATGTAATTGAAATCGACGCTTTAGCTTTTAGCTTTATATCACATTCAGAACTGGCGTAGGAAAGAAGAGCATCAAATTGGAGGCAGCACAACTCTACAACGAGCTGCCTAATGCAGTTAAGGAATGTAGCACGATTGCATTATTTGAAAGACGACTGTAATATTTACTTAATTACTTGGTAGTTTATACTCGTTTTGTACCAGCCTATATATGTTTGTGTTAAGTATTTAGGTTATGGTTCTTATGTGATAAATAAACGTCTTTAATCTGAAACTACAAAGCATTACTACGAATTAGCAGATGTTCTGACTGATAACTGACGTAACAGCGTAAAACTGTTCTTTAATTGAACTGTAACTTTGGGACCTTTTTCAAACCATTTCCTTGAGGACAAAGTTTATCGTGTAGCCGAAAGATTGCGTATTTTTGTTTCATTTATGAAATATTTGGTAAATCAATTGACGTATAATTGTTAAACGGCGTGACGTAAGTAGTCGATGTAATTTTTGAAGTAGTTAAAAACTTATGTTCCGCAACCGCGTCATCCGTGGAATTTTAATGCTGTGCTGAAATACTGTGGACAATCTCTCGATTTTATGCTCGATTAATTTGCAACAGGGTCGACACACCGCGGACACACAGGTCTTACCGCGTCGCGCAATGTTGCTACGCTATCCCACATCGACCGTGGGACCGACAGCTGCGTAAACGGAACGCAACTGTGACGAATCGATTAACCAGAATCGATTTTTCAATATAACGGTAGCTGAGCGATTTACATCTTGATAGTTACGTTGCAATTTCTGAGCGTGATCGATGAAATTTTCTCTTGCGGGTAAACGTTTGCGCATTGAAGCCTCAATTGTCATTTCATAAGCCACGACGACGCAATGGCACGAATGCAGAACTGTATTGTTAGTGTCCAGTGATGGTAGAGCTACGTCTAATGGTACTACTTCTTTTACGCTACCGATATATCAAGGTGCTAGCGGGGCAGGGTGGGTCTAATATAATTGGCAATGTGACACATTGTCGCCGGTCGCACGATTTCACTGTCCGGCGAGACGTGACGAGTTACGCGTGGTCGCCGTTTTTATTTCTGCCAATGACGAGTGTCGAGGCGTGGTGCGGGCCGTACAAATTTGCAAAGATAACTATGCATTCGATTTTACTCTTAATATCAACGTGAGAAAGTTCACGATCACTCCGACGGCAGGCGTGATAAATTTGTTGATCTGTAACCGGTGTAGAGTGGGAGTGATATGTTTTTTTCCATCCGCTACACACGCCCACCGTTCGTTTGCAGAGAAATCGTCAATAGAGACGTAACCAATATTTATTGCATTATTCGCTTTCTCAATGGGATTTCGTTATGGTTAGTTGACAACTAGCTGTAAAAAAGTACATTTTTATATTACCTATTATTGGAAAAATACAGTAATTTCGATATTTTTCATTATGTAACATTTAAGCCATATTTCTATACTTAACATAAATACGAAAGTAACTCTGACTGTCAGTAACGTTTTCATGGCTAAACCGCGGAACCGATTTTAATAAAATTTGGTACGAATATTCTCTTTACGTTACTCTTTATCCTGGGAAAACCGTAGGAAAATTTTCAACATGGACGAAGTCGCAGGCGAAATATAATTTAGTTATATTCGGTCTATGTGAAGAAGTTTAAAGCTGCATATTGATTTAAAATAGACTGTAATGGTATGCTATACATAATGATTTGTTTTAAACTTTTTGATTGATTTTCATTACATTGTAATTTTTTTGTTATCAACTCAAGTCTTCAATTTACACGTATAACTAGAAATTGCTACAGGTGCTGAGAAACTTCAACCTATCTTTGGCATAAGTTTATACTTATACACACTTATTAGCACTACGTGTATTTATAATTATTTTTAAAGGTACGTGTATTTTTAACCAGATTAAAGGTTTATGCAATATGATAATGGTAATGAATGTGGTTTATTTTACTGCAGATCTATAATCTACACTTTTGCGCAGTCTCATAAATACGTTATTATTTTGGCAACATTGTTTTAGCTTCGACCATTGTGCGATACGCTTATTTTTTTTTTGATTAGGGTGACAGACGAGCTAACAGTCCTTCTGATGGTAGGCCGTATATGACACTTGATGGTGGCACCATTGATCTTCAATCGAAAGAGATTACAGTTACGGTGTCACATGTCACAACAAAGATGGAATGATTCACAGCCTGTAATTATAGTGGCTCTTTTTACATTTCAATCTGGAAGACAACAATGGTTGCAATGCACTAAAATTTGTATTTGAAATTTTACGTGTATTCTGATATCGCTCAACCGGCACTTGAGTAGAGTGGACTCATATCAAAAGTTGACCTTGTGGCAACCGACCTTTCCCTGTATTATATATACTCGTAAGTCTATAGGGTTCGCTCTTGTCGCATAAACCTTACATCGAACACGGAAAGGTGAAGACGAATGGATTACGCTGTGTTTTGGCGCAAACACTTGCCAACGGTTCCGACGAGAGTCTTAATTTAATGAGAGACCTACTAACTTGTCTAACATTTTTGTGATTTTAGGTGCGAACTTGTTACGATTGGATAAATTAGGAAAAATAACTTCAGTTAGCAGAGTTCTAAGAAACTGAAAAATAGACAAATGAGTTTTTGAAGAAGCTGTACAAATTAAGGCCTCCATTTGTTTCTTTAAGTGACTAAAATAATTCTTCATTATTAGATATCAAAAATATCATCTACCGCTTCGATTCAACAGCAACGCAATTGTCCTTAAAATTTGTTAAGTAATCCCAGCGATATATCTCTGCGATAGAGTTTCTCTTGTTATTTTTGGCCGCCATTACGTTTTTGACGTGACTGGCACATCTGACTTCGTAGCACGCGCCACTCTCCCGCCAAACTTAGGTCGACGAACCTTAATCTGTCGTTTAAAAAATAACTATTGTTTTGATGGAATACGGGATTTAGTAGTATGTTTAATTTTTGGCATTTTACTTTTCAAGAGATTCCGTTTGTATTTAATAAAGTTAAACCTATAATGTCATTTTTAAGAGATATAGTTTGAGAGATTGTTTTCTTGTTGAAGTACTACGGAATACTACGGAACCCATTTTGAAAGTTATTTTACTGCTGTAAAGCCACTTCATTCCATTTGTAATATATAATTCTACCAGTGCTATGCCGGGGTTGGCGAATTAAATGTAATAAAACTCACTTTTTAAAAACTTTATGGAGTCGGTGAAGGTTCGGCGTAAGAATCTGCCTCATTCTTTCTTCCCGTGAGTGGAAAGAGATGGCAAAGGGAAAAGCCTTAAAAATCGCAATGGTTACTGAAAGACAGTTGAATAATATCAGACCATAATTGAGCAGACTGACAACGGGCAGCAGCGCCTAAAGTACGAGTTGTTTGGTACTGCGATTCCTAAACCGCGGCGATTATTGCAAATCCTCTTTATGGGGGAGGCTTATGTCCTGTATTAGACTAGCCTGTATATATTATATTTGTTTTCTTTATTTAGTTATGTTTGCTATTTTCTTTCTTTTTGTTTTAACTGTCTGTTTAACTGTTCCCGAGATTCAACAAGGGCAGCGACAGAATATCAGTGCTGCAGCATAATGCTCAGTCCAACGCCCTTTCAGTGCTATAATCCAAAATATTGTACCATCTGTTTTTTCTTTGTTGTGTTTTAGCGTCGAATAAACATTGTTTCTTTCTTTCTTAAGACAGGCTATCAAGGTTAATGTTCCTCACGATGCTTCCTAACGATCATTTCGTCGATGATGTTTATATCGAGGGTTGATCATATGCTGGGTCTCATCGGATAGAATCAAGGGATAGGCAGAGGTGAGCGAAGTGTAGCCAAAACCACTCTTCGCTACTCCGTGACGGACGGCGAATCTTATTATACTGAAATTTTATGCGATAACCTAATTTACGGTGTTTTAAAGATGTCGTAATTTTTTTTAATTAAATTTCGATATTTACATTTATGATCTGACAAGACAGAGTTAATTATATTCGAGTTAGTTCCAGTTCCAGAGAATAAACTTTCGTAAATATTCGTCAAAGTTATTGGAAATTGGTGAAGTCTGTAACTTTCAAAATATTTTTTTATCTTTTGAGCCCTGGAACATATTTGAGTTTTACGATAGAATTCATTGTTTCTTTTTATTGTGTTAAATAATCAACCAAAATTATATGAATAATAATTTAAATGACGATTGGTGTAATGTTATCTCTTTTGTTACCATAGTCCATCCTTGTGTCCTTATGCTAACCAAAGAAGTGGACAGTTTAAAGAAGAGTGTTGTAAGAATACTCATATTATATAAACAGTAGAACGACATTGAAGAGTAATTTTAATTTTTGAAGAGTAGTTTGTTAACCGACCAGCTCAAATAATAAATAATAATGACACTTAAGGACTACTAACAATGATGCAGCTTTTATTCCTAATCAAGAATCAGAATCATGTGTAGGCACTCATCATAGTATGACATATAATATAAAAAAGCGATTCATTCGATTACATCGAGCTCATTTCGATTCCCAAGCTATTTTTACTTGCACGTAATGGCCGACTTATCGACATAGACACATCTCGATACTATCGATAACATTCACACGTAGCACACGCTCTAGCCGTCTTGTCAATAGAGATGGGCTGGCGGGTGCTTTGTTGTTATCGTATCGACTATCGATATCGAGTTTTCGACGGCGGTCCTGTCACTCAAACTTTTCGGAGTTTTTTCATCCATTCGGATATATATCAGTGTTGCGGTTAAGTTTTAACTCTGAGCATTTATGAAATGCCTTATGTTGTAATTTAATATACTTAATACTGTTACTTAATTTTGGACTATACATTACAATTACTAAACATTAGTAATTCTATTGTTAGCACATTCAGAGGGTTAATTTAAATTTAATGAAATAAAGGTGGTAGAGCCAAGCGGCGGCTTTTGCTGCTGCTCGAATGGGCCGGCTCGACTGGGTTGGTATCACGGCCTCGCAGAATACCGGCGTGAAGTAGAGGCATCTTGTGCTTCAGCGTTTCGTTCGGTGAGTGAGGTATCTGGACGCCCACTCCCACTCCCCCTCCTCATCCTCCCTGCTGCTTATGGCGCCTGCTTGTGGCGACTGTTTGTGGCGGCAGCTTGTGGAGGCTGGTCTGCTTGAATTTGCAGTGCATTTGTGCTTTAATTTTGTGGATCACTATATTTTTGTAGCATGTTTTCGGGATACCTACTGAGTTTCTTTTGCCTGTTTCTTTTCTTTCAGAAGAACCACTTAAAACAAATAAGAAATTTTGGTTTATGTATTTGATGGTCGTAAAAAAATTGTATCAAATGTCGTTTTTTACATTGTCAAAAAAATATATTTTAAAGTAGCATTTTATGTGAATTTTAATTGTGTAATTTGTTATTTGATGGGTATGTTTTATTTTTACAGTAGACTAGATATGAAATAGGAAGTTAGGTCCATATGAAATAAAGATGTAAAGAAAAAAAAGATTCTTTTACATTCGTCTTATTTCTATATAGTCACTGCCACTGATAATAATTACATTGATTGTATTAAGTTGTGTAAAGACGTTAGCTATCGCGTTCATCTGGAGCGATCGACATGTTACCGATGTTTTTTTAACACTATCCTTTGTGATACGTTTGATAGTAAGCTGCCATTATTCAAAGTCTCAGCGGTTGACAGTGTGAAAATGAGCAACATCTTTTTTTAAAAAAAAAATGTTCCTGTGTTAATAATGTCCTGGTAGATTTCGACAACGGCGATAACTTCTGATTACTATCGAAAGTTGGCACTGGTATAGTCCATGATGTATGATAGCAGTGTGTGTTGACGAAGTGCCAGAAAAGAATAATTGTAAGACGTTTCAGACGAAACACGTCTCTTATGCGCTAAGTGTCATGTCAGTAAAAAGTTACGTAAGTAAATTAACGAGAATTTATGTGGAAACACGATTTTGAATTGAATAAAAAAGAAAATTAAAAATTGAAACTAAAAAGAGTTATAAAACATTTGCAACTGAGTCGATACACACGCATAAATAAAAAAAATCCGGAATATATATATTAGATCGTCCAGAAATAAAATTTTAAAATTACATCAAAAATTGTTTGTGCTTAATAGGTTATTATATCCTTAACGATTATGTCAATGATAAGGAAGCATGGAATGGTGACCATTTAGTTAATATGAACTATCATGTAACTTAAATAAATTTAAAACGCCGCCATTTAATAAATTTTTCGTGCATAATAAATTTTTCTTTGTACGTACTATGTTATAGTTATAGTTTATGTATAGTGTAATATACAGTATTATAAATAGTCTCGTAGAAAATTATACCTGTGCATACTAGCAATCAAACATAGTGTTTGCAGTAATTATCATAACTGTGTGTTACAAGTGTGTATAATATACACACAGATAAGACTATTGTATGTGATATGCTCGTTTAGACGCCTCTGCTTTTGGTGGCGTCGTGTGGCAGGTCGTTAATTTTCCTGCGAGCGTTGACTGCCACATGCGTCACACTTATGAACAGGTACTGCGCGGGAAAGCTGATCACACACTGCTCGAGTTTGCAGTGCAATAGTGCTTTAATTATATGGATGACTATATTCTAGTAGCATAGTTTCAGTTTCATATGGGACCATACTTTTTATCTTATGACATTGCATGCATTGCAGTTATTGAAAAAAACAATCAAAAAGAGATACGGAGTTTCTTTTCCTTCAAAAGAAACGCGTTACGAATCTGTGGTAATTTGTACAAAGAATAATAGTAAGAATTGTCATTTGACAAACGAGATTATCTTTCTTATTTCGAAGAAGACAGATTTTCGTTTATTTAATTCATTCATTCGAAAGAAGAGTCAGATGCAGAGCCAGGAAGACACTTATCATCTACCAACACAAAAGACTTGAAAACCAATAATTTACACATATAATAACATATAATGGCTTTGGCTAAGTTTGAACCCAAAACATGACCAAGAAGAAAGGTACGCTGAACATTGAGACATGCATTGATCAGTAATATGTACCTCATAAAAACGCATTTATAAAAGGGATGTAGTATCACCAGGGTTCGTTTGGTTAGTAAACAACTAGTATTTAAAAAAAACATTGTAATTCATCCTCTTAATTATGTAAATTTTAATGACTTTTACTTCTTTATCTTTGGCTTTGAATGGTTGGCGTGAATGAGTTGTAGCGACACACTAACTGCGAGGTGACTCTTTAGCAGCGGTATGTCATTTTAGCCTTACTTATAACTGCTTAATCTCTTAATCCTTTATCCTAGGTAAAGGGGGAAGGATTTTTTTTTTATACATCATGTCGTTTAATTGATGACAACTGTCACACTGCACTGTGTCAGCTAACCAGAAACATCATTTATGACTTCTTAGACACCATTTACGCCATACTAGAGTCCTGTAAGTGCCCACTGCTGGGCAAAGGTCTCCTTCTCAAATAATAGTATCAAAAAGAGTTTAGCAGCCGGGAAGGACCCGCCACGCTGCTCCAGTGAGGGTTGGCGGGGTCACATATCCTCGAAATCATAATTATAATATCTCAGACATGCAGGTTATCCCTCAACGTTGAGCACGTGGTAAATACAGCACTTAAAATTGTTATTAACAATTTTAGTGGTGCCGGCGCCGGGGATCGAACCCGGGTCACTCACGCTCTATGACACTAAACTGAGCGCCCTGACCACTATAGGCTGAGGCTATACGCTACGGCTACGTGTACTGTACAGGGTTTATTATTGTCTTTTGGGTTCATAGAAAAATCCGCAGTAAATAATCTTAACGTCTTCTTCAAGATGTCTTACAACAATACTCCTCTTAGAATAGGAATATCTATTGAGTTTCATATGCCTGGTAATCAATTCACCGGACGTAAGAAGGATAGAAGTAAACCCAGGCGCCATAACGACGCAAGAAAATCCGTTGTTGCCTGTTAACCTAAAGGCAATCTAAGCAACTGCATATGGGCCCAGGTCAGAGGACCCCTGAGTGACCTGGGCAGCCCGAGGAAAATAAGGTTTATGTTTCAAAAGTGGTGTTATCTGAAAAATAGTTATCTTTGGGTGTTATACGTGCCGATAAAGATACTAAGTAAGACAAGGGGTGAATTTCCTGAAGGCTTCTTATTTTAAGGCATCTTACTATACCTACTTGCCAACTTATAGGTGAGGTTCTGTGGTGATGATGATATTAATTTATCCCTAATGGCAAAGGCAAAGGGCTTTAGTCCATACAGCCAGGTCTGATGCACGTCTACTCTGTTCGAGCTGCAAAATGCGACTCCTAAATTCTGTGGGAGATATTTGACGGCTTATAATATCTTTACATCTTGGCATTCTCCTAAGCCCTATATGGCTACAGTGTTTGACCATATGCCAGTGTCAAAGTAATATAACAGTTTTCGGGTATAAATCCAATCGTGCTTGAAAATTTGTTCAAGTATATCCACGGCAAAATGATAGTAAACTTTTACCAAAGACCTGTTGAATTGATGGCATCATACCTATCGACGATTTCCAGCCTTCAATGATTTTTTCCAATTACACACACATTCACAAGCACTTGCGACCTGATACACTATCAATATTATACAGAAATAACAAAATTCAATAAAGGATCCAACCATTATTTATCGAGTTCGCGCCAAAAGTCCTAGTAGTTGCATTTATATCTATCTTTTATTTTTAATAAAATCATGTATTTTTTAACTTGTAAGTAACATTCTAAGAAGCACCAATAGATTTTATTTTGCGTCATTATTTTTTTTACTGGTTATCTGTAATTGATACAGTTAAAAATATATATTTATTTGCCTTACGGAAAATCTTCTTATATTTTTTCAAATGTATTTGACTTAAAAAGTTTTTATGACAATAACAAGCAGATTACGCAAGGGCTCACTGGCCACACGGTTCGACGACCCTGAAAACATTAAAAAGTTACGGACAATGCGAAAAGTAGGTAAATTTGAAAAAGGAATGTCAATAGCCGGCGGCCGGCCGAACCTGCCCCACGCGCCCTTGACTTGCGGAGATAAAAAGGGGGAGATGACCGACACTTGGGGGAGGGGCACGCTGCCCTCTGCCCGCGACGGACTTTATTGCTACTTTTATCGGTCCACAAAATCCTAACAATGGGAAGATGTATTCATAATGATTTTATTAACAAGTGTTATCAAATTTTTATAATAGAAGAATACCCGTTAATTATTTTATTTGTCTAAGATTTGATTTATTAGTTAATGATATTTCGTCTAATAACATTAACAAGTTATGTACTTAGTAGTTTAATTTAGAGGTAGAACTCTTTCGTTGTATCCTTTTTTTTATCACAGAGTAAGTAATATTAATGCATTATAAAAATTTTATGGAACAAGTTTTCTGTTTATTATTTAAAAATAAAACATTCCTTAAAACTATTTGAAATTCGAATCACAACAAGTACTTATTTTAAGAAAAGTGCCGCCATTGAGAGGGAACAGCTGATCATAAAACTGTTTCCTCCCCTCGACCCCGTGCCCGTGACCCCACTAGTGAAATTAAAAAGAAGTCTCTGGGTCACTGGCACTTTGCACTTTTAAAATGGTTACAGTTTAAGAATACTCTTACAAGATATTTATCTGTATCTTGGTTGTAAGTAAAAAGTTTCGGCTCTAGTACTTTGCTAAGCGTTCCAACTTTAAGGTGATTATATTAAACACATTATATTAAACAATATATATGTTAAAGTTGTGTAGAACTATATATTTTTTTAATTAATAAAAAAATCCTTGCTTTAGTCGTCAATTTTGTCTACATCGTGCGAGACATAAGACGCATGTACAAACCCTAACCCGGAACAATTATTACCTTGTGAGTCGTACAACTATGATTCCGTCCGGGAATACAACCCGCGACCTTTCGCTAACGTTACGCTGAAGACTAAAACGATAATGCGAGTTTGTTTAAATGCCTTGAAATTAAAATTATGTTCAATCCGTTTTAAGAAGTAGTGTAATCTCTCCGGTGGTAAAACCTCTGCCTTACTTGAGTACCCACGACAGGAATCCTTTCGATTGTTTATTACCTAAACAGACGTATACGAAGAATACTTAGTTCTGATACAAAACACTTTAGAACCTTGTCTGCAGAGGCAGACATGAAGCTTTCAAATAAACGACGATTTGTTAATTTGTATGTAGTGAAAGTAAAATGCTCACAAAATATCCCACGTCTGGGCACGGGCCGCCTCATCGTTATGAGCCGAGTTCTTCCCTTTTTAAAAAGGTTAACCCTATGGGTGAGATGGGACTGGATGACGTATGCGACTGTCTCATATATTAAAGAAGAAACAGTAATGTGCAAGAATGTCTGTGTACTAGAGTGAAAAGTCCTTCAATAACCTTTTATTACGGTTACTTTACTTACAGCAAATTCATTACTATTTTCCAAACGCTACACTTATAACCAAAGTTATGAAACAACGAGAGCCTAAACTTTATCAATCGATTTCTATCCCCGCCGCTAAAAAAACTTCAATTCACTAACGCTCTCACAGTAGACTAACTAGGGTTATAATCGAGGCCGCGAAAACGGCGGGCTAATAATGAAGTTGAATGACCGTGATTTTTTTTAACTTAAAATATTTTATTATTAAAGTACGTCAAGAGTTAGTTTGTTTGCATAAATTATAAAAAAATGTTTTTTTTTCAATAAACAAAAGGTATTTTTTAAAGTACTGTTAAATGTCTGTAAATGACAAAAAGGAGACCTTCTCAAATATTGCGAGGGTTTTGGGCTGCAGCAGCAGCAGAGCCCTAATGCGAGTTGGCGGAATTCAAATATCCTCGAAATATATTATATATAAAACATTTAAATTTTTTATTCATTTAGATATTATAAAACATTTTTTTTTCTAAAACAGGTAGATTTCCTCGCAATTTCTTCACCGCCGAGCAAGTGATAAATTTAGAAATTAAATGTTAATCAACAAATTTTAAAATTTTGGTTCTTTTTTCCAGCCGCCAGATTTTATAGCCCAGTAATATACAATCGCGGGCCAATGTCCACTGCGTTCCATTGATTCAGCTTTCTTTAAGAAATCACGTCGGAGGCCGGAAGACGATTCGTCCCGCGCCACTCAGACCAGAACATTCTAGCTTTAAATACACTGACCATTCTTCACACCTTGCTCATCGTATATTCAAAAATAAATCTTAACGCGCGAACTTAAAGTAAAATTTCCATTGGCATGTTTCTCAAAGGCTCTCTGAAGAATGGGGGAATAGGAAAAAGGTAGATCTTAATCCGTCTAAATAAGGTTTATGTTGTGACAAATGTAAAGTGATAATTGAAGAAGTATGGTGTGTTTTCGAGCATTTCCAATACCAGATAGTTTTTTCACGCCCGACTGCCGCAAGGGTGTGCAGGAAACGCATAGTCACTGCCAACAATCGTGTATTGATCAATGCGTTCTGAAGCAATAAATTCCTCAACACTTGTATGTTACGAGCAAAAGTACTGACTGTAGTACAATAATTGAGTCGACTCGATTGGTGAATATGAAGGAAGAGTAGCGTAAAATATTAATATGATTATGCTGCGTTTTGTTCGGTGAGTTTCAAGTTTAAATATGACACCTAGGTTTTTGCCATCAGTTCAATTAAGTGCCTCATTTGTACGTGGTATTCTGCCCATATACCATCTTTTTCTTCAAATGCCAATCCAGGTGAGCTGCACGTGATTCGTCAACTAAGGACGCTCCGGCGACCGGCCGATGGCGGATTTTCCATCCGAATAGAGCAGCAGCATCGCTAGTGTCGGAAAATCGGAACTCCGTTGACTAACCCGTCCACCGCCTTGCTGCTGCTTACATGGAGATACCTCTTTTTTGGTCTCGCGGGGGTTAAGGTGCAAACACTTACCTGTCACTGAATTCAGTGACGGGTTATGTCGGGATTAGTAATAAGTGCCGGATCGATCACACACGAAATTAGAGACACGCTGTTGGCCCGGTCGCCTTGACAACTTCGCCGGAAGAGACTTGCGAGCAAAAGGTCCATTGGCGAGACCTGATGATCAGCAGTGTGGGATTTCTGTTGTGATAGAGCCAAGCAGCGACTTTTGCTGCTGCTCGAATAGGTCGGCTCAACCGGGTTGGTACCACAGCCTCGCAGAATACCGGCGTCGAGTAGAGGCATCTTATGCTTCCCCTCCCCATCCACTTCCTCATCCTCCCTTCCATCTCCCAAATATTCTTAAAGGCCGGCAACGCCACCTGCAACACTTCTGGTATTGCAGATGTACCTGGGCGAACCCATTGCTCGTTTGCCGTCTTTCCCATAAAAAAAAGTGTGCTTAAATAGGCTGATGAAGCAGAAAAGAATTGTGTGCTTCCGAGTTTAACGATGAGGTCAAATTTTATCTACTATAATAAGTACCCTTAAATAAAAAAAAACAGTTTGACAGTGAGCGTGCTCTGCGACAAACACAGACGCATTCGTAGAAGGTACAATGCTAAGAACTAACCGTAACTGAAACATATACCCTTATATTTTATCCTATGTTTCAGTTACAAATATTGGCACCTCTGACTGCCTTGGAAGGGATTACAGGTGAGTGTTTATTACAGAATTCTAAACATAGAAGGTATAACATATTTATTGTTAGAAACAGCGCGCATTTACCGGCTGCTATTTTACTGCACTTGCAAGTCCCCTGGCTACAGATATACTGTAAAAACATTATTAAAAAAAATTAATACATATTTCAAATTGTATCGATTTTATTATCAATAGTAAATGTAGATTTTGGCATTCTCAAGAGCTAAGGACAAGCCAATATTGAATAAAAATGTTTTGACTTTGACTTTGATTCCGGAACTCCCAAAATGAGATCTAGAACCTTTTTCTTCTACATAAGCATCATACTCGCCTCTCCTCCAAAGGGGTGGACATAGATTACGATTTTCATTTTTCATTAGGCGCGGTCTTGAGAAACATGACAGCTATTTGAATAAGATGCTTCTATTGTTTCTAGTTGTCATACCTAGATAATGCGAAGCTAGATGCACTTGCAAATAAATGGGGAGGCTGACAATATATTACGATGTCTCCATTAAGCTATATTCATTAATAAGAAAAAAAAACAACACCGACAATCGTTTAAAAATATTCATATCAAAGACGAAAAGGAAACAGAAAAAAAAACATTTTACGTCCCCTCGGACTCCCCGTCGGGTTCATTACACATCAACGGCGAATACCAATCAAGCCTTCATTAGTCGCTAGCGGAACAATCAATATTCATATCCCACGTGAAATCTTCCCATGCGAAAGCTGCACACGGCGAAAATAATAAAAAAGAAACATGATAGATGATCCCGCGACTACGCTCGCAATGCAAAACGAAATTAAAAAGAACAAGTCATATCACTTAGCGCACACAGAAGCGGTAGGTTTTTATTAAAAAATTCTACATATCTCGCGCGTCTTCAGTGCTTTATCTTAACCTCCCCAACCCTCCTCTCCTCCTCACGAAAACGAGACGGCTATAAAAAATGCTCCCGAAGGAAAGGGACGACCACGAGCAGAATACGAAAATTATAATTGCCAACTGTACGTAAATTAACACCGTGGATTTGGCGGTTTCGTCCCCTTCCAACTTGCATCTTCTCAGTCCGAGCGAACGGGATGGAGTGTGTTTGTGTGTGGCGGGAAAGAATAATGATTTACATACATGCTTCGCTCACAAACACAATAATGGACAGAGGCGCGGAAAATCGAAGGAAGCCGGGACGCGATCGGTTTTCCGTTTTGCGTTATGCGCTGGATGCATTTCGGGGCGGTCGGTTGTTGTCGGTTTTTTTTCCGTTCAACATTCATAACCTGTTATTTGTTTCATCATTGTTTTTAGATCAGAATTTTTTTTAGTTAGGTAATTTACTGAATGTATGTACATGTATGGCCATAAGTGCTGTTACACATCTTTTGTTTTTTACTCCTTTTCACAAAAAGAATACTTCGTGACTCCTAGATACCAAGCAAAACCCAACCATTGTTGTTGGAGAATGATTGGACCTCGTTGAACTTTTCCAACAAGTTGCGAGGCTTCTTTAGACCTGTGCACTACAACAAACGTTTTGTCACAGTGTTTGTTGTAGTGCTCTTTATATTTGTTCATCGGTAAAGTACATTTCTGTGTTCTACACCAGGGTATCGGGACAGCAGGCATTTTGATAGATCCACTCTCTTAAGCTGGTAGGACTGATTAAGGACGTGGCCTGTGTTTTAACAGTAAGCACCGAGGTCAAGGTCTTGCCTAATAATTAGCGACAGGGTAATAGTAGTTGAATATAACAAGCTTAAAATACTCCGAAACTCTAATGATTGCAAATACGCGACAGTAGCTCTAGAATTAAATGAACTAATTTAATTTTGGCCTTAATTGGACATCGTTACCTGTGCAATCAGGTGACCATTTTATTCTGCTCTACAGCAGACGAAACATCCCTGCTCTTATTCTATAAATCCGAACCTTTAATGCGCACGAAGTCAAGAAGCTTAATTTTTGTGAAAACGTGTAAAAAAAAGATGTCCATTTTAATTCGTAAATGTAGCACTCATCTGGGAAAAATAATTTTTTAGCCTAGGTGAAGTAAAGAACGCTCACCACGCAATCAGAATAGATTCCTTTGTTGCCAGTACACAGGTCTCGCTAGACCGGACAGCTACCACCACAAGTTAAAAAATTTAAATTATTGGTATTATTGGAACCGAAACCCCGAGAGGTTTGTTGTGTGTGACTAATATACGAGTAGGTATATGAAAATTGATTGGTTCAATATTAGCAGATGCTTATAATACAGGAAATCGTAAGCATATAATGTGACTTTCATAGCCCTTATATAGTGAGCACAGAAGTCCAGCAACGGTCAGTGAAGTAACTACGTTGAAAAAAGCTTCTCGTTTAAAAATAAAACACAGTGTAATAATTGCAAAGATTTTCGAACTTGGACGAAGTTGCTTGAATTTAGAGATTTATAAAGAAATAATATTTATGATTGCCTGTCGACTGAAATAAAATCGTATTAGGAAGTTATGTAAGAATTGGAAAATGTAAATGTAATAATTTCGGGCAAATATCTGTCGTTTTTGGTAACAAAAGTTGTGAGAGCTAGTGCAGTTCATTTCTAAACATAGATTGCCTCTTCTAGGAGCCAAGCGGTGGCTTTTGCTGTTGCTCGATTGGTTCGGATCGACCTGGATAGTACTACGGCCTTGCAGAATACCAGGGTGAAGCAGAGACATCTTGAGCTTCTGAGTTTCGTTCGGTAAGTGAGGTAACCAGAGGTAACCATACCCCCTCCCCACCCAAGCACCTCATCCTCTCTCCCATTTACACATCATGTAAGCCGCTTGCTCGTTTCCCATAAAATGAAAATTGAATTTAGAATTTTTTTTGCTAGGCAATCGGACGCAATACACTTAAGAAATATATGGTATTAGTCGACGAGGTTTGAGGAAAAACAGAGAACATAAAATATCAAAGCAAAAACTATAGGTGTTCTCATTTCTTAATAAGGGACACTGTAAAGATGTCAAGGACCGGGTACTGGCGTAAATTATTGTGGAGTTAAAAATATTATTAGTATGTATGATCATCTTGTAATGCTTACATAACTTTGACATGTTTTTCTATTCCTTGAGTCCTCATAGCTCTTTAGTTTCGTCTACACTTTTGGTAACGCTTTGGTTTGCATCAACTCAGTTCATAAATTTGTCCATGTCTATTTCTGTCCTTCTCAACTATGTACTTGTTCATTTTTAAATGTTTGTTCCCAATCTTTAAAAGTTCTTTGGTTTCTGTTAGAATATGTTACTTTTCACAATTGCTACCAGTTAACTTATCCTTAATCTAAGAGGTAACTATTCTTTTTTAATTGGGCGGTTAATTCTTAACTCACTTCTTAGTTGAAGAAGTGTGTTACGAAGTTAGAAGGTTAAGCACCTTCCTCATTCCTATTATTCGGTATGCTCGTAACCAATACAAAGTTCATTGTTTCAGAGATTTTGTAATCTTTAGAGAAATAATAGAGACTTTAAATTTCAGAATTGTCAGCTTTTGTTCGCGCTTTCTTGGTGAGGCTCCTAGAGCAGTGGATTTTAATAGACTGGTGAATTAAAAATAAAAACAGTAAGAATGTGCTACCTCTTTTTTCTGTGGGTATCATAAGACTCGACTAAAGGAAAAGCCTTTAAAATTCATAGCATCCAACAGATGGCGAATTAACTATCTCAAGAAATATGATAACAGATCCATGATGGCAAATGGATGGCGGACAGCGCCATCCATTGAGCGACGCGGCTGGAATTGCGATACCCAACCCACTTGCTTAATGTAGCTAATGCTATGATAAATTTTCTTATTGGGAGTGGGTTATGTTCATCACTGGACATTAACAGGGCTGTTAAAGAAGAAGAATTTCAGCAGTTGTACCGGCACTTGGAATAGGGCTTTCTAGGGATGTTACTACGGCTGGAGTTTCTTCTTTTTATCTCTTCATCATCAGCCTATTCAAGACCACTGCTGGACATGAGCCACTCTAAGAATACGCCCTCAAAAGCCGGCATACATTTCTTATATATTGGAGGGTACCATAAATCTACTAAATCGTTAATTTCGATTAAAATATTCTAAATGATTGTGTATAACAGAAAAAATTGTGTACGTTATTATAATATAGTAGAGGGAACAGGAAAATATTTTTCTTTTAATATTTAATGTACAGTTCATAATAATTATTAACCTACGTCTGTTATTAAAACATCTTACCATTAAGTGCGTATCATCTGATGTTTATTTTATTATGGTAACGGTAAGTGACTACCGTCACCCACGTACATCTGCAACACCAGCAACAACTGCAGTTCTTCTGCTGGTTCGTTGATGGCCTTTAAAGATATTTGGGTGATGGGAAGGATGTTAGGGAGGGCATTGGGGAGGAGGGCAGGCCTCAGTTTACCTCACTCCCTAAACGAAACGTAGACGCACAAGATGCCTCTACTTCACGCAGTTATTCTGCGAGACTGTGGTTGTAGCTCGATCGAGCCGGCCTATTCGAGCAGCAGCAAAAGCCTCCGCTTGACTCTACCGCGTATAATATCCTATTATAAATGACGACTTTTTCTTTTGTTAGAGAGCTACTTGCTAAACCAGATGAAAAGTAATTTAGGAGTTGTGACGACAGTAGGAAACAACCAAATACATTTTTTTTCATTCCATGGCATTACACCACATTTACTTTAGTACTAAGTACGTACGTTTACAATAATTATAGGACTGTGTGTTATAACTAAATAAATCACTGAATTATATAATATAAATTAAGAGCTTTCATGTCCGTATACCCTATGATGATGGTCTGAGGTCTAGACAGTTTAGTCCTTTCAACATTGTTGTCACGAGAGGTGGGATTTAAGACAACGTGACAGGTGAGCCTGTCGCCGTCTTACTGTCCATGTTTGACGATACAAATCGTACATAAGTATCGAAACAACTCATTGGTATTGACCAACTCGAGTTTGATCTAATCAATATTAGATCAAACTCGAGTCTCCTGATTCGGAGTTAGATCTCATAACAACTCTGCTATCGTATCTTCAAAAGAATATGCAATGTTTATGGAAGAGTGAAGATGTGAAATTGCATGAACTCACCAGATTGATGTGTTCAGAGTAACAAAATGTACATATTATGGATTAAAATTAAACTCGCTTAAGTTTTAATAATTCACATTTAAAAATTGATTTATTACTTTATCGTCGAAAGTGATTGTTTAAATTGTATTTAGTATAATACCATCGTATTTTGAACAAGCAACATGCGCAATATTTACATTCATTTAATAATGTATGTATTGAGTTGACATATATACGTTAACTGAATTACGCGATAACGATAATCGGTCATTGGTTTTTTTTTCTGGATTGCGCTGAAAAACGAGCAAACAGTCCACCTGACGGTAGATGACTACTGCCCAAGGACAGCTGCAAACAACTTCCATCAAAGATTGTCACCCTAGAGGTCTAAGATGGCACCTCACAGCCTGTGATTATACTGGCTCTCTATACCTTTCAATCGAAGAACTACTGCAACGGCATTGGTGTTTGGCGGCAGAAATGGGGGTTAAAGTGTGGTATAAACAGAGAAGGACAGAGACAAAGAAGGACAGAGTAGGAAACTACCACCTGTTAAATCTTGGCCTTACCAAAAATCACAAAATCTATATTTAAATCGTTTGACTAATAGATACTCGTAGCTTGATTTTTCTGGTTGTAGGCTATTTGTTACGCGATAGAGTTTTAAAACTACGTAGAGAAGATTTTTGACTTTTGTGTAATAAAACAAATAACAAAGAAAGCGTCCATCTATGTGTGTGTAACATATTAAAACGGCATGGGGTTTAGATAAATAAAATTCAATGAAATAAAAACAAAGTAGAGTTCAATAAATGAAGAGTTTTGAAATTAAAATGAGTGTGTGCTTTTTACACTTTCATTCTGAAGCTCTCGCCAAGCTTGTAATATTTCTATCAGTATAAAAAGTATGCATTTGCCTGGATATCAGAAATAGAAATGGATTATAATGTACAATTTGAGAAGTGAACTTTCTATACATTTTATGAAACAAAATACAATCGAAAGTTATACAAAAACGTCGACTTCGAAGCTTGGACGTCATAGCGAATTTGTGACGGCGAAAATATAGGTGACAGCCTGTCTACACAAATGAACACAAAGTTGATTTTGGGTGGTGGCTATAAGACTTAATTTGGGGCTTTATTAATTCTAAAATGTTGGCTGAATTCGTCGGTTTCGAAATTGTGTTTAGTACAAAAATATTTCTAAATAAATAAAGCAATTCAAATTTTTTTAATCATCAGCATCGGGTCAGTATTCTAACATGAAATAAATGAATAAGAACGTTTAAATCTTTTTTGTTTTTTTCCGGGCGGTCAGTGAACGTTTCTCTGTTACTCTGTGTTTGTGCGTACACTTGCGGCACTATAATAATAGGGGTTAAAGTATGAAGTTGCCGTTTTAATGGAGTGGCCACTTTGAATTCTAATTAAACCTTACCTTACCCAAGATTCGTGATTAAAACTTTTTTTACACAAAAATTATAACATTCTTAATTAATTTTTTTTTATTTGACATTCCGATGTTTGACTTTTTATTTTATTTACATTCAGTATTTGAGTTAAACATGGTGACCATAAAAACTAGAGTAATTTTCGCTATAACAATGCTGCGTTTGGAGAGAATTCGACTAACGAACGCACTGTGCGTTTTTGATTTTGTCGCTTTCGTATTGGAAACTTCGACTTGAAGAATGAACCACAAGGAAGACCAGACACAAAGATAAATAACGATGGATTATTGGTAATGGCAAAGTAAGCCGATCCTAATCAAATAACCAAGTGATTAGTGTTATGATATTATATTTGACGTTAGTTTACCAATAATATTGACTCATATGGATCAAAAATGGTAGAATAAAAAAACTCGAGAAATGGGTGCCTCATGAATTGACTGATATAGTGCATAGAAGAGCGCGCATTGAAGCTTGCCTTGCTTCGATAAGTAGGTACAGTACAAAATGCCTTCATATAGCTTATAGCAAAGGCATCCCTCGAAAATAAACTCGAAGTTTTCGAAGCGATGAAAAAGTTTATATAACTTGACTATATTGTAGCTATACGTCCCTGTACAATTTGAATTATATAAACTTTAAAACCGTAGCAAGATTCTATATTTGTTAGCAAGCGTATGTACATAAATATACTTGAGAATATTCTTAATAACATTTACTAAGTAATCAAAAGGGCCTAGAAAGTGAAAATTGGTAAAAAGATATTCCTTTAGATAGTATTTTTTTTAAAGTCACCGTTTGAGTAACCTCATACTCAGCCATATTCAATGTGAAATTCCGTAGCGAAGCAGGGCTCAGCACGGCTGCATCAGCTAGCAAAGACATAAGATTCATTCAAGTAACCCAAAATGTTATTGAAAAGAGCCAAAAATGCCCGTTTTCCTCTTAATTCACAAAATGTCAATCCGCTATTGCTTATACAAGACGAGAAACAAAAGAGAATTACAGGAGAGCACGAAGTCGAATGGAGCCAGTTCGTTTCTCCCGCCCAAAAATACATTATTACAATCATTAATACATAGGACATTGTATATACGAAGCGTGGCACGCACAAAACAATGGCGCGGCGACGGTTGACCTCGCGGCCGCGCCTCCCCATGTCTTGCCTCCCGCGGTAGCGCCGCCTGCAATTAATATGCCGAGGCGGCCGCGAATACTTCGACCCGATATTCTAGACACTTATTTGTGCTTTGATATTGTGCTAATTGTAATTTCTGTATATACTTTTATCATTGCTTCTCGCGGCCCTAACGCTGCACGTGAGTTATCATAGATTGTCACAAAGCACGGTCCTGACCTCTGTTCCTGCAGTATCTATTGATTTCACGTAAAATTTAATAAGTCTTTGCTTCATTTCAAATATCATCTTGATTCCATTATAGATATTTATAAAGACTATATTATGTTCAAAGAAGTTCGGTCCAGTCTCAAGTACCTTTAATTGACCTCCATTAAAGAACCGAATCGAACGAATTTTTGTACGTGGTAGAGCCAAGCGACGGTTTTTGCTTTAATGGGCCGGTTCGACCGGGTTGTGAAGTAGAGGCATCTTTTGCTTCTGCGTTTCGTTCGTTGAGTGTGGTAAACGACCCACTCCTCCTCCCCATTCCAGATGTTGCAGATGTACGTAGGCGACCGTAATCACTTATCATCAGGTTGCTCGTTTGCCGCCTATCCCTTGTAAAAAGAAACGATTTTGGTAAGCAATGTCTAAGCTCTGTCAGTTGGTAAAATCCAGCGGCAACAATATACACTGCCAAACTGAAAAGGGTCTATCTTCAGCTCACTATTTATGAGATGGTGATAAAAATGATTATTCTGAATCATATAAAGTGATTACCAAATAATTGTTAGAAATTTTATGCTTAAGAAAATTAAGAGATAGTTGTCTCTAAAGTGCGTAACCTTAATGTTATATAGACTATCATCGTTTCGAAATAGTAATTTAAATTTTGATTTATATAAGGGCAGGAGATTTAGTTACATTTTGTTAGTGTCCATATTAGTCCTTTATTTTTCACGCGTAAAAAGTCTGTCTTTTTCATAGTCGATTTCTCCTCACTCACTGGCATTAGTGCCAGAATTTGTTTAATATACTGTTATATTCAGTTTACGTTATAAACAATCAAATGCGACGTTCTATAACTTTATTTTAAATTAAATAAAATACTTTATAAAATTAAGAAAAATATCTAATTACAACGATCAAGCTACACCGGTTGACACATAACCCGTCCAAGTTTTCTTTTGCGAAAGAAGAGAGAGAATTTTTGATCAATAATTGTCACTGGGCGGCTCTCCTCGCCCCGCCGAAGCAATGGGGGTTAGGTGGAGTCCCATGGAGGGCTGGGCGGGGGAGGGGGGGGGGGGGGTAATTACGAGTGCGTTTTGTTACCGAGATGATAGGCGCGAAAAATGGCTTGCGCGTGCCTTTACGTGTCTCCTCTAGTTTTGAATATTCAGAGTCGGCCTCTCGCCCTGATGAAATATTGAATAGACGGTATAATTTATTCCCCGAGGAGAGTTTTCGAACGGTCCGCTCTCCGTTCGGATATTGAAATTAGGCACTGCTTTACTTAAGAAAAGCGTTTGTTTGACGGGTGCGCTACACTTAATATGTCCGTCAGAAAGCGGACTTATTTCATCAATAAAAGGCGGCGAGTCAAACGAATTTTACATTTTTGCAGCGTTTTCAATTCAAACAAATATATGTAAATGTTTCACGTAAACGTTACTACAAACTTTAGTAAACAATTAGGCATCAGTCAACTTTTTTTAATCTTTATGATTTGCGTAACAAAGCTTTCTTTACTTTTAAATACTAATCTTCAAATTCTATTCTCATCAATACAATGTAGTTTTACCAGAATTATATTTTTGTATTTTTGTCCGTTTTCAAATTTCCTTAACAGTATGTTGATTCAAGATCAACCTCACCTGAACACTGCTGAGTAACGAGCGAGGCTCTGGCGATCGGCGGCGATAATTCCATCTGAATATGTCGAAACCAACTCTCACAAGTTAGTGATGGGATACTGCTCATCTCTAAGGAGAGGGTACCGGTACTATGCTCATTAACTCACTTCCCCACCTGGATGAGTATGGGTAAATCTTACATGCCGGGCCTGTTGCTTTTATAGACGCAGTCGTGGAAAGTCCAGCTGTGGACCTATACAGACAGATGAAGATGACGAAATATTAAATTTTAATTAGCAAATAAATTTTTGTGATGTTATATAATAATTATCCTAGTATTATGCATGCTTTTCCCTTGGAGACTGACAAATCATTTCAAGAGGTCCCAATCGAACGTAACATTTCTAATACGACGTAAACGCTCGAGCGCAAAAACGGCATTAATTGACGATTCATAAATTAAGCTAAAAGTGGGGTAAATAGGAAGAATGTTAGAGAGTGCGTACAGACAAGCTATTGCACTTAGTGAGCTGGCAAATATGCAAATTCATGCTTTATTCCGTCGGTAGCGAGTGTGCGCCGTATGCGGAGATTGGACTAAGACGTCCGTGGAGACAGTATTAATGTTATAAGTTATAAATTATTTCTTACATCATAAATACAGAGTAAATGAGGAACCTTTTCATATACAGAATATGAACGATATGGCTGAACACAATCTTTCTTTAAGAGAAACTAATTGAGGAAAAATAACCAATGTTACCTCAAATTATGTGACCTTATTAAGTAAGCTCTTAATTAATGGTAGATAAGGTTGGACGGTTGCAAGCGGATCTACGTTATTTTTTGGATTAATAGAAAAAGTTTAAAATTTAACTAAATTATAAATATTATATACATCTCTTACGCAATTGAAAACAATTAACAAAAATGATTCGGACAGTGACTTTCAATAGGATTCTTCTATTTAAAAGATCAGACATAATAAAAAAAAAGGTTGGATAATTAGTTGTGTATTTCGGGAGTTCACAAATGTAATGTTTAAAAATACTGTTACTGTTCCATACAAGTCATCATACATGATGACGGACAACACGAGTGACTTAAATTTGTGTCAGTACTGATTGAATATAAACTTTCTTTTAGATTTAATTTTTCATTATTATATACTTTTTAAGCCCATTTTAGAGTATTATAAATAGTTTAGAAGCGAGTTACCGTGAGTAAATCTTTGCAATTAATGTATTTTCTACTTTCACTGATTACGATCAGGTATATATTATATATTATACTAATCAAACAATTATAATCTATAACAAGCGCGATTGTATAAATAAAAAAAAATCCAAAAATAACGATTGTAATCACATTTGCTCCATGGCTTTTATGTTATTTGGAGACAGCATCCCAAGGAGAGGGCGGTTAATGAATAAAAAAAATCGCCTGTTCTCCCATAGCTCAGTGATTAGTTACCCTTATAATGATGATTATGTGTGCGTGTGTGTGCATATTTGTGTGCGCATATAGGGGAACGTTTTTAAGTTTCATGTGACATTTGATAAGGGTTGATTATTAAAGCGGTTGTACACTATTGATCGTGCACTAACCGTTTAGTTTTGCCGTATGCATTGGTAACATCTTTGCCACTAAATCCTTGTTCTACTTTTTTAGAACTCATTGGTTAAGAATATTAAAAAAAAATGTAATTTACTACTTTAATTTATCGAATAAGTTCTTTAACAACAGCTTCTAAATAGTCCAAATGCTGAGCGTTTTTCTCTGCCTATTGGAAGATTTTCTGACAAAATCATGCTTGACCGTCAGGAGAGGCGATCGCAGTTGCAAACATCTGGCACCTTGACATTTGGAGGTCTTCAACGATCTTCCTATAGTCAATTCTTACGGGATCTACGAAAAGTGACTGGTTTTATTAGGCATTTTGCGGAAAATCAGTCAAATTGAGATTACAAATGGTTTGTTAGTTGAAAACAAGATAAAATAAAGTGAAACATGTTTATATTCAATATATGATGAGAAACAGAGGCCAATTTCTCGGCGCTCGATTTAATATTACCACAAACGGTGTGTCAAGGTAAACCCCAGCCGAAATTGTCTAAGTATCATACATACAAGACCCCGTAACTGTACCGCCTGAAGAAACGGGGACTTTTTTACTTTCGCCCCTTATCACGCGTCCAGTTTATTTTGAACTCCAAGTAGACTCACAAATTCATCTCAGATGTTATTAAGTGTACAGTGAGAGGGAGGTGTGGTGTATCTTAAATTACTAGTGCATGTTCAAGTAGGGATGTAAGAGTGACTCAAGTTAAATTAAGAATGTGAAACTCGACGTGTTTTTTTCTTTGCTTTTTTTCACTCACTTTGTTTGTTGACGGAGACTTTTTTGACATTGTGGACTTTGCGAACGCGTTCATTTTTTTTTATTCTAGAGGCATTCGTGTATACTCCCTCGTGTTCCACCTTTACGCTTGCGTCAGAATGCCGCGGATTATTTTTTTATGGCGTATTAAAGGATCTGATGGAGAGAGGTGTGTTTTTTGGATTACGTTCTCTTTGAAGCCCGTGATTAAGGCTCTACAGATACGTTTTGTTTGCTTTGGTCCCATACCCTTACGAGTTTCAATCTCAGGTAAAGAATAATAAAATGTGGGCATGTTATGTTCGCTTATCCTCTTGCGGAAGCAAAGGCTTCTTATATCTTAAGGGTACGTAGATATTAATATATATGCATTCACACATGTCATCTAAAGGGGAAGGCAGAGATTATGGATTTTGCAAGATCGCGATCTTCAGCGTAGCCGAACGGGGTTCCGAAAATCGTCTCTTAAACCTTCCGGAAGAGCAAAACGAAACAGGTGAATACTAGCTGGGTTCGCTACATTGATATTAGATTACCATGAGATTTCCAAGGCCCTTAAACGAAGAAGTACGATACCCACAGAAACAGTACAGACTTTCAAGTCCAAAATATTCAAAATGTATGAACCGATTTGATGAATGAAACTTTGTACGCATATGCAGAATACATAAAGGTCTAAAAAGTTAGAAGATGAGGAGATAATTGAAATTATCTGTTATTATGTAAACTAAACTCGCTCTAATTATAGCATTTAATTTTAAAATAGACCTACGGATCCTCCTTATGTGTACAAAGTAACATTAAAACAGGTTTTTTGATTTCGATGATTTGAACTTGAAAGTGTGCATGAAAAGCCGTGAGAAATAATGCTCTTCAGTCAAACAGTCTAATATTTTAATACTAGCCACGATAGTCGAGGAAAGGCTGGTACCAATTAGTTTTTCGAAACTTAACGTACGACTTGTCGACATTAAGACGGCGACAGGCTCACCACCTGGAAAGCAGTCCCAAATAACCTATGGTGAGAAGTTGTTTGAAGGGACTAAAAATGTCTATCTATAGTCTATCTCTGACCACCTTAGTATTGGATATACAGTCGCGAGACCTTTTTTTTTTACACTATACTTTTGTTTCTCATATAATTTTAAATTATCGCTGATGTTTAAGTATTTTTTTGTTTTGTAGTGTAGTCATTCATTCCATTAGTATGGAATTTTATTATTATCCCATACGTTCTGAACAGGTAATTTAGCGGAATAAGTAAGCCGACAAAGCAATGAGATTAGAAGTCATTACACTGGTCACGTTTACTTCTAGGAAAACGCAAATTGTCGTTGACCAGAAAAAAAGGCCGAGGAATTAATTCAAAAAAGTACCGCTGAAACTGATTGCCGCGTGTTAACGTGTGTTATACAAAACGATGTCTTATCCTCTTTACAATAGAGGCCTAAACAGACTGAGATGTTGGTGTTGCGTTAAGAAGACCATTGCGACAAAATGAGGTGGAGCGTGTCGCGCGTCAATCGGTCACAATTCGCGGATCCAATAGAATTGTGTGTGACCGAGTGTGACATCTCACGTAGAGGACAATGTATAAGGCATTTCGAAACTCAATAAAAGTATGCTACTTGTCGTATATTAAAAATAAAAAGCAAGAATTGTGTAATTATTATACAATGATAGCTAGCGGACTTTTGGTGCCAATGGTTTCTCGTCTTATTAACAGATTTTTCCATTTCATCATAATGTATTTTTATGTCAAACGAGCAAGCGGCAAGATCATCTGATGGTAAGTGATTACTACCGCCCACGTACACCTGCAACACCAGAGGAGCTGCTGGTGCGTTGCCTGCCTTTAGGCTTATTTGGTGATGGAGGAAGATGAAAGAGAAGGTGGCAAGTGGGCCTTATCTCATTCACTGAACGAAATGCAGAAGCACAAGACGCCTCTACTTCAGGCCGGTATTTTCTGAGGCCGTGGTACTACCCCGGTCGAGCCGGCCAATCGTACAGCAGCAAAAGCCGCCGCTTGGCTCTACCACGTACAAATGTGTGTATTTATCTATGAATCAAAATCAATCTAAATTCAAAAAAATTGTGGCAACGACAAAGTATGGCAGGTTTATGTCTACCAGTGGATTAGACTGTGTGGACCTCCTTCTTCCCAAGGGTATCATCGACTAAGGAAAAAGCCTTGAAAATCTTCTGAAAAAGTCTGAAAAATGACGGACTATCTCAATAAACGCCAGTCCGAAAATATAGAGACCGATGGTGTGTAGCAGCGTCTAAGGTGCAAGTCGTTTAGTACTGTGAATACTAAACCACCTGCAAAGCGTGGCCACTTTGGTAAATCATCCCACCAGGAGAGACTCGCGCGACTTCAATTGGAAGTTTTCCTTTTCTCCAAATGCCAACCTCACCAGCTCGTGGTGTAGCTTGCTGCTAAACAAACGAAGCTCTGGTGACCAAATGATGGTGGAATACTATGCGAATTTAAGGAATCCAAATCCTGCAGACTGCTGATAGAGAGCAGCTCTGGTGTTAGTGTGCTGGAACTGCGCTGACCAACCAGGATGTCTAGCAGGGTAAATAAAGGCAAACCTTCCAAGAAATGTGCTAGCTTTCATTGGTGCTTTCTTGGGGAAGCCTATGTTCAGCAGTGGAATAATATAAGCTTATGTACAAGGACTACTTTTCTAGGCCTAGGGTCCGTTTGGGTAAGTCCCTCTTGCCTGTCTCTGTCAGTAGTAAGTAGTGCAACCACTGTTGTATTCCGGTTTAAAGCGTATAGACTGTCAGTACTGGTATAATGATTTGATTGATGATAGATGATTATTCAATCTTAGGCCTCAGGGATGATAACGTATCTGTAACCTTCTTTGGTAGAAGTTGCTTGCAGGTGTCCATGGACTGCAGTAGCCACTTGCCATAGCAACATTATCTCCATTGTTATTTCAATGTTAAACAAAAAATACTTATATCCTTTAGTGGCCTTAACAGGCTGGTTAGATGTAGAATAAGCCACTGATGAATAAGACGAAGATAAAAAAACGATAGAGCACTAATAATAGAGGACTCGATGTAATTTCGCAGTGGCATATCAACACGTCCCGCGCCGGAAAGCAGAATTCGTCGCGGCGCGGTGAGAATTGCGGAACTACAATGCGAGGAGCAAGTGCACTACAACCGTTCCATGTGTCCGACCATGTCGCTACGTTTCGTCGGGGGGAATGGGAATTTCTTTTAAACGTTATGAATACCGGACGGACACTAGCGCAGCGATCTTTTTATATTTTGTTGGCATGTTTTAATGACCATTTAATAGTGCTTATTTTGCCGTCTATTCGACTGTCACAAGTGTTTTTTTTGCATTTGCCTCAGTCGATTCTTACGACACACACAGGGCGGGAAGGGGTGTCAGAATCCTAAGGATGCAGTCGTACGGCACGTCTTATGTTTAAGTTATAAAGTCATATCATATTTTTGGCTAATGCGTGGTTGGGGATTAATGTACCTGGTTTTTGAGCTATGTTTATGGTCCGGTGTTCAAATTCCATTCGTAGTCTATATTTGTGCCGCACCGATATTTTTTGATTTCGGGGTCTGATTTCATTGTATCGTGTCTATTGTCTCTGTCATTGCATTGTCATGACCCTTCCGCATCGTGTACGGGAATGTTAAGAGCGAGTGCCTCTATGTGTACTACACTTGCGATACTGTAACATCAAGCACAAAGCCAGCCCAAGCCCACTGCGACACACTGATGGTGAGTGCGGGCCTCTTCAAGAAACCGCCAGCACTCTCTACCACAGGGTTGGTGTGGGCAGTGCTGGTACTTTCGCACTTGCGATGCTCCCCATCACTATTCTGTGGGATTTAGATTCGGCAACTTTGAAATGATTTTCCGCTATCATTTGGCCGCTAGAGCTTCTTTTTTAAGCTAGCTGGATGCATCACATACAGTCGTTTGGCTCATATTATTTAAATATTAAATTGACCAACCCTGGAATTCCTAGGACAAGGATTTTATTTTAGATTGAAATTTTTTTTTATAGAAGGGGGCAAACGAGCATGCGGCTCAGCTGATGGTAAGTGTAAAATAATTTGTTGTTCAACTTTGCATTGATCATTATTTAGACATGTTATATTTGATGTTGTGTAACGAATTAAACTTAGACTTGAACCCGCGAAGTTATATTTCGCAGCCACTATCCTAAATCACAAGGCTACTGGCGCTTCAAAATTATATAATTTTCGTTAAAATTTATCAAATAAACATATTTGGTGAAGTTACGAGCGGCCATTTAAGATAATAAATTTTACTGACGTGAAAGTAACAGCAGGATATTAAAATAAACGGTACATGTGCGATATTTATTGAAGCGATGGCCGTATAGCGATACGGATTGGATTTATTGATTTGATGACTGTATGTATGCATGTATGTATGTGTGATAATATCCGACTATCCGGAGATGCTGTACAATGCCACGTGCTCAATGTTATAATCTCAGCGGTCCGCTGTTCCTTTATTGAACATAAGCTAATTCCTAGTTTCGATTTCACGCTACAGGCTCGCCTAGTGTGAAGACCATAGTTAATCATGTACGTTGAAATTTTCTACAATCATAGACATGAAGGATAGGTTTCGGATATTATAATGATACATGTATTATGGTTGGACATAAAAAATCTTTTTCTTTTTTCTTAACTGCAATCCCATCTGCTTAAGTGCTGATGAAGCCTTAGTACACTGGTTGAGTAAGAGCTTATTAATTCTACTCTTTAATACTTCGAATGGAACCCTTTGCTTGACGCATTAGAAATTACGCATAACACTTCTTCCGAATGGAGGAGATATTCTTTACAAATCCATTATTATTTTTTGGGTGTGAATGTGTTTAAAACAACTAATAAACGTATTTTTATATTACATTGGAACCTTCAGAAAGTTATAATGATTACAATACAAGAAAGTAGAAATGTGCGTGTCCGTTTTAAAAACTAGGGTTACAGCCTGTAAATAGTGGGATATTGGACTGGACAAAAGGTTTATCCTATAGGATTTTAGAGCCATGAAGATTCTTCAGCGTTGCTGAGCTTCAAAATTATGACAAAAGAGTTCGCTTGACCGTCTGCGCGTATTGTGGCTACTGTGTTATGCCGTAGGTATCTATATCTACCTGCCTATGGTCTGTAATGGAGTACAGTCTCACTCATTGTTAGTAATTGGATCTCCAGTCCTCGTCGAGTATCATTCGTAACGTAGAAGCAAACTAGTCTACTCCAGTACGATGTATGGTCAAAGTCCTTCTCCGCTCGAGACGATCATTTACGAGCTACAGTTTGACTACCACATAAAAAAGTCATCAATCAAATACATTGACGTTGTAGGTTTTTTCTTATAACATGCAGATATAATTATTGCTTATAAATAAGAAACATATTCCACGCAGCTCCATGGGTTTTCAAGATAATCCAATATATTTTTTTTTGTATGTATGTACGTGAATGTCACTCAATAACACCTAAATAAGTGTACGGATTTAAATTAAATTTGTCAGAGAGACCGATTTTGTCATACAATAAGACAAATTATACTTTTTCTCGATACCTGTGAATAAAAAAGTAAAGTGGCAAAGGCCTCCTCAAATATCCCACAGGGTTTTAGGCGCCGGGAAGGGCCCGCCCCGCTGCTCTAGTGCGGGTTGGCGGACTACACAAGTCGTCGAAAAAATATTTTTTATAATTTCTCAGATATACATAGATTTTTAACGTGGTAGAGCCAAGCGGCGGTTTTTGCTGCTGCTCGAATGGGCCGGCTCGACCGGGTTGGTACCACGGCCTCGCAGAATACCAACGTGAAGTAGAAGCATCTTGTGCTTCTGCGTTTCGTTCGGTGAGTGAGGTAACCGGAGGCCCCCTCCCCCTCCCTATACCCTCCTGATCCTCTCTCCCATCTCCCAAATACCCTTAAAGGCCGGCAACGCACCTGCAGCCCTTCTGGTGTTGCAGATGTACGTGGGTGACGGTAATCACTTACCATCAGGTGAACCGCTTGCTCGTTTGCCGCCTTTCCCATAAATAAAAAAAAAAAAACTAAAAATACAGGTTTCCTCACGATGTTTTCTTCACTGCCGAGCACGTGTAAATACAGCATTTAAAATTGCTATTAACAGTTTAAGTAGTGCTGGGATCGAACCCAGGGCACTCGCCGCTAAAACTAAAGCAAGCGCCCTTATCACTGGGCTATCACGATCCTGTGAAAGCTTTAACCTTTTTTTACCAGCTAGCTATTTATAGGTTCATAATAAAACCACATATCTTGATTTCACTTTAACACTATATTACCTTAGAACTGATACATCTGTCATTAACATTTATAATGATTTTAGAATGCCATTTTAAATCGTAACCTACCCAACATAGTGTAATAATTGTCCAGAGCGAATCACGCACAGAATCACATTTTAATACGGCCTTTTTTTTAATTGTGTTGAATTTTAATGCATTGAGTTGCCAGATTAGTATTCAACATTACTAAACACGTTAGGTAACCCTGATACATTTGGGACAAAATTGAATGTCACCCGGTCAAAATCATGGACAGTCGTTACTATACGATATGTAATACATAATATTTCTCATAAATATAGCCACAAGATGCAATGAGCAGGCAGGTGAGTGGAGTGAAGCGTGAATCCTGCAATCAGAACGGAAGCAACAGGAAATTTGCGGTCACAGCATGGAGATATAGACTTTCTGAATAGTAAAATATATCAGACTAGAAGCTTCCTGCGGCTTCGCCCGCGTGGTCACACATTTTGTCACAAGAGAACTCGTAATTGGGATGTTATATACTCTATTATACCATATTCCAGAGATGACGAATCAATTGTACGCGACGTAATAATTCGGGTACAACAATAATGAAGGAATTTAGGTAACAGATTTTTCGATTTATTATTTCGTCTTTATTTGACATTATAGTAACTAAGTTCATTACGAACGAGGCTACCGGCGAAGGAACGGCAGATTGCGAGACAGAGATAGTTAGATTTTCAGAAATGAATAACATTAAAGACACGCTTCGAAACCGTTTGTCAGATGACTCCAGTTCCGCTTGCATTCTGCTAAAAGTTTCAAAGTATGAACCTAATCTACAAATTATATAGGAGAACATCGAAAGTGTTTTTTTAGTATTTATTATTTATTTATTTATATAGGACACCAGCAGCACATACATTATTACATTAAATATATTCATAAAGTAAGGGTTCTGATGTATGCGCCACTGTAAGTGACACATCTTTACAAGATAATACCGAAAAAGTAAATTAAGACACAGTAGCATAATATTATAAAAGAAAAGGAATAAAACTAATCATAGACGAGCACAAAAAAGAAAATCAGGTGTGTATGTTGCCGTTATGGCAGGTAAAAAAGCGAACAAAGAAGTTGTATAATGATTTCTTGTATTTACGCGAACACTACACATTTTAAATGACTGCGAAGATCGGATTTTATAACTAAAAGCTGAAAGTAGCCCGAGTTAACTATGACATCTGGACGTCTAAAACCTCAGTCCACCTGTGACCAGCCTGTAAAGCAATCGCAACGTCTGGAATATAAAAACAAAATTGAACGCGATAAAATCCGTAAACAATAGTTTCATTTAAAACAAGTTGTATTTCGATATATCTTTACAAACACAATTGGTAAAATTTCGACAACTTGGGCTACCTGGTATCTATATTATTAGACATTTAATTCTTTTGCTTACATAAACTGTGCTGGTGTTACTATGGCTATGCAAAATGAATATTTCTGTTTGCGAGTTTTAAGTGTTTCTTTTTATTTTTTCCCCCCATTAATCACTAATCCAAGCTTCTTTGACAGCACGTTATGGCACTTCATTAAAGGTTTTTTTTAGATTTATAAACGGTACGTAAAACGATGAAGGTTCACCATTTCTGCCCTATTCCGTGACATAATTTGTATCTGTGCCGAATTTCGTTTATATCCGTTCAGTCCGTTAAGCGTGATTGAACGACAAACATACTAACTTTTACTTTGTACTTAACATTACAAGTAGGATGAAACATAGCTTATAGCACTTCTGGAATTTTGAATCTTTCGAGAAAAGTTTCATCGAAATCTATACAACTGTTTTTAATTTAAATGCCTTCTAACATATACATATCTACGAATATTAAGGTTTCTTTGTTTTTTTCTCCTTTATAGACTCGCAAACCATTCAATCCAATGAGCTCATATTTATAGGTCATATTGACTAATGACCCAGTAATGACTGGGAAGGTGTAGAACAATACACAATAAAAATAAATTAAATTCACATCTTACAAAGATAGTCACTGAGAAATGTGACATGGTTCAGCTAGTTCGTTATAAAATAATATATACAGAAAGAAGTTTAGATATTGGTAAAGATATAATACTTTAAATAGACCATCATTGAACGGGTATTATGTGAAGACGAGTGAGTGCGTGTAGTGAGTGTGCAGGTCACTCGCGCTCTATGAAACTATAGTGAGCGCCCTGACTACTAGGCTACCATAGTTCTAAATATATATAGTAATGACTTAGTATTAAATATAGTTCTTCTTTCTGCTTTCTCAGCCTTTATATGTCCCCTCTCCATTCTATTGGATGCATGCATGCATGGAAGCTTTGCTCACATTCACCAGCAGACAGATTGATGCTGGTACTATCGGATCTGATACGCTGATGAGGAGCACCACTAGTATGCGGGATTTGGGTATGATATGTTCAGGATCGCACTTTACATGATAATCTTTAGTGGAGGCCTATGCTCAGTAGTCATGTGAGAGGCGGAAATGATGATGATATAAACAATTATTATAATTGTGTTGAAATAGAATTTTTAGTCATCTTTGTGTCATCACCATAAGAAGATAAATTACCTATGGTTTCCTGGTTTTCATTTTCTCGCCTTAACATTCAGTCTAAAATAGTAACCATGTCTTGAACGCACGCAAGTCAAAAACAGTAAAGAGAATAATTCGAAACAATAATTGGACGCATTGTGGTCAGGTGTTGTTGCGTATGAATTGGTAATTTTATGACTGATCGCGAGGTGAAACCACATAACTACGTAATTCAGTGGGGAAATGTTATATTAACTTATTTTATGACAATTGGACGGAAATGATCGATGTATGGGAAAATGAATGAGTTTTCAATACAAAATGATATTCTATTTGCTGAATTCGGACACGACAGTACTGACTTACGACTTTTACGAATACCATTGACGTTGGAAAAGTCTTATACTGTTGGAATTTTTTTTTTATTTACATTTCATTAAATTGAATTTCTAGTTAAGTTAAAAAGTTTCCTATACAAAACGTATATTGAAATTTTGGCTTCGTCACTGTATTATATTAAGTTAGACTTTCATTTCCTAAAAAAATAAATAAACGAACTTGTTTAATTGCACGTAATAAATGCACACACAATTATGAGAAATAATTGGCATAGTATGAATCTTTGTCGTTTGACAGAATAGCCGATTACATGACTTTTAAATAAAGGCCGTAGAAGTAATAAATATAGTAAGTTTACATATATATACACCTTCTTCTTCAGGTATTGCTTTGGTTAAAGGAAGGTCTTAACCCTGTATTATCTATGAACAAAGACATAATAAACCTAATTTCAATTCAAATTTCACTTTCCATAACCACAACCACTAGAGGTTGACGTCCCTGTGATTCTATGGTTAGGTTAGGTCAATTTATTAACTTTAGTGTCTAAACGCGATAAAATCCGTGAATAATAGTTTAATTTCAAATGTGTGTTCGTGTAAATACCAGCAATCATTTAGTGTCTCACATTCAATTGGGATTCAATTCCAGGTAGTCAGGCCCAAGTCATTATAAATAACGACAAAGTTGTATGTGCCATCTTTTCTCTTAAGGTCATCCTCATCTGCCCTGTGATGATTTGCGAAAGTGGCTCTGGCGACAGGTGATGGCGGAATTACCACCCGAATTTTCCGAATGATGGGGAGTAGCATCACTAGTGCTAGGGGAACCGGCTGCCCAACGTGGTCAGTATGAGTAAGTTTTTCATGCATGGCATGCCAAATTAAGTTAATGCTTGCTCATGGAAATGTCCAGCAGTGGACTTATGCAACATGTAATAGAAAAAAAAGACCATTGGGCATTTTTGTAACACTTAACCGTCATAAAAATAAACACACAATTAATGGTATTTGTGTTTAATAAAGCTGTTGTTCACTGCGCACTATTGTTGGACTAAAAATTACCTACGTACTATCGGGGCAATTAATCTGTGATTTTAGAATGTGTGAACACGACCTACTCTCTATCACTGCCCTATTAACTGCCTCTGAAAATAATGAAGTGCTCGTACATTGCACGATACCTCGCGGTAATATAATCTGGTCCAATATTTGTTTTATAAAATTATTTGCCTTACGGTACCGGCGTACGAATCTGCCATCTCTTTACTAATCAGGGGTCACGTGAGAGGTGATTGAGGAAAAAATGTTGAAATATCATAGCAATCTCCGGCAACAAACCTTGCGATGAAGCTCACCCACGACGTTCTATCTGACTACCATTAGCATGCCAAATAGAAATTCGTTATATCTGCCTTCCCTTATGGATGAGGGGCGTGAAAGAGATTCAAAAACGATGCAGTGATGATACAAACATCTGTTAAAGCTTCTTTGTCTATTTAAATGTTAAGTAAAAATATATATTTTGTAATTATGAGTGGCGATATGATATGGTGTTTAATAGCTTACAGCTTGTCTTTCGCGCCAGATATTATACACAATTAAACAGATAGAAAGTATATGCTATGAAAGCATTTCTATTTCATTACATAGTAAGTATATATTATGTGTATTCCAACCGTAGTATTGTAAGAATATTGTGCGTAGTATGTTATTGTTTTCAGGATATTTTTATTATTTTTTTAATTGTAATTAATTTTCATACAAAATATTGCTTTCACCTATAACTGTTTGTAAAAAAACCTAATAAGATGGAAGTGGAAGAAGCACTTCCTAATGTTGCAACGACTTAAAATATTGCTAATACATTAGCAATACAAACATATGACGAAAACAAAATAATATGGTACTATCAACCTGGACACATGGTTCAACTGGGAGGTTGATTTAAGACCTCTTCCATAGTAACTAGTAGACATATCCACTTTGGGTTGATTTGTTTTGTTTTGATGAGATGTTTTTAAAAGTAGATAATTAATGCGGCCACATCGTTTCCTTCGTTCGCGAAGAAAGGTTCTGAAGTGGCAACCTTGTACAGACGTGCGTAATGTAAGATGACCGTTCAAAAGATGGAGTGTTTACAGTGTTTGTGGTGATAATGAATGGTGGGCTATGGTCAGCGGTGAACATGTGACAGGCTGTTATGATGACGATGATTGTAAGAAGAAAAAAAAACTAAATCATAGTTCAATGTTCGAATTTCGAAACGTGTACGCACATGAAAAACGGTGCGTGTTACGGATTTACCTGGAAGATGCTATCGTATGCTTTCGTTATTAATTACAGCCGAATACCAACGGTGGAAGGGTTCTGTGAGCATATTAAGTGGTGTGATTTATTGCCTAAAAACCTACTATACGTGCTGATACGTAGTTTCGTAATACGCGCTCTGATTTTTACGATTCGCGACACGCGACCGTTATTTTATATTCGAAAATGAAAATTTTCGGTTGCTCTTAAATTGTCGGTTGTTCTAATTTAAATGGGGTTGCATGTTACAAAATGGCGAATGAAAGTATAACTTTGTAGTTTTAAATTTACAAGAAATGTAATGGGAAAATCTTTAGTAGTAATGAAACATGTTATTTCAGTATAGCAATATGGTTTGCATACCTGACACAGAGGTTATGGATTCGATTCGAAGCCACGGTCATTATTTCATTTCTTTTGAAGGTGTTATACGTACTACTAGGTATACTAGTCTTTAAACTTTAAAAATATCAAGTATAGATCAAAGCGTCCCGCCGTTTATATATTTTTATGGACTTACGTCAAAGATTAGATATTAGTGATGTGTGGTGTTTATTGCGTACAAAATGGTATGGCCGACTAAATTATTTAAAACACTTAATATTTTTCAAATTATTTAAAACTCTCCTTTAAGAAGATTTCAGTAAAATTCTTCCTTAAGCATAATTAGAATTCTTTCTCCTGGTAGCTATTCCTCAGCTTCTAGAACGTTTGCTACATTTTTTTTAAGCGTATGAGTAACCTACTAATATTATTTAAAATTATAATTGACCTCGGTATCGGTATAGGAACCGAAATGAGTTAAAACTTAAGGGGAGCGTCCTGGTCTTGAGCTAATACTGCTTTTGAATTTATATCTACTGCACTACAATATATTCGACGTAGATGAAAATTTTCGGTTGTTAGCTAGAAGTTACTGGTGCAGTTCAAATCTGACAGATCAAAAGTTCATCTCTGTTATCGTCTATTTATTTTAAAAGTCTACTTCAGCAAGGTTTTGGGTAAGATTAGATTTCAAATTATAACCTACACATTATTTGTGTAACAAAAAACATCGGTTAATGAGTTCAGTTGTGTTCTGTGTCCCTGACAGAGCATCTTCTGTACTCTCTCCGATCTAATCGCATAAGCGTTACATCGGATACGATAAGGTGATGATAAGTGAGTGCTTGTGTGCGCTATGTCGCGACTACGTCAGTCCTTTCCGGTAGATAGAGCGATGAGTATGAGAAATAAAATGCATATTAAAAAATTGAACAAGACGCCACCTGTCGGGGTTAGGTTTTTGTAATTTTTTTGGTCTCAAACCTACGTATTGGGAATACTAATTTTAGTCCATAAATTATAAATTTGTTATTAACTCGACCACCGCGACCACCGAGCTTATCGAGTCCTACTATGCTATGAACCATCGTCTCGACAGTACAAATACATTGTAGGAATATGATTCGCAGTCGTTCAAAACTTACACGATCACAAACATACGGAAGCTGACTTTTTATATATGTAGATAGAAAACATATGAATAAAGATGATCTTTATGTTTTATATTCGTTTAATGGCTTTTAGTTATGATCAAACATTAAACTTAATTATTATTCTCCTAAATTTGGAGAGGCGTTTAGCTTGGTATCGATCAAGTCATTGGACGGTGATGATATTTAAATTGTCCGTATATTTAAAATCGACATACAAATAAAGTAAATAAATGACTCTTCGTGATCTATCTATACGAATAAATTACTCATCTTGTTTCAGAGGGAGTGGGCCTCCAGTTACCTCACTCGCCGAACAAAACGCAGAACCATAAGATGCCTCTACTACAGCGATGTCTAAGGTGATATGCGTCTAATATTGAAATCGCCAGGTCGCCCACCAACACTTTCATTGGGAGAGGTCTATGTCTAGAAGACTATTGCCTATGACTATTTAAAGGCAGATGAAGAAATAAATAAATAGTAAAATAAAACCTACACAGCATTCATTTCCATAAATTAGGGTTGAAAAAATTTAGCTAATACCCCGCATGAAGTGATACTTACTGTTAAATTTACGTTAGTTTCTGTTATAAGTGTTGCGGGTTTTGAGCCCGTTGTCGGGGGGGTTCTGTTGTAAATTACAAAACTAAAAGGTTGTGTCGTCAATTTTACGTTACGTGACTAAGCGTCGTCAGGTTTTAGGATCAACCGTAACGTTTTCAACTTTGAAAACGCGACGTGAGTCATTTAAATATTTGTTTATGTTACCCTTGGGAAGTGATTGCACAAGGCCCGGACTCCTAGTGTTTTATTCTACGCGAGCATGCCTAGTTCAATTCTGGGTGTTAACTAAAATTTTTAGCCCTGATTTATCCTATCGATCGGGGGAGGATCAACAGCGTAAGGATATAATAATTAAATATTTTAATGATCGAGTTTAGCGAGACTTTTTCGGCTCCTTTACCATCTCTAAAAGTCAGAGGAGGCTAGCAGTTGAACAAATATAGGTTGTTACTGTAATTGAGCTCTATAAACGTAGAAAGATTACGTGCAACATTAAAATATTTAGGTAAGATTTTCTTAATCCAGCTGAAGTTAGTATAAATCTCTGTCGTGTGTAGCACCATTTCGAAAATGCCACAGCAACAATACGCGGGCGAGTGACGAAGAACAGCGTTTGTTAAATTACTAGTACTGGTATCGCCAATCTCCCGGCCAAGCGTGACGATTACAGAAATGTGTGGGGTATGTATCCACGAGCCGTGGTAGCCTAGTGGTCAGGGCGCTCACTTTAGTGTCATAGAGCGCGAGTGACCTGGGTTCGATCACAGGAGCCGGCACCACTAAAATTGTTATTAACAATTTTAAGTGCTGTATTTACCACGTGCTCAACGGTGAAGGAAAACATCGTGAGGAAACCTGCATGACTGAGAAATATTAAAAAGAAATATTTGGAGGATTTGTGAAGCCCACCAACCCGCACTGGAGCAGCGTGTCGAGCCCTTCCCAGCTCCTAAACCCTCTCTGATACTAGTATTTGAGAATGAGGCCTTTGCCCAGCAGTGGGCACTTACAGGCTGTAACTTTACTTACTTTACTTTATGTGTCCAGCTGTGAACTATTTACAGGCTGTAGATATACAGTAGTATGTATTGTCAGTGTTATATTTATATTATATTATTTTGTTCGTGGTAGAGCCAAGCGGCGGCTTTTGCTGCAGCTCGAATGGGCCTTATGTTATGTTCATGTAAAAGGTGTTCTACGCAACTTCTAAGACAAATATCGGAGATGCGTTTAAGTTTCGCGATTCCTTCTCGTTCTGTTAAGATCGGCTCGCGAGATGCGTTACATGTTTCTGAAACGCATGTACCAATGAATGTTTTCGATCTGATGTAACTATAATTTTGGCTATGTCATATCTACAATCAGGATTGATGATTTCTCGGTGACATCTTCCGAATAATATCGGCAGTTGTCTATTGCACAGGAGATATTGTGGTGCCGTAAATGTACGTTTACCTTCCCATATCCAATTTTACATATACGCGATTAGATCTGCTCCTTAGAGACACGGGACGAACACAACACAACCAGACTCGAAAATCAATTATGTGCGTTTTTCACAAAAATTTACATTGGCTTGGATTCGAACCTAGGACCCATGGCTCAACAGTCAGGTACTCTAACCACTACCACTAACGAGGACTAAATAGAAGTGAAGCGTCCATTGAGAATGAAGTATAAAAAAACCGAAGAAATAACCGGGAATTTTAGAACGTAATTCCAAGTGTTTCTAGCAGACGTGAGGTCGCACATTAGAGTATGCAGATCAGACTAGAAAAACTGGCGTGCGATCGCAAAATTCACTTAAAGTCATCGAACGCCTTTTGAATAATTTAACCAATGACAATCCGTCGGCTAATTTTAGCGACAAATGGAAAAAAATGGTCAAGTGTGATCTTGGATTCATGGGGAGTTCTGTAGATTCACGTCTACGTAATATATTATAGATATTAAAAAAAAAACATAATATTATTCATTTATACAAAATTTAAATGTAGACTGCCAAGTTGTCAAGTTGGTGAGCATATCGGACTACGAAAATATAAATTCCGGTTGTCTAAGCTAATATTTAGAGAACAAAAAATTAATGGCGAAACTAGGTTAATTACCCTTTGGAATGCATGTAATCTCCCTGCAAAATATGTTTAAAGTTGTGTGTATTCCTGCCATCAGCCAACTATTCACCGGGAAATACCACCACATCCCTAACATTAGAGCTTAAACGAATTAAAGGTTTGTAGTTAAATTTATGTTATATAGGTACTAGTATATACCATAATACATACCATTTTTAACTCCAAATGCCGTCCGTACACGTGGAACATTTCGCTTATAAACGTGGTTCTGGCTACCATTGGTGGTTGGACAGTAAATTCATTCGAATTCTAGTGAACCGCAAACGAGTAAACAGATTAATTCATGAAATCAAACCTCGTTTTCTGGTGCCTCCTGAGAGACAGCTATTGCTTAGAAGTAGATTTGTATGTGGTGTCGTAGAAGAAGAAGATATTTGGAAAGTTCTGACTCTCATTCACAATCAATCATTATTAGAATTATTGACTACAGCTAGTAACGTTACTTAAGTCATTTCAAATTGTTTTCAAACACTTACTTATAGTTAATCTCTAAATTAGATGGTTGATGGTATGGTTCATGTCTTTAATAAAGAAATTTAATATTTCTTGCACTGCATATTAGAGAGCATTTACGGAACTGAGAGTAGGTCCTTCACTGCAGGCCGTATGAAGAAGCTCAAAGTTGCTCAGCGCGCTATGGAAAGCGCTATACGCGGTGTTTCTCTGCGAGATAGAACCTGCAACGAAGACAACCGTGGAAGTGGCCACTCAGCCCGCAGAGCTAACACAAGATATATTGACGACGTACACAATATTGTGGGGAATACATGCATGCAGGTGGCTCAGGACTTATTGAAAAAATATGCGAGAAAGTTTGATCACCAAATGTGTGTCTTCACTCTTTAACAAACTTCACTGTGGAACAAAATTTACAAACAACAAGTATGCTAATAAAATATAAAGTTGTGGTAAATAAAAGTGCCAATAAAAAGTGAAAATATCTTATAGCTATTTAGTTTTATTTCATGAAATAAGGTTTTTGATTGTAGACTGGCTATGAATTCACAGTTTTGTGTTTATAAGTTTATGATAAACTCTAACAAATTTCAAAAATAAGGACGTCATTTTATCGCCGATAATTAAAGTGATATGTCGAATACTGTATATCTCCGGCATTTGTTAACCAATTTAAAAGATGTTTTTTTTTATTTTAGTGTAGATCCATATTCGTAGTGTATTTAGTAGAAATTTAACGATGTACTTTAGAGCTACGGTTTTATAATTATGTAATTATGCGGTAAAGAAACTTAATAAAGATGGTGTAGCTGACTGAACCCTAATTGTATTCCGTTTGACGCCTTACCATTGCTCGGTAAAGTAATTTTCTCGGCGAAGTGACGGAGGCTGCGTGCGAGGCGGACTGGCTCTGCTATATAAAGTCATTGTTATTCTATCGATATTGCATGTACTATTGTTCTTCCACACAATTATGAAATAGTTTTTTAAATGCTTTATAATTTTTTATTATTCTAGTTTTTCTCTGAGCAATATCGTGAAATTCAGAACATAATAAAAACATAATACTTTTTTGTTCTTTTATATTCTTATCTCCGGTGATAATAGTGAATAGTTTCAAATCGCTGAATAAACATCTTGTGGTTGTTACCGAATATATCTCATAGTGTTTTTTTTATAGGAAAGGCGGCAAACGATCAACCTGGTTCATCCGATGGTAAGTGATTACCGTCGCCCACGTACATCTGCAAAACCAGTTGGGATGCAGGTACGTTGCCGGCCTTTAAGGGTATTTGGGAGATGGGAGTGAGGATGAGGAGTGGGTTGGGAAGGGGGAGTGGGCCTCGGTTACCTCACACAACGAACGAAACGCAGAAGCACAAGATACGTATACTTCATGCCGGTATTCTACGAAGCCACCAATCCGGTCGAGCCGGCCCATTCGAGCAGCAGCAAAATACCGAACCCAATAACTACTACTGACTGGTAATGGGGGGCAGCATTACTGTTGCGAGGGTACCGGCGCTGCGCTCATTAACTCGCTCGTCTGGCATGGAGATAATGGACACACTTGATGACGCTTTCTTCGAGAGGCCATTGTTCCACGGTGGACTTAAACTGGCAGATGTAACATGTCTCATTATTAATCTACATAACAATGAAAGACACCATGCAGAAAAGCGATTGTAGTTGCAGGTTTTCATGAGTATTAATTGAGAAAATAATTCTTGTATTGAGTTCGCAGACATCTTACGAGCATGTTCACTTCATATCGTTCCCATTACAACTTGGCGATAAGCGGGTAAGTTGAACCGCAAACCCACGTGTACTTTATAAACTTTCATTTTGTTCGCCCTGGAACTACTTGTACTACGCGATAACATGTCACTCGACTTGCCCAGTATTCCATTAGATAAAATTGTATGTTTCTGATATCAACTTCCTAACGATCGGAGGCCTTTAATTAGTACAAACTAGTTTGAATTCAAATATTAAAATGAAAACTGCATTTCTTGTTGTTTTACTGCGATTTCTGATGGACTGGTGATATATTTAGGCGTTCTGCACGCGTGAGAACCTGCTATCCGATTTCGTTTCTCGTGGTTCTGTACTTTTACAACGAAAGTAGACTAAAGGAAATGCTGAAAAAAACGTGATCCCCGATACATTTCTGAGATGTTATCTAAAATGACTATGGAATATAATACTTAAGTAAAATACAATAAAAAAGATTTTACCCTAGGTTTGTTGACAGTTCTTCTTTGAAAAGGTGCTTATTTTGGGCACTAGTAGTAGCAATAGCTTACGTCCAATAGCAAACTGGCAGCCGTAAAGAAGTAGTAACACAAATAAGCTAGACATAAGTTATACAAAACCCAGTGAATAGCAGCATCGTGTAAGGTGAGAGGTTATCTAACTGCGATTGCCAATCTGCCAGCCAAGCGCATTGGGGAAGGTCTTTGTACAAAAAAGTACTGTTCAAAGACTGTGAAAGAAGATGGTATAACACTTCGTGTGCATAATTGTTATTAAGCTTTTTAATATTCATTTTATTAATTAAGTCGAGCTGTTTCCTATTTATGGAGGCCTCTTCTATACTCAACCAACAATAATTAGATCTACGCAGAAAAAAATATTTAACTCTTTCGTATACACAAAGACAAACATCCAGACTCAATATTAAAAAAAAATGCTCTTTTTTGGTAAAAATTTTAGTATAGTAGCCACGCATGTAAAAGTCTTTTCGATGCAGGCAACTGTTAATTTAGACTATCATTGAAGGCTAGTTTTGAGGCCTGCGACAAGATCTAGGCACACAAGAATACTTTCGATTTTCAACGGATGTCGTAAATTAAATGCGTACATAGCGGGCATTAACTTGTCTTAGTTATCTGGCTCGCTGATTGCCGCAGTTGTTTCCTAATGAATGCCCTCCTGGTTTACTATCAATATATGCTTTATTACGTGTATGACGGGATTTGTTAATAGGAGACAATCAATGTGGTGGTATCGGCGTAAGAATCTGCCGCCTCCTTTCTTCCCGTGGGTTTCGGAAGAGGCGACTAAGGGAATATCCTTGGAATTAGCAATGGCTATCGATAGATGGGGGGGGATATCCATCTCGAAAAAATCCAGACTAAATTGAAGAAGACCGATAACGGGCAGCAGTGACTAAGGTGTGAGGTGTCTGGTGCTGCGATCGCTAATCGCTTGCCGGGCGTGGGGATTATGGCCAGCTCTCCTTATGTGAGAGGCTATTGCCCTGCAGTGGAGATTGGTTTGCTACCGGTGTTTGCCATGAATATTCCATTTCGTGGGCAATCCCTTCATCGCTTCTTTTGAGAACCACAGGAAGAGAGCGAATTCTTACGATTATAACGAGCAGATTAAATTAGTAGATAGTAAATATTTCATCAGGCACATGGGAAAATTACCATCTATTTTCCAAGCGACAATCGCCCTGAACGTTGCCCACCCTGCTATTTAACAAACAAGGCGGTTGATGGCGGAATATCCAACCGGGTTCGTCAAACCCAGATCAGTGATGGGGAGTACCATCACCAGTGTTCCAGTGTAAGAGAATATGACTACCCAACTCATTTACATAAGTTGACGAAGGGAAATTCCATTAAAAGTTCAGCTCACCTATAGTACGAATTCTTTAACTTTTCCTGCGGGAAGTTTGTAGTAGTTGTCATTTTCAGGTCCAATGCATGCGCAGTGGACTAAAAAAGTCTAGTTTCAGAGCTATAAGAGTATAATATTTGTACCATACAGATGGAAGAATAATCATCACAAGTACGTCAAAACGAAATTATACAGACCGGTGACGAGCAGCAGAGTGTAGGGTGCGAGATATCTGGTACTGCGATACCAACCTGCTAACCAAGCGTGGTATATATCTCCTCCTACTGAGAGAGGTTTTTAATCCTGCAGAAAATTATCGACAGGCTGATGAAGAAGATGAATATTTTAGGATTTTTTTGCCACCAGACAGCCGTGCAGCCACTGATAAGCTCCGGTTTAAGTGTACTCTACAACGATCCTCTATAATTACATTAATTACAAATCCCAATCTGTACCTCTAGGTACTCGGTGCCTCACAAAGCAATTCATCTTAGTACTCGGGGGTAACAAAGCATATCTAACCTCCTTTGATTGAAGCATTTTGGGGTGTCCGTAGCAACTTATCATCAGGTTGCCTGTTAGATTGTGTGTCGCCCTAATCCAAGAAAAAAAGAAGATACTTTAGTAGCCTATAAACACCCTACTTAGTGGTACAATGGAAGCATAATTGAATCTATTACCCTATGTTGTCTGGTAGGTGTTGTGAAATTTGATTAAGGTAACTGCTTTAGAATAGCCTTCGTCGGGTAGCGGTGTAGTAAACAAATAGTGCACTCCTGTAATCCATAGCCATAGGGGTAGACTCTATAGACAGAGATCTCGTAACGGATTTCTATTTGGCACACAACAGCTTTGCCAAATGAGCTCTCACAGCCCAATTTACGCGAGATGAACAGTCGATGGGTTTGCTCCCAGAGATTTCCAAGAGACTTTTAAGGCTTTTTCCTTTGTCAACTCTTAGGAAGAAAGGGGTTGGCATATTCTGAAGACTCTACCACGCTGCCAAGATCTGTTAAGTCAGCCTAAAGTTTATTTTGTTGCAGGTACAGTCTGTATAATATACGAAACGTGTCTATTTAAGCGCCAATTGCCTAATGGGTTAGGGTGCGGACTGCGAAACATGACGTCGCAGGTTCGAGCCCACTATTCGACTATTGTCGTGAACTACTCCAAATACAAGCTCTAATCCTTAGTTGGGAGGTTAATAGGAATATTAGTAATGTTAGTTAAATAGCATTGCTAGTATTCTTTTAAAGTATATATATAGATATTGCTATAGTATATAGCTTCTATAATAATAACTCTACGAAACTGCCTTTTATCGCAATGTTATAACTTAATCAAATAGCCTTCAAAAGTTATGAACTAAATGAAAACAGTAGTTTCGAGTTTATGATGTGGATCGTTTAAGGAAAGGTAACTTTTATTGCGAATTCTAGTAGTCATAAGCTGTTTTGAGCCGCGGTAACCTAGTATTCATGGCGCTCGCTTTAATTTCATAGCACTCGAGTGACCTGAGTTTGATCTACGGTGGCGGCACCACTAAATCTTAAGATCGGAATATATCTCGGGCTCGGAAATGAAGCTGAAAACATCACGAGGAAACCTGCATGTCTATACATAAAAATAACACCGCACGGGGAGCTGCTACTTTTGTAGCAGCTTCGAAGGGAGTTTCTTTGAATTTTGTATTTTATTCGAAGTAAGAATTAAATATTAAAATGTCTATGATACGTTAAGTCGCTGTCGAGCACCTGATAAATTCAGCATTTAAAACTGCAATTGAAGATGTTTGTGGTGTTTGCAGCGAAAATCTAACCCAAATCACCGATGTCACCGTGTACTATGAAATTAAAAATAAGCGCCCCATTCACCGAGAATAAATCGCTTGAAGTGGTAGAGCCCAGTAGCGGCTTTAGCTGCTGCTCGAATGGGCCAGCTGGTACCACGACTTCGTAGAATAACGGCGTGAAGTAGAGGCATCTTGTGCTTCTGCGTTTCGTTCAGTGAGTGAGTTAATCGGTGGCCCAATCCCTCTCCCCAACCCCTCCTCTTGCTCCCTCTCATCTCCCAAGTATCCTAAAGGACTGGCAACGCACGTTCAGCTCCTCTGGTATCCCTGATGTACGTTGGCGACGGTAATCACAGTCGAGCCCGCACGTTTGCCCCCTTTCCCATAAAAAAAAGCAATAAATTATAAGAACAAGATACGCGTGGTTACCATGCCGTTTCTAGATTGCGATTGGAGCGGAACCGCGCGAACAGGTGTGATCTTATTTATTTTAATCACTTGTTTTAAATTGGTTCCTTTAGCCCTTGCGGTCTACAAGTAATGCGAAGGTAAATTATTTTGTTCTTATTAGTACCATATCCAACCGCTATGTATGTATTTATGTATATATTCACGCCTTGTTAACCAACGGGGTAGGGAGAGACAATCTTCTTCCACTTGCTACAGTCCTGACAAACGTCTTTCGCTTCTCCCACTTTCATCAATCTTCGCATGCATACTCGTTGGTTTAGAGTACTCTTGACCTGGCCTTTTTTCTATTTATTCTACCATTAAGTAATGATTGATTTGCATTCGCATAGAAATATCAATTATTTCAAAAACAAGGAGCGAATGAACTGAATAAACGTAGGCTTGAATTAAGGAACGTTAGTCTCTTATCTCTGTTATAATATGCTATGTGTTAGCCTTAAGAAACCTTAAGAATACTTGACACCACCTTGTTTCCCGTGCATATGGAAAGAGTCGACCAAGGGCGTTGTGTTTATATCTATATATAAAAACTTAAACATGATGTTTCGACTCGTCACTCATCAATTGACAGCCGATTTCGATTTGGCGAGATGAACGATCTTAGGCTGTACGTTCATTTCGCTAGTGCTTTCAAACCACTTGTCACTTGACCTTGTTTGAGAGGGGGTGAGCCTGTCGCCGTTTTAATGCCCAAACCAACGGTACAACTTGTATATAAGTTACGAAAATTTCATTGGTACGAGCCCACCACGTAGGAGATCGAACCCGAGTCTCTTGATTCGGAGACAAAGACACGATATCCGAGTCGTTAGCTTTATCGTCTATTTGTTATTTATCATGTGTAGTCAACCACTGGATATCACAACATAACAACTATAAAGATTATAAAACAGTATTTAAACGAGTTATATCGATTATAACACGTAAGTGACATCTCGACAGGTACTCACTACGTTCCTTTTATTTAGCGTTATAGCGTTACAAATGCGTGATTAAAATTTCTAGAATGTGTCATTAACTGCTTGTTTAGCGATATCATACGTCGGGGCGTAATGCAATTGCTAACGTCCCCATAGAGTTATAAATATTTAGACAGAATTATATTTTAGACATGTGATCACTGTTTTTCAATATGGGTAACAAACGAGCACAGAGTCCACTTGATGGAAAGCGGCCAATATGGCTCATAGATTCTATATATAAATCTTATATATTAATTATGAATAAAAATGCAGATGCGTTTTCACACCTGAAAAGTCACGATTGTAACTGGCTTAATAATTTATCATACGAAATATATACATACGAAGCCCTACTATCACGATTTTGCTATTAACTACTTTAACCTATCTTGCGAAATTGTGGACCTTCCTACCTACCTTCCTTGAACTGACAAAATCGGGCTTAACATATAATCCTTGAAACACTGCTATTTTGAAGCAAAATAAAATAATTATGGTGGAGTTTAAACGCGTGAAATGCTGAGTATTGACATTAAAGTAGCAGCCTTTAAATGCCTCCAATCAATTTCCTTCACCGCCGAGAACGTGCTAAATCCAGTACTTAAAATTGCTATTAACAATATTAGTGGTAATGGTACTGAGTATCAAATCTTAGCTATCACGGCTCGGTGTTGGCAACAACGTTTAACCCAGAGAAGATTTCTCTCTTGCGCCAAAGTGCACTTACATCACTCGTTTACAACACGCTTACATCTTTAGATAAAAATAAAATCACAATTCTATGAGAGGTATAACTCTATAGAGCAGGCGTCGCGACATGTCAGTTGAATGGACGCCCGTATTCTTACTATTTACATATTTAATGACGTAAAACGTCGCTGAGCGCTTGCTTAATGAGATACACTATCGAGTCGCTGAATAAACTTGCAGTTGGGACTGAATAGAGCACTTTAAGAGGCGTTTGGGTGAAAACAGAATGAGTTTTATAGTAATTAATGATGATGTTTATTTTTCTGCACGGTTTTATATCAATTAAATTAAAAAAATATTAGCTGTTTCATGGTTTTGACACGCTTTAGTTCAATTTTCGAATACTGAGTAACGACCAATACGAGTATAAGCTGAATTTTCGAATACTGAGTAATGTCTAATACGAGGTATTCCAAAGAGTCTTTTATATATCGCGTATAACCGCTCTACACGAACTGTTCGCAAAGGAATGGCTGAACCATTTTTCATAATACTTTCACTGTACGATTGCCTTTAACAAGACCTAAAAGTAGCGTATACATCATAGCACTAATTCTAAGAGGGCGGAAGTTAAAGTATGAAATATAAGTTTAGCTGTGGAGGTGTTCATCACACACATTAATAACTCCAAAGCTATTGTTTACTTAAGTGCAGAGTTTCCGCGACCCACATTTCGCCGCTCCGAGAGATAAAACGTGCGGCGTGACGAGCCTCATCACCGGGTGTCTGGAGATTGAAATGGTACGTTCAACACTGATTAAAACGTCCTGTCTTTACGCGTACTTTTATTTTACTGTACGTAATACATGCGAGTATAGTATACGTTTTTCACATTAACCTTTTGCCACTTGCGGAACGCAGTTTACAAAAAAATCAAAATTATCTTTACAGGAATAGTTTCGCTCGTATGGCGCCATAATGAGGCCACAGCCGCTCGCGATTGTCATTTGCGCACTATTGTTTACTCTATATGGCGACGCTCCTGCGCATACATCGACTCCATTTGGACACATCTAAAAAGGCGTAGTAGATCTACGCTTGCGGCTTCGCTTTTTGCAACAACCAATCTTACTTGATCTTCCTTGGCAAGATGCTTGCAAGCAACGTCGTCCTTGATTGACTTACTTTAGGGTTAGGAATAAGTTTTAATAGATCAACGTAGTATGGTTACTTACACGGGCCCTTATGTATGGAACAACATTGTCAAAGTTACAGCTTTCTTCTCGGTTGTTGACTTAATTAGTAAGTTGGATATGTGAATGGCAGTGCAATGCATTCCATTATTTCTCCACAAATCTAAGAGCATCGTTATGTTGAAATTATGGGCGGCGATGGCTTTAAGTTGGACCGTTGTATGAGTGCGTCGGGCTTCTTTGAACATCCTGTACAAGGATTATCAGAGCGCAGCTTAATATATATATGTATATATTTCTTTAATACGTCTCTGTGTCTTAATAAACTTATTTATTTGTCTATTTTACAATACATAATATATAACTGGATGAAAAGGTGAATATGACATTTTTTTTTGTAAACGTCATCTGCACGTGGAGCACCCTTCTGACAAAAGTTCAGGCTTCGGTGACCGACTGATGGCCAAAAATCAATTTGACTTTGTCGAACCCAAATTCTACAGACTAGTGAAAGAAGAGTAGCATCTCTGGTACCGTCGCCCACCTATATCTGCAACACCAGAGGTGCTGCTGGTGCGTTGCCGGCCTTTAAGAGTATTTGGGAGAAGGGAGGTAGGATGAGGAGGGAGATGGGGAGGGCAGTGGGGAGGGGGAGGTAGCTTCCGGATACCTCACTCACCGAACTAAACGCAGAGGCACAATATGCCTCTACTTAACTTATAAATTAGCCTCTGCAATAAAAGATCTTCCATATATGATCAAAACTGCACGACTGCTTGATTGAAAGATGTTATTACTATATAAAAGAATTCCTTGCAGCAAAAGTTTACAAGTATAATTAATGATGATAATATATATATATATAAATACATTTATTTACAGATTTTATAGAGTTATTTTTTTAATTTTTTACTGTTTTTCAGACATTTCGAGAGCTTTACAGCACCCTTGGGCGTGGGGGCCTGAGGTGTTAGACGTCCTGATGTCATAGTTAACTCGTTTTACATTTCAAATGTGCAGAGTTCGCGTAAATACAATAAAATCATTATATTAATTGACTATCTTATAATTGGATATTTAATGACAATATGAAAGGACATGTAATTATTATAACAGTCATTTATGTGGCGAGACATGTAACTATAAGTGAACATGTATTTATGGAAGAAGTATTACCATTTATGGAAATAACGGGAATTGAATTGAACAGTAGGTGGTTCCATTAATCCGTAGATCAGATTACTTAAAAAACCTTTAGATTTATGAGCATTTTAGTTGGCCTCACTACAATGGATACTTAAGTGTAAACTACGCAAAGTATCATCGAGACTAGTTGACGTGTACTCGAGTATCCCGTGACGTCGGAAATTTCGCGTAACGCCGATTTATGAGCAAAAGTTCGAGTTACCCGGATAAAGCGGACGCAACTAATTGAAGTCGTTAGTTTATACCGCTTGTTGGGAGTTTGTTAAATGTGTTATAGCAACGTATTTCATTGTTGTCAATGAAATAATCGTTTTTACTTTTTCACTATTCTTCATATATATTGTTTTGTTTAGCGACAATGAAATAGTGGATTATAAAAAAAAATATTAATTGCTATCAAATGGACGTGCGGTGGTGGCGTAAGAGAATCTTCTACTCTCTTTTTTCCTTTGGGCGTCGTGAGAGTCCACTAAGGAACAGCCTTGAAAATGTGATGCGGACGCCATAATACACATGGCGAAATTACCATTCGAATATCTCCTAATGTAAAGGTTGTCTAAGTAGAAAAACTTTAATTTAAAAAATTATTACCTATGACTATTTGTAATCTTTTTCTATTACTTAATTAATAAATTTAATTCATTTATTCTAATACTTTAAATTCTATTTCATTTACTTTTTAATAAATTTTAAATCTGGCTTCCCTTTCCAAGTCGTTTCAGTATTTTTGCAATTTCATTTTATTGTTTGTCTTTACTTCTTTTATTATGATATTAATATGTTATTTATCAATAGATATTGCGTAATCAACCCAAATATTGTGGTTATAAGTTCAAATGTCTACTAACGTAATATCTAATTATCACCAATATTTTTTTAACTTTATACGTTTTATCAGATGTAAATACTGAAAAATACGATCGGTAAGTTAAATACTGTAAAGGACCTTTTTGTAAAAAAATTGGTATAACATTTTCTCATTATCAGAAAATTGTGAACTGATGAATGAATGTCAAGTGTAGTGCCCATTTGTTATAATCGATTATTAAACGATATGTAATTTAATGCATTCCGATCCACAGTAAATATAATATGGACTTTCGAAATTAACACTGAGCCACCCTAAAACAAACAATATTCATACATCAAGCGACAACAAAAACCCAAATTAATTAACCAACGCCTTACATAAAGTTGCGTGCGCACAGACAATACAAACACGTAATAAAGAATCAATAAGACTAAAACCATGTTAAATCAACATTGGGCGAAGGCGAGCAAAGACAAGAAACGAATCCGAGAATTTATGGTCGCGTTCGCGCAGAGCTGTTGAACGCTAGAGCCGGAACGTAAATGATGCCGTTATATTTCATTGTCACCGGTGCTTTGTGTAAGCTTGTGTTCTTAGAGTCCGTCTGCATTGTAGACTATAGGTAGGTTGAGTTGTTTATCTTAATTTTGTGTAACTATACTCTAATATTCGCCAGTCACTCCTTGTGGATTAAATTTTTTGGTATTCATTTTTTTAGGCTATGGTATTAGTAGATAATTATACAATTACCTATACAGGTAATTTGAACAAAAATTTAAATTATGATGCCTTTATTAGGACGTAAAAATATGTCACAATTGTTAGTAATTAATAATACCTAAAAATGTAATGTTTTTGTCTATTTTGTATCTGTGGCTTCAAAAGGCACTTATTAGGAATAAGATACTTTAAAAAACATCTGTCATGAGTTTTTAAAATTACCCCACACAAAATTAACAAGGTGATAAGAAAAACATTTAACATAAAATAATTTAATTACAAAATATGTGAGATAAAAATACGTCACAAAATCAAAAAATACATGTCTATAGACTTTGAGCTCTGTGATCGACAGTCTAATTTTATTAGAAACGCGCCCGCACCCGAAAAAGGCGCGAAACACACGCGATATAAAAAATTGCGGCATGCAATTTGAATGCGTGAATTATTATCTTTTAAGGAGAAATAATACACTTTCCTATATAACATGCAACTAACAATGAGTTACAGGTAGGGATTCAAAGATTTATTGTAATGTTGAATTCAGTCAATTTGTATTATTTATTAGGTCCATTTACCTATTAGGAATTTTAGGATTAATTACATAGATATATTTTATATTTAATATAACATTACGACTGCAATATGACACAAATTACGAAGTTGGTATAGTTAATAAATTTAATTTGTTATATATATTTTTAAAATAGTAAACTGGAACCTATTTAACTAGACAATAGGTCTAAATATCTTTTCAATAAAAAAAATTGTTGTCTTTTTTTATAATCAATCATTGCTCATACTATTGTTAAAATAAGAAAAGTTAAAACAACAAAATGTTTCATTTTACTAACTTCGAAACCATTTTCTAGGCCGTTAATTGTTTGGTGCGAACCTCTGCCAAATGGAGGACTTTCTTCATGAAATATAAAGACAATTGTTGCATTGAGTTATGAGAGAGTACGAGTAATATTTGTACAATTCGTAGACAGACATCGCAAGTGCTGTTTCTGGAAGGTGTTCCTGTGGGAATTCTAAATCATTGATTATTTACGACTTTGATTTTATAAAACACGTCTAGATCTAGGGTCTGTTTCCGATTTAGGATGCTCGAGTTCGGTCCCTAGCGAGGAGAGCTAGTTTTACTTCTTTAATATTATTCTTAAACAATATAATAACTACAGAATGTAGCTGTGACTACAAAATACGAACTTGATTTGTCCCGCATCATATAAATGATCATTCGGAGGTCTTATCTGTTACGTCACAAAAATGTCACATAAATTCCGATAGAATTAATAACTTTCTCTATGTATTGGCGCGAATACTTTAGGCGTTATCGTTTTATATATTACGTCAAGATATTTTCTGGTCAACCAAATCGCTTTAACAGAAAATGTCACATTATCACTCGAGACCAATATTTTTTTATGTATAGGTTTTTTTAACGAAATTAATATATAACTGAATCTTGAACCCAAAGTGAATCATGAAGTTATCAGATTTTTTTAAGCTTCATGTTCTATTATTTTCTGTCTATTTGCCACCTTAATAATTTAGTCTTCCTTCTCTTGCTCATTATAATAATGACAACACAGTAATGACGGACAAATGCACAATCAAATCGCGCAATGGACTGAAACAACCGCCAAGGATATGCAAAAAGTAATCTTGTAATGTTACCGTTTTTATGTTGAACACTGGCATTAGTTGTGCAGGTACGAGTATATTACAGTTGGGGCATAGACTAAATAACGGATTGGGCGTAAATGTAACATTATATCTATAATCGGCTAACAACTATGTTAACCCTTAAAAGGCCCTGAATAATTAATAATTATTTATTTATTTATAATTCATTGTGTTCGCTAAAAGGATTATACATAACTGCGCATTTAATGCTTTTTGGTATTTCCTACAAGCTAATACTGGGTGTAGAGAAATTTTGTGATAGCTCTGATGACCGTATACTCAATACTGGGATGGTTAGGGGTCAAGAAATCTGTTTAAGTGTTATTTGGAACTACTCAATCGAGGGTGACCTTGTCGCGGGTTTAATGTTCAGGCTTATTAAACAAAACTTAGCCATGGCCTGCCCCATACGGATTCGAACTAGAGTGTTCTGATTTAAAAACATCTGCCCTAATCATTTGGCTATCGTTACCGAAATTAATAATACTGACTTAATCAAACATACATTGAAGTTTAACAAGTCGAGTTGACAAAGGGAAATCCCTGGACAATCTCGATCGAATCCGATAAAGACGAAGAAAAGTAGGCGATGGGACTCGCAGTAGATTAGGAGTTCGTCGATGTAGTATTGCTGCAGTGCCAGTCTGTGATTAAGCAATAATATGGAACCGTTATTTTTCCTAGTGTATAAAGTCAGTCACCAGATGTCAGCTTTAAGTAGCCAACAATCGGCTCTGGCGATTGAATGATAGCGAAATATCCATCCAAATTTATCGAACCCAAATCCCACAGACTAGTGATGAGGAGCAGCATCACTAGCGCGAAAGTACGTATACCCTCAAATGACGTTCATTTACATTCATGTTCATATCTAAATATTGATCACTACACCGGAGTCCAAAGTCTAATTATTTAGTACTTTCAATCTAAATTAAAATCCTTGACTTAGGAACTCTTTGAATTTTATGAAGGACTAACGGCTTAGAACAGGCTGGAGGAAGAGCATGCGCGTATATATTCTAATATTTACGGCATTATTATGTAATGCCCTTCGTAAATTATGGTTGTTAAAGATCACGTCGTAGTAGAAACCATCGACCATTACATCGTCAGCACCCATTCCTTTTAATTTTCTTCATTATTCTTAATCAGCGATAATATCCATTGGAAGATGGTTCTAATCTAGGCTAGCCTCTCACCTACGAGTATTTTGTCGCTATTCAGCAGTGTAACCACTGTTGTGTTCCAGTTTGAAAGGCATACTTAGCTAGTTTAATTGCTGCTTGTGCGGCATTCCATCTTCGTCCACGGGGAAGACAACGCAAGTCTAACCTCCTTCGATTGAAGTTGTTTGTAGATGTACGTGGACTACTGTAGCCACTTACCATCAGGTGGACTGTTAGCACGTTCGTCACGGCAATTCAATAAGATAAAAAAATCAGTTGAATTTTTCAGCCACTAGAACCACATCTATCAGTGTTTTTGAATTTTGTAAATGAGAAGACAAAATAGTACTTAATAAGTTTAATAAAATTTACTCGTAGCCTATAAATGGGATTAATAATCTCCTAATTACGTTCTGATGCGACAGAGTTTATGAAAAACCTTAAACCTTTTAGACGTGGTAGAGCCAAGCGGCGGCTTTTGCTGCTGCTCGAATGGGCCGGCTCGACCGGATTGGTACCACAGCCTCGCAGAATACCGGTGTGAAGTAGAGGCAGCTTGCTTCTGCGTTTCGTTTGGTGAGTGAGGTAACCGGAGGCCCTCACCCCCTTCTAACCCCCCTCCTCATCCTCCCTGTCATCAACATAATACCCTTAAAGGCCAGCAACGCAACTGTAATCGACTGGGCGACTGTAATCACTTACCATCTGGTGAACCGCCTGCTCGTTTGCAGTCTTTGCCATTGAAAAAAAAACCTTAAACATTTAAACACTATTGTATTTGGTAAAGTAGTTGTTTTTTTCCTTTAAAAAAGATAGCTCGAACAAAATGGTCGATTTGTAAGACAAATATACGAAGCGTACTGGTTATTACGTCAAACGATTTTATGCGTCTAGCAACTGTTTATCGCTCCGTAATTCCAGCATTCTATTAAAGCACTATCTATAATAATATCGGGTGATAAAATGAAACGGTGCCCGCTAAGTTCCACTTATGTGACCACAATATCGCTTTCGCATATCAGAATTGCTAATAAAGGGAGCGAATGTGTGCCGGCCGGGTGCCCGCGCGCAGCTTGTTCGTGTAGCGACAGTGTCGCCCTGCGGACAATTGCAACACTAGTGGCTAAAATTCAGGAAGCAGTTTTTGTTTTCTATCAACAATAACAATTTTTTTTCTATTAACATAAACACGGAAGGATTTTTCAAGCGCATTTTGTGATGATTTTGATAATTCATTATTGATTGAAATTATTTAGATAAGCGAGCGGTGCGCTTTGCTTTCCAACAGACGAGGCTTTAACAATCATGTGGAGAATCCACCCGAATATTCCGAACTTAAATTTATGATAGTGATGGAGAACAGTATCTGTAGAGCGTCCTCAATATTGACAAATCATCCAAGCATGGTATGCTGACTTTAGTTGACACTTTCTTGAAAAGGCATGCAGTCCTAATTGAAAACGCTGATAATAAAAGGCTTCATAATATCAACCCGTTAGTATCATAACTTGGTAGAACATGGTGGACTAGTGACGATATGTCTTAAAATAACTGGACGTCACTCTTTTATCGCTAGATTTTACATCACAAATAGATCGCCAATGTGTCATCAGTCAATCAACAGAATTGCGTTTAGGTGAGGTGTTAAAAAGTTGATGTTACATGCCGTGTTACGTTGCTTTATTAGGCAATTTTTTGGAAAGACCATGGGGCAATATTCAAATTAATGAAGGCGTAAAGGTAAGTGTGATTAGTTTGTTAGAGTTTTATGTAACAGTCTTTAATTACAGTTGAACTATATGGAAATATAGCAACGATGAAAAATACGCCTACACTACGCACTAAAGTAAATTAAAATATTGCACGTAAACAACATTATAATAAAGACTTGGAAACGGTTGTTGGGCGCTGGTAGGAAGCCTACATGTCATCGACACAGTCACGACACGGCTCGCTTTGCATCCGCGTCCCGGTAGCAGCCGACCGATAAACGGCTCTCGGCCTGTTCGATAAATGATAGAGATATAAAGCTCTGAATGTACTAGCGACGATGGATATGCAGTATGTTATTGTTATGATATTGAACTTAGGATTTGTGTGCACATTTATTTACGAACTAGCTGAACTCTGTCAGGCTTCACAGTGGCAATTTTCAGAATTGAAACAAAAGACAATGAAATTGTTTTTTTTTTTTAATATTTTTTTCTGAAATAGTTTTTTTTTAATAACTTTATTGTTCACACCTTACAGTGGGGCGGCTTTTGCTGCTGCTCGAATGGGCCGGCTCGACCGGGTTGGTACCCCGGCCTCGCAGAATACCGGCGTGAAGTAGAGGCATCTTGTGCTTCTGCGTTTCGTTCGGTGAATGAGGTAACCGGAGGCCCACTCCCCCTCCCTATTCCCCTCCTCTTCCCTCCCATCTCCCAAATATCCTTAAAGACTGGCAACGCCCTGCAGCATCTATGCGCAGATGAGTGTTGCAGATGTATGCAACACTCATCTGCGCGACAGTATGTGGGCGACGGTAATCACTTACCATCAGATGAAGCGCTTGCTCGTTTGCCGTCTTTTACATAATAAAAAAAAGGTAACAAAGGGCGGACTTGATGCCTGTTGGATTCTCTTCTTGTCAACCTATGGCATGGTGAGATAACAGTAGTAGGTACATATGGTAAATAACTTGTAAAGATTAATTTTAAACAACTACATTAAAATAAAATTAATATCAATAAATATGAAATAATATGTATTAATACATAATAATATATATTATCACCTATTAATGTAAAGAAATATGAATAACGTTCAAGTAAAAAATAACTAAATAAGTCCTCACTTGCAAAAACAACGTAAGAAATGACATGTTTACTTTACATAGTTATAAAGGTAGAATTGTCGAAGTTACCTTCCATTTAAAATTTAAAAAAATGTTCTCTAACTGATCTCTTAAATTTGTTTGGCGATTTCTTAACTTCGTCGGGCAGGTGGTTCCTGATCAGTATAGCTTGAACCCTAAAATAGTTGCCGATAAAACCGACGAACGGTTCCGATTTTTTTTATCATTTGATATATTAATATATTTTAATGTTTTGGTATAAATATGTGTATGGTATAAATAACGATGCAAAATTTTAAATTCTATGTCACATAGTTACCGTGAAAATTGTCAGCTATAAACGAGAACACATTGAAGTTATGTGGAAAAGGTGTGAAACTGTTTAAGGAAATTGATTTGTAATTTTAACTTTATACAAATCTTTCCTTTTCCAATACTTTTCTTTTACGACTTTCGAGTTTGGTCGTGTTGCTTCCCGTGACACGCAACACGACCCAATCCGAGCAAAAAAATCTAGTAATTCGTTTTATCCAAGTATCAGCTTCGAACCCAGGACCCACGGCTCAGCAGGCAGTTAGGCTAACCATTAAACCACGCGGGGGTCAATAAAAAATAAAGGTCTATTTATGTGTAATAAAAAAGTACCGCGCAAAATTGATTGAAAACGTATTCTTGCTACTAGCTATTTTTTACGCGTTTACTTGAGATTTCGTGATTCAATAAGATTAGTGATTTTCGTAACATCAAAAAGAAAAGAAAAAGAAACAAGATTTATTTCCCAAAAGGTACACTATGGCACCAATATAAAAAGATACAAAATTTTTATTTAAAACGGTTAACATTACTTACGTAAAAGTAAGAGAGATAAAAATAAATTTAAATACCGAGTCCAATGCATGCAATTAACGAGATCACCTTTTTCCGATGTTCGTATGTGTGTGTCAGAGCGTCGTTCGGGAACTGGAGCACGCTCAGCGTGAAATGTGATGTGTCCCGCTGGTCTGCTCGAGTTTGCCGTGCACTTGTTCTTTAGTTTGGTGGATAACTGCCCTGTTGTGGGATGCTTTCAGTTGCCTATGAAGTGCCCATACCTTTTATTTTATAATTATTCTTCTATAACTTTCTTTCGCCCGTTTCTTCTCCGGAGCCTCATTACGGACCGGTGGTAGATTGTAAGAAAGAATAAAAATAAGACACGTCAAATGTCAATTTGACAATCTTTCTTACGTCGAGAATTTTCATTCATTCATCTCATTAATTTCCCGTTGTTTGTACATGTGATGTCGCTGTAGTGGTGATGATGGCCTCCTAGCCGATAGCGACCACGGCTACAACTTACGTATTTTATAGTCAGTTGTCAACGGTGGAGGAGGAGATATTTTAGTGTCGTAAGTGTACGCATAAACACTGTGAAACACACTCGACGCATTACCCTATCCGATGTAACGTATATGCGATGAGATCGGAAGAATGGTCTGATCACATCTGATCTGACACAAAAATCAATAATTTGTGTTTTAGCTATTTTCTAACTATATAACTTTCAACAACTACATGATATATTGACTTCGATTAGGATTCGAAATCAATATATCATGTAAATTGACATCGTAATACTTTCTGCTTCTTTTCTGTTGAGTTAGAATACTTTAGTCTTTAGCGGAAGCACTAAAAATGTCCCCGGGCAGTTCGCTCTCGCAGGAATCAGGTTCGCGCTAACGCTGCGTTCAAAACCCGCCTGGTGAGATTTGCTCCTATAAGCAGTGTAAAACTATTAAATTAGAATACCACTCTGATCTTATAGTGGTATGCTTGCATTCTGACGACATGCATATTCATGTCATGAATATGAACACTCCGATTATCATGTAAGTATCCATGATGGGAAAGATATTGTAGATAGCGTACGATCTACTTCAATTAACTTTATATCTACATTTGCATAAATAATATATGTATCTCGATTTCATTTAATAAAGTAATAAAGATATATGTTTAACTTCGCACCCACTAACACTTTACGAATATGCATTTTCCTCGATACTAAAATATTATTTATTATAATTAATATTTATACATTATTCACGTTTCTTATTATTGGCTATTATGCTTACAGAATGACCGTGTGGTAATATTTTGTGAAAAGAAACTTTTTTTATTGACACGTTATGATGTCAGTTGTGGAATGCCATTAAAGTAAAATAACAAAGGACTGACAGAAAACAGAAAAAGTCAAAAGATGAGCGACTTAAAAGAAGTAGTACTGATAAAATGTAGTTATTAATCTGAGGATAAAATTATGTTATTAACAGTCGTGGGACTTTACTTCCGTGTCTTTTCGTCTGTAGCAGACGATTTTCTGAGTACCCATGCGACGTATAAATTGAAATTAATACTAATTGTGCAAGACAAAAAAAAATATTGAAAAAAAATAATTGTTTTACCTATATTTTTTTTGTAATATAAATATCTTATCATTTAAAATACTTTGTTACATTATTATAAAAAATTACAAAAATATTTTTTTGCATATGTGACTTGGATATTTTTTGAGTTTATTCCCTTAACCACTGAATATTGAAAAATCAAATAATATATCACCTTTTTCGAATGTAACAGGAAAACTCACAGATCTCTGTAAATCGTTTTATCGTTTAATTATTTTATTTGCGATAATTGTGGTAACTGTGCTCGAGAACCGTCAAGTGCGAGTGACAGAGTGACTTAATGTATAGCAGCCCATAGATAACAGAGTTATGATGGAAATCCGTTTTATCATTTTGATTTCATCGGAGTAAGCCTGATGATTCATGTGCGCCACTGATATGGCAGCTTTTTTTAATGAAGCCATCGGCTCACCTGATGGTAAGTGATTATCGTCGCCCAAGGACGCGTTTAAGGATATTTGGGGGATGGGAGTTGGGAAGGGGAGCGGGCCTCCGGTTACCTCACTCACCGAACGAAACGCAGAAGCTCAAGATGCCTCTACTTCACGCTGGTATTCTGCAAGGTCTTTGTACTACCCCGGTCGAGCCGGCCCATTCGAGCAGCAGCAAAAGCCGCCGCTTGGCTCTATCATGTAAAACTTATTATATATTAAAAGTTAATAGTTTTAGTGCATGTTCATTGCAAAAATTTGAAGCCGATGTGACGTAACGTACTATGGTTTAGGACAGCTTGTAGAAACCAACTGTTTGAAATAATATTTCTCATGAGCACCTTATAGTAAACGCCAGGCAGGAAGGCCTCCCTTCAAGTATTGTCGATTTATAGTCATAGATATCGATAGCTTTGAACAGTCATATATGCATACCCGGGAAGCAGTATACTTCCTAGAGCAGTAATGGTGAGGAAGATGATGAAACAAACTTCATCACTAAAACGGTAATGTTAGATCGAGTAAGAATATCGACGTAAGAAACACTTCACTTGTCAAATATTCTTTGTAGAACTACGTGTTATACAAAGAAATTAAATAATATATAATATGATGTCTGTGGTATTATACGAGTTTCAAGTATTTACGTATAATGGTTGTTTGCTGTATGTAAGTCGGTAATGTTAATATTTGTGAGAAGCGCATGTACTCATTATTTTAGGTCTCAAGCACACTAAGGCTAACCTTACCCGCAACGCGACACGTAGTAAAGACGTGCGCCGATGTGACGCAACAATGTTGAATGAAATAATATAAAACTTTAACACGAGAGCAACAATCGTCTCGGATCTCGCGTCGTGACCGTTTGAGATAAGTGGACATGTGGGGTTACACAAGGGCCTTAAGGGTAACGGTTCATCAGGGTAAAAGAATTGCAATGTAAATCATGCACAGAACTGAAACACTATTTTATTTAGCAGCCAGTATAAGCACATTGCTGGACATAGGACAAAACGTTAACTAAAGCGGGCACACCACGTTGCTACCACCAGCCGTATTGTAGGCTCTGGCCAACGTTAAACCTGGAAGGGGGAAGCTCTTATACCCCACCCTTATGACGCCTGTGACGTTCAAAATATTTTTTTATTTAACTTATGCTGCCATCTAACCGTTCACAGCTTGACGCGTCTGCCAGTGAAATTTCCGTTATCGCCAAGCTTAGTAGGCGTTTTAACTTAATTATTATGAATGCATACGTTATTATTTAGTTTAGGAGGGGATAGTTATTTCACCATCTTATCACCGTATCAACATTTTTCTTAGATGATTTTTACGATAAACAGTATATCAATATAATTGCAACACCGTATTGCTAATTACGAAGTACTTATGGGACGTTTTTCTAAAAAGAAAGTACTAAGAGGAAAATGTAAAAAAAAGATATTGCATGAAATCAAGTAAAACGATGTAGGAGAGATCCATTACATGCTAAAGGAAATGGACATGTAATTGAATCAAACAATTGTTTGCATATTTTATATTATTTACATGTCTAATGTAACAACAGCTTTATGTCACTCATGTTATTATGGGTAGTGTACACGTTACGCGTTTATGGACCATTTCGCTGCTATTACGTGGTCTTATAAAACGGTTGGTATTTAGACAATGGTAGCAAGTGCTTGTAATCTAAAGTTCATAGTAATTGCCCCAGTGTCTAGATACCGCTTGTGTAATGCTACAGACGTGTTTGTTGCACATTAAAAAGTTTCGTAAAGGACCTTCTGCTAATGTTATAATCCATAATGCCATACATTAATAAAGACAATATCTCATACCTTTATCTTTGAAGTTCTATTTTAATTTATATATTGAATTAAAAAGCGAAGCTTATTTTGAAGCTTTTAATATGACAATGTTCTCGTTTATAGAGCCGTTGCAGGTAATTGTTACATACGCATGAAATTAGTACCTCTAGTGTACGCGCAACGCAAACATACAGGCATTCACTCGTCTTTACCTTTCTTACGTCTAACGGGAGAATATCCCACTTTGTTCCAGTGACCTCTCTTACTTGAACGTGGTGCATACTGGTGTCTGACAAGCGAGTCTCAGACCATTTTGTGTAGTTGTCGGTAAATATTAAATTTAAAATGTATATCAAATTGCACATATCACATCACACACGTTTTTTTTATTAATTTGACTACTCGTTGACGCAGTGGTCTACAAATAATAGTTCCGTGTTTGGATGTTTGTTCATGTGCGAGCATGCAGCGAGGGAACAGCATCATTATTGCGACCATACGGGCACTGTGTTCACTAGCCGCTTGCCCAGCGCTGCGAATGTACATTGTAAAACCTATCAAGAAACGCAATGCCATGGACTTGATTGACTAGGAAGGAGGAGAATTTGCTTAGCCGGATCAAATTCACATATGGATTGTAATTTCTTCTTCTTCAAAAAAAAAAAACTTTATTTCACCATAACATCTCCTAGTTTGTGTTTTTCTTTAGGCGACATCAAAATTAATTCGTGCGGGAATCGAACTCACTATTCGAAGCACTGCTCCAACCGTACCAACGTCGACATCCATTTAAAGCTCTTCAACGCGAACGATGACTCTATTACTTCCATTAATATGTTGTAACTAAAAGCTAATTCAATTATAATACATTTAGACCATACGATACAAGTATCAGGGTGGCATAATGGAAAGCGTCTATTAAACGGAAACATCGTAAATTGATTTTAAAGTGGACGTTTTTATACCAAAAGTTATTATATGTGTAGTGGGCAGTAAATAAAGTAATTCAGTGGAATCGGCTTTATAGGCTTTGCATTCGAGCGCAATGTATGCAGTCGTGCACTTGGCCACAATGTGAGCAGATAGTCAGGTGTTACCCGCTACCCTATAAAGCACGAAATGGCAACGCCGCGGGAATATTAAATACAGGGCGATTGGTTGAAATGAAACGTTCAATTTCACGTAAGAAATTCAGCTTTGTTTTTTAATTGTCATTTTTTTTTAAATCTACAGCATTCGTTTTTATTTACTTATACTAGATTTACATATGCCAGTAATGAATTCGAGATTACTTACGCTGTTATTTCGCCGCCAAGCAATAGTGTTAAGGTTACTCTTAAGGTTGTAAAGCATTGTAGGTAGTGAAAGTATGACTTGGTATTTTAGAATAACAACTGTCTCTGGGTGTCGAATGGCATGCTCTGCACTCATATATTCTTCTCTCGATTCCATAAATACGCGAGACTGTGTCGAAATTAATATTTATATTGTTTATTGTAATTTTTTTAAATAGACAAATATATTTAAAAAATAAAGAAATAAATACAAATTGATATTATTATTATTTTACTAAACAACAGGTTCGAAGATCATTATTATTATCTATCACATTATCAGTACTGAGTAACTAATATCTGAGCTTTTTTTTCATCTTTATTTTCTTTATTAATAAAATTAAAATTATTTAAAATAATATAATTTTAGTCTATATTTCTCTATCTTTTTTAAGCCCACTGATGAACACAGAGCCTCTCCAAAAAAGCATCAGTAAAGGCCGGCACGCATTTCTTGAATGTTTGGCCCACGATCACCACACTGGGCAAGCGGGTTAGTAAGCGGCACCCTCGCACCCCTCATACTGTCCATTAAAAGTCTGTGGGATTTGGCGATTCAGCGAATTCCAATGGATTTTAGCCATCACCGGGTCGTCAGAGCCGTAAGCCAGCGAAGTAGGTAGCATCATAATATGTTTATTATCCTACCGGCTGCGCCATGTAAAGTTTAGATGATGTGAGAAGCGGTAATGAAAGACCAGTGTTTTTTGTTTGCTCGATGACATATTACCAAGACTATGTTATTATTTTATACCCTCGTGCAAACTTACATTACACAATACAAATACCTACAGCTGTATATTAATTAAAGTGAAAAAAAAAAATTAACAAGTTTTATATTTTTTTAATACTCAAATTTATTATTGTCGAGTCGTGAGAGTTTGTTAACCAGTTACAGTTTTAACGACGCCCGTAAGAAGTGAAAACTCTTTTTAACAATGTTTCATTTAAAATACACACACGAAGCCCAACACCTCGTAGAACGCGTGGGCCGATCGAGCAAACAGCGTTCTGTACACGTTAAGTTCCTACAATGTTTTGTTTATTATAAAATCAGGCTGTATAATGTGTTTCTCTTACGGTACATTGTCCTTGCGATACCGTGGGCGCTACCGCTCGCCCACGGCCCAGGGCGTGGACGTGCGGCCACCGACACACCGCCGGGTCTAACAGGTTCCTTTAATTGCAAAAACTATATTCGAACTAGTCGTTTGTTTAATATTAATTGGTAGGACATGAAATAAGTTTGTTAAATTTGAATAGTTAATACTTCTATATTACTGGCATGATTTATCCGCCGCACTCCGTCGTACATGTTTATTGTCTCTGACGGTTATATCGGTATCGCGTAAATTATTCTTTTTTCTTACAACAGATCTAGTTACATTCTATAAAAATAAATTGTACCAATTGTGAATCCGGGACTTATAACTCAGCAGACTGACACTTGGGCCACTAAGCTACAAGGTCCAATAAAATTACTTACACATTAAACCTTTCCACGACGATGGAATAATTTATATTTAAATATCAATGAATGAATGAAAACAGTTGATAATAGGTTCACTTTGCACTTTAATGAACAAACGATGAATCACCATTAACTATGGTTAGTGAAGAGGATTTGGAGAAAATTATTTAGTTCAACTACCAAACAACCAAGACTTAAATTTTTAAACTGTATTTAAATTTCACAATGATTTCTTTATTTAATATCACACAACCGAAGTATGCATAATAGCAACCATACAAAACACACACATACGAGTAAAAGGACATTACATAGTAACCATGACATGTTTTTGACATTTTTTATTGAACTGAACTAATTACTAATCGAATATCTCTGTTAAAGATACATCACAAATTAGTTCAATAAATACAGTTCTCATTATAACTAAATTAACTACCTTACATGTACTGTAAATATAAACAAAATTATAAAGCAAAATGTGCAATACTGATTTTATTGATTACAATAACGTTACAATTAAAATTTAATAAAATTGATTAAAATGCGAACAAAAAGTTAAGAATTCCGACTAAACATTATCAAATAACTACGATATACTAATAACAGGAGCCTGGTTACAGAAGGAATTTTTACAAAGGCGAATTCAGCGAGGAGATAAATACCGCATTTCGCTGCGATCTTACCGGCAACATTTCCTCAAAGAAAACTGATGGAGAAGTTATAATATGAACTAACTATAACTATATTCTCTACTGAATTCATCCTATAGATCGAAACGTTAGGGACTGTCCTGAAACAGTATGTGGGAGAAAAGATTGGCGATTTTACTTGATCCAAAAAACCGTCGTAATTTGCATCTTTCTTCTACTTATGTTCCTCCCGATTGTCACCCTCCAATGGCTTCAGTCTGTAGAGAATCACAAAAGCAATTATATCCCACCCAGATGATAATGTCATATTAGCAGGCGACTTCAACCTCTCTAATGTAAACTGGACACTGGCAGAACTAATAAAACTAAATAAGGATACAATAATGTAGAATATCACAAATAATTTACTCTTGATTTAACTACTATGATTTTAAGGATCAATACTGGGTCCTTTATTGTATAATGCGTACTTGTTTGACATATATACCTGCTTAAAAAAGAGCACGTTGATGTTTGATGACGATAAAATAGAATCTGGATTTTAATTTTTTTATTTAATGCTATTCTTCTACTAGATAAAATGTAAAAACATAATAATGTGTCCATATATATATTATACACGTGTACATATAATGCTGTTTGATTGCCAAAAAAAATTATTAATAAGAATCAAGGTAGTTGTGACGTCATTCACTTATCCTTGGTTAAACTGGCATCTTCTTCCACAGTTTCTAAACAGACTACTGTTGAACATAAACTTCTCCCAATACGTGGATTTGCCATAATCGCCATGCTTGAGTGATTGGCTGGGATGGCATAATGTTTTAAGCTGCCACAACTCACACTAGTTAAAAGAATTTAAAAATATTAATTGCATAACACTTTCACTAAATAGTTATTTTAACTTACTGTCGCTAATATCTCTTAACTCAGACCTTTAAGGGTTTAAGAAACTTTATTTAAAATTAATACTAAAGAGTTACTTAAGTAACCATTAACGTCTTATATTAGAACATTAGTAAGAGTATGTTACAGTTCTTTCAATGACAATGCTGTGTCCGTTAGACCTTCCGTTTTGTATTTTAAATATTTTAGAATTGTAAGTATGCACCCAATGGAACATTAAATGCTAAGTTCTATTCGGTTAGCAGACCATAAATACACCTTAGCGTCGTTCGAAGGTACACGGAATGCAAAACCCCGGCATGTATGAGAACGTCGTATGTTTTGTTAACGAATTCATGTATTTATGAAGATCAACGTCAAGTCTGTGACGTGAAAAGATGAATACTTGAACATTACAAACGTTGTGTTTGTGAGTCGATGCTTTATGGTACTTTGATTTATATACAGGTTGATATATTTGAACGTGATATTAATATGTTGTATTTATCATGTTCTCTTCCGTATAACGGTTTTCAAACGTTTTGAAATGAACTTGACTGACCGAACGTCTTCATTTACACGTATTTGTTTGTGTGGTTTCACATAATATACGTTTTAATATGTATAATTTACGTTTTTTATGTATTTTTTATGACCACATTTTGACCAACAACACCTAGCCATGCATCTGAAACTGTCAGAATGTCTGTAAATATTAGAAACAATTCTGTTAGATTGAATGAATTAAGACACATGAATTTTGGAAAAAAGTACATTAATTTTTATTCACTTTCGTTTCTTTTTTAACCGCCTCTCGGCTAGACATAGGCCCCTCTTTTTCCGATGAGAGAACTGTCTGTCATACTTGACAGGTTTTTCTAGTTGCTAGGAATGTTTTACCTGGCTGTACCAAGCGGTGGCTTTTGCCGCCACAGTACAGTACAGTTGCAACTTAGACTGCAGCGACATTGGTCTGGTCAGTTTGTCTGGGATAGCTGATATTCCGTCATCTGGATGGAGGCCCCGAGATGTTCCTACCGTTTCATCGTATTTTACAACTCTCATGGAATATGATCGGATGGAATCTTAATTATTATAATTAATTATAATAATGAATTTATAACTACACGAATGCTTAGCATTCGAATATAAGCGTGCAACGAAAAAGAAAGCAAAAGCTTTAGCACGGCAGTCTGTATCATTTAGTACTTACAAGCGAGTGGCTCGAGTGCGGTGTACTGTGTAAACAGCACTTGAAGAATTATCGTAGTGTTATGAGTAACGACTACACCAGCCGTTTAAGTTAGTGTCGACGTTATATGCTTTGCAACACTGATTATTAAGTAGGTAACTTAATTCGAACGGCGCAATAGCTTTGTGATTAAACGAGGCATGACAAAAATTACATTATGATATAGATATTTGTAAATGCTTTTTACAATTCGAAATTATTTATTTACATAACTTCAAACCACGATCATACTTAATTTTATTATTAATAGTTTAATAAATAACTACTTTTTTTAATTGGATTAGGTATATGAATAACATATTTAATTAAAAATAGTAACGACAGACTTAGTTATTTTTATGAGTGCAGAGAGAGGGCGGAATAACTTCCAAAGGAAAGAACATACCATTAAAAATAGAATAGATATATTATGTTGAAGTTGTAAAGAATTTAAATATAGAGAAGTATATTTTTGAGTGTAGAGTGGGAACGCAAGCCTTTCGGCGACATTTCATTATTTTTTGTAAAATGAGCTGTTTTAATTCATACTCAAAAACTTACGTTGATAAGAATATAGCTGTAGAATTCATATTCACATAATATTATTAACCTGTACAGTGTTCAACCTTGAACAGATAGATTTCCTTTATTCGATATTAAAACTTTGAAAATGTAGATTATGAGTAACATTATGTTCTTAGATTAAATATTTTAACCATTTGACAAGTAAGAGAGGCCTTTGCTAAGCTGTAGGGTAATTATAGATTACAATCGATGGTTTATTAATACATTGTGCTATTAAATAGGTATAGGTTTACTCAACAAATATTCAAAGCACTGCGTATGAACACTTCAAACAATTAAGGCCTTGGACCTTATTCACGTGTGTCATGCAACCAGACGTGTCCGTGATTTGCGTCGATTCATGCACGGATCGCACTATCACCAAGACATCTCGTTTGCTTAGATTGTTATTTACCGCGATCCACGCCCAGTGTAAACTTGATGGGAATAAAGACGCAGTACAAACGAGTGTACAGTCAACTGCGATACTAGTGGAATAAAGTACGATGTTCTTATTTCTTTGGTGCGGTAGTATGACACTGAACATTGTGCCGACTGTACACGAGCGTTTAGTTCGTAAACAGTAATAATAGTGGAACAAAATACGATGTTCTTATTTCTATAGTGCTGTGGTGTGACACTAGACATTCTGTCGACTGTACACGACTGTTTACTGCTTCTAATGAAATCAACTTATATATTCTTATTCGATATAAGAGTGGTATGTGACTAGACATTCCATCGACTGTACACGAGTTCTCAGTACTTAAAAAGGGTCAGTGTTTGACATTGGATTTGTTTTTTTTTATTGGTTTGAGATAAAAACTAGCTAACAGTCCTGATGGTAAGTGGCTACTTCAGCCCATGGACACCGGCAAACAACTTCAATCGAACAATGTTACAGATGCGTAATCAACCTAGAGGACAAAGATGGAATGCCTCGCAGTCCGTAATTATACAGGCTCTTTGTGCCTTTCGAACCGGTACTGCAAGACAGTAACTGCTGGTGTGATACCTACCCAGACGGCTCCTAGGCAGAGAAGGCGTCTACCGTCTGTTGATGTATGCTGGAGGGTGTTGTTATCACACCATCGAACCTTGGGAGCAGGGTGTTAATCTCAGTAGAATATAAATTTTAACAAATTAGTTATCTATCTATTAGAGCTTTAGATATTGGTACCTGGATTATTTACGTTTCGAAAACATGGTCTGTGATGATGAGCACTTGAAAATACCGTCTGACCCTTCCTTCTACGTTATCACATGATCGGTAAAAAAAAGTATCACAATTACTGGTTAATGCCACTATATCATGCTCAATATAATGTCGGTAAAAACTATCGGAAAGTTGTCGCTGGGAATCGGCCAGGATCATCATCATAATCAGATAATAAGACAGTATAATATATAGTGGGCTGCTAAAGCAAAATTAACTCCTTTGGTGTTTTGGATTGATCCGTGGAAGACGGTAATCATCTATATAAGCATCGTGTGCTTCTGCGGCCGTTCGTTCGTTCGGTGATAGGCCCCCTCCTTTTTCCCATTCTCACCTTCCCACCTCCCCAAATAGCCGCCAGCAAAGCACCTGCAGCTTCTCTGGTGTAGCAGATGAACATGGGTGTCGAAAATCACTTACAAATCGGGTACCAACGCTTACTACAATATATGACATATGTATCTAGGGCAGATTATGTAGTAGTATCCGGAATTTTTTAATTTCTTTGGACGAGCCGTATAAGTTCGATTACTTTTTTCTTGTTATTTTGTACTAATATCTCGACTATTTTAGCTGTTGTTTTAAGAAATTATTATTGTTAATCAACTTGGGAGAAGACACTGACCTCTGTAATACAGGTTCTTAACCTAGCACGGATGTCAGGGAATTCATACTTTGTGGTCCAAATTCTTATGACAATAAAGATTATTATTATTATTAATAATAAGTAACGGTAATCCGTTGCTGATATTTTACTGATTCTTGGATTACTACTTGCTTGGCGGTGAAAGAAAATTTTGTAAAAAAACCTGCATATCTAAGTTCTTACATCCTATAAATACTATGTCCCTGAGCACAGGCATCCCGGCCATTTATGAGAGCTTAGCACGCAGTCATTGCATTGTCACCACTAACCGTGCAAATATTTGGAATCTGCTTTTATTAGATTTAAGATTATCTATAGCAATAGACTTACCATTTTTCAATAATTTTAAGCTACTATTTCTGGTTTACACTTGTATGTTAATGCTTTTTATTTTATTTTTAATTTATGTGTTTGCATGTGTAAGCAACATATATATTGGAAGTATAGTATCCATACTCCCCATCCCCCGTACTCATCCTCACTTCCACCTACCAAATGCCGCCCCTCTGGAGTTGCAGATGTACGTGGGCGATGCCAATCACCTACCATCAGATCAGCCGCTTGCTCTTTTGCCCTTTTCCCATTAAAAAAAAAACATTAAATCATAATTTGAATTTCGTGATCTGGACAAGGAATGTATTGAAATACAGATAATGAAACCATAAATACCACCACACGATGAACAGTTATTACTTTTATCACAGCTTATAAAAAGTATCCAATCAAGTTTATCCAAGTAAGAAATATTACATGTGAAATGAAATCATAGTGTTAATCATTAATCCGCTTAATCAGCAATCGCGCGTGATAATTTCTAATGGGTTAAGGTACGGACTGCGAGACATGACGTCGCAGGTTCGAGACCATTCGGCTATTGTCGTGCAATACTCCAAATACAAGCTTTTAGTTTGAGTGGTTAACAGGAATATTACTAACGCAAATAGGATTGTCAATATTCTTTTTTTTTTAAATAAAGAAAATTTTTGAAAAATAGATACATAGGCTGTAGTCATACGAAAGGATTTCACGTACATCACATGGAATGGGGGCATGAAAGGCAAGTTTTTCTTCTTCAATCTGTATGCAAGAAAGTCGGAGTCGTTAATATAGGCATGTTGAAATTCTATTGTTACGAGTCATATCAGGGTTAATAATACTATAAGAGTTATGGTTTTAAACATTAAAATACCTGCACATGCGCTGTTGAAAACTACCCGTAAGGGTGTAGAATAGAAAATGAAAGAAATAAAGATATTCATCAAAATATATTTGGTTCGTATAGTATATTTGATGGAAATAGTAAAAAATATATATTGCAATGACGAACTCCAGGCGTACGCGAGTAACAAACAGCTAGTGGTAAAATAAATATCATCTTAGGATCAACATCATTATCTTACTCGTTTCGAAAATCCGTAACCACAAGAATAATAAAGACTATAAGAAAGGTATTAAATATCAATATGAAGTGATATCTGAATTTTATTTTATTTTTTATTACCGTTTAAATAACATTAACGCCACAAATTGTTTATTTTATGCATGGCCTAAAAAAAGTTACTACCAGAAACCTTTTTCAAGTACCTCTTAAATGAAAAAAAAAATATTACGTAGACCTTCGCATACTTGTACTGGTCGTTTTTACTTCGGTGATATCCTCCGAGAATTTACCAGAATTTGTGATCTGGGCAAGGAATATATTGAAATGTAATGTACAAAATTAATTTCTGACCTAAATATAAAATCCACAAATCAAATGTTATTCATTTACTACAAATGTATAAACGAAACTAGACTTATCAATCCGCATAATCAGCAATCTTGCGTCACTAAGGGTAAATTGTAAAAAAAAAGTAAATAACGACCAGTGCTACAAATTAAACAGCGAAGATAGAGCCGTTATAGCGTTCCTATAGCCCAGGGAGTCTGAAGCTAAAGGATAGAAAAACAAGACGCTTGCTGTGCTTGAAGTTTGTTTCAACTCTGGTGTTGTCTCCTCTAAAATTTCAACTCAACACGTGGTGAGTAGTAAAAAACAACATCATGAAGATACCCGAGTAAAGAAAAAAACGCCCGCCCTAGAGCAGTGTACAGGCTCGGCAGTAGAACATTTAAAAAGTTGTTAATTCACAATTGAAAAGTGAAAAGTGCAGGGAAAGTTGCCAACCATTACTAACGAACGCGTTCGATGGTAGATATGCATGTAGGCTAGCATTATTTGCGCAGACGCCAAATCAGCCTGTCACGGCCCGGACTATGAGTTACGGAGTGAGCCAATATCTAAATTATGGCTTCTCTATGCATATGTGGCGGAGAAAACGCTCTCGTTAGTAGGAAAGCGCTTGATTGATGTATGGGGCTTAATATATTCAGCATCGATGATTGGTTCTATCCCGGTACGGAGACCTGTACTGGTTTTTTTTAATCGGTTATGCATCTGTGCCGTTTCTTGTAAATTTATGCATCTTGTTTGTTTGAATTGCTTAGTAAATTCCATGGAGGCTATGTTTTTATAATGAACGTCTATGTCTGTGTAATTTTGATTAGTTTCAATAAAAAAATGTGATGCCAATGACCTTATTGGATTCTTTGTAATTATTATTATTTAACACGTTTTCAATGTAAATATATGCAAATTGCCAGTTGCTTTCTTATATGCAAATATCTCTGAGCTCTGAGTAGAGGTAAGATTTTGTCACGATAAGGTTTGAACCAATGAGTTTTTATGCAACTTGTTAAAAAAAATTATATCGTTAACCCGAACACTAAGACGACGATAGGCTCATCGCCTGGCATGTTGTAAATGTCAACCTTTGTCCACTCAAGAATTGATTATTTATTACAAACTTAAAATATTTGTGTTACCGTTAACGCGTGAGTCATATAGATGTCAATTCAATAGTGTACGTGGCTATGGTGCATGCTCTTGCGCATGCTTTTGCGCAAAATGCATTGCTAATATACATGGCATTATATTAAATATAATTAATTCATATTATCACTTTCGATGCTAAAGTAATAAGTTAATTTTAAGTGTGAAAATTTAAACCAGTTTCATATTCCTCATATCTTTAAATTGTATGAGATTTCTCATCTAAAACTTGTATCAATTTAGATTAAAACTTTGTATTTTAGATAAAAATTTATATATATTTTTTCTTGAAAATTTTTTGTATTAAAAGTTTTATTTCTTGGTTATTTCTCTTCTTCTTGATATTGTCACTAAATTAATAAAATTCTAGAGCACGCGTACATTTCACGGTAACCAAGGTAATTTGGACTTATTCTATTTGTAGTAACTAGAAAAATCGTAGCTCTACTGTGGATTTCTTCAGATCCGGGACAATTATCTGATGGCCTAATATTTATTTCATGCAGGAGTCGAATTGGCAACTTAACGCTTTGAACCTAATCCACTCAACTATTGCGCCAATCTTACCGCAAATATTGTCTATTTACGTAAATTTTCTTTAGATTCTTTCTTTTTCATCAGTCTATTTTAGTCCACGAAAGCGAAAGCGTCAGTAAAGCCAGCAAATATTTCTTGGAAGGATTGCCCACACTCACAACGCTGGGCAAGCGGGTTGGTGAGCGCAGTACCGGTAGCCTCGCTTGTTTACTAGCAGGGGCCAGGTTAGTTTTCGTATACTTCAGATTCGATCACATTCTATCTACAGATTGCTATGAAAGAGATTGGTATCAAATTGATAATAATGAATGTCCTTCTAGTCAAACCTGACAAAGATATTATTGTGTCGTAAGTGTTTTTATAATTTCTTTTTTGGGAAAAGAAACATGCAAGCGGATCACCTGTTGGCAAGTTATTACCGACATCCACGTATACGTGCAAAACCAGAGGAGCTGCAGGTGCATTGTCGGCTTTTAAGAATATTGATTATGGAGTGGGCTTCCGGTTACCTCACTCACCTAACGAAACGCAGAAGCACAAGATGCCTCTACTATAGGCCGGTAATATGTGAGACTGTGGTACAATCCCGGTCCAGCCGGCTCTTTTGAGTAGCAGCAAAAGTCGCTGCTTGGCTCTGCCACGCAAAAAAGAAGCTTTACTACGCGCACAGGGGCACTCGCCGTGTTTACCTTCCTCCATTCGATGTTACGCTTATGGGATAAGATCGGAGGAAGGGTGTCGCCGCTGAGACACAGGACGCTACAAAAACCACCTGACCCAGAAAATCTAACAATTTGTGAGATGCACAGGCATTGTCTCCGACGTGGATTCGAACCCAGAACACGTGGTTCAACATTCAGGTACGCTAACCATTAAACCCCGCGATGATCATACGCTTAACAGACGTACGATCATAAATTTTAAGCAAATTTGAGGTCATTGACACCATTCTGTTTCCGGACCTCATAGGCATTGGCAGTGAACAGATATGGTCGTTATGCATTAAAAAAGATCTCTGTGCGTGATAATTGCATATAAGGTGAAATAATTGTTTCCTTTTATTTACAAGTGAAAGCTAATTAGCGGCCAATCATTCTCACGGTCCAATAGTTAACTCGAGCAGCGTTGATCAACAGCTGAGAGCGATTCACTTTTTGATAAAAATTAAAAGCTTGCACTAGATTTCGATCTTTCTTGTAGATGAAGATAATTTTCACGTAACAGAATGAAAGAAGAACATGTAGTCTGTAGCTATAATAAATAATTAAATAATATAATACAATAATTTAATAAAAATAATTCTGCTCGAGTGTCGAGTGCACTTGTGCTATATTTTGGTGGATCACTGTATTCTTGTGGCATGCTTCCAGCTGCCTATGGGACCATACCTTTTATTTTATGGAGTACATTATAATTATTGTCCAAAAAATATAAGTAAAGAGGATACACACGGAGTTTCTTTCGCTTGTTTCTTCTCCGTCAGAGGAGCCTCGTAACGAAACGGTGGTAGATTGTAACAAAATAATAATAAGATTTGTCATTTGACAAACGAAATCATCTTTTCATTACGACTAAAGGGATTAATAAATTCTGCAATTTAGTGAAAGTCTATGAGTTTGGATTATTATTCTTCGAATATTGTTGTAGGGGATCGTACGTTGTCTGTTCGGATTCTGGAAGGCGACGTGGCTATCTATTTACTAGTTCTTAAAGTGTCAGCTTGTGAATGCTCACAAGCTGGCTGGGCAAAGGCTTCCTCTCAACAATTTTGTGAGATATTGGAGTCGGGGAGGGTCAGCCACGCTGCTCCAGTGCGGTTTGGCGGATACGTCAATGAAGTAATATTTTTATTTTTCTTATACATGCTTCTGCGCCGAGCACGAGTTAAATTCAGCATTTAAAATTTCTATTAACAATTTTAGTAATGCTGGCACCAGGGACCTAGCTCACTCGCTCTAGTACTTACGATACTGCGACATATCTCCCGCAGAGAACAACCTACACGTGTTGCTTTTTTCCACTCGCTTGCTTACCCATTTCTGCCGGCAAACAGCAGTCTAACAACTGTTGTGTTTCGGTGTTTGAAGGATATAGACAGCCACTATAATGACGGGCTGTGAGGCATTCCATCTTAGGCTTCCAACCTCATGGGTGATGACGCGTCTGCAACCTTCCTCGATTGAAGTTGTTTGTAGGACTGTTCATTCCTACAACCCCCGAACAACACAAGTTGCATTAAGTATCGCGTGAAATAACGGAATCCGTACGTGACCGAAGTGTTGCTGTCTGTACTTGCGGATGCTTAGCTATCGGCTGTGACAGACAAATTCAATGTTCAATTAATCACGAGAGGGACGCGCACAGTCGCCTGCAATGTTAGCTTAAGTCAAATGAGTAGAATTTTCGAGCCGTTCACTACTTTGAGTATTATTAATTATATTAATATTTCCATATATATTTTATATAGAAATGAAACATAGCTATGTGAAGTTGTATCCACTGTTACTTGTAAATAAAGAAAATCTTAAATAACGTCAGCCAAGAAGACCTTTGAAATGTCGACACTAGAGTCCGGAACGTGTTCCCCGTCATAATATATTCCATCTACCGTAAGAGCATATCTTTAAAAGCAATATCGACCCTATTCGTTATCATAGGACTTGTAAATGCAAATCAATACACTATCCGACATCCAGCCCGGTTTCGCTATAAATAACAAAGTTTTGATTAGAGAAAATCCCGAACACTGCATGTATATTCATATGGATATTAATTAGTGCGCATGAAATGGAATGTAGTAATAAACTGTCGTTACTATCATGGATATTGGTATTTCCAATTATAGAGTCAACCGAGAGCGAATAAGATGCTAGAATGGGCGCAAGTTAAGTTGTCGCGAAAGTTGTTGCAAAAAACTTGCCATTCCCTTTTTTCAAAAAAAAGTTACAGCATTAGAATAATTGCCTGTTTCTTTTTTCCAAAAAGAGTTACTGCGTTAGAAAACTTGCCTGTTTCTTTTTCAAAAAGAGTTACTGCGTTAGAAAACTTGCCTGTTTCTTTTTCCAAAATAAGCTACAGCGTTAGAAAACTCATTTGTTTCTTTTTTCCAAAAAAAGTTACAGTGTTAGAAAATTTGCCAGCCCCTTTTTCCCCGTGGGTGACGTCGGACAGTGGATTAGCAGATAATGCTAGATCGAAAATACAAACAAAGATGATAGGCAGCAGCGTGTAAGTGCGTGGCTATGGTAAATCCTTCCATAAAGTTGCCTATGTCCAGCCACTGTTGCCAGACTGATAAAGAGAAGAAAGATTTTTGGATTGGGGTGGCCGTTAAGGAAATTCCTATTATCGTCAGATAGGCCAATAGGCAAAATTTAACTCCGGAAGCCAACAATCAGCGATAGAATTGGGCTAAGATAAAGATTGGATATACACTAGATATAAGTCTAGTCTACTAGTAATACATCGTTAATATATCTATCAATTCCTGTGATATTTAAAGACAGTGAATATTTTTGTCCCAGCCAGCTGATCACTTTAGATCATGCTATGAAATGAAATGAAAACGAAAAATCTTTATTTTGACGTAACATATTCAGATTTCGTTTGTCAATTGTAATTTTTTTAAATTTTCCACTGTTTCGAAATAAGATTCCTCTGACGGAAAAGGAACCGGCGAAAGAAACTCCGTACGTATCCTCTTTTTAAAACAGGTTTTGTACATAACAAACGATAACTTAAAATAAGAAGCAACAAATAGACAGGCAATTTAAGCACATTCCAAATAAGAATATACCCAAAAATAAACGCATTAAATGTTAACTAACAAAGCTTCCATCCTTCTAAGCATTTATCAAGAACAAAAGAAAAATGTAATGCCGTGTCTAAATGTTTTCACGTCTGATAATGACTGAAGCATAGAAAATAGGTAATTATAATAAACGAGCGTCATACGTGACGTGATTACATCAGGACATGCATAAAATTATTGCTAAGCCTTTTCTGATTTAAACTAATGTGATGCTTATAGACTGCAACCTTAAAGTAAAACCAGAAGCAATGTGAATATGATAAATTATGCTAATGTGGACCGACGGCAGACGGCAGAACTCCCACAATATGGAGTGACGACCTGCAGGGTATTGCGAAAAGTCGATGGATGCAGGTGGCTCAAGACCGTGCTTTATGGCATTGTGCTTGGGGAGGCTTATGTTCAGCAGTTGATTTGTGACAGGCAGTAATGATTTATAAAAATGAGTAGGAAAATTTGCCGTACCATCTCATGACGTAAATGTCATAAAAGTACACTTAAGAATTATGGCAGAAATGCTCAAAGTCTTCCGATGAATTGCGAAATCCGAGCATTACTTTTCTTCATCTTTAACAATCTGTAAGTAGTCCAGTGCTGGATATAACCTTTCACATAAGAAAGATTTGCTGTTATCGCAACGTTAACTTCACACTCTCGCGTAATTGAGATTGTTATGCCACCATCTATTGGAAACCATGAGATTTTTCTGACGAAATGCCTAATCTTAGATAGCATGTCGCAGCATGTTACATCTTAATTATCCATACAGTTAGGTAGTAAGACTATTACGACAATTCTTACCATTAGGAGAGGACTATCTCAGTAGTTGACTGGTTTAAAGGCTAATGAAGAAAAAAGAAGCTAATTATTAATATTTCCTGAGAGTAAAAATTGTAGTGTGTGACCCACAGTGTCAACTAATTTTCAAAGAAATTTCAAGTGCAATAATGATATTGATGATGTGGTCTTGGAGAATTTAGACCGCGGCGACAATTTCCCAACACTATTTGCGGTTGTCAACTGCGCAGGATTTATGATAGTGCAACGCAAGCACAGTAAAACTGATTTTTTACCTTCGCGTACGGTGGAAGTGTTAGATTTTTTTTTATAGGAAAGGCGGCAAACAAGCAAATGGTTCACCTGATGGTAAGTTATTACCGTCGCCCACGTACATCTGCAACAAAAGGGGTGCTGTGGGTGCGTTCCCGGCCTTTAAGGGTATTTGGGAGATGGGAGGGAGGATCAGGAAGGGGATGGGGAGGAGGAGAGGGCCTCCGGTTACCTCACACACCGAACGAAACACAGAAGGTGCCTCTACTTCACGCGGGTATTCTGCGAGGCCGTGGTACCAATCCGGTCGAGAAGCAGCAAAAACCACGATTAAAGTTTAGCTGCAGTGTTAGATGAACAGAACGTTGTATTAATAGATTCCCTTAAGATGTTTTCCTTCACCGCCCAGTACATGGTGAATTCAGCACGCATGAGAGACGAAAGTACTATACTCATGTATTATAAGTGCACGGTGGAGAACAGGAAGTCAGGTTCGAGCTTAAGTCGATTTCCCAATAACAATAAAATTAAGCCTCGAGTCTTATTACGAGCAGTATTGACATGTCCTATCGGAGAAGAGCTATTAAAGGCTCCGTTGTTTATTACACACACTTTCGACATAAAGGCAATTAAGCACTTCCTACAGTAACGGTATGTTTTAGCGTTCTGTAAATCTATTTTAAAACTTATGTGGAAAGTCGCTTTAAGTAAAACTTCATCTAAATATCTTTATTGTACTTGAGTACAATTAATATTAGTAGGAATACACTAAGTGAACAGGTTCGACAAGTCTTCGCATTTTCGGAATAAGTATTCGCAGGTAAGGCTAAAACTGAAATGTTATATCTATTGAATGCAGCAAACATGCAAGAAAACGTACGCAATACTTAATTATTGACAGCCTTTTAGTTATTTTAAGACTTAATAACTATTAAATCCATCCAAAAGTTATTTTAAATTCAACGTTTCTTTATCTTTCGGATTTAAATATTCAGATAAACTGCTGTATGTTATTTTTAAAATGGTTACTTTGTCCATATACAAAATTTAAAATGATCATTTGTATTTATTCGTAACTAAGGTTCCGGCCCTTCAGCAGCTCTATTATTAAAAAAAAAACAAACGAATTGCAGCGTCGTCGTGCTGCTATTTAATTCTGTAAAAAAAAAGTTCCTCAGAATATATATATTATTGTTAGATATTTCAATTCCTCTATAAAGCTACTTATATTAGTTTGAATTAGTTCGTTATTAGCAATAGTTTTAGTTGCAACAAGTTTCTATGCAAAACAGTTGCTTCTATTATTATTATATAATATTTTCTTCAAGGTTTATTACGGTTAATACTAAGCGTCCAAATATGCTATATGCTATGAATGCTATAATATCTTTTTAATTATACAAACCCTTCGATTATTCCCACGTTTCTTGCTTGTCAGGTAAAGTTAAACGAAAGTCAACATACGAATGTGGCACAGAATCTCGTTACGTATTGCTCTCGGGTTGCCTAAAGACGTTTTTATTGGAAAAGGATGTGAGCGGATATAATTGATACAGAGTAACGGTCGTCATTATAAATAATCGCAATAACGTGCAGTAATGGCGTTTGTTTGTTTGAAATAAATTTAAATTCGTATGTGATTTAATATTTGCTCATTGTAGCATATGTGTATAGCACTTTTTTATGATAAAGGGAGGCAATCAAGCTAGCGGCTCACCCGATGGTAAGGGATTACCGTCGCCCACGTACATCTGCAATACCAGAGGAGCTCCAGGTGCGTTGCCGGCCTTTAAGAGTATTTGGAGGATGGGAGAGAGGATGCGGAAGGAAGGAAGAGGTGGAAGTGGGTCTCCGGTTACCTCACTCACCGAACGAAACGCTGATGCACACAATACCTCTACTTCACGCTAGTATTCTGCGAGATCGTGGTACTACCCCTATCATCCCGAGCCGGCTCATTCAATCAGCAGCAAAAGCTGCCGCTTGGCTCTACTTAAGTTTCTAATCTCATAATTGCGAAACAAGCGATGCAATAGTAGTGCAGTTGAAGAACATTTTTTTTTCTTTTATAACATGAGAAATCATCTAAGTTTACGTGTGCATTGTGTATATTTATATATATATATATATATATATATATATATATATATGTATAGTGTGTAATGTGTTTTATATAATGTACAACTATAATTACATGTATGTCTAAGTACCGTCATATTCTACACGCGTCATACTTGTAAACAGTTACTGCTTGTGGAGGCAAGCTTGGTCGAGAAACAACCCTTTCTTTTTAAAAACCCCATGTTTATTAAAATAAATCAAAACCACGCTACGAAAAGGTCAAAGGGAAAAGAAAAGGAAATTTCTGTCGCAGTTTCCTCACACTGCTTTCATGTGCAAGCCCTACCTTAGTGCCGGGACACCTAATGTATTTCCAAATATGTCTGACACCCACAGAATATAAATATTTACTATTAATGTCGATGAGTAATTAAATATTATAAAACTGACCCAGCATCTTTTTAATGCTACGGTATGAATTTCTCGGTCCTGACTTTATTACATAAAATATCCTATAAAACGAATAAAGGTTAATTAAAAAAGACATTAAAAAAAAAACAAAGTGCAAAGTGATCTAGTTATGTCTTGCTACTTAGTACTAGTAGGTACATGTTTTGTATGTATAACTGCAATACACGAACCCCACACAATATCACTCTGGGACATCGTGCAATTATAAACAGTGCGTCCTGCTCGGCTCGCGGAATGGACGAGTGCTATCGACGTACAGACATGTCGACATCGGGAGATTTACAGCGGACGTACGGCGTTCGTACGTGTTAATTAATACCGAGTGAGCGACCTATTAAAATTGTTGATAGCAGGGAAATGTAACGGCCTTGCGTTAGACACTAACTGTACCGAGCTCCCCTCTTATCTCGACATCGGAATCCTCAAGATAAATCAAGAGTTGCGGTCACAAAATGGCTAAGGAAGCGAGCGTTTAGTCTGTTTCGTGTTGTTGAGGAATTCCATCAGTGTATATTAGCGTGAAGTAATCGTGTGTCGTGAAATTAGACTAAATAGTGCGAATGGGTTTACTTAAAGAGTAAAAATATTTCGTTCTACAGTGAGGAGATTAAAGTCCTTCTGTAGGATGTATACAGAATCATATTACTATTTATTATTGTTAGAGAGAAGATAGTAATATGTTGAGTAACCCGGGATACTTTTACCATAATCAAGCTGTTAGCAGGTTATGTTTTGTACATTGAAATTCCATACAAGAGTTATTTAAGACGGGTAAAATCAAACACGTTTAAAATTTAGTGCCCGTTTGTTAATTCTTTATCTGTCTATGTGTTTGTGATTATCTCATGAGAACAACTCGATAATTTCAAATATCATTTTAATTTTTGTGTAGCATAATCATTTTTTTGGAGACTTTAATTTTTGTACGTAACATTACTTTCAAAGAATTTTATTCACGAATACTGAAAAAAATTCAAAATTAATGTTAATAATTTTTGACGTGTTAAAATAATAGAAATTATATTGTTATGATATGAGAAGAATCAAGCGGGGAGAAATATATACTTCGTTATAAACCGAATAGTCTTCTAAAAATCAAAACCATAATTTTAATGAGATATCAGATAACGTTTGGAGAATAGAAAACTTTACACAGTAGGTACGTTAACGTTCGCGAAACTGAAACGTAACTAGACAGAACAAAAAGCCCTCTACATCATTAGTCTAAAAGCGTTTAGCTAAAGATACAGCAGATAAAGACTTGCGAATTTACGTCCGCGTCAACGCGCCAGTGTGGACACGGCATTGTGCTCGCTCGGCGTATTCATATGCCAACACTCGATTTATGCATTGAAAAATTTTATTTGCCATCGTCATTATAAAAATTGCTCCTTAAATCCGCTTGTTTCTACACAATAAAGTCGATTTTCGTTTGCGTTTTGTTTAGTCGATTCAAAATTATTGTTGTCGGTGATGTGATCAATGGGGACAGTACCTCTTTGAAGGAATACGAGTTTCTTGTTTATTGCCGTGGCAAATTTAATTACTATCTCTTTGAGTAATTGCTCGTTTGATGGACCAGCCTTAAGATAACAAACTGTATTCACATTTGTTTGTCAATGTTATTTTATATGTAAAGGAAAAGTAAATTACAAATATTAAAACAATAATACGAATACCACTTAAAAATATAAAAACAAAATGTCGTGATTTCCTGGTGTCACTGACAACCGCCTATTACGTCACAGGGAAACGGAGAAACACCCGACATGTTCGTTTCCCTGTGACGTAATACCCACATCTATTTATGGGAATAATGACGATGATTATAGATTGGTATATATTTGGCTAATTTCATTAGTTCGCAATGGGTCGTTAGTGGCCCCGCACCTGCGGGTGCCTACTCGGCCCTATTGTCTTTCCGCGTGTTATTAAAGTGAGTGCCGCCCGTCGCCCGCGCATACTGCACGGCGGTACTGTTTGCGACTTCGCCCCGCGCATACGTGTGCTCGCCCCTCGGTTTGAGCAGCCATGACACTGTGCCGGAGTGTCTCGTACTCAGTATTTGTCGCGTAGATCATGTCAGGGTCGTCGGTCTCCGCGCCTCCATCTTCCCGCGTATTCGCGAGTTATTATTTAGTGAGAGCCGTCCTAATCCCGCGCACGCTGCGCGGCAGTCCCGTTTGCGACTTCGCTCCGCATATAGGGTCACTGTGCTAAGCGTCTCACAAGCGGGTTCTGTCGTGTAGGTTAGTCAGGGCCGTTGGTCGCCGCGCCTCCATCTTCCCGCGCATATTCGCGAGCTATTAAGTAGTGAGTGTCGGCCGTGTCCCGCGCACGCTGCGCAGCAGTCCCGTTTGCGACTTCGCTCAGCTTACGTGTGCTCGCCCCTAGGGTTAGAAGCAGCCATATACACTTTGCCTGAGTGTCTCACAATCGGGTTCTGTCGTGTCGGTTTGTCAGGGCCATAGGTTTTCACGCCACTATTAGCGTCCAGCATACGTGTGCTCGCCCCCAGGTTTGAGCAGCCATAACACTTTGTCGGAGTTTCGCAGTACAATATGTCGTGTGTCAGTATATCGCTAGTGGGCCCCGTATCAGCGGGTCCCTACTTCGACTCTACCACTTTTCCCGCGTTCAATCGCGAGCCATTACTAGTGAGTGCCGTCCGTGTCCCGCGCACGCTGCGCAGCAGTCCCGTTGCGACTTCGCTCCGCATACGTGTGCTCACCCCAAGGGTTAGAAGCAGCCATATACACTTTGCCGGAGCGTCTCACAATCGGGGTCCGTCGCGTCGGTTTGTCAGGGTTCACCGGTCTCCGCATCACTATTTTTGTCTTATCCTTCCGCGTATAAATCCGCGCGCCATTAAAGTAAATCGTCATCCCGCCAAACTCGCGGGCCAATCTGCTCGCGAGTCAATTCAGATGAGGCTGTGAAAGCCTCCGGGCTAACAGCGTGTGGATGGTTTTTAGTCGGTATGGTCCTCCTTCAGGGGATTAAGTCCGACATAACCCAGTTGCTGGCCTACCGGCCAGCAACAGGGTATGCGTAACAGCATTTGCCATCCAGGAAAAAAAAAAAAAAAATTGGCTAATTTTCTGCTAACATTATAATGTACGCTTATTATATTATGTATCAAATAATACCGATGTGAAAGTAACTTTAGCTGTAAATTTTAAATATATAACATTTGACCCCCAAATCACGGGATATCCTAGTTTGGGGGTCCAAGGTAATGTTATGAAAAATTGTACGTTTTCTTTTTGGAACAAATAAAGATTTATTATTATTATTTAGTTTGTTAAAATAATCTTTGAAACATGTTTACTTCATGTTTGTCATTTCTCTCTGAACTTTTTTTATTAAAATTATTATTGGAGATACATGAAGTATTGACTATTTTAGGCAATAAATTACAGTACAGGTTTTCAAACTTTTTGTGTTATGTTACTAGGTTCATTATTGAAACTGAATCTGAACCTTCTCTTGAATCGACTTGCGTAAATTTTCTATTCGATAAAACAAACAGTAGACTAGGGTCAGTGCGCTAGGTGCTATAATATATCTCGAACTCTTTTGTTGGAATCAGACGGAATGACATCAGTGTTGATAGTAGTAATAATAACTTCTTCTTCTTCTTCTTTATCAGCTTATATAAGCTTATTTCCGGGGCTTTCCATAATAGCAATAACTATAGCTGGTATACCGTGCATGGTAGATTTGCTCATACTCGCCACGCCGGGCAAGGCGGGTAGATTAGCGCAGTGCAGGTAGTCTCGGATATTCTTGATATTATGGGTTTTCAGTCAAAAGTCAGTTCTCAGAGCCTCGTTCTTTAATCAGCAGGGTCCGTACTTGGATCTCCAATAGCAATTTACCTAAACGTAATTGGTAGTAATTTCATTCAAGAGATAAATTAAAACACCACCCTTAATCTATTTCGTTATTTGTATTGATGGAGAAGAGGAAATAGCAAAATTAGAGCGTTCGTAGTTCAATACTTTTCAGTGTCAGCCCTGCGATGTTCTAGGCGCTGAGATCGCAAAAGGCCCGTCTATCTCCGATCTCAGGCCTACGTCCAGCGAGCTGATATCGAGTAATATGATCCGCTATTGTGTTGTCTCTCCCGACGAATCGTTAACTCGTAATTGACTATTGGAGACTTTAAGTCTCCGAGCGACTGTTATGAGATAAAAACGCTATGTAAACAGGCCCCTTGTTTTCTTATTCATTAAGTAGATGTCCAGTATAAAACCTTAAATCCTTCCATTAAATATGGTTTTTTATTATGGTAAAGGAGGCAAACGTGTATGCTGTTCACCTGCTGATAAGCGATTACTGACACCCAATACCAGAGGAGGTACAGGTGAGTTGCTAGCCTTGAAGTTCATATATCCTTCAAAGCCAGCAAAAAGGGGCGGGGGGAGGAAGGGGCTCTGGCAACAGCAAACGCCGCCACTTGGCTCTACTATGTACAAAATACAAAATTTACCTTAGTGGTTAAGACGTTTATGATCTTTCTTTGTGTTTATGAAGTTTCATAATACACGTTAATCGATAGGAAGCTTCCAAATTGGAAAAGATTGGAATGTACCCGCTTACTGGCGGACTGTTCGTCAGATGTAAAATAGATCTCGCCATGCCGCACGACGTCACCGTTTTGTGTTAGAGCACGGACTGACATGTTTGGGGAGGTTTTTTTTGTTTTATATCTATGACTTCCGATAGCATTCGGAAGTTGTCGCCGTTGACCTAGATAAGAACATTAGTACCAATTTAGACAATAACATATTTGTTTGGGTTATCTTAGATTGTTTTCTTAAAACGCAGAACAAGCAAAGCATTCATATTAATACAAAAATATCAACTTGTTATTCGATTTTATAAATTATTTTTTTTCTATTGAAGCTGGCATCTTGGAATTTTATCCCAATAAGCCGGTCTGAATCAGTAAGCATATAGAGCAGTAACACCCACATTACTGTATTTTAATCAGTTGCATTTGTATTATAGTAGTATATAACAAGTAATGAATAATGTACTGTATTTTTTCCCACTGTCAACTTAACAAGCATGAGGTGCTCTCTAATGACTAACGGATGAGTTTCTGGTCATCGACTGCTGGTGGAAAATCAATCCATATATATCAAAACCAATTATCAGAGACCAGTGATGTGGAGCAACATCTTGCGTGCGTGGGAACTGGTATTGCACTCGCCAACTCCTCTGCCCAGCGTGATGAGTCACATCCTTGCTGACGGTTTCATGGGTCGAGCTTATGTCTATTAATGGCTTTGAATATGTTGATAATGATGGTGTATAACAGCAGCGTGTTAAATTGGGCGCGTTATTATCTCAGAATTAGGATGCCGAACCCAAAACCCACAGGCTGGTAACAAACCTTCGCGAGAACATCGGAGTTTGCACCGCTGATCGACGGCAGAAATAGGTTAGAGGCTGGTACTTACTCGGAGCCTAGGAGCCGGCTAGGCATGAAAGGGCAGTCCTTACATCAGTTGGTAAACAGAGACTAAATGAACTTCTTCTCGTCCAATGTCTCATTTTGCCATTCTACGACTATGTCGACGTCTGTCACGCTATCAACTCTCAGGGGTTGCTAAACAAGTTAGATAGGTTATTTAATAACAATATACGATTTGTCTTTGAATTGCGCAAATATGATCACGTGTCATGCATTCGCTCTCAGCCGAAGTGGTTGAAGATACCTGGCGTATCTTATCCACTTTGTTTTCAATCCTTTATGATTCTAACCGCACCTTTTTGTTTAAACAAAAAGATTTCAGTTCTTTTACGATTAAGTATATGTTGTGGTATGTATTAGTATATGTGTATGTTATAAATGTAGTCTATTCTATTTTACTCTAAATATGTCGTTAACATTATATTAATATAACCTAGTATTGCTTATACCGTTTATGACTATCTTAACTGTCCTAAAACACTCTCCCTGTTTTACCTAAGTTTAAATGGTACAGAATGCCTTATAGCATTAAGCTCGCCTTTTCTACAGTTTCTTGGTGCAATAAGGAATTGATAGATAAATAAATAAATAAACAAAGGTAAACATTATTGTGGTTAATCAAAACTTTAATACAATTTTTAAGTCGCGTGAATCAGACCAGATGAAAAAGACTGAAATCTATAATATGGTTACCAGTGTTTAACCGTAGCTCAATTAATTTATGCGTTTATATCCGTTATTTCTGGTTGTTTGCACTAGGCAGTAAATCAATCGGCTTATTCTCATTAACATTGTTTTGTTATCCGGAATAGAACCAGAGACCGGTCTACGTCGCGTGCGTACGGTGAAAGTGTTTGTTTACCTTGGTTAAAAATAATAAAACATAAGGGGAATTAAGGCTATATTTTATGTAAACATAATTTACACAGCGACAATATGATTAAGCATGAATACATACATACAGACTGGATGCGACGTTACGACATTAAATTTAACTTCATATTCTATAAGCCATTTCTAGGTCATACACCAAATATTAATTAAACAAGTGCAATAGGTTAAACAATACTTTTTTTAGTTTTTGTTATTTAGACTTACGATATATTTACACTAATAGTTAATCAGGACTGCAAGATAAAGGTCAAAGACCTTTTTGATCGTCCACGCCGGCGTTTGCGGTCTTTTTTACCGACTCACCGTCAATGATGCTCTACGACGTCACCGCTCTTGTCTAGGTCAGGAAACTATTATTCATGTCGAAAAGCGCTTGCGCTTCTCAAATTATTTAGGAAAACTCGTACTAGCCAAGTTTCCATAAAATGTTATTAACGTCGCATTTATTACTCTCGTTTCTATAGCCATATGTATGCACAGTATTTCTCTGCTTGATAGAATCCGTAACTATGGCTGGTTTATTTTATTGCTTACATCTAAATTCAGGTAAAATACAAGTTGTGAAAGTATTTGTTTACAAATCTTACCTTTAGTGGCATAGGTGTAAGAATGTGACAGCCACATTCTTCCAGTGTGTGTCGTAAGAGGCAACTTAGGGAAAAGCCTTGAAAATCACAATTGCTACCGACAGACGGTGGGATAACTGGCCAGGAAAAATACCAAACCAAAAATGTGCAGGGTTTAAGGTGCCAGGTGTCTGATACTGCAATCGTCAATTCGCTTGCCATGCGTGCCAATAGTGTTTACAGGCTTTAAAGGTAAGGTTATCATGACATATTTTTGACAACTCTTGTCCCGATGTCCTGTTTAAAACTTGTATCACAACTTGTTAGTTATCTACAACTAAGTTCTAAACGAAAAGGTTAAGTATTTACGTGAGCTTTTTTAAGGAATTAATACAGAATTTGAAGATTTCCATCGGACTTCGATATCAAAGTTAGCATATAAAGACATAAACTTATTGACTTAATTGACACAGAACATGTCTCCTTTAAGCTAATGAACTTGTTTGCTTACTTATCTTAAAAATCATCAAAGGAAATTGGACGCTAATTAACCTCGTAGATGTTCGTAATCATTTTAATAATTTCAATGAACCGAAAATTTAAGTCGTGCGAGTTAGTACCTAATGTAATAAAATTGAATGTAATATAGGAGTTTCTTATAGAATTTGGACAATTTTAAGCTACGAAATATATTATGCTCTTTCTTAGCAAGCAAGCAAGCAAGGTTTCTTCACAATATTTTCATTTATCGCAGCGCACTTCGTAAACTCGGCTGTGTCAAGGCCCAGTGATCTGTTGCGGCATTAGATTATGTATGTTGTAAAATTGTTAATAGAAATTTCAAGTGCTGCATTTTAAGATGCTCCACGTTGAAGGAAAACGTCGTGAGAAAACATAAATGTTTCAGAAATAACAAACAATATTATTAAGAGGACATGTGAAGTCCACCAACAATTAATGGAGCCAGCGTGGCGGAATCTTCTTAGCTCGAAAACCTTCTCAAATATTGAGAAGAAGCATATGCCCAAATGTGGGATATTTCCCGGCTGCCATCTTACTTTAGGTGCTCCATCTTTACATGCCTCAGAACTGACAACGCTTATTGAACACTATTGTCTAAAGTAGGCCGAGGCTGTATCGACGTGTTTTATAACAAAAGACCTGAAAGACAGGTAAATTATCACATTAATTTTAAGTTAAAAACAATAATCTATGTCTGTGTCTTAGATCTGAAGATTTCGAAATCAGTCCGTGAGTGGTATATGTCTTTTAATTAAATAGATAACCCAACATTAACATATGAAATAGTTTGCAAGCACAGATCAAAGGAACGCGTTTCCTGTTCCGTGATCCAGCTTTCCTTCCTTGCTTTGCATATTATCAGTGATTTCAATTGCACATACTATTAATATCGGGCCTGCGGGAAAGACTTTCCATTGCAGTATCTATCATGTAACATTACAATGCATGCACCTACAATTTATATAGAAAGTGTTCTGATCGTAGTGCGACCACTGTAAACATAGACTTGTTTTTCTAAGTTGTTGAATTTGTAATTTGTTTCATTATTACGGTTATGAACGTGGCTAAACCCATTTATTTTAACTCTTCAGGTAACTACTATTTTAAGTAGCAGCCTGTAAATGACCAGTGCTGAGCAAAGGCCTCGTTCTCATATCTGAGAGGGTTTTGTAGCCGAAAAGGATCCGCCACGCTGCTTCAATACAGGTCGGCGCACTTTACATGTCCACTTAATGATAACATTAACCTATCTCTGTATGTCACTCGATGTCAAAAAGAATTTTGCTCTTTTGATCAAATAAAGAATAACAACGTATGTGGTTATATTAAAATACCTATTAAAAGTAAGAACATCTTAGTAGAAAATTTGTAGAAGTAGAAACTTTTCTAGTCACATTTTCTCTAAAGAAATCCTAATTTTGCATTTATAATAGCTTGAAACAAATCTCGATTGAAAAATTTAATTTAACTGTGACTTTGAATTTTCTTCCTTTATATTTTTTTATTGACCTTGTTGTAAACAACCAGTAAAGTGCTAGCATTTAATTTTTATAATGTTACCTATCATGTGTAATCAAACCAAATGTTAAGTTTTCGTGGTTAAATTAGTAGAAAGTGCGATGTACCAGATCACGGAAGCAGGTCCGCATCCGCAAACATCCTGTACGCTGTATTGTACATTTAATAACAATGTACGCTTTACAATACCTTGTTGTTCCGTAAGAAGCGTAGTTTTTTTTAATTTTTTTTTGAACTAAACTACTAGACGAGTAAGACTTTCACAGGGTGTTAATACAGTCACGCTTGCCTGTAGCTGTGGTAGAAGCTTAAACCTCCTCTCGTATCACCACTCCTGACATGAATCATAACAATAGAATTCCTGTTATTTCTTAGGTTTAAAGAATTGTTATTCGTACACTCTGGTGTGGCCACTGCGCTGCGAATGCCATTCTGATGCAGTGAATATTAAAATAAAGGTTTTAATTTTCCTACTTTCCAGAAAGTACATTCTGATTTTCTAGTGATGGTAAAACAAAAAAAAAATCAACACTATGTATCCATTGTACAGAGGGGAGCGTTGTGTTATTGGCGGGTAACACTCGAAATCAAATTCAGTTTAAACCTTCTTTATAACAACCCTAGAACGAATACGCAACATTTCTGCTCTATCGTTTCATTTAGATGAACCACATATATAGTTACAGCAGTAGATAAATTTTACTGAAAATAGAACATTTGCTTAATATAATGCAGTGTTGCAAGTTGTTCTCGTATCTTTCTGAAGAATCGCATTACAATTATGTGCGACAGTTCCTAGGCAATCAAGTGGCCTTAGTGATATTCTGAATCTAAATCTTAAAGATACTAGTTGTTTGTGTTCAAACTATTGTAACAATCAAATATCTTATTACGCTTAAAGATCATAACACTAAGTATAATTAAGATAACAGATTAAACACCAAGGAATAAAATTAATGATTTCTTGTATTTATGGGAATACTGCACATTTGTAATTAAACTATTATCTATGGATTTTATCGCTCATAACCTTAATTTTTATATTCTCGACGTTGAATGCGATATAATTCGTAAATAATAGTTAAATTTCAAATAAAATTAATTTCAAGCTCATGTCAAGTTAGGTAACCTTCACTTTTGAAAGCAGTTATGTTTTTCTTTCCATCTCTATAAGTTCTTTGTGATAATACCACGATTTGGCAGGATACCGGTGTGTGTTAAGAGGCACATCTTATGCTTCTGCGTTTCGTTCGGTGAGTGAGGTAACCGGAGACCCTGTCACCTCTACCCTATTCCGCCTCCCGATCTTCCCTCCCATCCTGCAAATATCCTTAAAAGTCTGCATCGCACGTGCAGCTCCTCTGGTGTTGCAGATGTACGTGGATGACGGTAATCACTTCACTTACCATCAGGTGAGCCGTTAGCTCGTTTGCCCCCTTTCACATAAAAAAAAAACAAAATATTAATTAATTTTAAATGTACAAAAAAAAGCATAAGTATGTTATGTCACTGTGTAGAATGTACGCTTTGTGCTTCAGTTCTTCTTAAGATTCTCAGGCTCATGGACGCAAACGAGTTCTTTACATTATAAGATTCGATAAATGGTTGCGATTACTAACCATCAGTGGAATTTATTTTCCATTGATTATTCTATTAACTATTATATAATTTCGTAGACAATAGTTAGATTAACATAGTAAATAATATATAAATTATTTTCAGATAAGATTTGACATTTGACAAAGAACTTAACTTTTACTTTTCTTAACTTTTATTTTATCAAAAATAGCATACACCTAGCCGTCGATTTCATTTTACAAAAGCGGTGTAACGTTGTAACATTGTTAGATGTAATAAGTTACGACTATGACACGAATAACTTCTTATATACCTACCTCATCATTTATCAGCACGAACATTTGTAGAATCATAAAAAAAATCTATTGTGTTAATAAAATTCGTCATCGAATAACAATTAGGTTTGTTCTTTTACCTCGAATTTTATTTTATTATACACAATTATTGTTTTATTGTTCAACGACAAGTGGTAGTTTTCTAGATAAATCGCTAAACTACGTACCTTCCGGTTTGTCATTGAATTACTGTCGTAAAACGTCAAGCGATTAAGCCTTATAAGAGAAGTTAAAAATGTCCGACTGTGTTCGTGTTTGTTCAGTTTAGTTTATATTTAGACTTCTAAAGAAATTGACTTATCATCATACTTATAAAACTTTTGTTAAATTAAAAAAAAAATGATCAATAACAGCGGTCAAGGTTAAGTTTCGTTACACCATTACCAGCACTACTGCTAAATAGCGTTCGCATTTGTCTCGGTAAGTTACAGTTATAGAGCTATAAATTGATCAGCACGCGAGCTCTAAAAACATTACTCATGCGAGCTCGCGTCGGACGGCCCTTACGCCATATATCGTTGTATGGACTGGATTCCATTTGAAAGGCTATGGTTATTAATAAAACCTTTTGTATATTCATTGAAACACATTCCAGGTGATGGAAGGTGATGAGAGATTATCTTTATGGAGAATTGGTATTGTAGCTGCAGTTTGTTTACAACTTGTTTTAATTTTGCAACGTGATCGCTCCTTTGCACGAAGTGCTTGGAATATTGGTTCACATAACTTCTATGTTATTGGATAGGTATGATGACAGATATAATTTTGAAATACTAAGGACCACATATCTTAAGAAGTATGCAATGGTGAGTAGTGATTAATTGAAATCGATTATTGCTGGCAATCCAAAATATTTGTCTATGAAAGGACATCGTCTTCTTCTTCTAAGATGTTTTTTAAACTATTAATATTATTTTATCTTATGTCCGCTTGTCCATAATTCAAGGTAGGATTTATAGTTAGCATATTTACATATCATTATTTAATGGTCAGATGCGTTGTTACACCTGAGGTCTAAAATTTCTCACAGCCAGTAATTCGTGGTAGCCCAGTGGTTAGGGCGCTCACTTTATTTTCACTGAGTGTTCGTGACCTGGGTTCGATCCCATCGATAGTTTATTAGCACGTGGTAAACGTGCTCGGCGGTGAAGGAAAACATCGTGAGGAAACCTGGATGTCTGAGAAATAATAATAATATTATTTCAAGGATATGTGAAGTCCGCCAACACGTACTGGAGCAGGGTGGGGGTTCGTTCCTCTCCGGCTCCAAAACCCCTCTCAGATTTCAGCTTACGGGCTGGTACTTTACAGTAATTATGCTGTCTCTCTTTAGCATTCAAACCGGAAAATAACACTGCTGTTTGGCTGTAGAAATAGGTTAAGGTGTGGTACCTAACCAGACTGTACCTACGCAGAGGAGTCTACCACCTTTAAAACGACCAGTTAAAAGTTTCACATCTTTCGGAGGCTACAAACTTTTTCAGCCTTTTTCTTGGTCGAATTTTCCGAGGACGAAGATAGGGGGACCGATTGTCTTCTCTTACACAGCCACCACAAGCACAGTCAAATTATTCCAATAAAAACAATATAAAGTTAAATGCGTCTTTATATGTTTAGTAGTTTCTTCTAATTGAGAGGATGGAAAACATACAGAAGTTTAGTTAAAAATTTCCTCACAAAGATATGTTGTGGGGAATTTCTTCATCAAAAGTGTACTGGTTGAGATTGCTTGCATTAGTGTTTATGTAAGAAAATAGTGAACAGATTACTACTAGGCGTTAACGGAAGTTTTTAATTAACTCAAATGTTAGTCATGTTACGAAATATGTTGATAGTGTATTGTGGTATCTCGCTAACTATTTAACTTTTTTTTTTCTTCAGCCTATATAAATTCAGAGCCTCGTTTGTTTGTTAGGTAGCAAGCACTACGTGTAAGTGCTCTATGATACCTAGGAAGGTTGACATTTGGAGAAAAAGGTGGCATAGGGCCAATGTTTGTTATAAACCCAAACATTTGTATAATGAATATGAATGTTTCGCCTAAGTTTTGTGTTTATTATTATTATACAACGACACTTATTAATTGAATTGTCGTTATTGTCTTATAGTTGAGTAGATTATAATAAGAAAAAAAAAATATGTTTAATAGTATTTGACATTAATTTATTAGAAATAAGCTCCAACAATTACTTCAAGAGTAGCAGGAGATCATGTGTTCTATAGAGCTTAATTGTACGTCGCTTACGTGGCTGTACAGTCGACGGCGAGTTACAGCCGATATGTAGCAGCGGGTAGCCGTGCTCTAGCGACACGCGATCCCGCGCTCTCTGATGTACGTTAGATAGCTCTTAGAACATTGCGAATTGACGTTAATTAGATTTTCTGAATAGTATATGTGCGAATTGTATAATTAAAAATCTTTTTTTATTTTAAAAGTGTGAAAGTCTGATCACAACTTATTAAAACATTAAAATATTCAGAGGTGAAAAAATATTATTCATATTGCATGTTGTAAATTTAATTTTTGAGTAAATATTATCTGAATAGCTAAGAGTATCATCAGTTTCGTGTTCTATATTTATCCTTAATCCATATACTTCGTGATGTGTACATTGGAAGTTTAAGTTACAGCATCTTTATTGCGAGACAACCGGGGCTGCCACGCGGGATAGGTACGGCACAAGTCATTCAATCTCTAGTATGTATAAAGAAAGGCCTATGTCCAGCAGTGGACATATGTAGAATGATAAAAAAGTCTTCATTAAGTTATACACAATCATTAATAAGTTTTACGGCAGTGTTACTTTTTTTCATTTTTATTTCATTTACCTCATAATGTCGTTATGAAGTTAATTAAATGCAAATGCTAACTGTTGGCAGGGAATTTGATATCAAACGTTAATTATGGTAACATCAAGATATTTTATGCTTGATACACAATGTTTCAACAAGTTTATTAATTTAAAATTCCTAGTCAAAATATAAAAAAAAACTTTAGTGTTAGTAAAATACATATAATCGCTTCTCCATTTTCATAGGTCCCTTATCAAGAATGCGGCTGGCTACACCCAATCAGACAATGCTTGATTTAGCTGCTACTACCTTAGCCGTTACGCCGGCCTACGCACCTTGCAGGACTCTTACTATGTAGTCTAACCGATGATCTTATTACCACAGTACACATTAAGATCTATACATTTCTTGTTTAACTCAGCCTAATGCGTCATAACTATAACCAAAGGTAGCAATGGACGATGTTGTCTTTGTTCTTCTATTTATGTAAGCCGATTTATTGTTTACAGAAGAACGGGGGCACGGCCTCTGTCACCCGCCAAGATACTGCCGGCAACGATATGTTGGATCGGACATACGCCTTCTAGCATTAGCGTTCCTATGTGCGGGTACTGTTATTATATTATCTTGTATTACAGTTACGCGGAACAATTTCTCTTAGGACTGCATTTCGTAATAAATGATTGTTCACGTTGCACGTCGATGTGGTTACGGGCTTATTTCAGAGCGTAATCGTACATATACAATGTAGATTATAATTTTCCAAAGAAAAATATATTAAAATTATCCGTATATAGCAAAGCGATGTTTGACTAAATTTTTTAATCATCTACTAAAAAATGTATCTCTATCTGTAGTTAAAGTATTTTTTTAATTATACGATTAACTTTATTTTCTGCGCGAAACGTACGTTTTGAACTTTTTGCCTTGACATGTGATGAGATCGTAAGAGATATCATACCACGCCATCACATCCTGTAGGTATCGTAAATATCAATTAAGGAAAATAACACGAGTTTTTATAATTTAAAACTACATTGAGTTTGCTCAATTTTTTTTATTATTCGTCCAAAGCTTGGCGAATATAGAGAATATGCAATATGTATAAAATTTTCGTTGGGTATAATGAGATTACGTAGATCGTCGTTTAAAAAGACTGGGAATAGGGTAGGGCCTAACATACTACGTAGTGCCACGCCGTCAAAACAATGAGGAGCTCGTCTCTCGGCTTCTAACAATAAGTTATATATAAGCTTTCGCTTAACAGTTAACAATTCCTCTACGATGACTAATTAAAATCGAGGAAATAGAACGCGGGTTACACTACAATATTGTGATCGAATCTGTTCGTTACGAAATGCGGTAACACGTTAACAGCTCGCGGCAACACGTCCGTATCTTGTATCTCGCTCGCCGCGCCTCGCGCTAATTCCTTAATTAAGTGTAAACCGTCGCTGAATGTTCAATAGTTATCCGTGAGTTTATAACCAGTGAATATTTGTATTTTGACACCTTATAATTGTTGTCTAAGTTACAGTTTTATGTGATTTGTCAATAGTTGTCTCAATATCTTAAGTACTTAAACAATAGACGCTTGCTTGAATATGATTTCGTATCACTTTATTTAAATATTATATAAATATAGTCATAGTTATGTAACATCTGTATTTGTCCTCTGAGGACTTGAGTTTATATTCTGGTCGAAGTTCTCTGAGTGATAGCTTTGGACTCTTTCTTCGCACAGCACAAGTTCAGAAATCATCTCATTGCTTGTTGCGATCAGGCGAGTGGATAAGGTTCATATATGTTAAAATTAATATATTATGTATCTAGTAACTTCTTTAATACTACTAAATAGCGTATTAATTTACGTATTCGGTTAAAAAAAAAACATTCGAACCTTTTGTTTTAACAAAAAATGTTTAAACTATTGAAAATATTTTTTTTTGCGCTTTTGTCACCAGGTTTCACAAGTACACATATCAAATTCCAGGTCTCTAATTCATTTGATTGTAAAGATATGAGGGTAGAATCAAATTATTAGAGATTTTATATTTATAGATTCCGATACCTGTCATTACTTAACAAATATATTTCTTGTGCGACATGCGTACAATTAGTAACAAATGTTTCTCTAATACATCCCACAACATCCCACAATAAAGGCGTCTGTACTGATGACAGTGCTGTTAATACGGAATTACTTGCCACATGCCCGCATGAGGCGTACGAATCTTTGTGCGAATTTCGTAATTCACCACATTTCCTAATAGTACAGTATGAAGATTTCAATGGTTTACTTCGCAATTATTTGTTCCAAAGTTTCTCTGCAAATTTGATGGTGCCGAAGTAATGCGAGTAAATACGCATACATTTCGGAGATATCACGTCTATTAGAACAATCTTAATTAATGTAATATTAGCCAGATATTGGATTATTACTTGCTACGCAAAATATGCCAGACATAAATACATAGTTCTGTTACGGACAGTGTCGTCTAAGGCGCGTTACGACGGGTACTGCGGTCACTGATTTACCTGCCGTGCATTTGTCTGTTGTGGGATATTTCTCCATACATAATATGAACAAAAGACATATGTCAAAATTTTATTTAGTTGATTCTGACCCCGTGACCATGGCTGCTGTAAAGCACTCGCAGCGTCGGGAATATAAAAACAAAATTAAACACGATAAAATCGTTCGCGTTAATACAAAAAATCATTAGTAGTTTCCGTTCAAAAATATTTAGTCTATGTCTTATAATAATATAATTATGCTCAGTAAACAAGCATTGGTGCCGTGTGATGGATTATATTAGTCTTGTCGGCACCGTGGCTTAATAGTTAGCGTACCTAAGAAATATTGAATATGGCGTATTCAATACTAAAATGGATTTTGGGTTGGAATACGCCAGATTCAATATTTGTGCAACTAACGAATTATTGGTTTTCGGGTACACCTCGAATCATCTGCTCTTAAGGCTCATCGGTCTGAATATTTTTGGTAAGGCATTTTTCGAACTGGATATGCCGTCACCCACGGAAAGAAAATATATACAAAAAATCTACGGTCAATGCATTTGTGCTCTAGTAGTGCGTAGAGCGTAGAGTTTTTTTTATAGGTAAATTCTCAATAAATCTGTTATCAGATTTAGAACTCCAGTCATAAGTAATAAAATCGTAATTAATTTAAATTATCAATGCCAAGCAATAGTTATAACTTATTGTAGAAAATTGTTTATTAGAATAAACGTTAAACGCAACAACAGCATAGAGGAACCACAGATTTAATCGGCCGTGTATGTGAAATCAACAGTTAGACGTCGATGCATAGTACAGATAATGCAAAAGATATATCCAGCTAGGTCCAGATTTGTAGCTTCATTCCGACACAGAATTATGGGGACGCTGGCGACGGGCGAGAAGTGACGCGTGCACAAGCTAAAGAAAATAACAGGGAGTATACAAATGCGATAATATTTCTCTGCAAAAACATCAATATTTTTGCCATGTTTTCCTGCCGATGAATACTTGAATTTTAGATATTGATATTTTAGAAGCATCATTATGAAATGAATATGAATTACAATTCGAAAAGTAATGATTGTACTTTTTAATTTCAAGTTTCGATGCATATTATAGATTAAGCATTAAGCTCTTGAATGTGTATATTATAAGGTAAATTCAATTCAATACTTTCACTAATTACTTTTGCTTATCAAAGAATAAGGTTTCGTAAGAAATTGCGATATTTCTAATAAAAAATTATACGATTATATGAATGAATGGAAATTCTTTAATTTTCAACGTAATAAAAATAATTTCGTATTATTAATATATTTTTTTACAATCTTTCACTGTTTCTTAATGAAGTTCCTCTACTACTTCTACATCAGCCTATTATCAGCCCACTGTTGAACATAGGCCTCTCCTAGAAAGTGGAAATAAAAACTGGTATATTTCTTGGACGGTCCATACTCATCACGCTGGGCAAGCGGGTTGGTGAGCGCAGTGCCGTTCCTCTAGAAGCGAATATCTTTTTGATATTTTTTTTTTGCAATCAATACAATGTCATAACATTAAAAGGTATGGGTCCCATAAACAACTGAAATCATGCTTCAAGAATATAGGAATATAGTAATGCTCTAGTGCATTGCAAACTCGAGCAGGCCAGCCTCTACAAGCAGCACCCGTTCACAAGTATGTAAAAGTAGCAAAGAGCCTCAACCATACCTAAAGGGATGCCCTGCCACACAACTCCGCCACAAGCAGATTCTAGAAGCTGGCGCGGTTTAATAAAAAATAAAACGGAACTATAATTTTACTATTGGTGGTATAACATGCTTTCAAGGGATCGAAAATATTAACCAGATACTGTAGGACACCTCATCAGCACATAGTAAAGAAATCGTAACAGTCTACATTATGAATTTAGACTGTTACGATTTCTTAAGTACATTATGAAGTATGTAAATATAATGTTTTCTTTCATCCTGGATCAATATGGAGGTGCGTCATCTCTGAAATGTGATGGAATACCTCTTTGCCAGTTATATTTAACATAATTATATTCCGTTCTTGTTACTCTTCTTTCGAAAGCAATAGCGAAATGCTGTTACCTGAGTGCGTGATCTCGGGCGTTACTCAGCCTACCACCATGATCATGTGGCTCTTACATTAAAATGTTTCTCTTCTTCTTCTTTATCAGCTTATGTTCTTCTAGACATAGGTCTTTCCATGAAAGCACCTACAACGGTTGGAAATTCCATACATGAGCAGACAAGTTGTGGAGCATAGTGCCGGTATACTTTCTCAAGAAATGTAGCTTCCCGTTGCTATGGCCAGTCTTTGGGTAGTAGTCTATGTACTGGACTGTGAGATTTGGTTCGACAAGTCGGATGGATTTTTCTCCTTCAGTAGGTCGCCGGAGGTTAGTCAACAGAATACACCGTATGCAAGTAAGGTTGACTTATTCTCCTGACTCGAAAACAATATTTTTATCACCGCTTTTAGTAATTCAAGAACTTTGAAATTGTAAATGCTCCTTAACAGCGATACCTACATCGAACGATATCCAATTATAAGATTTCCACAATACAGTTGAAAATGTATTGTTTGCAATAAAGTTTTACTTCATCTGTCTGTTTACCTGTCTCAAGTTGATGTGTGGCCAGTGCGTGTTGCAGACTCCATTAGAGACACGAATTATGGCCGGCTGTCGTGTTAAGCTATGCTGAGGGAATGTCTTGTCGACCACCGACATTTTTACATATTCAAATATCGTAAGGTGCAGCGCTAGTGTTTTGGTTTCGTAAGTTGGTATGCGATTTTGCGTTGATTATGTTACTTCTAATGTTTTCTTGTTTAATGTTGAAGAATCACTCATAGTTTCGCAACAGGCATTGATTTTAGGTCTCCCTTACAGAGACACTATTACAAATAACTCGTAAGGGAAATTTTAAAAAATATTACATTGTTAAAATTGTAGTTGGTCCTTAACAGACTCTGAACATCCCAGTGCTGATCATCTTCGCCTAAATAAGCCTTTTTAAGTCCACTTTTAAACTCCACGACATTAGTTTGTGGTCAATCCAAAAGTAACAGTTTGGTTTTTGCCCTGGTTATCTTGCCAGAGCCTCGTTTGTTGGTTAGTAGAGTGCACCACATGAAGAAGATTTGAGGAAAGAGATTGTATATTCGGCCTTCTTGCTGGTCATAGGCAGAGGAAAATTTTCCGTATCGACTTTGGTATATTCAATATAGTTATGCCACGATCTTACGGAAACCATGAAGTTTTTATGACATTTCCCTTAATGAATATATGACATGATATAAGACAGCCGCGGTATGAGATTGGCTACCCCGATGAACATTATTTGAGTTGAAATGTCATATTTCTTGTTCCATAGCCATAAATTCTCTGATCCATCAAGGTATCTGAGAAGGACCTTGTTCTCATAGAATATCTGGGTTTAGTACCACAAAACCCAGCTATGTTTGTTTGGTGAGTGAAGAGAACCAATTATCCTATCATCCTCTAAACGGTGTAACTAAAACTGTAAGCTGGAAATATTTACTCAATAATTATTTGATTAAAACTATATTACGAGTTCCGTGGTAGCCTTAGAGTTATGGTAGACTAGTAGTCAATATGCTCGTTTTGATTTCATAGTATTTGAGTTGCTAGGGTTTCAAGTCCCGGTGCGAGCACCAATGAAATTGATTATTGCATTACCTAGACACCAGTTATGAAAAACATCGTGAGGAAACCTGCATGTCTGAGAAATTATATAAGTTAATATTTCGAGAATGTGTGAACACCAACCTTCTGTGGTTGGTGTTGGAGCAGCGTTGGTGGCGGAGCTTTCCATCTGCAATCTTTTTCAAAAAATATTTGTGGGGAGGCTAATATGTAATATAATACTGGCTCTGATGCGTTCCTGGTCGACCACGGCGACTTCTTCTGAATACTATTGCTAGTTGTCAACCACGTATATCGTACCGCACAATCACAGAGGCCCTCACTCATTTGTGCCTTCCCGTATCCGATACAACGCTTGTGCGATAAGATCGAAAGCTGGATTAGTTGCAGGGTACGAGTCATGGGTCGCAACATAATACTGCCATATTTCGTATATGGCAGTATTATGACCAATAATTAAAATCTTGGTCAAATATTGGCTCCAGATAGTATAGAAACCCCGTGGCTCAATAGGCAGGTACGCTAGCCACTAAGTTAGTAGTCAGCGTTGGTACTAGTTAATAGTCGTTAGTACATATTACTAAAGTCATTAGTCCTTTTTTATTTACGTCTTATACTATCGTTTTTTGTGTATTTATATCAGTTGGTGCTACTATAACTTTATAATCAGTTGGTGCTACTATAACTTTATAATGATTGTCTAGTAGAAATTGCCACGAGGCTTTAATTTCACTCATTGTAACCCCTAATTTTAATTGTATTCAAATAAAGGATAAATCGCTACTGTGTTTTATTTCCATTATCTCTATAGCTGAAAATTTTTCTTCATCTAATAGGATTGACTAGTAGAGAATGCCACAAGGCATTTGACTCATTATAACCCTTAAAGTTGTTCAAATAAAGGATAAATAATTAACTAATCAAGGCACTGTTAGATGTAGTATGCAATGAATTCAGTTGTTATTTTGACTTGAGCTTTTGAAACTTACTTTGTAGTCTGTATGTTAAGAATATGACAATGACAGATGAAATGCTCCGTGATATTAAATGGTTTATTGTTAATTGAAATTCGGTTTGTAATTAGAACAATTCTCTGCCACAATTTAATCACAGCATTACCTTTTAGAATGACATTACAATGGGTAAATGGAAACAAATTATATTCTTACGTCAGGTACGCCGTTTGTCTGTCGCAAGCTGCCGATAGCACAGAAATAAATACTTAGGCTAATATGTTAGTATCAGAAGCAGTCTTATTGCCTAGTTCATGTAGAGTTAGGTCATAAAACTTGTGGGCATCTAGGGCAACGTTTTATTGTTGCCTGTCGTAACTAGCACAAGTGGAGGTTTTAACTATTTATGTGTCTAATCCGGTGATTAATGCACGATGTATTGGAATGAGTGTCTCAAAATCGTGATGTTGAAGTGAGTTTCGTAATTCTGTTGTAATTGAATGTGATTGATGCATGTGTGTGTTAAGAATTAAGGAACTGAGCTTCAGTCATTTTGTTTTTGTTGTGTTGTGTAAAATTTCTATTGTTGCAATTTGTTACGAACTAAAGTAGCAGCCACAGTAAGTGGCCACTACTGGGCAAATGCCAACTCTTCAAATATCTGAGAGGGTTTTGGAGTGGGGAAAGGGCCCGCCACGATGCTCCAGTGCAGGTTGGCGGGCTTCACAAATCCTCTAAATATTTTTATTTTATTATTTCTCAGTCATGCAGGTTACCTCACGATGTTTTCCTTCCCCTGAGCACGTGTTGAATACATCACTTAAAATTGCTATTAATTATTGTAGTGGTGCCTGCACCGGCGATCGGACACTCGCGCTCTATGAGACTATAGCGAGGACTCTGGTCACCATGTTTCTAGTTCAGCGTACACAGTGCGATAAACACGTTTATTCGAGTACACATTAATTATATTATTAGTAGGAATATATTTAAACGAAAATAGCCTTGTTTAGTCCTGTGCTAAACATAATATACAGGCCACGCTAAGCGCCAGCAAAATCAATACAAACCTTTCTTGAAAAGTATGAGCAGTACCGGTTCCTTCGCACTAGTTATGCTGCTCCTCGTCACTAGTCTGTGGGATTTGGTTTCGGCAAATTCATATGAATATTCCGCCGTCATTCGCCTCGTTTGTGCTCATGCTAACAGTTAGGCATTTGAAGTAAGGGATGGTATACACCGTAATAAATATTTAAAAGTAGGTATTCAAATTAACTTTTAGTGAAGCGCAGATTATAACTTCTATGTTACGGTTTACCTAAATTCGATTTAATTTCAATTTTAAAGTTATTGGGGTTCTCTAAAACTTTTGCTTGGGTAGAAATTTCTTGACTAAAATTGTTTTGCCTGACTGGGTAGGTACAATAAAACATTTTAAGTGTTATAGTCTAATTAATAAGAAATTACTTTCCTAAAATCCACAATTAGAATATAATTGTGGATTTCAAGAACGTAATTACTTAGTGACTGGCTAAGTGTTAAAGTCATTTATTAAATTGTGAGACGTAAATAAAATCTAAAGGTAGGCCCTAATTTTACAACCTGAAATTCTATTAAATATAATGTTGTGGAAAAGAAAAGGCTTTTGTAGTTTAAAACTTAGTAAAAGAAAAACTGATACATTAACAAACTGACAGAGTTACTTTATGGATTCTGCTACGTTGAAGGTTTCCTATGCAAGTGAAATCAGGTTGAAAATAACAATCATGACTCCAAAGAAACTTCAACTTTAAACTGACTAAGTGCGACTAAGACTCGTGTTCCGTCGGTTCCGTATTATTTATTTGGAGACTATTAATATCCTTACGTTTTTCTTTTAATACATAATCAAAACTTTAGGCGTTTCAAATTTCAGAGATAGAGAGTATGGCGGTGGTTTTTTCTGTGTGCACAGTAAAATGTGTTCGAGATACCAATATGACCTATTTTCATAAATTTCTTAAGTGAAAATAATAAATACGATTTAACGACATACAACTGTGACAAAGTTAATTTCCAACTATTATTATTATAATAACAAAATATAATAATACTTAATGGTAAATGAAATAAAGAATAAAACATCCAAGGTATATGGAATAATAATATCAAAACATAACTTCGCTTCGTGCGTTCCTGCATCGCACAGTTTCTTGGAATAACTTTAAGAATGTTCTGATTTGATTTATTACACATAAACATCTTCTCCTAATTATTTTCCTCATATTAGCATTCAATGTCTTGTTCTACTATTTTGAAATTCGTAAATTAATCGCTGATCGTTCCTCCCTTCACCGTGTACTCAGTCAGCTTCGCATCTACATGGCCTTCCTACTCGGCAGTCGCTGCATACTTACGTGAATTTAATCATAATTAAATAACAGTGCCATGAGGCTACAGTGCTTCAATATGTATTTGTTAATTTTTGTCATTTTAGTTACAGAAAGTGAACTGATTTTTCTACAAGTCCTCCTAAGTCATTTTATTCGTCACAACCTTTAAGAGGATTTTGTAATTCGAAATTGACCCACGCAGAACACGACTGCTTTCTCAAAGTTGGATGAAGGTAGGATCTTGGAGGTATTTTAATGCAGTTTATAATAATGTCTCTGCCTACGCTGGGCGGAGCGCAGTGTTGATATCCTCGCATTAGAGATGCAATTCCATCACTAGTCTGTGGGTTCGTCATAGTTGAATAGATTTACCGGCATCAGTAAATTAAAGAATCGTATCGGATAGGCGACGGAATATCAAATATTCTCTTCCCCCCTGGCTCAACTGCGGCTGTGAAGGGTCAGGAGAGCGGTAAGTTAGCGCTCCTCCCACAGTCCAGCAACACGCACCCGAAGTGGGCTCACCAAGCCCACTCGGAGCCATCTCGGACCAGCCATTCACGCAAAGACAGGCTGGCCATGTAGGTTCCACTTGGTTCACCGTGAAAGACCAAGCCACGGTTACTAAGCCCCCCCTCCAACCCCAAGGCAAAGCGACCCATTCGTAAGGGGTCACTGTACCATCTGACCAATCTTATGTTTTAAACGCTTCTTCAGCTACATAGTGTGCCTCTTTGTTTACTTTGCTACTGACGATACTATAAGATCCAGCGCACATAACAACAACTTATGCTTGTCAGTTGCGCAGGATCACTTCTCCATTTCCTTAAACTTGATGGTCAGAAAAAAAAACACTTGCTATACCCTAACCACTATATCAATTAAGATAATAAATACAACACCGCATAACGATGTCTAGTTGAACATAAAATATGGTCCATTGCGCATTCGTTTAGGGACCACCGCGGCGGAGCTCGTTACATATATATCACTTCGCAATCGATACCATCGCCGCTTCCTCGTGCCGAACAATACAGCCCGGTGCCTCTGGTACGGTATCCCTCAAATTGACTTTTGTTTGGACCTGTTCGGACCGGTCAGTATCAGATGCGTTGCTTTCGCCAGATGGAAGCCTCGTTATTTTATTGCTATCATCTGTTCTTTTGTTCATTCGGCGATTGTTTACAACTTGTAAGGTACTTACAGCAAATACAGATTTGAAAACTGAAAATGATTCTGATCTGTAATGCACATTTTGCGAATTAATGACGATGATTTTCTTCTCGCTGAATTCCACCACGCCGACAGCTTTTGAATTCATGCAAGAATACTATGAAAGTCTTACTTGTCAACTTCTCAGGATTTATTCTAGCACCGCAAGGGTACACGAAAATATAGAAGGTGAAGAGTGCCTTGTCTTTATTTTTTTACATCCGATGAAACGCTTATGCGATTAGATCGATGGAAGGGTCGGATACAGTGTCAGACAGCCTAGTACACTTGGCACAACAGCCTAGTAACGTAACCATACAAAGCAAATTGTCACGTCAGTGAAAGTTTCCACTGCTGGGCAAAGTTTTGGAGCTGAGAAGGGCCCGCCTCGCCATACCACGAAATACGTGTACTTATTTTTATAATACTAACTACCTCGGCATACTTATAATTATTTATATCGACGATCGCGTAGCTTAGTGGTTAGTGTACTCAACTGCCGAGACATGGGTTCTGGATTCGAAACCGAGCCGTAGTTGATGCTATGAAAAAAAATGTTCGGTTTTGGTGATGCTGTATCGTGTCCCGTGTCTCTGACACAGAATCTGAACCTTCCTCCGATATTATCGCATAAGCGTTACATCGGATATGAGCAGGTAAAGAGACACTCACTCAGTGTCTTTGTGATTGTGTAAATACTTGAGGCACTATAGTATTTTCTGCTCAGTTAATATTAGCCAATAGTATTAGAAAGTTGTCGCCGTGATCGAAATCAGCCAAGAGGACATCATTATTATCATTATCTTCATTATTATCACTATCCAATGATAATCTTAATTTATCTTACATTAAGTCATAATCGTTACAGTAGCTAAGCTAATACTGTCATATTTCAAATGAATCCCAAAACGCAGAAACAAACGCGTTTGTAAACTATCACACCCACGCTCCTGATTACAGCTTTATCATTAACGAGCGAGCATTGGGTCTAAAATAAGTAGAACATAGAATTATCTCGCAATATCCGTGTTCGCGAGCGATATTATATCATCCGGGGCACCGGTCCGCTCCGGGTGTAACCTGCGTTAAAGCTTGTGTTACACTGAGATCAACGACTACAATCACGGTCAGTTTTTATAAGATACTGCTTATATGTAATTAAGGTTAGTAGCGCTTGGTAATTAGTTAGTGAAAGTGACGTAGTGGCCATGGTTACCGTGTTGCCAACGGCAGTATTATAGCTTGCAGTAAGGAATCTTTTGGTATATATCCTTAGACTCGCCTCTGTACATACGGGACGAAGTAATGTGATCAGTTATATTAAGCTGCCACCGCTCGGCGGCACATCGCCGTGTAGCAGATTACAGGGGTGCCACGTCTGCGGTCTAAGATGCTTTGTTTACAGTAATTGGGTTTGCAGTTCTATTGCCCTGCTGTTGCGGTTCTATTTAAAAGCACCGATAGCCAAATGGGTTAGGGTGCGGACTGAGAAACATGACGACGTCAAAGAAAGTTCGAACCCGCCATTCGACTGTTGTCGTGAATCACTCTAGAAACTGCTTAATTGTATCTGCAGTGTTTAGTTGGAGGGTTAACAGAAATATTTCTAATATGGCGCATAGCCGCTCCCCGCTCAGCGCGTCTAGAATACTTCTCAGTATTTAGGAGGCAACGTTAAATATACCGTTTGTTTAAATAATTGTTTTGTTAAATGTTTTGCAATGTTTGTTTTTTTGAGTGGCGTATTTGTGCACATTTATTGCACAAATACGCCACTCAAAATTCAAATTTCCTTCTTTCTTTCTTTCTTTCTTTCTTTCAATGTTGACAATTTTTTTGGATACGAAGGTATTTCTTAAAAATGTAAAATTTTGCAACGGTTCCACCTATCGTGAGAACAAATAGCTTGTTTATCCACTAAATCTAAGATATATCATAAAGAGACATTTAGCCTGTCTTGACTTAGGACGCATCTTTCGCACTATTTCGGATTTAATCAATACTAAGAATCGCCTGAAACTTCGTCCGCCTGGAAAATATTCCTTCGTATTTCTTGGGATAGAAGTAACCTATATACAACATATAAAATATCTCCAATATACCAAATATTATTATTTATATTAAAATAAATTATGCATCTTAGCCGTGAAAACAAAACCGACACCAGAGACAATCAAAGTTACTTTCGATAATATAGAGAGAGAGAGAGAGAGAGAGAGATAAAACTCGATGTGTCTTTAACTTAACTCCGAAGTGTAGATAATACAGAAATACGTAGATAACAATGCACACCTCCTGGGCAAGGGGATTGCCGTTCGAAAGTGGATTTCATTAGAGCACACGGAGACCGGAGGCTAGCCTCCCGAGGTGCGAACCTCTCACTATGGGCATGATTCACCTTTACGGAGCTGGGTAAGTTAATTCTAATATGGATTATCAAGTTAACAGATCTGAAATGTTTCGGATCCGTTAATACATCATAAGTGTTCACATATATTCAATAACAATGTATCGACATTTCTATTACAGCTTATGGATTTATTGGAGATTGGATTTACAGCGTCCAAGGTAAGGTCTGCATCTCTTTCTTCAAACGACAACCGCATCTGAGCGTAGTGCACTCTACGAGGGAACATTCCACACCATTTGATCGCCAGACCCACGTTCTGGCGATCGAATGGTGGTGGAAAACTCATTCGAAAATATCGAACCCTACTTGTCTATGGGACCTATAGACAAGTAATGGGGTGGCATGGGTACCGGGAACTGCTTTCACCAAACCCGTTTGTTAAACGTGGGCAAGCATACGTAGAAATTACTGCCGGATTTTGCTGGCGCTTTCTTGAAGAGACCTATGTTCAGCCGTGGGCTATAATAACCTTTCACTAAAACTAAGCGCCAATAGTCAAATGGGTTAGGATGCGGACTACGAAACATGACGCCGTAATCTTTAGTTGTAGAGGGTAAACAGGAACATTAGTATCAACGAGGGGTTAACTTAATAAATAGCATTGCTAGTAATCTTTTTTTTTTTTTTAAATAGTCTTATATAGTACTACTTCAGTTTTGGATCTATTGACTGATTGGGGTTGTTACGTTTTTCTGTCAACAAAAAGAAAGTCTAACCTGTGCAATGCATTAGTAAAGATAAAGTAAAAGTAATGTAGCCTATAATCTATCTGCAGGAAAAGGCCTCCTATCAGTAATAAACAAAAAATTTTATATTCTACTTCTAGGAAGTATTTTCTTATTTTGAATGTAAAACTCTTAACAACTAAAATAACTATAGCCTCGGAGTGACTGCCTCTGAAGCTGTGGGTTGCCGGTGGGAATCCCGCTAGAGGCAAACATTTGTTTATAAATATAAATGTTTGTACCCGAGTCACGGAAGCTATCCATGTAGGTATATGTATATATCTATACAATCACACCAAGGCACATGAAATCCTAGTTAGGGACTGGATGACGTGTGTGATTGTCCGAATTATTATTTTTATTATGCGTTACTATTCGACAAGTCATTAGTTAATTACTTAAATAGACAAAATCTTAACATTACCCTGTAATTAGTAAGTATAATAAATTTTATTTATTTATTTAAGCTTTATTTGCACTTAAAAGAGTAAAAAAAGGCGGGCTTAATGCCAACAAAAAAACACAATTAGTTTCGATTGCAGGCTATAATATTATGTGTTAAAAAAAGTACCATTAAATTACAAAAATTTTAAAAGCTTGTAGGGACAAAAAACCGAGAACTCATGCCGTTTATTTGTTTATTTTTATTTGTGACCACGTCGACCTAAAATCACTGTTACAAGTAATGCTAACGTCTAACTAGCGCATTAGAATTTAGTTGACAGTTTATACTTTTGATTGTCGAGTTCTTTTTCTCACATACCATACAACATACTATTAACAAATTTCACTCTTGTTGATCATCTGTTTTAGTTTATTTTAATTTAAGTTACCGATCGGTTTTACCTTAACGCATTATCAAGGTAACCTAGAAATTTATGTTTTCTAAAACTTTACTAGAGGATAAACCGAAAGTAGGTTTATTATTTACAAATTTAAATTTTAATTACAAGGCTAATGTTTTGACGCCGATAATATCTACCTGCCCGTAAATGTGATGTATTTTATTTATATATAGAGGATTACCAACAAGGATAACATATAACAATTTTTTTTATAGAAATGTTTTTAAAAAAAGGCATATGCCACCTTACTTAAAGGCAACCACGGAAAGCCAGCACAGTCTAGTATGGTTAAATGAATATTAATATTATTCAGATCTATTGCTTATCTAAAGTAACCCTGCCTCAGTAAGAGTCATTCTCATATAGGTGTATATATACTAAGCAAAGCCTGGAATATCACCTTCTTTTCTTATTCTCTTACTCTAACTCCCTTTGTTTACAGCTGGACAAGGCCTTTGTAAGTAATACAAATGCCGGCATGTTTTTAATACATTTTTAGCGGCCCAATCCCACTATTTTAGGTATGTGGTTCTGGTAGCGCAGTGGTAATGCTGTCGCAAAGTGAAACTATTCACCACAAGTCTAAAGTATTGCGGTCAACTTGGTATGTCACCGCTATCACCACCAGGTATAGGAGAGGTGGATATTTGGAGAAAAATCTGGTATTGTAATATATTCTTTATAACCGTCTAATAACCGTCTTTGTTATAACGTCACATACCTTGTATTAATAACACAAATAACAAGTTTCTCATAACCAGTACCATAAGTTCAGAGCTGAACATTCGCCTCCTTCATATACAATTATTGTCATAATTCACTAGCAATCGACTGTTAAAACCTTATTAAGACACGACTCGATTTAATTCTTAGGTAAACCAACACATTACCTGATAAGTTAATTGAACGTATGTTGGGAAGACTGAGTCGTGAGCGAACGCTGCACTTTACCAAAGAAAATGTGACAAACTGCAGACTACACTCGCTGTCGTATATCCTACTTGATAAGGATTAAATTTCAGTGACAATTTACACAGCGCGAGCATAGTAACTTGTAACATAAAAAATATTTTTACGTTTCATATCTTTAAACTTGGTCCTTATTTGTATAATTATAAGATGACTTTTTGAATGAACAACAGAAACTTAGTTTTGGTTTAAGAGCAGCTCGTTCCTGTGACGTGTATATTTATCGGCGCTGGCGCAGCGCGTTCAGGCCGGGGAACCTAACGCGAATGTGACCTACATGTTATACATGCGGTTTCTTTGAAACGAATCTTCTAAACGAGTAACAAAAAGATATTTTTATGAAAATTTCTTTGTTATTTATTATTTGTTTAAGTCGGTGCTTAAAAATAGTCCAATTAAATAAGAAATAAATAAAAAATGAGGACTATTCATCACATAGAAGCATACGATAAAAATAATTATATAACTAAGAGCATAAAATTTAATATTTGAAGTAACGAAAGTTATAATATATTTCGTAGTGCGTTTCTTACAAGGTTATGAGATATTCGGCGTAGAGAGACGGCACCCTCGCTATTGGCGATCACGAGCACCGTGTTCGCTTATTAACGCTACAGGGGCGATATATCACGCCCGCCCTCACACGGACGTTCGCGGCGACATACGCTGCATAACTCCCACAGCCCTTACAAGCTCGTAGATATATCTAATGACACTATCTGAAGGCGTATGTGTAGGTTTTAACTAACATGCATTATAATATCTCTCTGCTGAGTCAGTTATCCGAGGAAAAAGGATTTATATACTGTAAGTTACTATAGATCTCAGGAGCTAAGGTACTTGGTAGTCATTTAAGAAAATTTCGCACCTATACTTCTGCAGTTGGTGTCGCCATATTCAACGATGGAAAATTCTAGAAAAAGCGTAACCTCTTGTAAATGCTTGTATTGGTATGCTTGGTACTCCGAACTCGAAACGTGCCTGTGTTAAATACTGCATTGACAATTATGATGAATGGTGCGAGACCGGCATTGTAGTTTCGTTTCAAGTCATTTGCTTTTAAATTTTGTTGAACTACGGTAATTCACGATAACGTCGTTTTAGGTTAAGAAATTTAGCATATATTAGTTAATTAGCACGGCTAGCAAGGGCCAGAGGTAATACATAAGATAAATACTGTTTAAAGTTTAGAGCAAATAAGAACTTCTGAGATTTATGGTTGAAAATACTATTACACAAATAGCTAGGTATAGACAGAAATAAAATACTTCCAGCCTTCTTCTTACTTTCTTTAACTAGTAAGTAGTTAACTGCTGGCCTTACACCTCTCCCATAGGGAACATCATTTAATAACCTTGTATTCAAAGTCATTTCGATTTTTAACCAAGGGCCATTGTGATATTTTCTAAAGCATTGTATCGCAAGTAGGAAGTGATTTATTTAGAGCGAGCGCCAACTATATATCTGACGATCGTGCGGCGCGCGCGCCGATCCCCGATGTCCATTTACAGCAGATTGTGTGGTCACCCGATGAGCTATAGAATCGGGACCGGGTTTTAACGAGTGTTCGTTGGGCACTTGTAATTTGTACTACCTACCTGTATTTTTGTGAAGTCTTCATCAGCGTCGGCGCAAAGATATTTTAAAATCGTTAATACAGACAATTCTATTTACACCACATTTCATATATTTAAAATAAATAATTGGAATATTTATGGGTTGTTTAATAAATATAAGCTATTCAATCATAAAGATTTCTTCTATTAATACGAATACTACATTTTGAAATGAAACTAATATTTACGGATTTTGTAGAACTTAATTTAAGTCATTTATTCCAAACGGTTTGGGTCCTAAACGTTGACTTGCGCTTGGTCAGCCAACGAGGTATTTGAAATCCTAATAGTTCACTCGTCTACCGTTAGCCTTTTAATTAAGAATTTTGGTACAATCTACTCAGAAATATCTCACAGTATCTTGAGTTTCTGCGGTGGTATGCTTGGCATAGGGTATTAAACTTTATTTATCAAAGGTTCCCTAGATTACATCATGTCATTTTCTCTATTGAAATTGTTTTTTTTTAAATAAACTTCCGCCAAGCCCACACCCACCATGGAAAATCCTAGAATACTCGTATCTCCTGGCAATATCCGAGAGCAAACCCAACGACGTGGTTTGCATGTATTCTAACCTGCTGTGTCCGCGAGGGTCATCACAAGATACACATTTAAAGTTACTTATTTTCCACCAATTGTCTGCTGTGTGCTCGTCGTACCAGAGATGTTAAAGTATCTAAGCGATGTGGGAGAGCGAATATACCAATTATCTTTTAAACTTTTAACAACTTTATTATTTCAAATCTGCACGATTTATCACAGACCAGAATGTAGTGTGGTGTTTTTTTTTTCGGATTTGTGTGATAAACCACCTGATAGTAAGTAACCACTGCAGCCCAAGGACACCTGCAAACGACTACAATCGAAGAAGTTTACAGGAGTGTTGTGGGGACTGAGATTTAAAAATGCCTCAGAACCTGTAATTACCCTGGCCCCCTATTCCACACCTTTCAAACTGAAGAAATTGGTTCGTACCTGACCAGACAGTGGACGCCTAGACAGAGAAGGAGTCTACCAGCTAGTGGTGTTAAAGTATTTGATAAATGCATAATCCAAAGCTTGGTAAAACATTACAATATTTAAAATTTTTGCAAGTAAATTTTATCTTTATTTAAATTTCTATCAAACAAACTAGGAACTGTTATTTTAATGTAATAACGTGCAGTGGATATATCGCCACAACAGGCTATCCAAGTAGAATATTATAGCCAGGGTTACCACATATCAGAATTTCTGTACATATTTAGGGATATTTTTAAATAGGTACATACAGTTTGCTTAATTTGCAGTATATTAATATTGACCTGGGTTCGATCCCCGGTGTCCGAGAAATAATAAAATAATATTATTTCGATGATATGTGAAACCCACCAAACCGCACTGGAGCAGCGTGACAGGCCCTTCACGACTCAAACAACCTCTCAGATATTTGAGAATGGATGCCTTTGCCCAGCAGTGGGCACGTACAGGCTGCTACTTTCCTTTTTTCTAACTTGTACATTAAGATTAAGCCATAAAATCGATTTAAGGCGGTGTTTGTAATTTTGTATTTTTTTTTATGGAAGAGACGGCAAACGAGCAAGCGGTTCACCTGATGGTAAGTGATTACCGTCGCCCACATACATCTGCAACACCATAGATGCTGCAGGTGCGTTGCCGGTCTTTAAGGATATTTGGGAGATGGGAGGGGAGAGGAGGGGAATAGGGAGGGGGTGTGGGCCTCCGGTTACCTCACTCACCGAACGAAACGCAGAAGCACAAGATGCCTCTACTTCACGCCGGTATTCTGCGAGGCCGCGGTACCGACCCGGTTGAGCCGGCCCATTCGAGCGGCAGTTAAAGCCGCCGCTTGGCTCTACCACGCTTAATTATATAAATTGTATACTGAATGACTGACGAGGACACAGTCACAATCACAATCGGATGCTATAGTATAGTGTGGTCAATGAATATCGAAACCCATTACCGACGAAAAACATCAAGATATAGGAGGTTTATGTTGACGGACCACAGCACCAGACGCCTCGCACCTTGACTACGTGGCACTGGGTGGTAGACGTCTTTTCTGATACTACCCTCTTAGCTGTTTCTGTCTCACAGCCTGTCGTTAGTCTGAACAGAGCCAGCATAACAACTTCATCACAGTTCTCAGGGATTACAACGCATCTGTAAGGCTGCTCCTCGTCGCCGGTCTATGTATATTCGCACTTTTAAAAGTGTATGATGAAGAAGAAGTGCGTAGACAATTCTCCAAAGCTCTGACTAATATTATATAACGGTCAAAGTATTTTATGTCAAATGTTGTTTTTCTTTTAATAAAAATGACAACCCTGCACTTGCCTAGTTCGGGTGCGCACGCGCATTACGGCCAACGTGACTCGCCACGGTTTCCATTAAAATGCCTGCCGCTTCCAACTATACCCCATACTCGGAGTATGAGCAACGTACGATTAATTACAGGCATCTGTGCTCTACCGATGGCTTGTATAATGAGTTCAACTAATTTATAATAACGTTAACTAATATGATTTGCGGTTTGAAGTCATGATAAATGTGTTGCGCTCCAGAGGTGTCTAGAGAATTTAATCTAAAGAGGTTTATTATGAAGTTAGTGATTATTGATGATACAAAGTTTTATTGGATAATTTGAAATAGTACAAGGATACCAGAGTATTAAATAGTACATTGAATACTTATCAGACAAACAATAGCTACGCTTGCATTGTATTAATATATCAAATAGATCTATTGATCGGCTTTAGTAAATTGTATTAAAGTCTGTAAATGGGTCTTAAATGTACAATGCCATGTACAATATTTCACTAATATTATAATATTAAAATTGGTTTAATTGAAGATATTACAAATATTTATAATTTCTTTTATTTTCTACCATACTGTCAAAGTTCACAGGCGGATATGGACCATCCAAGAAAGCGCCAATGAAAGTGGGCATGCCTAAGATGGCAGTTGGGTTCTATGAAAACTGAAATGCATTGTTATGGAGTAGCATCTTTTTTTTCAATTGCCAAACTCATATGGACATGGATACTCTGGCGACATAACGATGACTCCGTACTCAAATCCCTAACTAATAACGGGGAGCAGGAGCACTAGTGCGAGAGTACCAGGAGCGCACTGTGGCTGCCCACCTGTTAAAAAATGCATGCCTGCTTTTACTAGTTGACCCATGTTTAGCAGTGAAATTCAACAGGCTCATGAATGGAGTTTAGTAATTAGTTATATAGTAGTTTAGTCGCAGATACCTATCTTAATCCGCGTTTCAAGTCGCGGTCTTGACTACAAAGCAGTCTCAGAGTGTTTACTGATACAGCAACCAGCACGTTGGTCAAATAAGGTCTTATGAAAAGTCAATTTTTTTTTATTCTAAGGCAGATTTCCATACCATGTATCGAACCCACGATACCTAAAACGAATAATCTTTTGAACACTACATATTAATTTACATGAACAGCTGATATTAATTCTCGCTACTCGATATCTGGCTAAATCGTGTATATGTCGACCGCTGTGTATTTACCGTTGAACATTCCTGCCTTATCTCCAGGGGTAAGCAGAATGTTGTGAGATTGCTGCGTCGATTAATTTTATGTTATGATTATCTCATTAAACAGCCTTGATTAAAATGTTAATGTTTAACTGGTGGCTCGAGCCGTCTGAGTCTTACACCTTACTTACTGCTGCCGCCAAATAACAGAGTAACTTTTTTCTTTTTTTTTATGGATCAGCGGGCAAACGAGCAAGCGGTTTACCTGATGGTAAGTGATTACCGTTGCCCGAGTACTTCTGCATTACCAGAGGAGCTCCAGCTGCGTCGATGACCTTAAAAGATATCTGGGGAGGAGAGGAGTGGGTCGTTTACCACACTCACCGACCGAAAAGCAGAAGCACGAGATGCTTCTACTTCACGCCGGTATTCTGCAAGGTCGCGGTACTAACTCGGTCGAGCTGCCCCATTTGAGCTGCACCAAAAGCCACTGCTTGGCTTTACCACGCTAAAGTGCCAGTTAATTACGAGCTGAGAGTAATTCCACCTTAGTCCTCAGGGGTGACGCATAAGTGACTTTCTTTGATTGTGATTGTTGGCTGCCCTTTTCTAGTAAAATATATTAAACATCCAAATTCATAGAGAATTATTTAGTTACATACTATTCTATATTTACTTGTAAGTAATCAGAGCATAGTAACGACGCTCACGTGGCGCAGCAGACACCGTGTATAGAGTGGGAAGTCAAGGGTTTGAATTCTAGCCGATGTCAATAATTACTAAATCTAGAAATGTTTATCACGTTGTTTTTATTACTTTTTCCCTTTTTATCGTTTTGACTTCACATTTGTGTACGTTACATCAGTAACGAAGAACGCGTGCTTTAGACATTTAGGGCCCAGGTGACGTTTGATTCTCCAATAAAAACTTAAGAAGGAAAGAAAGAAAGACGTTTGTTCACAGTCTAGGTAAATACAACACATAATATCGAAAATAAACAACAGGAATAACTAAACGTTTGAAAAATCTTAATCATAATAAACTTGTATGAATAAAAACATAAAAAAAAAACAAAGAAGCAGTCTATGACCGCAGAATGTACTGGACTGAGTAACAGTCGAGATTTGAAGTCTACATCCCAATATAACCTAGATAAAAAGCTTATACTAAACTCTTGACGTAAGTGAAACACACACATACACACGGAGACCAACTCACTTACAACATTAATTTTAATAACATCGCAATGTTCGCCGTAAACGCTTCGTCTTGAACGGCTCCTTGCATCCGGTTCTTATCTCCCCGCTACTATTAGCTGATAATAGGCAATAAATAATGCTCGGTAGGTTCACGCGCCTCCAATGCTGACGATCGGCAAATCGGCGATTGTTCTCCAAGCAGCGCGATCCGTTCTCATACAAATGAACAAGGTCGTGGCTAGAGGCTACTATTGCTCATCGATGAGCAAAATGACTCACGTGAGTTGGGGTTATAACTGTATTCGAATTGGAAAAGTTGTTGGAAGGGCTTAAAAGCTTGCTTAAAAAGTTACATGGAGTCATGTCGTTCTTGTCTCGACATTATTTAAAAAAAATACTGGCCTATTGTTCATGAAAACAATTATTTTAAAAAAAATTAAATCGTTTTCAAATCGTCAAACGTAAAACATTAAGAAAACGTGACTGATACTTTCGATTGAAAGTTCCCTGCTAAATACTTTATTAAGAAATTATTACAAAGGGCGGACTTAATGCCCTTTGGAATTTTCTGCCAGTCAACATGGGTGTGGAGAAGAAATGCAATAGGTGCATTACAACTTACGTTTAACGTTTCGCCGTTTCTAGAAAAATATTGCAATATTACACTATCATTACGAAACGGTGCTAGATTTAGAAAAAATTACGATTGACAAGTGAAACGTATGTTTCTTATGTTGAATATATTAATTGATTTGATTTGACTAAAATCACAATATTTCATAAATCAAAAGTCGGCAGAAAATGCTGCCATGCCATACACAGAACATTTGTCATTATCGCATCAGAGATGCAGATCCCCATCACGATTTGAGTTCGGGATAGTGGAAAGGATTTTCAGCCATCAGTCGGTCACCACCTTGTCCGTTAGGCAATAAGGTGCGCCGCGTAGAGATGATGTAGACCTTTAGAGAAAAAAAAAATTTCCCCCCTTTCCAACTGCTATTTTATATGATATACAACTATAATTGTATGTGTTAGACACACAGTCCCCGTCATATATAAGTATTCTATTGTAGTATATTATTTGAGTACATATATAAACATAATATTTAGTTTAAAGTTATCTCCTCTGCACTCTGCAGCTTTTTACATTTTCTCTGCTCAACCTAATAGTAGACTGTTAGAGAGAATGCTTCGTGGCATAAAGTCCGCCATTTCGTTCTTTTAAAGATGCAAGTAAAGTTTAAATTAATAAATATTATAATATTTGTAAACATATAAAATATTATTTCAATCTCTACGTCGTGGAATTTTTATAGAAGTAAATCACATGTGTACAGACAGCCAAACCAGGAACGCTTGTGCGCGTGCACCAAAATAAGGCCCCGTAACACCGTAGTCGCTTAGCCACTACCTAGTCTTTTTTTTCTATAGAAGAAGGGGGCAAACGAGCGTGCGGCTCACCTGATAGTAAGTGATCACCACGAACATCCATAACACCAGAGGAGCTACAGATGCGTTGCCGGCCTTTTAAATCGCTTTTAAGTCGCCAACAATTACTTTGTGCATATATATTATGAATTTATGTATGGTAGAGCTATACTGCAGCTTGACGGACGAGTCGAGTAAGTTCAATGTGTCGGCTCGACTGGGGAGGACCACGCTCTCACAGAAGACCAGTGTAAAATAGCAGAATAATGCTTCTGTGTTTCGCTTTCTGAGTGATAGAAACGGAGATCCAATCACAGATTACGAGGTACTCTAGTTTAGACCTCGGAGATGGCTACCTTTATATATCTTGATTCTTTGTAAGAGATGGGATGTGTCCCTGGGCTGGAGCAATAATTGACTATTAGGTCAACTATGTACTCGAGAGTCTTTCAAGCTTCTGCCACCTTAGTCCTCAGTGATGACTAATCGCCTACATCTTGATTCTTCGTTGGGGATGGATGTAAGCGTCCATGGGCCCCAGCAATCACTACTACTACTAATTATAAGGTGAATTGTGTTGCAGTCACCCTGATTTATAAAAATTAGGTTTTTCAAATCTCTCCCGTCTTTCTCCTCTGGGTTGAAGATGCGCCTGCGCGGCTAAGCCGCGGCAAATACAAGCGTTTGAACTGTGTGTTCGTTTGACAATCAAATTTACATAAAAAAATTGTTTTAATAACCTCTCCGTGACTTTTAACAAAAGTAGAACGCTGTTCATAGCCTGGTAAATGGTTTACGATCCGTTATTCTATACGGCGTACTCGTGTAGATTTGTGTGAGTATCGCGAAGCCTGCCGCAGTGGCCGCGGGCCTGCATTGAATTAGTACCCACGTTGCCTTCGCCCGTCCACTGTGCGCTATGCTTTATTGCAGTAGATAGATCAAACGCACCTGGAAGTCTCTATTACAGTATGTAATTTTGTTTGTGAACTCGCTACACGCCAATAGGTGGTTAATTATTGCAATAAATTATCTGTTTTGCTCGTTACTACACTTCATTCGAGTGTAAGTGAACGTAAATCTTATGAGAAGTGTACTTTATCCCGAATTATTTATATTGTACTCAAGATCGCTATCAGCTTATATCGTCACTACTGGGCATAGCCCTCTACCATCTTACCCACAACCGCCTTCTACTGTTTTGGTTTGGTTATTTATGCCTGGTATATGTTGAGATTCTTTTTGTGTTGTCACAAAATCTTTCGACTGTTTCATGTCACTAACAGAAAGAAATTAGTAATTGACAACGATAGAGTTATACATACTATTAATAAGATGCTATGACGACCGCGTGGCTTACCACCATCCGGATCTGAACAGTCAATCCGGATTTGAACCCGGCTCACTTTAGTCAGGGCCAATATTTGTGAGACTCACATAATTCTGGTTTTTTGAGTTTTTTTGTGTTGTGTTGTATCTCGTATCGCTGACACAGCATCTCTCTCAGATATTATCGCATAAGCGTAACATCAGATACGAGAAGTTATTGATGAGTGACTGCCTCCGCGTGTGCGTGTATACTTGCGGGTTTCTACCTATCACGCGCAGTCGACAGCTGCGGATTGTATTCGAATATTGTCACCTTGGACGAAGCAGAGAAAAAAAAGGCGTTTTTTGAGTTTTGAGTAAGTTTTTTGTTAGAAACTCTTTAACTTACAGAAACTGTTTTATTCATATAGACTAAAATAGAATGAACGAAGAGAAGTGAATGAAGTCAATCAGAAAAAAAAAACAAAATGTCGTTTTTGATCGATTCATTAACAATGTTAAGCCCACAGGATGGCCTTGCATTGTGAACTGGTGAGTGAAGTGCAAGCCTAAAGCTTGGGCATCAGTTTCTCACAGTATGTTTAAAATTACGTCAATTATGTGTAATATTCTTGCATACATAGTGAAATATAGTGTATCTATGTATATATATATATGTGTATATATCCCAACGAGGTAGGCAGAGATAATCTTCTTCCACTTGCAACGGTCCTGACATACGTCTTTCGCTTCTTCCACTTTCATTCGCGTGCATTCTCGTTGGTTTACAGTACTCTTGACCTGGTCTTTTTTCAGAACGTATCCGATTTGATCGTGAAATGTTCGCCTAGGTCTTCCTCTCCCGACTCTACCATTCACACTCGCCTCATATATTTGTTTCGTCAACCATCCTTCCTCAATTTCCATTCATCCTCTCCACATGTGTAAACCAGCTCAGCATCCCTTTCTCAATTCGTGTCACTACATCGTCTTTCACGCCACAACGCTCTCTGATCACATTACAATATTGTGTATAGTGGTAAGAAATAAATTATTCTTAATGTTGATAGAAGTAATCAATGTAATATGACTTGTGTTGTCCGTCATCATATGTGGAAATGAAGATATGTATATAATCTTTTAATAAAGTATAAATATAACAATTATTAACCTTCACTAAAATTTTACCCGGTTTTTAATAAAAATCGGTAGAGAGTTAGATTATGTTACGAAATAATGGGACATAATTTCGCTAGTTATACATTAAAACGCATTACGCATTCCAGCTTCGGCTTGCTGCTGTTCGATTGGGCCGGGACGAGTGGCTAGACCATGGCCTCACAGAATACCGGCGTGAAGTATGAGCATCTTGTGCTTTTGCGTTTCGTGCGATGAGTGAGGTAAGCGGAGGCTCACTTCCACCCTCCTCGCCCCCTTTCTCCCCTTCTATCCTTCTCACACATCCTCTCTAACCCACATCCTCCTCCATAAATTTCTAAAGATATCGCGGAGAGCATAGGCTTTAAGGTTTTCTCTTATTCTAAATTTAAACTCAGACTACGTTGGGTACATCTAGTAATACTAGTATATTTACATAAATATAAACAAGAATTGCTCGCTTTAAGTATTAAGATATATAACCAATTGTGATGTCCTTGTTTGGATTTTCCAACTATTTTATACGTCGCTCAGTCTCAAAGTGTAATAAAAGTTTTGATCAATAAGGTTTTATTCTCTTAGATTTCATGAGGATTAACGTCTGGCTGACTCGTGCTGACTGCAGTAGTGCTTTAAGTTTTAATTGTTTTGTGAGAACTGTCGTATACGACATGGCTTACATTCGTACAGTATTTACCTCTAAATAAGTACCTTACTCTAAACCTGTATATATTGGGAAGTTATTGCTTTCACAGCTTTATCGGATATTGCGCTTGCGTCCTCGAGGCAGCAAGCGTTTTGGCAGTAGTGTCTTACCTTACTTTTTTTTTAGTTTTTAATTTAACATGGGGCAATGGTGCCAGTCACCGTCTCCGGCGAGTGGTTATGTCGGGTTCAGCATTGAAGATCCCGGATCCCGGACTATGACCCCCACGGTAGATACGCTTTTGCCCGGTGGGCGTTACAGCTGCGACAGTAGAGCCTCGCGAGCAGAAGTCCCGCAAGTTAAGAGTGTCTTACTTATTCCTCTTATGTACGTTTTTTACCTGACTAAAGCTTACGTGGTCTAGTAGAACTAACACTTTTTTAATTTATGATAGAATTGGATCAATTTAATATTTGTCCCGATCTTTAGTGTGTTAGAGTTCGGATACAAGTGTGTGTTAACAGTGTTGCGGAGTTGTATTCAGGGTCGTGTAGTAGCTGCGTTAAAATCTGCCACCCGCTTGTTACTATGGATGTCGTAAGAAAAACTAAGGGAAAAACCATGAACATCTCATAGCAATCTCTGAGCAAACGTGTCTCGCTACTCGTTCATTCTAGCCCTAAAGTGAGTTGCGGAAGCCCGTTTGACTACGCTAAGTCATGCCAAGTGGAAATTTATAATCTCTGTCTGCTCATTTATCTTGTTTCCGGGAAAGATCTTGATACGTTTATTGACACACAGAATACCTTAGGAAGCATAATTCAAGGGCAAGCGAATATTGCCATTAGAAATATAGATAAAAAAATTAATATTTACACTAAAATTTTAATTAGAAAAACCGGGCAAGTGCGAGTCTAACTCGTGCACCGAGAGTTCTGTACATCCACACTTTATATCTGTGATAAAAAAAAGTTGTGTTTTTTTTCTTCTCAGTTCGGGATCCTCAGCGCGGGCCCGGCAACAACCTACAGGCAGCTGGAAGGACAGATGGATGGACGGACGGACGGACAGACGATGAAGGCTTAGTAATATAAAAGTTCTCCATACGAAACCCTAAAAATTGTAATGGTCGAAATAGTCCACGAACACATAATTCAATTTACGATTTTTTACATCGGGACTGAAATATTTTGAATTCAGAATTAGATATCTCTGAAATTTTCAGCACTCCCCTTGAAGAATTAAATCACATGTCACTCAAATCACGTGCAACCTCAGCCGTGACAGCTACGTCACGCGTACGACGGGCCATCCATCACACAGTGTGTTAACACGGTTACCAATTTAGTCTTACGTTTGAGTTAAGCTTTAAGTCCTTTGGTTGAGATACAAAATCGTTTAGCTAATATTTCCTTAAAAAAATGTTGTTATAATCTGTACAAAATCTTGTATACTGTTAGTTTGAGCTTTATGGTGTTAGAAATAAGATGGGTTTTATTTTTTTTAAATGCATTCTGACCGTGTTTAGATGGTATGCGGATTTTTAGCGACACACGTCCAGAGGGTTGCTGAAACGTAAAATTGCGATATAACTTTATTTTTGAAGAACGAGATTGACGACTTAAGTAGGCGATTCATGGATCGCATGATATCTCATCTTGTGCAATGGTTTTATCTTGTTACACTTTATTTAAATGTGAACCTACCTTTTTAATAAGCATACTGATTTATTTCAAAAAACTATATATCAAAATCTTTGGGGGAGGCCTATGTTCAGCAGTGGACTTCTGATAGGCTGGAATGATGATGATGATGATGATATATCAAAATTAATTTTCATTATCAAAAAATTTATATTATTGTACTATGGTACTATGTATATTGTATATATAACTCTTGTACTATGGGTTATGAAAGACACATTTTATTTATTTATATAACGAACCGACCGGTTTCGCCGTACGGCTTCTTCAAGGTATTGGTCGGTTCGTGATATAAATAAGTAAACTGTGTTGTGAAATTAGTACAAGAGGTAATAATAATAGTCAATTTCACCAAGTGAAAACAATAGTAAAAATAAATAATTTGTATTATTAATTTAGTTTTGTTAATAATTTTTATAAATACTTTTCTTCTATCTGAAGATCAGAGGTATTTATTAACCACACTTTTACAAAAAGTACCTAATCAACTGATCACTATATTTGATATTATGATACAAATTGAAAGATGTGGATAATATATAGTTTAGTAAAAACATTAATTGCCCAGTTTTATAATAGTATAATTGTAAAATAAAAGGTTTATAACAGAGCCAACGGCTTAATTATATAGGCAAGTAGTTAGAAATAAAAATATTTAAATATCAACTTACAAGTCTAATTTCATTACATCGAAAGGCATTTTAGTCTGTTGTTATTTTAAAAAAAAACATACGTCACACGTCACCACTGAAGAGAAAGAGCGCGCGACAATGCATAAACAGTTAACAAAACGCTCAGACTCGATAGAATCTATAACTTTGCACTCCCGGGTATTGATTAAAAAACCAACATAAATTAGCGAATTCGGGGTGTGTAGGGTTGTGGGAGCGGGGGCGGTTGTTGTCAAAAAACTTTTATAAGTGTTTATGTGTACGTTGCTCCCCCGCCCTCCTGTTGCTCGCGGGGCGCCCCCGCTCCGCTGACACCCTTTCGCGTATACCCACATTCGTATACCCGAGTACAGTCGGTTAAAGAAATGAATAAGAAACCGTCTTTTCAATGTTCATTAATTTTTTTAAACAATTATCTACATTATTATTTAGATTGAACTTTTCATAAAAATATGACTCTAAATTTATAAAAGACGAATCTTCTGCCATAAACTGATTATATTGATTATAAATAATACAAAACCCAAAATTTAGTAAATGCAAAAGACAATTATCCTTCTTTCAAAATAATATTAAAATATGTGATTATATTTTTATATTTAGATACAGAGATAGAGAGATCATTCGTCAATATTTCAGACTATTATATGATAGTAATAATAATGTGTATTATAGTCATAAAAATCTGCCACCCCCTTTCATCCCGTGGGTTTCGTAAGTAGCGACTAAAGGAAATTTATGTTATAGAAATCATATTAGGATACAGTGTTTACGCCAACCGTACATTGACATACAAGTACATGTAAATTAAACATCACCGCACACAGGCACGCACACAAATAAAAACGTAAAGAAACACCGCGGAGAGGAAGAAAGTATTAAGAAAGCGCGACGGAGATAGTCTACTAATTAACGCCGTAAGTTGAAGCGAGATAGCGTTACTCAACACGCTAATTAAGAATACGAGAAGAAAGACGTGTTTTATGTACGCTAAATTCTGTTATAGTGTGCGTGTGATTTATGTGTGTTGACGATGTTCCAATCTTAAGATACGGATGTACACGGTGTTGTTATAAACTCATTATGTGAAGAGTTAACAAGTAAATAAGACTTCATTTACTGTTTAATAGAAAGCGGTTACTGTGATAAGAGTTTGTAGTCATTTTAAACTGATTCTTATAGTGAAAAATTTATATTTATATTGAGTTTGATGCGAAGTTTCCACTGAAAAGTACTAATAAAGAATAACTTAGTATTACAATACGTTAAAACTACAATTATGTTCTTTAAAATTTAATTACTTCAATGTTTTTGGTTTTCACGAATTGTGGCGTACAAAAATGACGAAATCTATTTAGACTTAAATATTGGTAAAATATTATTTTTTTAATTCCAAATAATATAATATATAATCGATGTTTTGTAAAAAGAGAGGAGTGCCGAGTTTAGGGACAGTGCAGCGAGTGGCCCATATTCGAACCACTATTTTTGAAATTGTTAATCGGAAATTTAAGTAAAGATTTTTCACGTGGCTGTTGGTGACCGTCGCTCATTACACAAAACGTAGCAGTGATATGCTAGTTAATTAGTATTGTTAAACTTTTCTATTTTAAAGACGGGACAATGAAAATACACCCGAGCTTGGGCCGCGATAATTTGATGTAGTGCCGAGGCGGAGCAGTCTACCACAGATTATGTTTAAAACATGTTCGCTGCTTTTTTTATGTGAAAGGGGGCAAACCTGATAGTAAGTGATTACCTTCGCCCACGTACGTCTGCAACACCAGAGAAACTGCAGGTGCGCAACTGCCCTTTAAGGAACGAATAGGCTCTGTTCCTGAAGGTCCCCAAGTCGTAACTGTTCGGAAATAGTACTGAGCGTGGCGACTATGACCAATCCTCCTCATGTTAAGGAAAGGTAAATGAAAAAAAATGATTTAATGTAATTTTGTCAGCAGCCTTTTACATCCAGCCGTATTATAATAACGATTATACGACTCGTTTGCATTCTAAATATTAGATCGCGTATATACGGTTTCGTGATGTGATTCATTGGCTTGAATGCTAAAGTAAGGTTTAACCTTTCGTCGTAAAGGTGAGTTTCTTGAAAGGAAAGTTACCGACTTATTTACATTGTGATCGCGGCCACGCGGACACTTGGAATACGCTTTAGGTTAAATCACCATGTGTTAACAGTCTGCGGATTTTGTGTTTTTTTTTATAGAACACAGACAGACCATTTGAGCTATGAATATATTGTTAGGGGATCTGTCTCCATATCAGGAGACCCGAGTTCAATGCTCTATGAAGAGAGTGAACTCTGATGAAAAGTGGGGTAGAACGACTAAAATAAATGTAAATTATTAGCTGGTTGGTTTGTTTTCTGCACAGAGCTGTCTGGATAGGTACTAGCTTCTTATATATTTCTACCGCCAATCAGCACTGCACACACTGGTCCCTTACAGCTTGTGATGTACAGAGAGGCAATATATTTTAACTACAGGTCTACAGGGTTACCCTTTAAGATTGAAGTTGTTCGCAGGTTTCCATGGGCTGCAGGAGCAACTTACCTTCCGGTGGACTATTAGCTCGTTTGTCACCCTAATGCATTAGTAGCATCATAGCATCCCTATAAAGGACCTGAGACCACTCCATTATTGAGCTACGCTCGCGTGATCTTCTTCATTACCCTAATTAAGTCCATATGCTGAACATAGACCAGACAGAAAGGTGGACTTCGTGAGAGCCCATTTTTATTATTCAATTTTTATGTGATATTGTATACAATAAACAATGCGGGGAAACCAACATGTCGTTGAAATAATAGAATGAAATGAAATGAATTGAATAATATGTTTAGAGGACATGTGAAGTCAGTCAACTCGTACTGAAGCAGCGTGGCTTGCCTTTTCTACGAGTAGGACTCTAGATTACTCATAATAATTGAAAAGAGGAGGGAAATTTACAAGCTGCATCTATAGATTTGTGCAGTGTATTTCTACCTTACTTGTGTCTAATACAGTAGACATCAACAAATCCAGACAGGAGAAATTATAATATGCGTTGCAATATTAACGGAAAATGACTCAAAATTCTATTGTTTTAACTCATGACGAGTTAACTTCGACTGGGAATCGAACCCAAGTATTCCCGAATTAGGTTTTAACTCTAACCACTGAACCACGCGAAAGTTTTATTTATGTATAATGTTTTTTTTTTAAAAAAATTAAATTTACTGTTTGTCTGGCCTAAGCGATGCGAAAAAAATTATATAATCTAAGGAAGTAACTGGGTCAAGTTCATAAGTAAACGGACGGTCAAGGGGACGCCGATTATGATTTTTTGTTGGAAACTTCAAACTTTTTAAGCTAATAAAGTGACGTCATTTCTTCTATATTGTATTAAATCATTCCTCGTTGTAAATAGCAACCTTTAAATTCTGTTTTTTTTATACCGGTGTAATTTAAATCACTATGATGTCCTCCTCCTGGCTCATCATGACCACGGTCACAACTTCAGAGTACTATCGGTTGTCAACTGTGCAGGGTATGCTATAGTGCCGCAAGTGTATGCAAACACAGACGCACTCACTGGTCTCTACCTTTCTATATCCAATGTAACGGTTATGTGATAAGACAGGATGTTCAGATGCAGTGTCAGAGATACGAGACACAATGCAACCAGACAAAGGACTTATTCTGGTATGACTTGTACCGGTATTTAACCGGTATTATTATTTAACACAGTTCCCATTTCTGTACCGATATCTAAGTGCGAAGCGAGTACGGAGATTATGTGGGGCAGTGATGGCAGCGATTGCAGTGGTGGCTTGGTTTGTACGACGACTTCCTGTTAAGGTCAAACTTCGATATCTAAATGTGATTACGATAACGTAAAAATAGTGATATCAATAAAAAACGATATGGTTTTATACCGTAATTTAAAAATACATACAGACCTGATTCAAGAAAATCAAATATTTTGTATTAGATAAATATTTGCTTCTATTCAGATTTGAAGCCTAATGAAGGCGCAAATAGTTTGTTCACAATAATTTTCCGATAAAATCCTTATGTGTTATTTTAAACATGGTTTCGATTATTTTAGACATGGTTACCAATAGACAGAACCATGTCTTGGGTGTAAAAAATAACATTAATATTAACATAACTTCAATATTTTAATATATTTATTGTTAGTTAAGCGAGAATTTGGGGGAGGCCTATGTTCAGCAGTGGACTTGCGATAGGTTGAAATGATGATGATGATGATGAACCGAGAATTCGTGTCAATTCTCTTAGCGAAAACTAGAAAAATATAACTTCAAACCTGGTACTTTGCTACATATACAACTCTTGGCATACGATACTTAGCACTAGGGGACTAGGAATAATAGATAGTCTTTTTATCAAAAGTCTAAATATGTATTAAATTTCGTTCGCTTGATTATATTTCTCTATTAAGGCTGGCAGGGACCTGATGTAGTCGTATCGGCTTTTAATGATCGCCTTTCGCGCTTGCAAAATCTTATCTGCCAGCATCGCACGTTTATTTGTTTTAAGCTTTCAATGTGAACGAATGAAACAGCCTTTGTATATCGTATTTTCCAAAACAACCCACGTAAATGCATATTCTATTTAATTTTAAACCTAAATACATGACACGTATATTCGAAAATCGCCTGCAGGTAATATGTTATACAGGTTGTATATATCCGTCTTGCTCGGGGAAAAAGCTTGTAAGAAAGCAAAGAATGGTGGAAGAAAGGGGAAGGGACAAGCAAGGAGATATGTCTCAGAAGCGGCGTGATGAATTAAATTTTTAGAGGGTGGTTAGGGGGCATCGCCGGTTTCATTGGCGCGTCTTCATCTAGTTATACGTTTCTCTAATATAGATTAACTACGATTTGCAATAACTGTGGAACGTTCGGCTTGATTACAGAAAAAACAGTACAAATATAAATATGAGACAATCGCATAACTTCAATAATACATCGATGCTATTCGAGTTTGTTTGTTGTTCTTGTACTGAAGTAATTTTTATAAGAAATTTTCTCAAAATTATATAAATTGGTCAATACCATCCTGAGTACATACAAATCCTACTCGTATGTACAAACATCATACATTGTCTTTATGGTATTGTTTGGTGAAAATTAAGTTAAGAAATATTAAGTATTATTTCTAAGTGTAATTATTGTACAGCATTAAAGAGAGTAAGAGAAAATAAACCAATTTACTCCAAATGACAAGCACACCTTCACACGGTGCGTACTGCTGTTTAACGAATGAAGGCTTCGGCGATATAATGATGGCAGATCCATCTGAATATACTGAACTCGAATTCCACAGACTAGTGACAGGGAGGAGCATCTCTAGTGCCCGCCCGCCCTGCGTGGTGAGCATGGACAAATCATGCATGCATGGCACACCGGCTCCTGGTGGCGCTTTCATGCACGCCTATGACCAGCAGTGATGGTAACAGTGGCTAGTGTGTGCAGTGGCGGTACCTCTTCACTAGACACCTTGACATTAGCCACGCTCACTAAATGTTCAAAAAGATCTAGGTTAATTAAAATCAAAACGAGCATTATTTTAATAGACAGAGATATTGTAAACTTATTTTGATTGTCAAAATTTTGATCTGATTTTTTTTCACTTACTAATTACTAATTTTTCATCGTTTTGCAAGGAGGTTCCTCTAACGGATAAGAAACAGGTGAAAGAAACTCCGTGGCTTATATCCACTTTTTTTTTTTAAATAATTTCTATGATAAAGATAAAAGGCATGATCAAGTATAAGTTAGTGCACCGAAAACTCGAGCAGACCAGCAGCCTCTGTTCACAGGTAGAAGGCATAAGTTCGAGAAATGATGATAATGATAAAATAAAAGCTAACTATATTTTATCGATCGAATAAAATCTGCTCCGAATACCGGTTTATCTCCCTGCCGCATTTTTGAAAGGGTAATGCAATCAAACAGTTTAGTGGTACTGGGGCTTCGAACTAAGTCATTCGCGTATTATGAAATTAAGAGGGATTTCCCATATTTCAATATATTTAAACATATTTGTTGTCTCTCCCACACGTTCCTAGTAACTGTGTACTATATAAAGCTATAAATGTACTATTATACAAGCAATTAACGCCATAACGAGGATTAATAGGCATATTTAGGCAATTACATTTTGTGAAATAATTTACTAGAAATTACAGCTATAAATTCTACCGCGATATATTCACGTCGAATCGATGACAGGGCGATTAATTCAAAACTTCGGACTTACCCCCACGTGTGCAGGCAAGCAAGGCACGTATGAGCTCACTCAACAAGACTGCGTATAAAAAACCAGTGAATCGATATCGCGAAACAAAAGAGTAACCCTCGAAAATGCTAAAATCGATGCGAAGAAGTGTCATTAAAGAACCCCCAAAAATTAAAACCCCCTGTTTGTACACGCACACATTCGTTAACCTAATAAAACGAGCAATGTACGCACACATATACGATAATGAACTATTCACAGCCGGATGTTTTGTTATTTTTTTTTCTGCGCTCATTATATTCTTGACTATGCATGCATTACAAGGGGGGTATAACATTGAAATATTTTAGACTCTTTAGGTTTCTCAAACATATAGATTTCCTTACGATGTTATCCAATAACGTCAGGCAAGTGGTAAACTAAGCACACCCATGACAATCACCAACTTTAGTGGTGCAACGTGATTCGAACCCCGATTACTTACGTACTAATTAGAATTAAAGGAAACACTCTGACCCCTAAGCTACAATGGCCCATTCTTCGACATCATTCACCATTCCCATGCAAAAAATGCTTAAAGATGAAATGCACCTGCGATTTAGAGTAACGAACACTAGATTGCTTAAAATATTGGAGAAGACCTTTGCCCGTAGTGGAATATTAATAGGATGCTACATAATATCAATATAAGCGCTCAAGCCTGTTGCCCTTAGGGGTAGGTAAAGATTATGGATTTCAGTGCATCTACCGTGGAGGTTTTAGTCGGTCCAACATCTTCAATGCCATAAACATAAAAAAAAACGGGCTGTGAGATATTCGCTTTTAGTCCTCAGGGGGGACAACGCATCTGTAACCTTCTTCGATTGATGGTGGACACACGTAGGTGATGACCAATCGAAAAAAAAAAAAAGTTACTTCAGTAGTCTATAAACACCCTACTTTGTGCTATAATGAGAGCAAAATTTAATCTATTACTATATGTTGCCTCGTAAGTGTCGTGAAAGTTAATTAAGACAACTGCTTTAGAATGGGATAGCGGAGTAGCCGTACCAAAAGTCCCAGAACTATTTTTTTCTCGACCAGTGACCAATATGGCAGTGGTGATAACGTTGACGAAATCTCACAGACTACTGACCGGAAGAAGCAACACCACTGTGAACTTCACACTGTGCCTTAACAAGCACTAGTTACCGGCGGTTCTAAGTATAAGGCAATGTATGCTTGCTGATGCTTTCCTGTGCAGCATATTCAACAGAGGACTCGAATAGGCCGATGAAGAAGTGTTATTCCTTCCCTGCCTTAACCCCTTACCCTTAACCCTTAACAGCCTGTAAAAGTCCACTGCAGGACATACGAGTAGACCTCTACCATAAGGAAGATAATATGCCATAATCACCAGCGTGGTGCGGCAAGCGGGTTGGCCATCGTGGTACCAGACAACCTGGCTTCTCAGACGCAGCTGCCCTTTTGCGGTCTGCTTAATTTTGGTCTGATTTTTATCGAGGTGGATATAACGCCCTCTGTCGGTAGCCATTATGATTTTTCAGGCTTTTACCAATCAACACCGAGTACATCAGTTTAAGGAGTAGAAAATCATCAACACTCATACATAACACGCACACTGTAACAGAATTTAGCGTACATAAAACACGTCATTCTTCTCGTATTCTTAATTAGCGTGTTGAGTAACGCTATCTCGCTTCAACTTACGGCGTTAATTAGTAGACTATCTCCGTCGCGCTTTCTTAATACTTTCTTCCTCTCCGCGGTGTTTCTTTACGTTTTTATTTGTGTGCGTGCCTGTGTGCGGTGATGTTTAGTTTACATGTACTTGTATGTCAAAGTACGGTTGGCGTAAACACTGTATCCTAATATGATTTCTAGAAAATAATGTTTGTTTTCCATTAGTCGCCTCTTACAACACCCATGGGAAGCAAGGGGGTGGCAGATTGTGGCCACGTGGTATCGGCGTAAGATCGGTCCTAATCACCTCAATGTAATCGAAGGTGTAATATTTTCAAGCTATTCTAAGCACACATTGTGCTCCATTAAATGAAGATTTATGGCCAGTTTTTATTTAAATTATTGATGAATAATTTACATAAAAACTGGCCATAAATTGTACTTTCTTTCATTCAGTTCGGAATCCTTTGTGCTAGCCCGAACTCATTTTACCGGTTTTTATTATTTCATTATTTCTTAACTGCTTACACTGTAACCACACCAAGTTTGACGCTTGTAAGTATTACCGTTTTTACGATAGAGCAAATATAAAAAAAAACAATAATTGTTTTTTTATATAGGAATATCTGCCATAATAACAACCGGAGAAATTCAAGTACGTGCCTGTTACCTACCTTACCTATTACCCTTAAAATGTAGGACATTCAGACAGACGGATGGACTAACAGTCGGCGTAGTTTTATAAATAGTGTAGCCCTAAAAATGATACTTTTCCACTAAATGTTAATAATCTATAACAGTACGTGACTTCAAAATATCTATTCAGTAAATCAAGAGCTTAATTAGAACATATTTTCTTAGTAAATATTCGGGTAAAACGAAGAGAGCTTAAATTTTACGAGGAATAAAAATTAAGAGGCTGCGTTATAGAAAAATAAGGCGCATTTTAGGTATATTTAATGCGAAGGCAATTAAACCAAACGAAATCGCGGACGATGTCGTTTATGGCCCTATAAAGGGCACGCAACGCTTTCGTTAATGCCGAAGTTTATGCGAGTGTTTGTGCACTTTTTAAGTTCTGCCAATTTGTACCAACTCTCAATGATGATTCTAATTCATAATTTAATTTTACTTAATTGAACGAACGATACAAATAAATGCATTGGACACGCTAAAGTAAGTGAAAAAAAATAATTAGACCAGAATAATCAAACCAATATTCAGCAGCAGCGCGATCTCAGTACCAGAGATTCAGAACCTGTGAACTGCGCCAGCCATCGCTAATCCACTTGCCACCCGTGACGATTATAGTTAACACTTCATTTAAGAAAGGTCAGTATTCTGCTAGGATGCTGCGCTGGTATCCATTGAACCTGAATCATTTTCCAGTCAAGCCAAGTTAGTTAACATCTCGTGCTTTAGACAGTATCTTCCTGCAGCGCTTTTTACGAGACTCGCGATGGAAAGGAAGTAGCAGATATTATTATTATTATTGTTAATATATCTCAAACGGACATTTTTTGTTACAGTGAATTCATTGATAGAATAAGACTTAAACAAAATCTTTACTTACATTAAAAATGCGAATGTAACTCTGTATGTCTGTCTGTTATAATCCCACGTCTTAACAGCTACATACATTTTAATGACACCTGGTACGGAGATATCTTGAACTCTGGGAAAGGACGTAGCCTACTTTTTGTATCGGGAAAACCGCAGATTTTTTTTTCACGCGGACGTAACCGCCGGTTGTTCCTTGTAATCCCATATAATTGTCTTAATAAATTAATTACTAGATAGGCAGCATGTCACTCGAGTAGATGTATTTTGCTCTTGTAAATGTTTACACAGGGGTATTCTATTGAAGACGAATAAGTCATTGTACAGGCTCTGAAGATGCTCCGGCCCTGGTAGATTTACTACTGATACGAGAGGCAACGAACGTATCTACGCAAGTCGCGAACCTCTTTTTAAACCATTTAGTCAGAGCTCTAAATCAGCTGCAGACCTAGTGCCCAAGCAAACTGAGTTTCGATGACTGATGCCAACGCCACTAAAAGACAAGCTTAGCGGCGAAGAAAATCATAACTAGAAAATGTAAGGGGCTAAAGTCACGGTAACTTAGCACCTCTTATATTAAAAAAACCTAAAAAGTAAGAGTAGGCATGTAATACTTAATTGTACATTGACCTAACATAGTAAGAATATATATTAATATTATTATAGCTCCTATTACATTTCATCAAAGCAATTGTTCACAAGCATATCTCGCCTAAAATTATTAATTAAACTTGTGACTCAAAAGAATTGCAATAAAGGGCAACGATAAAATAATATTCCAACGTCCATGCATAAATAAATATATGTGTGCACGAGATGGCGCAAGGCGGCGATGAGTTTTAAAGTTTTTAAGGGTTCGCCGAAGATTGCGTGCCTTGATTACCGTACCCCCCTTTTAGTGGGTGGGGGCGCTCCCGGTCCTCCACACACGGGGACCGGGCCGCCGAAAACACACCGCTGCCCTCCCATTTTTAAGGAGGGAAAATTAAAAGTGTAGTGTATGTGTCGACGGATCTTGATACTTTTAAGATGCGATCACACATTATGGTGAGATAAATATCGTAAATATAATCGTCTGTTTAAAAGGAGCAGCCTCTAAGTGCCCACTGCTGGGCAAAGACCTCCTGTCTCAATTATCTGAGAGGGTTTTGGAGCCGGGAAAGCTCCGCCAAGCTACTCCAGTGCGGGATAGAGGGCTTAATATTACTTTTTACCTTTCCCGCCACAGAAGTGGTAAAAATTTGTGGTAGTCCCACCCGGGATCGAACCCAAGTCACTCGCGCTCTATGAAATTAAAGTAAGATTTACTTGTAAGTTACCACTAAGCTAGCGCGGCTCTTAATCTATCTGTTTGGTCAAGGCTGTTTAAGTACAATTTTATTATACGCATATATTTAATTTCTGAACAAATAAACGAAGTGATAAAATAATAAATCTACGAACATGATTCGGGATTTAATTGCCAGCTTTTTTTACTTAGTGTCCATTTTGGTAAGAAGTCCACGAAAGAAACTTCTTTTTGATCTTAAGTATTTAACTATTTATTTATTTTTGTTATTCTTCTAGCAAATAGTCTCAATTTCATCTTTGTATGAGTTACCTTTCGCAATTGATACATTTATTTCTATTTTTACTTAACACTTTTATTACGGACATTGTAGATTAAACCAGTAATTTTTACTTTATTGGATAAGATTATTATTTTTCAATTAATATGTAATAGGATATGTTTTCCACATATATGTAAAGTCATCATACGTTTTCATAGTTGATGAAGGTGTTATTATACATAAAAGTAAGAAAAATACCAAAATGTAACAAATAAATAAATCAAGACCTAGAGTTCTGCGTCGAATCGAATGACATGTGCGTCGCGAAGGACAGGCGTCGCCCGCCCGCCGTTCGTTTACGAACGGTTGTAATTTCTTATATCTAAGACGGTTTCATACCGAGTCGTAATTAAAGACTTCTTTCATTATAGGCAAGTAATATTTTTTTTTCATTTTCGTCGAAGAAGTCGAAATCCAAAGATGTCATGGCATGTCTTTTATTTGAGATTAAATCCCATTCAACAAGCTAAACAGATCGGTTGGCGAGCACATTTCCGATGAGCACATATGATGATATTCGTATGAGTTTTTATCAACATTTATCGTTCGGCAAAGCCTTGTTTGTTAATTAGCTGGAAGCACCATGTGCAGACAATATTAGCTTTAGGAGAAAAGGTTGCAGTACTTATCCCCCTTAATGTATATCAATATTAAATCATGGTTTATTGGAACATAAAATATTTATTAAGGTTTATTATGAAACCTGTTCCGTGTCCAGTTTCTTTCGTATTTTCATACGTTATAGTGTCCAGGAACAAGTCATGACATAAACCGTTAATTAAAAGTAATACTTTTAAATTTCACATTTAGAAGCTTGAAATTAAAAAGAATAATTACAATCTCATTGGGTCTTAAATAATAATTTTCAATAAATAATCAATAATTTTCCGACCGCCTTTAATACTGTCTGTTCAGTTGAACAGCTTTCTAGTCTTAATACAAAAGAAAAAAATACTTCAAGCCGTCACCTTCAAGCTTCACACGCGCGTCACGTCCCGCGCTCATTTGGAGGCGTTCATCGATCGGAGACAAAGCCTCGCCAGGCCCCGATAAACGAATTAAGGAAATGGGAGATTTTTTATCTGGGCCGTGGGGCGGGCGCGACACGCGTCGTAAAACGCAGCAATACTTTCTTATGCAAAGTCCCTCCGCACCGATAATTAGGTGAGGCTGTGTATGTGTACGCGGCTTTATGTTGCCGTCGTGTGCGTTTGTTTTTTTTTTAATTTCCGAGGGTGATGCTTAATGATATTATGCGTGGATGAAATTTTACTAAAATGCGCACACATAGTATTGATGGTTACACTCAGATATTTGTACTTCTATAATATTATTTCATAGTAGTGGTCAAAGAATTTCTTTAACATAAATCTTGCAAGATCGTTCATATTCATAAAAATACTTTTTATTATTTAGTGATTATTCCTTACAGTGCTGTCTATTTACATTAGGGATTTCTATTTGACACGACACAGCGTTGCCAAATGGATTACCACAAGACACTTTTCGACTCTTCGGGAGGCGTAAGATTTTCAAGGTTTTTTCCCTAGTCTCCTTTACCAACTGTGAATATCTATATTGTCATATCTCTAAGTCGATCTAATTAGGTCTAAATATATATTTTATGGAGATTTTTTTTTACCATTACAATGGTTTATCCACCAGTTTAAACGAATTAATTTCATGATATCTTTTTGGTACAAAATAACAATTTCATTTTGAAACTAATCAATCAAATTGCTTCAAAATTTGAATATAAAATTGAAAGCGTAAAAAACACGCGTGCTACTAAAAAGTTTAGCAATCAGTCCCACCCCAAAAACAAACGCCGCAAAAGTCAATAAATTAAAGCGGGAACACATGTAGAGACCCCCCCAGTTACGAACGTGTACGATAACTTAGTAATTAAGAAAGGCATTAATCATGGATTGGAGACTTGGCGCGTTTTATACGCGTCCGATCGCAACTCTGACAAACTGCGTAATGTCATGCATGCGTCCCTCTTGGGCGCTAAGGCTTACTATCAAGGCGATTGTCATAGCCAACAAATCTTACCATTGAATAGTTGATAATGAAGTTTACAGTATATTTGTATTGACATAAAGTCGCCAACTTTAGTAAAACTTAATGCGGGACATGTTCTGCGGAAGTTTCTAAAAATTTCAGAGACTTGATTTTAATATAGCACCTGATTTACTCAGCGATTTGTGACGAAACTTTAAAATAATCATAATATTTTTTCACAGTAAAGTGACTATTTAATCAACAAGTACCTACTTTTCGAGCAGAATCTTCATATTTAGATAGGGGTTCCATGTAAATATTATCTAAATCAGTTCATAAATATTCCAATAATCATTGAGCATTAAAAAGAAACAGTCAAAAAAGTTAGTGATTAAGATAAATAACTTAGATGTATAATTTTAAGTTAGCTACTAAAGTGAGATGCGTTTTTAATCGTCTTTAATTCATATTGAATTCACAATAAAGCGGATTTTCAGTTTCCAAATTTGATTTAGCCTATTAGAGCCTGTTTTGAGTACACTGTTTATCATATTTGATTTCTAAGGTTGTGATGAGACTTTACTTATGTTGGGAGCTCTGAAATAACACCGAGTTTAAAGTCGAGACAACTAAGAAACTGAATAAGAAAAACTCTTTCTAACTTAGACAAAAACAGGAAAATCCCATGGTTGTTAATTTTTTGGGAGTCCCAATCCAACTAGAACCTTACAAGAATTTGGACACCTGCCGTACTTTATATCACGATTTCCGCTCCTTGCGACAATAACGATTTGATTTCGTATCAGGCCATGTTCAGCATAACTTTGGTACCGCCATTAATGTTTATTTATTATAATATTGGCAGCGGACCGTGAAGTATCAAATACTAAGGTGAATTTACATGACGCAACAAATGTTACCATAGTAATCGAGATTTAATCTTGTGTCTGTTGTTTTAAAGTTGCTTTTTGTGTATTTTATTCATCGGGAAGTGATACACGTGATCGTGAGGCGTTGCGCAAGTTAGAGATATAAACATAATACGGCTTCAATAAAACGGCTGTAGAAAAAGTAGTAACATAAGTTGTGTACTAATACTTTTCTCGACAACAATATAATGAAGAGTATAGAAAAAAAAAGCAAAATGTACTTTAATTAAAATATAACATAGTGTGATCCATATTCAAAATTCAAACTAAAGTGAGAGCCAAATGGCATCACGAAGGTGATCACTTACGTTACTTTAAACACATTGTCATCATGGGCTTCTCCTAACTAATGATGTTAAGTCAGCTATGGTAAACATTTGTATCGTTAACCTGGACACTAAATCGACGATAGGCAAACCGCCTGTTTGTTATCCGAAATAATTTCCGGTGAATAGAGGATTAAAAGGACTGAAATGCCTAAACCTCGGTAGCCTGTATTGGATGTAAGGTCGTGAGAGATTTTGGTTTTCAAAACAAGTAATTTTCACGTTTTCCTTAATTAAATTCTCATTCTCAACATGCACCAGCCGCAATTCTCGAATTTTCGCTTTAAAAGAAATAGAGCCCTGTGAACTTTGGCTCGTTCACGCCTCGCATAGCAAAGGGCAGATCGATGCTTGTCAAACAATGAATGTCACGTCCACTCCCTCATGTTAATATGCAATCGTCTGTGATAAGTTCGATTTAGCAAAAAACGTATTTATTACCTAGATGTTAGGGTTTGCTTCGAGAGCATTATATGCTTGGTGTGTTTCTATCTACCTCTCGATTTTTTATTTTAGGTGAGAACGGTGCCCTAATTTTCTGGCTGGAATATTTTCTAATATTGAAACGATATTCTGAGTATAGTAGGAGTGCTCCATAAAGTATAAGCACTGTCTTAGGATTTTGGGTATAAAAACATTTTTTTCATATTCATGAACAGTTGAAGTTATACGCTAAACTCAATGTGTTATTTCTTTAAAGTACGGTAGTATCCAAGAGTTTTGTTACACTTTACATCGAGTAAAGTTTTTTCTTCTATATCTGCCTTCTATGTTTATATCATTAGCTTAACAAAAGTCTATATAAAAATTGCATTTTTGGTAGTTTGTGTATACTCGTACTCACAACTTACGACAGGTGAGCGACGCGCTGCTTCCCTCGCACTAGTCGTTGCTTCCATTATAAACTTTCTAACTAAGAATAATTGTCTAAAATGCATAAGAAAAATAAAATAGTTAGTTATTCCTATGTTATTTTTCTTCTTCGTTAGTCTGTGTAAATTTACTACTAGATATTGATATATCTGAAGCAAATCAAAAGGTAGATGGCCATACGTAGAAAATATATCCCCTTACAATGATGGGCATGAGGGTTGGTGAGCGTTGTGCCAGTATCCTCGCGCTGGATACGTTGTTCTCCGTCACTTGACTAGTGGACTTTTGGTTTGGCAAATATAAATAGATTCTTTGCTATCAGTCGCTCGTCCATTAATCAGCATGGTGCATCGCGTGCAGTTGAGAAATGTATATATTCACGCCTTGTTACCAACGGGGTAGGCAGAGACAAACTTCTTCCACTTGCTACGGTCCTGACATACGTCTTTCGCTTCTTCCACTTTCATCAATCTTCTCATGCATGCTCGTTGGTTTAGAATACTCTTGACCTGGCCTTTTTTCAAAACGTGTCCCATTTGATCGTGAAATGTTCGCCTATGTCTTCCTCTCCCGTCTCTATCAGTTGAGAAAGATATTTGAAAAAACAATTATTTTATTCTCTCTTACACCACATAGTCTATATTAACCTCATTACAGAGATAAAATTATTGTGCAAAATCTACTTTAGGTTCATCATAATAATTCAATTTTAATATTAGTATATAATTAATATATTAAAAGGATACAGTTCCAGTTTTAGACAACTATTTTAGACTGTAAACGCCTCTTTGTACAGCAGAGCTCCTTTCATTGCTTTCATTATGAGCGCTTCAGTTATCATTAATTATATGCTGGCGTTTGATATCTCTACCCGCCGCTTTACGCTAAAGAACTTTTGAATAAGTGAAAACTATACTTCTTTTCTACTAAACTCCATTCTTATGTGAGCCATGATGAGATCGTGGCTTGCATAGGGCTTCTTAATTCGTTGTTGTCACACTGAAATATTACAAACTATTTCACTTTCAAGGTAAAACTGCATGAATTATTATTATGTTAACTTATCATTAGGTGTCGTTAAGCTAACGACTAAATACATTTTTTTCTTAATTAACTTACAAATATTAAAGTAAACAAACTAGGAATTTGATTTTGATTGATTTTAATTAAATGCACAATAAAATATTTGTATAATTTTTTTTTCACACATGTTAACAATGGCCTTATAATGGTTACGAAAAGTAGATCGTTTGATGTCTACTGTTCCCATTATGCAAAGATATTAAGCATTAAGTCTGTTTGTTTCGATTATTATTCGCTTTTGATAACACTTACGAGTATGGTCAGATAAGAGATGGCGCTAATCCTCAATTCTGACAGCCACACGGAAGCTTCTCGTTTATCATTCAGCGGGATACACTAAGTGCAATGTAGATAAAGTTTGTATCCATCTTACACACCTATTCTAATACTTTCTTTTTTGGAACTCAAGCTTGTGCTTAATTACAATTCTACTTGTAATGAGTCAAGTGGAAGAACATTTTCACAAATACACACTACTTTTTAAAATCATTATATTTTAATTATAGTTATTTGAGATTTATGTAGTGTAATCACCAATGAGTCTAATTATATGTAAAAACAATACGCCTTTGATTATTCTTTGATGTTCTGAAGGAGTCATTGAAAGATGTTCATAATTAGAGCGACAGCGATATTATGTTGAACAAAGGCTAAGGAACACTAAGCGCGATGTAAATCTTCTAATGAGTGTGATATAAAAGATATTCTTAAGTAAAAATACCTGACTGATAATGTACACTTTTCATATGATACGGAAAAGTTAACGAGTTGGTTTATTAAAGATAGTTAAATAAATCTGACATCACTTTGCGTTGAATACAGGAAGCCACTTCGCATATGCATGCAATAATTTTTTTTTATTGGTGTTATTAATGCGAACGATATTTGAGATATAGGTGTGACGATGGAGAGAGGGGTTTGGGGAGGGGAGAGGGTCTCCGGTTACCTCACTCACCGAACAAAACGTAGAAGCACAAGATGCCTCTACTTCACGCCGGTATTCCGCGAGGTCGTGGTACTACCACGGTCGAGCTTGCCCATTCGAGCAGCAGCAAAAGCCGCCCCATGGCTCAACCGCGTACAAAAATGGTTTAAATATTACTACCCAGTTCAAAGAGTAGTGTGGGGCGCAGTGCTGGGGTTGGAGTTTGGTGCGGTGGACGTCCATTCTGCTGTAAAAGTAATGCACGAACTTGTGAAATGGAGCCAGATGCTAATCTTCTCTAAGAAGATATACCACATACCATTATTTTTGACATGCAGAGGTATTATGAACCATCTTTAATTTTTTTGTTTGCTAAAAACAACCTTAAACTTGAGTAATGGGTTCAAATCAATGCTTTAATAGTTAATATTCTTTTTGTTAAGCTTTAGTGTAATTCAAGTTCTGGATTTGAGCCGCTCAACAAATGGTTGGCATACCTATTCTTTGAAAGTCCGGTTCACACGCGTTGTTTAGCACAGTACTACTGTCTCCTTATACGGAGAGTCGTGTGAGATCAATTATGAGGAAAAGCATCACGTATACGGATTTTGTTCTGCATCTTTTTGTCATCAGAAATACGCATCTGTAATAGATGAAGCAAACATTCGGTCAAAGTGCGTGTATTCACCCTTCCCTTAACATACCCGTTATCCTTCTTCCATCTTTAACATCCTGTAAATAGACAACTAAAGGACATACTGGTGAATTAAATTATCATAAAGTTGGCAACTTCATCATGTCTTGAAATCGATCGTGTACCCTCAATAAAATGTCTCCGACAAATATCCTCTTTACTCCTGTATACGTCACATTTAACCCCAAACAAGGCTCGGAAATCGCAAAATCATCCAAATGAATGTCGAATGTGTAAAAACGTGCTTCAGCAGCACCCTCGGGCTCCGATCCCGCCGCTAAACGTTTCGACGCATTGTTATACTCTCTAAGCACTCCATGACATCCTACATCAACGGTGACTCTTAAATTTTATTGAAGAGTCTGCGTTGCCCTTTGTACCTGCGTGTTTGCAGATTAGATTAGGTCATTGACGTCCATAACGTTAAAAATTTTTACTCGTTTATTAACTGCTAGGAGTTTTTCATCAAAATTTGTTTGCAAGGGTTATGATTAAAAATCCACGATGGCCGCGTGGTTATCTGCCTCCGAATTAGGAGTATCAAGGCTCTGCACCAATGATTTTTTCGAAACTTACGTAAGTTTTGTCTCGTTGGCTTGGACGCTAAGACGGCGACAGGCTCACCACTTGTCACGTTGTCCCAAATAAGCTCCAGTGAACAGTGTGTTGAAAGGATTAAAAATGTCAGACCTCTGACCAACTCTGACTATCCTCGATACACAAGTATGTTTGGGTTTGCAACCAAAACCTTTAAATTTTTATTTTTGCATCATAACTTATTTTCTATTATCTTTACTTCTTCTTGCAAATTGCGTAATGAGACTATTTGCTATAAATATGATCATTGTTATGTAATTTTTGCTTGGGCTTCAACACTCGGATGTACGCGTACTAACTTACCGCCCAGAAGTATGCGTACTGAGCGCATTATACCCATCATAATTTTTTATATCCCGACTTAATTTAACGAAAGAAGAAAATCTTCGGGGGATGCCGAATGCGTGAGCCTCACAGGCATACATACGTATACTTAGTCAGTTACACCCCAAATTAATAGCATCCCAACAAAAAATGCCCCCTATCTTATGAGGGGGGGTGGGGTTCATTTGCATATATGTCTCCCTGGCACCCTAAGGAGCGGGCGCGGATGTATTTTTAATTTCATTCTTATCCCTGTGCTTAAATCATGAGAGCGGCCATGCGTGCGAGGGAGGCCCCTTCTTCCACCCCCCCCCCCTTCTGCGGCCGTTAGCTTGCGTCATACGTCGCTAACCACGTACAGAGTAAAAAGAAAAGAAATCTTAATAAGTTTGTTAGGGTGCGTGCGTTTTGTGTGGATACGACGTAAAAAGCTTTGTGTATTTTTGCAGGCTATCTTCGTATATGCATATCTACAGCTTGCAGTCAAGTATCAAGTACTCGAGATCTTCTTGCACGTCTTCCCTTTCTTCATAATTTCAGGATGCGTCTGATGCAGCATCGAATACACGAGACTATCATAAACAATTATTCACACAGGAGTACTATTTATGTGCATGTGTGTACACACACGTGTGTGTCACAAAAATATAGACATCGGCTTGCATTTGAATCATTGCTCAACCAAGTTGTGGTTACATGGTTGCATCGTCGTCGTCATCACACATACTCAAAGCACACTCAAACACACGCACTTGCTTACACATAACATACATATATGTACTGAAGCAGAAATAATATTATGGCAATGCTGGAATCATTTACCTCATCGACAATAAGCTTATCCATACAATCCTTACTAAGAATTATAAGCACCCACCTACAAAAAACAAGCGTCGTCATTTCGTTGAGCAAATTTCGCGGAAGTTTTCCGTTCTTCCTCCTGCATGCTATATCACAGTTGTTTGTTACGTTCTATATATGCCACAGCCAGTTGTGTCTTTAATGTCATTAATGCTAATTTCGTTTCTTCTGTCCCCTATCTAATGTTTTGTTTTTGTTTAAGCGTTGACGTGAATTTCACTACTTCAGTTATGGAACGATATACGAGTAGTTGAATTTTAAAAAAAAAATTGTTGGGCAGGGTTGTCTCGTCGTCTTGGTCGATATTGACTTCAGTGTATCTTCTGAATAAGATATATTGTACTGTAACACAACAGCACTGACTCACTCTCACCTTTCCAACGACCACAACTTTACCTCACCTTACCTCAACAGCCTGTAAATAGTTATAGGCAGAGGCCCATAAGGAGGATTTGCCATTATCGCCACGTTTTCGTCTGCAGTGCAGATGAAATTTATTTTTGGTGAAAAAGTTTGTGTATTCACCCTGTTTCTGTTCACATTTCCCTTATCCTTCGTCCTTCCTTAACAGCTTGTAAACAGGTTACAGCAGGATATAGGCCTCTACCATTCGGAGGATTTTCTATAATCGTCAGACTCGGCAACTCTGATTGACGATCGGAGGATCAAACACCTCACACTTTATATGTTGCTGTCATCAGTCTGCTTAATATATGCATGTATGTATATATTCACACCTTGTTCCCCACGGGGCAGGCAGAGATAATCTTCTTCCACATGCTACGGTCCTGACATACGTCTTTCGCTTCTTCCACTTTCATCAATCTTCGCATGCATGCTCGTTGGTTTAGAGTACTCTTGAACTGGCCTATTTTCAGAACGTCTTCGATATGATCTTGAAATGTTCGTCTAGGTCTTCCTCTCTCGAATCTACCATTTAGACTCGGGTCTGCTTAATTATGCTTCTTAATGGAGAAAGATCTGACCACAAGAGCGCCAAAAACAGCTGACAAGCCAGGCATGGACGATTTTCCAATACTCATCGCGTTGGGCAGGCGGATTGGTGAAAGCAGTGCCGGTATAACTATTCAACATAAGTATTTTAATTATTATATACAAGTATTATAAAGTATTATAAACCAAACTATTTTAATTTTATTTTTTTAAACAGGCTCCGTTAGAAATCACAGTAGATTTTTATTTTAAATTCATCACATGGATAAACACCCAGACCCTGAACTATTATTTGTAGGCCATGCAAATACTATTATGTACAGGAATAGAACCCACAACCCTTAGCATCGCACCCATGCGCTTAATTACTGACCCAAATGAGCCGATATAAAAACCGAAGTAGCGTTTAAAACAAAATAACTCGAAAAGCTAATAGTCTTTTCAGTCAGAATGTACTTATAATATATATATATATATAATAAATATATTATACAAACAAAAATACAATAGTGAAAAGTACACTGTAAAAAAAGCTCAAAAAACTTGTAGTCAAACATCGAGGCATAGAGTATATATATGCCTGGCAATGGGACAATCATACAAGTCCGAAATCTAAGATCGCCACAAAAAATTGTATAATATCTAGTTAAAAAAAAACGATAAATCATTTGTAAATCGTATATTTTATTCCTTTTCCCTTTTTTTATAGAAGAAGGGGCAAACGAGCATGTGGCTCACCTGATGGTAAGTGATCACCGACGCCCACGAATATCCGCAACACCAGAGGAACTACAGATGCTTTAAAAAATCCTTAACAATAATGTAATTAATTGATACAGATTATTTATGAGGTACTTGAGCGGCTTTTCAGAAATATTTAAAGTGTGGAATATAAACTGAAATCATTTTTATTAAGTGTTGTTTATACTGGCGGTTAATATTTTCAAAACCATTAACACTTATTTAGACTTTATCAACCTCAAATTAGACCTCCAACGACCCTAAACAAAAAATACAATTCGGAAACCGCGACCTTTGTGATCGCATCAGCGACCTCAGAGTTGCGCCCGTTAATTATTGATAGAATGAAACTTTTATCAAAACTTCACGAGCAGAAGCCGGAATTATTCGCAAGCAAAGAAACCCTTCATAATGCCTGCGAAAATATTAAAACAAAGCCAAGGTAGCCGCCCCGCCTTCGACGCAGGACAGGGCTTACTTCGATATATTTACAGAGTTGCTATTCACTCTAATATTTTATTTAAATCGGCACAATGCAGACAAGTGTTGAGTAATTTGTTAAATAATTTATTTTAATGTGGTGCATTTTTGTGGTCAGATATTTTAACTAAGTGTTGCCAGCAAAAGTTTGCTAAAGATTAGTGTATAATCAAAATTTATATAACGTTTATAACGTAACGTATATAACGCAATGAAAATATAATACACTAAGATTTTTATTATCAAATTATATTTACGATAAATTGCCAGTTTTTAAATTTAGGTAAAACTAACTTAGTAATTTGTCAATTTATCTTCGTAGTATATACATTTGTTTTTTTGGAATTCACTTATCAAGTCATATGTAACGCGCTTCAAATAAAAAACATCTTCAAATTTTTCAAAAAAAAAAAAAGTTGGCCCAAATTCAGTCATTAGCTGACAACGCAATCACTAATGTGGATTACGGCGCCATTACAACTCTATGGATCGTCAAGAAAATCCTCGAAGTCTGGTAGCGGGCGGTGATTAATATAACGCATCTCCCTCAACGGTTTAATCGTTGGCTGGCAACATTTTTACCCAATTTTTGGGTGAGACACCCGCCGGCAACCCCTCGCATCTCTGCCGCGCCCACCCCTTTCTTTCGTTAAGATAAATTATCCCGCGATCAGGACAAGAGTGTACGTTCAAATTGCCGCCTTTAAAATTCAACGTTCGGCCTAAATATTTCTGAGTGACTGCAGTTTGTGCCGCGACATTGCCTGCTTTATTTTTCTGTATCATGATTAATTTTGCGTAACAAACTAGAGAAAACTACGTAGAATAATTAAGAAACTGAATAAAATGTTAAATACCAATCTGTGACAAAAACAGTCTTAAACTTTAAACATTTTATAACTCATCTACGTCAATATTCCATGTAATACATAATCCCGCCTCAAATATTTACGTTATAAAAATAATGTATATGTATTTGTTTTATATATATTATATATTTGTTTATACTAATATATATTAGACATTAATTAATAGACAGCAGACACATATAATAATTATATTTAATTATAGAAACATTTTGAAATTCTGTAACCTCTTTTCTAACACAAACTTTGTAAAAGTTTGTGTTTGAAAAGAGGTTCTTAATCGAAGTTATATAATTAAGAGCCTCTTAGGTCAAGCGTAATCTATAATTTACATTAAAAACTGAACAAACAAAAAAAATTACATTTTGGGCTTTTATTAGTAGAGATTTCCCCTAATTGTTTCGGTATTAAATTCTCAAGGTCCGACCGATTGTTTTGTTAAGATCGATCCATTTGTTATTTTGTTTGTTATTTGTTATACTTTAACGTCTCTCCCCGCCTTTCGCATTGTCGGCTCGTTAATTAATTCTTTGACATTCGAGTGCTGGGAGTATGGTTTCCTTTATTCTTCGAAAATAAAACTAATGTTTCTTAGAGAAAGTTGAAACAAAACAACCCTTTCAAGTGTCGTTATTTTCTTTTATTAGATATTTGATTAACTTCTATTTTCCTATTATTATTTCTGAATCAAAGAACAAATATATCAATTTGACGTCCTCTTAATTTTAAGATGATATTGGGATAATATACTATATTTTTCTCTAAAGATCAACAACGCCTTTGCGTGATAACGAACAAGACTCTGGCTACCGACTGCTGGCAAAAAAATCATTTAAATATGCTAAACTGCCAAAATCCCTCAGACCAGTGATGGGAAGCAGCAGCTCTAGTGAGAAGCTTCTGGTAAGCGCTGTACCAGAAGCCTCTCACTAGAGCTGAACCAGCCTGACCAGCGCAGTGAGTAAAGACAAATCTTGCATTCACGGCTCACCAGTTTTGTTGGTGGCTTCGTAAAGATGAATAAACAGATTCATATTACATAGAAACTCTTTTCATTATTTGTACTAATTTTTTAGTGGTTCGTATTAGTTTCATAGAGCGCGAGTAACCTAGGGTCGATCCCCGGCACCACTAATACAATTAACTTTAGCAATTTTAAGCACTGTATTTATCACGTGCTCGGCGATAAAGGAATCATCGTAAGGAATCCTGGCATGTCTAAGAAATAATGAAAAATATTATTTCTAAAAAATACTATTTTCTGGCCCTTCTTGGCTCTAAAACCCTCTCAGATATTTGAGAAGTAGGCCGTTGCCCAGGGAATTTACAGTCTGCGACTACATACCTAAATATGGGTTTTTAATATAAATGTATATATTCAAAGATATACGATGATAACTTTTAAAACGTTCAGACATTTATACAGTAGGGACTAAAATGAATACGGAATTAAAAATCTTACGACTTTAAATTGTATAAAACAAAAGCTCACGTAGCTTTTAGTATGCAGTTGGTCGCGCTGTGGGTAAACAGGGGGCCAAGTTTACACAGTCTGACATGTGCAGCTTGCCTCATTTGCGACACCTTAGGGCGACCCTTTTAATAAACTTCATCTGTGTGATTTACCTTGGATTTCAGAAACTGATACGGCTTAAAACTGAAATTGTGACGTGACGTACTTTTCACCAGATAGATAGATAGGTAGGTACGACTCCGGTACTTGCCTGGGAGCAGTCTGGGTAGTTACCAGGTTTACCAATTAGATGTTGTGAGGCATTCCGTATTAGTCCACAGAGATTACAACGCACCTGCAGTTTTATTTAATACAGAAAAACAGGATGGACTCCATGGGTTGGAGTAAACAGCTCTAAAGTTGTGGTTAGGGCTTTATGTGTAAACGACAACACGCTTCATGGGCCGAAAGTCAAAAAAAGAAAAACTTTCATGAGCAATACCGCCGACGCTCGTCACTTGTCACGTGCTATCTTCCTGAGAAATAGGATTTGCGGAAGCGTTGGTTACACTGATCACGCAAATTGGATATGAAATCTATGTAATTAATTCTAGATGTTTAGTAATTTTCCGCACCGCCTCACGCTCTTTTCTTTATTTCATAACGAGATGGAAAAGGCGAGGGTAAATACCATATGTTTCTTTTTCTAATGACCTTATGTATGTATATATTCACGTGAATATCTACAGGGGGGTAGGCAGAGACAATCTTCTTCCACTTGCTACGATCCTGACATACGTCTTTCGCTTCTCCCACTTTCATCAATCTTCGCATGCATACTCGTTGGTTCAGAGTACTCTTGACCTGGCCTTTTTCAGAACGTCTCCGATTTGATCGTGAAACGTTCGTCTAGGTCTTCCTCTCCCGACTCTACCATTTACACTAGCATCATATATTTATTACGTCAACCTACTATATTATTCATATCTCCGGCGCTGAAGTATACGTTTTCCTATAATAATAATAATTAATATTATTGTGTTGTTTAGGGTCACCTATTTCAACCATTCAACATAAATATATATTTATTTTTTATAGAAGATGGGGGCAAACGACCATGAGGCTCACCTAAGGAGTCCACAACACCAGAGGAGCTACAGATGCGCTGCCGAAATTTAAGGAAGGAATAGGCTCTTTTCTTGAAGGTCACTAAGTCGTAACTGTTCGGAAATACCGCTGGCGACAGCTGATTCCACAATGTCGAAGTGCGTGGCAGAAAAGTGTCTTCTCGAATCGAGTAAAACGGACTGTGGTGGAACCCAGACATGTTATGACAGGACAGATTATTATTGGCGTTGAATTGTTTCTAGCATTTTTAGTAGTATAATGTTAGTGGTTTTTACTAAGTCGTGATTTGAATGACCTTATTACTTCTCTAATCGCTATCTAGTGTGTTTTCGTTTTCAAGTTTTATTACGATATATCATCGTCAACGTGTAGTAAGCATGATAGTACAATAATTTTTCAATCTTTAAATTCGTACCTGACCCCTGCAACTGCATATGTGTTGTTGTTGCTGACCATAAAGGAGTTCGACTGTGTCATTTTAGTTGATATGTTTCGGATGGTGTGAGGTAACTTTAATACTATCCCTTCCAGACGAAGATCTTTTTCTGAATCCACATCTGTTTTCTCTTCCTGGTTACGATTAAAATATTTTTAAATACCACACGCAGTCAAGAGACCGCGTGTGGTATATATATTGATCGAATCCCAGTTGCAGTATTTGTTCCAAACACAAATAATCAGTTTTTGGGTCTAGATGTATGACGCTGTTTTTCGTGTCTAGAGCACAGCATCTGATCCTTTCATTCGATCTAATTAGATCAGAGTTTAAGATGTGTACTGCAGTATTTGCCTCCACTTTCGTTGCTATAATACGTTTTGCAGTTAACCGGCACGATTTCCACCTGGGTGACATCTTTCAAATACTGTCGAGTTCTTCAGGTCTATACTAAGTCAGGAGACTCGAGTTCGATCTCCTATGTGGAGGGCGCGTTATGAACTTCATTAAACTTACGATTATCGCTACCGGTCACGTTGGTCCTAATAAGTTCTGGTGAAAAATGAGTTGAAACTTGAAACACCTCTTCATTGGGTATACGAGTATCTTGTGAGAGTTTTAATAATACATTTTTATTATAAATTTATTGGACACAAAACGTAGTTATAGCGATGTCCGTACTTAATTAAGGTTTGTTAAGTTTATGCATCTGTATCACTGCGATGACTTGAAGCGGTAAGTTGAAGACGAAATTAGAACTATTAACATTGTTACAATGGAATCAGTTATTAAGTGGCATTATGTAAAGCATCTCTTTCTCCAAGTGGCAACCGAATCTGCACGTGATGCATCCTTCTAGTAAACAAACGAGGCTCTGACTACCGAATGATGGCAAAATATCCAACCGAATTTTTCTAACCCGGATCCCACGAACTAGTGACAGGGAGCAGCATCATTATTGCGAGGGTAATGGTACTTCGTTCACCAACCAACTTTCTAAGCATGGTGAGCAAAGACAAGCCTTACAGAGACCTATGTTCCACAATGGACTTAACTTTCAGCCTACGCTGAGTTAGATTATATCAATCTGCCAGTAACATAGTCAGATCAATAGCTACTTATGTGGATTTTTGTTTTAGTTTTATTTTTTATAATTTAATTTTAGCTTTTATTTTGTACTCCGTGCCAGTGATAGTTCAGATCATCCAAGATCTGCACTTGCAATTATTATAGAATTAAAGTCCCTAATTTATCTGAGCGTATTTCCTTGTTTAATTACTTAAGGTACTCAAGACCTGACTAAATAACGTAAGGGTTACAAAAATCCCGTATTTATTTTACCTTTTAACAATAATTTTCAAATCCCGTAGCTACCTAATTAAAAACGCCGTGGAAAAGTGCGCTCAAAGTACATTCAGTGAGAGCATAGTTGAAAATAACGTCGGGAAAAATATTCTCCCGCTATGGCATGCAAATTGCATGCCCTACATTTACGTCAACACAAAAACTGCACTCCAATGCGCTCTAATTCCGGTATTTTTGCAGAAATTCAGCTATTAAATACCAATTCTGAGTTCCACTCTGTATTTGTACCGTTAATTGGCCAGCGACCGACGCGGTAACGCTTTGTTATCGTCCGTAGCGTATTGAAATACGTAGATGTTAAAAAAAGGTACTTCTTTCCCTTTTTAATAAATACTCTTATGTGAAATAGGAGTGCTATCGAGTTAGAATTTGTTCGAATATGAATCTGGACGATAGAGAGATAAAGAGTTGGCGTATTTTGTCTAATATTCAAAAGTTGAACGAATACATTTCTTTTATTGACTAATTTGTTTACACCTGCCGCGATATAGGAGTCGTTCGTGTGTAATTCCCTATGTGGAGGGCTTGCCTTATCAAAGAGTTTTCTGAATCTAATCTGCGATTTGTATCGCTGGTCTGAACACTGGCATGCCAACCGCTAACTGTCTCACCTGGCACGTAGTTGCAAATAAGCTCTGATGATAAGTGGGTTAAAATTATTAATATGTATATAACTGAACACCCCAGTTTTAGATCTACGGCTGTGAGAGCGGAACCCTTATAGGATTTTTTGTCTGACTGTCTGGCGTCTGTCAGTGCAAGACTATGTTATGGGAACGGATTTCTCATTCGTTTTCCTAAGAATAGATGGTTCGGCGGACTTTTGCTAATGAATTCAAAATGCTATTAATTCTTTTTTTTTATGGGAAAGGCGGCAAACGAGCAAGCGGTTCACCTGATAGTAAGTGATTACCGTCGCCCACAAACATCTGCAACACCAGAGGTGCTGCAGGTGCGTTGCCCGGCCTTTAAGGATATTTCGGAGATAGAAGGGAGGATGTTTAATTCGTCTGAATGTATGGATTTTTATGCATCTATGTTCCACGGTACCTACGCTAATCGTGAACCGATTATGGGCGATTATTTTTTTATTGAATAGGGTATACTACGGAGGTCCCATTTAAATTTGAAGAAACCATTCCCCCCCAAAGGGTTTAAAGTCGGTCGCTTCTCTGGAAATTGGTTCAAAATGCACTTGTGGTTAATACACAAAATAACAATGGTTAATTATAGATTAGACATAAATTATGTTGCATAGTTTTTCCCATTTGCGTCGATTTAATGAAGGATTTTGGCAACTTAAATGAAAGATAAGATAAGATATTTTCTACGCGGGTAAATTGAGTAATCAGTAAGGATGAGGATAAAGATAAAAAACTCCGCAGCGACCTTTCGTGTACCTCATTAAAGCTGGGTTTTCACATTAGGTCCTACTAATGAATGTTGATGAGCATTAAACCACTGAGCTTGCAACTCCATTAACAAATTTCCTCACGCTAAACCAGCCTTTGTTAGAAGCAGCTACGAGCTATAATTGATAACAAGAAATCTTCAATCACTGGTAAAACTGAACGCATGTACAATCGCACAAGTAATTACCGCTAACACGGAAAAATCTAATCTCTTACACGCACACACATACAACGCATCGTTCAACGTCCTAATTTCCAAAAGAAGTACCCACACATCGATAGGGTCGAGGTCCTAATATAAATTAAGGATCCCCCTGTAATATATGCGATGTCTATGTGTTGGTATTGTAAAGTCTTAAAAATGAGAGGACGGAGGAATCTTTAAAAGGGTAGGACTTAAGTGGGGGCACCCCCTTGTCCTCATTTGCCCCCCCCCTTCTTAAGGGTGTTGTGCTCCGCGCAAACGCGTTATACGGCCTACTGCTTCTTATTGTTCGTTGTTTTGGTTCAATATTCGGATGACGATAAAGGTGGGTTAAGTGTTATTTTAGGGAATTAATTTTTGTTACTTCGTTTCATGAGTCCGAAACAGTTGAAAGGAAAGTGCTCTTAAGCTGACTCAAAAGTATCTCCAAAGAAATCTTACAAGTGGATACGGATAAAAAGCAAAACTAATGGTGCATTAAATTGTTCAATCATCAAATGAATAAAAACAATAAATTAATAACTTTTAATAGGAACTCAAGTACTTGTACTTATTCCACTGATTTAATGCGTTCATGCTAAAACCCGACCGGTTTTGCCTTTCAAGGCACTATCGAAGGTTTTAAGATATAGAGCGTAACATAATGAAAGTTATTTGAGATTTTTAGCATAAACTTATACGTATGTCCTGACAATACCTTTTGTATTGAGAATTTAATAAATAAATTTCAGATTTGTCTTCCTAGGAGGAAGAAACTTACCATGGAATTCCACTAAGAGACGACAATTGCAAGTAATAACGTCCAATTGTACATCTCACATATAAATTCACGCATTCACGGGGTCAGAGACCAGTACATAAAATCATTCTTCGTTGATAGTTGAAGTAGATAGATATATAGAATAGATAGAATACGCTTTATTGCACATCAAAGATCTGGTATCCAACGACTCTGCTAAGCTTTCTTATGCGTCGCTTCGTTTAGAGGTTGGTTATTTCTAAAGAATAACTATTTTCTTAATGAGCTTATTTAAGTCCACATAGGCTCCGAGGAAGTGCCATCATCCCGGAATGTATGCTTTGGGAAGTTCGCCCATCCCGCGCCGTACAGGCTGGGGAGCGCTTTAGTGCTAGTTTGTAAAAAAGATTTATAGTCTAGTCTAGTGGGACTATAAATATTATTTCCAAAATATTACTACAAAGATGCTATTTGCATTGCGTCAGTGTAACGCAATAAACCAACGTCAATCTTCGTAAATATCAAATATATTTAATTTGTTATACAAAAAGTTTATACAGACACAATTTAAGCATAAGTTTCATGTTTTCGAGTACAAAACTAAAATCAAACTTTTTGAATAGTAATGAGCTTCCATTCCTCAAAAGTTACGTACAAAAATTGCATTTCTTGCATCGAACATAAAACCTAAAACATTATCTATTATTTAGGTACCATCATTGTCACGCACGTACCATAGCTATTGCATTACGGAGCTACGTCTCAACCAGCGAGTGATTAAATATAATAAAAAAAACACTGCTAAATTAACCCTTGCGATTAACGGCATAAGATCTAATGTGTGCTTTCGTGGCCGACTTGGCAGATTTGTCGTGGTATACCTTCATAATGACATTTATTAGAAGCCGTATTCTGTACATGACAATAATTAAAACCCATGCACGAACTTGGGTACCATACCGTACCGCGCACGTGATGCTTTTAGCATATTATTAGGTAACAAATTATCGTGTAGACGACGAAAAACATTAGGAATCAACCATCGTGGTTACCTTCGCCACACTACAGACGGGACATTAATAAAAAGCAAGCGGTTATAAGCTCGCAAAAGAAACTAAAAGGGTTCAGACATGTAACGACAGAGCCCATTTTTTTATTACCATTCTTTGATATTTATATTCTACAATTTTTTTTGGCGTATTTCCAATTTCAGAAATGATTGAAATGTATATCGGTGTCTTAGTTTCATGTTGTGAGACGTGTAAGGTATATATATACAATTACATGTTTTCTTCCCGTGCAAGGTTGTCAGAATACTAAAAGTCTTCATCTCGTCTCTATTCACATTCTAATTAAAAAGTGATTCTTATAAATACAACAAAATGCTTCAAATTGTCCGCTGCTGTATTACATACTTAAATTTTAAAACTAAGCTTCCAGAGCATAACGTTTCACGATAAGTTTATTTGCAAATATCAAAACATGACTTAAGTAGCTTAAAATAGCTTTAGTGTGAGGGCCGGTACTGTGCATAACATGATGGGTAATAAAAAGGGCTAGTTTTCCAGCCTGCTTTTGAAGGCGCTTTTATGCTATATTTAAAACCCACAGACTCCCACAGTTTCGAAGGGTGTGTAGTGATGCCAGTGAAGGCTAGGACTCTCTGGGCAGTCAAGAAGTGTCCGTTGCCCGTTATAGAAAGGAAAAGTATTTTTCCGTTAATCGTACTGGAATTTTGACATTTCAAAGTTCGTGAATATCTTTTATGAACATTACATTGGATTATTAATCATTGATTTATTTATTTATTACCGGATCAAAATTAATAATCAAAAGCTGAAAGTAGACCGAGTTAACTATGACATTAGGGCGTCTAACTCATCAGTACCCAAGTGACTACGGGTGCCGTAAATCACTAAAAACGTCGGAAATAATAAAACTAAAACTAAACGCGATAAAATCCGTAAAAAAAGTTTCAAATATAATTTTAATTTTATTAACTTTATACACTTTTTGTAAAATTCCACACATTGCTTATTATGTATTCAAGCTTTTACAAAACATATTCTACTAATTTATAAAATTGTTGGAATATCAAACGAGCTAACAGTCTATCTTATTATAATTCAATTAACTTAATTTTCGTTTAATAAGGCACGGTTAAAATTTAATTAATTACTTTATGATACGATGCCTCATTTCAGATTAAATTTTTATCAGGCCTACAAAAAATTACCAATAAAACCCGTCAAATAACACTCCACTGACATCCCCTTGTGGGCTTCCGTAAAGCAAAAGTGACGTCCCTAATGCGATCGCTTCACTAATTATACCAGAAATTTTCAAAAATTCCCTCGGCCTCCCCTTTCTTAACCCATTAACCAAAACTTTTGGAAACTCGCACTTTACAGAGCTTCACCGAGCAAAGAAGATAGATGTAGAATGGACACTTAAGTATAGTAACTCTTATGTTACTTTTTGCCTAAAGCCTGTATATATCGTTAATTTAGATTATTTTACTATAGATAAGAATTCACACTTATCACTCATAGCGGTAGGCTGAGATTATAGATTTCCATTACGCACAACTAAACGTTGCTCAACGAAGTCAAACGGGATTTCGCAACCCATTTTATACCTCTACGGCAGATAGACCCGTACTCGTACTCTTACGAACCACGGCAAGAAACGGGGTGCAAATTATACGACGGAAACGGTGTTAGATTAAAAAAAAAAAAATTGGAAAAGGGGCAAAAGACCAAGCGGCTCACCTGATGGTAAGTGAGTACCGTGCATATGCAACAGCATAGGAGCTGCAGGTGCGTTGCCGACCTTTAATTATTTTTGGGATGGAAGGGAAGACGAGGAGGGGCATGGGAAAGGGGGGAGAGGGCCTCCGGTTACCTCTTCTTCTTCTTCACGCCGTTGTTCTGCGAGGTCGTGGTATTAGCCCAGTCGACTCGGCTCATTCGATCAGTAGCAAATGCTACCGCTTGGCTCTACCACTAAATAATGACCTATTTCGAAGAATAAAGACATGGATAATCGTTAGTCCGTTAAGTTTTCTCCAATAGATTGACATATTTAAATAAAGAAGCAATAACAAAAAAAATCGTTAATTCACTCTAGTTGGTTGGTTAAGCGAGGTTTGAGGCCCAAACAACTGTGAGCTCATCAACGCCTTGGTGCAATTGGGTTTGTATAAAATAGTTTAACACCATGCATATTTCCCAAATTAATGATTTCTTGTATTTACGCGAATTTATAATTCGATTTATCAAAGGTTACCATAAAATGTTTGAGTACATAAAATATTAATTCAATATAACTTATTCAACTTAACATTAATATCAATTTGCCATGTATCAACCTACAAACTTTTTTATTTCATAAGTATATTCATATATAAAACGTATTGCTCAAAAAATATACCACCTTATTGGATTCGAACCCGCAATCGGACACAACGGAAATAATATATTTCTTCCAGAAACTAGAAGTAAACGGACGTCGTACTCATAAAGAAATTGTATTAACTAAACTAACCTTCTTCTTACGTTGGTGATGAAGTAAAAAAAAAAAGATCTTTTCAACATTCTTTCACGCGTCAGCGAAACTTTTACAGTGCGATAGCGCGAAGGGCGTTCAATTTAGTTAATAACACAAGAAACGAACGAATATAGCCTTTGTTCGCCTGTATTAAGGTTGGTTGTGGTGTCAAAGTAAGCTGGTTATACAGCCTGTTGTTAATGTATTAGTGTTGAACTGATAAGGGTTGTAATTGAGAAAGTGACTGATGATTTGAGTTTAGCATTTGCATAATCTGTTCCTAACTAGGCACACAACAGCGCTTAAGTTAATATATTCAAAGGTGAAGACGAGTCGCTAAGGTGAATTTGGAGTAGAGCTTTTAGAATGCACTCTGTTTTAATTTTTAGTTTAAAATTTTCTTTTCAAGTGAATTCTAAACTGGTGTTCATGTATTCGATGCGTATGTAAAATAATGCTCAAAAATATTTTCATATTTCCGGGATGTTCTTCTAATAAAGTTATTAATATTCCGCATAAACTACGTAAATTTCTAAAATATATGTAAGCCTTTCCTCTTTTCATATCTTATAATTTTATATCATATTTTATCCTTTAACTTATATTCATTAAGCACTCAGGTGGAGAGTATTTGATGCGATTTCCGAATAACCAAACGGGCTTCAACAACTCACGTTTCGTCTCTTAGGGAGATAGTATAATGGATGGCGGCCATGTCCAAGATTCCTTAAATCCCGGGCCGATTCTAGGTGCGCCTAGAAGTCGTGGCCACGGCGCAAGGCGTCCGGACCATTGGATAATTTTATCGTTGATACTGCCACGGCTTTAGAAGAACACTGATGTGGAACCCAGATATTTTAGTATTCATTTGATTGGCTCGCTCAAGGATTATCGATAGCTATTGTTTTGATAAAGCCATTGAAGAAGACATGTCAAACGATTGAGAGAATTGTAACTGACTATTCTAAACCTATGAACAATGTTCATGTTGATTGTCAGTGTGAGGTAAACAAACAAATACTTAGAGCCGAGGCAGGGGTGAGCACACACGAGTCATTCAACGTGCCAAGATGCACATGGGTGCCGCTGACAGGCACCGACTGAGACAGATTGTCTTACCACGAGACTACTGGTACACGAGAGTGGACATGGAAATATTATTTAATTCGAATAATATGGTTGATGGCGCATTGCACTAAATTATTTATATGTGGTTTAAATATTAACCGTCTAGTTTATATTGAGATTTTTAAATGATAAGAACAAATCGTGTTAAAGTTTTGCTGGGTGGCAGTGGTATGTTGGCAATATTAACATTATTTCTGTCCTTTTCTGACACGAAGTTTAACCAAATAAATTTCTATCGCTGATTATTTCAAATGTTAAGACCACCGGAAAGATAAGTCGTTATAATGAAGTCGTACTCCATCTTTTGTTAGCGCTACCTTGTGGTGCTATCTTATTCTGCGCTTGTGGTGTTGTCGGGGACACGCGTGTTCTATCGCGGTATCTCGTACCCAATTGAGTATAAATGTATTCGCTAACACTCATTAGCCTGCTTCAGACAATAATAGATTTTATATCTAAGAGGTTACAGTTGTTTTTTTTGTCTTATCGTATTTTAGTATACTAATGTTGAAAGTAGCCCCCACTTTTGTTAGATTAACGATTAAAAAATGTCATCTTAATCAAAAATTTTACGTTATTTTTACCATTTTATACCACCATGAAATTACAAAAGATTTCTTTTGTGTTACGTATGATTAGTGACGGAACATTTACTGGTACGAAGCATTCGGTTGTGTTGTGTTGCTTTGTTTAATAAATAAGGGTAAACACAGGCAAATGGCCTTATTATGCCTAATCGAGGATTGATCTATGATATATACATATGTCTATTGACCGCAGCAAACACATATGCAGCTTTTACAGCAGCATAAAACCTATGCAGCTGTAAAAGCCAAAACGGCTAACAGCAATAACTTCATCGAATACATATATACTTGCCATTTACTGTGGTATCGCCCTAAGAATCTGCCACCTCCTTTTTTCCCGTGGTTATCGTAAGAGACGACTAAGGGAATAGCCTTGTCTCTATTGACTGGTGGTGATATAACCATAGCGAAAAATACCAGACCTAATCAAGCAGACCGATGACTGGGTTATCGTCAATCCGCTTACCGAGCGTGGCCGTTATGCCATATCCTCCTTAAGGGAGTTCTATGCTCCTATGTCCTTTCACTGGGCTATTTACAGTCTGTTAAGGTAAGTTGAGGACTATGTACTTGGTATTTACCCGTATTGAAAAAAAAAACTCATTTTGTACGTCAGTGTTGCTAGGGCTAGGAAGCAATAATGCTATTTCTTTTTCTTAAATATTTTTTTGTGGTTATATCCCATGTGGTGATTCTGCACGACTGTGAGGAAGGAACACGTCACCTAATCCGCACCGGAGTTATCGCGGTGGATTCTTCCAAGCTCCAACACCTTTTCGAAAATCAAGAGACGGTAGTATTTTAAATGTGGTAGAGCCAAGCGGCGGGTTTTGCTGTTGCTCGAATGGACCGGCTTTGGCGACCGGATTGCTACCATGGCCTAGCAGAATACCGGCGTGAAGTAAAGTCATCTTGTGCTTCTGCGTTTCGTTCGGTGAGTCAGGTAACCGGAGGCCCACATCCCCTTCCGTCCCCCTCCTCATACTCCCTCCCATCTCCCTAATACCCTTCAAGGCCGGCAACGCACCTGCGGCACCTCTGGTGTTCACTTACCATCAGGTGAACCGCTTGCTCGTGTGCCGCCTTAAAAAAAACGGACGGCTATGTGTGACAGTGAGACGTTTATAGCCTTTGCTTTCTGTCGTTTTTATAACGAGATGCATAAGTTGCTTTTCATCCAGTATATGCTATGTAAAAATAACCATGCTTCTCCGCGTCTTTCTTGTATATATATATACTGTTGATAATCAGGGTTTCTTAAGTGCAAAACCATTTATGAGAATTTTAAAAGACCCATTTAAATTATTCTGAATTATATATAGTTTAGAATATTTTTAGGTGTACTAGAGAAATGGTCTACTGTGAAAAAACAACAGTATTTCTTAAATGTCAATTGAGCGTGACCAATGAGTGCTCCCTACAGATTGAAAAACTGACATTAAAATTAAATTAGTCTCTGTTTGCGATTTAATCTTTAGCTGCAAATCAAAGTAAGGTAGGTAAATATATAAAACGCATTTAGCCAAAACAATAAATAAACTAAATGTATCAAATCTGTATTGCCCAAAAGGAGCAGTTACCTTATAATGTTATATTAGAGTTTGTTGGTAGGAGTTTATGAAGATCACAATAGATAGCTTCAGTGGGGTCCCCCATGTAGAAACTTTAGCTTGAAATATATAGTTTTAGCTTAGCTTTTTATGTTGTAAGAAAAATCCGCAAATTGACTGATATAGCTACTGCAACTTTGGTTTATTTTAGTTTTTTTCACAGCATAATGTCTTGCTAATGCTATTTTACTGTGGGAACATGCAGCTGCTATCAATACTTATTTTTATGTTGCAAAAAAAGCAGTGCGGGCTGTAACGTGAATCACTCGGGAGAAATAGAGACCGACGTCATTTTGTATTGACAAAAAATAACACACTAGAAAATCAAACATTTTGACTAAACGAAGTTAATAATTGTTTTCATGGTCGGTGGACGTGCATATTTAATAACATGGCAGAATTTATATTGAATATTTCAGAAACAAAATTTTACAATTTCATCAAAAAGCTTACGTGCTCGAAGTGTTTGATTATCTTAATAATAACGGTAGCATGGAATAGTGACCATACAGTTTAATATGAACTATCTTGCAACATGTCGGCGCTATTTGGCAAATGGTTACTATATAATTAATAATTTTTATTGTGCACATACACGATATTCTAATTACGTAAAAAAATTAAGATGTGCTCTATCTATGGGAATGTTATAGTGTTTGCTGTAATTATCATATCTATCGTAGACTTGAGAATGACATGCTAGCTTAGTCCTGCTTCCGGCGGCGTCGTGTGGTGGGTGGTGTGGTGGGTCGCCCACTTCCTTTTAATATGGATGATCGCTCCTCGCATCATACGTCTTAACAGGTGCTGCTTATGGAAGCTGGTCTGCTAGGGTTAGCAGTGCATTTGATCATCAATTGCGTGGATCACTATATTCTTCTTGCATATTTTCAGTTGCCTACGAGACCATAGCTCTTATTTAATGAGGCTACGATTCTTCTCCGTCAGAGGAAACTCAACAACTATAAAGCGGTGGTAAAATTGAGATTTGTCAAACGAAATTATCTTTCTCACGTTAAAGAATTTTGTTCATATCCTATGCGGGCAGATAAATAATAAAATAAAAATATTTTTATTCTTGTGTTAATTCTATGCAACGCTATTATTACTATTACATATTATAACTTTCAAAAAATTATTTCATGTATCAACTCAACTCGTTACATATTATATAATGTTTGCATCAATTAATATAGCAATAATCACTATACGTTTATCGAAAATTGATATTCCAAAGAAATTATTTTAAATCACTTAAAAACTGTTTATAAACCAAAACGAGGAGCGAGGGCGCGGACCCGATAAACGCCGAAATACGCGAGAATCAGCGAGACCAATTATTTTTTGCCTCTGGAAATTCGAGACTTACGAAATTCGAATCGCTTAGCGAAGAGGAATTATAGAAAAAGCTCTGCGCATCTTCAAAGGTGGGCTCCAACCCTTTGGGGCTGGACGCGGGGGTGTGGAGGCGCGATGTGGGGTGGTACGCACAGTAATATAGAAAACTTGTGTTAGCCCAGTTCCGCGCCTTTGTAACATCATTTTGGCTCCCGTTATAGACAGGCTATAGAGTTTTGATCTTAAATATTGTTTGCGTTAAAAATTGTTTTTGTAAGTCCTTTAGATATTATGTAAAATAATCTTCTTCGATTTGGCAAAAATGTGATAAAAATCTTTTTTTAATCATCATAGTTAAATTATTAATATATTATAAAAAGTTAAAATACTATCGAGCTTCTTAATATAATTATGCAGCAATCTGAGTGTGTGAAAATACTGCATTGTATATATATATATAATATACAATATAGCTGTTGTATACTATGCCTTCCAAAGACATTCTTATACAATTTATAAATATATTAGATAAATTATATACATGATGTAAGACTAATCTCTGTTTCCAAAATCCAACTGACATTCAATTTGATATAATTAAATTCAAGAGTATATACATTATTTGAATCATCATCATCATCATCATTTCAGCCTATCAGAAGTCCACTGCTGAACATAGGCCTCCCCCAAAGATTGCCACGAAGCTCGGTTATTTGAATAATTTATTAATTTTCTCTTTATACATAAATAAGGGTTGCCAAAGTCTTGAAAAAAAGTTTTTTTAGTCAAGGCTTCACAAAAGTACAATTAGTGACGGTAGTCGTCACTACATAATAATTAAAAAGACTAAATAATTAAAAAAAATATTAAATTTTTTAGCTGCTTCTTTTGTTCACGACTAGTAAAAACGTTACTATCAAAGAGGAATACAATTTTTTTTTTAAATAATAATTACACTTTTTTTCTGAACATTTGTCTTAATTTCTTCTATTTGTAAGAAGTCTTATATAAAACAATCAAACTAAAAAATATTTTAAATAATATGAGATGTTTCAAGTATCAATACTGTTCAAGCGCCACACAACTTTATAATTTAAGAAGAAGAAACAGGCCATAAGAAATAAATGTAAAGAAGGAGAAGAAACGTTTGAATCCCGAAAGGGTTGAAAGGGGGTGCGAAACACCCCCACCTGCACGTATACGAGCGTAGACAATTAACTCGAAAGAGATTGTAAAATTGTTTGAATGTTTATTTCGTTTTTACACGAATTAATACTTGTGTTTTTTATTATTTGTCAGTTATTCGTTGTAATAGATATTAAAGTAATGTGAACCAAACGTTACAACATGACTATATTTACGCGTTCATTATAATTTTGTATGAGTTTATATTTCATTTCGCAACTTTTTTTGGGCGAAGGATAAAGTGACGAAAAACCTTGAAAATTTACTGTATTTTGAAGGAAGGCTTAAGTACGAACTAATAAATTTGCACTCTTTATTTCAGTATTAAGGCAATAATATTATTAATGGTACGGGTACAGAATAAAAATTATACACATATACACGTAATATGTATATATATATTATAAATAGTACATACATTTATTCATATAAAGTGATAAATCAGCAGTGCAGTCAATGCTGTATTTTAGTTTGCAGGGTAAAGGGAGCCAGTATAATTTACATTCTGTAATGTAGGTTGTTTGTAGGTATCCATGGGCAGTAAAAGCAATTTACCATTAGGCGCACTGTTAGTCTTAGTGTCTAACGACACTAGTAAATGGAAAAAAATAAAATTAATTTATTATATTATCATAATATAGCTTTTTTATTTTGTATGCATTATTATGATAATAATATGTCATTAAGTTGTATTATTTTAAATAGTTAAAATCTTGAAAAATTATTAATGAAAAAATAGGAAAAGTATGTGTGGAAACTGAACTCGTAGTTGAATTTTAACTTTTTCTTAATATGATCAGTTTGTGTAAAGTCAACTTCTCGAGTACTATCCAAGAAAGCGCTAAGAAAAGCCTATCCATACTCCACTACATAGGGCAGGTGCAGTGGCGGTTCCCTCGAAGCGGAGATGCTGCTCTGTAACTAGGCTATTCGTCCGTTGCTAATCTTTGTCCGTCCTTTACCGTCAGCGGGATGCGTCACATACAGATGAGATGATATTCCCTCTATATACACACGACTTTCCTTTACGTAGCGTAAACTCATTATCATTTCAGTACATACTATAAGTGTAAACATAAGAAAAATAGTTAATATATCTTTCTTAACTATATTTAATTCCTCGCGTGACATAAAAATATTTTTTGATGTCAGTCTATACTGTCGTATTTTATAGATTTGAAAATACAGTTGTATACAAATAATATTGTGTGTGGGGATATTTTAATTTTGTTTCTATATTGAAGTGGAATAAGTAGTTTACGTAAAAGTAGTTTGTGAGATTTGGTTCCATTCTTTTAATCAAAATTATATTCATTCATGTATGTTCTATTATTTAATGTTGACTAGTAGTAGTACTTGTAGGAGGAAATTCATTGATAAACAAATTTTAAAGTTCCTAAACAGCTCAAATTGTACGGATTCAATCCTTTGTCGTACGCAAAATCCCATTTACGTAACAAACGTCCGAATGACAAAGACACTGAACAAAAAAAATATTAAAGTCTACGAAGTATTCTCCAATCGAAACTCAATACCAATTAAAATGGTCCATTTTGCCCTCACTTCCTCAGTTGTCAGTGGCCCTCGAGATAGTATTTAAATTAAGGAATATTCTCATTGAGTCGTCCCAAGCGTCTCATTTAAATTAAGCTTTTTGAAAAAGTCTCATATCTTCTTTACCCGAGGCACACCGGTACATCAAAGGGGCGTGGGTGGTAACGGGGTAAGGTATTTTTCTTAGAGGGGATCGGGAGGGCAAAATGCGTAGCAACTCACACACTTGTGCGTGAGTAAATACCGACCCACACAGAGCCGACAGTTGTATGTAAAACACTTTAAGAAGCGACGAAGAAATGCGAGAAGCTTAGCAGTTACAGGGCGTTCTTTTAGTGAAATAAATAAATTTTGACTAAATATTTTTCGAGGAACCGAAAGTATTTTAAAATACTCATTAATATTTACTCGTGGAATGGAAAAATCAACAACGTCACCTTTTGAAAAATTTTAGTAAAAAAACAATATTTTAATTTAGACATTTCTTAAAATTGGAACAAAAGAAAGAGTCATTCTCTCAAGACAATCATATTGTGATCTTTTATATTGCCTTCTTTAGACATCCAAGCATCTTTCTTTAATTTTTAGACGATGAAATATTTGATAAAGTTACTTTGAAAGTTGTTTAAGTGATTTTTCAGTATTAAAGATATAGTCGTCGCACGGGATCTACTTTTTTTTTTTTTTATAGAAGAAGGGGGCAAACGAGCGTGCGGCTCACCTAATGGTAAGTGATCACCGACGCCCACGAACATCCACAACACCAGAGGAGCTACAGATGAAATCTAAGACGTGTTAACCTAATCATTGAGGTTAGATAAATTAAAAAAAAATTATATGACCGATGTTTAAATCCTTATGGGAGAGGTCTATATCCTGCAGTTGAAAAAAGACTGTATTTTAAACAATACCAAAACGTAGTATATCTTAAATGATATGAGAATGATGTTATTTAAAATAACAATAAAGAGAAATTGACTATTTTCAAGATTTTTATTAATTTCAAGATTTGCTACAATCAATGAACGTACCTACTTTTTGAAATATGTAAGTTTGTTTTTAAAGTTCACTTGCCAAAGTGATGTGTTTAATACATTTTACTTAAAATAATTATTTATATTTTTTAAATTTTCTTAAATTATTCGTATCATCCTGTTCAATGGGGGTAAAAGCGAAAGGGTTGCGGAGGCGATCGTCTCCCTGGCCGGGGTGTCCACCGCCTTCTTACAACCTTTTTACAGAGGGGGATGTAGAGTAGATGAAGACAGAGACATTACCGCTAACAAATTAGGGATTTGTCTATATTCTGTGTTTTATTCAAGAACAATAAGTTTTAAAGTTGATTAATAATCGTGATTATATGAATATTTTACTAAGAATATACTGCTGCTGATTATTTTACTAAGTTTTTAAGAAATATCATAATGGAGCTCAACCCAACTTTAATTTAACATTCCATAAATAGTCCACTGCAGGGCATACAAGGAGGACCTCCCATATTCACCACGCTCGACTGGAGGTTTGGTGACCAGTATGCAGTTCCAGATAACTATACTTATGCCGATACCACACGATTAGTCAACAATAACCAATATTTGTATGTTGTGTTATTTATAAGTTAATATTATGTTTACTGCTCGTTGACCTAAATTAGAAAATAAAAAAAAAGAATGCCTACATGTCAGAACTGACATTTTGTAATACATGGCTAGTGTAATTTGGTGGCATGTATCGTATTTTTAAATACATTTTAAATACATACATTTCGTCGTATATAATCGTTTTGTGCAAAAGAGTAATACCAAAACAATTTTAGATTTTTCTTGTCTCTGTCACCAAGCAAGCTGTCGCTAAGAATGTTGTATTAGCGAGGCGTCGCGGACAGGGGCGGACTGGAGCAGGGCGAGGGGAGGAGGGGTGTAATTGCAAAATAAAATTAGCCGGAACGGGTACGTGCTCAATTTGCGCCTCCCAGCACTGATTTGTTTTCGTTCTTGCCATGTTTCTTGTCTCGGTGCTACGTTGCTCTGTACGAAGTTTTCTTAGCCTATATATTATTGATCCGACGTTACTCTCTGCCATATTGTTCCCGCGGACCGCAGCTTTATAACGGGTACGATCTAATTTCCCTCATAGAAGTCTTTGTTTGCGAGCGCTGTTTGATTTTTAGTTTCATTTTCTTTATGATGAAGAAGCAATTGATTTATTTGTGTTTCACAAAAAGAAATTCAAATGTGATTTAGATTCAGGATGAGGCATTAAAAATATTAAAACTGAAACAATATGTTTATTCATTCTGATTCAGTTTAATTGTATTCGTTGATTTATAATCAAATATTCAATAGTCAATAACATAATTGGGCTTACGAGCATAACCATAACACGAAAATCCAGTTTTAATGAACGAAAGTTTCACATTGAAATGTTGAAAAAATTCCATAATAATTTATTCGACGTCAAACTTTCGAAGTCAAAATAAAATAAAGCGGGAGCATAGTTCAGTTCATTTAGTAAGTTTGAACTTAGTAAAGAATAGTTGGTTGACAGGAATAAGCAACGAGAAACCTCGGGATGCTGCAAAAAACCCCCGGCTGAGATCTCGTCCGTGATGTTTAAAAGCCGGCCGAAAGTTTCAGGGCCGGACTGCGGAGTCAATGGCTTTTTTATTTTCGCGTTTTCTTTTCATTCCGGTTGAACTTTCCCCAAGTTTTATTTTGAGGAAGTTCCACGAGTGTCAGTTTGGCGTTCGCCTCGCAATTTTCCGCGTCTCGCGCCGATAATTGCGGACGCAGGTGGGAAATTTTTTTCTTCTTCTTCTTCATTTCCACTCCACTGCTTAATTTCCAACGATATTACTATTTCGCTGCTGCGCCGGTTCTGCGTATTTAATTGTATGTTGAACGTTGCAAACTTTGTTCGTATCGATCGTACTTGCTCGGATCGTATTTATTTCTCTAAAGTAGTTCATAGCACTAACGAGTGTGTGCTCGTGTGTGGCGGTGTGGGTGTGTTAATATCCAACGTAAGTAAGTCATAGTAATCGATAATTCAGGTACACACACACACACACACGGTACGGAATGAACGTTTCGCTTGTAGCCGAGACGCCACACCCTTACGCTGCTACATAACGCTCTCACATGTATCCATATACGACAGTGTCAACTCTTAACCGATCGCTCGTTTCCATCGCAAGCCTATCGCCAACCATTTACCGACACATGGCACACGTGACACGCCCACCGCGCCGTACGCCCACCGAGCATGTGCCCGGCACATATGTGCCCCAGTTACGTGCCGCCGCGTGTGCCACATATGTGGGCGTGCGTGACCCACTGCGCATGTTTCTGGGCGTGGCCTCCCCGCCGTGAACGTTAACGTGACGCCGTCACGCTCCCTGTGTGCGAGCCAACGTGACAGCTATTTATTCAGCCGCTCGCGACTCCGGCGTTACGATAAATGAGTTATAATTTATTTTTACTCGAAAAAGGAAGGGTAAGGGAGGCCTCCGCTTGTAATTAATGGCCAAATTGGCTATTCCGAGTATTCGGGAGCCGGTAATGAGGTGAGATTGAGATTAAAACTCGGGTAAATGAGCTCCGTGAAGGATTAAGGACGGAAAAATTCAGAATAAAGCCGCATCTAGAGGCTCGAGCGCTCCGCGGCTGCCTCGCACGCTTGCGTTGTATAAATTATTAATGATTTCCGTTTTGCGCTCGGATTTTCCTGGGAAGTTTATAAATAGTTTATTGTTTGACTCTACAAGCGGTCCGGTATGTTTTATTACCGGGATGATGTCTTCAGAGCGTTGTCAGAGTTGGCAATAAATTCAATTACATGTTAAGATTCCTTATAAAACAGACCGTTTCATTGCAGCCGAATAACGAAAACAAGGTTTGACGTGATGTAACTACAACAAACGTACCGTTATATTCTGTTCGGGAGATACGACTTAAACGGGTGGCTTTTTGGCATCCAGAGACTGCTAATAGATTTCACAAAGCTTTTTCCTGAGCACCTTCTTGTGGCGGCATGGTGTGGCGGTTCGTCCGCCTCCTTTTAATATGGTTCAGGAGGGCTATAACCGCCACAAGCATCATCTGAATAGGTTCTGCTTGTGATCAACCCGAGTTTGTGCTTTAATTAAACATTTTGTGGATTACTATTAGAAATTTACGCAGCTACCACAAGTCATAAGATTTATAGGGTTAGATGCTGCATTGCTCCTGGTATCTACGCGCAGCGAGAAAGTGGAACAACTTACCTGCGTCTTCCCTGAGTAGTATAATACGTATCACTTCAAGACAAGTCATGTATAGCCAACTTGTATCTTTTAAATTTCCGACAATCAGGTCGAACGGCCAATTGAGAGAAAGAATACTTATTTCTACTAAACTTAAACTGCCTAGTATAAGTAAACAGTGGATTGATCATTCTCAATGATGATACTTCACAACAGATTTTATCCATATTACTACTGTGAAATAAAACACCCATCTTAAAATGACCATATGGATTTCATTTCATATTCAACCTTATGCGAAACGGGACAGAGACGTTTTTTTTAATCCGTAAGAATGATTGTGTTCGTGTGTATTGAGAAATGTCGTCACAGCAGGTAGTGGGTTCTACATCAACCACCGCCAAAGTGATGCGCGGGTACAGTTCACTACAGTCACGCGTCAATTTTTTTTTTATAGAAAAGGCGGCAAACGAGCAAGCGGTTCACCTGATGGTAAGTTATTACCGTCGCCCACGTACATCTGCAACACCAGAGGTGCTGCAGGTGCGTTGCCGGCCTTTAAGGGTATTTGGGAGATGGGAGGGAGGATCAGGAAGGGGATGGAGAGAAGGAGAGGGCCTCCGGTTACCTCACTCATCGAACGAAACGCAGAAGCACAAGGTGCCTCTACTTCACGCCGGTATTCCGCGAGGCCGTGGTACCGATCCTGTCGAGCCGGCTCATTCGAGCACCAGCAAAAGCCGCTACTTGGCTCTACCATGATTAGAGCGTCATGAAATGTGTTTATTCTTGTAGAGTGGATAAAAATTAGTATGGCAGAAAACGTGTTACGATCATTTTAATGATAGTATCTCTAATAAAAGTAAAATTTTGCTAATGATTGATGATCGTTAAAGTTGAATGATTAATGATATTTTTTTTAATATTTTCTTTCATTAGAAGCGGCCAATGATTTGATAAAAAGGACACGCATTAAAATAAGTAATACCCGATCCCGGCATAACCTGTATAAACCTACGTCAAGCATATATAAATAAAGCACCTATATTTCTCGCGAGAAACAAAAAAAGATTAAGTGGCAGGAATGGAAAGCATATATTTTTTTCAAAATTCCCAATCTAACAGTATATTATTTATGTTGTGCACGCGACTGTACTAGCTCTAGAATTCGGGTAATGTGTTTGACATATGGTTTGTTAGCGGGAGTCTCCATCGCTTTAATTTTGCCATTGCATGGTAGCTGTTATTTAATATTCTTAATTAAAAGATCAAATCTAATAACGAATGTTTTCTTTTATTTTACTAACGAATTGATGATGCTGTGTACGAAAAGCACTCGTGCCTTTCACTCATAGGAGTAGACAGAGATTACAGATTCCCATTGAACACGACTCAGCGCAGCCAAAAGTGCTCCCGTAACTCACTTTTCGCCTCTCCGGGAGTTAAAACGTTAGTAGCGAGCTTCGTCAACGGTATTACTTGGGTTTACTATGAGATTCTCAAGGGTTTACCAAATGAGTAATCGGTAACCAGTGGTTTTATATTACTAATAATAATCGACAACATGTATGTACTTTTAGTATAGATAGATATATAAGAATAAATAGTGGAGAGATAAAGAAGAATAGGCAATAGGTAATAGACGAATATAAATATAATAAAAACAAATGTTTTCGTTTCCAAATATCACTAACAAATCACCTTGTGTTATTAATATTACGTGTATAAGAACAGCATTTAAATAATTTATAGACTAATCTCCACTCAGTAAATATTATACGAGTAAGGCTCTTCTCATTTCGGAATATTTTCGTTTGTGATATCTTAAAATAAAATAATAATTCATAGTGGATAGTGGTGGACTGCCTCCGAATCAGGTGACTCGAATTTCATCTCATCTGTGGAGGGCTTGTCCCAATGAGTTTTGCGAAATATATGTTCCAACTTGTATCATTAAATACAGAGTCGGCGAAACCCTCGTCACTTGTCACGATATGCCGAATATGCTCTGGTACAAAGAGTGTTGATAGGACTAAAAATATCTACGACTGGACCTCGGACGTGAGAGATATTTTTTATATATGTCACATTTGCGCTAAAGCTCTCTATCGAGTGGTTGGAAGACTAAACATTTATTCGAGTCGACTTAGTTACAAATCGATTCGAATCGACTTAGTTTCGCATAACTTATAACTCCACATTATAGATCGAAATCTCCTAGGGGTCACTTCATTCGAAGGTAGATCCCATTTGTCTGTGATTTTCAAATACTTAAAATCTTTGTTTAAAAAAATATTTGTTTTAGTGATGAATACTCACTTCAAAGAAACTGTTTGTTTGTCTGTCCGACGGAATGCAGCTTACAAACTATTTCACAATAAAATTTTTACAAATTATAAATTAATTGGAATTTTATATCATTGCAATTTCAAATAGTTCTACAGCTTCATGAATTACGAGGTGTTCGTGCAGTGGCGGGACCTGATTGCAAAAAGTAAATCAATTTAAATTAAATCAGTTTCTAACAAACTAGGTTATTAAAGGGTGACCATAGGTCTTAAAAATGATTGGCACCATACACCGGATGCTGTTTTAGATGAATGGGATATCCAAACATCCACATTGTTAGTGCAGAATTGGAGCTTAACCATTTATACAATTTCTCTTCTCAATTAACATCCTCTACAACCCCGTGCATATATGTATAATATTAAAAAATAAATTTGTTTAAACCAATTGGGATGAACCCTGTTTGCTTCTTTATTCTTAGCTATTAGTCATACACGTCACAGTACATTATGAGTGTCAAAAAGAATAACATAGATGGTACTACTGATAGTAATACGGTTGCCAGATATACATTAATATAACGAGGTATGTTATAAATACATATTAAATACCGTGAGGTAAAAGTAAAATAACAGCCAGCAAATTCCCACTGCTGGGAAAAGACCTCCGTCTCAAATATCCAACAGGGCGTGGGTATCATAAGGCTACTAAGTAAAAGCCTTGAAAAAAAAATACCAGACCAATGACAGGTGGCAGAGTGTAAGGTGCGAGGTGTCAGTCGCTGCGATCCCCAATATACTTGGTGAGCGTGACGATTACGCCAAATTATCTCTATGAGAGAGGCCTATGTCCCCCTATCCTGCTGCTGTGGAATATTTACTGGCTATGCTACATAGGTCATTTGTATGGTCAAACGTAATGTTAATTTTTCAGTTTCTTAATGGGCTGCTTTTATATAAATTTGCAATAAAAAAATGCATCAACCCATTCAAAAATGGTCATAAATATCATTTCATGATATTTCCATTTTACTGTACCTTTGTAACATCATCTTTCTTTCGTCGTTGTATTTACCGCTGTCAGTCTTGTATACATTTATCCAATAATTAGATATGGCCTCGATAGCCAAGTGGTTAGGGGATATGCCAGTAATTTGGTAGACCTGTGTTACATTTTATATATGGGGGGCTCGTACTTATAAGTCTTAAGTACTTAAATCTATACAAAGCTCAAGTCCGCTCTTGCATGGAATACTGTTCCCACCTCTGGGATGGTTCGGCTAAACATCAGCTTGATGCTTTGGACTCGTTGGAGCGCCGAGCGAAGAGGATCATAGGCAGTGACTCACTAGTAGAGGCAAAACTTCAAAGCCTCGAACACCGTAGACGAGTGGCCTGCCTCTCGGTTTTTTATCGAATTCATTTCGGAGAGTGTGCGGAGGTTTTGCATAACCTAATACCCTCTTCCCCTTTCCATCACCGAACGACTAGACGCGGCGAGAAGTTCCACCCTTATGTTGTAGACATTCCTCCATTACGCACGAGGCGGTTTGCCTCTTCTTTCTTTGTGCGGACGGCTAAGGAGTGGAACTCTCTGCCGAGGTCGGTTTTTCCGGAGGCCTATAACCTGGATATCTTCAAGGCCAAAGTGAACAGACATCTAGGCAAGCGTGTACCATCCTAGGCCTCATCTTCGCTTTCCATCGGGCAAGATTGAGGTCAAACGCAGGCCTATTTTTTCTATTTTACGATTAGTATCGATGGTCTAAACACTTGGACGGAGCCGGTGTCACAATCTGTCACGGTGTTCCAAATAAGCTCTGGTTAAAATGACTAAAACGGTTCAGACCTCTGATCAACCCTAATGAGAGGTTTTTTTTTTTATTTGGATCGTACGCTACTTTCCTTTTGCCAGTTATCATTTTCATTAGTTCTCTTCGCAAAGGTTGTCTGAAAGAGATCGCTTTCTGTGTGACAAGACCGCTTATTGTCCCAACTCTTTATTGTAAATTTTGTCTATTTTAATTATGATCTACTGTAAATATTTAAATAAATAATTAAAACATACATTAAATACAATTTTTACGGCACCTACGGAGTGCAACGAGGTAGATTATTCTCTTGTACCGCTATCAAGCGATAATCACAGTATGCTTTGCTTTTTATCATCTGAATTATCTTTCCCTCTTTACCTTTCTAACAGTGAATTAATCATTCATATTAATAGGCGAGAGCACTAGTACAGTACAGTAGTAACGCCGGCCTGAATAACGTCACAATAACGCACTTTGAAACAAATGAAATGGTACTCCTATTTAGTTTGGTTTTGGTTTTGATAAAGTGATTTCAAAAGATTTATTATTATGCTACAAATCGATTAATGTTACTTAAATACGTATGAAGATCTTTAGGTTGTAGGTGATTCTAGAGTATTGTTTAATCAGTTGGCTGCACTGAATATTGAGAGAGCTGCTACAACGGACAGTGTTAAAAATGTGTCAATAAATGTAGCGGAAAAATTATGTTTGTTCAAAGTTTAGCCAAAAGCTTAATGCCTAAAAATCTAAAATACAGATGACTACAACTTCCAATACAGTTTCTGTTATGTGGTACTTAGATTTTACAGCTTTATATTAATAGAGCAAATTATTGGCAATATTCGTCTAAAGGCCGACAGCGCATCTGTAGCTCCTCTGATGCTGTGGATGTTCGTGGGCGTCGGTGATCACTTACCATCAGGTGAGCCCCATGGTCGGTTTCCCCCTTAATCTAAAAAAAAGTCTTAAAATCCTAACTTGTTCTTTAATGAAAATTAAACAAAACATTATAAGACCATAGCGGAAGGGGTTGAAAGAAGTTAAAAGTAGTATATAAACGTAACTACAGCTCAGTCAGCCTATTTTAGTTTACTGTCGAACATAGCCCTCTCCAAGAAAGTGCCAGCAAAAGCCGGCATACATTTCTTGCAAGCTTTGCTTTACTCATCACGTATGACAAGCGGGTTGGTGAGCACAGTTCCAGTACTCTCGCGCTAGTGATGCTGCTCCCCATCGTTGCTGCCTGTCGGATATTGGATAGGCGAATTTTAATGAATATTCCGCCATCTTTCGGTCGCCCGAGTCTCGTTGCTTTGCTAGCAGAGTGGCATCACAGGTTCGCATTTGGAGAAAGAAATGGTATATTGCTTCTTAAACACCTTTTTTATTTTTTTCATGGGGAAATACCTATTGCATAACCGCCCTCTCGGGGGCAAGGACAGGTTATGTCGGCCTTGCACCGACTAAAACCCCATGGTGTTCCACCTTCGCCGCATGTCGGTAGGGTCACGGGATCGCTTTCGCACACAACCGCGACCCCACCAGCGCCGGCGACTCTCGGCGGCTCCTTCTTTCTCTAGAGCATATCTCCCACTCCGTCCTGGCTAGACGCGCCTACCTTCTCGGCCTGGGGGTAACGGACCCCCCGAATCCGCCACCCGGAGGCCATGAGGATCAAGAAGGCTGGTGTTCTTAATCAACAGCCTTCCCGGCTCCCCGCGGCGGATCTGGTCCATGGCTCCGCCGCCGACCACATGTTTCTTAAGCACCTAAGTAACGCGGAACTATGCGTTATTAAAATACCTCTGTGTGCGTTAAACTACTTACTAAGTTTTTACAGTGGATTTACTTAATCTGCACTATGAAGATGTTCCTGGTACAAAACAAAGACGTAGTGGCGGCAGCGCGTCCATTCATCACCACCGATACCTATCTTTCGCTATCAGTAGACATCTGCGCGATCCCGTGAAGCTATGATTAGTATTGTAAGCATTATTTTAATATAACCAACTTACAGGAAGCTTGCTTAGCGTTTATGCAATTTTGTACTTGCTTTAGCTAAGTAAAGGCTTTGATTCTAGTCAATTTATTTGGTACGGTTATAAATTATTATTGCATTAGATACTCCTGTATTACAGGTAGTTTTTTCTGGGTTTAAAAAAAGGCGTAAAAAGTAAATTCAGCCTTATTTTATCTTCCTGTTCACTAACACTGCACTGCTTATTTCTTGTGATTGGCCGGCTTGGCAAGTGTGTTGGGGATCGCAGTACCAGACAGCCGCCCGTCACGGCTCGGGCAATTCTTTTATATTCTGATATATTTAGCGTCTAATATATATATATTGTACTTAGAATGATTAACTTACATTTTTTAATTAGAAAGTCTTCGAAACTATTGCCATAAATTTAACTTTGCAGGTACGTGAGTTGTTTGTTGTTGTAGTTTATTCCCAATGAATCACAAGTAAGTTTGAATTGAGAGTGAGTGAGTTGAGCTGCAGCTTAAAGGTATCTCCCTAACAGACTTACATAATCACACAGCAGATATTGATTTTAGAAAATACAATAAAATATGGAGGCGTCATCATCTCTGCCATACGAAAGTTCACCGACTGGACGAGGTGCCTTATTCGCTAGACAAAAAAAAAAGTATTTTACAAAAAAACCATGTGACGTCATTCTTCGGTCCTCCTCGATGAACACGGTTTCTTTAATTGGTAACCATGTCTTGATTAAACGAGACCAGTCATGGATGTGAAAACAAAACACTGTATTATTTTATCGAGGAATGAATCGAATCGTGAATGAGGTCACACAGTTTTTTTTGTTATTTTTTTTCGTCCAGCTGATTAGGTGAATGACTTAGGTCTCTCCTAAGAAGTGTCTGGCCGTGGCTGGCGGTTCCTTAGGAAATTTTGTCGTTGATCGCCAATAGGCAAAGTTGGCTTTCGCAGAACCATAAACCTCGCACGCGTATTCGGCCATTTTATGATGCGTATTCGGCCATCTATTTGATGACCACGATTTTTTGACGGCATTCCGTACAATTAGAAAAGAAACGGGAAGAGATGGCGTGACAGACTGACATAATTATTTCCGCTGCGAATATTTGTACTCGAGGTTTGATATGCTGTTCGAATTCCAATTGATATTTGTAAAGGAGATGAAATTTATTTCTTTCTTTTTTTATTATCGATGGGCTTACGTTTGAATGCTGTCTCATTCTGATATTTGATTTTGTTTTATTCTTTGTTTTGTATGATACAATCGAAGATGCACCCGTGGTAAGGAACCTATTCACTCTCGACTTGAATACACGCAGACTATAGCTTTCGGGAAACACCGACACCGGCAGAGAATTCCACTTCTACCACACACAATTCCTTAGCTGTCCACATGTTTAAGGTCGCAGCGAAACGCTTAATGCCGACAGTTACGCAATTATTTTAATAAAATTGAAATTATTCTACGACTTAAGGAATATTCTTTACTTTAACAATGTCTATTTTGTTTACTATTGCGTCATCAGAAATAGTTGCAGAATACGAAATGTCAATAATGACGTGGTCATAAACGGGAATTTAGAATTGTACTAAGTCCTATATCTTAATATTTTCCAATTACTTTGTTTTTTTTTTATTAATATCAATACACAGATTTGTAACTTATCTGTTCACTAAATTCTTGTAAGTAAATTACACGACTCCGACCGAGACTGCGTGAAATAGGATTATGTCAATTTCTCCAGTTCATTGTAGTTCAAACAGCCAGATGGCTTCCGCCATAACCATTACCTATGTTAAGTAACCGGTTTGTACCGGCACGTGTGGCAATAATAGCCTAAAGACTTCACCAACAAACCGTGTAAGCGGTTATCATAGATTATCTAAATCCAACAATAAAACAGAATGGGACACAGACGATCCAAAAATAAGGAAGATTAATTTGTGCTCCATCACGCATATGAATTATCTCCAGACCGTGACTGATGGCCGCTTAAACCACTTACAAGACGACACACGCAAGACTCAGTGGAAAAAATAAACGTCACCGAACGGGCACCGAACCCGCGCATCGAGCGCCACAATTTATTACCCGTCCGAGCGTAGGAGGTAACTAAAAATTAACTGTGAACACAACTACCGGTCTCACAGATTTATAAAAATTTCCAAGCTAGAGTAATGAGAGAGTAATAGTCGAGATTAAGAGCATTGTTGCCTGGGGAGCCACGCAGTGTAAACGTTTATTACAATTTATACGAGCTTCGAGCACCTACTTATTCGTCGAGCACGCGTTTGATATAGTGCTTGCTGGTTTTTTAGTGCTATCATCGGGTTTTATGGGAGCAGGAAATATTGGTCCGGAATAACGCATATGCCTGGTTTGTTAGCGGCCGCTTGGGGCTGCTAAACGCAAAATACGATAATACCGCGATGTAATTGGAGCTGTCGACGCGATATCAGCCTCTGGTGACGATGCGGCTATGCTTACGCGTTCGGTTAGCTCTGGATAATGGTCAGAGCGAAGTAATAGTCAAGGTTGTTCGGTAGCGAGCGGATAGTGTAATAGGTGGGTATCTTAGGGCGGGGTAGGATAACTGCTCGGGCATTGCGAAAGAGCTGCGCGGAATTCACTAGAGTGGGGACCTACAACGCACTCGCTCGCAAATGCAGCAATTGGTCCGGTATTTGACACATTGATATATGCTACTATTAGATCTGCGCTGGGAATTAATGGAATCAAAACTATTTTGCTGTTCGTAATGTAATTTCGCAGTTTAATTGGATTTATTTCAATGTGACGGAGAAATATACTTTGTTTAACGGGTAGGAGTCTAATGAGGAACCTTGGTCAATTATAATTGTAATTCTTTCGTTTTGTAATCGCTCAATCATGTACTATGAATCAATAGTAAAAAACTAGATAAGTATGATAAAAATATTAATGGCTTCAATCAGTACCCAAGTATTTACACGACTAATTCACTTAACTGCTGACGTATACAGCTTTAACTACGTCGTGCAATGTAATTACTTCTTAAGTTGAAGCCTACGCCATTTCGAATTATATCGAATAATTTAGATTGATTTATTTAGTGACTGTCCGCGTCTTTGGCCATGTAACCTTACATTTTGTCCAAAACAACCAGAACAATTAGTGATCTAGACAAAAAGTAGCCTATGTCTTACTTCATGGATACAGTAGAGCCAAACGGTGGCTTTTGCTAAGAAGAGCTAGCTCAAATGGGACGACTCTACCGGGTGGTACCCCGGTTTCGGCGAGAAGTAGAGGCGTCTTGTGGTGCCTAACATCCTAGTGCCGGCATTTCTTCCCGGCTTTGCGAATTTATGTTCTCCGCTGACTACAGTTTCTCGTCTACCATTATTCAATAACATCTAAAAAAGTTTAATAATGTGTCAGACGTACGGGATGCAACGCGATTCAATCAACCCGAAAAAATAATTATTTGTGGCACATATATTAGCTTCACATATAGTACAGCTGGAGCCTATCTCTACCATGTATAAAATCACTGTAAATCCACTGGATGGACTAGAATTTTTTAAATGAGAACTGCAAACACAATGATATAAATGCAAACAAAATTAAAACGTTAACCTACCCCTTAACAATGGCCCGTATACCTACAGCGACTATACTTATTACGAATGCACCCATTATCTATGGAATGTCAGTCATATATGTATTTAACTGGCTCTACTATACGTATTGCGGCGGTTTAATAGTGTACCAATCACTTTCGGTTTCCTTCGAGTCGCTTACAGCAATTCTAATTTCGTACGTGTCACGCGCAATATATCGCAGCTAACGTATAATAACGTTTCACTGTGTTTGTTTTTTAAATAGCATATTATGACTGTTGCGATTGAGTAATTTTAATTGTATTTGTTTTTTTAAATAGCACTTTCCATTATTTAAATTGAGTAATTAATAGTCTTGAACGATAGTCGTACGATTTTTAGTTCATGTGTAGATTTCGAAACTATCGATGTTGTAATTTTTTGGTGTCAAATTTTATATTTGCCTATCCTGGTATGCATTGCTATATTTGCCAGCTGCATAAATAAGAGGTTCGATATCTATTTACTAAGTTGCAGATTAGGAGTAAGTAATTTATTAGTTCCTGAGTTTTGTCGACTAAAGGAAAAACTTTGGAAAGCTCATGGAGTCTCAAATAGTATTATTTATTATAACACCTCGATGACAACCTGCAGCGTTTGAGGTATCTTGTACTACGATCACCAACCCTCCAAGCGTGGCGGTTATGGTAAACCATCCCATTGGGGAGACGACTATATCCTGCAGTGAACTATGTAGTGGTTATTAAGGTTAGGTATTTTAATGAATATGTGTGGATTGTTCCAAGCGTGGTAGTAAAAAGAGAGCACTTTAATTCCTAAGTAACAACTGACGTAGGGTCAATTCCCGGTGCTGGTGGCACTAAAATTGTTAATTTCAATTTTAAATACCGAATTTACCTTTTTCGGCGATGAAGAAAAACATTGTGACGAAACCTGAATACCTTATAATTTAATAATAAAAAAATGTTTTTAGTATATGTGAAATACGATCTGCGGTGGACAGGTCTTTCTGGTTGTAAGCCGAAAAGGCTTATGTGCAGCAGTGGACTGTAAAGAAAAGAAAGGAGGGAGAGGCCTAGAACCCGTACATAGTCTACTGCAGGACATAGGCCACTTCCCTAAGGAGGATTTTCCATAATCACCACGCTTGACAAGCGGGTTGGTGATCGCAGTACCAGACACCTCGCACCTTAGCTGCCCGTCATTGCTCTATTTAATTTCGGTCAGGTATTTTTCAAGATCGTTATCCGACCATCTGTCTGTAGCTATTGCAATTTTCAACGCTTTCCCTTGATCGCCTCTTACGACATCCCCAGGGAAGAAGGGAGTAGCAGATACTCACTTCACACCAGATTTTCTGAGTGGTAAAGCCAAGCGGCGGCTTTAGCTGCTGCTCGAATGGGCCGGCTCGACCGGATTGATACCGCGGCCTCGCAGAATACCGGCGTGAAGTAGAAGCATCTTGTGCTTCTGCGTTTCGTTCGGTGAGCGAGGTAACCGGAGGCCCACATCCCCTACCTATTCCCCTCCTCTTCCCTCCCATCTCGCAAATATCAGGTGAACCGCTTGCTCGTTTGCCGTCTTTTTCATAAAAAAAAACACCGCTGGGCAATTTAAAATATAACTAACATAATTAACTGTCTTAATAAGCTTACTTACTTAAAAGTTACATGACAAACCCGTAGGCTTAGCTTAGATAATAATCCACGTACGTACACCTATTAGAGCAATTTTCTCAAGCCACAATGACATATCGACGTCGCCTACTCCGCCGTTATAGAAGAGTCGGCTTGTGATGGAATATGTCATCGTTGGCCCGGGGCCGCAATTATGGGCCGCTGTCTGTCCTGCGATCCGTGATTTACAACCTCTGATCGGCCGCCCAGGGCTTTTACATAAACTTTAGTCAAACAGCTCAGTGGGTAAATGCGGTTATGATAATAATAATAATTGTACAGCTGGTTCAACATTTCCGGTCAGGGATCATTTTGGGAAGTATCGAAACTTTTTTCGGAATATCAATGAAAATTTTCCGTCATAAATAACCTTCATTAGCAGAGCAATGCGATAATTGATCTGAATTTTGACGATTGCGTGACTTAACGATTAGCGTACTTAACTACTGAACCGTAGGTCCTGGGTTCAAATTCCAGTCGAAGCTAATATTTGTGCAGTACATACAAATTTTAGGTTTTCTGGTAATTTTGCTGTTGGGTCAGGAATTGGTGTTACGTTGCGTCCGGCGTCTTTGACCTTCCTCGGATCGTATCGCATATGTGTTGTATCGGATACGGGAATGTGAAGACTCTGCATACACTTACGGCACTATAATATCTCCAGCGCAGTTGACAACCACTGATCGTATTCGGAAATTGTCGCTATTGTCAAAAACAGCCAGGAGGACTCAAAAACCTGTGACTTCATTCTTCTATAAAATCAAACCATGTTTTTTTTTTTCCTCTAAGACATTGTTTAATTTATTGATAAATATATTTTGGAAAAACGACACCGTGTTATAAAAATAACAAAATAACAGTATGATTTTATCAGAGAATTATGTAACACGGAATTATTGTGGAATTTTTTTGTGGTATGGTAACCCCTGGGGTGACAATGCATCTGTAAAATTCTTCGTTTGTCTGGGATGTCCATGGGCTGCAGAAGCCATTTACCATCAGGTGAACTGTTAGCTTGTTTGTCACTTCAATGTTTTGAAAAAATAAAAATACTCAGTGCCCGTAATTAAGTCCACGCTTATCGAGAAGAACTCGACACATATTTCTTGCGGTATTATGCTGGTACTTTACTTTGGTATTCTGTGTGTGACACAGATCAGTCAGTCTACTACGCTCCGGCCTCTTCTTCATTTATTATTAGGCCACTGCTGGAATATATTATCTGTCTAACACCGTGAATTTTCCAAGACCTTTACTATATCCACGGGAAGAAAGGGGCCGACGGATTTTATTACGCCACCAATTTATTTTAGCTTGGTTTACGTTAAGAGGCCTAACAAACAATTAAAACTAATAGGAGTTATAGACGCTGTACTAGGCTTGCATAACATAATTATAGTTACCTGAATTTTAATATTCATTACAAGAGTGATACGTGATTTATATTATACAACGTCTAATCTAATAATTTATTGAACGTCACACATATCAATGAAATTATATTGAACGCAACTTTAATTTACCGGCTCTACCGGGTACCGCGAGATCGTATCGATACATCCATCGATGTTGTATCAATGCAATTACCGGCTGAATCGGCACTGATTTATGCGATAATGACAGGACAGCACTAGCTCCATTCACATGAAACTGTTATTCATGCGCGGAACACGGGAGTCATGTGTGCCGTAATTATGAGGTTCGGCCGTCGGTACGACAAAAAATTTCCCTGGGTTATTCTGTTATTTTTTTAAAATCGAAATGCAATTCGTTCACTAATATATGGTGTAAGGGGGAATATAACAGTCCTTTTTCCATAGGTTCACCTTACTTGCACGCGATGCACCCTTCTGACTAACGAACAAGGCTCAGGCGACTGATTGACTATGCTCAATCCCTTTGAGAATGGCCGAACTTAAATTCCACAAACTAGTAACGGACAGTCGTGGCTCTAGTGTAGTGTAGAAAAGGACACTGCAGCAGTACGGTGACCACCAAAAACACTACACCACTCTGCTTACACCAATCCGCTTAATCTTGCATTGTGATGCCATTGTTGGCATGCTAGCTTTTGTTGGCATATTCATGAAAAGACTGTCCAGAAGTAGACAAGCTAACGGTCGTCTGATGCAACATGTTTAAGCATGTTGTTTGTTGACCTGTACTCATAATTTCATATTTACGTATTTAAAAGACATGAACATGAAATCAGGTGAAATTTAAGCGCAGCATTCACTAAGCTTGGTAACTGTATCTTACTTACGTAAGTACGTATTAATTTTAGTAAAATAAAAGTAAACAAATTATCTCAGAATCATCCTACGTACAACCTAACACACATAATTTGCGGTGCTTCGTAAGACTGTAATGAGATGTTTGATCGTGGTTTATGTCGTCAGATGTACGATTAAGTACAATCAACATGCCATACGTATGCGGTCGCTGGTTAGAAATGATATATCTAACACAGCAATTAAATTGCCTAGAACATAGTAATATGTAGTCAATATAGGATCGGGGAACCTATGGCGTTTGTCTATCTATACCCATTAAGTTATGTAAGTTTATAACTTTTTTTTTATAAAATTGGGGGTGAAAGACGAGCTAGCAGTCAAACTATAAGCCTGTAATTATATTAGCTGCAGAGTTGGATGAGAGATGGTATCTTACTTTGGAAAGGGAACATTTTTTTTTAAGTAAGAGTCGGCTTCTTTATTTTCTATATTTATTAACATCGTAAAGAGCTCATTGCCGGAGGAAGGTTTTCTTCGCCACCCTTAGCTAGTGAATTGACAATCGCGGCCCGTCACCAGTCTACTATATTTAAATCTGTCATACTTCCCTTTACGGATCCCGCCTTGGAATCCATGGTATGTTCAGCCACGGTGACGCTAATGAGAACCAACAGGGCTGGCCTGAAGGAGTCGGGTCCAGGTGTTGCAAAGCGCCTGCAGAGCTGACTGCCAGAAATAAAAACTCCGATCAAAGTAGGATACACGTGCGTTGTAACTGCTATGGACTACGATGGAAAGACTTAATGCCTGTAATTGTACTGGCTCTCTTTACCTTTCAAACCCGAACACAACAGTAATGACACTGGTATTTGGCAGCAGTAGATAAGACCGTGGTACCGAGATGAGAGAGAGAGAGAGAAGGAATCTATCAGTTAAGTTTGAATTAACAATAGGATAATATGGTTGTTAACCCACCGTCTATGTGGACTACGAGTATTCTTTCCTCCATATCAATAAATTTGATACCATAAACATTACATAAAACGTATTTGATGAGTTAATAAAGTTGTACGATGAAGTTGTTTAACAGATAACTGATATGAATATAAGTACTTCCATGAAAATAATTGAAGTCGCTTAATGGTCCGAGCAACGTAGAAAGCGCTATAAAATCTAGAAGAGAGTAGATGCGAACTTAACGTTATGCTTCACCGTGAAACATCATCGGATTTATGAGCTACAAACTACTTGCCTCAGATTATTTCAAACTACATTCCCTGTTTTTAACCGTTTTGCGTAGAAATAGTTAAGACTGTTCGCAAGCTAGTAGAAGTAGCTTGTTTTAATATACTCTGTTTATGACTATGGTTTATCTGTAATTATGGATATGAGCTACTTTATAGTTAAGTATTAAATTCAAAAAGTAGTATTAGCATGAGTCGTTCGTGTTATAATTTGGTTTTACTCAAACTCAAACTCACTGTACTCTCTCACACACGTTGGTAGAAGTTGAACCTTGAAGAATTAAACTTAACCTACCAGACTGTACATAGTCCACTGCAGGATACAGCCCTGCCATGATCGCCACGCTCGGCAAGCGTACACGATAGACGCTGTTGGCCATGGCGACTGCAGTACCAGACACCAAGCACCCTGGACGCTGCTGGCCATGGGGACCGCAGTACCAGACACCACGCATCCTGGACGCTGCTGGCCATGGGGACCGCAGTACCAGACACCTCACACCATAGACGCTGTTGGCCATGGCGACCGCAGTACCAGACACCACGCATCCTGGACGCTGCTGGCCATCATCGGTCTGCTTAATTTTGGTATGGAATTTTACAAGATGGTTATCCCGATGGTTATCTTTCGGTGGCCATTGCTATCTCATCTGTCGTAAAATAGCCTTTGTGATTTTGAAGGCTTTTCACTAGGGGACTAACCTTAAAATTAAGAAGGCGCATATTCTCACTACCACCATCATAAAATTTCTGCATAATATGTATTATTAAAACATTGAATACGACATTAACTTATTTGTAATGATTATTGCATCTTAGTCCTTAGGGTGGATGATGCATCTGTATTTTGATAGAATTGATTTTGATTTGAATCGAGGATAGATGTATACGTAGTATATGTACATGAACTGTATATGAACCTCGGCAACTACATACCATCTGGAGCCTAGTGGATTGTGGCATTAAATAAAATATTTCATAGAAATCATATCGAATTCTTGTGATATATTCTATGACATACCGCAAAAGGGGATCTTTTGGCACGTTTTACTTTTTTACTAAATTTCTCTTTTTGTTAGAATTATTTCTACTCTTTGTTAGAATTATATAATATATTAATAAAATAGTCATTAGTCTCCATTTGTAGCTGCATAAATTCTAGTTTTCTAAATTTAACTAAATCAGAGTCAGGAACAAGTGTTCATAGTAATTTCACTATAAATATGTAAAATACTCAAGCTACAACTTACTTGTAATTAATAGTTGTTGGAAAACGATAATTGATTATTATTTCTTACATTTGAAATGAGGTTAATCATTGTAACGACTGCCTGGTTAAGTGGTTAACGTGCCTGCCTGATGAGCTGCGGGTCCTAGGTTTAAATCCCAGTCGAAGTCAATATTTGTGCAAAAACTCAAATTATTGGTTTTCGAGTCTGGTTTTAAACACCAGCCGAAGTCATTATGTGTGCAAAAATACAAATTGTTCTCGTGTCTGGTTATGTCGTATTGCGTTATTCATCTCTGACACTGATCTTTCCTCCGATCTAATCGAATAAGCATTATTTCGGATATGGGATGGTAAAGACCGGTGAATCTGAATTTGCATGTACACCTATAGCACCATTTAAATATCTTGTCCTCAGTTGACAATCGCCGATCGTGTTTGAATGTTATGATTGTGATCTCAATAAACTCCGATAATGACAATTTTTTTTTATTCTAAATTTTAGGAATCAAAATTCATGTAAAGCGTTTATAAGAGCGTAATGTTTAATTTATTTTTGATCTCTGTGGTGAATTTGAAATGTAAGCGTGGTAGAGCCAAGCGGCGGCTTTTGCTGCTGTTCAATTGGGCCGGCTCGACCGGTTTGGTACCACGGCCTCGCAGAATACCGGCGTGAAGTAGAGGCATCTTGTGCTTCTGCGTTTCGTTCAGTGAGTGAGGTAACCGGAGGCCCACTTCCCCTCCCTATTACCCTCCTCTTCCCTCCCATCTCCCAAACATCCTTAAAGACCGGCAACGCACCTGCAGCACCTATGGTGTTGCCGATGTATATGTGCGACGGTAATCACTTACCATCAGGTGAACCGCTTGCTCGTTTGCCGTCTATTCCATAAAAAAAAATTCTAATTATAAAGGAAAATCGCTTTAGTAACAATAATTAGGTGAAGCAGACCTGGAAGAGTATCGAGAGGTCTCGGACACGCACGCGGACCACTTTCTCGGCCTAACCGTGCGAAGCGAGGCTTTCACGTTATAATCTATAACTGGATTATTGGAAGACATACTGAACAATAACAAAACGGTAGTCGAAACACGACCGGCTTGTAATCTTTATAGAAATACGTATAACAGAGAACTAATACAGATAATTTATCAATTTCCTTTAATAAAAGCCGGGAGATATTGTATATCTATCATTGACAATTTGTTCGGTTTCAGATTTTATTAAGTTTTAAGCTATATTTGTCGTATGGTATTTTTCAAGAGGGAAGTCGAGACATTCGGGAACTGAGAAATTGATTATTTTAGATCTGCACATGAAGGTTCACTGTATTTAAAATGAATTTAATTCTATAATTTAGCGGACGAACAACAGATTTTCGATAACGTGCGAAGAAAAGTGAATACCTTTTAAACTGAGCTACCATCGGCTCAGTAAGTAAAGCGCAATATAAATACTAATTATTATCATGTTAAAGCCACATCCAGATAAATAACTCCGCGTGAATGTTATTTCCAATTGATTGTGAGACGTGACACTGTGTGAAGTGAAACCTCTTTTGTAATGAGCGATTATGAGCAACGATTTAGACTTTTTGCCAGAAAACATGATGGAGTTGCAAAATTCGTGACGAATTCAACATCAGTTTGGACCGAGGTATAGCTTTGACTGTGAATGGAACGTTGTGGTTCAATGCGAATGAAATTGTTACAACGGTTCAGACATTTCCCTATTAGTCCAACGATCGTCGGTAACTAAGTACGAGTTGCTTATTGCGTATTACTTAATTTACTTTGGCTCTTAGATATTTTCATGTACTATAATAATATTATGAAGTTGAATAGTTTCTACGTTTGAATCTGTTAATCTCAGAAAAAATATTTTTAAATTAGACACTTCGTTTATTTCTATGTCTTATAACACCACAAACCATAGAAGCAGTAATCAAGAAAATTGGTCTTGTACTCATCAAGTGTTCAAAACAGGCGTATATCCAAATATAACGCGGGTGAAAAAGGATTCCGCGGAGCACAACTTGTCGTATATATAAGCACTCACTGTTGTCACCCGTGGATGTTAGGCAGACATTGACAGATCCGACACAGCACACCCAAACGGGTTTCCGAAAAATATTCTTCGCCTCACTAAGAGATGGGCGAGCGTAGTCGCTGGATTTACTCCGGAAGATTGCCCGTGAGATTTACAAATTCAATTTTAATTATTTTTCAATTTCGTGTGTATATTTCAATCGTTGTTCAAAGTTAAACGTGAAAAAGCTGGACCTCTCTTCAGTTTGAAGCCTCGAATAGAAAGGAGGAAGGGTTAATGTAGGCGATAAACTGGATGTTATGAAATATTTTCATAATTTTTTTCTATTTTTGTACGTCATGATATCTCCCCCTATTCTGCTTTACGCTCCTGCCAATCTAGATTACAAAAATACATTGAGTTCTAGGCGTAGCACATAGACAGTGAACACTAAATGTATTTCTGAAAAATATTACTTTTTATGCCATAGCTTTAGAGTCAGGTTTTGACTATGAAGTTCATTTGTACGCGGGTAACTTAAGCAAGGGACTATTCCCGATTCCAAAATTCTTTCAATAATGCGAGACCCCTGTCCAGCGAGAGAATTATCGTGATAAGCTTATTAATTATATATACAATTCGGCACCACGGTCTTATCTACAAGGCCAAAGTGAACAGACACCTTCTAGGCAAACGTGTACCATCCTAGGCCTCATCTTCGCCATCCGTCAAGCAAGATTGAGGTCAAACGTATGCCTATTTTTTATATAAAAAAAAAACAATTTATATTTAAAAACAGTTCGGTTTAAATTCATCATTTTACATTTAAAGTTTAATAAATAATATTAATACTTAAATGGATGAAATATGACTACAGAACCAATGTTACATCAGCGAGTGTTCCCAGAGATATATAAAACTTACATTGTTGCCAACTGGTGTTTCAACGCTGCGTATAACAGAAAATAAGCACCGACCCTCGTCTAGTTAGCCTGCAGCAGAGCTAAGCATGCGCTAACTATGTGCAATTTGATAAGCTTTAAGAACGTGGAAAATGAATGGAAAACTAAAATAGAATCAGGTTTATTTCTTAAATACATTTTTAAATAATATCCGATACAGTTAATTAACACTACTAATATTCCTACTAATTTTAACCTCTCCAACTGAACATTACAGCTTGTACAGCTTCAGTAACCCATTACGTTATTGGTATAAAGAAATAATCGTTAAGATAACGAGATACGTTACAACAAAGTTCAAGGAAGTGAGAATGACGACCTTTATCTTAACTTGTTATTATGAGAATATAATTTAAAAAACACAATAATAAAAACAATAGTGAGCTTATTCCATCATTCTAAGGCAATTCAGTGAACTACCGAGTGAGTCGGAAGGAGTGAGTGAATATAAATCAATAGAACAACCAACACTAAACCTTCAGTAATATCATAAGTAAGCAAAAGCCGCAATGTATCAGTCTCATAGTTTGTAGAATATTTGAATAAATTAATAATTTTCGAGCGATAATCTCGTATGCCGTCCGTGATTTTTTTATTTATTAAAAAACATATTTTGTTCTGATGGTAAGTGGTTACTGCTGCATAGATATTTGTAAACAACTTCAATTGAAGATGGCTTACAAATGCGTTGTCATCCACGAGCGCTAAGATGAAATGCCTCAAAGCTCGTAATTATACTCTATACATTTCTAACCTGAAATCAACAGTGGTTAAACTGCTAATTAGCGGCAGATATGTTTAAGAGATTGGTACCGACCCAGATGTCTCCTGGGCAGAGAAGAAATCTACCACATAATATCTTCCATACGCCAAAAATTCTTTACTTTGGTTCTAGTTGAAATGAAACCATTTGAATTTAGGTTGATGTTTGTTTAATTTTTTAAGAAAAATCCGTTGTTCTGCAGTAGACTTATTCTAGCCTGGAGAGATGATGATGAATAAGAAAATGAAGATTAGGTTTTAAAAGAATTTATTAATTTCTTGTTTTAAATTGTCACATATTACAAATAATAGTAAGGGAACTAAAGTATTATTATTTGTAGATCTACTTATCTAAGCAATTGCTGTCTATTTGCTGGTGCATTAGAGAGAAAATGGTCTCAGTTTTGGTAAATGACAACCTCCGAGAACTGTTTGGTGGATTGAGTTTAATGATCTGAATATGCCGAGCCTGAATTACGCACTGCTGTCACCAATTCGCCTGCGGGTATGGGAATATGTTCCGGGTGAACCATATCAGCTTTCATTAGCGCTACTGAGAAAGAGCTTATGTCGAGCAGTAAACCTAAACTGACGAAGAATATAAAAGAAGAAGAATGTTTAATTTGACCTTGAACTAAATTGTCCAAACTTGCAAAAGAAATGTATTTTGACGGGAGTTAATCGGCAAAAGAGCTGTTTATTACGTTGTAAACTGAAAACATTGGTATATAATATATTTCACTTTAAAGTGATTCAATGAAAAAACCAAGCCGTCCTCGTATTCCTTTCTTTGTAAGACGCAAGACTAGCCAATGAACATCCAGCAATTGAGTTAATCAGATGATTCATAAATAATGCGGCGCGCGCGCAATCAGGCACCAATCGCGGCCGTTTGTCAATCGCTAACAATTACTATTGACAGATTGACAGATCATGACGGATTGAAATGTTCGATTGACGCGCAGTGTCAGATAGATGACTCTATTATGTCAATCGGCCATTTTGTGTAAATTAGGCTTCAGATACATGTAAGTATTACGGCTTTTAATCAACGATACGTAGAGACGACATAGAGCAAGGCCTTGAAATCTCTGAGTTGTTGTCATTTGGCCAATTAATCTCATAAAATGCCAGACCGATGATGAGGTGTGAGGTGTCTGGTATTGCTCGTACGGCGATCGCCAAATCACCTGCTAAGCGTGGCGATTATCGCAAATCCTCCTCCTAACCAGCATGGTATTATGAATGCAAGCCTTAGACCTCCTACGAAGAAGAACAATATTGGATCATGCTTTTTATTAGTTTCTGTCTATCTTTCTAAGACGTTGCTAAATAAAAGTTCAAATAAAGAAAATAATTCATCGCAGGAACGAACTACAAGTTTATCTTCTACCGTTGCTCTTATTTTAACATCAGAATGATGTCGTACGAAACCTAAAGATCTGTAAATTTTGTTACACACGAAACTTCTCAAACTCAGCATCTATGCTTAATGTTTCCAAGAACTAGATCTTTAAATATGTACAAAATATACGATATCCGATTTGATCAAACTATTACTTATCTACTTAGCTGCAAGGAGTTTAAGCCTCGGCAACGACAACAAGAAGTAACGAGAGGCCTGTTCACTGCAGTTATACAACACTCACGTCCACAATAATATGTAATCAGTTTATGCGCGTGTACGCTTGTAATGATAGACGACGGACACATACAGCGACTTAGGGTTGTTTTCGCTAGGAAATTGGGGAACAGAGGGGAAACAAGTCATGTCGATAAATCGATTTGTAATATTGAATATTAAATTAATTTTATATATTAAATCGTTTGAGGTTTGTTTGAATAAACATAGCCATAATCAGTAATGTTTCGGATTATTTCGAAGCATTAGTGTCATTATTAAGCTGGTGCTGACAAATATTAACCAGTGGCATTTGATTCATGTTAAAAGGCATTTATAAAGTGAAACCTCCCTTTTTATCACTCTTTCAAGTTAAGCTGCTAAGAACATCATCGCATAATCACCTTTCAGTTTATTTCTATGTCTCGTAGGTTATGATACGTGCAGCTAATTTAGAGATCCAAATTACTGGACCTCTTGAAGGCAAGAGAGAAACTCGAGTATTACACTTAAAAATTACATTATATTACCACAGATAAAATACAACTAGATAGGATTTCAATAATTAGGTTTTGAATTAAGAATTAAGAATTAAGAAAACGTTTTTCTTATGAGGCAGGATGTCAGTGATTGTCATCAACGTTGTCTTAGACGGAGTACGTGGCCAGTTCTATAGTCTTCGGTTCTAAAAACACATATTTCGAAACGCAGTATTGTTTCGATGTAACTATAAGTGAGACAAACGTATTTTAAACCTTAAACCCCTAACAGAAACTTTTTTACCTAAGTCATATTTATTTGAATTTAAGAGAATTCTCAAAAGAAGTCCATGAGCAAATATGAATATTATAATTTGTATATTAAAAATTATTCCCCGTAACCCCATTTTCCCCTCTGCATCCACTTGACACAGTTCTCGATATAATTGTAGCAATTTACCGCGGGCCGCCGTTGCCTGACGCAGGACAAGTCAAAACATATCGACGCAATGCGTTGCGCAACCTCTACTTGATTGAGCCATTCACATGTAATCAGTGTTGCATTTATGCCACTTCCACTCAGGGTGCAGAATGTCCCTCGAGGCCCTTCAGTTATATGTGCCAAATGGGGTTTAATAATGTTGGGATAGTTATCAGGTATCATTTAAATGCTACAGCTATTATTTATAACATCTCATTTCACGATACGGTTATTTATTTGTAGCGGCTTGAGAAGTCAATGAAAAGTAACAGAACATTGACTTCTTCCGTAAAAAATAAGGAAAAAATTTAGTATTTTTTGAAAATACTGAATTGAAACTTTAAAGTATTTTACTATGCTTAACGAGCTATGTTAATATGATTGGAATCCTTGTTTTGGCTGTTCATTTTCCAATTATAATTAAAATGACAGTTATGGCAGTAGGCTAGGTTCAGGGGTTCAGAAATCACGTTGCTCTTTAATTTCCTGTTAAGACCACTGCTGAACATGCGCCAAGAAAGTACCAGGAAGCCAGCAAATTTCTTGAAGTGTTTGCACACACTTACCATAATTCTGTATCAGAAAAGCTAAAGATATTGCTTCCATGGTTCTGGTACTATCCTCACCAAGCTAAGTTGTAATAAATCTATCGTTGAAGTAAAAATAAAGCAGAGTTACCTATATCATGTTTCACTCGATGGTGCAATGACCGAGGCGATGAAATATAAACAAAAAGTGACTTACTGTAAACCGAACGAATTTAGTATCCCGTACAGAGATAAATGGACCTTATTTACTTAGTAATAAAATATGATACGTTTACCAAAGTTGCGAAAGAAATTTTCAATTAATTTGTCGGCACTTTGAAAGTTGCATAGGGAACGGATACTCGTTTTAGTGTTGTTATTGTGATTAGATTGTGTCACTACCATTTGTATTAATATAACACGAAGTTGTGATTTAAAAACTTTACCTTTTCAAGAACGTTCTCCATTTTGTTCTTATTTTGATTAACATTTATAATTAATTACTTCGCCTCTTCATCTTCCTGGAACTGAAGATTCAGCAATGAAAACAACATTTGAGGACTTTCAAACTACCTAATCTAAATAAAACATTTCATCATTTAATTTTATGTAATTAAACAAGTATATATTTTGAGTGACATAGTATTGTTATAAATTAAGTTCCATTCCTGGAGGGACTAACAGCAATCTGTATGCAATTAAAGGATTGAACAGACTTAAATGAAATTCGACCGTATGATGTGTTTTTATTTTTAAAGTAAAAAATGAAAAATACGCTGACTAAATCGTCGCTGGAAGCTTAAAACTTTTATTATTCTTACTACATCAATGACTTGAATAAATTTTGAATTGTCAATGAGTTCGAGAACCGATAGTAACGGTGTATGAACGGTGCGTAACGCGGTGGCTCGGTGGAAGCTCATTTCATGCTCCATTGTGGGATCTTGTGAAAGCAATCAGTCTCCGTTCGAGTTTTTGTAGGAAATAATTACCGACGCCTATGTTCTAGTTACACTTGACAGGTTTGAGCCGTATGCTCGCTTATTTAATACCAGAAACATTATAAGTACAACAGAGTTTCTTTTGATTTTAATATTTTAATATTCAAAATTTCAAAAATTAATCAGAACAAAATTATGTTTACGTCTTGTCAAATAATGATATCTGTCGCAATTATATATGCTTTTTTGCTGCCACTAATTTTGTTCTTTCTCATAGAAGATAATACATTTAGTACTCTTTGCCACCACCACACTGTATATGTAAATGTTAGGCGCTGTATATATAAAACGTTTGTTAATCTGACGGGTGGGCTGATATTACTGATTTTCATTTGTCAAAACTCAGCGAAGACTATTTTTTTATTGCAAAGTGCAAACGTGCATGCAGCTCACCTGATGGTAACTGATTACCTCCGTCTATGTACTATGTACATCTGCAACATCAGGGAAACTACTAGTACGTTGCCTACCTCAAGGGATATTTGGAAGTTGAGAGGAAGGATGAGCATGGAGGATGGGGAGGGGGAGTGGTCCTCCGGTTACCTCACCCACCGAATGAAATGCAGAAGCATGAGATGCCTCTACTTCTCACGTTATAGTACTAGGCCATGGTACTACCCCGGTTATGCCGGCCCATTCGAGCAGTGGCTTGGCTCTACCACGTACTCTTGGCTCTACCACGTACTTGGCTGTAAAATGGCTTCCACACCCCACCTTTTCGGACCTCGGCGGGAGATGGAACATAACAGGCGGCGAGCCTGCTCACCAGGTATGTTCCTGGAGATCGCCATGACATATTTTGGTGTTATCCTATATTCATCTCTTGCATATTCTTTCGCCACTAACACACATCACTATTTGCAGCGAAGCCTTGTGGCGACATCTATCTCACCATTTTTTTAACTCGAAGCAAAGATAAAGTAAGAGTGACTTAAAACTTCTATTACCAACTACCAATAGAGTGTACAGGTCAAACCATAGATATTAGTAAAAGGGTGCTGACAGGTAAGACATCCTACTTAGATCAAAACTACTCAATCTGGCTAGTTACGCCTTCCTTCGACAATTTCAGGACAAAGACATCTCATCACCAGTGCGAGGGCATCGGCGCAGCGCTCAGCAACCTGTTTCGACAACTTGGTGATTATGGGCAAACCTTCCAAGAAATATATAACGGCTTCTGAAGACGCTTTCTTGGAGAGTTCCATGTTGAGTAGTGTAGTAGTGTAGTAGTTATATTGAATACTTACAACGTGTCCTGGTTTGTAACCTTCAGGTAACCACAAAAATCATGATGTCCTCATGATCAGAGCATGACAACATTATTATGGCGAAGCGAAATTAAAAGTGAACGGTAAACGGAGAACGCCAAAAAGGGTTTATTTTTATGAACACAAAGAACGCTAGCAAACTTAATTATGTTCGTAATAGCTAGATAATTTAGGATTACGTGATAATACAAGATAGAGTGGCTTAAATCTATTATGCAATCTGAGAGGGAAAATTCGATCCGCTCGAAATTAAATGAAATGTTTTTTGTTGATGTTCTTTTAAAAAGGCTGTTCGGTGCAATATTGCAAATATTTAAAACATAGACGTAAATGTTAAAATAGTATAAAACAAAGTCGCAATCTGCGTTTGTCTGTGTATTTTCTTATACCTTCTAAACTTGTGAGTGGATTTCAATATGGTTTTCACCATCATTTAGAAAGTTTTTCTTAAGGATGGTTTACATGCATAACACATTCAAAATTTGTTTTACATAACTGCGCCGGCCGTGCGAAGTCAGCGCGATACGCTAGTTGATTAATAAAACATGAAACATATGCAATTTTGAATTTGGATACCTTGATTGATGAAAATCTTCAAGATTTTTTTTAACCTTTTCACAGGAAGCTAAACTAGTTTAAAAAAGAACTGAAAAAAAACTTTACCGATACTAAAATATAACCGTAAAACATAGTACAAAATATATCTTTTAATGCAACACATCAATAAGAAAACATAAAGTAATTAATCTTATCTATACTTGGCGGATTTTTAAATTTGAAAAATATTTTCTTAGATTTATCACAAATTTGCTGGACTTAGTGATTTCTTTCAATTGTTTCAAGAGCTAATAATGAGATCAGTGATAATGAAAATGAAAGTTCACGTCGTCATTTAAGTCTCATTTAATGACCCTTGCTCTCTGATCATATCCTCGTATAACCCGTCTTACTTTTTGTGGTATAATATAAGATAAGTTTTTAATAGCATTGATTGATTGAGCCTCTTTAACATTTACAGTATGGTATTTCTATTTTATATTATAGTCAACAGGTGTTCCTCGGTGGAATCTTGATATTGCAACTCAATATAAGCTAAAGGTCTTAAAGTCACCGCCGCCTGTCATGGCATCTGAGACTCAAATTTGGTATGTCTTTAAAATAATACTCGACGACAAGATGAAATTCCTGGAGATAGCGAAGTTCTCCTGGCCGATTTCGACCATAGAAACAACTTCCAAATACTATCGACAGTTGTGAACTGCGCAGTCTATGAGTATGATGCAAATCTATGAATTACCACAAAGACTCGTCTTAACCCTCCCAAATCCGATTTTACGCTTATGCGATAAGATCGGAAAAAGTTTAAGAAACAGTGTCGGAGACACGGGACGGCCACAGCCAGACGCGAAAGCCTATAATTTCTGTTTTCTACAAACAATGGTTTCGGATGGGTTTCTAACCGAGGACCCATACCTCAGTAAACAAGGTACGCTAATTACTAAGTCAAGCGGTCGTCTACAAAAGAGAAATGCTTGGTATTGATTTCTGTTTTTACTATAGAAACTTTTATAATTCTTCACTTTCAACACTCTTTTGCCGCTACCTTCTGTTCTTTTAAAACTTTTTCTGTAAATACAATGTCTCTTTTTGTGATTCTGTTGTTCACAATATCGTTTACATAGCTATCTGGAGCCGCCAATGCGTAGACTAGACAAAATAAACTGAATAAATGACTGAAAATCGTCACATCTTCATAGTGTGAAGTTCAAGTTGAATACAAATAAGATTTATCATCAAAAATCCATTTTTCCATATTTTTATAACCCATACTCAAAATATTGTAAAATTGCTTTTAATCCTCTAACAGTCAACCCAGAGCGTGAAGAAATGTGGTGATAGGTGCATAAAATTTTAAATTATATAAATATGAAAAGATATACAAATACATACTATGATATATACAGAAAAGCCTACACAGATATATACATACATACAAACATTAATACACACATATATAATAAATCAGAATAAATACTAACAAGTATCAGATGGTTTTAAAAAGTGTTCGCGTACCAATCGTTTGAAAGAAAGAAATTATATGGGGCTTTTCTAATGTCTTCGGACAAGGAGTTCCAGAGAAGTGTAGCCTGAATGGTGACGGAACCACCAACAAAATGGGTAAAATATTGCGGGGTACTTATCATATGATTAGCAGAGGAACGACGGACCCTATCATGGGTAGAAGAGAGATACTGAAATTTATTCTTAAGATAAGAAGGGGTAGTAGGATCGTACAAGATGGAAAAGAGAGCAAATAGAATTCTAGAGTCACGCCTCTGCTGGATAGTGAGCCATTTAAGGCGAGAACGATAGTGAGAGATGTGGTAATATTATCGCAGACCAAAGATGAATCTGATGCAGTTGTTAAGTAGGTGCTCTAGCTTGCAATAAAAACCTTTGTTCAGATCTGAGTAACACACATCAGCATAATCAATTATAGGTAATATCAGTGTTTGAATTAGCATCATTTTGGACTTTAAAGGAAAAAAAAATTTAAGCGATAAAGAACCTGCAATGAAGCCGAAACCTTATGGCTGACTTCTAAGACCTGTTTTTCCCAGCTCATAGTATTATCGATGTACAGTCCCAAGTTTTTCACCGAACTAGAAAACGGTATCATAGTATCATTATAATAGACGGAAGGTAAACTTACGAAATCAATTTTAGCTAGCATTTTTGAGCTGCCTATAGGTATTGCTTGGCATTTCGTAGGATTTACGGAGACACCGAAGTGTGTAGACCAGTCATAAACAGATTTTAAATTGTCGTTTAATTTCGCATTAGCAATATTGTCAACGTCAGTTTGGATATAAATATTATATATTCAGTGATTTCTAAGAAAATATATTATAATATTCACGCACAGTGTGAGTGTCCGCCTAGTCACTCATCTTAAGATGAACGTGAAACGCTTAAACGTGAAATCAGAAGTACATTATCATCCCTCAGAACTGAGGTAGCATGAAATTTCTCCTATACCGCAACTGTGTCTTCGACTCACATTATTGTGAATGGATTCATGTCTGGGAGGATAAATCTTGTCCATCATCCTTTTGCATCATTTAGCAGCTTATTTTAATTTCCTATTTTTGCCTGAATTTGCTTACTAACTGATATTTGGACATTCGTACTGCATGTTTTATATTTATCTATTCTTTATTGAAACGAACTAATCAGTGAGGGAACAAAAGGCGGACTGAATGCTAAAATAATTCTCTTCCAGTCTACCTTAAGTCAGTGGTAAAACATTGAAAGCATACATTGAAGAAATTAATAAATATAAACATGCTGCCTATAAAATAACTGATGAACTAGATATTATTCCTAGATAATGAGCCCAAATAATGGGTTCTTGGGCTTCTTGTGTTCGGTTGCGGACTTTTATAGGCAGAAGAATTAAAAGGAATGTTTATTAGTTTTACATCGTTATTTTTCTCGTACTTCGTCACTACTATAATATCCTCATCGTCATTGGAGCTTAAATTTAAATGTCCTCCTAGCCAATATAGACCACGGCAACCAATTCTAAATTCTATCAGAAATAATTGACTGTTCAGGATATAGTTTTTTTATGGGAACGGTGGCAACGAGTAAGCGGCTCATCTGATGGTAAGTGATTACAGTCGCCTATGTACATCTGCAACACTAGAGAAGCTGCATGTGCCTTGCCGGCCTTTAAGAATGTTTGGGGGATGATAATGAGAAGAGGGGGTTGGGAAAAGAGTGAAATGGGCCTTCGGTTACCTCACTCACCGAACGAAATGCAGATAATAACAGATACCTCTACTTCACGTCGGTATTATGCGAGGCCGTGCTACTAACCCGGTCGAGGCGGCCCATTTGAGCAGAAGAAAATGCCGAGACTTGGTTCTACCACGTACAAAAGCCCCAAGAGTGTACACAATCACAGAATTCGGATAAATAATTTAATGTAGTATTAGAGATACGAGGCAATACACAATATAACTAGAACCAACAGTCAATAATTTGCTTTGAACAAATATTGGCTCTGACTAAGATTCCAACCCGGCTTAGTAACAGCGACAGCGTGACTTTGGCGTAACTTGTCAGGTACGCTAACTATCGAACTTCAAGCCGTATAACATGTTATACCGAACACGTATTTAGCCTTTAGTGGTTCAATTTGAAAATATACGGGAAATTGACGAAAATCAAACCAAAAATCGATTAATGTAAAGTTATATTTTATCAATTTAATCACTTCAAACAAAAACGTTGTTAAGCTTCATAAAATAAAATAAGAGCAAAATTCATGCAGCCTGGGAACGGAGTTGAATCCCGTGCCCGTGACGGAACCGCTCAACTGTAAACAGTGTGTTAAATGTAAAGAAATTCAGAAAAAGTTCGTCTTGACATCATTTCACGTTGATCAGTCGATGAATAAGTCCACGGCGTTGAAAAAAATGTATAAAAAAACCGGCTAGCCTTCTCAATGCGACTCATTTTATGAATGAAATAAGATTTTTTTCTACGGAACCGCGTCAAATACGTGCTTTCCTTTCTCGACCGTCTGACGCGACGTGCATTCGTTTTAGATTGCCCTGTTTTGAAACAGCTTATTTTTCTAGTTATGATAGCGTAAATTTAACTTTAATTTGTACGTACTGTAGTTAAATCTCCTATAAAAAAATTTCAGTGATGTGTTTCTAGGTTTTGAAAGATTCTTTGGATTGACGACTTGCGGACCAACTAGGTTGCGATGTGTGCATCGGTAAGAAATATAAGAACGATTTAGAGAAGTAGATGTGGTTTGAAAACGTAGTGTTTTATTATACAGAATGATCCACCTTCCAATTTCAATAGAAAAGTTGCAAGACCTTAAAATACTGTAAGAACATTTTGCGTAGATCGAACCAAAACTAATAGTTAAAAGCTAAAGGTAGCCCGAATTCATTATTACATCATGAAGTCTTAAACCATAATGGTCCCGTGACCACGGGTGCTGTAAAGCAATCGAAACGTTGGGAACATGAAAACTAAAATTTAACTCCATAAAATCCGTAAATAATAGTTTCAATTCAATTCAAAAACACTACGCTGTTCGCGTAAACACAAGAAATCATCAATGCAGAAATAAACCACCAAGTTAATCACTGCAAGTTTACGCCGCTAGATGCAGACAGATAGAGTGCAGTACTAATACTATAACTATAACCAGTACTAATGCCCTCACACTACAAGACTACTCCCCATCACTAGACTGTAAGGTTGGTTTCAGCTGAATTTTCCATCATTCTGTCTCCAGAGACTCGCATGTTAGCCTACCACATGCAGAAGAGGTTAATATTTAGCGAAAAAGATCATATAATTTTTAAGAGATTAAAAATGCATCGTCCTATAAGCTAGTAAAATCATACAGAAATGCACTTAAAACTCTTTCACATTACTCGTTCTCACGTACGACGCATAAATGTTAAAATTTTCATAAACTAGCACATACTGTATACCTGAACATCTCGCGGCAGTCAAAGGCACGCGGGCAGACGGCAAAAACTGTTTGAGCTCGTGGGAAGTCAATTACACGATTAGTGTCCTCAGCCCGACGAACCGCTACCTCTTACTGCTTAGCATATAACGACTCTTGTGATCCAGCGAATATAGCTTTAGGAAATTGGATGCCCCCGTTTTATTTCAAAACATTCGATTCCTCGGCGGAAAACGTGTGTCTAAACCTGATTTATTTACAAAGGTGATTGCTTTGTTTAATAGGTGTGAGGTAGGTAATGAATAGTTATAATAAAATAAATTAATGTCGTATCCGTTTCAATTTGACGGACGACGGAAATAAGTATTAAAATCAGGGTCGGAACTTACAGGTATATTATTCATTATCACTATAAAGAGATAGTTAAGAGCCGTGGTACGTGAAAATCGAACAAATTATTTTATCTGTTCCAATATACACCTACAATGACAAAGGCAAGCTCTGACTTTACTTCTTAAAAGCTGAAGACTGGTCCTCGTCTAGTCTAGATCAAAACCTGTTGGACTACAAATTGTGGTCAGTACTAGAGGACATGTCATGCTCAAAAAGTTACTTCTAAATTAAGTCTCTCGAGCAATATTTAAAACTAATAGTGGCTAAACTCCCCATGGAGACAGCGCATAAGTCCATAGATTCGTGGCCAAAGATATCAAAAACCTGTATGAAACATAAAATTGTTTTTAATTAATCTTTTAAGTTTAGATTAATAAGATTCGAATGAATATGTATACATAAGTTACTACTGCAATCCATGGACACCAGCTAAATGGAATGTCTCACAGCCCCGTAATACTACTACTATACTGGCTCTCTATACCTTTCAAAATAGAACACAATAGTAATTCCACTGCTGCTTGGAGGTAGAAATGGATAAAAGTGTATTACCAACCCAGACAACAAGGTCAGAGGTGCGTACTGCCTGGTAAAATTTCATTTCTATGTGTAGCAAAACTTATGGCCATGCCAGGTACATATAAAGTCTCAGAGCGTTTTTTTTCCGCTACACTTATCTCGACAAGGAAATATGAAAGAAACTTGAAATTTGATGTTTGTACTTCTAAACCCTAAAATTTTTAGATTAATGAAAAATAAATGAATTATAAAAATATTTTTTCACAACAATTTCGTCGTTCAATTTGACGGGAAATATAACAATACTATATTTATTTTTATTCGTTTTAAAAAAACGTTACATTCTGCTGTAGGAATTTCTCATGTGTCGCGGAGGCAGTTTACATACATGAATTGCACATGGACAAACACCCAGACCGGGAACTATTATTTGTAGTCCATACAAATACTAGTCCCGTGCGGGAATCGAACCCGCGACCCACAGCGCCGCAGCTAAACGCTTAGCCACTGCGCCACCGAGCCGTCAAACATATATTATACTACTATAAACACATATATTATGCAAAAGAACTATTTATAACCTAAATTCTAGAAATAAATATTTTAACCTTGGTCTCTCAACATATATTATATATGATAATGTAATGTATGGACATAAAAATATATACACATTTAATAAGAATAGTATTAACATAATATAAATCCTAGAAACCGACACAGGCTTATTATGCCATAGAGTCAGTAACTCGCTCATGTGGCAATGTATACGTTTCTACAACAAAGACCTAGTACGCAGTCTTCCTATCAATAGGTTTAATAAAGATTAATCATCATAATCATTACATAATCATAAAGCCAAAGTCCATTGCCGAACATAGGTCTCCCCCGAAGATTTGTGGCAATCTGCACGTCCTGCCGGATCTTCTCACGTGTGATGTGCGGAGCGCTGACGCGGGCGGAGTGCCGCTAGATGTGCGGGACGCGGACGGTGTGTCGCATGATATGCGCGACGCTGTTGCAGGTGGTATGTCGCGCGAGGTAGAGGGTGCAGCGCGGGTGCGTTTGCTCTCCTCTTCCTCTGCGTGAGGCCTGTCCAGTCTCCTTTTTAGAGAGGTATCTAGCTCAGATAGGTCCATCGAGGCCACACTGTGCTGGATTTCCTCCATCTCTTTAGGTGTTATACTGTGGCCTGCCTCTTCCAGCGACTGACGTCGCTTTTCGAGGTAAGTGATCACGTGATCATTGAGACGTCTGTCAAATCCGAGTAGAAGTAGCCCTGTCTCTTCAGTCGTTAGACCAAGGATATATCGTGACCAACCTGGATGTCCGCTCCACGAAACCGACGGTGACAGGGCTCATCGGCCAGTTGAATTCCTCGGCGTCGCTATCCATCTCTGGATGTCGCGACGTCGTGGTGTTGCTCCTCTTCGGAGTGCTGGTCTCTGTGAACTAAGTTCGCAGTACGCCGCGACCGTGAGCACGGACCGCAGGCGGCGTCTCGGAACGTTTGCAATCAAACGTCTGAGACAGCCAAAGATATGGTCTGAGCTGTGGCGTAACATAGACTAGCGTCTACCAATTACTGCGGGCGAATCTGCACGTCCCGCAACACTATGGAGAGGTCATGCAGGGGATTGTAGGAGATTGCTACTCGATGAAAACGAAGACTTTATAAAAAGGGTTATTATAATATAAAGAAATACATGTACGATAATAACCCCTGGGAATGAGAGGATACCTCAGATGCTGTTTCTAAAAGTTGTATGGTAGATGTAAAAAAGAGGATATCTACGGAGTTTATAGCGCCTGTTTTTCTCCGACAGTTGATAAAAAAAATAGCTTAAACAATTATTTATTACTATGATTCTAATTATATAACACGGGTGCCGGTGGAGATAAGCTAAGAAGCTACTAAAAAAAATATTATTGTTTTAAACAAATTGTGTTTTAAGACTTGTGCAAGTAAATTAATCCGACATACTCTGTTTAAGAACAAAAAGCTTGAAAAAAAACCAATAGCAATTATTAAGTCTTACAAACTGGAAGTATTGAACGAAACCGGTACGGATCAGAACCAATAAGACCAAAAATGCTCGTGTTTTTGCTGAAAAACCTCTTACAATAAAACGTCAAGCGAATAATAAAATAACAAAAGTGGACTTTACATAAACAGCTAAACTTTCGAATGGTAACGTAATCGAGATCACGACTCGATCCTTTGTGCGGATCGATACGATCCATCGATCTCAGAGGCGCGTCGCGCCCTGCGTGCGCGCATGCATTATGCACTGGCATTCCGTTTAAGGCCAGTGCCATTGATATTTTTACTAGAGATTAGGTGTGTATGAAATAAGGAGGCGATTGGTGTTAATTAAATAATTATAAAGTATATATTAACAGCAAAGTTAGAAGTAAAATTATATATGTATAGATGATATTATGTATCAAATAGAATTTGTATGATGTATCCATAATATCTATACACTAAAAAAAACTCACTCGTTAGATGAGATCATTTTTCATTTTACGTATTGTTGTAACGAGTCAATAACTTTAAGGATTTATTTAAAATTTAATTTGACCACCATAACTATAGGTGTTTTTCCATAAAATCTGGAAAGGGTGCTATTGCGAGAAACACTTGTCAAAGATCGCCAATCAGCTAGGGATTTTATTTATTTAGGACTAAGTATAAGTGTACAATTTTTACTTGTTGATTATTTTTTTTATGGATCATAAGCTGGTGTATTTGACTCTAATTCCACGGGATGTTAAAGATGATAAAGTCCTAAGTGGTAGCGCACTAGCTCCTACTCTAATTCTAATGTAGCTTTGATGAACAAGGAAATACTACTTTTCTTCTTTTTATAAAAGGATAAAGAATATTCCAAAAATATGTTCCATTTTCAAATAAAGTTTACATTTCACAAAAAGAAAGGAAGCTCGTGCTGAGGAGTGGCATGCTCATTAGAATACTTTACATTCACTTATGTATTTAATGATGATTATTTTACTGACATTAATGTCTACGTAATTATTCATATGAATTAAATTATTGGCTCTGTTAGATAATAAGAGATTAACGTAGTTTGATTAGAAATGGTTGCACCGGCCCCTGCCTTTGAGCAGAAACCCGATAGGCATCCAGCAATGGCATCGTTAGTTAGTTCAACCCGAAGTCTATTGCGGGCATTTTACTTGAAATTAACAATTATGGTCTTGCACTCGATTTGTATGTTTGTACGTTAGAATAGACTTGGAGTGGGGGCATAATTAAGGTTAACGGCAGTTTGCGAGATTTCTGCAGCTAATAGGTAATATAAATACTTTAGTTACCACTGATGTCAGAATTAGTTTAATTGGATGTTTTAACAGTTTTATGTTCTGATTTCATCAAGTTTAATACTTAAGTAGACGTTTACGTTAGAATTAGTTTGATTAGATCTTTTTAATTGGTATGTGTTTTTACGGATTTTAAAGTTTGTTAAGAATCTCTGCAACGGTTTTGAACTTCATGCAGATGACACGAATAGAGGAAGTCCAGTATTGTACTGAAAGTGGTAAACTTCGATAATTCGCTAGGCAGTTGGGAAAAGCAGGTATCAAGCAGTAGTCTCAAACTGTACTTACTTGTACTAATGTAAAAAATTGAAATAAAAAAAACAACGAAATTAAAAATGTCTCTGTGTCTTAAAACTATCTTATAATGATTTCTTGTATTTACTCGAATACTACACATTTGAAATGAAACTATTTATTACGTCTTCGTTGCGTTTAATTAGCTTTTATTTTTAATTATCCCGACGGTAATAAACGCTTATTTTAGTTTCATTTCATATTCTAATATAATTTCTGTTTTTCTGGTACTAAGTCACACTTTGGTATAAACGTACAGTTTTTGTTTATTTATATAGAACTTGCTATTACACATTTTTATAAATAAATATGTACTGTGACGATCACTTGGCACCTTATTATTTCCTTCTCCGCCGTAAGTCCTAGATTCGAACCCTTGCCGCAGTGAGATGTTGTGCATCATAAATTATTATTTTTCTTCGTTATGTCTCTCTCACTCATATATCACCCGCATCTTATCCAGAATATTCCTACGGTTCCAAAGGTAATGTATGCAAACAACTGCAGGCACCAGTCAACGTACCTGTCCAGCTCAACCCTCGAGACTATTTCTCAGATACACGCACTATTGTTTGAGTTTGGAACCTATTATGGTTATTCTAATATCTCTTATACTGTGTGAGAACTTTTCTCAAAGTGCTTACATTTTTTTATCAGAAAGAGGTGCTTTGTTCTCAATTTAATTCTAGAGGCGACCATTATTCTTGAAAATTGCTAAATTTTGTAAGTTACTGAAAAATCTACACAAAAGTTGTAATCAACGATGTACACACAATAGTTCTCGACCATAAACCTCATTAGATAAAACTGTGGAGGTGTATAGGCGTACGATTGAGGTAAATCCTCTTTTAGGGAGAGGCCTATCTCCACCATGAGTCATCATGTTAAAGAAAGTCTTTACATCCTTATGTAATTTGACTAGATGGTAGGCTCCTTCTGTGCCTAGAAGTCGCCTAGGTAGGTAGCTCCCTCTTGTCTATGTTTGCCGCCTATCAGCTGTGCAACCACTGTTGTGTTCCGGTTTGAAAGCTATATAGAGTCAGTATAATTACAAGCTGTGAGCCATTCCATTTTAGTCCACAAATGTGATAAGGCATATCTGTAACCATTTTCGATTGAAATTGTTTGCAGATGTCCATGGGCTGCATTAGCCGTTTACCATCAGGTGGACTGCTAGCACGTTTTGCACCCCAACCTTATTAAAAATAAATTCGACTGCTTTAAGAAATTAAAAATGTAAATGACAAAGAACAAGATTAGCTGGGTAAGGGAACTAGTTCGACGTTGGAACTTACTAATTAGGAAGATAAGGGTGGACTCTGTGTAAGATAAGTGTGGATGAATAGCTAGCGTATTATGCGTGCAAATATTTGAAAAATAACTGCCTGTAAAAGTAACTTCACTGTTGAACAATAGCATCCTCTCATCTTTGAGAGAGTTTTGAAGCGAGGGCTCTACCTACTGCAGTCCGGATCGGCAGACTTCACATGTTTTGATGATGATATTTTTTGGAATTGCTTTGACGTGAAAGTTTCAGCGCTCACAAAGATTTTAAATCAAGTACGTCGCAAATTCAATACTCAAAATAAAACAAAAGAATTTCGAGATTCCGGAATCGCAAATCGAACACTGGTCAGTGGCGCGCATATATTTAAAGCAATCGCCTGGCCTTTAACATTCTAACAACTTAACCGAATAGGTTGTTAGGATAAACAATCTTTAGATGAATCTCGAAAGAATTTAAAACACTATAAAAAGCAAACTCATGCAGTTAATGTTAACTTTCCTTCGTATCATCACCAGCTATTATACATAATAGGCGATTTGGTGCTCGCGGTGCAGGAGCTTGTGTCTTAGGCGCTGCTACCCGAAACTCGTCTGGACAATTTAGATCTGGTATATGTATAAGAGATGGTTGTTCCCATATCCTGTGAAGGCCATGTCATTTTACAAACTTGTATATTATTCTGACTTGAATCATGGCTCGCGACCCACCCAAGACTGGTACATTAGTGGATTTAACCATCAATTATTATAACTAACGATCCCGGCTAGACATTTGGATAGAGCAAGATTGCCCAGTTATTATAAGTAGATGGATATCTCAATAAAAACGTATAAATATCATCACGAAGTATTACTTTTGGGCTAAGAGTACAAATCCTCCTCTTTTATTAGGATTCTATCGCTTTTATATTTCCAAACCATTTGTATAATTTGGCTGCTTCTTTTCTGAGTTAATAAATTGGTATGTTAATTTTAACAGGTTAAACAAAACTTTAAAATTAAACTGTTATTTGCGTATTTTATCCCATTTATTTTGTCGTTTCGGGTGTTTTATATTATTTGCTATTTGCATGAATACATGAAATCATTACGTTAGACAAAATTCCGAAATAACACATCCGACTTAATACAACGTGTAGTTCGATCTATCCAGCAATTGGATACAAGCACTAAGATACGTATTAGGTACAGAGCCACATCCGACCTGAACAAACAAGCGTCCATTAACGTAACAGTGTCCGATACCGGAAGAGTACCAGTTCGCACACGGACTGTCGGGATCGCTTGTAACAACCTTCGACATCACACGACGCTCCGAGTGTTGTGATCTTTATCGTATCGATAATAACTGAAAAAAGTTTGGTAATTCGATTAATATTTAAAAAATATATGCGTAGTGAGACTATAATTTTTTTTTAATAATTAATGCCTAATTTATTAGTTGCTAAATAGATGAAATTCAACCCCTTGACACTGAACCATTAGCTAGAAAAGGAATAACTATATAGAATAAAATTTAAGGCAGTTCCTTCCTCTCATTTCTAATATTGCTAACGCTTCAGAATAATTTCTTGAGATCGTAAAAATAATTAAAATCTCTAACCGTTTTAACGTGGTAGCACCAACCTCATCTTGGAAACTAGATAATTATCCTGGCGACACTCCAAAGTGTGGAGCTCGTTTCAATTAGCTCCCTTAAATATTCAATGTGTTTAAAATAGGCTGCCTGATTGCACGTCTCCTACGGGCTAGTTCAAGTGGCTCGTTATACCCGAAGGTTAATTTCGAGTCGAGTTAGAATGACGTTCGCTTAATTTTTACGACTTTTTCAGTTTTACGACAATTTTAATGTTAACGTCTAAAAATTAGGAATGAGATTATGATTTTGTTTTCTTTTAATAGACATATTTTGCACATTTCTATGATAATTTATGAGAAAAGTTTAGTTTTAGTTATGAAGTCGTATTTCACTATTTACCTCTCTCTGATATTCCTTCACATAATATTGATTATTCATTTATAGACACTGAACTCTTGATTTCATAACATTTTTCATCTCTTTGAATAATTTTAAATATTAAATTGTTACATGAGGTGTAAAAATTGTTACTACTTATTTGCTTGTAGAATATTCATAGTACAAAACAAAGTCAACAAAGTGAACAAATATTACGTTGCACATAATCATCCATCAATGCTCGCAGTAATAGACAATACGCATATCTCGAAATCGATGGAGACCGATAACGCTTCATCGATATATTCGCATCGACAAGCAGACGGAACGCGCGGAATGCGCCGGCGCATCCCTAGACGCACACGGACTGATGATCATTGCCGGCGCATGCGCTCTATAAATAATATGTTGTAAAACGATTTTCGATAGATTAATCTGAATCGTGCGCGCGGTCGTGCGCCGCCGGGGCAGAAGAGGGATCTATTGTAGATCGATGTTGGTCAATAAATGTAGTAGAAATGACTGTCAGGTCTGTTAATTTTTCCTTTATTTAATCAAACTTTTATTGCCTTTGTAACGCCTGGCTCTGTCATGTTAATTATTTATTTTGTATGTTAAAACAAGGGCTCAAAAATATCGACTGACAGAGGTTTATTTTTATGGAAAAGGGGGCAAAAGCCCGGCTTACCTGATGGCAAGTGATTACCGTCGCCTACAAACATCTGCAACACCAGAAGAGCTGTAGCTGCGTTTAGGGTTATTTGGGATATGGGAGGGATGATGAGGCGGGGAATGAGGAGAAGGAGTGGGCCTCCGGTTATCTCACTTACCGAACGCAACGGAGAAGCACAAGATGCCTCTACTTCATACCAGTATTCTGCGAGCTCGGAGTCGAGCCGGCCCATTCGAGCAGCAGCCGAATATAGTATCTTAATTTATAGCTTTCTTTATATTAACAGACCGGTGATGGGCAGTAGCGTCTCGCACTGCGATCGCAAACCCGCCTGCAAAGTGTAGTCATTACTATGTGAGATGGGCCTACGTCCAGAAGCCTTGATTACTTAGGACCCTCGTTTTAATTCTCTCGATTCGAGATGCCGGCGCCACTGAAATTATTAATTGCAATTTATGCGCAGAATTTACCACGTGTTTGGCGATGAAGGAAAAGAAGACAGACATTTGTATGTCTGTCTTCTTAGTATTTAGTAGAAGAAGCAACCTGTAAATGTCCCACGATTTCCGTTCAATTACTTTAAAAGGCAGTTTCACAAAGTCACGGGCTCACCATGTTTACTTTAAAAAAAAATCAGTTCTATTCGATTAATAGGACTGTGTCGGTCGGCGGGCACGCGTGTCCGTACGTAGAACCTAAATGAGCGCTCGCAGACGTCTTGTGGGAATGTCCGATCGGGACCATTTGCTCTCAACTACATGTCCGATCGGGATGTCTGTCCGTGTATTTACTCTTGTTTATGTGATTCGTAAATGGGACCGCAAGGACAACGTCCGAGACTAGCTTGTTTGAATGGAGAGTTACGTCGACTATGTGCATTTGAGACATAACATACAGTAACATTTACCTTATTTATAAAATGATAACGCGCATGTCACGTGACGACACGTAACAGCGGTTGGCGTACCCGCCTGCCGATAGTACGGCTTTCAAATCTGAAGTAAATTAAATATTAGTACAATTATGTACTCATGTGTTTCGTGAATTTATGAAATGTAATTGTGAGAAATATAATAAAATAAGCTCTGGTGAGATTCACTCGCGCTACAGCCGTAGTTTTTGCTGTTAAGCTGAGTTGTCTACCTTTAGCTCCTCGCACACATCTTCACTAACGAAGGTAAATACATTTTCTAGTGTTATTTTAATTTACGTTCGTTGATGTTTCATAAATATTTTAACTAATGATTAATTTATGCAACATACGTAGATAATTGCAAATTAGTCTTTATGCATATAAGTATGTACTCGTATATGGAGAACGGTTTCAAATAAACTATCAACCCAATTACCGGTACCGCTATTTCTTTATCTTACAGCACAAGAGTAATATAAGATCTTGAAGCACGCCACGAACTCTACCAACCACTTTACTCATTCATTGAAGGCTGAAAAGTGTTGATATGGTGTTTTATGCCTGCGTGAAAAGGTCCCCGAATAATAATAATAAAAAAAATATGTCTACTGATTACTCCGAACGCTCTCAGCGAGCCTGGACCCGAAGTAACCTGAGAGCGATTTTTTATACCTTAGAAATATGAAAGGCAAAAACTAGCATTGAAATTCTTACGTCAATGTGAATTTTTTATTCATTTAAATTGATGTTAACATTTTATATCAAAAATTCCTTTTACAGTACACTTTCGCAACTCGCAACTTAAAGCCTCATAAAACTTTTCGAGCGTGCTCCACATAAGTTTAACGTTCACTCTAACATTATAAATTGCAAAGATTTCGTTCATTTCAATATCCTTAGCATGGTATCTTATCATAGTTAACATAAGGTCGGTTGTTGAAAAACAATAAGTTTTTCGAGTGCATGTCTGAATGCAGAGAGGCGTAAAATGTAAGCCTGTTGCAGGAATAACCATAAACAGTGGCGTGGTCTGTGCTGGACAATATCTAGTTCTTTGTGAAACTGGCGACCGCCCGCGGCTTTGCTTCTGTGTTTATTTGAAATAACATCTTTGATGCAAGTGCTTTTGTTGAATCTTTTCATATTTTAGACAGCAGGCAGTAAGACACGGTGACATTTAACTGTCTTTGATGGCAGTGTTTATTTTAATGATTAAATGTTAGAGTATATTAATACAGTATGTTCTATTTATTTAATCTAATTGAAAATTAGATATGATATGGTGCATTTTATTGGCTACTTAAGTGGAATTAGTAATTGCACTTAAGTAGCCAATAAAAAACACTTTTACGCTGATTGTTAGAATTAATGTAAGAAAAGTACGCTAAGTATTTATTACGCAGCAGTCAGCAGACCGAGCAGTAACTAGCTGACATTAAATAAATATTTATCATTGATCCAGAATGCAGTAATCAGTTTATAATAGTGCATGTAAGTGTTATTAAATATAAATCATTGAATATATAAATATGGGATTGCTATAATGATGTACTTTTCTCTAACCGTTAAGTTCCGGCTTACAAGGCATAGTGAACCGGTATAATTACAGGCTGTAGGGTATTCCATCTTAGTCCTCAAGGGTGACAAGGTTCGCTGGTGCCCATGAGCTTCAGTGTACTTTTAGGTCGTTTGTCGCTTGAACCCAATAAAATAAACTACCTATGTATATCATAATATCATCACAGCCTGGAGATGTCTTCCTTCCAACCGATTTCGACAACCACGACATTTTCCGAACACTGTGTTAAACTGCGCGGGATATACTATGATGCCACAGAGCAATTTACTCTTCTTCACTATTCCGTTTTCATTTGGTAGGCCCCTTCTTTACCTAGGAGTTGTCTGTTAGAGAGCCAGTATAATCACAGGTTATGAGGCATTCTATTTCAGTCCTCATGAGAGTCAACGCATTTTTAATATTTGTCGATTGAACTTGTTCGTTGGAGTCCATAGGCTGCTGTACCAACATATTATTAGATGGAGTTTTAGCTCGTTTGACACAAAAAAAATATTATGTATTGTTAGGTAAACGGAACCCAAAATAATACAATCAGATTACAATAATGTTGGCTTTAGCTACGTTTCAAACTAAGAACTCAGAGCGACTGAATGAAGTTTAAGAATTCATCCGAATTTGACGAACCCGAATGGTACCGTGATAGATAGCATTACTGCGCTCACCAACCCGCTTGTTCAACGGGGTGAGTTTAGGAAAATTTTTCAAGAAATGAAAGCTTGCGATGGTGCTTCATATGATGCTGATACCTCTGTTCAGTAGTGAATTTCAATAGGTTGATAAAAAAAATTAATGAATCCTACTCTTTGTCCTATCAAATCACAGAGGTTACATACATTGAGGAAAGTAAGTTTTCTCTAATATTTACGCCTGCAGTTAATGTAAAACTGCCAGGAGAGCATAGAATGAAAAGAAACCACCTAGAGACATCTATGATGACATTTACTTAATCGTTTTACCAAAGCCTTTCCACAGAACCAAGCCCACCAGGGTCGTTCAACAATGAGAACGTAAGAACATACGACGACTAGATTAGTCCACATTGATAGCGAAATAGCAATAATGCTAATGCGTAACCGTAAAATGACAGCAGATTGCAATTAGTGATAGCACTCCGCCGTAAATGCATTCGAAAGCCAATGTGCAAGAGACAATGTGCGGTTTGCGTACACGGCTGTGGCTATTATGACACTATGCGAAAATATTTCGAATGGATACACTTTTGGATTTATAGCGAAAGATGATCGCCATAAAGCTATATGTCACTCAAAATGCTTAAAGATACTCTTCCTAGAGCCGTGGCAGCCTAGTGATCAGGACGCTCACTTTAGTTTCATAGAGTGCGAGTGACCTGGGTTAGATCCCCGGTGCCGGCACCACTAAAATTGTTAATAGCAATTTTAAGTGCTGTATATACCCCGTGGTCAGCGGTGAAGGAAAACATCGTGAGGAAACCTGCATGTCTGAGAAATAATAAAAATATTATTTCGAGGATATGTCAAGCCCGCAAACCCGCACTGGAGCAGCGTGGCGGGGCCTTCCCCGCTCCTAAACCCTCTCTGATACTCGTATTTGAGAAGGAGGCCTTTGCCCAGCTGTGGGCACTTGTAGGCTGCTACTTTACTTTTTTTTACTCTCCCTAGAACAGCGTGGGCGTACTATTTTAGAAACGTACGTCGCCGAGGTGTGCCAGTGGCTAAGTGTTTGAAAGAGCCGCCGTGAGTTCGTTTCACGGGATAAGTATTTTTATGGCTCTTATAGTTCAGGGTCTGGAGTTTGTGTAATCACAATATGCATGAAAAAAAATCTCCACAACACATCTGTGTGTTGTAACAACCATACAGTGGGTATAATATTGTTATGAGAAATACCCACGTAGTCACTAGCAAGCAGGTTGGCTTCTTCAATTATCATTATTACAAATTATTTAAAGTCCATTGCTGAACAAAAATCTCCATCAATGAAATAAAATAGGGCAGTATTCAATCCGAGCCACCAGTATTCATCAACGTCCTGCAACTTTCGATGCCTTTCTTCTCGCGGGTGTCTTTCTCAATCTCATGGCAATCATCGGTAGCAATCCTGTTAAGGGCCCTCGACGTCCGTGATTTGCACATGCTGGAAGAAATATAAATCTGTCCGGGTGAACATTCATGTCTGCCTATATTTATATTTATTGAAAAATCCGAAATCCGAACACAGCGTGATTTCGGATTTCATTCAGAGAAAATGCATGCAGTTCGTATATGCTTTTTTCGTTAGTGTTTTTCGCTCACTAACATAATAGACCCCAAGTCGACACACGTGTGTGACAAGATCTTATTGTTACGAGTACGCGTTCGATCGCGAGCGACGATTGCAAATGGCGACGCAGTACAGCGAACACGTTTGTGCTGTACGTATTATCGTGATCCGACCGTTTAATTCCTGTTTATAGTTTTCGGATTGTTGTTACTGCGACTAATGCTAGGTATTTAACAAAAGGGCCATTAAACTACTGCTTGCGCTCAGGGCTTTTTGCACCACTTTATGATAAAGTTGGTAGAGATTGTCGTTTAGATAAAATCGCTAAAATAGTTGTTCGCCAGCTAAGTCGGGCGTTGCAGATTGTGAAATCTTTTTTTGGTATTAATTTGATTGATAGAGATATTTTGTGAAATAGATTTAGTTTTTTTTAATATTATCGGTTCGAGTTGTCGGCAATTTTAACACAGTTGCGGTAACCGTGCGAAATTTAAAAAAGAAATCAAGAAAGCATCAATTAATTGTTCTTGCGGCCAAAATGTTCATATTGTTATTTTTTAAATCGTTGTCGGCTAGTCTGATTGCCAATGTTAAAAGATTGGAGAATGGTAGCTTAGAGAAGAATTATACCTGCCTGCATGGTTAAGAATGAAAGTGAAGTAAACCTGACTATAGTGCGATGGTATCTTCGGAAGAGTTTTTAAATATTATGTTCTTATTGCACTTGCAAATTCTTTTTCCTCTTCTTAATCAGCCTGTTACGGAGACGATGAGGAAGATTTTCTCCTGGCCGATTTAGACCACGACAACAACTACTGGCAGTTGCAATGGCGCAGGAGATATTTAAGTGCAGAAAATGTACCCACAAATACAGAGGCCACACTCGTCTTTACCTTCCCATATTTGCCATCCAATGCGATAAGATTGGAGGTAGAATCTGATATACTGTCAGAGACACGGGACAAACATAACACAACCAGACCCGAAAACCAATAATTTGTCTCTCTCTTAATATTCTACTACTGGACATGATCAATACGCTTGCTATACGAGATGGCAATAAATGGGGTTGCCAGATTTCTTGCATATATCCTACCCAACCACGAGACGTTTGCTGTCTGATATTATTATAATATATAACGGTTAACGGTTAAGTCATTTATTTTCTCAAATGATAATAAAGAGACGAAGTGTAATCGATTATCTATTATTCGGTAGATGCCGGTAAGCGATACAATAGATAGAATAAATAGTTTATAGTGTAACGAACGGATACTAAGGAATATGCTCGATATCTCTGATGTCAACCACTCGATGCACCTCACTGGGAATCAGGCTCTGGCAAGCGACTCACAACGGTGTTTCCGTTTCCGTTGTCTAATTCTAAATGGAGTGAGGGGATGTAGCAACACTAGTGCGAAGGTGGCAGCATCAACCTGCCCATTCAGTGGTGGTGGAAATGCCATCTTTTGCGGAAGTTGCTGATAGATAGTGGAACTTGCATAAAATGCCATCTCTCCAGACGTTTCTGATAGACAGTGGAACTTGCAAGAAATGCCATCTTTGCAGACGCTGCTGATAGATAGGTGAGTGGAAAGTTGGGATAGATTCCATGTTGTGAATTATATTAATTTCCTTTTACATACCTCACGTTTATTTTATTAGTATAGAAGTTGACAACATACAATCACTTATTAATTGATTCTATAGACCGATTTGCTGCCTACTATTTAAGAACCAGTGTGATTGATTCAGGGTGGAGACTCAAGCGAATTAAGCCAAATATTTACTGAAGTAAGTTTTCATGACGATTTGTTTAACAGTTTGTTTTTACCTGAGTAAATGAAAAAGCAGTGTAAATTGTTATGTTATTACCTTTTCATCTCCAATATTAGTCAATAAAATATTTTTTTTACGCTTGTAGTTTTGAAGAAAACAGCTTATTTAATGATAACATTGTTCTGGCAAGTTATTTAAATCTATGAAGCGAAACTTACATCAGATATCAAAAATATCCAAGCATGAGCATATCCTGCATACAACTTCAATCGAAGAAGGTTACAGATGCGTAGTTATCCCAGAGGACTAAGAAAGAACAGCCTTTATGTGCCCACAACTGGGCAAAGGCCTTCTTCTCAAAAAACGAGTATCTGAGAGGATTTAGGAGCCGGGAAGGGCCCGCCACGCTGCTCCAGTGTGGGTGTGTCGGAACCCGCCGGGTTTCACATATCCTCTATCTATAATATTTTTATTATTTCTCAAACATGCAGGTTTCCTCACGATGTTTTCCTTCACCGCCGAGCACTATAAATATAGCACTTAAAACTGCTATTAACAATTTTTGTGGTGCCGGCTCTGGGGATCGAAGCCAGGTCACTCGCGCTCTACGTAACAAATGTGTGCGCCCTGACTAGGCTACCACGGCTCTATGGGAGTGGTCCAGGTACCAATCTCATACCTATTTCTGATCTAGATGACTCCTAGGAAGAGAAGGAGTCTACCACCTGATAAGCTCTTCTTCTCTTCGAACTGCGTAACATTTTATTATTCTTGTATGCGTTATTGTGCAAAGTAACTTTTTCAAACGTCGTTCTGAAAATTATACATGTAACCGCTCTTTCCTGTAAGATGTACCACATATTTAATGAACGATACCTTGAGGCCGGTCTCCTACTAATACATCATGTATCAGATAATTGTAGCTGCTGACCGTATCGCTCCAGTGTCGTCTTTTCTGCCCCTCGAATTATAATTTCCCTGGGGCCTTTTTGAGATTAATTTTGTAAAGAGAAGCTTTAAGGTGCCTGTTAATTTTATTATTGTTATTATATGATATTTATAGTGGTCATAAAGCGATTTAAAAACTATTACTAACAATTTATTTAAATAAATGACGTATGTATCACGCTTGTATTTAGAATCAACTATGATTGATTAAGACTGTTAAATGAAGATTACTTTGGATCCCTATAGTTAACTAGCCACGTGGAAGGTCAGTGGTTCCTTTAGCACTTCGTATTTACTAGCATATTATCTATAGATTGCAGGTTCGATCTTAAGCTTCGTTTTCTATTTCATCGTCTGATTAATCTTTGGATTGAAGAAAAGAAGTTTTCTGGTATTGTTTTATATAAAAAAATAAAAAAATATCCCAAGAAAGCCACGTCGTAAATGTAAATGTTCTATCTATATCTATCTATCTATCTATCAATAATTAGACCATCGTCTGTTATATTTATGATCTGAACCTTAAGTAGAACATTTTTATTTTCCTTTGCTTTTCTTTACCAACCTTTAAAAGTCCTCTGCCAAACATATATATTTCCATGGAAGCGCCTTACCAAGCCCTAAGATTTGCCGATACTCACCACGATGGGCGGGCGGGATAGTGAGCGCAGTGCTGGTACCCTTGGACCAAAAATGCTCTGGTCTTTGGATTTAGGGTTCGGTAAATTTAATTTAATTTCCCAACTTCAATCAGTTAAAACCATTAATCAGCAGGGTGTAGGTGAGAAAAAAGTTATATTCTCCCATACACCGATTTGAATCATATAAATAAGTGTTTATTACCAACAAAATGATCTCCCAAGCTATCCCGTAGGAGTAGTTTTTTATGGTTTTCATTCAAATTGTAAGAAAATATAAACTCTGTAGTAATTAATAAAAACTGAGACTCAGGGTGCTGGCCTAAGTCGGCAATAATTTTCTTCACAGACGTCAACTTTATATTGTTTTCGTCGATTCCGAAAAATATCTTTAGTCCGCCTTATTTCAGACCCTCGGGGTGGAGTGGCAGATTCTCTTAAGCCATCTCTATACAAAAATTATATTACAATTATCAAGATTTTATTCGATAGAAAATTATTGTTGTAAATGTAACATTGGAGAAATATAACCGATAATCATTATGCAAGGCATCCTGCTGTTGACAGACAAACGTCTGGAAATTTCGTGTTGCTATAGAAATTATCTGTAATTTTTTGATTATTTCACCCAACATAAGCGACAAGGGTGGCTAATATTGATAATGGTGGATAATATTAGCTAAAATTATCTCATTTAGATCAAATTATTTCATTTAGATCATTTAGATCAGACATACTTGAGGCTTATTCAAGCATCTGCCGGACGTCATACGGACAGTATCCTTAATCGATTTCTACTACACCTATGGAATGAGATTAGGTGTCAGATTCTCTTATGCTATCATATGCCATAGAATATATTTTTCGTATTGTTTCAACTCGTCGAGAAATACCCGCCTTTGTCACCGTAAACGGTGAGTATATACCATTTAATACTTATATATAGGATCGTATACCCAATACCGAGGGGAGTTTATTTTAAGCAACGTTACAGGTGGTAAGCCTGTTTTTTTTATGGGAAAGGCGGCAAACGAGCAAGCGGTTCAGATGAACCACCATCAGATGACGGTAAGTGATTACCGGCCACGTACATCTCGTACACCAGAGGTGCTGCTGGTGCGCTTGCCGGACTTTAAGGGTATTTGGGAGATAGGAAGGAGGATGAGGAGGGGGATGGCGAGGGGGAGAGGGCCTCAGGATACCTCACTCACCGAATGAAACGCAGAAGCATAAGATGCTTCGACTTCACGCCGGTTATTTATAGGCCGTGGGAACAACTTGGCCGAGCCGGCCGATTCGAGCAGCAGCAAAAGCCGCCGCTTGGCTCTGCCACGTTTATAACCTGTCATCTTATTGCTATATGCCCTCTTCATATTGGATCGAAGTCGGGTCTTTAATTATATATTATAGGCAGAATACCACTTTGGTTATAGTGGTCTCTACAATATTTAAGAATACTCAAAACAAATAGAATTAAGTAATACATCACTGATGAATTACTGAAAATGGAATAAGACAAATAAAACGCTCCCTCTACGGAATAAACGGCAATAAATCGACATGCTCTTGTATCAACAACGTATTAGTGAATACGATTTGCCAGTTTACTGTGACCTTTAAATCCTGTGTAACATTATCGATACGATTTGTTAGAATAAAATCGAGAACTGGATCTGAGGTCGCGATATAGTGGTCCTATTAAGCCCTCAGATTTGTCATGGGTAAATCACGCGAAAAATCCAACGATAAATGTCTATATCCGCTTTTTCCACATATTTTCGCATTTCCCTCTCTCGTGTGCTCACTTAATATGACGGTGTTTGCCTTTTCCCCCTGCTACCGCAGCGGCAATTGTTGGGAAAAACAAAATGCTCAGAAATCAACTCTAAAGCACACTTCTTAAAGTTTAATTTTGTATGAATTTAATAATTCGCAAAATGTGCGTTCATTTTTTTCGATAAACTCACACGGTGACTTTCCGCAGAAATATATTAACTTTAGCGCCGTCTTTTAGAGTGCTATATCCCTTGCGTCGACACTGTGCCGTTAAGAGTGTTTTTTTTTCTCGGTTAGGTAAGTTCGGGTGACATTGTTACACAGTGTATTGCACATTATTGAGTGATTGAATGGCATACTTAACTGGATGAGGCGACAACTGTGATACCCCCCCCCTCTCCTCCCATGGCGTCGAAGGCAACGTTGGTTGTACGACGATATTTTTTCATTTGTTTTTGGAATTGCGATGCTGTTGCGATATAAAAATAATAATTACGTAACGTTACGATTTTATTTAATCTAATAAAATAAAGTTAATCATTATCAAAGTTAGCTAACAGTATTTGTGATGGATCAAAAGCCATTCAGGTAAAGTGCCAGCAAAACCTTGCACACTCACCATGCTCAGGACTTTTTTTATCGGATTGGGGTGATAACAGAACAAACACCTGGTGATAAGTTTGTTACTGAAGCCCATTGGCGCGTTGTTTTTTTTATCTTTCGCGAAATTATGAAAGTGAAGAGCCTGGGGCCCTCAATACAGGCTTTGTTTTGAATTCGAACTAACGACCCAACTCAGAAGGTATGCTTATGCAGCTGAGCCTTAACTGGATAAGTGAATTGATGATATTATATTGCTTGTATGATAGAAATATACCAGGAAAATATAAGCTACATGAAGGTGGAAATTTATTAAGCGTTTGCGCACGACTCGCACCGCACAACTTTCTTAGAGTACGATCGTTTGATTTTGCATGTACGTACTTATTGATACAAGAACAATTCAATTTACAGATACACGCCGAGCATACATCGCCGATGTTCTGCAGACAGCGGAACAAATTAACACTTTCCAACACCCGCGGGCTCTTTATTGGTTTGGCATTGTCGTAAGTAGAAAAGTAGACTCAGTGATACGAGGGCTTCAGACTGTTTTATTTTTTTATTTATTCTATTTATTTAATATAAAATAATCGTATGTTGTAAAATATTTTGCGTTGAGATCGACTGCTCGTGTTGTAAGTGTCGTAATCGAAAATCACAAATACGCATTTGATATGGTTATTAAGCCATCTGATTAGCTAGCATTAGAGCAAACAAATTCGGACTGTCAACAGACAGTAGAGTCAAGATTGGACATTACCGTTAATTCAAACGTAATTATGGTTAAGTAATATTTTAAATTGAATTATGAATTCAACGTAGCAGTGAAATGCCCAGGTGCCTTATTTGGTGTGTTAAAAAACATTCTATTATATCTTGGATGTGAATAATAACAATGTATGATTTTATCGACGACTACTTCTAACTTAATACGGAAATTTTGTAAAATATTTTTGTGTCATAGCGGGGAAGTCCCAGAGTATTGATTTTTACAGGCCGATGATGGTAATGATGACGATGCCTTGGTGTTAAAGGCAGTGCCGTGAAAAGGATTTTGAGCCAGGGTAGACAGTAGGTATAAAAGTCAAAGTATTTGTATCACAAAAAACATAGTTACTCTTTCTCAAGAAATTAACTAGGGTCGGCACCTTTCTGCCTATGTGGCTCTGTTCAAATAAACGTTTCTAGTCATTCTTAATATTTGCATTAATAAAAAAAGTTTATGGTGCTGGCTGTGACTAATGAGTCATAACAACAGGCAGCGTCTGTTGGCTGAAAAATAATTTACTGAACCTTTATCCATCTGTCTAGTGATGTAGCATCACATGCGCGAGATAAGAGCCATCACTCGTCCAGGGTAAATACGAGAATGGCAACAAATTAGGTAAATCGTCATTGAAACATCGAAGTTTGCCTCTTACGTTCTTTTTATGATAGTGGAAATATTGAAAGTGACAAAGCACTACTTACCTTAAAGGTATAAGCCAAACCGTACTATACTCGTATAGGCTAGGCGCTACGCTGCACCAGTACGGCGCGGCTCTTTCTCAGCTATAACTACAAGGCACTAGGATAATTTTCAAAATCATAGAACCGCTATATCATATAAATCATATAAATTAATATGAAAACCATTTTTGTCGTGCCGCGCCGTTTGACCTTTAATATTATTTAAATATTCTACTAGTAAAGTGGCAGTTTACCATTTGCATAGATAATATTTATATTACCATTATAAAGCCTCCTCTACACTATGCAGTTAATTTCACATTTCGATTAAGAGTAACACGCGGCAATAACGCGAACACGGTGTCCCGCTGCTGCGCAGGCGCAGCGCCATCTCCTTATTAGTATTCTAATACGAAATCACATATCACGTCGACGTGACGTATCGGATACGCCGCGGGCCTATTCGCTCCTCTGCTGTTCGATTATAATATTTTTATTAGATCTATTCTTTAGTCACGATGTTTTGGAACGTTACTGCTCCAAAAGGAAAGGTAATGTTTTTCGAGTGTAAGTATGTATGTTTTTTAATCGTTGACACTTTATGTAAATTGTATCAAAGAGCGACCTTAAGGCTCCCTTTGACTGACAAATATTTTCAAATATCTTTTTCTACATTACATCACAAATATTGCTACTATCCATGTTATTTGATACTTTAAAATTATTTAAAACCTGACTGTTAAACAGGTTTTGCATATTTTAATCAATATATCAAGCAAGAAGGACGTTGAAAAGGTTTGTTCGTTTTTATTTATATTTTTCCTTGATCACCCGATTGTACTGTACTAATATAATATAGCAATGCATATAACATACAAGGTAACTGTACTGCACGGATTTCCATTAAGAGCTATAACAAAGCGAAGCCGATACGCGTAGAACAAAATGCCAAACCGCTTAGCATATCACTGCGTTTGAATCTAAAGCGGCGGCTACACTCGAGTGCTCACATAATTTTACAATTGACATTACACTTCGTGGCATTTTAGCATATCTTCGTTAGGGCATTGTGTATGTAATATATGCATCAAAGACAAGCCTGGTTATTGTTTTCAGCGCAATGGAAATTGCAAATGTTGACATTGTTATACTCTACCATTGGCTACTAAACAATGAAACTGTTCGTAATATATTTTTAATAAAAAATATTATCTTATTATTAATATTAGTGTATTGAAGGATCTAACAGTCCATCTGATGGTAAGTGGCTTATGTTAAATCGAATAAGGTTTAAGATGTGTCGTCAACCCTGAGGATTAAGACGGCCTGTAATTATACTGGTTCTCTCGGTCCGGAAACAAACAGAACCGGAACACAACAGTGGCAGAACTTCTAATTAGCGACAGAGATAGGCAGAGAAAGATTTCTCCTATGTAACTATGATTGTCTAAAGGAGCAGAAAGTAAAAGCATATTGCCCTCATTGCACGATTAACAACTTTTTTGCACCAAACTTGGGTTCCATGTATCTTGGTAACTAGATGGGGACAATATATATATAAATACCTACATAGACAGATAAATTATAATTACGTAAATAAATTTACATTACTAGATCACAAGCATTTATATTCATCAAACAAATGTTTGCTTCGAGCTAGATTTCAACTAGGAACTCTCAGCTTCAAAGGCAGGGTCACTGCCAACTATGCTATCGGGTCGTCAAAAACTTTTAACTGTAGAAGTATTATTTATGTAAAAAGTAGGACTTCGGCTGTGATTCCAACATCATGATGTGGCCTTAAAATATATGCGTTAAGATAAAATTGAAACAATAGTAACAAAAAAAACAAAAGTGGGTAAAATTACTTCTCTGAAAGACAGCAAGTATGTTTATTGTAATCACTTGCTGTCTTTAACCTATAGATTAAAATATTATTATTATATATCACGTTTTGAAAGACTAGTGTGTTTATACATATCTTTATATGAATTTCTAGTTTCCGTTAGAAAATATTAAAAACAAATACCAATCTGCATACAACCTAAGGAACATTCGGTCAAATCAAGCCACTAGTTCCAATAAAAAATTGAATTAACCTCTCAGTCTCGTATGCTCCAAACCAAAGGTCACATCATTATAATCTGTGGACTACGTGACCGACCGGAATGGCGGCGGACGGCCGTCGCTATCTCGACGTTCATAATTCGAAATTTCTATTCTCTTGTCGTAATAAAATCATGCGCGCACGCATGCGGTGCCCGCCCGTCCTAAATTTTATTGTTTAGATTTTTTTTTGTGCTACTTCTGCCCTAACAGTCTCTTTTTTAATTTATATGGTTGCTTTAGAGAAGCTGACATTTCAATTGACACATTTTTGTGTCATAAAAAAACATAATTCGAGTCACGATAGCCGAGTGGTTGGGGGATCTGCCACCGAATCATGAGACTCGAGTTCAATCCTCTATCTACATGTGTTTTTTTTTAAACTTAAGTTCAATTTCTGTCATCGGCCTTGGCAGTAAGACATCAACAGACTCACCACCTGTTGCATTGTCCGAAATACGCTCCGGTCGTTTTATTTTATTTTCCGTGCACGCATTTAAAAAAAAAATGAGCGCACGTCGCCAGAGCTACCATGAGATGGATACGGCTAGGTTCATTGTAAAATGTTATTCTAACCAGGCCGCCATGTAATCCCGTTCCATTGAAATCCAATAATCGTAAACCATTCACTCTCACATACGCTCAAGCGCGAACACCGATCCTATCTCCACGATCTGACCGAAGTTAACTTCTACTAATTAGTAATACGAGGCACCAATTTGCACTTCGATAGTTACAACATCGACACACATACAGTCATGCGAAATGTCAACCAGATACTGACTGCTGCACTGAACGCTAATTAAAGTCGAATCGTGTCTTTAGAACAATGGGCGAATGAAAAGGGAAACGTTCTTAAGACAAAAGAGAGAATATTGGGTCATATATGTTTTGCACAGGGTAATGGTGTTGCGTTATAACAAGTTACATAAGTAAATGTAAAAAGAAGTACACAATCTTTATAATATCATCCATATTAAAGGAGCCGTTCTTTAGATTTAGGTTTTGTAGAAAACAATTCATCGTTTTGCGTGGACGGTAACGAGAATTACAAGAAAGTAATTTCAGTTTAATTAGGAAAAGTAACAAAGCATAGAATGGATAGATTATTAAGATTGATTAAAAAAAGTGTAAACCAGTTAAATTGTGTTACATAAATATGATTTTTGACTGACAATGGAACTTAGAAATCAATCTAACACATATTGTGAACAAATATACTTTGTCATATGTCATATTTCTTTATCTTCATCATCCTGTATAAGTCAGCTGCTGAACACAGGTTTTTTTCACCCAACAAAAGCTGGCATGCAAAGTATGGAAGATTTACCCATACTCGTCTGGGTACGAGGTTGACGAGCGCTGTGTCGGTACCCTCACACTAGAGACTCTGCTTTCCAACAGTCTGCAGTCGAGTTTCTAGATCTGGGCATATTCCGCAATCAGAACATGCAGGTGATGTTGACCTTGACCTTTGGAGAAAAAGATAAGTATTGTCGAGGTGTACCCCGCAATACTTGTACCGAAGTTTATATTAAACGTAGTATCGTATACAAAGATTGTCTCAAAGACAAAAGACCGCTTTACCGCAATGATATGTTATTATTTTGCGACGTAACCTATCTGATCCGTATTATTTATCTGCGGTCGGTATGTGCATGACAATTTCATAGATAATCCAAATAGCCATGCATACAAATGCACTAGTATAAGAAAAACTTTCAGAAGCTTTGTGCTATTAAAATACGAATTAATTTGTTAAAAGTTTGAATGGTTTTCAAAATGTCACGTTCTGAAACATTCCTCGTTTTTTTTATCAATATATTTTATGGTAAGCCGTGTGATAGCGGCATTAGAATCCACCACCCGAATTTGCCTTTATTTTCGCCCCTCGTGATATCTTCCCTTATGGTAAGTGGTAATTGGCGGTTTTAATTTTTTTTTAAAAAGAATACTAGCTATGTTATTTATTAAGTAACATTACTAATATTCGTGTTTACCCTCTAGCTATGCATTACAGCTTGTATCTGGAGTGGTTCAGGACAATAGTCGAATGGTTTCGTAGTCCGCACCCTAACCCATTTGGCTATTGGCGTTTTGATTATCTTTAATGACGTAAAGTGCGTCACTATTCCTGAGAACTAAAATGGAAAACTTATTGCCGATAATTGGGTCTAAAATGGTATAAATTTAAAACTATTTTGCTACTTTAACCATTAACGGGTCGTAACAATAGAATTTAGACTGTTGGTACATGTCATGAATTAATGTGGTACAAATCATGTAAATACAATTGTACCACAATAGCGAAATTTATCAACAGAATTTCATAAAGCAACAGATTTAATATTATTTAAAATCGACATAGTAAAGATAACGTTTAAGTGTGTTTGCTTGTACTACATTTCGCAAGTACCATAGCGACTAATGTTTTGTTTTTGTCTCTTTAATATGTTCCGTAGCCCACTGTACCACGCCGGGGCTTTTAGAAATACGCTTCCCGTGATTCATGTATCCTACCTATATGTTTGCAAGGTAGTTTTTAGAATCCGATATCAAACGAGATAAATTTTCAATAAATTATTTTATTTGAAATGAAACTATTATTTACGGATTTTATCGCGTATAAATTTGTTTTACAGCAACCGTGGTCACGGGAGGACTGAGCTGTTAGATGTCATAGTTAATTCGGGTTACCTTTAGATTTCATTTATTAATTTTTGGTCCGATCGCACCATAGGATGAATAGTTTCATTTCAAATGTTTTGTGTTCGCGTAAATACTAGAAATCATTAAATTATTTTTTTAATAATTTTCTTTTTATTTTGCAGCAAACAAGTGAGGTACTTCCCATGTAAGGCAGGCTAACTTTTGTTGACTGTGGACTTATACATGCTGATAGAGGAGTTACTTTTAATATCGATCATGATAGTCGCGTGGTTGGGGGATCTGTCTCCGAATCAGGAGGCTCGAGTTCGATCCCCTACGTCGAGGGCTCATATCAATGATATTTTTTCAAAACTTAGGTACGATTTGTATCGACGTTTTAGACACTAAGACGACGACAGGCTCACCACCTGTCACGTTGTCACAAATCAATGGTGAAAAATGGATTAAAATGACAAAAAAGATTGGTACTCGCCAACACGTCGCCCGAAGAATCAACCTGCTTAGCTTCAGGTCCTGGGATTTTTGCTTACATTTTCTTAACATAAAATTATTAAAATTTGGAAATACAATAATTTCACGCAAGTAAGGAGTTCAACTAAGTACCGGTTACTTAGTTGATCTCGTCGCTCAGCGTTCAAATAATCAGTCTGGAGTGTTGGGTTTTGCGGTTTTCTGTTGAACCCGTATTTGATGGTTCGGAAGCTTAATTTTGGTTGCGAGTTCGAATCCCGCTAGGGGGAAATATTTGTACATGGCCGAGTAATGGATAATTATAATTATTTCCAGTTACCAAGCTTTCATATTGTTTGACATAAGTATTATTAGTATATGAATTATAACTTTTCGGGTGAAGGTCCACTGTTGCTCCTTCTGTGACTCTGACACGGCGTTGCGGCTTTTGAACCTTCCTTTGATCTTAACGCAAAGGGATTATTTGCGGTGTTTCTTCTCTGTCAGAGGAACCTTATTACGACACGGTGGAAGATTGCTAAAAAAAAAGTTACGTTGCCAACATGACAAATGTTATTTTTAAATCCTTATGTCGTAATATACATTTTATTGCAATCCGGTGATGTAATGGTCATAGGGACGAGGATGTTACTCTGAGTTGCCATCAATACTTATGGCACATTAAGCAAAGCAGCGAAGATTTTGTTTTTTTTACTTGCAGATGGCGTAGTCTATCTCAAACTGTATTAACAGAGTCATCATCATTAAATCCAAAAGCACACATCGTCGAAGATTTATCGGCTACTTATGAGATATATCTGCGGAGTTTCTTTAGTTGCGAAGTAGTTTTCAGTTCCGTCAGAGGAATCACATAAAGAAAATTCGACAAAACGAAAATCAAACAAAAAACGCTGTCATAGAAAATATCTTATCATTAGTTTACTTACACTCTCGCGACATTGTCTAACACAGTCAACACAATGTTGACCTGACAACATTATAGGGTAACTACTGCTCGATTATAGTCTCCCCAAATAGCTGACATAATTTAGCGCACCCTTATTTGATAAGGATATTGACATATCGATAATGTTGAACTGGCATAACACAAACATGATGAATTTGTAGGGTAAACATTCTATAATTGTTTCTGTACGTAATAAATCGATGTAATGATGGGAAGAAGAGTTCTTCAGTGGCAACCTATTACGTGTAAACGGAATAAAAGAAGACCCAACAGAAGAGGGAATAGACGACCTGCACAGATGTGGGAAGTCTATGACTGCAGATGGCTCACTGCTGTGGTTTATGGCAGTCGTTGAGAGAGATCTATCTGTAGCACAAAACTTGTAATAGGCTATAATAATTACGATAATGACAATTGTATGATGATGTCGATGTGTGTTAAATAAATGTGTCTCAGAATTTATTAAGTACATGACGCAGTATCTGAAGCCGTGTACCTAATGAACTACACACTCTCGTTCGAAGTACCTCGCCGAAGTACTCGATGGAGTTAGCCGAGTGCGAGGAGAGAGCACACTCGCTCAACTTCGCGAGGAATTCATTCGCTCACACGCCAGCCAACAACAACGTGGATGTCGTGCAAGTGGCATGTGCGGTTGTATTGTGCACTCTTACGTATTTCAAGCCGTTTTTTTTGACTTAAAAACAAAAGGAGATTGTAGGTAGTGTTTACTGCTGCGACCAACTAAACACACATCTAAACAAATACTCGAAACAAAACGTACCGCACCTGAAGAAGCAACGGAAGTATGGCGGGTACTGTAGTGAGTCACTTCGTGCTCGCTTCACCGATCCTTTGACTCGGGCGCAAAAAACCGACATCGATCGTAAATCGCCCGAGGCGAGGCGAGGATGCACGAGGTAAGTCGAAGCTTAACTTCGATCAACTTCGCGAGGACTGTAGTAGACGTTTAATAGGATGCTGTCCGTCAGCGTGTGGGATATTATAGGGCAGGTATATTTCGGTTGTTTATTCCGCCAAGTCGGACGCCATGAACAATATTAACAAACATTTCTCAAATGTTGACCTTTTTTTATACAAAGTAAAGCTGTTTTTAAAAGCAAAATTGTAGATATTTTGAACCATTGGTGAGTGTATACATTCACCACACATTCACCACATACTCACCACATACTCACCACACACTCAACATATTTACATTTAAATAACCTCATCGCCAAAATGACATAAGAACCCACTGATTTGTTATATCATTTTTTTTTCAATTACTTTTCTTTTTTTAAGCCTTTCTCGAAATGTGTATTTTTTGTTTATATTATTTTATTGTTTTTATATTATTTTCTAAATTACATAATATCGATTGGTTTGTTTGTTAAGTAGTAATAATCACCTGTAACTGTACATGTTATCAAGTTCTTTTAATTATAAATAATGAAGTCCATTATTGGCATTAAGTTGTATTTTACCTAATCTATATAATTTTTATCTAAGTGCTGTGTGACTTTGTTTTCAATAAATAAAAAAAAAAAAACAAAATTAAGCAGACCGATGACGGACAGCAGCGTCCAGGATGCGAGATATCTGGTATTGTGATCGCCAATCCGGTTGCCGAGCGTAGCGATAATGGCAAATCATAAGCGTAAAAAGGCCTATGACCTGCAGTGGAACATTTACAGGCTGTTAAGATTAAGGTAAGGTAAAACGCCAAATGAACGTTTACCCTATACTGGGATGGTCAGAGGTTGAGATATTTATTTTTAGTCATTGTCAACATCAGAGACATAAATCGTAAAGAAGTTTCGCATAAGGGATCGAATTTGGGTCTCCTTGGAGACCCATTCCCAAACTACTCGGCTATTAAGGCCTTGTAACAAATGTTGAACATTATTCTTGTTTTAGTGCTATTGATGTAAAATATGAAAGTAGTTAAAAGTTAAATTGTTCGGAAACCTTACAGTTCCGTAGGTTTCCGAACAATTATACAATTTTTGCATATGACTTCGCAGCTAATCAATTACATAACGTAACGTAGTTTAAGTGCGATTTTATCTCTTACACACATCTGATGTCGGTAGATTATATCTTGAATCAGATAATGTTATATCATGCATATTCAAAACGTTTAACCTTTGACGAACGTAACATAATGAAACAAAAGGTGTTGGTAAGAAAAAAAATTAAAGTTTAATGCATTGTTGTGTGGCAGTGGCGTGAGACTTTTTGCCATACTTATTTCTCCCGTATGTCTAGTAAATAACACACTTAGGTAAAATCCTTGAAAATCTCATGGCGACGGTTGGGAGCAAACCCATGGTATTAGAAGAAAGTTATTTCGCTCTACTACCGTTCAAACTCAACAAAATGGTAAATACTACCTAGTTCGAAGAGAAGAAGATCACCAGTTCCTTTCCACAAAAGCGTGCGCTACTGCTTCCACACCATACACTTTTACCACGACATGTCCAGCAAATCTGTGTTGATTTCTTACATTAACGAAGGGTATAGCCGGCGCATTCAGCGCGCAGCAGCAAAAGCCGCCACTTGGCTCTACCACATATAAAAAAGATGCGAGTAGAAAACACTTCTTAACGCCCATTAAAAAGCACCATAAACACTTGGTCTGAATATCACGCTGTCACTTCGTCGCTCCCACGTGTAGAGGGTTAAAATAAGTAAAAGGCACCACTTATGATCTGATAGGCGATCATTAATTTGTTATGTATCTTGAAACAATGGAGTAAAGTGCAGCGCATCTAGTTTATGTACCGACTGGTGGGTGTAATATAAATGGTGTTAATTTTTAAGTAATTTTTTCATAAATATTATTAAAGAAAAAAAATTATTCTACTGTTAAACAGAAAACAGGATTATTACAATTTTGAAAAAAATAGGAGAAGTAAATTATAAAATTAAAATATAATTTTTATTAAAGTTATTATATAGATTAAATTACGCAACGACATGCGAGAGATTAGGTGATCTTCCTTCAAAACATGAGACTCGCGTTACATCAGAGCAACACCAGAGGAGCTGCTGGTGCGTTGCCGGCCTTCAGGAATATTTTGGTGAAGGTACAGGAGGAAAGAGGCAGAGGAGGGGCCTTTCTGTGAGCCTACGGATAAGCGATAACGCACATTTATCACTGAACAAAACGTAGAAGCACAAAATGTCTCGACTTTACGCCGGTATTCTGTGCATGGCCGTGGTACTAATCCGGTAGAACTTGGCTCTACCACTGAAAAAGACTGCCTAAAAACTGACAATAGATTGTCGAGTAGTTTAAACAGCTTTTAAAATGATTCAACCGTTTAAAATAATCACTGTTTAATTATAATAACGAGCACGCTGTATGTGTCTCATCTGGGGCGCGATATGATCTAAAGTCGTCTTGTCACTCGTCAGTCCATTGCTACTACGTACCATAATTGATGCCGCCTAATGACATGACGTGAACGGAGGCTCATTTAATATTATACCCTAGATACTCGCTACATTATAAATGATCAATTTGTTCAACGAATTAAATTTGTAAATTAAATTTTGTATTGGAATTTTCGTGTTTTTATTCGTGGTACTAAATAATAACTAACTAGGTAAATAATCACAGCATTTAAATGTCCACTGCTGTGTAAATGGCTCCTGAACCAAAAAAAAAATCCACACTGTGACTGTGCTGGTTGGCGAACACGTGGTAAATTCTGCACTTAAAATTGCCGTTAACAATTTTCGAAGTACTGGCTATTCTCGTACTATGAAGTTAAATTGATAAAAGTAAAATTTTGGGTGGTCAAAGAATACATGACCACCTGTTGTTCCGTGGTTGTCGTTAAAGGCACTTCAGGTAAAAAAATACCAGACAACAGGGGCAGTATATTATTTTCTACACAGGCATTAGTGTTTGTAAGTTTGTAAATAGCATGAAAGTACCGCAGGACTTTGGCGCCTTCAAGTAAGGTTTTAGTCCGGTATTTTCAAATTTAGTTATAACAACGTCTATCGAATTGAAAGCCATGAAACTTCTAAATACTGCATTTATTAAACCCGTACGATTCATGCACAGATATTTGGTTTCAACTCGCACTTGACAGATTACTGTAATATTTGTTGTATCTCTTCATATGAATCTCAACGATTTAACAATGACATGTTTTTGTCTCCACATTGGCCGAGATGTAAAAAAAAGAGACTATCAGAAAGCGATTGACGCCATATATTAACACAACTGCTTTTAGATAAAGCTTTTAAGTAGTCGATAAGTGTGCTATGATCGATTGTGGGAATATTCGAGATGAGACGGTGACACTAAGTTACATTTAAGTTGCCTCTAAGTAGATCATGCCTAGCGTATGGGCTTGATGTGATATCATCTCTGTACATTGGCTAAGTTGATTTGATCTTTGTCAAGAATAAGTTTTTGTGTTTTATGGTTTGATTCTACATTCATTCAATATTCTACAATCATATTATTTAATTACTGTTTGGCTATTAAAGGTGTAAATGTATATAATTTCTTTGTAATATGTATGTATAGTTACAATTAATAACCAAGTGTAAAGTAACTATAGTATACCTATAGTACGTCAGGGATCGAGATCGTCTGACCCATCTAGTGCCATGGGAGTAATGAAAGAAAAGGTCAATTAAATCTACTGGCATTCGCCAAATGGATAAAGAAAAGGATTTGGCGGAACTGTCACGCTAGAAACGTGCGTGTCGTAAGAGGCGACTGAGGTAGCATTTAAAATCACAAAGGCTACCGACAGATGGCGGAAAAATTAAGTAGAATTGGCCTACTTAATTTATGGGCAACAGCGTCTAAGGTGCGATATGTCAGGTACTGCGATCGCAAATCCTCCTTATGGGAGAGACCTATGTCTTGCAGTGGTCAATTATAGGCTGGTTAGGTACCTAACAGTCCACTTAATGGTAAGTGGTTACATATAGCCCATGGTTCCCATGGGCCCATCAAAACAACTTTAATCGAAGGAGGTTATAAAAGCTTTGTCACCTCCGAGGACTAAAATGGAACGCCACACAGCCTATACTGGCTCAGTGTAACTTTCAAAATGGAATTCAACAGTGGTTGCAATGCTGGTTGAAGTGACCTAAAACAGAGAAGCTTTGATGTTTTGATATGAACCTTCGTTTAATTTTTTTCAAGCAATCGAAAAGTCAACTGTTATGGTGGCATAAAGTGGATTAGCAGCTTCTCTTATACTGTTGTCACACAGCGATATCAAAAATTCGAATATCCAATATTCCAGACATATAATACTCAGTCCATATCATCCCAAATTTAGAGAGGCTATGTCCAACAGAAGACAGCTAAGATACACGCAATGGGGTTAATGCATACCAAAAAAACATTACAAATGTACCAATGTATGGGTTTGCTTATCTTCATGTTGTATTTATACAAACTTACATTTTCAACTACACGTGAAGAAAATACTTATTAAAAAAAACGACAATAGTGTTTCGCTGCCTCATTCTAGCAATGTTATGAAATATATCATTAATTAATTTTTATAATTCAATACTAATTCCTTATTTCACAAAAAAATATTAGTTTTAGCATCAAAATCAGCAAAGCCGCTTATACTATCAGAACGTATCTCTCATACATTATACGCTCAGCATACATTATAATATAATCATATTTCTCATAATAACGTCATTAGAATTAGTTCGGTCACAACAGCTACGTGTGCGGTCGTCTTAAACCGAGTAGGGTTGCCAACGATGTTGTGACGGTCCTTGTTAAAAGCAGAAGCGTTTAATTTTCTGCTTTCTTTAATTTTATTAAGCATATATTTATTTTTTAACAATTTGTTGTTTTTGCAAATCGACAGTAAAATCGTTTTAATCAAATTTATTATTATGCAACATACTAACATTCTAGTGTCATTTTTAATTTAAGTTAATATACAATAATTTAAGTAAACACTTTAACTAAATTTAGTTGGATTTTTTTTATTTTGTCGAAAAGAACGTGACTTTAACGATAACTCCTGCAAATTTACTCCTTTTATATTTATAATAATCTTATTATTAAATATAATAAAGATTTAAAATATAAATAATAAAGACTTACTCTTATGACATAATCCGTTTAAAACTTTTCTTTTGCCAGGCGTTTAAGCCAAAAAGTCACGAAATTGAAACGTGTGCGGAGCGTTTAATGTCCCCTTATTAGGACGTGTGGGCAATGGTTAAGTTGAATGGAATTAACTAAAATATATGTGAATGCACGAAAAGGAAGCGAGGAGATGGCGAAGAAATGAGTTTAGATGAACCAGTTCCGACTGTCTTCTTCTGCAGCACCTGCAATGTAAATTATTTCCACAAATCGATTAATATTGATTCACTTTATATTGTGGTTTTTATCAGTTACAGACAAGATTTTTGAATAAAGAGTTTCTTTGTTCTTTTCCAATAATTTTTTGTTTCAATGTTTGTGACAGTACATAAGTATATGCTCTACATTATAGTTACAGATCAATTATAATACCAAAATAAAAAGGAATTTTTATTAGGATACAATGTTTCCACCTCACGGCTTTTCATACAAACTTCATAGTCCAAAACCATCGTAATGAATAAACCTTTGACGAAGCTTTGTATGCATAAGTAGGATACATGGGTAGAAATGTGAAAAATTACACTAGTATGTCAGTATGTTAAATTGATATGATAATTACAATTATCTTCTTTGTATCTAAACATTTGGAAACGATCTTAAGGAGACATTTAAGTAGTAACAGCGACTTGTTTCTTACGGTTTTAATGTAATGTACGTTTTTAATTACATAATCAACTTAAATACCGAACGTCAGATTATTTTGTGCTGTTTATATAGATAAGAATCTGTCTAATTATTTTCTTTCCGTAAGTATCGTATGATTTGACTAAGGGAAAACATGGAAAATCTCATGGAAAGCGCACGTACTGTCTCCCGGATAGACTAGAAGGGGGTTGCAAAAGTACTTTTGGCTACTATTGGTCCTTTTCGAGTGAGTGCTTGTATAATAATTGCATTTTGTATATTTTATTTTGCATTTTGAAGAGTATTTTCATTTAATAGTAATTTCAAGGTAATAATAACAGACAATAATTTCTTTACGTGCAAATTTCCTCCCCCTATTATGCACTGAAAAGTGCATTTATAGTTAAAAATTATAATATAAATATAATCGTAAATATCGTAAAATACTTTCTGAGCCTATACTTTGCAATTTTTAGATTTCGTGTTTAGCCCGGTGTGAAATACCTCCGCTTTTATATTTATCTTCATATCAGCTTCTCACAAGTCTACTTCTCCCCCAAAGATTGCCACATAGCCACGGTCCTTAGCCATCTGCATTCTCCGACTTCCCGCAATATACATAATGTAATGTTGACGTTGTACCCCTAACCGATTTCTACGACTATACTACTATAATATCTACACTGGATCTATACTAGAACTATGCGAAAGATACAATAGTGACGAATGTGTACGCATGAACACAGGAGCACTCTTTGGTCCTTCTCTTATTTTCCGTATTCGTTGTAACGTATATACGATAAGATTACAGGAAGGGTCAGATGTGGTGTTAGAGACAGGGGACACAACGACCAAAGACGTAGAATACGACCACAGACTCGAAAACCAATCATTTGTTGTCATATTTTTGCTGGGATTAGGGTACAGCAGAGAGAAAAAAGCGAGACAAAGGTCTCCACCGTTTAGAAATAATTAACGGCAATTTGTGCTATGCTTGACAAGCACATTGGTAATCATAGTATCAGATAATTAAGGTCTCCCTGAGTTTTGATATAGTCCGGTGAGTGAAGGTAGAGCCATGATCGCCAAACCTCAGGTTCAAAAGCTAAATAACTAATGATAAGTTGAAGGTAATAGTCATAATAAACCAAGCAAACTAACCTAAGCTACCTAAAAGTCGAAAAGCTACTGAAAGAACTCTTTCCAGACAAATGAAGCAGTTAAGCAGAAGCTATATTGAATTTTACTTAATTGCGGATTTTGCAAAACGATGACAACATAAACATAATCCATTATTAAAGTAATCCTAACCCTTCTCATATCATCGACCAATAAATAAACCCTTCATCACGTAGTATAAACTCAATTTTCCTCAAGAATGACGCCGCAAAATCTCTTAACATTTTCGGCGAAATTCGTTTCACGTCCCGGGACGCCGGGCCTATACGTATACATGCGACATAGGGGTAACGTAGACCCGTGTATGGGTTTGTCGTATGCGATCAACAGGTGGGAGCCCGTAGGGTTAAACGGTTCCGATGAGATTGCGCGAAAGATGCTCTACTTCCCCTTTACTTACAAAATGTGCGATTCTGATCAAAATGTATAGTGAAATCAAATCAAATGTTTTATTCATCGTCATATAAGAAACATTAGATTCACTTGAAAAACGTAATTTTTTTAAACCTACCGTTTTGTAATGAAGATCCTCTGATGGATATGATGATGGAATATGATGGAAAAGGACCATGGATGATATGATATGGAATGAATTAATCGCTACTGATACACTAACTGTTTGTTATCGTTTTAATTTTTTTTAATATTTTTCTTATTATTAATATTTTATCCATGGTCCTTTATATTGTACCCTTTTTATAACTTAAAAAATAAAGATGTTATTCCTGTTAATATTAACAGTGCCAACATACTTTGGTTGATCAGAAGTTACATTTTCAAAGTTATATAACACTGGAGATAAGCTAAACTAGTTTCTACGATGTGATCTATTAAAAAAACAGATGTTGAATATAAAACCAGTTGAAACGTTAAAATTAAGCCGATCACTACGGCTATTACCATCGGAGCCTTGAAATGTATTGCCACGCACTGCGCAAAAAATATCTAACTCAGATTACGATGTAAAATTTACTGTACACGCAGAACTATGTAAGTATCACATTATCTTATTGTTTCTGCTAGGACGCGAATACTAGAAGATTGAGGTCCGATAACTAATAATTTGTATTGCATATTACCATCGGCTGAGATTTCAATTGAGGACCATTCAAATTTAATATATGTATAATTATGATTAAAATATACGTCCCCGTATAAACAATAACCATGTACGTGTTGAATAGTTACCTGCGTTCATAGTAGTAATAACACAAAATAATCGAAAAATCAAAGTGTATTAAAGTAGAGCAACATCCTCCAGCAAAAAAGCGATGCAACAGGGAAAATGTTTTCTCATATGGTGGAAAATCCTGCAGCTAATGCGTGTTAGGGCCCATAGCGGGGAATTTATGTCGCACTTTTGTTTTACGAGGCCTCGGCTCTGAATAAATTTTATAATACACCCGACCGCTTTGAGCGGGTTATGTCTTGTTGCGGAATATTGTTTATGGGTACGATAGTGCTATTTATGGACCGCATATGAGACGTTCGCTTTGTATCTTTTAAATTGTTATTGTTAAGGATAAGTGGATGTTTCTGGGGCATGTTTGCAAAAGTTATTCTTGTCTGTACCATATATGTGTAAGCAATCTTCTCATATGGATTTCACTGACTTTGTTTTAAAAGTGCCTTTGATTTAACTAGAGTTACGTGTAGGTAGTATTTCTTTTGATTAACCTATCGTGATACTGTGAGAAAAATCATATTAAGTGTGCATGGAATGACATATATACACTCCATCAATTAGAAGATCATGAGATTTCCTGGTAATTCCATTAGTCGAATTTACGACTTGAACGCAGATGGAGTGGCAAGTTCTTTTTCACTGTTACCACATTTGAAGACAATCATGAAGTGGAAAATTCAAATCTGTTAATTTATTGTAAGCCAATTATATTTAAAAATATATAGGTTATGTTCTGAACTTATTTAGATTTATAGGAAAATGTAGGCTATAAGGGCAATACCATATTTTTTTCCAAATGCCATCCTCATTCGCAGGTGGTGTATTGGCGACTTTACTGAATACAAAGCCGGACTAGTTATGTGCAACAGTAGCACTTGTGCGATGGTACCAGCACTCTGCACACCAAAAGATCGAGCCGGTATGAAAGGAATAACATTAATGAAATCATTATTATTATGTTTTCAAACTATAACCAATTCACTGCTTAAGGTCGTCACTTCATAGAGAGTCTATCTCTTCAGAGAGGTCCTCCTACACTAATCAAATATTATATTTTAAATGTCAATTGTCCTCATAGTTTCCCCAAAGCCTTCATTACTTATATATTCGTAAATAAATCTAATAAATAAATCTGATGTTTATTTCTCCCACAAAATCACAGATTACAGGATAATAAAGCGAGATCACGTAACATGTAAGTCACCGTAAACGTTGAGCGGGACGTGTGATAACGCGTGAAACGAGGGGATGATCCCGCGGGAGATGATAACATTAATCTAATAGGTGTTAAGGGTTGTTGCTGACAACGTGATTGCAGCCTATTTAGATCGAGTGATTAATTCGAAGTTCCACTAATATCGTTACTAATATAGGTATTACGAAGAAAGAGAGTTTTAGATTATGTGTCGGATAATCTGTAATCTGTACCACTGGAACAATTTAAAATAAATCTTTCACTGTTTGTAAGCTGGTAGCTTTAAATAGTTGATAGAGACCTTCACTTCTTAGGAGTCGTCTGGGTAGATACCGCATCGCACACTCTTACCCATCAAATGGCATTGCATCTACTGTTGTGTTCCGGATAGAGAGGTATAATTACGGGCTGTGAGGCATTCCATCTTAGACCTCAGGGGCGACATAGCATATACAACCTTCTTAGATTGAAGTTCTTTGCAGGTGTCAATGGGCTGTGCTAGCTACTTACCATGAGATGGAATGTTAGCACGTTTTTAACGCCAATTAAAAAAATATTATTAATTTATTTTAACATTACTATAGACTGCGTTTGATCCTCCATTCTTAAAATGGGATCCCCGAAGAAGATTGATATATATGAACTATGCTTTTTCCTTAGTATAAACTGATAAAGTATCAAAAGTTCTTTCGCCGTTAGATACGAACTTAGTTCCAGGTGGTCAATTTCTTTCTTTTCTTTTTTTATTTAAGTCAATGACTACATGCACTTACTAAATTTCATGAAAAATAGTCGTAAACATTTACAACTACGCGGTTTGCATGTAAATAATTTATTGTTGTCATATATAACTATTAGCACATTATGTGTGATTGTGTACTTTGTACATCATTATTTGCACAAATGATTTCGTTGTAGCTTTGCTGTCATGGCTAATAATATTCTCAGATTTTATGCAATTGAAATCGAGTCTAGGAGCTAGTATTTATTTATTATAATCTACTTTTAGAGTAAAATCTAAGAGTTTAAGCTGCTCTAGTAGCTCCTTTTGTGTATTCTTGCACTACTTATTCCCCTAATTTGTGTTAAGGTAATAAGACGTGCATTTCATAAGAGCCCTGACCACCCCATTAAGTATATGGTCGTGAGAGCTTATTTTATTTTTGAAACAAGGCTTCCCATATATACGAATACGAATACCAATCTACAAATCATATGACGACAAAACATGTATTCAATATGTTTTTCAACGTATAAAATAATAGATAACGTTCAATTTAATACTTGTTTGCAAACGGTTCTAACAACATAATAAAACTAACTTATTTGTCAAGTATTTACGCCCCATGACGCCCGTAAGGCGATAGGGCGAGGTAAATAAATTGAAAAAGAGAAAAATCGACAAGGGGAATAAATAAATATAAATAACGATACACTCAATTTATTTACATCGTTACAGAATGATAGCCATTATAGTAAGTGTGACAACTAAAATCGATACTAATAGATACTTTATCAGTGGTTTCAGAATAATTAAAACGTTCATTTAAATAATATTAAAATAATGTACGAATCTGCTAACCCCTTTCTTTCCGTAGGTTTTTTTTTTATAGAAGAAGGGGGCAAACGAGCGTGCGGCTCACCTGATGGTAAGTGATCACCGACGCCCACGAACATCCATAACACCAGAGGAGCTACAGATGCGCTGCCGGCCTTTAATGAAGGAATAAGCTCTTTTCTTGAAGCTCCCTAAGTCGTAACTGTTCGGAAATACTGCTGGGGACAACTGATTCCACAAAGTCGAAGTGCGTGGCAGAAAACTTCGATTGAAACGCACTGTGGTGGAATGCCAACCATCTAGGTGGTATCGATGGAACTTCGAATTCTGTCGCGATGTACGATGGTGAAACTCAGCAGCTGGGATCAATCCGAACAGTTCCTCAGAACATTCCCCGTGGAAAATTTTGTATTTTGTAAGGTGCTGTAAGAGCAAGGGAAAAGCCTTGAAAATTGCAACGGCTGCCAACAGATGGCAGGATAACCATCTCGAAACATACACGAAGAAAATTAAGCAGACCGATCACGGGGAGCAGTGTCTAAGGTGCGAGGTGTCTGGCACTGCGATCGCTAATCCGCTTGTCTTCTTGGAGAATATCTCCTTATGCCAGAGGCCTATGTCCGGCAGTGAACTATTTACATGCTGTTAATGTAGTCAATCCAACTGGAAGTAAGCCCACTTCGTATCTATTATATTAACAGAATACAAACAAAGTGTACATTTCCTTAGGAATTATGCGAGGCACATGGCGTCTGTATACTTAACCAAGTACTTTGTTAATTATAGTGTTTTACCAATTCACATTGTCACTTGAAGTAAGACGCGTTTTACAGCGCAACGTAAACTGCGATATCGTTATGCGCTCGGCGCATTACGCTGTGCATTTAACATAAAGATCTTTTTTAATTCATACATTTCCATAGTTCTCCGCAGGTGTATTATGTAACGATATGATCTCGTAATGAGATGGTAACAGTATTGTGGTAGCGTTGTGTCGTTTCGCGATTGTATGTATTTGTTTTGTAGAAGATAAATCATTTGAATTAAAATAAATAATTGAAGAATAAATTAGAAAGTTACACAGATATAATTTCATCTCGAGCAGTTTTTACTCACGAAATGTAATAAGAAATATGGAATGATGTGTTTTTCTCAAGAGTCACATAAAGTGCAGTTTCCTTGCATTTTCAGAGGGTTTGAAGCTGGGAAGAGTGGTGACCTTGCATCAGTGCGAGATGTCTTCACATCTCTTCGAAATAATTTTGCAAAATTACCCAGACCTGATGATTTACTGACGACTCTTCCTTTTTTTCCTCTACAGATTACATGGTAAAATCAGCACATACAAATGCAATTTACAGTTATAGTGGTACCGGAACCAGGAATTGTATCTCTATAACGGGGTACTATAAAATTTAAAGGGAGCGTCCGAACCTTGAGCTGCCATAATTAAGCAGTTCAGCTCTTAACAGTTATTTTTAAGATTTAAGTAATAATGAAAATTCTAAATTCAATCATCATTTAAGTAAATAAGTCTGCTTTGGCACTATTATACTTAATTTTTTTTATTATACTTGCTGATTGGAAAGAACAGTTGTTAAAAAAAAACATATTATGTTCAATTACCCAGAATATGGCTTTTGCGGACGCTAATTCGTATTATGTAAAAACTGAACAGACAGACATCAGAATAAGTGCTCCGGAGCGCGTGTCAGCTAACGCATCACTGAATGGGAGGCACATTAACGCCCAGCATTCATCAACCGACTAATGACACGTCCGTACGTCATACCGAGGCGTGTTGGTGCAAGTAATAAGCGAATTATAAAACGCATATTAATTTCGTTGAAAAAATCGAGTCATTTAATATGTAATCATATAACATTTGAATTTTTGCCAAAAGCTTAGGAAACAAATTAATTTAATTAACAGCCTGTAAACACTCCCCTGGAGGGTATATACCTCATAAGTTTCATTCGTTCATTCAATTCATTCATTCCATTCATTTATTACATTTCATTCATTGCTTCCATTTCCAATCTCCTTCACCTTATTCATCTCATTTTTGCAAGGGCCCATGAGGTACTGAAAGCCATGAGGCCTTCGAAACAACTTCAATCGAAGGAAATTACAGATTCTTTTTCACTCCTGAAGGACTAAGATTGAATAGCTCACAGCCTGTAATTATACTGGACCAGTATACCTGTCAAACTGGAACTTGATATAGGTTGCACAACAAACATAGTTAAGAAGGTGGTACCTACCCAGACGACTCCTAGACAGGGAAGGATCCTAGTTAGCATTTTTAATATTTAAAATTACTTAATAAACAATCAATCACATCCCTTTAGCCTTAAACCACACTGAGAGCCATAACAGATAGGAATATTCAAACATTACATATTTTCTTTTCTTCTTTTCTTTCGTAGACTCATTCAGTTTTCACTTTCAGTTTCATTTGAATGGAAACAAAAGACAGATAGCATTTTAAATAATAAAACTTTGCAACCGAAATTGTCTAATGTTTTAGGAAAAGGTGCTATATTCAAATTTAGAATATTTTCTTTAATATATTCTAACGTAATGTATTATATGAAGAGATGATGATTATGACGTCTAGGCCGATTTCGACCCCAGTCACACCCGTTATGAAACAAATTACATACTACGCCCGCATGGGATTGTCCGCACGGGACGTGAACGCTGCCGTAGATGTATGAGATTTTGAGAATTTGAGAGCACAGGCCATTTAATTTTCTTATCGCCAAAGAAGTAAGAGATACTATGACTGCATATGCTCTGTGCCATGTTCTTCTAACTCTATGCTTATCACGTACGTTCGTACGTATTATTGAATTATTATTATTTTTACACAGCATTAACTTATGTATATTTATAAACAATAATAATAATTACAAATGAGACAAATAATGATATAAATAGGTTATTTATTATATTAATTACAAAACGTGTTATGTCAATATTAATCAAAAACAAACATATTAAAAATACAGAGTCTATGTTTTTAATTGGTATAATGTTAAAAATTGGTAATTTTTTTTTAAATTTTAATAATGCTGCTGTAAATATTATGGAACAGAATAGTAACAACTTTGTATAGACAAAGTTGTATTGTATTAATATAATACTACATTAAAAAGCATACATCGAGAGAAAAGAAAATAAAGCAGCCTTTAAATGTCTTAATTCTAAACAAAGGCCTCCTTTCTCTACTCCTAGAGAACGGATAAAGCGTTCATTACTACACCATAGCCTTGTGGCATCGGCGTAAGAATCTGCCACCCAATTTCTTTCTGAGGGTGTCGCAGGAGGCGACTGCAGGAAAAGAATTGAAAATAGCGCTAGGCTACCGACCAAAGGCGGGATAACCATCTAGAAAATTGCCATATCGATGACGGGCAGCAGCGTCAAAGGTGCGAGGTGTCTGGTACTGCGATCGCCAAGGAGGATGCCAGGGATCGCCAAGGAGGAGGATGGCTATTATCGCTCGCCGAGCGAGGTGATAATGGCCATCCTCCTTATGGGAGAGGTCTATGTCATTCAGTGGAATTACATGCTGGTAAGGTAAGGTAAGATAAAGCGTATATTACTCTGTATATTGTTTTATTTATTTATTTATATTTAATTTGTATAACCTTAGAAAACAATACAAAGTGCGGGCTCAATGCCTTTTCGCATTCGCCAGTCAACAAGAGGCGTGAAGATATATTGTAAAAGTGCTTTAACATAAAAGTTTTAAATAAAAATGTCTGTTATGAAACTAATAGACAAAATCCTAACAGTAAAATCTGAAAACATTCAATGACCTAAATAAACATATAAATTGATGTTACACTTATTTCGAGCATAGTTTCAATATATGCCTATTCTGTTGATTTCCATTTTGAAACACCCTTACGAAAACGTATGCTCGTTATTTCTCCTTAATTTACTATTTTCATGCCTCAGCACCGAAAAAACTTCGGAAGGAATCGCGAACACATTTCAGCGTGCAGTTTTCACACTAGCACTAGCTTTTAAGAGGGTATTCATGCACACGTAACACCTGGAGTAGCGCCGAGGGGCTATTATGCAGCCATTATGAACGTTACGAGCGTCGACGTGGTGCGTAATAGCCCCGTCTAGTGAAATAATGTGTGAAGAAAAATGGTAGGTTTACGCTATTATTTTTATATGCTAAGACTGTTGTGTATGTAACAGGATGCGGCATTGTTAGGTTCTGATGCGGAAATGTTTTTTTTATACTTTTGTTTCTTGCGCTTTTAATAGTTGTAAATTGTCGGATAAGGTTTTATTGTGTTCACATATTAAAGTAATGAAAATGTTTCTTTGCAAGTGCATTGCGAGGGGAAGGAAAACACTTTTAAAGTATTATTATACGCTGTTATTTTGTAATATTTACAATGTAACCTTCTTCGAGGTAATTAATAAAAATTAAAACATTATTAGATTAAAATTTTTTTTTTTAGATCGCAACACAAACTACAAATTTATCATGATATGTTAGGCTGAATACATCTTTCCACGTGCTATTTATAAAATCATGAAATTTTACCACAATAGATGTCTGGAACGTTTTCTGTTCTGTCTGGAACATACACTTAGCATACCATGATCGATATAGCCGAGTGGTAGCGGTTTTAGAATGTGCCACCTCCTTTCTTCCCGTGGGTATGGCAAGAGGCGACCAAATGCAAGGCCTAGAAAAACCCCATGGAAATATCCGGGAGCAACCCGGCACGATCAATCTCTTAAAAAGCAGAAAAGTTGGCCCATGTGACTACGCTTAACCGTGCCTAATTTAAATTCGTAATCTCTGCCTACCTCTATCAGAGACAAATGTGAGTACTAAACATAACGTACTACTAAGCGTAACAATGTAAAATATTTTAAACAGCCCTTTTAAAATGATTCTTCTACATCTTATCTTATTCCATATCATGTTGTATACGACGGCAATTCCATGACACGCAAATATATTGTGCGTGATATCGGGGAACACGTTCACAGCAGACAGCACAGGTTGTCATGGGAACAGTTGCCACATATTCAGCGATAGCGCCTAAAACCAGGAACAAAACTATCACATTACAGCACAGCAATAGGTAACTCACAATAAACATTACGCCATCGCAAAGGCGCGTGCACATGACATAGTGCTGCATTAGCGTCAGAGATACGATATCTTAACGCCCCGCCTCTAGAGCACTCGGCAGAAATATTCATAACGCACAGAACGTGTAAAGTTACAGCATGTGATAAATACCGGTTAATGTGAATAGTGATTTTGTACCCGCTCTAGATTTCGCGTTCTATCGGAGGCGGTGGTAATCGACGCCTGATTTGTATATGATCTTGTTTGGTCTGTCGCGAGTTTACGATAGTAAATTTCGGTGCCCGAATGTCTTAGGCAATTATACCCTAAGTGGCAAGTTATTGCAACACGTTTAAGTTGATTTTCCGTCGAAAGAGACGAAATTTTTATTGATTTGTTTATTAACAAATATAATGTTGATTAAATTCTTAGCAAGCACAAACATACCTTTTTTTGTACGTGGGGACAACGCCGCCGTCGGGGGGAGGGATGGGTTTTGTCAGGCTTACTCCGTGTTATACCCTCGGTGATCCAATTTCGTCGCCAGTATAGAAAAAAGAAAATACAGGATAGAAAATAGGATAGAAAAGTACTTTATTCATTAACCCAACTCAAGATCTTTTATAATACATAACGAAACTTAATTAAAAATATGGGTTTTTTGAGTTGCAGCAACAAAAAGTCATCCGACACCATAATGCTATAGTAGTGTTGCCACAACTACAGCGCTGTTATTCTGTCGGTACCATAGTCAAATTCGCGAGCAGTCTTCAGACTTTACCTTACTGTAATTTTAGGCAGTATCTAATTAGTAACTAAATATAAATAACAAAAAAAAAAGACACAGAGTTACATTTATTTTCTCGTCTCTACTATAAACTAGTTATAGCCAGCTGTGTTAGAGAAGGCAATAGACACTGCGCTTATAAATTCACTTACCGAGCTCGGCGAGTAAAACTTCTTACAAAGGTGTACGTTCGTTAAGTTTTTTGAAGAGGATATTGATTGATTTACGATAATTTACGTTTTATAACTGTCCGCTTATTGTATATATGTTTATATTCGCGCCTTGTTCCCAACGGGGTAGGCAGAGACAATCTTCTTCCACTGACATACGTCTTTCGCTTCTTCCACTTTCATCAATCTTCGCATGCATGCTCGTCGGTTTAGGCTTTTGACCTGGCCTTTTTTCGGAACGTCTCCGATTTGATCGTAAAATGTTAGCCTAGGTCTTCCTCTCCCGATTACCATTTACACTCGCCTCATATATTTGTTTCGTCAACTACTTTCATTCATCCCCTCCAAATGTCTAAACCAGCTCAGCATCCCTTTCTCAATTCGTGTCACTACATCGCCTTTAACGCCACGCCACGTCGCTTAATGTTACTGTCCATGTGGCCAACTAAAATATCTTTGTTACACTGAAAACCTAAAAGAAAGTGTTGTGTCATTCTTAATATCATATTGTTGTAAATCTCATGAAATATGTTCTAGAATGTGTTCAGAAAATATATAAGACTGTCTAGAAGTATCTACGTTCAATGATGAATATCAAAACTGATATCTATCACGTCGTCTATCTGTCATTAATGAATCTGATACAAAATAGTGGCGATAAAATCCGTAAAAGTTTATTTTAATGAGCGTAAGGTAAATTGTAATAACGGGAAAAACAAAAGATTTCATTGGGGTTTTATGATTTTTGTGTGACTGGTTTCTTTTGGTACTTAAACTACGAGTCATTGACAGTATTGGTGTTGGTATCTGGTTATTTATAAAGATTTTTTTTTAAATCGAATTAAAACATTGCGCCATGATTTAAGCAATTTTTTTATATCCTATTTGAATACATACGATGTAAGTTGATAAACTTAACGTCCTATAAACTTAAGATAGAAGACATTGGCGGGCCAGCTTGACATATAGCTAACAAAATTTATGCGAGAGATAATGTTATCGGTACAGACACTATGCAGCTTTATTGCCTGATTTCATGCTATAAGATCACCGAAAACAACAGTTAGCTTATTTATGTGTGGATATATGATAATTTTCTTATGTCAGCTTATGCACCAAAAATACCTTAATTTTGTTATGTTTTTCTAATTCATCTCAGTGGTAAAGCAAAACAGTATATTAATTTCTTTAATATCCAACCAAAAGTGCCAAAATAGGATAGGAGAAAATTACTTAATATTTAAAGTCTAAATATGCTTCTTTATTTCCTTTCTTAACAGTCTGTGAACAAAATTTACACACATTGCAACAAAATACGGAACATATTGTTTTAATGAACATTCCTATCTGTCGGTAGAAAATATTATTTCAATGACCAGAACTTTATTTTTGTTGTGTTAGTGAAATTTGTAAAAATGTACTACAATGCAGACTGAATATGCATAGTACGTAACTATCGCAATTATTTTTCAATAACTTTACGTCAAGTAATAATTGTTAAATGTACGTGAAGCATACTGAATCTATGTATTTGGACGGTCACACCTCCGTTAAGTAGCGCATATTATAAAACTAAGAATTTAGAGATACACGTAAAGTTAAGTAGCAGACTTTGAAAGCCCACAGTTGGGCCAAGGCCTCCTTCTAAAATATCTGAGTGGGTTTTAGGAGCCGGGAAGGGTCCGCCAAACTGCTCCAGTGTGGGCTTCTTAGACATGCAGGTTTCCTCACGATGTTTCCCTTCACCGCCGTGCACGTGATAAATACTGCACTTAAAATTGCGAATACCAATTTTAGCGGTGCCAGCACCAGCCATCGAACCCAGGTCACTCGTGCTCTATGAAACTAAAGCGGGCACCCTGACTACTAGGCCACCACGGCTCTGTGAGAGATACATAACTATCGCAATTATATTTCAATAACATGACTTATATCCACGGGAAGAGTGCTGATACTGTTGCACCGGCAAAGTTCTCAATTCGAAAGTCTTGTAACGCTCTCTAATACAAAATCGGCGTGTAAGTAAATACGTCAGTACAACGAGGGATTTCAGCTGGGACACGAACCTGCGACTCGGGCCGACACTACCGTATCGGGTTACTGATTTACAGCCCGTTGTCTTTACAATATGTCCATTCGTGCGAATGCTTGGTAAAAGCGGAAAGCGGATTTTCTTTATTGCATGTTTCTGATTTTATATACATATACAACTTTACAGTAACAAACTTAAATAAACAGATAGGAATTAGTATACTTTTCTTTATTAATAAAGTTAATTACTGTATTTTTTTTTTCTGTGTTGATTATTCTTTAGGATAATTATGTAAGCTTCCTCTTCTTTTCACTATTATATGAGCATAAGCTTTCTCTTTTTTTTATTGTTTTCTTGCTTGGCTTGTTTTTCTTTTCACCTTGCTTGTTGATTTTTACTGACTTGTAACGCACCAACTTTTTCCTATTTGTAAGTTAGCCCTCTGTTGGATATAGGCCTTTCTGTGAAATCGTAGAAAAAACCAAAATTCCTTGCATGGAAGATTGACCAATACTCACTGGGCGGGTGGGTTGGTGAACGCAGGGCCGGTACCTTGGCACCAGTGACGCTGCTCCCCATCTCTAGTCTGTGTCATTTGAGATAGATATATTCGGATAGGTTGTCCGCCCACAGACAGAGCTTTGTTTGTTAATAACCAGAAAGCACCGCGTGTATGTGAGGTTGATGTTTGGCTAAAAAAATTGTATAAACCCTTACAACCTTAGATAGCCAGTATTTGACTCGTGGGTTGTTATGTGGTGAATAAGTCATAGGTAAGGTAGCTCTAGTAATAGCTCAGTAAGAGCCTATTCATTCTTCCTTTGAAGATACTTACGCTGACTTAAAACGGAAATACTAAAGCAAGAAAATGATACCAAACATTCGCTGTATGCGTTAGATATGACGCAGCGCAACGCTTTGTCTGAATATGTATCTTGATGTTCATTAGAGGAGAGGGCATGGGGAAATTAAATCATGTTATTCCTGCGAGAAAATTTTGCACATGCATTTTTGTACAATATAACATGCAACCGATTTTATAAATAGACGGCTATGAATGTATGGATATCGCAGACGACTAAGACGGAATACCTCCCAGTCTGTAATTATGCTGGCCATCCACACCCTTCGAACCAGAACACAACCGCGGCTACACTGCTATTCACCGTAAGAATCTGCCACCAACTTTCTTTCCGTGGGTGTCGTAGGAAATGACTATGGGACCAACCATCTCGAATAATACTAGACCGAAGGGTCTAGCTAGCTACCGTCTAAGTTGCACGGTGTCTGGTACTGTTCATTAATACAAATCCTCCTTATGGAGGAGGCGTATGTGCTATGGTTAACTATTTACAGGAAGGTTAGCCTGACGGCTCGTACTAAAGTGAATGTCATTTCGATAGATCAATCTCATCATAAGTTGCCGATGGAGCAAACGCAGTTTGAAATGCCCCCCCCCCCTCCCTCCTCCAAAAAAAATAAAGTGACGACCTGCACAGTCTTGTGGGAAGTCGATGGATACAAATTAGCGCAGTACAGGCATACATTATGATAATCATATTCAAGTAATTTTATTATAACATATAAAATTATTCGATGCGCTAATGTAGTCTTATCCTTATTTCCACTGCTTCGAGAGTCTTGTAGGAAACAAGATCAAGCCGTGTATGTGATAGTTTGTATGGTGCTTTATTTCAGTACGACACTACATCACACGTTTATGTAGAAAATCTTAAAGTGAAAGGAGCTATGAAACATTTCGCTATATATCAAGTAAACCGTTGTGTATTGCGTGTCATATAAGTAAGAATATTGCAAGGGTTACGTAGCCTTTGTGTTATATCTTAAATCATTTGTACATCGGCCTTTAGACGTCTTAAACAAAGTTTTTAAATAGTAATGCTAAATCCGGAAAATTGAGATTAATATTAGCGTAAAGGTACTATACTTACCCGTTTGACTAACTTTTTTTTTTGGTGGTGGGTTGAAGAACGAGCTAACTGTCCATCTGATGGTAAGTGGCAACTGTAGTCCATGTATACTTTGATTGAAGAAGGTAAAAGATGCGCTGTCACCCCCTAAGAACAAAGATGGATCTCGTACGTGGTAGAGCTAAGCGATAGCTCTTGCTGTCGCTCGAATGGGCCGGCTCGTCCGGGTTGGTACCACGACCCACGATTGTGCTTCTATGTTTCCTCCCCCCATCCCCCATCCTCATCCTCCCTCCTAACTTTTCAATGTCGTTAAGGGCCCGGTGTTGTAGATTTATGTGTAAGGTAATCACTTACCATGAGCCGCTTGCTCGTTTGCGCCCTATCCCATAAAAGTCCTCAAAGCCCCTAAATATGCTTTCTGTACCTTACAAGGCGGAACACAAGAGTTGTTACGTACGTTGTTAGTTGTTGGGTATGAGGGTGGTATCCTAGGTAGAGAAGGAGTCTACCACCCAAAAACTCATTCTGAAAGTAATAAATCAGCAGCCTATTAATATGCCAATTCTGGGTAGAGGTCTCCTCTTCATATTTCAGAAGGCTTTGGAGCTAGGAAGCGTCCGCCACGATGCTCTAGTACGAGTTGGCCGTCTTCAAATGTCCTCGTATATTCTCTATTATTTCTCGGACGCAAGCCCTCATAGCCAATCACAAGATTACCTTCGCCGGCGAGCGAGTGATAAATTCAGTACATACATTTTCAACTAACCATTTTAGTGATGCCAGCACCGGCTTTGGCACACAAAGCTTCACTCGCGTAGTGAAGTTAAATCGAGTGATTTGACCCCTAAGTTACTACAGACAGATTCATACTGCATAGAATTTACCGAATGAACGTTTTATTTTCTTTCCTTCATCTGTTTTATCGACAAATGAAGACAAACATTTGTTAAAAGTTTCGTTTATATTTGTAGTGTTGTATAGGCATAATACTAAACACATACAATGTAATGCAACAAAGTTTATGCGAACATGACACACATTCACATCTAGGAAGTCAGTACCATAAGAAGGTGAAGAGTAGCAGATTACATAAACAGCGTAATTATTTTTAAAAGTAAAAAGTAAAGTAAAGTATCAGCCTATAAGTGCCCACTGCTGGGCAAAGGCCTCCTTCTCAAATACGAATATCAGAGAGGGTTTAGAAGCCGGGAAGAGCCCGCCACGCTGCTACAGTGCGGGTTGGCGGGTCCAGATCGAACCCAGGTTACTCGCGCTCTGTAAAACTAAAGTGATCGTCCTGACCACTAGGCTACCACGGCTTTTTAAGAGTAATACGAATCAATAGCATGGGCTAGTGGTCGATAGGAGGGTAGCCGGCAACCGGTAACGTATGCTCAAGTATTGTTACTTTATATAATTGATACCCGCGGTTGTTCTCACTTGGTGAACCTTCATCATATTGACAATTATCAGTCTCTTGTACTACTTTCACAACACACTTTAATTATTATATAAGTAACCAAATACCAAAATACAAGTATTAATTGTTTTTTATCGATTGCCCTGAAGATGCCGTAAGGCAAAACCGGTCGGATGCATCCAAAGACAGACGACTATAAAAATACTTTCTTTTCCTGAGAGAGATTCTTCTTCTTTTAGAGCAGCATGTTAATTGTTATCTGCTGAACCGCCACGTTTAGGGGGAAGGTTGAGCATCGCAGTACTAGACGTCTGGAATCTTACAAACTGATGCCTATCATCGGTCGGGTTAATTTGCTTTATGGCCTCGATAGCCGATTGGTTAGGCTATCGAGACCTCTTAATCCAGTGTCTCTCGTTTGATCCCCTAAGTAGAAAGCTTATATACAATTTGTATCGTTGGCCTGGAAACTGAGGCGCCGATAGCTCACCATCTATCATGGTATCCCACGTAAGCTCTAGTGAAATGTTACTTCTGTAGACCAAAAAATGTCAACATCACTGAACACACTAGTATTGGGTACACGGTCATGAAGGCATACATTATATAATTAATATACATAAATTTGCTATTTGTTGGACGTTGGACGTTATGAGCTTTCAACTCTTCTATATTCTCTATCTTTACTATTTATTCATTTATTTACTCTTTATCGTGACACCTTAAACAAAGGTATATAATGGCGAACTTAAGTCATTCTCTTGCATTCTCTGTCAGTCAATCCTGGCTGAGATAGAAATATTTGTTGGCAGGTGCATAAATTCAAATAAATAAAAGATATTAATTAAATATTATTATCAAATACATCATCATCATCATTTCAGCCTATCACAACTCCACTGCTGAACATAGGCCTCCCCCAAAGATTACCACGAAGCTCGGGCCTGAGCCACCTGCATCCATCGACTTCCCGCAACACTGCGCAGGTCGTCGCGTTTGCCTGTACGTGGCTGCCACTCATCATCATAAAATACATAATCTTTATAAAACTCTAAAAGGCATTTTCCTTCAAATAGTGACGTCGGAGCAGATTTTTAAAGGATTTTTTGTTCGGTACTTTCATGATAATTATATTTTATTTAGGTAATTCTAAGTGAGATTTGTGTCACCGTATAGCATTCTAAATCCACATAACGAGCTTCAATAATGAACAAATTATAATATATTTAACAATTAAAATAACATTTCTAATCAATATCAGATAATCAGTGTTATCGGCAGGTGTAACAAGTGTGCTAATTACCCTTAACGTATAACATGATATGCAGACATTTAAACGACATGGGAACATTTCTGACCTCATGTGACTGTCGCTTGACATTTCTTGCAATCGACTATTTGTTACAAATTGGGTTCAACCGTACAAGTATTGTGTACGTATTGCGACAGTAATTTTATACCAAACAACACAACTCGCGCTTGTAATCTATCTAAGCTTAGACAGAGCCTTTAATGCTCTCAACTGTCCACATATCTTTCTACCTTTTAACAATCCATGATTTATTTCTTATGCCTATTTTTCATATTTTATTTATCACATCTTTTTTTAAATTCCTTGTATTCTTTATCAGTCTCTAAACTGCTCCACCGTGTGACCTATGCCTCTACCAAGAAGGATTTACCGTAATCGTCACTCTTGGAGCGTGGATTGCGGATTCCAATACTGGACAACTCTCACCATAAACCTTTGCTACACGTCAAAGATCTGTTTAGTCTGACGTACTTGAAAAAAAGAGTGTCTAAAAACTCTTGACTTCTTTGGGATTCGAATCCAGGATTCATGAATTAGTGGTCAAGTACGCTGATTCGTCATTTTGTTTGTATGACGAATATTATGTATAAAACTATCACCTTGATAATTTTGATGCCCTATTCAAATTCGATCTTGAGAGGATCTTCCAACGGTTACCCTCCTCTACCTATCCCGTAAAGGATTACATCATGGAGATAACTACAGCACCAGGATGTAATGATAAAAAACATGTGTATTCTCCTGTGTGTTTGTGATTATATTGGCAGTTGTCAACTGTGAAGAAACAAATACTGTATCGGCAAGTGTACGCATAAAGTCAGATGCACTAACTTGTCTTTGCGCTAACTTTAGAATAAAGAAACCTCTCCGTAACAGTTTTTTTTTATCGGAAAGGAGTCAAACGAGCAAGCGGCTCACTTGATGACTAGTCATTACCGATGCCCAGGTTCATCTGCAACACCAGAGGAGCTGCAGGCACGTCGCCGGTCTTTAAGGTTATTTGGAGAGAGGGAGGGCCCAAGATGCCCTTCACGCTGCTATTCTACGAGACCGTGCTGCTAATCCCAGGCGTTGTAGTTGGACTATTCCTGCAGCTGCGAAAATCGTCGCACGTACATAATTTCATCACGCATATGCCATACACGAATTATTAAATTAATCTCGTGTAAATAATCACCATAAAAGTTGTGGTTTTATAATATCTATAATCTACATAGGACTGTCTTTTCTATATAAAAATCTACAATAACGTATGTAATAGTTTTTCATATGCAAATTGGTAAATTATGTAAAATTGAATTTGCAAACAGGTGTCTCACTTAACAAGCTTGTAAGTGACTTTGTAACTCCGCGTGAAGGCTCAAATTACACGAGATAAATTCAAAATATACATTTACTGCAATGCAGAATGTTTACGATAATCGCGCTCTCAGTGCCTTTTGCAAAAGTCCATGTCGCATTACGTGTCGCGACAAACATGGAATGATTAGAATTATATTTACGACATTTGGGTAAACATATTTGAATAATTTGTAATAAGTAATAGGAATTTCAATTAAAAATAGTAGCATTTTACATTCCTTAAGCTATGGTTGCCTAGTAGACAGAGCGCTTGCTTTGATTTTCTTTGTTGTTAAAATTGACGGGATTTTTAAGAACTGAATTTAACACATGCTCGGCGATAAAAGTAACACTTCGCGGGCAAACCTGCATGTCTGAGAAATAATGGCTCGTGGCCGAAGAATCTGCCACCCCATTTTTTCCCGTGGGTATCGTATGAGGCGACTAAAGGCAAATCCTTGAAAATCACAATGGCCACCGACAGTTGGCGGGATACTCATTCCGAAAGATATCAAGCCAAAACTAAGCAGACCGGGCAACAGTCTCTAAGGTGCGAGGTCTCTGGTACTGTGATCGCCAATCTGTATGCCGAGCAGGGCGATTATGGCATATCCTCCTAATGAAAGAGGCCTATAGCCTGCAGAGGACTATTTACACGCTGGTAAGGTAAAAGGTTTAAGGTAAAAGGTTAAGGTATTATTGCGAGAATCTAGAAATTGTTATTGCTGGAACCCGCACTGAAGAAGCGTGGCGGGCCCTTTCCGGCTCCAAAATCTCTCTCAAATATAATCTGCCACACAGCTTTCTCTCGATGTTAACTCTGAAATATCTGTTCGTTGTTTGCAAAGGTTTCCATCATCGCAGACCTCGTGGTAAATTCATCACTTAAATTGTGTTGAAAGTTCAATTTCAACCCTTTTATTGACAGTAGTCTATTGTATGCAAACGCGTCTTCTGATACTCGATGAGAAAGATGATACATTCACTTTCTTAGGATCCCGTATGGAGTCCTATTTCTAAGCCTGTCCGTCTGTCCTACCTTTAAAAGGCTGTAGCTTTTGAACCGTAATAGGAAGCCGATTTAAGTTTTCTTAGAATATGTGTCATTATATCCTAACAAGTATTAAAAAAAACAAAAATATTTTTTTTGCTCTATCGTAAAAACAATAACACATACAAGCGTCAAACTTGGTGTGATTATAGTACAAACTGTAAAGTAAAAGAACAGTAATTCGTTACTTCTAACCCTACGTAAAGGTCTCGTCTATTGTTATGGCAATGGTTATTTCGTAATCTGTTTTTATGACATTTCCTTTAATCGGCCTCCACAACATCTATGGGATGACATAGAGTCGCACATTTTCTTTGCCGACATCATATAAATAAATGTTCCCGTTTCATTCATTTCCATCGTTTCAATCTGTAATAGTCAACAAAAATAGACTCTGATAAGGATCTCTCCACCCTCAACCTTCCCTCCAAGTATTCTATAAGGCCTCTAGTGTTGCAGTTGCATGTGGGCATCGGTGATCACTTTCCATCAGGTGAGCCACAAGTTCGTTTTCCCCCTAGCCTTTTAAAAAAAAATCTTCAAAATAAGACTTCGAGTCTGAATGTGAGTGAAACTTTAACACAGTTACGAAACGTGCTAAGTACTTTTCCGCGTCAATTAAGGAACTTCAGGCGTTTGTTTGCCATCGAACGCTATTGCAATACAGCGATCACGACACCTATTAGGAACCTATATAAGTGAATTAAACACATCGTGCATTAGTGTTTAATCGGGCGACACGTAGCGACGGATCGTGTCCGACGCCGTATATCGGCCAAATGACGCCGTTACTTTGAACTGGTGTCGCCAAAACTGTGCGACTATACGCTAATAGGACTTGGTCCTTGAAATTATAAATGTAGTGTCTTAATGATTTCATGTACATACGCGAACACTACAGATTATTTAAAGAAATTAAGGTACAGTTTAAAGTTGTCCATTGAGGTTAGATGTGTATTACTCTATGCTGATGCGGTATTATATTATTATTATTATTGTATGGGGTATTTCAATATTTATTATTATTATTATTACTATTACGTTTTTTTCTTGTTATTTATGTTTTGATTCCTCGTGTAGTACAAGAATCCTGACGACTGCTCGCAAAAAAAAAAACAGGTTTCCGACAGAATACCAGCGCTGTAGTTGTGGTTTAGCATTGCTACAGCATTATGCTGAGTCGGACACCGTTTTGTTGCTGCAACCCAATAAAATATAATTATTATTATTATTTTTGTTATGTCAATTAAGTTTACTTATGTGTTACTTGAGTTGTGGCAATAAATAAAGTACTTTCTTTCTTTCTTTCTAGATTAGAAATGAAACTAATATTTGCGGATTATATCACGTACTATTTTTGTTTTACATGTTCCAGACGTTTCGATTGCTTTACAGCACCCGTGGTCACGTACTCTCTCATATTTTCTATTGTCGCCGATATATTCATGGAAGACTTTAAGGAGAAAACGCTTAATTCTTCTCCTGTAAATCCAAGATTCTACAAGAGATATGTAGATACCACCAGATAAAGTCACTACATTACTAAATCACCTTAACACCTTAAAATCCAATTTACAATGGAGTTAGAGGCAGATAACTCATTATCTTCTCTAGGTATTTTAGCAATTCCGAATCATAATAGTACCATAATCCCCACTGCTTATAGGGAAAATACCTATAGAAACCGCTATTTAAACGGTAAACCTCAGCACCATTCGTCTCACTTAGCTACTGTGGGTGAATCTTTGTTTCAGACATAACGACTAACGGATCTGTGAAGGTAAATACTTGGCCACGGAGCTTCTGCAAATCAAGGCAGTGCCGCACGATAACTATATGAAATTCACTTATTTACCCTCTCACTCTACACTAACGGAATCCAGCCAGGTTGTCTCGGGGAACTTAGTAGCTGTGACTCGGTTATCTACAGTGAACCTACTCGACCGATCTGACGCAGAAGACTGTAATTAATAATAATTATTAATACAGTCTTCTGCGTACAAATAATTAGGTTGACTGGTAGAGAATGCTTCTGGCATTAAGTCTGCCTATATACATTTTCATGTATATGAAGTTGCATAAATAAATAAAAAAAAATAGTTCAATTAAGTATCAAAACTATTAATTCCTCGTAAATCCTGAATCGCATGGCGCGTTGTCACAGCACACATTACGCGTGAGATACTGTGGTATTGTAGAGAGAAACACGATATTTAGCGACGATTTAAACGGAATTATTAGACTAGAATTAGGCCGATATGGTTACGCGCCCACGCTCAGGGCCATCTTTGTGAATTGCGCCATAAAACATATTGTAATGCGAAGTTACCACGGTGTGAACATAACACTACGAAAGAAAATTGTAATGTTCCATTGGTATATTGAAGAAACATAACATATTCTTACACATAAACATAGTCTTCAATTCACATTGATAATTTAACAACATAGAATTTTATCACAAACGGACGACCCGATAGCCTACTTGGTAGTGTCCCTGCCTTCGATGCCGAGGGTTGCCGGTTCAAATCCGGTTAGGAGCAATCATTTGTATGATAAAAATCAATGTACATGACTTTGTCATGTATATTAAATACATGTGAATAGGCTATTTTTTCGAGGGTATTGTTACCGGAAAGGGTCAACCATGCTGGTTTAATGCGCATTTACGAAACAAGACTTAGAAGATTACTGCCAGCTATTTGTATAATGTCGTGAACCAGATACAAGTTGAAGTGGTTAAATGGAATATTAGTAGGGTTACTAAGCGTTTGTAATATTCTAAAAAGTGTTGTCGGCACAATGATTGGAGTCCAGGTTATTTTAGGTTTATGAAATTAAAGCTGCCATGCGATACGAGCTAGTAAACGAGCCAGTCTAAAACACAAGCTAAAAAAAACACAAACTGCACGTTTTAACAACAATATATTAAGATCCTTTGACAACTTTGAGATCAAGTAATTTAGCCCTTTCTTGTACTGACCTCATTTTACCGCTAACTAACAAAGAAGGGTTTGCGACACGGTGATGGTGTAAATCTATCTGCATTTATGGAATCTTTATCCTTAAGTTTAGTCATGGGAACGGCACGGAGGGCACCGGTACTGTATTAATTTAGAGCAAGGTTTAGAGTAAAGAATGCGAAATATGACATCGCAGGTTCAAAGCCAATTCAGACCACTTAGTTGGATATTTCTAATGACAAATGTAAATTTAAATGAATATTCATCATCATCATCATTTCAGCCTATTAGAAGTCCACTGCTGAACATAGGCCTCCCCCAAAGATTGCCACGAAGCACGGTCCTGAGCCACCTGCATCCATCGACTTCCCGCAACACTGCGCAGGTCGTCACTCCATCTTGTGGGGGGTCGTCCTACACTGCGTTTGCCCGTACGTGGCTGCCACTCGAGAACCTTTTTTCCCCAACGGTTGTCAGTTCTGCGAGCTATGTGGCCGGCCCATTGCCACTTCAGCTTGCTGATCTTTACGGCTATGTCGGTTACCTTAGTTCTGCTGCGGATATTATCGTTGCAGACTCTATCACGCAGAGAAACACCGAGCATAGCCCTTTCCATAGCGCGCTGAGCAAATTTGAGCTTCCTCATACGGGCTGCAGTGAAGGACAAAGTCTCGGATCCGTATGTCATCACTGGCAACACGCACTGATTGTATACTTTCGTCTTGAGGCTTTGCGGTATACTCGACGAGAAGATATGACGTAGTTTCCCGAACGCAGCCCAGCCGAGTTGGATTCGTCGATTGACTTCTGAGTCGAAGTTGGACTTACCTAATCGGACAATTTGTCCCAGGTATACGTACTCGTCTACAACTTCGAGCCTATTGTTCCCAACAACAACCGGTATTGGTGTGACATGGACGTTTGACATGAACTTCGTCTTGTCCATGTTCATCTTAAGACCAACCTGTTGGGAGACGTTATTGAGGTCATTGAGCATTGTACTAAGCTCCTCCAGCGATCCTGCCATAAGAACTATGTCGTCGGCAAATCGAAGGTGAGTGATGTATTCGCCATTGATGTTGATACCGTATCCTTTCCAGTTCAGCTGCTTGAAAACATCCTCCAATGCAGCGGTGAAGAGTTTCGGGGATATGACATCACCCTGTCTTACACCTTTCTGCAGTTGGATTGGTTTCGTACTCTGATTCTGTACTCGGATAGACATCGTAGCCTCATTGTACAAACACCTCAGCACTTCGATATACCGAGAGTCTATCTGGCACCGCTGGAGAGACTGTAGCACCGCCCAAATTTCGACTGAATCGAAGGCTTTCTCATAGTCCACATACGCCAGACATAATGGCAAGTTGTACTCCTCGGCCTTCTGTACAATCTGGCGAAGAGTATGTATGTGGTCTATGGTACTATAGCCTTTTCGGAATCCGGCTTGTTCGGGAGGCTGGAAGTCGTCAAGTCTGTTCACTAGACGATTTGAGATGACTCTCGAAAACAGCACGTAGACGCGGCTTAGAAGCGATATCGGTCTATAATTATTCAAAAGGCAGTTATCCCCTTTCTTGAACAATAGGACAACCACGCTTCTACTCCACGCTTTCGGCGTAACACCGCCATGAATGACGGAATTAAATGAATATTATGGCAACTAATAGTCTGCAACTTTTTTTGTTTTACTGAAAAATATGGGGTACTATGTATGGGATTTAAAGTTTGAAGTTGTGTAGCTGGGCAATGCTTCCTCAAAACTTTTTTATGAGAGATTAAAATTGCTATTAATATTTTAGTGATCGAATCAGGGTCACTCGCGTAATATGGAAATAAAGTGAGCGCCTATTGACCTCTAGGCTACTACAGTTTAAAGTCCGTTAGTGAAACCTCAATCGATGCTTTGAATTTTCACGTAAAAGATTTCCTTATCGCGCTACTGCTTTCCGTCTAAGTGCATACTAATGCAATCTGCTACTCGCCGCTCCTCCGGCACGGCGCCACTGTTTACACAATTCACGATGTTTTATTCCGTGACATCATCTTCATCGATTATCGTTAAAAGCGTTTCTCGTGGAAATATCGTACATACTTTTTATGCTCTATTTATTTTTCATACATTTATACCAATTATCACGCTCGTTTTCGATATGGAGATAATTAATAATTTTCTCTTCAATGTTTTGGCACACCACCTCCGCATTATCTACTTTGTATAATCTCTTCATACAGTTTAGTTGGTTTAGGATACTCTCAAACTGGGTTTTGCAAACATCAGGAACAGTCAAACTGTTTTCACAGTTACCTCTTTCAACTTTATGTACCTATTAAGGTAACTCTCTTTACATAGCCATGTGCAGGACATAGGCCCCTCGAAGGAGGATGTGCCATAATCGCAATTATAAAAGCGGATTGGCGATCGAGTATCAGGCGTCTTGCACCTTAGACGCTGCTGCTTGTCATCGGTCTGCTTATTTTCGTTCTGGTACTTTTGAGATGGTTATTCCGCCATCTATTGGGGGCCATTGCTATTTTTAGCTAAAGCTTTTCCCTTATTAGCCTCTATGCATCATCCATGGGTAAAAAGGGCTGACAGATTCTTACATCGATACCACATGGCCATTTTACAACGCACAAGTTATATAGAGTGGATATTATAATAACTTACAATGTATTTTGACATTATATGCTTTCGTTGCTGCTTGAATGGGACAATTTGACCGGTAAACTACCACGGGCTCACATAATACCGGCGTGTGCCCTCTATCCCATAAAAATTTGCTTCTGGGTTTGGTTAGCCGAGAAAGGTAGTCGGAGGTATCGAATCGCGTATTTCCGCAGTGGAGCAGCTTGGCGGATCCTTCCCGGCTCCATAACCCCTTCAGATATTTGCGATGTTATTTACCTTAGTCTTGCGATGGACACTTACATCTTACCTACCTTACTTTCCACAGAAACAAATAACTTCTGAAGTGTAAATGCCTATTACAAAAGCGGTGTATGCTTATGTTGAAAATGAAAATACACTTTATTGTACACCAAAAGCAAAAAAAGGAAAAAAAAAATAAATAAAAAGAAACACAAAGGTACAATTGGCGGCCTTATCGCTTAGAAGCGATCTCTACCAGGCAACCATTTTGCAGAGGAAATAATGACCAGTGAGCGAGGGTCAAGGGTGTACGCAAGTTAAACAGAAGTGAAAATATAATGTAATAAATATGTTCTTCTCTTACTAGAATGAACTTCATGCAGTCACAACTAAATCCATAAAGCTAGTACAGATGTAGGATACGATAAAAAGACAAACTCTTAATACAAAAGTCACCGTACATATCATCCGCGTTACCGATCACATATCATTTGGATCGTGATCGGAGCTAATTGCCCACCGCGCAGTGAACCGACTCGACTCTAGATCACGACGGCCCATACCACGCATTAATCATGGGCGCATTGATAAACAATTTGCCCTAACTTAAATGAGGGGTCAATGGTGTCTTCCTAACTTACATCTGCACACGAGAACTTAGGACTACTTGTACGAGCTAAACTGAGTCTTAAAACTATAGAACAAGGCTTAAAATGCATGTTGAATGATTAATAGTAACTAGGGATTTTTTTTAACCATCGAAACATATAAATTAAAGCTTAAAATATTTTACATAAGGTTTATACTGGGATGGTGGAGTGTTGTGATGAAAGCTACATAATCTGGCGAGTTGTCGGGTTTATGCTTTGTCGCAGACCGACAAAGGCACGCGAGTGTGCGCGTGCGTTTTCTTCCTGTAGCTAAGAAGTAGTTAAGAGTATGATAATCGATAGCTATTTCTACTATTTACATCAGAGTATTTGTAATGAAAGCGCTGCTAATTGATTTATTAGTTTAAAATATTAACTTTTATATTTATTGAGAAAAGTACTAGAAAGGGATTTTTATCCACAAAACATAGTTCTTTCGTTGTTTTTTTTTCAACTGTTGTCCGTTAGTCGCTAAAAAATCTGTTGTGTGCCAATGTCCTATATAGCAAATAATAAAGGGTTTACAATTAACGGGTTGCAGTAAATGTCTGTAATTACCAACGACAGGCAAACAGGTGCCTTATATACGCGCGTGCGCATTATATGATAATCTATGACCTAAACTACAGCCGTACTATATATGGTAGAGCCATACTTCAGCTATATGATAGCTGCAGCACCAATGAGTGACCTCGAACTGTCTCCTAACCTGTAAAACCACCATATAAAAAAATATTTAACCATGCAGTTAGAAACATATCTCAGCAACTATGATATATAATTACAACCTATTTTAACAAGACAGAATTTTTTTTTAAATATTTAGTATCTACCACACTTATTACAGTAATATTTTTAATTTTAAATTTATGAAGTGGTATAGAATAGTATTATGAAGTGATTAAGAATGTAAAAGATAAAAGAAGAAATAGGGTGGTAAGCGGGAATTAACCATTTCATTACTAACGAGGCTCTGGCGAGCGAATGAAGGCGAAATTTCCACCCGTATGTGTCGAAGCCAAATCCTACACACTAGTAATGGGGAGCAGATGAATCGTGCAATCGGCACTACGCTCACCAACCCGCTTGCCCAGCGTGGTGAGTGTGGGCAAATCTTACAAGAAATGTATGACGGCTAAATTCTATCAATTGACCAACACGGACAAGTTACCGCCCAATAAAAATATATAGGTCATTGACCAATAAACAATGAAGAGTAATTCAAATAATTCAATTTGCGAATGCTACGATTAATATCTTGATCCGCGTGTAAGTAAAGCAAGACCTTCCAGGAAATATTAGACTACACAATTAGGATGAAACAAGAGCCGGCGATTTTATCTCTATGTATTAAAATCGTTAATAGGATCGACTCATTTGGGCATGACTTGCCAAATAAGCCTTCATGTGGGGTCCGGCGTTGAACTCGCTGGTACTTAGCGGAAGGGTATTATTTAATTATATTGTGTTAGTTAAAGAGTGCCGGACCCTGCTGTAAACATCATAGTATGGATCTGATGGCCATGATGACGAAATCGGCCAGGAGAACCCTGGCTATTTTTGTCCACGGATACTACTGCCAGATATGCCAGATATTTGTCAACTCCCCAGCGATTATATGTCCGCAAGTGTCCGTGCAAATACAATTACATAAGAAAAAAGTATAATAACTAATTTCTAATTTCCAGGAGCTAATCACACAGGCTTACGACCCATTAGGGTCACATTTTATTTCACGTAGAGGCGAAAAGTGGGTTGCGGAAACCGGTTTGGCTACGCTGAGTTATGACAAGTGGAAATACGAAATCTCTGCCTACCCCTAAACACTTATTTGTGTCAGGTGTTAGAGCTGGAAGCTGGAGCAGTGGAACCTGGACTGGAACCTCGTAAAGTTACGACTTAGCCTCAGTAAGACGCAGAGAAGAAATACGCGATATCTCGAATTATTTAAACTTTCCATTATTTCCCAGGGCTCGCGCCAAATATCCCGAACTGAATGAAAGGAATTACAATTATTTTGGAAAATGCATAAGACTTAGAATATATTTTGTGATTATACTTTGTCTTTGTGTTGTCTTTTGCGTTTAGATTCATTAAACTTTCTAAGTAACGCATCTGCGTTCCTTATGTCTGTTTATGTTTGAGCTCATTCCTTACTAACTGCTTAAATATTTTTATTTAGTACCTTCGTTATAATTGTCTTAAATAAGTACAATAAATTAGCTTACTTTAGTCGAATTTTTATTTGAATATGAGTTAAAAACCAGTAATTTCTAAGTACACCACTTAGATTGTGTACACAATTGTGCCTTTGTTAGAAAACATGAACTCGATTAACAGTTGATTGACAAATTACATTTTCCTGAAATAAACTTTTTACTTACGCAATCAACTATTTCACGCATTTCAAATAGTTGCAGAGTAACAACTACGTTCACAACGTCAGAGAATCGTCCCACAAAATATAGAGCGCAGGTAATAGAAGAAAGTTAGGGGCGGTACTAGTGGACGAAATTACTGTCCCGGGGGACACAACGTGTCATTGTATAAATGACTAGATATTCCGTAACGCATCATTGATGTATCGGTTCCGTCTCGCGTGCCTTACTGTTATAGAGGGATGTCAGTTGGCACGGTTATCGATATCGAGCATCGTGTTGTTCGACGATAAGTTATGTTAATAATAAAATTTATAGTACTTGAGTTAAGTTCATCTTTTGGAGCCGAAACTTCTAAAATTGTTGGGTGGGATTTCAAATATTAAATAAACCACGTGTCGGCGGTGCCCTATAAAATATATGACGAGGAAATTCATATCTCAAAAATAGAAAGAAATGAACTTCGAGGACATGGTAATCCGATGCCAATCCGCATAAAAGCAGTGATTCCAACTCATCTCGGATCTAAAACCCATGGAACAAAAAAATGAGAGCAGTGGAATATCTATTGACTTCTCCTTTTTTGAAAAAAAATTGTTACAAAAGTAATACAATTTGCAGATGTTAAAGCGAGAAGAGAGATAAATATTAGAAAAGTAGTGGAGCAAATATCGTGTTTTTTACTTTATCGATATATACATATTTTTGTTACGAGTAAGCTCAAAAGATTACCGACCGGCGGATTCAATGGAACAACGCGTGTTTAAGTTAATTCTTATAATTAAGTTGCAAAGGGAACCTTTTACAATTTAAATTGAAATAGGCACGCGCCCAAGACTTACTACACGTAAGCGCAGACACAAGTATAAATTGAAAAAAAAACAGTTTTACGCCAAAAGAAACTATAAAAAGTTATTAAAAAAATGGTAGTCTGCCTTAAATAGCCTTGATATTAATCATATCTCTTGCAACTAATTTGATGATCACATCTCAGTGGGCCCATTGCATGTCTATGATACGTTGGTCGACAGTACAAGACCCAAGGTATATTAAACTCGGTACACACTTCGCGCTATGGAAAGGGCTATGCTCGGTGTTTCTCTGCGTGATAGAGTCTGCAACCATGATATCCGCAGCAGAACTAAGGTAATCGACATAGCCGTAAAGATCAGCAAGCTGAAGTGGCAATGGGCCGGCCACATAGCTCGCAGAACTGACAACCGTTGGGGAAAAAAGGTTCTCGAGTGGCAGCCACGTACAGGCAAACGGAGTGTAGGACGACCCACAAGATGGAGTGACGACCTGCGCAGTGTTACGGGAAGTCGATGGATGCAGGTGGCTCAGGACCGAGCTTCGTGGCAATCTTTGGGGGAGGATGTTCAGCAGTGGACTTCTGATAGGCTGAAATGATGATGATGATGATACTTCGAAAAAAGAGCGAGGATAATCGAAATCTGGATGTGTATTTGTGATCCCGTACTTTTTCACTACGTGTAAGTCTTCCTCCAATATTAAGACTATTAAAGAAGTGTCAGTGCCTCTAACTTCGGCTAATATACACGGTACTACTGCTTGGACGACATCTCCATTTTCCTACTAAAAGTTTACACTGTGTCATGAAAATGTAAATCGGTTGATTAGCATTATTTGTATTACTCTTTTTTCCTTTGCTAACCAAATTTTGTTATCTCTCTGACTGAGCAAATGCTCGTATTAAATGCGCTGGTATAACATTTATTTCATAGTTACCCGGTAGGTAACAGTGAATGCGACACGTAATTGGTTCCATAATGGTGTCATTGTTCCGTGACGTGTGTGGGATGCGTGGCGAACGGCTGCATGCGATACATTTCGTCGAATATTGTGCAACCATTGCATTGTGCGACGTATGGCTTGAGTCACCCGTTTCGATATATCTAAAATGCTATACTCTGTGGCAGCTATGGGAATATTTTGTAATGGTAATAAAAAGTAATCCATAATTTTTGCGTATCACTAAATGAAAACAATTTTAAAGCATCAGAAAGAAAATTTTAAAACACCGTGGACACAAAGTATGTGCAAGAAAATTTTGCACGTAATAAACATATGTAATGAGTTATTAAGGGGTATTTAGTATTTAGAAACGAGAATACCAATAGAAATGAGCACCACACCCATATGGGTAGGCAGAGATTACGGATTTGCGATTGGCAAGACCCAGCGTAGTCAAAAGGATTTTTTCAACTCACTTTTGGACTCTGCGCGAGATAGAACGCGACAAGGGTGATTTAATCACTGGGGTGGGGTTGCTGCAGAAATTTTCCCATACGAAATCAAGGGGAAGAAAGTTGTCAGTAGATTCGTATTACTACCGCACGGCAACATTGTTCATTGTGTGCTGTGCCCGCGATGTTTACCGCATCGAGAACTTTCCACACAAACCCGGAACCTATTGGGTTTATCGTTATTACGATGAAGTAAAGCCATTAATACGTTAGCTCCTGGGCTACTCATTATACAAGTTGATGTCTTTACTAGGTATTTTTTCACTGTATTAACGCGATTGGCCAATTACTTCTTCAAGCAAAGTTTTGGTGCTCTGTATATATACTTTTAAATACTCGTATAGGCAAATGCTAGGTGTATAGTGATATTTGGGGGAGGCCTACGTTCAGCAGTGGATTTGTGGATTGTAATGATGACGATGTTGAATAATCATTTTTGACAATCGCTGGTTACAATAGTGGTTATAAGGTTGAACTTCTGAATCTGCAAGTCTATTGCTGTTACACTAAGCTTCATTAATAAATTCGACAAGTACATTGTAATCACTTCAATATTGTCACCGAAACTCGCAAAAAACATAACCTAAATGGCCGAAATGAGGTGGTAGCTTCAAGTGGGCTTAACAAGTCCACTATAAATGGCAGTTTGTGGCCTGCAGATGTGAAGAGTGACGCCTCTTGTTAGTGTATAATATACATCGTGATAGTGTAACGAATATAATCAAGTAATTACGGCAACGATCGTGAATCGAAAGTTGAGTTTGCACTTCTGTTGCATACAGCAAAAATGAGCAAAAATTCATTTGGTAATAAATTTTTTTCGTCTATAATTATGTATAATTTGTATTGTGCGAAAGTTTAGGACCGACTCATAATTAACTAATACAGGTCGGTCCTACAACGCAAGTAAGGTCGAGAAAAGTTGAAAATGTTGTACCGATACCTAATTGGAAATTAAACAATGCAGTGTTTCGATGGATCGGAAGTTAGTCGGGGGCAATTAAAAGTTTCGAATGCGACGCATTTACGGACGGACGGATTAATTTTGTTAAAGAGTTATGAGGCATAATCTAAATTGTCGAACAAAAAGCACAATTACAAACATTATTCGGTTTATCGATGGTAAATATAGCAGTCATATTCCAGTATAGCGGTAGAGCCAACTGGCGGCATTTGCTGATGCTCTAATGGGCCGGCTCGTCCGGGGGTAGTACCACGACCTCGCAGAATACCGGCGTGAAGTAGAGGCACCTTGTGCTTCTGCGTTACGGTCGTTGAGTGAGGTAATTTGAGGCCCACTCAACCTCCCTATCCATCACTGGAGTAGCATGGCGGGCCCGGCTTCAAAACCCTCAGACATATTAGAGAAGGAGGCCTTTGCTCTGCAGCAGGCACTTACAGGTTGCTACTCTAAACAGCATTTATCAGAAAATATGTTAAAGCTATATAGTATTAAACATTGTTCCGTAGTCGGTTATCCTCCCTCCCATCTCCTGCCACTCCTACAGAGCCTCTGGTGTTGCAGATGTACGTGAGCAACGGTACGGACGACACTTACCATCAGTGGAACCGCTTGCTCGTTCGCCCCCCATTAACCAATGCTGTCATCTTGTGTCTAAATAGCAACGTCCTTTTAGTGTTATGGTTATTTCAATGTGATATTGCAATTTCTAGCAGCAGAACTGCAGTATGACTGATTTTTATGCTGCCACAAAAATTCTAACTAAATGCAATTTGATGAAATAAAGCAAAATCCATTTTCCTGTCCACCCAGGCAATAGTAATACGTAAACATTACGTACGTACGCCGAATGCCGGTCGAAAACAATAAAAATGCCGACGCTGTGATGTATCAATTTCCCTCCGCTTTTGGTCCGGCATTGCTGCAGTTTGCTTTACAATGTCAGCATTTTGATTGGCTTATGTGTACAGAATCATTCAGTTTTGTTTGTTTATACATATAACGAGGCGATGTATACTTGTTTGTTTTATGTCGATGCGTTTTAATTAAATCGTTGAATTATGACGATGATGCCCTCCTGGCCGTGTTCGACCACGACGATATATTCCGAACACTATCGGGAGTTGTCAACTGCGCAGGACATATTATAGTGCCGTAAGTGCACAGTCCACCACAGAGGCACTCGCTTCTCTTCACCTTCCCGTATCCGATGTAACCCAATAAGATCTGATGAAGGTTCAAACGAATCTAACCCGAAAATCAATCATTTGTGTTTTGCATAAATATTGACTTCGGCTTGGATCGGAGGGCCTATGGATCAGCTGTCAGGTACGCTAACCACTAATCCACTCGGTTCTTAACAGTAAACGTAGTTTATTAAATCTTGTAAAAATTCACATACTTATCGGAAAATAATTAGGGTAACTTTTCTTTTATTTGAATGACGCCCATCTGCAAAACCAGAGCAGCTGCAGGTGCCTTGCCGACATGTAAGGATATTTGGGAAGGTTAAGTCGAGAGGGAGGGGCAGAAAGGGGCTCAGGTTGCCCCCTGACCGAACGAAGCGCAGAAGGACAAGATGCCTCTTCTTCACAGCGGTATTCTGCCGGCTAACATAAGCTGCGACTTTTGTTGCTGCTGCTCTAGCAACTAGGCGGGGCAGGGGGCGGCTTCCCTTGGCTCTACTACATATAACATAGATACAGGAAACATCCTAATACACATAGATTTCGTGATTAAAACAAGTGAGCTGTTCATTTAAAAATGTTAAAAGTCGACAAATTTATTTTCCAGTTTTTAAATTACTAAATTGTCATCTTCTACCCGGTACCGTCTCCGCTGGACATTGGCTTATTCAAGGGGCAGTGACTTGCACAGTATCTTGATAAAATATAGGTCTAAAATTTCAGAAAGAAGTATTATCATCATTAATACTGAAAGCCTTCGCTTATTAAATCGGCTTTCTCTCTCACTAAGTGAACTGCAGACCAAAGTAACATTAAGATTTAAGTAAGGGACAGCGAAAGTAGAATCACTTGGCAATTACAGACTGACAAATGTCCGGGTATTAGGAACACATGTGGCACAAGTTCCGGGTACAGTGGGGACGTTTGGGATGAACGGGAGGGGAGGGGGGACGTGCCCCCACATTAGACTAATTTCGCCGATGGATAGTTTGAGATATGAACATCTGAATAATATATAATTGAACATTGTAAATGTGAAAAGGTACTTTTAATCTCAGGAAAGCCTTGGTCTGAGAACGCGGGCAAATCCTTATCATTATAACTGCCCGATAGCCTAGTTGGTAGGGGCACTGCCATCGAAAGTGAGTGTTACGGGTTAGCATCCCGCTAGGGGAAGCCTTTGTATGATGAATATAAGTGTTCGTGCCCGAGCCATGGATGTTTATATAAAGTAAAGGAAAAGGCCTGCTACGATGCTCCCGTACGGGATGGCGGGCTTCACATATTCTCGAAATAAAATTTTATTAATTCTCAGACATGCTGGTTTCCTCACGAGGTTTTCCTTCACCGTCGAGCATGTGATAAACACAGCACTTAAAGTTTTCTATTAACAAATTTAGTTCTGCCGGCACTGGGGATCGAAACCAGGTCACTCGCGCTCTATGAAACTAATGGTTATCACGGCTTTGTTGTTTATATACGAGTATTTATCACATTATTATTTCTCTACAACAGTAGTTCTGAGACAGATGGACCACGATACCCCAGTGCGGGGCCACAATAGCTAGTGTGATCGCCCATCTTGAGGGCCCGTACCGTTGAGTTCTTTGAAACCTGTTCATATTCGTAAGATTCCTATTATTGGCTTAAATACTAAGACGATGATGAGCCTGTCATTTGGATCATTCAAATATTCTCTAGACAAAAATGGGTTGAAACGATTAAAATAAATGTCTTGACCTTCGATCACCCCATTATTGAATAGGTCGTGAGAGATTACACTGACGTATTTTCCTTTGGCACGCTACATTTTATGACAACTTACAGAGAAAAAAAATCAAAAAAGGGGATTTCTTCCGCCTGTTTCGCCTCCTAATGAAACGGTGGCAGGTAAAAAAAAATTTCGATTTCATAGTTTTTCATTACATTTCAGCGTAGCCTAATGCGGCTCTTGGTCTCCTCTTACGATACCAACGGGAAGGAGGGATGGAAAACTTTCTTATGTTGCTACCACACGATACCGTGTAATAGATACATGTTGAATTTGGAAACGATATGAAGTTGCGTTACGATTTTATGTATTTCTCATTCTCCTTATTACAACTTACGAATGAGTCAACTTAACTGTTTTACTTCTTCCATTGTTTTCTCTCCGGGACATGAGATATAATCAGTTAACTCATAAAGCAAATTTAAACAGATTTAAAAAAAAACTAACAAAAATAAAACTCTGTAGAGCATAATATAATTAAGAGATATGTAAAAATCAAATATTTTCTAATTTTTGTAATGAATGTATTATTTGTATTAATTTTTGAAAAATTTTAAATTAAAGTAATGTTCGGGGCGATTTAGAATATGAACGCAGACTGCAGACTTCCTAGAGCGTCGATGTTTCACACCAGCTATGTGTTCTTGGGTACTAAGAATCACTCGAAATGTCTGGAACATAGAAACAAAATTAAACGTATTAAAATCCGTAAGTAATAGTTTCATTTCAAATGGATAGTAAGCAATTCACATAACCGATTTAAACGATATGGTTATGCAACTATTACATAAAGCATCAAATTATACCACTCATTGCAATATTATGCTTCATTGTATAATGTCCACAGTCACATATTCCCATATCGTCTGTACTACAGTAAATATAATAGATACTGTATCAAATCGAATCAACTGCATAACCAGATGAATAGACCTCTTGAAAATTTAACTCGCTCGTCTTATCTGCGCGATTACCATGCATTATATGCTCGTCGAAAGGTCAGATAAGATTGGTTATCTTCTGATTTGCCTTTGCCACGTAGGTTAGCAATATGTACGGTGCTTTCGAAAAAGCCCACGCGACGCCTACAGTCTAGTCGTTGCATGCCTATGCTCATGACATATTGTTTGATCGTGGGAGGTTAGTGTAGTGATGAGGCTTCAATTAATGTGATGGGTTTAAGATGAACAACCGATCAGGAACACAAAACATTATAAAATCACCCATGGATATGGTTGATTTACATTGATTAACTTCTCAGTCATGCGTATCTCCTTCACTGAGAAGAATGTAGTAAACCAGCAATTAAATTATGATTTTTATTGTTGTCGGAACCAGGATCCAACTTTAGAAAAGTAAGCTCCTGGCACCTGAGCTATAACGACTCTCGACAAGAGCTTTATTTTAAAAATTATAAAAAACTCACTATTAGAGAATAATTTATCTTTTTACTTTATGCTTTATCCAAAATGATAAAATAATTCTGTATTTTGTATTAAAAAATAGCCCTCACCTAACCATGGAGGTGATCATTTTAACCTTTACAACCCACTTTTTACCGGAGTTTATCTGAGACAACGTGACAGGTGGAAAGCCGTGTCACCGTCTTAGTGTACGAGCCAACTATACAATGCGTATATAAGTTTCAAAAAACTCACGAGCCCTTCTCACATAGGGGATCAAACTCGCAACTCCTCATTCGGAGGAAGATCCCCTAAAAACTCACTTATCGGGGCTTTGTTAGTATTTTTGTGTAAGAAAGAGCAAAACTTATCTTTGATGAGGTCATTTTTTGATATTATCCGTTAACGGCATTAATATAAAGGTAAGAGAATTTTCTGAAATTTAAACAATGATGTTATTTTAACAAAAACTGACAATTCAATGCTCGTAATAACTAAAGACTTTATTTAGTAAAAGCACATGGTGTGAAAGCTTTTACTTGGAGTATTACAATTCTCCCACATAACTTAGCCATATTTATGCGAGACCATTAAGTTTTCAATAAAGGAGGACGGGCCACATATTCCGGCATATTCTGCACCATTATAATTTTGATACGGGTAAGGGATCGGCCAGTAGGAATTAACTTATCACGGCAGCACCGCATCTGCATACCTTAAACATTTATGTCATTGGGACGGATTTAGGTTTTTGATTAATACAAAATTTTGCGCACTCAATATGTTTTAGTTTATAATATTGGTAACAGGTAGAATTAAATGTAATGACAAGTTCAAGTGTTTAAGGTATGGTTTCACTTACAGCAATTACTTTAATTTTGAGTTTTGTAATTATTTACAAACTTTGATTACAATTATTTACAACATTGTATATAACAGTACTAACAGTTCTAAGTAGCGAAGGGGTTAGGAGAGCTGTCTCCGAAACAGTACATTCGAGTTCGATTCTCTATGGAGAAGGCTCGTATCAAAGAGTTCTTCGGAACTAATGTACGGTTTGTATCATGGGCCTGGGACTTCAATATGCTCATCACCTGTCACGTTGGCCCAAATAAGCTGTGGTGAAAAATGTATTGAAAGGACTAAATTAAATATTTAGTTAGACTTCTAACCACCCCAGTTGTGGGTCATAGTAGTGGTAGTAGTCGTGAGAATGTATATTTGTAACTCTGATTAATAATCAGGATTTAGAAAAAAATTACAAATGACGTAAATTTATTGGTCATACATGCTCGTAAAGTATGTGCATTTATATACAATAATATTAAATTAAAAGATAAGTATGAATTTTGTATTCCTGATTCCGAATCTGCTCCCACCCCAGCTTCGGACACGGGGGGGCTTAAGACACATATCTCAGACGGGGATGCAAGAAATGCCCACACCCCAATATGTAGATTTGTACCTCCTGCTAATGCTGGTCATTATTAAACTATGGCCCAACGTATTTGATATTTGAACGTGTTTCTTTGTAGTGCATGAATTTATTGAATTATCTATTTACCAATATATATTAACTTTTTTTAATAGATGAGGTTATTTTGAACTTGATCTTTAACATCATTACTATTAAATCATGTCTCAAGTCCACAGCTGAACATAGGCCTCTTACAAAAATTACTATAAGTAGCGGTCACGAGCCATCTGCATCCATCAAATTCCCGCAACACTTAAACTTGAGCGTATATACCAATAATATCCCACTTCAGGAACCTTTCTGATGTCGCAAGATGAATTCTATGTCGGCATTTCGTTACGTTTAGTATTAAATATTTATAACGATAAAAATAATTAATAAAAGTATTAAAACCAATTAGTCCTGCAGACCCCGGACTGGCAACATACCTCTACCCAATCAGCACGTTGCGAATGTTTTGTCTGCCGAAGGGTTATTACCAAGTGTGCCGTGTGACAGTCCAGAGTCTTGCGCCTCGTAGCTCGGTGTATGGCTCGAATATCCCTCATTGCGGGCGACATGTTTCGATTGAGACAACCCTTTTAGTCAAAGAGACCGTGCAGTCATTTTCCAAATTTATCACATTAATTATATTAAATGTAACATATAATGATAATGTTAACACGCTCAATGCGGGTTGAATTATATTATAAAAATGTTTACTACTCTCACGAGTAGTAAACTTTTTTATATTTTAATTTGTTAAATTTTACTTTGAAGAGTAAAAACAGGTTGTACAGGTAGGCGGTTCAAAATCAGATACAAAATGCACTCGCTGTCCCACATGATTGTCACAATTAAATTTGTTAATGATTCAAATTGATCCGGAATTAGATACATTCATAAAGCAGTACAACCACAATGCTATAATATTGCAAATGTGAATGTAACTATGTCAGTTTGTCTGTTAAGTTTTCAACGATAAAACTGTGAACCGATTTTGTTGAAGTTTGGGATAGAAATACCTTGAACTATGGAAAAGGCTATTAGTAATAATATGTTCCCATATATACTTACATAAATCTTTCTTCGAGTAACATATAGAAATACAGGAATATTAGACACATTCTGAATGAGATTATTTGGTGGTTGAATGGTTACATAAACGTTAATTTACGACTAAAACGCGTTAAGAGTTTTAGCTTCCTCAATTTTACAAATATAATTTTCATGTAGTGAAAACAAGCTGAAGTGCCGCGTGTCGACTCCTGCACTATGCTATCGTCTCAAGATGCCGTCCTTAGGGTTGTCCAACACAGATACCAATAATATAATAATATGAACACTGCGATTGTCGTATGAGTCTGTGGGAATTATTAATGCTGGTCTGCGCGCGTCGGGGACGGATTGAATGTGGGCTTATTTAAATAGTTTCTCTAGACCGTGCTTAATATTAGTCTTCTTAAGACATTGATTAAGATTAGGCGTTGGCTGTGAAATTTGACTAAGGGTCTCGAGTGAATATATACATATAATAATGTTCTAATGAAATATTTATTTCTGTGTATGTGTGTTTATATTTGCATTGCTAATTGGACTTGCCAACTTTATTGAACCTTTTTATTAAGCCACAACCTTAAATGTACTTGTCAGTCGATAATAGTGACTGCGAGGCTTAGTGATTAGTGTACCTGACTGTTATCTAGGTCTTAGGTTCCAATCCCTGTCAAAATTTGTGCCGAACGTAAATTATGTTTGGTTGTGTTCTATTGTGTCCCGTGTCTCGTACACTGCATCGGACCCTTGTTCCTATCTTATCGCATAAGCATAACTTCAGATACGAGTGAGGGCATTTTATGTTTGCCGGGAGAAAAAATGAAAAAATGTTTTAGTATCATTATAACCGTTTGAAAGAGAAGACCAGAGAGATTATGTTCGCGTTGTTAAATAAAGTTAGTATTAGGGTTTTAATAAATACCTGAACTATTTTAAATCTATCAAAAAAACGTTTCTTTTGCAATTTCTAGATTACTGAACTTGATACTTTACAAAACTATAAACGAACCACGTAATTTAAAAAATCGTGAAATAATAGTGGTTAATATTTATATGATATTAATGAATATCTATGAAGATACCGCTATTTCTAAATTCGTAACCTAGTGTACGCTGCGCGATTTAACAATTATTGGTATAACAGGAAGGAAAGGATGCGGTGTCACACCACCGTTAGAATCTGCCACACTCTTTTCTTCCCCAGGAGGTCGAAAGAGGCAACTGAGGACAAAAGCTTGAAAATACCAGCCAAGCAATCAAGGCAATCGTTGGGAGCAAGCCAGTCGACATACCGTTACGGTTGGTGGACCTTTCGTTTAGGTTCAAATTAATTGGGACAATATTCGAATTTAAAAGAAAGTTTAAGTCGGCAATGATTTTTCATCTCCGGTAGAACATTATCTGACAGATGATGTGCTCCATGTTATAAAGGCTATAACTATAACACAATGACGTAACTGTATTTCATTGTGCAGGTTAATCTTCAAATCGACTGGACAGATTTTGATCGGGTTTTTAATGTTTCTTATGACGTTGCAAAGGAGGAAAGCTTAATTTTTATTATAATTTTCTTACACTTTTTTCATTATTTTTCATTCCGGTATTCCGGCTACCTAACTACAACATATAATATTATAAAAATTACGACAGCCACACATAATTTTTTTCATATGCAGAAATTATGGATTTACTTTTGGCATGACTGGGGGCAATGGTTTCATAATCCCCGTTTCACTCTCGGAGAGATAAAGAGTATCGCACAGTGAGCCTATTGCCGCTGAGTTTGTTCCGTAGTCCGATGAAGTTTTTGTGGTTTTTTCCAAAGTTAAATTTTATTCGATTGTAAGCGATTTTAGAAATTTAAAGTTAAACTTTATTTAAAAATAATTACAAAGTAAAGCGATACTTGATGTTTGTTCATGAAAGTAGAACCTTTTGACAGCCCTTATCCTTCCGCTGCAGAAGGAGCCGGACAATGAAATATTCGCTCATTAGCCCGTCTACTGATTAATTGGCCTTCTTAGTTTGAGCGAGGAGTTATACTGTTAGCGGAAAAAATTATATTTATTAATTATTTTAACCAAAATTGTTGTCAACGCTTTCACCGAATGTCAACTTTACTCGTACGTATACCACGTACCACCTTGGTGAATGATAGTCGACGTTTTATTTAATAGTTTTTTTTTTTAAAATCCGAACTCAAATCCAAAAACTGCGGTCAATATATCCCCTGCCAAGCGCGTCGTGTTACGGGGAAAACTTTCTATCGATTTTGATAGCCGACAGCCAGTAAACTAATTTGTTGCAATTTTAAATATTAATTTTATACGTGTTTGATGGTGAAGGAAAACGACACCAGGAAACCTGCATGTCTGGGAAATAAACATATTTCGGCATGCGTCAAACTCCACACAATACTCTCTCATTAAAAAGAGTTCCTAGCAGTGGTCAATTCTATAGCAATTTAATAAATTTTTTTGGTTTTATTATATCACAAATTTGTTTTCATTTGTCTAACAAATAATACCCATTGTGTTTGAATTAAAACTAAAATTTTATTTCTACGATAAAAAATAATTAAAAATTCTTTACAGTAGAAATGTGTTTTGAATGATGAATTTATCACCAATTATTTATTTCGAATGTTTTGAACATATCTGAATTAGTCAATGGCGAATATTATAGTAATAAAAACGAGCTTAACAAATCGCCCGTAGTAGGCCCATACATATCAGGTCTAACCCATTCTATTGTTTATATAGTACTCGTAGATATTATAATGTGTTTTGTCTGTAGCCATGTTTGCGATATGCGCCTATTTATGGGCTAGATAAATGGATGGCAGAAGGTATTCACACATATTACAATGGGTTACATTTTATAAAACGGTGTGTGACGTTAAAAAGCAATTCCTTAATAAGATTTAGTTTTCTGATTCACATTTACTAGATATTTTAAAATAAACCAATTTTTGATAAAAATGCTACTTCATTGCCTCCCTATAAAATGACCGCTGCTGACCAAAACTCTTACAAATACCTGAGCGGGTTGTTAACAGCAATATTATGTACTGAATTTACCATCTGTTAGGCGGTAAAGGAAAACATGATTCGAGGACATGTGAAGTCCGCCAGCCCGTAATGGAGCAGCGTGGCGGACCCATCTCGACTCCAAAACCCTCTCAGATTTTCAGAAGGAGGCCTCTATTTAAACCTAAACTAAACTAAGTAAAATGTACATTTAAAAGGATCTTATTTAAGAATAGAAGTAATAACAATACAACAAGTGGCCTCATCGCTGAACAGCCTTTACCCAGCATTACTTATAAAGACTAACATGAACATTATCATTAACGAATCGTTAGGAACAATCGCTTAACATTATTGATGGATGTGAGATCAGACAAAGATATAGAAGAGAAGACAAGGAATATCATAAACTAAACGTAAAATTTAAAGACAGCAAAATCTTGCACAAAGAGGATATAGAAATCAAAAGATTTTTAGAAATGACATAATAATAGGAGAGAATAGCAAACAAGTAGGTCTGGTGTATGATTTATTTATTTACATTGCTTTATATGATTAATAGTACCATTATGCACTATAGATTCACGTACCCTGTCGGGATCGGCAATGTGTATGAAAGGCAGGCATCTGATTATTTTCGTTTTCGAAATATTTTTTAATGCTTTAGTATGTTTTTTCTATTAGAAATGCTCTTAATTGTTCAACGAGTACTTTATGTCTTTTTTAAATTTTTATGCTCAGTGGTAATTTATTAAATATTTTTATAGAAATTGAGTAGGGACCTGAACGATGCAATTTTAGTTTAGATGTGTTACTAAGTTATAACTAACTTACGGCGCGAATCATAATGATTATAAATCATCTACCGAAAATCATTTACCGAAATTGTCACTACGGCTGCTACACGATTTCATCCGAAGTTGTTATCCCTGAGGACTATGAGTATAATACAATGTCTTGTTTTCAATTGAGCATCCAGTCCTCAAAAGCAATAACATCTTATTGTTTAAAAAAATGTCAATTATATTTGTTATTTGTGACGAATAATTTAGTGTTCTTTATTTTTAATGTATACACGTAACAGTTTCAGAATGTAACCTGCCACAGCTACGACGTCCAATTCTTTCGCATATTATTAACTGCTCACTTATTTTAACTTACCTCACACCAAAGGTAAAGCTCAAATAACATGATCGGACGAAGGCTCATATGCAGCGTCAGAGAAATGCTAGAAAAATCAAAAAAACAGTTTATTTTTCAGGAATTGATCCCGGGATTTGTTACTCAGGAACGCTGATCACCGAGTAACGGGTCTCACTGATTTTAGAAACTAAAATTGTATATTGGTTTTAACCCTGTGGATAATCCAATGTTAAATAATTATAATAATGTTTGAATTTTCTTAAAATAATAAATGCAAAATATGTAAAAACTTAATCTCGTTACAAATAAGTTATAAAACCAACAAATAAGTTAAGGGATTTACATATCGTTTGGTTTCACATGAACATAATTGTCGTATGCAGATGTCGCCAACCCGATCGAGATTAAACTTAACGAGGGATACACTATACTTACGCTCACAATTTCTGGTGCAAGTTATAAGCTATAGTCTAAAAAGGTTCGCATACTTGAAGAGGACGACCGATTCCCTCAATTATATCGTTTGGAGTTCAGTAGATGATGTACAATATATATTTGCAGAATGTTTGAAGCACGAGAGGGAAAGGGAATCACTGATGCAACTATATTATATAAATGGATACGATTTTGGGGCGATTTTAAAGATAACAGAACCAAGATCTGATACTGCACTGAGCGTAGTTGTAATGGCTATGTATCATCAATGATTCACTGTCTCTACTGTGTTATTTTTATAGATTTTGGTATGATGGCACTGTTCTATTTAAATGGGAAAAAGTTCCTAAAAAAAATTCAAAATAAAAGAAGTAGCAAATTTAAAAAAATTTAACAAATCTGTCACTGTTTTATTTTTCTTCTTAAATATTTCGATTCGCTGCCGCCAAATCCCCATGTCACCTCTACAATAAAGAGGAATGTAACGACACCTATTTTGTTGAAATCTATAATGCTAGAGAGACATACATACATGCATATACTCGAAAAACATTAATCTCTTTTTGAGGCAGTCCGGTAAAAAGGAATTTTTCCTAGGTAATAAAGGGCATATGCATTTTTTTAAAATCGTTCGAGGGTACTTTTGTACTACAGTAGTGAGTCGGAGGCTTTGTCTGTCATATTGTAGGTTTTGGCATGCTTGGCAGCTAGCCAGTTTGTATATTGTAATTTAGGCAATCAAAACAAAGAAAAACAGAATATAACACAAACTGCAAAGATTTTTTTTTATGCCGACATGCAAGCGGCCCAACTCATGGTAAGTAATTACCGTGGCGCAAGTACATCTGCAACACCAGAGGAGCTACAGATTCGCTGGAATCTTTTAAGGATATTTGGGATGGGACGGATGATGAGGAGAGGAGTTGGGGGAGGGGGAGCGGGCCTCCGGTTACCGCACTCACCGAATGAAACGCAGAAGCACAAAATGCCTCTACTTCACGCTGGTATTCTATGAGGCCATGGTACACAGGTTTACAGCCTTTATAGTTTTAATTTGTATGTTAATAAAATTCCTCAAAATATGGCTTTAAGCTCGTAATGCCTATCATTTGGACGCAATCCAAACAATTCGTGTATTACACACGTAGGCTTCGATCTCGACAGATCACGTGATCGGATTTAATCCTTAGGAACACGAGCATACACGAACACTGTAATCTGGGGATAAGTCCGCAAATATTGGTCGGTGGGAAACGCGAATTTGCTTCCCTTCAAATACCTGTGAATTGTGGTTCTATTAGACAATAGATTACTCCTAACATTTGTTTTGCTCGTTATTTTTTTAAAGCCGAGGTATTCGCTGTCTCGCTTTGCGGTATACATTTTATAAAAAGCTGTCTAGTTACGAGGTTGCAAGATTTTTTTTTAATCTTCATCAACCTAGTTATGTCCATTGCAAGAAAGCCACGGTATATACTTCTTGAAGGATTTTCAAATTTTCCATTCTGGCCAGACGGGTGATAGAGCTCAGGTATACAGTACCAGTCTCCTCGGTACACTAGTAATGCTCGCCGCCATAAGCCTAGAGATTTGGGTTTGAATTTGAATGTGAATTTTTCGGGTTCGGGTTCACACGTGCAAGAGTGGTTGGCATTTGAAGAAATATGTCAGGTCGGGGATAAAGTTTGTTTCGAATTTTATAAGTCGCAGTATAATCTCTTTCGTTTTACTGTTTGTATCCGGCTGGTTTGTTGTATTTTTACAACAGAAAAATAAAAAGTAAAAATAGTTTAGCGCCATTTTTCTATTGTTTTTCTGTCCGCTAAAATGAGTGAATCTATCGAAGAAATCGATATATTTTGTTTTAACAACAGTTTAAGTTTAATTACAAAGAAGGGAAAAAGACCGAAAAAAAATTTACAAAGATTGTGGACTTAACGCAGTGTCAGTAAGAGTAGCATAAAATTGGTTTTCAGTTCGAGAATTTTTATGTCAAAGATGAAGCTTGCTCTGGTCGACCTGTTACGGGTAAAGACGATTATATTTTTGAAAAAGTGAAGCAAGAGTAGTTTCAACATAGCCGAAGAGCTAGGGGTTGATCACAAATTAGTTTTGACCCATTTTATTAAATCTGGATATACAAAAAAGCTCTATATTTTGGGTGCCACACGAGCTCTCTGACAAAAAGCTAATGAATCGTGTACTCATTTGCGATTCTCCATTGAAACGTAATGAAACCGAACCGTTTTTGTAAAGATGGATCAGTGGTGATGAAAAATGGATTACCTGCGACAAGAACGTGCGAATAAGATCATAGTCAAAGGGCTGTCAAACTCCATAGACTATAGCAAAACGCGGGTTAACTCGCAAAAAGGTGATGCAGTGTGTATAGTGGGATTGGAAGAGTATCGTTCATTATGAACTTTTACCGCCATTACCAATTCCCATAAGTAGATACCGGCAGTTGCAGATGTACGTTGAAAATTCCAAATACTAGGTATGGCCAGTCATGTAGGATTTACTCGTACATACAGTCACACACTTACCTTCCTTCATATGTACGGTGTAAAGCTTACACGATAAGAACAGAAGAAGCAGTATCAAGGACACAAAACATCCAGACTCGTAAAACAATAATTGTGTATTGTACATTTTTGGTAATAGTTATGGCTGCCTCAATATTTTTCAGCCTTGATAGGATATACGCTAATATAGTAGTACTTTTTTTAAGTTTGTATATACTAATGATTTTATTATTTGGTGGTCACGATATTCAATTGATTCGGGTATCTGCTTCCGAATCAGGAGACCCGAGTTCCATCTCCTATTCGCATAGCACAAATGAGTAAATATACGATTTGTATCTTTGGTTCGAACACAAAGACGGCGATATGCTAACCACATGTCGTTGATCCATATAAACTCCGGTGAAAAGCGGGCTTAAAGGACCTAAACGCCACCCCAGTATTGTGAATATGGACGTGAGAGCTGATTATTTAATAAATAAAATAAATAATATTCAAAGACTCATCACCATAAATAGACGCACGCATAAGTAATCCAGTCCCAAATTTGGATTCCCTGTATCTTGGTAACGGGATCAGTAGGTTTTTAAAATTGCACCTTGCAATTTTTATGGTCCACAGAAAACATTGTCGGAAATAGTTGAAATTTACTATTTACATCCACGATGTCAGGTCCGCTGAGCACTGGATCAATTGAACATCTTGCATCAATAAGCCTATAGGTAGGCTTGCCGGTTACAGAAATACGTATGATTAACCAATGCAAATGAAAACATACTATCCGTATCATAATGAAATCCAAACATATTAATTTTAAGCCCACATCTGTATTCGGAATCTAAACCGGCAAAGTTATGGGGTTGCCCGCAGATAGTTTGGGCGCAGAGGTCATGAGTTGTGCAAATTGTCGGTACATTAGCATACATTTACATATCACACGCTGTTGCCTTAAAATGTACGAGTGAAATAGGTTGGACCTTGTGCTCGAAGTTATATTTCTTTGATAAGTATTCAGATATTCCGCTGTAATATTAGTTCTGTTTGTTTTCAGGTATAGTGCTTTTTGAATATATTTCAAGTTGGAAGTACTAATCAGGAAGGAAATACGTTCCCTTCATAGGTTCCTTTACGGGTAACATGATTGTACTTTTTTTCTGTTTCAACTTGGCAATTGGACAGTTTTCGTTATCCTTCATCGCTAACCATATGGTAAATTCGGCAATCCAAAATGCAATTAATAATGTAATTGATGCCGGTACCCAGGGATCGAACCCAAGTACTGTACGCGAGTGATATGCAGCTTAAAGCGAGCGCTCAACTCTAGCGCTACCACCTTCTCTATTATCCTAATACTATACAGGTACAAGTAGAATGTAATTTTAGGTGTGAAGATCTTCTATTTAAGATAGGAATATGTTTTATATTATATAGTTATATTGCATCCCGAGCAACTTAATTAGGTGGACCAACGTAAAGATGCCTTACGGAACGCGACTTCACGGTACCTGCAACAGGACTACAAGACAAGGTCGCTTTTAGTTTCATTATGATGTCTGTTATTTTAGTAAGTGACAACGCATATTTATAGTTACTGCTATTAATAATACCGACTATGAATAATCATTTCAAGAAAACATTTAAATAACGAATCTGAAACTATCGCGTAAACAAGAACAAAGATTTTTCACAATAATATTAAAAAGAAAACACTAAAAATCAATAAAATTTTCTCGTAATAGCACCCTCTGTTGTCTAACGAAAACCTAGAGGCGTGTAACCAATATATATTGACATGCTGATTGAAAATGAATAGTAATTCAATATATTGTCAATATCAGTTGCAAAAAATACTTACAAAAAACACGGAACATACCAATGCAAATTGGTACGTATTACTTTTACGTAAAGAGAAAAGTGGTATGAATTTTATACGGAGGGTAGACAGTTCCCGCCAATGATATAGATAAGTCGGCGCGTATATCATGCCGGCGATCGGATTCATATCCGAATTAATAATCTCGATGGAATATGGGAACAACTCGTTGAGTGTGATACAGTTACATCGAACAGTGATTTAAATTTAGAGTGTGCATTATTTTTTATGTATTCGTCTTCTATAAAGATTACCTTTGTTTATGAGATTTTTTTTATAAAACAGAACACGTTATGGAAAGTACCAATGTATATCTTCTTCTTTATTAGCCTATATTAGTCCACGGCTAGACATAGGGTTTTCAATGAAAGCGTCAGCAAAAGTCGGGTTTCGCAGACTGCACATTATTTGTAATTTCAATAAAACTCATGGATAGTTTGAAAATACCTAAATTAATATTAAATAATGAGTTTACTAAGCAATATTAAAGATCATTACTAGAGTGAGTTGTTTTAGGATAGTGCCAAATAGAATTACGTGCCTGCCTACCCCTCTAGGCGACGGACGTAGCGATTTATGTTTCCCCAGAATTTTCATGATTTTCATTTCTTACGCCTAGGTCTGACAACAACAATTTCTGACCTGGTAATCCTTATCACTTAGTAGATACCTACTTTTGGTACACTTTTCATCCTTAGTAATTCTAAAATTGATATAATAATATTGTAAATCAGCCGCGATAGCGCAGCTGTTTAGGGACCTGACAGCGAATCAGGAAACTCGAGTTCTATCTACTATGTGGAGGGCTTGTACCAATGAGTTTTTCTAAACTTACGTACGATTAGTATCGTTGATGGCGTGGACCCTAAGACGGTAACAAGCTCACCACCTGTCAAATTATTCGAAATAAACCCATCCGAGCGTAGTGATATTTAATTTCTTCTAATACGCCAACCAGAGCTCCAGTATATTAAACTTCAAATAAATTAGTCTATAAAACAGCGTCTCGCTTTCGTAGCTCCAAGACGATATTAGATAGATTCAATTTCCGCATCATCGTGTTTTGATATTAAACCTCCAGGACTAATGTGTTTCGAATGTGTGATTCAAAACAGCGATACTCAGAGATTGAAATTGTTTACTAAATATGTCTGGAATATTTGTTTTTGTATTAAAATCATCAAACAGCAGTTGTAGTTTTGTTTTTATTTAGTTTTTTTTCCGCGTAGGGAGGCAGTGCACTTCACCTATCTATCACGGAAGGTTCACAGGTTTTGTCAGGATCAGCAATAAGTGCCAAATCGATTAAAAATCGCACGGACAAATCATACGCTATTGGCCCGGTGGCCTTTACAGCTTCGGGGAAAGAGAGTGGTAGCTCAGCGCTTGGCATCTTAGATTTTTTTAATTACATTTCAATCATAGTTTGGTAATTTAATAATTGTATTAACTTGTATTAACTAAACTTAATTGTATTAACTAACTGAAATTTGATTGACTATTGAGTCAATCAAATTTCATAGAGAACATGCATGTATGAGGAATAGGAAAACCTTTTCAGAAGGCTAGGCTCTTTGTTTAGGAGTAGAAGGTTAATAGGTTGTTCCGGTACTTATATAAAAAAGTGAAATATCCTTATCAAATTTATGTTGCAAACTTTCAAAATTATGTTGAGTTTAATTTACACTTGTCTTTATTAAAAATATTTCAAAATCCAATTTACAAAAAAAAATCAAAAGATTTTAATTCTTAATAATACATACTGCTCCGTAGTAGATTAGAAGACTTCACACGGCTACCTATTGTATCATATCTCCTATAAAAAATTATAAAATAATAGATTCTGGTGACGACATTATCCTGGGCGATTTTGTCCACGGCGACAACTTCTTAATCCTATCGTCAGTTTTCAACTGGACTGGAGGTATTATAGTGCCGCAAGTGTACGCGCAAACAGAAACACAGAGGCACTAATTCATCCCGTATCACCTCTGTGTGATACGGGATAGTGACCCTGCCTTCGAAGCTGAGGTTTGATTCCCGCTAGGGACACACATTAGTATGATGAACATGAATGTTTTTAAGCGAGTCATGGAAGTTTATATATGATTACATATCTGTTTTATAGGGTATTTTTCTATATAAAATTATACATCTGGTTGAGTTGAATATATAAATATATACAGATCTTGATGCTATTATTATTACGTGATAAGATCGGATGCGGTTAGATGCAGTGTCAAAGATACGGAACACAACAAGACCAGCCCAGAAAACCAATAATTTGTGTTTTTGCATAAATATGGACTTCGGATGGGATTCGAACCTAGGACTTACGCTACCACTAATCCAGACGATTGACAAAAATAATCCAATAACTTTAACTAAATATGTGCGTACGAAAAAAACATTAAATAATAATATACTTATACAAAGTATTTACAAAACAGTTTAGATGCAACAACTTTACACATTAATCCCCAATAAACACTAACTTCAAACGCCAAACTTCACATGTTGCAGTCAGACGGCTCAGTTGGGCAACTTTTAATCCGCCCCCCTATTCCGGATAGTCAGTTCGGAACTTTCCTTTCTAGATCATTATAGCACGTAGATAGCGTTCGAGATACCAAGTTGATCGTTTGAGCCGAGTCCGGAATAAGAGGCCGGCACTAGAACGTCGCAAATCTCACGTATTTGATCGCCCGTAACTTTCTACACAGAGTATTGTTACATGTGTTAATGATAAATTCACAGAGCTGTTAATACCACTTGAAGATTAAACTTCGAAAGTACTTAATGTTATGGAAACACTGGTTTTAATACATAATTATGTTCCTGTCCACCGAACTTAAAATACAAATAAAGTACAAAAACTCAACTAGCCCATGTCATTCATCATAATCATAAGTAAGAAGGTGATACTTATCCAGACGACTCCCTATGCAGAGAAAGAGTGTATCGCCCAGTAAAAATACAAAGCTAGCGGTGTATGTTTATGACTCGTATTCTATTCATCGCGTAGAGAATTTAAAGTAATATAAGATACAGAAGAAAATTAAACGTTAGTATTTTTGTATGTTGTGTAAGTAATATTAAGTCTACAATCGCTTTATAACTTCGCACTCTATGACTTTTTTTTATGAAAAACACATTAATACTAGTATAACTGGTGAGATTTTGATGTTTATCTTACTTTATTCGAGACTTATATTTCTTCAGTATGCTGGTTTAAATTATAAAAGTTTTTCAGACAATTTTAAAGTGTCTTCTCTCTTATCTAAAACTATCTGAAACCAATGATTAGTTTCGATTTAAGCGGAAACCTTATATTTTTCTTGGAATTCACCAACAAAGTGTGATAAATAATTTAGTAACATGTTTGAATAATGATCTACGTTTTGTTTGACCTATGGTATATTGTTACAGAATAATTTTATTTAAAAATGAGACCGTCATTGCACCACAACTGTATCTAATTATTAGCAAGAAAGAAAGGAAGGTTTTTAAATATTACATGGAAAAAATAAAATAATCCTCGGTTTTCTAGCGTGTCTCGAATTTGGCCTGCTTATTCTGTTAGGCAGCGACTGTGGATTTGCATTGGGCTCGAGGCCATTCTTTTCACTTCTACTGAAGAAAGCTCGACGAGTGGCGAACCTCCGCTAGGATTATTCCCGTACTGCCACGACATGATCAAGGCTTGTTTCTCAGCCGCATTCTACGGCACTCACCGAGAAGCAAAATAGCAGATCTCTCGAATCTACCACACGGCTCATCAATCTAAAGTTTGACCCGTGTTCTTCACCGTCAAGATTATTTTAAATTACGTTTGTAATATCAGCTTCGCCACTATACAAATAGGGGATCACGTGATGTGTACAAATCAAATAGGCGGGTGTATCTGCAGCCAATCAACAATTTCAAGATGTTTGCACGACGGCTCGGTACGTGCGCGTCTTGCAACCAGTCTCGGTATGTTAACATTGTACTATTTAGGATGAGTCATCTCAAGTATTTTCACGAATATCTCACTGCGGACGTTTGCTGTTTCCGTGTCCTTATTGTGCTGTTAGTCCCTTAGTTATTTTTTGTGCTATTGATGTTAAATTTTATATATTTAATTCAAGCTAAATATTAACTATGGATTTAATATCAAATCTTTGAAAAGAATATGGTAAACCAACCTAGGTAGCTACTACATTTTCTTCAGAGTCACACATATTTTTTTTTGTATTTAACTCTATTACCTGTTGAAATAAGATCGTTAGATCAACTCCTGCAAGGAATACAAAACAATTACTATCTGTCGCTATTATTTTATGATTATGTTCCAACCCGTACATTGTCTGCTTAATATAGCGATCCATATATTAACTCATTCATTCATACATTTATCTAGTATATTATTAAAATTGTAAATTTATCATAATGTGTACAATAAATAATAATAATAGTATTACTTTAGTATCTGTGGTCGAGAAAATATAAGATTTTTAATAAAATATATTTTATAATTTAAAAATTAAATTCAATAAATAAATTTAAATATTAAATATTGTCGATAAATAACACTGAATTAAAATACGAATAGTTCTTTGAATTGAAATTATCTCACATGAATCGAATCATGTCCCGATATAATCACACCCGCTGATTGGAATTCGAATTCGCAACAAGTCAATTGAACTAGACAATGTTGTACGTCGTACCGCGATGCGTTATACATGAGAATCTTCAGAATTATAGCTTCATGAAGATGATTGCTTGGGCCCTTACTTTATTATTATATATTTTGTTGGTAGTTTATGATGCGTTATAACAATGTTCTAGACTGAGATTGAGAAGAAAACATTACTAAAATCAATCTGGACGCTGTGCACCCTTTTGATTAATGCAAGAGGCTCTGACGACCGATAGGTGCCATATATCTATCCGAATATGCCGAACCCAAGAGATGAGAAACAGCATCTTCAGTACGTGGGTACCGGTTGCGGTTACCGACCCGCCTGCCGAACGTGGTCAATATCGGTTAATCTTACATAAGAGCTTTCCCTGCTTTGGTTGGCGCTATCTTGGAAAAGCCGCCAGCATAGGATTAAAACAGGTTGCTGAAGAAGAAGGAGTGTGAGTGGGATAATACTATCTCTTTCCCAATGGCCAACCGAGGTTCGATCGAACGATGTCGGAATATCCATTCGACTTCCCAAACCCGAATCTCACAGACTAGTGATACGGAGCAGTATCGGGCAGCAACGAGAGTATCGTGTTGGAGAGGTCTATGTACAGTTCATTTTTTTATATCAACTAGTGACTTATTAACCCGGGAAACCTTGCAGCAATTTTATTCCACCCGGTTAAGGGTGAAAGCTAGTAGTTCTTTTTAAAAATGTTGGCTTGATAAGATCAATCATCCGTATTGTCACATGAGTAAAATAAAGATACGATAAATGGTTAAATAAATCCTAATGTGAGCCTTGCTGGTTGACGGTCTGTCAGAAAACTTAAACAGATTAAAATTATGACAACGATACTCATGTTCCACTTAACATATATGTTATGTTTCTAAATTGTCATTCCAATCTGATACATACCAATTTATTCTAGTAAAAAATAAATCAAACATGAGCTCAAATAAGGCGGAATGTTTTGTTTTTATTTAACCATAGCATGCACGGACAATATAGATTGCACTGTAATGTGGAAGTATATTGCGTTAATGCAATTTAATCTGCCCGCACGCATCACGAGCGCGCCCACGCGTGTTCTTCCACATCAGTGATAAAGCCGGTGTTCCACCGAAAAGAGATTTTTATAGTAATACATACATGTAGCTGAAACCTCAAACTCGCGATGTTGCGCTGTTATCCTGATAGTATTGATTTCGGCGATAACTTGCGGAATAATATCGACAGTCTTCAACTGCGCAGAATATAATGTGTGCCGCAAATGCAACAGCCAGAGGTACTCGCTCGTCTGTAGCTTACCGTATCATAGGTAACGCTATGCGAGGATATCCGAGAGTAAGGTAAGGACAAGACTGGATAAATGTAAAGTATTAGATCTGACTGGGATTTAAACTGGTTAGAGTCTTACTCAGATACATCCATTTAATCTGCAGGTTCGATTTACAAATTCGGGTTAAAATCGAAATGCTTTATTGATTAGATGTTTCCTTCCACTCTTGTCCCATCCGAGAAGAATCCAAGTTTTATTATTTTTGCCGCTAATGGCGCACTACTGGAAAATGTCGTTCAACATTTTTTACGTTTTTTTTCTTCTTTGTGTACTTAATGGCGTAAATAAAGCTTTACGTCAATTGAAAACAAAATGAATAGCTTCGCTAGATATACAGAGCTTTCATTATATAAGAATGTACGTGCTAAAGTAATTTAAACAAATGGCCGTACGACAGTGTGTGAGAAAACCAAGATAATCAACCACGGTACGAAAATTTATTCTTAAGTCCATGCTTCTTAAAATTTCTGTATGAATATTTTAAAGTGTACTCGTATCTTACGTCCATAACTGTACATTGGAAAGTGGTGAGGTTTTGCTGTTACTGCCACGTAGAGTAATTTTTTTTTTATGGGCAAGGCGGCAAACGAGCAAGCAGTTCATCTAATGGTAAGTGATTACCGTCACCCACGTACATCTGCAACACCAGCGGTTCTGCAGGTGCGTTGACGGCCTTTAGGGATATTTGGGAGATGGGAGGGAGGATGAGAAGGGGGATGGGGAGGGGGTGTGGACCTACGGGAGTTGTGATTCGGTACGCTTCGCTTCTGGACACTTGATTAGGCCGGTATGCACGGCCGTCGTAATTAACTCTAGCTGTTCGCTCGCATGTCCTAAGGCATAGTTTATTTGACGTATGTACAGTCATGTTGATAATATTTTATAAGGAAATTTGTGCTAATAATATTTTTTGTGAAACATCCGTATAATCGGTTATCATATCTAGTTGTATTATGCTAAGTTTTTTTTTTAAAGAGAGGGGCTAAACGAACAAGCGTCTCACCTGATGATAAGTGATTACCGTCTCATACATTTGCAACACCAGAAGTGATGTAGGTGCGTTCCAATATAAAAAAAATTGGGAAGAAGTAGAGGGAGGGGGAGAGTGTGTCCGGTAACCTCACTCAAAGAAACAAACGCAGAAGTATAAGATGATATTTCTATCTACTTCCGGCCAATATTCTACGAGGTCGTTGCACTGCCTCGGGCAAGCCGGCCCATTCAAGCAGCAGCAGCAAGAACCGCCGCTTGGCTATATCAGGTACAAAGTTCCACGCCTCTGACACTGGACCTAACCCTTACACTGTTATCGAATAAACGTTGGGGTAAACTAGGAGAGCTCGTGGTCATAAGTGTCTCTACGGCTAGTTTTGCAGGCTATAAAAAGATCACACTCGTGTTTATATTTTGCTGCACAGTGTAATTGATTCTCGTTTTATTTTGATTATCCAGCCCCTGCGTATTTTTTTTTATTAAATAAGGTATTTAAGGTGTCCGCCATGTGGTAGCGGCGTAAAAATCCTTTCTTCCTATGAGTGTCATAAGAGACAACTGAGTCACAGACATATCCGATTTTTTTCTCAAAAGTTCTCGCGCATTAAAAGCGCCAAAATAATGTGACATGCCGTGAACGAAAGATATGTCTTAACTCACCACACTGGCTTATCATTAGTTGCATAAAAATCCTAAGAACTACTTCGAAAATATCCCTTTTTATCATTGCAGTGACAGATGAACTAACAGTCCACCTATTGGCGAGTGGCTACAATAACCCACCGACAAACAACTTCAATAAAAGAAGGTTACGTATGCGTTGAAACCCCTGACCAAGATGGAATATCAAGGCTATAATTTATTATACTGACTCTCTTTACCCTTCAAACCGCAACACAACATTAGTTGCACTGCTGATTACCGAAAGAAATGGGTTACACCAATCCCGATGGCCTCCTAACCCGAAAAGAAGTCTTACCACCTAGTAACCTGGAAGCGACTATGTAGATGTAAGCTCGATAGATTTAGAAATGTTTGTTAGAAACTCAACTATATCTCATCAAACGTATAAAGTCACAGTTAGTCGTTAACAAACAGTTGAGTTTAACTGTCTTGAAACTCATCACTACACAAACAGGGGGACCATTATCGAGCATTACAAGTTTAATAAGACAAAATTATATGTCGCATAGCACTTTAATTCACGTCATTACGAGCTTCGTTCAGGAAACTATCACGTTAGGAGCGAACGCACGCATCGGTATATGCTCGATTGTTATTATTATTACTCATTGGTTACAGTTAACGCCGCCTACTCAACAGATGCATGGGTATAAAGCGACCCTAGTCTAATTAGGTCGAGAGGATATCAGATGTTTGCTAGGTTATTACTGCAAAATTAATGTTGTCACGGATAATTAAATATTTGTTACAGTTTTATAGGCAATGAAGTGGCAAATTTAATTTAGGATCATTATTTCGATTCGTTTCGTATTTATTTATAAAGTTATTATGAAAGTGTCAGTTTAAGAGAAATTCGGGTTGTCGATCGTAGTATCAGAAAGTTATCACCTTGTCGTTGCAGTTCCAGTTTGAAAGATATTTAGAATCAGTATCATATTTACATCTCAGAACTCAGGGGTGTCACATCTGTGACCTTTTTTTTTATTGTTATCACTGCGTTTGTTGGTTTGAGGATGTCATTTAACCCGATTTTGGTTCTTCCTCAATTTAATTTATGGCCTCAATTTAAAGTGTGTGAAAAAGGTAACTACTTTATAAGAATAAACATATAAATGAAGTTTCATATATAATAACCACCAGGCGAGTTGCAATTTTGTTTTGTGGATTTTCTTCGTTTTATGCCGCGGGGTTAGCGAACGACGCGGTCGCTTCCTTTAGCTGTGGGTTGCAAAGTTACGCTAACGACTGTAAAATAATGTTATACATTTTTAATTTTACTTTTGTACTGTACTGTTTACATACAAATAGATATATTTTTGAGTATAATAATTTTTTGTGCATAAATGCTTGTAAAGTAAAGTAAAGTAGTAACCTGTAAGTGCCCACTGCTGGGTAAAGGCCTCCTTCTTAAATACGAGTATAAGAGAGGGTTAAGGAGCCGGGAAAGGCCCGCCACGCTGCTCCAGTGCGGGTTGGCAGGCTTCAAATATCCTCGAAATAATATTTTTATTATTTCTTAGACATGCAGGTTTACTAACTGTAAAATACAGCACTCCAAATTGCTATTAACAATTTTAATGGTGCCGGCACCGGCGAACCCAGGTCTCTCGCGCTCTATAAAACTAAAGTGAGCACCCTGACTACTGGGCTACCACGCTAAATGCTTGTAATATTATAATATTACGGAATAACCATTATTCTTTATATACTTTTTCGAAAATATAGTCCCACAAGGTGTTTAGGATTTCTCCGAAAAATATCGGCTTGGAACAATTATTATCTGTTGACTATAAAGCTACGACTCCCGTACGGTGATCGTACCTGCGGCCCAGAGCGTTGGGCCCCTGCGCCAACCAACCGACCCAACAACTCATACATACTATACCTACCTGCTTACGGTCAGCAGCATCACGAGAGACGTCAAACTAAATTGACTGTTCGTCCTGACCAGTCTGAAAACGGAAAATCCTTCGAAAAATACTGATGATGAATCAAATGTTATAGAAACAAAGACGTAGGTTTAGGATTCCCTATGGTTAGTGACATTATATCATTTGGATCATCTAAAAATTTAAAATCCGGAATTATTAATTAACTATTATAGCAATAAATTAATTAAATCATTTAAATATATACTCACGGAATGTGCAAATTAAATGTGATTTAAATTCTAAGACTGTAATATTTATCTAACACCGGATTTAGAATTGTAATATTTTTATGTAAAATTTTTGTTGTTATGTATGTATGACGGTTCTATTGTAATGTAATTTTATTTGCTGTGCCCTATAACAGGGTTTCATGGTGGGTCTTTTACTTACATAATAATATCTTAGTTATTCACGGATGCAACAAAGAATTTGGTTCGATTTGACTTAAGATTCGGTCTTAAGAAAAGAAAATAAAGAATCATTTATTTTTGGATAAAAGTGGTAATGTACTCGTACAGGGTTAAAATTACGACACACTATTAAATTTGAAATATTCGTGTAAAATCGTTACCCAAGTAAGTAATTTAGCTAAACTATTTCGCCATTTCTAGGCACCTTTTACGTGATAATTCTTTCATCAGTCTGTACATGTCCACTAATGGACATAGGGCTTTCCATGAATGGGCCAACAACGGCTAACACAACGTGACATGGTCTGCGCAGGCAGCTTTTTAAAACAGTGCGGATATAGTCGTACTAGAGACGCTGCTTCCGATCATTAGTCCAAGTAATTTGGGCTCAGCATATTTGGATTGATTTCCTGCCATTAGTTGGTTGTTCCCAGGGTCAGCAGTCCTCGTCCGTTGGTCGGCAGGGAGTTACGCGTGCAGACGAGATTCACCTTTGAAGTAAACGCTGGTATATTGCCTCTTACATCACGTACCTTTTGGATTACACCTTTTTGGCATGACTAGTCTGCTGCAAAATTATTGTTAGCCCTTTTATTTGTTTGTACAATCAATATCTTAATATCATTTAATCATCGCAACATATTTATATGCTTTATTATAATTAACCAAACTGTTAATAGCGCCATGCACTTAGAAAAAATGTATTACGTAATATTAATTTTAAAAATGGAAGCCTAGGCTGTGTTCAGAAACTTAGATATAGCAAATTTTCATTTACTCGCAGTTTTGAGTTATGAATTTTTAATGAGATCGCGAGAGAGATTAAGAGTCAGAAAGTCATTTCCCGGTAAAGGAGAGGAGCACAAAAAAAAGGATTGCTCCAGTCGTTGCGTTTGTTCGAGTGGGGCCAGGGAGAACGCTGAAATATCAAAACGCGAGTGCACATCATTTGTCTGTGCTTTTAATTTTGTTTAAAAACAACTTTTTGTTGTTTTATTTGCTTTCGCTCATTTCCTGGCCCCGTTATTCCAGCTGTACCTATCTCTCGAGGGCAATCCACATCGTTTCGGTTTCGGGTGGTGTGCCGCTTAACCAAATTCTATTTTTATTCTTTTTGCCGTATGTTTTTTGTTACTATTTGGGTCCTCGTTATGATTTCAGCTGGCGGGACGTCTGTGCCAGCTCGAGCGTTGTTATAGTTCTGATTGCGATAGAAAATTGCATGTAGTGCGGACATTTTTTTTCCTCTTTTCTCTCTTTGTGTGCTGCAATAAAAAATGCCAGTATGATTCCATTTTTCGCAATTTAATGACAAACTTGTTTTTTTTTTCTTTTTGAGTAATAATAGTTTGACTGTGGTCTATGTAGGTTTACAGTAAGTTCTGTATTTGAATCGATACAGTAAGTTGTTGCAGTTTTTTGGAAAAATAGTACATTCTTAGTGGTTGCTAGCGTAGGAGGAAATAGAAAAGTTGCAGTAGAATAAAATAAGCCATATCCGATCTTTTCAGTCGACGTCCAATCAGATTATGATAAATGCTAGAAAAATCTCATGGTATCTGATATATATTATGACAAGAATAAATAATTCAATAATGGCAGCAGCAGACCGTTGTCACATAGCCAAATGTTTCATCTAGCGGTGAGGTGCCGCTTTCCTCACATTTGAGAGTTAGATTCGGCATGTACAGATGGATTTTATCTCGATGTCAACCATACTTGCATATTCAAGTGCAAAGTCAAGTTGACGTAGAGAAGCACGCGAAGCGCGAGCCATCGGCAACAGGTGTTGCCAACCCGCTGATCGCTTACTGAAAATTCTCTTAATCTAATAGAGGGGTATCCCAGATGTTTACTGTTTAGGAGTTTGAAAAAACGATGAAGCAGAGACGAGAACAGAGAGTGTAATGTAACTCACTAATCACATTCAAATACCAAGTCGCCAGTTGACTTGTCAAATCGAATATATAATTAACAAGTAGGTAATTAAATTCCTTTAATGGTTTCTATTTACGCACAGACTCTACAAACAAAATGAAACATACTCCGGTAGCATTTGGTAATCCGAGCAAAGCGACGTGCGTTAGCTAGTGAACGAGGCGCGTGGGCGCGTGTCCCATACCCCGCCGTCGGAGATTAAGTACGTAAACCGTTTATAAATTAGAGCCTAACCCACGTCCATGTGTTGCGATACTAGGATTTACTTGTTTGCTAAATTACGATTTATACGTGGAATGGAACGTTTAAGGAGACTGCTTTAATGTTGCTATTAAGTAAATATCATTGCCAATTTTGTGGTACATTGTGGGTCTAATTTGCATGTTTTTAAACTCATATTTTTTGGCACTTCTTCTATTTGGTACCAACAGAAAGTCAAACTTGCATTATACGAGGTTAGATTAGGCATATTTGAATAGCTTTTCTTGTTATTACTTGCTTGCTTTAAATATTACTTGCTTTAAATATTAACATTACTGAAGGTAAAAGTCGATATCAAATGACATCATCCTCTATCATAACAACAAATTATACACTGTGAGTGAAGTTTTATTTTTAATAACGAACCGTAATACATATATTGTATGCTTGTATCTTTTTACTAATTTAGTAATGGCTGTTGAAGATAAAAAAAAACTGCAAAGTAATTTTTAACCCCGTATCAGACTTATAAAACCCGACGAAGATTAATTAAGTGTAGATCCTTTTGTTCATAGTCAAGTTTTTTAATAAGAATGACCGCTGTGCGGCTGCTGTATGAAAGCTTGAATGGATTATAAGTGTCGTACATGAGACTTAAATGAATAGCTGGGTCTGAGCCATCCGTCATGTGAAGAGATAATAGTGTAGATACGTCCTATGTTAATATAACGAATTAAATTGTCACAAAATAATATTCAACTGCGTTATAACGAGAGTAATGTAAAAACCATAATAATATGGCCACGACAGCACCAACCTTTTGAATTTTTATAGTTATAGGGGTTTTCTTATAGAGATATCCGTAGCGTCTTAAGTAATAAATGTATGAGCTTAGAAATTTTATGACATATGTCACTGCTAGTCAATTCGAGTTTTTTTACGATTTTCAGAGTTATTTTTTTTTAAAAAAAACCTCTGATCTTACAATTGTTAATAGCAAATAAAAATAACCAAGTGCGAATGTATAAACAGTGCTGTGATTAATACTAATACATGTGTAATAAATGATCTATAATAAAAAGTGACAATTTGAAAAGGCATGTCTACAACATCGCCACCGTCGTGAACAACACATTTCGCTGTTCCCGCGAAGTGCACGCAAGGAGCCTTCCATAATGTATTGCTGAAAGCCCCCCATGTGTAGACTCGTTAATGAATCATCGCGGAATTGCATAAAATGATAATGATAAACGTATAAAGGGCGATCACGCACGCTTCCGAACGCTCTTGAATTTTTATTGCGAGCCGTAATTATATGACAAGTAGTATGCAAATAGCGTAGGTAATTAAATTAAAATTGTTTGCATGAATTTCATTCTTAATTACTAATTATTGCATGCGAATCTTAATTACTTTATAACTGGTTTACTTTTTAACCTGTCCATAGCATACTGGATATTGATTTTGAACATATTTCATACCTTGTCCATTGTTGGATCATAAACCTCGCCTAATAAGGGGAATCCAGTGATGATTCCCCTTAGGGGCGAGTGGGTCGCCGATCACAGTTCTAGAAACGTCACAACTTAGACACTACTGCGTCACTGGTCTACATAATTTAGTCAGTCGGATTTTACGTCAGCTGCAGGATGATATGCCCTGGATAACTCTTAAACCACACAGCAGATGGAGAGCAGTATATGATTTCGTATATATGTACTATATATTTGTACGTTAGGTTTGATATACTTATAAACTCCCTAAGCATATTTTTTCCACTACCCCTATCTTGACAACAGAATGGGAAAGATATGTGATACTTGTGTACTTCTGTACCCAAACGGTAGAAGAAAAATGCGAAAAAACTTTTATTTGTTCTATGAATTTGTTTATAATATGAAATATTAGTATGGGCGCCGCCCGGCTGAATGGCTATGGAAGAAAAATATACTTTTTTATTATTATTAATTAGTATATATAATGTACTTACTTACTAGTGCGAAAATAGAAATAACGAGTAGAATTAAAAAGTAGTAAGTTCATTATTAATGTCCATATCAAAGAAATGTGTCGTAAAAAAATATCTCTATAAAATGTTGATATTTTCTATTGCAACGCTAACGTATCACTTATGTGCACATAAAATATTAACACAGACAGTAATGCGCATGCAGTTTACAATACTCACCTATTATTGTCGCGTCGAATCACCCCGTCATTAAATGAACCGTTTAACGTCTGTACTTGTGTATAATATAATCATACGGGAAAATAAAATCTATACAAATATAATTTTATCCTGTCTGTCTGTGCAAAAATATCCCAAAAACTAGTTATTCTCATTAGTAAGATTGTCCTGGTACTATGCAGCCTTGAAAACTTTTCATGGAACCAGAACAATTGATTTTTTAAGCTTTTATTCATATATATATATAAAGGCTGATGATGATGAACCTAAACACGAACTAATATCGCCGTTCAATAGCGCCATAAGAGAATCAACCGCCTCATCTATACGATATAGGGTCGGAATCCCGCTTGGGACAAACATATGTATGATGGATATAATGTAACAGAGTTATGGATGTATATAAATATATCATTATTTGTTTATGTAGGAATATGTACATCTTATCTTATCACAATCCTGTTTCGTCCGCAAGACACGAGGAGTCAAGGGATGGGATGTGTAAAAAAAAAACGCTTGCGTACCTTCTGCTCGCGAGTCTTTTACACCGAAGCTGTCAAGGCCACCGGGTCATCAGCATATCTACCGTGGCGGTTTTAGTCAGTCCAGCGACTTATTTGTTGATCTCGACATAACCGCTCACCGCCCAGTGAGAATGCCCAAACATCATTAAAGTGTGACGATCCTAATTTGGAACTGGCAAATATCCTCTAATGACCTATTTTCAGGCTCATGAATAAACTATATAAATTTTTATTGGATAGCGGGCAAACGAGCACACCAGAGGTGCTGCAAATGCGTTGCCGGCCTTTAAGGATATTTCGGGGACAGGAGGGGTGACGTGGAGGTGGAGGAGGAAGGGGGCCTCCAGTTACCTCACTCACCGATCGAAATACAGAAGCACAAGGTGCCTCTACTTCACGCCGGTACTCTGCGAGGTCGTGGTACTATCCCGGGCGAGCCGGCCCATTCGAGCATCAGCAAATGCCGCCAGTTGGCTCTACCGCTATACTGGAATATGACTGCTATATTTACCATCGATAAACCGAATAATGTTTGGTATTTTCTTATTGTTTGACAATTTAGTTTATGCCTTACAATGAGAGTTGGTAGAGATGATGAGGTGGCGGGATGGAGGGTGGGGAGGGAGCCTTCGGTTACCTCACGCACCGAAAAAAACGCACAAGATGCCTCTACCTCGAGCCGACCCATATAAGCAGCAGAAAAAGCCACTGCTTGTGTTTGTTTGTGATATCTCGATTAAGGATTTACCATTACTTCCACAATACAGGTAAAGAAATTTGCGGACAAATCTTGTAAGGTTTGTCCATAATCACCACGCAGTGCCGGTACCTTCACGTTAGTGAATCCGCTCCCCTTCACCAGTCTGTGGGATTTACGCTCGCATAGCATGCGCCATCACTATTTTTTATTTATTTCTTTTTGACAAATAGTATGAGGAAACCATCATAGGTTTGTGTACATACTAGTATTCTCTGATATGCTTTCAATCGAATATTTGCGTACTATGGTACCATTGCGTTATTCAATTCAACGAATATTGCAACATTTATTATGTCGGTATACTGCGAAAAGAAATCAAACATCGTTCGCGTTTGTTCTCTAGCAGGATGTACGTACAGGTGAGATTGGCATTTGGGAAAAGAGATGGTATATTCCTCCTTACATCTATAGAAAGAGAAATTTGTTTCCGTGCTCGTTACGCTAAATATCACCTCAAACGTGTTCTAAAGGTCGATTAAGGTAAATGCCTGAAAGACCTCATGGTTTAAAATGGAGTAATAAACGTCTCAAATATGACTTACCTACAATATCCAGGTAAGTGACAAACAGGTAAGTAAAGATCAGCAAGTTGATGTTGCAATGGGCCGGCCACATAGCTCGCAGAACTGACAACCGCTGGGGAAAAAAGGTTCTCGAGTGGCAGCCACGTACAGGCAAACACAGTGTAGGACGACCCCCCACAAGGTGGAGTGACGACCTGCGCAGTGTTGCGGGAAGTCGATGGATGGAGGTGGCTAAGGACCGAGCTTCGTGGCAATCTTTGGGTGAGGCCTATGTTCAGCAGTGGACTTCTGATAGGCTGAAATGATGATGATGATGATGAAGTGACAAACAGCGTCTAAGACGTGGTGGTGCAATCGCCAGCCCTTTTATTAAGTGTGGCGACTAAGTGAAATCCATCAATCTATAGTTTTAATTGAAAGTTGTATCAATCACCACATATTGCTTCAATGCGTTGATGCCCGCGGTCGGTCACACCCCTGCGTTCTAAATTTGAAAATCGAAATTCGAAGTCGTACGTCTGCGGCGGCGCCTCCCCGTCTGCCATCCTGAACGAATTACACAAGTCAGCAACGTTCGAAAATTTCACTTTAAGCATATCTGTGGATACATTTTATTCGATTATACTTATTCTGGTTCGAAAATTCAATTATTTTTATCACAATGGAGTTATGTTATCGTTGTAATTTAATCACTGTATTTTCTGACGCGGTTTTTCTCAAAACTTATCGGATGAACAATTTTCAGTTTCTAACATATTTTCTCTCTTCTCTTAATACCTCTCATAGTTCCCTATGTGTATGTTTATTTTGACGGTCGGATAGCTTAGTAGTTAGCCTACCTGACTAATGAGCCATTTGTCCTGAGTTCAAATCTCAACCGAAACAAATATTTGTGGAAAATACAAATTATAATCATCGTCGATAAAGCAAAAAATATATGCTCGTATCGAGTAACGATCGTATACCCAATACTTGGATTGAGTCGAAGGTGACGTTTATTCACTAGACCGTCTTAGTGTCCAAGCCAATGATACAAATCGTACATACATTTCTAAAAACTCTTCGATACGAGTCCTCCACATAGGGGATCGAACTGGAGTCTACTGATTTGGAACCACATCCCCGTAACTACTCCGCTATCGTGGCTAAGGAAAATTTCAAAATAAATATGATGGCCGTCGATGGATTGCAGAATAAGGATTTTAAACAACAGACCGCCGACGGACTGCGTGCTTGGTGTCTGGTTCTGCGATCGCTAGTTAACCTCTCGAGCGTGACGAATACGACAAATCCTCTCTATGGGATAGGCCAATGCCCAGCCGTGTGCTGCTTAAACTTTGTAAATAAGAATAAGAAGTAACATAATACTGTAACAGCTTGTATAGGAAATTAATATTTCAGAGGTGACTGCACAAATTTGAGGCCAATCAGTTCTTACCGACGAGAGAATGTGCGCACTCATTTCAACCGATACCCGTCTTGCTAACGAGCTTAGTTCGAAATTTAAAATCAGCAACACTTATATATATATATATATACTACAGATTATAAAAAGGGTCGAGTGTTGCAACAGGATTAAAATAAATTACAACTAGCAATTAGCAATTTTTGAGATGGATGGATTTTACGTTACAAAAACGAACATGCCTATCAAATAACTAAGGTCTAGAAACTTAAATTCGAACAAGTCACAGGTCAAGTACTCAGTCATAGGTACCTATGAATTTTAATTTAATAATATTTAGTCAAACTATATAAAACATTACTCTTCACCGCAGTTTATTTTCTCACCACCCCCTGGGTTGACTGACAGAGAAAAGACAGAGAATGCCTATCTATAGGTACTAAGTCTTTTGTTGCCTTTTTTCGAATACGGCCGATGACTAGTTTTTGAATCGTCTTAAAAATAACCGACTACTCCGTACTCACTTTGTGAAAACCAGTTTCTGCAATATTCTTTTCTTTAACACCCCGCTCCGTAATGTAATCACGGTGAAAAGAATAATATGTAAAATGGTGAAAATCGATCGAAGTTCATAACTTAATAAACGCATTACAAATTTGAATTCAGAAAAAAAAAACACCTTTTAAATTGTAACATTATCTATGACCCGACTACTTGTATAGATAATTGCATTCAATAGTGACACCTATCCAATTATTAATTCAATTGAAATGTAGGCCAAACGAGATATGGTCAAAGATGGCGCCCGTAGGAGTCGCCATTGGTCCGGGTGCATAGCTACCCGCTGTTTCAATTTTCGAACACGATTCATATTACGTACGCGTTCACAATCTCTTAATCGAATATTAGACACGCCTTTAACCTTTCTGATTCAGATCATCGCATCGTGTATTGCCGTGTATCATTTGATTGACTATTTAAGTTTTGCGAACGAGGCCGCGAAGTACTCGTACCGATGTTCAATTTAGTGTTGGTAGTTATGTAGTATTGTTCTTTCGAGTAATTTACTCGTGGCCAACATAACGATATTGTCGAAGTCGAATACGTAGTATTGGTAGGAACATTATAAAACCGAATTTTCTTTAAAAATTTAACCATGGTTTTCTCTTTTTTTTATCAATAAAATCGGACATGAGATGCATTGCAGATTTGCTAATCCTGCTAGGCGGGCAGCTTTGTAAGCACAGTGCTACCGTTGTACTAGTGATGCTGCTCCTCATCACTACTCTGAGCGATTTGAGTTCGTGAAATTCGGATATACATATATTCTGCCATCATACGGTCGCAGGAGCCTCGTTTGATAATCAGCAGCTTGCATGTGAGGTTGATATGTGGAAAAGTTGATATATTACCTCTTACACTCAAAAAGTCTACGAAATACTTAGCATTCATGGTCTTATAGCTTAAAGTAGCAGCCTGTAAGTGCCCCCTGCTGGGCAATAGCCTCCTTCTTAAATACGAGTATCAGAGAGGGTTTAGGAGCCGGAGAGGGCCTGCCACGCTGCTCCAGTGCGGGTTGGCGGGCTTCACATATCATCTTAATAATATTTTGATTATTTCTCAGACATGGAGGTTTCCTCACGATGTTTTCCTTCACCGTCGTAAATACAGCACTTAAAATTGCTATTAACAATTTTAGTGGCGCTGGCACCGAGGATCGAGCCCAGGTCACTCGCGCTCATTGAAATTAAAGTGAGCGCCCTGACCACTAGGCTACCAAGGCTCTTATAGCTTAATAATTTTAAAGATATTGATCGCTTACTGATAAGACTTGGTCATTATAAAACGATAACATTGTAATGTTACAGTAAGGGAAGCACATAAAACAATAGGGTGATCCCTGACTTCGTGATGGGTTTCGAAAAAGTAAATAAACCCTGGAGAAGCCCGTTGAGACAACATATTGTGAGGGTACTTAATTATTGCGCAATACCAGATAGTAGAATATGAAAAATCGCTCAGGCCCCCGGTAGAGCCCGTTTCAATATAATTACGAATGTACAGCGAGTGATTGCGTGTTCAAAGACCTTACCTGTATAAATTGCGAATCATCGAAGGCAATCCCCACTCGTAACAGTTGGGATGCGATCGTCTACGGCTCACCGACGATATCACCAGGAATTGTCAATTAATTCACGTTCACGCACGGTGCAAATACAGTTCCGCCAAGTCACAAGCGTGGGATTGGAAAAGATCAATGCATCCAGCAGAAAGTACCATAAGTCCAGACTTCGTTACAGTTGCACGCCGACTTTAGTACATAACTACGCGCAAACGGAGTATGTACAATATGCCCGAGAGGTGGAATCACTCGACTTTTTCCGATTCGCAAGATGCATACGGTATCTTCGTCATACAAAATACCCGCGGTGATGACAAATTATGTTATACGAAAATGCCAGAAAATTCCAATTGACCATCTATGCCAGTCCTAACGTCGCAATATTAAACTTCTCTCTCTCTCTCTCTCTCTCTCTCTTTCTCTCAACTTATTTACAATATTTAGAAAGGAAAATATTTTATGGCCAATATTAATAAAACATTTACATAGATCACAGTATGCAGATTGCGAGGACCAGTTATGTTAATGAAAATCACACGTCGGCTGAAAGGGTTCCAATCATTATGTTCAGTGGAAATTGAAACGGGACTTCACACATCGGCAGGTCGGCTTCATTAAACGAGCTTCTCCAATTAACACCTCCGCTCCGGATTTACCTTGCAGATATAACATTCAATGTAACACGTTTTTTTCTAACATACTCGTTGTTTTCTTTAGTATTTCCATTGTTTATAGATATTTATTTTAATTAAAAATTATATTCTTCATTTTAAAATTCAATGAATAAAAGTAAAGTTATCTAAAAGAGTCTAAATGCTCCTCTGCTAGGAAAAGGTTTACTTTACATTTGAGAGGGTTTTGATCCACACTGTCGTTATTGTTGAACTTCTCATATCCTCAAAATGTATGTTGTGCTTCGCCGCTGCGTACTTGGTTAATTTAACGCATAACATTGCATTTAGTAGTGATTTCTAAGCCAGACACCGGCTTCTAAGCCAGGTAACTCACGTGCTTCGAAATTAAAGCAACCGTCCAGGCACCATAGCTTACCACGGCTAAACAAAAAATGTCCGAACACACTGTCTGATCTAGTGACGGGCATCAGCGTCTAAGGTGCGAGGTATCTGGTACGGCGATCGAAACGCCGAATACCAATTTTGATGATTAAAGTGATTTCTCCTAGTCGGCGAGGTTAAGTAAGTTACAAAAGTAACCCAAAAATCGACCAAATAGGTGATATACTGAAGAAGGGCCAAAACAGGACTTTCCCATAATCGACGAGGCGAAAGAGATGAGTCAGGATCCTGCCAAATGGAAATCCGTAAATTCTGTATACCCCTCTAGGTGACAGGCGTGTGTACTTATATTATAGCTAAGAGAATACTAAAGCAATTCAGTAGCTAAAATTGTAAAAATAAAAAGTAAGTAAAGATAATATATAAAGTAAAATTCTATTCACTACGGTCTGAGAGTTTTTTTTTCTTCATTTAAACTACGCACGCATCGACTTAATAAAAATTAAAACTAAGAGTATAATCCACTGAATGCCACTCGTAGCCCGCGCGTGAACGTGTCGACCCACGTCTCATTAGTAATGTGATCCTCATACTCCGCCACTCGCGTAGCGTCATTATCGGTTTTTTGCGCAATACTTATTAGATGATTCGAAGAACCTCATTACTGCTTCAGTAATTAAACATTATTGAGTAGTCATTAAAATAAAAATATACCGAAGCGACAACGGCGTGCAAGTTTCAATCTATTTTTTTTTTTTCAAGTAGTCAGTAAAGTCAGTGGGACATGAGGAGCGAACCTATAATTTTTTAACGAAATGATATTGACGAAATATACGTAAAGGCCACCTCTCAAATATTTCCTCTCTTCTCAATGCCGGGAAGGATCCTCAACTGTACTCCCGGGTTGGCGAATTACGCACGTCCGCGAAATATTTTTTTTTATGTTATTGTACAGACATGCAGGTTTCCTCACTATGTTTCCCTTCACGTGGTAAGTTAAGCGAATTGCTATTAACAATTTTAGTGTTGCCGGTGCCGGCACTTCGAACCCAGATCACCCGCGTAGCTCTGGCCACTGGGCTACCACGGTTAGTAGTAGCTATACTCAGACGGGTAATGTACATCAAAACATGGTTATTTGTGACTTTATTCCATGTGGTGACTGCGCCAGAGTACCTGCGGAATCTAGGAAATCCGATAGCGACTGCAACGTCTTAGGTGAGAGGCTTATAACTGTGACCGCCAACTCTCCTACCGATCGTGGCTGTTATGGTAAATCCTCCTATTGGATGGGTGTATAATGCCATAATGCTAACTGCGTGGTGTGGTAGTGGGGCAAGACAAACTGCGTGCTGGACTCTCCATCGGTATAACGCTATAATGGAATAACCATATCTAAAACACCAAGATGTAGACCGATTTCGGGCCGACTCTGCTCAAAGCTACAAAACGCCTACCAACAGCTGTCAGTGTTTTTAAGGTTTTTAAATCTGCCGTCATTTAGAAGCTGTGAGATTTTCATGGCATTTACTCTAATCCGACTCTTATCAAACTCACGAAAAGAAAGGGAGTAGCAGATTAATTTACGCTGATACTATTTTTTTTTTAAAACAACGCAGTAATAAATGGGTTTTAAATATTCTTAACTTCCTACAAGAAACAAGAAGAGCTTTTAAACGAGGAATTTATTATCATAACAGGTTATAAATTTTATCACTTAACAACGTGATATGGAAACTTCACCCTTCATCGATTTACAGCCATTAGATTAAGTTCCCGGTACGCCACACAACTTTGGCTTTATGTGTGTGCAGACTTAACTTTGGTGTGAAAAGGAGTTTATTTATTCTTCTTTTATAGTATAACAATTGACTATTTATTGATTAAGATTGTTATTCAATAATTATAATAAAATACAGTTACAAAATATTTTTAATTATATTTTTTCTCCTTTTAAAGTGTAAAAACTTTTATTATTTTGTTATTTTACCAAAATCTAAATTATCATTAATACTCGAGATAACGTACGTTTTTTCTGAATTCTATTTGTATAATTTGGTACTTTAACCTAAACCTATTTTAAAACGATATAGTAATTTGTTGAAATACGTAAGTCATGGTATGCGTGTTGAAGTGCGTCACGTTTCTATGTGTGTGTCAATTTGGTGTATAGTGTTTTTTAGATTTAGATATCTGAACTTCAAGTCATTAGCAATGGGTACAATTTTATCGTGGATAAGGTTTGAATACTTCTTAATAGCCTCTAATTCGTCAACCGTGTCAGGTTTGTCCCACCGATCACATTACCAGACCTCGCATTTTATACGTCGCTGTCTGTTACCAATTTTAGGTCTAAGATGTTTTCTAAATTCTTGACGTCCACGATATGAAATGAGTTGGCAGATTGCCTTACGCGGCCACAATACAATAAAATTGCTTGTAACGCTTACGAACTATTTTCTTATGGAAAATGGTGCTAACGAGCTTACGGCTCACCAGATGGTTAGTGATTACCGACCCGTATGTACATCTGCAATACCAGAGGAGCTGGCGGTGAGTTGACGGCATTTAAGGATACTCTGTGGACGGAGAGCGGGCCTCCGGTTACCTTACTCACCGAACGAAACGCTGAAGCACAAGAACCTCTACTTCACGTCGATATTCTGTCGGGCTATTCCAGCAGCAGTGAAAGCCGCCACTTGGGAGAAGATAAGGCTGCAATACTCGGGAGAGTTACTATTCTATTTAAGAAGCTATGACCACGTATTCTTAAAACATAAGAAATGGAATGAAATTTAGGTTCTTTGTCTGGGTCACCACTGTTTAAAAGATATTGCAACAAAAGTTAGCATGCATATTCAAACAGACTAGTATCGCCTCTGGTTGAAATTCCACCATTTTTACCTGAACGCTAGAACGAAGAAACTACAAAGAATAAACTACAAAGAAGAAGTTACGGCATACCGCGCAACACATTTTTTGTGCATATCTATGGCAGAGTACCTTTCGAGTGGTGAGTTCCATCACCCATCAGTACAATTTCAGTTATATTTGGATTTGTCAACAATGGAGGATCGCCAATGCCACATCCGACGGTAACCAGGGTCACCTTGTGCAGTATTCTGTTTGTATTTTTCCATATTTTAACAGATAATCATAAACATAAGTAAACATAAGTCCCCATCATTATTTTTATGGTATTGTTCTACATTTTACCCCTTATCCATATTGTTGCGTCAACAAAATATTGCTCCCCTCAATCACATTTACAAGTTTCCTGACCTCATCCGGTACATTTCACGTAACATATTGTGTTTTGTTTATTACACTGCGTAAAATGGACTCCGATTTCGAACGAAACGTAGTATATTCATACCACCTATTATTTTAAATACTAAGACAAAAGTCATTCAAAAAATTAAAAGATTTAGTATCGATCTTCGATTTAGCACTATATCTAAAGAATTAAGAAATAAGTGCACTTAGGACTAATTCTACCTATGTTATGTTATGATGGGCTGGTATTCGCAACTCAACGACTGTGCGCGTATTAAACCTAATTGAAATTATCCATACAATAAATTCTCTCATCGTGATTATTTTAGTCTTCATTTTTAAAAGATGATGATTTGATCGGAACAGCTGATAATTAACAAAAAAAAATTAGGTCCTAATGTTAAGGAAGGGTGAATGAAATGGGGTGCTGGTGTACCATCTCTTCCCTTTGTGCTAACCAACAAACGAGACTGATCGACGAGATAATCGAATGATGGCGGAATATTCATCCGAATATGCCGGATCCAAATCCCACAGATTAGTGATGTGGACGAGGGTACCGCATTGCGCACACCAACCCATGCGGGTCTCACTCTCATCACGGAGAATGGGTAAACCTTCGTGGTGCTTTCTTGGATTGGCATATGTTCAACAGTGGACTAAAATAGGCTGATGTAGTGATGCAGTTAAGGACTTAGTTTCAATGTAGGTGAATGAAGATGTTTTAGGATTTGCAGGAAATTGTATAATAGTCACGGGGTTGGTCTTATTTTACAGATCAACGAAATGTAATAATCGACAGTGGTTTTATCTTTTTTTTGTTATAGTAGAAACAGATAAAATCATGGAATATATCTATTAAAACCGTTTGTTTTATTGATCTAAATATTTATGAGCAGTAATTAAATTATAAATATTTTTTTATTACGAAAATAGTGTAAATCGTAGCTACTTTGAAACTAGTTAGATGGGTTCATTAAACTTAAGAAAAAAAAACTAACCAAAGTTAATAATTTATAATTTTTGATGCTTAAATAGATGAGATATTATAATTATACAACATCCTAGAACATTATAACAGCGCAATAATTTCACTGTTACTTAAAACACGAGCATAGTTCATGAAACGTCTCAAGGAGTTCCGCAGTAAAATTATACTCTCCAGCATGAAAAATCGAGGAAACGAAATAAAAGAGAAAAGCCATAACCCCGTGAATAGAAAACAAAAACAATTCACTGAGTGCACCCATACACGGCCTCATTGTAACACACGTCGCTCGGGTCATGCGATTCAGTCGCGTAAAGCGCACAAAACCTCTATTGTGTCATGAATGGGGTGGTTTATACATTGTGAGGGAACGAATTTTTTTAAGAACGCGTTTCTTTCTCTATTTTTTTAAAATAGAATGTGTTCTGGGTAACGTCGTGTGAATTTATAAAGTGTATTGCTGGTGTGTGGAGCGTCTTTTTTAATTTATACAAATGCACTTTTTTTCCTGTATCGTTCTATGCTTTTTACAAATATGTATTGTTTGGTTTTGTGAATGTTGCCGGTTTTATTTTATTTTTATAGGATGAAAACGTAGCGTAGACACGGGTTAAAATATATTAAGCCAATTGTGACTTTAAAGGTAGCTTCATTACTCATTATTTCAGCCTGTCATTAGTCCACTGCTGGGCACAGGCCTACCCAAAATATCTTCACAAAGCAGGGTGCTGATCCTCCTGCAACCATCAACTCCCTGCAACAACGTGCAGGTCATCACTCCATCTTGTGGAGGGTCGTCATATACTGAGTTTGCTCGACAACTTGAGGTTCTGCGTGCTAAGTGGCAGGCCCATTGTCATTTCAAGTTGCTGATCCTTCCAGCTATATCGGTCATTCTAGTTCTGGTGCGGATATCGTCTATTCCGTAAGTCATCACTGGCAACACGCACTGGTTGTACTCTTTGGTCCTGAGGTTTTGAGGTACACTCAACTATATACTAATAAGACATATCTGCCTTAGTTTTCCGTACTCTGCCCAACTGAGTTGGATTCGTCGATTGACCTCTATGTTTAAATTGGACTTACCTAACCGGACAATTTGTGCCAGGTATACGTACTCTTGTCCATGTTAATTTTAATACCAACCTGCTGGGAGACATCATTGATGTCATTGAGCATAATGCTAAGCTCCTCCAGTAATCCTGCCATGAGGACTTTGCCGTCGGAAAAACGAAGGTGTGATGTATTTGCCATTGATGTCGATACTGTATCCTTTCCAATACAGCAGCTTAAGAATATTTTCCAATACAGCTTTTCGGGGATATCACATCACCGTGTCACCTTTCTGCAATTGAATGGGTTTTGTACCCTTGTTCTGTACTCGGGTGGTTATTTTATGTATTGTTATTAAATTAAACACGTATAAAACATACCACATGTACACATAACACAGATGTGGTGTAATTGTACGGAAACCTCAGTTCCTCATACAACGTTTATTCCTTCCTTAAAGGCCGGCAGCGCATCTGTAGCTTCTCTGGTGTTGTGGATGTTCGTGGGCGTCGGTGATCACTTACCATCAGGTGAGCCGCACGCTCGTTTGCCCCTTTCTTCTATAAAAAAAATGCACGTTACAACTTCTAAATTGAATTTAGGCTTACTTAGTTTATAGCATCAAATAGCTACCTACTAGAATATGTGGTCTCGCACAAAATGTAATAGAAGTCAGGAGTTTCGTGTGTACCCAATTATTTATAATATACACCTCTGTTTGTTTCATACTTAGTAGGAGTAAACTGAAATTAATAGATGAGTAATTGACAGTATGGAAAAATAATGCGTATCGGCTTTGACGTGTTACTTGAGTGGGATTGGGCACGCAAGCCCGGGCTGTTTGTTTCGTGAGAAACGATTTGGGATTGATTTTAAGTCGACAAATTATTAAGTTAAAAAGTTGTTTTCTTTATTTCACATAACAAATAAATATTCTTAGAGGCAATGAAATTATAAGAATTAACTTTTTGATATTCCATAGGTATCTACTCTCATTTCATGTAGACTTGGCTCTTTCCCCACGTTCAGATCTCCAGAGAGCATAAAAATAGTATCGACGAACAGACTGGGCTGAGGACTGTTAACCAGATAAAGAATGGATGTTAAAATCTACAATAGATCTGCTTCCTAACTTTTTTCTGTATGTCGTGAAAGGTGACTAATGGAAAATCCTTGGCAATCTTATACCAATTTTCGAGAAGAAAGCCGGCCAAGAGGGTCATCACACGTCACATTCAATAACCAAGAGGCGAAAGGTAGAGGAGGCTCGTTTCATATACAGAAATTAATAATCATTGCCTGTTAAAATTGTAATACTTGTACATATTGTAGACATTAACAAACAGAGATTAGATTTTTTGAAAAAAAAAACTTCTTTGGATGCAAGGAGTGTGGAATTTCAAGGTCGAATCGTGTGCAACGTTTTTGTGCAAAGTTTCGGTTAACTGTGCGGGTCTTGCATTTTGATTAGGAAGTGTGTAGCATTAATTTGTTTATGTAGTATACGAGTACATATTTCATCAATGAGTAATACTCATTATTAATTAATATTTATTGATTAATTAATATTTTTTTTTATTCTAAGAAGTTATTTTCAACTTAGTAGAAGTTTCGATGATGTCACCTGTACTGAGTTACACATGCTCTTCTTTTCCATTTACTAGAATCACCAACGATTTATACATTGATAAATTTGTAGTGTAATTATAGTATACAGTCTTAGCGTCTTAATGTACATTCTCTTAAAGATAACCACAGTATGCAAATAACACGAATTCTAGACACCGCACAAATTACTAGTTGCTATTAATATTATTAAAAAATATTATATTTTGCGCAAATGAATTTACCGCTTGAGGAACACGCCGCAGGGCGAGGAATAACCGAGGCGTGGTCGCAGTGTCCATTACAGTTAAACTGATATCGACAGCTTGGCTTGTGGTGTGAGTTCGAGCTGTCAATGGTTTTGGTGGATAAATGTTGGGGCGTTTTATTGTCTTGTTTATTTGTTTCCTCTTAAATTAAAAAGGTACATTCAAAGGTTTTTAGCACACATTTTATAGAGATTTTTAACTAAAATCATTTTATTTGTTAATTTTTAAAACATTTTAACCTTAATTTACTAAAACAAAACAAAATTAAATTTACACAGAAGTTCTAACAAAATGTATCGATGGCCTGGATCCTAAGACCGCGACAGGCTTACCACCTGTCACGTAAGTTCAAATAAGCTCTGGTTTCCACCTTTGCTTCTTTCACTTTTCCTTTGAAATCACTGAAAGTAATTGTCTAGTCTCCTCTAATTTCCTCATTATTGGATAAAGGGTTGCAAGAGCTTATTTTTTATAGACAAAATTTAAGTGTAATTAAAAAAAAGTTAAAGTATCATAGCATCACAGTGCGCGGACATGAACAAACGAGCAGGTAAATAATGGATGCAGATGGCAACTACAGACCAATGGAGGAGGAAGATAAAGAAGGGAGCTTCCAGGATGAAAAGAAAAATTACATTCGAAATATAAAAAAAAATATTTAGTGATTTTTCAGCCAAGTAGTTGACGGCCACGAACTGGTTACTTGAAAATAATAAAAGAATGACGAAATGAATGCAGATCCACATAGGATTTTGCAATTCCAAATTACGAATGTAGTTGAATCTTTTATTAAGAGGCTGTTACAGAATAGTTAACATTAAAAACTATTATTTAATAATTTATGATAGAGAGCGATGAGGATCATACTCCACCTGCACGCGGTTTATCCTGCTGATTAACGAACGGGGCTATGGAATCCGAACCCAAATACAGGCTAATGATGGAAAGCAGCATCTCCAGTGTGAGGGTACTGGCACCGAGCTCACCGAAACCTTGCGTAGCTAGTATAGACTGACATGTAGAGGTAAGTTGTGTAGTTTAATATGTGGAAATAAATAAAACTTCACTGTCAATATCCTCTTGAATAAAAAAATAATCTTCAAAATCGGTTAACTAATATGACTCATAAATATTGAATTTCTGTTGTCTCATAGTTATGACACGTGAAGGAATATGAAAAGGTCAAGTAATCAGAAAACACACATAAAATCGTCTTCTGTCTTGCCGTTACTCTCTGACAGACATGATAATGGCAGAATTATTTTAAAAGCAGCCATAAAAGAAAGAAACAAGAAGAAGAAATGCTTTAGTAATCGACTTTAACAAATATGTGTGTAGGATACACACGAAATAAACCAATATAAATTAAGTTGTCCTACTTTAATCAAGGTGTCCTTATCAAAGAAGGAATAATGTAAAAATATCGCACAAAGTTTTCATTATAAACTTCTCATCTTAATTGCGAACAACGACATCAATACTTCACGAACTGCGTTTGAAGAGTTAAACTAAAATAAAGATTCGTTGAGGTAGCTGTCCACTTAAGCATTTCATAAGACAAGAGATCCGTTGTCTCAAGTACTCAGTCGAGTTTGTTCAGACTTGGCCACTTACGTTCTACAGGAGCGGGATGAATATCTAGATTTTAAAGTTTATTTTTTAAGAGTGTAGTCGCTATAGGTAAAGACAAAATCGAATCCATTTTAATATAAATGAAAGTATTTTTCTTTTTATTGTAGAAAAATATTATTATAATTACATTTTCTATTATAATGATTTTAACATATTTGATTTCTTCTCACTGAGGGTCCAAAGTTAACGAAGCTAAGACGCGGGTTATTTTTTTTTAAATAAATCTACAAATATTTCCTCTTGTTCTTCGCACCTAACTTATGTTCACACATAGGGAGGCCTAGCCTCATCTAGGAATAAAAAAGTATTCCTGAGTCGTTCACTCTACTAGGAAATCATATGCTCGAGTGCATCAACAAATTAACTGAGCGTTTACAATCAACTTTTAACCATACGGAAACTAATACTGAACGACTCTTAGGAAATTTTAACTATAGCTGCTCGAAAATGAATTTAACACTTTGAGAAGTATCAGTACCGAGACTGTGTTTTCCCTTTTGATTTCATTGCTAAATCCTCTGGATAGTAATACACATTTAGCTGCAGAGGCTTGTAATGGTGTTACCATTTGTTTTTTATTTTATTTGTTTTCCCCATTTGTATTTTATTTTGTTTGTAATTGTTTTCCTTTTTTTTATGGAAAAGACGGCAAACGAGCAATCAGTTTATCAGCAACCTGATGGTAAGTGATTACCGTCGCCCAGATACATCTGCAACACCATAGATGCTGCAGGTGCGTTCCCGGTCTTTAAGGATATTTGGGAGATGGGAGGGAAGAGGAGGGGAATAGGGAGGGGGTGTGAGCCTCCGGTTACCTCACTCACCGAACGAAACGCAGAAGCACAAGATGACTCTATTTCACGTCGGTATTCTGCGAGGCTGTGGTTTCCTGCTAAATCCTCTAGAAAGCAATACATATTTAGCTGGAGGGGCTAGCTCTCTATAATTTTACTAGCTCTTGTCTTTTTATACTACATAAACTACTGCAGGACAAAGCCAATGCTTAAAATTTTGTTGTTAAATGTATCTTTTTTTTCTTTTATTAGCCTATTAGCAGAGCACCTTTCACAGTGGCTATTTTTCTAAGTACAGAAATTACTTAGTGTTTAGTAAACATTTCCCGTGATAAGTAAAATATAACCCATAAATATGAGCTCAATCAATTGGGTTTGCGAGACTATGAGAGACAAACAAATAAAGAAAATTTTTATCGTGCGTTTTTGTATGCAACAAGGGGATAGGGAGGGGATGTGGGCCTACCACATTCACCGAACGAAACGCAGAAGCACAAGATGTCTTTACTTCACGCCGGTATTCTGAGCGGCCGTGGTACCAACCCGGTCGATGCGGCCCATTTGAGCAGCAGCAAAAGCCGCCGCTTAGCTCTACCTAATACTTAAGATTTTGAACAAACGAACATTTACCAGCAAAAGCCAGGGTGCATTTCGTGAAAGGTTTGCCCATACTCCGCCATCATTCAATCATCAGAGCCTTATTTGTCAGCTGGCAGGGTGTGACATGCAGTTCTAGTCGCATATGGAGAGAAGACAGTATATTCATATACTGAAAGGTGAGGTAAATATAATAACTCAGCATAATTATCTAAAATCGACCTGATCTGACTATCCAACTGACAATTCTAAACATAATCTGTCTTGCAAAATACCGATTTATTTGCCAGAACTATAGTGTGACAATAAGTATTTCCAATCATAAACTATAAAAACTTATTAATAAAATATGTATTTTCAAATAAAAAATATAAAATGCCACCATTTTTGTAGGAAAATAGTTTTATAAGTAACCTTTTCAAAAACTACGCAAATAAAATAAAGAAAATATTTTTTCCGTTTTTTAAAACACAAATTGAAATCAACAATACATTTTATTGAAGTTTCCTTTAATATTTTTAAAGCCCGGCAGCGCATCTGTAGCTCCTCTGGTGTTGTGGATGTTCGTGGGCGTCGGTGATCACTGACCATCAGGTGAGCCGCACGCTCGTTTGCCCCCTTCTTCTATAAAAAAAAAATATATTAGCGTTTAAAACTAGCTGTTATCCACGTCTTTATCCGCTTAAAGTTTTTTTTGAATACAGACAGGACTAGGAAATAAAAAGTACCCTAAATAACCTACACAATGTTCTTTACTTTTTTTCATAATTAATGCGGACAAGCAGACACACATTTTTTTTCGGTTTTGCATATAGGAGCAAGGAAGATGCAGTTATTAGAGACTTAGACAGGCACTTTTATATCATTCATATTATTAAGATTATTAATGGTTACACCCGAGACTACCTACCCCAATTAAAAATTGAAGGCATAAAACATATAAAATAATGCACACCGCTACAAAATCTGCCAAATCGCATAAATTTACAATCACCACGCAAAGGTTTAAAGATAATGAGTAACAGGAAATTGTTAGCGAACTCTCCTATTAGAGTATTTTCGGCGGTCTGCCCCCTTTGTTTTACGCGTGTGTGTTTTTTGGGGAAGTCATTAAATTTTTTTTTTGCGGGCTCCGAGGAAGTGAGTGTTGCTTATTTTCGGTGAGGGTTCGCGGGTTTGCATTCAGAATGAATGGTTGTGGATAGGAAGTCATCCATTATTTATATGTAGCTGATAAAATATGGTAAATATGCATAAACATAAACACAAAGCTTTATTGTGTTTATTAAGCGGCGAAAGTCTGCCGTCCGTTTTCCTCCCGTAGGTTTCTTTACAGTTGAATATGGAGAAAGCTTTGGCGACCTAATGGCATCCGATTGGGGATGGATTAGTAATATCTGAAAATGACAAACCGAAAACTTACAAACTACTGCTACTGCGATCTTCAACTAACTAAGCTAGGAGTGGCGATTGTGATTAGTCCATTGTAGACTATTTACAGGATATAGCCAAAAACACATGCATATCGATACATAACGTATTGTAATTGAACAGGGGTTAGGCAGAAGTACCTTCCACGAGATCAACGAACTAGAAGAGAGGTATACGTTTCTAAATTTTGCAGCATTTTTTTGTAATTACTAGAAAACAATTATATTTCTAGGTTAAAAAAATGTCGAGTCCATTTTGGTGCCATAATATTATTTAAAAATAAATTATTCGAATGTGTGATTTTACGGAGAATATTTTTGGTGTTTTTTTTTAAATAAAATTCTTTAGTTTTTTTTTTTACTGAAACACTTCTTTAAATGATCAAAATCATTGTAACCACAAGTCCACTGCTGAGATTAAAACAAAGCGCGGTCCGAAGCCAAGCATTTATCGGCTTACCTAAAAACTACCCTACACTACTTTCGCCTGTACAAGGTTGACTCCAGAGAACTTTCCTTTTCCAACGGTTGTTTACGTTATTACTTAAATACCAAAGTCAAAGAATAAAGACTAACAAATTTGCACAGAGGAAATACTGCAGGCTGTAATCATACATACAATGTAGAACCATGTCGAGCTTTGTTGAAAACTAAGCTCACATAGAAAAAAAAACTTAAGTAGTTACTAAAAACGACGTTGTAAAATATCTTATATTTATGTCGCAATGACTCGCTGGGGTGAATCGGGAGAGGGGGTCCGCAATTAAAATTATAATTTTTGGCAAACGCTCGTGCCCCTTGCGACCTGTATCTGTATCTTTGACTCGTCCCGCCGGCGATTAAGTGCGTGTTACACTGAGATTTTTCCGTGGTGTTCATCAAATTTAAATCGCAGTTATTGTGATAATGAGTTACTTTAACTTTTTACAGTTTTTATTTAAGCTTCCGTCATATAAATCTGATTTTAATAAATCTTTACGGTGCCAAAAATTATTATATAGTTAAAACAAAGTGAGCGAAACGGCTTAGTACGCTTCAAGTGTAGTTGCCAAGTTTTTACATCAAACTCTTTAATAAAATTGATAACAAGTCAAGAATCAATTAGTAATAAGTGCACGATTACACCAAAATAAAAATACACTTAGGTAACATAAATAAAAACTTATTCTTGAATCGACTAAATGTTATTTTACTACTAGATTTTAAGTATTTTGAAGTCGTTAAAAGTGACTTAATTTTTATTTTTTGAATAATGATAGCATTGCTTTTAACATTAGTATACCTCTTTATTAAAGCCCAAGCACTTGTGCTTGAAGCTTGAAGATAATTTCCACTGTGGATACACTCCTACAAGATAAGTATCGTAAATGCGCTTATTTCGGAGAATGAGCTTCCTTTTACTTTGGCGTATTGTCGAAAATATTCTATGTTCTTAAAAGATTACGTCATTCCAATCATTTGTCAATCATCTTTCATGATGTAAAAAGGTCTGTCACAAAGTTTTTTTTTTATTGGAATAGTGTAGCCAACGAACTATTAGTTAGTTAAGGCGATATGTCAATACAAAAGCAATTACCCATAGAGTTTCGACCCTGGTTATGGCAGTAGGTAGAAAAAGCGAAAACTTTTCAGTTGGCTATTAGGTACCAATAATTATTATTGTTTAGAGTCAACAAATATCTTCCGCTACTAGGTTGATAAATCTATTTAAATCAGCTAGTTAAATAGGATACGATTTAAGAGGAATAATCCTATTACTAATTGCCACATCGCTCTCAGTGTGCAAACGGGCGGAACTTGACTTCCAAAAATACGTATCTTTCTAGATTCGGACGCGCCGAACGTCATTGTGACGTTGAGAGTGCACCCTTTACGATATTTAAATATTCATTTCAACCCTTTAATTATACGTCGCGCATGTGAGCGACCTTTCCATTTCACTCCTTCTTTGTCTCCACGAAAAACTTTTTTGGTCGTTTTGTTGCATAAAGTAATATGTTTACTCGACAATTGCTTCAGCAGTACGGAAGGAGGGTTAAAACATACTCCACTTTGTTTTCGTTAACCGCCCACTCGTTCAGTTTAATTTTTTTTTTGCTTGTACGGGAGCTCTGGGTCCTAGAAGCTTAAGTAGCCAGTTAGTAACTTATTCATGTAAGTTTTTTTGTGAAGAATAAAAATGCTTAAATTAATTTTGCTTTAATGCAACAAATGTATACGAACGATTTAAGTATTTTTCATGAATATGATTGAATTGCAACACAAAAGAGGTTAAATAGTGATATTTTATACTATACACTTTAATGTATTTGTATAGACAAGCTGAGTCCATTAATACTTCCTTATTTAGATTATTTTTATATCACTTGTATATCACAATTATTGTTATTACTCTCTATGCTCTATATATGATATAGAGAGTAATAACAATTTCTTAATTCTCCTTAAATTGTTAATTTTGTAACCTATCACAGAAATGAGCAAAATTTTAAATAATATTTTTTTAACGCTTAACCGCCGCCCGTAGCCGATGTAAATGACTTACAGACATGTGGAAATGAGATTATATTTACCGCTGCAGGAGTTCCAAGGTGCACGTAAGTAGTCACCCATCGGCTAACAATTTTAACTCGTAATCAATTTACGGTATAGCGCGCTGCGCCACCACTTCCCCTTCTCGTTTCTATGAGTATGATTTTCTGAAGGAAATGTTGGTCGCTCAGCGTTGCTATTTCATATATTTTTAATCAACCTGGTCTATTTTATTGTATTTTTATTTAGTGTAACGGGTGTAGTCCAAAATCTAACCTGTACCACATGGTACATCCTGCTGGCCAACTAACGAGTCTCTGGCGACCGAATGATGGCGGAATAGCCATACGAGTCTTTCGAACCATCAAGAAATCAATAAATTTTCTTACGAGAGCCCTTTGTTCAGTAGTGGGCTAAAATGGACTGATGTAGACGTGTATTTTTAATTTTCTTTTAAGATTACTTAAAACAATGCACCATGATTATCCATCTATGACTTTAAAATTAATATCATTACTAAAGGTATAACGTGTTTTCTAGATAACATAGTGAGTATGTTGCGACCTTTAACAATCAAATGGTTTGGTATCAAAGAGAAACTTCAAAATTCATTTCTCCTATTCCATATTATTTTACATTCATTCGTATTAATCGCATAACTTTAATCTTTTGTAAAATAATATCAATACTACTATTTTTTGTGTCACTTTAACCGCATAACTATGATTCTTTATAACCATGTCATTAACGTATAAATGAATAAACAAAGATTAATTTAAAAACAAACATATTCGTCACGACACAAATAGTACACTTTAAGATAAAGGCCTTTTAAAATTGCAAGGACTTACGCTCCGCTTGGCAAGCGGTTTGGCAATCGTAGTTCCGGTGCCTTTCTGTAACCAATCTGTGTAGCTTCGGTCAGGCATATCTAGGACCCGTGGTATTCCTACTATCTAGCTATGCTATCATTCAAACAAAAATTTTAAGCCGATGTAATACCTTACCTTACTTTAACACCCTAGAAACAGTCCACTGCAGGACATAGACCACTCCCATACGGAGAATTTATATCTATAATCGCCACGATTGCCAAGCGGAGGGGCGATCACGGTACCAGAAAGACACCTTGCACTATAGACTCTGCTGCCCGTCATCGGGCACGCACGATTCTCACGCCGATACGATACTACAATAAGTAGCAAAATAATTATAAAAGTGAAAGATGTGAAAAAACCTATTTTACTCAGCTTCCGTGCTGCGAACCGATGCAGGTACGTCCGCGTCAAATAAAGTTACGTCGAACCGTGATTACTTTTCCTGCACTGCACTGTTCTGTATCGGGCGCTTGGTGTTTATTGCGTTTGCTTCGCTGCCTCATCTATTTTCCCGCTTGTTTTCTTTTTTAATTTTAAAAGTTTATGAAATGAATGTCGTATTTTGTGCCAGCTAAAATCTTTTATCATGATCGTTGAATGAAAATTAAGTTAATTTCCAAAATGAATTATACTTCACGACATGTAGTTTTTTTTGACAGATTGTCGGCAGTAAAATACTATTTACTTTTAAAAAATAATTAAAATTATGAGGAGCGAACGTAATGGTATTTAACATTACGTTATTGTTCTTCGAAAATTGAGAAATGAATTAAGCGTCTGAAAACGGCTGGCCGTAATCGGTTTTTCATCTGATCCTATACTTACATAGTAAATACCATTAAAACCGTTACTTTAATAACCAGTTTATTTGCGCAACAATATTTCAGATCGTAAAAGCTTATAGCTGCTCATAAAGGCAGGGAACACACGTAAACAAAAATCCATTATTATTCATCTACGGACTGACGCGGCCAAGTCAATGTCTATCTTATTTCTTTTATAATTATTCACGGTGCCTCCTTGAGGGTGGGACACCCTCTTGCCCTCTAGGAGGGGTGCGATAGAGAGAACGTCTTCGGTTTTTGCGGCGTTTGTTTCAAGTTTTTTAGGGGGTAAACCCTTTCCTGAACATGACAGGAATTGGATCATTAACCAGGCCTAGCTAAGCTTAATACGCTCACCCTCTTTCTGTTCTGTTATACATAATACAAAGTCGTGAATAGAAAATTTAAATATGGCAATTTATACGAAATTCTATGTTTCTTTCAAACAGTTTCTGACATTTTTTTTTGTCGTTTGGAATAATTCAATAAAAAAAATAACAAACAGCTTCTTAATATATAAAAGCGTATCAGCTTAATAAGGCCATTCAAGGTCATGACAAATACTCTCGGTAATTGTACGGGTTTCAGGGAAGCACATGCATAAATTAAATGAACGTGTGTTTAACGTAACCATTTAAAAAAAAGCATAGGTTCTTACGACCGTATACCCAATGATCTTGGTCGTGAATATGACCAGATGGCTATGTATAAAGTTTTGTCGTTTCAACCCGTTTTTCAGCCGATCTTATTTGGAACAACGTTATTGGTAACCTGTCGTTGTCCCTTGGTCTTAGAACGACGTCGCGTGTTCAGACCAACGTTACAAAAAGTACTATAGTTTCAAAAAAAGTCATTGGTATGAGCCCTCAATATAGGGGATCAAATTACGGCTGATCCCCTAACTCCGCAATCGTGGCTTAAGTTACAATTACAAAATGTACCAAAATGGAAGGACATTGCCCTTATTGAAGAAAACCTTACATTTGAAAAAAAAACTCAGGCAAGCCAATTTGCTCACTTCATGCATAACGAATAACTTCTAATACCAGACGAATGAATATTGGAAAACCGGTTCGCGGGATATACAGAAAAAGCTGCACTAGAACATCCAAACTCCATTCACAACTCGATATGAACCCGACCTAATCAATTCAAAAGGGGAAAACGGGGCAAAACGAACACACGTATTGCGTCGACTGCTTATGAAATTATATCGTGGAAAATCTATGGCCGGGAATGTCGAGGAGTAATTTACTTTTTCTTTTTTCTACAGTGCAAGCAGTTCGTCTGAGACGTAAATGGGTTAGAAAATTGAATGAGCGAATGCCCCAGCCAGGTTTGATTTGAATAAGTACGAGGGCGTATGCGGTGCGGGATTACACGTGGTTTTATTTGTGTGTTCATTGTTTATTCGGTACGCTCGTCAGACCTTGTTTGCTCTGAGTTTTTTATAGCTTCGCGTTGTACTTTGTTACTGTTGGAGTAGTAATGTTTATGTCACATTATAACCTACAAAAGTATGTTAAGTGAATTTTTCGTTGACGTATATATTTGACAACGGTATTGCGGGACGCGGGTTCAATTACAGAAAGAAGTAAGTAACTGTATGACCTGCAAACCATTGTTTCCGAGTGTTTAAAGTAAAGTAAAGTAGCAGACTGTAAGTGCCCTCAGCTGGGCAAAGGCCTCCTCCTTCAAATATATGGTAGGTTTTGGAGTTGCTGCTAAATCACCACGCAACTCCAGTCCGGGTTGGCGAACTTAACATGTTCCCGATTTTTTTTTTATTATTCTGAGATTATTTATTACATTACCTGCATCTTCTCATAATGATTTCCTTCACCGCCGGACACGTGGTAAATTCAGTACTAAAAATTCACCGGTGATCGAACCTAGGTCACTCCCACTCTGTGAAACTAAAGCGAGCGGCCTGACCACTTAACTACGACGATTCCGAATGTTTGTCCATGTGCAATTTATATTAGTGAAATATCACCACGATACGAGAGATGATCTACAGTAGCTTTTTTAAAAAAAAGTAATAGTAGTATTAGTAATGCTTGACACATGATTAATACAATTATTATAAAACCATAACAATATATATTTCTATAAAAGATTTTTTTACTACTGATTCACTGATTTTCCCTTTAACTTCATCATAATACGCGAGTGACCAGATTGTCGATGTCGGCACCTCTAAAAACCTTCCAATTAAAAACATTATTTCGAGGATCGGTGAAGTCTGACAACCCGGACTGGAGCACGGCGGACCGTTTCCGTACCCAAAGACTTCTTAAATATTGAGCCCTGCAGTGGGTCATTTACAGAGTGCTACATTACTTTAAACGCCAATAATCGTACATTATTAAGTTACAATCTGAACTCAGGAATATCAAAAATAAATTGAAATATTCCCTACATTTTACTATCGCCGCATTTAAAGAAGGCAATGTATTCGTTAGAGAATTCGCGTTTCTATCTCCCAGCGGTACTGTAATACTCTCAGAGTCCGCCTCGTTAACGACGTCTACATCAAAGATCTGCTTCCACATGTGCGCCAGTGACTAATGAAAAGAGTCTGATCTGTCGAAGCCTTCGAGACGTACCGATAGGAAAATTAAAACGTCTAGACTTGTTACTTGGATGTTTCGTTTTGTTAAGAAATGTGTTGCTTTGCGGTTCTGGTATATTGACTTTTGTCACAGACAGACAATGAAATCGGCTCTAGATGTACATCCACATTTATTTTTTATATGCGAAAGTAGCTCCGTCTGTATATCTGTCTGTTATGATTTCAAGGTTATAACCATTGGACAGATTTTAATGCATTCTGGCAAAAAGTTATCTCAAACACCGGGGATGGATATGGGGATGTTTTCTATGCCAGGAAAGCCCCAGGAAAATTTTCCACGCGGAAAATGGTTTCGTTGACCGAAGCTAGTTATTTATAGTTAGTATAATTTCATTATTTACGAATATCGGCTGATGTAAACAAAAACGATGATATCCGCAGCAGAACTAAGGTAATCGACATAGCCGTAAAGATCAGCAAGCTGAAGTGGCAATGGGCCGGCCACAGCTACGCAGAACTGACAACCGTTGGGGAAAAAAGGTTCTCGAGTGGCAGCCACATACAGGCAAACGCAGTGTAGGACGACCCCCCACAAGATGGAGTGATGACCTGCGCAGTGTTGCGGGAAGTCGATGGATGCAGGTGGCTCAGGACCGAGCTTCGTGGCCATCTTTGGGGGAACCTATGTTCAGCAGTGGACTCGTGATGGGCAGAAATGAAGAAACAAAAACAAAATAATACATCAGTATGAATGACGACATTTAGTATTTGCTTAATGGTGTAGGAAAAATAATGAAATATATATTTTTACTAATACAGTAGTAGCGGCTTAGAAACGTCCCTACTGGGAACTTTTGCGAGGGTTTCTAGTCGGAAAGAGTCAGTTACCTGGGTTACGGTTGATTTAGTACGGGTTGGCGGACACATTCTGGTAATATTATTTTTTCTCTTAGACAGATTTCTTAGTGTTTTCTTCAACTTCGAGCATTTGATGAATTTGGAAATTAAATATTTTAGTGAATAATATTAAATCTAGCGCCGTTACCCGTGACCACAAGTCTTATATACTTTGATAATTTTATGTACAAATAACCATGTAAAATTAAATAAAATAAGTAGCGAGAAAACATCGAAATGTATATTTGGTAAGAAACTTAAGAGATTATCTAAGACGTTTTCTTCATTAGCGACAAGAAAAGTGATGTCATTCCGTTGTGACACAGCATACGTAGGGAGGTCCGCTCCCCCCGGTGGTCGCTCAGCGACTGACTTCCACGCGGTTACCCCTCCCCCCCTCCACTACACCCTGTACCATTCCCTAGAAGGGGGTGGACGGCTTTCTCTTTCATTTTTCCTTCGCTCCTCGGCTCATCCAGTTACATCGTTCTTATGTTTTATTTTTAATTAAAGCGTACGCAAGTCGGCGGCGTAGATCTTCCCCCCCTGCAAGGGAGGCCCGCGGCGGGTACATACGCGGTGGGTGTTGATGATTTTTCAATGGGGAGAAAGAGTTCCCTCATTTTCTTAAGAGAAAATTGCGTTTTGTTTTCGAGTAGTCGAAGTCTGTCGTAATCGCTTTTGTTTCGTGGAAGTTCGCCGTCGCCCTGCGCATGTGGACAGTTTTAATGCATTCTGGCAAAAAGTTAGCTCAAACACCGGGGATGGATATGGGGATGTTTTCTATGCCAGGAAAGCCCCAGGAAAATTTTCCACGCGGAAAATGGTTTCGTTGACCGAAGCTAGTTATTTATAGTTAGTATAATTTCATTATTTACGAATATCGGCTGATGTAAACAAAAACGATGATATCCGCAGCAGAACTAAGGTAATCGACATAGCCGTAAAGATCAGCAAGCTGAAGTGGCAATGGGCCGGCCACAGCTACGCAGAACTGACAACCGTTGGGGAAAAAAGGTTCTCGAGTGGCAGCCACGTACAGGCAAACGCAGTGTAGGACGACCCCCCACAAGATGGAGTGACGACCTGCGCAGTGTTGCGGGAAGTCGATGGATGCAGGTGGCTCAGGACCGAGCTTCGTGGCCATCTTTGGGGGAGGCCTATGTTCAGCAGTGGACTCGTGATGGGCAGAAATGAAGAAACAAAAACAAAATAATACATCAGTATGAATGACGACATTTAGTATTTGCTTAATGGTGTAGGAAAAATAATGAAATATATATTTTTACTAATACAGTAGTAGCGGCTTAGAAACGTCCCTACTGGGAACTTTTGCGAGGGTTTCTAGTCGGAAAGAGTCAGTTACCTGGGTTACGGTTGATTTAGTACGGGTTGGCGGACACACATTCTGGTAATATTATTTTTTTTCTCTTAGACAGATTTCTTAGTGTTTTTCTTCAACTTCGAGCATTTGATGAATTTGGAAATTAAATATTTTAGTGAATAATATTAAATAAATTAAAAATATAGAAAAAAATAATATTAAATCTAGCGCCGTTACCCGTGACCACAAGTCTTATATACTTTGATAATTTTATGTACAAATAACCATGTAAAATTAAATAAAATAAGTAGCGAGAAAACATCGAAATGTATATTTGGTAAGAAACTTAAGAGATTATCTAAGACGTTTTCTTCATTAGCGACAAGAAAAGTGATGTCATTCCGTTGTGACACAGCATACGTAGGGAGGTCCGCTCCCCCCGGTGGTCGCTCAGCGACTGACTTCCACGCGGTTACCCCTCCCCCCCTCCACTACACCCTGTACCATTCCCTAGAAGGGGGTGGACGGCTTTCTCTTTCATTTTTCCTTCGCTCCTCGGCTCATCCAGTTACATCGTTCTTATGTTTTATTTTTAATTAAAGCGTACGCAAGTCGGCGGCGTAGATCTTCCCCCCCTGCAAGGGAGGCCCGCGGCGGGTACATACGCGGTGGGTGTTGATGATTTTTCAATGGGGAGAAAGAGTTCCCTCATTTTCTTAAGAGAAAATTGCGTTTTGTTTTCGAGTAGTCGAAGTCTGTCGTAATCGCTTTTGTTTCGTGGAAGTTCGCCGTCGCCCCGCGCATGTGGACGGTTTTAAGAGAACCGTAAATTGTGTAGTTTAAAGTTTCAAGTAAAATTGTTGAGACGTCGGAATAATTAAGGTGTTATAGTTCGTAAACACTTGATGAAAACTTGAGTAATATAGATTATTTTCATTAAAAATTTTAGGAATAACATATAATTTTAATTTAATATATCTTTAATCAGAACTAACTACAATATTAAAACGCACCTGCAAAATAAATAATCTTCAACTTGCGGGCCTCCTGCTCGCGAGTCTCTATCGATGAAGCTGTAAAGGCCACTAGGCCAACAGCAAATCTACCGTAGGGGTTTTAGTCGGTCCGGCATCTTCAATGCTGATCCCGACATAACCAGTCACCGGAGACGGTGACGATTAACGAACTATTAATTTAAAAACGATTATTTTCAATTGCACATGTTCCTACAGACTGTCAAAAATCCGTCTGCACTATAATACTACAACGAACTTAAATAAATATATCTATGTATAATTATACAATTCGCTACAATGCAAAAAAGCGCGATTCCTTCATTACTGCACACAAATTACACTCACACACGCGCAACACATTATCCCCGACTCAAAAGTTAATGTAATGAAAAACAAAAAGGGCCAAGAAAAGGGTGCGTTAAGTTCCACCGAAAAACGGGAATTTGTAAGAAGTTGCCACCCCTGCCTCCCTCGGGGGACACTGCCCCCTCGTGTGCGAAAATAAATTGCCAAGAATAATAATTATAATGAAAGCGAAAGAACGTATAAATTAGTAGGGACGCCTCGGGTATCCAAACTGACTGATAATGTGCGCTTGCATATCAAAAATGTATACGGGTATAATTTTCTTACTACTAAATACTTATAATGATATACTTACCTTAATATACCTTTGAACTATAGCAATATCTGTTATAGCTATGGTGATGTCTTTTTGACCGATTCGTTTTGACACACATTGAAACAATCGCCGTGGTCCATTCAAACTAACTGGGTATGTGGGTCGAGATCTCTAATATTCGTTCGCAGACGTCATTTTCATCTGTTTCAAGACAGATCCAGTCAGAGTTCAGTATTTTTTTTATGCTGTATCAATTTTGAATTTTAAATCAGTATCTACATTATGTATAATCTTTAGCACACAAAAAAATTCGCTAAAAGTTAGTTTATTCCATTTTTTAATATTTTAAAAATATTCCTTTTAATAATTTTAATGATTTGCTTTGGCTATATTTAACATATATTTTTAAAAAGTCAAAACCTAATTGTATTCATATCATTAATATATCATCATAATCATCGGTGTGCATTTTGATGAGTTGTTTTTAAACTGAAATAAAACAAACAATACGATGAATAATTTTTCGTAATTTAAATATTGATAATGAAGCACTCAAGGCCTCATTTTTCGTAGAGGTTTTTAAATAAAAATAACAATAATGTAATACAATCGTATATCTAATACCGGCATGACGTGTTGCATCAAAATAAATGATTAATGATACTTATGGGTAATTGAGGTGGACAGGTCTAGTTTAGTAAACATTCGTTTTAGTCATTTCTGACCAATTTTTACAAGAGCTTATTTGGCACCAACCTGACGTGTCCAGAACATACAGACAGACATAGTATATAAGTTTCGAAAACCTTATTGGTACGAGCCCTTCTCATTGGAAATAGAAATAGAGGTCTACTAATTATAACTATCGTGGTGATTTCAAATATTAATATCCTATTTAATCAACTGAATTTACGAGCTTTAATTGGTTCATTTATAATCATATTTTGAAGTCACCTTTTTTTTGAGACCGTGGCTATATTAAAAAAATCTCTAGGGTAAAAACGTGACGGAGCTCGTCTTGGTCGCACCATAGTCCTGATTTGGCCTACTCTCCCCTCATTACGAGATGATGTTATGAACGTCTAATGAACATTCCTTTTGTTTTCAGCCGTTTTTATTCACTTTTTTGATAGACGGAAATGTAATATTCAGCACAGGCTTCATTACTATTGAAATAAAATGTTTGATGTGGCTAAAAATAAATTATATTAAATCAAAATATATGGCTGAGTGTATATAAATACGAGCGATTGGATTTTTGGTTCCCGATTCCTGGTAGCCAACTTCATGGGTCTTCCAAATTTTTATTTTTATTTTTGAGACGCTGGTTAACGGACAGCATTTTATTTAACATTAACACCTAAAATTTGAAGCTACAATTGAGCTAAATGCTAATAATTTAAGACTTCAATTCTAGTAAATTTAGCAATAATAATTTAAATCTACAATTGAGCTTAATCTTAATTTAGTATATTATTTACAACTGAAACAATTATAATGCAATTAGCATGCGTTAAGTAAAAATTGGAACAAATTAACATTTCTTTTTTCTTATTGATGGTATTAGTGTACTGGATTCTCGTTTTGTGGGTTAATTTGTCGTTCTTTTCCGCGAGGCATAGCGAACAACTTGAACATTTTGAAGATTCAAGATTTTGATGTCATCCTGTGTGCGTATCATAAAAGTTCACTGTCATTGCTTTTGCATAATGCGCCAAAAGAAATATAACCTAAAGTGCTTGTTATCAATAATATCGCCCAGTGGCCACATGAAGGAAATTAGAATCACTTAGCGAGTGATGGAGAGAGTTATGCAAGTCATTCTCAGAGGAACCAGAGCGCCAATCTAGGCGCTCGTAATCAGAAAGCTGAGAAGACAAGTCATAGATCCAATATTTGTTGGAGAAACAAAGTTCTTAAGCAACTTCAAAATAGCATACATTTATCAGTAGGTTATCATTTTGCAAGATGGAGCGACGATCTGTCTTATTGTGCAGGAAGACTAGGAATACATTCTTTTCTTCAATATAGAACGTAACCAATGGGGGTTTGAAATCGGAATTTGTCCTGTGTCATGGAGATGTTTTACGTACATAAATTGCACATGGTCTTGAAAGATTTCAGCCGAAGAGACTCGCGAGGAGACCCACAAGTAAAATAGTTAAAGGAGTAAGTAGACGCTGCTAACGCTGGTGCTGCTAACGCTGATGCTGCTAACGCTGGGCGCTGCTGCCTGCTGTTAAGTCGCGCCCCAATCTCTGTTAACGCAAGGGTTAAAATAACTATTTGTAGTTCATTCAAATGCTAGCCTGAACGGGAAAAGAACACCCGACCCGCAGCCAAGAGCCAAGCGGCGGCTTTTGCTACTGCTTGAATGGGCTGGCTAGACCGGGTTGGTACCACGGCCTCGCAGAATACCGGCGTGAAGTAGAGGCATATTGTGCTTCTGCGTTTCGTTAGGTTAGTGAGGTAATCGGAGGCCCACTCCTCTTCCCCATTCCCTTCCTCATCCTCCCTCCTATCTCCCAAATATCCTTAAAGGCCGGGAACGCACCTGCAGCACCGCCGGTGTTACGTGGCGTAACACCGGCGGTGTGTGGACGTACTTACGTGGGCGACAGTAATCACTTACCATCAGGTGAACTGCTTGCTCGTTTGCCTTTGTTATATAAAAAGCGAAGACAGACCGCCACGCTGCTCTAATGTTTATTAGTCAACATCATGACTTCATGTGCCCTCCGAATTTTTTTAATTTTCTCAGACGCAGGTTAACGGTCAGCGTTTTCTTTTACCGTAAAGCACGTGGTAAATTTAGCACTTAAAATTTAAATCTACAATTAGAATGATTCTTAAATGATTTCCACCTTCGAATATATAAGAGTCACATGTGACCATGTCATGCCATATTTAACTTTTGCCTTGATGAGGTTCGAGAAAAGTGAGAGCATTTCGTAAGCTTCGTGTTTTGCTTCTTTTTTTGTTTGTATGTATATTCCATACTTACATTTTATCCAAATGTCAACTTCACTTGCACATGATCCACCTTGCTGATTATCGAACGAGGCGCTGGTGATCGATTGATGGCGGAAAGCCCATCCGCATATTTCGAACCCAAATATCATAGACTAGTGATGGGCAGGAGCAGAGAAACGCCTTTGTCCAGCAGTGAAATTTTACAGGCAAATGAAGTAAAAAGCTTTTTTTCTATAATATTAATATACATTCAAAAACTTTATTAACATATAAAATAATACCTGACTTACAATTGTCTTATATTTTGTTGACATTTGTTTAATTGATGAATGCGAAAGAATAAAATGTAACATCTTGAAGGATTATGTATATCATTAAAATATGGCGAATAAAGACCACCTAACTGTATTGGGGCAGTGCGGTGGAATCTACCTTAAATGCGTGCTCTACACATATCTGGACTTCTGTGACGTCCGGGAAACTTCATACAAATTTAGCTCGTAGCTCTTCGTTTCGTAAGTTTGTTATAGAATCCCTAAATCAATCAGCTTAACGCTCATATATTTACACACATTAATCTACACTCACACACGTGTAAACACAATACGAATACATATTTCTTGCACGATCGCCGGGATGCGAAAAGGGGGAATGAAAAAAAACTAATTAAAAAAGCAATCAAGGTTTTCTTGACGGCGCTCACGTTCGCCCATATCGTCTTACCCCCTCTTCCTGGGGTGACTTTACACCCCTCTCCCACTCGCCAGCTCACCCTTTAAGGAGGTTGGGGGTGAGCGGTACTAGATTTACGTAACACGTTTAAAGTGTGTTTTGATGAAGTAATCATCCCATTTCCCAGGACTGCGTTTAAGAATTTTGCGGCTCGGACTCGCTTCAGCGACAAATTCTTTTTTTTTTAAACTTTCAACTCTTTAATCTAGAATTCTTAACGACTTGCCATATTATAATCTCGACGAGTAATTCCAGGGATTAGTTCGTCTGGGACGTATTGAAATTAATTTCATAGTCACTGGATTTTCAGAAACATACAATTTTATAATTAATTTCCAATGCAGCAGAAGTTAAGAGGTTTTATTTATTTATTGCAAAGAAGTCATAGGGAAGAATTCAAACTGAATCTAGCTTCAAGAATTAAAAGACTTGTTTTACCAAAACTTTGTTACCATACCATATAACGTTTAAATAAGTAACGGAACTGCCGACGGTAAAGACGATATCGAAGGAATATCAATAACAAATCTCCCGAAAATAAAAAAATTAATATCACTTAGATCTGAATTTTATTTTTTATCCGAAACCTATACAACCTGATTTTTGAATCTTCTGCATCCGTTTCTCTAAATACACTTCATGCTCCTTATAAGCAGATGTCAAATTTCTTTAAAGAAACCATTTCTTTAATTTTCTTAACTTATGATACAACTGTCCGGGGCTTCCCCTGCGATACTTTACAGTTTGACCCTATACAGATTTTATACGAAATACAAAGTATACATGTTTTATTTCATGATACAGTCTACCTCTCTGTCAAATTTTATTTAAATCCGTTCAGTTCTTAATACTTGATTGATCGATAAACATTCAAACATTTACATTTATAATATTAAATACAATAATTGCAAAGTATAATACTGTAAATTATGACGAATAATTCCGCATCACCGCGATTATTGTATGTAATTCATCTCAAATTCTCCAGGTGAAGCGGATAACTTTAGGCGCAACCTCTCGCCCACACCATACAAACCATTCAAGCGCGGGTTGTGAATAAACGACGGTGCGCGGCCGAACTTTCGCCTCTTCTGCTGGAGACAATGCTCTTTTTGCATAGTACTCGAGAACAGCTGGACTCTGTGCGTGCACTCAAGTAATACTCAATCCCCTAGTGATGTTGCCAGGGATGTGTAGACGGTCGCAGCGCTGCTGTTGAAGTAAAGAATGCGTTTCGTTCCCGGAACTGGTGAAACAGATGAATACGCATTCGCGCTGTTCCTTCGTCAAAAAATAAATATAATTGAATCGGCTTCTTCTGGGGGCCAGAGCTTTCTTTTTTACTCCGCAATAATTAATTGCCCCCACTACGTGATGTCCCTCGCGGACACCGAATATTGTATTTTCTTAAATTAAATATCAGCCGTATTTCATAATAAAAGTATAACATTTAGAACGTATCTAATAAAAGTAAAATTTAGAACACAGTTAATAATAAAAATGAAATAAAAATAAACGTCCACTGCAATATGACTACATGCTTCAGATAGATCAAGTCCTTATTTTAAAAATATGAATCGGCTTCACTACATATAATAAAGTAATTGGAATTCCTCCTGTCCTTCAGAATCGTACTGTCCTAGATACAAGTGGTGGGGCAGGATTTTCGCTTTGCAATAGGCGAAAATAAACCATAACGTCATGCGATACAGTTCTTTGTTCTATAACCGGAAGCTGGTTTATTAAAATACTGTGGCCGTACAGGTACAGAGGTAGAAATAAAAACGAGCCAAAGCAGTTACTTTTATGAGGGCGCGAATAAGATGTTTCGGACTCCGTCGTAAGGAATGGGAAATTAGGCGCAACGTACACAAAGGCAAAGCACCGACGCGTTTTTTTAAGTGTGAGTGAAAAGTAAGCTTATGCGCAGATTTAAAAAGGAGTGTTATGTAACGTGTATCCGTGACTTGACAGCACTGTGGTCGAAAGTCACCGGAAAACTAACATCCATATAATATAACCTATCTATATATCTACCTATACTAATATTAAATTGTAAAAAGCTGTGTACTGATAAAGGATGTTCAGGACTACGTGAGTTGGAGTCCCCCACATCATTGAGCAGACTCAGTAAACAGGATTGTGGTGGTCCTGCGCTGCATAATAACTTGAAACGAAACTTTCTTTTTTATGTTTTGAGCCAAAACAAAGTAATAGAACGACATTATTGCTGATTTAATTTTTTTAAAGGTTTTTATTCTACAAAAAATGCAATCTTTTTTATCCAGTGAAAGTCCCAGGATCTCAGGATATCAGATATCAGGATCAAGATCAAAAATATTTGAAAATAATTTACATCATTCGAAAATGCATATGTGACTGAAAATATAAAGTATTTTAGTCCCGGAAAATACCGCATTCGGCCAGAATGGGTTTTACACGGATGGGATCGTGGGCAAATGCTAGTATACACTCATAAACATGTCAGCAGGATTATATAAACGTAAATATGATTATAAAGTTTCTAATTGATAAACTAATACAAGAAATTGGCAGCTGTATCACGAAAATAAAAATACAAGGATGTAAGGAGAATATTTGATAAAAATGAGTATGTACCATATTTTTTCTTATCGTATATCGATTGCACCTGGCGCCCTCTACAGTCGGATAAACACGGCTCTTTCGACCGACTAATGTTTTTTTGAGACTTTCCACAAACAATGGAGAGCAATATCGTCCACCTATCAAGAACAGTGCGTATATAGGAGCTATTTTTCTTCTTGTCTATGAATGACCTTTGTTCGGTATGTAATTACATAATAATATTATTACCATATAGCAAAATGTTTAAAATTCAGGCGTTAAGCAGCCGCACTGTACTCCGACCGCGTGAAAATAATAAAATGCCGTTCCACAGTCGTAACAAGCATCGTTGGAACAAAGCGGGAGCTCGCTCAAATAATTTGTATCAATTTGTAAAAATGCAGCGCCCACCTCTCACCGACTAGATTTCTCCACTCCAGGGGGAGAGTGTAACGCAATCTTAGAATGTAATAATTACTAACGACAAGACTTTAAGTTACGACTCTTGCTTCATGTTTTAATTCCAGTGTAAAGGATTTTCTCATAATAAAGTTATTTGAGGTCCAGTTACACCGTTCCTAGTTTTATTAAACTTAACAATGTTAGGGCCTCCCAAAGCTTTAGATTTCGAGCTTATATTGAAATTATGAACTGGAAATTAACATAAAAACATATGTTTTATCTTCTATTTCTTTATTCTTTAATATATTCTATAATATATATATTATAAAATATTCTATTATATTCTTTAATACCACTAAATGGTTCACTCCTGATCACAGGCCTGTCCAATCCGAATTAGTCGCTTAAGTTGCAGTTATACGATTGTAATACCACGTACGACTTATAGGCTCTGCTCGTAACTGTTCTGGATAATTTTGGGTTTGGGATAGTTATTACGCCATCTCTATGACACTTATGGTATGCCAGAAATGGCATTAGGAAAATCCTTGGAAATCTCAGGCAATATCAGGGCGCAAACCCGACAAAGACTCGACAGCTGTCACTTTGTACTCAGTCGAAATTCGTAATCTCTGCCTACTGTCTCTGTCTGTGGGTGGAAGACTGAAGTTTTCATCACTTTCTATCGAGGGCATCAATCATCAATTGAATTTTATTCAAGCACTGGCTGTACCTGCGACTCCGTCTACGAAAACCTTAAAATTTGTTAAGAATAACTATTGTGTAGTATTAAAAATATTACTATAGAATAGAAAAATATTTACAAGTCTGCAAGTAATATTTTTTTTGTAGAATTCATCAGCTTAAGGTTTATCGTAGATGTATGAATCGTAAATTAATGAGCGTAGTGCATCAGATGCCACTTCAAATAGGTCAAATCTAAAATACCTAGGCCATTATCAAAAATCACTTCTAATAGAGCAAAATCATTACTATTTTAAACATTTGTTTTATACACAGAGTCGAATTTGTTACATTTTATAATCAGTGTTAGTAAGTTTTTTAAAGTGAGCCCATAATTCGACACGTGAATCGAAATCCATATCGCCGTGACTATTGACCAAACTCTTGAGGGACTCTAGGTGTATAGTTAGTCCAGAGTTCAAATCTCCAAAAACTAGACTGCTCTCTTATAAAAAAGACGATTTTTAATGTTCCCACTTATTTTTTTTTCTTAAAAAAAATATTTTCATCTTTCGCAAAAGATAGACCTTTAATTATATTTATAAAAGCAAGGGCCTTTTGGATAAATTACATTTTGGTATTTAGTCTACTGCTTGCCCACTGAATATAGTGAGTCTGTCTTTAACTTTTGCAGATGTAAGTTCAGGTCTTAAGATATAACTACAAGAATTGGTCTTAATCGTTTACATTACTTCTCTTTTTTTTCTCTTTTAGTGCCAAGCGAAAGCTTTTCCAGCTCGAATGGGCCGGTTCAACCAGGGTAGTATAACGACCTCGTAGAACACGGGCGTGAAGTAGAGGAATCTTGTGCTTCTGCGTCTCGTTCGGTGAGTGTGGTAACCGGAGGTTTTTCCACCCTCCGAATACCCTTAAAGGCCGGCAACGGACCTGCAGCCCCTCTGGTGTTGCAGATGTACGTGGGCGATGGTAATCGCTTACCATCACATGAGCCGCTTGTTCGTTTGTACCCTTTTTCCGTTAAAATAAAGAAAATGCAGTTTACATACATAAATTGCACATGCACAATCACTCAGACCTAAAACTCTTTTAAAATTATTTGAAGACCATATAAACACTTGTTCTTTAGCGGGAATCAAACCCGCGACCCTCAACGAAGCGTCCAAACACTGCACTACCGAGCCGCCAAAATTTTTTTGCGCGATGCTCGAAGAAATTAACAAACAGACAGATCTATTAAATTGTTGAATAATTGTCTATTGCACTTTCTTTGCTTTATTAAATATTTATATAATGAACAGTGCCGGATCTGTTAGTTTTATTATAATTATTACGAAGAAAGAAAGACTGCAGTGCTCAGTGGTGCCATCTACGTATTTATGACTTAGATTTTCTATTTACCCGAGGGTAATTGATAATTTTCCACACAATTGAAAGTAGACCATCTACGTACCCCTAACTATAGCTCTGCAAATTCAGATTGCTACCCTGCTTCATAGCGGAGTGAAGAAGGACAAACATACAAAAACACTCTAGCGTTTATAATATTAATTAAGAAAGCGACCGCCCGCGGCTTTTTCTGCGTGAAGTAGTTCCCTTAAGAAGAATAACCCTAGGATTAAAAGTACATTCCAGTCCAACTATGATGCCACAAAAATATTTCACAAATAGACCTAATTTTCTAAAACACATTGATGAAATGATGCTGGGAATCAAAATAATCACAATTCGGATGAAATGTTATATCTATATAACACCCGAATTGTCGTTGCAAAAAGAAATCTCTCGTTGTTTCCTAATTTTTTTAATTTTTAATATATATATTCGCTAGAAAGAGTTCATCTGGGTAGGTAAATCATACCTATTCCTTGCATTTTACATCTACAGATGTGTTTCGGTTTGAAGAATACAAATAATCAGTCCTCAGGGTTGAACATACACTTGAAGCCTTATTAGTTTGAAATTGGTTACTATTGTTCATTGGTTAGCGTAATCACTTACCATCAGATGGATATGTTACGAGTATATATGGATATGTTAGATCAGTCAGGTAGCACTGTGACTGTGGTTCTATCACAATCACAGTGTTTGAAGTTCGTGCGTATTGAGACAATCACATCTACTGCCCAGCTATCTTAATAGGTAGCGCGAAGATATACATTTACTATATCGGCTGGACTCCTAAGTAATATTATGTTGAAAGCTCCATCAAAATTTGTAACAAAACAATTACGCCTAATGCTTAGCTTTCATAATTGATAGCCTTATGATATACGAGTATATTCTAGATGTTATTCAGTCCAAGTAACTCAACAGTGAAAGCCCTATAGAAATCCGTCCGCAGGTTTTTGCGTTGTGCGTGGTAAGACAGACAGAAAGGTAGACAGACAGAAAACTTCTCTTAAAACGATTATAAATACATTTGATAAATTTTTAAATCTTGATGCATCTAAAATATTTTATTGTGTACAGATTTCGTAAGTAGAGGAAGTCTCTAATTATGGTCTTCATATACCATGCGTGTTCAATTTTCCGTAATGCTACGCCTAGTTAGATCCATTGTTTCAATTTCTTATTACTGTGGTACGTAAACGTAAAACTTTTCGTTCATAATATTCTGTTCTTTAATCCTCCGAGTGGCAACGATAGCCGAGCTTTGAAGAAATCCGCTTCCGTATCAGGAAATCCAATTTCTACCCTCTGCAGGGCTCATACTAATCACTTTTAATAAACATTTATTTGCCTGAAATAATTTTTTACCTTACATGCCTTACATACCTTACATGGTGATAAGCTCAGGCACTAATAACCTATTTACCAAAAACTCATTAGGTGGCGGAAGATTATGCTGTAGCTATACGAATGAATTTTTCTACTTTAAGAAACCTTCCACTGTAGGAGTTTCTCCTGTATCGCGAAGGTAGTTTACATACATGAATTGCACATGGAACAAACGTCCAGACCGGGAACTATTATTTGTAGTCCATACAAATATTAGTCCCGTGCGCGAATCGAACCCGCGACTCACAGCGCCGCAGATAAACGCTTAGCCACTACGCCACCGAGCTGTCATGAATGAATGAACTGAAAATGAATGAAAATTCTTTATTTGACGAAAGAAATTCAGATTTCGCTTTTCAAATGTATTTTTTTTTTAAATATACTTATATATCTTTATATTTAAACCTACAATGGTGATTGATAGCGAAAAATCCATCCAAATGTCAATATGTGATGGGTACCAACGTCTCTAATTCAAGTGTTACCCCGACCCGCCTGTCCCAGCGCGGTGAATATAGCCTATGGAATCTTCCATTCATTTGCATGCCATGAATGCGGGCAGATAAGGAAGTGTAGAGTGCAGGCTGCTAAATTCGAGGTCGCACGATTTCGTCATTCAACAATTATCGCACTTATTTCTCAGACTTATGTATAAGAAAAACTATTCCTTAGGAATCATACGTGCTTGTGAAAGAGGTACGCCCACATCATGAGACTCGAATTCGATCACCCATGTGGAGGGCTCGTACCAATGGGTTTTTCTAAAAATTCTGGGTCATCGGACGGAACACTACGGCGACTAGTATGTCTAGTTAGATTGAAACGACTGCAATAAATGTCTGATCACGCCATCATTGGGTACATCGACGTGAGAGCTTATATTTTGTGAAGTACTCCTAATCCCTTTAGATTACTTTAATTACACTTCCACTTGTTATCAAGTGTTGTGTTGTACACTTGATAACAAGTGGAACTACGTTTAAAAGTATTCTACCTCGGACGTCACCAAATATCTTGAATTAAAGCAACTTCTACGAGTACAAAAAATACAGTTCCCAGAGTTGTGATGTAAAATGGCTTAATCGGCAATCAGTGCGATTACAGTAAATTGGTCTGTGGGGCATTGCCGTGTCACGCTCGCGAATATCAAGCAGGCTTGGGCAATAGCACTTAGTGGGCAATGCGTGATGTACATAGCGGTCGCAGTGTGAGAATGCTATAAGTATCATTCTAGATTTTTCCACGTATGTAATATTTAACTAAATTTAACCAATTTATATCTACGGTTCATAACGATTGTAGTCGGTTTCTAAAATACATTGCTTCATTTGAGTATACTTGTAAACTAATTTTAAATGGATACAATAATTTTTATTTACAGAATCAATATTACCGTACCTGATTGCTGTGCCATGCGCCCTGTGTTCGAATTGCAGCCGAAATACAAAATTTGTGCAAAAACGCAATTTATACAGTATCTGATTGTGTTGTGTTTGTCCCGTGTCTCTGGCACTACATCTGAACCTTCCTCCATTCATAACGTATAAGCGTTACCTAATATGGGAAGGTGAAGACGGGTTAGTGTGTGTGTTTGCACGTTCACTTGGAGCACTATAATATCTCCTGCGAAGTTCACAACTGCCGTTAGTATTCGGCAGTGATTGCCGCAGTCGACATTTTTTGATTAGCATTATCATAACAATTATATTTACTGCCACGATTAACCAAAATAAGGTATAATGTTTATGTTAAATGATGAATGTGATGACAGTACTGCCTTAAGTTAAAAATTCTTTGACCTGGTTTTGTCTTCTTTAACATTTCATTAACAGTTCAGTATCTAATATAAGTGCGTATTTAAATGGGAAAATGCTGTGAACCAGAACGTTTTGAAATTAGTTCTAATTTAATTTTATGTTTCACAATAATAAAATTAAATAAGATGCATAAATAAAAATATATACAATGTTGTCATAACCGTGAATAGAAAATCGAATAAAACAACTTATATGCTTTTTACGGATGGCGGCGATTGTGTCGACCAAACCACTACATTACTTCTATCTAGTTTATATTCCACGGCGATTAGCATAATTCTTTAATAATACAACGTCCGAAATCGAACAAAGCAGAAATAAAATCTTTAATCTCTGTTACATATGGGTCATTTCACTTCAACGCTATACTTTGCATCACAATGCGATAACTCTCAACGTCGACGTTCGTTCGAAAAACGTGATCGTGGTGAACTCATATGATTTATAACACATGTGTGCATTAATGTAAAGTAATTCACAAATTTTAACTGCGTGACATGAACCAGGATAAACGTGACCACTTCACATACATGATCAGATATACGGGCTCGTGTAATAAAATCACAATAATAAATCGATTCTAAAACTTACCTATGCATCTTGAAACAATGTTGTTGTGATACGGAAATCATATTGAATTTCAAATTGCTTCGATAAAGATCCGTATATCTGTTGCATAGAGAAATAGAACGTCTCCATACAAATTATTATGACTCTGTGCTGTTTCGTTACCTTGCGTATTTCCATTCTCAAAAATTTAATAAAATAGTTAAAATGTATTAATTTTATTTTAAACAACATGCAAAAAGATATGAAGTCACTTAATGTAATGATTAGCAAAAATAAACTCATATTTTAACTAGAATAGTTTCCCAAGAGTAATACAGAGTATGAAAGCATAATAACAATTGCCTATTTCTATCTGTAGTAACATAGCTTTACGACATTTATTGAAATCTCGAAATTGGTTAAGTAGTTTTGTATTTACTTTTACAAATAAACTAACAAACAAACTTACTTACTATAGAGAAGATAAATAAAGAAATAAGTCATTCATATCATAGGGTGACCAAACGGTGGTCGTGTCACTGTCGACCGATCCATGAGTCCTGGGTAGGATTTTGCACTGCAGGTGCGTTGCCGGTAGTGAGGCCCTGGTTACTTCACTCATCGAACGAAGGGCAGTAGCACAAAATGCCTTTACTTCACTCCGGTATTCTGCGAGGCCGTGGTACCCGGGTCGGGCCGGCCCATTCGAGCAGCAGCAAAAGCCGCCGCTGGGCTCTACCATGTATAAAATTTGTTTTTTTTTTGTTTGCCACTCAAGAACCATTCTTCCCTAACTGTAAACCCTATCAGTTCCATGAGTTAGATTATAGGCAGCAGCGAAAATTAGAATTTACCAGATTCAGGCATATCCACATAATGATACTTGTAGCTTTAAGTATGTTTGTTTTATACCATCCTTTTCTCCATGAAGATGTTACTCCCAAGTTGTTACCCATGTCAAAGGTTGATAAATATGCAATCCACGGATCTATCTCCAATCGATCGAGCGTGTTTCAACAAACCAGGCAATGATGATCTCTTCCCCCTTCCACGTGAACATTTGAAATAGGTCTTGTTGAGGTAATTGGAACCATTTTATAGATCAGTTTAGAATGGACGCGGTGTAAGTATTGTTACAAAATTATAGATGGCGCCTTAGGAGATGGTTTGATGTTTACATTCCGACCCGATGTTAGATGATCTAAGGTTGTATACGAGGTTATAGGTCGGAGTGTGATTACATGCTTGGTCTATCTTATATGTACTGATATTGATTTTGTTGGTTGTGATTTGATTTTCGAAAAAAGTCAAATCATTAGCGTCATAACTATTTAATTCATACTTACACTCCGGTAAATGTTGTACCGGTATTTTTTTTTACATTGCGGTTGCGTAACCGACACCAAAATATTTTCAACCTTTATTTAACTCTTTTTATATTTTTGTACCGAATCAAAAATTAAGGTTAGAAAGGGAATTGTATAATTAAGAAACGGTATGACGTCAAACTGTAGTTTCCAGTGACCAGAGTCTGGCAAAATTCTGCATATCTGAGATGTAGTTAAAAATTGGTTCAATGTATTTTATGATAAGTGATATAATATCTGTACTAATAACACTGTTTCGTACGATAATGAGAAAACATTTTCGAGGTTATCCGAATAAATGTTTTTAGACAAATAGCGACTTGCGGTAACTAGCACTGACTTGGCAAAGCCTTTTGCACTCCTAATCCTGGCGTTGTCCGTTGTATCTATTAAAATTATTGTTAGCTCGGATATTTTAATAACAAGAGTAAATAGCGATTATATTTAAAGATTGTTATAAGTGATCCTTATCTCATTTTGGAAATTTGAAGAAAACTCCTTCCCCAATGTCATTGCCGTTAGCGGAACCTCGTCAAGAAACGGTGGTAGATTGCATAAAAAAAAATCGTTTGACGATTGAAATTTTATTTCTAACGTCGAAGAATAAAGAATTTTTGTTTCATTTTCTTTTCATTATGACTTATTTATTTAACGGTTCACATAATTAACATAATACTAAATTACTTATGCTGTATGATCTGTCTCATCGGGGTTCGTAAAAGTCGACTTACTCTTAACCTGTTGAAACATCTTGTGGACTCTGTTAGGTTGTTGAATGACCATATGATACATTTCCGAACTTCGGGTATAATATTTTAGTCCTGGTATACAATGTATGACAACTTTTGCGACTGCCACATTACGAAACGGGATATTAAATTTACAACCTTGGGGTAAATTTATTTGCGTTTCATGAAATGCCATTCGTAAAAGTCACAGCTGCTATTAAACATATCTCTAATCAAAAATTGCATTTGTTCGAGACACACGAAGCCTGACACTTGCGCAGCAACACAATAGCAATTACAATCGTAGCCCGGATCAGAATAAGGACAGAATTGCACATCCCGAGACCGACGACCGTGCGATCTTGATGCCGTGTGGCCACTCGTGATTTAGAGCAACGCTCAGAGAATAGTCTTTCATTTACACGACGGGATTCGTGATGCAGGGCATTTGAAGAAGTATTGTGGTAGGGAAGGGCAATATCGATAATAACCGGAATGGCGTTGTATAAGACAACGCCTCAAGCTTTGATAAATCTACTGATAAAGTTAGTAAAGATGAAAATAATAGTGTAACGTTTACTTTTGTCAGACGTGCTGAATTGTTAGATGAGATACTTGTAATTTGCATCTTTGCTAGTTTGTTAAGCGTCTTCGAACAGCTAATGGCTTACTATAGCATAGTACAAACTGATGTTTCTTTGAGCGTCTTCCTCCAAAATCATCATCATACGCATATCATTTATGATATCATGATTTGATGAAATAAACAGACGCAAAATATAAATTGTAATGTTTTTCGTTTGATTATTTTTAATACGTTACAAAAAGTGACTGCGATGGCATTACACGTAACACATATGGCGCTTGTAATTCACGCATTCATATGCACAGGACATCTTTCAAGATACTAACATTCTTTCTTTTTTGAAGAAAACGATACCTGTCAATGTGTGTCGCGGAGATAGGCAATTATTTGTCACCCATACAAATACTTGTCGCTTGCGAAGATCGAAGCCAAACGCTTGGCCACGGACGGGCGAACATCACATATCCTCGAAATACTTAATTTTCTTTTACAGCGAAATAAAATCGGTCACTCCCTTTCATCCAATGAGTGTCGTAAGAGGCGACTAATGAAAATTGCAATGGCTACCGACAGATGGCGGAATAACGATTTTGAAAAATACTAGATCAACAATGGGCAACAGCGTTTAAGGTGTCTGGTGCAGCAATCGCCTGAGACGGTGCAAATCCTCGTTATGGGAGAGGCTTTTGCTCTGCAATGGACTATTTACAGGCATTTTATAATTTTTTAAGGTAAGTAAAATTGTAAATATTAGTAATATTGGCACAGGAATTTGATTTCAGGATATTCGCTCGTTAAACTTTTAATCTTTTTTTTTTGTTATTCAAATCTACGAAAAAAGAAGTTTAGTTAGGAAAAATCAAAGGTTTTAATGACAAACAATGATTCAACCATAAAATAAGAACCTATATCGATTCAACTAATTGAGGTGCTTAAAAAAACTATTTAGGTGCATAAAATTATGGGACTTAATTATAGTTTTGAAAGCAGTAGCTATATTTAATATTTATACTCGCCGTCGAAACTATGAACTTATTTATAATATTAAAATTTAAACAACTTGAAATCTTATTAAGTACAAATATTAAACATTAAATTCGAAGTTTACTAGGTATTAGGCGCCTTTTCAGTCTAGGAGCTGTATGGGTAGGAACCACCTTCTTGCTTATTTCTGTCCAGTATCAACGTCCAACCATTTTTGATTGAAATATATTTCATGTGTCCATAGGCTATAGCACCCACGTACAATCTGGTGGACGGTTACCTACTATGACACTCCGATTATTCAAAAAAAATCTACATTTCTAAATAGCCTTTTTCATATTCGTTTGGAACCTAGAAATGAAGTATTCAGATAAATAACCATCGGTAATGGACTATGAACGAGAGCTATCGAAAACGGTATGTGTCGGTTCCCGCGATGCGCTTTAACAATAGCTGAGCTACAGTATGTTTGATATTTAAATAAATAGTTATAATTGTATAAAAGTCTCTTGGCACTTAGCTAACCGACCAAAATTTCCCACTATCATTTTCTCGTTTAATACTCGTATATCATATGTTTATGTTTATAGAACTTTTCTGTCACAGTGCTATTGTTCAATAATTTTTAGTTCGTCTAAATAAAATAATTTTATAAATTAGTACCAATTTCACTTGATTGTACAATGCCATGAAAAAAGAAAAATGTAAAATAATATTTTATTTTAGTATTGTTAAATACATTGGTTTAACTAGAACTAAACTTGTTGACGTTTCGTTATAAAATTGCAATATTAACAAAGGTGAACAAAAATATTCGTAACCAGTAATAAATCATATAAGTATGTAAGATAACAAGTGCCGTCTGGTAGCAGTAAGAGTTAACGAAGGCAAGTAAGAATAAGTCAAGGGAATAACCAACCGGTAACAGGCAATGGAGTCCAAGGTGTGTGGCGGCCGGTACTCCTACTGCGACCGGCATGACCTTGACAAGAGTGGCGATTATGGTGAATACTCTCATTGAGAGAGGCCTCTGCCCAGCAGATGATAATCAACAACTGAACACGTAACACATAACAGCTGACACAGAAGAAAAAATTAGATATCTTTTTCTTACTAATACAATGTAACATCAAATGCGCTATAGAGGCAGCTTGCATACGAGCGGTAACGACTCGGAACGCCACGATTTTGCGTGTATTAGAACAACAATAAATAAATTATCCGAGTCGGCTCACCCGCAGATGCAATTTAGCATCCGACCGCACTTATATGGACCGTGTACTCCGTTTATTCTCATTTTATACATTATTTGCAGATGCCTCAGATTTTCAAATACTTTGTATACGAAAAAACCTAAAGTTTGATGACATTTTGAAACCTATTTCATGAAGATCAATCCTGTGCCAATATTACTATATAGATACTATATATATCTAAAGATAGCTAGTGATAAAATAGGTAGCACCAAGTAGGTGCTACCAATTTTTGGAGCCATAGGAGCCAGATCCGCCGGTTTAGAGCGTCAGTACTCCTGATCTCAATGGCATCCAAGTGGCTCACTTAGGGGAGTCCGTTGCCTTCGTCGGTTTTGAGTTCGAGCGACGGTAATCACTTACCATCAGGTGAACCGCTTGTTCGTTTGCCGCCTTTCCCATAACAAAAAGGTAGGAGCTTCTTTGTTCCGGCGCGTCTAGCCAGGACGGAGCGGTCCCGAGGCCTTTGATATGTGACGAAGGTGGAACATTGTGGAGCTTTGGTCGGTGCAAGTTCGACATGTCCCATCCATGCCCCTGCATGTTATACGTTAGGCATTTCCCCATTTATTAAAAAATAAGAAAAACGTTATTTGGATACTAACGTTGGTAATCGAACATTCCATTCTTGTTTGTATCTATCCTGGCCAGGCCTAAGTATTACGGGAAATAGATCTTTCTTAATGAACGATTGCCACCTGAGGGGAACGAAAGTCGTTAGTTCGAGGCCCCCTTTGCGACCGCGAGCCCGTGTTCGTCTTACCGAAATTGACTCTTTATGATAACTTGCAAGGTTGTAGAATTGCCGCCGGCAATTTTATTTAGGTTCATTTCAAATTCAGTTGTAATAAGAAGTTCCTTCCTTTAATTTTAACTATTTTCATCATATTGACTTGTTTTACATTATTGTGAACTTTCACAGATTATTTATAATGGTTTAGTATTATTTGAAAATTTGAAGTTTTGGCAATACGGATTTGCCGGTATTACGTAATTAATTTGGCACAACACAGCGTCGGAAAATTGCTTAGACACCCCAATTTTGGCCGCTTCAGGAGATAGCTATTGCACTACCGAGCCCACAAATTTCATACACATTCAGCAGTGGATCAAGTCCTATATGATAATGGCTAATGAAGAATTCAGTGTTGAAAAAAGTCGCAGGTTGCCTATGGTTCAGAATCGTGCTTTATAACAATCTGTGGAGAAGGCCTTTGTTAAGTGTGCCCTGTGAACTTGCGAAAGGTTTTAATAGTGACGATGATGATGAATTTCAAGACAGAGCACCATTTATTTAAGGTTAATTATTATCTACTTAATTAACTAAAATACATGTCTATCCATTTACGAACTCTGCAAACTACTTAAACGGTGTAAGTAAGAATCTCCAAACTGTAGTTAAGTGTACAAATTACTTAATTCAATGTTAAGTTCCCTTCGATCATTCAAACTCTCTGAAAGGTTAGTTAGGCCTGAAACAGCTTAAACTATTTTACTGTAGTTTATTTATTTTACAGGTGTTATTCTTTAATAAACTTGTAGAATTTCAATCACTTTCTAAGAATTTAAGGTCGGATAATATTTGTTTATTTAAACAGAACTTACTATTTCTATTTTGAAATAAAAGGCATAAAAGACATTTAGAATAAAAATTGCCACACAATTAAATGTAGGATGAATAATCTGTTTAGGAACATCTGATCCTAGTGACTGCGTGCTTCGAATTTTCTAGAAGGGAAAGCTTGGTCAAATGTCTTAACGTACCTTAAGACGTTGGACCTAGCTTTTCATTCCAGAAACCATAAGCTCAATAATCAGCATCCCTGACTGCTGAACTGTGAGCTGAGATATTCTACTGGTTTTTTCGCATTTTAAAATTTCGTCGAATCAGCACGATACTTTTATTCTGTTTTAATTTTCTTAAAGATTTCGTGTTTTCTTTTACGTATCATATATGAAGCTGAGGCTATTAGATCGAAGAAAGGGTAAGATCAGTATCATTGCAACACAATTAGAACCGAAACCAATAATACTGAACACTGAATAATACTTAAGCGCGGTAGGACCAAGCGGCGGCTTTTCCTGTAGCTTGAAAGGGCTGGCTCGACCGGGTTGATACCACGGTCTCGCAGAGTACCGGCGTGAAGTACAAGCATCTTGTGCTTCTGCGTGTCGTTTGGTGAGCGAGGTAACCGGAGGCCCAGTCCCCATCATCACACACACCCTGAAACTAGAACTAAAATACTCTATATCTTGAGCACTATAGTGCGAAACTGGATAGGATAATACATCATCATCATCATCATTTCAGCCTATTAGAAGTCCACTGCTGAACATAGGCCTCCCCCAAAGATTGCCACGAAGCACGGTCCTGAGCCACCTGCATCCATCGACTTCCCGCAACACTGCGCAGGTCGTCACTCCATCTTGTGGGGGGTCGTCCTACACTGCGTTTGCCCGTACGTGGCTGCCACTCGAGAACCTTTTTTCCCCAGCGGTTGTCAGTTCTGCGGGCTATGTGGCCGGCCCATTGCCACTTCAGCTTGCTGATCTTTACGGCTATGTCGGTTACCTTAGTTCTGCTGCGGATATTATCGTTGCAGACTCTATCACGCAGAGAAACACCGAGCATAGCCCTTTCCATAGCGCGCTGAGCAACTTTGAGCTTCCTCATACGGGCTGCAGTGAAGGACCAATAATACAAGTATCAAACAAACCATCACTAAGGTATCGAATATGATCATATTCATATAATTTATACTTGCGATTGTTGTCACTTGGTGAAACAACATAGTGACAATTATTATTATCTTTTGTACTACTTCAATAATTGAATATCCTGAAGATGCTGTAAGGCGGTGGATTACTTATATAAATATATAAAATGTGTTGTGCAACTAGTACAAGAGATAATAATATTTGACATTCATATTCATAACATGAATGCTGTCGGGATTCGAACCCGTGACTCTCTGCTTATAAGGCTGAGAGTGGCGGACAGGGTAATTACTAATTGGGCTACTAAGCATTTCCGATAACAACCTTCATTTGTTGTTCATAATGACTAAAAAAATGGCTATTGGTTATATGGCCATGAGAGCTTATTAATATTTATTTATTAGGGTTTCTGAATTTACAAGAGAATTCTTTAAGAGAGTTTCTAAAACAATTTTAAGCAAAACAAAGTCACAATCAAATCATGTGAGTGTCTGGTTTAATAATTGCCTAATATTCAAACTCGCCATAAAATGTAACCCTTCACCTGGCAATGGATAACCAGCGGCGTAAGGATCCCGTATATTTCCGCTGTAGGAATTTAATATTATCTCATACACAAAGGTTTATACGCCGGAATCGTATTCAACGCTCTTTGGTGGCTAATCAAACGATACAGGTTGCTTGCATTTTGAAATAAACAATGTTTTTTATTAAGTGTAAATAAATGCATATGGTATTGATGCTCCTGTAAACACACATAAAATTAAACTATGTGAGACTTACACACTTGTAAATACGTCTTTATTTCTATTAATCAAATCTAATACTAATAAAATCTCAGGATGAGGATGTCAAATCTAATACTAATAAAATCTCAGGATGTCGGAAAGTCTATTGATGCAGGCATTGATGTTGATAATGAAGAGATACTGCGCCCGAGTAAACTGTGACATCAGGACGTCTAACATCTCAGTCACCCCGTGACCACGAGTGCAGTAAAGCACTCGCAATGTTGGGAACATATAATAAAAATTAAACGCGATAAAATTCGTAAATAATAGTTTCACTTCAAAAAGTTTTTATTCAAGAGTTTCAAATCTGATGAAATCTTGCATTTGCTAACCAAATAAACCACTACTCTTTACCAAAACGATAAAAAATATCACAGAATTCAAATATATCGTTTTGATTTCTTTTTTCATTTTCGTTTTGTTTTAATTTTCGTATTTTGCTATATCGCTTAAAAAAACATAATCACGAACTAGAAGATTGTTATCACTAGGATTAATTTCGTCACCGAACGTCTAATCCGTCTAAACAATAACTCCGAACACCCTCTGTCATACCACCTAAATACGCCAACAGGGCCAAGAAATTGCTTGACGGTCAAAATATCTTAGTTATGACCAGTCCTGTCCGGCGCAAGGCTTACGATTGCCAAGTTTAGTCCCCCCAACCCGTCCCTAAAGGCGTTCCACACCCACCCCTATACTGGTTATTAATAAATCTATCTGTGCATATTCGGCGAGTTAAAGACAGTTGCGATGGTATTCAAATGGGAGCGAATGCTTCTATAGAGTTGGTCCGACGATATCGCCCACCGGACAATGATTTTCGCTGGTAGTTCCGGAGTGATAGACGTGTCTTCAATGTCTATGATTATAATATGTTTATTATTATTAAAGAACGTCCAGCTCATGTTTGTCCTTATATTAGATTCCTAGCCAGAGTCAGTATTTTGCGTAATAGAAATTATTGTTCTTACTTTCGGTCTTATCGCATATGTGTTACATTGGTTAAAAGAAGGTGAATATGAGTTAAAGTTTCTGGGTCTTTGCTTATATTATAACTAATTAAGGAGGTTATGATTAATGAGTATTACTAGTCTTGTATGGTGATGTGGAGTTTATAATAAATCATCTTTATGGGAGAGGTATATATCCTCCAGTAGATTATAAGTCTGTAAGGCTATTAAGGTAAATCATAGTACTTAAAATATCTTAATGCAGACTCATGAGATATGCTTATGTATTATAACTGGTTTGATGTTGCTGTCCATGAATGATAGATAATTAGCCGTGAACTTTAATGAGACCTAACTGGATGAAATGGGGTGACAGATTCTTATAAAACCGACCCTAAAATAGCGAAAAATTAATGCACAAATATTGTTATAAATTATAAAGTTCTTTTTTTTAAGTTTTACGGAATTTAAATTTGGAATCCGTTCCTTGTGTAACGCACTTCGATCGATTTACCGGATTTTCACATATTATTTTTCACCGTGATTGTTAATTTACATTATGGAGAGAGGCTCTCAATAATTCATTAGAGTTTGTAGTGGTTTGAACAGTGCAGGCAAAACAGACAGTGCGTAAATACAAAGATTCGTGACTAGATAGATTAAAGGCATCAAAGCAAAAGCGGCCTCTTTGAATAAATCTGTTTTTCAATTATAAGCGCTAAGACTTCGTTTTACATATTACCCACACATACGTTTTATAATTACTACATTGTGGCTTTTAAAAAGATATACAATTTAACATATGACAATGGGTACAAAGTTACCTTGCACATTATTATATTATACTAGGTGTTGGCCCAGGTTACTTTGTTCATACCAATTTTGCTGGCGTTTAAGACATTCCCAAGTTTATCTTGTAGCAAGACGTTTAAATACACATTCGATCATTTGTCACCGTCCAATAACGCTCTTCATACTGCTTCTGGTATCAAAACCAAGGAAATAGGCTACAAAGGCTAGCATGTCTGGATCAGGGCTGGAAGAATCTACGTGAGGGAGGGCAATGAATCTCAATATATAATTATTAATAACAAAATAATGTAATCTATTATTAGAATTACATTATTCAATTTTTACGCATGTTTTGCGTAAGTTTTAGACAGATGTTCAAAAATTTATTATCTATTAATTATTATTCTTAAGTTTATTTAGATATTGATTTCTATGCAGATTACTCTGGTAATTTTACTTAAAATACTTTACATGAAATAAAATGATTTTTACGAGGGGTCGGCGAGATACTTGTTCGGTGTGTCTTTACTGAGACTATATATGATCTTTGGTAGAATGTAGTTGTATTTCCTCGTATTATACACATTGTTATATTTTGGTAAGTTGAATGCTTTGTAATGTTAGGTAAGTGTCACAATTTAAAGTATATCGATAATTCAGAATAGATACTACAAGTTCGTTTTATTTTATTAGGTACAATGCATTTTAACAATCTGACTTGTAAGTTATAAATTTCTATAAGGTTAGTTTTGTACGTTCTGCCTTAGCTGATAAGGTCATAGCCAACAATGGAATCTGCAACTGCCAAATACAGTATTGTTAAGGTGTAATAAAATTATCACAAAAATTTATTCTATTAGCGGTATCCAGCTAAAAGATGAGTCTACCATCAGTCTTACGTACATCTGTTTGACAAGTACTATAGAACTATCGCATCTGTAGCTCCTCTGGTGTTGTGGATGTTCGTGATAACTTACCATCAGGTGAGCCGCATGCTCGTTTGCCCCCTTATTCTATAAAAAAAAACTACAGATCCATGATTAGGTGTTGGCGTGTAGGCAACTGAGATCGTGTGCTGTTATGTTAGGTCGGAATTGTCTTTTCATCTGTGGTGAGTGAATGTGAATAACTTTTGTTTCGGTTGCATTGACTACGAGACCTGCATATTGGCGCGACCATCGACACAAGTTATTGAATATATATTGCGGAGTGCTAGATGCTGGATGGAAAAAGTTTAAATAAAAACGTCTAAGTGTGTTAGGAAAGTAGTTATGAAAATGTCTGGATTACTATTGATGTTCCGGTATTGAACACTGGGAGTCAAATAGCTCTCTATGCCAATTGTCTACCTCCACCCGTACTTCTCACTTGACAAATTTATATCGCATTCTAACTCTGTCTTCGAACAGACAGACAGGCACACGTACGTCTGTATATTTGACTGACATATATGTATAACATATATGTACTGTGGAAGATTTCAATTTGGCTTATAGGTAGTAAATAGAATCAGGCGTTAATTTATCCATATTTTTTTAAGATGTTGGAAGAAACAATAAAGTCCGAGACTGGGAAAATATACCATCTTCGGACTAGGAAAATATACCATTTTATTGTTTGTTGGAAGAAGAGGATCGCCTCGTTCACCACAACGATCACTCATATAAGCAGCATATTTGATATTATTTTGGTAAAATTGTTTTAGTAATTATTTACCACACACTAAACGGGCTCTTTTAGTCTTCATGCATGTTAACAAACAGAAACAGTTGAAGGCCGTGTCAAATAGTGGTATTATACTTGATCTCGTATTGAGTATTGTATTTTCGTGCATAGTAATCCACGCTGCTGACATATCGAGTAAAACTGAAAAATTACACCCTCCCCTAAATATCACTTTAACCCTTACAACCGACTCTACTTTATTCTTCCTCTCCTATAACTCTGAATACACTGCAAACTTTTACAAAGCTGGTAATAATCTCTTACGCATATGGCTGGGTTCATTGAGCGGGAACAATATGATTTATCCAGGGTTCTGGCTGCCAGATTAAACACAATACATAAAGGAAATTAATAAGATTAGAGATAGAGATTTGGGTGTTCTATATGATATAAAAGTGGACAATAAAATTTCATAGTTATTTATTTAATGTTTTCTTGTATTTACGCGAACACTACACATTTTTATGTTTATGCTGTAAAGCAATCAAAACGTCGGGGATATAAAAACAAAATTAAACTCGATAAAATCCGTAAATAATAGTTTCAGTTATTTATTTGTTTATTATAGTAGTTAGGCGTAGGGATGACGGCGATGCCAGTTCTAAGTTTTACAATTACCTAAGGTTAACTAAACCTAAGGTATGTCATAGCAGGATGTAAAATATTTGTGTTCCACAATTTAATTAGGACGGAGGGTAAAAAATCTCTGAGAGAAAAACCCACCATATATTAAGTGTAATCAGAGATGTCCAACATAAAAAGTCATCAAATCAATATACACTTAAAATTAATTTTAGTCCGAAATTCAACAAATTGTGCTAGCCGAAGCTAAGATACTGTCTGTCCAGACGAATTGAAACTTGCATCAGATGAATGCAAATTCAAATCAAAATTCATCACACACTTGTAAGTCAATTACGTAAGGCGAGGCGTCTGGCGAACTGACCGCTCCTACAAGATCCACGGACAATGGATCCAGCGTACCTACGTATGAATTCAATTTGCCAAATTCAGTTCTGAAGTTATTGCTAACTTGCGGTATAGTTCTTTGAGTTTGGTAAGACTGTAGTAACAAGAGCTTTCGGGGATGAATATAAATTGAACTTGGAATTGATGATGAGGTCCAACGGAAACATCTTCCGGTAAATAAAAATTATTACGGTGACGGTGACGGAAATGTACCCAGTTTTTAAGAAAACCATGCTGGCTTTTGCTAGGGCTTTCTTGGAGACGCCTATGTTCAGTATTGGACTGAAATAGACTGTGACGTATTGCATAATTATGGGCACCGGCTCTGCAAATTCGAAGTAAAGGAAATAAATTCTTGAAGTTATACTTCTTTTGGCGCGTTTGGGAAAAATTATGACTATGAGCTAGGAAAAAAAATTTTACGATGCCCGCCCACAACGACATCTAAAATTAACAGGATGAAGTTGGTTTCTAAATGTCTCTTAAATTATTACGATGCGCGCGCACACTGACATCTAAACATAACAGAATGAAGTTGGTTTCTAAGTGTCTCTTAAATTATCTTGGTAATTATTATGGAGACTGCACACTATTATGGAGTGTATAGTCTCCATAGTAACTATATTCAAAGTGTTTATTCAAATATTTATGAATCTTTAACACACGTCTTTTACATAAGTGAAGTCAATAAAAAATATATTCATACATAAACAAACACGTGCATCTGTGTGTGATTTTAAATTGTATATGGTGGTGAATGATAGTTTATTGTGAGTATTCATGATGAAAGTTTTTTTTTATATAATAAACAAATTTTAAGTGGGTTTAAATATTTGAGGTTAACTGTCGGTATGTATTCTATTTATTTGTTTAGTTACGCTAAAGAAGTATAATTTCTTACGTGCGTACATAAGTACACACACACGTTTTTTTATTAGATTAAGGTGACAAACGACCTAGTAGTCAGCCCATGGACACTTTCAACTGTAACCTACAGCTGCGTTATCACACCTGTGGACTAAGATGGATTGCATCACAGCCCGTGATTATATTTTCTTTTATGGGAAAGGCCGCAAACGTGCAAGCGGTTCACCTGATGGTAAGTGATTACCATCCCCTAGGTACATCTGCAAGACCAGAGGTGCTGCAGGTACGTTGCCGACCTTTAGGGATATTTGAGAGATGGAAGGGAGGATGAGGGGGGGGGGATGAGTGGGGGGGAGAGGGTCTCCGTATACCTCGCTCACCGAACGAAACGCGGAAGCATATGATGCCTCTACTTAACGCCGGTATCCTGCGAGGTAGTGGTACCAAACAGGTCGAGCCGGCCCATTCGAGCAGCAGCAAAAGCCGCTGCTTGGCTCTATTACTTTTGAAGTTAGTAGTAGTTCTACCTTCACATAAAATTATAAATAAATTATACCTTTCAATGGGGAACACAACCGCTGTTGCTTTGCTTATTGGCGGCAGAAATCGTAGAGTGGGTGTTCTACCTACCTACGGCTCCTAGTCATAGAAGGAATCTACCGAGGGAATATAAGAAATTTACGGAAAACCTTAAAACTATTTATGTTTATATAGTTATAGTTAGAAGCATTTAAGAAACAATTTTCTAAACTTTACATAATTATCATGTAGCAACGCTTCATCATATTTGAAAAAAAACGTCTTTAGAATAATTTAATTTCTATTTTAGACCTTTGATTAAGCTAAAATCAATGCTTTATCAAACACTCGAAAAACTTTTGCGTTGTAACTTCCAACAAGTAACATTAATATGCAATAGTAACGGGTGGTGGGAGTCAATGTAAGTATTCGTTGCTTAGCAATCGTTATACAACTTTAGAATATTCTATCGTTCGGGCGCCCATAGGGTCAAAACCACTCGTAAATTCCAAACGTCTTCAAATTCAACTATTTCCAACTATTGGTCAAGTGTGGAAGTTGAGAAACTAGAAGTGACAAATAAGGCAAATAATTGCAGTATATTTCAATGCAAATTGCTGATTCTTTTTCCCCAAAAGGAGCAGTTTGTCAAAATGGTTATCCGCAACACACCCTTTTTGGATAACGCCAATGCAATGTTGAATGATTTTGAGGCTTTTCATTTTTTATTCAAATATTTCACTGTCCGCGAGCAGCAGCGATAAGCAATATAAAAATTATATTTTTCTAATATATTTTGTTGAATTTTACTAATTGACTAACACATTATTTTCTTTCCCCCGTGTAAGAAGGTTTACAAGAGCTCAAGCTCTTTTTTGGTGCTAGCACCGGAAGCCAAACCCAGTTACCTAAGCTACCACAAGAAATAATTATCTATATTATCCAGTCGGATAACCTTGCAACCTAGACAGAGCATCGTCTCGGTTGCAAGGTGTCTGGTACTGGAATCGCCAAACCGCCATCTGCTGGCGGTTAAGCGTTTGCTTAACTACTAATGTTGATGATATATAAATGTTGTGTCTAGTTTTTCTATTGTAATTTACTAATTCCGAATTGGATTCATGTTTCAATAATATTATAAATCACTTCCAGTGCTTAACAGCATCGGTGTGCGTCAACTATGTCTTGCTTTTACACCGTCAGGACCGCGTTATTATTGTGCCTCTGTCAACGGAATATGAAATGTATTGGAACTCGGGATGAGCTGGTAACTTCTTGACCACCCACCCTCCTGTGACACCCCTTGACCTAGGGGGGCGGTCAGTGAGGAAAGGGTTACGCTGAAAGGTGTTGAGAAAACGGGTTAAAGTTGAAAATTAACTATTTATTTAATGGATAATCCATTTACGTTTTGTGTAAAATATATTTTTTTTATTTGTCAATAATGTTTGTTTATTTTATTAAAGAAATAGTATTCGATGAAAAATACAAAATACAACAAAGTCACTTATATTACCAGAAATTATTATAACGTCAGGCATAATTTTTTTTAGTAATACGCAATAAAATCCGTAAAAAATTTACATCAGCAGTGTACACTGAAAGTAAAAATTTAAAAAGTGTTATTTAAATAATTCGATAAATTACATATTTATTTTTGCTATACATTTAATTAAAATTCATTAAATGCTTAAAATATTATTGAATGAAATTAGGAGAACTTAATTTTTTTAACATATTACGTCTAAGGTTCACTGCATACATGCCGACATTTTAATAAAATCGCGTTAATTTTTTGCTTCGTGTTAATGCCACTAGAAATAACGGACAGCTTTCATTACTCAATTTCAAACCATAATTTGTGTAATTATTACATTTTACATTGTAAAACTCATTATTTACGCACAATATCTAAATGAAACAAAATCTGAACGTATCATAATTTGTAACTTTTATTTATTGGAAAAATGTAATTATAAAATAACAAGAGGTTTAATCAATTAAGACCGTAACGGCTGCTGGTATTTTTATATTTGTAATTTTTTTCAAAAGTTTCGAAATATATTTAAAATAATTTACAGTTACAATATTCTGTTTCACAGTTCCCTTAGAGTCTTCAGACACGATACCCCGAGGTGCGGGTGCTAAGATTTAAGGAACACGGCTTTACTATGCGTAGATCCAATTAAATGACCAGAATTCCCACATATTAAAATGGATTATTTTATATTTATTAGGTTAAATCGGAGTATTATTAACGTGTTTATTTTATACCTAAAACTAGTAAAACCGATAAAAACATTTAAACCTGTAGAAACGATGTTTATTTTGAAAAACAATTTAGCTTTTATAAGATAAATACTCAACTCCACTGACCTACCTAAATAACATTATATATTTTTCAGGAGCTTAGCTTAGTTGCTACCATTGTTACACTTGGTCATCAGGCTAGCAATCGTAGTGTATAGTTTGCGAAAATGATTCTGATTGTTGCTTTGATATCCATGACATCACAAATATAAGTCAAACTCAAAGTCAAAGGTTTTTGTTATTTTTAGGTTTGTGCTCTTATGAACATCTAAATTTATAAGTCAATACAATGTCATTCGTAGTCAGTTTATACAATATCGAATATATTAATCATTTTTAATGTTAATATAAGCCAGGGGACTTACGAGTGCAGATTAAGAGTTGTTTTCACACAATATTTTCCTCGATATATCGATCTATAGGCTTTTGTAATAAAGGTTCTTCGACAAGTTTCTTAAATATTGTGCTTAGTTGTTGCTTACTAAAATTGTGTTCACATTAAGACACCTTCGTTCTTCAGGAGACAGTAATTTTTTTGCTAAATATATTCATATTAAATCAATCGTAGCGCTAGTCTGTCCACATGTGTGATACTGATACAACTTTCTTAGCCCACTAACACTCGTTCGCTTCTTTATTTTGACCTTTGTTTAACTTGAAAAATATGGTCCTATCTACTAGTTTCGATTATATAACTACTGGACACTCGACTTACCCATTTCAAATTAGAAAACATTGCCCCTCGACTTATCCTTGTACAAACGTCGTATCGTACCTCCGCCTAGATAGTCCTGCTCGCGTTTGAGTTGCCGCCCGCTCCTTGTACCCATACCACGGACTTAATGCTGTACTGTGAAGGACAAGCGGTAGCGTTTTTTTTTGTTAAACTGTTAAGTTAAATGAAAATAAGTAAATTTTCATGAGTATACCACTAAAATGGAAAAGGCATAGCATTCATGCCACCGGTCATTTGTTTACGCCATCTTGAAATGGTCACATTACTGGTTAGGAAGATAATACGAATTCTAGACATAAATACCCAAAGTAGCGATACACAGAAATGTTTAAAGTCCAAGTTGCTTGGTACTAAAATTGACAACCCGTTTGACAAATGTCGCAATAACAAAATGTTTTTAAGTCATTGGGAGGCCTACGTCCAGCAATAGACCGCTTAGTAGATGTTGATAATTATGGTGATTTGGTGTTACTTTCTTTTATATACGGAAAAACAAACTTAATTTACAATCAAATTTTTCACCAATGTATTAGGTAACGACTTTACTAATTTACTTAAAATACTACCGATATTAATACTTTATGAAAGAGCCTTGACAGACGGGCAAACGGACAAACAACAGAGTGATCTTATAATGGTTCCGTTTTTTCCTTTGAGGTTCGGAACTTTATAAAGTAAAATTTATGAAATATTATGATTAATTTCAAATATTTTTAATTGTACAAGGCAGATATTATTTTTTCATGTCACGAAAACGTGCACGAACAGCTGTATCGCTTTTCTCTTCATCACCATCACTTTTCTTGTATGTATTAATCATATTATACAATTACACTTTGAGCAATGTCACAAGTGCACAACTGTCCGCGCTTCGCTAGTGACTTAAGAAATAAACTAGGTTATCTTAATGTATTTATATGCGGTCAAAGCTAATTTTCGGACAATTGTAGCGGTCTTCCCGTTTGCCCTGGGACTTATGTGGATGAATTCAATGTAGTGCACGTACATAAATAGCAAGATATTAAAATGACGATTTACTCACTTGTTAATTGTGAATCCTTTTTTTTCTTCACGGAGTCCGCTACTTGAACTTTAAATGAAATATTTTTTTTTTGGAAATGTTTCTAGAACTCAACATGCATGACACTAGTTGATTATTAATATTAAAAAAATTCGGCTCCCGGCACTAATCATATAGTTTGGGTTATGCATTTTCATTCATACGAATTTTTCATCATTACTCGGTCACCAGAGCTTCATTGGTTATCTGGCCAGGTGCCACGTAATGTTGTTGCTTAGAAAAAAAGTTACTAATTTATCCCTAACAACCGCGTAACACGGACAGTGAAAACACAGTAGTCGTCAAGTAAAACGCAGCTAATTCAAGAAGCCTACGTTATCGCTGTGTAAGTTCGACATCGGCCGTCATTTGTCTTCGTCAAGGTGGCCCGGTGATCATTTATGCCACAGCACACCCTACCCTTTCTTTGTGAACTCACGACTCGCTATTAGGTGTAGCCGAGCAAGTACTTGTATTAAATTTTTAATGAACGATCAGCCTAAGAGGATTCTGAGTCGTGTACAAAACTTAGCTGAATTTAATACTTATCTATAACCGATATTCTTTACAAATTGTTGATTATTTGGTTATTATTTTTTTCTATTTCAGAATGGAAAGCGAGTGCCAGAAAAAAAATAACGAAATCATAACAAACAAACTATGCATAAGTATGATTAAAAAATGTGTCCTTTTTCAGATAAGTATGGGTTAGTATAATTAGAAGAAAAACAGACTGTATACTGTAAAGTGGACAATGACACAAACAGTAAAGTTCTCTATGTGTAACAGTCCTACATGTTGTAGTAAAAATAAAAAATAAATTAATAATCCGTCAATTATAAATAATTATCTGCAAATGATTATAACGATAATACTAGAGCCGTAAGTATAACCGGAAGCACTATGTCAATATATTTTCTTTCTCTTTATATATATATATCTTTCAATTCCTGTATGATAGTATTTAAGGTAACAACACTTACGAGTACAGTGTGATAGAGACTGGGTAATCACATCACTCTTTGTGTGAAGGGTTCGTCTGGGTATTATTCTGACACATTTCAGCCGCTGAACGGCAGCTGCTGTTGTGTTCACTGTTTACGGAGCACAATGTGCAGAGAACCAGTATAATTAGGGCTGTGAGGCTTTCCATATTAGTCTTCAGGGTCGACAACACATCTGTAATCATCTTCGAAGTTGTTTACCTGTTTCAAGGGCTACAGTAGCCAGTTACTATCAGGTTGATTGTTAGCTCGGTTTTCACCTCAAGCCAATTAAAAAAAGCCCGGAATCACGGAGGACCAGGCAATAAGGTGTTGCACAAGTATTCAATAACCAAATATGTGTCATATGATTGAAGGTTTTTTTAATAGTTATAGCTATATTAAAATATTGTAAGTAATCAAAATATTTTTGTTAAAAATGCTTGACGATTTCCTCAACCCTATGTCTTACCACAAACATTCCTAGCACGCTAGCCCTATTCCGAACCACTTAAGGGTGCGTTTCGAGTGACATGTGTGGCTGAACGATGACTTCGTGCTTCTTGTAGGAAATTACACTCTTAAAAGTATACAATGATTTTGCGTTATCTTGAGTCGGTAAGTAAAGACCGGGTGTTGTTTGTTTGTGACTTTTATTTATATGACTGAATGATTATTCAGGCTCAATTATTTGGGAGTACATGCTGTTATCATATACGTTTGATAAGATAGTATTTTTTTTATTTGTATTATTATTTACCAGTCTTCGTATGATATTCATTGAACATTTGCCCACACTCACCACCATTTGGCTACTAAGCCACGCGGTGACAAATTTATAAGTACCAGGTTATAAATGTGTCCTTACCTGGCTGACCTGACTGATGAGCTATGGGTTCTGGGTTCGAATACCAGCCGAAGTGCAAAACACTACAAATATTGTGTGCAAAACACAAAATTCGGATCTGGTTGTGTTGTGTTCGTTCCATGCCTCTGACCCTTTCTCCCATCTCATCGCATCGCTTAAGCGTTACATTGGATATGGGAAGGTAAAGACGAGTGAGTACCTCTATAGTTCCGTGTAACTGCACGGCATTATATTATCTCTAACGTAGTTGACAACAGTCGCGCACTAAATATGTCCCACAGCTATTTTAATATTTGAGAGGCTTTTGTAGCCGTCTCCAGTGAGATTTGGTGGACTTTAAATGTATTTTTTAGTTCTTTCACACTTGCATCTGTACAGTTTGTCCTCGATAAAGCAAACAAGTACATACTACACCGTCCAATAAAACATGAACTAAAAAGTTCGAAAGTTTACGAAGTGTTCCGATCTTTGCCGAATACAGCAGATAATTAGTTAACAAGTATTATTTGCATACGTCCACCTCGAAATTGCGAACGTTTGTTTTTAGGATTTGAAACGCCCCACCGACCCCAAACGACGTCCGAACAATAACTTGGTCAAGATGTTTCAAGCAGTTAATTTAGTTTGCTTTGATAAGGGTCCACCCTTTCAAGACTGGATCCTTCAGGTAGGTGGTCAGCGAACTGGGGCAAATATTGAAACTATTGAGTTTTGTTAGCTTGTGCGTTGATGAGGAATTATTTGATAGTAGCCTTATCTTCGCCTAGAGGCATATTAGAAATACTATGGAAAGGTAAATTGTATTTAAATATTTTGTAATACTTTTTAAGGTAACTTACCGACGTCTCGCAGTGCTTTAAAGACCCTTAATTTTTATATTAGAAGGACATATATTTTTATTAACCGTATATTAGCAATGAAAAGTGGTAAACTTTCCTTGGTGATAAATTAAGATTTACTACTTACGGTTATCGAAATATTGTGAAATAGTCAGATATAACTAAGCTTTTATGGAAAAAGTTTAAATTAATCAATAAAGCCGTCGTGGTATCTCATGAATCAGGGCGCTTGATTTATTTTTATGCCGGCCCTTCCAAAAACCATAATTCCGATTTCCAGAGCTGTACTTACCACGTGCTCGGTGATAAACGAAAAAATCGTGAGTAGACGAGGATGCCTGAGATATAATAAAAAAATATTTCAAAGACACGTGAAGGCCGCCTTCATTAGAGCAACATGTCGAACTCTTTTCAGGTCCAAATCCCTCTAATAAATGAGAACATACCTTCGCCCAGCCCGTGGGATTTACATGGAATGTACTTTAGTTTAGTTAAAGCGGTAAGAATATTAACGAAACCACACCTATTCAGATGTAAACTTTTCGCAATCCTTAATAACTTTTTGTAATAAATATCTCGACAAAAATTAAATATGAAACCGAGAAATTTTAAAGTATCCAGGAAAATACGAACATTCCCTTGCTAAGTCTCGAGCATATAAACTGTGGTGTAATAATTATAAATTCCGCGTCACTCGGCAACGGTGGAACAATGAAGTTAATCCATCAGGCCAAGTCCTCAGGCGTGGGCACAGATAAGACAAGGGCCCGTATTCTGTCCCACCTCCACTCCGTTCTTGGGTCGCCACCCTCTCAAAGAATAGACAAGTTGTAGAGTTTTAGCAAACTAACACAACCAATGAAAAAAATATATAATTTGACATTGTAATTTAACTTGTAATATTGTGTCTATATTTTTAAATATAGTTAACTAACGACTCGTACTTGCTTTGGATTGGTAACTTTATATGTAATAATACAATACATATTAGTGTTGCAGTGTATTAGTAAAATAAATGGGTTTTTAATAAACAAAATAGATGCGTATATTTTCAAGACATGAAAATTATTATTTGATTTTTAATATCCACGCGAGTAATAAAATTCGATTACTCCCGGCTGTTATCCACTACGCAAAGAGATATTACAGAGGCCCAAGTGTACGCGTAAGCACAGAGACATTTACTCTCGTCTTTAGATTCACGTATCTGATAGAAAGAGTCAGATGCAGTGACAAAAACACAACGCGAGCAAATCAGAAAACAATTTATTTGTGTATTCGCACAAATATTGCTTTCGGCTTGGATTCGAAACGAGGACCTATATCTCTGCAGTGAGGTACGCTAACCAACTGTTTTTTAAACGTAGGGAATATATCTAACGTATAACCATCCTCACGGAGGCTATGTCGTGCTTGCACCGACCCCAAGGCGTTTCGCCATCGCCTCATGTCGCCAGGACTACGGGAACGCTGCCCCACATATCCGCGAAGAAACCAGCGGCGCCCTCAGCAGCCCTATCAGGAAGACCAGCGCTCGGAACCACCATCGAAATCACCACCACCACCAGCCGGCGTTCCCGCGGTGGATCTGATCTATGGCTCCGTAAGGTCCTCGGCTGTGGATGGCAAGGAGAGCAGTGCAAAGCGACGAAGAAATCACTCACCCCTCAGTCTACCAACCTGCATCCGAAGTAGCCCTCGCCAAGCCCACTCGGAGCGTCTACTTCCCCCCATTCCGTCTAAGGTAAGTCAGCCATGTAGCCCCTTCGTTCACCATGGGAGACCAAGCCATACCCGCTGAGCTGATGATAAGGTGGGGGGAACCTGTACGATAAAAACTAAGCCAACTGATAATAAGTATTCGAATAGTACAATCGAAATTAATTACATCGAACTCCCTCTGAGAGACGATTACATATTGGGCAAAAACCTCCTCTACCTAATTTCTATGTCCGCCAATTTATCGCAAAGCAATGACCAGTCCCTAAGTCCACCCTTTTCAGATTGTGACGTCCACCTGGGCCTGCCGTATGAATATTAATTCGACCATATCTTGACCCCTGTCCACTGAGGGTAAGAAAGCAACTTGATGTATGAATTTCTTAGAGAATAATTAATAACTTTCAGTGTCTATTTGTGGTGACATTTCTGAGATTTCTAAAGTGGAAATATAATAATTGAGTGTCTATACATAGAATACCTTACATAGTATTATAGTACCAGTAACTTAGTTGTCACCATCAAACTAAAGCCAGAATGTTTTATAATCGTTTTGTAACTATTACATTACAACAAAGCCTTCTTCGCGGGTAGGTGAAGACGAGGAGATAATGTTTACGGCACTTAAATAAATTCTGAGCAGATGAAAAATGGTGATAGTTGCTTTCTTCAAGTCAAAACTAAGTCTTACTTAAAAATCAGCACTGCAGCTTTACTACTGCAGCAATTTGCTGAAATTGATTTTTTTTAGTATTTCTCAGAATTACAATTGTCGCGGCACCGATATCGGGAATCGAACCCAGCTCATTCAAGTACTATCAAACTTAAAACGGCCGTCTGCTGATTGATCTACCACGTCTTATAAGAAAATAAATTAGTTACAAATAAAATATAATATGAATTGTACAGACTAATTAAATAGATAACTCATACCTAAATCTTCGCTCCCAGTACCCTCACTCCACTCGGCGTGTTATTATAAAGGCTCTCGGCTATAGATGTAATAATATTTAGCCGCCTATAACGCTTGGTCAGTTCTAACAAATATTGTTTTAATTGATTAACCGCACTTATTAAGATAAGACTTCATTGAATATGTCTAATATCGAAAGTTATTCTTGTGAATCTGATCGCGTGGACTTTCGAGTTAGTTCAAATTCAAAACAAACTTAGTTTCAGAACTTTTCAAAGGTTATGTTTGGAAAAAGATAGAGAAACTGACCCCTCTAGCCATAACGCACGGTCTTGAGCTACCTACATCTATCGACTTTCCGAGACACTATGCGATGTGGGGGTTGTCCAACCACTGTATTGTCAAAGGAGTGTCGTGCCTCATCTCGGCTGCGGTAGATAGAGATAGCGGTGTCAACGACACCAACCCTCCCTCCACGGTCTACTAACACGCATTCCAAGCGTGTTCCTCAGCTCCCACTAAGAACTGCCACCATGGGTCAGCCCGCTTTGCTAAATCGGGGCGGCCATATAGGTGTCTCTTCGTTTACAGTGAGTAGCTGACAACTGACACTGGAAGTATCAATCTCATCTCATCTCATACCAGAGGAACATACTAGAACAATTCTCCTTAATTTTGTATATAATGAACCAGATATAATTGGTATATAGTGTTCTATTTTTAATTTCAACATCTTCATGTATTTGTCTTTGTTAAATCTGAAGTTTTTTTTATATTATTATTTTTGTGTTCAAACTACTATATTGACAAGAATTATTAACAGGTGGTTTGATAATATCTCACAACTTCTACTAACTCATCTTCCTGTCCGAAATCGTTTTAGTATGCAGTCGAGGATTTGTCATAAACGCCATGCTTGGCCAAAGGATTAACGATCGCAGTACCAGGACGTTTCGCCACTTAGAATCGTGTAGTATATGGAATGAAAATCACAATGGTTATCGGACAGATGAGGGATAACCATCTCGAAAACACTTGACCAAAATTACACAGACCGATAACGGTTAGCATGGGAGAAATATGTGTTCTGCAGTGGACTACTTACAGGGTGTTACTGACTCCATCTCTACTTATATTCTGGGAAGGTAAAAGTAACGTAAGTAAAGGAGCAGCCTGTAAGTGCCCACTGCTGGGCAAAGACATCCATCTCAAATATCTGAGAGGGTGTAGGAGCCGGGAATGGCCCGCCACACTGCTCCATTGCGGGTTGGCGAGCTTCACATATCCACGAAATAATATTTTTTTTTTTATTTCTCAGATATGCAGGCTTCCTCACGATGTTTTACTTCAACGCCGAGCACGTGGTAAATACAGCACTTAAAATTGCTATTAACAATTTTAGTGGTGCTGGCTACCGAGGACCCAGGTCACTCGCGCTCTATGAAACTAAAGTGAGCGCCCTGACCACTAGGCTGCCACGGCTCTGGGTAGGTACCACTCTCATACCCATTTCTGCCGCCAATCAGCACTGCCCAAATAGAGAACCAGAGTAGTTACCTTTTATCCACCCGTATATTATATAGTTGTTTACTATTTTACTGTTAACCATGAGCTGCAGATTACGGTTAGCTCATTCGTCACCCCCATTCCAATAAAAACACATTATTTTTCTATAAAATTTACCACATTATTTAAAATTTTCGGTACCGTAAATTACTTATTTTATTCATAAGAAAGATAACGTAATTAGTTTAATAACCAGTTACAATATTGTTTTACGTTTAGGATATTTAAAGAAGAAGGGAGTGAGAACCACCCTCTGCATCCCTCGATCTGCTCGGTCAAGTGGACTCTACTAATTAGGCAAACATCTTAATTGGACCGATGTTAGTTTACGGAGGTAATACTTGCCCCTGGCTTAGATGTTTTATATGTGCATTAAAACAGATTCAATAATCAATAAAAACAAGCTTAAGTACAAGCTCACATAACATGATTATGAGCTTTCTTATTAAAAAAAAATGCAGTCCGCTACTACCCCAGTGAAATATAAATATAGGAATTACTCTAAGGCCGTGGCAGGCCTTAGGTTTAAACCACCAGAAATGTACCATGGACTAGAAACAAAAGCTCAGCGCCTCTTGGTTGGCAAATCATTTATCCCTTAATGGAACAAAAACTAAATGTATCAATTTTGTTTTGCCGAATGTACATCAGTTTTATTTATAAAACAGGTGGCAAACGTGCAAGCGACTCACTTAATGGCAAGATATTACCGATTGGGCCTTTGGCAGCATGGGGAGGAGGAGTTGGGAGGGGAGGAGAAGGCCTCCGGTTATCACACATTCCAATCAAAAAGTAGAAGGACTAGATACCTCTACTTCACGCCGGTATTCTGCGAGATGACTCTTCCACGTACGAGTTACGCACGTAACATACCCACGTGAAATAACGTTATTTTGCAGAGTCACATGTTAGAGTTTATTGATAGGACAGAGTTTTTAGAGATCACAATGAATTGTAAGCTTCAGAGGGGTTCCCATGTAGGAAATTTAGCTAATAGACTTAGCTCAGCTATTTTACTGTAAGAAAAAATCGCCATGTGACCGCAATGTTGGTTTTCTTTAGTTATTTTCACAGCATTTTAATGTCTTACGGTATTTTATTTTGGGGACATGCAGCCGATGTCAATACTATTTTTAGATTGGAACAAAGATCAGTGGGTGCTAATTATAATATGTGGTGATTGGCTACGTAATGTCAGTACATTTATGTAAATGTTGTGTACGTACGTATTCCTGAGAAATAATGATCGACATATTTAGTATTAAGAAATATTGACTAACTAGAAAGATAAAGATTAGGACTAAAATATCGGTCGATGCAAACGGCATATATAATAAAATTCCAGAATTAAGTGATAAATACAGTACTTGAAATTGCTATTTACAATTTTAGTGGTACAGGCACCGGGGATCGAACCCAGGTCACACGTGTACTATGATATTAAATCCGATGCTCTGTCCACTAGGCTGGCATGGCTCTACAAAATGGCTAGTATATAATTAATTATTTTTGTTTTGTTCGAAGGCGATATTGTAAATGGTCTCAAAGTTATATGCTTCATAATTATTGAAAAAAAAATTTAAAAGACTACACCTACGGGGTTTCTTTTGCGTGTTTCTTCTCCGTCAGAGGAACCTCGTCACGCAACGGTGGTAGATTGTTAAAAAAAGAATAATAAGATTAATACATGGGATAAAAATTGCATTAGATACGTGTCGCAAAATTGATACAGCAAAATGAGGAAATGATGTTGGAAAAATCCGTAAAGTAGCACCTTATTCTATTTACTAACTCCAACTCCAACGTTACATGACGTCTGCTTGTGATGTGATGCATCAAGTATCTAACGCAAAAGAGCACATCCAGGCGCGAAGTTCAATCATTTGTACGTTGGACAAATATTGGCGCCTGCTAGAATTCTGACCCACGACCCCAAGCCCACCAGTCTGGTACGCTAACCATTAAACCACGCGGTCATGTATCAAATAATAAATAAACATGGTATCAACTGGACAACGTGCATGTTTCATATTAAATTTAACAATAACTTGAATATAATATTTCTCATATACTCGTAAATCAGCATCAAATACCTACGTATTTAAAATTTCTATGCATCCGTAATTCGGCAAACGTTTTAGTCGAACAATAGTAATCCTAAATTCGAAATATACGTAACCACTCCATCTACTTCCGGTCGAGTTTGAATGTCCGTCCAAGTTGGACTTCCGGCGGAAACGGCCGCAGCCAACACGACCGTCTTTATCTGAAGAATTAACTTGCGATTGCGATAGTTATTCAAATGTGATCGTGAAGTTAAGTTTAGTTTTACATGCAAGTTCACCTAATTTCTTTAAATAATGTAATTGTACCAAAGATTAAAAGTAAAATAGCAACCTGTCTGTAAAAGTCCCACTGCAGCAATATTTATTGAGATGGTTTTGGAACCGGGCTGGGTTATCTACGCTGCTTTAATGCGGGTTGGCGGACATTAAATATCATTGAATAACTTTTTTTATCATTCCTCAGACTTACAGATTTTCTCACGATGCTTTCCTTTATCCCACTTAAAATATATTTTAACTATTATTGCAGTATTGGGGTCCAGTACGCCCAAAGCATTCGCGTACTATGAAGCTTAGCACTTTTCCCCTCACGCGAAATTAAAAAAATGTTGAAGCAGGACACTCGAGTTCGATCTACTTTACTTATACTTTACTTCCTTCGGTTTATCCCATCGGTTACAGTATTTTTTTAAAGTAACTCAACTTTCCGGCAATATCTCAATTGCATTGGCAGTGCTGCAAGATATGAACGTTTCTAATTATTTTCTACCCGTCTTGAATAAAACATTCATACCCTACAATCAAGACAATTTAAGGGTGTTCAAATCCAACCATATTTCAAATGTTACTTTAAGGAAAGGTGCTACCGAAGGGTTGTATATAATTGTCCGAGGGGTAGACGGGTGGATGAGGCGGGTGGTCAGTGTTTGTGATTTGTAAATGGGCTCAGACCTTAGCCCTTTCTGAAGACGGGGATATATCACGTGCCGCCTAGGATAAGTTTGTTTTGGGAAATCTATAGAGTCGATTTTAAAAGTAAAATAATTCACGACCTCAAATACGAATCAATACTAGAATAAGTACAAAATTCTCGTATCGCCGAAGCCGTTTAATTTAAATAGCACACTAATATCTAGACCCGAATAACATAGCTTGTTCCATGCGGGAATAGAACTGGGTTACCAGCAGCGCCACAGCCAAACGCACACTCAGAAGTTTCTTCTATTTAATAAGAATCATAAAAAGTATGCAATTTTTTAGCTTAAATATCCTTTTCTTTTACGGGAAACGAGCAAGTGGCTCGCTTGATGGTAAGTGATTACCGTCGCCCACGTATATCTGCAACGCCAGAGGGCCTCCAGGTGCGTTGGCGTCTAAGGATATTTGGTGATAGTCGAGAGGATGTGAATGGAGAGAGGAGGGAGTAGATCTTCAGTTACCTCACTCACCGAACGAAACGCAGAAACACAAGATGCCTCTATTTTACGCCGGTATTCGTTGAGGTCCTAGTACTATCCCGATCGAGCCAGCCTACTCGAGCAGCAACAAAAGCCGCCGCTTGGCTCTGCCACTTACAAAACTAACACTTTTCTTGGCAGCCTCTCAATAGTCTACTGCTTTTACCTCAAGAAAAGGATTTGCCGTAATCGACACTAATGGCTGACGGGTTGTCGACATACTGCTGTCAGTCAGAGACTTTCTTAGCAATCCGTCATTTTTGTTATTTCCTTTAGTCAACATTTACGAATACCGGCGTGAAGTAGAGACATCTTGTGCTTCTGTGTTTCGTTCAGTGAGCGAGGTAACCGGAGGCCCACTCCCCGTCCCTATTCCCTCCTCTTCCCTCCCATCTCCCTTCTTAAAGACCGGCAACGCACCTGCAGCATCTATGGTGTTGCAGATGTATGTGAGCGACGGTAATAACTTACCATCAGGTGAACCGCTTGCTCGTTTGCCGTCTCTTCCATAAAAAAAAAAATTACGAATAAACTTAGCACAACGCATCAACTCTCTATATTTCTATATACAAAACGAATAGTACAATCGTCTGACGAGGTATCTTAGAGGGCACAAAGGTTCCCGCAAATTGCCAAAGTAGGTGTAACGTCCGAACAGAAATACATTATCCGGAGAGGCAGGCGGTGGCGATCGGGAGATTTATCGGTTTTGGACATTAGTAGGCCGTCTGGTCTATTTCCGTGGTAATTGTTCAAGATCCAACTAAAGGGATAAATAAACGTTAACGTAATAGTACCTTAATTTATAGCACCCTAATAGTTTAATTTCCAAATGATTACGAGACATTGACAAATTTTACTTTTATAATCGCCGATTAAAAAAAAACACTCACACACACAAACAAGACTAACACGACCGTAATCGCAGACGATATAGACAGAGATGCCAATATCTCTGCAAGATTTATTTGTTGACAGTAAGAAACATCAGTGGATGATTTCTTACTGTTACTAACATTATCTTACAACTATACTATACACTATACTTACTAACAACTCAAATATCCATGAAGGCTGGCAACGCGTGTCGTCCCTAAAAAAAAACACGACTAAAGACATTTAAGAGACACTTTTTATCTCATTAAGAGCTTCCCACATATAGTTATATCTGGCGGGCGAACCGCCGATAATCTCTAGTATGTATATGTTAGGCGTATTTTACGATTAGACCTACGCCACCTGATGGGGTTGTAGGTCAGAGGGGGGTGAAATTCTTTAATTACGACAGCGGCACGGAAACGTCAAAGCTTCATTTGTCAGCCAGCAGGGTGCACAATGCGTGTAAAATGTGTGAAAAAGGTTGTTTATTCTGATCATTATAAAAAGGGAATAATATTCAAAATAAATATTTTAGTTAAAGGATCAATAAATTATACTTGCAACTTATATTTTGATGTGTTATATTGTGGAATAAGAAAGGCTATGTGATTACCGATAGTTTCATAGTTGACTTGGTTGGTTCAATAAATTAATGTGATCTGAAACTACATATTTATTGAAATTAATTACGATTAAGCGTAAAACAATTTATGAATCCAACCTGTTAAACATTGTTTATAAATATATAAATAAAACGCGGTAGAGCCAAGCGGCGGCTTTCTGGAAAAAGCCTACAATTCAATACCTCTGCATTGATTTCTTTACCTTTGACCTTGAGGTGAAACCTAGTATCACCGTGTCGTAGTTTTTTGTAAATTAAAAAAGACGCACCCGTCGAAGACTTTCTACTGCAGATTTTTCGGTATGGCCGACGAGGCAACCAAGGGATTATAAGAGCATAGCATCCCGTAGTATATCTATGCTACGGGTGGTTTTTTTTATTGGAAAGGCGGCTAACGAGCAAGCGGCTTTTCTGATGATAAGTGATTACCGTCGCACGCCGGTATTCTATGAGGCCGTGGTACCAACCCGATCGGGCCGGCCCATTCGAACAGTAGCATAAGCCTACGCTTGGCTCTGCCACATTTAAAAAGGGAACCGACCTCCGAATCTGGATAACCCAGTTCGATTCCCAATGTGAACTATATATATCGTTGTCTTGGGTACTAAGAGGCTGTCTCGACTACTCCGTTCACCACCGTTGTTCCAAAAGCACTAGTAAAGAAGCTGCTTTCCGCGTAAAGTAAATTATAATGCCTCAACTTTTCGCATACACAGATATTATGAAACCCGCAACCTAGCCCAAAAGCTTCTAAATCCCAAACCTTCTATTCTTTCAAATAACATAATAGTAATTACCTTGACACCCCACCATGTTGCTTCAAAATCTGCACTAAAACATACAACACAGTTATAAACACATTAGCAGTGTTCTCTGTTAGTAGCGATCACAGAAATAACGACACGCATCACGTTTCTCACAAAATAGCTATTCGTGCCGGACGTTTAGCATTAAATATATGTTTTACCACCTTATAAAGATTGCGTTTGAGATCCGCGCCCCGGGCATGCGGCACGAAGCACTTGTATCGCCTACGACAGTTCTTAGCCCTTTGTTAGTGTAGGATCAAATGTATGGAAATCGCAAGAAATTATATATGAGAAAATTTAATATATGCGGCACTGCAGGACGCGGCTTTGTTTCAGTAAAGAAAGAGTATTTGTATGGCGTACAGATGACGAACAACTCGGAAGAAATTTTTTCAGTGATGCTAATGTATAGAATCTACTTATTCTATTATTAGTTAACAAGAGGCGTTGCTTGGTATCTTCGTTTCCGGTCGCGGATTTAATCCCGCGCGAAACAAACACATGCATTATTGTATGACCTTCAACTGATTGTTCCTCTTCTCATTTTCTTTTTGGGTCTCGAGATGAAATTTGTTCCCACCTAGCTGTCAATGAAAACAGCGACCGGTTATATCGGTATCAGCGTTAAGTGATTCCTAAGTAGAGCACCACGGAACTGAGGGAGGATGTTGTCTCGGCGCCATTAACAACATCGGTAGAAGACACACGCGAGCAGAAGGAGCGCAAGTAAAATAAACAAACGCTACTTGCTGCTGTTCGCGCTCTGACCCCAGTTACAAAGAAAATACTTTCGACAACTAGAGCAAGTTCGCAACAACCCAAGGGACTTCTTAACAACTCTTAACAACTTCGGTATGAGACCTCGGCATGGGTTACAAACGATAAAGTGAGCTGAGTTATTTAAAAACAACCATGCTCATTGGTACATCACGTGTAGACCGTTAACCTGGGATCTCGCGGCGAGGTATACCATCAGGATGTGTGCGTCAGCAATTTATCTCTGAAATGGCATAACCCTGTCGTATATATTTTTCAATAAATATTTTTCCACTTATTTTACAATTTTATATTATCATGTGAAGCTCCGCGACTATAAGCACTGTGTGCATACGTGTCGGTGTGCGCAACGCCCGCGGCCGCCATGTGTGCCGCATCACGTCGGGCGCCGTGACTCCACGAGGAATGTTTATTGGAGCCCGGCGTCTCCATGATACGGCTGTCGTCCACGCCTGACCCCCATTTTAAAGTCTGAAGTAATTGGAGTTTGTCTCAAAGATATAGTAGTTCGTACAGAATTTGCGGGTATTATGTATAATAAACCTTTTAAATTATCTACAAATTGTGATTTTTAGTGAATAATATTATATTAACGGTGAATAAGCCTCACTTGACACGTTGCAAGATGTTGATTAACGAACTATGCTGGCGACCGTCTGTTGGTGGAAAATTCATTCAAATAAATCGTACTCAAATACCACATACTAGTGATGGGGAGCAGCACTATTAGTGTGAGAGTATCGTCACTGCCCTCAGCGACCCAGGGCTGGGAGTATGGGCAAACCTTTCAAGAAACGCGTACTGGTCTGTACTCTGTGGGGTTATGGTTCGGAAAATTCCACTCACAAAAGCCAAGCTGAGTGCACCACTTGCAGGTGAAGTTTTAATTTGGAGCATAAGATGGTATATTCAAACATTAACTATTTATAATTACATTTTGATTAATGATATTTATATTTAGTTTTGGTGTAGGCGTATGAATTAGGTTGTATATTTTTTTTATAATTAATGAACTCAAACTCTAACGGAACTATTATTTTGCAATAATTGTTTTACGATATCTAGCGACTTCGAAATGGCGCATTTTGTTCGTGTTTTGTATTTTAATTATTATAAAATCTTATGTAATAGTTAAAGAGCTTATATAAATGGGCTTATGGGCTTTTCTTGTAGTAAGTATAACTCTTTTATTTCATTTTCATTTAAATAAATGTATCACCTTTTAGAACACGTCTTTGTTATTTATTAAAACTACATTTATCAAGGAAGCGAAAGGAAGGAAAGTTAATAATTTATATATGTATAGTTAAGTATTACCGGCTGGTACGATAAAGTAAATTTATTAAAAAATTAATTAAATTGAAAATCATCGAGCTGTGTTGCGCTGGCCCTCTTCCAAGCCTGTGATAGATACATCCCTACATTTACAGGTCGGTTTAACACTCGGGCATTAAGCCCGGTACACACAATCAGATATTTGTTTTAAATTATGGTAATAAAATGTCGGCGAGAGTCACGAGCGGTTGAGCGAGTGCGCGTGCGCCGTCTCGGACGGGACCGGCGAATTGGATCGGGATCTGGATCAGGGATTAAGTGGGGCCTTAAATAATATTACGATGACGAATACAAACGTCCCGCTTGTAATGTTACAACGATTTTGTATGTTATTCTTATATTTTATTGTTTTTCATAAGCTTTTTTCTAAAAGTATGGGAATTCTGTATGAGGCTGTTGCAGTACTAAAGAACTTGCACGTTTTGACACTTATTCCGTATCAAAACCAGTGGAATGACTTTCCATGAACCTTCACAATGGTTAATTTTACATAATTTTTTTTTTTTTAATTTAGGCTTTTTTAAACTATTTGGCCACAAATACTAGCCAAGAACGAACAGAGACATTCTGTCAATAGCAGATAATCATGTCATAATATTAATAAATGATATACAGTTTATTAATATTATGACATGATTATCATTTTAAAATATTTGGCCGCCTTTGGGTAGGCTACACGGTACTTTAATAACTCTGGCCTCTCTACTGATTTACGCATTATCTACTTGGGGAATTTAGCCTCTGCTAGCTCTGAAGATTTCTTGAGAGACTGTGTGTTACGTTTTGATCAGGCCAATTCCTCTAGTACGGAGCACAATTTGTAGTTCAGTGGGTTCAGACATGGACTGGACGACCTAGCTTTTGAAACGGCTCTACTTTGTGCAAAATTATCTCTGGTATTTCCATTTTCTTTAATGACTCACTCCATAACTTAATTAAAATATCACGTGAAAAATAATTATATGTGAAATGCCGGCAAATCGATCGAAGCGTCTTACATAATAGTCCAAACTTGAATTTAGAAAAAAAATAACTATTTAAAATGTCACTTTATTTATGGCGAGTCTAGTTATGTATTGATCTCCTACATACAATTCTTTATATATTACAGTACAACATAACGAGAGAGAGAAACGCAACTTGAATAACCAATACTTTTTTTATTACCCCTTTTTATAATTAATACATTGATAGAATTTAAGACATTAGAGTTCCGAATTCAAAAAGCATAGAATGTTCAACACTCATCTGAAATAAGATATTGTTACGTGGAAATCGTTGGATCCGTTTAACGTCCCGAAAGTGGAGAGCATTCTGCAAAAGCTCGGCAGGATTGTAAGTGATAAAAATCAACTCAGATGATCGCCGCACACATATTACACAATCAATGAATGCGAGGCACCGATCTGATATAATACATCATTGTGCTGGCGAGCTAGCAGTGTGCAGAATGACGCATACTTGGCGCGGTTGCTGCAGGAAATGCGCAGTGAGCGATAAGCCGATCCGAACGGACTCTGTGATGTCTGCTGTCCGCGCGTCTCCGTTTGAGACGATGTTATGTGGATATTATTTTGTTCATGGTTAGTTTTACCTATTAATTAGAATTTATAAAAAAAATAGTAATTTTAAATAGATTATTTTTTGATTTTCAATTTATAACATAAGCAATTAATCTTCTATGCAAGTAAAACATATTACTATACATTACCTTAGGTGTGGGCGTTTGTAACAATTGTAGTAGCAAAAATAATCTAAGCCTTTTAATTCGAAGATTATATTGGAGTGGTTTAGTCCACCACACTGCTATACTGTTGAATGGTGGAATACATAATATGTCTTTGAATAATATTATATTTTGATCACTTGTTTCCTCGTGAACTTTATTTCTTTCATACTCCAGTCTTTTTGAATCTAAAGAATATTGCTGAGAGTACTGGCGACAATTCGGTGCACTTGTACAATTAAAATTAGAGTAGGTACCACACCCCCGCCATTAAGTACCGTCCTTCTGACTGGTTTCAATCATGGCGACAACTTCCGAATACTATCAGCGATGGTCAACAGCGCGGAAGATTTAATACTATCGTAAATGTACACGCAAATACAGAGACTCTCACTTGTCTTTAACTTCTTGTATACGATAATTGTACGCAACAATACCGACAGACACAATCAGACTCAAAAAGCAATCATTTGTCATTTGCACAAATATTTGCTTCAGCTTTTATTTGAACCCAGAATCCGGCACTGACTAGTCAATGGTACAACTACTAAGCCACGTGGTCGTTACACTATTGACTAAGATGAAATGGATATTTAAATAAAATGACAGGTTTAACTAACTGTATTTTTGAAATACGCCTTATCCACAATAAACGATCATCCATCTATAAGCAAATCAGAACAAGCTTGAGTCGCATTGTTGCACTGATTTAGAGCGGCAGACATCTCCAAACTAACTCGATCCGTTCTCACGTATTAATATATTCTATTCGATTCCATAATTCGCTAGACTCCCGATGTATCGATTCGAGTACTGCGAGATTACCGAGTTTGTTAAGACTTAATGTTGAAGGGTTAGAGTATTGGCAATGGAATAGAGATATCAGAAGTGCAAATGTTCTACTTGTTATTCCAGTTTGCACTTGCTCTGTGTTTTTAGATTACAGCAGTAAATTAAAGCAGCAGCCTATAAATATATAAATGCCTACAGCTTGACACAGGCCTCCTAAAAATCTGACAGGGTTCTGGAGCCGGGAAGGACCCACCACGCTGCTCCTATGCGGGTTCACGTGTTCCCGAAATAATATTTTTCAGACATGGAGGTTTCATGGTGGTAAATTCAGCAGTTATAATTATGCTATTAACAATCGCGCTCTATGAAGCGAAAGTGAGTCCCCTGTCCACTAGTGATTTTAACCTTAAATAGGGATTTTTTTACCGATAATGTTTAATATGTGTAATTGATTGATTTGATATGCCGAAGTGAATTTACCTGTCCGTTTTCTCGCGCGAGTGTCGTAAAAGGCAATTTAGGGAAATACCTTGAAAATGGCAATGGGTACTGACAGATGGCGGAATAACCATCTCCAAATATACCAGAACAAAATTAACAAGGTAAAAAGAGGCCCTAGAGACGAAATCGTTAAAGATCTTTCAATGATTATGTCTAGTCCTTTCTATTTTACACCTTTACCATCAGTATGCATTAACATATCTGTAAGGGTAGCAAAAATCCAATTTAAAAGATTATAGTACCGATAGCAAATTGTGTACTGTTCTATATTATAAACATTAAAATAGTCTATGGTTATTAAAACTTAAAAATTGTAATTAAATTAAATCAACTACTGAGCAAGAACAAGGGTCCACTAGCAGTAAATATAGGCAATCAATAGCATTAGTAACTGTAGTCGGAATATACAACGATATAATATTCACACAACTTTCACAGTACATGCGACAGAATTTTAGGAGACGATGTCTTTTAGTGCAATTTATGACAATGACCTAATAGAATCATTCGTACAAAAAAATAACGTCTTAATTTCGTTATCTGTAAAGACTTTTTCAGCTTACGCTTTTTACTCGATATTACACGACCCAACCGTGAACTGTTGTGGAACAAATCTGTCACAAAATACAGTACAGCAGGTCAAATCCATCTTCTAACACATATATAAAGATCCATTTGGCCTATTATGCCAATTTTATTTATACATTAATAGTGTATGTGATTTTCTACCTAGCCGTTGACCTTATATAGCCAAGTAATATGTTTCGCATGTCGTTGTCCCAGATAGTGTCTCTTCATATAAATCAATACGACGCAAGTACTATTTGTAGGATAGACATTTTCTTGCGAACGTTTTGCATATAGCTTTGCAAACTTAAATTTATCATAACGAGAAATCGTCATAACTTTTATTGAAAGGCAATAAATATCAAGTTCGCGGTAAACTTTTCGAATCACTTGTAATGTAACGATTGTTGATATGCCGTTTTATCTAAATCGGTCAGACGCCATCGTGTGGGGGCTGCAGCGGTTGTAAATCAGAATATGTAGCTGTCGCTGACAAACGTATCGTTAAGGCGTTTCGATAATTGACGAGAAAATGCTGTACGAATAATATGATAGATTTTTTTTTGAGTATTTAGTAATTTCATTTCCAAATTAAAAAAAAATGTCTTATAATCATATTCTGCGTGCGGAATTTGTTCGATTACATTCGGAGGTTGTCAGAGCTGGATTAAACTAAACTAAAGAGGTAAATGTGTGCGCGCAACACAGACAAACTTTCCGTCCATCCTCCGATATTATAGCAAGGATAAGATCGGAGGATGGGTCAGATGCAGTGTCAGAGAGACCCAAAACAATATAGCCAGATCCGAAAAGTAATAATTGGAATATTGCAGGAAATTTTGGCTTTGAACCCAGGAAACTTTGTTCAATAATCTAATCACATATACTAACTAGGCAATCACTAAAATAAATCTTAGTAGTAAGTAAGTAAGTAGCAGCCTGCAAATGTGCACTGATGGGCAAAGGCCTCCTTCTCAAATACGAGTACCAGAAAGGGTTTAGGAGCCGGGAAGAGACCGCCACGCTGCTCCAGTGCGGGTTGGCAGGCTTGACATATCCTGGAAATAATAGTTCTATCATTTCTCAGACATGCAGGTTTCCTTACGATATTTTCCTTCATCGCTGACCGCGTTACGGCACTTAAAATTGCTATTAACAATTTTAGTGGTTCCGGCACCGGGAATCGAACTCGGGTCACTCGCGCTCCATGAAACAAAAGTGAGCGCCCTGACCACAAGGCTACCACGGCTCGATCTTAATACACAGAGTTAATAACAAACGTCAGTATTTTGTTTCTTTTGGAACACGAATAGAGTATATTCGTATTTTACATTAATTGATTGAGATGGTGGCTACAGTGATCAATTTACTATGTACTCCTTTACTAATCTTATTAAAAAAAAGTCACAGCGTAATATTAACTTTAGATAAGAAAGGAAGTGAAGCATGTCAGGTATCAACATAAGATATCCCCTAGACTAAACCTTCACGAAAATCTCTGAAATGAAAATCCGCAATTTTTCAAACTTCCCACACTTAAGCTGATAAACGATTCTGAACCACAATTACTGCAACACACGACTGTACAAGACTATATTATATCATTTAAACCAATCTACGATTCTTTAGCCTAAACCACGCCCACCGAATGACAAATAATTACAACTCACACTACCAAAAGGAGAGTGTGTAAAAATATGTGACAGGTCACGCACACAAACATATACCAACGAAACTGTAAATGGTGCGATGTTGTAACATATTTTACAACTACTTAAGGTTTGTAATACACTAGCATATATAGATACGAGTTACGTTTAAATTATATTTAGTTTAAACGTTATTCGAGTATTTAATGTCGATTGCAGCGAGAATAATAATTGTCAGTGACTACGATTTAATTGACGAAGGAAAAAAATATTAAAATATGTTGTTACGAGTAATTACAGCATTGTGGAATATTACCAGTGAAATATTTACGCCAGCGAATTCGTCCGTGGTGATGACCTTCCCCGGATTTCGAGACACGTGTCTCTATACCAAATTTCGACAAAATCACTGACGTAACTGACTGATAGACAGAGTTACTTAAGCATCAATAATATTATAATGAGCATCTTTAAATACGCTGCTCGAATGGGCCGCCTCGACCGGATTGGTACCACGGCCTTGCAGAATACCGGCATGAAGTAGAGTTATATTGTGCTTCTGCGTTTCGTTCAATGAGTGAGGTAACCGGAGGCCTACTCCTGCCCCCTCTCATCCCCCTACTCTTCCTCCCTCCCATATCCTTATAGGCGGAAACGCACCTGGAGCAACTATGGTGTTGCAGATGTATGTAAGTGACGATAATCACTTACCATCAGGTGAACCGCTTGCTCGTTTGCCGGCTTTCCCATAAAAAAAATCACAGTATATCACAAAATCGTAATCTGGGTTTGCTTGTGTATTCGCTTATAACTTCTAAACTCCTACGTGGCTTTCAATACGGTTTTTGACAACGTTTACATCATTGCATGAGAAAGGTTTATGTTATATTAAAACATTAATTTTTTAATTTATTTCATTGTATCGGAAAACTTACAGCTAGTACATCGATTGAGATGTATATAATTTAGACAGAGAAGTATATGTACAAGTTTTCACAAATAGTCAATTAGTAACAAGATATAATACGATAAAATAAATTAAGCGAGTAAGCACAAAAATTTATCGATAGAAATAATTATGCAATATATTTTTAGGTTAATGTATTCATGTGAAAAAGGAGTCAATATTTACATGGTGTGCCGTCACATCAAAATTTAAAATTTAAATTGCCCATAAGAACATTTAACTGAAGGTGTGCGAAAGATTATGCTTCCTAAACAAAGCTGATGGTGAAGGTAATTAAAATGCCATTTTAATGCATACATTACAAATCTAATGAACTAAAATACGAACTCAAATTTGCCTGAGCTAAAAGTGTGGTCTAGGGGACATCTTATGTTGATACTTGTCACTTTCTGGGATCACAAATCCACTCAACAAAATTAGCGTTTACTAGAAATCGTCTTCATTAGAAGAGGTCTATTATTAGAAGTAGACTGTCTTAAGGGTAATCAAAGAATAGATTTTATACATTACGTCATAAACTTAGAAACAGCATTGGACTATTTTAAACTTAACTGATAATACATTAAATTTATAGTCATTACCTGGGAATGTTACTTTGTGACACTTTAATTTTGGAGCGCCGTTCAAAAGTAGGTCCTAATTTATTTACTATAAATCTGAAATCTTTAATTAATCTAATTATATGTAAATCATGCGAATGCGCGTGATTTAAAACATTTTTGAATTACATTACAAACGCCTGAAGGGTGACATCGACTGCTACCATTTTAAAGAAAAGTATTCTCTATTAATTAACAGAAGTCAGATATTGATTGACTGCTTCAAGCCCAACGTCGTTTTAAACTTTGAAGACGATCACAATGAACATATCTACAGAGGAAACTGAATTATAGGAATAATATAAATTCAAATTTGAATCATGTACATAGAAAGGTAAGGTATATTTTAGATTACTATTTCCATAAGGATTAGTCTAGTAGTCAAGAAAGGTAAAACAGTGATGTGCAGATGCCGTGGGAACAATCGAAATGTTCGAGAAGGCAGCAAGAGCGAGAACTGGCGATTGGTCCGAAGATATGAAATTGAGGCGAGGTGTTTGATAGTTCAAACTTTGCAATTTGTTGTTATTATGCTTATGGATCCTAATCAGTCAACACGAAGTTTTGGGTGATTTCCTTACAGGTACAAGTGCAACAAATTACCTTTCTTGTAATAGTTGCGAAAATTCCGTCAATGCGTGTTGAAAATAAAATATTACGTGCTAGATCTCTACTGTTTAGAATGGTTTAATGTTTTCATAAATATATAGATAATAAAATCGCGCACCGACAGTTCCGTACAACTCAAAATACCTGCGTTATGTATTTACCCAAAATAACTGTTATTTTTTTATCCTTTAAGTTTTGGATCATTGGCGCGACTCACTTACACGATTTTTCTTATTTGCTTTTTTAGTTCAGAGTGTGCTCGAAAATTAACCCCAAAAATAACGCTTGTATGTATTACGGTTTTGCCGAAATGCTTTAATCAAAAAACGTGGGAAAATTTTTTTTTTATATCCGCTACGATTTTATCCGATATACACAATAAATATTACTTTTAACCGGCTAACTGTTACGGTTTAAAAGTTACAGCCCTATAAAGCTAGACCAGATGGACGGACGGCAGGGCGGAATGAGGAATCAGGATACTCGAGTTCGATCCCCTGTGTGTAGGGCTCGTACCTATGAGTTTTTCGAAGCTTATTTATTTATTTATAAAACTTCATATACATGAGAAGAGAATTTCGACGAACTTAATGCCAAAAGCATTTATGGAGACTTATGTACGATTTGTATTGTTGCCTTGGATCCTAAGACGCCGATAAGGCTAACCTCTTGTCCTCCTAAAATCTAGAACTGTGACCACCCAGTGCGGGGAATACGGTCGTGAGAGCTTATATGACATAACATATGTAATATTAAAAAACAATGTATATTAATTTGATTAATACCTAATATAGATATATAAATAGTAAAATCACAGTGCTGGGAAGATGCATTTTCTCATTATTTGAGTGGGTTTTGCAGCCAGGGACGGTTCGTCACGCTGCTCCCGGGTGGGTATGGTTATTATCACGGCTCTCTAGAAATATAAAAATATAACTCAGCTTAAATTAAAAAAAAACTATATCTGATCAACTTCCAACACGGGCCTCCTTTAATTCTTGAGATGGTTGTTCTTGTGATGCCCAATGCGAATCCATTGTTCTCCTTCGGACTTCAGAAGACATTTAATTATTAAACATCAAAGCGGATCTGACAACAAATTCGATCTTGGTATGTGTAAATATTTGTGTACATATTTTATGTGTATTCTACATTTTTCTCTCTTCTGTACTAGGTAGAACTTCAGCTGCTGCTTGATTGAGCCGGCTCGATCGGGGTAGTATCACGATCTCGAAAAATACCGCCGTAAAGTAGAGGCATTCTGTGTATCTGCGTTTCGTTCGGTAAGTGGCGTCCTCTCTTCCGTCTTCCAAATATCCTTAAAGGCCGGCAACGAATTCGTAACTCCTCTGGTGTTGCAGATTTAAGTGGGCGATGGTAATGACCTACCACCAGGTGAGCCGCTAGCTCCTTTGTCCCCTTTCACATAAAAAAAAATAATTCAAATTCAATAGGCTTTTAAGCTAACAGTTCACCAGATAACTTCAATGAAACTAAACTGAAACAACTTCAATTGTAAAAGATTACAAATTCGCTGTGATCCCTGAGGACTATGATAGAATGTCCTGTAATTATACTGGTTTCTATCTCTAAATCCTTCAAACCATAATACAACAGAGGTAACACAGCTGATTGGCGGCAGAAATGTGTAGGAGGGTGGTCCCTACTCCTTGGAAGAAAGGGAGTCCTACCACTTAGTAATATGACAATAATTTCTATAGAGAAAGTAAATTGGAAATTAATTTCAGTTTAATCAGCGGCCATCTTATTAAGGCTATACGTACCAACACCTGTCATTAGAAACATCTGTAATCTACAATCCCATTCAATCCACTTATCCTCTCTATAATCGATTTGCACGCACGCGACTCCAAACCATGCCTTTTGCGGGTAATTACGCAATAGCCATGCAAATTTCAACCTTATTTTAAAGCTCCAAATGCACGATGTAGTTATTTAAAAATGAAAAGCACAAGCCACATGCGCATTCGATCGAAACGATCATATCCTGTCCATTGTTCGATTTAGATCGAGGTTTTTCTACGCCGACGCGTCTTGGGACGCATGGTTACGTTGTTTTTGACTTTTATTGTAACTGCTCTCAAAAGAACAACAACGAGTTTATCTGTGTGAGAATATACTACGTTATTTAAAAAAAAAGGACTCGTGTGTGGCACGGGTCCGCGAGTTGTGTTTAATATAAATAAATTTAATAATCCCGTTTGTTATACAATATTCATTTCTGTTTTTAGTCTATAATGTAATAGTTAAAGGTCTGTTTAAAATTATATAGAACATGCATTTTATATATATACATAAAATACGAAAATTCTTGTTTGCCTGTCTGCCAGTCTCCGTCCGGTATCAAAAGTATATGTCATAGAACCAAATAGTTGTGTTGTTTGTGTTCAGGTACACACAATACAATTAACAGTACAATTTCACATATCTATTTCATATGTTTGTTGATATTTTTATAAATGTTTGAAGATTTGTTACACTCGTACAAAAAACTGTTACATAGATATTGAAAGTGGTATGTATGTGCCTTGAGTAACTTTTTTCATAGATTTGAAGAAGATGCGCAATATTCTTAGAATTAAACTTGTATCAACTATTAATGTTTTAGGATTTTTATCATCTACTCCATGGGTTTTTGAATGCATATCATATTTGAAGACTCTATCTCATTCGGATATCAACTTCTCCGTCGTACCTCTAATTCACGTCGGTATTCTCCGAGATCATGGTACTGCCCCGCTCGTGCCGATGCGGCTTTTGCTGCTGCTCATTCGAGCATCGGCACGTCTATTGGCTCTACGACTTACAAAAAGGTATATAAAGGTAAGAAGAAGGTAATATTGCTCGCACGCTTTACACCTATAGAGGTAGGCAGAGATTTAGTACGGATTTCCATCTGGCACGACACAGCAAACTGCGCACTGTGTGAACTGCGCACGCACACTCAAAGGGGCAGTGCAATCCACTTTTCATCGCTCCGGCAACCTACGTTTGCATATAAAAGTAAAAAAAATAAAAAGTATAAAAGTAATTGCCCACCATTGGACAAAGGTCTTCTTTTAAGTAATCGAGAGAGATTAGAGAAGGAAATAGCTTTTAACAAGTTTTGTGGTGCCGGCACTATGAAATTAAAGCGAGCGCCTTGACCACTAGGCTACCACGGTTTTAGGCGTCTATATCTTGTGGCAACAGTGGCATGTGTCAGCTGGGTAAGATTGTGGCAACCCCTTTCTTCCCGTGGACACCCAGCACGAAACAAAACGAAAATTTTGAAATTTAAGAAACATTCAGCCATTACAGAATTTCTCTGTTGTTAATTGTTATTTATAAAATAAATAAATATATCGAACATGCACATTCGCCCAGATCCGGAACTATTACCGAAACGGATATCGAACCCGCGATGCGCTATTACATATCCATTTACTAGTGCACAATGGCCATTTTTTTCAGTTTGGGTTTGCTATGTCAGATGTCACCCACCGTCGACGCGTCTTGATCTTTAAACAGGGGTTAGATTCCTTCTCTGCCTTGAAGTGGTCTGGGTAAGTTCCACATACTTACCTATTTCTCCCGGCAAACCGCAGAGCAATTACTGTTGTTGTCCGATTTGAAAGGTATAGATATCCGGTACACCAACTTAGTCCTCATGCCTGTGAGGTATACCATCTTAGTCTTCAAGGGTTGGAACGACATCTGTAACCTTCTTCGATTGGAGTTGTTTGCAGATTTCCATGGGCTGCGGAAGCCATTTACCGTCCGGTGGACTGGTAACAAGACGTTTTTCACATTCAACCACCACAACCTACTTTAAGGTTGTACCTGTTGTTCGTGTAAGTCATGTAATATTACGTGATTATAATGTATACAAGTCTGCACTCATAGGGGTAGGCAGACATAACGGGCTGCAATAAGTCACGTCTATCTTCCGAAACTACCATTTTACTTCTCCGGGAGATACAAAACGAACTTTGCCCTGCCACGTTCATGAAACACAATTTCATTAAAAAAAAACATATTTAAGTTTTCCATTTTCGCATGTACGACGTACGACGATTGTGTTATGAGGATTGTGTTATTTTTAAATTATATTTACATTTAGACAGCCGGCTTACAAAACGTGCAGTATGTTATGTTATCAAGCCAGGAAGGTATGTCGGATCAAAACGCAAAGTAATCATCCCAATTAACAGACCTTCATTGTAGTGATGGGACATTCGTGTTCCCTTCTTAATTTATTTATTTCACTGTTGTATAATAACCATTAAGTTACAATAATTAAAGCCACGATAGACGAATGATTATTTGCTTCAGAATTAAGAGACCCGTGTTCTATCCCTGCATGTAATGCTCGTACCAATGAGTAATTCGAAACTTGGTAAAAAATCTTACTAACAAGTTGGTCAAGATGACTGAATGTCTAGACTTCTGACCACCCCAGTACTGGGAATATAGAAATGAAACTTTTTTTTTATTTAAATAGAGACACTTGTCATTAGCGTTTTATTTACAAAAAATAATCAAAAGCTGATATAGGGCATTCAAGAGCTAAATATCCAAATAGTAACCTCACTGCCTCCATAAGTACTTTCATATCATTTGATAGGACATGAAAAATCAATTGATTTTTAAATTATGTAGTATATTTTTAAGTATATCATATAACACCCAAAAGAGTACCACTCTAGAATTTAAACGCGACTGATCCTTTACTTTCACATCACTAGCTCCTTATCTAACAGAGAGACGTCATCGACAACTATCTTCATGTACAGATAATCTCACAGTAGAACAATACGACGATAATGATATTTTGACGTGTTGACGTCTTATTAACCGCCAATAATATATCTGTGGTACGATAAACACGATATAATCGCCAATCCACTTTTTTATTGTAGTATTTGACGAACAATGGCAGTAGGGATTCGAAGACAAAGCCACTGTTACTTAAGGCACATTGCCTTAGATTTTTAAATAAAAAGTTTGACGTCGTTTTTGTTATGTGGCAAGGAGGACATGCGAGACGTTCATGATAGCCTGGTAGATAAAACCTACCAACGCAGTCCATTTCCCCAGACTCCTTTCTAACAGATTATTAAAGTATAGCGATTTTTTAGGTTAATCGAATTCTAACCGAAAACCAATAAAGATACAATTGTTTTCGTTAATTAAATTCTTTCAACAGAATTTCTATTGTTGCAACACGTCAATAACGAAGTCCATGGTTAGATAGAGCTATATTGGATACCTCCTTTTCTCGAGTCTCTCAAAAAGTAGGAGCATAGTGTGGTGCATAGTGCAAAACATCAATATCTTCCTGTCCATATGGGTGAGCGACAGGCGAACGTCAGTGCTTAGAAGATGAGAGAATAATGTTACAGTATCAGAAGGATGAGGTCAATATAGGAAACTACGGGCTTACATCTTGACACTTATTTTGAACCTACGAAAAAATTACAAAGTATTTTTTTTAATTCGCATAAATATTTAATTTGACAGATATTAGAATTTACTAAAAAGTTGCAGAATTATTTTTAAAAATAACGTTTCGATTATCACTTATTAGTATATAACATAACCAATACAATAAATTGGTAAACATAACTATCCAAATCATTACAAAAATAATACACGGCTAAAGCTAAATAGCATAATCGGAAATCATGACCTGTACCGCCATCTACCGTCGAATAGCGTAACCAGCAATTAAAGCTTCGTAACAAATTACAAAAGTAACTTTACCAAACCCTATCAGAACTATAAATAAATAACATTTTATTGTAAATTAGTATTATCAAGAATTTAAGCAATTATGTAGATTTTGAAGAACGGTTATTCCTCCGTTTCTACCTTCGAAAACCAAAATATACAATCAGTGCCTGACGCTGGTGGTGACTTACAGAACCGAGACGCGGTCTTTCACTGCAACCCGTATGAGGAAGCCCAGAGTTGACCAGTGAGCTATGTAAAGGTGTTGCTCTGTGTGATCTGAACAATATGATCTACGGTACACCTAGGGTAACCGTATGTTTATTAGTTCTGTTTCTTGAGGCTCTGCAAACAGAAGTTGGCCGGCAATAACGATCACGTAAAGGACTTGGACGTAATGTTGCCAACATTTTTTCGACTGATTACAGTATTTTTCACAGTAAGTAATAAAATATAGTATAACTCTTCAAAAAAAATTGTGTTTCTCAAAAATTGTGTTATTATTTATATAGTACGCAGATATAGGATAATATACAGTATTTATATTAGAAATATAAATACTGTATATTATTGTACAGTTGGCAACCCCGCCTGGTACGTCTTGACGCATAGTTCAAAGAGTTAAGTAAAATAAACTGGTGAACTTCACATGTCTAGAATAGTTTTTATTTCTTCGACATGCAGATTTTCTTACAATGTTTTCTTTCACCATCGAGCATGAAGTAAAGTTTTTAATTGAACATTTTAGAAATGCCGTTTTCGGTATTTGAGCCTAGTTCACTGTCCATTAAGCTAAAGTAGTGGCACTTTGAGTCTAAAAGAAATATTTTATAAAATATGCAAGCAAGCAATAAGAATGGCGATGTAAGAGGATTTATGACCACATATCGTTCCGTGGATTTGAAATAGACCATCGTGTATTTTGCAAAAAATATCCTCTCATTTTAGGATTCTCTCCCATGAGGTTTCGATCACGGCGAAAACTACCAGCAGATATCAACTGTGCAGGAAATATATTTATCAGTGTTGCGGAAAGTCGATGGATGCAGGTGGCCCAGGACCGTGCTTTGAGGCAATCACTGGGGGATTACTATTACAGTGTCGTAAACGTAAGCGCAAACACAAAACCATTCATTACATCATCTTGCCTAATGTAACACTTTTGCAGAAAGATCAGAGGAAGGATCAGACGCAGTGCTGGAGACACGGAATGCCACAGATACAGTAAACGATAATTTGTATGTTGCATAAATAGTACATTCGCTTTTTTTGGGTTTCGAATCCAGAACCCATGCTTTACAGAATACATACACATAAGCTTCGCGAGCAAACTTTTCGATTCGATTATCGTGCAAGCTCTGAAGTAAAACAACAAACGATTAAAACTACTACTACAGTCCACCAATTCGCTTCTGAAGTCATCCGCCAAGCCCACTAAGAACGGCCGAAGTCGCAGCTGACCCCGCTAGATCGGGCCGACCATGAAAATTTCTCTCGGTTCACCACAGGTGACCAAGCCACGACAAAGCCCGAACCCGCTCGAGGGGGAATCGTTTAACCGCTACGTCAAACGAGACAAAGGTCGCAAGTAAAGGCAATTGGAATACATTAAAAATCATACAAACGAGTTCAAATTCGATCCTTTTATGAAGACGATGTAGGTTTTTTTTATGTTATGGTATATGGGGCAAACAAGCCACCGGTAACTCACCTGATGGTAATTGATTACCGTCGCTCGCGTACATATGCAACACCAAAGGAATTTCGTATCAAAGTCGAATGCTTAAAGCTCATATTAAAATTCAAAATTCGCTATACTAAACCTTATTTTTGAAGAACCAGCAAGAAATTCTAGGTCTTTTGTTTTAAACGTCATGTTAATATGTCAATTACAATTAATAATAAATCAAAACAATGTCAAATGAAAATCAATTTTTAAAAAAATCAATATTAAAACATATCAGCAGCCTGGGGCTATCTCAGAGTGATAAATATTAATGTAGCCCATAACGCTTCTGATATCAAAAGCAACGTTTTAAAAAATTTCATCAATATCTGAGAAATTATTATATATATAAATCTTCTAAGATAACCCCCTTCAAACGTACATACATACTCGTATATCAAAATATTTTATATATTAGTATAGAATAATATCTACTAACGTAATAGAGCCTTCTTTCATCCAAATTATACTATGCTTTCCCGCAAGAAGCGTTAAGTCTTAATACGAATTGCGAATAATTCGATGCGTGTTTCAATTATATTATTGTGTCAATTATATCTTCTTCGAGCGCCGCTAATTCTTCTATTGAGACTTAATTTCCGAACGCGTTTCTTGTGAACAGGTTGATTGTATTTTAACTACATATTAGTAGATTTTATTTCTATGCACTGAGTTCTGATTTTGAATATCCATTTTTGTAGCACACAAATTGAAGACTCGTGAAACGAGGATAGTGGAAAGTTGAGCTTCGCTGGATTGAATCAATATACATTTATACAATATACAATGACCAATAGTTATCAATTCTGCAAGCTATTTGCCTGGCAATTGCATGGTCTTAGCCGCACACTATGAATAATTGCGTAGATAAGTATAGTATTTACTAATACTCCCTGTATCTATAATGTGTAAACTTTCCCACAAATGTAAGCCAATTTTATTGGAGAGGCCTTCGTTCAGCATTGGACATACGAGTACATTGGGTTCATTATTTTACAGCAGTGCAATAAGGAGGATATTCCTTTTTTTATTTTCTTCTTAGGAGCAGTTTGGATAGGTACCACTCTCGTTCCTATTTTTGCTGTCAATGAGATGAAATGCTTCACTGCCTGTAGTTATATACTCTGGTAACCGAAACTCAACAGTGGTTGCACTACAGATTAGCGACAGAAATTGGTAGGAGGGTGAAACCTACCCAGACGACTTCAAGGCAGTGAAGGAGCCTACCACCTAGAAAACTGAACTGTTGTTCGCTTGACAGGTTGTTCGTCGCTCCGGAGTAGTTATTTAACGATAGACGTTTCGTGTTAACACTGTGAACGAATGTTCCATATTCCAAAAAGACATTGATTTAGTTTAGATACACACATTTTTGTGTGTTCAAACTTTTGTAATACATTCAAATTATGAGAATCTTATTCTCTATTTGCGAATCCGTAAACCAAAACGTATAAGGGAATGTTAAGCAGAAAATTTTGTTTATTCGTTTCACAGAATAAATTTAGATCACCCCGTAGACTCGGTGTTTTCTTAGCATTAGCGTGAGGTAGGCGTCGCTACTTGAAATCTCTTGCTACGTATGATAGGGTTGGCGTCTGGCGTGATAACATAATATGTATATAATAAAAAAAAGTCTATAATTACATACGGAGTATCTAGAAGTTTAGAAGGACATGATTATTACAGTAAATAAGAGTAAAAAATAAAATTTGCTCTTGTGGCTGTAAAAATTGCAGTTTCAATGGATGCACGGTTTCTGTAACAGCATGATTTACATCAGCATTCATTTTTATTTATTGAATACAAAGTCACATATCACTTAGAGGAAAAGATACAGATTAATTCTATGAAGGCGAAGACGTATGAGTGCCTTAATTTTTGCGTGTACTTACGGCACTATTATATATCCTGCGCAGTTAACAACTGCAGATAGTATTCGGATGACATCGGCCAAAAGCACATCGTCAATTTTAAAAAGGAGCAGCCGGTAAGTGCCCACAGCTGGGAAAAGGCCTCCTTTACGATCGTCTGTGAGGGTTTTGGAGCCGAGAAGGGCCCGCCTCGCTACTCCTCTGCGGGTTGGCGGGCTTCACATATCCTCGAAATAATATTTTTTTACTATTTCTTAGACATATCAATTTCCTCACGATGTTTTCCTTCAGCACCGAGCACGTAGTAATGCATCGTCAATTGTTTTCGCCTATTTTAATGCCTGATGAGGAAGTGTTTTAGACTCAAATTATGTAGTAAACTATAATAGAGCGTGTAAGTACCTAAACGGTATTTTTGAAAGTTTTGACACCTACACCAATGACACGCTTAGTGACAGCCCTAGGTCAACAAATTCGCCACTTATTCCGCGCCGTCTCCCTTCACCCGCGCTCACAATACCACTGTATGTTATAATTTTTGCCTACCCCCAAATATATTTGCAGAACAAAAGGCGCCTTAATGAATGTATCGCTGAATTCGCGAAACCATGATTAAGCATTGTTAAGAGATTGTGCGTCGCATTATTTCGCTAAAGAACAAATTTTTATTTGTCTCCTGCCGATTTTTTTTTTTGGGGGAATAGGTATTTATGCCGAAATCTCTGTGTTGCTACCCTTTTGTTATTTGTAACATTCAGAATATTATGTTTGTCTATGAATGCTTTATGCTTAAGAATTATAAAGCAGTATTATTCTGTAGTTATTGACTAAGAAACAAAGTAACACTCAATCTAGTGGTAAGAATCTACTGCAACTCATGGACACTTGCAAACAACTACAATTTAAGAAGGTTACATATGCGTTGTCACCGCAGATGACAAAAATGGAATACTTCACAGCCTGTGATTATACTATCACTCCTTGTCCTTTAAAACTGTAACTTGAAACTGTACATCGCTTACTTTTATGACATCTTGGCATGAACAGTAACATTTCTTAACAACTACATTAAAATAATTAGAGTGGGAGGCGACTAAAAAACTGTTAACTTTCATCAAACCTCTAAAATGTAGAATGAAGAGCTTGACATATCTGTACAGTCCTAATATAGATTGTTACAATTCCTATTTTCCATGTAATAAAAATAAAAACGTGATTCCCTGCTGCATCCTAAATGTACTCCTTAACCACTGTTCCAACCGAGCCCTCGGAATATTTGAACTATCTTCTTTCTTTTTGGTTATGTAATTTATTTTAAGATTGAATTCAAATGATGTTTCGTCCGTTATGTAGTCCTGGTCATCCACGCTAAATATCTTAGCAGCCACTCATTCCATATACTAAAGCTAATAAATAATAGAGCACTTATGCTTCGTCAGTAATCTTACGAAATTCGATAACCCTTCACGAGTCATAAAATAAGAATTTAAATTGTTTCGATACGTCAAAATATAACTAATAATTCGTATTAAATGAAAACAAACAAGTAACACATCTATATGTAACTTGCGAAATTTAACGGAATTTTGAGTACAAGGACTTCACTTATCTCGAATATTCTAGATACAGTATTAACTTGAGACAAAGGAAAGTGCGAGGTTGTTATCACAGCCACCCTCGTACATCTCCCCGTCTCCTTTCTTTTCACAATTCTATACAAAAGTTTGAGTAAGAGTAATACACGTCTTGCACTGTTATAATATTAGTGTGACAACACTCTGAAAATAATTTCGACAATCCTGTTATTGTAATTACATATTTAATACAGCAAAAACAGACTTGTCCGCCGACATTTTATTATAATATAATCCAAATCGTTTATGAATGCCGGAATTACGAGGTATACAAAAAGTACAGCTGGAATGTTAACTGTTAGTTTTAATAGTAACTAAACGCCTTGTACGCTTTTAGTTTCTAAAAATAAGTTGCAGAATATTAACAAGTGCGGATAAGTAACGCAAGGGTTGATTCGCTCACTGGTATCACGGTTCCGTATTCAATATAAATAATAAATACTAGCCTTTTCAAGTCAATTCGAGATTGAACTGTCAAAGAACATTTGCCTGTGTTAGTGCCGTTCCGGTACTGTCGTACTAGTGATGCTGTTCACTGTTAGCAGTCTCACTAAACGCCATCTCTATCATCATCATAATCAGCTTATAAATAGTCCACTGGCTTATAATAGCACTCTTCCAATGATCACTTGCCGCCCGTATTCGGACTGGCGTTTCTTGCGATAATTGGTCATCTCTCCATGTCTACCAAACGTCGGGTTAATTTCCAAAGTTTTTTCCTTTAGTTTCAAATGAAAATCAGTAATCTCTATTCTCTGTCTACCTTGGTAGGTGACAGGTGTAATTGTTCATATGTAATTGTTTTATCGTAGACTGAGACAAACACATTCCCACTGTAACACACATTTCTAGTCACACTATTTTCGAGTGGGAAGCCAATTGTTCTCAAGATTGGTTTAAGCCTCCGCATGTGATCTTAATTAATGAATACGAACGAATGACTAAGCTTATTTCGTTAATTTATTTATAACGAATGCTTTCATTGCAAAGCGAAGACAGACTCTATGTATTCACTTAGTAAATAAATTACAAAGTAGGGTTAATGTGTTGTGTGTAGATTATACGCTTACTGATGACATCCACGAATACTTTTAAAAAACATTATAAACTCTTAAAACCATATACCCAATACTGGGGTGATCAGAGGCTAAACATTTAGTGTAGTCTTTTTGAATCACTTTTCATCAGATCTTATTTGGACACAGTGACATGTGGTGAGTCAGCCACCGTCATAGTGTTCGGGATCAATCTTACAGAAGTTTCGTAAAAGTCATCGTGGGAGACGACCTCAAGATACTGTGAGAACATCCTGCGTAGATCGGATCAAAATTAATAATTGAAAGCTGAATGTATCTCGAGTTGACTATGTCACCTGGACGTCCAAAGCCTCAGTGCCCCCGTGACCATGGCTGCTGTAAAGCACTCGCAACGTTGGGAATTATAAAAACAAAATTAAATGCGATAAAATCCGTAAATAGTAGTTTAATTGCAAAGGTGTGGTGTCGCATGTATACATAGAGGCACCCACTCGCCTTTACCTTCCTGTATCCGATGTAGCGCTTAAAAGAAAAAACATATGACTATGAAACATTTAAAATTATATCATCATATTCCATTAAAACTTTTTAGTATGCTACCTATATCTATATCTATTCCACTTTATTTTTAAGCTGATTTCGCCTTACACTATGAACCTATATTAATCTATAAATACCAATACACATTACTGTCACAAGCTAGTGTAACAGACGGGAAGCATGGGTCATTTTTAAACTAAATAAAGCTCATTCAAACATACGAATTATATGTAGTCACTTTCACTTCTTCTTTCTTGAGTCTTTAAATATCCCACGGGTGGAGAAAAACCTCTCATTTTAGAGGATTTCGGAGGCGGGAAGAGTCCGCAACGATATTCCAGTATGATTTTCAATATCTTAGAAAATTGATTTTTATTATTTACGGACATATATTTCCGGACGTTTTTAACCAAACCCCACAAATCTGCGACGGGGAGCTGCATCACCAGTGCTAGGTTACCAACACTGCGCTCACCAACCCGCTTGCCCAGCGTGGTGAATAATGGTGAATGAACAAATACATTTATATTTTTATTCATTATCATATGTATTGATCCCTTACCATAATGCGTGTATATATAAGTAGTGTTTTGTCCCGGTTACAAAGTAAGTCAGCACTTGAAATTGTAATAAACAATTTTAGTGGCAAAAGATGCATGTATCCTGGATTCTAACTAAAAACACGCGCGTACTATAAAATTTAAAGCAAGCGCCCGGTAGCACTGATATAAAGATATTAAAATTACTAAAACACATTGTCCATACTACTAAGACAGACACCGGTTGAAAAAGAGAAAAAAAAACAAATGCTTTGTAAAACGTATTTAATTTTGCAAGACGTTGAAATATTATAAAAGTCTGCAGTCCCAAGTGGGAACAGACGAAGGAGTCCCGTATGATAAAGCCTTCATTGAACATTAATGCTTTCTTGTCCCCGTATGAATATTTCAAATGTGCCCGATGTATGTACCGATAATATGGCGGACTATTCCCTTACAGTACAGACTGCAAAGATTTGTATAAATTTTGAACACGTTTTTACATTTATCTTAATAAAAGTTTTGTTTTATTTCTTTATTTAGTAACAAATTTAACAATAAGACGGCGCCAGGCTCACCACCTAACATCCTCATGAGGATCAATGTGATTATGTCAGGATTAGGTCAGGTCATCATGATGAAATGTGGATAAAAATTACCAAAAATATTTACCCTTTATTGAGTACACGCTTACAGATATCCCAATGCTGCGCAAAGGCCTTTCATTTCTCAGAGAATTTTGGAGCGGAGAAGATCCATTACGCTGCTCCAATGCATGTTGGCAGATTCGCATTTCTACGAAATATTTTTTATAGGTAGTCGGTTTCCTCTTTGTTTTTTCTTCATCAATGGTAAATAAAGCTCTTAAATTGTAATTAGAAACTTTACCAGTACCTGATGGCAACGGGAATCGAATCGAAGATAACACCCTTTCTGTGGAATTTAAATCGAGCACCCGACCACTGAGTTAACATGGCTCACCTCTGAGTTACCACGGCTATTTTTTAATCTGCGTATAAGTACGTACTCATATACCTATTTTAGTCCATTAGTGCACATAGAGCGTGCTCCAAGAGACCGCCAGCAAAAGCTGACATATATTTTTTAGAAGGTTTGCCCTTATGAGCCACGCTGGGCGAGCGGGATGGTGAGCGCAGTGACGGAAGCCTCGCACTACTGATGCTTCTTCCAGTTCCTTGATATTTACTTGCGGGTCCTTTCGCTCGCAAGTCTCTTCCGCCAAAGCTGGCCTTGACATCTTTAATTCCGTGGTTGTTTTAGTCGGCCATTTAGCTGATACCGTCCTAACCGGTCACTGCCTCCAGGGACAGTCATAGCGCGCAGTTTGCACCTTTCCCCCACGAGACACGGAAAGAATTCCGCGGGATATCTAATGCTAATTCGGATAGATATTCCACCACCATTAGGTCGCCAGTACCTCGTTTGTTTCTTATCTGGGTTCACCAAGTGCAGGTGGGGTTGGCATTTGGAGAAATAGAAGTCATATCCCCAGATACACCCCTTCCCTTTAATTATTTGTTTAATTAAGTTTTCTTGCTGGCTGTACATCTCGCAGACTGCATGTCTCTCCCCGATAAGAAGTGCACACATTAGACCTTCAGATCTCGAGAACAAGCGATGAACTTCATGATGCATTTACAGTGAGGCCAATGCCTTAACAGTGAATCTGAAATCTTTGTTGTAATTCATTTCTCTCTATAGGATTTCACCTAATAAGTAAATTAAAAATACAATTTTTTTATACAGTGACCAAACCGTGGAAGCCTAGTGGGCTCTCGTTTTAACTTCATATTACACCATTATATTATAGTAACATTGGTCACCACTGAAATTGTTAATAGCTATTTTAAGCGCTGAATTTTTTACGTGCTCGCCGATGAAAGAAAACATCGCGACAAGACACGTAATTGTTAAATGTTTGAGAAATGCGAAGTCCGCGTACCAGGAGCAGCGTGGCGGACTCTTCCCGGCTCCAACTCTCTCAAACATATAATGGCAGGCCTTTGCCCAGCTGTGGGCATTTAAAGACGGCTAATTTATAAAAGCCCATCATTAATAAATACATTAGCGACATTAGTTTCACAAATACATTTGTTCAATTATTCACGTAAATTAATTATAATTGCGACGTCATAATATACAAAATTAGTTTGTGAAATTGCTAGTGACATTCCTTTAATTAATACGTCAAGTTTGTTTTGCGAAAGCTACGTGTATCATTAAAAAGGCGCATAAGGAATATAGCTTTATTTGTAACACAGCTATATTTATTGGTTTTGGGCGGGTTTGGTAAACAGAAATATTGGAGTTACCAAAAAGGAAACTAACGCAGGCATTATGGTGCACTATAAAACTCCTTCAACAGCTCTTCCAGTATAATAAGCAAAAAGAGGAGGATAAGATCTTGGAAAGCTCTATAAACTTCTTATGTACCTTATTAAAAATAAGAAAGACGCTGACACTCCACGTTATGACGACTACATGGTTCTTTGCCGATTTTTCTCGGAGGAGGTCCTAACCAAGCAAACCTTTTCTAGGTTTTCGAATTTCACAAATGTTTAAAAAAAACTAGATTTCATAACCCTTTACTTGATTGATTACTTTAACTCATAGACTCAAAGACATCGAAATTCTCTCTTATTAAAATTATGTTAATAATGTATTATTATAAATATATGTCTTAATACATACTAACCAATATAAAAGTAGAAGCCTGTTAGTGCCCACTGCTCGGCAAAGGCCTCCTTCTCAAATATCTGAGTGGTTTTTGGAGCCGGTAAGGGCCCGCCACGCTGCTCGAATAGGGGTTGGCGGAATTCACATGTCTTCGAAATAATATTTAATATAATGATACGTAAATACAGCACTGAAAATTTCTATTAACAATTTTAGTGGTACCGGCACTGGGGATCAAACGAGGTCACGATGTCTTCGCGCTCTATGAAACTAAAGCGAGCGCCCAGACCACTGGGCTACCACGGCTCAATCAACTTACTCGTACTTAATGAGGTGAGACTGCACTTTGGCGATATTAATTTACTGACTGAAAACTATTCATATTTACTCAATCCTTGTAACTGCCAGTAATAATAACGTAATACAAAACATAGAACTTTTAAGCCTAAATCTAACTTCAAATAACCATCTTCATACTTTGAATATTCATCAATAAGCGAGCGTTTTCCAATACAAACCTAGTAAACCAAATCATAAATACTCGCCGAGACGTCGTGAAATCGGGGAAGAACCCCCCTTCGTTTATTCTATTGGTATCTCGCATCATTTGCTCTCGTTCTGTTTAATTTCTTTCGCCGCATGTCTCGACGAATTTTTCTCGGAAGACAGTCGAGATTATTAGATTTCATGCAGTCTGTGGCACTGGTAACGCTCTGTCTGGTGTGGCTGCATATTATTTGAATGTATGGTTTGCACAGATTAAATAATCTTCGTCTGGATGATTTCTGAACTAAATATTGGAATTAAATATTTTATAGGACTTTAACGTTTCGTTCTCTTCGTCTCTATCGTTTCTCTTTAGGTTCGTCGAAAAACTTACAGAATCTATGGCTACGTGTGCACTGGAGCACAAAATTACCTATATTATTGAAACGTTGTCTTTACCGGTTTATAAACATCATTAAAAATAATATACGTCTTTGTTCAGGATTCTGCTGTTTATGCTTCATTAGAATACATAATTTCTATCACTTACTATGGTTACAGCATCACGCATTTTACTGACGACTCAGAGGCGTAACGACTAAGCGTTTGGCTGCGTCGCTGCGGGTAGCGTTTTGAATCCCGCCCGGGACAAATATTTGTATAGTCTACAAATGATTGTTCCGGGTCTGGGTGATTCTCCAAGTACAATTCATATGTACGTAAATAGCCTCCGCGATACATAAGAAATGCTTACCCATTGTAAGGTAAAGTTTTTTTTTTTTTAATTAATTAAAATGAACAGTGGAACATTACACTCGCACATGACAAACAGTGGTCGACGGTGATTCAGTGGATACAGCTCAGCGTAGCCAAACGGGGTTCCACGCCTCGTTATCCGGATCTTCGGTAGATATAATTTGACGAGTGGGGCGGGCTTTGTCACCGGCTTCATTCCCGGATATTGCCACGATTTTTTCAGGATTTTTCCCTTATTCGTCTCTCTGCACTCACAGGAACAAAGGGGATGCCAGATTCCAACGCCGATACGAGACAATTATATAAGAAATATATTTCATCAAAATCAACGCGAATCCTTTTACCACGCAATACCAATAACACCCTTTTCATTGTTTCTTCAAAGCTGCTTCTACCAAAATTAGCTCTAACAAAGACTGTCTCGATGAGACGTAAGGTCAAATGTCATAAGCTAGTGGTCTATAATTATTTAAAACTGTTTTGCGAAAGACATCAAAGCGGAGAGAATCTTCAGACGCAACATGTTCACGACTTCTATTAGAGCGGCAAATTTTAAACTATCGCTAGCATGCCCGTATTTCAATGAACATAGAGTTCATAATAAGGTATACTGAATGTATCACAAGAGAGACGTGTGGGTTAAAGTTATTCGTACGAAATTACAGACGACAATTGTGGTTCACTCTCGAAAATACTTATTCTAGAAGTTTATGAATGTATTATGTGTTGAGATTATGAAGTTATTTATATAAACGGAATTAAAGTACCTGTTTCTAAATGGAAATTGGTTGATAAGAAATAATAATAACTATTTTCAAAATGTAGGCGTAGGATTTTTTTTAATAGGTTCTACTTACAACCACCGCGATGGTCGAGATCTTCTTCTAAATAATCACTAGGAAGCGTTATTTATATTTTTCGATAAACTCTTTAGTACGAACCCTCCACATACGGAATCGAAGCACATCCCTTAAGTATGTTCTCTATGAACTGTCATTAAGAAATAAATGAAATTAAGGTTCAAAAATGTTATACTCATTACAAAGCTGATTTTATCAATTTGAAATGAAACTATTATTTACGGATTTAATCGCGTAAACCCCGACGTTGTGGTCACGGGGGACTGAGGTGTTTGACGTCCTGATGTCATATTTAATCGATTTTATCTACGTTTTATTGTCGGTTTCTGTTACTATTTCAGCGATTTCATCAGTAAACATCATACATATTTAGAATACAAACAACGATACGTAAACCTATCTTTTGGCAATTAAACTTTTAGCACCAAATCGTATCACAAATTTTAAATTTGATTAATACTTTTTTAACTTGCTATTATATATATATGTAAATAGTACATTTTAGAACCAGTGGCGAACCATCTGCCTTGGTAAGGCGTAGGTACAAGTAGTAAGTATCACAAAAATCGTATTTACCATGTCTTGAGAAATTAGCTACATTCGGCCCTGCCTTTTCGCATATATGAATGTTTGTTTGCCACTGTTTAAATCGTGTCGGACCACGGATTTTTTTTTGTAGATACGCGGCAAACGAGCCAGCGACTCACCTGATAATAAGTGATTACCTTGCCCACGTATATCAGCAACACCAAAGGAGATGCAGGTGCATTGCCGGTCTTAAAGGATATTTGGGAGATGGGTGGGACAATCGGAAGGGGGATGAGGAGAGGGGGAGGAGTAACCGGATCCCCATTCACCGAACGCAGAAGCAGAAGATGCCTCTACTTCACGCAGATATTCAACGAGGCCGTGGTTCTACCCCGGTAAAGCCGGCCTATGCGAGCAGCAGTAGAAAAGTTTGTGAAACCTTGTCAATATAAATGGTTCCAATGAACCGTAAAAAGTGTATAAAGTGATTTAAATATTTTCTAAGCTCCGTTAAAAGCTTTTTTCGTCGTGTTCAAAAGAAGCCTACTTTGTTTTGTAACTGGCATAATATGTAGTTGAAAGCGCTATTTAAAAAAAAATTTACTCATCTAATAGCGTACTGGCCATCACAGACGTTGATAACAATAGAGTTTTGATGGTGCGTCTAATATGGGAAATCCGCTGTTTAAGTAAAACGCGGCAAATGACATTGTAATGTAGCTTTAATTCGTTTGAACGTGTGTAATGCCCACGTATCATTGCACGATGATCAAAATGAGGCAAATTGCGTACAAACCGCTGGGATTTCCATTGTTTCTATGGGCGCGTTTAGGCAGAGAACAACCGTTCTAATTCAAATAAACAAAAACATTACAGACTGTCTACAGTTTCCTATTAATTTTAACTAACTGATTGGCTTAAACCTATATTCCTATATATATCCTATATCCTATAAGAATATAAAATCTGTTGATAATCATGATGTCCGCATACGAATACTACTCGGTGGTTGTCGATTCTTGATTATCGATTTAATTAAAATTTATTTCGTTTTTCAGACGACATTTCTCATCCTCTCACCTACCTTCCATCGTATCCGATGCAACGTCTATGCATTAAAAACTAGTTAGGGTTACAGTGCAGTGTCAAAGACACAGGATGCAACTAGTATTATTATTTTTAATAATTAGTATTATGTAGCATCAGAACCCAGAGCTGATGGATACTTGCTGCGCCGTGGGAACGCCGTTATAATAAAAATGTGCGATTATACCTACTATACTTATTCTAAAACCTTAAATTAGAAGCAGACTAATAGGAAATTATAAGAAAGTTTCTGCAGATTTCTAAAAGTATCATGTAGGTACTAAAAGTGTGACAAAAATGTGATTTGAAAACCAATACGATAAGGAAACCCGAAATGCTTTTTTTTGGAAAATTTATTGAGAAATATATTGTAAATATATGTACTGCTGACTACTTAACTACGAAATAGCACGCGCGATGAAATAAATAAAAATACTACATATAATTTTTTTTTTGCAACACCGATACTAATAACAAACTAACTCCTCACTTGATAGTAAATAGAAACAGGTGTTACTTTGAGGAAATCCATAATTTAATAATGTTTAAAAAAAACTTTGCAGAATTGGGCAAAACGTATGAAAAGAAAACGGAATTTTAACATGCCTTTCTCTTTTTCTTATACTTTCCATAAAATAATATTTTTTTGAAGTGTACTAATTTTTTTAATGTTTTTTCTGAAAAATACGGTAGTCAGTCGAACCCTGACTGTGAATGAATATTACATTGTATGACTATATTGTATATGGGTACAAATAAGTATGCAAAATGTACTAAGTGGTTGTACCTGATTGCATGTTCTTCATTGCGCCATCTGTTTAATACACCATGAACTAAGGCAATAAAATTATTCGAGAGGTAAAATCTTTCACCGTGATAAGCATAAAGTTTAAAGAATGACCGCTAGAGGTCACAGAAATAAAACAATTTCAGCTAGAACTTAACATTGTCGGATAAAATTACAATCAACATGGAATTTTAAACAAATCCTTTATCGTTTTTTATCGCAGTTGCTACCTAAAAGTTTGGCCTTCTTTTACGCTGCTGCCCGTTATCCATCTAGAAAATATGGTCAGGAATTTTCTTAAAATAGTCGTCACGCCATCTGTCGGCGGATGTGAGATTTAGCCGACATTCACCTTCACTAAACTTTTAATATTTTTCCATGGGTGACAAATTTACATGTTATTCATCACCGAATACACAATTAATAAAAAGCTAAATTAATTTTAGAAAGTAACGAGTTTTGCGTAATATGTAATGTATACATTATATTAGATTTATAAGAGAGAATATACCATAGCTTTCTCCAAATGCCAACCTCGAATGGTGACGAAATTTTCATCAAAAAGAAAAATGTGAGAAGTAAACCTTCCAAGAAATGTACAATGGTTTTTGTAGTGCTTTCATGGAGTCCTATGTTTAGTAGTGAACTAAAACGGGCCGATGAAGACGCATTATCTTTATTCATATGATAGAATTGTCCAGCCATTGAATTTATTTTAGACACACATTTACAAAAGTCTAAGAAATAAACATATTTCGGTAACATATAAAGTTCAACAAGAATATCATGGTAGACTCTTTCTTGGCTTCGAAAACTCTTTCACAAATGAGAGAAGGTATGTGTATAAACGAAAGCTCGACATAAAAGAATTGATCGCAGATAAAATTTATGTGCCAATAAAAAAATCACAATTTTATGGGATGATTAATGGATAGCGTTAGTAATTCCATTGATAAAAAAACTGCATTTAGTGAGCCAGCGGTATCAATTTGACCTTCAACTTATCAGTGCTTTGCTATATGACGATAAAAGCTTTCTGAATAATGGACTACCGTAGGTTATCTCGAGTGCTTTCATAAAAATATTCATTTCGACGCATTTACACAATCAAACCTTTTCCAACCATTGTGTAAGACAGTGTAAGCAATGCTTGGTACTTTATAACAAATTATCCTCATTCAACCATCATTAGGTACATGTAATCGATGAACGTCTACAGTACAAAATAAAAAAAACCATTTCAATCAAATTCGCTATATTATAAATGACCGTCAAGTAAATGGTGCAATGCTCGAGGATTTTAACTACGACGATGCGATTCCAAGATATTGGTCGAATTGGAGTACGGATTATATGAATGATGTAAGTTGAATTATTGTTATAATTTCATCCTCTAGTTGTGTTTAGAAACGTTTCAGTAAAGAGCCTATAAAATCTCACATCCGTGGAAAATGCTTCTATTTGAAGACTTCACCAGTGTATTAACAGACTTATTAAGAAAAAGGTCAAAACAATTAGGTTTGTCTCAGGCGATACTATTTATTTTAAAATGTCACCTTTTGCTATAGGAATTTCTCTTGTGTCGCACAGGCAGTTTACATACATACATTGCACATGGACGAACTCCCATACCCGGACATTATTGTTTGTAGTTCATACAAATACTAGTCCCTAGGGGGAATCGAACCCCCACAGCTCCGCAGCTAAACGCTTAGTTACTACGCCACCGAGTCGTTTAATATCTATGTAGTAAAGAGACAGATCAGTCGTTTCAACCCTTTTTTCACCAGAGCTTATTTGTAACAATGTCGCTAGTGATAAAGCCTTACGCCGTCTTTGTGTTCCGGCCAAGGATACGTATCACACATTAGTTTCGAAAAACTCCTTGTCACGAACCCTCCGACGGAAAGAACATGCGTCTCCTGATTCCGAGGCAATAGGTGATTTGATCACTAGTCTATCGTACAGTCTGATCATCATTCATCATTTCAGCCTACCACAACTCCGCTGCTGAACACAGGCCTCCTTCAAATATAGCCATAAATCTCGGTCCTGAGTCTCCTGGACATCCATCGACCTCCCGGAATACTGTGCAGGTCGTCACTCCATCTTGGTCGTCCCACACTGCGTTTGCCTGTACGTGGTTGCCACCCGAGAACCTTTCTTCCCCACCGGTTGTTAGGTCAGGGAGCTTGTTTGCCGTCCCTTTGCCATTTCAACTTGATGATCCTTACTGCTATGTCGGTTACCCTAGTAATGCAGCGGATATCATCGTATCAATCAATTTGATGATCAAGCTTAAATTTCAGATTGACACATCGGAATATCCATTCCCGAATACACTATGGAACGTGAAATCGGCTAAAGAAATAACCATGAAGACATCAGCTATGCTAATTGTCGGCACTGTTGGAATATTTCTGAACTCTGTCATCCTTACCATCCTCATAAAGAACAGATGGCTCTGGACTGCGAGCAATTACCTCGTGGGAAACCTCGCCCTTGTGGATTTATTTACACTGATCATGTGCCCATGGTTCATGTTGGTTAGAGATTTTTATCAAAACTACGTACTGAGAAATTTCGGTTGCAAATTTGAAGGATTTTTGCAAGGTATATATAGTAATAATACATCGGACACTCCCAAAGCAGAAAAGTAGTCTTATAAGATTCACACCTTACGACTAATAAGTTGGATAAATGCCATTTAATCCGACTTATTAGTCGTAAGACTATTTTAGATTGAATCTTATGAGACTATTTTCCATATATTAGTGGCATATAAAGATTCAATTAGTGGCATACGAGATATGGCCATTTAAACATCATTTATATCCTATAAACGAATCTCGTCTAATATCATCGAACTCTGCATCTCAACCGAGTCTTAAAATAATTAAAATTCCAAGTTAAATCAAGTTATACCACGTAGAGTCTAACATCGCCAAATGTATTGCATTCATATAGTAATGAAGAGAAAACGTTTCTACAACAACAATATAAGTAAAATTATTTTTATTTTTTACTGGTACAGAAGGCAAACTAGCTAGCGGTTAGTCTTTGAAGTGTAAATTATATTATGACACCTAATTAATGTTTTTTTTTAGTTAATTAGCTATTTAAGAAATGTATGTATCCACTTTCTAACACAATGGTAAATTATTGTATATTGTATGATATAGCTACCTGCAGTTAATATGATATTATAATTAATTCTATATATGTAGAAGATAATAAAAAAATGGCTGCAATAAATGGAAAACACTTACAAGAGGTGAGAATTATTGAGCTTAAGTATAAAAAAATAGTCCGATGGAATCCAATTTTCGGCTGAAGATTCATGTAAAAAGACAAGCTGTAAGTGGTTCCGTACAAAATTATACGACATAAATGATACGTCACATTATCCAATAAGTGGAGAATATACGGTTCCTTCATCACTTTTTTCAAGAGCTTCTGTGAACTCCCTTAGTTGACTATGAGTTCACGCGGCGAGCGATTAATTTCCTTATGATTAAAAATCCCGTATAAAACGTATGAATTATTACATATAAATTTCACACGAAATTAACGACAATAAATAATTCTCACAGCCATAAGAAAGACTATGCCATAATGTTAATAAGACAAGATTAAAAACGAAAATTCTAATTTGAAAACGATGCTTCGACCTCTACATGTCATAGAAACAGAAAGAAGCTTTCTTTCTTTCTTACATGACATATTTTTACTGCTTGGGTCACATACCCTGAGATAACACCGTTAAATTTTTTTTATTAAATCTTTAAAAAAATCTAAAATTAAGTAAAGTGTAAAGGAGGTTTATATCTGCTTTCAATTTAATCGTTCTACCCCCGAAGGTCAACGTGGTGACGTTGACCTTTGTGCACCCGGATGACAACGAATAATACCGTGGCGTTGGGTTGGCTCATGGAAACGACTGGGTCTAAACTTTTATCAGAATATTTTATAGTCATTAATAGTAATAAACAGCCTAAATATATATCTAAATGTGTATAAGAAATTTTATGGATATTTTTACCACGTCTACGGCGGTTAAGGAAACCATCGTAAGGAAACCCACATATCTGAGAATAAATAAAAAACATGATCACGCCTACATGTGAAGTCCGCCAACCCGCACTGTAGCAGCGTGGCGGGCCCTTCTCGTCTCCAAAACCCTCTCGCATTTACAGGCTGCCTTATTTACTTTAAGAAATTTCAGCGACCTTTCTCTTAGCAAGTGTGGGAGCAGTGATGCTGGTCTCGTATGACCGCCTAGCCGCAGCTGCCCTGAACTCCGACGCCAGGGTCACCAAAGCAGCAGCTCCGAAGCTGATTGTCGGGTCATGGGTGATAGCGGTTGGTCTCTCCCTACCGTGGAGTATAAAGAGGGAGTTCATGGTAAGAATAAGACCTGGTTACTTTCTGTTTTAACTACTTTGTGCCTTTTTCTATATCAGCCAGTAGGATATCTACTATACGGTAAACATAGGAAATTATTCATCATTATTTTTATTAAAACATCAAGCTCTCTTAGAGATCTATTTAAAGAAACAAATGTTCATCCCTGGTCTCTACGTCCAAACAAAATGTATGTACAGGAAAATACAAATACATTTTATCAGAACAGTGATGTACATAATATAAATACTGGGCACAGACACCACCTTGTAACGTCAATAACTAGACTTCATAGAGACAGTAATTCGTTAATCGGGCATTGTATACGTTTCTACAACAAAAGCTGTTTCTACAATAATGCGCAGTCTTCCTTTCAATAGGTTAAAAATGTATGAAACAAAGACTTTATTGAAAAGAGTTATTATTATTATAATAACATAGCTTGGGAGAAATTAATTCATTCCCAATGTATTCCTTTATATTTAAAGGAATACATTGGGAATGAGTTAATCCCTCCCAAGCTATGAAGCATGACAAAAAGCCCTAACATACGAAGTTTATTTCACCTGTTTCTTCTCCGTTAGAGAAACCTCACTGCGAAACAGGGAGACCAAAAAATTGACAAGTGAAATTTATGTTCCTACGTCAAAGAATAAATATTTTTTTTTAACTTAAAACTGACGTAGAGCAAAGATTAATTAAGATCTACAAGAGAAGTGTTTTTTTTTAACTCTTTACAAAATTGTATCTTCTTTTTATACTATTCTATAAATTGAAATGAAACTATTACTTACGAATTTCATCGCGTTTTATTTCACTTTTTAAATGGTCTGTCTATAACCGAGATCACCGGGGGCGACGTGGGCAATAAAAAAGTAGTTTCAATGCGCGATACAGTTCGCAAGTAATGGTTTAATTTTACCCTTTACACTATTGGTTGCAGAAGTTGATTGAAAAAAAATCAGGCCCTTAATAAAATAACTTATAATTTTTAGGATTGCGTTTTTAATAGCTACTCGTATATAACTTCAATTTTACAGGAACGACAATGGCTTGATTATTTGGAAATGTATTGCGTTGAAGATGTTAAAGTCCTAAGTATTTATTGGCATTTCATAACGATCCTCCTCGTGTGGGTGCCGTTGGGTTTGATGATTGTAACCGTAAGTTCTGATTGTACTATTCTATTATATTAAAAAAAACACAATAGATACAACGATGAAATAAAGATGGTAAGTGTCATCTGATGAATTCAATATTAAAATAAACAGAAGACGATCAAAAACGGTGTAATGATGTAGCATAATTAAAGTAACCACGGGTAGTAAGACATAAAGCTCAGTAAAATAGTTCGTAGTTTAATAAGATAGTGTATACAAACACTAAGGAATATCTTTTTCTTTTATTTTTTTTATTAAATCTTTAAAAAAATCTAAAATTAAGTAAAGTGTAAAGGAGGTTTATATCTGCTTTCAATTTAATCGTTCTACCCCCGAAGGTCAACGTGGTGACGTTGACCTTTGTGCACCCGGATGACAACGAATAATACCGTGGCGTTGGGTTGGCTCATGGAAACGACTGGGTCTAAACTTTTATCAGAATATTTTATAGTCATTAATAGTAATAAACAGCCTAAATATATATCTAAATGTGTATAAGAAATTTTATGGTTATTTTTACCACGTCTACGGCGGTTAAGGAAACCATCGTAAGGAAACCCACATATCTGAGAATAAATAAAAAACATGATCACGCCTACATGTGAAGTCCGCCAACCCGCACTGTAGCAGCGTGGCGGGCCCTTCTCGTCTCCAAAACCCTCTCGCATTTACAGGCTGCCTTATTTACTTTAAGAAATTTCAGCGACCTTTCTCTTAGCAAGTGTGGGAGCAGTTGGGTTTGATGATTGTAACCGTAAGTTCTGATTGTACTATTCCATTATATTAAAAAAAACACAATAGATACAACGATGAAATAAAGATGGTAAGTGTCATCTGATGAATTCAATATTAAAATAAACAGAAGACGATCAAAAACGGTGTAATGATGTAGCATAATTAAAGTAACCACGGGTAGTAAGACATAAAGCTCAGTAAAATAGTTCGTAGTTTAATAAGATAGTGTATACAAACACTAAGGAATATCTTTTTCTTTTATTTTTTTTATTAATTGGATATTGTGCCCCCATTCAAATGCTAATCTGAATTTCAAACAAGTACTGTCAGGGATAAAAGGAAGTAAACGCTTTGGTTTACTGGTAATTCTTCGACATATTCTATAAATATTTATATACGACATATTTATTTGAGTATTACTGCTCATATTATGAGTAAAAGGAAAGGAAATATGTGATGAGAACAGGCGAATTGCATGAACTTCTCTTTGAACAAGCATCTGTAAAAAACAGTTTTGCATATTTTTTTCCAGTATGGTACTATAATGTGGCGTCTCGAATGGAGCGCTCGGGAGTTATCTTCCCGCGGCAGGGGCCAGACGGTGATTAAAGTGAGGGGCAGAGCAATGAGGATCACGGCCTGCGTCTTGCTTGCGGCTGCAGTTTGCAGGATACCTTACACGGTCCTAGTGTATTGGAGGAACAATCTTAGCTTTGAAATTAATGCGGTAGGTAATGATAAATTATTTCTAGAAGTGGACAAAAATATTGTAAAGGACCATAACTCACCATTGTAACCCTGCACGGAAAGGTGTTGTTTCAATAGTTTTAATTTAACATTTGAATCTCTCTGTTAACAGAGAAAGTCTCTTACTGTTGGTGTGACCTATCTTGATAACATCCACCTTGTGAGCACACACTTATAGGTAGGCAAAGATTACGATTATTTTGGCATGACTCAGCGTAACCAAACGGTATACCACATTCCACTTTTCGCCTCTCCACGCCATTAAACTCTTGAAGTTAACCATGAGATTTCGAATTCTCTTAGTCGTCTTTACGAAACCTTCGGGAAGAAAGGGCGTGGCATATTCTTACGCCGCTATCACATGGCTCAATAGATACAGTGCTTAATATGCCTAGGTTATATCTAGGTCTAGCAGGAAAATAGAAAAGGCAATCTCGATATTAAAATAGGTAAAGTAGAAGTTTTCAAATGCGTAGTGTTTTGGAGCCGGGAAGGGTCCGCCACGTGACTCCAGTGCGGAGGATTGGAGGAATTGACATGTTCAGGAAATATTTTTCATTATTCTTTATCGGACTTGAAAACTTCCTAACGATATTATTATTATTCTTTAACGCGTATTATGGGAAACTGCAAAATAAGGAAAAGATACGCTACTGCACATCAACCTTTTCCTTTTATTTTTCAATGCAGTAATATTTAAGCTCTTTTTCTTAGGTCGATGGTGCTTATAGTGTAATGTGGTTCTTTGCTAACTACCTCATATACGTCAACTGCGCAATAAATCCCCTTATCTACGGCTTCACCAATATAAGATTTAGAAGGGCTATGGATAGAACAGCGGGTGTTGCATGGTGCAGGTTCGGTTCTTGGTGCTGCTTATGTGCCACGGTAAGTAATTTGCGTATTTTGCATATTTTTTCCAGTATGGTACTATAATGTGGCGTCTCGAATGGAGCGCTCGGGAGTTATCTTCCCGCGGCAGGGGCCAGACGGTGATTAAAGTGAGGGGCAGAGCAATGAGGATCACGGCCTGCGTCTTGCTTGCGGCTGCAGTTTGCAGGATACCTTACACGGTCCTAGTGTATTGGAGGAACAATCTTAGCTTTGAAATTAATGCGGTAGGTAATGATAAATTATTTCTAGAAGTGGACAAAAATATTGTAAAGGACCATAACTCACCATTGTAACCCTGCACGGAAAGGTGTTGTTTCAATAGTTTTAATTTAACATTTGAATCTCTCTGTTAACAGAGAAAGTCTCTTACTGTTGGTGTGACCTATCTTGATAACATCCACCTTGTGAGCACACTTATAGGTAGGCAAAGATTACGATTATTTTGGCATGACTCAGCGTAACCAAACGGTATACCACATTCCACTTTTCGCCTCTCCACGCCATTAAACTCTTGAAGTTAACCATGAGATTTCGAATTCTCTTAGTCGTCTTTACGAAACCTTCGGGAAGAAAGGGCGTGGCATATTCTTACGCCGCTATCACATGGCTCAATAGATACAGTGCTTAATATGCCTAGGTTATATCTAGGTCTAGCAGGAAAATAGAAAAGGCAATCTCGATATTAAAATAGGTAAAGTAGAAGTTTTCAAATGCGTAGTGTTTTGGAGCCGGGAAGGGTCCGCCACGTGACTCCAGTGCGGAGGATTGGAGGAATTGACATGTTCAGGAAATATTTTTCATTATTCTTTATCGGACTTGAAAACTTCCTAACGATATTATTATTATTCTTTAACGCGTATTATGGGAAACTGCAAAATAAGGTAAAAGATACGCTACTGCACATCAACCTTTTCCTTTTATTTTTCAATGCAGTAATATTTAAGCTCTTTTTCTTAGGTCGATGGTGCTTATAGTGTAATGTGGTTCTTTGCTAACTACCTCATATACGTCAACTGCGCAATAAATCCCCTTATCTACGGCTTCACCAATATAAGATTTAGAAGGGCTATGGATAGAACAGCGGGTGTTGCATGGTGCAGGTTCGGTTCTTGGTGCTGCTTATGTGCCACGGTAAGTAATTTGCGTATTTTGCATATTTTGTAAAGGAATGTCCTGTTATCCATTCCAAGTAAGCATAACAGCTTGTATCAGGAGTGGTTCACGACATAGTCGAATAGCGAGCTCGAACTTGCGACATCATGTTTCGCAATCCGCACCACTAAGGTTATTGGCGCTTAAAATTAAATATGGGTGATAACTGAGACTTTTGCATGAGTCTATTCAAGTCTACTGTAAACATAGGCCTCTCCAAGCAAGCTAGCTACATTGGTTGAAAGGTCTACGTTACTCATAACGACAGGCAAGCGTGCTGGCACTCTCGCTGCTGATAATGCTGCCAGCCATCACCAGGTTGTGTGCTTTGCAAATTCGGATTTATTTTACATCATCACTGTGTCGCCAGAGCCTCGTTTTATTGAAATGATGGTATTCTCTCTTACATCCTCCATCCTTTCTTACAAACTATGACTAAATTTGCTAATTGTAAGTGTAATGAATCAATAATATAATGAATCATTCTCATTTGCGACGACGATTTATATTATACGAAAGGGGTTTTTTGTAATTCAATTGTCTATACTTCCATACTATCCATACTTTGAAATTTTAAATACGAAAATAGCTGTCTGTTCTGTTTACGCGGCTAAGCGCTGAACCAATTTTTATGACATATTGAGTGGAGATAGCTTGAGCCCAGGGGAAGAACGTAGCTCTCTTTTTTGTACACTATATACAATATTATCTAATATTTATTTAATAATTAATGCACACACAAGTAAATCGGAAAAAAAAAAAAAAAAAAAAAAAAAAAAAAAAAAAAAAAAAAAAAAAAAAAAAAAAAAAAAAAACACAATAGATACAGTGCTTAATATGCCTAGGTTATATCTAGGTCTAGCAGGAAAATAGAAAAGGCAATCTCGATATTAAAATAGGTAAAGTAGAAGTTTTTAAATGCGTAGTGTTTTGGAGCCGGGAAGGGTCCGCCACGTGACTCCAGTGCGGAGGATTGGAGGAATTGACATGTTCAGGAAATATTTTTCATTATTCTTTATCGGACTTGAAAACTTCCTAACGATATTATTATTATTCTTTAACGCGTATTATGGGAAACTGCAAAATAAGGAAAAGATACGCTACTGCACATCAACCTTTTCCTTTTATTTTTCAATGCAGTAATATTTAAGCTCTTTTTCTTAGGTCGATGGTGCTTATAGTGTAATGTGGTTCTTTGCTAACTACCTCATATACGTCAACTGCGCAATAAATCCCCTTATCTACGGCTTCACCAATATAAGATTTAGAAGGGCTATGGATAGAACAGCGGGTGTTGCATGGTGCAGGTTCGGTTCTTGGTGCTGCTTATGTGCCACGGTAAGTAATTTGCGTATTTTGCATATTTTGTAAAGGAATGTCCTGTTATCCACTCCAAGTAAGCATAACAGCTTGTATCAGGAGTGGTTCACGACATAGTCGAATAGCGAGCTCGAACTTGCGACATCATGTTTCGCAATCCGCACCACTAAGGTTATTGGCGCTTAAAATTAAATATGGGTGATAACTGAGACTTTTGCATGAGTCTATTCAAGTCTACTGTAAACATAGGCCTCTCCAAGCAAGCTAGCTACATTGGTTGAAAGGTCTACGTTACTCATAACGACAGGCAAGCGTGCTGGCACTCTCGCTGCTGATAATGCTGCCAGCCATCACCAGGTTGTGTGCTTTGCAAATTCGGATTTATTTTACATCATCACTGTGTCGCCAGAGCCTCGTTTTATTGAAATGATGGTATTCTCTCTTACATCCTCCATCCTTTCTTACAAACTATGACTAAATTTGCTAATTGTAAGTGTAATGAATCAATAATATAATGAATCATTCTCATTTGCGACGACGATTTATATTATACGAAAGGGGTTTTTTGTAATTCAATTGTCTATACTTCCATACTATCCATACTTTGAAATTTTAAATACGAAAATAGCTGTCTGTTCCGTTTACGCGGCTAAGCGCTGAACCAATTTTTATGACATATTGAGTGGAGATAGCTTGAGCCCAGGGGAAGAACGTAGCCCTCTTTTTTGTACACTATATACAATATTATCTAATATTTATTTAATAATTAATGCACACACAAGTAAATCGGAAAAAAAAAGAATTACGATAGGAGGAAATGGTAAGTACTGCTTATTTCTTAAGAAATTTCTTCGCACAGACCTGCGAAAAGAGAATACTTAGTCAATGGTAGATTGCACGGGTACAATACAAAAAAAACATACATATTATACAAAATAGTCTTTAAAACGATGAAGAACAACCAAATTATCTGAAAATAGGCAGTCTAACTAAAAAGCGAGAGAGTACTAAATTCCATCGAACACCATCTAGATATTTGGCAATCCATCACGGTGCGTTTCTCTCGGAATCACTTGTCATCACGTGAGCCGCTTGCTTGTTCGTCCCTTCTTCTCAAAAAAAAAAGCTTAGCAAAGTCGTGCGCACAAATTAAATAATTGCAGTCAACAATTTTGTTTTTGCAGCTTAATACAAAGAAAGGATCTCCATCAGACAAAAACTTGGCAAAGATTTTTGTAATAGAAGACAGCCCACGTACAAATAAAAAGCTTTCCCGAATGATAAAGAATATACTCCACATAAACAGAGACACCGTGGAGCTTAGCTTACCGAAAGTGGAAGAAGTCACAACGAAACCAACAAAAATCACACCACTGAATGTTGACAACATTTAGATAAGCGAAACTTATACTTTTGCTTTAGAGAGAAAGCTAATTTTAATACGGAAGTTTTTCGCTTTGTTAAACTACAGAATCATCATCTTCATCATCATTACAACCATTCTCGAAAGATTTACGTGAAGCACATCTATTGAGTTCTCGCAATATTGTGCAGGTCGTTATTCCACCTTGTGGCAGTTTCTGCACTTCGTTTGCCTCTACGAGGTTTGCCGCTCGAGAACCTTTCTTCTCCAATAGTTTTCAGTGCATAATCGAAGAATTTATCTTACTGCGAGGAAGTTAATATGCATCTTAACTGTATGAACGTGGGCTGTACTTACCTACCTAAATACTTATATGGATATATAAACGTGGTTAATGTGGAAGAGCCAAGCGGCAGCTTTACCTGTTGCTCGAATAGGCCGGCTCGACCGGGTTTATTACCACGACCTCGCAGAATACCGGCGTGAAGTAGAGGCATCTTGTGCTTCTGCGTTTCGTTCGGTGAGTGAGGTAACCGGAGGCCCACTCCCCCTCCCCATCCTCCCTCCCATCTACCAAATACCCTTAAAGTCCCGCAACGCACCTGCAGCACCTCTGGTGTTGCAGATGCCCGTACATCCGGCGACGGTAATCACTTACCATCAGGTGAACCGATTGATCGTTTGCCGCCTTTAACATAAAAAAACAAACTTATAATCTGCGTGTAGCAAGGGGTCGAGAGCTAGAGAATAAAACACAATCACAATTTTTTGATTTTATTAGAAAAGTACGGTGTGTTATCTTCCCGTGAGTATCGTAAGATGCGACTAACGGATCTAATGTATATTTATATCATGCCAGGAATTATATATAACTATACAAAATAAAAATAAATATTTTAAATAATGGTTTCATTTAAACAATTAAGGAATGAAGATTCTGTTGATCCATCCATCGTGTCTCTAGTGATTTTTTGTTAGAGCTCTTGATATAATTGTCTTTTTCATTGAACTTATTCAGGAAGACTATTTGCTGCGTCCAGCTGATCGGAAAGTTCATTGACCTTTGCCTCTAAAAGCTCTGTCATATGTGGCTCAATTCGTAAAATATTTGTCGCTTCTTGCAGTAACGCCATGCTTTGCATCAGCTGATCCTGTAATACAAAACAATTTAAAGATTACGCACTTACTTTAATAATGCCATGTAACGTAAAAGTCACCTTTTTTACAATTACAATTGACGTTACGAGCCAATAGTCCACCTGATAGATGTGGCTACTCTGTAGCAGGTTGCAGGTTGCCTGTTTGCAGGTGTCCATGGACTGTTCCATGGACATCTGCAAACAACTTCAACCGAAGATGGTTACAGACGCATTGACTCATCCTGTAATAGATATATGGTATAGAAAGCCAGTAAAGGCTTTCTATACCTTTGAAACCGGAACACAAGAGTCATTACGCTGCTAATTGGCGGCAGAAAAGGGTATGAGGGTAGTACTTACTTAGACAACTCCTAGGCAGAGAAGGAGCCTACCATCTAGTGAAATGCCTCTAACTAAAAGAACCGCCAGAAATATGTCATAGCTTTCGACACATGGGGAAATAACCATCTGTAATATCTAGTATATCCGTATTCGGACCGGTAACGGGCACTAGCGTCTAAAGTGCAAGTATCTGGTACTGAGGATGGTGAATTAGTCATAGGCTGAATTATAGAAGAATGCCATAACTTTGGTTGGGTGGTTCGATTACCAGACGGGACACGTATTTCATTCACATTAAAATAATTGTTCCGGGTCTGAGTATTTGTCCATGAAACATGTTTCTTTGTAAATGTCATTTATATTAAGACTTACAGAAGTATTAGCGCAGACAGAAACATATAAATATTCCACTGGACATTGTACATTATCTGCAGTGATCTTAACGCCTGGCAGACGGAACGGTACCTACCAGGTATCTTGTAATATCGCATTCCATCATCAGCATCACACAACCTCCTAAAGTACAAGATTGGCTAGTAAATTAACTTAGGCAGCTACATACAATTAAAATTTAAAAGTAAGGTTCTGTATTTAAAAAAATTTCATGTGATCAAAGTCGCGGATACAACTGTAAAATAAATTAAATGTAAATATAAGAGCACATTTACATAAATCGTTACGACACGTCCGAGAGGGATCATTGAATTATCCATTACTTCATGCAGTTTAGTCGCTAACACACGAATCAAAAAACAGTAGTAATGTATTCAATGACGCAAATACGCTAAAAGAAAGTGTAAATGCATTGGTAAGAGATCACGAGACTGTCTCGTGTCGAGGTTCGTTGGCATTCAAAATGTAAACGGACAGTAAAAACGAAATTACTGATGTTTACATAAACCGTCATTTGGTTTTATTTGATGAAACAGATTTATGTTATAGATGATTGTGAATGAAGATGGCCTACAATATGGGTACAAGAAAATAAATATATGTTCTCGTACATTCTGACCTATATTCTGACGACCAAAGGTATAGTAGAGATGGACTTTAGAATAACCATTAACCAATAAAACTATACTGAAGTTGTGGGTATAAAAAATTACATTGCTAACCCGAATTCCACAGAAGTTTTTACTGTTTAGACATGCAGGTCAGATCGTTTTTCTAAAAGTTCAATGACTATAAATAAAATCTAGGCCGCTGTCTTGAAATAGGCTAATTTTATAATGCAAGTACTAACATTTTGGCAGCACTTAAATTTCTGACACTTAATGGCTATATAGTCATAACAACTTTACAATTCACAAAAGTCAATAGGTTATGTTTGTTATGACTAGGCGATATACGCGGTAGTGGCGCGAGATTCAATAGATGATTATTTAGAAAGTTCTGAAGAAAAAGAAAGGTTGATAATATCATTCTAACATTTACTGGCTATGACTGAACATAAGTCGCTGCGTTTGTAACGATCCAGAAGAACATTTATTATTTATCATTTCACGTGCGGTAACTACGAATCAAATTAAATTCTGTTGTTGTAATGCGTACCAGGGACCTTGTCCACATCGCCATACAAATATTTCACAACAATTCCTCATGAAGTTATTGATGGATAAAATCATACCGAATGATTTTTAACATCCAAGATATGGCTACGTTTATTGGTAACCATGTAACGGATAAGACACCTGGACTAATGACATTAGAAGGGATGGCATTGATTAAATCCTATTAAAAATCCAAACTTAAGGCGGGAAAGCACTGCTATTAAATGATATTAATCATCATTATTACAGCCGGTCACAAGGTGAATATAGGCCTGTTCCAAATTACGCCACAAAGCACCTAAACCACAGCATCTATTAACATTGGCCTGTACAACGTTAGTCTTGAGAACCTGTCTTCGCCGATGGTTATCGGTTTCGCGAGGTCGACCCTTTGCCACTTCCGTTTAGTGATCGTTATGGGTATATCGGTAACTCTAGTTCAGCTGCGAATATCATCTTTTTTATTTATACCTCAATGCCTAGCAATACGTATAAAACTAAATTACTCGATAGTTATATAAATCGTTATAAATATACTTAAAAATAATAAAATATTATACTTCAACCATTTGTATGCACATATAAATCATATCAAAACAAACCAAACAAGCTAGAAGTCGATATGGATAGTGTCTACTAATAATCTTTCGGTCCTGTTGAGACCAGCTGAAGGTATTACTAGATTACACAGATTCAAAATATCTAATCTGTAAAAGTTGATAAAAATATGATATACTAGCAATTACATTTTAAATAATAAATAAAGTATTAACATATTAAATAAATTATTAACCTGAGCTCCAGACTTCGTCAGTTTCTGCGCTTCAAACTCTCGCTTAGTCTGCATTGACATTGCGGCTTGTAGCTCAAGTAGAACCGTTCCACGGAATCGTGTCGAGCCCGGTTCTAATTTGTCTGCCAAATCCAGCAGTTCGTGACAGAGATCTATTTTCCTTTTCAGCAGGCCATAAGAGAGATCTGGAAAATACCAAATCACACCACAAGATTTATTAAAAAATAATAGTATATAAGAGGAGAGGAGGAGAGAGGTGACATTTTAGTCCTTACAACCCACTTTTCACCAGAGTTTATTTGGGACAACTTAACAGATGTTGAGCTTGTCACCGTCTTAGTGTTCAGGCCATCTATATAAAACGTACATAGGTTTCCTAAAACACGCACAGGTACAAACATTCCACAATAGGGTCCGAGTCTTCTGATCCGGGGGCAGATCCCATAAACACTCTCCTTTCGTTACCATATTTGTAGAGATATAACTTTGATTTTAACATTTTTAGCTTTTAAGATCCGTCTCATTATTATTTTCAAACGACTTTATTAAAAAAAAAAAAATGCTATATTAAATATTGGGCATAAGAATTAATTTCTAGTACATACTTCTAAAATGAATTCCTTATCTCTAATATATACATTACATTTTTGTTTTTCTTGTTCATAAATTATGACTTTATGATTTTGAAAAATTAAATACCTGTCAAAGTATACCCTTTGTAGTTGCCATAAATTTGCGTTAAAGCTAATTTAGCTTGAACTACTAAATGGTTGGTTGGGTGCAAAGTTAGACTGTACTTGTCTATAAATTCCTCCAACTCTTGTGGACCAGATTTATTGAGCTTATTCAAGTCTTGTTTCAAAGCGTTATTACCCCAGAACATTTGTCTGCTTTGTATATAATGTTCACATTTCTCGCATTTCCATGGAGCAGTTTCATCTAAAGTATTCGTAGATATAAGCATTGCTCCTTTTGATAGTTCGTTGTGGCTTAATGGACCATTGCAAATTGAGCAATAAATGTTTCCTAAATAAGTACCAAATTCAGTTGGATCTTTACATCTTTCACATTCGCAATCGAAACATTTGTTTTGTCTCAAATGTTTTCTCCTGTCTAGCGTTCCCCATAGAGTTTGGGTGTATGTGGCTGTGATAAGTTCTCCTTTAGCAATGGGTACAGTCGCGAGAAGAACCATATTGTAATCCTCTCCCAAGAATATATGTCGCGTGTTAGGTTTGCAATTATGGTTAATCATTGAAGCCATAATGTAGACTCCTCTTAATCTCTTCAGTCCATCTGGAGATCTCACATCAAATGAGTTGGTGTCGATAATAGAAGCAACTTGTAAAATAGTTTCGTCTTCAAAAGGCAACCCAACCACGTTCTTTATGAAAGCGACAAGGTTAGCTTTTAATACAGCATATAGTGGTGTGTGCTTGCGGTCCTCTAAATGTGATTCGAGATTTAAAATGTTTTCAAATTGTTTAGGATTAGAATATTTCATTAACAAAATTCTTAATGGTGCAATTACACAATATGCAGCTTCGCTTTTATTTGCATTTTCATATTTTATATTACATTTATAACCTTTATCCGTCATAATTTTACACTCATGCCTGTGAGCCTCAGCTTTAACACATTCAGAGCCACACATTGGCCAATTGCATTGCGGACATTTATAATAGTCTAATTTGTCTTCTATATTAATCGGTTCTAGTTTCTTTCCACAAGTCAGACATTGCGCTGCGCAGGACATTCGGGGACCAACTACAGCTGGTTTCTCCTTAAGTATTATTTCACCCTGCCCTATGTCTCTAGTCGCTACCATGTGTCTACCTAGATTGGGAGAAAATTGAATTTTGAAAGCGCAGCATTGTAACTTGTGGCCCTCCTTCCAGCCCTGTTTCTGATGTGCTTTCGAGCAGTAGTAGACTTGTTTGCATCCACCGCATATCTGGTTGGCCGGTTGTTGGCAGACGTCGCAAGCTGGTATTGCCCGCTTGGAATAGTTCATTCTTGTCTTTTTTTTTTGTTTAAGAACTGTCAGTTAAGGGAGCTCGGCACGCTCGACCCGGCCCGGTTCTAACACAATACTCGTCTAAAATAGGCACAGATAATTATCACTACGCAACTAAACATTTGGGAGAACTGCCAACAAAATGAAAAACGGCGAACCACGCTGTTTTGTAATAACAAACTTTAATGTGTTCTGTGTCACAGATTGCTTGTTTAAACGTCTTGAAGAAAATTTAAATGAGGCTTTTAGGAATTTTAATTAATTCAACTACATCTTATTTCAATTGTTGTTTTACAATAGAAACAAGATTACATAATTATCTAAAATTTAAAACAGTGCTATAATTTTAAGTGATGCTGGCACCGGGAATTGAACCCGGGACACTCGTGTGCCTAACCTCTGGGCTACAACGACTCTTCATTATATAATAATAATAATAATGCAATGAAAAGGTAACATACATATTTTCATCTCTTCTGCCTTTCTCTCTTACCGAGGATTTTGAAATTTGATAGGTATTATGTAAACTGTGCATATTGCAACCTGCAACCTGCTGGATGAGGCTCTGGCAACCGACTGATGGGTAAACCCATCCGAATATACCGTACCCAAATAACACAAATAAGTTATATGGAGCATCATCGCTGGTGCGAGGGAACCGGTACTTTGCTCACCGCACTTTGCGACCCGCATTCCCAGCGTGGGGTGTATCTTCCATATCTATCATTCAAGCATGACATGTCTTTTGTTTGGCGCTTTCATAGAAAAGCCTGGGCCCAGCAGTGGACTTTCAGAGGCAATAATAAAATAGTTGGTAAAGAAATGTAAATAGATAAATAGATTTTGTAGTGGTAGTTTCTATGATCTGTGTACAGAACTCTCACAGCTCGAATACTACTCATGCTTACCCAGGAACTTACTCGATGATTTGGTTATCCTTAAAGCTACCGAAAAAAATCGCCGAAGCAACGATCTCGTTACCTCTGTCAAGGGAGGGATCCTAGCGAGATGAGTACACAACCCACAGACTTAAAGGGTTTGGCTACCAACCAAGCTATCAAGCCGTCTATAATACATTTGGAACATTCCATTTTCAAATGAACAAGTGTGTTCATATGCGACGGTTATACATTTATATGCGCTAATTTATGTCCACGTTACGCAATAGGCTGAAGTTTCTTCAGTCCAACCCAGTCGTAAAACCACGGGCGGCACGCGCGCGCTTGTTAATGTTCATGGAAAACTTTTAGTGGAAAACTCGTCGTGTTAAGGAAATTTAAAGTAATACACCATTGAACGTGTTTGAAACACAACTTTCGCGTAAGTTGATTTTTTCTGTTATGATAAAATAACTAGACCAGAGATATGAAAATAATATTTATAGTTTTCGATGAACTTTCACGAGTTATATATTTCCAGTAATGTAATAATCGCAGAATCAATTCGATAAAATTGTCAGGACTTTATTTTTGAATTGTTTAAAATATTAAATCTGTAATAGACATATTTTTTTTTTATATTTGACATTTGATTTATCTAACACTTATACTCAAACATAAAAGACAATAATGTATCGAATTGAATTGTAATACAATATGCGATACCATAAACCACGAGGTAGGTGACAGGAATATAACCAAAAAATATCACTAACGCTTCTCGAAGTTTTCAAAGAAATGATTACATAATATACCTTTAACCTATAGAATTAATAATCAAAACTTTGACACCTAAGTATCCAGTTTATTATTTATGTAGTTAACAAAATGTAAAGTGTTTATATTTAAATAGAGGCAGTTGACTCTCTATGCATTGGCTTAATGAGGTACATACATAGATACATTCAATAGAATTCGGTGTTTAATTAAATTAAGTAATATTATTATTATTAATCGAGGAGCCTATACTGCACACTGCATATAATTCTAGTTATATTTATACATAACACAGTGTTTTTATATGTATATATTTACTTGTTGTTGTTTTGAGTCTACCTATTACAGTTTTTATTCTTTGTTTTGCACCTGCCAAACTACATTTCACCATGACAAGGGTTGACTGGTAGACAACGCCATTTGGCATTAAGTCCGCCCATTGTAACCTTTAGCCTCAAGTCAACAATGAAGAATAAATAAGTAAATATTTTCTTTTTGTTATAGGCTCCTTTCGTAACCATAGTATTTTTGGAAATTTAAACTCTTGGGCAGGGAAATAGGATGATCATTTTCAAAATATGACTTTTGTTAAATAATGCTTAATCGCGCGGACAATATCTACTTAATTCATAAACCTATACAATTAACTATCGAGTGCTGATAGTTTTGTATACGCATATCGATTATTTCGGTAACGCGTACGGGAATAGGCCGTCGTATCCCAGTTCTCGATTTCTTAGAAAGTGTTGCGTTCACGCAAAATTAGAATGACGAGACTCATAAACTTTAAGAACTTACAGTTAAAAAGTATTTTTGGCTCCAAAAAGAATTTTTGGCTCCAAAAGGAATTTTTGGAGTATTGCAATTGCCACAATCGCCACGCTCCGAAAGTGGATTAGTGATCGGTGATCGCAGTACCAGACACCACGCGCCTAAGACACTGCTGCCCGTTATCAGTCTGCTTAATTTCGTTTGGGTACTTTTAGGGTGGGTTTTTTCTTTTAAAAAACACGGTGAATGAAGAGAGAAGACAGGTACATTGTTTCCTGTGCTCTACTCCTGGCCGAAGAACTTGTTAATGTATGCCCCCATCTAAAATAGTACCTCAAAATTGTACCTCATAATTCACTTTCTTTTATTTTAATGTTTTCTGTGTTTTTGTTTTGTGGTGTACAATAAAGGATATTCATTCATTCAAATTCAACACAATATATACAGATATCTATACCATACTCATACTCAATGTCAAAACATTTGTGCAGAAGTTGTTGGAATGATTCCAGAAGATGATATAAATGTGAAAGCTTTTAAAAAATATCCGTCTTATAAGAATATATATTGACTGTTAGTCTAAAAATACGACATGCCGGTTTTAACGTTGGTGACCCCTTTGATTGTCAATTAGATATCGTCAATACTAATATATTGACATGGCATCACATACCTTATTCGTCTATGATCGTCAACAATTCGGGATGTTCTTCTCTCCTTATGTAAAGTATAGTTTATGCAAGAGCAGAGATGAATTGCAAACATTGTAACAATACGTCCAGATTTAAAAAAACAATACCGCGTGTGCCGCACAAACAATGGCTTTCATTGGGTTTTGAAATTAGGAGCAGCGCCTCAGCACAAGACAAAAGATTCAATTAAACACACAATGTCACTCCGTTATCCATTGCCAGATTAAAAAAACAGTCAAAGTGGGAAGTCAAAATGGCGTTCATGTGTTAGGATTTGTTTTCAGAAATAATTAGTTATTGGTCGTTTAGTAAAATTATACCTATTTTAGGCCTTTTTTGGACAGTATTTTTAATAATTAGGTACAGCTTTTTTTATTTTTTAGCCCGGTAAATAAATGGTACATTTGCAAAAGTTGATTTTATTCGCCTATATCGCTAAATACATTATTAACCTTATTATTGCTATCTACTACGAATCGAGGAAATATAGCACAGCAATTTATTCTATGGGTTAAGGAAATACCTACATATAGAAATAAATATAGTAGCATATATTTTAAAACATCATCTAAGCCGTCCACTGTTGGACAAACGTCTTTCTCAATGGGAGGATTTGCTCAAATCGCCACGACTGGCAGGCGGTGTTGACAATCGTAACTAGACTTTTCACTAAGAACATTTAAGTTTGACACACTTGACAGATGATTGTTACGCCATCTACCGGAGGCTATCAGATTTTTCTGAGATGATAACGATATTGAGAAAGCTGGACTATCTTACGCTGATACCACACGGCAGTCGACTGACTGGCAAACTGATGGCAGTATATCTAAAAGAATACGCCGAATATATATAAGATATACATACAGGGAACAGTGTCAAGGGAATCTTGCACCATTGCTTAGAAATTCCGTACTGGACAATCTCAGAATTTTCCCGGCATCATAAGTAACGCAATTTTAAGGTTAAGTCGAATTCTTTCAAAAAGTGGAAACCGCATCAAAATAGTTCCAGTAGTTTTTACGTGATGTCTGGGCAAACAGATAAACAAACAAACATTTACTAAAAAGATTTGTTTCACTTAAGTAAGGTGGATTAGATATCTGTAAGATAATAAATATATATACGAGTATATCCCAAAAGGTTTTGTAAAATATCTTTGATGTACAGTCAGCTTTTGTACGATTTTGTAATAGTGTAGATAATGTATATAATGTAGTATTATTATATGAATTTCTTTGAGTACATTTTTAATAATCAAATGTAAAATGTTAAAAGAATTAGACATTGCTTAGTTTTATTTGAAGAACCGTCATTGCGTACGGATCATGGCGCTTACTTTAATTTCATAGTAGGTAACGTAAGTTAAAATTTCGACGATGGCGAAGGTCTGGGAAATCTGTATGTCTAAGAAATAGTAAACACTGTATTTCGTGAACATGCTGAATTGGAACAGCGTGGTGAGTAGACCCTTCCCGCCTTTAAAACTTATTGCCCGTTAATATATTTACAGCTTTTTTTTTGGTATAGGGGCAAACGAGCTAGCGGCGTAAGTGATAAGCGTCGCCCACGTAAATCGGCAACGCACCTACCGGTGCAAAAGCCGCCGCTTAGCTCAACCACGAATGCTTTACTTTAATTTATTTTCTTACTTTGTTTTATTTCAGAATCATGGGGCAAAAGGATAATATGGGTATCGAACCGTACAAGGTAATAAAATGTTTTATGCAAATAAAAATATAAATAGCATTATACCGCCATCTAGTAAGTTATCGTAACAATTCGTCGTTAATCAGAATGCGTCGAGTAAGTAAATATAGCTTTAGATGGCAATGTTATCTATTCTAATTTTGAGTTTTATACAAATAAGATGGCGGCAGATGTCTTAAGTAATTTGATACGTATAGATAAATAAATGCAAAGTTATTTTTATACAGTTTCGCAGTCGTGGTTTTTGAAGTTACTATAATATTTTAATAAAATGTTGTTCATTGAAGAAAATAACGTTACATTAAAATTTGTACGTATTAATTTATAATTTTTTTGTTGCTTTGTTAATGCATTATTGATATTATAAAGTAATATAATGTTAATGATGTACCTGCCAAATAACAATAAGAAAACAATTTTCATAACTTTAATTTGTTTATGGTTTTCAAACAGTATGTGTAGTAAATAATCGATTTTTCTAATAAAATAAAATTTGCGACGTGGTATGTAATGTATTGATTGTGTTTATTTAATGCGTATACCATTTTATTTCTTTACGAATCACCACCTACCTCCGGCTTTTTCGGGTAGATATCTTTATCTTCCGAAGTCGTTTTACTACTACCAAATAAAAGTCCTCTCCAAGTAAGCACCAGCAGAAGCCGGCTTGCATTTCTCACCATGCTGGGCTAGCGGGTTGCAGGTACGCTCGCACCGGTGATGCTCCTCCCAGTTAGTAGTCAGTGGGATTTGGGATTGGCAAATATGGATGGATTTTCCACGGTCAATCGGTTCCCAGAGCTTCGGTTCTTACGTCGTGAATCCTGCTACGCGCTGTTTGAAAAAAGAATATGGTATTTCCCGTGTATTTTTACTAACACGTACTAGACAATGGCCTTAAAGCCAAAGTTTTTTTTAATGTAAAAATATTTTTTTAAGACACCCATGCATCTGTCAAGCTAAAACGGCAGCAATTATTATGGCAAAAAAAGAAGAACGGGATATACCTTATTTCTAGCAAAAATATAATAATATTGTTAAAGCTATTACAATAGGTTATGCTATATAAATAATAGGAATTACATAATAGGTCACCTTCATTATCATCATCATTACGGCCAGTCACAAGTCCACTGCTAGACTTAGGCCTCCCTTAAAATCTCGGTCCCGACTCACCTGCATCCAGCGACTACCCTCAGCGCTGCAAGTCATCGCTCTATTATGGGGGTCGTCCTACAATACATTTACCGGTACGAGGTTGCCATTCGGGAACCTATGTTCCCCAACGATTATTAGATCTACCCATTGCTTTGGTTTCTTAGTTCTATGCGTATGTCATCGTTGCAGATTCTATCCCGCAAAAGAGTGCCGTTTATTACATAGCAATTAATATATACTCGTACATAATTTAGGAAATGATATACAAAGAAAGTAATTTATATTTTCAGGTGGAGACATCTAAAGAGCTGGGCCGCTACCTGGTGGCAGCCCGGGACCTATCTCCTGGGGACTTAGTGCTGACGGAGAGGCCAATGGTTTTCGCGCCAAAGGCGATGCCTGACCCCGAGGCACAAATGCCATGCGTCGGCTGCTACAAGCCTATCTTCACTGATGCAGGAGAACGATGCCCTAAGTAACGATCAGTCTATTTTGTAATATGTTATTACTATTGACCCGCCCCTATTTTTCAAGGGTGATTTATATAGTTATGATGATAAAAGATAACCTCATGGCTATCTGTTGCGGAAATATGTTGTAAAAACCATTTAACCGTCGACGTATCTCGTCCTTTTTTTTAACGTAGCAAAATGCCTAACGCATTACCGCTTCCCGTGGGGGCAAGGCCGCCTGATGTCAGTCTTGGAACGACTAAAAGCCCACGCTTGCGGCTTGGCTATGGGGACGCACACGCACACCTATACAGAACCACCAGCGCCGGTCGCTACTGGCCACTGTATCTAGAATCACGTTTTCTTCTTCGCTAGAGGTAAAGCCTCCAGCCACAAAGCGCGTCTTTCTTCCTTCCTCATGTCCTGCAATTCGTGGGCATCGAACTCGCATGAATGCACCATACGAAGCCACATGGGGTCTGTAAAGCGAGTACTCGGAAGCCCCAGTCTTCCTTCCTTCGGAAGCAACTTCGGCCTTTATGAGCCGTAATACTCACACTCCGCTCGCCCCCCCCCCCTTCCCCCTTTTATACATCGGCTGCGGAGGATGGATAATCCTGAAAAATTATATGAATTATCCAATAACAGCGTTCCTAAAACTTTTCCGTATACAATATACACGTAACTTAGTAATTTTTTTTTACTAACAGTGAATGTGAATGAAGAAAGAAGACTGGTACATTATTTCCTAAGCTTCTCTTCTGGGTGAGGGACTTGTTAACGTTACTGCGTTGTTTGCGCAACCAAATACCAGCCGCACTTACCTGTCCTTAACAGCCTGTAAATAGTCCACTGCAGAACATAGGCCTCCCCCATAAGAAATTTTATCATTATCGTCACTCTTGGCAAGCAGATAGGCGATCGCATTACCAGACGCTGATGCCCGTCATCCGTCTGGTATTTTTCGAGATGGTTATTCCGCCCACTGTCGGTGGCGTTTGCAATCTTAAGGCTGTAAGGCCTTTGTCGGCTCTTACGAACCCACGGGAGGATAAGGAGCTGGCGGATTCTTACGCCAATGCCACACGGTCTACTAGCTATTCCCACTATTTGTACATATTGTATTACTTTGTATATATTATTTTAGATGCGGTTGGCCCGTTTGTTTTGGAAATTGTCCAGGACTTACTGATCCAAGACACCACGGCATCGAGTGTAATATACTAAGCGTTCGCCCCGAGTGCGTACTCGATAATATGGCTGATTATTACAGGTATACTTTTTTTTTTTTTTTTGTATAGTTGTGATTGCAGGGATCATGGCATTCGCTTTTGAAAACCAATAAAACTGTTGATTATAAGTTTAAATGCTCAATTGTTTTATTAAAAACGAGTTTACTATTTTTATTCCATTACTCGGTAGTGTCCTGCAATAGATGATGATGTCCTGGCCGAGAGAGGCCACATGAGATATCATAGTGCCGTAAATATACGCTCATGCAACCGTGCGTTTCACACGTCTTTACCTTCCGTTATTCGATGGAACGCTTTTGTTGTAAGATCGGAGGAAGGGTAAGATGCAGAGTCAGAGCCATAACTAAAACCAAAAATTTTGGATTTGCATCACTATGAATACCAGCCATGGATTGGAACCCAGGAGCCATATCTTAGCTGTCAAGTATGTTATCCACTAAGCGATGCGGTGGTCATAGCCTGCTATAGATAGATGTTGCTTGTATCACATGCATTGGGTATGTATATCAGGGACACCATTCACAGTATGCTTTGGTCAATAACGAGAAAGAAAATAATGGGTAGTTATTACTTTATCGAACTTTCGGATTCTCACCACGCTGGATGGTTTTGTGAGTGCAGCGTCAGTAGCCTTGGACCAAAGTTTCTGCTCTAAGAAGCGAGGAGAAGAGTGATAAGCCACTAGTCTGTGGAATTTGGGTTCGATGTATTCGAATGGATTTCATTTAATGGCCAGAGCCTTGTCTGTTAGTTAGCAGGCTGTACCACGTGGAGCTGAGGTCGATGAACTTTTGAGAACTGAAAGTATGGAAATTCTATTGTTACGTGTCAAATCAGAACTTATGACACGTGAAGTGTAATTAAGATATTATCGTTATAGACACGATGCATTACTGCCTTTGCGTTGCGTACTGATACAGAAAACTGACCCCGAGAAATGGAAGAATCTTTTAGAAATGCAATCGCACATGGAATGCCGCACTCCAGGAACTGAAGCCTACGAGTAAGTATAAAAAATTATAAAACTACCCTGGGTTGGCTGAAATATAAATTATATAAAGATTTTTTTTTTTTGAAAAACATTACCTTCCACTGTAGGAATTTCTCCTGTGTCGCGGAGGTAGTTTACATACATGAATTGTACATGAATAAACACCCAGACCGGGAACTATTATTTGTAGTCCATACAAATACTAGTCCCGTGCGGGAATCGAACCCGCGATCCACAGCGCCGCGGCTGAACGCTTAGCCATTAGGCCACCGAGCCTTCAAGAATGTAAATATAATTATGAATAAATAAATGCATTATATTTTCCTCGTAATGTCAACCTCAGCTGCACATGGTACACCATACCAGCTTATGAACGAAGCTCTGGCCACCGACTGATGTTCGAAAATCGCGTGTACTATTCGAATAACTAGATTCAGATTCATGACTCTTGTACGTGGTACAGTCATGCAGTCAGGCGGCTGTTCGAATGGGCCGGCTCGACCGGGGCAGTACCACGACCTCGCGGAATACCGGCGTGAAGTAGAGGCATCATGTGCGTTTCGCGATTCGTTCGGTGAGTGAGGTAACCGGAAGTCCTCTCTCTCTTCCCTATTCTGCTTCCCGATCCACTCTCGTTTCCCTAAAATACCCTTTAAGGCGGGCAGCGCATCTGCAGTTCCTCTGGTGTTGCAGAAGTACGCGGGCGACGGTAATCACTTACCATCGCGAGAACCGTTTGCACGTTTGCGCGTTTGCCCCCTATCACATAAAAAAAAAGATTCCTCGATCGTCTGCCATTTCAAATCCTCCCAAGATTATTAGCTAGCTAGCGAGAGTTTCTAAAACGTGAAAATTTTAATATAAAAAAAAATGTGCTACTTTTAAATAAATGTATTTTATTAATGTTCTTCGAATAATGTAAAGGAATTTAAGAAAAACAAGTCTAGAGAGATAATGTAAGACGCGACAATTCTCGCATTACATTTTACTCGTCACGGCGAGACAGTCATTAATAATTTCGTATGTCATCAGCATTGGATTTAGAATCATGTAACATGATGAATTTTCAGAATTCAAGTTTTATAAATTTACATGTAATTTTTCTTTCAGTGAAGCCAACGAATTTATTGTTGAATACCTCATTAACAATTTTATTAGTAAACTCGATGAAGGTACCAAAAACAAATATCTACCAGAAATTTCCACAGAACTAGTTCATCGGATTTGTGGCATTATCGATACAAATGCTTTAGAAATACGTTTGCCTGGAGGTGCTGAACTTCAAGCATTATATTCCAACACTTGTATCTTGGAACACAGTTGTATACCAAATACCAAACATACATTTAATAATTCAAGTGCGGATAAAATTGATCTGTATAGAATAACTGTTAAGGTTGTTGTTCCTGTAATGAGAGATCATCATATTACTACAATGTACAGTCACGCTCTGTGGGGAACACAAGCTCGAAGACAGCATTTGAAAGATACAAAATATTTTTCTTGTAATTGTCCAAGATGTAGCGATCCGACTGAACTCGGTACTTATTTAAGCGCTATGAAATGTTTCGGTGACGGAACCGAGTCTTGCAATGGTATTCATCTCCCCGAAGATCCTCTAGATGATGAAACTGAGTGGGCTTGCAGTGAATGCCCTGTTAAAGTTAATAATTCTCAAATAAATATGCTCATTTCTCAAATGGGGGAAGAGGTCGACGGTGTCTTAATGATGGGTGGATCTGTGACAATGTTGGAAAATGTGCTTTGCAGGTTATCAACGTTTTTACATCCGAACCATTACCATTTGTATTCTTTGAAGCATTCATTAGTTCAGTTATATGGAAGACAGCCGAGTTATATGACAGAAGAAATTTTGAAAAAGAAAATCAATATGTGTAAAGACCTTATTCGAATTACAAACACTTTAGACCCGGGAAATGCTCGATTAAGTCTGTACAGTTCGGTGCTACAACATGAACTTCATTCAGCCTTACTTTTAAAGGCAAAAAAGGTTAATAGTGATGGTGCCTTTAAACCTATTGAAGAAATTAAACCATTTCTAATTGAAGCAAAGACAGCAATTCATTCTGCTTTGGAAGCATTAAAAGACGATATGGAAGAAACATCTGGGAAAAAACTCTATGGCGTAATAGAGAACAGTAAAAGTGAATTTGAGAGGTTTTGCAAAGAAAAAAATTTATCAGTGTAAAATAATTTATTTTATTGTAGTCTTAATTGTACTTATGTAATTTCTTAACAAAATCTTATCGTTAGTAATATCACAGATATATCTTTGATTGTATGATAATCATCTGTTGAAAAAAATCAACATACAAAAATAAACTTTATAATTTTTTTTTATTGAATACCCTAATTTGTTTGATTTAACCTTTTCTTGAGAAAAATCTGAATGCAGCTCGCGAATCATCATTGTTTACATTATCAACAATCCACTCGGTGTATCTGGACACTCTTGTGTAAATTCCTGGCATTTTTGCTCGAGCACAGCCGCTGCCAGTTGAAACTACTCCGACGACCATCGAATGGCCTTTGTTTCCACGCACAATCAATGGGCCACCACTGTCGGCCTAAAAATAAGAAATTTTATAAACTAAATGCTCAACCAATCATACGTTATCATGTAACACAACAGTTTATCGACGTATTAGAAATGCTGATACTTCGTAGTTCATTGCCTGTCGTGGACATTGCATCAAAAAGAATAAAACAATTTATTCAAGAAATTAAATGTAACAATATTATCGAAATCGTTGTCAGACCAAAATAAAATTTGACTATGTAATCAACCTGTATATAATGAAACTATTGTATTTGATTAAGGCCTCGATAGCCACTGTGGTTAGATTAGGTTAGGTTAGTTTATTCAGTACAGCAGACTAGACTCCCAGTTTCTCCCAGTCTTACTGTCAGTTTTACTTTTAAAACTCAATTAAATAGTAAAGTATTTCTTTATTTTTTTCTTATTTTAAATAAAAATTTAATTTATATTCTTGAGTCACTTCTATAACCTGTAATTAAAACTGTTATAAATATATGTAGAAGAAATTATTCGGGGTATAGATGACAACGAAGCTTCAAATTATTTGTCTTAAACTTTGACATGACTTTGACAGGCTTTGATAGCTTAATCTGTACCATCTAAGTTTAAAAGTAATGTTGAAAGTAGATTTTTAGCGACTTCCAATCTTCCAACCATCACATCGATTTGAAAATTATGTTTAGCATTGTTGTGCACCAACACTATTATTCACATTAATGTCTTGAATTTGAAATGGAACCTCTATGTTAGTTGTTCTTACCCAGCAAGAGTCTCTGCCTCCCTGTTCGTGTCCGGCACACATTTGAGTAGAAAAAATCTTGACTTTGCTTCCTTGTGACTCGTACCAGTTGTTGCATTCATCATTAGCAACTACGACGACATCGGCCTTCTGCAGAATGTTAGGTCTGGATCCTGTTAAGAGAAAGGTTGGACTACAACAAGTATCAACTTCTGTTTGTGTTTTATAAGTAAACAGCCGTATGGTTAAAAACTATGTCTGTGTTTAGAATGTTAGTAGCTATAAACAATATTTCCAGAAGGTCTTCAGAATCAGAAGCAGCTATTCATACCTATTCCCCTGTCTTCGTTTGTGAAGCCCCAACCCGCGACAGTAGCCTGTACACCACTGAAGTCTGAAGAAGTAGCTTGCGGCAAACACGCAGGACGCAACTCACTGGTCCAAATAAGTTGACGAAGTGTTTTTAAGAGAGCCACGTCGTTTGATTTTCTGTTACATCTGTAAGAAAAGGTTTTAAATTAAATATAACCTACGGAATACTACTATCTATCTAGTTATTCTTAATATTGGAAATACTGAACGATACATGATGTTCCCGTTACTGCCTGTCACGCTTGGATCAAATTCCTCTCGCCTTAGACGCTTGTCCCGTCACCTGTCCGGCTATTTAAGCTCTCACATAATATCTGTGACGGTTATTTGTTTTATATATTCGTTGTTTCTATGATCGTAAATAGTATTCGACCTAAATTATATACAGTTTCTTTCAAATCTCGAAGAATTCAATTTCACATCTGTCATGTCGCACCGGCGACAGATATAAAATTGAATTGTTCCGTTCCGTTAGTTCCGTTAGTCGACTGTTACGACATCTACTGCAAGACGATCCATAGCATAGACGATAGATTACTCTGTTACTCTTACGCCGCCGCCACTCTCATGATCGTATATAGTCTACCGACTATATATATCATGAAAGTCTTAAATTCCAATTCCTCTTTTGGTACTCGTAACCTTAAAAGCCCCACTGCAAGGCCTAATCGCATTACACGCTTCATCAACTTGCAGACGTTCGTATAATTTGGAATTTTGCACACGTATGAAGAATCGATTACAATAATCGAAATACTATATGATGATATAATACCATCGAGCTGGTCTGATAATGGAGCTGAAAGGTAGGGAACGGAACCCTTGAAAGCCATATCCTAGTAGCCATACTAGAAAACGCATAGAGTTTGGGCTAAACAAAAGTGGACAGCGTATATATTACTTTTTAAACTAGATTTTTATTTTTGAGAAGGTTTTTCATTCGGGAAAAGACCGCCGTTCTACTCGAATGCGGACTTCATAAGTCGTCGAAATATTGTTTTTATTATTTATCAGACTTATTAGTTTCTACACAATGTTTTCCTTCACCACTGAGTAGGTGGTAAATTGCAATTAACAGTCGATGAATAGATGGACTCAAGACCGAAAAAGGCCTTATCCGTTATGCCGTGTGAAATCTTTGTGAAATATTAAATCAGTGCGACGTCATTCCTCGTAAAAATTACATCGTGTTATTTTTCATATACAAGACATGGTTTTGTTAATCCAAAACATTGTTACCAATAAATTCGTCAGTACTTAATTAATACTTATACTCAAGAGAAGTAATTAAACTAAAGCCGTGAAAGCCGTAATTGCACAGGGGTTGAGCGTTCACTTTAAGTTTTATAATCCGCGTGTGACATAGGGCCTTACGCAGTATGCCACGCTACGAACAATCAACGGTTGCTTGTGGCGTAAAATATAACACGATATGATTTTATGAAGTAATGATTTTCCCATGGATTTTTCTTTGTTGCGTAGCGGATAAGGTAAATCTCTCTCGCCGAGGACAGTGAAGTATAAGCTATGCGAAACTGTATATCAATGTAATGCAATAAGCAATCATCTAGTCAGACAAAGAAGAACCCGCACCTTTATTCATTTTTGTAAACAAATAGTTGTCCTAGGAGATAGGAGTAAGAATTTTTGCTTTTCTGTTCTTCTGTTTTTTTATAAATTTTAAAATATTGTAGTCATCGTCTACTTAAAATCCTTCATACATGATATTCACAAAAAGAAAAACATCTTAAATGGCAACGGAAGTTGAGGGCGATTTGTCTCGCAAATGATCTACGAGTACTCTCAATCTATATCTTTAAAATATGTAGAAGATTTTTAAAAGATCTAGTAACCATGACGTAGTTTTTCTGTGTATACGTTAAGGCCTCTTGGGTGTCTACCAATAATATGTAACGAGAGATAATAACTGTAAGATACGCATGTATCGTGTATATACAATACTTACCTGTATTCAGGGTGAGGTATAATTCTCGATATGGGTTGATTCACATCATTGCTAGAAATGTCTGTGTAGCCCACGACGACAGTTAGCTGTTTTGATTTGTAGTACTCATTGAAAACACTGAAAAATTAATTACATATTTTAATTATTATACCATCCATCACTATAATTACAGGCTTACAGCACTTTTTCCTGTAACGACGTTTGTCGTATGGAACCAGGTGACTTAACCGATCGTTCACAAAAATATTTCACATAGATTCCGTATGAAATCATTCCTGTCTAATTTTATCATATTCAAAACATGGTTTCGTTTAATGGTAACCATGTCTTGGACAAACAAAACTATGTTAAAAATAACATCGTATAATTTTATCAGATAATTAATTATTGTGATTTTTTTGTGGCATAGTGGTTAAGGCACCAGGTAATAAAATCATCTACCCGTTTTCTTCACATGGGCGTTGAAAGGGTCGACTGTGGGTAAAGCCTTTAAAGTCTTGTGACGTCCGATAGATGGCGGAATAATGATCACATTTATTGAGCCAAATCGAGAAAGTCGTCTAAAGTGAGAGGCGCCTGGTATTGCAAACGCCAGCTCGGCTGTCATGAGTAGCGATTATAACAAATCCTACCATTGGGAGAGGCGTATGTCCAGCAGTGAGCTATTAACAGGACTATGAAGATAGGTACTCAACTGAGGAATAAAGGCTTATCACTTATATTGGCACTTAAGTATAGAGCCACCGGCACTTTCGGTGGCCACTTTATCAGTTACGAGTCTAAGTTGAAGGTGTTGTGTTACATTTTGAGGTTAAAAGTGGGCGAGTATTAGTAATAATAGTTAAAGGAATTACGATCTCAGTTTATTGGTTCGGTTGATGTAGTGGATAAGCGTTGGGCTATAGCATAGAGAATCACAGTTTCGATTTCCACAAAGAACAAGTACCTGCAAATAATTGGTACCGAATTGAATGCTTTTCTCTTAATTTTTTATAACGAAAGGGTAAACGAGCAAGCGGCTCACCTGATGTTTAGTGATTACCGCGACCACGAACATCTGCAACATCAGAGGAGCTGGAGGGAAAGTGAGCAAGGGGTAGGGTAGGCCACCGGTTACTTCACTCACCGAACGAAACGCAGAAGCACACAAGATGCCTCTAATTCACGCCGATATTCTGCAAGGCCGTGGTAATATCCCGGTCGAGTCAAGCCCCCCATTTGAACAGCAGCAAAAGCCACCGCCACGTACACACATGCGTGCAAGGTGTTTATAAAATGCCTCCATAAAACAGGCGAAATTACGTTAAAGTTATCGTTTGTTTAATAAATTACATAGCGATGCTTATTTTTTTTACCGGCAAGCCGATTTATATGACGGTTTGGTTTGAAAAAGATGTATAAAAAGGATTAAAAAAATTCTTACCGGTAAAATAAATTGATTTTCTTAACATGTTTGTTTTCTTATAAGCAGCTAATACTTTTATTGATACACATGAAATCGAACTACTTTTTCTCTTTTTTATACTTTATCATTCGCCCGAATAAAAGCTGTCTGTCATTTGCCTTCTGTTTTAGCAAATTGAAATTCATGAACGCATCTAAAAATTCCTTAAGTTATTTTGCCAAGACAGATTTTATATTAATAGTCTACTATAAAAAAGGAATACAAATTGTTTTTGCAAGATTTATCGCTCCTTGTAGAAACGATTCCAATCCGGCTGAAACTAAAAAAGAACTCAAGAAGTAATAAATAATAAGCGAGGGCGAAACATTCGAGACGTATTTATAAAAGTACGCTGAGCTGACATTTTGAAGAATTTAACTTTTAGCTCTACTTTGAATCTACGTGATTTGTGTTATTTTGTTATTTGTATACATTTTAATATTCCCTATATAATATTAGTCTCAGATGATGGATTTGTATTTGGCAAGACACAGTGTAGAGAAATGGGCTTCCGCAATCTACTTTTTGCCTCTCACCAAAGGTAGCGAGACTAGTCGCTACGTTTGCTCCCGGAGATTGCCATGGAAGTTTTCACGGATTCCCTTAGCCGGTTATTACGACAGCCACGAGGGCCAGTTTTCAGCTCTTATGATGTCCAAATGGGAACATAGTTCTCGAGCCAGGTTTGAGTTGTTCCTATTTTGTGACCAGGAGTAGAGTCTTGCTGGAAAGGCCAAAGCACATTTTTGAGAAGTGTTTCACTAAGAATTTCACTACACGCTACGAGACTAGGAAACTTTGTCTTTAAGACTGTGGCCAAAGCTTATCAATAGATTCCTACCTAATATCTATATCTAGAGCTATCCTTTTTCACTAAAGTCACAAAACTGTGTCTAAACAGTAAGCTCCTAGCTTCGAGTTTTGTTCAATTATTCGCAACGGGGTCCTAGCGGGATTCTTCATCACATGCGATAGTAAAAATTGCTGCCACAATTAAAAAGAGAAATGATAATCATTAATGAATGAATTGGCATTGAGACTTTATGATTATGTTTAACGATGACAGATCGAGAACAAAACGTTACTAGTGATTATCACTTAATTTGAATATTTTCAGTTCAAATTTACAATTGACATTTTATTTTGGCACGTTATCGTTATGTTTGAAAATTTTGATATAAATCACAGTGAAGGTATTGTGTATAACTTTAGACTTTCGTTGCCTAAATTGATAACTTAATTTAAAACAAAGTTTTAACAATTGAACCGTAGCAAAAATGTGTCTTTATTTTACGTTGTCTAAATATGGTAATTAAGTAAGATAATGTAATTACACTTTATTTCACTTAACATGTCCGATAAGGTATTCATAAATTATATGTTCACAAAGTGCTGATTTACCAACTTTTCTTTAACATAATTAGAAAAAAATAAACAGTTATCTAAACATGACGTATAATCAAATTTAAATTTCATGTTGGTATTGCCTTTTTAGGATCTCAAAACGAAAAAAAAACATTATATGGCAAGAGAAACCAAAAAATTACCCCCGTCACATTGTTCCAGATAAACCGTGATGAGAAGTGAATTGAAACGACTAACGTACTACCATCTTTGACCACCCCCGTATTTGGGCATACGGTCGTGAGAGTTTTTTTTTGTATCATTATATTTTCTAGTTTTATTAAATATTTAAAAAGATGCTTCATCATCATCATCATTTCAGCCTATCAGAAGTCCACTGCTGAACATAGGCCTCCCCCAAAGATTGCCACGAAGCTCGGTCCTGAGCCACCTGCATCCATCGACTTCCCGCAACACTGCGCAGGTCGTCACTCCATCTTGTGGGGGTCGTCCTACACTGCGTTTGCCTGTACGCGGCTGCCACTCGAGAACCTTTTTTCCCCAAAAGATGCTTAATGATGAGTAATTTAAGTTTTTTGTATAACAGGTTTAAACTTATTGGATTGCAAATTTGTGGGTCAGTACGGTGACGGTCAGGACTTGTAGGTGGAGACCTCAATTGTTATCGCGGACAATGTCATAATCTGTATTCAAATATGACGGCTCGCGGTGGCGTAGTGGCTAACCGTTTAGCTGCGGCGCTGCGGGTTGCGGGTTAGATTTCCGCACAGGACTGGTATTTGTATGAACTTCAAATAATAGTTCCCGGTCTGGGTGTTTGTCCGTGTACAATTAATGTATGTAAACTGTCTCCGCGACACAGGAGATATTCCTACAGCGGAAGGTAATTCTATATTTAAAAAAAAATATTTAAAAAATCCGCAGGCATATTTAAAAAGGCATGTGCATCTGTGAAAGGAAATATTAAATACAACATTTAAATTAATTTATGTAATTCTGAAGCTTCAATATTATTAGCCAACCTGTTTGTTTATCTAGACTTAATACCTAAAATTTAATAGCAGATGTATTAAAATACTTGATAGTAACACAGAAGTAGACAACTTGAAGTAGACAATAATATAATATGATAACAATAAAACGCAAGTTTTCAAAATTACAAATTGTAATTATGATTACCTTAGATTCGACAGGCTGTTAAGCTAAACGTGGGACCGTTTGCAGAGGTAATTATCGAAAAAAAATACAGAAAAGAAAAGAAAGAAGAGAAAACGTGAGTTTGTATTTTGAACATCATCTTAGCTACATTACTCCAGATGGCTATAGGCTATATTTGATTCCGAAATCAGATCTAATAAATAATTATCAATGGAAATTTGTCAATATTACAGGAATACTTTCAGATCTGTTAGTTCGAAGCCGACGCTGTTCGCTAGTTATGAATAATAAGAGATATTTACCTGCAAATGCAATGACCAGCTGTCAATAGCCATCTGTCATTAATAACGGTTGCTCCGCACTGGTGGGTACCCTGGCGCCACACACTGGCAGCCCACGGGATTTCACCGGGTATGCTGTCTGTTCCTCCTACAATCCGACCCCTGCGAGCAGTCTGCACTCCGCATTCTATATCAGCAACTATAAAAAAATAATTATGTACCTTTTTGTTATACGATATTGATATGACACCATAAAGTGAAAAAGCGGATAAAAAATATAGTCTTGTATAGACAATAAAAAAAGGTGCAGTGCTGTTGTTAGAGGGTGCTTATCGCGATAGAAGTTAATCTTTTTCTTCCATTAAGTAAATAATCTAAACCTACGTAGTACTTACCTAAATTTTAAAAACATGGTTGAGTTAGTTCTGGTAGGAAATGGCTGGAAAACTCGATGGATAATTAAAATAATTTCGTAGATATTAAGCATAATTATAACTGATAAAATAGACAAAAGTTTTATTTTAAACTCTGCCACGTTTTGAAGTCAACATTTTTTTTATTGTTTATACAAGAAAAACATTAAAAAAAGTTCATTGCTGTTCATAGAGAGTGCTTGATCAGTTAGTCTAAACTTACGTAACTTACCTAAATTTTAAATACGAAGTTGAGGTAGTTCTACGAACCGCGTGTCACTCTGACTTGAGTGTTACTCTATGCTCTACGTTCACCTTTTACCAATGACAGAGTAACTGCTTGATGTAATTTTACTGTTTTTCACAAACGTATTTGTCTAACAGTTGTTCACAACGATACTATTTGGATACTATGCTAAATCATCAAAAAAAATATTAATATTATAACGTAATGTCATTGTTAATATAAATCTGAAACGTAGAACGGAAAATTTGACACTTGAAATTGCAATTAAGAGCGCTTACGCCCTACGGCTTTTCATAGAAACTTTCAAGTCCAAAATTTTCGAAACGAATAAACCAATTTTAATGAAACTCGTAACTTGAAAACGTAGGTCTAAATTATTTTCTTTATTCTAACTAGACATTTCGAAAATGTCTCTACTAAGTTTTTAGACCACTTGCTTATGCGTACAAAGTTTAATTTAATTTCGAAGATTTTGGAATTGGAGATTTCGAGATTTTGGTTGAATGAAACGCCTAGAGGCGTAAACCCTCTTTATAGTAATTTTAAGTGCTGAATCTACCAAGTGCTCATTTGTGTGTGAAAACATCATGAGGAAACTTGCATATCTGAAAACTAATAAATACCCACAGTAGTCCAAACACTTTATTTCTATATAAAATACAAATTAAGATTTTTTTTTCCCTTTTGATAATTCCGGCCACAGGAAGAGACCGAGGAGAAGATTTCCCAATAGTGGATTAGTTTACGAAAAAGAAATATGTTCGAAAAGGTTATATGTGTATACACCGACTGACTCGCTACTTGTTATGTTGTTCCAAATAAACTTCAGCTCTAGTCCAACATTGGGTATACGGCCGTAAGAGCAAATTTTTTATTTCATTACCCATGTTTTTAAGTTTTTAATAAATTATTTAAATCCCTATACCGTTACGCAGAGCTGTCAAATGTTTTCGTTTGGTAATTATATTTTTCAAAAATATCTATAAATATTTTTTGGTATATTAATACATTTATTAATTTGCAAAAAGTTCTTGAGAAACTCAACTTTTAACAAACAGTATATTCTGTGAACTTAATTGAGACTATTAAAACTCTAATATTTTATTACTGTAGTAGTAATGAGATTCATAATTTTCGTAGATCACTACACAAATGACATTTAAATACGTAGAAGTTAATTATTCTGTAATAGTTACACTTTTTAAGATCAGTTATTTTATGTTTTATGCAGGACAGAGTGCAATGTAGGCGGAAGAATCTCTTTAAAATGGCGATAGTTATTTTAAAATTTTATGTACTAAATAATATTAATATTAAACTTATATTAAGTTTTTACTTAGGATTAGAGGTGTTTTAAATAACTATCAACACAATTAAAACGATTGTGTATCACTGGAGCTTTGAAAACTGGACTCGTTAAAAGTTCGTAACTAGTCACGTACCTTGCAATCTTAACGTAAATAAATCTCTCCAAAGAAAAGTGTGGTATAACTTTACGAAACTTCTGCGGAGAGTTTTTCTTTCAGTGTTTTTAATGAAAAAGTAAAACTTACGGTTGACGTAACAAAATCCAAAGTCCGAAGACAGCAAAATCAATAAGGGCACAAAGAAGCGACACATTTTCACGACAACAAGTTATTATCTGATGATGACACTCGAAATGTATTGTATTTATATTATCGTCTCTTAACTGGGTCTAGGATAAACGAAATAAATATCGATAACAAAATCACACAAAGGTGTAAATGCACCCACTGGTGTCAAAGTGCGCGCACTACTACATCGTAAACGATTTTCATAAGGATATTTAAGGTAACTATGATTTGTATCGAAATGACCCTCCTTCGTTCATTCGAAGGCCTGACCCCTATATTTCTTTTTAGTGATGGAGCGAAGTGCGGGACGTAATGCTTATCGATGTTGAAGGAAACAAATATGTGCTTCTACAAGCATTTTGTTTATCTAGTACTAGTTATGTTTATTTCTTTTAATATTTATTATATTTACTTCACAGTTGGACATAGGCGCCTCCTAATGACAAGATTTGCCATAATCGCATCTATTAGTAGGCAGTTTGGGGATCGCTGTAACAGATCAGTGCCTGTCATCGGTCTGTGTATTTTCGGTTCAGCATTTTTCGCAATGCTTAATCCACCGTCTGTGGAACGCCTTGAGATTTTAAAAGCTTTTCACTTAAATGACCTATTGAATAATTTCTTTATTCTTTGTTAAAATATTTACTCGTCTTTTAAACATCATATTTTATGGATAAGATAAAATGATAAAAGAAAAAAATCTGTGTTGATTTTGATGATTTAATTTCGCATTCGATGTTTTTCTTTAGTTACATCTTAGTCAAAATAATTTATTATTTTTAAGTAGTCTTACGGATTGTATAGGATCTGGTGCTATTTTCACTTTGTTAAATAATAAAGAAAAATCACATGTATTGTTTATCGTTATCTTTTAAATATTTTCGCAAATTTTATTAATTTAAATCACAACATCGATAACCCACTGTACATCACTAAGCACAATTCATTGTCAGGTTCGGCTCGTAGCCTCGGTCGATAAGCAGCGATACGACTGACTCGCGGAACTGGATGTCATTACGCATAAATGCATGGCTATTATCGAAATATAACTATGCAATGTCAACCATGAGTTACTGCCTACCGCGATTAGGGTGTGTATGTTGTCCTCAATTTTTTATGTACATGAATATATTTAGTTTTAATAGCCACGACGGCCGAGTGGTTAGGCTAGCTGATTACGAATCAGGTTCGATCCTCTGTGAAGTGGCCGTAATGGTGTATATTTCCATTATATTGCTATTATTACCTTTGAGTTTTTTGTATACTATAATACGACTTGCATCGATGCATCAAACACTGCATACATTAGCGATGGGCTCATCGCCTCTCACGTTCTTCCAAATAAACTTTGACGGAGAGTGGGCTGAAACAACTGATCCAATATCTGGACCTTTTTTTTTTATAAAAAATAGGCTTACGTTTGACCTCAATCTCGCTTGATGGAAGGCAAAGATGGGGCCTAGGGTAGTACACGTTTGCCTAGAAGGTGTCTGTTCCCTTTGGCCTTAAAGATCTCCACCTCTGTACACCCCAGAATTGGGAATACCGTTGTGCGAGCTCATATATGTTATATAATGATACGAATATGTGTTGGTAGTTTAGTTTAAATAACATATAATTTAAAAAAAAATTCACGTCCCAAAAAACTTAATAGATTATTTATATGACATCGTGACCGTGTCCGCCACTATACGACGAGGCAGCATTCTTAATATATTGAGCAGAAGAAACGTTTATCTACAAGTAGATTTGTTGTTGACTTTGATCTAAATTTAGGAGTGTTAATTTTATTCTCTTTGATTGTAATCTTTTAACTTGTCATTACGAAAAACATAATAAATTTCAAAATAGTATTATGACGAATTTTAAGAAACTACGTTAGTTATCTAATTCTGAGGTCGCCTAATCACCAAGCGTGTCAATTACGGCAAATACTTCCTACGGTAAAGGTCTATGCTCAACAGTGGAATACTTACACTATGTTAAAAAAAAATAAGTGGTGTAAAACAATAATTTTTATTAATCTAGAAATTATTATTTATTCCTTTCTTTAGAGTCCATGAATATGATTCTCGGATAGACCGCAGCTACTGCAGTCTTATTGTTGTACAAAAGAATCCTCCGAGGGCGTCTCCAGATATTCTTTAGCTTGCTTTTATTATCAGTATTTTGTTTTATTTTTTTGTCTTACAGTCCACACATTGGGAATTTCTCATGTGTCGAGGTCCCGTGCGGGAATCAAACCCGCGACTCGCAGCGCCGCGGCCAAACACTTAGTCACTGCGTCAACGTGCCGACCGTAAAGTTAAACAGTGCTTATGTAATTAGAAGTTTAAATTTATTTGCTTAAGCATACTTGACTGATTTCCTGACTTGCTTCTAGTTAACGAAAAAATATCCATTCGTCAAACTATCGGAACGTTACCGGAATGAAATAATTAAAGCAGCATAAAAATGTACAAAACATTGCAATAATAAAATAAAAATTTTAAATGTTCAATAAGAACTCTGTTTAGAATAAATTCCGGGACTCATCCTGAGTAACCGCTGGATTGATGTTATTCCTACAACGATTGGATAAACACCTCGTATGTTTTAGTCGGCCAAGTGCATAGCTAAGTGGAGCGAGCGCCTTTGTCCCACTTCGAAGATTTGTTTATAACAAAATATATAAAAATGTACACACGATAAGGTCTTCAACTTTTTGTCCAAGGTGACGTGAGCGAGCTTTTGTTTAAATTCCTAACATAAGAAGCGAATCTGTGTGTTTTGACACCTACTTAAATGGAAGTTATTAATGCTATATTTTATGATATAAATATTTTGTATAAGTATTTACATATAAATATGCTGTAACAGAGCCGTGGTAGTGGTCAGAGCGATCGGTTTAGTATGCGAGCGACCAGGGTTCGATCCCTGGTGCCGACACCACTATAATTGAATTTATCACGTGTTCGGCGATGTAGGATTACATCGCGAGAAAACCTGCATGTCTGAGAAAACCCAGATATTTAAAAAGGAGGCTTTTTCACAGCTATGGGAATTTACAGGCTGCTACTTTATCTTGTAAGACTATCTTACGACTAACTGAGTTTAACTTGTAACAGAGCTTATTAGAATAGGTCTAGATAAATGATAACAATCATTCAGAAGCATCAAAAACTAATTGGTACAAAGCTATTCATAAGGAATCGAACCTCCTTCATAGGAGACAGATTTAGACCCCCAACCTCTCGATTATTGTAGCTACATAGGAATAATTATTTTACTAAATAAATTGGAAACCTATACTTAGAAATTTCTTATGTCAGCCATTGTTTGTGCAACATAAATTTCTTTAATAGTCTACTGCTGCACATAGGTCTCTCTGTCTCTCTCAAGGAAAGGAATGGAGAGACCCTGTACCTTAGACTCTGCTACCCGTCATCGGTCTGTGTATTTAGTCTTTCGAGGTAACTACACCCACAAGTTGAATGGGGATTGCAGATTTATTTACGCCTATATAACCTAAGAAAATTTTTTAGTCACGTTTTAGTGAATGTCATGTAGATACCCCTTGCAACTGAATAAATGTCTTATAAGTTTTATCTATTTTATTTTTAAGGCTTTTTCTATAAAAGTAAACCTCACTTGAACGTGGTGTACTCTGGTGATTGAAGAACGAAGCTCTAGCGACCGTCCAATGGCGTATAATCAATCCGAATATACAGGACTCAAATACGACAGACATGCGGAGAGAATCTTCTATGCGTGATATGTTCGACTTTTGTTAGCGCTTTCATAGAAAATAACCAAAAAAATTTATAATAGAATACATTTCGACGGCAGCGGGTTAGGTTAGCGTACCTGACTGCTCAAACGTGGGAGGGCCAAGCGGCGGCTTTTGTTGCTGCTCGAATGGGCCGGCTCGACCGGGTTGTTACCACGTCCACGCAGAATACCGGCGTGAAGTAGAGGTTATATTGTGAGGTAACCGGAGGCCCACTTCCCCTGCCCCTCCCCCTCCTCTTCCTCCATCCCATCTCCCAAATATCCTTATAGGCCGGCAACGCATCTTCAGCATCTATAGTGTTGCAGATGTATGTGGACGACGGTAATTAATTACCATCAGGTGAAGTGTTAGCTCGTTTGCCGCCTTACCCATAAAAAAAAATACATAAGTTCGAATCCCAGCCGAAGCCAATATTTATGCAAAAACCATGAATGATTGTTTTCCGGTTCTGACACAACGGTGTTACGTCCCGTGTCTTCTGAGACTCTGGCCTTCCTCCGATTTTATCGCATGTACATAACATCGGATACATAATATACTCAGCAGTTGTGAGCGCACCTGTCTGCCGATCCATGGGTCCTGGGTTCGAATCCCAGCCGAAGCCCACATTTGTGCGGAACTGAAACTATTGGTTTTCCTACTATCTTGCACTTGACCCTTCCTTCGATGTTGTCGCATAAGCGTTATATCTGGGAGGGTAGTAATACGAGTGAGTATAGAGTATAGAGGCTATGCTTTTGCGTAAACTTGCAGGATTGTAATCACCTGCACAGTTGTCCGTTGCCGATAGTTGTAACCAAGGTCGAAATCGGCCCAGACGTCAACTTCAATCTTTTTATTTTAATATTAAAGTCATTAATATGTTTAAAGTCAAGTTTCTTAGTTATTGATTCAATAAAATCTAAATTTGTAAGATATTTCATAAATCCCTTATACCTGTGTAATAAGGCCGCGTTTAGTATTTATACATACCAAGGTAATTAATTTATTTTGCATTTTAATTAAAAATATGTGCATGGTTACAACGCGTTAACTCTAAAACAACGTTTTGGTAGCGGGAAATCAATAATTAATCAGATAATTTCTAAGCATGGTGGGCCACTTTTTAAATTAATTGTACCCTTCAACAATATTTTTACGTGGTAAAACATTTACAACAGATGTTTCCATGCTTGGTAACTAATTTGCTTGCTATAGAATATCTACAGTAAAATCAATATAACCGATGTTGTCCATAGGAAGAAAGTGAGTCTGTTTTGTAGGATTGTAGTGACAAAAGAACTTCAGACACGGATCAGGTTATGGTAAACGTACTGCAGCCCATGGACATCTCCAAAGAACTACAATAGAAGATTACAGATGCGTTGTCACCCCGGAGGATTCAGATGAGACGCCTAACAACCTATGGTTATACGAGTACTGGCTCTGTACACACTTCAAACCGGTACACAACAGTGGTTGTACTGATGATTGGTGGCAAAAAGATAACCTACTCAGTCAGCTCGTACGAAGAGAAAATGCCTAATATCTAGCAGACGTGCATCTAAACATACATGTAATAATCTAGAAAAAAGTTGTAAAAAACTAAACTACTCTTTTTGCCTATGGAATCATCTGGTTAGATACCTATTACATAATCTGTGGCAGTGCTACCACTATCGTGTTCCAGTTTGAAGGATATGGACAGCCTGTTTACGGCCAGTGTAATTCAGGCAATCCGTGTTAGTCGTCGGAGGTGACAATGCACTTACAGCCTTCTTAGCTTAAAGTTGGTTACAGGTGTCCATGGGTTAGAGTTACAGCTTATCACGAGCTGTTACCTCTACTTTTGCTGTTACTACTAATATTACTACTACTATGGATTATTTATTACTCTTATATTTTAAAGAAAAACCTTTTGTCGGGCTTTAATATTATCTTATCTTTCGGCTAATGTTAAATACGAACATTAGTCAATCGCGCCCATTTTCAAAATATACGACACTGTACTCGTATATCACTCGACCTTCTGATAAAAGTACAAGCAAATACGGAACTAAAAGAGCGGAAAAGTGTTTGCCGTACATGGTGGCGATAACTCCTAAACAGAGGTCAGGTGAAGGTCGGCGTCTGCTTAGCAGTCTGAGTTGACCCGCATACAATTAACTGTACAAAACTTAAGCCCACACAGCGATTGGCATTGTAAAAACCGTGAAGGGAGTATTGAACTGTATTGGAATCGAATAAAGTCTACAATTGTTTTTTCAAATCATTGTTTTGATTCCAATTGTTGCATAGTTTGACTCTAAATATAATACTTAAGAGAGAAGCACTGTTTCTTATTTCTATTCGAACTTAATAAAGTTGGAGCGCTATCTCTATAATTCTATTAGATTTGTTTTCGGTTTGCGTAAATATGACCATGTTGCATTTTATCGTTCTAAGTTTAAATGAATTCCTATTCGTCAAAGGCGGAGCTTCAGAATGTTACTAGTATTTCATTAAATTTTAAATGAACCAGATTATCTATCTAATATCTTAATCTTGAAGATAACTTGCATTTTCTTTACTCGTGTACGTGAACCTTGCTCATCGAATAGTTTAAGAATTATTATTCTACAGCATAACACTGCATGTTTAGATTTTCCTTCACTATTTAAGCTATATTACTCTGGAATGCTTCACCCGAAGATGTTACGACGGCGCCAAAATACTAATTTAAATCAGGGCTTCGAGATTACATCAAACGAATTCTAGTCATTACTTCTATCTTTGTATATATTATATACGTGTATATGTATGAGAGTAAGAACATATACTAATTATGCTAGTGTGTATATTCAAAAGTATAAATAATTTAACTTTTTTGTGTTTTCGTGTGCTTGTGTGCTTAAATATTACTCATATTGTTAAAGTTTTCCTTTTAGTTTGTACCTGCCAATACTTTCTCTTATCTGTTGATTTCTCTGGTTGACTGGCAGAAAATGCCACATAGCTTTAACTCCGCCCATTGTAACCCTTATTTAAGGTATGTATAAATAAATAATAAATAAATAAAGATCTACTAGCATGCTACACATACATAGAATACCGTTATTCAAAGGTACTCACATAAGACTAAAAGAGTATAAAGAGGATTATTCCAACTATTTCCTCAAATACCAAACTTACCTGGATGCATTGCACCCTGGTGACTAACGGACTAGGCTTTGGTGATTGACTGATGGCGGAAAATTTATCCAATCTCCGAATCCAAATTCCACAGTTCAGTCATGGGAAGCAGCATCTAGTTCGAGAGGAGAGAAAGCAAATAAATGAAGTTCCAGGATTATGTTGTTACTAATGCCTGAAAAGCGTGAAATCTACTCTCAGTTTAATTCGATAACCACCATCCGGAAGTTAGTGAGCTATTCGTAACACTCAAGTACGACTGCTTCGTTCCTCGGAGACTTTGATTCTCTCTTTTCCACTTAACCGCTATGGTTTATCTTCTTCATCGTTTGCTGCCCAACCCTGCGATTCTATAATAGCCAGAAAAATTAAAGACGGGAGGGTTGGCAAGTACATATTCGAGAAGAATATTCGTGTTCATTTCCTTACTGAATTCATTAGTAGAGTCTACGCATCATCATATACTCGTATGTATTATCAGGTATACATCACATCTGTACATATTACTATGAATATTATTTAAATATATATATATAATATGGTTTATTTTATTCTGTAACCGCATTCTGTATTTACTACAGCCTTAAGGCGACCGGTAGAGAAGGCTTTTAGTATAAAATCCGTCTTTAGTTCCTTTACGGTTGTGTAAGCTTCAATAAATAAATATTTTTTTTTCTTTCTCTACTTCTTTTCTCTGCTTCATATACGAGTCCTCACGCTCGATTATGAAATATAATTAACATTGAACGTGCATTATCAGTATCAGTTCATTATAAGTCTAAAAGAGCCGGTATTTTCTGAAAATGTAATTGTTTCCCGAATTTAAATTATACTATAATCGTATCTGAACCGAACGATTTCCACCTGGCCAGAAGTGCACGCAGACAAACAGAAGCACTCACTCGTCTTTCCGTATAACGTAACGTTGTAAGTGTTGTTGTACCTATATCAGTATAAGTACTGACTAGTACATTATGTAACTTTTATTTAATAACATTAGAAGAAGGGTCAGATGCAGAATCAGAGATATAAAAGAAACAGATCCAAAGAATCAACAGTGTGTTTTTTGCACAAATATCGATTTCGGCTGGGATTCGACGGCTTGGTCTAACCCATGGCTTAAAGAGTCCTATACGCATCTACGTTTACTTGTTTTTGTGTATTTTATATTGTTACGGTCTTCAGAGAGTCTATTAACCCTTTTATTTACTCAGTCAATATCGTTCGATAAGGTCAACTTGTGTTTACGAATTATATAACATTAAGTCCAAAATGTCGAACGCCAAGGCGCTTCGCGCGATGCATACAAAAGGAGCGAATGTGTTACAGTGTCACGGCTAAGGACGTGTTATAATTGGGACAATGTCAAATCTGCATCGTGATATGGACGCGAACGCATCACTTGAGCGTGAGTGGGTTGAGATGAATGAATTTTTAAGGCTGAAATTCACCGACAAATTAACAGGTCGATCAGTTGTTTAACTATAAACAGAGTTAAACGACAGTTGATACTTAACGTTCGTTAATTTGTTGGTGAACTCGGACTCAAATTCTCAGATATAGCAGGTAACAAAAAGTTTTTTTTCAATGCTTAAAACGTATGTAGAGAACCTAAGAAGTTATTTAAACTGAGAATTTTAGCAGAACCGGTATTTAGCATTTTATATACAGAAGTATATTAAATTCGCCAAATCTGTGTGCAGTGTGTAAACTGTCTCACTTTACATTTGATTTGGAAAAAAACTTGATATAAATAAAACTTTTAATTTACAGTTTTGGTAAGATTTAAGATTATAATTGAATACCCGAAGGTACCGTAAGGCGAAACCAGTCGGTTCTTTACAAGAATCATGGTACTATGCAATGAGGGATAGGCCTTTATAATAACTGTCGTTATTAGGTTGTAGTTATTGTAAATATAATTGTTATATAGATATAGATGTTGTAATTTGGTGGACTTTCCATAGTAAAGTTGTTTTAGTTGGAACAAAAAACATTTGTACTTATTTATCTGATTTATTACGTTTATGCTTCTACCTGACCGGTTTCTCCGTTTTATCAAAGGTACAAAATATAGTAGGTAATATAAATAAATTCGCGATGAAACCTAACATTAAAGTACACACTAAATTAAATGTCAATTTGTGTATCCTAATAAATGTTACAAAGATTCTGCAAATAAAAATTATTATTCTTCTATTCAATTTATATGGAACACATCTAATGCCACATTAAGAAATCAGTTTCGGCCTTGCGAAGGTAGAGCCCTTGTACGTGTAAACGTATGTGACTAGACTATTTATTTATAACCCTCACGTGATGCGTCTCTATGTAAGTTTTCAATTATTTGACTGATCATAGTTTACACTTATCCGATAAAGAAGACTGTTTACATTATTGTATGTGAGAAGTTTGTACAATTCGTGCTTCGCTACGTATCTCTACGTAGAGTAAGATTATGGCCAGCGTTTAAACATTTAATAAAAGAAAACTTCCCTCAAACCTCAATACCTCTAAATAACAATCCGGTCACCTCACTCACCAAGCTTCTCTACTTCACGCTAGTATTCTGCGAACATTGGTACAGTAAAAGACGCCGCTTGGCTTTACCGCGTTGTGAAAAAAAACTTCATCTAATTTACATATACATGATATATATAATAATATATAATAATATAATCCATATTCATACATAGATATATTATATTAACATCCATACCTGAGTCGTAGATCGTAGATTCCTATTCATCATACACTTATATCTTATATATATATTCCTTAACGGAATTAAATCCACAACCTTTTGCTTTGAGCCGACAAATAATTATAGTAGTATAAAAATAATACTTTAAAATAATAAAAAAAAATATATTTAACAACTAATAATGACGGTGATGGCCTCATGGCCGATTTTGACCACGGCAACGAATTCGTAATACTATCAGCAGTTGCCAACCGCGTAAAAGATATTATAGTGCCATAATTCCCATATCCGATGTAACGTTTCGCATTCACTGCCTAGTGTTGTGCAAGCCTTGCGCTTCTTGTCAGGCTTGCTTAGTTTTTATTTGTATTTTACCTACATAGTTGAGATACAGATTGTTTTAAAAAATATATAGTTTAAATAAACGAACTACTACTGTGGTGCTGTAAATCGTTGTATAATAAAAAGGTAATAAATTACTATCACTATAAATCTATTACTATAAAGGTATTATAAAATATCATATTGTAGCAGGGTATCAATATGTCACTCCGTGGTAAGAGGGTCGGTAAGGGAGAAGTATTTAAAATCGCTATCCACTATACTAAATGCCCAAAGGCCTCCTCAAAACTATTTTGAAATAGTTTGAAATCCACGCTGCTCCTGTGTGGTTTGGCGAACTTAACACGTCCTCGAAAAAATAATATTTATTACTTAGACACTGGTTTCCCCACGATATTTTCCGCGATTTTTATTTTTTTTATGAAGGCTACCACGCTACCATACTACCAAGCTACCACGGCTCGTAATTTTTTTGTGAACGTAACCGAATTAAATGTTAAACCAAAATCTCTGTTTACCGCTATCGAAAACGAGCAAACACCTCAGCGACACCAACCCCGTAGAAAATTTTAACGTGGTAGAGCCAAGCGGCGGCTTTTGCTGCTGTTCGAATGGGCCGGCTCAACCGGGTTGGTACCACGTCCTCGCTGAACACTGGCGTGAAGTAGAGGCATGTTGTGCTTCTGCATTTCGTTCGGTGAGTGAGGTAACCGGGGGCCAACTCCCTCTCCCCTTCTCCTTCCTCATCCTTCCTCCCATCTCTCAAATACCCCTAAAGGTCAGCAACGCACCTGCTGAACCTCTGGTGTTGCAGATGTACATGGGCGACGGTAATCACTTACCATCAGGTGACCCGCGTGCTCGTTTGCCGCCTTTCCCAGCAAAAAAAAATCCACAACATTAGAGAAGCTTCATGGAACGAGTAGGCTCTTTTCTTTTCTTAAAGATCTCTAGAAGTTGTAACTGTTCGAAAATACCACTGGCGACAGCTACTTCCACAAAGTCGAAGTGTGTGACCGAAAGTTATTTACATGGTAGAGCCAAGAAGCGCCTTTAGTTGCTGCTCGAATGACCCGACTCGACAAGGGTAGTACCACGACCTCGGTGAAAAGTGGCGTGAAGTAGAGGCGTCTTCTGCGTTTCGTTTGGTGAGTGAGGTAACCGGAGGCCCACTTCCTGACCCATTTCCCCTTCTTATCCTCCCTCCCATCTCCCAAATATCCTTAAAGCCTGGCAACGCATCTGCAGCTCCTCTGCTGTTGCAGATGTACGTGGGCCACGGTAATCACTTACCATCAGGTGAGCAGCTTGCTCGTGTGCCATAAAAAAAGAAGGTGTTGGTGAAATTTAGAATTCTATCACGATGTAAGATGGTGCAACTTAGAGGCTAGGATTGTTTCAAATAATTCCTCAGACCATTATCGGTGGTAAATGCGGTAAAAAGAGAGATGCCTGATCTTTGTGCTTGGTCACCGATGATTCGAGGCACTCTTCGTTGGATGCCATCAAATGGAACGAGCTGTTACTGGGGTGCTAAGGCCCAGAGACGAGAACAGCATTCCTTGCGGGCATGAAAGTATTGTCATGAAATACTGTCCTGCTCTACAGAGTACAGAAAGCAATTTAAGAGGAAAATTTGGCCTTCCCTTCTAGATCTTCAGACTTCAGACTCCATTTTTTCCGCCACCATTCGACGTATTCCCGAGAAATATTCGCTTATATAGTATATGTTAAGTGCATCACCAATGCTTTCATCTGTATGGTAATGAATGCTACTAATTTTCAGCATGCCATTGCTATGAAAAAGAAAAAGGGAAAGACAGAACACAGCCTTGTGAAACACCAGCGTTCACGGTCCTGAGTCCAAGCATGCTACGTCGGCGACTATCGTGATGCTCCGGTCCGCAAAGAAGCTGGTGACCCGATTGCATAATATCTGAAGAAGTTCGTAGGAAGAAAGCTTCGAAAAAGTACTCAAAGGTCTTCGCTCTATCCAAAATAACCGCAAATAAAATTTATGAGAAAACCATACAAGCGGATACTAATTAGCAGCTTACTCATTTCAGATATAAATAAATTAATAGTCTTAGCGAACATATAAGTTAATATTCTTGTACTTCATGATTTATTCCACAAACAATTATCGACACTTTATAAACGTTCATACTAACGAAGTCGCGGTTACAGCTATAATGGTAATATGGAAATACGAAACAAGTCAAAAGGTAAACAGTAATTAAATAAAGACTCATTTATTGAGTAATATTGAACGATCGGTAATCGATTTTAAATACACAATAAACATTGATAATTATGTTTTCTCAGCTTATAAATACAAAAAGCATGTAACTACAAAAATTCCCATGTGAACATGAAAATAAATAGCGTGAATGTATCGCTTGACTTTTAACTCCGATCTTGATAGCTTTGTTTGTAATTTTTATTGTCAGCGCCATATAAGCTGAACACAAAACGTAAACGTAAAAACGACAAAGTTTTTCGACGTCATATTCATACGGAATACGTAATGCCATGAACCTGTTGATTTTGGACGATCGCTTTTTGCGAACGCCGATGACAACAAAAGACGACCGTGGCTATTTGAAATTTTAAATCAGTTCCATGTTTATGTCAGTTTCGGCTGTTACCTAAACCGGACAGAGATTCATCAATGTAATACTATTACAATATTAGGTACTGAAGTCGCTAAAAACCACATATAATCCTATTGTGGCGAATTAAGCTTGATTTTCCTTTAATTTTCCTTCAGTCAAATTAAATAAAGTGGTATTCTTAAGTCTGATTCGATGAACCGATGTCAAATGCGCTCTTTCTTCTGAAACGACTTCTGAACAAAAAAAAAACATTATTGGCAGGTGAATCCTGTATTTTATATTAGGATCAGATAGCGGTCTCGGTTTCAAAATAGTCCCACTAGACTCCATTTAATAATCGCAGAGATGTCTTTTTGCTGGAAAAGGAACGATTTCGCTAAAATGTATTACTTTTAAATTTTTTGTCCATTAAGGATTAAGGACCTGCTGTGCTTGAAGTTCCTACCTGTTATGTTATTGTTATCTTAATTAACATAATGTCATTAACTAGTAAAAACTAAATTAATAAATTCCATATTATTTCTTAAAAGGGTTTTGAATCCGGATTGCTGATTTTCTTCCAAAGAGGAACTCACTCCTTCCATTTCGTTTATTTTAACTTCTTATTGCATATAAATATCTTTTTTGATAAATGACTATAACCCGCCTTCAGCTTTCATAATACGTGCGCAACTTGAGTTTGAACCTATGTTTCAGTATGTGCGCTAGATGAAGAACTATATAACAGATAGTAAATCACTTTCATTTATGACTGATTATTTTTAGAACAATACTAAGCAGTAGGACATTTAGTTTCCAATCTATATATTTGCTTTACTATTTTTATACACGTGTAATAACATAAATAAAATAATGCGTTTTGAGAAACATTTTTGTACTCTTTTACATTTCTGTATTTCCAAAAACCATCTTTATTGTCCGACAAAAAAGTAGTAGCTCCGACGATTTGTCCTTGTCGTGAGTGACAGTTACATAAACATAAGATTGAATTGATAATAATGGTGTAGCTCTATTTGGATGCAGCGCGGATATACCTTTACATCCGAAATAAGTTTTTAAAATTTGAAATACATTCCATTTCACATTTATCGAAGCGATTGATGTCATAGCAGTAAATGGTATATCCACATACCGTCTATATGCATACACGTGGGAGGCTTTTTGATGTAAGGACATTTAAAGTTCGTGTCGAAGTATTAAAAAAAATTGCGTGGTGTAGTAACTATTTTAAATTTAAAACATGCTAAGATAAAGGAATATATTTAGTTATTAATTAGGACTATCAATGGTGTCCTCAGCTGTCTGTAGAAGTTCACTGCAGGAAATAGATAGACTTTCCGATAAAAGTTGGTGCAAAAGCACGCGTAAAAACGAACGAAGAAAGCTGGCATGTTATGCGAGAATAATTACTCACCACGGTGGACATTTCACAGGTTCATAAGTTCACATGATTAGTCACCGTACATTAATAAAAAAACTTATCGAAAACCCTTAGAGAATGCCGATTAAAGTTTAATTATACAGAGCGTTATCTGTTAACTAAAAGGTAGGGTTGTGAAAGCTATCAAAGGGCAAATACACCATTATATGAATTCATTGATCAGGATTATAAAACTTTTAATTGAATTTTCTAACAAATCAATTTGTTAAATTTAGTACAAATAACAATCACGATTTTATACACGTGTACTTATATATAAGTTTAGAACCCTTTGCGGCATTACAATAAAATAAATTCAATCCGCGAATAACTAATTTGTGACAATTTACGTCAAAATCCTTTTTAGTTTCTAATGTTTTATCCGATCAAATAAACTGTAGGGTTTATTTTATATACATTTATTTTCAATCAGTATTAATGACTATAGTGTGATTGTGTCACCTGGTGGTGTAAGAGAATCTCCAACTCCATGAAATGAGGGAAATGCCAAAAAATCTCACAACCTACGCCCTATGACCGAATAATCATTAAAAATAAACAGCAGCCCACTTTGAGAAAGCATGGACATGGACGCGCATTTCTACTTGGCCCGCAATCCCACATGAGTAACGGAGCTGGCTGATCGCCACTCAGAGGCCATGGAGATCGGAAAGCTGAAATCCTGCGGCCTCATCGAAACCGCATCAGCGTAACGGCCCCCGCCTGAGTCGCGGACGATGGAGAGAATAGCGTACCGCAATATCAAAACTCCTCTTCATACAGTCCTCCATTCCAAGAGGGCTCTACAAGCCCATTTCACCACCTTGGGCCAGCCCAGCTCTCTAAGTCAGGCCTGTCATGTAGGTTTCTTTTGGCAGTTTTGCCAGATCTCAATTATTTAGACCGTTGATGGGTAACGGGGTAAGATGCTAGGTGTCTGGTACTACAGTCGCTAACCAGACTCTCAGATGTTGCGTTTACGGCAATCATCCTATTGGGAGAGGGCCTTTGTTTAGTGTCCCTTAGTAATAACTGGCCTAACTGTCGAGGCGCAGGTTTTTTTATTGTTGGATTAGGTAGCAAAAAGTGCTAACAGACCACCTGAAGGTAAGTGGTTACTGCAGCCCATTGATACCTGCAAACAACTTCAATCGAAGAAAGTTACAGCTGTGTTGTCACCCCTGAGGCCTAGGATGGAATGCCTCAGAGCCCGTAATTATACAAATAACTCTATACCTTACCACCTACCATTTGTTCGAATTCGAATCAGCTGATACAAATAAACTACTCAACTGGCGTAAGAGACATCAGATGAATTATTTTTTATCACGCCAGAAAGGTGTTATAACAAATAATCTCTAGAACCCAGAACGAATTTCAAAATTCCTTGAAAATTTTGCCATAAATGCCGAAATAATTATAAATACTTAGTATTAGCTTGTAGGACTTAACTTTCACTTCCTTGCATCATAGGAAATAAAATTATTAGTACCTTACGCCATATACAATTTACTATTTTGCCCTTTACATCTCACGCGTAAATCACTAACTGCAGCGTACGTTCATAATTACAAAGAAACAAAGAAGTAACAACAAAAACTTAACAAGCAACGAAAATTGTATTCGAATTATTTAATACGTGGTTTTATATACAAACGTGGTAGAGCCAAGCAGCGGCTTTTGCTGCTGCTCGAATGGGCCGGCTCGACCGGGTTGATACCACTAGCTCGTATAATACCGGCGTGAAGTAGAGGCATATTGTGCTTCTGCGTTTCGTTCGGTAAGTGAGGTATCCGGAGGCCCACTCCCCCTCCCCATCCCCCTCCTCAGCCTCCCATCCATCTCCTAAATATCCTTAAAGGCCGGCAACACACCTGCAGTACCGCTGTTGTTGCACGTGGACGACGGTAATCACTTACCATCAAGTGAACCGCTTGCTCGTTTGTCGCCTTTCCCATCAAAAAAAAAAATAACCTTAAACTTACTTTGAAGATGTTGGAATAAATTGCTTCGCTCATTTCCGCACGTAAAAATAATAAAATTGTGTATATAACCCAGTTAAGACTTAAGAGAAGAAGAGCACCACCACAAGCAGCATCCAACAATGTTAACGCTTGCTTCTATTTACTATTAAAATTTGTTTGTTCAACTTCGTTACCTACGAATTATAAACGGATAATATAAATTGGCAATTACATGGCATTGGTTAAATACGTGTCAAAATACGTGTCAAGAGTTATTTTTTTTAATAGAATGAGCGAGGTCCGAATAAATCTATCGATATTCACTGCATATGAATACAAACATAACCAATAATTTAAAACGTTTACGTCAAAAAAACAGTTTCCGGAGATTTCACGATCTGTATTTCAGTCGTCTAACCGTAAACGATGCCAAAGATACTTTGCCTGAAACAGATGAGAATGACAGTGAATTTGATTAGACCTGCTAAACTTAACGACATACTAGTTTTTAAATTTTAGGTTATTACTTGTTTTTGGCAGAGACAAAATGTTTTTTTTAATAGCCTGGTAAATTACTAAAACATTGGGCTGGTGATTTTTAATTTTAAGTTCTTTATGACAGTACCAGGATTTTTCTTAGATTTAAGACACAGAGTAGTTTATATTAACAAGTTTACCATAAATGTGAGAAAGAATAGTGATACAAATTTTAGATTGTTATTTTTTTTGTTGTTTTATACGTATAAAACTGTGGTAATTATTTAGTGTATAAATTATATTGTATTTCTATGTCAATAAAATACTCTTGGTAATTTAATGCATTAAGTAAAAAAATATAATCCTTACTAAGTATTATTATTACGGTAATAAGCGAGAATCTAATAAAACTTGATTTTCTTTAAGATCCTATCATCAACTTGAAAATACTTAAAATAAGGAAAAAAGTTACATTTATTTTATCTTTATTTTATTTTATTATTTTTAAGAAAACTTATAGCTAAATACACATAGAAGACACTTAATATTTTGATCAGGAGCTATAAACAGTATACACATATTTGTAACAATATAATTTATAACCAGCATGACTATCTGTGATTATTCAAAGGAACACTAAAAGGGAACATCCAATTTGACTTCAATCACCAACTAAAAACCTAAATAGTAGCATGACGTACAAAATACATACTTTGAGATACGTAAGATGTATACAGGTTTAAATCATATAATATCACAGAGCATTTAGGGGCTTTTTCGTGCTTCAGGTTCCGCAAAACTTAGCTCCTACCAGTTTGTTGCATGGTCAGTTTTCAGTTTTTTGCTAAATATTCGTATCGTCCACTGTAACGCAACATTTTAGTTACTGAAAGCTCACAAGCTCACTTCATCGGTTGAGACCACCGGAGCCTTAATATTAAGATTCAACGTACCTCTTATCATCCGGTGATCACTGCCCGTTTCACCCGAATAATCACAAAAACATCATGGAACACCTGTCACTTGGTCTTCATGATGAAGTCTTTCTAATTTTTAGCGGTACCTTCCGGGTTTATCCACTTTCACTTTCTGTGGGGCTGCCTTTAGAAATCCAAGTTCGTCATGAAAGATCGCTTTGTCGTCATATAGTCGGGCAGCTGTTCCCCTCTTGGGTTTCGTTGCCCTTCTCTGAAATTGCTTATCGCCCTTTTTCATGCTTAGTTTTGCGTAAACATCTTTCATCAACACCGTGTAGTTAGTCCTAGAATAATGCATGGTTCTTGAAATATTCTCATACATTGCCATCACTTTATCATCACAGGAGCTTCGTATACTGTTTGATTACTTTTGATTATAAGATACAGAATCCTCTCAGATATTTGCCCAGCAGTGGGAACTGTAAGGCCTTGGCCACCATTTTGATTTAAATATTCTCTGTGTTAACAGAAGTGCTAAAAGCTATGTTTTATACTATTTAACATGACAATAATTTGTGTTTCTTGTTCATGTACGCTTAAAGAACATGGACGAAATTTGTAGATTGTGCTATGTTATTAGATATAGGATATTTCTTTATATCTCGGTTCTGATATTCCCCATAATCATTCCAACTAAGCATTACAGCTTATATCTTTAGTGGTTCACGATAATAGTCGAATATCGGACATGTACCTGCGACGTCATCAGCCGTCGACGGCGGCTATTATTGGCTGACGCAGAATAAACTACAAGTACTATCTCCCTATGGGCGACAAGTAAAAACGTGAAGTAACAAATTGGGTACCTCAGTAAGGTCTATAATTAAAATTCCTGCAATATATTATTAAGACTCTTATCTTTGACAGAAATCTCGTAATACATGTTTTTATGATTATCAAACATAATTAAATTACCCCCGGGTACATTACGGTTATATTTTAGTGCTAACATAACGTAATTTACTTTGTTACAACAATTAATGCTCGACTTCACCAACAAATTAACGAGCATTTAATACTTTTAATACAGGTTGTTAGAAACATTATTGACATTTAATGAAAATTTGTTTTGTACTAGTGTTCATAATTATTTGGAAATTATGAATAAAATTTTAACGATAGAAATAAAAAAAAGAGGCTTCGCTCAAATAACTTAAATAACATCATAACCCATTAGCATTAAACAAATAATTAATAATTAATAGTTTACTGACCTCGGCAAGACTGATGACATCGCGCTGTCTTTGACTACAAGTCGGTGACTTAAAACACAGGCAGCGAACGCCGCCGCGGACGGTTGAAAAGACCAACGAGATACTATAAGCGCAAATATAGCTTAATAGAAATAGCGAAAATTCAAACGTTGTGTGACTAAACTGCTGTTCGCGGTTAAACGGTTAGGCGGCCGATTTATAAATGTATAAATTACACTACAACTAAAATACATCTTTTTTGTGTGTACAAAAGATGAGGTATTTAAGAAAATCTCGCTGCCTGTTATTACACAGGCTCTCTATACCATTCAAATCCGAACACAACAGCTCACAACAGCATAACACCCATATTTCGATTCGGATCAAAGTGAGTTTTTTAAACTTTATATTTTTGATAAGGAAAAATAAAAATCGATAATTACAGCAACAGCTGGGTAAAGATCTACTTCTCAAATATTTGAGAGGGTTTTTTAAGCCGGGAATGACCCGTAGTCCCGTGAATATTTTTTTATTATGTCTGAGTAATAACACAAAAATATTATTTCGCGGACATGTGAAGCTCTCCAACCCGATATGGTGCAGTGTGGCGAATACTTCCATCGCTTCCAAAATCCTAACAAATATTGAGCAAAGGGACGTTTACAGACTGCGCTTTTATTTTTATTCTACTTTATTTATTTTACTTCTCTTCAAGCAGTCTGGCAAATGCGAAAGGACTTTAATATAATATTGCAGGCGCAAATATATTACCAACAAAACATCCCATAAAAGAAAAGGTGAATTAACGGAAATAACGTAAAGACCTGTCACTGTTATTCACCTAAAGTTATAACATTTTACAGGAAAAATTTACTATGAAACCTAACCTAACCTAAACCTAAGCCTTAAATTTATTTTATTCATCATAAATAACATTCAAAAACATTAAAATTACAAGATTAATCTTCTCGTGGTCTAGTGAAGTTATTTTGTAAAATTATAAATCTATTTTAAAAACCGAGCAGCCTATTTTTTTCAAATGTAGCAAATAACCAATTATTGCCTTTTTTAATAGGAAAGGGGAAAACGAGCGTGCGGCACACCTGATGCTAAGTGATCACCGACGCCCACGAACATCCACAACACCAGAGGATCTACAGATGTGCTGCCGGCCTTTAAGGAAGGAATACGCTCTTTTCTTGAAGGTATTTAAGTCGTAACATTCGGAACTACTGCTGGCGACAGCTGATTCCACAAAGTCTGTCGCGATGTACGATGGTGAAACTCAGCAACTGGGATCAATCCGAACAGTTCCTCAGAACATTCCCCGTAGTAAATTTTGTAAAAAATGCAAATAGAAGCAACACTTGCATAGTGGTGCGTCAACTCGACGCATGCTGACCGTGTTTTCTGGTAATCTTTAGTTGGCAGCGTTCACAGTGTTGTTCAGCAGTGGATTTGCGGCAGACTGGACATACGTGTAACATGTAGTATGTATAAATGATAAATACGACTGCAGAGTCGTATTTACGTATAGCCTGCAGCACCTCTTGTGTTGCAGATGTTCGTGGGCGACGGTAATCACCACCAGGTAAACCGCTTGCTCGTTTGCTGCCTTTCACATAAAAAAAATGTGCAGAACACATTCAGGTTCAGTCTTTATATGTTTAGTCTGTATATTAAAGACATGTCCGAGCAAAGCCGACACGGTTCGCTAGTTTTAAATAAAGTCAAAACGAGAATGTCACAATTTCAAGTTAACGTTCCGAATAATTACAGTTGTTAAACAGCAAAAGTAATGGGCGAGCGCTAAATGGAAATTAGTATTAATATTCCACTGCTAACTAAGCTGCCATTCTAATTTACTGAGAAATTACTTTGTAATCTTCATAAAAGTCATAAAATAATATTCCCCTTTATTACTAGTTATGAAATTTCACACGGTCGTTTTCGTACGTCAATGTATGTTCTAGTGTCAATCGTCCTGATTAGATGACTCATAAACAATAGAATTTCCAGTGTTTCAAAGTTATGACACGTGAAGTGTTAAGTTATCTATGACAAATGACGAGTATTTAGAAATTACAGTACCTAAGAGCAGAAAATTGCAAAGAATTTATTCTTATATCTTTCTTTATATTTTGCTTATCTTCTATTGCTCGCTCGAATCGCTTAGGACATAAGTTTTTGACATATACAGCCTTTGTTAATAATAAATAAATCTTCTTCTACCAATCAAATCAATCCACAAAAAACAGTGGTAAAAGATTTATAAATATGGTCATTGGTATCTAAATGTTTAACATTTGGTTTAGTGAATTTTGTACTGTGTTTAGTTCTATTGCCGTTTAGTTAGGTCGATATATTATAATTATTTAAAAATTTTAATGAATCAAATTCCAAGTTTGCCCTGAGTATTTGCTTTGGGTGTCGTTGAGAGACAACTGAGGGAAAAGCTTTGAAAATCTTATAGCAAACTCCGGGAGCTATCCAGGAGCCCGGCTACTGGACTTTATCACACGTCACCCGTTACGCAACCTCGTTTGGCTACGTAGAGACATGCCAAATGTAAATTTATAATCTCTGTCGACCCCTATGGTTGACAGGCGAAACGTATATAATATAATATAGAAATTTCATTGAGTAAGTCTGAAGCACAAATGTAAACACTTAATTTACACTTAACACAGACTTTACTTAAGTGCTAAGTATAAAAAATCGGTTTCTAAAGTGGCATGCAGAGTTAGACATATATCTTAATTTCAGATAGAAGGACTATAAATTCAAATTCTAAGATTTGCTACGCATGAGCTAAGCCAAGTTAGCCTAGCTAAGTTTTAAATTTGTGAAAAATAATAAGCTCTCATAACGGTATACGCAGAGGTGTAGGCATTTACATTAGTCGTTTCATCATAGCTTATTTGAAAAGACATAATAGGCGTAGCGTCTTTAACTGCCTTAATTTCTCAAGCCAACGATACTAACCGTACATTCGAAAAGTACATTGGTACAAGTCCTCACAGGGGAATGAAGTCGGAACTCCTGATTAGGAAGCAGATCCCCTAATCAGTCGGTTATCGACGCTTGTTAGCTTGTTAACTACATTCACGACATTAAAAAAATGACGAAATCTCGACTCAGGCCAAAGTAGTCGACAAAACTGAGCGTATAATAAATACGAAACGTACGAGGAGTTTATTTTTTACTTCCTTATGATAATTCTACCTCCCATCAACTTTAATCGGCATGCGTCAAAGGATCCCCCGGGTTTCTTTACTGACCGTAGTAACATTGTAATGAACTCTATATTTAGTGGTGTGCGGTTTATGGTCTTTATCTTGTCCATTTTATTAGCCATTACCCGATATAAAAGTCTACAAGTTTGAAAAAAATTAAAAGGTTTATTAAAACACTATGTTTAATAAAATGTAGTACTATTTAAGAGTTTTTTATTACATTGCTTTATTGCGAAGTTCAATAACTAAACTTCTTTCCATGTTAATTAATTTGCCATAATATCATGTCATTTCAGTCTAATAAAAGTGCAATGATTGCTACAAAACACGGTCCTGAGCTTTCTGTATCCATCGACTGTCCGCAACATTGTGCAGGTCGTCACTCCGTGTTGTGGGAGGTCGTGCTAAATTTCATTTGGCTTCACCTTTCTTCACCGACGATTGTCAGTCCTACGACCCTTTTGATCAGCTCATTTCCTGATTAGCTTGCTGATCATATTCCGGTTCTCGTAGCTCTGCATATCTTCGTTGCAGATTATATCACGCAGAGAAACACCAAACATAGATTTTTATGGAAAACTATGGAGTCTGCTGAGTTACTTTGAGCTTCCTCATACGACCTGAAGCAAAAGACTACGTCTCTGTTGCCTAAGCCATTACTGGCAACACGTACTGATTGTGCACTATGGGCCTGAGGTTTTGATGTATACTTGATGATACTTTGATGGAGATTGGATTTGTCGATTGTCCTCTGAGTTGAAGTTGAACTTCGTTAGTCGAACAGTAAACAACTTATAGCGTAGTGTTCCCAGCAACTACCGGTTTTGTTATGACATGAACGTTAGGCACGATCTTAGCATTGCATCATGCGCAAGTGTGTTTGGCATTTGAAGAAAGAGATGATATTTCCATACATCAAAGTCGTGTACTTAATTTAGAATTTCTCGATGTTTTAAGAATTTTCCGATGTCCGTTATACTCACTAGAGATTTCCTTTCACCACCGCCGCCCGGAGTGTTTTATAAAATATCGGATATGTGCTTTATTTTTTGTTAATAACTGGTACAACTATCACAGTTCTTGTGTTCTTAACGACATCGTTAAAAACAGTAACAGCAGAGTAGAATAATTTGTGGCACAAGGAAACACAGAAGCTCTCGTTGCCATCTTTCTGTCTTATACATTTTAATACCAAAAATACAACCTCTGACGATATACACATACAATACCAAAAACTGGAATTTTTCAACAGTTTAAGTAGTTTTTAAAAGTTTTGTCAGAGATTGGGTCGGCATAAAGGCATAGATTTTATGCCATCAATCTTTGTCTATTGAGCAGTGTACTGAGAATGAAATTTTGAGTGCGTTCCCCTATCCACTCCGATCACATCTTTGCTATGATATTAGTTTTATCCTAACAATAGATTGACGAATTGATGAATTACATTAATATAAAACAGAGGACACAGACAACATGTCAACCCACAACTCAATCAATTCGCTCTGAAGCAGAATGGTTTACACTAACCGGTTTTTAAATTAGAGTCGCCTATGTCCAGCATTTAACTACAAATGATTAAAATAAATGATTGTATGAACAAAAAAAAACATGCAAAAATAAACAAAATATAGACTATAAAGTATCACTACCGTATAAGTATCGCAATCTCAGATCGTAAAGTTGCATCCCTACTAACATTATATATTTACACAAGCACCTTCCATCATTTAAACGACTCTCAGAGTGATTGCTCTTTAAATACAACTTGTAAACAGGAGACATCAACTTTGTTAAACTAATATATAGAGCGTGCTTAAAGTTAATAACACGAAATGCACATTCTGTATTAACATACCACGGGTTCGGTAAACGCAACTGCTCTTTAGCAATTCAAATCACTTAATGAATGTTATATTTTGTATATGACTGTTGATCTATGGGTCCCAGTGTTTCATAGGATACAGGAAGGTTAAGACGGTTAAGTGCCTCTAATCATTATTAACCTCTAATCCTGGATAAATTTAAAGAAATAAATGTTCTAACCTTGGCTTCTCAAATGTATGAAAATCTAATGTAATGTAAAACATATATACATTTAATAAGAATAGTGATTATCTTAATGTAAATACTAGGAACAGACAATAGCCTGTGATGCTAGTTACTAGACACCATAGAGTCAGTAACTCTTTCATGGGGCAATGTATAACAAAATCGCAGCAAATGCGCAGTTTTCCAATCAATAGGTTCTAAAAAAGAATGTTAAACAAAGCTTTTATAAAAAGGTTAATATAATATAAAGGAATACTTGAATGATAATAACCTCAGGGAATCAGTTAATAGCTCACAAGCCGTTTAAAAAAAATATTGTTATATTATCGTTTTGTTTTACTATTAAAACGTTTTGTTTTGAAAAAATTAGTACGGAGAATCTTTTTTCTGCTTCTTCTCCGTCAGAGGAAACGGCGGTAGATTTTAAAAACATGATGTTTGACAAGTGAAATGTATGTTTCTAAAGTTGAATAAATGATCTATTTTCATTTCATTTATCCTGTGCAATTTCAGAACTGTCGATATCACTTTATGGTCGAATTCGCTGTGATCATACATGTTGGGTATGTTTTTTAATCTGATTTTATTCTTAGACTTTGATAGATAGTCGAGGAGGTAATTAATAGTCATGAAATGATTTTTCCGTAAATAATTTTCAAGTATAATAAATAACGAACACACATCGGCAATTTCATGAATTCGCTAAATGGCGTATTATCAATTTTACATCTATAATTAAGCACAAAGCATTGTAGTGCACTGGAGCAGAAATTTTGGGCACCGAACCAATGTTCGACTTTCATGTTCGTTTTGGTAAATACGTAAAATTTGGCCATGTTCCATTTTTCGACGATAACAAAGAGAGTTTGAATTTACCTTTATGCCTCATTTTCAGTAACGTTAAGAACATTTTTATTCATCTCTTGTTCACCAATTTTAGCCATCTGACGCACCTTTATTATAAGTGCGGCAATACTTCATGCATAGCCATCCTCACGTAAGAGTCTCTCACTATGGGTCATGTCGGGTTTGCACCAACACCTGCGGTGTTCCACCTTCGCTGCATATCGACGGGACTACGTAAACGCTCACGCACATATCCTGTTACTCTAGTAAGCCCCCGTGGACCCCAGCGGCAGATTTTGTCTATGGCTCCGCTGCTGACCACATTTCGGCCACGGAGTGGGAGAGAGAACCACCGAATAAATACGAATAATTCTTTGCATAAGCCTATGCTCTTCAAGAAAGCGCCAAATCTTGAATGGTTTGCCCATATTCACCACACTGAGCAAGCGGGTCGATGAGCGCAGTGCCGGTCATCCGTTTTCAGGAAACTCTGACGGATATTCCGCAATAATTCCGGCGACATAGCCTAGCACTCCACTACTTCTCTCCCCGCGAATGGGTGAACCAAGAGGAACTAACATAGCCGGCCTGTCTCTACGGGGAGGGCTGGCCCATGATGGCTATATCGAGTGACTTTGGCGAGCTCACTTCGGGTGCGGGTTGGTCGACTGTGGTGAGAGTGTTTGCTTAGCACAGGTCTACTGGCTCGTGATTATCTGTGTAAGATCGGACGTGAGGCGACGGCGAACTGCTTTCACTGCGGTGTAGGGGATCAGGACTCGCACACACTGATGGTGTGCCCAGCATGAAAGGCGGAGCGGAGGATCCTGGTGAACCATATTGGGCGAAATCTCTCCCCGCCAGCAGTCCTGTCGGCGATGCTGAGCGGGGATACGGCGTGGAGGGCCGTAGCCGCCTTCTGTGAGACCGTGATGCCCCAGAAGGAGGCTGCTGTGCGGGAACGCGAGAGGACAGATCCCGCTCGGAGACGGGGCCACAGAGGCGTGCGTGCGTCTCGTCATGGCCCTCCAAATATTGATGGTGTTCCCCTACCAGAAACGGGGCCCCTGGGGTTGAGGACAAGTGACCCCACGCCAGTGCCGATGGTGACCACCGTGGGGTTTTAGTCGGTGGGAGTCCGACATAACCCGGCTACCCCGCAGGGAGCTGGGTATCCATAAGAGATTTCCCCACGAAAAAAAAAAAGGTCTACTGGCACTCCCTTCCTGGCTATGTCCGGGGCACAGCTGGTGCGAGCGTGTTGGGGGCTTGAGGGGAGAGTATCGGTAATATGATAAACCGTTTAAACCCTCAGCGGTCGAAATGTGGTCGGCGGCGGAGCCATAGACCAGATTCGCTCAGCATCCGTCTAGCCAGGACGGAGTGGGAGAAGAAATGTTCTCTCCCGAGGAAGGGTTGCCGGGAGCGGCTAGCGCTGGTGGAGACGCGAAAGCGTTCTCGTGGTCTGCCGATATGCGGCGAAGGTGGAACACCGTGTGGTTTTGGTAGGTGCAAGCCCGACATAACCCGTCCTTGCCCCCGAGAGGGTAGGTATGCGTAAGGTATCTTCCCATATTAAAAAATAAAAAAGGCATACCACTACGTGAAAGGTAAAATACCATAAGATTTAACATAACTTTATAAATTCAATTATGCAAAATGTATTGATTATTAGGTACTCGATAAGTAATTTGTTCGTGTACGAGCAATTTTTGTTAAAAGCTGATTTGGAATTTTTGTGCGCAACATTAACATGTAAAGAGCTGACTAAAGAGCCTTAAATCTATTTATTAAAAAGGCATTACCGTTAAATCTTACACCTTTCGAAAGTTTTTATTTCAAATTTCAATCGCTGTAACCATAATGATGTTAATGCACTGCTCCGCCTTAAATATCAAGTTAAATCTTTTAAGTTAATAATACAACAATTTAATTTTAACGTACAGTTCCAAGAAAACTTTTTTATAACGTTCTCCCACGTCAAGCAGTGGTTTTTGCTGCTGCTCGAATGGGCCGGCTCGACCGGATTGGTACCACGGCCTCGCAGAATATCGGCATGAAGTAGAGGCATCTTGTGCTTCTGCGTTTCGTTCAGTGAGTGAGGTAACCGGAGGCCCACACTCCCTCCCACGCCCCTCCCTCCCCCTCCCTTCCCCTCCCCTCCTCATCACCCTCCCATTTCCCAAATATCCTTAAAGGACGGCAACGCACCTGCATCGCCTCTGGTGTCGCAGATGTTCGTGGGCGAGGGTAACCACTTACCATCAGGTGAACCGATTGCACGTTTGCCACCTTTCCAATTAACACGTTATTCCTATAAAAAATGTATATATATGTCAAATAATGCAAAACATAAACAACCTACACCCTACATGCAAAAATAAACAACCCAAGTCCGGTAATACAAACACTCCGGTAAGATCGATCGCAATGTCACAGTTGTCGCAGGAGGATAGCAGCAACGTGAATGTCACGTTACGCAATAACAAGAACCGATCGAACGTTAGCACTACTCCTAGTCCCGAACCGGAACGATGCTCCAATGTACCCAGCTCATTTTCAAAATCAGAGGTAAGGGAAATGATTTTGGACGAAATAAGAAAAGAAATTAGATCCAGCATTGAGTCAGAAATAAACAAGATTTTAAGTCCAACGTTAAAAAGTATTAATGAGGAAATCTCTAAATTCCACGATTCAATGTCATTTATCAACACCAAATTTGAAGAATTTAAAGTAGCATACTTAGAACACAAAACCACTGTGGAGGGTTTGGTAAAGGAGTGTGACGTGATGCGGTCTAAGGTCAACTCTTTAACTTGTCGTATTACTCAAATGGAACAGCTCTCACGGGCTAACAATTTAGAAATTCAGTGTGTGCCTGAACACAAAAGTGAAAACTTAATTTCACTTATAAACCAGTTGGGCTCTACGATAAAAACTCCCATCAAGGATACTGACATCGCCTATTGTACTCGCCTAGCCAAACTAAACCCTAAGAGTCCGCGGCCTCGATCGGTGCTTGTAAAGTTCGCAACTCCCCGCCAACGTGATACCGTGCTTGCAGCAGTATTGCGTTTCAATAAAGAACATTCTCACAATAAACTCAGCTCCTCACACCCGGGTATTGGTGGTAAAAATGTACCGGTGTATATTGTCGAAAATCTTTGTCCTGACTTGAAACAACTTCATGCTGCAGCTCGAATGAAGGCAAAGGAACTACATTACAAGTTTGTCTGGATTCGCGGTGGCAGAATTTATATTCGTAAATCTGAAGACACCAGTTCAATATTGATACGTGACATAGACACTCTCAAAAAGTTGGTTTGATGCGCTATTTTGTTTTAGTGAGTTTTTTTTTTTTTAATAATTTTTTCTTTGTTTAAATTCGCTTCGAAAAGTTTAAATATTTATTTTCAAAATGTCCGTGGCTTAAATACTAAGACAATAGACGTGAATAATAAAATATCTTGTTGCAACTACGATATTATAATGTTATGCGAGACTTGGCTTAACGATAATGTTTTTGACTCCGAAATTTTTGATTCGCGGTACGTGGTTTATAGACGTGACAGACAAACATCCGGATTTGGTTGTAAGAAGTCTATTGGAGGAGGAGTCTTAATTGCAGTTGCTAAACATTTGAATTCTAGACGGATGTACAACTTTGAGAGTAATTGTGAGGATGTTTGGGTGGTAATAGACTATGCTGTTAACTCGAGGGTGAGCCATTTATATTTATGTTGTGTTTATCTGCCTTCCCCACTCAATCCGACAGTACTAAATCATTTTATTCAAAATACTAATAAAATATTAGAAACTGGCTGTCAATGTGCGGTGGCCGGTGATTTTAATTTGCGCGATATTAACTGGATATGCAAGAGTGGCGAATCATATGCATCTGCTTACCCAGTTATCAACAATAGTTTGGTAAATTCATTGTTGGATTTCATTGCAATGAATGACTTCAAACAATATAACACAGTTCCTAATCACCAAAACAAACTATTAGATTTGGTACTCAGCAATGTAATTATCGAAAACTTGGAGCCCGCATTGGATACGTTAAGTAAAGTTGATGATTACCATCCGCCTTTACAGTTTTCGGTTGGCTGTGATAATATTGCTTCCTTGCAGCCAAATAACATATATAAAAATATTTTTTATAAAGCTGATTATGCTAAAATTTGTGATTTGTTAAGGATTGTTAATTGGGAACTAAAATTTGCATCGTGTACATCAGTCAACGAAATGGTTGCCAAGTTCTATAATGTCCTTGAAGATATAATTGAAGAAAATGTACCTGTAAGTCGCCTCAAAGGAAGAAGCTATCCGGTTTGGTTTTCAACAAGGTTGATAAGACAATTGAAAGAAAAAAATAAATATCGTAAGAGGGCTCATATATATGGCAATCCTCTTGATGCCATGACATTTCGGATGTTGAGGGAGAGATGTGAACGATTGCAAAGGCAATGCTACCGCAATTATATTGCAAGTTTAGAGACCTCGTTCAAACAAAATCCGAAATGTTTCTGGTCATTCATAAAGCACAAGCGAAAAGGAACGAGTAACTATCCTTCAGAGATGTATATCACCTCTAGAACTGCCAAAGATGGTGACACTATAGCGAATCTTTTTGCTACTAACTTCTCATCTGTATACAATGTTCCCAGTTCTTCTTTGACACCTAAAAATAAAAATCATACATGTAAGAATGTTTTACAAACTGCGTCAACACAGTGACCTTTTCCGTTGAGGAAGTAGGTAAAGCGCTCCGTTCTTTAAATCCTCACAAGGAGCCGGTTCAGATGGGATACCGTCTTTTTGCTTCACAATGCGCGGGCCCGTTGTCAATTCCACTAGCAAAAATTTTTAACATGTCTGTTCAGGCTGGTACATTTCCTTGTATTTGGAAAATAGCTCGCATAGTGCCTATTTTAAATCAGGAGATAGAAGCTCCGTCGAAAACTACAGACCGATATCCTTACTTTCGGTTTTTGGTAAGCTGTTCGAAGCGTTAATGCATTCTGTTTTTTCATGGCACTTTAAACATATTATTTCCGAGAGACAGCATGGTTTTGTTAAATCCAGGTCCACTACATCTAATCTTGTGTCCTATACCGAGGCTCTATCGGACTGTATTGATAACTCCATGTCCGTAGACGTAATCTATACAGACTTTTCAAAGGCATTTGATAAGGGGACCATGACATTCTTTTGACAAAGTTGTCTGCTCTAGGTGTGGGTGGATGCCTTTTAAAATGGTGTACTTCATACCTTAGCAAAAGAAACTCGGTCGTAGTAGTCAATGGCTTTAAGTCAAAATCCTTTTCAGCGCTTTCCGGAGTTCCTCAGGGATCAATATTGGGTCCGTTATTTTTCAATATATTTATTAATGACATTACATCCTGTTTCCATTATTCAGATTCCTTTTGTTCGCTGATGACTTAAAATTTTAAAACCGGTTTGCGACCAACAACGTCGTGCTCAACTTCAAGAGGACCTAGACCGTTTAGTACGGTGGTGCATCGAAAACAGGATGGCCCTTAATATATCTAAATGTTTCCACCTACGATTCTCTAAAAAAACAAAAGAAACTTCACACACATACCACCTAGGGGGGCTTGTTATACGAAGGGTTGAAAACATTCGTGATCTCGGGGTAGTTTTTGACAGCAAAATGCGCTTTAATGTTCATGTCGATAATATCGTTAAGACCGGATTCAGAATGCTCGGATTTGTTTTAAGGAACATGAAGTGTTTTAAAAATCCTTGGTCTAAAATTTCGATTTACAACGCACTAGTTCGAAGTGGGCTCGAGTACTGTAGCCCAGTGTGGAATCCGCACTATGACGTTTATGTTAAACGCATTGAGAGAATACAGAAACGTTTTCTGTGGCACCTTTCGTATGACTGTGGTATTATAAAGAAATTACCGAATTATAACAGCCGTCTAAAGCATTTCAAACTTTTGCCTCTCTCCTCCCGTAGGCAGCTTACAGATCATCTTACCCTATACAAGATTGTCAATAATGTTATTGACTGTCCATGTTTACTCTCAAGACTGCAATTTTCAGCACCATTTAAGTCAGTAAGATTATCTCGTTTTGTCCCTTTCTGTACCAAAATGTCTCGTACGAATATAGGATTTAATGCGCCACTAAATAGAATGGTTAGAAAATATAATGAGGAGTATAAAAAAAGTGGACGTGGACATTCTCTCAACCAAAATTTCTGAGCTTAGGACTAAAATGCGGAGGGCATTATACAATAATTTATAGAAGACAATCGTAGGTTGCTTAATTATTTCTTTATTTCATTATTTTCATTATTTTTGTTATTACCTTTCCTTGCTATAGTGTTACGTTAGATAAGCAATAGATCCGCTTATTATTATTATTATTATTATTATTATTAATATTCATTTAACTTTACTAGACTGTGTCTACTGGCTTTCCGTGGTTGCCTTTAAGTAAGGTGGCACATGCCTTTTTTTTTTTTAAAAAAAAAAACATTTTTATATAAAAAGAATTTGTTATGTGTTAACCTTGTTGGTAATCCTTATTAAATAAATAAATAAATAAAATAAATAATATTTTTAAGTTTTAATTCAACTGCTAAAGTAGTTCAGTGCTCAGTGTAAATAACAATGACGTCATTAGGAAACCGAATTGCTCATCGAATAATTATAATATTCCTAAGAGGCGCAAGTAATTAATATTTTATATTACGTATGCGAGGTTAGGCAGCAGTCGCATTCTTCGTAAATTAAAAACTTTCAGTAAAATTGTACCTTTAACAGTAGAGGTGATAGAAAGATCACAAAAATTGCGGTGCACTGAAATGCAGCTGGATCAACCGGAACAACCTTATTACGTAGGAATAAGGGTGGTATTGTCTAAGCAGTCGACAGTACGTAAAGTGTTGGTAATTCAAGTCGAATAAGGTGAGTAAACAACAATAAGAATAACTTACGAAGTGTAAATCCGATTTACAGCAGTGACCATTGCATGGCATCGTAGTTACCGTATTTTCGTAACACATAAATTATTGTCTGGGTCTGAGCCTAATCCGTTATTTCACAGCAATTCCGTGTGAAAAAATCACAGCGTGTAATGGTTCACATCCACCATATGGTATTCATTCAATGGAAGCCATGTCTATAATATATGTAACTGAAGACACCGTGTTAAAAAATACAGGTAAGGATTTTTAAGGTGTAACGATGACACACGAACTTTTTGTGTTATTGTTAATGGCATAGCGGATAAGGTCCCTGTTTGCGAAGCGTTGTGTCTCGTGGCTATAACAAAAGGTTGTTATCAGTGTCCTGTATCTAACCCTCCTTTCGATCTTATTGCATGACTGTGACATTAGGTCTAGGAAGGCAAATACGAATGAGTGTTTCTGTATTTGCGGGTAGTTATGCAGGGTAACCTGCGCAGTTGACAACTGCCAATAGTATTTTGAAGTTGTAGTCGTGGTAGAAATCGGCCAGGAACACAACAGGATCATACTGCAGTGCTCATTTATATCACCCTCTTTTATTACCACAATTCATGGTCCTGAGCCGTCTGCATCTATCGACATCCCGTAATATAGTGCAGGTTACTGCATCTTGTGAGGGGTCGTCCTACACTGATATTGCTTTTACGAGGTTGTCGTTCTAGAACTATAGATCCCCAACAGTTGTCAGTTCTGCGAGTTATTTGGCCGGATCATTCATTCTACTTAAGCTTGCGGATTCTTACGGCTATGTCAGTTATCCTTATTCTGTTGTTAGATATCGTCGTCAGAGTACTTTACATACACATTCGCTGAGTCACTTTAACCTTGCAGAACTGCAGTGAAAGTCCACAAACAATCAAGAGAAAGGCTGCAAACGAGCAAGCGGTTCACCTGATGGTAAGTGATAACCGTCGCCCACGTACATCTGAAACACAAGAGGTTCTGCAGGTGCGTTGCCGGCCTTTAAGGGTATTTAGAAGATGAGAGGGAGGATGAGAAGGGGGATGGGGAGGAGGAGTGATCTCACTCACCGAACGAAACAAACATAAGATGCCTCTTCTTTACGCCGCTATTCTTCGATTGGTGGGAATCGCACCAATTGAAAATCTGTAATCTTTGTATATGCCTATGGGCAGCCGGCGTGAAAACATGATATCCAGCGCAGCTTATGATCTGCGATTCCATAGTTTTCGCTACAGTGGAAATTAGTCAAGATTATAAGAATCATTATTTACTTAATGGTTTCTTGTTCATTTGAAATTAAAATTTATTTTATTTTTGTATTACCTCTTTCGGAGTGGTTTTCAGCGCCCGTGGTGACGAGGGGATAAAATTAAACGCAAAAAATTCTGTAAATAAGTTTCATTTCAAATTATTATTTACTTTTTGCTGATTGCTATCACGAGAAAACACACAAGAGTCTTTTTCAATTCCTTTTGCATTTGTACGGTTTCAGAAAATATGTCATTGCTATGATGATAATGTTTTTATTATATAACAGAAGTTAACTGTGATGAAAATAATGGTGTGCTATTATTTTAAGTCTTCTTTCTAACCTTATTTTGATAGTACAGTCGTCAGTACTAACATTATTAAATATTTGAAAACTTTACACTCCGTCTACCCCAAGGACGTAAGGCTTAAAAGTTTTGCAAATTACATACATAGTAACTGAGTTGACGGTTTTTACGTGTAAATTGGGTTGTACCTGTTTGTTTCATACACAATGATCAGTGCATGACCAGGGTTTATGGTTACTGCTCCGCTCGTACAGGTACTAGCACATTGTAATCTAGCCTTGTAATATAACCTGTCTTCAGTAAATCTTCTTTCTAAGCGTGGTAGAGCCAAGCGGCGGCTTCAGCTGCTGCTCGAATGGGCCGGCTCGACTAGATTGATACCACGGCCTCGCATCCTGCGAGGGTTAGAGGAGAGGGGAGGTATACGAAGATAGATTGAGAAGCGCCAATAGCCTATTGATTTTAGGGTAAGGACTACATCATTAAGTCGCAGGTTCGAGTCGCCATTCGACTATTGCCTTGTGGTTCAAGCACAAGCACCTTGGCTAAAAGCAATGCTAGTATTCCTGAATAAAAAAATCCTGTATAAATTAAAAACTCTTAAATTGTAGGTTGTTTTTATTTTCATTTGGGTTATTAACCAGCATGCAATCTACCTGGTGGTAAATGATCTATATGGGCCATTGGCATCAACATTCATCTTAAACAGAAAATCAAGATTAAGATGCGTCGTCACTTCCGAGTACTATAATTGAATGCTCTTAATACGGTGAAGATGAGGGAAGATTTAAAGCTCTGATCATAATTTTTAATGTCGCTTGCTGTTGTTACTTATAACTTAGAGCAAAAGCAACGATTTTATATTTAGTTAAAAATTGTAAGTAACCCAAAAAATCATCTGTTTTACGGAGGTTCTCAACAGCGGTTCCGATGATTGCCGTCCTCGGGGATTAAAGAGGGATGGCTCAATTCTATAATTTCATATTAAAAGTATTTAAAATATACAATTCCAATGCATTCTCATTTTAAAATTTAAGTTCGTATAGAGCATTGTCCAATAGAATTAATAAAACAAATACAATATTCAGTCTCCGGGGTATGAATGACTGCAACTTCGTCAAATAGATAATGTGATTTAAAATAAATTAAGAAAATAAATTTTCTTTGTCTAGGTCTACCAAACAACAAGTGCTATTACTATTGTGTTCCGGTTTGAAAGGTATAGAAAGCCAGTATATTTCCTTTATATATTGTTATTATTTTTGTATATTATATATATATTACATATTATTATTTATTTAGTGCGTGGTAGAGCCAAGCGGCATCTTTTGCAGCTGCTCAAATGGGCCGGCTCGACCGGATTGGTACCACGACCTCGCAGAATACCGGCGTGAAGTAGAGGCATCTTGTGCTTCTGCATTTCGTTCGGTGAGCGAGGTAACCGGAGGCCCACATCCCCTCCCTATTCCCCTCCTCTTCCCTCCCATCTCCCAGATATCCTTAAAGACCGGCAACGCACCTGCACCATCTATGATGTTGCAGATGTACGTGGGCGACGGTAATCACTTACCATCAGGTGAACCGCTTGCTCGTTTGCCGTCTATTCCATAAAAAAGAATCCATCTAACTTATTTTTTTTTTCATTCGTACTTCCTGTGATTAGGTCGTTGTATGCTTGATACAAATTGTTGAGCTTTGTAACATTAGTATAGAGATAGTCGTCTCCTCTGGTACAGTCACGTGATATAATCTTAGGTAGGTTCAAAGATTATACATTTTTAAACCCTTGATGTACATAACTTGTATTTCAAACTATGCATTCTGTTTGTTATAATACTATTTATCACTATGCGTTAACTTGCCGATTGAAGTGAAATTGTATATAATTTAGTTTTCATTTGATTAATTGTTATGCCTAGCTGATTTTAAATTATTTTGTTACAAATATATGGATATTGTTTACAGCTCCTGCTAGAACAATTATATATTATACTTTAAGCTATATATTATATTTTTTCCAAAAAAAAATTAAAATGGCTCTGGAATCCGCACTTCGCTGTGAAATTTTAAATTGTAGGATAACTCAGCTCAAAAGCTACTCCTATACCCTAATACCAAATTACTGATCTGTAGATTTCTTGGATCTAGAAAGTTTTGTCATACGTTCGTATCTTATAGGCAAAACAAATCATAGCCGGCCACTACGTTCATGCACACATAAGCAACTAGAAACCCAATCTCATCACGAGTAGTTATTTTAAGTTTACAGCCGACCATTAGCCGATGCTTATTTTAAACGGACCCATCACTAAGCCCTTATTATTTATTACCTAAGGGTGATAATAATTTAGTCGCATATCAAGTTAAAGTGGAAAAAAGCGGCGTTGAACAAAAGCTGCAAATTGAACGGCGCTAGTGCATCTGGGGTAAAGAATCACGCACGAACGTGGCAGACATTCATAGATCATGTAGGTATGTAACGCGTAATTAGGTTATACATGAAAAAGTATTTTTAACGTTTGAACGTTTTTAAACTTTAATATGTTTTTGGTAGGTGTAAGTAAAAAGTTGATGGTAGTTTATAGCTCATGTCTACCGTGCCAACATACATTTTTCAAATCGATTTTATGGTTTATGCCCATAGACTTAGGATAAGTTATGAATTAATAACAGAATGAAGAATGTAAGTAAAGTAAATCAACGCACATGTACACATAACAGTCGTAAATATTAGATCTCAGCCTATACCGTGCTACCACGTGCTCGGCGGAGAAGGAATACATCGTGTCCGGAAATCGGAACCGGCTTGTCTGAGAAATAACAAAAAATATTATTTTGAGGATATGTAAAGCCCGCCAACCCACACTGGAGCAGCAAGGCGGGGCGTTTGCTGCTCTAAAAACCTCTCAGATATTTGAGAATAAGGCCTTAGTCCAGCACAGAAGCCCTGTAAAAGGGCACTTACAGGCTGCTACTTTCCTACTGCTATACCGTAAATAAAGACAAGCTCTAGTTTGCATTGTTGTTATATTCTTTTGTGAATGGTACTTTTATTCGCAGTAAGTGTAGAAATCAGAATCGTTTTTTTCTAACGGGAAAGGGGAGCAAACACGCAATCGTCTCACCTGATCACTAGTGATTACCGACGCCCACGTACATCTAAGTCTAAAAGCTGTATCAGGTAGTGGCTCGAACCGAAATCGTAATTTTTCAGTCCTTGCCGTAAACCGTTACCAATTTAAATGAAAATATTTGTAAATCTTTCAATATGTAGTTTGATTTACAACTACATATTCTTTGACAATTTCACATTTAAACGCTAACACTTTTATTGCGGCGGCGCAGTGATGAAAATCGATTATCCCTATCAATTACTTCGATCTCGGTGAGCACACCGCAGTAGCGCGCTTGTAATCTCGCCCTTACAATTGGTCTATATATAGACCGATACCAACCGGCTCGTTTATGTGCTGTTAAACGATTCTATCACAGTTTTGTATGGATAAGATTGTATTTAAATTTTAGTTTATTTAGCATTAAAAATTAATCATCAGTTCATAAGCGCTCCACAGCTAGCTAGCCGCCGGTGCCTATACAAATAAATATTATAACATAACTAGCGTCTGCCCGCGGCTTCGTTCGTGTGGTCACACAGCCCAAGTCTCTAGTGAGCACCTAATTGAGCTGTCCTATTCCATGGCCTAATCGCCATCTATGCAACATTTTGTTCATGCCCGTTCGTGCCCTTAAGCATTGTCGTTCAATCAAACATACAGTCTTCAAACATATTAGTAAAACATAGCCTTACCGCACTTTTGGAATTATAAGCAACATTTAAAAAAAATGTATCAGTCAATTTAATTATTTTTAATTTAAATCCGTTCAACATACATGCATAAATACAAAGAATTTTTTGTATTAGAAAAGACGAAGTATATTTATCCATATATAATTTTCGTTATAAGATACATAAAAGTTACTCTATTGAGGACATAAACCCTATTTCCAAATATAACCCTTCTGATGGACAAAAGAGACTCTAGTGGTGATGGTAGGTTAAAAAAAACCAACTGCGTTTCGGGCCTCACTATAATAAATAAATCAAAAAAGTTATTTGGACACAACCGGTCTGAAACTGACAAATTGGCTGTCCTGCATTTCTTTATTTTTGAAGATAATAAAGAATGAAATGTATTAGAAGGCACTCTGCTCGATGAGATTTTGACAATTACAGCCGTCGACTCCATTTTCTTGTCCTTTTCGGGTTCCAAATTTCTGTCTGTAACTCATTCGGTACGAGCTAGAGGTCTGGGACATACGGACAAACAGACAGAGGACAGAAGGACAGAGTGATACTAATAGTTCCCGTTTTGCCATTGGGTACGGAACCGTAACAAGTGAAATTTATGTACCTAAGTATTTTTGTTTTGAGAGACTGTAGCGATCAGACGAGATCCTGCAGTGACAATCTGCTTTTTTTAGATGCTGTATTAAATTTTGATAAAAGAACAATAATACTTTACATTCACAGAACGCAGATTTGACACAGTCAAAGGCGTGAGTATTTGTAGTATATAATTTGTGGTAGTCATTTCTTCTCATCATTATTATTAAACTCATCTCGAATTGATCATACTTTATTCTAAATGATCGGTCCCATCGCACTTATCAACCACTAAACACTGCATAAATTATAGATAGTAACACTACGGCCGACTTAGCCATAGGCTTGTTCCATCGTAATACCTCAGATTTTTAAATAAAATTCATTCTAATTCTACGTCCAACGCTAATAAAGTCGTGTGCACATCGTGCAAAAATTGTGTTTACAACAATTTCTTAAATTTTTTGTTTTGATATAAAATTAAAAAAAAATTTCCCAACTATAAAAATAATTATTTTATTAAACCCTTTTACAATATAAAATTTTGGCTCGACATCTCGATAGTCCTTTCAGACGTAAAGAAAATCAAAATTTATTTTTGATGGGATATTAGGATAAAGCTCATCCCTACAAAAGGTGCTTGTATTTATTAAAAAAACATTCTACAAAAAAGTACCGCACGTGCACCTTACTTAATATCTATAAAATTATGCACGATAATTAAATACTCCCTGGCATGCTGGCAGCCGTAAATGAGAAATTACCGATCACTATAACACTTACTATAATCGTTAACAATTCAAATGCACCATGCAACTAAATAAAACGCAAACAACTGCATGTAGGCGCCATATTTGCATATTTGTTTTTTAAAGAGCTATTGTGATTCTTGATTGGTAACACTTTAAGTTTAACTTTGTATGCTAAAGTGGCTTACGAAACGAAAAAAATAGTATTGTACGATTTGCAGAATGAGTCGATATCGAGATCTGCCTATTAAACGCGGCGAGCTTAGGGCGTGGCCACACTGACGTGTTGATTACATCTTTCGGTACCGAAAAACTTGGCCCTGATTACATCAAGGCTAGCCCCACTGGTGCTTCAGCGCTAATGAAATAATTTCATGTGTAATTTAAGACTGTTTAAGATGTCAAATTTTAAATTGGATGCGCGAAAAGGGATGCTTTAAAATAATAAATTAATCGGTTCTCTGAAGGCGCGCTGTAAGTGACTTTGGTTGAGGTAAATGAATTTTGAGTTAAGGATCGTTTGTTTTTCTTTTTATATGGCGACTGTGGTGTGAAGGTGATGGATGAAAGTGTTATTGGCTTTCGTTGTTACAACCATTTTAAAGCTCTTAAAGTCATATTAAAATAATAGGGGTTAATGTATGAAGTTGCCGTTTTAATGGAGTGGCCGCTTTGAATTAAAATTAAACCTGCGTGGTCCAAGGTTCGTCAATAAAAACTTTTTTTACACTAATAATTATAATATTCTAAATTTAAAAAATGTGAAATGTGAAATTCTATTGATTGATTTTCAATTGCTTTTACATTCAGTATTTGAGTTAAACATGGAGATCTCAAAAGTTATAGTAATTTTCGAATATAAGTTCTCACGCAGAATACGTTTAGCGAACGCACTGTGCGTTTCTGGTTTAATCGCTTTCGTGATGGAAAGTTTTACTTGTAAAAGGAACCCCGTGGAATACCAGACACTAAGGTAAATAACGATGAGCTAAAACTAAAAGTGGAAGTCAATTCTCATCAACTTACCAAAGATTTAGTTTTATGATTTTCCGTCCAAAAAGTGCTCTGCAGAGCGGGACAGTTTTTCATCCCGGTCCACCGTTTGCAACTTTATACGGCGCAAGTTCGGCCCTACATGGAATACTGTTCTCATCTCTGGGCAGGGGCACTCCAGTACCAAGTCCTTCCATTTGACCGCATCCAACGTCGAGCGGCTCGAATTGTCGGCGACCAAACTCTCTCTGATCGGCTTGAGCCTTTGGCCTTGCGAATAGACGTTGCTTCTCTTTGCATTTTTTACAGAATTTACCACGGGGAATGTTCTGAGGAACTGTTCGGTTTGATTCCAGCCGCTGAGTTTCACCATCGTACATCGCGACAGAATTCCAAGTTCCATTAATACCACCTAGATGGTTGGCATTCCACCACAGTAAGTTTTAGTCGAAGTGTTATGCCACGCACTTCGACTCTGTGGAATCAGCTGTCGCCAGCGGTATTTCCGAACAATTACGACTTAGGGACCTTCAAGAAAAGAGCCTATTCCTTCCTTAAAGGCCGGCAGCGCATCAGTAGCTCCTCTGGTGTTACTGATGCTCGTGTGCGCCGGTCATCACTTACCATCCGGTGAGCCGCATGCTCGTTTGACCCCTTCATCTATAAAAAAATGTGGTTTTTTATATATATTTAATTACTAAGTAATGTATTTCTATTCATGTGCGTAAATGTGTATGCGTGTTTGTGTTTGAGTATGTATATGTTAAGGTATATTTATATATGTGTACGTATGTTTAAATAATATATGTAGTCTATTCTCGCCGTATTTATACTTATACGTCGTACGTTATCTACATAGTCGTTAACATTATATTAATATGGGTAATCTAGACTTGCTTCGCTTATGACTACCGTTACTGCCCCAAAACACATTCTCTGTTTTACCCATGGTTAGCTGGTATAGAATGCCATATAGCACTAAACTCGTCTTTAGGAAATAAAGAATAAATAAATAAATAAAACCCCATTTCGTCAATCAATCTTCGCTATTGTTGCTCCGTAATAAAGAGGAAGACCGGGCCACCTATCGCTTTTTATAACACTAGATTAATACATGAGTTAACAGTACACCTAATGGTAAGTGGTAAGTGTAGCTAACCTGCAAATAACTTCAATCGATGCAGGTTACAGATCCTCTCTTCCAGTCGCCTCTGAGAACTAAGGATAATGGAATGCCTCACAGTCTGTAAATATACTGGCTCTGTATATTGACCCTCACAGACTGATTTTATGAAAGCTTTTCTACCACCTAATTTTCATTAAAGAATACTCATTATGATGTCAATAATAACTAATTGTGAAATAAATACTATATCTAGTATTTGTTTTTCTATCTAATTATTTTTATCAAAATTCAGCAATCGTATGTAACTATGCATGAACTGGGGACGTTACCATAGTCGAAACTGTCTAGAAGCGCTTTAGCATAAATAAAAGACTTACCTATGGTGAGCCTACAGAAGTGTTGGATTTTTTATTTTAAAACTATTGTCACGAAAATTATGTTACTGTGTAATTTTTATGAGAGTCCCCTCTGTTAGAATTGTAATTTAACGTTAGCGATTTTTTTATAATGCATATATGTGTGTATATATATGTATAAGTCAGAGATTGTGGTGGGCAGATATTACGGAATACTACCTGGCACGACTCAGCCTATCCAAACGGGCTTCCGCAATCCACCTTTTGCTACATCGAGAAATAAATCGCGACGGTAGACGGTCCTCGTCGCCGGGTTTGTTACCAGATTGCCATAATATTTTCATGGCTTTTTCCTAAATTTTACTTGTGACGCCCACGGGAAAAAATGGGGTGATAGGTTCTTAGGTTGCCACCACAGGCTAAGAAAGGGACGTCACTGAAAATATTAAATCATTTTAACCAAGTGATCGGTTATGAAATAAAAGGATCGTAGGGGGAAGAGATGATCTGCTGAGAAATAAAAATGTGTCGTCTGGCAACCTATACAGGAGCAACGTGTCAATAGTCTACTGTTCCCGGCTCCAAGACCCTTAAAAATATGAGGTGGTCTGTTCCCATTAGCGGTATTAATTTGGTGTAACGATATCTTTAAATTAATGATTTTAAGGGTAAATGTATACTATATACTTCTACATTCACAGCCCTGAGAAATGAACGTCGCATTAGCAATGTCCCATCACGCCACTGTCGGTGAAATGTATCTCACGTTAGCTATATAAGTTTTGTTATTACATGTAAAAAAAATTATGACAAATGGATGTTTAGCCGTATTAAAATGTTTAGTATTATCATTTCTACCAGATCTAGTTGAATCACACCTAGTTGAAAGAACAGTTGTAATTCTCAAGTCAAATCCAATAGATAGTTAACATATATAACATTTTTTTTACGTGGTAGATCCAAGCAGCAGCTTTTGCTGCTGCTCGAATGGGCTAGCTTAACCACGACCTCCCAGAATACCGACGTGAAGTAGAGGCATCTTATGTTTCTGCGTTTAGTTCGGTGAGTGAGGTAACTGGAGGACCACTCCCACCTCTCCTTTTCTGTCTTATCCGCATTTTCGTACCCCAGATATACTTAAAGGCCGGCAATGCACCTGCAGCTCTTCTGGTATTGCAGATGTATGTGGGCGCGGGTAATCACTTACCATCAGGTTGTCCGTTTGCTCGTTAGCCCCTTTCCCATTATCACATGGTGTTATATGTAACAGCGTTATCACTCACGAAGCCGGTACGGTTAGCAAGTAATATTTTAAATGCGGAAGTAACTCTGTCTGATGTTGTGTACGTCTGATTCACGGCTAAACCGCTTTGCTGATTTCGATGAAATTTGATTTTGACTTACTACAAACCATGAAGAAAATGCTACATTTCATTTTTGGAAGGCCGCTGGCAAATTTTCTACAAGAACGAAATCGTCGCCGCAAATTAGTATTATCTACCAGCTTGCGCCCACGAGTAGGACCTAAGCTTCTGGTAAAGTACAGGAAATGTCGGCTTTAGATGGTGACATTACACATGCGAACTAATGTCTTTATAAATGAGATGCCGAGGATAGTGATAAATAAAAAGAAGAAACATAAGTGCGTGGATGCTGTACAGAATAGCTTTGGTTTTGCTTTTTTTTCTGCTATAATACCAGTATCTTCGGTCAATTACTTATGACAAAAAGGTTATTTATTTTGAATTAAGTCAAAATGCCTGAATATGCTTACGAAAGCCTTACAATAATGAAAAAATAAAAAGCGCAAAAACTCTTTTATTCGCCAGAAGAAAAAAATTCTTACATATTTTAAGCTATCAAATTATTTATTGATAAATACTAGTTTTTAATTTACAGTTGTGTTTATAATTTATAGTAATGTAATTAAAATGAATATTTACTGATGTAATTGATAACTAAAGCTACTTATCCCTATCCCGGAACCTGAATGAATGTTATATATAATAACATAACAGTATTTTACTTATCGTCAATTATTTTTTTAAATAAAAAGCACTCTATCATTATCATTAATGACCATGTGGTTAATATTTTATAATGATAATTTTAATAGAATTATTCTAGAACAATTTTAAAGACAATGACAAAAAAAATTAAGCGTGATTTGTATCTTTGGTTTAGACCAGTGACGGACCGCCCATTGTCGCGGGTTATATTTAAAGACAAATGCGCTCTTTGGATTCTGCGCGTGCTTGGAACATTTTGTACTTTCCACTAGCGAATCGATTAATTAAATAGTACTTAAAAATAACAACCGTTCAGCGATACGTTTAGGTAGATAGTGCTGTTGATTGAATACAAAGTATCGCAAATGCAATAACAAAAAAATCCCTTTTACGATCACGTATTATATTGTTTTATTTTCGCTATAAAGCCGTAAAGGGAACCACTAGTATATGGGATGTTTTCTTGTGATAACAACATGCGTAGGCATGCTTTTATTATGTTGCAATGACTCATCATTGGGAATAAATCGCTATGGCAATAAAAGAAATTAAAACCTCTGCGGCACTTCCGCGTCCGAAGGAACGCGGCGGTCCAATGCGAAAATTATTATCAGATATAATAAAATTTTATTCTTCCTGTGGCTGTAAATTATGACCCTCTAATATCGTGTAATAAACCTAAAGGTTGCACTAAAGTGCAAAATTAATATTTACGCCATGATTTATGATATAATGCACAGGGAAGAATATAAAATATAATCAATTTCACATAGTTTAAATACTTCGTGACAGCGAGTTTAAAAACAAATTGGCTATATCTTAGTTTTAAAACATGAAAAATTACATTAGAATACACATGGTTAATGAAAGCGCATAATCACATGCATTTCTATTAAAAAAAAAAAAAAGATTTTAAACGAAAAGTCGAGGAGCGCTAATAAAATTAACTCGCGCCCGAAGCGCCTAAGATTGAGCACCCCTCGTGCAGTTTTTGTTTATTTGATAGCGGCGATGCATCGCTAGCTTTCCGCTGCACACGCACGAGGCGAGCAGTTCGCTCGCGGCGCGTGCGACACGCACATTGCAATCGACGAAAGCTCGAGCGCTCTGTTTCCGTATCGATTTCCGCGCTTGTGGCCTCACCTTTACAATTGCCGAATATCGTCTAGTAGGCGCCCGCATTATAACGAATTAACTATGTATCTTTACGTCATGTATGATTGATTCTTTTTTTTTTGATTTTTTTTAATTGTATTTTATAAAGTTTTAACTTAATTACCGAACGGAATGTGCTAATGCATTTTGATTTGTGAAGATGATATAGTGGATTTTATTGTATTCGGAGTTATTCAAATAGCTTTTGAAATGCCGTTCCATAAAATTTATCACCTTCCACTTGCTAGGTGGATTGTATAATTTTTCGTATACACGTTATAGATTCCATTTTCAAATACGATCCCATTTTTCACGATCGGTTTGAATTTCAAATATGGCTTTATAAGCGTTGATGTTTTTATTCCCGCGGACTATTTCCCTTCGAGTGTTGACGGAGGTGGTTTGAACGTGTCAGTTCCGCTTGGCGACAGCTTCTTGCGTCGGACGTAAATATGGGGTGAGGAGCAAAACATACTTAATTTAATTTATTTGGATAAATTTACTATGTTGTGTTTTTTATTTGTACAAATTTAGTTGTATTGTGTATGTTAACACTTTTTTTCTTATTTGTCAAAGATATATCTATGTATATTTTATATAAAAATATAAAGTGGAGAATAATAAATAAGCCATCTCAAATAGGTAAGTTGTTTGAGTGAGGTTTGTTTTACAGAATTTAAATAAGCTATATATTATTTCCCTTGTTACAGATTTTTCTTTTATAAATTATCGCTTGACCCATATAATACTTTAAATATATACTAACCTCATCCATATCGATAATACATAAAATCATAACTAATTCTTTGTTAAAATATTTTATTCTGTTTACTAAAATAATATATAGGTAGTATAGGGAAGGGTTGTATCAATGTATACAAATCTTATATTACATATTCTATCGAAAAATTTTAGTATATATATGTTAATTACATTTTCCGCTACACGATGTGTTATTTGGATCTAAATAGTTGTTAAAAAAAAATTATCGTGCCAATAAGAGCCGGGGGAATGTCAGCGGAGTCATGTTACGCCATTTATCACTAATACGTAATCGATAATACCTATTACACTAAACCCCTGGTAACCTGACCGAGAAGCCCCATCACTGTGTCATGTGATACAGCGTTTAGAATTAACTAGTTAGCAATATGTCGGACAAGCTATCGTTTAACGTTTACAGTTTAATAATGAATTGAGATTAGAAATTTGTACTACTAATATTTATTTGATAATGAAAAACTTATTCAAATATTATTTAATATGAATATGTTGTATACTATCCCACGTGATCTATTCCTATTTTCAGCGTCTTAGGAACTAAATGGTGATAAGACAAATATCTATGTAAAGTAAAAAAGTAAAGCAGCAGCTTGTAAGTGCCCACTGCTGGGTAAAGGCCTCCTTCTCAATTATCTGAGAGGGTTTTGAGGCCCGGAAGGGTCCGTCATTCTGATCCAGTGCGAGATGCTTCACATATCCTCGAAATAATATTTCTTATAATTTCTCAGACATGCAGGTTTCCTCACGTGTCGATCACGTAGTACATATAGCACTTAAAATTGCTGTTAACAATTTTAGTTTTGCTGGGACGATCGACGGATCGATCGAACACAGGTCACTTGCGCTCTATGATACTAAAGTGAGCATGTGTGCACGTGATACTACCCTGACCACTAGGCTACCACCCATATAAACTTGCACATATGAAATAAACATCCATGACTCAGATAAAAATATTTTAATTAAAAAAAAAAAACGATTTCCTCCAGCGGGATTCTAACCAGCAACCCTTAGTACATTATACATTGTTTATTATAAAGAAACTTAGCTATAAGAAACCAACATAAAAAGTATTTAACTAAACATATTAGATATGACCATGTTTTAAAGCCTGATTAAAGCGCGATAATTAAAAATTGCACTTAAAAGTGTAATTAACAATTTTAGTAGTACCAGTACCAGGAGCCAGGTCACTCATGTACTATAAAATTAAAGCAAGCGCCCAGCCCGCTCAGCTATACTCACCGCTCACATAGCTCTTTATATCCTAAGAACTCTATTGGAATTGGAATCAATAATTTAATTACTTAAATATCACTCACATCGATTCAATAAATTCACTAACGACATAAGAGTAATGATTGAATCGTAAGATAAAGTCTATTGTGCTAAAAAATCTCAAACCTAACTTGTGTTTAATTTGTTAAATAAGTGTTAGCGACTTCTATAAGCTATAACCCCACGGTGTTTCTCTCCTCGTCATTTCTTCAGACTACTGAGATTCTTTCACGGTCTACATCAACCCAGATGGTGAAGTCCCTGATGCGATCTCTCATCATTGGTGAGGTGGTTCCTACTCCACCCCCTCTAAATATATTACTAATAACAGTTTCTTCCGCCAAGTAAAGCTTTCTAGCTGACCGTGTTAGAATGCTCAAATTCACTCTGTAAGCTAAACTCGGATTTTCCTTATGTAGTAAATTCCTAAATAAGCTAATAGACAGAAGTGGCAAAGAGTTAGCCATGACTTAAGGAATCGACAACCGTTTTGGGTGAATTCGCTAGGTGGTAGACATCTTCTCTTTGCCGTGGAGCAGTCTGGGTGGGTCCACCCTTTTACCCATTCCTGACCCCAAACGGCAGTGAGTTGCACTGCTTGTGCTCCAGTTTGAAAGGTATAGATAGCCAGTATAATACCATCGTCATCCTCATGGTGACCAACGCATCTTCTTCACTTTAAGTTGTTTGCAGTTGTCCACGGTCGGAAGAAGCCACTTACCAATCCAATAAAAAAAAATAACTCTCGAATGGCAACACGTAGCGCTATAGCGCAGCGTAAGATGTATGAAGAGATCCTGATATGACCTTATAAAATGAAACTATGGGTGGAGATAGCTAGGAGTTGATAATGACAATCCATGGCGTATTTTGACCCGTTAGGGGCTACAATCGAAAAAATTATATCGTAACTTTACAAGACGCAAGTGTAAGTAGATTTTCCAGCTCCTTCTATTTCACCGCATCCAACGAGCGGCTCGTAGACTACCAAAATTTTTCTGATCGACTTGATCCATTGGCTCTATGCATTTTGTACGTTATTGATATGAGGAGCGTTCCAAAGAACTGTTAGAAATAATCCCAGCTGCAAAATTCCTCCATAGTAAATCACGACCGTACACAAAATTCAACTAACATCGTTTAGGTGGTTGGCTATCCACCACAGTTCATTTTCTTTTTTGCCAAGCACTTATGTGGAATCTAGAGCTATAACTAGGTGTATTTCTTGTTTACGATTTAGGGACGTTCAAGAGCCTACTCTTTTCTTAAAGGCTGGCAAAGGACTGAAACTCCTTTGGTGTTGTAGAAAATAATCGATGATCTCTTCTATCAAATGCAAAATAGATTTAATGACAAATTTTCAACTATTGATGTCGAACCGCCGAAAGGTGGCGATGTAAGAGTATCCCATATCCCGTAAATTTCGTTAAAGTCGGCATAGGAAAATTTCAAATATCTCGCATGGCCTTTCAGAGATGGCGGGATAACCATATCAAATATGACAGGACTAAAGTATTTAAACCGGTAACAGGCTGCGTAACCTATTCCTGTTACACAACTATATGTATTCGATGAAGTTATTGCTGTTAGCCGTTTTGGCTTCGATAGAGCTTCATAGGTCCTTGAGGCCGCTGGCGTTATGCTTTAAGTAGATGTACAAGTGTACATCTACTGCTTAACTCCTTATATTAAGCTATCTATGGACTGTCCAAGGGAGGTTCGGACCTCGTCTCGCACGGTCGAGGTGTTTCGATAGAATTGGGCGGTAAGAACCGCCCTGAATCTCAGGTGTACGGTGTGTACGCGGGTGTTCTGTTGGCTCGATACGCTCTTATGCGTCGGCGGGGGATTGTGAAATTGTTAGACTGTATGTAGAGTGTGTGCTTGAGTAGGATTAACCGAGACTGGGTCGGTTAGTCGGTCTGTTTTTTTCTAGAATCAAATATTTAATCTATGCTTTATTCAGAAGTAGATAGTGGATAGTAGATCAAGAGTCAGTCTAATATAATACAGGGTCATACTTTAAATAGCTCTTAATCGCAATACTACGCTTTTACCGTTTTATTTTATACGTTCAGTGAAAAGAATCGGATACGACCTTAATGGCAACAGTTTCCTCGAGATACTTTTTTTTATTAATTTACTATATTTATTGAAATTGATTCTTTTCCGCATATTTGTGTCCGTCTGATGGATTGCTAGTCCGCATGGTGGTATGTAGCTACAGCAGCCCTTGGACACCTGCAAACAACTTCAATCAAAGAAGGTTACATATGCGTCGTTACCTCTGAGGACTCAGATTATTTTTTTTTATGGGAAAAGCGGAAAACGAGCAAGCAGTTCACCTGATGGTAAGTGTTTACCGTCGCCTATGTATATCTGTAACACCAGTAGTGCTGCAAGTCCGTTGCCGGCCTTAAAGCGTATTTGGGAGATGGGAGGGAGGATGAGGAGGGGGAGGGGTAGTGAGCCTCCGGTTACCTCACTCACCGAACGAAACGAAGAAGTACAAGATGCCTCTACTTCACACCGGTATTCTGCGAGGTCGTGGTACCAATCCGGTCGAGCCGGCCCATTTGAGCAGCTGCAAAAGATGCCGCTTGGCTCTACCACGCACTAAATAAATAATAATATGTAATATACATATAATATACATAAATAATAACAATATATAAAGGAAATATACTGGCTTTCTATACCTTTCAAACCGGAATACAATAGTAATAGCACTTGTTGTTTGGCAGACCTAGACAAAGAAAATTTATTTTCTTAATTTATTTTAAATCACTATATCTATTTGACGAAGTTGTAGTCATTCATACCCCGGAGACCGAATATTGTATTTGTTTTATTAATTCTATTGGACAATGCTCTATAGGTACTTATATTTTAAAATGAGAATGCATTGGCATTGTATATTTTAAATACTTTTAATATGAAATTCGGATGCATACATTTTAACGAGTGTGAAAATTTTCTTGCAATGTTATGTTAAAAAAAAAAAAAAGTGTTCTTTTCCACGAGTGGCCATTTGGCAATAGGTACTCGCTCTCACTATAGACACTCAAATATACTCAGCGGTACAGTTAAGTGTGTCCTAAAATAGCTTTACGACTACTTAATCTACATCTTGACATTGAAATACAACACAAATTAAAACTTACCCAAGAGTTCTAAAAGTAAACAAGGGTTTATAGAATTGAGTCATCCCTCTTTAATCCCCGAGGACGGCAATCATCGGAACCGCTGTTGAGAACCTCCGTAAAACAGATGATTTTTTGGGTTACTTACAATTTTTAACTAAATATAAAATCGTTGCTTTTGCTCTAAGTTATAAGTAACAACAGCAAGCAACATTAAAAATTATGATCAGAGCTTTAAATCTTCCCTCATCTTCACCGTATTAAGAGCATTCAATTATAGTACTCGGAAGTGACGACGCATCTTAATCTTGATTTTCTGTTTAAGACGAATGTTGATGCCAATGGCCCATATAGATCATTTACCACCATGCTGGTTAATAACCCAAATGAAAATAAAAACAACCTACAATTTAAGAGTTTTTAATTTATACAGGATTTTTTTTTTATTCAGGAATACTAGCATTGTTTTTAGCCAAGGTGCTTGTGCTTGAACCACAAGGCAATACTCGAATGGTGACTCGAACCTGCGACTTAATGATGTAGTCCTTACCCTAAAATCAATAGGCTATTGGCGCTTCTCAATCTATCTTCGTATAAGATTTAAACAGTGCACGTAACCATATTTACCTAACATCGAAATCTCACCATAGTTATTTCCGCTTGATGAAGGTCCACAATGCGTTTGTAAAATATCCCATACAAGGGCGGCCAACGCCCGTGTGTGCGGTGAACAGCACCAATGCAATGGAGTCCCCCTGATCATGGGACGTGAAGTTGCCAAAAGGATTACAGTCAATAGCAATAATGGAGTACCGGAATAAAGAGGTCTTGGCCCCCGGGCACACCGTCGCGCCCGCAGACGTAATGTAAGTCTTCGTTTTGGCATTATCAACAATTACAAGGTCAGCACGGCTATTTGTCGCAGAGCACATCATTAGTTCACTGCACACCTCGTGGTTTTATTTTTAGGAAAAGGGGGCCAACGAGTGAGCGTCTCCTCTGGTGATATGTGATGGATGATGGTGGTTACCGACGCTAACGTACATCCGTAACACCAGCTGCAGCTGCAGGTGCTTATCGGCGTTTAAAGATATTTGAAATTGAAGAGATTAAAAGGAGAGAAGGAGAGCTTCCGGTTAATTCCCTCATCGAATGAAACGCAGGAGGTGCGTTAATTCACGACGGTATTCTCCGAGCAGTAGCTGCCGCTTGGCGTACCACGTACCACCACGTACGTCACGATGAGTAATGGGATCCCAAGTTGAGAGACTTACGGCTGCAGGCTTGGGATTCTTCTCCCGGCAGCTACCGCCTCCATGACGTCGACGTATTATTCTCTGGGGGACTATTGCAGTGATGGATGTATTTAATTAACCACCACGCTCTATTCTCTGGAGAGTCGTGCCAAAATGAACGAGCTGAACTGAGCGTCAGTCGTGAGTGCTTATTATGTCATCGTAAATTCATACATCATCCCTGGCCAGATATCAAAATTATTAATCGCTTACAAATATTTATACTTTGTGTCGACCCTCTTACGCGAGTTACGCGCCAAGTCAGCTGCCGGTCCAATTTTCAAGTGACGCGTTGGTCGTATTATTCAAATTCACCGCCCTTGACAATACCCATTATTATAACTAAAATAGGTTTCCGTCCCAAAGGAGAGCTTATGCCTATATTCATGACGAAAAGGTAATATATTCGCTGTTGTTCGTGCAGTCGATAAACGCGGGAAACGGAATCGATACTATGGTAATTTTAAACATTACCATACTTTTTCAAGCGTATCTATGAGCTAGAAAATATTGTAGATGCTACATAATGTATTTATGACCTTATCATTCGATTTTGCATCTTTTTCTTTATGGCAGGATTGTTTTGTTATGATACAGTAATACGCATTTAAACTCGCTGATCGATGGTATAACAATATTCTAATAAACGTAAAACAATATCGTACTTAGTGTCGTTACAAGAAATGTTTGGAATAGGGATGTACCCGGTGATTTTTATTTAAAAATATAATACTAGCAATGCTATTTATTAAGTAACATTACTAATATTCCTATTAACCTTCCGACTACACATTACAGCTTGTATCTGGTGTGGTTCACGACAACAGTCGAATGGCGGGCTCGAACATACGACGCCAATAGCCTAACCCTTTAGGCTATTTGCGCTTAAAGAAGTAATAGGTTTAAAGAAGTAAAGTAATAGCCTGCAAATTTCATACTACTAGTCTTCTTTTTCTGCTTAGGAGAATTCTGGGTAGTTTACCAACACCTGTACTTTAGGCAGTTCTGCCCCCAAGTAGCAGTTTCATGCTCGTTCTGTACTCGTCGACTATATTTTCGTTAATGTTTACAAAATACAGTTTAACAGTATATGTATCACATCCGTAATCTGGTACCAAAAGCCGAGCACGTTTGAACTATCAACGTTCTGCTACAATGAAATACGTTTGCAAACAACGAGCAACAATGTCGCTACAGTTGCAATTATTTTAATGAACACCAATTTGGATTGCAAAATATAATTTACGACCCTGCGGTACAATACTATAGCAGGACATAGTGTGTGTGCAATTACAACATTTTTAATTCATAATTTTATTAATTGGACTAATAAAATTACATAACATGTGTACGTACACGACGTACACGACGTACACGACGTACACGTCATCATTATAACGCACTGTAAATTGAAAATAGTTTTCTAGTATCGTACACACACGTTTTCGCATCTAGTTGGGTGTCGATTAACACTGTATATGCTATAAAAATAACCGTTGTGGAGTAAGGGGGAATACAACGGTCATTTCTCTGAACACTAACCTCACATGCACATGGTGCATCCTGCTTGATAATAAACAAGGCCCTGGCTGAATGAGTAATGGTTGTAAAATCAATTCAAATTTGCTAAAACCATATTGGTCATTTCTAAAATAAGCTTGTGAAACAAAATGCTTGTACAAGTTACTTTTCGTCTTTAGTCGTCATCATTATCGGTACAGCCTTTTTTCAATACGTGGAGCAAGGACGGGCTTGCACCGGCCAAAATCTCGCAGTGCTGCGACCGCAGTATCTGCATTTGCCGCCTTAAGAATCCCCACTTCGGGAAAGGACACTGCCTCTCCCTCTCGTATCTAGCAAGGCGTGCCGGAACACGTATGTGCCCTCCTACGCGCCCTCCAATCTCATATAGCTGCTCGAAGGCCATGGATATCAGGAAGGCAAGTGCTCGAAAACAACAGGCCTCCGCGGCGCGGCGAATCTTTCCATGCCTCTGCTACCAACCACATTTTGGCAGGCTTCAGAGGCCAATGAGAACTGCGCATCATAATACCTTCACTTCTCTCCCTCTGCAGCTCCATCTCAGCCGCATCAGCGGTGCAGTCCCCGCTAGAGTCGTGGTAGACAGGGAGAATGGCGTAAACTTCTCGTCCCGTTGACTAAACCTCGGTGAGCAAGGAGAGCGGTGCAAGGAAATCAAAGATGCAAACACTCCCGTCACAGGCTACCTACATTCGAACTGGGCCCCCTAAGCTCACTCGAAGCGGCCACCTTGGCACAGCCCTCCACTCTAACTCAAGACAGCCATGTAGGTTCCTCATTCATCGTGGGAGACCAAACTTCGGTTACTATGTCCCTGCGCCACAACTAGGCCCGTTAGAGGGGATTGTCATTACAGCCTACCACAAGTTCACTACTAACATAGTCTTCCTGCAAATATTTCCCACGTTTTATTAACTAGAAGTTTTCCTTTAATTTCTTGGTTTACTTAGCAATCCTTTGTATAGGTAGTGTTTGCTTGTCATTATTGTCTAGCTTGTAAGCAGTGTAATGCTAAAAATTTAAATGTAAAAATCCCATGTAGAATATATTTGCTTTAATCGTCACATATGGTTCCACTGGGATTGGCACTGCACCTAAAAACCATTTAAGTGGCTTACAGTTACTTAGGAATTTTAGTATGGCATATTTGATACCTCATTATCTGTGGGAAGTCACGTAACCGTTTTCTGACGTCACTACCACAGAGCTGTGTCTTTTTGTTACGCTATACCGCGGATATCCTAAGTTAGAATAGCTTGTTAAATGACTTTGAAACTGAAAGATCACTGATATATCAAATGCACGAAAAATCAAGAATATTAAAGTTACTAAGAAGAGTAAGGCGGACGACGACTGCGATAGTATAATTAATTCATAAATGTAATAGGTATTGGCTTTCGTAGCTACGATTTAAGAGATAGAACTCTGACCGCTGTCTGTGCTGATTGGGGCGAACGGCAATAAATAGATGCCCAAAGTATAAGCCATCTTTAGTTTCTCAATAAAACTTTACGAAATGCCTAAAATCATAGCTGATAAAATGAATCCAATAGAAAGAACATTTTATTATATTACCCAATTTAGTGACAAAGATGCTTCTTTTTTGTATCGAGTTCAATATGCTATACCGAGCTTAGGCCTGCGCAAAAAAGTAATCTTATTATCTAAGTAAAGAGAAATCGAAATGGTTACCTGAAAGTACTAAAATAAAATTGCCCGCATTGGCAATTGGTAGTGATTTTTGTTCAGGTTAGAAGAGATTGATCTATGGACAAATAAAAAAATGGACAAACCATATCTTTAAATAAATTTTGTTTGAGCCTCGATAGTCGAATAGTTGAAGAAGTACTACTGACAGAGTGCCCGAATAATCGTACCAATGAGCTTTTTGAAACTTACGTACGTTTTCTATCGTTGACCTAGGCACAAGACAACTCTGTTATCCCCAATAAGCTTTGGTGAAAAGTGGGTTGAAACGACTAAAACGATATACCCAATACAGATAGCTAGATTTATACCTCTTACCACCCCTGTATTGGATACATCGAGGTCGCGTAAGTTTCTTTGAATCACTTTATTAAATTACTTAAGGACTATAGAATTACTGAATGACATTCTGCTCAAGTCATTCGCGAGTCATTCTGCTCAACTATATTAACAAACAAAAGTTCAACGAAACAATCGTATCGCAAATCCGCTTTCAAGGAATGACGAACATAAAGTCGATTCAGTGATTAAGGGATTTGCAAGATTAAAACATCCTGTAGCTAAAGTTATTTAAAGCTTACGCACACGCGGCTGCTATAGATTAAAAAAAAATCTTATCATGCTAAAAATAAAATACGTGACGGCCAAAAAACGTTTTTATAAACGTAGTATATATTTAATAAAAATGAAAATGAAGAGTCTATAGCCGAATGGGTTAGGGTGCGGACTACTAAGCATGTCGTCGTAAGTTCGAGCCCGCCATTCGACTATTGTCATGAACCACTCCAAATACAAGCTATAAGCTTAGTTGGAGGGTTAACAGGAATATTAGGAATGTTACTTAATAAATAGCATTGCTAGTATTCTTTAAAATAAAACTATGCACTTAATGAATATAAGGATAGATATTATTCAACTCCGCAACAAGCTTTTCACCTCTGGGAGAGCAAGAAACTTACGGGTGGTGAGATATAATAATAATCAAAAATAAATTTTAAAATTTATCACAGAGAAGTCGATACAGAAATATTCTATTACCTATGTGTAGGAACACTAATATGTACATTTTTTATTATGGTCAAACTACTTTGCTGGACATATGTGTATAAGTAATTTGATTGTAAAAAATTTAACTATATAACTATCTGCTACATTTAAGCCGTGGTTGTTTGGCTTCAGCGTTGAGGCCTTGCCTTCAAAATTATTATGCATATGAACTGCGTGTCAGAGACACAAAACTTTACTTTGACCTACCAAATCAGAGACCCTGATAAGAGGCAGTAAATATAAATGTAATAAGCAAGATTTTTCAACTCTACGTTGAGATTATATTTATTTCTTTGTCTTATAAACTATTAGTAAATGATATAGACTATTAACTTATTTATTAAATGTACTTTGTAAGTTTTCCATTCTCAATAAATTTTCCTTAATGGGTACTGCTAGTAGATGATTCGCTATGGAATAAGTAGTACCCCTGTACAAATTTTCTTTTAACACGTTTCAATGTCTTTCATGCGTACAAAACATTTTTTTTAAATATATTTCATTACGTCGATGCTTTAAAAACGCTTTAATAGCTATCACGGGGTGGCTGTCTTTAAGAAGAGATTACCGTTTACGTCCTGTTTGCGTGAACATGAGCCGAATCATTTATTTTGCGTTAATCTCCCGCCATCATTGATTGCCACAACCTAAGAAACGACTTACTACCTACACGAAGGCTAAACCGTATCCCGTGCCGTGTACAAATAAATTAATCATAAATACGTTATTAAAGTCAATTTAACTTAATGTAATTAAATATTTAAAATATAGTTCGGGTAGGGGTTAAAGCGCTCAGTTTAATTCATAATTCGCGAGTGACCTGAGTTCGATCCCCGGTATCGGTAGCACTAAAATTGTTAATAATTCCGAATACATATGAAGTCCACCATCCCGCAATGTAGCGGCATGACGGACTCCAAAACCCCCTTAAATATTGTAAGGAGCTTGCTCATTTGTGGAACATTTACGAGCTGCTACTTTAAGTTTTTAATACTTCAAGCATTTAGTATTTATTTAATTAGTTTCATCTTCCATTTTCTAATAGCTTTTAATATCATAATAAAAACACACCAGAGGTAAATTTTTCCCAGTCGAAGTTTATAGACGAGCGTTTATATTGCCATGAATTTATGCATTTACTAAACTCTACCTCTATTAAAGCTCGTCATTTAAACTTAAAATAAATGAAACAAGCTTTAAGTGAAATAAAAGTTGACCTTATCGTTTTTTCATAATATAAATGTTTTTGTCATCTTATTCATCTTCATTTCTAAGTTCACTGTTAAACATAATTATTATTAAATAGCCTAAATACTGTACACTACTAGGGGTGGTCAGGAATCTATAATTTAGTTTATACATCCTATCAACCCATTTATCAACAGAACTTATTCAGTACAACGTGACAGATGGTGAGGACATCACGGTCTTAGTGTCCAAGTCAACGATAATCGTTCGTAAGTTTACAAAAACTCATCGGTACGAGCCCTCCAAAAATGGAGATCGATGATCTTAAGTCACCTAATTCATATGCAACTCAGTAATCGAGACTAGGTATAGAGGTATAGAGGCTAGTAATAAAGGTCCTAAAGCTGAAATGTTTCATTAGCTTCTGTTTTCCTCGTCACAGTCTGCAAGATTTTAGCTACGGCATATTTAGATAAATGTTTAGCCGTCATTCGGTCGCCTGGGCCTCTCTTATCATCTTGCAAGTGCATTACGTTCTAATAACGGTAACATTAGAAAAAAGTTATTATGTTCCTTCTTACAAGTTTTGAAATATCTCAAATATTCTTATTAATATGTTATAGAAATTTTTTTGGAACGTTCTAAAGCGTTACAGTAATTAATATCTTTAGGTGTTCTGTTCGAAAGTTAATCGCGATTGCGACAAATCCCTCGGGTTATTAATACAAACGGCGACGGCTCCAAATCAGTGAACATAAAGTAAAACGCATCAAAACTCAGACAGAAATACAAAACACTATGGCAGACAGACGGACCGGCAGACTGTGTGTATTAATAGAAACGTTTTTGCCCAACCTGCGGCGACAGATATTGAAATATTCGAGTGGAACGCTTTTCCCCACTTTGACGCTTTAACGGATTTTTCAGTTGTTGAATTTTGTTAACGACAAAATTTATAGCACTCTCGCGTAATTTATTATGTTAAGGAGAAATAAATCACTTTGAGTTGTCTTTATTTGTAAAATGCACGTTGTTTCACAGCGATTATAATTATAGAAATTGAAAGAACACTTTTAGGTTCTGTTAGATAGGGAATTCTGATTTGAACGTTGACTGTTCGAAATATTCATTAATTACAAATGCTTGTCATTCACATTTTAGTTTTCTTAATAGTTTTATTCCTTAAGTTTAGTTCTTTTAGTTAGATATATTTATGTTAGTTTGTTATTTTATTTGTCATATTATGGATATAGATATGGTATGTGTTTTTAATTATCATTACATTTTATTACATTATATCTTCTCTTTTGTTTCTTCTTTTTCATATTTACGTATTATGGTCATATTACTCTTACCTCGCTTTTACTACCTTATTTTTTATATTATCTTTTGATAACTTAGCAAAAACGTGCATTGTGTCTACGTTGCTTCGTCACCTAATCCTTTTTTCACATTAATTAATTAAGATCTCAAATGATAGATATTCGGTGTCAATTTCATTTTGTTGTCGTATTTCATGTAATTTAATTTTAATAAAATATTATTAGCTGTTGTCACTCATTCTATTTATGAAGAGATCATACTATGAATATGATGGTTTATTAATTATCACACTATCTACATGGAATGAAAAAATTTACCCTAAGGATGTGTCAGCATATTTGTAAAAGATATATTTACCAGAGCACAATAGTAATACCATACATTACAGGTTACATTTCAGGTTATATTAGAAAATGACGGTGAAGGCACGTATTGTCTTACTTTTCTTTTCGTGCTTTACTTGGAGGAAACGTACTGACTCCTACCAGGCGGTAAGTGTCAGGATCGACATGTAAGACGTTGGACCCACTAAAACCCCCACGCTAGATTGTTGCCCTGGTGGCCTTGACAGCTTCAGCGGTAGAGACTCGCGCTTCAAAGCATAGTATCGCCCCAGTCTCGACTACCCCCAAGTTAGATTGTTTCCAATAAAAAAAGAACAGATGGTCTATCACTCTGCAGCCAATCAGCTATAGACAATGTTCGAACATCGACCGTATTTATTAATTTATCAGTTAATGTAAGTCCTCTGCTGATCAAATGCCACTCCAAGAGAGTACCAGCAAAAGTCAATATGCATTTCTTGAAAGGTTTGCTAGCGGGCCCATCACCAGCCTGTTGTATTTGCGTTCAGCTAATTCGAATGGTTTATCCGCCGGAATTCGATTGTCAGAGTTTCGTTTGTTAGAGGATGTGACTGATGAATATCACTACACTATACACTTACATGAATATCTCTCTCTATAAATATTTAAGTGAAGTCCATTGCCCAGCAGTGGGCATTTGCAAGCTCTGCTTTAACTTACTATATGCATACTTATAGTTGTTTTTCAATGTAAACGTATTGAACGTACAATATATGTTTTGTCACACCTTCCTAGGTTGACCAGTAGGGAACGTCCTTAAGTCAAAGTGAAAACATTTTTATAAAATTTAGACTTGTTTAAGTAACTCTCACAAAAGTTCCAAAAGATAGTGTAAATCTGACTCACATGACTGAAAATGCACTTTGCAGGCGTCTTTAAGAAAGAATTATTTATAAGACATATTAATAAAATATCTCGTAGAAAAAACAACGTGGCCGGGTCTATCTTGAGTTACGCTCACGACTTTGCAGCAGCGGACGGAAATAATAATAAAAAAAGTAAAGTGCAAACCCTAGTGCAAGTATCGCGGCATTCACCAAACGCTCATTTATATTGATTAGCTGGCTGCGGACAATTATATGGAAATATATGACGAACTGTAGTTATACAAGCCCGCAACTTAGTATCTGTTTTATACTATGTAACCGATTAGTAAGTGTTCGCTTACCAATAAATAGTACTTACAAATTTTTCCCGTTGCAACAAAACTGCAGTCGTTTGTCGGGGACTGGCTCTTTTTGTTTTCTTAGTAAGTAATTTTATTTTTTTGCTATATAAATAATTATGTTTGATCTTCATTTTATTTCAGAAACAAACGACTCAATCTTTATAGAATTTTGTTAAAGCAACGATTTGAGAATTAAGTTACAACGATTACTAATAATTAGTAAACAAAAAAATATATGCCAAATATTCTTTAATTTTTGCATGCGGAATTGTGCAAAGCATCTTTAATATAATTTAGAATTGCTGCAAAGTATTGCGGAATTCTATTACCCATATTAAAATTAAATGAATAATATTTTTTCTTAAAAGATAAGCTACTCGTATTATATAAAGTAGCAGCCGGTAAGTGCCGACTGCTGAGCAAATGTCTCCTTCTCAAATATCTTAGAGGCTATTTTCAATTTTAGTGGTAGCGTCACCGAGGAACGAACCCAGATCACTCGCGCTCTATAAAACTAAAGTGACTACTAGGCTACCACTGCTAGTATTATATAAGGTAGATATTTTTATAACAATGTTACTGTATAAGTAAGTCTATATTCAGTATACGAATTGTCTTAGCTCTAAATGATGACTAATTTTTTTTTATTTTTACGATTAATTTTTACCCCTTTTTGTTTTCTCTTATTCATCATATAATCGTTTAGGTATATTTAAGTTTAATTTCTATTAAATATTTCAAAATTTTCTGATGAAATTTGTTAAAATGCTTAAAAATTTTAAGTTATTTATAGGATTAAATATTTAAAAAAAACGTTAGTATAGTGGTGTATTGCCTGTAATAGGTTAAATATTCAGATTTCAGTATGTTAGTCAGTAATGTATTGTCAGTAACTTATCAACCGTAATTGTACCAAATAATGATCAAAAAATCTTCATGGTAACCTCGTACTACATCATATCTTCTCGTCGAGTATACCGCAAAGCCTCAAGACCAAAGTATACAACCAGTGCGTGTTGCCAATGATGACATACGGATCCGAAACTTAGTCCTTCACTGCAGGCTGTATGAGGAAGCTCAAAGTTGCTCAGCGCGCTATGGAAAGGGCTATGCTCGGTGTTTCTCTGCGTGATAGAGTCTGCAACGATGATATCCGCAGCAGAACTAAGGTAACCGACATAGCCGTAAAGATCAGCAAGCTGAAGTGGCAATGGGCCGGCCACATAGCTCGCAGAACTGACAACCGTTGGGAAAAAAAGGTTCTCGAGTGCCAGCCACGTACAGGCAAACGGAGTGTAGGACGACCCCCCACAAGTTGGAGTGACGACCTGCGCAGTTGCGGGAAGTCGATGGATGCAGGTGGCTCAGGACCGAGCTTCGTGGCAATCTTTGGGGGAGGCCTATGTTCAGCAGTGGACTTCTGATAGGCTGAAATGATGATGATGATGATGAACCTCGTACAGGCAAACGCAGTGTATACCACCTTACATAAAAACTCGATTCACATTGCCTTAGGTAGACTAAACTGCAACAGAAAAATTAAGACGCTACATCTTCTTTATTGATGAAACCTAATTCAATGCTTATTTCATAGATTCAAAAGTACAGAAATGAAATGTTACATATAAATTACATATTAGATTATTTTTTAAATAAGAGAGAACAACGCAACTCGACCGTGCGTGGCGAAGTCCGAATCTCTGTTGGACAGTCCATAGATAGCCTATCTAACAAAGATAAGTAGTAGTTGTATAGAGTACAATCACTTCACGATCCGACGATGGTGTAAAGTCAAAACGGTCAACAGCATTAACTTCATCGAATACGCCTGTGGACCTTATTTTCTTATAAGATTCTAGAAATATGTCCTTGAGGTCAAAATCTACCGGACTGTCGGCTAAAAGTTTAAATTAAATTTTAATGGTTTCTTGTATTTACACTACTATTTATCACTACACATTTTGAAATTAAACTATTATTTACTGGTTTTATAGCGTTTAATATCTTTTATGTTCCCGACGTTTCGAGTGCTTTACAGCACCGGTGGTCACGATGGGAAATGAAAATAATTTTTTAGAACCTTTGAACCATATTTAAGCCTGGATAACTGTTCAGTTTCATCCTGTTCGGGAACTCAGCAAAACAATAATAATAATAGCCCCACCTTTCAACGACTTGTCGCAATATCAAATACAGTATTTAACTACTGCTATGGAACCTCCTTGGTATTTGCTGGCATGATTTCAAACGACTATTCCTTGACAACAAGAAGCACATGTTTTTAAACGTAACGTCGTTATCTGAAGCGGTCCGTGTCAACTCGTAGATCGCACTTTGAATTATAGTTATAATGGACTTTTGGCGCAAACTCGAATGGCGATGGTTGTAAGTTTTGGTAAATTCCGTTATTTCTGTTTACTTCGAATTTGAGTGTATAACATTGATATACCGTAAGTTAGTGATTGGAAAATCGGAAATGCAAGACCAGAGGCCGCCGATTTTCGTTTTTCTCAAGAAGCAACTCAAGATGACTATCAATCTTAAAACTGTTTTAATGACAGTTTTGTTTATGGTAGAGCAAAGCGGTAGTTATGCTACTGCTTGAATGGACCAGCTAGACCAGGGCAGTACCAAGACCATAGCTGTGTAAAGTAGTGGCGTCATGTGCTTCTGCGTTTCTTTCGGTGAGTGAGGTAATCGGAGGCCCTCTCCCCTCCATTTCCTTATCCTCACTTCCACCTCCTAAACATTGTTTGCCCCCTTACACAGATTAAAAAAAATTACATCATAAATATGGAAATAGTACAAAACTGAAGTTTTCTGTTTGGCTGTAGGTCTTAGAGCTAATGCATCTATAAATACTATTACAAAAATATTGTTATAATTAGTAGTTCTGTCAGTAAAAGTAGTAGCCAGCAAGAGAGCTTGGAGGCGGGAAAGGTCCACCATGCTACTCCAGTGCGAGCTGATGGACTTCACTCTTTTCCCTCATTCTCTCATTCACGTGTCATGACATGAATTTATAATTTTAAAGAAGTCTAATAATTAGTCTTTCCTTTATGTATTATGTATAAAATATTTATTAAATCTTTGCGTTTTTAATTTCTTACAAAACATTCGTCTTTCAAATTCAAACACCAAATGTAAAATATGCCGGTTGTTTTTTAACATTCATCCATATCTCATATGTTCGTATTTAAAACCCCGGAAATGTCTACTGGAATTAAACTGACTAATAATATAAATTTAAATGTCACTATTTTGAAATAAGAATAAGGTTTAAATATTCTGGTAAAGGAACCTAATAATAAACAGCACTTAAACTTTACGGTCTCTTTATGGACCTCGTTATTTCTCTCTGGGGTCACTTTAAGATTAAAAAGTTGTAATAGTCTTATTTAAACAATTTATATTCTACGATAAACGCCTACCTATTTTAACCCGTCCATATCCCTAATGCCCCAACAACAGTATTTGCAGTAGTTAAAATAAACTGCTTTTTTATAGGAGCAGGAATCGATTTCAAATGGTTAAAATTGGTAAATAAATATTCGTTACAATACGTTCTACGACGGAACAAGAGTAAGGGATTGTAATAAACTGGTAATTTTGTACATAAATTTTTACTTACGTTGATTTTCACAAGGTTATTTCAGCAGCTGAAGAGTCCCATTTATCTCGTTGATATCCTAAGAGTATACTGAGGTCTACCTTGAAGATCGCATAATTTCCGATAGACGGCAGATTAAACAAAAATAGGGAGGTGGATTACGGGTAGCAACATCTTGTACTACATCAGTCACGTTAAGTGTGAGGGGTGTTGTTCGTTCGCCTATGAAACGTGGCAAATATCGTAAGTCCTTGCATTGGAAGAAGCCAATGTCCATGCAATTTCGACTCTTTTCCACCCATATCGACTGTTGCCGGGAGCCCTCTTTAGTTGTCGAGAGTCATCATTTCATTAACAGGGGTCAGGCAGCAGTCAACGTCGTGACGTCGGGCGCTGAGGCAGCACCAGCAGCGTACTTTGCAGCACTTTTATTTATTTGGCATACAGGCCTTCTGCTGGCCTATTTTCCTGCAGAAGTAGTTAAGGCCACCAGGCCAACAGCGTATCTCTTTCCGTGGACTTTTAAATTGGTTGGCTCTTAATGCTGATGCCGTCATAACCAGTCACTGCCTCAGTGACAGGTATGTGTTAGCAGGATTCCTGGCAGACCTAGCAGAAGATGACGTCGTCCCCAGAACATGAACATTCGATCTGGCGTGTAGCTACCCATTTCCTTCGACAATTTGCTAAAATTCCTTTGTAAAGAATTGTAGAGACTTTGTTGACCATGCTTTAATAGAAGTACGTTTTTAGACCGGGTGACAGTCTCCATTTTAGGTCTCAGAAGTAACCATGGTATTAGATGAGATGAACGTTGGTGCCGTGTTATCACTATAGTCTCATCAGTGAGAATGCTTGATCGTTAGTCGTATTTACATATTTTTAAAAGTTCAAAGAGAAACAGCACCTCAGTATTCTCTTTAATCGTCATGTTATTTTAAAAAAAATCGATTTAATTTTTTTTTAAATAAGCACTTATGCCTCAAACATATGTCTTGACAAACATTAGTTTACACTACACGAAGAACCCATAGACTCTTTTCCGGGTTTGGTTTCCAAGAGATAGTCATGAGATATTCAAAGGTTTTCCTTAGTCGCCACGGGAAGCATATTCTTATAGCACACGGCTAATATTCACCAGTCCTTTAAAAGATTAAAAAAACAAAATATAAAAATATTAAATTAGGGTCTATATTAATTTAAGAAGCCACATTTTATCAATACATGTATCATGTACAGACATTTACTAAAATGCTTATGAAAATATCAGCTTTCTAAGTTTTTAGAATTGGGAGATTTCAATCAATGACTGTTAATTGTCTTTACGACAGTCATGGTACCTTAGCCATGTTCATAAGATTATTTGAAGCTAGATAGGGCTTAGCATTTCTTACGTCATTACACTGATAAAGCTACACACGACAAAATATATATATAAATACACAAAAATCAAAACGTCTAAGCATTTTTTATGTTTTGCATTTTTTCACACACGTTACACGGTAAACGCCCTTCAAGCACGAAATTTAAAACAATAAATTCATTGCCCGAAATAATGGGAAACAAAAGGCGACATTGGTGAATATTTACAAAACGCACGAATATCTGGAAGCGTTAAGTCATTGTGCACTTTTAGCACGCTTAAATGCAAAAAAGATTTATAGATCCTCGTTCGTATGAAACAATGACCTCTTGTGGTGAGACCAGGCAAATTTATGGTCATTCTGCAATATGAAATTATTGAACGGCTCAGTGTTACGACTGTCGGAATTTAAAATAAAAACAGAGGGGTTTTCTTTCATATGAATAAGGTTTTAATGTCTGTGACTGAGCGTACTGAACGTATTGGAATTCGTTGAGATTTTGTTTTTGCTTGGACTTTTATTTATAGCAGGGTTATTATTATTCGAAAATTTTGTAATTATTATTATATAACGGTGTAACTGTGGCCGGTATCCATTACATCAACATCGTTTGTTTAACAAACAGAAGCTGTTACCTTCGCGGGACGGGGAACGGAAAATCTTTATTTGACGTTATTAATTTCGAAGTTTTCGATTGTCAATTGTCATTTTTTTTATCTACCATAAAAAAATTATATTTTTTTAAGCTTTTCCTTCATCAGATTGCAACTAGTTCAAGACATAGACTTAACCAAAAAAGTGCGATATTCGATTATTAAGTGAACTTAAGTGAGGAGAAACGAAAATAAAATTATTGATAAAGAGTTATAATTTATAATTTTTAAATATAAAAACGTTACCTTCCACTGTAGGAATTTCTCCTGTGTCGCGGAAGTAGTTTTACATACATGAATTGCACATGGACAAACACCCAGACCGTGAACTATTATTTGTAGTTCATACAAATACTAGTCCCGTGCGGGAAACGAACCCGCGACCCACAGCGACGCAGCTAAACGCTTAGCCACTACGCCACCGAGCCGTCTTCCACCATAGACCTTCTGGGACAGCCGTAATAAAAGAGCCGGGGTAGCTCAGGTGTTCATGGCCCTCGCCTAAACGCAGAACGAAAAGATTCAGAACGCAAAGTATTCAGAATGCGCGAGTGTTATTTTATTGGCTGTCTTGGTGGCGCATAGGCTTAGCGTTTGGCTGCAGTGTTGCGGGTTACGGGTTACGGATTCGATCCGCGAGAAGTATTAACTACATGTAATTGTTCCGTGTTTACGTTTAAGTCCATGTGCAATTTATGAATGTTAACAATTTACATAGCAAAGTTTTTTAATATGAAAAGAAAATTTAAAAAAGCACACTTAAATTGTTAATTACAATATTAAGTGCTGCATTAATAGCTCTAATTTTTACCACTCATTTTTCGCGCCAATTATCTATCTTCAGTTTCATAGATCACAAGTAATCAGGGTTCGAACCCCCGTGCCGGCACCACTAAAATTGTGAACAGCAATTTTAAGTGCGTTAGGAACCCTGCATGTCTGAGCAATAATAAAAATATTATTTCGAGGATATGTGAACACCGCCAACCCGCACTGGAGCAGCCCTTCCCGACTCCAAAACCCTCTCAAATATTGGAGAAAGAGCCATTTACCCAGCAGTGGAAACTAACCGGCTGCTACTTTAAACAAAAAATGTTTTAAAGAAAAGTTGTGGTGATAGTGGTGATGTAATGATATTAATTTAAATTGTATAGAAAGGCTGTATTTCTTTAAGTAACCTTCCCTGTACATAAAACTCCGTAATTTGGCAGCATGAGCCTAAAGCCCTAACTTGTCCCGCGGGGCTCATAAATATCGATAAAGGTAAATCCCAAAATGACCGACACCGCAATCTCTATCTCACATGTTATTTTATACAGATTGTATATACATTGTAATTTTTATATAGTGAAGAATCTTGTATCTTCTCATCAGCCTATTTAAGTCCACCGCTGGGCTCGGCCTTTCAAAATATGCCATTCCATATATGCATGCATGAACGATAGAAGAACGACGACGAAGATAAAAGGCCCTAAGCTGGGCCCTTACCCGCTATGCCCCACCGAGCCAGCAGCGTATCTGCCGGAGGTTTTAGTCAGTTCAACATCAGTGATTGGTAGGTGTTAGCACCTTTCCCCCACGTAAAAGTAATAAAAAAAAACTAAACAAATATCATGTGCCATCATTCCCTAATTAAATCATGTTTTTATTGTTATATCAGAATTAATTTTACACAAAGTATACATAATAAGTGGTAAAGCCAGCTTTTACCGCTGGCTTCGAATGGGCCGGCTCGACCGGGGTTACTACCACGTGGTACTCCACGACGTTGGAGAATACCGGCGGCGAATCTTTTTTTTTATGGGAAAGGCGGCAAACGAGCAAGCGGTTGACCTGGTGGTAAGTGTTTACCGTCACCCACGTACATCTGCAACACCAGAGGAGCTGCAGGTGCGTTGCCGGGCTTTAAGGGTATTTGGGAGATGGGAAGAAGTGGATGGGGAGTAGTTAGACCAATGTGTCAACGCGTTGCTGCTGTCCTTACACTATAGATGCTACTCCCCGTCACACGTTTTTGGGATTGGGGTTTGGCATACTTCCAAGGTACATCCTCCGCTCGCCAGAGAATCTTCTGTCACATATATAGTAAGCAGGTGAGGTTGAAATTTGAAGAATTAAGTTCTTATGTACCCACTTACATCCATACACCTTAATGTTGAATAGCCTCTTAATAAGTCACATAGGTCTTCTTTACCGTAACGGACTGTAAATAGTCTACTATAGTATATAGGCCGATCACATATCCAGTATTTGCCTTAAGCGCCACGCTCAGCTTGGCAGAAAACATCACTGCGTAACAAATGAACGCTATCATCTGCATTGATTAAGAGTTTTTTATTACTTCTGTGCTGTGTTCTTACAGAAGCCTTCAAAATCTGCGTCCGTGCTAATCCGCGAACAAACCTAGCGTCATGGCTCCTCCCGTTACGTTCTTCCCAGAGAGGCGAAAGTTCTTTTGACAGCGCATAGTAAAATCTGCCTACCCTTTAAGGGTAACAAGCGTGACGCTCTTTTATACTTATATTAAAAATAAAATATTTTATTAACATTTTTGTATTCCTAACCCTTCCAGAAAAGTAATCTAAAATGTCTATAGTCTAGAAAGTATTGTGTTTCTCACGTCTCTTGAGAGTATATTTGAAAAGTTTTTGTATCGAATTCAGAAGCTTTGGTCTATTCGGGTCTCAATTTTATTACACATTTATATAGGCACAGGGTTATTTGAAAAACCCTTGCTCCCATTTATATCTGAATTAGCATCATTAAAAATAACGACGAATAACTTTTGTTTAACGATTTTTTTTAAACCAGACCTTTCCTCCTCTCAATATTTCAGGGGATTTAGGAGCTGGGAAAGGTCCAGTGCGGGGTGACACACTTCATATCCTCAAACCTATTTTATTATATGTCATACATACGGTTTCCTTACGATATATTCCAGCACTGCCGAGCATGTGGTAAATTCTGCATTGAATAATTCAATGACAAATTGTAGTAGTTAGTGCCTGCCGCTGCCGGTCCTTATGGACTTGAACTCAGATCACGCGCGTAAGAGCCGTCATCACTATGCAAACACTTTTTTAAACTTCATAATTTTCCTGGAATTAAAATTTGATAACTCTATAATTTAACTACTCTACATCAATGTAGTGTTGTGGTGATTGTACTTGTACTAAATCTTCATCAACGTTTTTGTGTTCACTACTGAACATAGGCCTCTCCAAGAAAAGCCAGCACAAAAGCCGGTATGCATCTCTTGAAAGGTTTGCTCCACAATCACCACGCCGGTGCTGCTCCCCATTCCTACAATTTGGAAAATACGGGAGATATTCCGCAATTATCAGATCCTCGTTAAAGGTTGGCATTTGCAGAAAGATTTGGTATATTTAGTTAGCATATTGAACTTACAAGCTTTTACTAGCAATACTCTGCTCGAAATATTTATTGTTTTTGAATGTAAAAGAATGTATCACGGTTCAAAAGGACACGAGAAAATAAACTAATAATACTAGATATTTGTGAAAATAGGGTCAATAATTTATTTATTTATTTAGGACATCCAGTAATTAATACACTAAGTCATACATATTTGTAAATTACGTAAGTGAGTGAGAAAAGATCATAAAAAATATTACATAAGTGCATGATAGTTGAAGGTTAACACAACATGAAAAGAAAAACAACAAAAAGAAAAAAAATAAGAAATTTGAGTCAGTGCCTCAAAGTTCATAACAATGTAAATCCATAAAAGTTCATACATTTTTTTTTATATTTTGTAAAGAACTAAGATTGGTTTTTTAAAAATCCTTAAGACTATCCTTGAATACGTCTGCTTCTAACGCTATTGTATTATACGAAGGACTGAGTCTAGGAATGAAATGAGAATTAAAAGACCTACAAGTTAATACATGAAAACACAATATACGTCATCATGTACAAATCTTTTTAGCAGAACGATATGAGACAATAACAAAATCTCATAAAGTACGATCGCGTACACACGCACACGTCAAAACTTGTGGATAATCACACACCCGTTACGCTACAATTTTTTTTATTGGACTATGTATGTATGTATGTAAATATTCACGCCTTGTTCCCAACGGGGTAGGCAGAGACAATCTTCTTCCACTTGCTACGGTCCTGACATACGTCTTTCGCTTCTCCCACTTTCATAAATTTTCGCATGCATACTCGTTGGTTTAGAGTACTCTTGACCTGGCCTTTTTTCAGAACGTCTCCGATTTGATCGTGAAATGTTCGCCTAGGTCTTCCTCTGCCGACTCTACTATTTATATTTGTTTCGTCAACGTATTTTCATTCATCCTCTCCACATGTCCAAACCAGCTCAGCATCCCTTTATTGGATTAAGGTGAAAAAATCAGACACAGAACACAGGCGGTCTGTGGCGTAAAGGTAAGTGGCTACTGCAGGCCATGAACACCTGCGAACATCTTCAATCGAAAGTTACAGATACGTTGTCACTAAAACTAAGATGGAATGCCTCGCAGCCCGAAATTATACTGGCGCTCTATACCTTTCAAAACACAACAGTAACTGTACTGCTGTTTGGCTGCAGAAATGGGTTAGAGCGTGGTACTAACCCAGACGAATCGCAGGCACAGCAGTCTACCGGTGCGGTAGAGTGCGTCACAGATATACACCAACAGGAATATTCACGTTGTCTATGATTCAATGCTATTTTTTTTTTGTACAAGCTTTGATTAAAGCCCATATTAAGAAGGCAGGTCCGATGATATCTAATCATTTATCTGTCAAATGTAAATAGAAGTAATAAAAGAGACAAATTGATACTGGCGTTTGCCATCCAGTAATTAATGACAGGACCATGAAACGTTATTGCGTTCCTATCCCAGCCACTTAATTGAATTTGTTACGTATGCATTAAAATACATCCAATGACAAAATCATTATAAATAAAAACTCAGCCTGCGTATGTTTGTACACGCAAAGTAGTCGTTCGCTTGTGCTCTTATTTATAGGTTATGTTCAACTCAATACTAAGAAGATTAAGAACTACTAAGAAAATATACTTACTTGCAAACTTTACTTACAAACAAACTTTACCACTAGCTCGCAGAATACCGGCGTGAAGTAGAGGCATCTTATGCTTCTTGAGGAGGCCCACTCCCCCTCCCCATCCCTCCCCATCCCTCTCCCCCTTCCCCCTTCCATCACCCAAATACTCTTAGAGGCCGGCTGAAGAAAAAAACTGCTTTTAGCCGTTCCGGGACATGAACGTACCAGGTGAGACGAGCTTCGTCCTCGGGTTACCTTCAGAGGTTTTAATAAGATTTTCAAAGGTTTTCGCTTAATCAGATTTTCATAAGCCGAGTTCACACGCGAGTAAAACCTTACGGCGAGACTTGAGTGTAAAATAGTAAAATACCTGCCTCCTAAATGTTTCAATGCGCCTGGCATAAGTTTCTTAAAATTTTTGAGAGATTTAGTCTGCCATATACAAGTCGCTCTAAAGTGTACTGCACCAATCACCGATATCAGCACAACTCCCGACACGATATAATAAACACCACAAACGTCGGAAACGCGACTTGTGTTACGCTGGCGTTATCCAGTGATTAGAGTCGAAGCTTCGAGGCTTTCGTATGTATGAATCAAATTTATAGGAATCTTTCAATAAAATTTTACACCCACTTCCATATCAATACCCTGCTACAGGTTATTTAAAGGCTGGCAAGGAAAGGTAAACTAATGTGATTTTGGTGATCCCCATACATCGTGGATTAAGAGATTATGATAAAACAAAAATGATAAATTAAAATTAATTGATTCAATGTTGGGTGTGATACCTCATTAATTATTCATTGATTTCTTTTACGATTGCCTTGATTTTGTAATGGTAAGGTATGCAGCATCGTTTTCTCCAAAGGTCAACCTCACCTGCACCCTGCACGCGATGAATCCTGTAGACTGACCGAGCGGTAAACATTTATGTTTGATCATTTTTGTCTGAGGTTAATGTATATTTAATATTTATCTAGGTATGTATTGCCCAAGATATAGTAAATGTCCGATTCTAATGTTTCCATATAATTGTAATAAAAAATACGATTCTCTAAACGGCTGGTTTCCATATTCGATCTTATATAGATTATTCCATTATTTCATCGAATTTCTATATATTATATAATCTTCATACAATTACGGTATTAGTGTCTGTCTTTCATAGTTATATTATTTTATTTTGACGTGGTGGAGCCAGGAAGCGACCTTAGCTGCTGTTCAAATGGGCCGTCTCGACCGAGGTAGTACCACGACGAGGCACCTTGTGCTCCTGCATTTCGTTCGGTGAGTGAGGTAACCGGATGCCCACCTAAATATCATTAAAGATCGGCAACGCGCCTGCAAGTCTTCTGGTGTTGCAGATGTACGTAGGCGATGGTAATCACTTACCCTCAGGTGAGCCGCTGGCTCGTATTCCTCTTTTCTCATAAGAAATAAACAAATATTATCAAAATAATAGAGAAATATGTATAATAACTTTGAATGTCTGGAAACTAAATTTTCAATGTCAATCAAGAATATGTTGTTTCGATCCAATCAGTTGTGTTCCATCCACGCTTTATGGTCTGTATATTATTGCCATTTCCAATAATGATATAGCATGGGAGTGGGTTCGATATTTATGGCCTCAAATAAGCCACTTCAATAGATGTTGAATAACTGAACTCATTGCACAATTTTATCGATAACTACTACTAAGATCGGAAGTAAATTAAACAAACGTAGATACAATCATTTTTCGATCAGAAATTTAATATAGAGGAATTAAAGCATTATGGTTTCCGGACTAATAATGTGTTTAATATAATTATGATAACTTACGATGGTAGTAGTAGTAAAGTATTATTGTATTATAGTGTCCGTTTAAACAGGTAACCCGCCCACTGAGTTAATTTTAATACCATATGTGTTAAGATCAAATTACAATATGTATTAAAATTAACTCAATGGCCAGGTGCTTCACTTTTGTCGATGGATTATGACAATTTAGCTTAATATTACTGTAAACTGTCACTATTTTTTTTGTCTTTTCAGTAGATAAAAAATTCTGGTCTGTAAATCTTTACGTCTACGTGATAGAGTCTGCTGGTATGTCCGTCCCTGACATACGAACGGACTGGCAAACAGAAAGGCAGCCAGCCTTTCTTAGGGAGCAGAGTGACTTTCATAGGGCCCTTTGGGCTCGGAACCCTAAAAATGTAAAACATACACTTCGACAATAACTTTATTCTCTTTTTTTTTTGCAATTCAGAAATATAAGCAGTCTAACCGCAAGGTTGGCCGTGCTTATCGCCCTACACGCGGCGGGAGTTGGACTCGCATCGCCAAGTGTCTTAGTTACCAGGCCACTGTCGAGGTTTGAAAGGGAATGGCTGCCAATGGACAACCAGACCCTGTACAAATTGGAGAGAGGCGAGACCAGAAGGTAATAATCTAGTACCAAGTAAGTAATGCAGCTCATGTTGAACTAATTCGCTGTATTATTCGGTGGTAGGCTCCTTCTATGCTTAGGATTCATCTAGGTTGGTCCTTCTTACCAATTTCTGCCGTCTTTCAGCAGCGCAGCCCCTGTCCGGTATAAAGGGTATATTTTAATTTTATTTTTCATTTTAGCGTTTCACTTTCAAGTCCACTGCCTAACATAGGGCTCCCCCAATTATTTGATTGCCATAACGCTCGTTCCTGAGGGACCTGCATCCATCGACTTTCCCCAACACTACGCAGGTCGTCACTCCATCTTGTGGAGGGTCCTCCCACACTGCGTTTGCCAGAACGTGGCTGCCACTCGAGAACCTTTTTTCCCCAACGGTTGTCAATTCTGCGAGCTATGTGGCTGGCCCGTTGCCACTTCAGCTTGCTGATCCTTACGTCTATGTCACGCTAGTTCTGCTGTGGATATGATCCTTGCAGACTCTATCGCGCAAAGAAACTTTGAGCTTTCTCGTACGGCCTGCAGTGAAGGACCAAGTCTCAGATATTTTTTTCAAACATAATCAAAGGGAACCCATTTCTGTTGGTGTCTAGTAAAATATTTCGAAAAAAAAAATTGTCTGGAAACCAAACAAAGGACTTGGTGGTGATGGGAAGGACCCTACCTTCTTTGACTAGAAGTCGTCTATGTAGTATCACACTCTTACTTATCTCTGCCGCTAAGCAGTCGAGCAACCGTTGTTGTGTAGGCAACTCGGGATTGACAATCATCTTGGATGACATCTGTTACCTCGAATTCAGTTCGATTGTAGTTGATTGTTGGTGCCCATGGGCTTCACTAGCCCCTCACCATCAGGTGGACAAGTGAGCTAGTTTGTCATCGTAATCTAATAAATAAAAAACTAACCATGTGGATTCTTTTGTATAAAAAAGTTTTTCTAGAATGTCTACTTATGATGGATACGCTTACATAAATCGCATATATGATTATATGACAGGATGATCGTTGATTCACATTGCTGAGTCCCTGAGTAAACCTTGGCGGTCTACAGAAGTTTTGAACAGTACATGTGCCTCAATTCAGTTTCATATATTTAAATCTATATGGATAGTTTCATTTGCACACGTTTTTTTTTAATTATTAATACTTTGATTTACTTACACTTCTCAGAGATTAGAAAACAATACAACATGAAGAGCACGAGAAAAGAAATTTATTGCTGTACTCAAGTTTAACTTCAACTTTCGGCAACTAGTGAATGGTTTCCAACTTTAGTAGTGTACAGTTAGACCCCTGAGGGTTCGCAACTTAATCTGTTACAAATTCTGTCTTTAATGTACATATGATACAAAGTTCTCCCTACCTCGAAATGTTATTGTATTGTGTAGTTATTATTAAAGTTGTATAAAATTTTTAAATATGATATAAATATTTTTAGAGATACTTTTTAAAGTTTCACATTTAAGTACTCACGCTTATCAAAGATAAGCAGAGAATGTGGATTTTCGATTTGACACGACGCAGCCTAACTAAACGGGCCTCCGTTAAAATATATATCGACAAATGTAACTTGCCGTTTTTGGCTTAGAAATAGCGTAGACAAACAATAATCCGATAGTGTAAAATGTTCGCAAAGTCTTACATTATTTACTTAAGTGGTAAATACAGTACTTAAAAATGGTATTAACGTTTTTAGTGATGCCGGCACCGGGGAACGAACCCAGGTCACTCGCGCTCTATGAAACTAAAGTGAGCGCCCTGACCACTAGGGCTACCATGGCTCTTGACATATTGTAACAAACAGAAAATCTATTGTATATAGATTTATAGGTGGCAAAAGCTTTCTTGAAATAAAGCCCAATTACATATTTAATAGTAAATAGGTGTAGGTATTAAAAGTATTATATTTACACTATTATTTCTTTTCAGTCTGGAACTAAACACGTCACTGATATCAGAGTCCCACGTGTTCATCACAATCAGCCCGTGCTCCTCATCAATTCATTGGGGGCTGTACCAAGGAATTGCACGTGACAATGACGGTTAGTGAATTTCATAAATAAAATTAAAGTGTAAGGGAAATTAAACCATTTATTTCTCCGAATTCCTCGCCAGCATATAGTGCCACCTTCTTAGCTAACAGATTAGGTTCGAGCGACTGCATACTGGCGAAAAAGAATCTGATGAGGAACAGCGTCACTAGCGCGAGGGTACCGGACCTACGCTCACGAACCCTAATGGCCAGCGTGGCTAATGCAAGCCGGCTTTTACTGGCGCTTTCTTGGAGAAGCCTATCTTCAGCAGTCGGTCATAAGCTGGACAAGATTATGTACGATTGTATTAAAATGTCTGTACAAATGACACCCTCTGCTGGACACAAACCACCATTTGTGAGGACCGAATATGTATTCGCATTATTGCTTCAGTAAGGGTTGGCGAAATTTCGTATGTCCTCGAAATTTATTTTATAGCAATCCTATATATTCCACAATTGTTCTGTCCGATATTATAGAAATTACAAAGATTGAAAATAACGTTACACGTATTGAATAGATGCATACGTATCTTTAATATACCTGATTAAAACCAAGTAGATATCGTCCAGAAGTTAAATATTTTTTTTGTATTTTAAAACAATGTACGGTATGTTTTAGAATAGAGTATAGGAGTACTGGAGCAGAATTATAGAGAGCCACTATAATCACGAACTGTCAGTCATCCCTGACCTTAGTCCTCAGGGGTGAAAACACACTTGTAAACTTGAAGTTGTTTGCAGGTGTCCTAGGGCTGCAGTAACCAGTTAGCATCGGGTGAACTTTTTGCTCGTTTTTCACCCCAATTCAATAAAATAACACAGACCTTTGACGGATAGCAGTATCTAAGGTGCCAGGTGTCTGGTTCTGTAATCATAAACCCGCTTGCTAAGCATTGATCAATGTCCAGCAGAGAACTATTAACAGACTGATGATAAAGATGAATGACTACATATATAAAGATTAATATGAATCTATTAAAGGCCAGATATATTGAAGGTCAGATAGTCTTGAAATAATATAATTTTATTTTACCGCAGGAAACTACAAACTATTGGAGGAATATGAAGGCTCTGAAGTAAGGACATTGTCCGTAATTTCACGGAGGAAGGAAAAATATATTTTACAGGTAGGTTGTAAAACCTTAAACAACTTTCAACTCATTTCAATAAATTTTACATCAAATATTTTTCTATCCATATTAAATATAATGTAATGGTTACACCACGATCAGAGTCGAATAACGTGATATTTGCAAGAACCACAAGAGAATGGATGGTTGATTCTTACAACGCTTCCACGTGGTATCTGCATCACTTAAATTATAGTTTCACTTAAAGTACAGTCTCTATTAGTGTACAAGTATCACTGTTTATATCTGACTCGTCCCGCCAACCGGACCTTTCCGGCTCCAGAACCCTCTCAGATATTTTAGAAGTAGGCTTTTATCTATATATATATGTATACTCTATATGTCTGAAGTAATTTAAGAATGTCAAATTAAGAAATCACACGATCAAAACTTGAGTACTGGGGCAGACTTATTAAAAGGAGTGTGTAACGTCTATCAAGTTATTAAGCCGTAAAATTAAAGGCAGTAAGCCGTTGTAAGGTAATGTAAATAATTGAAAATGTATTTTCTTAGACTGATTATAATAAAATATTATCGAATGCGTCGCGGAAAACAAATACTCATAAGGGAAAAAAATATGAATGAACCGAAGAACAAACATATAAAATTCGCCGCAAATCGATTACAACCTTTGTGAGTTATAAAGCAATAAATAAAACAGATATTTATTGATATACCTTTATATTAGTATTTAGCGCCAAATTAAATAGTAAGTAACAGCTTAGAGAATATAGAATGTTGCTAGATTAAAAAAAATGTACTAGCATAACCTAGTTTCACTTTAAAAATATGAAGTGTTGACATACTGCAACTTAAGAAAGTGTATACGCGATGATGTTATAACCAATTACTGAGTGTAAATGTGATCGCTAGGTAATAAGCGTCAAGGTTCACTGGCAAAAAGATAACGAGGATAATTATTTTTGCTTTTCTTATCTAAAACCTGGGCCTGCCATACAAAAGTATCTTATAAAAGTATCGTTTTAATTACCCAACTTATTTCATGTTTCTCCAGCTCGTGAAGGGTTTTTTTGAAACATATGCATGATTTATGTCGTTGTCCTAGTCATTAAGATGCGACAGCCTCACCGCCTGTCACGTTGTCCCAAATATACATTGGCGAAAAGTGGATTGAGCAGTTGAAATAAATGTCTAGACCTCTGAACACAACAGTTGGGTATATTTATTATAGTTTAATAAAAGCGTCAGCTTAATTGAAGCGATATTCGATTAAACTAGACAACTTTCTACGATGCGATATTTGAAACTTTCGACTTTGTTGAAATTTCAAAAAGAAACCGATTACGATTACTAATATCACCAGCGTTACACAATAGGGGCTGATCGTGACTCCCAACTGACCAACGAACCTGCAGCTCCTCGTCCATCAGTTGAGCCGCTTGCTCGTTTGCCCAATAACAACAAAAAATAAAATAAAAAAACGTAACAATGAGGACTATTTACAATAAGTACAATTTAAAAAGTTTAAAGTATTCTAAAGACCTATTCCTCTTGCGTATTAATATAAACGATGTTACTAATTAAAAAAAAAACAGGGTATGAAAACGAGAGCAATGAAGCAAACACTCAGAATTTGACTACTAAATTAATTTAAATTGTCTATTTACTATGCCGTTTACTAATATTTATTCAATTGTCAAATCTTCCTTCAGTTGACATCATCAAGCGGTGGCACGGTAGTGGTGAGCGTGCGGGGAGAGTCAACGCGTCGTGTGCGCATGCGTCTACGTGTACGCTCAAGGCGTAGGCTGTCCGCTAATTGGGATCCAAGGTAACGTTATGCTAAGAATTTCCTCTTGTTTTTCTTCATTCACCTTTTTCACTCCACATGTGGACAAATATTAATTTTTGAAAAGCACCAGCAAACGCATTCTGTTCTCACATTCTTCCTCCTCCTTCTTCTTCTATAAGAGGCCTATTAACAGTCCACTACCAGGTATAGGGCTCTAGCATGGGGATGATTTGCCGTAATCATAATGCGGAGCAATCACACCAGATACCTCGCACCTTGGACACTGCTTCTTGTGTATTTTTAGCCGCCTTAAAAAGGATGAGGTTCTCAATTCGACTGTACTGTTACCCGATATCTTCGTTGATTTTAATTATTGTTTTTTAAATGAAATATTCGTACCTCGTGGGTGGTCTGGGGAAAAATAGGGGATTAAATGTTATGATCCCCGTCACCTAACAGTATATTACAACCAAGCAGTTAGAATTTGACAATTTACTCCATTAATTGATTGAAATCGGTTATTTCCCTTAAACTTTCTGTCGGAAGCTACAAGCTTTTCCAGGCAATTCCTTAAGTTGAATCTTATGACGCCGACGGGATTAAACAGGAAGCCAGGTTTTCTTACGGTGACTTTATAAAGCGTTGAACATAACATCAACATAAATAAATTTATAAAATTAAAAGATAATTCTTTAAAAAAAAATACTATAAAGCTTGGCTAATAATAACTTAGTTAGTAGTGACTCTTCCTGCACAACTAAGAAAAACCTCACGATTAAAATTCAAAAATGTTTGATTTCATGAATGCTTTTGCCAGACTTGTGTTTTACTTATATTAACATTTTTCGGAAAAGAGTGTCTGTAATTGTATCTATACTAAAAATCAACTGTCGCCAGCGGTATATCACAACAGTTAAGACTAACGGACCATCAAGAAAACAGTATATTCTTTCTTTAAAAGCCGGCAACGCATCTGCAGCTCCTCGGGTGTTGTGGATGGTCGTGGACGTCGGTGATCTCTTGGTACAATCAGATGATCCGATTGCGCGCTTGCTCCCTTTTGTATGAACAAAAAAAATGCTTTCCGCTAAATATACACTTCTATTTATATCGAACGATAGAATTAATTTATAATAAATACAGCACGATTTTCTGAGAAACTTAAAACAGAAAAAAAGGCATTAGTTGAAAAGATACCCTTACCCTTTTTTGTTCTCAATTTCAAAGCTACGAAGTAAAATCTGCACAAGAAAGCGTTTAGAATTAAATTAATTATAATGAACTGTAAACAATATGGATGTGATCCTAAATCACTGTTTCCAGTGCAAAATATCTCAATAAAAACTTGTCAGCGCAGTAGCACCGTTAACCATAACTCTCGCAGACCATAAATCCGAACTGTCTGTCTGTTCGTCACAAGAACAAGTATAGATGAATTTATGATACGCCTTATATGGCATTAGATATATCTCGGTAAGGTCGATTGTACACGACCTCTTTGAAACAAACGAAAATAAAAAACTTTTTATTCGCTAACAACATTCCAATCAAAAATTTCAGAGGACCATTATTTAGTTACAAATGTCATTTATTTATTAGTTTCTTTTTTTTCCATTGGTCTAAGTTCTCTGCTGGACATACGCGTTTTCATGAATACTCCAATAAAGGCCAGCGTGACAAGCAAGGAACTTTTGCGAGTGGCAGACTCCTCCGCTGCCTAGGAGTCGTCAGGGAGAACTGCAGCAGTCACTTACCATCAGGTGGACAGTTAGCTCGTTTTTCACAAGTTGAAATATCCACTTGGAATCAAACCAGTTTAGGTTGACCTTTGTATAATAAAAACTGGTAAGTTCCTACTTACAACCTATCACAATTTTTAATAACTATCATATTTGCAATGATTATAATGATTTATTGTTTTAACCCCGTGACCGCGGCTGCTGTAAAGAAACGTCGGGAATATAAAAACAAAATTAAACGCGATGAAATCCGTAAATAATAGTTTCATTTCAAATGTATAATGATTAAAATAACGTATCAATATGTGATGACATACAATGTGACCATAATGAAATTGTACAGTTTTATGGAAAACTACCCCAATGTGTGCGCAACCTAAGCTTGTAAACACTAAGACGAAGAGAGTACAGCGACCCCGCTTTCTGTTTTTCGCGTCCGCCTCCATTTCGCAGTTACCACAACCCTGCCATTTATGGTATGTAATTGCCCAAGCAGTTACTAATACACCCCGCCAATACGTTAGATACCTAAGCAGATAACACGCGTTAGACTCTAATAACTAATAACCTGTCACGTTTGTCTGGTCATAGGAGCGATTGTAATCATTTTATAATAAATTCGAACATCTGTGACGGTATATTCGTTCGTATACGATCTCATTTTCAAATCAGAGAAATATATACTTAGACTATCTATATTGATTCGGAAGAAGTTACGCCGTAAAAATTCAATTAATTAACAAACAGTGACATTTATTACATTTGTTCTAATTGGTATCTTTATTATTACATTACTAACTTTCCAGACATCAATGTTCCTTCAAGTAATTGTTTTTTGACAGTTTATTCTCTAGACCATAAGACCTGGTTATCTTTTGCAACTAAATTTTAATGAGAAAATCCAATCTATCTTATTATTTAAAAAAAAAACGTTACTCTCACATTTGAAATTTCTACTGTTTCGTGAAGGTAAATTTCCAAACAACTTTGGGCAAGAAGCTCCTTTTCCAAAATGAACTGATACTTCAGACCCCCATAGCCAAATTACTTTAAAAATCCTATCTCTTGTTTTTTCCTATTGATAAAAAATACTTACGAATCCTACTGTAACAAAATACTTACTAAAATAACTTATCCATGGGTTTATATCGACCACTTTGTGAATCCCTGATGTAAACTATTCCTGTTTGTGCATGCATGGCCAAACACCCAGACAAATACTTGTCGCTTGCGGGAATCAAACCCGCGACTTAGACAAATGCTTAGACACAGCGCCACCGATCCGACGAACGCATTAAGTATCGTTACCAATTAATTATCATTATAACGACGGTTAGAAGTTTCTAAAGTATTATCATAGAGATTTCGTTAATTGCATTAGCGGCAGAAAGAGAAACAATTTCAATAACTTGAGTCGATAATTAAATACCAATTGAAACGGCGTTTCATTTTCTATCATTTATCACTAATATGTATCTTTCGTACAAGAAACATTTTATAACCAGCACATTTTTTCTTTTTAGGCTTTCATTACGTAAGTTAAAGAAAATACTTAATTAAAAGTTACTTGGACTTTTATCTCCTATAGGACTTTTTCGAAATATTAAATTAATATGATCTTAAAGTAAATCCTAGGCTGCAAAGAGATGTCAATAGACTTAAAGTAGTTATATGCTGAAGCGAGGTAAAAACCTGTAAAAGCCGACAATCACTTGATAATAGTTTTATTCCGAATTTGATGGGCTTAACAGACTGATGAACTAACTATTACTGGAACTAAATAACAACGTTGTAAGCTGCAGTCTTCAACAGATATCAGCAACTAAACAAACAGATCCAAATCTATGTGGCCAATCCTACGCATATTTAATACAACCTGTATCGAAGATGCGATAGAGTGTAACAAAGGCCCCAAGGTATTCGCCAGAGATCTGTCTAACAGAAAAGCCAACTGTGCCAGTTGTAGATCGAAAGCGGCGCAGTTATTTTAGCTGGAGCTAAGATTTTGAGCAAGATCGAGACATTTTACGGGCAGCTGTACACATGTTCATTAAAACCGCACAACAGTGTTAATAACGACCTAAGGGCTAAGCTTATTACAAATGTCTATTTCGATGACTTCCCGTACGTCAGTTTAGGCGAGATTAGGATAGCTTTTAAACAGCATAAAAAAACCGCTTAAGAGTATTATTTTCGAGAGTTATAATGAATCGTCTAGCCAACAGACTGGATAATTTACAGCTTCCCAAAAAAGCCGGTTTCCGAAAACTATGTACATACTCTTCGTCTGACTATACAGACATAATAGTTAATTTTACTCCTGGGGAGTACAATCACCTATTATGTCTGCTGTTTATGAACAATGAAAAAACCTTTGATTTAGTCGAAATTTTGGCGGTGCTCCAGTCTCTTTAACGACGCCAGAACTTCCGGTACATCGAAATGTTAAGTTGTTTATAAAATGAGGATACAATGCATAAACGAGTAAAGAATCAGAGTATGAAACCCATCCAATTGCAGAAAACTGTAAGATTGGGTCATATTATATCCTCGGAACTATTCACCGCTGCATTGGAAGATGCTTTAAAATAGGTAAATTGAAAAGGATACGGTATCAATATCAATGGCAAATACACAACTCACCTTCGATTTGCCAACGACAAAGTTATGGCAAGACCGCTGAGGCACTTCAATATGATCAATCACCTTAAAATTACCATAGAAAACACGAATCAAAGAAATTTCTAGCGTTCATGTCACACCATTACCGCTTTTTGTTAGGAATACTATGCTCGAAGTGGTCGACGAGTGCGTATACCAGGGACAAACTGTTAGACTAGGTATGTCCAACTTCGACCCAGAAGTCAATCGACGAATCCAACTCGACTGGTCTGCATTCGGGAAACTACGTCATATCTTCTCATCGAGTATACAAGCGCAAAGTGTACAACCAGTGCATGTTGCCAGTTAAGACTAACGGAACCGAGACGTGATCTTTCTGCTACGAAATCTTCGGAAATTTTGTGATAATTCAGTGAAATGAAATGGATGAAATTAAAATGTCGTTAGTCAATTGCCCTTTTTTTTCAAATATACCACTGACGGAGTATAATAAACCGGCAACAGAAAGTGAGTGAAATCATCGTCATCACAGCCTGTCACAATTCCACTGAGTGAAATCCTAATAAATAATTCAGAATTTGAACGATATTCTTAGATTAACGTTCAATATGCTTAGAAAACTTTATACTTAGAAACAGTGTAATCACGGGAAATCCATATTAGTCCACAAGGGTGACAATCTGTAACCTTCTCCAATTGAAGTTTACTGCAGGTGTCCAAGGGCTGCAGCAGCCACTTACCGTCAGGTGGACTGCTAGCTCGTTTACACACGTCTCCCCGAAACATTAAAAATAATCTACATGACGTAGTGTAACATTGCCCTAACGGGGAGTGAGTAAGCAGCAAAAATAATCAATAAGAAAAAACACTGGATAACTCAAAATTCAACAACCATTTCTGAAGCTACCACTGGTAACACTCCGTGTGTCCATGTCTGTGAAGATCCTTTGAGTCCTTTAAGTCGCAAATATTAAAATCGGAATCAATATGTAATTGTATATTCGCCTTACTCCATATTTGTAATGACCGTAACCCTAAAATTTGTTTCAAAAGTCAAAAAAGGGATTTTAAAGTAAGCAATAATCTTTTTATTCTTTTCTTCATAATTTTTGTTACAACAAACTATCCAACTTAACCTCAACAGCAAATAGAAACTTAGTACAGTTTCAACTAGAATTCGAGGAAGGACGACATTGTAGTACCGCCGGTGAATGTCAAAGCATGCAATATTCTACCATATTAAGACGTTAGAAATGGTTGTAATTACGATTTCTATGATCGTATGGAATTACTGGTCACTATAGTTAGAGTATAGATGTGAAAAAAAGTTGTGCCATAGACAAGTCCTACTCTACTAGTACTAATATAACTAATAATATAACTGGTACAGAATACCGGCGTTAAATAGCAGCATAATGCGGATTTACTGGTAACGTGGCGTTCCGTCTTTGTCCTCACGGATGGCAATGCATCTGCATTTTGATTTGCGAAGATAGATGTAGATGTCTGTAAATATATCTCTTACCATCAGGTGGAAGAACAAAATGAAGTACGAAGCACAAAAAAAAATTTTAATTGTAAAAAAAATACAAATTAGTACCTACCTAAAATACAAATTAGTTTAAAAGGGTAATAGGTATTTAGGTAGTATATCAGTGAAATAATTTAGTAAACTGTTCCATTTCAGAATATTTAAGAGGAACGAGCAAAAACAGGCATACGTGTGTTAATATGAAATATTTTAAATGTTTATTACATGCCTCGGATTATCCAATATAGGAACCAAAATATAGTCTGCAGGCCGTATAAGGTAGGTCAAAGTTGCTCAGCGGGCTATGGAAAGGACTATTCTCGGTTTCTCTGTGTGATAGAATCTGAAACGTCGATATCCGCAACAGAACAAGGATAACGACATAGCCGTAAGGACCAGCAAGCTGAAGTGGCAATTGGCTGGCCACCTAGCTCGCTGAACCGACAACCGTTGGGGAAGCAAGGTGCTTGAGTGTCAATCTTGTATAAGCAAATGCAGCGTGGGATGACTCCTCACAAAATGGAGTGACGACCTGCACAGTGTTACGGGAAGTCGATGGATGCAGGTGGTTCAGGACCGCGCTTTGTGGCAATCTTAGAGGGAGGCCTACGTTCAGTTTTGGACTTGTGACAGGCTGAAATAGGGTTGATGATGAGGAAGTGTAATAGCCCCTAAAAAAAATTGGAAACAACGTTTCGTAGGTTTCTTCTATGAATTTAACCTTTAGTTAGCATTCTAAAAAATGTTGAAACCTTTTGGAAGGGGGCATGAATGAAAATGGAACATTTTATAATAAAGGAAGGTGTCATAACAAATAAACACGTCAAGAATAATGAAATCAAACAAGCAGATGACATTTCCATTTTCTTCATTACCTTCGCCAATTACTCTAGTAATACGGCTCGATTACTCCTAAGTCGATTTGAAGTAAAAGATTCAAACTTAAATTGTTTAATTGATAAAAATGCTTCTTTCTCTATTGACGTATTGTAACAATATTAGATTTTTGTTAGTTCTTCGAGGGGTTATTTATTGTTGTTAAAAGTTGCATTTTATTGAAATACCTATCAAGTTAATTTACTTAATATGGGAAAAGTCACTTTTTATACAGTTCTTCATTATAGTACAATCGTGATAAAAATTATGGAAATTTTATTTCTCGAAGAAACCGGACTAAACAATGAATTTTTTAACAGTGAGAAAAAAAATTTGATTTTGTGCAGCGAGTGTAAAACAATCGGAAAGAATAAAAGTAAAAATGGCATAAAGCCGTTATATTCGTCGACTTATCTAATGTTTTAGATACGAGTACATGTAAAAGGTCTTGTAAATATTAGCCAATTTTGCATTTTATGTTCATCAGTATGCGATGCCCGGGGAAACTACGTTCATCCTCTGCTCGCTGCTGATTAACATACGACCGTCGACCGACTGATGGTGAAAAAGCTTTCGAATATACCGAACCCAAAAGCACAGACTATTTTTTTTTATCGGAAACGGGGTAAACGGACGAGCGGTCCACCCGATAGTAAGTGATTACCGACGACCATGAACATCTGCAACACCAGAGGAGCTGTAGGTGCGTTGCTGGACTTTTAAGATATTTGGAAAGGGGAGGTGGAGAGGGGAGTGGGCCTTCGGTTACCACAGTCACCGAACGAAACACAGAAGCACAAGATGCACACCGGTATTCTGCGTGGCTGTGATGCTACCCCGGTAGTCGGTCCATTCGAGCGATAGAAACCGCATGGCTCTATCACGTATAAAAATATATAAAATAATGTAGTGAATATATGAATATGTATTACTGGTGGGTATTGATATGTTTACTAACCCGCCAGCCCTGTGCGGTGAGTATGAGAAAAAATTTCATACGTGGCATTTAAGCTCTCGGTGACTTTTTAAGCTTTAAATTTTTTTAAATTAAAATGGTATTAACCATAAGCGCTATACTTGTTTAGTTACCGCTTTTTATATTTGGATAATTTGTTGGAAAAAGTTTTTTTTTAGTTATTTTAAGTAGTCTATAATTAGAATGATTTACTTTTTTCATCTTTGTCTTTATTTGTCATTCACCGTGTATATCACGAGCACTATAATGCAACGATTAATTTAAATAATGGTACAATTAAAATTAAAAAAAAACAAGTTATCACAAGTACTGAAGTTTATCTGTGATAATTTACTGCTACAAAACATACAATGCCGCTTAAACACATTATATCGGTTTTAACACATTTTACACCGCTGTATGGAGCTAATGGATGCATTACAAATTGCTTTTCTTATTAGCATTTACAAATATATACAAAACGTGATGGACATTACTGTCTTTAATAGGTATACCATTTCGAAACTCGGTAAGTGAATAAGATTACATAGGTGTAATAAAACCAATTAACTACATATTAGTAACAAGTTGAACGTCTGTCGGACACTATAATTATTTGAAATCGCCAATATAACTCATCGCGACTATTTGCGTCGAACGTTACTCGGATGGAGCTGGCGTAAATAGAATAAACACTCAGTAAAGGCAAGCTTCATTCCATCAACTTTTTGTGTTATGGCATCCGTATAGATTTTAAATGCTTTGTAGACCATAGCGCGATTATTACAAAGTCGTTTTTTGCTGGAGACCGTTATAACAGTGAACCCGGCATGAAACTGTTAATCCAAATAGTGATTTATTCTGTCCAAACAAGTTATGTTAATTCACTGGTGTAATTTTTAAATACAAAGTAGTTGAAAATAATTTTTTCATTTTTTTTTATTTATTTTTTTGTAAACGTAAAGCTATGTATGTAGCGGCGGAGGCTCTGCACAGTGGTCAGTGTACTCGTCTACAAATTAGTTTGTTTTTGGTTCAAATCTCAAAATCAATAGGATTTCAGTAATAATTAATTTAGTTTTGGCACAATTCAACGTAGCCAAACGGACTTTCGCAACCCACTTTTCGCCTCACCGAGAGAACGTGACGGAATGTGCTAGGTGGCAAGCCTTGTCAACCAGATTAACACAAAAAAAAAATACCGTGAAATTTTCAAGGTTTTTCCTTTAGTCGTCATTTAGGAAAAGGGATGAAAGACTGCGGCATATTCTTACGCTTCTAACAAACGATTTCATATGTTCCGCACGAGTATCAATACAATATGTAGGAGAAGTTAAGGGTTATTTTTCACCAAACATTATCAGTATCAGAACGCGGTGCACCTTTCTAGCGAAAGATGTGGTCTCAAATTAGTTGAAAATAATTTTTCATTTTTTTTTATTTATTTTTTTGTAAACGTAAAGCTATGTATGTAGCGGCGGAGGCTCTGCACAGTGGTCAGTGTACTCGTCTACAAATTAGTTTGTTTTTGGTTCAAATCTCAAAATCAATAGGATTTCAGTAATAATTAATTTAGTTTTGGCACAATTCAACGTAGCCAAACGGACTTTCGCAACCCACTTTTCGCCTCACCGAGAGAACGTGACGGAATGTGCTAGGTGGCAAGCCTTGTCAACCAGATTAACACAAAAAAAAAATACCGTGAAATTTTCAAGGTTTTTCCTTTAGTCGTCATTTAGGAAAAGGGATGAAAGACTGCGGCATATTCTTACGCTTCTAACAAACGATTTCATATGTTCCGCACGAGTATCAATACAATATGTAGGAGAAGTTAAGGGTTATTTTTCACCAAACATTATCAGTATCAGAACGCGGTGCACCTTTCTAGCGAAAGATGTGGTCTCAAATTAGTTAAGGGAAAGAGCTTACTAGTGCAAGGTTAGTCAAGTAAGCAACTGAGTAAGTTTAGGCAAAATTTCCAAACAAATTCCAAATGCCTTTGTTGATGTTTTCTTGAAAAGTCATACGAGTATATCCAACAATGGACTTCAGGAGGCTTTATTAAGACACTGACAGTTTTTTTTTTGGATATATTTGGGTGGTAATTAACGAGCTAACTGTCCACTTGATGATAAGTGGCTACTGCAGGCCGATGAACACCTGCAAACAACTTTAGTCGAAGAAGTTTCTTCAGTCCTTCACACCTGAGAATGGAATATATCCGATTATAAAGGTATACTGGCTCACTATACCTTCATAACCGGAACACAACAGCGGTTGCTCGGCTGCTTGGCGGCAGAAATAGGTGGTTGATGTCTACACAGACGACTCCTAGGAAAAGAAAGAGCTTACCGCCTAGTCCTTATTCCTGACAATGTTTTTTTACGAAACTTTTTACTGGACACTAACAGAACTGAGTCCCTTTAAATTTGGTTTGTTTCTCTGAAGATGCCGAAACGGACCATTTATTGGTAATATGACTGAAAGAATCGTGACTAGTGATGTGCCTCCCGTCGTATCACTACCAAGCGAACGATATCAATCTTATAAAAGTATCCTCCGCACGAGCACTCCCCACAAGGGATCGCAATTGCGTCTCTTGATTTCTTCCACCACTTCACTATCGAGGTCCAGCGATTTTTGATTAGAAAACTCTGATTGGCGCTGCAAATGCGGACGGGCGTAACTCTAAGGTGATTGATCTGTTCGTCTCATCACTCATCATCATAGGACTTTCACTTTTAAATTTTTTCACATAAACAAGTACAATTGTGTCCACTGTAACAACCAAGTTTTTTTTTTGTATTTTCTGTTTTAATTTTTGTCTGTCTAGTTAGATGGTAGTCCGCGGTCACTGTCTACCCTTATAAGCTTGCGTTTTGACTAAGCCTATTGATCAGGTCAAGGCACGTCATCGAATACTTATTTGAAAAAAGAAAACAGGAATATAAGAATTTAAAAACGATAAAAGTATTGTCGGGATTGCTTATAGGTTTGCAACTTTTGAAGTGGTTATAATTATAATATATAATTAACATTCAATGAAACATAGCGACAGTGTCATGTAACTTCGGATCGGATAAGTTACTCTACAAGAAGCGCATTGTTCTGAGATAGCTAGAATTGCATCAACGTATAAGTATCGATCGAGTCTATTAATTAAAATATAGCGGCATCTTTTGCTTATTTCTTGTTCGTCGAGTAATTGCATAGATGCCGTCACATGCTTGAAGGAAATGTGGTGATAACTTAACCATTTAGCTAACTGATTCTTACTGGTCGCGCATTTAGAATAGATACGTTTGTTTTTTTCCGTCCGTCCTGCATGGGGCTATTTCCAATTATAAAAATGCACACGATATATTTCAGAATATATTTTGAGCTGGTAATTATATGTTTGGCTTAGCTTTTTAGCTTAGTTAGCAAATGGCATTGAATAGTAAATATTTCTAAAAAGACTATCTATGTATTATACCGGCTTTTTCCGCGAGGGCCTGGGAGGGCTGGTGCTTCCGGACATTCGGTTTCAATTCCTGATCCCCAAGGCTATACGGGAAGCTGTGTAGGCAGACGCATCTGTGTTCCAACGCGTCTAGTCAGAGGGGAGGATGTGTTATCTCCCGAGGAGGGACCGCCGACAACGGCCGGTGCTGGTTAGGCTTGTGTGCGAAAGCGTTCCCGTAGCCCTGCTTATATGCGGTGAAGGTGACCACCTTGGAGTCGGTGCATTCTGGACATAACCCGTCCTTGCCCTGCTTGGGCGGGGGTATGCGTTAGGCATTTCCCCATGTATAATATATTAAGACTTTCATATTATATATAGTTGAGTACGTAAATAAAACGTACTAGTATAAATATTCTTTGTACTGTGTATTCTAATAAAAACCGATAGTCATTAATCATCAATGTACTTTTAACAGAATTTGAATTAGACATATTTGGAATTATTTTCACATTAATAATACGAGCAAACTTAACAATAATTTTTAGGTTAACATTAACAACTCCACTGTTGGACATAAATATTTTCGTGAAAGTGCCAGTATAACGTGGTAACACTAAAACTGCAAGTAACAGATTTAGTACTCACTTTATAATGTACTGGTGAGAACGCCCTACCCTTAAGTTACCATAAGGGAAACACTGACAATTAATCAGAGCAATATTTTATTGTGACGAATTAGTCGACTTTTTCTACCATTAAATGTGCGTTAAAACTCATCATGTCGTAAATGGCAAATAGCTTATAACATTTCAACCAGCAAACCGTGCCTTGAATTCCCGATTTAAATTCCTCATGCTCCGTCCACGAAAGCAATATAAAAAAGTCAGTGAAAAACAAAGTAAAGAAACTTCAAAGAATTCCATTCTCCAATAGGAACGGACAACTTTTTTCAACAGAATCGGCTGGCTTACTATAATTGTTAGACTCATCTTACCTTTAACGTAATTCAATAGGATTTTCGAACTGCATCGACTACTTGAAAGTAAGCAACACTCTTATCTCGTGTTTGCTAGCGAGCATAGAAAAATATTTAATTAGTCCTTAGGCAGTTATCCAAGTAGTTTTAATTGTAACATTGATGGTTTATGCCTACGTTTAAATATGTCTAAATGATCGACAAAATCGTTATCGAATGTTTCAATCGGATTTTTTATCGATAACTGAATGCACGTTCTGCACTGACCAAGTTTTTATGACACGAACAACATTTTTATCGATAAGAAGTGCCGACTATATCAATCACTAAAATTTGATCTATTCCATATTGGTACTTACTGTTTAATCCATAAAATATGTCACTCATGCTTTTGCATTTTACTCATACGTCCCTCTTCATTGCACGTATCGTTTTATAACCTCCTAAAGACACGTTATAAAACCTAGACCTTAGGTATTGAAGAAGCGAAGAAGATTTGTATACATTGATCAGCTCCTGTATGCATGAGTCTTAAGGTAAAGAGATTTATACTTAATGATAATCTGTACTAATAACTTTCTTTTTCGAACTTATATTACATTTAAGTATATTTAACTGTACTTTTATGAGATGGTAGATTTCTTCTCTGTCGTATGCGTTGGTAACACACTTTTACCTATATTTGTCTTCAAACATTAGTGCACTTAATGTTGTGTGTTGGTTTTAAAGGTAGATACAGCCAGTACGATTACGGGCTGTGAGGCATTCCATGTTAGTCTTCAGGGGTGATAATGCATCTGTATCCCTCCATTGAAGTTGTTTCCAGATGTCCAGGGGCTGCAGTATTTACCATCAGGTTGACTATAACGACGTTTTTCACCCGGGCTTTTGAGAAGTCCGCAAATATGATGGAAAATATGTATACTGAGAAATATAAATAATAATGAAACTGAATAGCCAATGTGATGTTCATAAATAAATAATTGTTTCAGTCCAATAGATCCACAGTTCACAACATACTGCGTCGTTGCATCGCATAGAAAGAACTACACGTCGCTATGTGCAGCCCAAAGTGACGTAAGAGCAAGCCGTTTGGAAAATAAATCGTCTCGTTCGAACTCGGAAGAAAATCGCTCCAATCCAAAAATGGATGGTTTGAATCAACGGGATCGTTTGGATAGGAACGCGACCCATCAAAGCTCTTCCACTGAAGTCGACAATAAAGTAGAACTGGACATAGATGGATTCAACATTTACGACGGCAATTTCAAGAACGTTTATAGGAAGAAAAAATTTGGTGAGTATTTAGTAATTCTTTCATTTATATTATTTATCTACACTTCAATGGTATTGTTGTAAAAGTTCTTATTTACCATTACACGTGGATGTTTTAAGAATGGGGGAATAAGTAAATCATAATACTTAAATAGCATTTAACTATTTACCGAAGTTTGACAAATATACGGAGAGTTACATTAGTAACGCGTGAAAACGTCATACAAGTCAATTTAATCGGGCAAACTGGCTCTTCGAATTAGCCCTTCGTATACGCCACCACAGTGCCGGCCGCCACGACTGGAGCAACAATGCACTTACATTACGTCAGTTGAGGCAGTTAGTTTTGGAATCACTACCAATTACAAGGTCAGCGTGGCCATTTACCGCAGAGCACGTCACGAATCCACTGCTCACCTCAAAAGGTCCCACATTGAGCCTGCAGTCTCCTGTCACCAGCTATCACTGACGCGATGTTGTCGTATTATCCACTCCAACAACCATCGCAATGATGTATGAAGCCATAGTTATAAAAATTTGCCATCAGATAGGGTAAGTATAACTGATATTGTGTATATCTACATCGAGGTAGTTTGTCTCCCGCCAAGTTTTTTTTATATGAATATGGTATAACATTCCATGGTAGGAAAACTGAGAAATTTACTTAATTGTATCTGCGCCCTTCTTATCTAGGGGCCCGTCTTGGGCAAAGCTAATAAAGTGTGAGTCAAACCAAAGCGCAACCATTATGACTGGCGAGAAGACAAATCAACCGCTGCAAAGACACAATTCTGCAGAATGCAACAAGCGTCATTACGACTATTTCCGGGCACACGCCACTATATGGGCCCCCTTTATATATTCCCTGCAGACCAAACCAAAAACGACCAGAACCATAATTAGGTCGATATAGATAAAGCTCCCCAGTATAACTATCAGAAAACGTAATAGTGTAAATAGCCGTAAGCATTAATGTGACCTCACAACTTTTTTTCCTATTGAATTTTGATAAGGTCTTGTCAACTCTTACAGCTTCCAATGACAAGTCAAAAGACTTTTTTTATAAATTACCAGTCGATATTAACGAAACTCTTTGGTAGGTAAATAAAGGTGGCTGTAAACTAGTTGAAATATAAGCCTTTATTTCTATTGAATATTCAAATTAAATTTAATTTCGGGAATAGTATGGAATGATCGAAAATAAAAAGGCGATGGAAATTTAAGACTATGTAAAGAGGACGGGAGCGCGCTGAGTCCAGTTCAATGGTGAGTTCCGAAATAGGTGGAAGAGGAAGATCACAAAGAAAATGAACAGAAAAAGGAAGCAGAAAGAGAGGAAAAGTGTGAAAGCAAAGTGACTAGTGCAGGAAAACGCAGAGTATTGGTTACTGGCAGGAATACCCGTAGAAGATCGAGTGCGGGGGATAGCATATCCAAGAACAAACTCTGTAACCTTACCTTTGATACCGACCCTTCAATCCAATCTCGCAACCCGTAGCTCGTAGCAGTGTTACAGAAGTAAGCCGCCAGGTGCAAAATGTTCCATGTATCATAGCATTAGCGTACTAAGACACTCATAACACAGAAGTGCACAAACATAGTATCCCTGAACCGAAAGATAATCGACGTGTCAGGGTGCAATACACTAAGACGCTGACCAGAAGCTCGCAGTCCCCGAATAAGCTGTTTTACTACAACAAACTTATATGATAACTTTATATTTATATGAAGTCTCGTTTAAATGTTTCCTAACATATTTTAAGACGACTTTTTGTGTCATTTAAATATATTATTATACGTTAATAATAGGTCGTCACAATGGATAAGCGCTTGGTTGCTAAGGGACCTTTTCTGTGCGGCCACAACGATGAATATTATTATAATTATATTATTTGATGTGTAAACAATGTATATTTCTATCTTCATTAGTCTTGGGGACGTAAAAATAATATAATTATTATCTTTTCTTACCTTAAAATCCTGCAGATAGCCGATAGAACGACGTACGTCTCTTCCATAAAGAGGTTCTGCCATAATTGCCGTACTGGACACCTCACACCTTAAACGTCCATCTAGCTGTCCATCGTTGGTCTGCTTGTTTTCGGTTTGGTACTTTTCGAGGTTATCCCGCCATCTGTCGGAAGCCACTGCAACTTTCAAAGCTTAGTTCGCCTCTTACGATGCCCACGGGAAAAAAAGAGGTGGGAGATTCTGACGCGATACTAGACGGCAATATTATTATACGTTTGCAAGTTGTCTTTTTTTTTTAAACAGGCAGAAGTACAAAAGTTAGCAGCGTGGATCCCCTGATTGCATGCGTTGGCGACAGAACACATCATGTTATAGAAAATTTGGACCCGAGTACGGTATGAATTTGACTTATGCTGTTCGCCTAAACATACAAATATATTAATATAGTACTAGATAGCTTATTTTTTTACATTACACTAGCGATTTTCTTTTTTTATTTATTTCTCGTGGGAGAAAAGTAGAAACACCTGGTTATGTCCAGGCTAGCATTAAGTGCCGGACCGACTAAAACCACCAGCTTTACTCGGTCTGTCACTTAATACTGATCTTTCAGCTTCGGCGGAAAAAACTCGGAAGTAAACAGTAATAAAGAGCAACGTCGCTGCAGTGTCGTCAGTAGAGAGGGGCCCGCGACAACCCAAGGGTCTCTCTTTAAGTCTTAAATTCTTAAGGTGGTACGAGACCTCGGCTTGTATAACCATCGATAAGGGTGGAATGGATCGAATTTTGGAAACGATCTTTTACAAGAGTTAATCCCGTGTAGGCCGTGAACCAGGTATCACGCGTTCGTCGGCGAACGCGGTAAGTGAGTACGCCATTCGCGGATATGTTGTGAGCGAATGTGTACGGGTGGCGTCGCATCGAATACATGTAGTCATCATCGTCAGTAATGACATTATTATGGCGGCTTTTAACAGGTCGAATGGGAGTAATTTTTAATTCGGTCGGTTGGGAGTGATTTTTAATTCTCTCGAAATAACTTTTTTAAGTTTCATATTTTACTATTTATTCTTGTTAATATGTAAGGGGGCAATTGTAGAATATCATCTAGCTATAACTGTGTTACTTTATTGTCTCAGTGAAGCTAAGTTACGTAGACCGATAACAGACGCTTATTCCTTCTGGCGTCATATGACTCTTAACAATATAATTGTTCAATTCAATTCAAATTATCCGCCGGCCAAGCATAGTGATTGTGGAATCAGCTAGGAACAGGCATAACAGAAGACTATTTATAAATTGATTCATCATCATGTACTCCTGGTCGATTTCGATCACGTTCACCACATTGGAATACTATAGCGCCTGAGATATAATAGTGCCGCAAGTGTACGCACTAACATAAAGGTTGTCTTCTTTCCGTACCCAACGTAATGCCTATGCGATAAAATCGGAGTAACACGAGACGTACCGCATCAAAACCAACTAGAGGTTTTGTATAAATGTTGACTGTGGCTGGGATTCGTAGGTCCTGCCTATGTTCCTTCCTAGTACAGCAATCAAATACGCTAACTATTAAGCGGTTAAGACTGATTATGAACTAATTGGTGTACAATTTACTTCTACAAATACAAATCGTTTATTTGCTAGAATACAGTATTATACTATACCGAAATGCTTCGTACACTTTAAAGTTTTCTTTTTTTTTTACTCAACAGACGTATTTCGTTAGTGTTTTCGGTGTATCTAGAGACCGACGAGCCGGTTCACTCCTGGCCACGGGCAGTGTCCGACCGCGGACATCTACTGCCAAGAGACTGCGTGAAAATGTGCTACTTAAAAATGAAATCAAAGGAAAATCCGTATACTATTTCAAGGTGAGGAAACTAATTAGAAAAGAAATAAAGTGAAAAATTAATGCATGTTGTTATAAAAAGAAGACAGGTACAGGGGTTATTTTTTATTCACCGACCAAGAAATGGAAATTTAAGTTTTCTTACGGAGTGTATGATGATATACCTATTTATATATTTATTTCTATATATGATTATATATTTCTTCTCCAACGAACTCCCTTACGCGTTGCATACGTTCGTTGTTCGTTGTTGATAAACGTTCGCGGATTTACAAATCGATTGATGTCAGTATAACTATCCGAATATGCCGAAACCAAATATTCTATTCTATCTCTGAATGACATTCTAACTTAAGTTACTCCTGTGCGGGGGACTGGTACAGGCTGTAAAAAAAGAAAAAAAAATAATTTCTATGAATTAGTTCAACGGCTTCGAATTGTTTTACTTATAAACGGTAGAACATTTATTATTCAATTCCGTTTTGTTAACTTAGTTAACATAAACTGTGGAGCTTATGTAAATCCGTTCTAAGTCTATAACTGTTATCTCTCAGATAATGATAAATTATAGACTCCCGTAATTTCAGGAAATTGAAATTCTGAAAATTAACATTCTTAGCGTGTCACGTTTTGTAACAATCTATTAAATAATCGTTTTTGAAAAAAAAAATCAATTGAGAAGCTTATTTAAACTTTCAAGAGTACTCAAAACTTCAAATTGTTAATTCCTGCATGGAACTGCAGTGAATTTGCTCTCCTGAATCATTGATTCGTATGTCGATATAAGAAACGATGTTTGAGGTATCATGTATCAAACAATAAGTACATTACTCCCTATTGTTTGATAATTAAGTAGTAATTTTTATACATTCAGTGTATTTGAAAGACAGTAATCATTTACTATTATTCCTTGGCGTTAGTGTACCTTGCACTCAGATAGTACCTGCCTAGGTGGGTTCCTTAATAGATATCCTATCTCAGTAGGTCAATAGTTGTAAATAAAACATTTTGCAGGCAGCTGTAGGAATGGGAGGTGGTATTTGGGTGGCAATATCAACGTGCGGTGGTGCAATCGACATTGAAGTTTTGGCGAAAGGAAAACGACTGTATATGGCTAAGAGTATAGGTACGTAGGTATTCTCATCAAAAAAAGGAAGCATGATGGGCAAAGTCATCGTTTTACATATCCAGAGCTATGGTAATTCTATGGACATTGAGCTTAAATTGCATGGTACGTGAGTGACCATGGACACTATATTAATTTTAAGTGCCAATTTTACGCTTAAATAACAAAGCGAATTTTTTGAGTAAAGTAGCAAATCTAAAAAATGAAACCTCTTAAACCACAACCTCTATGATGATTCTTGTTAATCACTGGAAACGCGACACTTTTCACTCAACCATGTTAAATGTTTCATCTACGTAGAATATATTATAATACCATAAATGAGTATTGTAAACTAGAGACCCTCGCTCGCATTCTCCCTATCGTACCCGATGTATCGATACAAGATACAAAGACAACAGACATATAAATAACACTATCAGCAAGCAATATACCGAGCAATAGCTCGCTCGGTTGGCGCAATGGCTGAGCTTTTTACTGGGGTGCTGAGGTACGCAATGTCGACCTGCACGAGACAGATACTGACGAGATACTGGGATGGGTAGAAGTCTAGACTTTATCGTGGTTTTAACCCATTTTTCATCAAAGCTTATTTGACAACGTGACATGTGGTGAGGCTATCGACATCTTTTTGACCAAGCCAACGATGCAAATCTTACATAAGTTTCAAAAAACTCATTGGTACGAGTCCTGCTCATAGGGGATCTAACTCGAGTCTCATGATTCAGATATCCCTTAACCTCTCTGCTATCGTGGCTATATATATGGCTATTATATACGTAAAACAACTCGGAAGAATATCCTAATACCAAAGTTATAACATTTTTAAAAAGAAAAAAGACGTTCATCGATAAAATAACAGTGAAAGTTTCAATATCGAATGAGTGATTTCATTTATCACTATTACCAATAAATGAAACCATGTCATGTATATGAAAAATAATACGGTTATGATTTTATCGAGGAACGACGTGTTACGGAATTTTCGTGAAATATTTGAAATGAAACTATTATTTATTATTAGATTTTTTAGATCCCGACGTTTAAAAATCCGTAGTTTATATATATGGTAGCCGGGTTAACTATAACATCAAAACGTCAAATACCTCAGTCCTCTCGTAACCACGGGTGCTGTAAAGCCCCCGAAACGTCGGATTCTAAAAAATATAAATTAAAGGCGATAAAATCCATAAATAATAGTTTCAGAGTTAAAAAAATCATTTTGTGAAATATGTTTGTGGCATAACGGATTTGACCCCAGGATACCAAACAGTATGAATAATTTAGGTTATTAATAACGGTAATAACAAATCCTTTCCATGCAGAACCTCACTCCAAATTTTTCGTGCCGTCGCCCATACTAACATCTTCCATCCAAGAAACCAGCAACGAAGGTTCTGTGCAATTCGACTCGAGCTCGGAAGAAATGAAAATAAGATACGTCATACGTGTAGCGCCTAGTAAATGGAATAAAGACGAAGCTGTTAACGTGGAGGTACATAGTTTCAAAAACAATGGTATAATTTTCGTTTTAATTGCTCACTTTGTATTAATATATCGTAAAATTAGAGCTGTAGTCAGTCAATATTCTATATCGAATTGTAGACTGTCTGTATAACAAATATTTAAAACTAATGCGCCCACTACAGCTAATAGCGTCGACAACCCGATGGGGGATCAGTACACCGGAACTCATTGACGATGGAGGAATAGTGAGAGAACTGCGGCCGCGGCGTTCCTGCAAATCTATAGATGTCGCCTTTTTACCCGCAATGCATAATGCCACGGATGTTATCAGGTGAGGAAGTATTTACGGTTAGCAAGCTTTACCTGTCCATTGCGTCGAAGCACGGTTTTTTTTTTAATTGAAACAGGCCCGCATTTCTCCTTCATTCCACAATACCAGGAACTAAGACAGGGATGGCAATAACTAGTTTGTTTTTATTTTATCGTTTATTTTTTCTTATTCAATTGTAGCTGTCGAAATTGAAAAATTCCACCCCTATTTCTGATCGTATTCGATGAAAACACAAATAGCGAAGACATTTAACATATTTTTGTAGTATGTGCAGAATATGAGCTACAGTAAAGTAAAAAAAACAGTCCATTTGATATTGTTTACAATTTTTGTCAAAACTCCAATAGTAAAGAAAAGTAGCACCTCAGAATGCTCTCAAATATTAAGAGCCATTTGGTTCGCAGTGGGACATATGTTGCCATTTTACTTAACTTTATACCCAGCAATTTTACTATTTTCAATTCCTTCGGTTGAAATATAATTTAAACTACTGTTGTAAAATAAGTTTTTGCTCAACGTTTTTCTTTTTCAACCTACAGATATTGTATAATAGCAAGAGACAGTCTGAACAGAGACAATATTTGTCCATCAACAAAAAGATCATCGAAGCCTCAGTGTGTTAACCATTTGCAACGGCCGCCGTAAGTTCATAAGCTTTTATAAGTTACAGACCATTATTTTGATTAAGACTCTAAGTTCTCTGCAAGATTATCCAAGAAAGTGTGATCGCGTACTTTTATGCAAAGATTTTTCTTTGCTCTATAATTTCATGTGTGCGTTTGCCTGACTGGATTGAACAAAAAAAAACTGATTTGTTTTTTTTTGTTTAGCGCTCAGAGCAAAACAAAAGGCTTGATAGCATACCAGTTGTAGATTTTTAAACGGAAAATAGGATAAACGAGCATGTGGCTCACTAGATGGTAAGTGATTACCATCACCCACGTACAACACCATAGGAGCTGCAAGTGCGTTGCCGGCCATGAAAGATATTTGGGGGATAGGAGGGATCCCCATGGACGAGGGAGTTGGCCTCCGGTTACCTCACTCACCGAAAGAAACGCAGGAGCACAAGATGCCGCGACCTCACGCCGATATTCTGCGAGGACGTGCTACTGTCCTGGTTGATCCGGCCCATTCGAGCAGCAGCAAAAGCCACCGCTTGGCTCCACAAATAAAAATATATGATATAATATATAAATATGAGAGTTCAAATCTCTTGCTGTTGAGACGAGACAACATCGTCATCAGATTTTAAAAGAGATTATTGACATCGTTTTGGCTTCGAATACCTTCCTAGAGGGATCGAATAACCGAAAGACGAACTTAATAAAGTTATCAAAAAAGTAGCTCCAAGTTGGAACTTAATCCGATAAACCTAGCTTACATCGCATAGGTTACTACTGTGATATCCAGATGTTTCTTAAGAAGTTTCGAAACAATTTTCTAATTCGATTTTGTAATACTTTTCAAGTTATTATAGTAGTTAATGGAAGAAATTTATGTTCGAAACTTGTTTAGATAAATCTAAATGTACAATCATAGGTCTCTCATTATTTTGAAATGAGTTGTTCTTTTTTTACTTTAGTACCCCTGAGCAGTCCACTGCAGAACATAGACATCTCCTTTAGAGAGTTTTGTCGCAACCGGTAGGTCAGGGTTCAGCACGCTAAAAGTTTCATAGATTAATCTAGGTTTCATTCCTGGTATCGACACAAATAAAATTATTAATTGCAATTTTTTGCGCTTACTAGATGGCGTAGAAAATAGTCGTAAAGAAATAGGCATGTCTGAGAGTAATAATAAAAAATATATTTTGAGGTCATATTAAATCCGCCAACGCGCACTAGAAGAGCGTGTCGCACCCTTTCCAGCTCAGCGGAAGCTAAAAACATGACGAGCATCCTGCCACAGAACTACCACAGTTCAATTTCCTTAATTATAATATAATTGTTTTGTTGCAGAACGAGAGTTATAATAAAGAAGGTAACCGGATTGAAGCCCGGAAACAAATACGCCATTCAAGTATCCGCCTCAAGCAAAGGATCTTCGGTCCCGTACAATGTTCTATATGTCGACACCAACGTTTCTTGTAAAAACGATTGAATTATTACATATAAATGAATTAGGTAATCAGTATTAGTATTGTAATCAATCCATAGTTTTCAACAAAGCGTTTTAAATTAATGTGTTTAAAAATGAATACTTACCTACTATATTTTGGCGCGAACTATCGATGAGAGAGTCTAATTTTATTATATCTCTGACGACTATTATACGTCTGTTTTGACGTAAAATATTGACAGTTTATTGTTCCACAGGTGCTTGTGAAAGTGTACAGTGATTAAAAAGTGTCTTAGGTCAGGCAGCAAATTTTAGTTTTGATCCCAATCCATCAGTTATAAGAGGAACAAATGTTCAGCAATAAGAGGAAATTATTTACATTTACGCTCGACATTTTAACATGCTTTTAAACCAGATACAAGTGGGATTGTAATGAAACTTACGACATTAACCTAGAAACTGTACTAATATTTGTTTGAGTAAAGGCCTTGTCGCCAATGCAACGATAAATATATACATATATTATTTATTTAAAAAATATTATAAATTCGCTTGAGTGTTGCTTCTAGTTTCAATTTAAAAGATATACAATTTATAATATGATAGAAGAGATAAGATAGATATAAGAATGCACATAATAAGATTGTTGTAAATAATACATAAATTAAATATGTATTTCCTACTGTAGTGTCCTGTGCTTATTTTAAAAAGGCTGTAGTTCCGTTTATGTTCCATAAAGGCTTCTGTTTATGATATAAATAATGATGAATAAAGTCCACAGATGAATAAGGTATATCAGTTGTCATTGTAAAATAATAAATGCCGCAAATCTAACATAACGTTATTTAATTTATAAATAATATTATGTAAGATTTGCGTTAAATAACATATTATATTACATCATCATATTTCGCCCTCAGACGGAAATATATCGTAAAGAAATCTGTCTACCATTCATTTAGCTATTTTTTATACTTATTATCACTACTTTGCAGACTTTTTGTGTTTCAATTATTAAACGAGCCACTTGGATAATTTGACAATATTGTTCGTTTGCTGTTCTGCGCATATCCAGAAAATATTTTTTACCTTACATTGAGCTCCTTAACTACTGTGGTATTGCTTAACTTTCAATTTATTATTAAGTAGATTTATATACGTACATTTTAATAGTTTATTTATTTAACACAGTATCGTTAAATGAATAAGTCAACCTAACCTAAACTATTTCTGGTAAATATACCACACCTTCAGTATTCCACATTAAAACTTTTATATAGCGTCCCTCCATACCAAGCCGACGCTACCGAATCTTTTTGTCAAGTTGTGTCGTTACACTTGAGAATACGTAAGCTGTATGCTATTTATTTTTTAGATTATTAAGATGCTATAACTATATATTAACTACATTGTCTTTATAGAAATTATACTAAAAGTAGTATATTGCAAAATACATAAAAAAATAATGTACCTATTGTGGCATTTAATTATTAGATTCAAAAAAGAATCTGTAAGTTCCTACTATTTTTTACGCAGAGAGTGTAATATTTAGTTAAATATAAATATTAATAAATTATAATTTTATCATTGACGTTTTTGTTCTTTTTCCTTTGTAATGATTGGCAATTTGTTTTTCTTCAAGAACGTCTTAAGTAAGTATTACAATGTAATTTTTAGAATTTATTTGGATGGAAGAGGTCATCTCTTTCTCTAAATTCTCTCCTGGACGTGGTACAACATACCAGGCTCGGGCGACCGAAGGATAGAGTAATAAAGAAAATTTACCTGAATTTTCCGAACCCAAATACCACAGACTAGTGATGGGGAGTTAGCTCACGGGTGTAGGGTTTCAGGTACACTAACCCGTTTGCCCAGCGTGGTAAATAGCTTTTTCTGGCGCTTAATTGGAGAGGCCTATGATCAGTAGTGAACTAAAATAGGCTGACATAATAAAAAATAGAGAATTTCTAGAAGTATGTTTTTAACGTAAGGATAATTAAGAAATATCGACGCTTTGTAATCAAATTTTAAACCGCTTTTAGGGTGCTTGTAGGTTTTACGCGAACTAAACCATAAAGGCTATATCAAAACGATTAATATTATTTCATAGAAAATAATGGGTCCCTGGCAATGCGAATTTTCCACGTGGCAGAATCATACGGCGGCTTTTGTCGCTCCTCGAATGGGCCGGCACGACGAGTTTAGTACCATGGCCTTGCAGAATACCGGCGTGAAGTAGAGGCATTTTGTGCTTCTACGTTTCGTTCGTTGAGTGAGGTAACCGGAGGCCCACTCCCCCTCCCCACCCCCTTCCTCATCCTACCTTCCATCTCCCAAATACCTTTAAAGGCCGGTAACGCTTGACATGGGCGACGATAATCATTTACCATCAGGTGAGCCGCTTGCTCGTTTGCCACGTTTCCCATAAAAAAAATGCTGTTTTGTATCCCATAATGATTTCTTATTTTCATTTATGGATTAAGGGAAATTTCAATTTGTATTCATGCCCCGCTACTGTACATAATTGTTATGAATATTTTGTGACATTCTGTGAATTCAGAGAAATAGAATACGCTACTGAAATGATCGTAGTTAAATTCATTGTCCACACCTTCGATGGAGAGGAATCGGTGACGGTGTATGCGGCGGACACTGGGCTAGTGCCGGTGGACTCGTACCACTACCACGTGGAGGTGGTGGTGTGGCAGACACTGCCGTATAGGACTCCGTTGAAAGCAAACGTTGGCTTGGAATCATAGCAATGCTAGCTTACTTATTTTCTATAAATCTGTAGAGGTAATAGACTGGTCACCAATATTTTGTTCATACTTGGAATTGCGACTTGATTTTTTTTTAATGTACAATAAATAATGTGATATAGAGCGTACCTAGGAAAACATTAAGCAAGGTAAAGTCGAAGTATGTTTACCCCGAGTGGTATATGGCTGAGATAAAACGGCAGTTAAAATTGAACGCCGATCGTCATAAGCGGGATAAAACTCGTTCAGAAGCAGCATCAGCGGCACGTTCAAAATCACTTGTCGGAAAATCAAAATGCTTTTTGAAATTCTGTACGATCCAAAATGGGAATACAGACAAAAAAAAATATAATTGAAAGCAAGTGAAGCACGCAGGTTTTACACGCAACCCCGCTGGTCTTTCCCCTTCTCAGTAAATTTAACCAGCATCTACTGGGGGCCTGAGCTATCTTTTGCATTCCCCATTCCGCAATAATTGTCCCCTGCGGACACACAGGTTATGTTACTTAACATTAACCCTAAGGTTAGAAACTAATTTGCGTGCAAGACTCGAGAAAGGATGTCTTGCTTTTTGAAAGGAGTCTCCAAGAGCTGGGAATGCCATTTTGCGATATATGACTTCCTGGTACTTGCCGGATAAGTTTCGGCTTATATTTGCTTAATCTTTTGATTTTATTTATTTACACATCCAAAGTATTAACCGTGGTAGCCTAGTGGTCAGGGCGCTAGCTTTAGTTTCATAGAGCACGAGTGACCTGGGTTCGATCCCCGGTGGCGGCACTACTAAAATTATTAGTAGTAATTTTAAGTGCAATATTTACCACGTGCTTGGCGGTGACAGAAAACATCGCGGGGAAACCTGCATGTCAGAGAAATAATAAATAATATTATTTCGACGACATGCGAAACCCGCCAATCCACACTGGAGCAGCGTAGTGGGCCATTTCCGGCTCCATAACCCACTCAATATTTGAGAAGGAGGCCTTTGCCTAGCAGTGGGCACTTATAGTAGCAGCCTTTAAAGGAATAATAAATAAAGATCTCTACATATTGTAATTGTTAATGATTTATTTAAACTTTATTGCTATCACCATTATAAACATGATTACAAATGACAGACTTAATGTCTTTTGGAATTCTCTCCCAGTCAACCCGGTGTGAAGAGAAATATAATTCTATTTCATTAAAATAATAAGAACTTAATTAATCTAAAATAAATATATATGTGCTTAATAAAAAAAATATAGCGTTTCTTCTTTCATATGTTCATACATAAAATGTATATACACATACATACACAAACCTGCTTAAATGTTATATACCAACAATATATATTTACGTATCACATATAATATACATATAAGTGCAATGACCAATGCTTCATTGTCGATACTAACTAATAACAGGCGTCTTTAAAAGGTGTTGACATACCAGTCGTTTGAACTATAACTTATAAGATACTTTTCTAAAGTCATCGGGCAAGGAATCCTAGAAAGTGTAGCCTGAACGTTAAAAGAGCTTTCAACGAAATTGGTAAAATGTCGTAGAATGCCAATCTTATAATTAGAAGAGGAACGTAGAACCCAGGCATGCGTTGAAGAGAGATACTGAAATTGGTGATGTGAAATCGTGTGAGATGGAGAAGAGAACAAACAGAGTTCTAGAGTTATATCTTTGTTGAATTGTGAGCCATTTAACGCGAGAAAGGTTTTCAGAGATATGATCTTATTTACTAAGACTGTAAAAATATCGGATAGGGTTATAGACAAGACGCTCTAGCAAGTTCGAAGTTCGATGGTTTCACAAATATTCCAAAGCCTAATATTTATGTTAACAATCGCATTGTGCAGATTATCAATATTTGATTGCACGTAAATCTGAAGGTAATTTACATTACAACAAAAAATTTAAAACATAAAGGAGAAAGTATACCGCCTTGCGGCACCCCGGAATCAAATTCAGGCCTATAAGAGGATGTTTTGTCCCAAGCGAACGGATTGTGCTCGTCCGAGAAAACAAGAGAACCAATCCAAGACTGGGAAAGGCAATCTGAAATGGGAAAAAATTGCAAGGAGGATATCGTTGTCGGCTGTTTAAAAGCATTAGAAAAGTCCACAAGCACCACTACTGTAACTTTTTATTTTCCGTTCCCTCTTTAATGTCTTATGTGATTTAAGGTAATGCAGTTGCAGTGCTGTGACTTGGGCGGAACCCGGAACGAAAGTGGCTCAGTAGGTTATTTTCATAAATAAATTTGTAGATTTGTTACTGTATCAAAATACCCAAAGATCTAATAAAAGATAACATTACGGTTCGGTTGTTAAAGACATATTCACCATACTTTTGTTAACACCATAATTTTGGCTCCGTATATAGATTAAATTTGACAGCGCTTTAATATTTTTCTTAATCTTTCTTTGGGCAAAAGGTAGCCTATCTTCCCCAGGGTTTAAATAAAGTTAATCAAAATCGGTTCAGCAGTTTTTGCCCTGAAAACGTATTAATAGGCAGACAAAGAGAATTATTTAGCAATTATATTAGTATAGTAGTAAGGATTTTGTAAAATTAAAAATATCGACTATATATTGATAGTCTCTTTACTGAATACTTTTTGGACTGATAGAATCAAAACCCCGGGAATTCAATAATCCAATCACTGATTGGATTATTGAACACACATTTACTAACATTTACATGCAGTAATCATATATACATAATTACATTTTTGTAGAAACATATATGTAATTATGTATAAATATAGATTAGAAAATCAATGCATTTCATAGTGTAAAGCTAAATACATTACTATAAAACGCTATAGCGCGTCGGACAAGAAATGTCGTGCTCTGCGAAAGTGTCGACGCGAAATTATTTTCACGATAATATCGCGCAGTATGCGATTTTTAAATTATGGTTCCCAACGCAAAGCAGTGTTACCGTAACGAATAATACGCGATAATAATAGGAAAGTACCGTGGCGACGCTTTATTTTTAAATGTAATATCGGCTTTACGAACAGTGCCCAACAGGGCCAAATTTATGAGGCATTATACCTCATGAAATTTAAATTTACCACCTGTACCACATTATGGAAAAGTAAATAAAGTAACGAAAATTGAAATTGAAAATAACGAAACAGAACTTAGATCCGAGTATCGGAACGAATTGTCATAATATGTCAAATAATTTGACAGATTCAATAAGATTTTCTTCACAGTTTTCTGTAACTAAAACCAACAGTTGCAATATTTCGTGTTTCTACTGCAAAAATTAAGAGATACGCAACAAAATTATAATGACAGCTAATGAAAAACATTTTTTCGGACCGCTGACTTTACACCAAAAGAGTGAAGCTCCGACAATTTTTAAGTCGGATGAACCAGTGCAATGTACATGCGTTTCATGCGATGAAAATTTTCTCTTACCAGCTTCTGAAAAGCAAATGCTTACCCATTTATTTATGGAACATCGTTTAGTAATAGCCGATGTAAACCAAATAGCAGACTTAAATGCGTACCTTCGATACTGGAGAATGCGACTGAAAGGTAAGTTTTTTTACACAGCATGAATGTTTGTTTTATGAATGTGGGTACCTATTTGCGCTTTCAAATAACAGTATGAAGTTAGTACCGACTGATATAAGAATAAGACAATTCTATAATACCTTTATTTTGTTTAATAATTTTTTAATAAATACCAAACTACAGAGCTGTAATCACATCAAAGATATTGATGATTCTAGTTAAATAATAAATAAGCTTAAAAAAATTACCACAAAAATTTATCAATAAATTTCTTTTATGAAGTTACTACTTATTAAAAATATTGATATTACTGTGTTGCCTACCTTAATTTAATCTTTTTAATTGAATATATTAATCCTCATTGTATGTACGCATTTGTGCCATTTGTATATGTTATAGAAGGAATGGTTACATCTTTTCTTATCCTCCAAAAACATAAAAGAAATAGAAAATATGTAGTTAGTAGGCTGCTTCTCTACTGCTACCTAGTAGTACCACCTCTTATAGATTTCTGCCGTTAAGCAGCAGTTCAACCACTATTGTGTTCTGGTTTGAAAGGTATAATAAGCTAGTATAATAAGTAGGCTGTGAGACATTCCATTTAAATTCTCAGCTCAATCATCTTTACGGGATTAAGTATCTCAAAATGTGAGTGACTCTTAAAAAGAGACGAGTAAACAAATTAGTTTGGGTGGTTCATCAATATAACATAATGATTTTGATAAATTAAAGATTTGATTTTATAGTTTGGTTATTTTGATATATGAAATAATTGGCTTGTGATAAATATGGCATATAGTTTTTAAAAATGCAACCTCTAACATTGATTCTTGTAAGGTATAAGAGGAACAGTGTGTGTGATTAGATATCATTACAATGTAATATCAATATAATTTTTTTGGTTTTTTTGTTTTATGAATTTTGAACGTAATCAATTAGTCTTGAAATAAGCATACTATCTTGTTTCTATGGTATCTTAACTTTTTGTTAATTCAGAGTTAAAGATTTTCTGTTAGCAAGTTAATTTAAAAAAAACTTTGAGGAAGGATGGAAATAAAATATAGTATACCACCAACAACAAAAAGTATTAAATTACTAATGATATAAATAAGCTCAGATTTATTTAAATTAAAACTAAACCACTTTTGCTTAAATATTTAACCTTTTTGTTTTAAAGGTAAAAGTATGATAAATGTTAATAAGACAATAATAAAAATAAATTTAATTGAACAATCGCACATGTCTTCCAGTCTCAAACTAGGATTCCTTGTGTCTGGGCAACTGGATGATGATAATCATAAATCAAATATACATAGATAATTACATAAAACAATATGCTTAATTAATACATATCAAGGTGGACTCCTCTACATAGGAGTCACAAAATAGGTATTCTGAGCTAGTTTAATTAGAGGCTTTGAGGCATTCTATCTTAGTCCAACTGTCATGTATCTGTAACCTACTTTGATTGAAGTTATTTGTAGATGCTTATGGGCTTCAGTAGCCACTTGCCATCAGGTGGATTTGTCACCTGAATCCCATAAAACAAAACATCCGTCTTAAAATGAGATTACTGTTATACACATTTTACCTCTTCTGAAAGCTTTATATGTATTGAAGGTATTGAAAATGTTTCAAAATGTTTCAACCTTTTACAGTCCAGCCCTGAGCCTGGTATGCAATAAACTCATGGGATTTATCAGCATAATTGGACTGAATGGGCAATCACATTGTATCTACATTCTTCGTTATTTGCTCTCTTAATTCAGCCTGACACCATAACTGGACAGACATTGGCAGGTTTTATGTATGTTTTAGTGAAAATTTATACAGTAATTAAATCTTCATGTGTCATAACAATAGCATTTCTTTTAATGCAACATGTCATGAGATAATACCATAATGGAATTTAATTACATTGGATTGCAAATGGTAGTTTTTTATTTTTGATCATCCTATTTATAAGTTCACTGCTGAATTTATACCTTACCAAGATAGTGCCAATGAAAGCTGGTATGCTTTACATAGAAGATATGCCTATATTCATCACACAGGGGTAGAAGGAATGATGAGTATTGTGTTGCCTCACTAGTAAATTGAATATAGACAACAAATTAATATATAACATCAATTAAAAAAAATTAAATAATCTTACTACATTTTTGAGTTTGTTTTTGTACTTAAATTGCTTATAGCTAAATTTTATATAAATGGGTGATCACAATGTCATACACATCATGACGTTTGATATGCTAATTAGACTTTTTCTTTCAGACCATGATCTTCCATACTTTTGCACTACAATGCTGCTGGATAACAAGCCAGATGGGACAAAATCAAAAAATGAAGAATATTTCCTTCTTAATGATGTTTTGCCAGAAGATAAAGAACTTCGTTCTAATTTACAGCAAACTAAGTTAGAAAAACTGCTCGAAAGACATGCATTTGAAAGAGAGGACAAAAATTACGTGCGGGAATGTTTATTCTGCCGATTTAATTCCAATACTACTAGAGCAAGTTATTTAAACCACTTATTTGAAAAGCATAATTTTCATGTAGCTAAACCAGACAATTTGATATTTATCGACAGTTTAGTGGATCATGTGGCATCTAAATTAGAAAACCTTCGATGCATTTACTGCGAAGGTGTTTTTAAAGACCGCATAATTCTGAAAGAGCACATGCGCAAGAAAGGGCATAAAAGAATCAATCCAGCAAACAAGGATTATGATAAATATTTTTTAGTGAATTATTTAGGTGAAAAACCTACAACCATAAAACAAAACACAAAGAAATTTTTTGCAAAAGTTCATAACACAACACCACGCAGTAATGAAGACTGTGAACAGGATTCCAATGCAGACAGTGATCCAGACTGGTCAGAATGGACCGAAGAAAATGGTCCTTTAATCACATGTCTTCTCTGTGAACATACTGAAATGGAGTATGAAAGCATTTTAGATCATATGGAGCACACACATGAATTTTCATTTACATCGGCTACAGTGGGGCTAGATTTTTATCATAAGGTAAAAATTGTTAACTTTATCCGGCGACAAATACACTTACGTCAGTGTTTGTCTTGCGATACGAAGTTTGATGATGCAAAGAATCTTGAGAAGCATTTAAAAGAGACTAAGCATTGGACATTACATAAGGAAAGATGGGATCAGCCGGAGTATTACTTTCCAACGTATGAAGACGATTTATTTTTATGTTTTATCCAAGATGACGATGAGAGTTGGTGGTCAGGGGATGAGAGGGAGGTTGAAACCAGGAACACCATGTCCGACGACATATCTAGGGAGATGGCATTATCTGTATTAGATGACTAGGTTAAGATATCTTCTCAACCACATTGATCATGTGGCATAAGTAAATGTAGCGGCAATACTATTTCAAGCATTTATTTCTATGTATGAATAATTATGTGCCATATATAAGGGTTTGTTATTAAGAGTGAGCATGAAGAAAATAAGTGCCATTTTTGGTTGGTTTTAGATAATCTGCCACTCGGTCTCAACCCGTAAGTGTCGTGAGAGGCGAGTAAGGGAAATGCTTAGATCAGATGGCGGGATACCCATCTCAAAGTATACCAGACCGTTGTCTGGTACTACGTTCGCTATACTGTTTACCACCAGTGATGATTGTAGTTGTTAAAGAAAAATCCCCAATCATTGATTTAAACTTTAGTGTAACTAATGAAATCCTAAAAAGGTATTAAAATATGTAGATTCTTCAAAGCAATTAAATATTCCTCAATTGGAATAAAATCATAGCTTTGATTGGATTGGATTGTGGTGTTACTTAAATTGGTGATGTTGTTGGGTTTTGTAAAGGGCTACTATTAGTTGTCGGAACATTAGACATTGAACGTTTTGATATAGTATAGAACCAACTGTCCAGATTTTGAGGACTCAATCTCAAAGCTGTACAATACACAAACTGAGAGAAACACTGAACTGCACACATGGGACACAAAAATTTAAACCGTCACATGTCTTGGTGTACATGGATGTATGGTAGTCCTAATCTGGTGCTGATATTAGGATTTTTATAAAATATAGATTATTTAATTGATGTAAAACAAATTACATTGTGGTTCCGTGTAAAGTTCGTGTAGTCGGTAAAGCGTGGAAGTCGGTTTTGATGAAATAATTATGAGCTATAGGTGGATTAACGCGGGGCTGAAATTAGATATTTTATGGCTTTATGAGCGCTCTTAATGACATATGATATTATTTTTCGAGTTTGTAGAAGGTTATTTCAGCTTATTTATATGCATCTTCTATGTAAGTTTTTATAAATTTGAAATAAGAAATATATAAAACCCTTACTTATCATTAAATATCCCATTTGATGTTAAGGAAAAAGTCATATTAATTAAAAAAAAACAATTGCAATATAATCTTTGACTGTCTTTTTAATCACTTTTGTAATTAGTGATAAAAATTATATAGATTTTTATAATGTACCCTATACAGCAATAATTGTCTCCATGTTCATGCTTTGCTTGGAGCAAATATGTTTACAGGGGGCTCATGCTCTCGCATAATATTTGTATGTAATAAGATCACAGCATATCTGCTCCATTTTGAAGTTGAGTCAAAACCAAAGGTTTGAAAATGATGATTCATCATATTCCTCTGGTTTGATGCCTATGCATCTACATTTTGATTCTATAACAAGGAGGGGTGTAGTTGTCTGTGGTAACAGTTACTAAACTGTCAGGCAACATGTGTATCATTTATATGTAAGATTCTATCGCTTCTAATAGATATATTACCATGTGTAGCAACAGATTTGTTATACCACTAATAACACTATCATCAATGGTGTAGGAAACACTAATCTTATGCGTGGGATAGCTGGTAAGTATCTGCCACCCCTCTTTTTCTCTAAGTCTCAGGGGGCAAACCCGACTATAAGGCTTGCCAGGCTTTTTCGCAAAATATTACTTTAATGTACCCCACTTTAAAATAATATTAAAATTGTTTATAATTTTAAATAATTACCGAAAATTTCACTGTAAAGACCTGTCAGATCCATTATAGTTTGTGTTTCTTACAGTAATCATAATTAATATTAGTAACTGATTAAAAAAAAGATCCTTGTCTTTTTTGTTTCAACCAAAAACACATTTTATATAAATGAGTTATTTTTTTATTTCTTATACGAAATTTTATATTTAGGTTCATTATGTAATAAAACCCTTTTTGATTTTAACTCGCAAAGAGAAAAATTATTTTCTATAAATAATCTAACCGGTTAGAAATTTCCAGTAAATATTCAGTTACATCATTATAGTTATAATTAATATTGGGGGTTTATTCATTATAGTTATAATTTATATATTCAGCAGTGAACTTGTGATAGGCTTAAATGAAAACAAAAATTACATCATTCATGTTATAGTGTAGTTATTAGACTAGTTAATTTATTTATTTATTTTAGTTGCAAGTAAAACCAACAGCTAAATGAAACAACATAAATACTTAAAGTTAGGAAAACTGCTAGCCTACTACTGGTTTTCGCATAAAAAATAGTATGAAAAAGAAGAAAAAAAAATCGGTTACTACTTCATTCCAAACACAAAAATATTGTTAAAATTATCTCAAAAGTTACCACATCAAGATATCACATGTAAATAAGTTAAACCAAACAGCTGATTTTTATTTAAAAAAACCTACGTTATTTGAAACGGCAAATATCAGAGATTTTTTTCAAGGTAATACTACAATTAAAAATGACAACTTTTAGCCCTCGACAGAAAGCTGTTTAAGTCTGTTTTTGTCTGTACTAAGGCGACGTAATGGGAATTGAAATGGGACAATTGTGACATTGTAATTTATTCACAATCAATAACTTTTATTTATAATATTACGCGAACAAGCCGCTAGTTATCCGTTATGCTCTAGTTCCCGGAGCCTTTGCGAGAGTACGTTTAGCTACGGCAAGTCGTGCCAAATAGTAATTCGTAATCTCTGTCTACCCTTACATGGGTGCCATGCGCGAGTGGTTAGTTTTTTCAGGATAAAAATCTGTTGGAACTTACAGGTTACAACTGACATTTCTTTGTTAGAAACATTGGGTTGTTAGCATCATGGTTGTATCTTGAGTGCCTTTATGTTTTTTGAATGGTCTGAATATACACAGCTGCCTTTTGTTATCACGCGATAAGTTGAGTTCATGAACTCCCTTGTACTTGTGTTTGGAAATTTAAAGTATTTGGTATCCCGCTTTAGTTCTTGCAAACCATGACGTTATCTCTAAAGCCGCGTATATAGGCATGTAGATTTGTAGTTCTAATTGAATATATAGATAGAATATATAATAATAATAGAATATATAATAATAATAGAATATATAATAAGTTGATTATACTTACAAGTTTTATTTAAAGTACCTACGTCATTTGTTTAAAACATCCGGAATTTTCTATGAGACGACCCTTCATTGTACTAATTTTACAATAACAAGCATTCTGTAGCTTTTGATAAGTCAGTATCAAAATTTTAATAGTCTTATCTTTTTATTGAATTTAGGTAGAGTATAGAATTCCATCCCTTAACGTGTCATAACAATGGAATTAAGAATGTGATGGAATGGAAAAATTTCGAAATGGAAATTATTATATGTAAATGTGAAAGAGGTTTCTTTTGAACCCGTTGTTGAAAGCGTATTTTATTATAATAAACTATCTTTTATGTATCTATTTTATTCGTTCTAGATTGTGACTATTAGCAAATTATTTTCAGTATCAAGTTGCCATTAAAACGATGCAGGCGTCTGTTCAATGTCGGTCTTGTATTATTGTAATACATATATTAGTCATATGTGACAACCGTAATTTTTATTAATTAAATTATTAATTATATAAATTTAAATTTGTACTACTCTACTCTTGTAATTTATTACTTGTGATTGTTATAATTTGGTGAAATTAATTTTATTACAATTATGAATTATTGGATGGACGGACATTTTTACAAAATTTTTATTTCAATCAATCTGGTTATAGCTGTTTTTGTATCATTTATAAAATTATAGTTTCACCGTTGAAAATAAGATATTTTGTATTGTTTAACTGCATGGATTGGATTGCATTGAGGGTTGCCAACATTTTTTTGGAACAGTTCAAATCAAAATACAGCACACTGCAAAAATAATGAATTAAAAGAGTAACAAAGGCAAAGATATGATTGCTGTTAATTTATGTATGTTAAAAGAGAGGGATTTGTTTGTTATTACTTTCTGTGTTGCAAAATAAAATCGCTCTTTTGCGTACTATATATTACATCTTCAACAGCATATGCATACCGCCGATAGTACGGTTGGCAACCCTTGTTGCATTGATAAAAGTAACTTGCGTTGCGAGGGTTAAGTTCACACATAAATTGCACACACATACATCATTAGACCCTCTGTATATAAGAACGTGAAATAAATGTGTAATTTCCATCTGATCATGAAATTATCGTTTTATTCAGTTTTTCGTTAATTACTATTTATTGATCTTCAAAATCCTTATGTCCTGCGGTGCGAATGCCATTAATAAATCAATTATGTAACTGTAAATTATTTATGGTAATGCAAGTCTCGCCAGTCTTGTAGAGTTTTACTTACTTTTGCTTTTCAGCTTGAAAAAGTTTTCTGCTAGATAAATGCCTTTCCATAAAAGCGCAAACAAAAGCTGATATGTCATGCGTGAAAGATTCCCCATACCCACCATACCGGCTCGGCAGGCGCGTCGGTGAGCGCAGGCAGTGCCGATACCATCGCACCAGTAATGCTGCTCCTCACTGGTCTGTGGCGTTTGGATTCGGATGTATTCTCCACCATCGATCGCCAGCGCCTCGTTTGTTAATCAGCCGGGTGAGCCAATGCAGGTTATGTTGACATTTCGAGAAAACTGGAATGTCTGTGACTATGTTGGGCTCTTCCTCCGACTGGTAGTCGCTTTGTTCAATTTTTCCTGCCCTTCGCAGCTAAAGCGGAATCGCGATTAAAAAGTAGTATTGTTTTAGAATGCGATGCGATGCGCTACTCTCCCTATCCCCTGCGAATGAGGCTGGATCGCACCACAGATGCGGCCGTGGTGAGGCCGCTGGGGGGAGAGAGGAGTGTCGGTATTACGATATTACGATGCGCCGAAGCAGATAGCGGTGGGGACAGAAGGGATAATGCTTCCGAGTGCTGCGGATAGCGAACAGTAGGGTTCGATGATCACGTTGTATACAAGGCAATGTAAGTAGCCGATATGTGACAAAGGTTAAACAGACCGAGGGGTTATAGGCGCTGCCAACCTTTTTTTTTTATTTACATGGAGAAATGCCTGACGCATGCCCGCCCTCTCGGGGGCAAGGATGGGTTATGTCGGGTTCGCACCGACTAAAACCCCATGGTGTTCCACCTTTGCCGCATGTCGGCAGGGTCACGGGAACGCTTTCGCACACATCCGCGACCCCACCAGCGCCGGCCGCTGTAGGCAGCCCCTTCTCGGGAGAGAACGTCCTCTCCCACACCGCCCTGGCTAGGCGCCCCCCCTCACCCTCCCGAGTCTGCCACCCGGAGGCCATGGGGATCAGGAAGGCTGGCGGTCATAAGCACCAGCTTTCCCGGCAACCCCGGCGGATCTGGTATATGGCTTCGCCGCCGATCACGCTTCGGCCGCGGAGGGTAGAGAGAACGGCCATCGTAATACCGACACTCCTGTCCCCCCGCGGCCCCATCACGCCCGCATCAGCGGTGCGGCCCCCGCCAGAGTCGCGGAGGATAGGGAGAATGGCGAAATACCAAAACTCCTCTTCCCCCCCCAAAGTCCACCAACAGGCATCCGAAGTGGGCTCACCAAGCCCACTCTGAGCGGCCACCTCGGGCCAGCTGGCCATGTAGGTTCCTCTTGGTTCACCGTGGGAGACCAAGCTACGGTTACTAAGCCCCCCCGCCACGACAAGGCGGGAACTCATTCGGGGGGGGAGTCGCTGCCAACCTTGCGTAATCTGTCCTTGCCACATCTGAGGCGGGAATACAACAGGTATTTCCCCATCGTATAAAAAAGGTGCTATTAATTCGGCTGAGGGTATCGATTGCCAATAGTAATATCTGGCCCGCCGATAGATTATATGGCGGACTAACTATCTTCAATATGTCCGATCTAAAATCTAAAAAAAATCACTCCTGGTGGCCAGTAGAATCTAGGTTTGAAAAATGTTGATCTGGTAACACCTAATTCAAAACAATTTTCAAACTTTTACATGGCTCTACTCTGTTAACAGTCTCATCAAGCGTATAGACGAAATGAATCTAATTTTAGTGGTTTCTGTACTACTCTGCCCCGATGTCCTAAATTCTTAGTTCTCTACCAAATTACTACATTGTCATTTTGTTATACGTATCTGAGCATATCTAACAAATGCGAATACAAATATCACGCGAAGAAAGTAAGTAGCATTCGCTAGCTACATAATCGAACCATTAGATTAAAATGTTTTTTTTTTAATTACAAATTAAACTTAATTTAAGACAATGTTAACATCCGCGGGGTGAGAATCTAGTAACCTGTATTACACGTTTATTAATGCCTACTTCTGGCACCAGCTTCTCATATAATTAAACATTTATAGTGGGCTTACAGTGTGTACTGCGCATAAATCTATCTTATTATTGTATAAGATCCAAATATCACCCTTTGAAGGAGACATTTTCCCTGGGTCACGAACACCCGACCTTGCGGGCAGAATTATCATAATTCATCTGTCTAATTGATAACCCCGACCCCTTTAGATATCATAGTTTCAGTTTACTTCCCAAAAAAAAATTTCCGTAAGAAATTGTGAGACGAGAAGTTAGTCGATAAAGGAAAAGCAGGATTTTTATTTAAATAATGAATGGACCCTTACGATTACAGATCGGTCCGTGCCTAGCCCGATACGTATAGAGATTTTCTAGACAAATTCACGGGTTATTGCGAGCAGCGGCTCTAATGCACTGTACTGAATAGATAACGTGAATAACGCACACAATCCGTCAGATTATGCTACTTTTTACAGGAAAGCCATGACACCCCTCCCCCCCTTCCCTGTTAAAAAATGCTAGGTAAGTGATAGGTACTGCATATACTAGATTTGTCTGGATAGTACCACCCTCTAACCTATTTCTGCCGCCAATCAACACTGAAACCGCTGTTCAGTTACGGTTTGAAGGGCATTCCGGGCCAGTATAATTTCATACCGCGAGACATTCCATCTTAGTCCGTAGGGGTGACGACCCATCAGTAGCCTGCATCGATTGAAGGTTCATTGCTTTATTGTTGAGACCACTTTCCATATCACAGCGGACTGTTCGTTTGTCACCCCGAAGTAATGAAAAAAAAACCTATTATTTATTTTGCAAAGAAAAGAAAGTTGTAGAAAATCCTATGCAGGCATAGAATGAGTATAAAACCTGAACTATTTCATACTCGAGCATGCGACTGGGAGTACGAAACTTTGGAGCGTAGATGCCGACTTTGCTAAGGAAATTCACTTGCGAAACTATTTCTGACAGCGAGTGCTTTAATAAATATCTACCTTAGGAAGTTAACTACTGCATAGAAATGATTTAGATTAAAATTGATTTCCACTGAAGTGGTTTTGATATTAGATCTGAGGTAATAAGTCTCTTCAGCAAAGCAAGGAAATAAACTAGTATGATAGTAAATATACCAATTTTCCAAATAATATATTTTTAATAAAATCAAATATTTTTACCACCTTTTTATTATTATAAGTCATTCAGTTCTGTGCTATGTTAAAAGTTTCAAGTCACAAGTCAAGCTCATCGGAAAGTTACTTTAAAAACGTATGCAAAATGTGTACTGAACAGTCAAACAGACACGAAAGTGAAATAAACAAGTATAAAATAATCCGAAATTGGTAAAATTACCGTAGGACAATATATTGTTTGAAAATTGTTACCTTGTGGGTCTAAACCTGCAAATGTGCAACTGCTAAGCAAAGCCCTTCTCGCAATATTTGCTGAAGCACTGCTGGACTAAGGCCTCTCAATATTTGAGAGGTTTTAGGTAGAGGAGTGGAGCCGGGAAGGGTCTGCCACGCTGCTTATTGTGGGTTGGCGGAAATTTCATGTCTTTGATATAATATTCTTTAAGATTACTCAAATATGCAGGTTTCCTCACGTTATTCCACGGGTTATGTTCATCACCGAGCACGTCGTAAAGTAAGCAATTAAAATTGCAATTAATTAAATTATTTCTTGTATTTCCGCGAACACTACAAGCTTGAAATGAAGCTATTATTTTAGAATTTTATTTATATGTTCCCGGCGTGTCCATATTAAGCAAATAAATCGTTTTATACGACTACAATAAAAATAAAGTTATCTACTGAACGAAACCTTATTGCGATTGAAAAATGTAAATGAGGCGCGTAGTTTGCTGTTTAAAACATAATGTGTTATATTAATGTGATTAATATTATGCTATAACTTATAGAATTTTATTTATTTACTTAATAATTTAAATACACAAAAGTAAATCGAAAAAAAAAGAAATATGATAGGAGGAAATGGTCTGTACAAAGGTACTGCTTATTTCTTAAGAACTTTCTTCCAGCAGGCCTGCAAGAGGAGAATAGTTAGTCAATGAAAGATTGCGCACGTACAATACAAAAAAAAAACATACATGTATGCAAAACGTTCTATATAAATCTACATACACCTACTTACTCATAAATATAGAATATTCTTAAACAAAAATGTGATTAGTGAAATTAGGTTAGATTAACAAATTTATCCTTAAGAAAGTAACAGTAGTTTCTGTGGGAAGTCTTTCCTTCACTGACAGGGGTCGGAGCGCCACGCAGTAGTAGCGTCGCACCAGCGTTGCTCCTTCTTTTATCAATTAATCCCAAGCGGGCTTTCTTTCAGTTGTTTTATGCTCGGGAGTCCCTTACGCCGAAACTTTTATGCTTCACCGGGTCAAGAGCGTACCACTAATTCCGAGGGGGTTTTAGTTGGTCCGGCACTCATCGCTGATCCTGTCTGCCTTCAGTGACCGGTTATGTCACACACCTTTCTTCCAAAAAATACTTATTCAGACGAATGTTATGTAGCATCGTCATATTTGCTATTATCTTACATTAACATAATGTTTTTACAACGACCGCGTGGCTTAGTTGTTAACGTAACACGGCTTAGGTGGTAATCGGTGTGTTTGAATCCCAGCTGAAGTCATTATTTGTGGAAAAACACAAATTATTAGTTTTCGGGTCTGCTTGTGTTGTGTTCCTCCCGTCTCTCTGAAAGTGCTTCAAATGATCCGATCTTATCGCATAAGTGTTACATCGTAGTTGCCTCAGTGTTTGCGCGTACAATTACGGCACTGTAATATTTCCTGCGCAGTTGATAACTGCCGATAATATTCGGGAAATATCGTCCTTACGTGATAGTATACTCTTTGACCAATTTATTAAGAATGTAATTGAATATTTTTGGAAGTCATCTGTTTACCTGTTGGTTAAGACATTACGCAAAAACTAGCGGATCAATTTTGATGCAGTTTTCAATGATTCATCTTAAAAACTGCGATACTTTTTAAACCGGGAAAATTCAGGGACTGACCCAGTACCTACGGGATAATTTCCCAAAAGAAAACTGAACTGATTGGAAAATGTTCTACACTGTTCGAAAGCATGTGGCTCAAAATACGAGTATAAACTCCCAAACTTTTAATCACGGAAAATACCGGGATATACCCAAACGAGATTAATGCCGGAATTCTGAATGGGATCCATACACTAAAAACACAAAACTTTTTAAATGTTTCATTTATTGTAATTAAGTAAATTAACGTGTCTATTTGTTATGAAACAACATTGTTATTAAACTATTACTATTACTACGACAAACATTTAGGAACTTGTACCTATTAATGTAAAGGGAGAAACAATTGGTTATCTACTTTTTCCGTTAAATATTCCTTCATATTAAAAACATATTTTAAGATTTGTTTACAGATTATTTTTTAAAATAAACACAAATGTACAAACATACATATAAAAGATAAGGAAATTAAAAGCGAAATTTTTGAATAGTAAGGATATCTTATAGCATTACCAAACAACAATACCATCACAACACCAAATGGTTGATAATGCTTTGTTGTAGACCATTTGTTGCATTTTTGGTAATAAAACTATTATTCTAAAAATATTGTTTTTTGTTTATTTGACCTGAATAATTTAATTTTAATATTAAGATGGTGAGGAGGATTTTAATATAACCATGGGAGCATGGTATGAGATGTTGTAGCTGATTTATTTTACGCCGCTACCATAATGTTTCTATTTTGCTTTTTGATTGCTTAAGTTAAGTAAGGGATAAACACTCCCACGATTGAGCTCAAATTGAGGGGTCTTACTCATTAAAGTACATAAAAAAGAGTCATTGTCTAATTCACAATTTGAAATAAATCTGACACCATAGAAAGAATATACTGAACACGCAATTTATCATATTTGTAAATCCTTCACATGTCTTTATTTTTCACACATGAAATTTTAATGGAGACGACGGGCCAAGGTTCGTTAATGCTAAATATTTAAACATACGAAAAAACCTCTCGTAATATATTCCAGATGGCTCCGGGCTACCCATTATCTTTCAATGTTCGTACTACTATCCTTATTAAATAATTAAGCAATATACGTCTTAGGATTATTTTATGAATTATGTTAGGGGTTCTTACGTACATAAATAATAGAGATGTTATTTAAGATTTACTTCTCTCGGTTTTTTATTAGTACTTTGCGTGATGTTTTGCTTATTACGTATTGCAACAATGGAAATTCTATTGATATGACATCTTAAGGGCCAACTAACTTTACCTTTCTGTTCAATGTGGGTTGCAGTTACGTCTATCGTGTTCTATTAACTCAGATTATTGGGTGTTTAGTGTAACTTAAAATAATATATTTTGTGTTGTTGTTCAATCCAAAACTCAAGATTGTTTATTATATATTCATATTAGAGAGATTATATAAATCGATCAGAATTCTATCGATGTAGAAATTATAATATGAATGAATTATGTATTTTCGTTATATGTATAAGTAATTTTATTAACTACTTGCTATGAGATTCGATGTAAACAAATAAGCAAATGCGAGTAATATGAAAACAAAACACAGCTGTTATGAACTAATAATGAACTGTATTCAGTTACTGGAGTCTCAAGCTACTGGATAATATTTCATCATAAACATAAGTAAATAAAATATAAACATCAAGAAATCCGATTAAAACAAACATTTCATTATGCTTTTTAGCAAACCAATCAAAATTACGGAAGTACAGTATTACAGTATTACTGTAACGTACAGCATTTCATTAAATTCAAGTATGATTCATTTTACCTTAGACACCAGGCGCCGTCCGTCACGGGTGTGCGTTTACTTGTGTGTATTTTGGCCTATCATAATATACGCTAATGATATCTCTCGGGGTATATTATTTATCGTAAAAACTTTCTTACATCAATTTTATCAGCCTGTGAAAACACAGGCCTTTCCATAAAAGTACCAACGAAAGTATGATTTACAATATGAATAATACCTTCCTTAGTTGAGACAGTGCCCAATGCAATAACGTTATTTTAAAACTATTTCATTAAACATGGGAATACATTGAGTATCAGTGTACAGCATTATTAAAGAACAGAACACCAGTAGATCACTCAAAAAGGGAAAACCTCGATTTACAGTTATAGAAAAAATCGACAGTTCCACAAAGATGCACTGAGGAACATAATTCGTATATTTCTACAGAAGAAATAGAGTTCGTACTTTAAATAAAATATTAGAATCATTAAACAATGATGGCGTATTGGAGATATTTAAGCGAACTTTATTGCACAATTGACTTTAAGTTTTCTAACAGACGTCGAAACATTATGTTGACTGATAGAGGTGACTTATTTTTCTGGAGAAAAACTGATTTAAAGGCGAAAGTCTGAAGTAAATAATCATTATAAAGATGAAACATAAACATGTTTATTGCCTTCATTTTATCATGTTTATATATAACGTTTTTTATGGGAAGGCAGCAAACGTGCAATACAACATTTACCATTGTTGTATTGCTCGTTTTCCGCCTTTCTCATAAAAAAAAAGTTAGTCAACTAAAAAAGCGGATAAGCACCCTTCACCGCTACATACCATATGATTATAGTCGACATGACTGAATGAAAAAATAAATATAGTGAAATGCCACGAGTGATAAACGATAAAATTAAATGAAAATAGTATCCCCATTTCTTTAATAAACATATTTCAATTCAAACGCAATAAACAGAAAATCTCATAACAAAGTAAACAGATTAGACTTTCACGCTCTGTAGAGAGCAGATGTCTAGTCCATTCCCTACACATGTACTTAATATATACAGACGTAACTGTATTTCGCTGTGCAGGCTAATCTTCAAATCCACTGAACCGATTTTGATCAGTTTTTTTTTTTTTAGATATATTTGAAATGAAATAGGTTTATTTTTAAACTTTTTATATTTTATTAAACTTTATGACATTTTTAACTCGGGAACGCCCGGTACAGCAGCTAGTTACATATTTAGAAGCTACCTATGATATAGTTAACTTTTAAAGTAATACACCAGTGACAAAACGTTACACGTAACTAATTAAAATACCACGAACGATATGACTCGGTTTATGGTAAGAGTGATCATCAAATAATATGTTTTTTTTTTGGTATTCAATAAAGTTGTGTGTTCAGTAATTAAAAGTGTATGCACTTGTATTAATGGCTTAACATTATTTAGGGACTTCTTTTTCACAATTAATCAAAACTAAATAATGAACATAGGTAAAATAAATAACATGTAAAGAAAATAAAAATAAGTTTAATATACCTGAAAACACATCATGTTCAACTACCATTACTCTTATTATACGACTGCAGAATAAATATGTTATTCTAAACACTTTGCACCCGGTATATTCATACGCACCTAAAAACAATGACATAAGAGCAATTCGATCTAAATTTTCATTACTTCTATCGCTATTAAGTCTATCGAGATTAAAATGGCGACTTGAAACTTTAAACGGGAATGCACGCATTAACTAAAACACGAATAACTGAAGAGGATCTAAAAATTTTTGAAAATTGTAACTGCCTCCATCCTGTTTTATTCCCCGATGTATAATAATCGACTTCTCAGTTTAATTACAAAATATATTCAGTCGCACTTTTGAAGGTCTTTGCTTAAGCCAGTGCCTGATTTACAATTCAGGTCCAATGCATTTCTAAACGCCAGACATTTAATTTTCTAATATAATTAGGGAAAACTAAACGTGTGGGTATAATAAATGTTTAGTAACTTTATTGTTAAATATCATAATTTGGATGACGGTTATATTTTAACTTAACAGCAACTATAACCCCAAAGTAATTTATTCTGATTCACTCACAATTGGTACTATTCCGCTGTGTTGTCGACAGGGCTTTGAAGTAAAGTTACCTTTGAATACCGAGCACGATCTCTCAGCAAATAGCTTTAGTTTTCAATATGCCACTGAAACGTGTAAATTAAAATTATCCTTTATTTTCCCGAAATAAATAAACAATATATTGTAAAATTTATGAGTTCGATTCTATGTTCATCTGTAAGATTCGATCTCAGGAAGTACTGAACCGAATTTAAAAATATTTTTGACCGGTAGAAAGCTAAACTTCTTCTGTATGTTCATAGATAGCCTAATAATTTTATATTATGATAAAAATAAAGGTTCCATACGAAATCACTATATAATATTTGAAGAAAATGAGCGAATTTTCTTCTTCGTCGACAAAAATTTTAGAACAATTTTGTACTGTATTATTGAAATAAAATTCCGAGGTGGTATTTTAGATAGCTTATATGATTTTTTTAATTTTGTCAATCTAATACACTAAATATACTTGCGGAAAGTGGTGCCATATACACTGTGAATTCTTTCAATATTATTAAAATCACCGTAATATGTTATTATTTTTCTTATATGACTTGGCTACCTAATAAATATAAAAAAAACTGCAGTCTTTTATTAGTAAGAGTATTACAACCTGGTTTAAATCTATAGTTTATTTTGATTTTTGTTATTTTTTTAGGTTGCGTTTTGTTTATCTTAAAATGTCCTAGTTATACCTAATATATTGTATAAGGGCCTTTGTAGCCAGTCAATAGATGATATGTTATAGTATTTTTTTTGGGGTATTTCTATGTTTACTCATCTTGTTGGGTTGTATAAATAAATACCATAATAAAATAATATTATGTTAATATAAATAACAATATTATTAATATAATTTTATTACATTATTATTTTGGTGGGGTATTTCTGTATTTACTCATCTGGTTGGGTTGTATATATAAATAAATTTAGATACATATAAATAATATTTCATAAATTATATATGTAATAAAATTAAATAGATAACTAAAACCCAACCAGATGGAAGCCCCGGCAGGGGAGACCAGACGGCCGAGGGTATATTATTATTAAGTATAAGTATTTTAATTCAACACATACTTTAAATATGTTTACGATTGTCGTCGCTTAAGTGAAAGTGCTTTTTTTGTCTTAAAATTTTTTAGTTAATAATATATTATGATTTATATACTATGATTTATACAATTTATGAAAACGCGTCTAGTAATAAAAGAACGCCTAGTTTAAATTATAATTATGAAATATTTGTGTATGTAATTATTATAAAATAGCGACTACCGATATTTTCAAATCTTATGTATTATTTGTATCGATGGATACTATACTACGATGGGATACTAACACGGCTCATCCTATTTAAGCTGTGGAGAAGAAGTGGGTTGAAATAAAAGGCCAAAATGTCTAGATAGACAGACAGCTGAATAATCATCTCAAAAAATAACAGATAAAAATTAAGCAGAACGATGATGGGAAGCAGCGTATAAGGTACGAGGTGTCTGTTATCGCTTGTCGAGTGTGGGGATTATGGCAAATACTCCTTACGGGAGAGGTCTTTGTTTTGCATTCCTATTTACGGCTCTTTAGGATAAGGAGGACACAAATCAAAATAAATTAAAATAACTGATAAGTGGCAGAACGTAAAAATTACGAACTGCACTGCAGTTGTATTATATCTATAGCACAAACGGATCGGCTCCATGAAATGGAAATCTATTTACTGGATTTACCACAAAGTTGTCACCATCACCTTAATCTAAGAAAGATTTTTTAGGGAAGATTCATTCTATTCAAGATTATTATTGTACTGCGTTATTACCACTTCGAAACTCGAATCCAAAAATCAAGCGACCCTAGGCACCTATGTCGTTAATTGTAATAGCGTTTTAAAAATGAAACAATCGAACCAAAAAATGTAATTGTAGATTTCTACCGTTTTCAGAAGAATTCGTTGATTCATTGGTCTAGTCGATCTAATTTCACAAAACTTTTAAAGTAACCGATGAAATAAGTTGAAACGATAAATATAAATTAAATCAGGAAAAGGTGAAGGTGAAGGTTAAAATACATCTTGTTGTTTACTATATATTATTAGAAAAATTAAAAAATTATTAATTCTATTATTCAATTGAGGCTTATTTATAGCTCTTATAAACCTCAAAATCTTCACTGGTTCAAAAAAGGAAACCTTTTGATAGGAGCACCCGCAAGAAATTCAGATCAGTATTACAAACGGTATACGTTCGATGAGCTAAATTTTTTGTCCCATCTACAATTCTAATTAAAAGAGAGGGCAATAATTTAGACAAGCGTTAACATTGCTTGTGCTTCGACGATTGTCATTGTGATTTTTCCGATACATTTATCTTTACCGCTGAAAAAAACCAACAAAAATGTTGAAAACATTATATACAGAGCCAATCATAACATTATAAAAAGTTCTGAGGTTGTTGTTGTTACACATATCTTTAGCCACACGGCAAATATTGAGAGAGCTTGGTTTGGAAGGGTTAATGCGTCCACCATATAGTGCTAAGCTTGCACCCTCAGATTTTCAACTGTTTCGGTCCCTTCAGAATTCTTAGGTAGTGTTCTTCAAAACTACTTTTCGCAGTTTTTTGATCAGAAGTCCCAAAATTTGTACAGCAATGGGATTATGTTACTACTTACAAAACGGCAATAAGTATCGAGCAAAATGGCAAATATGTATCAAATTTAAGATTTCGTTACATGCGTTTTAGGCTTTAATGGTATTAAATACTTCTTCTTTGTCAGAATCTGAATCCACTGCTGCACAATAGACCTCTCCAATATGGCGCTAAAAGCTGGGATATGTAAAATAAAAATAATGTTATCTACATAATAAAAAAAAGTAAGTAAAGTATGTCCTCTGCTGGGCAAAGGCTGCCTCTCAAATATTTTATGAGACGGATTGGAGTCGAGAAAGAGTCAGCCACGCTGCGCCAGTGCCGGTAGGCGGACTTCACACGTCTTGGAAATAATATTTTTATAACTTCACAGACATACAGGCTTCCTCACGATGTTTTGCTTCACCGTCGAGAATGTGGTAAATTCAGTACAAAAAACTGGTATTAACAATTTTAGTATTACTAACAGGTGTCGAACCCAGGTCACTCGCGTACTATGAAAATAAAGTGAGTACGTGTACGTGTAGTCCGAATTGCGACTGGGCTACCAGGGCCTTCCATATATACTATAAAAATATTGCAGCTTGACAAATTTCTTATTAGGTTCAAAAGGTTTTATAAATCAGAATAAAATTGCCCGAAAGTAAAGCCTTAAAGTGGTCCATTTAACATTTGATCAACCAAAACGCTTCAATTAGAGTCTATCGCTCGATCGTCACGAAATATCACTATGTGCCTGGTATTTTAGTGATGTATTCGATTCTAGTAAGTTTTCGTATTTCGTTTTCTTAGTCGGAGAACTCCTTATGCATCAATTTGACTTACGATTTACAATAGTGCTTCACAAACATGGCAAGCAGAAGTCCAACAGTGTAAATTTTGACGTGGTAGAACCAAGAAACGGCTTTAGCTGCTGCTCGAATGAGCCGGCGCGACTGGGGTAGTACCACGATCTCGCAGAATACAGACGTGAAGTAGAGGCATCTTGTGCTTCTGCGTTTCGTTCGTAGAATAAGTTAACCGTAGTGTCTCTCCCTCTCCCCCTCACTCTTTCTCCCTCCTCATCCTCCTCCAATCTTCAGATGTACATGGGCGGCGGTAATCATTTACCATAAGGTGAGCCGTTTGCTCGTGGTAGTATTTTCCAAAATCTTCAATTTCAATAACATTTTGTAAAACAAAAAACAAAAACTACAATAACATTTTTGAAGTTCAATAATAGTTTAATGTCAAATGTGTAGTGTTCGCGTATACAAGAACAATAACTTGTTGTTAACCGAGACACAATAAGGTAACAATTACCACAAATTATATTTGAATTTTAATAATAATATTTAATATTAAAAGTGACATAATGCATAGTGAGGAGCGGTAGCGATATTCGTTGGCCGTGGACGGGTTCGCCATGCGCTTCGTCCGACCTATGAGAGGTGCGGTGTTTTTTTTTTTATGAAAAGTAGGCTTGCGTTTGACCTCAATCTTGCCCGATGGAAGGCGAAGATGAGGCCTAGGATGGTACACGCTTGCCTAGATGTCTGTTCACTTTGGCCTTTGGCCATGTGTAATATTTTTATCTGTCCAAATTGAATAAAATCATTCCGTTGCGACTGCTTTACAGCAGCCGTGGTCACGGGGTCACTGAGGTGTTAGACGTCCAGATGTCATAGTTAACTCGGGCTACATTCAGCTTTTATTTATTAATTATTGGTCCGATCTACGCAGAATATGCTCAATATATCTTGAGGTCGTGCAGTGGTTTGCTTGGTTTCAGATTTAATTTTGTTTGCTAAGTTAGAAAGCAATCGAAACGTAGGGAATATAAAAACAAAATTAAACGCGATGAAATCCGTAAATAATAGTGTTGTTTAAAATGTGTAGTGTTCGCGTAAATACAAGAAATCATTATGTAAAATCATTATAATTTTGAAGATAAATTGAATCACATGTAGAAATTTCATAATTCTTTGCGGTGTATTAACCATATAACCAGACCAACATAAATAAAAAAACAGTCTGCAATTTTATAGGAGAGATATATACAGACCTTAAAACTGTGAAGGCTTGCTATAAGCGCGACGTAGTTATTTACCACTCGCCCTACATTTCCGGACCTTGGAGCGGAAGACTTCAGGGATAATAGTTTATTTAAATAGCTAACAGTTAAAGCAGTTTTGTGGTTGTATATTGAGATAAGAACATACCATACCGTTTCATACTTTTCAGCTGCTGGAACAAACTCAGCTGCGACGAATTTGGCATTACCGGTTAAGTGATTTAATAAGTAATGAATGTGTTCCGAATCAGTAATCGTAGGATTATCGTGAATAACGTTCCTAAATAAAGACCCTTAAATGTCTCCGTAGAGAAGATTAATGCGGTGGACCTTAATATGGTTCTAGTAACTTGAGCGGTCAGGATCAGAACACCTTGAGGTAACTTATTACTAAACGCTATGCTATAAAAAATGTCATGTGCGAAATGTAAGCCAGTTAAAACAAATTCAAAGACAGAAATGTGATCGTCTTAAGGTCAAGGAATTCCTTGACTTGACTTATATCCCTTGAAAGACCAACGTTATCAATTTAATAAATTCATAATTTCTTTCAACTATTAACAGCGACATTCATAGGCACTCGAATTATATACCTAGTTACTGATTTTGCACTATCGGAAACGGTGCGATTTTCGGGAAAAAATATACTACCATACAAAGCATCCTACAAACAAGTTCTCTCACTGTTTAATAATAAATTTAACAGGGTAATTAAATTATTATACTAATATTACGAGCCTATGGACGTATAACACAGATAAACTATTCTCTGTGTGCATATATAAGAAGAGCGGTCGGGCGAGTTATATAAGATAACTAATTCACTAGTTTCTCTGCTTTACCCCTTTGGACCAGATAGTAATTACAATCAGGTTTTACATTGCGGAAATCCATTATTTTAAAGTTGTATCCCAGTCCAAAGAAAAGAAGAACTCCTCCCACTCACTCACAACTACGCGTCAACCTTCCTTCACACCGTGAAGCTTCATAACTATCACCCACACCAGCACTACACTCGACACCGAGTAACATATACCACCGTCATTTAATACGCGACACGTATTTCGCCTCGCAACGAGGCATTATCAAACGATTAGATTCGGCGACGTACAACCGCCGAGAGAACCCTTTGGAGCAATTAAGGCTTAAACAAGAATATATGTTAATATTGATGCAGTGCTTAATTTACACTAAAATATGCAAACATGAACTGTTGGAGTGTCTGTTACGAAATGATAATATAATTTATAAAATGTTTACGAACGTTATTCCTTTCGCTACGAATATTTTTTTTAAATTCATTCATTAAAAGGAAACGTTACCTTCCACTGCAGAATGCAGCGCATTCATATCGTGTAACCAGGTACGTGTAATCGTGTACCTTTGGATTGAACAGGGCTCGAGAAACATCTGTCTTGAGTTTTTTTTTTAATCAAGATTCCTGCATCATTACAAATTAAACACGTTTTCGTTATAAGCTCTACCAAAACACGCAGAATGAAATTGTATGTACATTTAAAACAGCATAACTAATTAACATAAGGGGAAATGAGGTAACATTTAATGTTAAAATTGATTTTCTTAAATATCTACGTGTAAGTCTCATAGCTAAAGGTAGGCTAGGTATGAAGGATTTTGTTTTTAGGGAATCGGAATGAAACACTTAGTTCGATATTATCTGTTTCATTATAAAAAAAAGAGGAAGAATTTAAGAATTTTTTTTTTTTCATTTAATTAAAATTAAAATTTTTTTATATTTAGTTCAGAAACAGTTTTTTTCAGAAATGGCTTTTCCATGCCAGATTAGCGCGATGATGGGGCTCGTTGGTTTAGTAACAGCAATGTGGGCCATGTGCTGGGTTCCATGGTGTCCAAGGGGATTGTCAGTGACCTCGTCAGCCTCGTCTCGATTTCGCATATACATATCCAACATCGTCGATTGTTTTGTTGGACCTTTTGAGGGGCCCGGCTGCCGTGAAGCGACGCGCCTGCCTTTTTTTGTTATGTAGCTAGTATTTGGAACCCTAATAACTTCTTTTCATAATGACGCTTATTTACCAGTTCAAAGAGCAGCTGCCTTGAAAACTTAGAGAGTATATCTATAGTTGCATTTTAAGCCCTTTCGAACGGGATATCACACACATCCTGCTACACAAGTCTCTACTCTCCACTACTCAAGCATGCAGTATAAGAAACGTTTTGCTTTTTTATATAATAAAAGTAACAAAGAAATCGATATACACTCTAAATCTCGTAGTGACTGCAAAGCTGTATTAACACAATGGCTAAAAACATTAACGTATGATGAAACGGAGAAACTTTTGGAATAAGTGAAGTAATTTGGAAAGCAATTTTGGAAGCAAGTTTTGAAAACACATATACACTTACTCACTTCACGCACACATAAACACCCACACACGCACACGCACTCACAGAGAGAGAGAGAGAGAGAGAACACACTCACATATACACATGCAAACTAACCCTGCACGCATAATTACTTGATAATTAATATTTTGGTAAATATAGATAATATATTTCGTTAATTTAAGATATGGAAGAGCGGCGTCTCTTGGCACAGGCATTTATTTGCTTTAAAGGAGTCTCCAGATAATAGTTATATGTATTCTCTGTAAAGATATTTTTATTTTATTTATTTATTTACATCCGTGGCACTTAAATTTTCAGGGCAATGGTGTACGAAAGTATTTAAGAGCAGCAAGCTGAGCTGAAATTTGTCTCAAATGCGATGACGCACCACTTGGGGCAATAAGGTGAACGTTATAAAATAATGTAGTCTTATATGCGGGCAACCTCGGTCCGTCGATAGGTGAGTATGCGGGGTCCGGCGTGCGAACAGGGCCTGTGTGGCAGTATTGCTACGTCCATCTGAAAATGCCTCTCTCTACTTCTAGTCGGTATTCTGCGAGGTCGTGGTACTACCCCAGTCGAGCCGGCCCTTTCGTGCAGCAGCAAAAGCCGCCGCTTGGCTCTACCACGTAGAAAAACAAAACGTACTCATATACGGAAAAATGGCTGCTGAATAGTTTTAACGCAGAACGCTTTTCAAGTACAGAAACATTCCCTCGTGAAATTTTAATGTAGCATATATTGTAGGAATTAAAAAAAAAAACAATATTCAACGATAAATAATTTAACCAAAACATTTCACAAGGAAAAAATTGTAGGGCTTTAAAAAAAGGAAGTGAAGTCTCATAAATATGACATCGAATCAGTGTTGTGTAGGAAATACTTATTTATATTATCCAGCTTTTTATATATCTGTCACGTTTCATATTATCTGTCTATCACTATGGTGATTTCCAAAGCAATATATGGTTTTAACAAGTTCGAACAAAGACTCTTTTTTTGGGTGATCATAGTAGAAGAGATATGTGCCATGTACATACGGAGCAATTATATTTTTTTAGGTATATATATACAAGTAAAAATAAAAAATGTTTCGTATTTAATTGTACTGTGTAAACAGAAAGGAATTCCAAATTTCCAGATTTCGGAATCAAACCCAGGTCACTCGCTCTCTATGAAACTAAAGTGAGCGCCCTGACCACTAGGCTACCACGACTCTGTCTTATTTTTAGCTCATTAATGTCTATTACTGAACATACGTATGTGTAGGACATCGCGAGTAAAGGCCGGCTTGCATAGTAAACTTAACTCGTACTAGTAATCACTAGTCTGTGAGATATAAGTGTGGCAAATTTCGATGAATGAGCCCTCCTTCGGTCACCAGAGCCTTGTTTGTTAGGAAGTCAAGCAATGGTAGTCTATTTTTTGTTATTTATTTATGTAGGTACACACAAAAAGGCATATAACTTCAGTTTCACTTTAGTTTCATAGAGCGCGAGTTACCTGGGTTCGATCCCCGGTGCCGGCACCACTAAAATTGTTAATAGCAATTTTAAGTGCTGTATTTATCGCGTACTCGGCGTTGAAGGAAAACATCGTGAGGAAACCTGCATGTCTGAGAAATAATAACAATATTATTTCGAGGATATGTGAAGCCCGCCAACCCGCACTGGAGCAGCGTGGCGGGCCCTTCCCGGCTCCTAAACCCTCTCTGATACTCGTATTTGAGAAGGAGGCCTTTGCCCAGCGGTGGGCACTTCTAGGCTGCTACTTTAAAAAGCACCATGGTAGCCTAAAGAGCCATGGTAGCCTAGTGGTCAGGACGCTCACTTTAGTTTCATATAACTTTAAAACTTAGTATTTTAGTTAATAGCAAATTTAAGTGGTATATTTATCACGTGCTCAACGGTCAAGGTTTGACGACTATTAAGGTAAATAAACAAGATTTGGTTACTAACCTGGTAATAGCTTTAGGAACAATAATTACATACAACATTTTTTATCTTAGACCTCTGGGTGATATTTTCGTCCTTTTAACCCACAGGAGCTTATCTGTCGCTATTTCAGTGACTAAGCCAACGAAACAAATAGTACCGAATAGCATTTATGTACTGAAAATGTTGAGAAGAAATGTTTCTTACACACTATTGATTGCACGTTTTATTTACTCACAAATACAAACATCTTTACCTCCGTTCGTCACGTCTTATTTCGCAACTACGAGTAAATGTCGATCCTAATCGGAATACGTATTTCATCTCGTTGTACGAGTTGGCAAACCAATCTCAGTCCTTTTGCGAGATTTATGTGACTTTCGACATAATATGAATTGCTCATCTATAATCTATGTTTTCATAGTTTCGAGTATCAACTGATATCCGATCATTGTTATGAACAGAAACAGGACATTTTCGATTTGACATTTCATTGACAAACAAAAAAACAAACCAAATAGCAAATGAGTTATTTCATCATATCAATCGTAAGCACAACCATGTTTTTATTTAAAATAATTAAAGAATCATAAATAATTACAAAGAATATTAATTGAAAAAGAAATACTAAGCGGGTGATCTGGCTCGCTGACGTTCCCGAACCTGTTAGTCATTTAGGTCCAGTAACAATTATAATATAACCGCGTTTGGATAGACACGTCACATGCTCCCCAAGCCATCCACCAAGTCATCAACACAGATTTAGCTGCCCAGCGTCTAGGTCAGTTAAATCCTTTTAGCCAAGCGAAAGAGGGGTCACGGTTGTGTTCCGAACGGAGATCCCGTGACCCCTCGCCAGCGCTGATGGCGACCACCGTAGGGTTTTAGTCGGTGGGAGTCCGACATAACCCGGCTGCCCCGCAGGGAGCTAGGTATCCATAAGGGATTTCCCCACAAAAAAAAAGGTCAGTTAACCCCTAAAGCCTACTTTTAACCTTTTTTTCATTCTCCAGTAGTTGTACATCACCTACGAATGGGGTCAACTGAGATACATATATTTCCAAGATTTTTATCGCCATACATGTCGCTAGCCGTGGTACCCTACTGATCAGGGCAGTCACTTTAGTATCATAGACATCCTCTCAGATACTTGAGAAGGAGGCCTTTGCCCAGCAGTGAGCACTTACAGGCTGCTACTTAATTTACATGTCGCTTCGTGGACACGGTATGTACCTCGTCACGTGCTAAATTTTGATGTCTATGCACGAGTAGCGTCTTTAAAAGTACGAGTTCACCTGGAGATTAAGGCTTAACGTCATCCCTACATAGCTAACCGCTTCTGGACTGATTGCCCCCTTTTTTTTGAATATTGCCTTCGTCGAGGATTACTCTCGATATAGGATCAAGATATGGTGTAAGTCTAGTGGCATGCATTAAGAAATAACAATATCGCTAATGGGTTTTTTAACTGAGTACGTGCGTCTCCTTAAATGGATAATCGATATCGTCCCAAGAGTCGACCTGGTACATGTCATTCAAGCATTGGTACTAAAAAAATAAAAAAAACTTCAAGCTTATATCTATGAGTAAGCTGGTACATATCTGATATTTCTTAAGATATTAAAGCAAAAACACTGCTGACGACAGTTTGACGTTTTGAGTTTAATAGCAAAGAATAATGTTAATAACACTTCACCATTTTTCATTACAAACTGTCACGGGTCTGAGCCAACTGCATCCATTGACTTTCCGCAATACTTTGCAGGTAGTCGCTATATCTCGTGGGAGGTCGTCGTCTTACTCTGCGCTAGCTTATACGAGGTTGCCACTTGACAACCTTTCGTTTTCAACGGTTGTCTGTTTGGCGAGCTGTGTGGTCGAACCATTGCCACTCCAGGTTATGCGCTTTGTCAGATCCCCTAGTTTTGTTGTGGATGTCAATGTTGTATAACGCTTTCCATAGCCTGTTGAGTGACTTTGAGAGTATAATTACTTTATTATCGAATGAATTGTTCATTCGATAATAAAGCAATTTTCCGTTACTGTATTATTTGTACCAGTAGAAATTAATGAAATGCATATTCAAACCAAAACTGACCAATGTATCAGACAGTAGAAATACCAAGTGTGTTTCTTTTTAATAAAGATGTAAATGCTAAAGGTAAATAAAAAATCTGAGATGTTACACGAAAATGTCACAACGTTTTGGTAGAAATCGCCTGCGGCAGTGTTGTAATCAAAATTTGGAATTTCTGGGGAAAATACAATTGCAATCTCAGGAGAGTGACAATTTCAAATTTTATGAACCACAAGCTTAGAATTTAATATTTTTCATATAGTAGTCAACGCAAAAACTAAGTAAAAATACATGTTGATGATATTCGAGCAATCATGTGGGTTCAAAAACCTCTGCAATAGACAGCAAATCAAAGTCTAGATAAGTAGTTGGATATATTTTTATATTATATTATGTATTTGCTCAATAAATTATATACAATTACTCAGCTTAAAAGAAATATTCTAACACAATACCAGCAATCTGACCAAAAAAAAGTTTTTGATACGTTTAATTGAGATTTTGTGTTGCAACTTGCATTCCGTAACATAAAGGTTTGATGCGTATAAGCACTGTTACAAATATTCATATTCATACATATCCTTTGCGGGATTCCAACTTCTAACCCACTACTAGGTTATGGAGCCGTCAATTATTCTTCTAGCAGAGTGGTTACTTTTGAGATTTTACCCCCACGTCAGGACGTGTCCTGTCCTATCTGTGTGTTATTTGAATCTTTTCTAGAGCGATGTCCGATTTGTGCGTAGAACGTACAGTTACATTTATTTCTTGGTGTTGTGCTGCTCATGTAGTCAAATAGATCGCGATGTCGCCACATGATCAACAAAATGATTTAATTACTTATTACTGTAATATACACCAACTTTATCTGCGCTTGTAACATGAGAGAACTGAAGACTTCCTCAAAACTAATCATTAATCTACGGCTGTCAGGATTATTGAATAAATATATAAAATATAAACTCACACTTTAAGAAACTGTATTTTCCTACATATAGATATCACAAAAATCTTGTTTAGTCATTTAGGGCATGATATAGAACTACCATAGATCACAGATAGATGTATACATATAGATAGGAGCAAAGGTATATATGTATATACATTATATACAAAGATTGCGTTGCTTATAATACAAAAAATAAGTAACAACTAAAAGAAGTTTATTTATGCAGACTACTTCTACTGTGTTTGCTTCAAAGATTTTTAATGATATCAGAGTTACAGAGCTAACAAGCGAGAGTAACAAAGTGCTTAGGAATTAAGAGGAATTTTTTATTTCACTCGTGTATATAATTTTTTTGTTGCAAAATAATATTTTGTCTTTTTATTCATACTTAATTAAGTGATCTGTAACATTTACTCCTAATTATGTGATCTGTAACAAAAATACAAAAGAAAATTTGACTTTAAAGTTTTATTTGGAAGTAGATTACTTATTTTTTGTAAAGTATTTTTCATATAATACAAAACATGCTCTCATTAGATCCTTCATGTATTTCATGACAGTGAATGTTAGTTATTTAAGCAGTATTATCTTTTTCTTTTTAGTTTAGCTTTCTTAGTCTAAAAATTTAAACATTGAATAGCTTAAATACTTGTAAAAACGTACACAGTGGTCCGGTTTGTATCCAAAAACTCGATAGCGAGAAAATAATGCAAAAAAAAATAAAAAAAAATTGTGTATTTTTACAATATTCCAGTATTCAGATTTATCATTATAGATAAATTCATTTCCTCTCAATAAATTCCTTGTAATTTCATGCTCCGCGAATTCATTCTCTAATTTTCCGCTGAGCACCTACACATTTACAAGAAAACGATTGCAATACGTTGAATCTGTAGTTTTTTAGGAATATTTCCCGGCAATTATTCTAGAAAAAAATATAGGTATCTATTCACTTAAATCACTTTTGATGCGTTTACATTTTCTTATCGTAAGATACTGTTGAAATCACGATATGTATGTAACATATAAAAAATATTTAAACGTTTTAACATAAGTACCAAAATAATTTCCTACTCAATACCATATATATCGGTTAGTTTTGTTTTTGGCCACTTTACTTTTTGGTTTACTTAGTACAAGCTTCGGTTACATCCCTACAAATTACTTTGATATCAGTATACGAGTACAATAACCCCCGGTATCCGACAGAAAGTTTCTAATATCAACCACATTTGTATTGACCTTAACATAATCGGTCATACAGGAGTAGAATACTTATAACAGTTAAGGTATGCGCGGCTAGCGTACCCGATTGGTATGCTAATATTTGTACAAAACACAAATTATTGGTTTTCGATTCCGATTGCGTTGTGTAGCCTCCCGTTGTGTGTGTCTGACATTGTATGTGATCTGCCTTTGTCATTTTTTTTAATTCAGAGAATTTTTTTAAAATATCTATTCTTCTGGTGGCTTCCTTATTATTTTGGGATTTTTTTGAATTTGTGATGATCTCATAACATATCGTTCCTTGAATGCATGCTTGATTAATTTTCAAACACGTCATTTGTTCAAATCGGTCGACCTGTGAGTAGAGCATACCCGTGCTTGGATGTAAGTAATGCGTTATGTAAGTAATGTATCATATGAGTTGTGCTATCATCTTCGGCTTCGTCGCAGTCGGGTAAAATATATTAATATAAGAGCAATAATGAACTCCTAACCGATTTGAAGTCTGAAAGCACTTTGCGGTTGAGATAGACATGCTGGATATAGCAGAAAAGAAAAACAAATTGGTCATGTGGTATCGGCGTAAGAATCAGCCACATCATGGGAGAGGCTTATGTCCAACAGTGGACTATTTATAAGCAAATTGAGACAATCTTAGTCTTAAGGGGTAAAAACGCGCCTGTAACCTCCGTCGTTTGAAGTTGTTCGAGGGTGTCCATGGGCTGCAGTAGCAACTTACCAGCAGGAGAGCTATAAGCATTTGTCACCCTTATCTAATAAAAAAAGATTTCTAGAAAAGTTTCAGCACAGAGTACAAAATCTAAGTTCAACTCTATCCCAACGAATGAAAAGACAAGTTTAAGTAGAGAGCTTAAAAATATTATGAAGCACGTATCACGAAGCTTGCAAAAAATATTATCTGATATTTCTAGTAATTTATCTTTCACCGATTACTATTGCTGTCAGAAATTAAATTGGATGATTGGCAAAACTTTTCACTCGTTATTAATGAGTCCTTTAAAGGGTAAGGTTACTTTAAAGACTATATATACTCGTACCTACATATAAGAATAGGTATTTATCGTAAAGCAAAACTGAAACACAGAACAGAAACAGAAACAGAAAGTGTCCGTTTATTAATGAAGAAGGGGCAAACGAGCGTGCGGCTCACTTGATGGTAAGTGATCACCGACGCCCACGATCATCCACAACACCAGAGGAGCTACAGATGCGCTGCCGGCCTTTAAGGAAGGAATAAGCTCTTTTCTTAAAGGTCCCTAAGTCGTAACTGTTCGGAAATACTGCTGGCGACAGCTGATTCCACAAAGTCGAAGTGCATGGCAGAAAACTTCGATTAAAACGCACTGTGGTGGAATGCCAACCATGTAGGTGGTATCGATGGAACTTCGAATTCTGTCGCGATGTACGATGGTGAAACTCAGCAGCTGGGATCAATGCGAACAGTTCCTCAGAACATTCCCCGTGGAAAATTTTGTAAAAAATGCAAAGAGAAGCAACATCTCTTCGCAAGGCCAAAGGATCAAGCCGATCTGAGAGAGCTTGGTCGCCGACAATTCGAACCGCTCGACGTTGGATGCGGTCAAATGGAAGGAGTTGGTACTGGGGTGCCCCTGCCCAGAGATGAGAACAGTATTCCATGTGGGGCCGAACTTGCGCCTTATAAAGTTGTAAACGGTGGACCGGCATGAAATACTGTCCCGCTCTACAGAGCACACCAAGCTTTTTGGAGGCCAATTTGGCCTTTCCCTCCAAGTGACCACGGAACTGAACGTCGCTCGATATGTCAACGCCAAGGATTCTGATACTGGCTGAGGCAATAAGGGGAATGTTCTCAAAAAGAGGAGAAACGACAAAGGGATTCTTTTTAGCGGTGAACGCGCAAACCTGTGTCTTTTTGGGGTTGAATAGGACCAAATTACGTCGACGCCAATCCGAGACTTTGAATAACAAGGTCTCGACTTCAGACACAAGTTTGTTCCGGCACTCGTCGATGGGTTCCCGAGAAATATTCACACGGCCTGTACATAGGGCATCACCCTTGCTGTCGTCTGCATAGCAATGAATGCTACTGATTTGTAGCATGTCGTTGACATGCAGAAGGAACAGAGTGGGAGATAGCACACAGCCTTGTGGAACACCAGCATTCACGGGTTTGGGGTCCGAGCATGCACCGTCGACAACAACCATGATGCTCCGATCCGTGAGGAAGCTGGTGCACAATCTCTCAGGAACCCCGTAAGATGATTGCTTTGAAAGAAGCGCTTTATTCCAAACCCTATCAAATGCTTTCGCTACGTCCAGGCTAACCGCCAAAGCCTCCCCCTTAGACTCAACTGCTTCTGCCCATCGGTGAGTCAGGTAAACTAGAAGATCACCAGCTGATCGTCCGCGACGGAAACCGTACTGACGGTCACTGATGAGCTGGTGTTCCTCCAGGTACCTCAGGAGCTGGGTGTTGATGAGTGACTCCATTATTTTAGATAACAAGGGGGTGATGGCAATAGGCCTGTAGTTGGACGGATCAGAGCGGTCGCCTTTTTTGGGTATTGGATGCACAAATGCTGTCTTCCAAGATTCCGGGACGACGCCTGAAGAGTAGGAGTGCCGGAAAAGACGCGTGAGAACCGGTGCCAACTCAGGGGCACACATCCTCAGCACAATTGGAGGGATTCCGTCCGGCCAACTCGCGGAGTGCCTTTCGCACTGAGCTCTGCAGAAACTGAATTTCCGGTATGGAGCACTTACACCACGGGATGGTAGGTGGAGAGTTTTCCCGGTCGTCAAGAGTCGAGTTGGATGCAAAAAGAGAGCCCAAGAGATCGGCTTTCTCTTTTGCAGTAAGGGCCAGCGAATCATCCTCCGTGTGAAGAGATGGGAGAGATGGCTGACAGAAATTCCCCTGGACAGCCTTGGCGAGAGACCAGAATGCACGGGTTCCCGATGGGAGGCGAACTAGTCTCTCGCCAATTCTGCCAATGTGCTTTAACTTTGCCGCAGCGATAACTATTTTGAAGTACCTGGAGGCAGAGTTGTACTCGTTTTTAAGACCACTGGTTTTTGCATCCCGAGACGCCGATGCATCGGCTTAGGCCTGGTAGCACTTCCGCTTTCGGCGTGACGCTATTTTGCAGATGTGACCAAATCAAGGCTGGGATTTACCTCCGACAGGCACTGCAGAGAACGAAATAAAAAGTTCCATTCCCTGAAGTACCACATCGGTGACAGAATCTGCAACGGGGTTAGGATCATCCAGCGAGAAGCAAACGTGCCCCCATGGGTAGGAAGCAAAGAAAGACCGCATTCCATCCCAATCTGCCGACTTATAGTGCCACATACGGTGGAAGCCCGCAGATCGCGTTCGGGATCGGCGCGCGATAGGCACTACACTCCGGATCAGACAGTGGTCCGACGAGCCAAGAGGGGCATCGACTGAGACCAATATCCGTCCGGGTGTGAGGTCAGCAAAAGGTCCAACAGGGAAGGTGTATGACCTTCCACGTCTGGTATCCGCGTCGGCGAGGTTACCAGTTGTGTCAGGCCATACGCTAATGCTCCCCGCATGATCGGTTATGCGAGAACCGAGCCAATCGGTGTGGTGGGCATTATATTATATCAAAATAACTTTTTCTTGTGTTGTGACGTTCATAGTTTTATTCTGAATAATGTCATAAATATGAATAATGTTTAATGCGAAGAATCTATTTAAATTGAATTTAGTTTTCTTTATGCAATTTAAATAACAAATAATCTAAATAATGATATCCTGTCAAGTTATTTTACTTCACCAACTTTATCATCCTTGTTTAAGTTTTTTTACTTCACTTTTCTATGAAAGCGCCAAAAACAATTGGTATACCGTGCATGGAAGTTTTCGCCATACTTAGCACGCTAGGAAGGTGGGTTGTTAACGCAGTGCTGGTACCCCCGTAATTGATATGCTGGCCCCTATCGTTATTTTGTACGGCAGGCCTATTCAGGTTCTGTAAAGTCAGATGGAATTTCCTTTATCAAGGTCGCATGCAGGTGAATTTGCAGATTAAGTCCGTATATCTCCAGCGTCAACCTGTGGTTAGATTAAGAATGGAGCGAGATCTAAATAGAGCGCCAGTTGCCCCACCTTAAGGTTATTGGTAGGGCTGAATCGATCCCTTGCCAGTCCTGTTTCTACTTAATCGTACATGGGTCTTCTGAATATATATATCTGGAGCAGCGTCGCGGAACCGTTTCGGCTCTCTCTCAAAAATATATAGGAGGATGTCTTTGCCCAGCTGTGGGCATTTACAGGCCGGTACTTTACTACTGAACATAAACTTCTTCAATAAAGCCGGTACGCGTTTCTTGAAAAGGTTTGCCCGTACTGACTGAGCTAGTGGGTTGTAGTGCGCAATGCCTGCACTTATTTGTTACAAAACTTAAACAAGTTTATTGTAACGAATGCACAAAACACTAAATCTTCAAATAGTAAAAGCATGTTTGCTTGATTAAAACGATGTGTAATGTGGCCTATCACCATTAATCATAAATCATTCCCTGTTAGGAGTACAAATCATTAATCACTGTTAATGGTGAATGGATTTTGCCGACGGAATTGCATGCCGAAGTCGCTTAATTAATGCTGATTCCGGTTCGTAGGCCAAAAAGTTTGTGTGGCAGCATAAAATGGCACAGCCAAGAGGCGGTTTTTGCTGCTACTCGAAAGGGTTGACCGTGGTAGTACCACGGCCTCGAAGTATTCCGGTTTCGTTCCGCGACCGGAAGCCAACAGCCCCTACACTTGTCCGTCCACAAATATCCTCTGTTGTTACAGATATACCTAGGCATCGGTAATCACTTACCATCAAGTGAGCCGGTTGATCAATAGCCCCTTTCACATAAAAAAAATGCTTCACGAGGGACTCAAGCGAGTCGAAGAACGAAGTAAAGTGTCTGCGTTTATATTGTCCAATAGTATAATTTGTAATAGATTAAATGTATATACTACGTAATAGGTCTATGCAACATTTCAATGGGTATCTTAAAAAATAAAAACGGTCCTGAATTTTGATCTGCAAAATTCCCATGACTCAATCCCCATCGTGGCGAGTACGGGTAAATCTTCTATATATTGCATGATGCTTTCATACTAAGACTTTTCTGGTAGTTCACTTACACTAGCTGATAAAAAAAACAAGATCCTTCCGACCTTTTAGTACGGATTGTTCTAGAAATATTCATATTTGGACAATGAAAATATATTCGTATATCGTAGCCACAGTCTAGACGAGTTTTTTTAGATTAACTAAAACAAATGTAAACACCCACTCCTTTATCGAGGAAGGGTTCAAGCCAAAGTAATATAGTAAGTAGAGTAGAGTAAAATATATAGTTGTATAAAGAGAGAGAAACGACACGCAGCCTAAAAGCAGTCTCAAAAGAAAGGCCTATCAAACACTTTTTCACCAGATAGGTTAAAGCTGGTAGAATTTTGATATAACCCATTAAGCTACCTCCGCGTTTTACAACAGAGATATACTAGAGTATATTACGAGGCGCTAGGGTAAACAGCCCTTAATCCAATTAAGACAGTTTTCTACTGCAAGCAAGTTGTAATAATCCAGTATCTTTGGACACTATTTAAAATTAATTTTACAGGTTAGTGAAGTTAATGAAAGTTAACGACATAGCAGGGGTGTAAATTTATTTAGACGTAGTCGATATTTTGTATTTTAGTTATATACAAGGAACATAGTAATAGAAATGATAAATAAAAAAAGAATATCTCTTGTTGAAAAGGCGTCGATAGATTCATATTTATGAGAACTGTTACTCAATGTGCGAACCAATTCACGAGATAAAGTTGACTCAAGGGGAGTTTTTGTCCCGGTATCCAGACGAGTATTTTTTTATTATGGGAAAGGGGGCAAACGAGCTTGTGGTTCACGTGATGGTAAGTGATTACCGTCGCCCACGTTCATCTGCAACACCAATGGTACTGCAGGTTCGTTGCTGGCCTCGAAGGGTATTTGTGAGATTTACCTCACTCACCGAAAGAAACGTAGAAGCACGAGATGGTTCTACTTCACGCCGGTATTCTGCGAGGCCGTGGTATGAACCCGGTCAAGCCGGCCCGTACGAGCAGCAGCAAAAGCCGCCTCCTGGCTCTAACACGTGAGGGTGGTCTGTAATAATACTCCCGAAGGGAGGAACAACATTTTAGGCCGGTACTCTCTGAACGTCGATCAGTAATTTGCTATTAAGATATTTATGTACTAGTATTTTTGTTTTATTTAAAACTTTTATGTTTTGCACCTTCACAATAACTCTCCACGCTTCGGGTTGATTGGCAAAGAATGCCAAAAAAGGATTTAGTTCGCCTTTGTCATTGCTTTTCTTAAGGTATAGAAATAAAGTTTAAGTAAATAAATGAAATAATAATTAATTATTTTTTAATTAATTTGACTTCCGATTGGCTGAAATGATGATGATGATGAAATAAATAAATATGCTTCTGGTGGAATAACCCAACGATGGTGGTTTCTATATCTTGTATCTTATAGCACGTCTCTCTCCGACTAGCGAAAGGCATAATGCGGCTATGGGAGGGGAGGTACTATTCTGGTAACCTATTATTCTCAGTACGGTGTGTTTGTGAGTGTGCGTGTGATTCTCATTTCAATTTAGAATTTTAAAAATTATTTGTAGTACAAATATAACTAAATTTAACTAAAAGAAAAACGATATATAGTACGTAACCGTTTTAAATCCAATGACTTTCTACCACTGTAGCAAAACCTTTTAAACAATATCTGGCGTGAAATCAAATTAAAATCTTTGTTTGGCTGCATTGCCTTGTTTTTGAACATTTATTTGTATAGGAACGAAAATATTTATTTTTTCGCGTTATTTGTTCAATGAATGCTAAAGCCAACAATAAACATTTATTAAATTGTAGAATGGTTGGATTCGTTTTTTTTTTATTTCGACTGTTTCATATAAACATAGTACACTTCCAGTTGCACATATACAGTTGACAGATTCGAACGAACATTATGTATACTTGAAGATGTTTTCTCTGCAATTTTGAATATGACCAGTCTATTTAAGCTGAACATACGCGGCAAATTCGAGTGGACATTCCGCCATCATTCGGTCGCCAGATCCTCATTTGTTGGTTAGCAGGTTGGACCACGTGCATGTTGGCTTTTGGACGGAAGATATGGTATATCCCGCCTTACACCAATTTTACCAACTTCTGTCTGAGGAATAATGAAACATATCTTTTAACGAGTGATGGATTTTGGTTGACTTTAGTGATTACAGATTTTTACTATCTTTTACGATTGGAAAGGTAGGACTTTAACATGTTGTGCGCGGAGCCCGATATACCTATGTCATTCAATTTCTTCGATAGAATTTTAGGACTTTCGGTGTCAAAGGCTTTTTTCAAATCTATAAATATACCTAGTGCTATATGTTTTTGGTCTATGTTCTTGTCTTCCTTCTGGGTTTTTAGATATTAGTTTAGTGATTCCGCATATTATAATGTTTCTGGATCACATATAATGTTTCTCATATTGCACTCGTTGATATATGTAGTCGCGCACTTTAAACGAAATATATATAATGAGTTTAAAGTGGAAATGGGCAGGACACATACGACGAGAAAACGATGAAAGATGGACCAAAGGAAAGAACCAACTGGTACCCTATTGATTGTAAAAGAAAAGTAGGAAGACCACAAAAAAGATGTTGCTAGGACATAGCAAAGACCGCAGGCAAATTATGGATGAGACCGGCGCGGCACAGGAAAACATGGAAAGCTTTCACCGTCAACGGCAGCCCTTACACATTATCAGATTAATTAGACAATTAATAACAAAAAAAGTAATCTATGAAAATACACAAAAAAAAAAGGTTAAATGAACATACTAAACATTTTGTAACTCTTATGTAATTTGAACTGTGTAAGGATGAATAAAGTTGTTATTATTATGTGGGGCTATTTAGATATATACTCGTCTGGTTGGGAGACATATATAAATATATATACATACATAAAATACAATAAAATAAATAAATTATTATATTTATTATTATTTTTATGGGCTATTTCCATATTTACTCATCTGGTTGGGTTGTATATATAAATAAATATAGATACAAATAAATACCATAATATGAAAAAAGTGGTATACGAGCAAGCGGCTCACGATGGTAAGTGATTACCGTCGCCCATATACATCTGCAACACCAGAGGATATGTGATACTATGGCAGATTTCCCAACAAATAACAAAAAAGCAGGAAGTAAAAATTGCGGGTGTAAGTATGTAAGTACAAGAAACTGGTTTATTGTTTTTGGTCTGTCCTAAAAACGGTAATTCATACAAACGTCGAACTTGGTGAGATAACAGTACAAATTCTAAAGTAAAACAACAAGTAATAAAATCATGCTAAGGATCCCGAATTGAATAAAAGAAAAAACCTTTATTTTTTGGTAAATACACAACACGTTCATATTGCGTTGTTGTACGGAACCTTCAGCACGCGAGTCCGACTCGCACTTGGCCGGTTTTTTATTCACGCGTGAACACCACACGGATTTAGTCTAAATATTTTAACCAAAACGAATTGATAAATGCACTATTAGCAGTGGTTCGTTGTTTGCATAGAATTTTTGGAATGTTTTTTCTATCATAAGATAATTTAGTAGTACTCCGTTCGACGATGGCGTCAAAACTGAGATGCATTTGTCATCTTGTACTTGGCTATGAATAATGTTTGAATCGTCTAGAAGGTTTTCTCTACTGCCAGTACGTTGTTATTGTTCTATTCTAAGACATATTTTCGACGTCTGAATGTTAAAAGAAAAATTTCTCAGCAATGACTTTGTATACAATATTGTAAACATGTTAAGAAAATTCTACCAGACCTATGGCCGAAAATAAAAATAAGAAACATTTCGGACGAAGCTTGATGTAACTTTGTTAACGACGTTTGGACAGATTGACGTATAACTGAAATGAAAGAGCTCACAAGTTAACGATGTAGAATTCTTACGACATATAAAATGTATTAGCCTTCTCTCAATTTGGCTTTCTTTGTTTCGGCATGTTTTAAAACATTAGTATTATTACTGAATCAGCCTATTTCAGTTCACTGCTGGACATAGGCCTCTCCAAGAAAGCCCTAGCGAATACCCGGCATGCTTGGGCGGCTTGCCTATCATTATCACCACGCTAGGCAAGCGGGTTGGTGATGGTATCAAAGTCAAGTCCCACAGACTAGGACTCAATGGCAGCCTCACTAATAGTATTATATTCAAAATACGATTATTTTTATTAATACCGATAGCATTTTCAATCCTTTAATGCTATAATTAAAAGAAAAATGCAAGAAATCAACTGCTGTAGTACTGAGTCTGATGTCTTATCGTTACTGCAATTTGTAAACTTTAATATTTTTAATAATTAGAAAAATAAAATTTGCAAAAAGTCATTTGTAAAATTGGGAGAAAATTCGTAACGCATACCCGCCATCTTGAAGGCAATTTTGTCATTCTTTAACGTCAATTTTTAAAGAAACATTGTGTATGGTAATAAAGTTTTGCGTTGCTCTAAGGCATTTGTTTTATCGTAGTTCATAAGCGAGAACTCGTTTGGGAATTGACAATCGATACTACGCCAAACGAAAAGCTTGCGACCGTTTCTAGAATTAAATTTTTCGCTGCAAAAAGATAAAATAATTATATTCCTAATACGATTCGACACTTCTTCTTTATTATACTATAGCCAGTCCAATCGCGAAGCCTTGGTGGTGATCGCAGTACTACTTTGGTCATTTTGGAAAAAAAAAGTTGACTTTTGGGCGAATTCCATTTGTTTTCAATTACGAATATTATTTTCTTCTTAAAATTTATTTGGATTTTTGTTTTATGTTTTATATTATAGTGCTAATTATAAGAAGTCATCTATGGATTTAGATTAATGAATGAATCAGTTAAGCTCGTTTACTTGTCGACGACGATCCGAAGTTTTAAATTTAATATAATGAATTTGTACGATCTAATTACTGTTTTAATTATCAGGGGTATTACTTGGTTAAAAGGCTTCACTAATCCTAAATTAATAATATTGAAAGTTTATTTGATTATTATGAGATCGGTATGATCAGTATTTATTGAGTTATTTTGTACATGGTAGAGCAAAGCGGCGGCTTTTGCTGCTACTAAATGAGCCGGCTCGCCCGCAGTAGTGCCACGGCCTCATAGAAGAAGTCATGAATACCGGCGTGAAGTAGAGGCTTCATGTGCTTCTAAAAGTTGCCGTAGCCCGTGAGCTACAATGTACAGAGTGTAATGGAGTAGCATGGGCTGTAAAATGTCGTAGATTGTAAGCCTATCGACTACTTAAGTCATAAAAATAGAGAGATTACACTTTTTAAATATTTAGAAACAATAGAACAGTTACGATATTTGAAATGGAGATTACAATATTCACCAAAATCGCAATTCTTTTGCTGCTGAATATGTAAATATTCAGCAGAAGCAACGGTACCGAAATGGTAACTTGGTGTTACGAAAATGTTACGTATGAATGGAAAAACTCATTTATGGAAATTTTATTCCATCTTAATAGCGAGGATGTAATGTAAGCAATTTAAAGAGAATCGTTTTGGGGAAGTTAACAAAGTTTGAATCGTGATATATAAAACATATACAATTATTAATTTAGACAAAAAAAGGATTAAAGTACGATTGCAATATAAAATTGCCAATGTACCGGGAAAATCGGCTCTGCTGCGTCATAGTGTATTGGGGATGGCTCCTATAGTTTATAATCATTTACCTATCAATATCAAAAACAAGAAAATAGAAGATTTTATAAAATAATCTTAAATTAATATCGGTTGTAAAAGTTTATTACACAATACAGGAATTTATTTGCGATAAAATTTTACTAATTACATAGATAAAAAAACTTAATTTTTTTCAACTGATAATGAAATTAGACATGTACATTTATTTATATTGTTGTTATTTTATTTTACTTTGATAGTTGTTATAAATTTTGATTTTGACATCTGATCAACATTGTAATAATGTAATGTAATATACCTTATGCTATGTCTTTAAATTATATCATATTGTAAAATTTGTATGCCAATAAGTGGTAGATCATATAGGACATAAATAAAATGTTAACCTCTATACAAGTATCACATATGATCAACAAATAAATATAAATAAATAAATATATTTGTTTTTTGCGCGAAACGACATGATAGACGATATCTCCGAAGGTGTTGTCGATGGCAAAGCGAGTGGTGAAATCCAGTGCAGAAGGCTGTGCCAACGGGGGCTTCTTTCTTTTGTTTCTTCTCCGTCAGAGGAACCTCATTGAGAAACGGAAGTAGATTAAAAAGAAATAAAACCTTCATTTTTCTAAAAAAATAAGTAACCTTTCTAATATCTCTGTTAACCCTCCAACTAAGCATTACAGCTTGTATCTGGAGTGGTTCACGACAATAGTCGAATGGCGGGCTCGAACTTACTTCGTGTTTCGTAATCCGAAAGTTGAGGTTACGTCTCGTATAAAACATGGTTTAATGCAACTCGCCATTTTAACTAGAAAGATATATACTAGATCGGTATCCGAACGAAAGGGTTAGACTACTAAGACAATATTTCATTAGTTTTGGGTCGTGCGTAAGCTTCGAATATTCAAGTGTCCCTGATACTGCGCCTCCGAACTCGTTCTGATCGTACGACTTAGCATTTTCATAGATACTCAAGGGAGATAAGGGACAAACCTCTTCTTTAAGAATGTTTACAGTACTTGATATATGAAAATGTTTCTGGAAATGTCGCTGAACTCGAGTTGCGGTTTTGGACGAAAAATAAACACTTTTTTTAACAATATGAGTATACCGCTACCTTACTCAAGATACATCACTCCAAACCTGCTGTCCTAGTTTCTGTTATAATTCGACACTCACATAATCCAATGTGAAGATACAGTGTGGACTGTACAGCAGTGGTGCTCCCTCAGTCTCCTTTGGTATTGTTTTTTTTTATAATTGAGTTAGTATTGATTTTATATTATGATTGTAAATGGCATTTGACTTGTACGTGTTAGAGCCAAGCCGCGGCTTTCCCTGCTGCTCTAATGGGCCGGCTCGACCGGGGTAGTACCACAGCATCGCAGAATATCAGCATGACGTAGAAGTATCTTGTGCTTCTGCGTTGTGTTGGATGGGTGAGGTGAGGAAGTAGAGGCCCCCTCTCCTCGGCATCGCTTCTTTCCCCCAAGTATCTATAAAGCCAGCAACGCCCCTGCAGCTGCTCTGGTGTTGCAGATGTTCCTAGGCGACGGAAATCCCTTACCATACCGCTTGCCCCCTTTCCCATAAGAACAAAAAAACATTATAAAAAAGTTTTTTGCAGGGTCTACACCAAGAAGGTTTTCTTTAGCGAACTAGTGCAGATTTTGACGTTGATAAGAGTTCAAAAATAAGTCCAAATTGAATAAAAAAAGTTTGTCTTTGGCTTTATTTGTATTTTTTTGACTTTCTTTTGAATTGACTTTGTTTGTATTTTCGATTCCTACTTCGAAGATAGCTTACCTTCCTTTGCTTTTCTATATATGCATAGAAATATATGATGTACATGGAGTAAAGAGGTCTTCTAATATCTTCCTCATTTCTGAGAGGTGATCAGAACCAGATAAAGTTTGTCACGTTGCTCCTGTGCGGGTTGACAGACATCACATCTTCGTCTTCATCATCTTGTAAAAGTTCACTGCTGGAAATAGACCAGGCTTGAACACGCCAATAAAGCTGGCATACCGAGTATTGAAGAGCGACTGGATACCACGGGTTGGTGAGCGCAGATCCGCACAATAAATGTTTGCTTCTTACTTGCTCTCATTGGTGGAATTCGAGTTCGGCAAAATCGGATTTAGATTCTCTATTATCTGTCGATTGCCGGAGCTTTAGAAAAAACCATTTTGTAAATGCCTTCAAAATTTTTTTTCTCGGGCATGCTTGTTTAGCTCGATCAAGACTGCACGGTATATCGTAAATTCAGCACATAAAATTGCAATTTTTGTGCCATGCCGACCGGCATCTGGGATCGATCCCAACTCACTAGAGTACTATGAAACGTTAAGCAAGCGTCCGGCCTCTCGGCTAATCAGCCCATCTATCTGGAGTACATAAACGTATTGATAACATAAGCAATTGTTGTTATTGCTACTGTTTTTTTTTAAATCTCAGTGAATAAAAAATAGGTTAAAAATTGATTGTGTACTTCAATTTTCACAGTTAAAAGGATTTTTTTGTGTTAATAATTATCTCTTTTGTAAGACAGAGTGTATGAATTAAATATTCTTTAGCAGATGTCCCTCGGAGGCGCTTTTACAATTTTTTTTAGAGTGTAAATATACTGTTTTTTGGAACTGTAACTTATTTAATTTTTCAAATCGCAAAAACTAAAAACATTTATTTCTGCTTATTATATCCTTTTTTAGATGCTGTTTGTTGGTGACATTAGCTAATACAGTATGTTTAATTTTTTTAATTTTTCCAATTTGAAAATGTCAACGCGTAGCTGTCTGTATCAACAATATTTTATTACGGAGCTAAATTCCTTCACATCGTCTCTTCATGTAATTAAAACGAAACAACCATTAAATACAATTACTCCCGCTTAACGTGCGTGCTTTACCCCATCTCAACATTGTTTATAATTATAACGTAACAAGTAACTTACTACCAACAAGTAATCTAAATATTAGCTTATAAAGGCATACCACATTAAGACCTACTGCTACCGAAACGAAAATAAATGTCTAGACCGCCGGCCAAAACATTATTGAGTATACGGCGTATGTGACGATTTTTTTTTATAAGAATTTGAGATTTCAAACCGCCGCATTCTTCCACATTTTTTACAAATAACGAAGTAAAAATTAAACTTTTTATGTGACTAATTTTTCTTTTTGTAAATTTTTTTTTTTATTTCTTGTTAATTTTTCGAAATTGATATCTAAGGGGATAGAAATATAGAACAGAACATGCTTAGTGTGTGTGAGTGTAGCTGTCTGAATAACAGAAATGACCACTCCTATGTGACCACGTGTCCTGTATATATTACTCATTTTATACGTATCCGCCATTATAAGTGCTGTATTTACCATGTGCTCGGAGGTGAAGAAAAAGTTCGTGAGGAAATCTGAATATCTGAGAAATTATAAAAAAATATATTATTTCGAGAATATGTAAAGCTCGCCAACCAGCACTGGAGCAGCGTGGCGGACCCCTCCTGGCTCCTAAACCCTCTCTGATACTCGTATTTGAGAAGGAGGCCTTTGCCCAGCAGTGGGGAATTACAGGCTGCTACTTTACTTTACTTTACAGGAACTTCTAGAAAGTCTATATAAATTAACATGAGAAATTATAAAAGTAAATTAAAGCCGACAATTTATTTTTTATATATTATTTGACTTTATCATCAAACTGTCAGAAAGTGTTCGCGCAGCGTTTCCTTACACTTCTTTAGGTAAATACGTCGTAGTATATTTCAGAAATGAATACTTCGCAAGATCAAATTCCAATTATCTTTCAATTTCAGAAACTAGCGAACCGAAGACGATATCTTCGCACAGAGTTCTTCTACTCCCATCACATTCGAAAATTTTCGACAACTCTAACAGATGTAAAATTTAGTTACGGATCCCAACATTTTTTTTTGGAAATTTAACATACCCTATTTGGTTCTGGTGTAATGTAGCTTTCTAACAGTACAAGGATTTTAATTTTTTTCTTTATTGGAATGAATTCAAAAACGTACTAACAGTTCATCGGATGTTAAATGACTTTTTACGCAGTTTGATATTTATCCAAAAATTCAAAGTTTATTTACTTATGATAGTTCTGGACTTTCATTACTCTACTCACCGCAGGGCTATGGGTTGTCAATGTAGCGCATGTGTGGCCCATTCTTTGATACGCTTCTCGAAAGTGAAATTAAATTCGAAGTGTAAATCTTTAAAACAAGAACTAATATTGTCGAACTTTCTAGCTTGCGTGTGGATTTATAGGGTTGCAGGTAGCAGTCTCTTAGTTGTTTCAAGTATTTTAGACACATTGTTATTAGAAAAACCGATGTACAGTAAACACTTACCCTTGGTTTTCGATTTTCACGTTGTGACTGGGAGCACGGTGCGTGAATGGCTATAGTTTAAATGACGAAGCTTTGAACTCAGATAGTTAAATGAAATATGTGAGTTAGTTTGTCGTGAGGGAGTTGAATCTCATTTGCATTTGCATAAGGGGAAGAACTTTCTTCCCAAACAAGAGGAAGGAGGTAGCGAAATAAGTATTGATGACTACATGAAAGCAGGGTATGATATTGTCTGCAGGAAAGGAGATGGTGGCAAGCCTGCTGTAGACTTTATTTGGTTTATGCTGTAAACGTAAGTGAGAACTGGCGACCGGTAAAAAGCTGTTATAGTACCACTGTATACGGAAAAGGTTAAAATCTAGACTATAAAAATGAATGTGCGCCAGCGGAACATCTCAAAGTATTCTCATTTTATTGGCAATGTTGTTACTATTTTTATATATAAATATATGTACATTAGAAATTATACTATTATTTACGCGGAGATTACAGAGACTATGACACTTAAACGTTAGGACGTCTAACACCTTAGTCCTCTCGTGACAAAAATCAAACGGGATAAAATCTGTAAATAAATTTTGAAGTGTAAAGAATTTCAAATGTGAGATGTTCGCGTAAATACTAAAAATAGTGATATGAATAAACAGTTGATTTAAACACAACAGGTTTTTAACACGTTTTTCAATCAGCCTAATTTATAATTTTCTCTAATAATGATAACGTTTTAAAAGAGTAAAACGGATTCATTTTAGAAAGAAATAACATTCTCCGGAAATTAGAAGCTTTATTTGAGTTGGTTCTGTCAAACGTTTTTTTAATACCAGTTCGATTGTCAAAGGTATACATTTTTAAAAAATAAAACCAGGCGGCAGATTCGTGAGGGTACTAGGTAGACGAATCTTTCACCAAATTTACGTTTTTATCACACACTTCCGGCACGCGTCAATAAAAGCATAAATACATTAAAAATATACGATTACTTTTAATTTTCTTACCTTTTTTATTGTTGTCTTGGTTTATTGCGTCATAATGCATTGTCTGATTTTTTTTATTTAATTCAATTGTACAGTTTCAGAAAAAAATACCTGGCAACACTAAGCCATTTCCTTTAGACGTTTTTAGTATTTTAGGCACATAGTTAGTTAAAGTTTATAGCTAATTTACTTAAATAAAGTTGTGTGGTTTTGTGTGTGATGCCTAGTTTATAGCTAATGCTAGCTTTCGTTTAGATTAAGTTTAATTAGAAACCAGATACACAGCGCACACTTGCACTGAGTGTTTTTGTTTTCACGTTGTAAGATAAGAATAAATATTGTTTAGCAGTTAAGTTTGCTTTAGGTTTTAGTTTCGTACGGTTTTTAATATATGAATTTAATATTTACATGTACTTAATCAGTTTATTGAATGAAATAAAGTTATGACATAGTTTGTGTGATTTTTTGATAACTTTTCTCTTAATTTTGCCTACTTATTCATTCTAGATATACATAAATGAATAGTCTAAACGACCATATAGTATTAGTTAATATTCTAATACTTATGGTCCATTATACAAATAATTAAATAAAAAATAAGTCTCGGGTACAGCCTGTATTTTTATAAAATCATACTTAGTATTATAGTACCTGTTCCGCCTATTAAACAGGTAATAAGTTATTTTTTGGACTCAGGTCAGTATCGTAAATTAAAGAAAATCGCCTAAAACATTTCCTTCTTTTTCTCTCCATCACCCAGCGTCGACTGATAGAGAATGCACCAAAGCATTAAGTCCACCCATTAAAAAGTACGTACGTAAAAAGTTTAATGTGTTTGCTATTAAAATTAAATGCATAAAAATATAAACAAAATCCGAAATACAATTACAATTCAAACAATACCAACCTTTTCATTAAGACTATTAAAATCTTTTGCTATTTATAGTTACGTGTTTGTACTTTTGTTTTAATTCGCAGCTTATGTAATAAAAACAGATTAATAAACGAATACTAGAAGAAGCAGCATCTGTATTTAGTTGTGTTATTAAATTCAGGCAATTTTGTGAGCAAGCGACGTTGTTTGCTTTTCCCTGCGTAAATGGATTTCGTATTAATAATACAAGTGTTAACTTTTTATTAAAAAAAAAAATTATGGTTGTTTACGCCCTATGTTGTTTTTTGTACACAGAAAACGAAAAATAACTTTCTTTTCCAAATATTTGATAATTAAAAGTAATTATCATTGTACAAAACTATTAGTGTTTTTTTTTTACAAAAGTATTTTAACTATTTTCAATTCTGTGGCGGACTCAGCTGATCATGTTTTTTTTTTTCACACTATTACATTATCACTAGTGCGTGGACTAGTGATTAGTATCACTCTCACCATCATTAGTCTATGAGAGATGATTTGGGTTCGGAAAATTCATCCGAATTTTCCACCATAAGTCAGTCGCCGCAGTCCTGAATAGCAAAAGCCACTGCTCGGCTCTTTCAGGCTTAAAAATAGTCGTAGTATACGATAAATTATGCACTGTGTTTTTATTAACATTACTTTGTACTTAGTATTCATTTTACCTTTTCTGTTTGTTTTTGTATCAAAAATTCTTTTGATGTTAGGCATTTTGTCAAATGATTTGTATACCTGAGATTTAATAACATAGCAATGCGACGAAGGTTTGCTAATGGTTATGTTTTTCCATGCGTATTTTCTTTTGTGTCATTATAGTTTCATGAAGAGAAAGAAAAGTAAAAAAAAATACGTTATGTGATACCAATTTGATGTACTGTTTTGATCATTAGATTTGTTTAATTTTACACTTCTCTTTTTCTTCGCTTCTTCTTATATACAAGCATCTTCGACGGACATACAGAAGCGAGCAGAGATTACGTATTTAAATTTGTCTGAAAAGCCATAGGATCAACTACGTTTGTTGTGACCTGTGGTAGTTTGCCGTGGCCGTCCGATCCAACGCGAGTCGGTACGTTCAAAGGCGCAGCGCGTGGGGTCCTGTTGCGGCCTCGATGCGTCTGTTCTCGTTCATTTCGTCGTCGTCCGCGTATAAGCTCGAGTTTTTAAATATTACAGCTAAAATAGAAAGAAAATTACCATTTATTCACGACAACTCTTGTATCAGAACGGATTGCTTATTATAGAAAGAGAGAAAGAAATAAATGCGAAGCTTAACAAAAATAATATTTTAATTAAAATTAAAAATTAAAGCTAAGCAAAAGAAGAAAAAAAATGTTATTAAATTTTAATCCTGTCTTTGCCACGATTTATCTGTGCTGCAACGTTGCCATGAAAAGGACCTCACTCAGCTATGGCCGCGGCTGTCATAACAGCCTACAATTATCTACGAGACCATTTAAAATATCGTGAATGTGCAGAATAGAAATAATTAATTGCTTACTAGCCATTTGCAAATTAGCGGCGTCTAGTTACAAGCGAGTCTATTATAAACTGTATGGTAACTATTCCATGCTTCCTATAATAATGATAGTAATTAAGGTTATATTTGAGCAGAATCAAAAACCAGTACATCTATAATTCCAGTACTATTCACTATTAAGAGTTAATATTTGTGTTGTATTGATAGACATTTGGTGACGTCATCGAATTTTTTTTTTTTATATTTCCATTAGTCGACTTATGTAGGCTGTTAAAGAAGAAAGAAGGAGATATAAATGTTCTTCCCTAGTCGGATACGAGTCAGGTTCTACGACATAATTCTCAGAAATGATTGGAATTTAATCATTACTCAATTGTGTTTTAGGTTCATTGTAGTTAACATGAAATTTATAGTTCAAGTGGTAAGTTTTATCGAAAGAGATTTATTAAGTTTTTTAAAATGGAAACTCCATCACGACGTGCTGAAAAAATATTTCCGTATATGTTAAATAAAGCAATTTTTACAAACAATTTTTTTTCTCGATATTTCGACTACTTTCCTGCACTTTGACTGAGGTGTTTGACGTCTTAATAATGTGATATCATACAAACGTTGGGAATAAAAGTTAAGAAAATTAAGTTATGTTAAGAGTGTTTTGCTTCACGACTAAGATGTTTGACGTTTTTAATATCATGTCGTAGAAACGTTAGGAATTAAAGAGAGCGAAACCTTGTTAAATATATAAACAGTTTTATTAAATCTGTAGTACAGTATACCAGAACACAACACCGGCTTCTCAGGGATAGATCTGTAATATAGAAACAAAAGTGAATGTGTTACACATTTATCAATTTATTTTATTTATTGAATCTTATAACTACAGGAAATTAGTACCTAATGCAATAATGCATTTCTCACTTAACAAAATAATATTTTAATTAAAATTAAAGCTAAGCAAAAGAAGAAAAAATGTTATTAAATTTTAATCCTGTCTTTGCCACGATTTATCTGTGCTGCAACGTTGCCATGAAAAGGACCTCACTCAGCTATGGCCGCGGCTGTCATAACAGCCTACAATTCTCTACGAGACCATTTAAAATATCGTGAATGTGCAGAATAGAAATAATTAATTGCTTACTAGCCATTTGCAAATTAGCGGCGTCTAGTTACAAGCGAGTCTATTATAAACTGTATGGTAACTATTCCATGCTTCCTATAATAATGATAGTTATTAAGGTTATATTTGAGCAGAATCAAAAACCAGTACATCTATAATTCCAGTACTATTCACTATTAAGAGTTAATATTTGTGTTGTATTGATAGACATTTGGTGACGTCATCAATTTTTTTTTTTTGTACCTGCAACGAAAATCGAACTTAGTCTCTCTCGCGCCCTGCGAAACTCTATGCCAGCTCCGATCCCTATTTTTCTATCATATTATTCTAACACGTAAATATTTCCATTTTTTTATCAATTATTACCAATAAATGTCCAATTATTCAATTAAGTAAACATATGTTTTTGTCTATCTATCACTTTAGCTGTGCAAACTTCAGGACATTTATAAAGTTCTGGTGTTTGCTTTGTTAGAATGATTTACCGTTGTTAAACATTAAATAAAATGAGGTTTACGTTCTGTTTGTTAGGTACAGTTACTGGGCATTATTTATTATTGCTTAAATTCTTGAATGTCTTTCATGTACGGACATTTAAGTGGTAAGTTTTATCTAAAGAGATTTATTAAGTTTTTTTTTTAAAATGGAAACTCCATCACGACGTGCTGAAAAAAATATTTCCGTATATGTTAAATAAAGCAATTTTTTACAAACAATTTTTTTTCTCGATATTTCGACTACTTTCCTGCACTTTGACTGAGGTGTTTGACGTCTTAATAATGTGATATCATACAAACGTTGGGAATAAAAGTTAAGAAAATTAAGTTATGTTAAGAGTGTTTTGCTTCACGACTAAGATGTTTGACGTTTTTAATATCATGTCGTAGAAACGTTAGGAATTAAAGAGAGCGAAACCTTGTTAAATATATAAACAGTTTTATTAAATCTGTAGTACAGTATACCAGAACACAACACCGGCTTCTCAGGGATAGATCTGTAATATAGAAACAAAAGTGAATGTGTTACACATTTATCAATTTATTTTATTTATTGAATCTTATAACTACAGGAAATTAGTACCTAATGCAATAATGCATTTCTCACTTAACAAAATATAATTTTAACAAACTAAGTATAACACTTACAACTTACAACACTACCCTAGTGAATTCACACAGAGTGCAACAGAACAGGTCAATTTCTTTAGCCATTCTATTAAGAGTGCGTAACATTCGCGTTTGTCGCGCCTTGTCGAGTATGTGGTCTATGGTACCATAGCCTTTTCGGAAACCAGCGTGTTCGAGAGGCTGCAGCCTTGACGATTCGTGTTAATTTAAAATAAAAAAAGGAAGTTTTCGAAAGTAATCACGAATCGATAAAACTTGATATAAAACACCGTCGTAAATTAAAGTTAATTCTGCATCGACTTTGTACCTCCTCTTTATTTTCTAAGCTTTATGATAAGAGAATGATTGATACAGTTTGTAAGAGAAAGCAGTTCGCAGTTACATATTGTTCCTCGTAGTAATCTGAAAATATATTCAGCAAATGTCAGGTCTCGTCTTACTCTCAACTCATTGTAGCCAACCATACCGAGGATAAAGTGAGGTACATTAAGGGTTAAATGGCGCATATATAAATATCTTATAAATTTGTTTTGCACTCGTTCTGGCATTGCACTAAACTTATTTTCATGCGGCGACTATACTAACGCATTAGGCTCCAAATTACTTTCTTATTACCGTTTTGTATAAGGAGATGATCGCTTTAATATTCGTGAAGCCGTGTGTGAACTATTATAAGCATAAGTGGACCGAAACTGCTGCCTTGGTTGACACCAGATCTCGTAGAATATGTGTCGGGCGTTTTACCGTCATATTTCACATGCTGCTTTCTTCCTCTCATATAGGTGGCAAATAGTTTTAACAAATGTGGAGTGCGAAAACAACGGGTGCTAATTTTTTTAATAAAACTTCGTTATCCACTATGTCAAATGCTTTTGTAAAGCCTAAGTAAGCGGCGTCGACTTGCAGCCCACCGTCCACTGCGGGTACTATTTCTGACATGTAGTTGAGGAGGTTGCTGATGGTGCTGCTCGCTTGCCGAAATCCGAGTTGTACTTCCGAGAGTGAGGCATTATTTTTCAGGAAATTTTAGAAATAATGGCGGAAACCGTATTGAAATCCTCTTTGAAGTTTACAAATTATAAGCAAATACACTAACGAACGAGCATCACGACTTTGCTTTAGTCTTTTTTAAGATTAAGTTATAATTAGATTTACTAATTTTGATTTGTAGAAATATTTCCCATACTTTTAAACTATTTACGATTCCATTATCTTTTTTTGGTGTTAAAAATACTTTAGGTATTGTTTTTAAATTTTCATAAAGGAAGCTCAGTTTTATTCAATTTTAAAACATTTATTTTTCCGGTTCAATTTGTAAATAAAGACAAATCACCTCAGGATTTACGGCCAACAATTTGGTGTTGCTGAAATCGAGATTGATGAACATCACGTGGAGAAAAAAATTAAATATATTAAGTCTGTTTTCTTTGCTTTCCTTACGTGCACTGTAAATTATAATAAATTAATCTAGCTGGTATTTTTTGTATCAACTATAGATAACAAACGAACACACACAGCAGAAAACACTGTAAGGTACTAATAAATATTCCACTGCATAAGGAGGATTTACTATAATCACGACCGCTTGGCATGCGCATTGACGAACGCAGTACTAGATAGCTCACCGGTCTGATTATTTTTGTTCTCTATAATGATTTTTTATATTTACGTAAATTAAATAAAAATCCACGACTGGAGTACAAACATTTATATTCAACATACAAATGTTTGTACTTAGCGGGATTCGAAACCGCGACACTCATTGTCGAAGGCAGGAACACCTAGGCCTAGACAACTAGGCTATCGGGCCGTCAATGATTGATGCAGGACAAGACTTGGATGGGCTTGAATAATCCACTCTTCGCCGGAAGAGAGAACTTCACCTATGGCCATCCTCGTTGCTGTTTTTTTACCTTAAAAATTAGCGGAATAAACTGATACTTTTAAAATTTGTGACCGCTCCAATTCTGTTTTAGTTAAAAAAAAAGTTAAAGTTCTTTTTAAATATGTAATGCGATCAAGTCATCCCCTATGTGAAAGACCCGTTCCAAGGACTTTTTCGGAACTTATGTACGACTTGTATCGTTGGTGTGAACACTAAGGCGGCGACAGGCTTACAGGTCGGCTTACGACGTTGTATCACGTTGTCCCTAAAAAAGCTCTGGTGAAAAGTGTGTTGATAAGACTGGAATGTCTATCGAGTCTACCTCTGGCCATCCCAGTATTGGGTCTACGGTCGTGAGTGGTTATTTATTTATTTATTAGCTCGTTAAAATATTAGCTATTTCATGTCGAAGTGTTTGCTATTCTGTGTTTGATAACTGTCCAACAAAATTAATGTCACTGAATTATGTAAACGAAGAAATTAACTTCATTAAGCAGAAGTTTTATGAAATATTAAGTTCTTACTAAGGAGTTTTACTTCATACGAAAATAATAAATTTTTTAAAATGTTTACTGTATTTAGTAAAATTTTTGTATTTTTCTTCAGGGTTTCGAGACAGGTCTCTCCTATTACTCGCCACCCAGGGTAATGGGGTTGGCGATTATGGCGAAAAGACTTAACTCAACTGCTGCCGATTATCGATGTGTGTGTTTCCCACCTGGCTTTTCTTGGGATAGTTAATGCGCCATCTGTCGCCATGAGGTTTCGAGGCGTTCCCTTTGTCGACTCTTTCGATATTTACGGTAAGACAGAAGAGGCCACCGCTTTGTAATTAATAATAAGTGGGAAATTATTTCACACAGCCAAGGAAAAGGGAAAACACTTTAAGGACTTTTTAAGTTCACTTCGTTTATCGAGTGTTATATATCGAGTTCACTTAGTGAATCGCGTTACAGAAACGGGCCAAACGCGCAAGCGACTCCCCTGATATAGTGAGTGATTACCATTGCCCATGTACATCTGTAACACCAGAGGAGCTTCAGGTGCGTTGTCGACCTTTACGGATATTTGGGAGATGGGAGGAAGGGTAAGGGGTAGGGAAGGTGTGGAGTGGGCATTCGGTTACCTCACTCACCGTATGAAACGCAGAAGCACAGGTTCCTCTACTTCACGCCGGTATTCTGCTTAGTGTTACGGTCTAGCCGGCCGGCCCACTCGAGCAGTAGCAAAAGCTACCGCTTAGCTCTACCACGTCCTCAACGTCGCATAATTAGCGTGTCGTCTAAGTAATATACCAGAATAATTTTGCCTCTCAATTATGGCACAATCACCATCGCAGAGGGCTTATCCGTTATACCATAAAAATATTTCACAACAACTTCGTGTGAACTTATTAAAATATAGTTTATCGAGGAATAAGTTCAAATGGTTTTGTTTATGGCATATCCTCCCTATGGTGAGGTCCTGCAGTGGACTATTTACAGCTAAGCTATCCCGGTGTGAAACATCGCCACACTTTTGCAAGGATTTCTAGCTTTGTCGCCGCAATCTTGGCCCTGTAAAATAATTACCCTTGCGTTGTTAATTCCGAAGGTCCGATGAGATTTTTTGTTTAAAGACTATGAGCAATGCTATTGATATTACTAAAGTTTGAAATGAAATTATTATTTAAGGATTTTATTGCGTTTACATAGTTTTTTTTTAATACCGACGTTTTGAGTGCATTTGCAGCAACCGCTATCAAGGGGAGATTTAGGTGTTTGACGTCCTGATGTTATAGTTAACCCGGCTACCGTCAGCTTTATAATTATTAATTTTTGATCCGATCTCCGCAGAATGAGCTCACGGTATTTTGAGGTCGTGCATTGGTATGTCTGGTCTTGGATTCAATTTTGCTATTAAATACTAATATTCCTATTAACCTCTCCAACTAAGCATTAGAACTTGTATCTGGAGTGTTTTACGACAATAGTGTAATAGCGGGCTCGAACTTGCGACGTCTGATCCCGCTGCGCGCAACCGCAAGTCATTGGGTTAATGGTGACAATGTACAGTGTTGAGGAGAATCGATGGCTGCAGGTGGCTTAGTGGCAGTGTAATTGTGACACGTTTTAAAGATAATGACAATGCATATTATTAATGTATTTAACAAAAACAATTAGAGATATATCTTCTCAAATAATGAAATTGTAATCGAAACTACCTCTTAATATAATTCTAAAAATATGCCCAAAATATCTAGAGTCACATCTAACGGGTCTAAACTGCGTTTCAACTAAATTGTGATAATTTTTTGGAGTTTATTATTAAAACAGTCAACAGTAGTTGTAACTACATTTTCAAATAACCTTATTCTATACAAATTACACACAGTTTTAATTTACAATTTAATTTGGACGTTGCGTAATTAACCGTATTTGTTTTACGTTTAAAATTTATTATTCAAATTATATGAAAGAAATGTTTCACATATTGCTTACTTTGCATGGTGAAATGTTTTTTTTTTCATAAATTCCACTTGAAGTTACATAATGTCAAAGAACAAAAGAATCCTTTATTCACTTTGTGTTTGACAGTTTAAATAAAATACACTCCTATTTTTTTAAAATGTTAAATTGTTTTTACAGTTTGATGTCACGCCTCACATTTGTTAATTTATAACGGCTATATAGGTATATGCTGAAAACCGTTTCATTTTGATTTAATAAAAATTTAGCAGTGCTTTTATTTCTTCATAATTATTTGTTTTGAAGTGATCGATTTATGAAAATGTACCTACCGAACTGTAAAGAATACCGTTTAAGCATCAGTAAGCGATTACATCACTCAGCTTAAACTAGTGATTACTCGAGGATGACTAGAGGATCATAAAATACTATGACTAAACTCCGTAGAGCGAAACTTGTAAATATTGCAGAGCAATTTCTAGTCGTGTAGTTCAGATAATAATGACATAGTACGACTTTCACCACATAGTGCAAATAAAAAACTAAGCACATGTTCTACTTACATTGTACTTGTTTCATTAACTATTATATATTTGACATTTATTGGTGTTTGGCGTGCTTACACACAGCTGGTGAAAATCCAGTGCCAAAAACAATTTAAATTGATGAGCTATACCATCCCAACACGGTCCCTCTTAGAATATTGAATTATCTTAATATTATTGAATAGCTGGCGTATGTTATAACACTTTCATGTTACCACATAGCATATATTCTATGCGATACGCTGGTGTGGTGTTAATCCACATATTGGAAAACAGCGCTGAGGTCAAGGAATAAATTTTCAATGTTTAATGGAAGGAAAAACTTTCCAGACATATCTTTCGTAAAATATTTTTGTAAGAAATAATAATCTGGTAGATAAGCTAAGGAACCGTTTAAGATAGAAAAAAGAAACAAAACAGGAGGCCGACAAACATTTTTAAAGCAAATAATAGAAGTTAATCACAATGATTATGGCCGAGAAGGTGTGAAGGAAAAGGCCCTTCTCCGCCAGGTCGGGTGTTTGTGACCTGGGAAGGACGTCTCCTACTCTAGTAATTACTTGGACCTTGTATAATGCCTTGCCTTATACCCTATGCCTTAAAACTTGGACCTGTAGAAATTTACATAGTGCGATGATGGATTCATGTTTTTTTTTTAAAAGAGAGCAAACGTGCAACCGGCTCCTGATGGAAAGTGATTACCGATTCTTATGTGTATCTGTAACACCATAAAGGTTAGGGCGCTGCCGGCCTTTAAGGATATTTGAAAGACGGCGGGATGTTGGGGAGAGGGATCGTGCTTCCGATTATCTCACTTACCGAATTAAACGCCGGTATTTGGCGAGATTGTGGCCCATTCGAGCAGCAGCAGAAGCCGCCACTTGACTCTACCACGTACGAACAAGGTTTAATTATTTGCGAATAAAATGGCGTCAGTTTTAATTGTATATTCTCTAAGTACCCATCATCAGCCTCTGCTGTGTGTGTTGCATTTGCCCCTTTTCATACGGCACTTCATTATCAATTCATTTATTTAAGTCATTGACAAAGTTAATAAGAAAACAGAAATATAATTTAAAAAATAAATAATATTCCCCATGCATTGCCACTGAACGGTTTTTAATTTTATAAAATGTTCGTTCCTGTATGATGATATTTACCATCTGTAATATTTTACACGTGAGATAGAAGTATAGTCTATAGAAACACATAAGTATATGTAAAGAATAGAACGTAAATGCATATTAAAAAAAGACAGAAAAGTCTTTGGAAAGTGAACGGTCATATCCCCACCGAACTATATTGTATTCTGTTGTTATATCCGTTACATTGCATGTATTGCGTAAAGGAATTAGTTTTAAAAGAAAAATTTTATTTAAAAGTAGCTCTTTTTTTATTTCATAATTTTAAACAAAATTCTAATGACACTCCCATCTTTAAAGCTGTTAAAACTATCGCCATATTAAAGACATTGTTTAATTATTTGATAAAGATCGTTCTCCAGAACTTTGTAAGATTGTGGGTAGCTATTTAGAATAATTTATGAGAGGTTCTGATAGTCTTGATTTACTTTAAATGTAAGCGTATTCCATTACTGAATTATACCTACCATTTGAGATGTTTTTTACAATTCGATGAATATTTGAATTAGTCGGGTTTTGCTCAGATGTAGCAATTAACCGTGTGGCTCCACCGCAGGTCAGTGTGTGGCTACTCATTTCTTTCCATGGTTAAAGGAATGTCCTGGAAAGTCCATTGAAAAAGGAAAACTTTAGCAAATATAATGGCCAACACCGGGATCAAACTCGACAACGAGGCTCGGCTGTGACATTCTATCTTTCGATAATGCGGTAATCTTTCGGTTTTTCCTCTCTTTAGTTCGCTCTATTCTATCACCTACACCTACTTCATTTCATCTCTGCATCGTCCAAAGGTTGACTATTTTTACAGATGGTTATACCGAGAATGCTTCTGGCATAAAGTCTGCCTATATTCATTTTCATGTATATAAAGTTTAATAAATAAATTAATTAATAATGCGAAAAGTAAGTTGCAATAACCCGTTTGGCTACGCAGAGTTGTGACAAATGCAAATCCGGAATCTCTGCCTACCCCTATGGGTGACAGACGTGATTGCTTATACTTAGACAATTTTTTTAAGTAGTAATAGTTTAAAGGAAAAAGTTTTCTAAAATATTGTATGGTTTAAAACCATAAGTCTCTATGCTTTTTTTTATTACAAAAAAGTATTTTCATTAGTAATACACGTAATAAACATTTTAAAATAACACCGCAACCGGTATGAGTATATCTCCATATTATTCTTATAACATATACATGCAAACTATATGTGCCAAAGTACCAAACAGACGATGCTCTGGCGGCCAAATTATAATAGTATATCCCTTCGAATTTGGCCGAACCAAAATCCTAAGACTAGTGATAGGGAGCAGCATGACTAGAGCCAGGATTCCGTCACAACGCTCACCAATCATCCACTTGCTCAGTGTGGTGAATACGGGCAACCGCTCCAAGAAATGTACATCGGCTTATGCTGGCGCTCACTAGGAGAACAGTTAAGCAGTGGACTGAAATAGACTGATGTAGACATAAATCTCATTAGCATAAATGAGTTTAAATAAGTAAATAATATGAACAATGACAGACTCCTCAACTGCATTAATGTCCTCTTTGAATTGAATACTTAATTTCGTTCGTCTGGCTAGCGTTAAGTCCTAATCTATTCGTTTCTTTCTGAGTGTTGATTGCTTACACATTTATTACCCTTTAATATTACCATTTTAATAATGATTATTATGGTGTAGACTTTCACTGAAGTACGTATGAAGTAAGGCCATGCTTTGAAAGTGTGTGCCAATGACCTTATCCGTATCAGAACTAAGGTTAACGACATTGTCCAAAGGATCGGCAAGCTGAAGAGACAACAGGCCGGCTACATAGTTCGCTAAACTTACAACCGTCGGGGAAGAAATGACATCGAATTGCCAAACGGCCACCTGTCGGCAAACGCAGTATACTAAGATCCCCCGCCAGGAGGAGTGACGACTTGCACAAAGTTGCGGAAAGTCAATTTAAATGCAAGTGTGTAAGTAATCTTCGTTTTAGGTTGTTTGCAGGTGACCATGAGCTGCAATAGCCAATTAAGAACAGGTGAACTCTGAGCTTGTTTGTCACTCAGATCTTAAAACTTAACTGCTGGAATAAGGCATATTCGAAAAATTTGCATAATTACCTTACCTACTGTTAATGCAACTTCAATTTCAATAGGAAGTTAAAGTAAAAGTAGCAGTCTGTAAATGTATACGATTGGCAACCACTCAATATTTGAGAGAGCTTTGGAGCCGTGAAGGGTCCGCCGAGCTTTTTCAATGTGGATTGGGGGACTTCACAAGTTCTTGAAATATTATTGTTTTTCGATTTTTTCTTCGTGAATTATCCTCACGATATTTTCCTTTAACGCCCAGAAAGAGGTTAATTGAGCTTTTAAATATCTGATGAACAATTTTAAAGGCAGGCACCGAAGATCGATCGCTAGTCCCTTGTGTATTGACCACTAGGTTACCATGGCATAAATAGGTAAACCCGTCTAATTTCACAGAATTTATAGTGAATTTATGTTATTGCAACTATAAATTAGTAAATAAGTGTATAATTAGAAACTATTTATGAGGTTAATGAAGGTTCTTTGCTATAAGGCTTTGCTAGGTATAATGAAGACATATTATCCTTGCTGTATTAAAACATAAATAAAAGTGGCGGTAACTTCATTATTATTATTTTTTTAAATTAATGAAATTACCGCCAGCTTCTATTTAATTTATGATTCAATTTGTATGTTACGTACTTTATTTATCTAAAAATATTATGACAAATCCATCTATAAGATATATGTCCTGCGAAGTACCATTTGCAGAATAACAAGGTAAAAGTATTAAGAAAATGTTTTTTTTTTAAATTGCTTTATCGAAAACACGCTTGTAGCAAGGAGAGCTGACTCGGTATTAAGACGTCGTTAATTTTAGCAAGGTAATAAATGAGGACACAAAGGCATGACCGTAATTTGTAAACCCTCGAGGTGTAAAAGACCCTTTAGTCACAGAATAGATAGTAGAACTACATACATGCATGCATTTGTAGCAAATTCTACTCTAAATAGTTTGACGATATAGTAATCATTTTCTCAAATTACCTGTAAACCCATCACAAACACTTCATCATTATTATCACATCGGCCTTTTTGACTCCATAGTTGTGGCGCGTGGCTTCGCACTTGGCTTCGCGCTTGGCTTCGCAGAAAGCGATCTCTTCTAGGTAATCTTTGGAAGGATAAAAACTAAAATATAAATAATTAAACACTAAGTAATGAACAAAAAAAAAAGTATAAAAACAAAAAAAATAAACTACATAAATTAAAGTTAAATATACTTAGGAAGGTAAAATATTCCCCGTACAAAATAGAATATTGTTACGCAGTGTTGAAACCCATTTTTTGTTATACTCCTTTCCATTGCTAATCTGTGGGATTTGCGTTCGGTAAAATCAAATGAATAGGCCGCTACAAGTAGGCATTGGCATTTGGAGAGAAAGAGGTATAATCAATCTTGAATATTACATTTTATTAATACTTAAATTTTGATTACTCGGATTTATACAGAAAACAGTTTGTATAGGATACGATGTAAATATTTAGTTTACAAATAATAAATGGTTATACTTAGGAGCAGGATGATAACTCTAGAGGATGCATTTGTTACGAGAGAGAAATCTCACAGGGCAGTATATACTCGTATGTCACTGCAACCTACAATGACTAAGATGGAACTGTTGCAATTTCTCCGCTTAAGTGTATTAAATACACCGGCATTGAGCTAAAGTTTTAATATATTTTTATTTAGTAGAAACTTGTTTATACACAAACAAACTGACGCCTGACGTAAGTTAATAACAAGTGCAATCCAGCTCACTGCCGTATTACTTAATACTTAGTACACATTTATCTTTAGTATAAAAAAATACATTCGTTTTGAAGTTATACTTCTTTTGGCGCGTTTAAGAAAAATTACGAGTGTGAATGTTCACGATTCGCGCGCACACCGACATCTAAAAGCGACACCGTGAAGTTGGTTGGTACTTGACTCTCAAGATTTCGCGAGAACTACATTCAAGGTAGTTATTTAAATATATATGAATCTACCACACGTGTTTTGTATCAGTGGAGATAAAGAAAATATTCATACATAAATATACATGTTTAATTGTTTATGATTTTGAATTATGTGGTAGTGAATGATAATTTATTGTGAGTATTCATGATTAAAGTGTTTTTTTTTTTATATTATACATTTTTTTAAGTGGGTTTATGAATTTGAGGTTAACTGTCGGTATGTTCTTTTTATTATTATATTTTTATTTGATAAATAGTTTATTTTTATATTATTATTTTCGGTATTCTGACTTAGTGGTGCTTGTGAGACTTTCCTTGTAAGGCTTGTGCGTGTAAAAACTCAATTATCGAGTAATAGCACATAAATCGCTGCGTTATCATAATGACAATCTATACAGGACTACGTAAGTGTTGAATATCCGCTCGCAGTACGTATGCAGATTTATATCGCATGTCCGCACTCATCGGCCGCACCAAAGTACCAGAGCTGCTAAAAAAAATGACCTGCACGTTTCACAAGTACACACTGTATTTTCCGATCAACGGAATGTTAAAGTCAGGTAAAAGGAGAAGGCATTGATTTATATCAGCACTTTACCTAGCCCTAACAACTTATAAATTCTTTTTTTTAATTCTTTTGCTTAAAAAAACGTTACCTTCCGCTGTAGGAATTTCTCCTGAGTCGCGGAGGCAGTTTACATACATGAATTGCACATGGACAAACACCTAGACCGGGAACTATTATTTTTAGTCCATACAAATACTAGTCCGGTGCGGGAATCGAACCCGAGACCCACAGCGCCGCAGCTAAACGCTTAGCCACTACGCCACCGAGCCGTCAGCGTCATAAATAGTCCATTGCAGGACACACGTCTCTTCTATAAGTATTTGCTATAATCGCCACGTTCGGCAAGAGGATTGGCGATCTCTGTACTGTACAGACTCCACGGACGCTGCTGCCCGTCATCGTTCTGATTAATTTAAATCTGGTATTTTTACAGATGGTTATACCGCCATCTGTCGGTAGCCATTGAAGTTTTTTCCCTTAGTCGCTTCTTACTGACAACCACGGGAAGAAAAGGGATGCCAAATTTTTACGGCGATACCATACAGCTGCACCAATTATTAATTAAATTAAAATGCTAGAAAGCTTTTGTTTATGCAAACAAACCGTACCTATATTTTAATCAAATTAGCTGTATTACCAATAAAAAAAAATGTTTCTCACTTAGTATTTATGAGAGAACAATTTGAAATACTATACTGAATTAGAAATTATTGAGTAATGAGGCCTAAACCTTGGTATTAGGTACATTTGCCTATAATTTACTACAACCACTGCTTGTGATTTATGATCTTTAAATATGGCCACTAGCATTTGTTTCGACTATTGTTTCGGATATCGACAATAATTAGTTTCCCTTTATTAGTTTTTTTTTAAGATGTACTTATCTATATTCCGGCTACAGTAACTCTGAATTGAATTATTTTATAAATTTGATTACATAGAATTCTGTGTTTATTGCATTCTATATTAACTGATCCTAATTCTCCTTAACATCTTAAGAATCATTTCCAATATCTTTATTCTGCTCATGACAGAGAGACTCGTTCATAAACCAAATTAAGTTTCGCTAAGACTAAGATAGATAAGATAACTCTTCTTTTACTGTTCAAGATAGACTCTTGTGAATCCCCTACCCGATATGATTAGTAGTTCCCAATAGGAATACATTTACGAGACTAGTTCGTGAATATATAATAAAACACTGACAATATTAGGCTCATCTATTTTCGGGTTTTGTTACCATTTATTTATCTGTGTATCTTTTAGCACCTGGCATATACTTTTCACCCTGACATGGGTTGACTGGTAGAGAATGCCAATTGGCATTAAGTCCGCCCATTGTAACCTTTTGCCTATTCTGTCACTCGTTCAGCATAAGCTGAAACACACACGAAAAGGAATGCAATTTTGTTATAGCGTTCTAGTGCTAGCGTAATTGTTTCAAAATTAAGACGCAAGGGATGACAGGTTTTGGTTTCGGGGTTGATGCCCAACGGGTCATCGGTAAAACTTGACTATCATTTTACAAGTTTTCGAGCCCGATTAAATTTATTTACGAAAATTGTCGTAATATCATTTTAACACTGGCAGATAGTTTTAACACTGTTGCCATATAGAGCCCGAGAAAAGAAAAAAGAATGTTGTATTTATTACAGAATAAATTACCTGTAATTTATTAATGATGAATACGTTATTGGCTCGAAAACGAGGGGGAAAAAAAATTCCGATCTTCTTTACGCGGCGTTCTGGACGTTCTTTACATTTGAAATGGAGACACAATCGTAAATAATACCAACAAAAAGTAATCAAAAACCGAAACAAACTGAAGAAAATGATACCCAGTTCAGTAAATACGTAATATCGTATTTATAGGACTAGGTACAATTTACTTTTAATTCACTTATATTAAAAAGACTGAATGTGACTAGTTTGACATGAGATTGGTGTAATTTTCGGCATTAGCTATTGGACTTATTTAAAATGTTTTGCTTGGTTTGTAAGCTACATATGCAGTTGGTCATAAAAGATCTAAAAATGGATCGCTAAGTATTTTGGATATCTGTTGGAGTTGTCGAGAAATTGCGATGTTTATGTATATTAAAAAAAATTGGTTAAACACGATAATAATGTAGCTCTGTCCGTGCGAAGCCGTCGCGGGTCGATAGTTTAATATAAATACCAAAACCTCTCTCTGAATTATTAAAAAATCTCTCGATATATCAATTATAAAATCAAACCCGACATGTCCCGCTAACTTTATAAATGATCAAAAAAGTTCAGAATAAAACAATCCATATTTTTAAATTAACTCTCTTTTATTTTTATACTAATATGGATTGGATTATTAATTCAAAACGACCCAAATTTATTTCATAAATTGTACACTATATCGGACTTGCAGCGACCAAAACCCAACGGTGTTCCACCTTCGTCCGCATGTCGGCAGAGCCACAGATACGCTACGCTTGGGGTGTAAAGTACCCCCGCAAGGTTCGAGTTTCGAGGTTAACTTCATTCCCTGGACATAATCTCAGGCTGCTGGTACCCCGGTGGTACCCGGGTACCACTTTGTGGTTTGTGGGTTGCAGTGTTACGTACTTTACGTCTTACGTCGGGGCTTGTCGCGCGTCCACAGCCCCCTCTGGCAGAACTGCGATTTAATATGGTCCTGTGGGAGGGACATATTCCCCGCTAAATGGACCACCAACTCTTCTATGAATTCAACCTTAAGGTTGCCCTGGATCATCATTCATCATTTCAGCCTACCACAAGTCCACGGCTGAACATAGATCTCTCCCAAAGATTGCCATAAAGTTCGGTCCTGAGCCAAATGCATCCATCGATTTCCCGCAACATTGCGCAGGTCGTCACTCCATCTTACCCTGGATCTTATCAATGAAACGGCCCGCTCCCACGATTGCTCGTAGCGCCAAATTATGCGTCTTTGTGTTGTTGGGGTAAGCGAGTACCACGCTGGCGCTGCATACGTTAGTCGCGAGCGGACATGGGTTTTGTAGATGCCTATCTTAGTATCAATGGAGCCTGGATGCCCGGATGTTAGTTCACGATACCCTGGCACTGTCCACTTGGGGGACCAGGTGCAGTGATCGGTTAATCTATCATTCTAAGTACGTCACTGTATTACTCCACTTTATGTCCCGTCCTCAGAGCTGGAGTGGTATAGGTACGCGCACAAGGTGGTTGCTGATTATGGCGGTTGTATTCCCGATGTTAACCGACATCCGCCATTTGTCTAGCCATTCTGGCAACAGGTCGCTCCATTTCTTCGCAGCGATTTCTGCCCGACAGGACGACGTAAAGCACGCGCTGTCGTCCGCGTAGAGTGCGAGCATAACATCCTCCTATTCTCGGACGCAACCCTCAAGATTGGGCATGTCATTGGTGTAGTTTGCCTATAGGTGCGGAGAGAGATAGGTGCCTTGCGGAACGCCCGTTTCTATTTGTCGTACTGCCGATTCGGCTCCTTCGACTGCGACGTACAAACTCCGGCCTTCCAGGAACGATGCTACTAATCGTATGAGCGCCGGAGGTGTTGATATTGATGTTATAATCTTGCTGATTAGTCCCATGTGCCACACCCTGTTGAAGGCCTGCCCCATATCCAGTAAGACCCCCAGACAGACGTGACGGCGATGTTGTTTGGTCGCGAGATACCGACCACACGGTAGCACACGGGTCAGCTGTGCTGTTGTTGAATGGCGGAATGGTTGGAGCGGAAACCATATTGCTCCGCCCGTAGTTCTATGTGTTCTACGCAGAAGTACCTTCTTAAATAGATTTGCTACATACTAGTAGTGTTGTGATAAATCGTTGGATGCAGGTGGCACAGGATCATGCTTTGTGGCAATCTTCAGGGGAAGCCTATGTTCGCGGAGGCAGTTTGCATACATAAATTGCACATGGACAAACACCCAGACCCAGAAGAAAAAATATTTGTAGCCCATACAAATACTAGTCCCGTGCGGGATTCGAACCCGCGACCCACAGCGACGCAGCTAAACGCTGAGCCACTACGACACCAAGCCGTCAATATTTATTATATTGTCGGCTCGGTGGCGTAGTAGTATAACTGTAGATATTTATTAAGAAGAAAGTGAAGGGTCACGCGTAAGTTATAAAAGTTACATAAAATTCACACATCTATTCTTTTAGATAATAAGTTTTAAAGGTGCAATAGCCAATGCTGACGAATGTAATGTCCTTATTGAAAAAAAACCTTTAAATTCCATCTTTTTTTCTGCAAAAATATTAACAGAAAGCTTTTGAATGCACTGAACCGAATTCATCAAATAAATTGTATTTATATTGATTCCTTATTAGATTATTAGGTAGAAAAGATTATCAAAAACTCTTTTTTATGTATGCTATGGGATCTTAAGTTTTTACAAATTCCATGATTGTTGGTAAATGAGATTTCAGTACGTTTTTATGAATGAATCAATGAGAATAAATATAGAAGCATTTAGTTAAATGCCATAAAAATAAACTAAGAATGTAACTTCTATTTCTAACTGAACGCTAAAAGCTAAAAGGGTAATGCGTGAGTGGGCGGCATGGATACTCTCTAGACTTCGATGCAGCTCCAATATTATCCTGAGTGCATTGGAGGATAATTGACAGTCCATTTGCGCAACATTGTTCTGGCCTCTGTGTTGACGTAAGGTACTGGGGCTGGTGTTTTTGGACACTACGTTTGTTTTTTTCTTAACGAATGTTTTTATTATTAACTTTTACTAACATGATATGGTCTGAATGATTTTTATTACTTTAAGATTTTTAGACCATAAACTTACAATGTGAATTTCAACTTGATACGTCAATGAGTTTATGAAAAAGAGTATAAATCAAAATAATGACGGACGGCGGACGAACGGTAACACATCACAGTGATCCTATAGTTCTTAACGGATTGGAGAAAAAAAAAAGTTGTGATGACACGGCGTCAAGTAATGCAAAGGTTAGTAGTAAACAAGTACTTAGTGTTAGAGGTTTGTGTGTGTACAGTTCAAGACTAACAAAGTTATTGGAGGTTATTTCATAAAAATCTCTGTATTAGATTCCGTTATAAAAAACGAATCCTGTAACCTGATTTCACCGGGTTTAGAATTTAGAATTGAACCCATTAATTGATGAGTCATTTTACAAATATATGGGATTTTACAGCAAAACACTATAACGGGTGTGATTCATGTGCCCTGCTAGAAGTGAAGAGGCAAGGCTGATCACAGATATTACAAAAAACCAAAATTCACAATCCATAGTTGTCAGTGTAGAATAGAATGTATGGTATATTTCGAAGAATGTTTAAATTCGCTGTGATTTATTATGCAATACAATAAATATCCCAAAATTCTTACTGAACTAATTAACAGTGGGTACCTTTAAATTAATATATTCTATTCATTAACCTCTCTGAAATTCAATCAAAGTTACAAAAGTAAATTTTATGGGAATAAACAGATGGTACAATTTTATTAAATTGTGAAGAAGCCCCAATATTTGAATACACGATTGAACGATAACACTCGAAAAGGATCTTGTAATACAATGATACATATTAAGTACACAATGATATTACATTTTGTCAGCTAGCTATCTCACAATGATTATCAAAAACAATTTCTTTCCCTTGTTTCTTTATCGGCCTTTTATGTTTTGCCTTCGTCGATACTCTTCTTGCTGATAATGAAAACTTGGGAAAACTATCATCAGGTGTCAACTGTGCAGAAGAATAAGAAAAAGAAGTCGGCTAGCTGTTGCTCCCCTGAGTTTCGTTTGCCCTAGTCTAGTGCCTAGTTTTGCGATGAACTCTTCCATTATACTGCATTATTAATTGTTCCAGAGAAACTCATGAAATGTTTTCATAAATTACTTCTACTTCATCATCAGGGTGTGTCAATTTTAGTACGTATACCTGTATGAGCTTCAGCGAATACCGTTTGGTTATTCTAAATATAATGAACGCAACCCTACTCAACACACTCCCAACCTTAATCATGTTGTTGATGTTTGTAAATGAAAAAAAAAACATTAGATACGTTCAATAAATATTACAAAGATACATTTATCTATATATGGATATATTTATATATTAAAAAACATACATTAATAAATGTATACATATAAAGAAATGTATACATACATAAATATTATTGAAAGATAGTTGACAGGTTCAAAATTTGAAGCAATAAGACAAAGGAATAATGATCCCACGACGAACAAATGAAGAATTGAATAATGATACCAGACCAAGCGTTTCAAGGATACCTTGTTTTTGCAGTTTGTATATTAATAAAGTATGTTAATAATAGGGTAAAGTCGTTCTGAAAAAAGGCCAGGTCAAGAGTACTCTAAACCAAAGAGTATGCATGAGAAGATTGATGAAAGTGGTAGAAGCGAAAGACGTACATCAGGACCGTAGCAAGTGGAAGAAGATTGTCTCGGCCTACCCCGTTTTGAACAAGACGTGAATATATACATACACACATTAATAACATGTTCCGTAGTCTAACGGCGTTAGAGGTAAAATAATTGTAAGAGAAGCCGGTACGACAAAAAGGAACATAGTGGAATTGTCTTGATATTAAAGATTTTCGATTTTTACTCTGTGTCTCCAGTTACAGATGCCCCGGTATTCTACGAGGCCGTGGGGTTGTACCTCGGTTGAGCCGGCACATTCGTGCAGCAGCAAAATCCGACGTACAAAAATTTTAATAGTTGAATTTTAAAGTTGAAAAAAAAATTCATAATTAGGTTCCTTCGTTAAAATTATTGTTAAATATAAGGCCAAATTAAAGCTTGAAATATTAGGAAACTTTTTACAAATATAATGAGATGAAAAAAGCAAAAATAATATGAAACAGTTCGGACTAATTGGCCAATTTTTTTTTGGCTAGTAGACACTTTAATCTGACTCCAGACTGATTGAATTAAGAAGTTTTATTACATGTAAAGTAATAAAACTTCTTAATTCTGTAAATAATTATTTTAATCTAGTTCCCAGTTTCTATATTCTGTTTGTTTCTGTAATTTGCTGTCAACCTAGTTGCTTTAACCATGGCGAAGTCTGGAGTGATTGACCTTAGAAATATTTGTACAGATCAAGGTCGTGTAGATGATGTGGTATCATCTTTAAGCGACTTTAGAACTAATCATCTGTTTTTTAAAGGACATTGCTTTATAAAAGCAAGGCGGCGTCTTTCTAACACCAAAGCGCCTATAATTGTGGGATTGTTTGAGAGACTTATGTCTACCTACCACACTGAGCAGGGAGGACAATCTAATGCAATGCCAGTATCCTAACACTTGTGATTCGGCTTTTAATACAAAATGTTTGGAATCACGATCCCAAATACCAAACTAGTGATAGGAAACCAACACTAAAAGTGCCGGTCTTCACATTTTAACGAGTCAGCAAACAACCGTAAAAATCAAGTTGGTAATAATGATGAAGATAATGATGAAGAAACACATTAAATTGCTCAATATCTGTCAGAAATATCTTATAGTATCATCTTGAAATGAACACAAAAATTATACTGGTAGGATGCACAAGAATATGTCATTGCGAGTGCAAAGACGAGTTTTGTCAGGTTGTCAAGTCTTACAACAGTCAGATTTTATTAATTAAAGCTTTATAAAAGCTTAATTTAAACAAGAATCAATTAATTAAATTAAATATTCAATATTTCTTGGAAATAAAGAAAAACGTCAGTATACTCCGCAAAAAATTATGGCTGCAATTTAATTAACTAATTATTTTATTTTATTTGTGGGGTTAGGGATCAACCGAAATTTTCCAATTTTTCATTGGCAGACCTTATGTTACATGCCTTATGCCATATAAGTTCTGATGAAAAGCGGGTTGAAAGGATTAAAATGTCTAGACCTTTGTCTACGCCCGTATTTATGTCTATGGTCATTAGAGCATATTAAATACACTTATATAAAATTTAAGTCTACTAAGAAACTATTTCTTTTAAAAATATAACATTTAAACTAGACGTTCGTGATCCTTTGTGTAAGTTTTGAATAAGATAATATTTCTGATCTACATATGAAAAAATTACGAAATATTTCTATTAAGACTGGCTTTGTAGAATGCTTTTGCTATCTGCTTAGGAACTAGTATTTAACATCAAATGTTAATCATCCAGCCGTTTCAAAGAAATTAATCCACACTTTGTATATATTATATTAAAATCATGTGTGTTTGTACCCAAATTTTGATTACCGATACCCAGTTTTTTGGTGTTACAGTACATCTGCAACAAGAAAAGAGCTGCTGGTGCGTTGTTGACCTTTCAGGATATTTGAAAAAAAAGTATGCAATATAAATATATTATATACTAGGTACTGAGGTTTACCGACCGAGGTAGGCCTACTCAGTGACGTCGGCAAATTGTATGCGAAAGTTTTGATAGAAAGAGTCATGGAGGAAACTGATGAAAATATGTTCGATGTGCAAGCAGGATTTCGAAAGGTGATGAGATGCACGGATCAGGTATTCTCCTTAAGGTGCATAGTTGAAAGTATTTGGCTAAGAACCAAAAAGTCTATTGCGCTTTCATAGATTTGGAGAAGGCCTATGACAAAGTGGGATGAATTGTGGTCGGCACTATCTTTGCATGGAGTGAGCAGAGATCTGATACGAGCACTGAAATCTCAGAATAAACGGGGTACATGGACTGGTTTGATATCCATAAAGGTGTTAGACAGGGCTGTGTAGCATCCCCATGGCTGATCAATTTATTCATGGATACTTGTTTGACAGATTTGAAGGAGCGTGATTGTGGACTAAGAATGAATGAGTTGCTTGTTAAATGTTTGCTCTACGCCGACGATCAAGTCTTACTTGCGTCATCGGCTGAGGAGATGCAGGCAATGGTGACAATAATTAATGGGGCACTGGAAAGAAAGGAATGAAAGTAAATGTTAATATGACAAATGTTATGGTGTTTGAAAGAGAGGAGAGGATGACGGAAGTATATACCAAGATTAGGGAAGATAGTTCAGCAATTGAATGAGTTTGTTTTCTTTGGAACAATGTTTACGAGAGATGGAAGGTACGAATGTGACATTGAAAGGAGAGCGATGGCAGGTAATATGGTGAGTGGGGCATTGTATTTATGAACAGCCAGACGATATCTCACAAAGCTCGTTTGGCTGTTCATAAATACAAATCAAATCGGAGACGTTCTGAAAAAAGGCCAGGTCAAGAGTACTCTAAACCAACGAGTATGCATGCGAAGATTGATGAAAGTGGAAGAAGCGAAAGACGTATGTCAGGCTACGGTCCTGAATCGGGCAAGCGGAGGAAGATTGTCTATGCCCACCCCGTTGGGAACAAGGCGTGAATATATGTATGTATGGATAGACTAGGTTAGTAGCAATATAGATCAAAAGAATCAGGGTTATTATGAATTCATTATGAACTTAATTTTCCGGTTTTCTCGTCAACGAACATACGAAACTCGGCTGCTTTATTCTGCTTCTTTACCTGGTAATTTATGAGAGCCCGCTACTCTATTTGATTGCTCAATGAGCTGACTTATTGTTTCCCAATTCAAAGATCCATTAATCAGTTCTTCTGTATAACTTAAATTTGCAAAAGCTGTCAATCGCAGGCCTATTTAATAATCTTCATAATTGTTTTTATTAATTATTTCGTCAATAAAGCAAATGAAATATCGTATAAAGCATTTTTGAAAAAGCTGCACTTCTAGAGGCTATTAATAATTATATTGCATTTTCGTCATAAAATTGGTTAATTAATTTGATATTGCAAAAATCGCGTCAAGGTTTTACTCTTAATATTATTGCTTAATAAGAAAAATACTTCCCCCCTGTATCTTGAAGTGCATTATCCCATCTATATGAAATGAACATGGTATGAATCTTATGAAATAAATTTTGATGAAACTTTGAAAAACTAATTATAGAAAACGATAGAGAAATGCCCGAGTCATCGGTAAACATACATTAAAACATTCCGTACAATCGAATTGATTGATGTTACTCCTTCACTGCCTATTGGCAATGCCACGAGAACGCTTTCGAAACATTCGTCTACCACCTAGGGCAGTCATCCTCGGTGGAGTTCACCAAGGATGACTGCCCTAGGTGGCCCTTCCTCGGGTGAAAGCACATCCTTTCCCACTCCAACCTGGCTAGAAATTGTGACGCGCTTACCTCCTCGGCCTCCAATCAACGGATGTCCAATCCGCGAGTCTGCCACCCGGAAGCCATGGGAATCGGGAAAGCGAACGTTCATAAACACCAGCACACCTGGCAACCCTCGGCGGATCTGGTTTGTGGTTCCATCGCCGTTCACATTTCGGCTGCGGAGGATAGGGAAATTACATATCGTAATATTAAAACTCCTCTTCCCCCGCTACTCCACATCGGTTACGGAGACCAGGGAGAGCGGTGCGAAGCAACGATGCCACCCCTCCCCCATAGTCCACCATCTCGTATGGCTCATTGGCTCGCTACGCCTATTTGGAGTGGCCACCTCGAGCCTACCCGCCTCACTAAGTCAGGTTTGTCTTTGAACACCGTTGGTGACCAATTCACGGATACAATGCCTCCCCCACCACGACCCGCGCGAACCCGTTCGAGGTGGACAACCTTAACCTCTTCAAGTGTCATAGAATAAAATGTCTATAGTTGCGACACGACAACCATGGGAAGAAAGGAATCGCAGACTCTTCCATATTTTATAAAATCTTTCTAGCGAAAAGCGTGACACCTCAGTATCGAAATGCAACCTCAAATATATTATATTCCTTAGCTAATATTGCATCACCGACAACTTTGCAAGTTTCTTTCATTCCCAACGGTCGGCGACCTGAAACGTAGTTTACGATAGAACATTTGTACATCGGGCGGGTGTGATCAATAATGCCGTGGCTTGGTAGTAACTTGTTATAAATGTGACCAGTTTATACTCTGGAGACAATATGCCACTGCAATATATTTATATATACTTTCAAATAAAGTAGGAGTTAAAGTATAGACAACTGAACGATAAATATGCTCTCTAGAGTAGAGGTACTGGGAGTCGCATAATAATATATACAAGATTACAAAAATTTTAATAGTTGAATTTTAAAGTTGAAAAAAAAATTCATAATTAGGTTCCTTCGTTAAAATTATTGTTAAATATAAGGCCAAATTAAAGCTTGAAATATTAGGAAACTTTTTACAAATATAATGAGATGAAAAAAGCAAAAATAATATGAAACAGTTCGGACTAATTGGCCAATTTTTTGTTAGGCTAGTAGACACTTTAATCTGACTCCAGACTGATTGAATTAAGAAGTTTTATTACGTGTAAAGTAATAAAACTTCTTAATTCTGTAAATAATTATTTTAATCTAGTTCCCAGTTTCTATATTCTGTTTGTTTCTGTAATTTGCTGTCAACCTAGTTGCTTTAACCATGGCGAAGTCTGGAGTGATTGACCTTAGAAATATTTGTACAGATCAAGGTCGTGTAGATGATGTGGTATCATCTTTAAGCGACTTTTAGAACTAATCATCTGTTTTTTTTAAAGGACATTGCTTTATAAAAGCAAGGCGGCGTCTTTCTAACACCAAAGCGCCTATAATTGTGGGATTGTTTGAGAGACTTATGTCTACCTACCACACTGAGCAGGGAGGACAATCTAATGCAATGCCAGTATCCTAACACTTGTGATTCGGCTTTTAATACAAAATGTTTGGAATCACGATCCCAAATACCAAACTAGTGATAGGAAACCAACACTAAAAGTGCCGGTCTTCACATTTTAACGAGTCAGCAAACAACCGTAAAAATCAAGTTGGTAATAATGATGAAGATAATGATGAAGAAACACATTAAATTGCTCAATATCTGTCATAAATATCTTATAGTATCATCATGAAATGAACACAAAAATTATACTGGTAGGATGCACACGAATATGTCATTGCGAGTGCAAAGACGAGTTTTGTCAGGTTGTCAAGTCTTACAACAGTCAGATTTTAATAATTAAAGCTTTATAAAAGCTTAATTAAAACAAGAATCAATTAAATAAATTAAATATTCATTATTTCTTGGAAATAAAGAAAAACGGCAGTATACTCCGCGAAAAATTATGGCTGCAATTTAATTAACTAATTATTTTATTTTATTTGTGGGGTTAGGGGATCAGCCGGAATTTTTCCAACTTTTCATTGGCAGACCTTATTGTCACGTTGTCCCAAATAAGTTCTGGTAAAAAGCGGGTTGAAAGGATTAAAATTTCTGATCCTTTGTCTACGCCCGTATTTATGTCTATGGTCATTAGAGCATATTAAATACACTTATATAAAATTCAAGTCTACTAAGAAACTATTTCTTTTAGAAATATAACATTTAAACTAGATGTTCGTGATCCTTTGTGTAAGTTTTGAATAAGATAATATTTCTGATCTACATATGAAAAAATTACGAAATATTTCTATTAAGACTGGCTTTGTAGAATGCTTTTGCTATCTGCTTAGGAACTAGTATTTAACATCAAATGTTAATCATCCAGCCGTTTCAAAGAAATTAATCCACACTTTGTATATATTATATTAAAATCATGTGTGTTTGTACCCAAATTTTGATTACCGATACCCAGTTTTTTGGTGTTACAGTACATCTGCAACAAGAAAAGAGCTGCTGGTGCGTTGTTGACCTTTCAGGATATTTGAAAAAAAAGTATGCAATATAAATATATTATATACTAGGTACTGAGGTTTACCGACCGAGGTAGGCCTATTGTATGCGAAAGTTTTGATAGAAAGAGTCATGGAGGAAACTGATGAAAATATGTTCGATGTGCAAGCAGGATTTCGAAAGGTGATGAGATGCACGGATCAGGTATTCTCCTTAAGGTGCATAGTTGAAAGTATTTGGCTAAGAACCAAAAAGTCTATTGCGCTTTCATAGATTTGGAGAAGGCCTATGACAAAGTGGGATGAATTGTGGTCGGCACTATCTTTGCATGGAGTGAGCAGAGATCTGATACGAGCACTGAAATCTCAGAATAAACGGGGTACATGGACTGGTTTGATATCCATAAAGGTGTTAGACAGGGCTGTGTAGCATCCCCATGGCTGATCAATTTATTCATGGATACTTGTTTGACAGATTTGAAGGAGCGTGATTGTGGACTAAGAATGAATGAGTTGCTTGTTAAATGTTTGCTCTACGCCGACGATCAAGTCTTACTTGCGTCATCGGCTGAGGAGATGCAGGCAATGGTGACAATAATTAATGGGGCACTGGAAAGAAAGGGAATGAAAGTAAATGTTAATATGACAAATGTTATGGTGTTTGAAAGAGAGGAGAGGATGACGGAAGTATATACCAAGATTAGGGAAGATAGTTCAGCAATTGAATGAGTTTGTTTTCTTTGGAACAATGTTTACGAGAGATGGAAGGTACGAATGTGACATTGAAAGGAGAGCGATGGCAGGTAATATGGTGAGTGGGGCATTGTATTTATGAACAGCCAGACGATATCTCACAAAGCTCGTTTGGCTGTTCATAAATACAAATCAAATCGGAGACGTTCTGAAAAAAGGCCAGGTCAAGAGTACTCTAAACCAACGAGTATGCATGCGAAGATTGATGAAAGTGGAAGAAGCGAAAGACGTATGTCAGGCTACGGTCCTGAATCGGGCAAGCGGAGGAAGATTGTCTATGCCCACCCCGTTGGGAACAAGGCGTGAATATATGTATGTATGGATAGACTAGGTTAGTAGCTATATAGATCAAAAGAATCAGGGTTATTATGAATTCATTATGAACTTAATTTTCCGGTTTTCTCGTCAACGAACATACGAAACTCGGCTGCTTTATTCTGCTTCTTTACCTGGTAATTTATGAGAGCCCGCTACTCTATTTGATTGCTCAATGAGCTGACTTATTGTTTCCCAATTCAAAGATCCATTAATCAGTTCTTCTGTATAACTTAAATTTGCAAAAGCTGTCAATCGCAGGCCTATTTAATAATCTTCATAATTGTTTTTATTAATTATTTCGTCAATAAAGCAAATGAAATATCGTATAAAGCATTTTTGAAAAAGCTGCACTTCTAGAGGCTATTAATAATTATATTGCATTTTCGTCATAAAATTGGTTAATTAATTTGATATTGCAAAAATCGCGTCAAGGTTTTACTCTTAATATTATTGCTTAATAAGAAAAATACTTCCCCCCTGTATCTTGAAGTGCATTATCCCATCTATATGAAATGAACATGGTATGAATCTTATGAAATAAATTTTGATGAAACTTTGAAAAACTAATTATAGAAAACGATAGAGAAATGCCCGAGTCATCGGTAAACATACATTAAAACATTCCGTACAATCGAATTGATTGATGTTACTCCTTCACTGCCTATTGGCAATGCCACGAGAACGCTTTCGAAACATTCGTCTACCACCTAGGGCAGTCATCCTCGGTGGAGTTCACCAAGGATGACTGCCCTAGGTGGCCCTTCCTCGGGTGAAAGCACATCCTTTCCCACTCCAACCTGGCTAGAAATTGTGACGCGCTTACCTCCTCGGCCTCCAATCAACGGATGTCCAATCCGCGAGTCTGCCACCCGGAAGCCATGGGAATCGGGAAAGCGAACGTTCATAAACACCAGCACACCTGGCAACCCTCGGCGGATCTGGTTTGTGGTTCCATCGCCGTTCACATTTCGGCTGCGGAGGATAGGGAAATTACATATCGTAATATTAAAACTCCTCTTCCCCCGCTACTCCACATCGGTTACGGAGACCAGGGAGAGCGGTGCGAAGCAACGATGCCACCCCTCCCCCATAGTCCACCATCTCGTATGGCTCATTGGCTCGCTACGCCTATTTGGAGTGGCCACCTCGAGCCTACCCGCCTCACTAAGTCAGGTTTGTCTTTGAACACCGTTGGTGACCAATTCACGGATACAATGCCTCCCCACCACGACCCGCGCGAACCCGTTCGAGGGTGGACAACCTTAACCTCTTCAAGTGTCATAGAATAAAATGTCTATAGTTGCGACACGACAACCATGGGAAGAAAGGAATGAAAGTAAATGTTAATATGACAAATGTTATGGTGTTTGAAAGAGAGGAGAGGATGACGGAAGTATATACCAAGATTAGGGAAGATAGTTCAGCAATTGAATGAGTTTGTTTTCTTTGGAACAATGTTTACGAGAGATGGAAGGTACGAATGTGACATTGAAAGGAGAGCGATGGCAGGTAATATGGTGAGTGGGGCATTGTATTTATGAACAGCCAGACGATATCTCACAAAGCTCGTTTGGCTGTTCATAAATACAAATCAAATCGGAGACGTTCTGAAAAAAAGGCCAGGTCAAGAGTACTCTAAACCAACGAGTATGCATGCGAAGATTGATGAAAGTGGAAGAAGCGAAAGACGTATGTCAGGCTACGGTCCTGAGTCGGGTAAGTGGAGGAAGACTGTCTCTGCCTACCCCGTTGGGAACAAGGCGTGAATATATGTATTTATGGATAGACTAGGTTAGTAGCTATATAGATTAAAAGAATCAGGGTTATTAAGAATTCATAATGAACTTAATTTTCCGGTTTTCTCGTCAACGAACATACGAAACTCGGCTGCTTAATTCTGCTTCTTTACCTGGTAATTTATGAGAGCCCGGTACTCTATTTGATTGCCCGATGAGCCGACTCACAGATCCATTAATCAGTTCTTCTGTATAACTTAAATTTGCAAAAACTGTCCATCGCAGGCCTATTTAATAATCTTTATAATTGTTTTCATAAATTATTTCGTCAATAAAGCAAATGAAATATCGTATAAAGCATTTTTGAAAAAGCTACACTTCTAGAGGCTATTTATTAATTATTTTGTATTGTCGTCATTAAATTGGTTAATTAATTTGATATTGCAAAAATTGCGTCAAGGTTTTAACTCTTAAAATTATTGCTTAATAAGAAAAATACTTCCCCCCCGTATCTTGTAGATGGGATCAATATGTAAATATTGATCCCATCTATATGAAATGTACATGGTATGAATCTTATGAAATAAATTTTGATGAAACTTTGAAAAAATAATTATAGAAATCGATAGAGAAATGCCCGAGTTATCGGTAAACATACATTAAAACATTCCGTACAATCGAATTGATTGATGTTACTCCTTCAATTGCCTATTGGCAATGCCACGAGAACGTTTTCGAAACATTCGTCCACCACCTAGGGCAGTCATCCTTGGTGGAGTTCACCAACGATGACTGCCCTTGGTGCTAGCACATCCTTTCCCACTCCAACCTGGCTAGAAATTGTGACGCGCTTACCTCCTCGGCCTCCAATCAACGGATGTCCAATCCGCGAGTCCGCCACCCGGAAGCCATGGGAATCGGGAAAGCGAACGTTCATAAACACCAGCACACCTGGCAACCCTCGGCGGATCTGGTTTTTGGTTCCGTCGCCGTTCACATTTCGGCTGCAGAGGATAGGGAAATTACATATCGTAATATTAAAACTCCTCTTCCCCCGCTACTCCACATCGGTTACGGAGACCAGGGAGAGCGGTGCGAAGCCACGTTGCCACCCCTCCCCCATAGTCCACCATCTCGTATGAGTCATTGGCTCGCTACGCCTATTTGGAGTGGCCACCTCGAGCCTACCCGCCTCACTAAGTCAGGTTTGTCTTTGAACACCGTTGGTGACCAATTCACGGATACAATGCCTCCCCCGCCACGACAATGGGGGAACCCGTTCGAAGTGGACAACTACTACCTTAACCTCTTCAAGTGTCATAGAATAAAATGTCTATAGTTGCGACACGACACCCATGGACATTTTTTATAAAATCTTTCTAGCGAAAAGCGTGACACCTCAGTATCGAAATGCAACCTCAAATATATTATATTCCTTAGCTAATATTGCATCACCGACAACTTTGCAAGTTTCTTTCATTCCCAACGGTCGGCGACCTGAAACGTAGTTTACGATAGAACATTTGTACATCGGGCGGGTGTGATCAATAATGCCGTGGCTTGGTAGTAACCTGTTATAAATGTGACCAGTTTATACTCTGGAGACAATATACCACTGCAATATATTTATATATACTTTCAAATAAAGTAGGAGTTAAAGTATAGACAACTGAACGATAAATATGCTCTCTAGAGTAGAGGTACTGGGAGTCGCATAATAATATATACAAGATTTCAAGACCAAATGAAGCTATTTAAAAAATATAAGTTATAGTGGCTGTAAGTGTTTTATGTGCAAGGTAAACAGACGATTACCCTCTTGATGATGCTATCATATATCACAAACGTCTCTGTTATTAGACGCTTCCCATCCACCAAAGTGTAGATGCGTTGTCAACCTTTTTGCTGCTGCTCGAATTGGCCGGCCCGACCGGGTTGCTACCACGGCCTCGCAGAATACCGGCGTGAAGTAGAGACACCTTGTGCTTCTGCGTTTCGTTCGGTGAATGAGGTAACCGGAGGCCCTCTCCTCCTCCCCATTACCCTTAAAGGCCGGCAACGCACCTGCAGCACCTCTGGTGTTGCAGACGTACGTGGGTGACGGTAATCACTTACCATCAGGTGAACCGCTTGCTCGTTTGCCGCCTTTCCTAACGGCTAATACTTCGGCGACCGATTCTCATGACTCGTGATACCAAAGGAATAAACGTTATGTCTTTATTATTATTTATTTAATATATTTGGGAAAACTTATAGCTATATGCAAATACTATAATAAATAATATTTTCATCATTAGCTATAAACAGTATCCACATCATCATCATCATCATCATTTCAGCCTATCACAAGTCCACTGCTCAACATAGGCCTCCCCAAAGATTGCCACGAAGCTCGGTCCTGAGCCACCTACATCCATCGACTTCCCGCAACACTGCGCAGGTCGTCACTCCATCTTGTGGGGGGTCGTCCTACACTGCGTTTGCTTGTACGTGGCTGCCACTCGAGAACCTTTTTTTCCCCAACGGTTGTCAGTTCTATCCACATATTTGTAACAAAATAATTTAAAACCGCCTAGACATAAAATTATTCTAATGTATAAATGAGATATTATTATATGTCTATTTCAAGCCTACAAGAGCGACGTATATTCCAGGAATAGCGAACCAATTAAACGTTACATGAGATCTGTATTTAAGCTCAGTAGTCGACACAACGAATGCTCACCTGTGAAGTATTACTTCGCGAGGAAACATGGGTGTCTGAAATAGAATTTAAAAAAAATCGCAGACTCGTGAAGTCAGTCAACCAACAATGGATGAACACCTATTTCGGCTACAAATCTCTCTCAAACATTTGGAGAAGGCATTTGCCCAGCATTGGGACATTTACAGGCTACTACTTTACTGCTATTCTAGATATTCGAAAACAGGGTTTCTTATATTTTAGTCGCGGCATCCCTTTTTATACTGTACACGTCCAGCTCACCATTCGTCCCCGAGACAGAAGATTACTTAAACTTTATATATGGTTAAAATTAAATTTGTAGAATAGTTTTCAAAAATAATATGTTTTTTTTTTAAATTAATGAAGTAGCAAAAATGACATATTAGCAGCTCTCCTGATGGGAAGTCATAACCAACGCCCACGTACACCTGCAACACCAGAGGAGCCGCAGGTGCGTTGTCTACCTCTAATAATATTTTTTTTTTATTGTAAAACGTTATTTTAAAAGTAATGAAGTTTTGGCAGCAGTTTTACTCAACTTTCGTAGAAAATATGGCCGTTACAGTGATATAACTTCCTAAACTGCGAAAATATTAATTAAAAAAAAATTAAATGTGACTGGATCAATTAGTGATCCTATACACTTGCCGTCCTTCAACAAGTAGTTAAACATAAAAACTTCTAAGCAGTTCGTGAGAGTGTTGTCGTGGGTTCGGGAACATCTATTTGGCACCGTGGTCAAGAATTATACACTTCCAGAAGCTCTTTTCAGCGTATTCTCACGAACGATATACATTTTTAGGCTTATAGATTTTAATTGACTCAAGAACTGAAGCCCACTGACCGACCACAAACAGCGAAGACAGACTTCGTTCGACGGATTATGGTTCAACAACAAGTGGATGCATATTATTCGTACAAAATTATATTCAACGATGAAGCTCATTTGCATCTTGATGCATCATGATCATATGATCATCATCATGATTCTGATGATTAAAATCGATAATACCGTCGCGTTTACCGTTCAGAAAATCCACGAGTGATTGGTGCAAAACAAATGCATCCCCAACATTAAGCACCAATAGACGAATGGGTTAGGGTGTGGACTACGAAACATGACGTCGTAAGTTCGAGTACCGCCATTCGACCAGTGTCGTGAACCACTCCAGATACAAGCTGTAATGCATAATTGGAGGGTTAACAGCAATATTATTAATGTAAAAAAAAATCATGTCACTGTTTGCGAGTTTTTGGGCGTGCGGCATCATCGGACTATTCATCATCAAAAATGCGTATGGTACGGCCCTAACTGTTCATGGTGCTGCACAGACATGATGATGCAGTTTTTTGTATCTAAACTGCATAACATGGATATGATATGTGCTTTCAATGAGACGGTGTCAGATGCTGTACAGCCCGAGAAGCAATTCAACTGTAGCAGGAGTCAATTACTGGTTGTGTAATATCCCGTTTTGGTGATCGAAATTGGCCGCCCCTTACTTAACGCCGTTGGACAATTTTCTTTGGAGTTTCGGAAGTATAAAGCTGAAGCTAATATGCCCACGATTGCCTAAGATTACCCACATTTATGCAAAACGGTCATGGAAAATTTCGAAAAAACAGAGAGAGAAAGCTGTGGAGGAAATTCACCTGATATGCTATTCTACATAGCCCTATACTTTATAAATTGATAAGTAATTTACAATTTTTAATTAAACATCTGTGTCCTCTATCAAAATTACTTCTTGCGTGAATTTAGCGCCAATCTTTATTTAATTATCATGTTGATGTTTTTTCCTCGAACATACTATACTATACTAATAAAATTAAGTAATATTATTAAATTATATGAAATTAATAACTCAATAAATGTATTTTGTTTTATTTTATCAAATTAAGAAATATTTACAGGACTGTACTTTTGCTTCGAAAGGGGGCGAGTAGGACTTCGTAATTTTTGGATGGACGAGTGGATGATTTTTAGATGAGTAACTTTTTAATTATTAAATTTTTGATTGGCGGTAGAAATAGTTAAGACAGTACACCTATCCAGATGATTTCTAAGCAAACAAGGAGTAAGGTTATGATAGGCATTTAATCCAGCACAAAATGTATGCAGGCCGTTAAAGAAAAGAGAAAAAGATTAAGATTTAATCTAATTTCCTTAACAGATAATTAAGCATGCTACAAAAACCCTGACAATACTGCTCATTATAACTGCTTTTACGAATAAAATGAAAAGTATCTAAAAATTTGTTGTTTTTTGTATTTCGGAGGCGCAGTGCTAAACGCTTGGCCAGGGCGCCGGGGCGTAGTTTAAATTTTTGCTCCGGAATTGTTCCGGATTAGGTTTGTCGTTGTGCAATTTACGTACAATGTAAACTGCCTCCACGACACAAAAGAAATTACTACTTAACTTTTAAAAAAAATAAGTATAAATTTTTTTTTTTTTTCAAACTGTCTTTATCTGTGTTGTTACAATAATTACATTTATAATAACTACCATCAAATAATTAAAATAATCATCAAGGGCTTTTATTATAGCAATACTTACAAATCTGGTATTTTTACATTTTCATTTGACGTTAGCTATAATTTATCAAGTAGCAAATCAGCGAAACTTCAGACCCTACACATAATATTAACATAAAATCACACTTATTTTGAATGTTGTTTTGGAAAATAGTCCCAAGGCTGAAGCAGTACCGACCGGCATATAATTACCATGGAAATAGGTGAAATTCATCTCACTTTTCATTTCTCTTATTGTTTATTATTCCTTCTTATTTCTTTCTTTCTATATATGATGCATATTTGTCATCTCATAGGATTTTAGGATTAACGTAAACTCATTTACACTTAGAAGTTGCCATCCGCGTATTCGGACGAGATAAAAATAATATCGCTTGACTGGCTTATTACTTTACCTTTACAAAAGCACAAGAATATCTAAAACGGTGACGGCCAACATCTCTAAGTTGTGAAGTGTCTGATACCCACTGTGAAGCTCAACCCGCATACGAGTACCAGACGAGGAGTAATGGGTAAATCCTTGTATGTATTTTGGGAGATCAATGGGCAAATCTGAATGATTTAAAAGCTGTTAAAAGTTCTGCTGGTTAGCAGGAAGGTGTGGTGCGGCCGTCTGTGTGGTCTATTTTAATCTACTGCTGAACATAGTCATCTCCAAATAAGCGCCAACAAAAGCCAGTATACATTTCAGGGAGGGTTTGCTCATGCGTGGTGAGTACTCTGGGCAAGCGGGTTGGTCGGCAAAATGCCGGCCGGTACCATCCCACTAGTGATGCTGCTCCCCATCACAAGTCTATGTGGTTTGGGCAAATTTGGATGGATATTCCGTAGCCAGGGCTTCGTTTGTTGCGGGCTGGCATTTGAACAAAGAGTAAATAAGTAATATTCCATATAGTCTGCCTTACATTCGACGTTATGGCAATTTTTTTTAAATTTGGAAACTCAATAAATTTCTATATATGAGTAGGTATATGATTTCTAATCATATCCTTTACATTGTGTGACATTGTTTGAAAAACTGATGTTCTTTTGTTAACAGTCATGTCAGGACTAATGTAAGAAAACACTAGAAGCATTATTATTCTATAATATAATGAGCTCCAAAGGCCGTCAGAAAATAAAACCCATTAATAAATAGAATGTCACTTGTTCTGGTTGTTGGCCTGCGGCAGATTTTAATGAAACATTGTAACCCGATGCGAAAAATTGTCAAAAGAAATTGAAACCTCAATTGTTTAAATCTTTCGTTTATTTTTATGAAAGACAACTAGTCAATTCATTTTTCCAATCTAATTTAATAAGTACCTAATCAGAAAAATACAATATTTCGCTAACATAGAGTACAAATAATTTGAATAACGAATATCATAAAATACTTAGCTATAAAGACACTCTCGTGTTGCAATGCAACCTCGTATAGGACGACCCCCCACAAGATGGAGTGACTAGTGTCACGGGAAGTCGATGGATGCAGGTAGCTCAGGACCGTGCTTTGTGGCAATCTTTGGTTGAGGCCTATGTTCAGCACTGAACTTGTGACAGGCTGTAATAATGATAATGATGAAGCACTCTTGTATGTCAACCTTGAGGGATAAGCAGAGGTAACGGATTTCCATTTATTACGAAGGGTAACCAAATGGGCTTCGGCAACATCGCATCTCTTGGAGATAGATAGTGACAGGAGGCGGACATCATCACCAATTAATCAAACACCATTTTTTACAATTTGCATTTCGTAAAGAGATGTATTTCACGGATGAAACAGGAGTATTATATTTCAAAATAATTGAAATGTATGTAGGGATTAATTTGGAAATAAACAAAGATACACATAGTTGTACCTAACAACAAAGAAATTCTATAAACAAGTGCACTGTAAACTGGATCTAACCAGTCCTCACAAGCGGCACCTGTTCACAAGTGTGACGCATGTCGGTAGCGTACGATTAACGGTCATTTTAGCTGTTCTTTCGGTATAAGCAGAAAACTCTGATCAATTCTTTCAGTAGAGCTCACGTAGATACTTCAGGACTTTACATTTCCAGGAAAATCTGTACAGGCGTTCAGATGGATGTTGCAGATATGATTTATTTACATGGAATGTACGATTTTCGACCATTCCCACAACATGACCTAGCCATCGAAGTCCGAGGATAATATAAGGCCACTATACCTTGTATTTCTTCGCTCGATGAGGAGTGTTTCCGTTAATGAGGGGGCTCTATTTAAGAAATTTGCTTATACGCCATCTGCCGTGTATATTATAGTGGACAAAGGTAAATCTTCCATCCTTGTATGAAAAGCTCTGTGACCAGTAGTGGACTTGTAAATGCTGTTATTCTGAACAAAATGTTTCTCAATTGTACTCGCAAATTAAAATGTATATGTAATGCTGCCTTTTTTTTTACTTGCATTGCGCTTTATATGAAAACTCTGTCTAAAATCTCATTGATTTCATCATGAATTTTTATTTAAATAAATATTGAGTATTATGCATTAGATTTGAATCTACACTGTAACCTCCTAAAAAATTCGTTTCGTCATAATAAACTGAGAGAAAATTTTCTAAAATTATAAAGCAACAACAATATTTAATTTCGTTTTAGCAAATTCGAAGGAAAGTTTTCTTAAACGATTTTCTTATTGTAATAAAAACAACTAATAACGTTTTTTATAAGATCAAAAATTGATGATATTTTAAATAGCTTTGGTATATTATTTTTCATATTAGAGAAACTATATCAATTCCAAACATCACTGAGAGTTTAGTATTGCTTACGAAAATTGGCATTTTTCATTCATGGTATACATATATACTTATGTTTTATTCGTTGGAACGGGGAATACATAATCTTTTCTCCAAACGCCAACCGGCACGTGTTGCACCGTGTTGGCTTACACACTAGGATCTGGCGACTGACCGATGACGGATAATCCATCCGAATTTGTCGACTCTTAGTCCCACAGATCAGTGATGGGGGAGCAGCATCGTTATTATAAGGGTACCGTGCAATACACTGTGCTAATCAACTCATTTGCTCACACTGTAAGTACGGGCAACCTTTCTTCAGCAGTTGACTAAAATAAGCCGATGTAGTAGTAGTAGTAGTACTTCCGTTTCGGACGAAGAACCCCTCCATCCCCAACATCCCCTGTGGCCGGCAATGTACTTACAGACGCTTGCTTGTTTTATTACCAGCGCGTAAGTGCCGTGCTAAATTTATAAACCTTCCATTCATGGCATTCCAGTTTTAGTGACGCCTTCATCGCAAGACCTATACAGCCGTGGACTTATGGTATACGGGCAGGTAAAGAAGGAGAAGGACATAGCCATAATCGTCACGCTTGACAAGCGCATTCGCGATCGCAATATTAGACATCATTATATCGCATTATATTGTAAAAATAACAAGTATTGACAAATGAAATTTGAATGTTCTTACGTTTGAATTTCATGGTTCTACAGGTACAAAGTAGGTTCTGCGAATTCAAGAATAGTTATTCCACCGTCTGAGGGATTTACCCTAGTCGACTTTTACGACACCCAAGTGATGAGCTGGGGTGGCAGATCACAAGATTATCTTACAACGCCACCACATGGCACATAAATTTTCTGAGCATAATCTACAGAAAATAGAATAGTAAGTGCTCGAGCTTTCCCCTACGATTGCACGCATGCACCCAGAAACTATTGCAAATCCATCAGAAACATTATTGTTCATAAATCAAACTTTATAAAAATAAATAAGACATTTTTAATAGGCGAGTTAAGTGTTTAATTTTAAATATTCGAATAAATAACCAATAAATTTTCTAGATACATGTTGAGAGCTCTTGTAGGGACAATAAATGGCTCTGAATAACGATAGCAGTCAAGCCCTTACAACGTAAATTAAGCTTTTATACAACTATATCAGATTATTCTTCGTATTGTATAAAGCTTATCCCTTAGTTACTTTATTAAGACATTAACCATTTTTGTAATTGACTATTCCGTTAAACCTATTGAGTATCTTCAAGTTTAAATCGCATGTTCATTCAGTTTAGTTAGACTAAGATCATTGTTGTTTTTTTTTTATTTATGCGTCTACTGAACCGAGTTAATTCAAAGTTGTTTACTAAAGGTTATATTACTCTCGGTTGTTTCTTCCAACATTTAGTTGCATAAATATAGGCTTCAGCTGGGCTTCAAACTCGCGTTTCATAGGTCAACAGTCTAAGGCCCAGTAAGTACCTTTTTTTTTATGGGCCAAACATGCAAGCGGCTAGTTGTGAGTAATTACCGCCGTTGCCGGCCTTTAAAGACATTTGGGGATTGGGAGGAATGTTGGGGAAGGGGATTGGGGGAGAGGAAAGTCCTCCAATTACCTCACTCACCGAACTAATCGCAGAAGCGGAGCAATAGCTGCCGCTTGGCTCCGCCACCTAGGATCACTCACCTAGGAACGAGGCAGTGTTTCGCGACTCGACTCCTGTCGACCGCAGATAATGCTTATTACTGCATGCGGTTCGTTGCAAATTAATTAAATAAAATATATAAATGAAATCCAACCAGACGGCGGTGGATGCGGGTGGTATCGAAGAGCACCAAAAGCTTTCTGCATTTGAGCTCGAAGCTGTCCGTCACGGAGTCCCAGCCTCTTTTGACGCTTCAAGAGGCTGAAGGTGATTAATACCATGCTCAGTGATGACTATCGGAATTATTTCAATCTGCGTATCACATGTCGGTCACCTCGTGAGCTAGGTCCAGATATTTTGTTTATTAGTTGTAAATTATTATTATTCTCGTTAAAACTATCTTAACATCATCTTTTACCAGTTTTAAAGTAAACCTTTATTTTATTAGTCACTATTATCGTAATTCGAAAATTTTATTATGATTTAGTTTTAGTGAAAGCAAAAGTATAATAAAAAATGTTTTTTTGTTAATCATCGTTTATTTGTTCAAATTATAATTTCATTCGCTGTAATATTTTATTTTTAAAACTATTTGATCATTTCTTCAAGCCCTTTTACTACTAACAATTTTAAACTTTGAATATTCGAAAACAGTATAACTATTTACATAGTTCTATGAAAGTATATTAGCTGTATATTCTACTTTAAAAAAATACTAATATTAGACACAATAAAAGCGTTGATTGTACAGTCAATTTTAAACAAACTTAGCATTAAATAATCCTAACACTCCGAGCGCAAATGGGTATGAATTATTTAAAGCTAAAGATTTTCATAAGTTCTTGTAAACACTTTACTTAAATACAACAGATTTAAATAAACAAGTCTGTTCTAGTGAAGTCAGTTTAAGTGAGTGAATGCATTATTGACTTACGATTTGAAATATCCTTAACAACAATACATTCTTACACTACTGTAAAATGCAGACAGCAAACGGGCAGGGAATTAAGGAAAGTTATTTGTAAACTGAATAGTAAGAATTGAAGCTTTGTTGTCGTTGATAAATTCGATTATTAATTCATTAACTGCCTATTTCAGTATCTGTCCAAGGTTCGCTTCGCTTAAATTAAGATTGACTTGACAGAAACTTTATGTAAGTTATGACAAATGTCTATCTTTTATAAGCAAAAATCCGTAGCCGTAGATATTACCTTGAATGAAATTAAGAATTCTAGACTTATATATGGAAAACGATTCGTAAACCAAACAGAAATATATATAAATAGCCAAGTAGCTGAAAGTATTTTTGAATTAAAATGTTATGATTTTATCCATAAATTTGAATTTGAATTGAAGTCTTTCATGTTTCTGTGAACAATCACCATTGCTGTTTCTTTTGGAGGAAGAAAGATATAATAAAAATGTACCAATACACAAGCATTAAAAAATCCTTCTAACGATAACACACTGAAGCAAGACTGACGTCAACAAGAACGTAACATACCAGTAAAGTCCTGCAGACGCTTCAAACAGTAGAATATATTAATAGAAAATATATAAATCTTTTTTGTTGTCATTAGCCTGACGTTTTTCCTTATAATGTGACGTTACGTATCACGCAAACCAATAATAACTGCAATTTATTGAAATACTTTATATTGTGATTCATAATTTTTCATGATCGAGAAACGATCTTGAAAGATTTAATTTTGAAGAGCTGTCATTGAATAAAGTTACGACGAGTTTTAAAATTATTCCCTAACCTTCTTCCTTCTTGCGGGTGTCGTAAGTTGTAAATGCCTGCTATAAGATTATAGTTATCCACAAAAGGAAGGCCCTAGTCACTGACCTACCAACAAAGGTAGTTTGTTATTACTAATAATACTATTGTCAATAGTAATTTTAAGTGCTGTATTTACCACGGGCTCGGCGGTGAAGGAAATCATCGTAATGAAAACGGCATGTCTGAGAAATAATAAAAAATATTGTTTCGAGGATATGTGAAGCCGCACCCGCACTGGCTCCAAAACCTTCTTAAATATTTGAGATGGAGCCCTTTGCCCAGCAGTGGCAACTTATGCCTCCAAGCCAAGGCTGCTACTTTTACTTTGATGGGGAGAGAGGAGTCGGCCTTCGGTTACCTCACTCACCAAATGAAGACCGACCCAGGCTCACAGACTCACAGAAGCAGACCCAGGCCTTGCAGAATACTGGCGTGAAGAAACGTGTGTTTGGTACTGGCGTGAAAAATGTGGACCGGTCGTGACGGTCCACATAAGCGGCGACTTTTGTTGCTAGAGCAGCTTGTCTTTACCACGTATAACATACATACAGGAAATATCTTGAGATACAGAAAAAGAAATACTAGAGAAGGCAACGTTTTTATTTAAAAAAAAACTGAAAGTAATGTTTTGCAAATCACCTAATTAATGTTTTGCTTCATTGGCTAGGTCGCCTTTACCTCATCAGAAAGTAAGATTCGTCTGTAATCTTATTTCTATTAACAAAAGCCTTTGTAACTGTAAACATTATCATTTCGTTTCGGAGACTTGAATATGTTTTCTAAACAATTGTAAAAAAATCATTAATAATCTATTTATGTGAAATAATTACGAACAGGGAATTAATTCCACTGCTGATATGTGATCAAAGGGTAACGACACGAATTGAAGTTACATGTAGGGGATACAGTGCCCTGACTGCGCAAACGCAGAGGCACATTCTAATTTTTAAATTTGATAACAAATCCTTATGATATATACAGATCGAGGGCAGGATCAGCCTTCCGTGTCTGCATGTGCTAGAGTCCCGGAAGGAACACAGCACAACGAGAACTCAAAACCAATCATTTGTGTTTTAAGACAAATAACGGCTGGGAGGTAAACCCACCGTTTAACAGCAACATAAGTAGCACCCGAAAACCAATAATTTGTGTTTTGCACAAATACTGATTTCGGCTAGGATTTAAACCCAGGTTCAATGGCTCAGCGGTCAAGTACGCTAAGCACTAAGACACGCGGCGTCTTATCTCTTATTTATTATATTTCTCTCATAGCTTGTCTTAGCTACAAACTAAACTTTTAGGACAAACTAAACTTTAGTTGAAAAGTGTCAAATTCGCGCTTTTCTCAGTTGTTAATAATATAATAGATGCAAATGTGATTAAGTTCCAAGCTAGGATTCCTAGTATCATGGTAAATGGATGGTGATAAACAGATATACTTATCTACATAGATAAATAATAAAATAATACATAATATAATCTTACCAACCCATGGGTTGACTGGCAGAGAAGGCCAATAGGCATTAAGTCCGCCCTTTGTAACCTCAAATAATGGGGTGTAAGCAATAAAGTTTTTTAAATAAAAAAAATATATCAAATAATCATCCGTGACTCGGATAACCACTATACCTCGACAAAAACTTCAACTCGGAGAGTGGCCAAACACGAAGTTTAAAGACCGGTGAGCCTAAAGTTCAAACGAATGCTTATCATAAAATAAATACCGGTTAAGCAGGTTGCAGACCGGTTCTATAGTCTACTCACCATGGTGAATCATAGTCTAACTCACCAAGTCCATACCAAGGGGGTCTGGGTAATTAGCCATCGTTTACCCATTTCTGCCGCCCATCAGCAGGTATCGAGAGCCAGTGTAATTACAGGCTGCGAGGCATTCCATCTTAGTTATCAGGGGTGACAACACATCTGTAACCATCTTGGGTTGAAGTTGTTTGCAGGTGTTCGTGTGCTGCAGTAACCAATTACCATCAGGTGGGGTGTTAACATTTATCATTTAAATAAATCTCTTTGGTGTATAACTAAGAAATGCTATGTACAATATATGGTTTATTTTAATGTTGTGCCGTCTATTATCCAAGTACTTATTGCTATTACCCAAAGGGGTAGGCAGATATTACAAATTTTCATATGGCATTATTTAGCGTAGCCACACGGGGTTCTGAATCCTCTTTATGCCTCTACCGGAGATGGTAAGCGATGGCTGGCCTCGCGACGGAATTCCTTTTAAAAATTAACTCATGATTTTTGAAGCTTACCTTAAAGCTGTAAGAAAGGGGTGGAATTATCTATACAACGTCTAATAAAACATAAATTATGAAGGTTTTCAAAATAGTACTAAATTAGCTTATTAGAAGTGTTCGGCTTAAGTCTGATGCACTTGAAATATTATTTATCGAACTAAGCTTACGAAGCTTCTTCTTTTGTGATACCTAGGGTAGAATTTTGGATGAAGAGTTCTTTAATTAAAATCAATTTCTTCCAAACTATCTTTACACTAATATATTTCTTCACTAAATTAGCTGCTACTGAAACTAGCTGATCTTGCTGACGCGTAATATTATGGTACGATTAAAATCCCATTTATTTTAAGAGCTCCAATATTTCGAGGTACAATAACCAACTGTGTTGTTAAGGCTTTATTATTTTAACGTTATGTGACATTCTATCCTATCTTGACAAAGGGATTTCGGCTTGTCGCAGTGCCTGTGGCGTAGTGAGCTTACAACCTTTATCTGAAGATCAGTGGTTGTTGATCAAAGCGTACAAGATAAATAACCCCAAAATAGGCCATACTTTTAAAGATGATGATTTTTGTCATCATAAAATACAGAGGAGAGGTTGAATGCAGAATATTAAAATACGTTTACTTTCGCAAGACGTACCACTAGGACATCAACAATAAAATTATCAGCACTAATGAGTTTTTATACGTAAATTGTGAAAATCAAATTATTACCAAATGATGTTTAAAACATTTTTAATTTAAATTATTGGAGAATATTTCATTTTTCATTACGAATTAATGTGTTATTTACTACTTCGCTCGCATGGAAGTAGATATTTTAAATCAGAAAACAATCATTTAAATTTTATTATTCTATCGGCATAAATTACGAAACTCCCACACAAACTTCCAAACCTTATTACTCTCTCTCGGACTTTCCAAAAATTCTTTGCCAAATATATTGAATGCTGTAATGTCTTTGATCTGTGATTACAAAAGGAATATACGAGTGCTGTTCAAAAAAAAGAGAGAATGCGGTACAAGCTCTTCGGGGCTTATAAAAGTAAATACTGGCTGGTAAAGCAGGAATTAAAAATTACATAAGTGATTTCCTTTTTTAAAACAAAAATATATGATTTCTCTTGACAATGTTTTTGTGAAACTAGCGTACAAGCGATAATAATAACTATCAATATGATGAAGTATAAATTAAATGATTTAAATTTTTTGCGGTGAAGACGAGGCTGTCAAGGCCTCCGGGCCAACAGCAACGTGGATGGTTTTTAGTCGGTATGTTTCTCCTTCCGAGATCCGAGTCCGACATAACCCGCTGGGTTTTTTTTTTTTTTTTTTTTATAAATTGTTTGATATTTTATAAAATAATGAGTAAAAAAATGGCGAAAATGGAAAAATTGTCTAAGCTATGTTATTAAGTATCTGAGCTTAAAGAATTTTTCTACAGAAATTGAGATTAACGGCACATACATTAGGAGTACATGCTTCACCGTATTTTAAAGTAGGATGTTCGTTCGCCAAATTTATACGTGGAAGAACATACTCTACGCCCTACCGATGACCGAAGAAATGGTCGTGATATGGTAAATTTAATTACCTAAGAAACAATAATTTAAAAACCTCACCTCACTAACTCACTCGCACCCAGTGCACCCGCGCAGTTTAACGAACGTGGCTCTGACGGCCAAATTATGGCGGCAAGTCTATCCAAATATTTTAAATCCGAATACCATAGACTAATAAAGGCTAGGCAGCGACATCACTGGTGCAAGGGTAGCAGCACTCCGCTCACCTGTCGCGCTACTAGTGGACTTATAGAACGTTAAAGATGAATCTTTTAAAAAGACGTTTTCTGATTGTGTAGTTTTTATTGTAGTTAAGCACTTTTGATTCATTTAGTCAAAAGATTAATCTTATAGAGATTAGAATTGATTTTATTTAATGTGTTTAAGAAAATTTTAAGAAAATATTTTTTGCAACATCCGCACTCCATATTTTAATAAGCTAGTATTTATATTGAATATGATAAAGAGCCAACCGGCAGTAAAAATCGTATGAATAACGTAAAACGGTTTTCTTAACTGCGGAAGAAACATTCTCGTAAAACAGAATAGTAGATAAAAGTTAAAACTTTGTTTTTAATGACAGACCGAGGGAAGTTGCGAATGCGACGAAAGATTGTTTTTGTCACGCGGTGACATGTGTCCCCACATACCTGTCACTGAAAGCAGTAATTATTTCAGGATCAGCATTAATTGCAAACCGACTAAAACCTTACAGATGAAAAATAGTATACTTTACGTTGTTTAAGTCATGTTGTTAATAAGGAATTTAATGATAGTCTTGTAAGTAATGTAAGTGCCGTAAGTGGCACTTTAATAATCCCTGCACAGTTGATATCGGCCGATGTTATTGGAAAGGTTAATAATTTTACCTTTCTTTTAAGTTATGTAAATAGAAACAATAACAGACTTAACAATTTTTCGTATCGCACGTTACTAAATAAAAAAAATCTCGTAATCTCTGCCTATTGCTTATATAGAAATTTCTTTGTTCATCTGTTATCAGGATTCTGGCATTCCCCTTAATCTACTACAGATCCACTGACTTATGAGGGGGTTAAGCTTCTCTTTCATAATCTGAACAAGAACAACAAACTTTTGTTTTATTATAAAATAACACAACACCTTTTCATTTCTATGTTTGCCATTACAAAAGGTGTCTATCACAGCTAATTTATTAATTCGCGAGGGCTCATGTAGCTTGCTTCATCATAAACTCACATATAAGGCATGTCATTATAACCGCAAACCGTTGCTTCTAAGTCACTATGATATATTACCGTCAAATTCTTACGTATCAGCATCTACTTCAATTAATTCACTTAAGATACCTTTACAGATATTTAAAATGGCAAATTATTATAATATAATTAATTTTAAAATGGATTAGATGCAATCTGTATGTTTGAGAATAATTTTAGTCACAAGGACACATGTTCTGTTTTGTTATTTCGTTTGTATATAATAGATGTCGCTGATTTTGCATCGCGATGTCGTTTTCATGGTCCGGAGTCATTAGATGAAGTTTGTGGATAACAATATATGCATATTCCACCCTTATAAAAGGCAACCTAAGACGAGGTGTTGAACCTCCTCATAAGGGGCCCTTGGGTTGCCGGAGCCCCTTCTAGTGGTCGGAAATCCTTCTTTAACAGGGTCAGAACATAGCACAGCAGCAGCCAGCGTCACGATGCCTGAGCATCGCACTTACAATGTGGCGTCGTTGCTCCTCAAATTTTCTATCACTCAAAGTTTCCATCTACGGGAAAAAGAAGCAAAAAAATTAATAAATGCGATCAGGATACGTAAATTAAAAGTTTTGTTAATTAGAATTATTACAGTAAGATAATCGCCTATGTCTACTAGCTTTAGAAAGGCTTCATGTTTTTGATAGGGCTTAGAGAATCTGTCACAGTCTCATCCTATGGGCATTGTAATTAGCGGAATAATAGTCATTATCAGAACGGAATTTAAAATTATTAAAGAATATTTATGCGTTTTATAGCAAAATTTTTTTAATTTTTTTACGTATGTTTAAAAAATTTAAACCTATCGACAGCGCATCATCGGTCCACGAGAAAACTCAAGACCTTCTTTTTAAGTTTTACGTAGAACTAACATAACGTACGAAAGTACTAACACCTACCAGTCACTGGCAGGCGGTGACTGGTTATGTTGGGATCAACATTTAGGATGCTGGACCGTCTTAAACCTCACGGTATATTCGCTTTTGGCCCGGTGGCCTTGGCAGCTTCGACGGTAGAGACTCGCGAGTCAAACGTGCGCGTGCGACGTAAAAATACTTATTTACGGACTTACTTACGGACGTCTTCAATATCCAATCTTTTGCCAGATTTGTTTACTATAGAGTAAAGATAGAATTTGACAGAAACTCCAATACAAGTTAAATCAAATAGGTATATAGTTCGTCGACTCGATTGTCGATTCCGGTACTGTGTTTATTTTGATTGTCAAAATATCTCGGATTCGTGTACCATAAATATTACGATAATCAACAGATAATATCACTGTCTGCCATCTCTCCCATCTCTACACAAGGAGGATGATTCGCTGGCCCATACTGCAAAAGAGAAAGCCGATCTCTTGGGCTCTCTTTTTGCATCCAACTCGACTCTTGATGACCGGGGAAACTCTCCACCTACCATCCCGTGGTGTAAGTGCTCCATGCCGGAAATTCAGTTTCTGCAGAGCTCAGTGCGAAAGGCACTCCGCTCCCTGGACATTCATAAGTCGAGTGGGCCGGACGGAATCCCTCCAATTGTGCTGAGGATGTGTGCCCCTGAGTTGGCACCGGTTCTCACGCGTCTTTTCCGGCACTCCTACTCTTCAGGCGTCGTCCCGGAATCTTGGAAGACAGCATTTGTGCATCAATACCCAAAAGGCGACCGCTCTGATCCGTCCAACTACAGGCCTATTGCCATCACCCCCTTGTTATCTAAAATAATGGAGTCACTCATCAACACCCAGCTCCTGAGGTACCTGGAGGAACACCAGCTCATCAGTGACCGACAGTACGGTTTCCGTCGCGGACGATCAGCTGGTGATCTTCTAGTTTACCTGACTCACCGATGGGCAGAAGCAGTTGAGTCTAAGGGGGAGGCTTTGGCGGTTAGTCTGGACGTAGCGAAAGCATTTGATAGGGTTTGGCATAAAGCGCTTCTTTCAAAGCTTCCATCTTACGGGGTTCCTGAGAGATTGTGCACCAGCTTCCTCACGGATCGGAGCATCAAGGTTGTTGTCGACGGTGCATGCTCGGACCCCAAACCCGTGAATGCTGGTGTTCCACAAGGCTGTGTGCTATCTCCCACTCTGTTCCTTCTGCATATCAACGACATGCTACAAATCAGTAGCATTCATTGCTATGCAGACGACAGCACGGGTGATGCCCTATATACAGGCCGTGCGAATATTTCTCGGGAACACATCGACGAGTGCCGGAACAAACTTGTGTCTGAAGTCGAGACCTTGTTATTCAAAGTCTCGGATTGGGGTCGACGTAATTTGGTCTTATTCAACCCCAAAAGACACAGGTTTGCGCGTTCACCGCTAAAAGTATCCCTTTGTCATTTCTCCTCTTTTGAGAACATTCCCTTATTGCCTCAGCCAGTATCAGAATCCTTGGCGTTGACATATCGACCGACGTTTAGTTCCGTGGTCACTTGGAGGAAAGGCCAAATTGGCCTCCAAAAAGCTTGGCGTGCTCTGTAGAGCGGGACAGTATTTCATGCCGGTCCACCGTTTGCAACTTTATAAGGCGCAAGTTCGGTCCCACATGGAATACTGTTCTCATCTCTGGGCAGAGGCACCCCAGTACCAACTCCTTCCATTTGACCGCATCCAACATCGAGCGGTTCGAATTGTCGGCGACCTAGCTCTCTCAGATCGGCTTGATCCTTTGGCCTTGCGAAGAGATGTTGCTTCTCTTTGCATTTTTACAAAATTTTCCACGGGGAATGTTCTGAGGAACTGTTCGGATTGATCCCAGCTACTGAGTTTCACCATCGTACATCGCGACAGAATTCGAAGTTCCATCGATACCACCTAGATGGTTGGCATTCCACCACAGTGCGTTTTAATCGAAGTTTTCTGCCACGCACTTCGATTTTGTGGAATCAGCTGTCGCCAGCAGTATTTCCGAACAGTTACGACTTAGGGACCTTCAAGAAAAGAGCTTATTCCTTCCTTAAAGGCCGGCAGCGCATCTGTAGCTCCTCTGGTGTTGTGGATGTTCGTGGGCGTCGGTGATCACTTACCATCAGGTGAGCCGCACGCTCGTTTGCCCCCTTCTTCTATAAAAAAAAAAAAAACTAATATACTAATCAAACAACTAATATCCGATATCGAATCGAGTAACGACTGTCACAAAGCAAGCTACAGCTTGTAACGGTAGTTACAATACGGTAAGAGCATTTGCATTGCATTGTATTGTAATAAAGGTTATCGGGTCAGATTTATCTCACACGCGTTCTCCTGCAACAAGCGTTCTAGACAGCGATGTGCCCGTGACTAATTTTGAAGGTCACTACAACTTAAGAAGCTACCAAGAGGGTAGACTAAAACACTAGATAAATATTAACATTTTATTTTTTGACCTATATTTAATAATATTTAAACACCCTCTGGGGCGATCTGACCCCACGCGAGTAATTGAGTGTCAATCTATGATTTAGAAATTTTTATGAAATTTCCTCTGACCTTGCACTACGTGTAGGCAGGCATTTAGAAAAAAAAATTGTTCTGATATTTTGTGCCGTACCCATCCTTACCTATATATTTCAGTTATTTAGTTACGTTATTACTTCGATAACAACTTACACTACAAGTTACATGAAATTTAATTAGATAATGGATAATGGTGATGTTACCAGTTGGTAAATAATAAAAGGAATATGTATATTACTTTAACAAAAGTTAATATTCATATCTTGTATCTTGATATTTGGGAACTTCGCGTAATTTCAAACCATAATTTTATTAATTAAAAATCAATACGTTTTCTTAAAAGAAATGATCGAATGTACTAGAAACATTAGAGAAGGAGTCATAATCGCCACACTCGTCAAGCGAATTGGCGATTGCAGTAACAGACACATCGTATCCGGTCGTCGGTCTGCTTCATATTGGTCGGTCTGCTTCATATTGGTCGGTCTGCTTCATATTGGTCGGTCTGCTTCATATTGGTCGGTCTGCTTCATATTGGTCGGTCTGCTTCATATTGGTCGGTCTGCTTCATATTGGTCGGTCTACTTCATTCTGGTCGGGTATTTTTCGAGATGGTTTTCCCGTTAGCCACTGCGATTTTACAATTTGTACTTATTAATTTGGATTTTGTCCGTTTCCTTGTGTATTATCTTCCAAAACTCTTTATTATCGGCAAATTTAATGTTAAGAAATTTGACTTAGACTTAGAATTAATCATCCATAGGCTCAGAAATAGTTAAAGTAAGATTATTTACTACAGAGGGTCTGACTCTTCCAGAATCAACTGGTGTAATTGCTATGGTGGATTTGACAACTTTATGGTCAGAAAATAGAAAGTTTCCAATTTTCTCGCTGTGATCTACATTATCTGTTAATGTGGCAGTTGGTTTAAAAAACTAACTACTTATTGCTTATTGGCTATAACTAAGAAGATCTACATTATAATCCACATACACTCAACTAGCCAATTCTATAACAAATGAAGAACAAAAAATAAGATCTGTTTAAGGCTCTTAACCGCACGTTTAGTAAATAAAGAGTAATTGTGTCCGTTATATGTAATAGCGACTGGGCCAATTTTAGTAGTACTTGAACCCAATACCTAGCTCTTGGTTTTGTACTATTGAAAACAGTGCGATTTGCGATGCAAATATATTACCTGCCTCACGTGGTAAGGTAGGGCGTAATTAATACGAAGCTCAAGATCGAGTTCTTTCACTGTTCATCAATAAAGTAAACGGTGATTACATTAGATTGGATGGAGTAGTCTATCTCTGCTTTGGGTAAATAAAAGCGACATTTACATTAAGTGGCTATAAACCTAACCTAAAACCTATAAAATAAATAAAGTGTATTTGTGTGCTCATATAAGCAGACAGGTCAGGTTAGTTTTATATAACATAAGACGAACGAAATCACTACTTTACTCTCTCCCTTGGGAGCACCAGAGTGTTATTATTAATAAACATTATTTTTAACCCAGTGTGTGATTTGCACTATTATATTATGAGAATATAAACTGTACGTGTTGAGGTTTCTATTAAGAATAAATAATTAAATTTATATGTTTACGAACGTTATTCCTTTCACTACAAATGCAGCGCATTTACACAAAGCAACTAAACACGTGCCATTACCGTGTGTTGTCGGCGTAAGAATTTGCCACCCCCTTTCTTCCCGAGGGTGCCGGCGAGTCGATTGTGGGAAAAGGCTTAAAAATCTCAATGGTTATCGACAGATGGCGGGATATCCATCTTGAAAAAAATATGAGATATGAGAGCATAATAAAGGAGACCGATGACGGTTAGCATCATCTAAGGAGCGATGTGTCTGGTACTGCAATCGCCAATCCACTTATCGAGCGTAGTGATTATCAAAAGTCATCCTCCTCATGGGAGAGGTCTACGTCCTGCCGTATACTATTTACAGACTGGAAAGGTAAGGTTATCACTTACCGTTAGATTGAACAATGCCCAACAAAAATAAACAGTAGCGAGTTTTTAAAAAAATATTACAAATGAATGTTTAATTTGCGTTTTAACGTAATAAAAACTGCGAAAAAACATAAAATGAAATTGTGTTGTTGCGTATGCTGTTAGAAAAATATGTCAACTGACTGATATATCCATTGCTGGAACAGTTTACTTTAGTAGATCAGCATTATATATTACGGTCCGGAATTATAGTGACATGCGGAAGGTGCAAATTTTATTTTTATTATACAGAAAAAGTGTTGTACAAGGGTTGACTGGTAGAGAATGCCACTTGGTATTAAGTCCGCCCATTGTAACCTTAAGCTTAAGGCAATAAAGAATAAATTAATAAATAAATAAATAAAAAAGTGTCGTTATAATTTGCGCACTCGTGATTCGCTTAGGGAATCGTTTAAAGAAATTAACATTATAAGTTTTCCCCGACAATACATTTATGAAAATATTCATTTCATTCATTCATTCATTTGATGAATTCCGTGTGAATAAAACGAAGCAAGGATGTAAACTACTAAATAATTCAAAAACATTCTGGGCCGACAGCTGTTTGTTTGGGGTCACGGGTCTGTGGCGAGGCTAAGCGTCTAGCTGTCGGTCGTGGATGGGATTACAAATTTTTCACGAGCATTTGGATATACTACACTGGACTTCAAATTATTAATTCCAGGTTTGTCGATATGTGATGATGATGAATGTATGAATGAAAACTCCACAACTCGGGAGAAATTCCTACTGTGGGGTATGTTACAAATTTAATTTGCCTGTCTCTAATTCCTTTGTTTTTCGATTAATGTTTCACCAATCATTCATAAATTAATAAATTTTATGAAGTATATTGCTTTTCTATGTTTCTCCAAAAATAAAAACAAAATACGTGACAAAAAATAAGCTATGAAATATGTTCTAAACCTTTGGAAAAATTTTCTCTGCATGTTCGCTCAAATTTAAGTCTTGGAACGACAACTAAAAGGAAATTGCCTCGTCGGCGTGGTATTATACGAAGTGATGTAAAGCGGAAGTTGCAAACAGCCCCTTATAATAATTTAACAGTTTTATGTCGTATAGCTTAATAAGGAAAGTAACGTATTAAAGAATAATCTTTAAAAATTTATTCGAGTAACTTAAACTTTTGTTTATTTTGGTGTTTTTGTCATGTACTCTTGTGGCTCACGGTGTAATAAAATATGAAGCGTATATGTAAGCTTTTTCATTTCCGAGTCCGGTGTGCCATTGTTATGGAAGGTAAAGAATTTTCTTATTGAGGTCATGACCGCATTTCCGCATTCCACCGTAGATAAGTAATAATATATAAACGAGACGAAGATAATCATCGCAATGAGTCCAACGTATGTGTATATTTCTTTAGTTTCTGCAAGTGGTACATCTGGCCTTGCTTCACTACAATCCATTTGACAAAAGATAATAGATATATAATGTCGTATATATTTGATGAACTACCTTGAATATAACAGTTCTCACGAAAACTTGAGAGACAATTACCAACCAACTTCATGGTGTCGCTTTAAGGTGTCGGTGTGTGTGCGCATCGTATTATAACTCTAATAATTTATCCCATACGCGCCAAAAGAAGTTCAAAAACGTTACATACTTATGTTGCACATGAAGAAACACCCATAGGACATTTATTTGTAGTAGATACAAATACTAGTCCCGAACGGGAATCTAACCAGCGACGAGCCTTTTAGAAACTTATTTAGGATTTGTATAGTTGACCTGGATACCAGGACGGCGACGGGCTCACCAACTGTCACTTTGTCCGGAATAAGCTCCGATGAGAAGTGGATTGAAAAAACTAAAATGGACCACCTTTGTATTGGGTATACGGATGTTAGAGCTTTAATTATTAACTGTTAACTGCTTTGAATATATTCATTTCTATCTATTTTTAGGTACATTAACTATTTTTTATTTATTTTATTAATTAAACAACTCATTTCTTTGAACCTACAGCCATTTGTTACATTTTATACTTTTTCAATAATCTCCGTGTTGTTTTTTCATTCCTTATATTTATTTTACATTTTTATTAGCTTGTAGTATAATTTGTGTTACTGAAATCTAATTTCTAAATCCAGTTACAGCTTTATTATGTTTTTATGTAAACATATTAAGACATACCTATTCATTTGCGATATAATATGGAAATTTAATAGTTTCGGATATTAAGTTGTTCGTGGCATGTCATTGAGTTGTTAGGCTTTGGTTGTGTACGAAAGTGTCTTGGGTTTAATACCTGAATCCAGCAAAACTAAAACTGTACACTGTAGTTTTTAGTTCTAAATTACTATGTGTTAAGCATCGAACGAAAACGTAGTAAGGAAATCAGCAAATTACATTACAGATTTATCTCGTAAAATCATGACACGTGAAATTCGTGAACCCTTAGTAGATCACGCCGCCGTGATATACTCCTCAGGATCTAAAACTATATCAAAAAAGTTGGTGAAAATTTAGAGGTTCTGATAATGGATTTATATTATATCTTCAAGGCAGATAAACAAAAGCACGTTACGTCTTTTTTAACAGCCTCGGGTTGGTCTGGATAATACTAGATTATAAGATGTGACGGATACGAATCTGCTACAATTTTAATGTTATGTATTATATTGCCACAATATACTGATCTATTTTATAATCGGCCTTTTTTCAAAATAATTTCTTTAAAAAGTTCATCAAATTTTATCTTAGAGTAAAGATTAGTCTCGAAGTTTTAGTACTATATGGCAAAAAAGTAGCAAGCTAATTAATGATCTAAAGACAACTCAAATATCGATTTTTCTTACGGATAATTTTTTTTGAGAAACAAATGTACTCTATGATCTTTTAGTGTAATGTTGCCTTTAAAAATATAAAGAATTTTAAGAATCAGTATAAACTCACAGATATATAAACTGATAGTCTCTTTATAGTATTAGTATAGATTAGTTCTTTAATTTTCTCTTCTGCTTTACCGTAAGGTGATATTAGTAATTATCATTTTTAAATGTAAATAACTAAACAAATTGGAAGAATTTTAGATGTTACAGCTGTGAAAGTAAATCAGTAAAACCTATCGTTGTTTTACGGAAACTAGTCACCACTAGATGTGTCTTTACCCTAATATTTACGATTTACAGGTTTCGTTTATTTGATCCACAAAAACTCTGTATAGAAGGCAACGCCTGGTGGTAACAAGAAGTACTTGTAAAAATATTACAGAATACAAACACAGCCGTTTTCGACGATGGAAAGCGTATAAAGCTTCATAATCGAAGTTAGCTTCGGGTATAGTGCCAGAGATTCTGAAACAGCCTCAAGATTTCCACACCCCGATACGATGCGATACGATGCGAGCGGATACGATGTAAAAGCCCAATCATTGTCCCAATAGAATTAATTACATGTGATATATCTGCTGGTTATGCCTTTGAAAATCAAAGATAGTTTTAAACGAGATCTTATTAAATATTACAACACGTTCAGTAGACTATATTTTATTTGTTATAAACTATATACATATATTTGTGGATAAATAAAATAACCAGTAGACCACGGATGACTCCTGCGATAAAACCAGTAAAGTCGACGTATTGTATTAAAATTTGCCGTGTGGTATTGTTGTAAGAATCTACCATACCCCACTAAGGGAAAAGCTTTGAATATTGTAATGGCTGCCGACAGGACAACCATCTCGAAAAATACCAGACCAAAATTAAGTAGACCGCTGACGGGCAGCGGTGCAGGTGCGAGGCGTCTGGTACTGCGATCGTCTATCCACTCGCCGAGCGTGGCAAATCCTCCTTATGGGAGAGGCACATGTCCTGCAGTGGACGTTTTACAGTTTACAGGTTGTTAAGGTTATTTCAAACTGATGTTGAGTCTACTGTCGGCATGGCACCAAGTAGTTAAGCAAATCAATTACGTGCTTAAGCCAAAGGAATAGATAACACATAAGTTTCAAAAAAATATCATCGATGTAATTTATGTTCCTTGACTCGAAGAATAAATTTATCGAATTTCATATCGCTCTTAAGCATGTGATTTTAAATGAATCTAAATTATATCAACGCCTCGTTCAAACTAGAAATTATACCGCAGCAACAATGAGGCTTACCTCAAGATTTTGTTTATCTATGAACTATCATGTAATTTAGTAATTACTGTAAGTCGTCGCTGAGGTCGAAATCCCCTTGGTGAATATCATATTACGCTAACGGACAGGATCAACATTCTTAATGTGTTATATGCGTCACCTGTCAAGGATGTGCTATCCAACAGCGCAAGACTTGAATAATTAGGAACTACGTAAACTTTGGTGATACGACAATATTACCACTAATTGTGTACACGATTTTGTAATTAGTGGCCTATTGAACTAATTATTATTATGTAACAAGAACCTAATAACATCCAGGACATGGAGACAGTGTTAAAAGTGTTACTATGTTATTTTCAAATCACTAAAATGTCTGTGTACACTATGTAAACATGCTGTACATTTGTTTTTGAACTTGTGTACACTTGGAATAACGAGGTTATACAACATTATTGCTAAATAAACTCAGGCAGTATGATAATAATTTAGTATTTTTTTTGTTATTCAACCGCTCACTCTAGGATTCTAGTTACTCTCTATTCCATCCTTAATGATGTAAATTAGCCCGACGAATCTTCAAGAAAAATTTTGTTACCTTTTTTTTAACGCACGACAGCTTCGATCTTCATCTAATCTTAAGATTAGTATTCCGCAACACTTCACCGGTTTTGTCGGCAACCCTTTTAAGGTTCAGGCTATACTGCTCTGGAACTCCCTGCCCGACGAAGTTGAGAAATCGGCAAGCAGGAACTCTTTTAAAAAAATTGTTAAAGAACATTATTTATATTTAAATGGACTTATTTAGTTATTATTGTGTTTCTTATTCATATTTATTTATCTATCTACATATATAATACTATATTATTATGTATATCATGTATATTATTTCATATTTTTATTCATTAATTGTATTATATTTGTTTATAGTTATTTTAAAATAATTTTATTACTCAGTTAATTTACTAAATAGATACACCTGCTACGGCTATCTCACTAACCCATGGGTTGACTGGCAGAGAATGCCAATAGGCATTAAGTCCGCCCTTTGTCACCTCAAATTATAAGAGGTGTAAGCTATAAGGCTTTTTTAAAAAAAAAAAAAATAAACGCTACAGATGATCAGATTTTCAGAAAAGTACAAAGGTCAGACAAATAGCGTCTAGGCGCCAACGTCACCCGTCACGGTTCACGGGTTCTCTAAATACGGCGGAACCCCGTTTGATTTCGCTTCGTGTCAAATGTCTATAAATCCGCAACCGCTGAAATCCGTAGATTATATCAGTGCTGACCCACAACGATTGTCTGACAATCCGCGGAAACCGTCCGGGTAAGAAAAAGGCATTCGTAGCGTCGTGGAGATACGATAATCTGAAACGAATCTATTGAAAGCGTGTGAGTGCTTTAGCCGCGTTCAGCTGCGTCGTTCTCGGGCGCCTTTGCAAGCCATTGGACCCGGTCTGACAAGTCACTTAGAACGTTCCATTGTCTTCTATCCGGCCCGTTGATAGCTTGGCAAAAGAAGTTGAACTATAAAATGTAAAATATGGTGAAATCTGAAAATACACTTTCGAGAAAACACACCGCAAGTTATATTGTCGATGAACGACCAATCGTAAAAATATTCAGCGTCTTCATCATTGTCGTCGGCCTCTAAAACGCATCGTAACTACCCAGATTCTTTTAACCTTAAACGTTGTGGTTTTTAGGGTTCCGTAAGAAGACCTATTACTAGGACTACGTCGTCTGTCCGTCCATTTGTCTGTCCTACCGGTATTGGTAGTTGATGTTGTTATGACGGGTATCCTGACAAGTTTAAAAAACAATAAGCTAAAATTAAGGGGTTTTTTTTGTCTATAATAAAAATGTTAATAGATAGAAACGTCTATCTTGGTATTATTATAGTGCAAACTTTGAAGTAAAACAACAAAAAAATTAAAACCAGCCAAGTGTGTGTCGGGCTAGCGCTAAGGATCCCGAACTAAATGAAAGATAACTCAATTTTTAATACATAACAGAGATATATTGAGTGGTTGTACGAAATCTTCGGTGCGCGAGACCGACTCGCGCTTGTCCATATTTCACCAAACGGTTTGTTAACGGTGTGGAATATTTTTAATGATTATTCCGCGACTTATTAAGTGATGGCCAATAAATTATTTTACGCCAAAACCATCATAATTACAGCCTATCCCAAGTCCACTAATGAACATGGACCTCCTCAAAGTAGATCCAACAAGGTTCTGTATAACCTGCGTTCATTGTCTAAGTGTGTAAACTACATTCCCCAACCGTTATAATTCTACGACCTATATGGCTGGCCGATTCCGTGGCCTTCGGCTTCTTTATTCTTAACAATAAGATTTCTAATGCCATGCATGAAAAATGTCTCCATACCCAAAAGGCTGGAGCCGGCAACGTCGTGCTAGAGATACTGTTCTCACTAACGAGTCTGTTAAACTATGAGTTCCGCTGAACCTGTAAAATGTCAGATGGCTTTTCCACCATCAGTCGGACACCAAGTCCGTTAGTCTGAAGGGTCAGTGCGCATTTTATTTTTGACTATTTTCTTGTTTTTATTTAGTTTTAGGGTGGGGATAGTATTAAAATTGAGACTACTAGACTACCACAATTTTAATTGTTAACAACAATTTCACTTGCTCAATTTACCATTTGCTCGTTTGAGAAATAATAAAATATTTGAGAACGAGGCCTTTGTCCAGCAGTGAACATTTACAGGCTAATTTTATAGTATACCGTTAGTACACATAGTTTTCCTGTAATTCAATAAATTTACTCATTAAGCTCTAGATGGTATTAATTACGAGGAAATTATCTAATACTTGAAGTAGAAGTTATAAGCTGATTTAGTAGTAGTCGGCGACCTAAATTTTATATTAATCTGATCAAACGTTTATTCCAGATTTATATTCTTAACGGAAATTTTAATGTCTTTCTAGAGGTTTTTCTTTCAAACAAACATTGTATACATTTTTTTAAAAAAAGTTCATGACGAACTCTTTCGACAAAATGTTGTTATTCGAACACGCGTGCGGTAAAATTTTAGTTCTCTTTTTTTTTTTTGGAATGAACTGAGCCTGCAACACCAGAACAGCTGCAGGTGTTGCAGACCTTTAACGATGAAAGGCAGGAGGTGGAGCTAAATTTAAAAGCTATATCAAAGCGATTTGAAATTAAATTAAATATAAATTTATTGTGCACAATTAAAAGCAAATACAAAAACAAGATTAAATGAAAAGTCATACATACAATGGGCGGCCTTATCTGAAAGCGATCTCTCTCCTTTGGATGGATAAAAACTTAAATATGAAACATTGAGACGGCTTTAAGCTTTCTGTAATTTATAACAGATAATAACGAATATTCTTTCCTTTCATTACTGAATATTTCCAAAATCTACACAACAAGCTTTTTAAACATCCCGTTTATGTGTTCAAAGTTTCATTAAAATCGGTGAATTCATTATAAAAATTTTGAACTTGACAGTTTGTATGAAGAACCGTGAGGCGTAAACGGTTTACTACTGAAGATAGGCCCAATATATATATAGATAGGATTACTATGGAAGATAATCTCCACTCATGTCGATTATGACGAATAGTTTGCGTTGGTGTTCACAGTACCAGCCACCACGCGTTTTAGACTCATCATCAGCTTTTATTATTTAACAATTACAACTTTTGGGAAACTAAAGGGGGCTATCCCCCTTTAGTTTCCCAAAAAAAAAGTTTTCTTAAACCAAACTGGCAACCCGTAGTACATAAGAAGTTATTAGAATCAGGTATTACTTAGCGAAAATCGATTGTTTTAAAGATGTTAGAAAAGACCGCTTTGCACAATTCCACATGCAAGGAAAAGAGTATATATTACCTAGTACAAACGCAACCATCACCCACACCAGAAATCCTGTCGAAATTCCATCACCTATCTTGTTTAAATACCTAAAGCAGGCGACTTGTATGTAAAATGTGCATTAAGATATTACTCAATATATTATGTTACAATTTAAATAAATGATAAAAACAATTCACGGCGTACGAATGTGATAATTTTAACACAGCCATAATCGGCTGGCTTCGCGTCCTAAAAATGATAAATTGAAGTCATAAAAACGCCGCGTATGAATGGAAGAATCTCTTTGATGAAATTTTTATTCTTACTTTAGGTAGACATTTAAAGCTATGTAATGAGCCCCTACGCAATGCCGTAAAATATGTTCTTTTTTTTTATAAAACCTCGTATCGCCTCTACTACAGACAAAAACATTGTTTTTTCTATTTCCTCCAGTTCATCAACCAGGGTCCACTACTCGGCATAAACCTTTACACGTAAGTGAAAACTTATCAGCAATCCAAGATGGAATGACGACCTGCACGGTGATGCGAGAATCTTTGAGGGAGGCCTTAGTTCAGCAGTGGACTTAGGACATTATGATAATGAATCCAACCGATCCTGTTTTTTTCATTGGTCCTTTTCCCAATTTATTTACAGACCCTTTAATAAAAATTATAAGTGTTAAAACAACTATTTAGAAAAAGTCTTTGAGGGTACCTACACCCACAAAGTCTTTAACCCACAACATGATTGACAGTTTTTGTGAAAATATTTTATTAAACTTGTACCACAATTAGGTGATATTCCAATTGAGTGAACGCATTTATAATAAATAATAAAAAAGTATGATATAGAAGCTAGTGTCCCGCTCTTAGCTACCACGACTGTATTATTATCGATTATATATAATAAAATATGTATCACAAAAAGCTAATTTATTTAAATATACAATTCTATTCATAAATTGTGTAGGAAAGAGAGAGAAAAGAGCCATGCGCCAGGTTTTGCTGCTGCTCTCTACCGCTCGAGACTCTCTACTCGACCTCGCAGAATACTGGAGTGAAGTAGAGGCCGACTCCCTCCTCCTCTTTTCCTTCTCCAAATATTCTAGAAGGCCGGCATCGCGCCTCTAGCTTCTCTGGTATTGCAGATGTACGTAGGCGACGGTAATCACTTACCATCAGGTGAGCCGCGTGCTCATTTACCCCCTTTCGCATAAAAAAATGGTCACATCAGTATCCTCTATATATCTTAACGCAACACAAGCAGATAATTGTCTGTGCGCGTGAAACACAGGGAATATTTTTATACACCATGAATTTTTTCTTTAGATTGGTTTTGGACAACTGGTATCGGACATTTTTCTAGGTCGCAAAGCAAGAAAAGGAGCCAGCCATATCTCAACGTTGATTATAGACCCTCTACGGCTAGTAGCTAAATACGATCGACGATATTTTCAAGTCATTAACTTGAGCAAGAAGATTTAATGCTTAGCTCAGTAGGGATGTTCTATTCAATATAACACAAAAATATCTTTTGGGTTAAGCATTGGAAATTAAAATAATATTTTCGTGATATTTCATAAAAGTTTTACATATCCAGAATAGTTTTCTGATCACGCCATTCAATAAGCCAGATGTTAAAAGAAAAGGTTCATAACCTATGTCTATTTTCTGCTCGTATTATTTTTGCGATGGTACACAATATAATTTATGAGACTTTTCATGCTAAGTGACTTGAATAAACAATGTGAGTAAATTGTTCGGATAGATACTTGAAAGCGATGATTTAAAAGAGTAATACACCGTTTAATAGGATACAAATTGTCTTTTTTTTATATTATTTGGACAAAATTACTGTATGGTAGCGTTCGAAGAGAATCTGTCACCCACTTTCTGTCTGTGGGTACTAGTGTATAAGCCGACTATGGGTACAGCTTTGATAATCTCATGGCGTCTGGCAGATGAGGAATTAACCATCAAAAAATTTTAGACCAAAAATTACAGACCATTTCAGTACAGAGACAGTACAGAGCACCGTTTCTCGCGTTATATCGCCAACCCGTATGAGAAGCGTGACGATTAAGGCAGGTCCCTCTTATGTGAAAGGTCTATGTATATTATAAAGCTTTTTATGAAGAAAAATTAGCAACTTTAATGCTTCGGAGTGTAGGGGGAATATGACAACCTTTTATTAAAATGTCAGTCTCACCCGCACACGGTGCGCCCTACTTGGTGAAAGTTGGGAGTTTGGCATATGATAGTTATAAATAAGCTTTCTCGACTGTATGTCTAAGGTCTAAACATTTTGGTCCTTAAAAGCCATTTTCCAGCAGAGCTTATTTGGGACAACGTGAAAGGTGGTGACCATCTGACTGATAGTAAAAATCTATCTCAATGTGATGCACCGCTGGTGCGAAGACACTGTGCTTATCAACCCAACGTGATATGAGTGAATCTGCAATAGAAAGTCTTGCCAGCTTTTGCATGGCGCTTACTTAATAAGGTATGTTCATTATTTATTTTAAATTTTAATCTGGAAAACTTACAGATTTATTTAACACATATAGTTAACACACGGATTACAAAAAAACTAATCGTAACTTTTCACATGTAGTTACATAACATAATATTTTGAACAACATGTAAACCTTACTGATTAAGTTGAAAAATTGCGAATACTACACTACTAACTTTTAATGTAATAAGTTTACGCATAGCAACACCGCTGTTTCAGAATAGATTGACTTCATCACTGCAGAAAAATTATTATATAAAAATTCAATTAATGATAAGTTCTTACAAAAACATGAATATCGCCTGCGATTAGAATTGCTGTAACTATTACTACAGTAGATAAGAGATGGTAATAACGGAGGTAACGAGCAGGTATTGAAATATGCATTTTCTTTAGTAGTTCCAGGCAGTCAATGTGACTTTTAGCTACATTTGATAAAAATACAAGATCGGCCGTATATCGTCGAGTGTACAATAGAAGAAGCTGAAGACGTAAACATTTCTGTTTAAAGCTTTCGTTAGGTAATCTGAATTTGAGACACAAGTATCGAATAAATCTCTTCTGAATAGATTCAACCTTGTTTATTTAGACGTGAGGGTTCCAAACACGGCACGCATATTTACGATGATTTCTAACTAGAGAGCAGTTAAGACTTTTTAAAGATTTTAGTTGATGAAAACTTTGACTAGATCATATAATAAAAAAAAGCCCTTTGTATGCCTTATTATTAACGTTCTCAATATGAAGATCGGAGTCCAGTTTACAATCCACAATGACTCCAAGATCTTTTTTTTTATTACATCGAGTCAAGTTATTAATTTTATAAGTGAGCTCGAACATTTACCAACATTTAATTTTAATCTAATTGGTCGGCAATAATTATTTAAATTAGTAAGACCGTCATATAAAGTTTTGCATCAAATGAATTATTCACCATTCAAATCAACACCAAAAAGAATGAAATTAGAGCTCTGAAAACATTCGCCAATGTCATTTATAAAGATCACAAAGAGCGGGGGGTCCAATAAAGAGCCATGAGGGATGCCAGAAGGGACAGCTATCCAGAAAGACGTAAATCCATTTAAAGTAACAGCTTGAGATCTGTTTGTAACATAGGATTTGAACACTATGTTGCCTACAACCACCTTAATAAACTTGGAATGGAATGATCAATACAATCGAAAACTTTAGAGTAATCACTGTAAATAGCGACAATTTGATTCAGCTTATCCATATTCGACGAATTGCAATACGTGAATAACAAAATATTAGATTTAGTTGACCTTCTCTTGATAAAAGCATGTTGCTGTTCGATTCGATTTGATTTAGAAATAAGCAATCTTTTGGTTCTTTCTAGTGTTTTGGAGTAATGAAAGCCATTCCATTGCAAAATTTCCACCATATTTTCATTTCCCACTAATAGGAATTAGTTTCTAATGTTATTTTAATGAAAAATTATTATAAATAATAATTAATCTTTATAATATATACACAATATAAAATTATTATTATATGTATTCAGGAAGAACATGATTTCTAAATCGTGATTGCAAAATGAGTTACGACTTATTTTTTATTCGCAGTTGGTTTATCATTTATGTTTTCATTTATTAGTCGCTTCATGCTGTCTCCATTCAAGCAATTTAGGTCAACATTCGTATTCGTAATAAATAGGAAATTAAATAGGTGAAAACGTCATCCAACCGCCATTTCAAGCAACGACTATGAAACTTGTAAATTATTTTTAAAATCCATCAGACGAATACGAATTTAATAGCAATAAATCGCAATGACGATTACGATGAGGAAGAAAGGTGAAGTAGTATTAGTATACAAACAAACACACAGACAGACACACATGATTATACAACCGCAATATAAGTTAAGATTAGATATTTATTTGCCCTCAATTTATTTAACTAAAAAGTTTTACTACCATGTCGTTTTGAACTTATAATTTATAAGTCTTCTGGTAGCGGTATAAGAGTCTGCCACCCTGTAAAGATAAGATAAAACAAAGCTACAGATATACAACAAATATTTACATACAGAGTAGGTGGTGGAACCTTAATGTAAAGACTATACAACTATTTTTTTTATGGGAAAGGCAGCAAACGAGCAAGCGGGTGAATGATTACCGTCGCCAACGCACATCTGCAACACCAAAGGTGCTGCAAGGGCGTTGCCGGTCTTTAAGGGTATTTGGGAGATGGAGGATAAGGAGAGGGATTGGGAGGGAGAGTGGGGCACCGGATACCTCACTCACGAAACGTAACGTAGAAACACTTTAATGCCTCTACTTCCGCCGGTATTCTACTTCAAAGCCGTGGTACCGACCCAGTCGAACCGACCCATTCGAGCAGTAGCAAAATGCGGCCGCTTGTCTCTAATAACTAAATACGTGTACATATGTACACATTAATAATATATTAATAAATTACAAAAATCCTCAAACAAAATATCTTATTAAAAGTTTAAAGACTAGTGCTCTTTTACTAATTTCTTAACGGTGCCAATGGACTCAGCCTCACGGATATCTATCGGCAGAGCATTCCAGAGCATAACAGTCTGGACAGTAAATGATCTGGTAAAGAAGGAAGTTTCGTGAGTCGGTACCTTAAAAATTGACTTTTACCCTGGAAGCCCTATACATTGAAAGTTTTCCTCTAAGTAAGGGGGAATCGAAAGATGAAACAAAACACTATACAGAATAGAAGGGATCTACAAATTCCAGCGAAGTCGGATAGAAAACAACTTGAGACGAGAACGAAATTGAGTAATATGGTCATATTTGTACAATCCAAATATTCTAGTATTTTGAAGTCTTTCAAGCTTATTTAAAATTATTAAAATAGTTTCCTACACAATCCGAAAGGAGAGGGTATTAGTTTTCATACATAGAATAAGAACTTGTATAGTCTATAGCACGTGTGATTGGTTCTACCTGTCTGACTGCCATATTGTATAAGCACCTCTGCTTATTATGTGAGGGATTATATGCCTGTTGTGTCTGTTTGTATATGCTAAAAGTGTGTAAATATTCTGCATTTTTTGCCAGTTTGTATAAAACAATGTAAAAATATTTCTCAAACTATCTAATAGGAGCGATAGAAAGAAAAAGGCGCAAGCTTGAGAGGCTATTTTAAATTCTCACTCAGTCCGTCTGTAGCATAGATATGGAAGTCCATGTCTGTCTTCAGACAACTCTAAATTTTAAACGCATTTTCTAAGCTCCTGAACTCAAGCAAGAGGTTCACCTGATTTCAAATCAAATAAAATAATTTTTTCAACGTAAAAAACATACATTTCACATGTCGAATATTATTTTTATTTAAAATCTACCACCGTTTCGTAATGAGGTTCCTCTGACGGTGAAGAAACTGGCGAAAGAAACTCCGTAGGAATCCTCTTTTCTTGTTTTGTTTTCAAAACTTTACAATACGTTTTAATAATCTAATATTACAATATTTTTCCTAGAAACGCCTTGGGAGCGATCATCTTATTTCCAGGCCATTTCCATTTGCAACAAATTTAAAATACAACATACGTGAAAAAAATTCCTTACGTATTTTACTTACACACTTTTGCACACAAACACAGGCCTACAATCTCTCACTTAATAGACAGAGGTGCCTAAATCTCAACAGGCCGAAGTTATTGTTCATTGACCGGTATACCCATTTGCAAGTGACAAGTAGAATCAATGAACTCGTGACGTGCTAAAACAATGGAAATTATATTGTAAGGACACGTGAAGGGTTAACAAAATGGGTTAAAAAAGGTGGTAGTTTCAGACTACTCTCAACTCTTTTCAACTCTCTCTCAGGGCACTGAGCGTAGATATGGAAGTCCATGCCTGTGTTCAGACAACTCTAAAGTTTAAACGAATTTTTTAGAAGTCTAAATGCGTTGCATACTTAAACTAACCATGATATTAAGGCAACAAGGAACATTGAAAAGTAGTCTGATTAACTTTGATTTACATTCAACTAGTTAAAAATCCTAAATGTCCAAAACATAACCATCGAAATAATATTATTATTATTTCACAGACATACAGATTTACTTACAACGGAGCACGTCGTACATTCAGTTCTTAAAATTACAGTTAAAAATTTTGATCCTGCCAGATCCTCTATTCGAACCTAGTTACCTCGCTTATTACGGCATCACGGCTACCTTATGTATAATTTTTTTCTTCATGGTACCTGGCATGGAAATCTTTTTGCTATTGTTATATATATGTATGTATTATATGTTTATGTATTGTGTATTATGTATGTTATAAGTATGTAAGTATATTATAAGGGTTATATATTTAATATTTATATTTAATTTATATGTATTATTTATTTTGTACCTGCCAACATGTTTTCTTTCTCACCCACGGTTGACTGGTAGAGAATCCCAAAAGGCATTAAGTCCGCCCATTGTATTCCTTTTTTTTTAGGGACGCACAAAGAATCAATAAATAAAAAAAATAAAAAAAATGTTACTATAATTGGACTTGAGAATAGTTTCTAAATTATTAATTATTTTACGTGTATTTACACCTTACACATACATAGGCCACTTTCATAAGGAGGATTTACCATAATCGCCACGCTGGATAGGTGGATTGGCGATCGGAGTACCAGACTAGTTTGTTTTTCTTTTTTAGGAGTGCAGATTCTGACGCCGGTACCGAACGGCATGCATTATAATTGCGATGTTTGTTTACTGGGAACGTACGCTGTTAAATGAAGAAAATAAACTTGTAATAAAAATAATGATTCCATTTCCGCCCCTGCATAAAGTCACTACAAAATGTCAGTTATATTCAAAACTTTATTCGTTTCTCCAAGACGAGAACTAAAGTCCTTGCAACTATCAGCTTTACTTTATTACTAACATAGCAAGGAATGATGAACATTTCTTTATGTGTTAAATTAAACCAAACGATAAAAATGTAACTAACACATATTGCATGAATATATTTTATTATCCGACAATCGGTCGAACTTCTTAGTCTCTAATATTTACAAAAATATCCAAGGGAAATTAAGCTTAGACGTATTTACAAAATATGGTTTAAAACACTGTCACACACAAGGGAAGGGGGAAACTTCCCCCTTCCCGTTCCCCTCCCCAAATATCCTTAAAAGAGCCGGAATCGCGCCTGCAGCTTCTCTGGTGCTGTACGTGGGCAGCGGAGTTCCGTCCGACCCGATTACCCCCTTTCATATAAGAAAAATGGCCACATCATCCTCTTACATTAAGTAACGTAACACCATCGCCCACGTACATCTGCAATAGCAGAGGAGCTGCAGATGCAGCCTTTAAGAATATTTGGGGAATGGGAGGGAGAATGAGTAACAGGGGAGGGGGAATGGGCCTCCGGTTACCTCACTGACCGAAGGAAACGCAGAAGCACCTTGTGCTTCTACTTCACGCCGGTATTCTGCGATGTCGTGGTACTACCCCGGTCGTGCCGGCCCATTCGAGCAGTAGCAAACCGAGTGATTTTGCTACTTGGCTCTACGTAGCGTATATTTTGCGTACAACTATTGATCAACATTCGAAAGTAGGTCCTGATTTAAAAATGTATTAATTCATTTAATAAACAATCAATTACAAATTTTACATCTAGAACATAGTTAATCCAGTCTTATATATCTTAATCTAGTTCTAAGTTCCCTTTTTTATGCTCCACATTTTCTCGTTTGCTCAATCATTTCAAGCTTGGTCAGAGGCTTTATTGTTCCAGAGTGCTTTTACAGATTTAGTCGTACACATCTCCATCTGTAGCCGCTCGTAAATCTCGCTCTTTACTACCTTACGTAGTAGCGTGATGTTTTGTCTTAATTTAAACTATGAAAAAAGGGAACCAAGTTGAAAACTTACGCTTCATAAATTGTTATGTAAAAAACGGATCTTGGGGCCATTGTACGTTTTATGAAGACTATAGATAAATCAGATAATTACTTCTCGCATGGCTCCATAAAAATATTTATTGCCTAGTTCGTAGAGAAGAAGAGCATATCACAACTATTGTGTATTATTATACACACCTCCAAGGTCGAAAGCACGATACGTATTTCGCCTCATAACGAGACATTAGTCGTACATTTATAAGCGTACACTGTGGTAATCAATCTCTAAGTAGGGAGCTGAGTTTGGGTAATGTTGTTGTTAATGCATAATACCTTCTTTTGCGCTTCGTTATTATTAAATAATATTAAAGGGGTGATGTATGTATTATCTGCCATCTTCTTCATGCTAAACTCATCTGCCACATAAACTAGTGTAGCTCCTTTTTATTTCCCTTGTCAGCTCTTAGCATTACTGCAATACTGAAAATAATCCTCTTCCACAGCACTTCAAGCATCTGGCATTTTTGAGGCGGTTATGCCGTGGGAGGCCGTCAGATTTTCACGACATTTCCTTTTATTTTACGCTTAGGAGTTTTGTTACCAATCCAATGCAAAAACTTCATTCGAATTCGCAAAAACTAGTGACGCCAATAGCCTAATGGGGATAGGGTGCGGACTGCGAAACATGACGTCGTATGTTCGAGCCCGCCATTCGACTATTGTCGTGAACCACACCAGATACAAGCTGTAATGCTTAGTTGGAGGATTAACAGGAATATTAGTAATGTTACTTAAATATTATTGCAAGTATTCCCTTAAAAAAAGACTAGTGTATAGCATTATCACTTATACGAGGGTGTGGGCATCGGGCACTGTAATCCTCGCTGGTTTGCTTCCAGGAAAGGCATTTATGTTTAACAGTGAACAACTTTGTGAGAACTAGAAAATGGAGAATGTTCGATCAAATAATTGCTGTCATAGTAAGTAAAAAAACGTTTTGTTATAGCCACTCGTAGTCTAATTTATATACATCAAATAGACAGGTCCGTCACAAGACTTTATCAGTAACGAGAGATCCAAAAATACCAACTAAGGTGACCTATTGTCGACTTCATTTTACGTACGGCCTTAGTTATAATCGAAAGATAATAATGATGATAAGAATCGTTGTTCCCTTTCGCAGTCAAGAAAAACTTTTGTAGTACAAATATAACGTCGAATTGAAACCTACTTTTTTGTTATTTGTGCACTTACTTCCGAAAATTTGAAAAATAATGCTTAGAGACTATTATTAATAATAATAAACACATTAAGTTTCTTATGCGATATTTAATTGTAATAGAAAGGATGATTAGTTATCTGTGGAAGTATATAGAAAATAGATAAAAAAATTATATTATGTGTAGATCAGAAAGTCTGATTATGGCTTAGGAACAAGGATAAACTAGGCTAAACAAGGCTTTGAGCTAGAGGTTGCTTTCCACTGTCGCAATGAGATCCGGAATCAAATGTACGATATCTCCGGATGACATAGGTTATCTCCGGAAGACTCAGACGGAGGACTAAAAGGACGATTGCCTTTAGTCAAAGCCCCAATCCTATCATTATAACTGCATGTCACAATTTCACTGATGAAGATTGCCACCGAGCACGGTCCTGATCCATCTGCATCCATTAAATTCCCGCCACACTGTGTAGGTAGTCTCTCCGACTGATGGGGAAACTCCACTTCTTCTCAACAAATCATTCGTTACAAATATTTGTTACCAGCTCCAGTCAGCCAGAGATTCTTCACAGACCCTGGTACGCCGTAGCCATGACCGCCACCATGACTAGCGTCGCCGCCGGGATCTTGGGGCCATTGTTTTGTACCTCTTATCATGGTGGACTGTCACCATAGTAGCCACGACTGGCGAGCGGGTTATTAAAAAAAATCGACAAATTATTAAATTACATAAAATACCGCAAGATAGCAGCAATTAAAAGTTTTACGCCACTTGAATCACACTTATTTGAATAAGTACACACTTATTCTAAACATGTGGCGTGAAACATGTTTAGGAAAACTTGCACGAAATATACAAACATTTCGTTTACAAGGGATGAAAACGAGTAATTTTTTCCGTTCTAAAATAGTGGGTTAGGAAACTTTATAAAACAAAACTGTTATCCAATCGACGGTGACTAATGTAGTTCTAGCGTTTCGTCCCTCCTAAATTTCAGAAGGGAATGAGTATCGACCATTCGTTCTTAATATATTTTGTACGATCATCGGTGTGTTTGTCATAAACAATCAAATTGTTATATACAAAGAAACGAAAGAAAATATTTTAGAAAGCATTAGCAACTCCGTTAAAGCACACCGTCTGGAAGCGCAATTTAAGAAGAATTAACTGATTGCTCATTGTAATCTCCGAGAAGCACAACAACGAGACTCGCCATCCTACACGTTCTATCTCTCCGAGAAGTGAAAAGGTTGCGGTAACTCCAACGGCTACGCTGATGCGAGACAAATCAAAATTCGTCATTGTTTATATTAGATTGAACTCTAAGTCTATTAAGTACATTACAAAGGTTATTAATTTTGTTTAAAAACAGAGGACACTCAAAGAATAATTAAAAATTTTAATAAACTACACAAAACCGCTCGAAGTAATACTCAAAAGTATATTTCACGCTTCTTTTCACTTCACACCAAATACGATCTGTTAAAATTAACGTCTATTTTACTAATAATACTAATTATCATTGAATGATTCTTCTTTTTTCTATATTGATTTATAAAAAAGCACACTGCGTTAATTCAACGTAAATTGTTGCATAAACTAGCAGTTTGTAAGTTCCCACAGCTGGGCAAAGGTCTCCTTCTCAAACATCCTCTCTCCTCTCAAATTCTACGTAAATTATTACATATTTAAATAATATTACAAAAGGTTTTTTTTGAAATACCAACAACAGAAAAAAAACGAAAGTAGAAAAAAATGGAGAAAACTTTTCGCCTTCACAAGGATATTCGTATTTTATTATTACCTATACCCACACTCTCTTAAATGACTACCGACTCGTAAAGGGGAAGGAAAACCCCTAATTTGCGTATTCAATTACTACCATTATTTTTTAAAAAAGGCCGAACGAAATTGGAAGGAAACATTTACATGAAAATGTTTATAAAAGTCATTCGTATTACGTATCGACAACGTAAATATTTAATGTTAATAAAATACGAGTATGTACTAAGAAATAAAATTTAATTTAGGTATTATAACAAATTAAAACAGTATTACTCCATTGAATTAGTTACAATTAACAAAAAATACGTGTAAGCAAAATCATTTTATGACAGCTATTTCTCATATTTTCGTTTCCTAAAATCGTAAATAATATTTTTAATGTCCAATGTTTAATTAAAATAAATAACGGAAAAAGTATTCAGAATTTTTCCTTTTCTCTCTGAACAAATTAAGCTAACGCAGGAACGCACAAAAAACGCTGTAACCATTTTGATTTCGAGATGATACGTCTAGAAAATTTTGCGCTACGGCAAAATCTACATTACAACAATAAGAAATCATATAACGCTGACTCAACTGCCTCGCGTAGCGCTGAACACTTCTGGAAGAGAGAATTCGAAGCTAGTTGAAAGCTAGCTACCGTCGGTGAAGGTTCACACGCACTGCGCTCCTATACGTGCTATGTGCGAAATGCTGAAACTTTTCTTCCAGTGAATTAAAACCAAATTCGTTATCTTTTTGAATACAATCGATAAATGTGTAGTGGATACCTTGTATCGACGTTTTTATGACTTTTTCTTAAAATATATTTTATGGAAATGTGTTTTTCTCCTCAGTTAAACTTCAAACAACTTTTGACTGCTACATAAAGTTTTAAATAGTGAACATTTTACTGCTTTTTTCACATTAGTGCGAATTTTATTATTAGTGGATGGCAGATACTTTTTACTAAAGAAGACTCGTTGTAAGTAACAAGAACAATACATATTTTTGGAAATGCCTATTATAGAATATTTAAGTATTAATTATATTATTTACCAGAAAGCTACTTTTTGTTAATAAAAAGCATATTAATTTCTTACTTTAAATATCTTAGAAACAAATTCCTTGATGCTTCTTTAATACTATATGGACAGATTTATTTAGGAATAAGAAAAGGAAATATATTGTTTAATATTTTTTTATTCGAAACTTCGCTTCACTTGTTAGAAAATAGAAAGACCTGAAAACTTTAATTCCAATATACATTTTAAAGAAAATACAAAGTTTATGTTTTGATAAATTGTCAAAATAGTCATTTAAAGTTTGTGTATGACTCTTCTTAGAATAACAATATTATTTTCACATAAATTATCATATATTTTATGACATATTACTCCATTCAAATATTGCTTGAATTCCATAACAGTGTGCAAAATGTTAGGTGAAATATATCTGAAGATATATATGGCGTGGCAATTTTAGCCGGTCATTAACATTTAATTTCTCTACGCATATTTTTTAAACTTTACTTCGCTTGAATTTTATACCGACACCACTACGTAGGTAGTTTCCATGTTAAGTGCTGAATTTATCAGGTGAAATAAAAAAAATCGAGCGTATGTGAAACCGCTGACCCGCACTAGTGCAATGTGGCGAACGCTTCTTGGCTCCAAAACCTTCGCAAATATTCGGAGAACGCTTGGCCCAGAATTTTACAAGCTTGTTCTTTACTTAAATTTTTAACTTTTGTGTTATATGAACAAAGGCTTCACAAGTATTTCCTATATTCTATTAATTATAAGAACTTCTAAAATCGTCATTGATTTCAACGTCAAAATTAATAAACTCTATTCAAAAATTACTTCGCTTCATGTAAATTATTGACTTTTATCTCGTAAAGTTAAGTTCACAACCATCGAAGTTGTCTTTATTTTAAATTAATTATGATTTCGTTGTTACTAAAATTCATGTTCGGACTTATTAGTACTTCAGAGAAAGTTATTGTTTTTTTTCGAGGCCTTAGTTCTTTCGTTGTTTTTCTTTCTTACTAAGAGTTAAAAAACATGTTGGCAGGTAGGTGAAAAGTTGGAATAAATAATAATAAATAATTTAATCTTAATTAAATATTAAGTACTATGAAAATACTTAACACATATATATATACAAATTCTAATAGGTACACGCATTTAAATTCATGTGTATAGGATGCGTATATTCACGTACATAACATAATATACAGAATATGTAAGGGAATACATCGTGCTATATTTGCCTTCAGATAGTGGATGTCTGAGCAGATTTTGAAGAAATTTTTGTCCGATGCTTTTTTGATATCATCCGGAAGAGCGTTCCGCAGCAATGTAGTTTAGACGGCAAAAGAAGAGCTGAAACACCAGTACTATATGTGGCGTATTATATGTGGCACATTAATTTTGAGGGCTGAGCATGAAAATCGAAAATGTGCAAATATAGAGATAAGGATGGATCTACTATGTTAAAAAGCATTTGAAAGGTCAACCAGCGCTTTCAATTTTAGTTTCTCCATAATCGTCTGTAATCGTAATCACTGGGGCGATAGAACTGTGACCAGGATCAAATCTCGATAGAAAATCAATAAGCAGAGAAACTTTTATTTAGTGATTTACTATGTAGAAATAATAATATAACTTTATAAAATAAATAGTAACAATTAGACGCGATAAATCCGTAAATTATTGTTTCCCTACTGAATGATTTTCAAAAATAAGGTCATCCAGTAGGTTACGTTTTCCTACGTAGAAATACATTTGTCTATGGACACAGGCTTCCAGAACTTTCGATTGAAATGGGAGAATTGATATTGGACGAAAATTATAATGTAATACAACCTGTTTTACATACATAGGGATTTTAAGAAGTGGTCGTACATAAGCTTTGTAAGAGACGACGAAAAGAAATGCTTGGAAAATCCCGTGGCTTCAAACAGATTGCACACCGCCATCTCTAAAAACAATAAGACCGAAAATACACAGTCTCGTAACGGGCAGGATGGTCTTAGGTATGATGCATCTGATAATGCAGATGCCAAATCGTTTGCCAAGTATGGCGTTAATGGAAAATCCAGCTTAGGACTGCTTATAGGCTTTTTCGCGGTGAGCTGACGATCGTAATACCTGGCGCCGTGTACCTTGAGCGCTGCTGCGTGTCAACTTTCGTTCTGCTATTTTTTGAGATGGTTAAACTGTCATCTGTTAGACGTCATGATATTTTTTTTAAAGAATCCTTCCTAAGTCGACTGTTATGGGAAGAAAGAAAGTGACAGATGTACAGAGACTGTCACTGCACGGTTTTGTATAAAAAAGGAAGAAAGTTTTTTTTTATTAATAAATCATTACCCATTCATAAACCTGCCGGCGTCATGTATTAAAATAAAAACTTGCACAAAGTTTTAATAGCTTTTTATTCATTGGAATAGGCATTTTCAACAAAGGCCCAAATATAAAGGTACATTTATCGGTTATTTTTGTGACATCGAATGGTTAAGGGTTTAGCGTTTGTTGAGACCGTTTATTAAGTAGGATCAACTTCATTGAAGGTTATGTAAAACAAAACGTGTACACGTGTAACGATGGTAGTTATATAATATTTTTTTTGCTTAAACTTCTAGTTGTATTAAAAGAGGTACGAAAATAAAAATGTATATTCGCTGCAAAAATATATTTAATATATTTAATTTACTTACAACCTTTAATAAAATACGTACATTTTATTATTGTTCTGTGGAGATGTTCGGAATGATCCCAGCCGCTGAGTTTTAGATGGTCAGCATTCCACCACAGTGCGTTTTACTCAAAGTTTTCTGCCACACACTTTGACTTAGTGAAATTAACTGTCGCCAGCGGTATTTTCGAACAATTACGACTTAGGGACCTTCAAGAAAAGAGCCTATTCCTTCCTTAAAGGCCGGCAGCGCATCTGTAGCTCCTCTGGTGTTGCGGATATTCGTGGGCGTCGGTGATCACTTACCATCAGGTGCGCCGCATACTCGTTTGCCCACTTCTATAAAAAAAAACAAATATCGTAGTTACATGAATATGTAACGTAATATCATAGAGCATATAGCAATTATGCATGTGAACATACATTGCAATGTAGTTTTTCATATAATAATACTGGCTGTTACATCCGGCTCCTTACGCGTGGCGTTCATAATTTGCATAGCATTTTTATTATTGATTGAAAATAAATCTTACAGTATTTTTATTACTACACAGCCCATTTTAGTTCACTGTTGAACAGAGGCATGTTCAACAAAGCGCTAGCAAAAGCCAGCGTCCATTTTTTGGTGGGTTTGCCCATGATCACCACGCTGGGGAAACGGGTTGGCGTCACCACGCTGGGGAAGTGTAGCGCCGGTACCACATCACTAGTGATGCTGCTCCCCATCAACACTTTGTGGGATTTAGGTTCGGTAGAGCTGGATGGATATTCCGTTAGTTAGCTATGTTCACTAAGTATAGGTACGGTTGGCGTTTGGTGAAAAAGTTGGTAGATCTCATTCCCCCTTTTGTTAAATATAATATTAAGAATAACACAAAATAAAGTCTATTTTAAAGCCCTAACCTTGGTTAAAACTATTAACCTGATTTTAATGTCTATAATTTCAAAAACTTAATTTACGTTTAATCTTTCAACTCCTATTTCGCCTCTTTACGATTTTCTCGCTTACTGCAAGTGAGGTACTTCTAACTTAGATAATGCTTTGTCATGACAGATCGTACTGTTTACGGTTCCGGAGTTTTCGTGGTAAGTCAGTGGGTGCTATTTCGCATTTATTTAAATATAAATTGCGTAAATAGAGAACCTAACATTGGGGAAATGAATATAATCTAGAACCAGTTTGTTATATTTTTAATAAACTCGTGAGTAGTAGAAAATGTTATACCACATTTTCTCCAAATACTAAACACATCGGCATAGCACACGGCAAGCTTTTTAGCGCAGACATTGGCGATTTTGTATTTCTGTCTGATTAAAATAATTTTACCACCTGTAGAAAATCATTAGCATGGTTGAGAGCGGCTATTGGTAGGCTTATTCACAGAAGGCCGATTATCTGGAATCCTGTTACGTTTTCCTATGTGGTAGAGCCAAGCGGCGGCATTTCCTACAACTTTTATGGGGTAGCTCGACCGGGGTAGAGTCACGACCTCGCACAATACCGACGTGAAATAGAGATATCGTGTGCGTTCGTTTCGTGAGGTAACCGGAGGCTCTGTCGGCGGACATATCGGCGCCTCTTCTTCCCTGTGAGTGATTACTAGCGTGAGCTGTGGGAGTGGTAGCAGCTTTAAATGAAAAAAAAAACGACAGATCCAAATGTTTAGAAAATATAACATTCTTGCAGATATTTTCTGCCTCATATTTTTCATCGTGTAATTTTCATTTCAAATAATTCATTTAATTTCTATAAGCCTTATTTGTACGGCTTAGAAATGAACCGTTAGATTATAAAAAGGATATTTGAACGTTAAATAAATTCGTATTTAATAAAAATTGATTAAAAAGATAATTTACAGAGGATAGGTTATTACGTTATGTACTCGCGTGTACATTTTCTAACAGTGGGGTTAGTCAAAAGTGGTCGAGTTTTTTTTTTAATATTTCAAAGGCCAAAGTTAAATAATTCATTCGTACTTAAGTGGTATTGATTCTTAATCATTATAGAGTGTAAGGAGGAATGTATCTCTTTCCGAAAAATTCCAACTTCACATGCACATGTTGCGTCCTGCTAAAAAAACAGACGAGACTCTGGAGACCGAACGATGGGTCAATCTACATTTGCCGAACTCAAATCCGAACCGTGGGTACTGGCACTGCACTCACTAACCTGTTCCGCGTAGTGAGTGTGGGCAAACTCTCTAGGAATATGATGCCGACTTTACTTGGTTTCTTGGGCAGGCCTGTGAAAGACAGTCTATTTTTGTCTGAACATTGGACGAAACTAGCCTGATGCTGCTGGTGGGATATAAAGGTTATATTCATGTTTACTCGTTATAAGTGGATAAGGAATGTTTTTTTAGTAAGCTTGAATTTTTACTAAAGCATATCATGGCTTGCATGGGATATTTATTCTTTGATCGAAAGAACATTTTAGAAGAAAATTGATTGTCTAAAAATCTCACAAAGTATTATACATTATCGTAAGACTGACAGTCTTTAGATAATACACTGCTGCAAAAACGAGGAGGCCGCTTCCGTGGAGAGGATTTATCATAATAACCACGCTTGGCGTTTGGCGCTCGCAGTACCAGAGATCTCGCACCTTTAACGTTGCTCCCCGGCACCGGTCTGGTATTTTAAGAGTGCTTATGTTTGTGCGTTCACTTCTCCTGCGCAGTTCCGAATACCATCGCACACCTGCCGATGGTATTCGGAAGTTGCCGCCGTGATCTAAATTGGTCTGGAAGATATCATCATATTTCAGCAACTGTTAGAAGGCAATACTTTAGCTCAATAAATGTTTTTTCTATAAAATTTTTTTTATTTATTATTTGTTCAGTATGTTAGTTTTACTGACATTGGATATGTTTGGTTGTGTAAATGAATTTCTAAGTAACAAACACTAGTCCATTATCACCTCAATGTCAATTTTAAGCAGTCTTTGAAATGTTTACTTTAGCCATTGTATGTATAATGGACGCCTACCCTTTTATTATCTTCGCAGCGTCACGTCATTGATTAAAATAACAGTTGGCTGAAATATATTATAAGTGCAAGGGGGGAATTCCTATCTCTTTCTCCAAATGTCAATGACATCTGCACGCGAAGCACCCTGCTGACTAACGAGTGAGACGAAGGTTGCCGATTGATGGCGAAAAATCGATCAGACTAAAAGTAGCAGCCCGTAAGTGCCCACTGCTGGGCAAAGGTCTACTTCTCAAATATCTCCACGCCACGCCACGCTGCTCCAGTGCGGGTTTGCGGGTTTCGCATGTCCTCGAAATAATATTTTTATAATTTCTCAGACATGCAGGTTTCCTCACGACGTTTTCCTTGACCGCCGAGCACGTGATGCATATAGAGCACTGAGCCTGATCTTGGCACCGAGGATCGAACCCAGGTAACTCGAGCTGTTTGATACTAAAGTTAGCGCCCTGATCACTAGGCTGCCACTGCTCTGATCAGATTATGCCGTGCCTAATTCTCACAGGCTGCTGACGAGGAGCCCTTTAGTGTGAGGGTACCATCATTGCGCCTACCAACACGCCTGTTCAGCGTGATGAGTGTGGGTGAATGTTCAGTGCATAACATGTTAACTTTCGATTATGCTTTCTACGAAACTTTAACCCTTAATAACCTAGAGTTTCAATTTTGATACTAATATTTTAAACCGAATATTCACATTACTATTAGTTTTTTTTATATGTTGGCTGTATGTATTTTACTGTTGTATAGTATTCTATCCAACGAAATTAAAAAAAAAACAAATGTCATTATTGTTTTATTTTATCTGTGACATATTACTTGCGCGGCAAAGTGAACAAGTAAACACATTTTACTAAAAGTTTTGTTGAATATAAATTTGATATATTTTCTTTTTCTGAAGAATATAAATACTTTTGAGGTAAGTGAATACATTATTTTCGCTATGATATAATTATTTTTAGCAAATGCATGTTTTACTTGAAGAAATTAGTGCTTTTTTTTTGGTATCAATATTGATACTTCAGGCATTCCGCCCTACATAAAACCTACCTACTAACTCTAAACTATAAAACTTTTTGAACTTTCGTTTCATATTTTTTCTGCATAGCTTGGTGTGGGGATTACTTTTGTTTTTATTTATTATAGAAATTTATCCAAAATGCGGCCAGAAGAGATTGAGAACATATTGAAGCGGTTAGAAAATGGTGAAATTTCGGAAGACGATTCCACCGACAATGAAGATGACATAGACTATTATTCGAGCCAAAGAGATCGTCTGATGGAGCTAGATGATGAAGAGGATGTAGGTAATTTTCCCACTGACCCAAACTTGGATGCAGATCCGCCTGCAGCAAACGTAGATACCGACATGCAACATAATTTAGAGACTGTTGAACGAAACCCAACTCCTACAACCAGCAGCCAGAACAACCTGCAAACTGCACCTTTCAACTCTAGAAACTTAGTGTGGAGAGTAAAAATATGGATTTAGTCCAAAATGCTTTCCAGTTTGCTGGAAATACTGAGTATTCACAAGAAATTATGAACTTAGACACTCCATTTCAGTTTTTTCTTATTTTTCGGTGAAGACATTTTGAGATTTCTAGTGGACGAGTCAAATAAATATGCCTTCCAAAAGAATCCCAACTTTACAGAACCTGTAACTGTCTTAGAATTACGTAAATTTATTGGAATTCTTATTTTTACTAGTGTATATCATTATCCTAGTGTCCGGTCATACTGGTCAAACATTACAAAGTTTGAACCCATAGTACAAACAATGAATCGCAACAGATTTGATAAAATTAGAGAAATTTTTCACATGAATGACGACTCTAAACATTTGCCCATTGATCACCCCCAGCACGACCGACTGCATAAAGTAAGACCAGTGATAGACTATTTGAACAAGAAATTTATTACTTTACCATTTGAGCATCGTCTATCACTAGACGAGCAGATGTGTTCCACAAAAATGAAACATTTTATGAAACAATATTTACCCAACAAGCCCCATAAGTGGGGATTCAAATTATACGTGTTATGCTCTCTGTCTGGTTATGCCTACAGTTTTGAGATTTACTCGGGAGCTAAGGACATGGACCGTTTACCTGGCGAACCAGACCTCGGAGCTGTGTCGAATATAGTTATTCGATTGCTACGACCAGTACCAAGGCATGTCAATCATATAATTTATTTTGACAATTTTATACGAATATTCCTCTGGTACATTACTTGACCAACGAAGGTATTTATTGTCTTGGAACAGTACAGAGAAACAGGCTTGGAAAGTCGTGCAAGTTGCCGGATAAACGGGAGATTATGAAATCCAACGTACCCAGAGGAACATATCACGAAAATGTGGCCTCTCACGAAGGCCTAGAATTGTCGGCCACAAGTTGGAAAGACAACAAACAGGTATTATTACTATCCACGTATGTTGGCGCTGAACCAGCGGATACTATAACCCGCTACGAAAAAACTAAAGGCCAATATTCAAATATCATGTCCTCGGGTTGTAAAGAATATAATGCACACATGGGTGGCGTTGATTTGATGGATAGCTTCATTGGTCGATATCGCATCCGCATAAAGTCGAGAAAGTGGACAACGAGGCTCTTCTACCACTTGTTAGACATGACTGTCATCAATGCTTGGGTACTGTACAAAAGGTAAACACAAGGAAAGGAAAACTTCAGAAGAATATTATGAAGTTAGCAGATTTTAGAACTGAGCTTGCCGATACTTTATGTAGATATCAAAGTCACTCAAAAATAAAAGGGCAGACCCAGTACCAACAGTCAACAAGACAATACAGTACCCTCTAAAAACCCCGGACAGGTGCACAAGTACTACCCCAACTGACGTGCGTTCCGATTGTATTGGTCATGAAAAATATTTATGGAGTCTAGGAATAAATGTAAATTTAGTAATTGTAGGAAACTTACCTCCTGGTTCTGTAAAATGCAAAGTATCGTTATGCGATAATAAAACAATCGATGTTTCGCATTATTTCATGCATAGGTCATTTAAGATTTCTTTATGGCCATAATGCCTGAAGTATCAAAATTGATACCTGTTTTTTTTTTTTAAATAAATATGTAAAATAAATATTGTGATTTATTTAGCTATTTTTCCCTTCATCTAGGCCCTCAAGCAAATACAGTAATATTTAAAAAAGAAGACTCGCGTAAATCAGGCTACTAAGGGTTAAAAGGACATAAAGACATTCCGACACTTACCTGACACTAGGTAGAGTTTTTTTAATACATAATGATAAAAAAAAATTAAAAAAAAATAAAGAAAAAAATTTTTGGTAAAATGGCGTGGAAGAGGGCAACTAACGTGGTAGAGCCAAGCGGCGGCTTTTGCTCGAATGAGTCGGCTCTACCGGAGTAGTACCACGGCCTCGCAGAATGCTGGCTGGCAACGAGCTTGAAGCTGCTCTGGTGTTACACATGTACGTGGGCGATGGTAATTACTTACCATCAGGTCAGCCACTTGCTAGTTGGACCCTTACCCATAAAAAAAATATAAAAGCATAAATAAAATAAGCGGCGGAATATACAATTTATATCTTTACCATCTAGATATTTGCAAAGTAAGGTGTACGATTTATTTAAGAAAATCGTTATAGTTTGAATTTAACAGTCATATAACCATTCTAACGGAATGAAGAAGAAAATAAAATTTACGTAATAAAACTTTGGCATGAAAATGTTAACGATCAACGTTGTTTAAAATAAAAAAAAAATTACATAAACGTTTGTTACCATTCTTGTGTGCTATTTTTGTCTATTTCTTTATTTCCCTCCGTAATCCACGTACAGTCTGATGGGCGGATTAAGGAGCGATATAATTTGCAGGGAGATTACAAAAGCTAATTTATATTTACTTTTTAAATTATTTATTTCTTTTATGGACACAAAAACTAGACGGTGAACATTAAACTAATTGTAATGGAATTTATCGCGTTTATTTTTTTTTTTTAACTACCCGCCGTTTCGAGTGATTTGATTAAGGGTACTCAATTTTTATTTTTTATGAACAAATAGGCTAAAGTTTGACCTCAATCTTGCTTGATGGAAGGCGAAGATGAGGCCTAGGATGGTATACGTTTGCCTAGAAGGTGTCTGTTCACTTTGGCCTTAAAGATGTCCAGATATCCAGATTATAGTGTTAAAAACTTCGTCTTTACCGACGTCTTTAACGTCCTGATATCATACTCGTAGTTAAACCAGACTACCCTCAGCTTTTAATAATAAATGTAGGTCCGATTAACCCGGCCTATATATAGTGTCATATGAGTAGACTTATGAGTACCATCATAAATATGGTGGCATTGGACAGATGTCTATTTCAGCATATCAAAAATGTCAGACCGAAAAAGGGCGTACCCTACCGTGTGTACGCGTATCTTGACATCGATAGTTATACTTGATTTTACATTTGTTTTTAATTACGGGACAGGATACCAGGCATGGATAATAGGAAATTCTCTAAGGAAGGAAATGAAAGGATCGCAATAATCTCGAGTTGAGTATCGTAATAGGTACTAGACTTTAGACGCTGCTACCCGACATCGGTCTGAGCGTGTTCGGTCTGACATTTTTGATATAATCAAACGGACATCTGTTCAATGCCACGATATTTATAAAGGTACTTACAAGTCTACACATACGACACCTACAGGATGAAAAGGAGTGACATACTCCCTTTAACCACTATCGCACGGCCATTCTTCTTTGGGAATTAATATAGGTGACTCAGAGTCACTAAGAATTTACTATTAGATGTACTGTTTTTTGACATCATCCCTAATTTAAAAAAAAAGCGATCTTCACCTCTAAATCAACTCAAATGTGTGTATATTACTCATAAAGAAAATACGAGGAATCAGGACTATTAAAAGGGCATAATATAAAAAGCACCGCAACTCATAAAGGTGACAGTTTAAGATTCCATTATGGCCGTTAACCGATATAGTTAATAGAGCCCAGTTATTAAGGTCACTATTATATTACAGCAAAATATTATTGAACAGGTACAATAAAGTAATAAATTGTTCGAGTAATTAATTTCATATCGTTTTGTTTCATTAACATAATTTTTGAAACCCAATATAGTTTAACTTAACTGAAATGTTCAGTACAAATATGAATATTTTATGTTATTTTTTTTAACTTGCGTAACATTATGTTCACTTTGACATTAAAATTTATTTGACATAGTACGTCAACTATCTTTAACTATATATTCTGTAACCATAACTAAATCGTATAAAAATAATGAAGCATTAATGCTTACATCTGTTAGTTCTTGTTCTGTGGTTTCGACGCTAATGTGAATAGAATTACAATTTCCAGAACCGATAGATTGCAAATGGCCGATGGGAAACCAACTATAAATTATGTTCAACGCGTAAATATCGTTGTCTGTTTCAATTAATGCTATAAGAGGACTTAACCGTTATATAACAAGTGAACTGTTACACATAATGATTTCTTGTATTAACGCGAACACTACACAATTGAAATGAAACCTTTATATACGTTTTTTCACTAAAACCAAACGCGAAACGGTTTTAACTAAAACTACGGAATAAACACTAAACAATAGTTTCATGCCAGAAGTGAACTGTTGTTTTTATTTGTAGATAAAAAGCAACGACTTTAATTTCCATGCATTTTTATAATAAAAATTTTATTATACAATGAGAGCGTTCGGTTTAATTAAACAGTATATTTATATTAATAGAGACTATACAAATTAAAATCAAATGAACTCATCTTTGAAGGCTATCACAAGTCCTATGCTGAACATAGGCGTCTTCCAAAGATTACCACAAAGCGTGAGGTGGGGATCTAAGAGAATTTGTCATCTTGTCTCGCCCCGTGGGTGGTCGTCAAATCCGACAGAGGCAAAAAAAGATCAGGAGATTGGCAGCAGCATCTTCCTATACAACACTAATTTTTTTTAATGTTAAAAGGAGCATACGAGTAAGCGACTCCCCTGATGGTAAAAAATTATAGACGCCCACGTCCATCTACAACACCAGAGGAGCCGCAGGTGCGTCGCGGGCCTTTACGAATATTTGGGAGATAAGAGGAGGAGAAGGAGTGGGGAGAGGGGACTCTGGTTTCCTCATTAACTGAACGAAATGCAGAGGCCTGTGACAGTCGTGTGTGAGCAGGAATATTACATATTCGAGCCAACCAAGCTTCTCAAGGAAACTCAGCTGAACCGTAATGTCAAATGAAGGCGGAAAATCTATACGACTAAGCCACTTATAAATCCCACATACTAGTGATGAGAAACATAAACTTTAGTACATGAGTGATGAAACTGCGCTCAGTAATCCGATTGATAGAGTGTTAAGTATGGGCAAATCTTCCACACTTGGCATGCGAGTATGTAAGGTCAAGGTCTATGCCCAAAAAAGGATTTACCCACGTATTTTTATTATTATATATAAAAGTGCATTTCTATAATACACGACAAAATTGTCTTCGTCTTGGAAACATTCCAGGTTTATTTCGTTATAGCAATTTGTATGACGTGGTCTGGAAAGATTTTCTCCTCATTAGAGTTCTGCCGGTTGAAATAGTCTTGTAAGTTTTTGTAAATATAAATTTTAATAAGCATGATAAGGACCCCTGTGGCGATGTAAATCACATAACTATATAACCTATATAACCCAGGATTCGGGTGCAAAATCAGATGTTATTGGTGTTAGGGGATGGTTATGTATCATTGCGTCCCGTGTCTCTAACACTGCAGCTGACACTACCTCTGACCTTATCGCGTAAGCGTTACGTCAGATATAGGAAGGCAAAGACAAGTGAGCGCCTCTATATTTATACGTACACCCACTGCATAATATCTCCGGAGTAGTTGACAACTGCCGATAGTATTAGAAAATATCATAATAATTTATCTCTTTTCCCAGGAGCGCCACTTTACCCTTAGCGCGGTTTCTTTTCCGGTTTAACTACATATTTTTTTTGGATGAATATATTTTTTTTATATTACATATAGGTATTCATTACTTCATAATAAAAATAACTACAATAAATTATCTTAACAAACTGATTGTAGTAACAGTGCAGTGATTCATATTGCCTCGAGGTATCGTTAATCGTAGTAGGTAAACTGGATCACAAAGGATTTATATAGTGTAAAGCTACCGACCGTGTAAATAGAAAGTTGTTCCTTTTAAACAGATAGTTCATCAAAGCCTCGTTATTGAACAAAGTTTCTCGATATTAATTCAGAAAATAAAATAAGCACTAATTTTTGTGGATATTTAGCATCGTTTACTTTTACTTTATCGTATTACGCGAATACTACACATTTGAAATGAAACTATTATTTATCGATTTTATTTTGTTTAACATTATTACTCTCGACGTTACAAGTGGTTTACGTCACGCATGGCCGCGGGGGCTATCTGGTGTTTAAGGTCCTGATGTCATAGTTAACTCGGCAACCGTCAGCTTTCTTATTATAATTGGCTGCATGTCCTTAATAATTGCAATTCGAGACATGCATACTACATACACACTAGTGATGTATTTATTATGTATCTATAAAAGTGAAGAGAGACGTTGAAAGTTTTTGTTTTGTATTTTTTTTAATATAAATTGTATAATATATGTAGTATCCTAATATGATTTATTTATTTATTTTATTTATTTATTTATTCTTTATTGTCCCTAAAAAAAAAAGGAATACAATAGGCGGACTTAATGCCTTTTGGCATTCTCTACCAGTCAACCCTGGGTGAGAAAGAAAACATGTTGGCAGGTTCAAAATAAATAATAAATATAAATTTAATATTAATATTAAATACAATTATAATGTAGTATACCTTTATAATATACTTACATACTTATAACATACATAATATACTAAACATAAACATATAATACATACATAAACAAATTAAATATGGAGAGGAAAATCTCAGATGGCATTTGCCTTCAGATAGTTACGACGGAGCAGGGTTTTGAAACAGTTTTTATTCGGAGCTTTCTTAATATCATCGGGGAGAGCGTTCCAAAGAGATCCTTCACCGTACAAGCCACTCTGGCTTGTACGGTGAAGGAAGAAGAAAATAAACTAGTACTATGTTGTGGAACACTAACCTTCTGGCTGTTTGAAGTTCGAGGCACTCGGTTATGACTCGCATAAAGAAAATTGAAGCTATCCTTAAGATACGAAGGAGAGTTTGCATCGTTTAAAACGGAATAAAGTACTGATAAGATTCAGGAGCTACACCTTTGGTGAATAGAAAGCCATTTTAGCTTTGAACGATAGAAGGAAATATGGTTATACTTACGCAAACCATTAATACATAGTATATATAGCAAATATTAATACATAGTAAATTTACCTTACGTTCCACGGTTTTGAGGTTTCAAGTACCATTGAGCCAATGTTTTATTACAAAGCCACACAACAAGATACTGTCAATGTAGGATTCGAATTTACAAAATAATTTAATTTGAATACATATCTGTCACAAATATCCTTCCATTTGGAAGAGCTTTTACCCAACAAATAACTAGAGACTGGTGAGGAAAGAACCGGATAAGATTAAACAAATAACGACTTGACATGTATATGATACATTATTTGCATAGATAAGTAAGCATGCCAGTTTTTTTTAGACCCGTCTTTCCATAAATATGTCGATATGGAGGCACCGAGGCTTAATAATACACTTTTGCTTAAATTTGTATATTCATCGCTTTAGCATATTACTCAAGAAAGGAACGTACCGACATTTTCATGTAATGTCATGCATTTAATCGACTATGCGTGTAACAGAAACATATTTTTGTCTTCGAGGCAATAGTTTTCTTTTTTTTATTATCTTTATTTTTTCGATCTGACTTGTTATTCACTTATGCCCTTCCAGTCGGCTGCTTTTAGAAATATGTTTCAGTAACTTTTAATACTTTCAGTAACTATTAATAAGTAAGAAAAGAGAAATAAACTTATATTTTGCTTGCTTCATTTAATTTTATCATTATATAACATGCGTGGCAGCAATACACTTTACCTATTGGGTTTCTTAATTGTATATAGAGGGATAAAGTAATTTCTATAACTTTGATATGAATTTTGTTTGCTGAGGTATTTCTTAATATTTATGAGTATTTTAAATCAAAATACCTTTTTAATATCAATTACTCTCTTCGTCAACCTGTAAACAGTTCATTATTGCACATAGCCTTCAGTAGGATTCGACTATATCACTATATGTATACCAAAGGTATAGACGACCATGTCTTTGTGTGTACATATTTTTCTATTTGAGTGATGAAAAAAATCTTGTTCAAAATTATATCTGTAACCACCGAATATGATAAATAAAATATATACACTACGTACTATTACAGAGGAGTTGCGGTCAGCTCATCGTAAATTTATGTCCAGAAAAGGACCACTTGTAGTCTATTACAGTGTACACTCGTAATAATGTGCTTAAGTATACTTTAAGAAAGAAATAAATAGAGATATTTGGATAAAATATTACTGAAGCTGATTCAAAGTTATCTTCTTAAACTTCCTTTATATATATACCACCGCAGACAGCGTGGTTTTAAGCGTGATAGAGCCAAGCGGCGGCTTTAGCTGCTGCTTGAATGGGCCGGCTCGACCGGATTGATACCACGGCCTCGCAGAATACCGGCGTGAAGAAGAGGGATCTTGTGCTTCTGCGTTTCGTTCGGTGAGTGAGGTAACCGGAGGCCCACATCCCCTCCCTATTCCTCTCCTCTTCCCTTCCATCTCCCAAATATCCTTAAAGACCGGCAACGCACCTACAGCATCTCTGGTGTTGCAGATGTATGTGGGCGACGGTAAGCACTTACCATCAGGTGAACCGCTTGCTCGTTTGCCGTCTTTTCCATAAAAAAAAAAGACAACACTACAGTTTGTGTGTGGTAGTGGCCTCAAGTTTTCAATCATTGAACAGTCGTGGTTTCGTGTCGGTATTTGTGATGGATTGGGAGATATTTTGTTAGTTGAAAGTGGTTCACGTCAGGCAACTTTCTTACATTTTGTGTGTGAAACCGAAAAAGAAAAAAAAAATTTAGATGATATGTGAAGTCCACCATCCCACTCGGGAGGAGTGTGGTGGACCATTGTCAACTCCAAATTCCTCGCAAATATTTAAGAATAAGCCTTTGCTCAGTAGTGGGAATTTACAGCATAGTTTTATACAAAATAAAAATTTTATAATTGAAATGACGTTTATAACGCAATAAAGATCGTGGTAAAATACTCACTTGGTCGTTCCAAAGGAAAGACATTTAATTAGAAAATGTCAACTTCGCACAGATCAAACATCCAGTATTTTTGCTCGTACTAAATAAACCAGAAGAGGTCTCCTTAAGTTAAATAAAAAGAACAAATTAAGTCTGTGCTTTAATGAACAGTCTCAATTAATAATATAAATAGTACAAACTATAATAAGAAACACATTAAATTATTTCATAAGTTAAACCAAATTCCTAATTTTAATAATAAAAGAGCAAGCTTATACTCAATCATAAGAGCTATAGAGAAAATAAGTAGTGTGTATAACTTCGTACATTGTAACTAATTTATGAGAAAATATATGATTTCTTGTATTTACGCCAATACAACACATTTGACATAACATCGGGATTTAAAACATTAAACGCGATATAATCCGTAAATAACTACTATTTACGGATTTTAATTGCGTTTGATTCTTCTGTAAAAAACTATAATGAAATAAAATATGTAATTACGACGAACGGTAGTGGTTAGCGTTCCGTGATTACTGAGGCATGGGTCCTGAGTTCGAATTTCAGTCATAACGATGTTTTTTTTTACAAAAACTCAATTAATTGATTTTCTGTTCTAGTTGTTGTATTGCGTTCCGTGACACTGCATCTGACCCTCCTTCCAATCTCATAACAGAAGCATTATATCGGATTTGCGAAGGTAAAGACAAGTTAGTTTTTTTATTTATTGATAATACATTTACTAATGATATATGGAAAATAAATATAGTTACAAGAAGTAATTTGCACAAAAGCTTATTTCTTTAGATATCACTTCCAGCAGACCCGCGACAGGACATTGGCTCTGCACGTGCACAACACAAAAAGCTAATCAATACATTTATACCAAATAAAATAAATATAATCTAAATACATATGTTAACTTCAATATATATACATAAATAAAAATACGTACATAATAAAATAACCTGAATACAAATGAACATAATCTCATAAGCAGTATATTTTCAAGATTCATTCTGCTAAAGAAAAATAGTAATTTTAGACTTTTTTTTTTAAAATGCAAATAGTTATGGAGACGCGGATAATCGGTGGAGCAGAATTCCATAATATGACTGGGTGAAGAGAAAAGGTATGGGAGTATGAGACACTTTTATGTACAGGGAATTTCAGAAGTGTTTTTCGGTGGGTTAGGCAAGCGGCAAAAGATAGCAAATAGGATGGGGAAGTTTGGCAATTCAGTATATTAAAGAGTAAGCATAAAATCCTATTGTTTCTTCGAAAATTTATAGGGAGCCCACAAGATGAGAGACATGGTCAATTTTACGAATTTCTAATTTAAAATACGGTCAGCAGGGTGCACCACATGCAGGACCAGGACCATTGGAGTTAAAATGGTACATTCCCTCTTTACACACGTATCACATAAAATACGTTTAACAGATATGAGCCGTATCTGTTAGACGTATTTAAAAAAAAAAGAATAGTCAGTTCGCTTCCTCTATATCTTTCTATAATGACAAACCGCGTACTTTTGATCAAGTATTTTAGATGGTAACTTGTAGGCCATGGTTTATTGACTAATTACTTTATTGTTCATGATTTACGAGCGAACCGAGCCGTATTATAATATTTTTTTTATAAAAGTCTTCTTACATATCTCTATCTTATATATGACTTCTCTTAAAAATTTTGCAATTGTTTACGAGACTCTTCAGAGATAATTACATGGGTGAGAAAACAACGAGGGACTTAACTGAGTTCTTGACGACTGCTAGAAATAATATCATACTTTCGTATGAATCTAATATTTTTCGGAAACAACCTATGAGAATTTAGTGATGAGTAAGTTGGCTTTCAAGCAGTGAAAGAATTTTCAAAATCTACTCAGTAGTTCCAGAGATTACCGCACACATGGAAACATTCTCACATAATAATATTGATATAGATTTTCTAAATTCGTGTCATAGGGAAAAGGATTAGTGTTTTTTTAACGCTATGGAAAGGGCTATGCTCGGTGTTTCTCTGCGTGATAGAGTCTGCAACGATGATATCCGCAGCAGAACTAAGGTAGCCGACATTAGCCGTAAAGATCAGCAAGCTGAAGTAGCAATTGGCCGGCCACATAGCTCGCAGAACTGACAACCGTTGGGGAAAAAAGGTTCTCGAGTGGCAGCCACGTACAGGCAAACGCAGTGTAGGACGACCCCCCACAAAATGGAGTGACGACCTGCGCAGTGTTGCGGGAAGTCGATGGATGTAGGTGGCTCAGGACCGAGCTTCGTGGCAATCTTTGGGGGAGGCCTATGTTGAGCAGTGGACTTGTGATAGGCTGAAATGATGATGATGATGATGATAACGACATATTAGTAAAATCCGTAATTGCAGATAGAAATAATTCAGTGTTACTACATCCCAATTTATTCATTTAAAGGAACTACATAAGCGAATGATAAAATAATAGTTCGACTCGAACGTACCCAAAGTCCGTATTGTTCACTCCACAATCCCACAATCTGTGATCCACAAAGGATTCGCTCTTTGTGTGACTTCTGTTAACTAACTAATCGAAGCATGTTCCAGTTAGCATTGTTCACAATTTGTCGGACCCACATACCCGACGTTTGTAAAAAGTATTCGATTGTAGCTAGTGAGTATATGAATTTTCATTCTTTCATTTGAAGTTAAATTAGTTATAAATTTTAGAAGTTATATTATAAAGAGCCAATCACAAACTAGGTGATAGGCTACTATCAAGCCTAGGAGGTATATGGGTACCCCTGGGAAGGTACCCTTTCTTACCTATTTCAGCCACCAATTAACCACCATTGAGTTCCGGATGTGACGGGGATGCTTAGATAATAATTAAACAACCCTTCGACATCACGACGTAAAATTTAACACATTTTATTTAAAATAAATTGGTGCCGTAGGCTACCTAATTTTAACCAACGCAGTTCAGTACACCCCCGGCGCTCTGCGTGACCGAGAAACCTCAGCCTGGTGAGGGGTTGCCAGAGAAGTTGATGGTCAGGTTAATGTCGTGAGTCTCAAGGCATGTGTTAACAGGGTCCGGAACTCGTAGCCCGTACTAATAATTACATATTAAATAGAAATGTCGTCCACGTTGAAGAAGTGGAGGCATTAGCGAGGTACAGCACAACGTACAACGTACAGGTAGTCCATAAGGAGACGTGGAATCCTGAATAGGTCACAAGCACCACCGATGTTGGGGGAGAAGATTATTCGACTGACGTCATCAGAACGAACGTCGAATGAATCCGTCCCGGCACAGTCGAGCGCACAGGAGTTCGTATAATATGTAACATAAGTATAATATATTTAGAGAATGTTATAATGTAGTCGCTCTAATTCGTTTCACTTTTAATTTAATTACGCTATTGTTAAAAATATATTTTTGTAACTACAACGTTACACAGTTTGAACGATATAACTAAGCCAGTATAATTACAAGTTGTGAAGCATTCCATCTTAGACCTCAGTGGTGACGACTCGTCTGCAGTCTACTTCGAGTTCAGTAGCCAATTACCATCAGGTGGAATGATAGTTCGTTAGTCACCTCAAAATAATCTATTAAAAAAAATAATTCATAGGAAACTAAAAACGTCTATGAAATCATACATACCGTGGTTGTTGTAAAAGTCAACGAAGGCAAAAAAAAATTGTGTTATGTTAGTATAATCAATAATAGGTAACATCAGAGACATTTTTTTTAAACAATAAAGTACTTTTATATATATATATAACTCTGTTATTATGAATAACTCTCTAGAGAGAGTTATTCATAAGAACGAGAGAGAGATCTCTCTCTCGTTCTCTCCATAGGAGAGGCTTAGTCTAGCAGTAGACTATTTGTCGGCAGATTAGAAAAACTTTGGAACCAGTAGCGATCAAAGGTTTTGTACTAATTAATTATACGAATAAAGTTGTAGGATACTAAATTTAAATTGTTTTAAATTTGGTAATCTTAATTTTATAGAAGTTCGCAGTTAAATTGTTTTAACAAAGACGTTTATAATTTGTCTGTGTTAATTGAATAACTTTGTTTGATGCCCTAAAGTTTCTGGACAACTTTCTTACAAAGATCATAACAACGCTCTTTATTTTCTGATCAATCGAGAATACTCGTCCGTCGTCTATTTATTAACCTAAACTTTTTATTAAATTTCAAATTTGTAAAGTTTGTGAACTTAAAGAGTATTTACATAAAACTTATTATCAATTGAAAATAACGATTATTTTGTAGACATGTGCTAACAAAGTCGATATCATTTTAGCAAATTGAATTTTACCCCGGGAAGCTCGTACATAATAATTTTTTAGTAGCTTTTCAAAGAAACAAGTACTTACGAACCAATTATTGTCTAATCTATGCTAGTACCGCGTTCTTGCTACGCTCGAGCTTATTCTAATATATATTAATGTTCATGATTATATTACGCCAATGTTCTTCGGGCAAGAAATACCTTCCGGTGAAAATAGACATTTATAACACATATTGTTTCACAGTTTTACATTATATTGGAAATTAAGGATTAATGGTATTTAAAAAATTCAGCACACGTCAGTTTAGATTGCTGCTCATACATAAACAAACTCAAACTCTATTTGTATGGTACATAAATATAGATTTATGTTTAGTTATATATTTTGAATAAAGCCGTCTGTCTTGTCAAAGAATATAATAACCATATTATATGCGTAGTAACTTACGTTTCTAATTTCAAACTACGCTAGTAACTTACATTCTATCCCTAATGGGCATCACTAAAGCTGTTAGTTATTACATTTTAAAGTTACTAAGCTTTATTAATTACAAGTGAACTTAACTTTAAACTAACAACCTTTAGACTAACTTTCGATTGACATTTAAATCTCAAAAACACATTAAATGAAATGAGCTAATTTAGCAGTACAGCTATTAACTTAATCCATTTAAGTCAAACCAGTTTAAGACAGATTAATTTAAAGGAGCACACGAAGTTATCATAAATTCATTGCAGCTTCTCAATCGGAGGCAGATCTCCTAGCAATTCAGCTGTCGAGTACAATCTCGTATGTGGAGGGCTCGTAACAATTAGTTTTTCGAAACTTATGTACGATATGTATTGTTGGCTTGGACACAAAGACGGTGTCAGGTGCGCCACCTGTCACATTATTACAAAAAAAAGAATGAAAAAGTGGGTTGAAAAGACTTAAAATGTCTAGACCTCGTGAGAGCGTATTTATTTATTTATTCATATCTTCTTCTGAGTTCTTATTAACATAATTAATTTAATGGGCTTAACTAAATGTATTCTTTCGTCTTATGATGCACGCAATTAATTAAAAATAATGTACAATAAATATAAAATAGCATTTACACATTAGTAGTTTAGTTTCACTATATAAAATATCAACATTCTCGCTGAAATAATTTTTAGCAGATCCTTCTTCTCAGTCGAGCACTTTAGTTACGAGTGGTCGTGGTTGACACAGATGGTGTACGCGGTGGGTCTTAAACGTCGACGTTCTTCCTGACTTGGGTACATGGGCTTTCGCAATGCAATTCTACTTTAGACAGTTCGCAGCGTTGCGAATATACTGTACCATGGTGGATTGAGTGGCACTCTTTATGGGATCCGTCCAACGAATAGGTGATCGGCCACGTGATCTTCTGGTTTCAACTCGACTTTGGACGACAAGTTTAGTAAATCCAAGCAGGTTTTATAAACATTTTATATAAATATATATGGAATATAATAATATTCTAAAGTGTTTGAGCTGGACTCCACTGTTGTGGTGTAGCTTTGGTACTCTGAAGAATAATTTTTTGAAGTAAGTACGAATCAAAACAAAGCATTTTATTTAATTATTGAAATTAAATGCATGTCAAGTGTCACTATCTATGCACAAGTTCTACCAGTCTCCAAAACTTTTCTCATTTATTCCAGACCCGCGACTTTGCGTTGCCCTTTTTGCATTCCATTAGATCCGAATGAAATTTAGGTGAGTTATGGTTCGTGAAAAAATTCATGTAAATTTAAATTTTGCTCTTACTCTGCGGTTCGTGAATGTGAAACTTAGGTTTATATTTAGGGTTTTAATCATTATCACATTCATTAGTTTCAGAGTAATTTTTTGATGTCGAAAGAAGCAACCGCAGTTGACTCATATTCAGAAGTTGGTTAGTATTTTTTAAAATTGCATTTTATATCGGTACAAAAAAATTATTGAAGTCAAAAGCCTGTAAAGTCTGTAAAGATTCACAAAAAGAATATGAATCAACATAATTCCCAAGGTTTTTATCATTCGTATTCATTAACTTAAAACTTTTTTATAAATCCCTATATCAATAAGTACAACCATCTGGTAGGGTACGTTTATTTAACCTTTAACCACGTGGCTTTGTGGTTGGCGTTCCTAACCGCTGGGGTATATTATATAGCTTTGTTTAATCGTTTCAAGGTCAACATGACGTATCCACCTTTCATTAGAGTTCACAAAACATACCCGAAATGCTCGGAATCTTGTTCAAGTGTTGCCTAATTTCATGATTTGCAATCAGTATGTCACTATTTCGGCAAATTATCTTTACTTCGGAGTGGCTCATTGTAGAAGAGGTTGTTGCTGACAGTGATAAAGCATTGATAAAGAATAACGATTGTACAAATAATAAGTATTTTTCATTTAATATCAACTTTATCGTCAATACTGCAATTAATACAATGATATCTCATAAATAAACCTATCATTGCGCTTCAACTCTGCTAATTCTGTACGTGGTAGAGGCAAGCGGCCGCATTTGCCGCTTCCCTGTCGAGGGGGGAGTCCTCATCCTCTCTCCCATCCCCCAAACTTCCTTAAAGGCTGACTATGTACCTGCAGCTCCTCTGGTGTTCTATATGTACGTGGGAGACGGTAATCACTTACACTATTATAATATAATCACTTATACTACACATCAAGTGAGCCGCATGCTCGTTTTCCTCCTTTACCATAAAAACAAGTTCTATGAACTTCTAACGTTAAAAATCAATTGTGCGATTTCAACTTCTTGATTTTTGATGTCACACATTTGATTTGATTTTTAGAATTATATTTTATTATGATTTATGTTTATATAATCTTTTATTTAAACATAAATCTTAAAAATAATGTGTATCCGTAAATCTAGCAGAACAAACAATTTAAATTGAGTTTTTATGACAGGACTGACAGCCAAAAAGTTTCCAAGTATAGCTATTAATTTAATTAGCACCTTAGTGATAAATACCAAGGAAATGATAAAACGCTTAAAAGATGTGTTAATATCAACATCTTGATAAATTGAATAAACAACAATACCTAACAGTATCATAGTAGATGAATACTAAATAAATAAAAGTGAAAAATAGTTAAAGTGGATAGTGTTCGATTAAAATAATCCTTTACTCTTTATAAGAATTCGATAAGTCGGGCAGCGGCTAATATATTAGTAATAGTTTTCGAAGAAAAAAGTTTTTATTTAGTAGTTTAGTAGTTATGACTTATTTTCTGTAAGTTTGAGGTACTGAGGCACAAAGAGCTGAATCAAACGGCAATGCTCCCAAGTTTTTCGTCTAGAATAAAGTAAAGTATTAAATAGAAATATAATTGTTTAATCCATAATAATTGTTATTATTGTTTTGAGACTTTTAAATAATAATTTTACAAAGTCTGGTTTTAATGATATTACTTACCAAGGGTTAGATAAAATATTTTAGAATTCTTCATTTGTTTCCTTTAATTTCCCTAGTCGAGTAATTCGTTTTAGAGTGCTCTGTGCTCATGTTCTAACTATGTCCGAGTATCTCAAGCATGTGGTAAATACACCATTATTTGAAACTAAAATGAGCGTCCTGACCACTAGGGTACCACGGCACAATATGATAATGCTTTTAGGGTGTTGTTGGGTCTTCCACAGCTCTGTAGCGCATCTGATATGTTTGCAGAAGCACGTACAGATCGCTTTAATGAACGATATTAGCGAAGAGAACCGCATCGCTAATGCGAAGGTGCCGGGGAGCGACAACAGCATTTTGAAGGTGATTAATGATAGACATGACTGTCCAATTTGGGGGCACTGGGCACGTATTCACAACTACGAGAGCCACCGGAAGCGGGCGCAAGTTTATGACCTGAATATAAAAAGTAATTATAATTAACATATTTGTATATGTGAACAAATAATATATTTTTTAAGCTTTTATGGCTAACACCTAATATCGATTAATTCAGAAATATTTTTTTATTATACATGTGAAAGTTTGTTTGTTCGGAAGTTTGTCATTCAATCACGCGTAAACGGCTGAATCGATTGTGATGAAATTTGGCAAAAAGGTACCTTGAAACCTGGAGAAGAATATATATATATATATAGTTATAACATTACACGAAATAATGATACAACAATCAAAAAAGAAAACATCAAAATCAATAGATTTAAAGATATTAAATAAGTACTAGAGAAATGGAATCTGTAGGTGTAAATGAAACGAACGTAGGCACGTAGGTGAAATACTATTTCAGTAAACTAAATAAACACAAAATACTGTTTGCTGACACAACTATCAGCTAAGCTCTATTCACTATCTAAATGGATTGAAATGCTTGCGTACACATTTCACTAGTTTAAAAGATAAATAACAAGAGTCTAAAACAAACATTCATTAAAACTGGAACTTACGTTTGATTCTGTGCACATTCTTTTTTGGTCTATTATTATGTAATTTGAAGTTTCAACATATCTTAGGTAATCTTATTTATAAATATTGTAAGACTCTGGCGACCGCCTGATAGCGAACGATCAGTCAAACCAATTCGCTTGCCTAGCGTGATGATTATGGGAAACCTTTCAACAACAGCTTTTGCAGGCGCGTTTTCAGTGTATGTTATACACTTCTAACATCATTTTATTTTCATCTGTTGAACGTTGTCTTATAGGTAGGTTATCATAGAAGTAGATTCTAATTCACTATCCCACCCGACTTTGCTCGAGTGATATTTAAAATTAAAAAAACTTATTTATAAAAAAAAACAATACAGAGATTTGGCAAAGAATTGAGTATTTAGGACAGGCGACCATTTCAATTATTTGTCCGTGAGTTTGTTTTCCGATACGGATTACGACAAAATTTTGTAAATTTATTGCTATGACCTTGAACCTACGTCTGCAATAGTTTGCTCGTAACTCTTGTAACTCTACGGTGAGATGTAAGGAAAATACTAAATCAGGTACAGTTCATCTATACACTGAATAAAATTGTAACAAAGCAGAGTCATGTACATGAAATACATTTTAAATGTATTATTGAATGACGTATTTAGGGTTGCAACAGACACCAAATCAATCTTTTTTTTGTGTAAATTACAATGAATACATTAATATGTAAAGACTATAATGTTTATTTCAGGAGAAGAGAGTCTTCACACTGGTTAAGTTATTTCAACTTCTGACCACCTTAATTTAGACCTTAAGTATTATTGACAGCATAGTAGGGACACACTTACAGGTCAAGCTGTAACTTTCTATCTACTTAACCGATCGAAATAAATATTAGCTATGATTTTAAGTCAGACAGATAAGCTATAGAAAATATATAGCTTATAGTCTGACTTAAATAATTGTACTGAAATTACTTAAATAATTAGATAATTGTATTGAAATCGGCCTTTATGGTTCCGTTTGCGCGCTATCATTCAGACAGACAAACAGAGAGTTCTAAATGAATCGGCTTCTACTCCATCCCAAACATCACCCCAACACAAAATTTCCAAATAATATTCGATGGATTATTTTATTTTCACTTAATGAATGACGTGTTATAACATATTTTATATATCAAGTATTCAATTAGGTTTACATTCACTTTCAAAACATTTATTATCTTGACACTAATTGTACTGTCGACCATTTTCTAAATGTCTACGGAATTTCTGTTAGCTCCATATAACAACCACAGTATCGAATAAAGGTGTACATTAACTACTTCAATTATAACGATTTTAGATCATTAAAGTCTTGATTAATAAATTTTTGGCCTTAAGTAGTTCTAACAAAAATTTACGAGCATTTATTTGCTTACGTTAAGGTTAATTGGCATCTTGATGCCAAAAAATTTTAAGTTATGACAGTTATAAAAGTTAATAAAATAATGAAATGAATATTCATGAATGAATGAATGAAATTGAAAATTTTTTTTTTTCCATGTGTTGAAAATAAGTGTTTTATGTGAAAGGGAGCAAACGACCAGGTGGTTCACTTGGTAGTAAGTGATAACCGACGTCAAACCCATATTTCCGATTAAAAAGAGATCTTTTTTTTTATGGGAAAAGAGGCAAACGATGAAGCGGTTCACATAATGCTAAGTAACTACCGTCGCCCACGTACATCTGCAACACCAGGAGTTCTGCAGGTGCGTTTCCGGCCTTTAATTTGTTGTTTGGGAGATGGGAGGAAGGATGAGAAGGGGGAAGAGGATGGGAAGTAGGCCTCTGGTTACCTCACTCACCGAACGAAACGCAGAAGCACACATGCCTGTACTTCACGCCGTAAAATTAACAAACGTTTTAAGCTAATTCCTAAGAATTATAATCGTTGCTTTACTAAATGCCAACAGAAAGCTTTGTCACGTCGAGTGCGTTAAGCGAAACGAACTTTAATCACAAAAACTTGACAAAAACTTGCACTGAAACGAATACTTCAATAAAATAACTTTATTTTTTTGTTCGACAAAATTTATTTCTTTTAACGATCTTTAAGAATGCTGAAGAGCCATTACGCAGCAAGCAGTCTCGCTAGAAAAGAAAATCACATATTTTGAAATTCCTTTTACGTGATCAAATTTGTCATAACGTAGCTGAGAGATTTTTTAACACTACATGATTGATTCGCAAAGCACAAGAGTAAACAACATTTATCATTTTCTCGCCCGTGGATAAATATCGGGAGAGACCGACGTCTGGAATATAGAACTAGAAAGTAGTTTCGTTCACATATGGAAGTGTGTATGTGTGTGTGTTTAACTAAAAAAGTGTATTTTATTGAAATTAATGCAGAAAAATTATTTAAAATTATATGTGCGCGGCGATACCGAACGGTTCCTGCTAAAATTAAGATTAATACAGCACATTAAATTTTTGATTTTCTTATCAGAATATAATGTAATAATGTTTCTGATACTACTTCAAACTTTGAGGGTAAGAGAGGTCGAGTGCCTTAGCGTTCTCGAGACACTCTATCCTTTTGGACCACAACAGCTATTGGTTGTGCTTTTCTACAGTTCTTTACAAGTTTTGGATCTTTCGCCGCGGCTTTCCATTGTGAGACCTTCTTAAGCTACTTGTAATTAAATTAACATTTTCATACGCAACCAACACACTCGCCGGGGGTGGTAAGTGTGGCAAAAAAATTTACCCATAATGTGAACTACGTTCAATGACCTCAATGGACAATACGATGATCATGTCTAGCGTTCGTGACACACCAGTACCGGTGGACTTTGGAAACACTACGCTCGTTTTCGACGGGTACTGAACTTTGTTATGTAATATAAGTTTCAAACTCGGATTACCGCGATATATTCGGCTGTATTGTGTTATGCTTAATGCTATACTGTCCCTCAAAGACTAAAAGCGAAATAATGTTTAATTTCTAAAAACCAATTCGTAAATTACCTAAATATATTATTATACCATTTTGAAGTTTAAGTCCTTCCGAACTCATCCATCAGTCTGTACCTAGATCTAAACTCTGACAGATCCCTCACTTTTATTGTTTAATCCATCTATAAAATAGTAATATATTTTCTAATTCGACGTGCAATCGAGAAGAAATCTACAATTTATTTAATTTTTACATATCTGTCAGTCTGGCACCCTGTTACCTGTCCACTAAATAGTGGTGCCTAAACTATCTAATGGGTTCGTACCGAATTTCGTAGAATTATACATAAGACCTGTAACTACATCTGGATTATTTAATATCCGAGGTTAATATCACGCTGAAATATTTTGAGAGTGAACAGTAGACGCTTGCTTTCATAAAGTGTAATAAAAGGATAGGATAAAGATGTGTTTACAGACACTCACAAATATACCTATGCAATGACACACACATAAAGATCTTATAGACATTTAGTGTAACTTTTTATACTAAAAGTCACAATTATTTAAAAATAGAGAATGTGTTTACGATTGAAAAAAAAAATGTTTAACTAACAAATTAAATAGCCTAATAATCCTGATAAAATGCAACGTTATTCTTTATGACTAATAGTTCACTGACCTTATCCGGTGAGAGCGGCGACAGCTCAGGACTTCATCGTCGGTGACTGCAAGCGGTAGCCAGCGTGAACGGTCGATATAGCCTTTGACCTGGTGGTTGTTGGCATATTTGACTAACACCGCATATATCTCGAGGCGAAATAACAAAAACTAAAACAATATCCAGTCATGTATTATAAATTAGATTTTTAGCGTGTAACTTAGAAATAGCTGATAAAATATGAGGTTAAATTTAATGCCGTGATCCCGCATCCAGTCTGTCAGTTAAGAAGACGACTTTTGTACCGCATATGGAACAGCCAAGTGGCAGCCCTCTTCCCCCCTCCCTACTTCCGCCTCCCTATTCTTCCTCCCATCCCCCAAACATACTTAAGGACCGGCAACGCACCTGCAGCTCCTCTAATGTTGTAGATGATTCTGCCAACGGTAACAAAAACATCATAAATCGTGGTTCAAGGATATTGAAGGAGGTTTTGTAATGAGAAACTCCTAAGGTTTCCACTGCAATAACTAAACTAAAATACTCTTTCACAATTGTCCAGTATGTAGCATTCTGGAGTACTGTTCTGTCGTATGGAGACCTCATTATGCAACCCATTATTTGCGGTTAGAGCGGATACAAAAGAGATTCTTGCGTCATTTAGTTTACTCGAGTTCTACATCAAAGCCTAAGATACTATCTTACAGGAAACAAGTAATTCTCTTCAAAATGTCCTCGTTAGATGAGCGAAGATCAATATCCGACTTATTTCTAAGACTTATCTGTAAAATTCTGGGATAAATTTATCGTCGTGTTCCGATTAGGTATAAAAGTAGCAGCCTGTAAATGACCACAGTTGGAAAAAGGCCTCCTTCTCAAATATCTGAAAGGGTTTTGGAGCCGGGTATAGTCCACCACTCTACTCCAGTGCGGGTTGCCGGTCTACGAATGTCCTCAAAATAGTTTTTTTTTAAATCGACGAGCCGGTATTAAATTAAGCACTTAATACTGCTAATTACAAATTTTAGCGAAGCCGGGAATCGAATCCAGATCACTCGCGCTCTATAAAACTGAACCGAGCGCCGTGACCACTAAGCTACCACGTCTCCTCGACCTCCGGTTAGGTATACACAAGGCAAATTAACTCCTCTTAAGAGGACTAAGTTCATAAAACGATATTCGGATCGAACTCACCTACTACACGTCTGTGCAAGTGGATAAACAAACATAGTGAACACTCGTCCATACTGAGTTGCATAACAATCTCCGCAGTATCATTACAAAACTCCCGACTGATGCAAATTAGATAGGAGACAGGTTATATTAATAATATTTATCATAAATATTTTTTTATGAGAAAGGGGGGAAACGAGCAAGCAGCTCACCTGATGGTAAGTGATTACCGTCGCTCACGTACATCTGCAACACCAGAGGAGCTGCAGGTGCGTTGCCGCTCTTAAAGGATATTCGGCAGTGGGCGTCCGGGTACCTCATTAATCGAACAAATCGCGACACTACTATCCCGGTCGAGCCTGCAAATTCGAGCAGCAGCAAAAGCCACTGCTTGGCTCTACCACGTACCCACGTTTTTCTGTTAAGACGGTTAAAATTTCGTAAGCCTTTAATCATGTTACATTTACCTGTATTTATTTTTTACACTAAACCTAGATCCAACACTTACTTAAGCATGTACCAGTGTAGACAAATGTCGGTAAATCATTAAATAAATAAATAATAAAATCCTATTGCATTCTATAGACGCTGTATATAACACGAACTTTAAAAAAGTAATGAAATGTTCATTAGAAGTAATCTAATAAACAATTCATTACTTCTTTATTGTTCATCACATTTATAATGGATTATTAGCTTAAACTATTTGAAATGGCATCTTTTGAACTACTCGTCACAATTTACTTCTAAAATTTAGAATAAGATTAATTCTGAATGAAAACCTCTAAGTAAATTTTAAAGTTAATGCAGACGAAGCCGCGTGGACAACTAGTAAAAAACTCAACTAAAATTAAAAATTGTAACATTTATTTTATAATAACCTTTTCTTCTCGGACCGACCGTAGGTCAGTTAGTGTGACAATAGAGTGTAAAATCAGTGTTATTTAAAATAATATATCTCAGCTAAACTATTAATTCATGCAATAACACTCTGGAGATCGACGGACACGTGAGTAAGCCGCTTTAATAACTCACTGCTACCTCTATTGCTCTGGCACTATGAACTATCAACGTTGCCTGATAATTGCAATATGCATGTGCCTCGTGCTTAATAATTGGTACCACCTACCTCTACTTAATTGATCCGAAAAACACCGCATATAAACAATATCGTGAATGTTTAATTTGTAACGGCGCCCATTTAGAACGACTGCATCACACAGGTACGAGTTTGTTTTTTTTATTGCCATGGCGGCAAACGAGCAAGCGCTTCACCTTATGGTAAGTGATTACCGTCGACCACATATATCTGCAACACCATAGGTACTGGAGGTGCGTTGCCGGCCTATAAGGATATTTGGGAGATGGGAGAGAGGACCTCACTCACCGAACGAAACGCAGAAGCACAATATACCTCTACTTCACGCCGGTATTCTGCGAGGCCGTGGTACTAACCCGGTCGAGCTGGCCCATTCGAGCAGCAGTAAAGCCGCCGCTTGGCTCTACCACGCTTAAAAAAACATAAGGTATGCCATGATGTTGGGACTATGAATCCTTAGTAATAACTCTTATACTCAATAACTTATTAAGGTTAATTCGAGATTCTATGCGAAGACTACATTTCAAAGTAAAACTTATAGTGAATAGTCTATTAAATAACACGAAATATATAGATTGCAACACAACATCTTGCACCATGCAATGTGATATTGAGCAACTCCAAATATATTATACTTAAAGATCACAACCTCAGTATCATATCTCAATATTATAGCTAGAGTATTTACAATAATATCGATGACTTGCAATTAACAACATAAACTTTAATGTAGATATAATGATATTGACTTACCAATTCCTGATTTAGACAACTTACAAATCTTTTGCTACAAACTATTGGTTAAGTAAAAAAAGTTTAAGCTTTTAAGATGTGTAAGAATATTAAAAATTCATTAGTTTTTCAGGAAACAGCATAAGAATAAAAGAATAACATGAAAAAATAAATTCTTAATAATACACTTTTAGGGACAAAAGTTCCCTTCCGAAGCTGAAAGACCCTCCTTCTGCTCTCTAGTACTGACAGTGTTCAAGGAGAGGCAAAACCAGATCGGACACATATATAATCTTATTGTTATTATATACCGAGCTTGCTTATTGAATTTTATTACTTCAACTAAATATATATAAGAGAATTGTCAAATTTAACAAACCACTGAAACTTTTTTGTACCTCATAAAAATGGCATGCTTGAAATAATTTACAAACACAAATGGTAACATCACCTTGCTAAAATGAGGTTGAACTCGTTTTCTTCCCAAAATTAATGTCCGTGATAATTTTCTCGAAAGAGAAAAATGGCTACTGTATCTTATTTCACCCCTTAATGCATATATTTTTATTTAACCACAACAGGAAAAAAATTAAATAGTTTAAGAATTTTTAAAGACAAAAAAAGCAATTAGAGCTAGAAGTTCCATTCTATCATTTTTTGGTTTTTAGTCTCGGAAAAATGTTATGTCGATGACAAGAATGTTATTTAATCTAATTTATTAAAAATATTTAATGAACATTTTAAACGACAGTGACATTTTAAATGTACATGAAATAAACAATTAATATCTTTGTTTATACATTGTTCTGTTGAAGCATGTTATGTGTAAAAGTTCGCTTACCATAATCATTGCATCGCCCAAAAATGTGTGAGTTGTTTATATTTACAATTACTAGATCTGCTTTATAGATATCCGGTGACACAGGTATCCACAGTTACCCTGTGGTAGACTGGGAATTCTGTTCAACATCATCACCATTTCCCTGTTGTTCACTTTCATCATCAGCATCATCTTCATTTGGTGGACGTATCTTAATGAAGATCATTACATAGATTGATGAAGATCATTCATTCTCGTTTCCATCTAGTATATTTTAACAAATCATCAAATAGTTCAACATGCTAAAATTTTAGAAATAAAAAAAATATTTAACTCACGCAAAATAATATGCACGGAGTAGCGAAAAGATTAAGATCAGAACTAAAGTAAAAAAACAAGTACATGAAAGGTAGTTACAAAGAAGACATGACAAACGAATTGACTGACAAGCTAATTATGAACCACAGTAATATTAACGACATGTTGGAATTATTTAAATAATCTATGGTACTTTATTACAATATAGATTTTATATTGAACTGGTATTTTACTAGTTGAATTAACTTATTCGCATAAAACCACCAGCTGGAAAACTAATACAAATCTTTGAAAATCAGGAGCAAACAATGTCCAACTTACCGTATTTACCCTCGAATTCAAACTGAATTTATTGATCTTTTCTCTATTTTTGACCCCACTTCAGTGACACAAAACGTTTGATTTTATTATTTGTTTTAAAGAGTGCCAATACTATAATTCAAAAGTAATTCGAAAGAAACAGTTAACAAATAATTGAAAATTTTAAGTTGAAACTTGGCAATTGAAATAAGTGGTAAATTAAATTTTAGAATTTTATATGTAATAATATTGTATTCATATTTAAGACATAACTTCAAACCTCTACAAAGGAAACTCCATTCTTACGTTTGCACAAGTTTATTTCCAAGCATTGAAAGAATGTAAACTTCTCAATAATAAAACTTTATAAAACGCAACCAGTGTCTAATTAGAATGGATTTACCGCGCATCTGGTTTTCTTCGCTTTTGTAACAAAGAAACATCTTCCACAATGTTACAGTAGCTACATGTTACAGGAAGTATATAAATAACATCAAATGAAAATTTTAGCATAGTGAGCTTGGTAAAGTTTTATATGTTTTATTTGTGTACAGTATTTTTAGCTTTGGAAATAAAAATGATGTATCGCTATTTGCTAGATTATAAAAAAACTTCTTTCTTAGCCTCTAAACAGGTTTTACCGTAGTCGCCGTGCTTGTCGAACGGGTTGGCAATTGCAGAATCAAACGAGACAAACCATAGAGACTGCTGCCCGTCTTTCAGTGTAGCATTTTTGTGATGGTTATTCCTCAATATCACAGTGGCCGTGAATATTTGTTTTGTTTGTTTGTTTACTAAACCCACGAGATGAGATTAGGATAAGGATTTGCGTAAAGTATTGTAGGTTCCTCTTCGCTCTTCCGTGGCACGTGGTCCAAGGCACGACTTCGAAGGCCCCTGGCATCCCAATTTTTCGCCACTCTGAAACTTTTTTTTTATTTACGGGGTTGGGAAGTTGTTGTCATTAGGAAAACTAATTTTCCATATTGTATAACAGTTCCAAAGGCTGTAGGTGCCATGTTGGCAAAACGCCCTACAGCCTACAGTTTATTTAGACTGAATCGTCTTCTTCGTCGAACTCTTGTGTACCTCGTATAAAAAAATTTAGCAAAACCATTGACATTTGGAACGACACTTGGGGGATAGAAGGTGATAGTGAGGGGAGAGGGTTTCCGTTTACCTCACTCTCAGAACGAAACGCAGGAGCACAAGAGGCCTCAACTTCTCGTCGGTATTTTGGGAGGTACTACTCCGGTCGAGCCGATCCATTCGAGCAGCAGCAAAAGTCGTCGCTTGGCGCTACCACGTACAATAGGACGTAAAGTTATAGCCTGTAAATGCCCACTGCTGGGTAAAGGCCTTCTTGCCAAATATCTGACCGAAGGTTTTGCAGCCGGGTAGGGTCCGCCACGCTGCTTCAGAGCGGGTGACTTCACACGTTTTTTTTCCTTCACCACCGAGCACGTGGTAAATTTAGCACTTAAAATTGCCATTAACAACTTTAATGGAACACTATGAAACTAAAGCGAGTGCCCTGAACGTACACTGGACTACCGTGAACCGTACGTGAAGATTTATAATTAAAGTACCCTTTTTTAGTATTTATTATAAGAGTAGAGGAATAAAACTGATATTATTCGAGAGGTACTGTACCATACATGTACAGATATAAAGAAGAAAATCATATGTGTATGTGACCCTTAAGGCAGGTAAAATAAAGTGTACACACATGATGTATCCATACAAAACACTGACCAATTAAATGAAAGCATCTGATTATCCGAAAAAGAAGAATTTCGAAACTTCACAAACACAATTGGTCGAATTTCGATCACATGGGATACTAGTTCATAGAAATACTTGTAAAATAAAAATTGCAAGCGTTGTACGTCCTACACACGTTCTTGGCTATTTAAAAATAGCATGCGATAGCGTGAAGGTTAAAGGTAATGACAGTACTAACAGGGGAAAAAAAGGTTTATTTGCTTAGAACTAAAATAACAGACCTTGTTCTTTCGCTGTTAATTAGTTGAAATAAGCTACAATTTTGGCATATTTGAAGCTATATGAAAATTTGGCAAACTTTTTATACGGGCAATGTCATAATAAACGAAATAATTGATAATTGTTCTTTGACGTATGAAATTAAAATTACACTTGTCAAATATACATTTTTTACATTCTACAACCATTTCATAATGTGGATGCTATAAAGAAGATGAAAAAGTTCAAATTGGTCATCATCAAACATGGTTTGGTGTAGGTTATCCTACCGATAAGTCACCGAGCTTAATATTTATAAAACAGGAGTACAGACTACGGCCAGTTTATCCAAAGTCTGTGTTAGATCGTGTAGTGAAGATCTGAACATCTTGTACTACAAATTATGGCCAGTACTAAAATACCGAGAAGCCGGAAGGGTTGGCGGACTTCGAAAGTCACATGTCTTTGAAATAACAGTTTTGATTATTTCTCAGTAAATTTAGCACTAAAAATCGCTATTAACAAATTTGGTGGTCTGAACCGGGGATCGGACCCAGTTCACTAGCGTACTACATTAAAGCGAGCGCCCTGATCACCAGTCTACCCCAGCTCCCAGTTAAGTAATAAAGTAACTAATTTCTTCAAAACAAATAAAGTTTTTAAGTAAAATATTCACTAACTTGACTTAAATTAGGTAATATTTCACTCCAAGAAGAAACTTTGTTTTTTGATTGAAGATTCTCAAGGTTTTTCATCTAGATCTCTAGATCTACGAGCAAACCCTTAAAGTTCTTTAAGTAAAAGTGAAATGTTACGTTTTTATTAAGATATTTCATTTTATTTCCGCTGCCATTTTTTATTTTCATATTGATTTATCAAAAACTTCATAAACCAAGTATGAAACTTTGGATGAAATTATTTTCTTCTTTGTTGGCATGTATGAGTTCAATTGAGGCCATTGACCTTTACATCAAAAGGCCGGAGGCAGAAAGGCCTCCGGTATTCAGAATAAACTATCACTTCGGCGTTTATCTCATCGAATAAACGCCGAAGCATGTCTCTGCTTCACGCCGGTATTCTGCGAGGCCGTGGTTCTTCCCTAGTCGAGCAAGCCCATTCAAGCAACAGTAAAAGTCGCCGCTTGGCTCTACCACACATACCATTTTTTTCTCCAAATGCCCAACAAACTTTGCTCTGGGGATCGAATGATGGATTTGTACGAACCTTAATTTATTTATTATACTTTATTGCATATCTTATAAATGTAATAATAAACAAAGGACGGACTTAATACCTTTTGACATTCTCTGGCAGTCCACCCGACCCTAATCCCATAGTCTAGTGCTGAGGAGCAGCACCACTGGTGCGAGGGTACCGTCATTGCTCTCACCAACCCGCTTGGCCAGCGTGGTGAGTATGGGCCAAGAAATATATGCCTGTTTTTGCTGGCGCTTTCTTGGAGAGGTCTATACTAAGAAGTTGACTAAAACATGAGGGGGTCGGAAGATGCTGCTCTTCGTCACTAGTCTGCGGAAGTCGAGTTCGGTATTTTTGGATGGGTTTCTTCCTACACCAGTCCAGAGACCAAATAAGTCAAATGAGTAGGGGTATGAGTTAGGTTTTTCACGGTACACCCGTGTGTAGGTGAGGTAGATCTTAAGAGAATTATATATCTATATATATCCCAATTAAGCTCTTATGAAAAGTGGGATGAAAAATGGGAATGTCTAGACCTGACCAACCCAGTATTTGTACAGTACCGGCCGTGAGAGCCTATTTTTTTTAATCTAATAATGAAGTTGTTGCGATAAGTGGAAGGGGTAGCATCTCTTCCACTTGACTAACGGAATCTTCTGTTTTTTTCTAACTTTTACAACCTGAAACATTCTTTAGATCTTCTTCAGAGTACTTTCTAGCTACAAACTTGTAACTTTTAAACTTGAATGAGAATTTATGTATAAATGCACGAAGCTTCATTCTATTTCTGCATACTAAAGTGGAAAATCTTTTTTTTTTTACGCTGCTTAAATAAAGAATGACATCATGAGGTAAAATAAATAGAAGTTAATAATAATTATATATGTAGAAGATTTATTTTGTGGTAGCCTAGTGGTTAGGGCGCTTACTTTATTAGCATAGAGCGCAAGTGATCTGGGTACGATCCCCGGTGCCAACACCGCTGAAATTGTTAATTGCAATTTTTAAGTGCTGTATAGAAATAACTAAAAAAATTATTATTTAAAAAATTTAATCCGTACTGGAGCAGCGTGGCGGGCCCTTCCCAGCTTCAAAACCCTCTCAGAGAGAGATTTGAGAAGTAGTCCTTTGCCCAGCAGTGGGCACTTACAGGCTGCTACTTTACTTTACTTTTATATATATAATATCTGTACGGTTTTTACAACTACACATAGCTCGAAAATGAATATTGCAAAATTGCGAAATAACTGATTTCACAGTTCGATTCTACGGAAATAAAAGTGCAGGTAAATAGATTTATGTACTATTGCTTCTGTGAAACCGTATTTTTATTACTAATCTATAGTAGTTTAGTTTAGTTTGTGGTGTTTCAAAGTAAATAAATGCATACTCACAGGTATGATATTCGTTAGGATATGATATATGAAATAAAAACACCAGTTCGCGAGATATGACTGATTCATAAGTATCAGTTTCACGCAACATTTACGGGTAGCGTATGAAGAAGAATTGTTTCCGTAACTGGTATTATAAGATATACATTAATATAAATAGAAAACTATTCAGCATGTAGGCACGTCCAAGCTGACGGGTTATATTTATTCGATATCTCATATAATCTTTTAGGAATATACCTAGTATCCAAAAAGAAAATGTAGTAGTCTATAAACTTTCCACGAAAGGGTATTCCACTTTGGGTATTTTGATGTTGAAAAGAGACTGCCACGGTACTGCAGTTTGCTTTTTCAAAAAAACGAAGCTAGACAGCTACAGTTCCCCCCTCTCCAGGATTTGGACTCGGCTTATTTCAGTGGGATTTCCACCCTTCAGTGTCCAGGGCTTCGTCTGTTAGCAGGTCGCACCTTTTGCAGGTAAGGTTGAGATTTAGAGAAAAAAAAATAAAAATAATGGTATATTTTAATTGAAAAATGGTATATATAACATTAGACCGTCTTATGTCGATACGATACAAATTTTAAAGTCCAAGTAAACTGCGTGACATTTCTCTCAACAGCTTTAAGGGTACTTGGAATGCTTTTACGCCAGTTGTTGAAGACTTCGCTAAAGATTAGTGAATTGCTTTTTTTAGCCGAATAGTATTTACTGATGAAATGGAATCCAATTTGAGAAAAAACTGATTTTTGATACCACAAAATTCACTTTACTTTTTTTTATTTTATTTATTTCTAAATATCACTTAGTCCACCCACAGAGTCAAATAGGCTACTTAGTGATTTTATACAAGCATTACATGGCACGCAATATATCTTGTATGTAAATGTATTTCTGAAACCAAAACTTGGTAAATAATTGATTAAAGGATAAATTATTTAATCAAGATTTTGCTAAAGATAATAATATTCGATACAGACGCGTTATAAGCTCTTCACGACTTAAGGATTTCAGTTCACAGATATAGGGTGAGCCTAACGAGAAAGTAATCTCATTATGTCCCTTGTGTGAAGGCCTGAAACTGTCCGTTTATAGCGTTATCAACGCTTTGCTCACGTAGGTATTTATGTCATAAAACGGGGTCATCATAAAAATTCGTAATAAAATTCCTCTTGGGATGTCAAAGGTTGTGACGAGAATTGTTGAATTAAATATGTTTCGCGGAATTAGTATAGGATAAGATCAACTTTGATGTTGTAAGTACAAGTTTCAGCACATAACGTTTGTTTTTTTTATATAAGAATACTGTCACACGTTTCTATAGAAAGTCATCATAATAATCTTTACATAAAATTAAATTCTTCATTTTTTGTGATTTGCGTGCGGAAAACATACAGTTCGCCTACATGTCACTGAAGCCAATATTTACTTTGGGATCAACAACAATTGCCAGACATACTAAAAACCCTACGGACAACCCGTAAGTAATTTAAATAAAGTCGAAAAAACTCGAGAAGAGCTTGCAGCATTCCAAACCTTCAGGAGATACAAGAACTTCGATGGAGGTTACCGTCGATGAGGCAGGAATTAGTGGAAGTTTATAGAAACAACCAGGGACGCGAGTATACATCGTGTAGGCCGTGTGCTCCCAAGCACTACTACTATTGCATTCGCCGGTAAATGCGGTTAGGAAGGGCTGTATGCGTCGCACGGTAATTGATCGTGTAGTGAGCGGGATTGTGTCCGGGGAGCATGGGCTTGAACTAATTATTTGGGGTTAGTATAAAGTCGTTATCGTCTATAATGACATTTTTCAGTCGTTTTTAATAGTAGGGGCCACCACTAACGGGTTTTAGGTTTTTACAGGGCCGCCAGAAAGAATATTTCTAAATCACGGTGTAGATCTACATTCTGCGTGTAAGGTGGAGCTCCAGTCACTCGGCTTTCTTGACAATTTCGAACAAGGTCATATCTTATCACAAATTTTTCTAATATGTTACTATTCTAAACTTTTTCCCTCTCTCTCTCTCTTTCTTTATTCATCTTTTTCTCTTCGTGACTCTCTCCTTCTCTCTCTCCTCTCTATCCCTCCCCTGTCTCTCCCCCTCTCTCCCTCCCCCCTCTCTCTCTCCTGAAGAGTCAATCCCTCTTACTTCTTAGTACTTAAACAGCTTACTTATCTTAGCGAGCGAGTAGTCGGGTCACACTCAACCTCTAGTTTCTTTACCCAATAAGAAACCCATAGATAGACCTATATCTTGGCAGAATCCCACACAGTTTGTGATCTCACACACAATAGATGATGATAGATGGAGTTGTCAAAGAGCGACTAAACGGAACCCCGCGACTGTCACAGTATCATATTGGGATTGATTTTGGTTGGAATTTGAACGAACATCGATTCAGAATATATTTATGCTAACCTTTTGAGTCATACGATTGTTTAAACACTGGAGAGTCATAGTTTTTACCACAACTTCTGGAAGTTATCGAATTCAACCGAAGAAGAGGTTTTATCCCTGAATTAAGTATCATAATATCAATACTGTGTTCTGAGTGGTAAGAATCAGAGAGCGAAGACTTGGCAATGACAAAACAATGGTGGTCTGTCAAAGCACAAACATTCTAATTCTACTGAGATATAGTAATTTCTATGAGACATAGTAAATGCATACTAGGTTAACTGTGTGCTCCATTTGAAAACTTGTTCAAAGTAACTGCTGCTTTTCTTTTAATAAAAACTAAGTTCTTTATTCAAAATGTTTTAATACTGCCAACATTCGAATTTGCATGCAGAAGCATGCACTGCCGGCATAACAGTGCTTTATATCGCTGTAAAAATCTGACGTCACTGCAAATTCCTTGCCTGATATACCTTCGTCTAGGAAGACAGTTAGGAAACTAGTCCGCATCTAGATCTCTTTTTTATTGTTAAATTACGCAACATTTAAAAAGGATTTGGATAGAATCAGTAAAAACATTTCGTTAGGCACAAAACTGTATTTGAATTCTGTTTTGATTATTGATTTAACGTTAGATAAGCCTTATGAGGAAAAAACAAGTTCCTCCAAATGCCAATCACCTACATCCTGATAGCTAATAAACGAGACTATGGAGATCGACTGATGCGCGTACGATACAAAAGAAACATAAACCTACATACATCTACGTAAATATACATAAATATATACTTAAATCAAATACATAAATATATACATAAATACCCAATTTTTTATTTGAGATAAAACTATTATTGTGGATTCTATCTCGTTCAATTAGATTTCTTTTTTTAAATCCCGATGTTTCGAGTGCTTTACTGCTCCCATGATATGTAATTAAACGTTACACTCAAAATTCTAAACCGGTGAAAATCACGTTTGACTGAAAAAGTGTGTAACTACTTTTGATTACTTTTGGTTTTACTGCAACGTCGTATTGTTACGCTTCACGTTTCAAAATGGAGGCAGCATTATCGCTACATGGAAATTAATAAATATCGAGAAGTCATACATTTTTGAACTTAAACTAGTTTTGAGTCTAATTTAATATTTAAATGATTATTATGTAAAAATGTCTTGTATGTTCAACCAATGTTAATAAAGTCTTATGTTTTCAGATAATATGCGCTATGGAAGATTATAACGAAACGTTAGAGCTGAACAGCTCGGAGCCCTACCAACCATACTATGAGAGACCTGAAACATACATAGTGCCGCTGATGTTTGCATTAATTTTTGTCATCGGCGTCGTTGGTAATGGAACTTTGGTAGCAGTTTTTATCAGACACAAGGCCATGAGAAATGTACCAAACACGTAAGTAATAGAGAGATATATTAAAGTATATTCATCATCGCCATTATCATAATCAGGTTTTCTAAGTTTTAACCAAGATGAATGAATCACCCCGACACCCATGCGTCATATGTTAGCTAGTAGAATGCAATTTTTTTTAATCCTTCTTGGGTGAAAGGTGCTAACACGTGGAACGTGATAGAGCAAGCGATGGCTTTTGCAGCTGCTCGAACGGGCCGGCTCAACCGGGTTGGTACCACGGTATCGCAACATACCGGCGTGAAGTAGAGGAATCTTGTGCTTCTGCGTTTCGATCGGTGATTGTGGTAACCGGAGGCCCGCTCCCCCTCCTCCATCCTCTTTCCCTATCATCCCTCCTATTCCCCAAAAATGTTTAAAGGGCGGAACGCATCTGCTGCTCCTCTGGTGATGCTGATGTACGTGGGCAACTTAACAAAACGAAAGTAATTACTTGCTATAAGGGCAGGGCACCTTGCGTGAAATGAAATACGTTAATATAAGAAAAACATCAGTCAGTCACGTAGGCGGTGACTGGTTACATCGGGGTCACAATTTAAGATGCTGAACTGTCTAAAACCACCACGGTAGATGCTGAGCTATGTCCAGCGGTGGAACAATATGAATCTCAGTAGGCCGATGAAGAAAAGGATATAAACTTCTATAGCATTTTTATTTATTTAGCAATACTATATTTTACTAATAATTTCCCAAAACTATTTTTTATTATACATTAAAATCACCGTATAGCCCTATTGTGCTCTTTGCTCCACGCTGAATGGTTAAACACAACCTTATAGAGAGAAAAGAACCAGCCCTCCTGGCACCAATCACAACAACCGCCCGGGGACTCCATGTACCAATCGTCTCTAAGGCAAATGCCACAAATCCCGGTAAACTGTTGACCTGGTGGCGTTGACTACTTTGACGGAAGAGACTCGTGTGCAGAAAGCCTGCAAGTTGAGAAATATATGGTACATTGTCCACTTGATGCATCATATGATAATAATAATTTTTAAATCAACTTACTTTTTGCGATACGTATTTAAGCATCGGTCGCCGAATATTTGGTGGAATTTACCTTCGGATTAGAAGACCCGCTTTCGATTCCTATGTGAATGGCTAATATCAATTATTTTGCATCGTTGACTTGAAGACGACGACAGGCTCACCACCTGCCACGTTGTTCAAAATAAGCTCCAGTGAAAAGTGAGTTTAGGTCTAAGTCAAAATAAATGTCTAGGTCTCTGATATCCCCATTATTGGGTGCACGGGTGCAGCGTATTCAATTTTATTGTTATATAATAACGTTAAATAATAAAAAATAAGAAGTTGCAATACATTTTGTATTGCAACTTGTAACAATAAACAAATTATGGGACGTCAGTTAAATTTTCAGGTATATTTTGTCTTTGGCGTTGGCAGATCTTCTAGTGATCATCACTTGCGTTCCGTTTACTTCCATTGTTTACACCCTGGAGTCTTGGCCCTGGGGCTCGACTGTGTGTCGAGTGTCGGAAGCAGCCAAGGACGTAAGCATTGGAGTGTCGGTGTTCACTTTGACCGCTTTGTCGGCCGACCGTTACTTCGCCATTGTCGATCCACTAAGGAAACTTCATGCCACCGGTAAGTGATATGTATATGAAATACACCTTTATGAATATATGAAAAATAAATAAATTCAACTTTATTCAACGATCTAGGTTAATATATGCTGCTGATATGGCATTTCTCAATCTTTTTTTTTATGGAAAAGGCGGCAAACGAGCAAGCGGTTCACCTGATGGTAAGTGATTACCGTCGCCCACATACATCAGCAACACCATAGATGCTGCAGGTGCGTTGCCGGTCTTTAAGGATATTTGGGAGATGGGAGCGAAGAGGAGGGGAATAGGGAGGGGATGTGGGCCTCCGGTTACCTCACTCACCGAACGAAACGCAGAAGCACAAGATGCCTCTACTTCACGCCGGTATTCTGCGAGGCCGTGGTATCAATCCGGTCGAGCCAGCCCATTCCCATTCGAGCTGCAGCTAAAGCCGCCGCTTGGGTCTACCACGCTTCTTCGGCCAGTGCATATGATGACAGCTCTGTGTAATATATGAGGAATAAGCCAAGCTAAAGATCATCAGCTTACACCTTTCAACAACCATACTCCTACAAGTCTTATGTTATTCTATTTAATGAAGTATAATTACGTTAATATTAATCATTTTTATGGAGTGTCAAGTCTTTAAGCTAATGGTAAGTGCCATGTCTGCTCGACGGTGCAAAGAAAATCAGAACAGCCACTTCACCAGAGTTAGCCGTCTCTTCGTTTGAAAGGAGGACATAAATTGCACATGGATAAACACCCAGACCCCGTGCTGTTCCCGTGCGGGTATCGAACCCGCTATCCACAGCGCCGCAGCTAATCGCTTAGTCACTACGCCACCTAGCCTGTAGCCAGATTAGCTTTTTTTTATGGGAATTGAGGCAAACCACCAAGTGACTCATCTAATGGAAAGTGATAACCATCACTGAGGGGCTGCAGGTGCGTTGCTGGCCTTTAGGGATATTTGGGAACAGAGGATAGCGACGGGGGATGGGGCAGGGGAGAGTGGTTACCTTTCTTTCCGAACGAAACGCAAAAGCACAAGATGCTTCTACAACACACCGGTATTGTCGGAGGTCGTGGTACTACCCCGGTCGACTCAGCCCCTTCCATCAGCAGCAAAGGCTGCCGCTTGTTTAAAAAAACTAAAGACGTTTGACATAAACTCCATACTAGGTCTGTCCAATATCTTTAGAGATAAAATCGAGCGATAGATGGGTTATTTAAATCGTCTGTAAAAGATTGTGAAGCCACAAAGTAATGTAACACAAGCGTTTAGTCCGTGCATCAGCTCTCGTATCTCCCAAAAGGAGAACTTACATAAATATTTTTACATAAACATGTTCAGAGCATGAATGATATTCTCATACTTACTCATCCCGATGTGCTTCAATTATAAAATTAAACATTATATTCAATTCGTCTAAATTCATCGAAAACGCTTTCCATTAATTCATACCTCCAGGCTATATTCCAATTAAGCCTATTGGAACATGGTAGATAATTTTTCTAATTGCTTTATGGAAAACAAACATACTGACCTTAAATGTTGGTTTATAATTTTACTATCATTTCTATAAGAGCCAGTAAAGTTTTCACTTAAAATTTCTTACTGCATCTGCGGTTATTATCCAGCTATGCAACAATTTTGTTTTAGTATACATTATTACAAAAAAGGAATATAAAACTGAACCCAAAAAAGTCTTTAAAGTAAATCCAAAATTTTGTTTTAATTTTTAATATCATTGTATATTTATATTTTTAATTTACATTTTAAATAGTTTAATTTTTAACATTTTTAGAAAAATTATTTTACAAATTATCACCAAAAATCTCAATACGTTTGAATTATGAGTAGCTATATTAATTACGACAAGCCATAGAAATGGAACGATTACTAGATTAGTTAACCTTACGAAATGGTACGAAAAATAAAATATATGAACGAGAATTTATATAGTAAAAGTAATTGATTTATATTATCTTAATAAATTCAAAGAGAGACGTTTGTTTGCATATGCACATTACGCTTTTCCTCCGCTATTTTCTAGGATGATTCGGAGTGAAATTTAAATATATCCTTCCGCTAAACCTTTTTAAAGAATTTATACGAAGAAGAGCCGTGATAGCCCAGGGCGCTCGCTTTCGTTTTATAGAACGCGAGTGACCAGGGTTCGATTCCCGGTGTCGGCACCACTAAAAGTTAATAGCATAAGCACTGTATTTGCCCCGTGCCCGGCGGTGGAGGAAAACATCGTGAAGAAACCTGCATGTCTGTGAAATAACTAAAAAAATATTATTTAAAAAATTTAACCCGCACTGGAGCAGCGTGGCGGGCCCTTCCCGGCTTCAAAACCCTCTCAGATATTTGAGCCCTTTGCCTTGCAGTGGGCACTTACAGGCTGCTACTTTACTTTACTCTTTTACAATGGATATCTGATAAGTTATCGGTGGTGGTAAGGACGAAAAAGACCTCGTACTTTAAGCAATTTTAATTTAATAATTCGTGACGTGTTGAAATAACAGAATTCATTGTTATGACACGTTAATGGTTACATAAAACATCATGACGACACTCACAGGACGTATTTTACATTCTTGCACATACACTTTTGAATTTTTCTGACACCATCACTTTGTTGAGTAATTACGTGCGTAAAATATATTTTTAAACATTAGTCGTATATTCTATGCGAAATAATCATTGATCCTTACACATGACTATTTATGAAAATATTTCTCTTAACCTTTACCTTAATATCAAATGGCACATAAAATAAGGCAGTTAAAGATGCTAATGTTGATACACCCACAGTCAATTTTCCGTTAACACCCACTCCCTGGAAAAAGTAATTTCATTCTTTTTAAAACATTTTACGAGTATCTACTATCTTAACTCCACTTTGTATATATAATCGCGTATTGTTTTTAATATAAACAAAGTAAAAATCTACATAACATAAATCACACTCCGTTAATAATGGCCGCTCTGTTATTGCAATAAATCCCGAAATAAGCATGGTACTCTGGGGAGCAACGATGCCAGATGTCCGCGCTTAACTTCCAGCACAAACACACGCTCGATAAGTGTGTTGTCTTCTATCGACAAAATGAAAATAAAACTGTTAATAAACAGAGTATCATCGAGATGTCTGTATTCGTTGGCGGATGATCAAATTTCGTGATCTTTTGTGTTATGTACAGATGTTCTTTACACCGTTGACCCTGATTGGTATTTCTATTTCAGTAAAATTCAGTGATTGAGATAACAAGACTATTTGTATGATTTGTTTTATTTGATCGGAGTCGAGAAACGAGCTATCAGTTCACCTGATGGTAAGTAGCAACTGCGTCCCAAAGAATTTTAATCGAAGTAGGTTACAGTTGCGTCGTTAACCCTGAGTTACCTCTGATTATACTGAAACTCTGTAACCTTGAAACCGGATCGCAACAGTGGCTGCACTACTGATTGTCAGCAGGAATAGGTAAGAGGGTGGTGCCCAGACTGCTCCTATGCAAGAAAATAGTTCTACCATCTTGTACAATACCTTGAAATTTCTGACATATTGTCAACATCTTTTTAACCCTTCATGTGTCATAACTAGACTAGATATTGATTCGAAACGATAAGAATTATTCTTCTTTTTGACATTAATTATTTTATTAATTAAACATTAAATTGAATTTGTTAAAGCAAGATTTTATGAAAAGGGTTATTATACTATAAAGGAATACATGGTCGATTGTAACCCCAGAGAATGAGCTCCCAAGCTGTTTCTAAAAGTAGTAGTAGTACATTGTAATAATATAGTTAACAGACATATTTAAACTGTATGATTAAATATTTTTTTGAAAAGAAAAAAGTGGATACCTACCGAGTTTCTTTGTCCTGTTTCTCTTTACAAAGCGGCGGAAGATAAATAAAATGGTTTGTAAAATGTATGTTCCTAGTAATTTTGATGTTTTTTAATAATTACTTCATTACCCGTAACTTTTTGAAAGGCAGCAACGTTAAGGTCTGGTCTGGTCTGGAGGTCTGGTATAGCCCATCTGCTTGCAGAGCGGGGTCACTATGGAAAATCATCCTTATGGGAAAGGCGTATGTCCTGTAGGAGACTATGTATAGGCTGTTAAGGAAGGATACAAAACTTTACATATAACTTGTTTATTTTATTTTTTTTAAATGTTTATTTAAGAAGTAACGTTTTATTTTCTTTATTTTCTTTTTTTATATACAACAGGAAACTTCTTTGACCTTTGATTTTGTGTCTGAAACTGCTATCAAGTAGCCGAGTAGCTAGTTCTGTTTATTAACGTAGCTCAGGTAAAAGCCTGTTTTTATTCCGATAAGTTGTTGTTTGAAATACTCGATATTAATTTTGTACAAAATACAAATTATAAAATACAGAAATATCTGTTTTATCACGGTTCATTTTGCTACATAGCTTTGAATCGTATTTTTTTATATTGAATTGCAAAACATAGTTGACTTTCAGTGCAGTCGTTTTCATATATTACACATTGTGTACTGAAATGTAGCTTTATCGACGTCTATGTCACGTAAAGGGAAAAATATCAAATAACCATCGCACCATTAAGTCGTACGCAATTCAAACTACAGACACCAGCTCCAGGTAGCATTCTGGCAGGAGATATCCTGCCTACCCTTTTCGCGAGCACCTCCATCAGACAAATATCTATTTATATAGTTATATATTTTAGTTGTAATTTCGAATTCCTTACAAGATACAATGAGGAAAATTCCAGCTAACAGAAAATTATTGTCTTAAGCTATTTGTGCATACTAATATGAATCCATCCTCATAACGCATTAGCAATGCATGCCAAGTATAAATCTGTGCCAAGTTGATGTATTTTCGATTAGGATGGTAGATTTGAATCAGTTTATTTGCGCCGTTGCAATTTTGACTTCCATCATAGAAACATCTGTCAACAATGAAATCCTAACATTTCGAAAGGTTTAATATATAATAGTAATCTAAATTAAGAAACATAAAAGCCAAAAGTGTGTCGTGCCAAATGAAAATTCGGAATCTCTGCAGGTGTCAGTGCAAAAGTAAAGGAAAAAAGTTTGATTTTTGTCGAATATGGGTTAGGTTAGGTTAGGTTATATGCGGAATTTTGAAAGCGATATTAGTGTAGAGCCACTCATCTTCGTCTTCCCATATCCGATGTGATGTAATGACGATTCGGAACGCAACACATTCAAATAAAACCAATTTAGTATCCCTCCATGTGTCATAACTTTAAAACAATTGAAAATCTACTGTTATTAGTCATATCAGGATTTATTACGCTGGAAGCGATATTCGCTTTTGTGACCTTTAACTTAGAAGCAAAGATATAGTGAGCTTTTCCATGTCAGTCATGGTAACTTTACACACAGTAACATACAGGCGGTATTCACTTGCGATAGTCGCGTTAAATAAGTTTATTTACTTACCTTAAAAATATATTTTCTTGCAGCAACGTCACTTGCTATAATCATTTTATTTATTTAAGCTTCATACACAAAGTGGTACACATGGCAGACTTAATGCCTAGAGACATTCACTCCCAGTCAACCATTAGGCTAAGCAGAGATAAACACGTAATAGAGGCGATGCAGCTAACATAGTAAAACCAGTAAAAAGATATAAATATCAAAATATATACTTACACAGATAGGTAGATACAAACATATGTATGTATGTAGATACATACATACAATATATACAAATATACCATATACACATAGAACAATGAATTTTAATACAAAAATAATTGATAGTGAACTGGGGTTTCATGATCGTCATTCCGTTGTACAAACATACTTATACTTTCGATATCGTTAGGAAACCAAAGTAAATTTGTCTCAATAAACTTATGTAAAGTTTTTGTTAATTTAAAACTATTTTTAAAATATTATTTACGGGTTTTATATCGTTTAATTAGTTATTTTTAATCCCTTCCTTTGGTGGCTCCTAATCCCTTTCAGATATTTGAGAAGAAGGCATTTGCCCAGCAGTACGTTACTTTTAAAAAATGTATGTGTCTCCATTCATGTATCTCTGGTTACCTAACTCACCAAACGAAACCCTGTGAGGTCGGTCCACCCGTGCTAGCCGGCCCATACGAGCAGTAGCAAAAGCCAAAACCCCATATTTTTTTTAAATTATGAAATATGTTTACAGTCTCCTTCGTTTCATATATTTATTTTATATTTTATCATAATATTTTAATATATCTTTAGTTAAAAACTTCTTAGTTATTTAGAATGTAGTTCATGGAAGTGCAGGGCCTTCACAGCCAACTTTTCTTGCGTACTGCGATTGTGATACTTTATGCGAAGTACGTCACGCAATAGGTGCTGTACTTTACTGAGTACCGTTTAATTTGACACGACACGGCTCATAAAGTTAGACTGAGGCTTTTCTTAGATTATTTATTTTTTGCTTTTACCTTTTATTGTTTTTCTTGTAACCTTTGTGTTGTGTAAATGAATAAATCATATTCATATTCATTATTAATCGTGGTATTCCTGCCACTTGTCGTAGGAAGCGACTAAGGGTGAACTTGAAAATCTAATGGCAATCAAACCCAGTGAAGAAGGTATGAGAAGGAAAGGAGGTATGAGTGGTAAGATACCGATCATGCCTCCCTTCCAAAGAGACGAAAAGTAGGTTGCGGAATTCCGTTGTTCTAGGTAAAGTCGTGCCGTACGTAACTAAGTTAAGTAAGCTAAAAAAATATCAATGAAAATATCAGATGATGCATCTCAACATAGTTGTATAATTTAAAAAATTTAGTTTACCTTAGGATATAAGGTAGTAAGAGTCAGTAGGAATCAATTTCATCTCAAGTACAACTATTTATGCCATCAACCGCATGGGTTCAAAAATACATATCTCATTACGATGTCGAGGTAAGGGTAGTAGAAAAAAATACTCAGGAATTTTATATAAATACATTTTATACAAAAGCTCATTTATCTGCCTGTAATCAAAATTTCGTGAAACTAATTTGCTGCGACGTGTCAAAGCAATAAAAAGCACCCGGCGAACTGCTCTAGCCGTATCTTTTTTAAACCGACTTTGTTATTGTATCGATGTTTACTGCGTTGTTAAACCACACTGGCGGAACCAACGCGATAGCTCGCCAAGCAGTGAATAAAAGCAATCGTTACTTCGTTGGATTTACGATGGTTTCCTAAGTTTGTGTACGGAAAAACTTTTATCCTTTTCTGCTTGGCATATTCATGAGTTTGTTAAAAAAAGGTTTCTATTTGATAAGAAAAATTGTTCTTCTAAACATTTTTAAAAATTATGTGTATTTTTTTTATTATTTATTGCATTTCTCTTACAAAAGGTAGAACAGACAGAAATAGGAAGGACAGACTTGATACCTTAATATTTTTTTAAGTAATTATAATAAACTATAGATATTCAGATCATAGAGATTATTAATAATTAAAAATCCAGATATAAAGGATACCGAAAAATATTATCATATTATGTACATATATAGGTTAAAAGACGAAGTTTTTTTTACCCGGATTAACAGGCCGATGAAGTCACAACGTACTTGAGTCTATTATAACACTAAGTTTGCAAATCATATTTATCTAAGGTTGCTATAAAATTATATCTACACTAATGGTTATGTTTTCATCCGTTAAATGGCAACCAAAATCTAATTTGTCATTGTAACACAATACTAAAATTTTCCGAATTTCTTTGTTTTAGTAATTTATAAAAGAATAAATTATCCTGACGTTGACCTTTAAAATAACATGAGAAAAATTCGTTACGGAGTTAGACGACCTTATTTGATGGATGATTTAACTTTCTAGCCTTGGTTACTTATTTTTGAATCAAAGTAAGACAAATGATACAAACCTTTTTTTTATTTTTATCATAATCTTTTTATCATATTTAATCGATGAAAAGTTAAAAGTAATTTAACTTCAAAATTTATTGAACTACTACTGATTTGTTTTATTACATATCTACAATTTCAGGATTTTTTTTAAGATAAATTTTATTTATTTTTTAAAATTTAAAATGACAAGCTGTATGATAAAGCTCAAAGATGCTCAGTGGGCTATGGTAATGACTGAGCTCGGTGTTTCTCTGCGTGATAGAATATAACATTAATGAACAGTAAATAGATCGATCGATCATTGGTAGAAACTTCGCACGCCTAATTGCGGTGCAGAAAGAAACCGCAGAAGGCAGAGGAAGTCAATAAGTGTAGTGGTCTTGTAATGGGTTCATTCAGAAGGAGAAAATTCTTCTTCTTTACCAGCCTGTGTAAGACCACTTATTCATAGGTCTTTCCAAGTGCCAATGAAAACCGGTGTGACCTTAATGGAGGATTTGAGAATGAGAAGGTAGGCGATGGCTGAGTTATAAAAGAGGTTAAGTGAACGACTCCGAAGCAATCGGGATCAATATCAGGAGAATAGACAGTAAATAATATCTGCTCCGTTACTGATATCCCTCAGGCCCCAGGAGACGTATATTCTTCTAAACGTTGTGGCATATAAAACCTAACCTGAGAAAATTAAGTACGTACGGAAAAATAAGAATATATTTAATAAAAAAATTACAGTCTACGGTAGAATAGGTCGAGGCGGGGCGCTAGAGGTTCGTAAATTTAGATTGGCAGAAACTAAAAAATCCTCTTTCAGTAAATGTATAAAATATTACAACAAAATTCCTAAAAATATAGTGCAACACGCAATTTTTAAGAAGTTTGTTAAAGAAACTTTATTAAAAAAGGCCTACTATAAAATAGATCAATACATCGAGGACAAGGATGTGTGGAAATAGCTCTTACACTGGACACACTGGTCCCGTGGCTACTGATATTTTGTTAAAGTTGACATTGAAAAAATTGTATACATTTAATTATAAGTGACAATACAGCGTTAAAAAGAAAAAAAAAACAGACTTCAGATTTTATTACCGATTCTTCTATGTGAAGGTCTTGTTTTGCGAACCGGTGTAGATTTTGACGTTCATAATAGCTTTAAAAAGGCCTATATCGAATGAAACGTTTTGACTTTGACTTCGACTTAGCCATATGGTCTGCTATGGTTTGTAAACTAGCACCATGGTTCTGTATGGACATTTATAAAACGATATTAACGATTGTTTTTTGTTTCACAGGAGGCAGCAAACGCGCTACTCGCATTACAGTCGCCATTGCTATTGGCATTTGGATACTTGCTGCACTCCTCGCCACCCCAGCATACATTGGATCTTATTTAAGAGCTTTCGTTGTCAACCCTACAACGCAGGTAAAAATATACCGCCTAAGTTATGTAAGCAACAAAACCCTAATGACTACGACTAGAGTAGGAACTGCAAAACATGAAGTAACAATTGGAACGATGGTTTTGACTATTATCGTATTATATATCTATACATTAGAGAGTGGTAAATTGGTTGATGCCTTTAAAATTATTGGATAGGATAAAAGTTTGACAGTAACATCAGTACCTGGCAACAAATTTCTACATATTATTGTTTTTTTATGGGAAAGACGACAAACGAGCAAGCGGTTCACCTGATGATAAGCAATCACCATCGCCCACGTTCATCTGCAACACTAGAGGTGCTGCATGTGCGTTGCCAGCCTTTACTCACCGAGCAACGTCGTTCAATATAATATAGCATATTTTAAGCTAGAGGTTAACCTCATTAGCACGTGGTTAAAGATTTTAGATCGGACGTAATTCCGCCATCTGAACAAACGAATCAAAAGAAAATACATTGTGCCGACTAACAGTCGAAATTTTAGCGACCGACTAAAGGCGTAAAATTTCTCCGATTATGCCATACCCACATACCATAAACTTGAGATGGGGAGAAGCGTATTTGGTACGAGGGCACTGCCACTTGCACAAACCAATACGCCTATCCGGCGTGGTCAGTTTGGCCAAAGTTTTCATTCATACGTGTAGGATACTTTTGTTGGTGCTATCATGGAAAAACCTTTGCCAGTCAGTGGACTTACACAGGCCGATCACAAAGATGATATACTTACAACGACATAACTCGTTTAATCACTCACAGACTACTCTGTCTACATACTATAGACTATCTACATAGTAGTGTAGGCACGACTCATAAGCGACTGTTTGACAGCCCCTCGAATGAGGGGTGACCAACTCGTGCATGTTAGCGGACTGTGTCCTCAAGTTTTTTGGTAGTTTTCAACTTGCAGGTTTCCTCACAATCTCCTATACTACCAAAAACTTGATTATTTGGCACATAAATATTAGTTGTTTGTTATATATTATTATTATTATTTTTTCTTTACTAATTGACGCTAAAAAAGAAACATTTTACGCTTTGAAAGCTTCAATCAAAAATCAAAGGAATGACAATTCGTTTTCTATTTGTGACTGGATCAAATAGTTCTTTTGAATCAAATGAGATTATCCGACCTTTCTCCACACATAATTGAGTTGAATCTTAGACCCAACGTCTGGGATGAGATAGTCAACAAGACCCTTTTAACACAATTCTATTTGAGTTCAGCAAATAATTAACGCATGGCGGGTCCTGTTACTTATTTCAATAACAGAAGACTTGTCCTTAAGAAAGGTTTCCAAAGACTTTGTATCTTTGTCGTCCTAATCATTAATTTAGCCTGTAATAAGGTCCCGGCGATATAAGGGGGAATATACCATCATCATATTTACAAAAGTCAGCAAAAGGCTCTTGCGGCCAAATGATGGTGCAAAATTCTTCCGAATTTTCCTAACCCAAATACCACATACAAGTGATAGGGCGCAGCATCACTAGTGCGCTCACCAATCCGCTTGCTCAGCATGATGAGTTTGGGCCAACCTTTCAAGAAATTAGTGCTGATTTTTTCTGGGCCAAGGAAGAGAGAAGAGGATCTGAATTCAGCGGTGGACATACATAAGCTGATGGAGCTAAACATAAAAGATGAATTAAACGTAACATATTTTGCTTTAGTTTCTAGCCTGCTACCCGTATCCACCTGAGTGGGGGGAAAACTACCCAAAAACAATGGTTCTAGTACGATTCCTGGTGTACTATTCAGTACCTTTAGCTGTTATCGCTCTTTTCTACATTTTGATGGCACGACATCTAGTGCTAAGTACACACAACATGCCCGGCGAGATGCAAGGGACACATCGACAGGTATTTTATTTTTATTTAATAATTAAGAAAAGTTTTTTTTTAACATCTACAATTGATTATTGACTCTATACACGATTATACAATTGGCCGATTTCATTTGTCATAAAATACATTACCAAAAAAAAATACCTAAAAAGTAATATTCTGTGAAGTGAGATCTATAAAGTTACCATAGTAATCATTTCGATGGTGTTGTATGCCATAAAGTATATTATAATATGTATGTTTTAGTATATTTTTGCTTTACTGTCCAGTTTTTCCATTGATATTTATAATATTATAAAACAAAGCTACTTTCCTTAAAAAAAAATCAGATCAAAAAATTCAAAAACCTAAACGGCCAGATGTGTGTTTAATTTCAATATGGACAATAGTCATGGAAAAAAGTGTTACATTTGTTGTGACTTACATGGAATGTACTTCGTATTAGAAAATTATGAATCAAAGCAACTTAAAACTGCACTTGTATGGGAAGAAACTAATTGATTGCGCCTGCGCAGTATCAATAAACTGATCATTGTAGTGTGGATAAATAATAGTTATTACGTATTGTGACAGCATCTCATTATGTATATATTTATTTTAGATGCGAGCACGAAGGAAAGTCGCCTTAACTGTATTGGCCTTTGTTTTAGTCTTCGCTGCTTGTTTTCTTCCATCCCATGTCTTCATGATGTGGTTTTATTACTGGTAAGTTTATACATATACTAATATTTATATCCTTTTACTTGTTTTATTCTCTTAGCTGTATCACCTCTATTACGTATATATCTCTGCATAGCCTAATGGTTGACTGGGAGAGTATCCGTCCGTCCGTCATGTGTACCAATTTGTGCATAAAGATTAAATAAATGTGACAGTCAATCTCAAGTTCATAGCTATATAGAAGTTATGCAGCACAAAGCATGCTCCTGAGGCTCCTGCATCCATGGACTTCCCCGAACACTGTATAGGTTGTATTTTATTTTAATTATATTAAATGAAGTAATGAGAATTATTCAAAAACACTCTTAGACTGGAATCAATATCATTAATATTAATATAAAAAATAGAAATATTCACAATTTCTGTTAAAAAGGTAACAAAAATTATAAATATTTAGAATTAAAAGGTACTATTTGAGAATCATTGAATATAATGTCAAATCTGCAGTAGGTAGCTGTTCATAATAGATTATTGGTACACGGTGTAATAATAATGTAGCGATGTAATAACTTTTATTTAGCAAAATAAGAAAGTTGTGAAAAAAAACGTGGAACACAATTTTATGACATAGACTATTTACTTAGACGGTTACGGCATTTTATGTGATCTAAAGTCATTTTAAGGAAAACATCACAAACATTTTTGTCAGTTGAACAAATAACGCACTTGCATTATATATTAATATAATTATTGTATTTTATATAAGAATACTGTTTGATAAAGATAAATCTAAATAAAATATAATTGCTTACGTCAAGGTATCAAATACCTTTGTTTTGAGAGGTTAATTTTATTTATACTTTATTGACCTTGAGCTTAAGGTTACAATGGGCGGACTTAATGCCAAGTGGCATACTCTACCAGTCAACCCTTGTCATGGTGAAAGGTAGTTGGCAGATGTAAGACAAATAATTAAAAAACTAAAGGGAGGGATTTCTAAAAGGGCCACGGCCACAGATCACAGTGACCATTAACCACGAGTTTGTTGTGGGTTTGTTATTGTTATAATATTTTGTTAATAATGTGATTATAGCCAAAAAATAATCTATTAATTTTCATATCCAGTCCCACAGCTCAGGACGACTATAATGGATGGTGGCACGCACTGCGCATCGTGGGATTTTGTCTGTCTTTTCTAAACAGTTGCGTTAATCCAATCGCCTTATACTGCACGAGCGGAATCTTCAGGAAACATTTCAATCGGTTAGTCAATTATAAATACATATATTTATTGTACATAACTTTTGTTTTAATTTTTTTTTAAAAGAATACTAGTATTCTTATTTCTTACTACTCGTATTCAATGCTATATAATATTACTAATATTCCTGTTAATCCTCCAACTAAGCATTACAGCTTGTATCTGGTGTGGTTCACGACAATAGTCGAATGGCGGGCTCGAACATACGACGTCATGTTTCGTAGTCCGCATCCTAACCCATTAGGCTATTGGTGCTTAATGTTATGGATTTTCTAGATTATAAATAATGTATTTATTTCTTTTAGTTGTATGGTATGTATATTTATGTTGCACCACCTGCCTCGTTCATTATTTGTGACAATTAATATGTACGTACGTCCATAGTAAAATTATTGCTAATGGTAATTTACAAGAGTAAAGTAAGCATTCCATAACTTCATATAAATGTGATCGTAGTATTGAACACTAAAGAAAGCATATTTAAGATGCTTACATATAATTACTACTTATATACCAACTGTTTTTTCTACTGTATTTTTTTTAATAGTGGTGTACAATAAATAGTAAACAAATGAATAATTATGCTGGTGGCCAGGATATTTATTCTGGCATTTCCTTATTCAACTTTCATGCCACTCACATGTTGAAATGTAATAAAATAATTTCTTAAGCCTCCGCCACATTTTTGAAGAGAATCTTCTTTGGGGGCGATCAAACTAAAATTTCAAGATCGAATTTTATTTATTTATTTATTTATTTAATAACGTATTACACAAGTAAATTGAAAAAAAAAGAAATATGTTAGGAAGAAATGGTCTATACAAAGGTACTGCTTATTTCTTAAGAAATTTCTTCCAGCAGACCTGCGACAGGAGAATAGTTAGTCAATGGTAGATTGCGCGCCTATAATATAAAAAAATCAGAAAACATACATATATGCAAAACGTTCTATATAAATATACATACACCTTCTTATACATAAATATATGCATAAATATACATAAGTAAATACTTTTTAGTGTTACGTTTTCGAGCAACTTGTCGGTAAGGTGTTGTATTGGAAGTGCGCATTTCAATTTTTTTATGAGTGAATGTTTTTTAACTGTGAGAAATGTTAATAGGTAGCTGTTATTTTCTTGTGAGTAGAAATTTTTCTTCTGCCCCGTGTACTGAGTTACACGAGCTCTTTTTTCTAAACGTTGCAAAATTTTTATACACATATTTTTTTGCATAGACATGTTTACATAAATATAACATAAATCGCAAATGCACAATAACATCCTCCCAAAACAATCATTCTTTATGCTTTAATTGAATCTACGACCCATAGAGGCCTAAACCATCGCTCATCCAACCAACCACTAAATTACAATTAACTGTTGATTCATTTGCTCACAGAATACGAAGTGTTCATAAAAATACTCTTTGAATCAGAAAGGTTACAACCACGCAGTATAAACACTGAATTATACTTACAAGTATGTTTATATAATTATAACTAGTCTGGCCATAAATAATTTTTCAGTTTAAAAAGCAATTTTTTTCTTTTTTCTGAATTCAAACTTGGTATGCGTTTATCAAATAGAATGTAATCCTTGCGTTAAATAGATTATTTAAGAAACTTCACGACGAAATGACCATTTCACATATTATTTTTCACCGTGATTGTTAAATTACATTACGAAGTAGGGTTTTAAAGAAAACAGAACTGTAGTGATTGCTTTGCATAGAGTGGGTACAATCCAAAAAGAGAATACCCACGGAGTCTCTTTCGCCTGTTTCTTCTCCGTCACAGGAGTCTCATTGCGAAACGGTAGTAAATTGTAAAAAAAATAAAAATGAAGAATAGACCTTTGACAAACGAAATTATCTTTCTTACGTCGACGAATGAAGAATTTTTAATTTATTTCATTCATAGAACCATCACTACAAAGCTACGCATCAGCCGTATATTTGTGTACCGTACTATCTTTTCTAATTATTTTAATCATTACTGAGCATAGATCCTCTTCAACAGAGAGCTATCAAAAGTCAGGACATATTTCTTGACATATTTGCCCATACCCACCACGTGAGTAGCCAGGTTGGTGACCGCAGAGCTGGTACCGTCGCATTAGAGATGCTGCGGCCCATCATTTATCTATGGGATTTACAACGCGGGCAGATGAAGAAGATATCTTCCTTATACCCAGTTCCCGCTTACTCTTACAGTCTAGATTCACACTATCATCTAACAAACAGGTACCTCTTATGTCGTTCTGGACCCGCACATGGACCGAGGGGGTCACTTTCGCTGTCTACTTCGAGAAGATTAAACTCCAGTAGAAAAACTAACATAAGCATGGTACCGAGAACGTGAGTAAAAGATATTTCATTATCATTATCATCGAGACCATTACAAGGTTAAATAGCAGCCACGGCTTGCTACTATTGAAAAAGATTAATTGTTATATATATTAGCTAACGTAAACGAAATTTTGTAATTATCGTAACTTATAAAATTTGAACATTTCTTAATCGTTTCATTACCTAAATAAAAAAATTCTGTTTTAACTTTTACTTTTTCTATGTATAAGTATAATTTTAAGTATAGAAGCATGTGTTTCAACAAATTCCTCTCTTATTATCTTTATTAATTATCACAAAATGGTATAAGATAAAGTCGCTGTTCATGTTTGTCTGAGTATTCGCTTCTAATTTGCGATTGAACTTGATTTCTATGTGCTTTAGTCAATAGTCTAAGTGTCGGTACTTGTTGGTATGAGGAAGATTGACATGTATAAAACATTTAAATTTTGTTTGTAAGTTACAGATCTGTATGTGCAAAGCCGGCGCGGATCGCTAATATTATATATTTAATACAGTGCGAGCAATGACAAATTAATAAGATTTAAAAAAAAAAGAAGATGTTCAAAAGAAATCAAATGATAATTTAGAAATCGTCTGAAGACAAAGTAAATTGAGAAGGATGAAACAAGCCGACATCGAAACAAATGGGGAATTCTTTCTTATTTTCGTAATAAACGATAATGAGCCTTGTTATTGAAATCCTAAGAGTAAAGCTACGAAAATGAAAAAAAATCATATTTTTTATGGTCTTCAGTATTCCCTTTCTTGTATTGCTTGAATTTGTAGATTTATGGCATTAATGGATGAATCCGTAGAGGATCAGGCGCAAGGCCGCTCGCTACGATTTCATGAAATGCGCGTAAATTGGGTTCGAACCACGATTAGGAAAATTGTAAATTGCTATTTTTTTTGCTGAATTTATCGGTAAATATAGTCACTGGGACATGTCGAGTCCGCCAACCCGTAGTCGAGCAGCGACCCTTTCTAGCTCCAATACCCTTTCAAATATTCAGAAGAGGCATTTACCTATCAGAGGGACATTTAAGGTTTACTTATTTTTACGGTTTCCTCTCGAATGTGGTACTATTATTTAAAAGATGTATATATTTATATACATCTTTATTCAATCATTACGCCAATCCTAATTAGGCAGTGAAAATAAAGCAGAAATTTGAAGCTATTAATTTTTTTATTTAACAGAACCAGTGCAGGTCGTGATAGCAGCATTAGGCTATTAAACAACGGCTCGTCCAAACTCTGAGGAAGGAGCAGAGGTGCGCGAAACGCGGCCAATAACGATAAGGAACGAACGAAGGAGAACTACAGCAAGTGTTTGGTGTTCAAAGCCAACAATACAGCACCGTTCCCAAAGTGCTGCGAGAGTGAGAACGGAGTGAAACACGTTGAGACGAGACTCGATTGTAAAGACGTTAGTAGCACTGAAAGCTTTTACTTACCTCTCGATGGTTCCTTTAGACGATTAAGTTAAAATATATTGCTATCCTATCACAAATGTAAATGTTATATAAAATCTTACAATGATACAGTAGAATAGTGATGTAAAGTAATTGATATTAGTTAAAGAATTAAAATGTCATTTGTAATATTTCTCAAATATCAATCACAATTTTTATTACTTACGTATAAGTATATAAAATTGTACCGAATATGTTAAAGTGTTTAAGATGACATTATTCAAGTTATTTATATTATGTAATTCTATGTCCTATCGGTATATATCTCAATCTTCGCGGGGGACCTAATTACCTCACAAAAATATAAATTGCTATTGAATTCATAATTCTTTCTGAAATCTGAAATGTTGTGAGAAAACTTACAATACTTTTTTTTGTTGATAGAGAAATCTTTTCTTTCAACCGACTTCGAAAAAGGAGTAGGTTATCAATTGGACGGTTTTTATTGTATGTACGTTTCGCCTTATATTCGCCAATGGTGAACATAGAAGGTGACCCTTGGGAGTGTGAAAATAGGGGTTGAAATTTCATATTGGGGTTGTAACCTAGCAGTCAGAATTTGACTATGTAAATTGATTATTTACCTTAAACTTTGTTTTAATTCACTTTTCTTATCAGCCTGTCATAATAATTAATGTATGATAAATAGAGATCTATGTTGGTGACTGTCCAAACAAAAACTGATTTTAAGAATTTTTAAATATATTCGATTGATAACTGTACGACACGCTAAAATTACACTATGTTTTAGTCAATTAAATGTTTGAATTAACTCATTGTGATTTAAAGTTCATTGATAAACTACATATTAAGTATCACTAACATAGGTTAGACTATTCCAATTCAAATATACTGTACAAATTACAAAGCTCTAAGAAGCATTAGATTATGTTACATTAACCATAATGCAAGTGATGACAACCAAATCTCTATTAGTTTTTCGTTTATTCTTAAGACTTATCATGACAATCTCCACTCATGTGTTTTTTTTATACACATATTACTTTGATTGATATGTCTACGCTGTAAATAAAACTCGTTTAAAAAGAAATAAATATTTGATTCTGACACATTGTTTGGCAAGTTTCATTTTACCGTCTTTTCTTTTCTTTATTTTCTTTTAAAATTTCTTTACTGTACTCTTTATTCATTTTATTCTCTCTTATTACTATTAGTATATATATACCTATAAATTATTATTTCAAATATCGACGTATTTAATAATTATTATCCTACTATAGTCAAAAAAATACATAAAAAAAACTTATTTCCACGTCCTTCACACTATGCATTGCAAAGATTACGTGAATATCAAAACAAAGCAAACGTTCCAAACTCGATACTTTAAGAAGTAGCATTGAGGAATTCCAGTACCACCTCCCAGCTCCATCAAGAGATCAGTTTCATGGTACAATTTTATTTAATTAGCATTATCATGGCACATTATTTTAGTAGGCAGTACCACGGCCTCGCAGAAGGTCCTTATTTTTCTGTGCTTCGTGTGAGGTAACCGGAGGTCGACTTCCCCCCCCCCGTCCATTCACACACCCATCCCCACCCATTGACCTACCCCCGAAAATCCGATAATGCCGACAACTGCAGCTGTTCTTGTGTTGCAGATGTACGTAAGCGTCCTCCTCAATCATTTACCATAATCTATATGTATGTACTAATCGACGTCCGAGATTTCTTTACAAACGTACGTAAATGAAAAATTATGATGAAAGAGAAATGATGATAAACAATAAGGCCAATAAGAGCATAAGTGTAATGCATAAAATGGAACTCGCCAGTTTTTGTATTAAAAAGAACGCGTTGTGTTTTCCATAAGAAAATTCTTACTGTTTCCTCGAATAATAAACGAGAGAAACCTGAGCTTAATGAAGCGGTGGGTCGAGAGGCCATAAACTTTTATATGTTACAACTTATGCGCATAATATCATTCCTGAATTAATTAATGCTCACCTAAGGAGGAATTTAACACTGCTCGTAATCATATTACAACTGTAACACATGGCTTAACAGTAAAATTATTTTATATGTTATTCTTCACGACGCAATTATTTAAATAAATGTTGCATCTAAAGATTTTTCGAGAGTATTTAAATGATTTTACAGATACTTAAAAGCTTGAGCACTAGGGGTGACAAGTCTGTCGGTTTTTTATAGGATGCATTTTGGCGAGTGTGCATAGGAATTATTTAATTCCACCATCCTTATTCCATAGCCAGACCACCAGACGTTCGGCAATGCACCAACCGTTTGCATTGTGCTGTATTGAGCCGGTGTGTTTTTTTTATTATTATTGAAAAGGCGGCAAACGATCAAACGGTTCACCTCATGGTAAGTGATTACCCCTACAACGCTTGACAGTATATATTTGTATATATATATATGTCGAAATCAACGCATGATACGGGACGCAAGCGCCACCGGCCGAGCGGAGCACACGACCGACACTCGTTGTGTAGCGGTCGGCCAGAGCGCATGATATTGGACCGTCGCGCGTTCCTATATTCAAATCTAACTATAGTTGTGTCTTGTAAATTCATTGGATATTATAATTTGATTAAGTGAACTACTTTGTTTTGTTGCTCCAACATTACCCAACGACGCCCACTGCGAGGAGACTAGGCATTATGAACCCTGCTGATAACGGTGAACCTACTCCTCCGCCGTTATATATATATATATCAACTTACATAAATGTGTGTATGTATGTACATGTGTGTATGTATGTATATAAAAAGTAACTTGTTGCACGCTGTATATAGTCATACCCAATTGTTATGTACTGTACATTATTATTATAAGCTCGTGATATTTGTTCAGGTGGTTTAAGATGTCTCGTTCTTTTCTTTTTTATTAATATATGTATGATGAGCTGTATCTACTGCAGACATTGCCGGCTCAATAGTAGTATAAGGTCGTGCTGAAAACCAGTGTTGCGGGAATCCGTAACGTAAACTGAGCGTAGACCCATTTGTTGCATCACACTGTAGCGCAGAACATTAAAAAAAAATAGTTTTTATTATTCTTTTAATTGTTTTATTAATAACATGTAAACTAATTGTGATATAATGAATAAATTATATTTCTTTCTTTCTTTCGTTAATGGTTGACGTCCCCCCTCTCCGCACTAAGCTTTTCCATGACCTTCATCAAGCGGTGGAACTCTACCGGCGTCGGTGCCTCCTGAATCTGGGTGTATTCAAGTCGAGAGTTTCCTAGGAGCGAAAAGAGTGTGGGCTCGCGACTCTTAATGCCTAAGAGCTCCTTCATGGCTTAGTCCGGCTCTATCTGCCCATTATAAAAAAAAAAACTTATTTAAGAAAAGCATAACTATACTTGTTAACAAATTTGAGAGGGGAATTATAATATATGACCGTCAATAATAAACATATTTTATTGATGTCACAAAATTTACGATCCCCACGATACCGCCGATATCCATTCAGAGTTTATCTAACCATATATCAAATCTCACATAAGAGCCACATGTTACGACTGTTTAATAAAAATGTGCTTATCTAAATAGTGGTTAGGTTTAATAAAGGTTAATATTGTGATTCTGGCGAAACAAATTTAATTAATGGGAAAATAGGTAATTAGAAAAAGGTTTTTCTTTAAGTGAACATAAAAATAAAAATAAAGAACTTTATGTTCAAAAAAAGAACTTTAATTTTTTTTCTCAAAAGAATACTACTGGCAAGTTATTTAAGTAACATTACTAATATTCCTGTTAACCCTCCAACTAAGGATTACAGCTTGTATCTGGAGTGGTTCACGAATGGCGGGTCCGAACATGGGACGTCATGCTTCGCAGTCCGCACCCTAAACGTAAACCAGCTAAGTTGTGTAAAATATGCTGACTAAGACTAATTATTACTTCTTCTTCATCATCAGCATTTTTATTGCAGCACGTAGGCTTGTCCCTATGGGAGCATATTCTATTAACGCCACGCATAGCAGGTGAATATAGTACATAAAAAATAATAACATTCACAGAACCCTTAGACGCCTCTCACGACATTAACGGGAAAAAGGGAGTTACAGATCTTAGGCTGAAATAGTACGATAATCAATAATTCGACTGATATTTTTAACAACGTTACCTTCCACTGTAGGAATTTATCCTGTGTTGTTAAAGCGGTTTACATACATGAATTTCACATGGACAAACACTCAGACCGGGAACTATTATTTGTAGTCCTTACAAATACGAACCCGTGACCCAAAGCCCCGCAGGTAAACGTTTATCCGCCACGCCACAGAGCAGTCAACAGTCAGAACCGAATTATGTTTAGACCATGCTAGTTACATGTATTAGTTCTAACGTCGATGCGCGGTTGACCGCAAATATTGATGGAATCATTAGCATGCATTGAATGCACTGTGATAGGGAATTAACTTTTAATTGACAGATGTATTTTTGTTTTATGCGAAAGACGGCAAACGAGCAATCGGTCCACCTGATGGTAAGTGATTACCGTCGCCCACGTACACAGGTACGTTGCCGGCCTTTAAGGCTATTTGGGAGATGGGTGGAAGGATGAGGCGGGGTATGGGAGGCCTCCGGTTACCTCACTCGCCGAACGAAACGCAGAAGTACAAGATGCCTCTACTTCACGTCGGTATTCTGCGAGGCCGTGGTACGAACCCGATTGAGCCGGCCCATTCGAGCAGCAACAAAAGCCGCCGCTTGACTCTACCACTTATGAAAATGTAAATACGTCATTGAAAAATGGAAATATTAAGATGACTGGAGTGAGCAGAGGAAATTTCAACACGCTTTTACTAGCTTGTAATTAGTTATCTTATAATTAAATTTTGACATCCAGACATCCGAATAATTTAAAATTAAAGAACTAACGACACTAGAATAACATGGGGCCATCGAGCTGGTCTGATGATGGAGCTGAAAGGTGTGTTACATAACTCTTGTATATGTACTAGGAAACCCATCTAGTTGAAGCTCATTAGATTCATGAAGAGGACCTAATAGAAGGAGAAAAGCGTCGAAGCCGTCTAATAATAAGTATATTTTTATTTGTATTTAAATCATTAATAATTTCAGTGGTCCATGGGGTTGCATCCAGGTTAGTCTTTACTAATCTAATAGCAAATGTTGCTTTTATGGTGGCGAACCTTTTCTTACTTCGACACTGGCAATGACATTTAACAAATAATATTTAAAAAAATATAACTATATTGATAATACAACACGATTTCAATTAGACACAAAGCGTTAAAATAATATAGAAAGCAAGTAATTGTTGTAATATTTCTCTCGCTAATTTTCACTATTGAATAAAACGGAAGTTAAACAATTACTTTCTTGTTGCAAACAAACCTGCTTAGGCGTTAAGGAGATACTACTTCTTTTAGTTAAGTCACGAAATATATTCAAATGGAACGTACTGTTTCATTACTCAAAAAATGTACTAATTTCCGATCCTGGAATCAAAATCGAAATTTGCAATACTTCCAGTTTGAATATTTTTTTAACGAAATACAACCTCTACTTCCAACGAGAAAACTGTTAAATCGAAAACGTGTATGCCGTTTAATTAAAATAGTTTTTTCGTCCACTATTTTAAACTAAAACAACTTTACCCCATCAAAATCAATGTTTTGAATCTACTTAGTAAAAATTGTGTTCAAAATTTTGGCCCTATGTTTTCCAGTGACGTCTTACGAAACTAAGACGTTATCTTTCATTGCAGGCTGATATGAGGAACTTATTTTTATGTAAAAGGGCAAATGAGCTGGCGGCTCCGGGAGGCTCACCTGGTGATAAGTGATTACCGTCGCCCACGTACACTACCGGAGCTGCAGGAACATTGCCGGCCTTTACGGTTATTTGGGTGATGGGAGGAATGACGGGGAGGAGGTTTAGGGAGAGGAAGGTGGGCCTCCGGTTATCTAACTCACCGAACGACACGCAGAAGCAAAAGATACTCTGCGAGATCGTGGTACTACCCTGGTCGAGCTGGCCTATTCGAGCAGCAACAAAAGCCGCCGCTTGGCTCTACCACTTATGAAAATGTAAATACGTCATTGAAAAATGGAAATATTAAGATGACTGGAGTGAGCAGAGGAAATTTCAACACGCTTTTACTAGCTTGTAATTAGTTATCTTATAATTAAATTTTGACATCCAGACATCCGAATAATTTAAAATTAAAGAACTAACGACACTAGAATAACATGGGGCCATCGAGCTGGTCTGATGATGGAGCTGAAAGGTGTGTTACATAACTCTTGTATATGTACTAGGAAACCCATCTAGTTGAAGCTCATTAGATTCATGAAGAGGACCTAATAGAAGGAGAAAAGCGTCGAAGCCGTCTAATAATAAGTATATTTTTATTTGTATTTAAATCATTAATAATTTCAGTGGTCCATGGGGTTGCATCCAGGTTAGTCTTTACTAATCTAATAGCAAATGTTGCTTTTATGGTGGCGAACCTTTTCTTACTTCGACACTGGCAATGACATTTAACAAATAATATTTAAAAAAATATAACTATATTGATAATACAACACGATTTCAATTAGACACAAAGCGTTAAAATAATATAGAAAGCAAGTAATTGTTGTAATATTTCTCTCGCTAATTTTCACTATTGAATAAAACGGAAGTTAAACAATTACTTTCTTGTTGCAAACAAACCTGCTTAGGCGTTAAGGAGATACTACTTCTTTTAGTTAAGTCACGAAATATATTCAAATGGAACGTACTGTTTCATTACTCAAAAAATGTACTAATTTCCGATCCTGGAATCAAAATCGAAATTTGCAATACTTCCAGTTTGAATATTTTTTTAACGAAATACAACCTCTACTTCCAACGAGAAAACTGTTAAATCGAAAACGTTCGTTTAATTAAAATCGGTTTTTCGTCCACTATTTTAAACTAATACAACTTTACTCCATCAAAATCAATGTTTTGAATCTACTTAATAAAAAATTGTGTCTAAAATTTTAAAATTTTTATGTTAAAAGGGCAAATGAGCTGGCGGCTACGGGAGGCTCACCTGGTGATAAGTGATTACCGTCGCCCACGTCCACTACCGGAGCTGCTGGTACATTGCCGGCCTTTACGGTTATTTGGGTGATGGGAGGAATGACGGGGAGGAGGTTTAGGGGAGAGGAAGGTGGGCCTCCGGTTATCTAACTCACCGAACGACACGCAGAAGCAAAAGATACTCTGCGAGATCGTGGTACTACCCTGGTCGAGCAGGTCCATACGAGCAGCAGCAAAAACCGCTGCTTGGCTCTACCACGTACATGAGGCTATGGAAACGACTTTGCTTGATTTCTCTAAGTAATAGAGTCTGCAACAGTAGAACTGGGGCTCGCAGACGTCCTGCTTGAAAATAGATAAATTCGTCGCAATGGCTCACCTTCATTTCTCTGTCCAATCTCTATTGCTTTTATCTCTATTCGTAAACTTATACCAGTAGTTACTAAAATAAAGTAAGTAAATATTAAGTAAACCTCAGAAACCGGCATACATATATACATGTATATATAAATTTAAAGTAAAGTAGCAGCCTGTAAGTGCCCACTGCTGGACAAAGGCCTCAAATATTTTGAGAGGGTTTCGGAGCCGAGAAGGGCCCGCCATGTAGCTCTACTGCGGGTTGCAGGCTTCACATATCCTCGAAATAACATTTTTTATTATTTCTCAAACATGCAGGTATTCCTAACTATGCTTTCCTTCACCGCCGAGCACGTGATAAATATGGCACTTAAAGTTGCATTTAACAATTTTAGTGATGCCGGCACCGAGGATTGAACCCAGGTCACTCGCGCTCTCTGAAACTAAAGTGAGCGCCCTGACCACTAGTCTCCACGGCTCATATAAATATATATATGTATATAACAACAGATTTCTTTAGTTACAATGCCACAGGTCTTTCCCAGCCACAACAGCCGTTCATCCAATAGATCATTGGCATTTTCACAATTCATATCATACTAACATCATATTAATGACATTATCATATCGGATATATTATATCAGATAGTTTGATGGATTGACAAAATTGATAAAGGATATAGATATAAGTTCTTATTCTATGGCGTATAGAAACTCGTCTCTATTGTTAAAGCTCTGTGATTGACAAGCATACACTTCAAATAATAACCTCCTTTGAACGTAGAAATCAAATTGTCTATTCTATCTTTGTACGCCCGCTCCGTTTAGATTAATATTTTGAGTATTTTAATAAAATATATATAAAAACACCAGACTTTTACTAAATATTAATCCCATTTGTCTTGAGGTCAGTTTTTTTAGGGTTCCATTAAATAGAAAATGTTGCCTCGTCAATTAGTTTATCAACACGGAGAGGAGGAAAACATCGCAAAAAAACCTGCTTGACTGAGAAATAAAAAAAAACATTATTTCAAATCTATGTGAACTTGTGCCTACCCGCACTTGAGCAGCATCTAGAGCACCTCCATGCTCTAAAAGCCACTCAAATATTGCTACTATTTTAAAGCCACTGTAGAATTTTACATGCACGTTATAGAACGCTCCTGGGATTAAAAATGATCGCTTATATTGGATCTGACTTATAATGACGGCAATTATCTAGATTAAGAGCCGCATAGATTCTTCTTATTTGGATTCCTGATGCTTTAATAGGCTTAATTTGTATCGATCGTCCGTAAGTTTTAATTAAACGATACACCACTATTTGCTTACGGGTACACTGAATTTATATCCCTCCTTAACTGTGATCTCATACTGTGAAGGTTCCCATTTGGCACGACTCGGCATTGCCAAACAGCGCCCAGCGACCCTCTATTTGCCTCTCTAGATAATAAGAGTAGAACTTGACGGTCACCGTCGTCGTAAAAAAAAATATTTGATAATTTGTCGAATGAATGTTGAAATCCAACCTCAGCGTCGAAAGCGTTACATCGGATACGGAAAGTACAGGTAGTATATTTTCGGCACTATAATATCTCCTGCACAGTTGACAACTACCGATAGTATTTCAAGGTTGTCGTCGTGGTCGAAATCGGGGGACGTCATCATCATCATGAACAATGACCGTCAAAGTTTTGCTTAGATTTTAATAACATATTATTTCGAGAAATTACAAAACAAGTTTGATATTATAACACACAAAATCTATGCATATCTAAGACCTAATGATTATGAAATGAACTTCATTTGTGGTTGACCTTACAGTTCTGATAAGTGATAAGTGGGTGGGAAAGTGTTCGGATATTATGCAAATTTCATTTAAAATACATCTTGCGGTACAAAGTGAGCTGAGAGAATAAGGTGCGATTGAACAGGTCATGTTAATATTTTAAGTCGTTCTTTATATTTTTAGTCGAGTGTATTCACGAGTACGATTTTTCTTTTTATACACAGCATTGGACAAGACGACATCAATTTTTATTTTTTTTTCATTATGTAGTTGCTCGTGGTCCATGCAAATACTAAAGTGGCAAGACGCCAGCTACTGGCAAAATGCGCGGTTTTGTATTTTGCGCATAATGTTGGTAACTGCATAAATTATTCCGGAAAATGCGGCAAATGAATAGCGGCCTCTAAACCCGCTTTTGCGCAAAATAGTTATCCCCTTGCGAAAGGATTCCGGCAATATAAAAAATTATAGAGTTGTGCCATAAAAAATCAATGTGAACAAGGTACCAATGTGGTAGCGGTATTTCAGAGAAACTGCTGCACCATTCGGTGTCGTAAAAGATGGCAAAAGGAAATGCCATACAAATCTCCTCGCTTCCGACATACGATGGAATCTCAAATATGGCAGACCTAAATAATCTAGATATGTTACTGATGGCAGCGTCTTACGTATCAGATATAACGAACGCCGTGGCAAACCACAAAAGGGAAAGGGTTTTCCAACAGTGGGCTTTTGTATAGTAAAGAATACGAAGAAAACTTAAACCATAAATTATCGGAAAGTTCGATTTTCAAAAATACAAAATAGAGACGTTTTCTCTATTTTTAAACCTAGGTAAAAGCTTTTGATGATAAATGCTGCACTTTAACATAACGTTTGTTTTGCTATCACGTTGGATGAATTCTAAACAAACCATTGCTATGGAACATTTTTATTAATTTAAAAGTGAACGTGTTCAGACATAAGGGCTTTCGATTTATTAACATCATACAAAAAAATATTTTCGTCCGTTTGTGATAATGAGAAATATAAGACCAAAAACAAAGAATCCTACTAATATTACGTATAAACTGAATGTAAGATGTTTGTATAAGTGAGTTTTATGAAATTTAATATGGAGATACTTTGAAGCCTAGAGAACAGCACGAGCTACCTTTAAAATTTTATCCCAGGATAAATCTCCACGCGTAACACAGTATATGAAAGTAATATGGATCCTTCAAACTTTTTGTGAGGGCGATGGAGCAAGGTTCGCCAAGCTGCTCCAATGCTAGACGGTGAACTTGTCCTATGCGTACTACGAAACTAAAAGCGAGCTTTCAGCTACGTGAACAACCGTAAAGTAAGTTGTACGAGTCTCGGCTATTGTACTTCTAAACGCTTGACAATGCCTCGTTGCAAGGCGAAAAAGGTTAAATATTGGGAGTACATATTAACTAGTGTCGAGTACTTGTACTTTTAAAACGTGGTAGAGCCAAGCAGCGGCTTTTGCTGCTACTCGAATGGGCCGGTTCGACCGGTTTACCGGCCACGCATAGTACCGGCGTGAAATAGAGGCACCTTGTGCTTCTGCGTTTCGTTCGGTGAGTGAGGTAACCGGAGGCCCCCTCCTCCTCCCCATCCGTTCCCTGATCCTCCCTTCCATCACCCCAAGAAACCCTTAAAGGCCGGCAACGCGCCTACAGCACCCCTGGTGTTGTAGATGTACGTGGGCGACGGTAATCACCTACCATCAGGTGAACCGAAAAAAAAAAACATGTGGGGGTGATAGTTGTAGTAGTGTGAAGTTTTGTAGTGTATATATGCCATTGCTTTGTTTTTTATTTCATGCGGAATTGTGCGTAGTTTTTTTTTATTTAAACATTTTTAAAATTAAGCATTTCTCCAAAGTAACGCTTGATTGTACTTACTATCCTTAGTTAAGATCGTATTTATTTTTTTACAGTTTTTTTTTGTAAGATGTAAAATATTACATTCGATAAAAGACTATAAAAGTCTTGCTTTGAACAACACTTTCGGCCGTATTTTATGTCTGGTTCGCGAGGTAATTTTATATATTGTAGATTTATGCGCATAATTTTCTACTTGATAAAGTGACTGACGTTGTAAATAGTCCAATAACTTTTCTTCCTACATGGAGTCAACACGCAGGTGAATTTGAATTTGAATTTCATTTCTTCTTAATCAGATATACAGAGTTGTCGTCATCTTCAAGTTTCATTTAAACACAGTGATAAGAGTAATATGGGTCTGATAATGTATTCAGAAACCTCATTGTATTGCTTTAATTCTAACGTTAGCTGGAATTAGAACCCTGAACTCTCTGACTGTGCCAAGCTGTAAATTGTTAATAAAATTTCACGCGGTAATCAGTATGTAAACAAATATTTATGTATATTATTTATTCAGAACCAATATCGTAACATATGTTAATAAACAGTTACAATTTATGGATGGACATGATTAATAAATATGGTGAGGTAAATTATAATTATTATATTTTTTTTCTGTCAATAAATATGTACACAATGATTTCATGTATTTACACGACCACTACAGACTAGAATTACATTAATTTATTAGAGAAATATTTTAATTTTTGTTTTTTTGTTCCCGACGTTTTGGTTTGCTTACTTGTTTGTGCTTTACAGCAGCCGTGGTCACGGGGGGACTGAGGTGTTAGACGCCCAGATGTCATAGTTAACTCTGGCTACCGTCAGTTTTCAAATATTAATATAATATATTGTACTTATACAGAAGTACTAATTGGAGAATAAGTTTTAAAATGAACGAGACCGCGCTCACTTTCTATATATTTCGGCGAAGGAATAAAGTCCCTTTTTTCTGTATGAAAAACTATAATTTTCACCTGTGTTACGGAGGCAGTTTACATACACAAATTGTACATGCACAAACACCCAGACCAGGATCAATCAATTGTAGCCTGTACAAATACTTGATCCGCGCGGCAATCGAACCCGAGCCTCGCAGCGCCAGCCAAACTCTTAACCACGTTGACGCTCTGTGGTAGCCATGTAAAAAAGTTCGCCCTCGACGGATTTTTTTAACTATAAAAAAGTGCCGACATACTGTGTCTTCACGCTTCGTCAAATGACGTCATCTGAAAGGCTCTTGTCTGCCTTATAGGGGGTATGGCAGAAGACTCGAGCCGTCGAGTTTGGACTTTTTTTGAACTTTGGAGCTTTGTCTCTAGGGAGCAAGCGAAACCTTCGTATGAGACGCTACTTGCATTAGCTGCTGATCATGTCAGGAGTACATGGACCAGAGCCGGGGTTGCTATATAATGTTTATTATATATTATATTATGCAAATAAGAGAGAATGAATTAAGATGCTATTATGCGGCTAGTTTGTCATTTAATAATGGCCAAAGTCAAAGTCAAATTTCATACTTTTTTTACTCATTCATTCTCTTATAAACATCAAAATCTGTGCGGTCGATGTCGGGTGCGTATTTTCAGTGTACAGTGTTTAATGTTATCCAAAACTTTAGAACAATTCATACGACTAAAAACAATATATCTATACATATACTCAACCTGACCGATAAACCATTAAAATATATGTTACACTAAACATTCGAACACAGGAGCCATGGCTTTAAGAGTGAGACACGCTAATCACTAAGCCTTGCCATACTGAAGAATGTACTTGTTTGAATTGTTAACATCACAGCTACGTTATATTCTGAACGTTACTGTTGGTAGGTTCCTTCTCTGCCTAGGAGTCGTTTGGGTTGGTCATACTCTTTCCTCTTACATCATACCCATTCCTGCCGCCAAACGGGAGTGGCGCAACCGTTGGGGTCCGCTTCGAAAGGTATGACTGTCTGTATAATTACGTGCTGTGTGACGTTTCATCTTAGTCCCACAGCTGTACAATTACTGTTGTGTTCAGGTTGGTAAAGTTATAAAGAATCACTACCATTGCGGGCTGTGCGATACGGGCCATACCAACTTATATACGATACGATATACGAACAACAATCTGAAAAGGTTACAGATGCGTGGTGCATGCAGAAACAAAGATCTAAGGCATTCTGCCGCAATTATTATACTGGGTCATGTAGTACACCTCCCCAGATGACTCCTAGATTAACAAGGAGCCTACTAACCAGTAAAATGCGAATGTTTGTTTACTTAATCTATCTAATAATTTATTGACAAAAACTGATCTGTGTACTTTATTGTTCGTATTAGACGTATCTTGATATGATAGAACGTTTGACTTGATTTTGTTGTTAATATATTTCATTATTCATGCCGAACGTGGCGACTATAGTAAATTCTCCTTATGGGAGTTGCCTAAGTGTACTATTTACAGGTCCTTGAGATAAATTTAAGTAGATGCAGTAAATAGTACAAAGATCCACAAAACCAATTGCAAGGTTTCAATACGGAAACTAAAGAGTATGAAGTCATAATTATACTTCTCAAATACTATTAAAATATAACAATAGAATCCCGGTATAAACCATTATTTTTCAAACTCCTATATTTAGTAATGAGAGAATTCCAGACAATACGAAGTAAACAGCGTTAATTGATCAGAAGTTTCCTCCTGTCACGAACATACACAATTTATTGTGATCATTAACGCAACGGCAGTTTAAGTACACCTTTATTTTCAGGATTCATGTTTTTAAAGCATTTACGCGCTTTTGATGGGAAGTTTTATCGTCATTCAAATTAATATGTAATCTTGAATAATAATTTTTAATTTATATTCTGAATTACAGCGTTATTACTTTTGTACAGATTACTAAATACTTACGGTGTAAGTTTTAATATAGAGTCAACTTTTCGTTATTGAGAAACATTTTTGAATATTATATGTACTGTGAATGTACTCCGTGGAACATCTTCCTTAAGGAACATTGATTTGTTTGTCAAAGTAAAAACTTCTTTAGATACACCATGCTCACGTGTTCTGGGCAGTGAACGAAACTGATCCGTCACGCACGGGTCGGTGACGCAGGATCGGGCCAACTCGGATCCAGTCGATTTTTCAGGGCAGCGAACGAAACTAATTTATCACGCCCGGGTCGGTGACGCTAAACCGGGCCTACTCGGGTCCAGTCGACTTTTCTAGTCAACGAACGAAACTTATCCATCATGCTTGGGTCGGTGACGTTGAATCGGGCCAACTCGGATCCAGTCGACTTTTCAGGGCAGCGAACGAAACTAATCCATCACGCTCGGGTCGGTGACGCTCAATCGGGCCAACTCGGGTCCAGTTAACTTTTCGGGGCAGCGAATGAAACTGACCTATCTATTATGTATTACTATATTATTCATCATGTAACATAAATCTGATTATTACTATATACTAGTGTAAATTATATCAGTATTAGAAAATTATATTACTTTTCGCTTTGATAGGGATGGTCAATTATTTTATACCACTATCAAGTGGCTTAGAATATACTTTAAAAGTATAGCGTAGGAGGCTAGGTGGTCATATAGAAGGCTATCGACCACGCCTCTAATATGTATGTAAAAAGTCTTCTCGTTCCCACAAACTTCGTTCGATCATTGAGTCCGTTAACTTCACCATTCTCCCTTTAGAGGCTACTCATCGAAATATTGACGCTGATGACTCCTTGATTAACCTTATTATTACGGCTTCTTCTGATCATGTAGTAAAATATGTTCAGCTTTCCGCTCCGGGTTTCTCACGTCATGATCTCATTTATGCTTCTTATAAGCTTATACCTCCCAAGACACCCCAACTTTTCTGCACTTACGTAATTTTTCAAGAATCAACACGGAGAAACTCATGGAGGATGCTTCTAATTTAAATTTTGGTCCTTTGGCGTCTGCATCTACAGTTGATGAAAAGTAACTTTATTTAATAGCACTATTCTTAGACTGTACGATGCTCATGCTCCAACTCATAAAGTTAGAATGAAGCGTTCTCCTGCTCCTTGGATGACTGAGGGTATCCGAGTGGCAATGACAAGGCGGAATAGGGCCTACCTAAAATTCAAAAGAGAGCGTACGGAAGAAAATTGGTCTGCCTTTAAATTGGCTAGAAACAGGTGCAACCAGATGGTACGTAATGCTAATCCCCGCTTTATCCATAGTAGTATATCTAAATTGTCGCCAGATGGTGTATGGAAATTATTAAGATCTATTGGGGTGGGTAAGCCACCCATCTTGGATTGCGGTCCTTCTCTTTCTCTTGATGCTGTTAATTTGCATTTTGTTTCTGCTTCTGCTTTAGACCCTATAATTCGATCTCAAACCATAGCTTATTTAGCTTCAATCCAACCTCCTCACACCTCAGACTTTCATTTCTCGCCTGTGGATCAGGAAGAGGTCAGAAAGGCTGCTATTGAACTCAAATCCGGGGCGGTGGGCATTGACGAGATCAATAGGATTATGATCCTAAATATTCTTGACGACCTTCTTCCAGCAATTACTCATATTGTTAATTTTTCTCTGGATTCTGGTCAGTATCCAACGCTCTGGAAAATGGCTTTTGTGAAGCCTCTGCCCAAAGTACCTACCCTAAACTTTCTAATGATTTTCGCCCTATATATATATTACCCTTTCTGTCTAAAATTTTGGAAGCATGTGTTTATAAGCAAATCTCCATGTTTATTTTTAAAAATAACCTACTGAGTGTTTATCAGTCTGGGTTTCGTCCTGGTCACAGTACTACCACTGCTTTACTTAAGGTAACGGATGATATCCAGCAAGGGATGGAGAGCAAGAAAGTAACAGTGATGGTACTAGTAGACTTTTCCAACGCTTTTAACACAGTCGACCATCGCTTTTGACGCCATATCCATAGATCTATACTCGAAGAAAAGACTCCGGACGAGTGTGGAAATTTTGAAATCTCTTGGGGTTGGGAAAGCGAGTAGGAATTGTCATTCAAGTATTAGTAATATTGATCTAAACGAGCTAAACCAGCATTTTCCTCATCTTGCACTATTGATAGTGCCACAAAACAACAGACAAAAATCAAATTTTAGCTTTACCAACCTCTGATGATCCTGCTTATATTTTTAGTCAAATCGACTGGAGTGATGTTAGGAGAAGAATTATGGAAGTCAATTCTGATGCCGTTGGTTCAGACTGTATTTGTCGTAAAATGATCACTCCCATCCTTGATTTTCTAGTTCCTGTCATTGTGTCTATCTTTAATCATTCTATCAACACCGGTCTTTTCCCTTCTTCCTGGAAAGATGCACAGATAACTCCTCTTCCTAAAAGTCGAATCCATCCCTTTTCTCCGACTATCGACCTATTTCCATTCTTCCATTCCTGTCTAAAGTTTTTGAACGAATTGTTCATAAACAACTGACATTTTTCCTGTCCAAATGCAACCTTTTGAATCCATTTCTATCCGGTTTCCGTTCCGGTCATAGTACTACTGCCTTAGTAAAAATAACTGATGACATCCGTTTTGGTATGGATAACCAGTGTGTAACAGTGTTGACTTTACTGGATTTCAGTAATGCTTTTAATAATGTCGACTACGAGTTGCTTTTAGCAATTCTAATTTCTCTTAAGATATCTCCTGCGGTCTTTGACTGGTTTCACAGTTACTTGCATGGGCGCCGGCAACGTATTCGGATCGATGAAAAGTACTCACACTGGTGTTCGATAAATGCCGGGGTACCGCAAGGTGGCGTGTTGTCTCCTCTTCTTTTCTCAATCTTTATAAGTTCCATCACTCACCATTTATCTTCTCTCTACCACCTGTACGCTGATGATGTCCAAATTTACGGTCAATCAAAATTACAGGATTTAACCAAAACAATCAATTCACTAAATAAAGATTTAGATACCATTGTACAGTGGAGCAATTCTCATGGACTAAAGGTAAATCCTTCTAAAACACAAGCCATTATTATAGGAAGTCAAAGGATTGTTTCACGAATCGATTGGACTTCTCTTCCCTGTATTGTTTTTGACGGCGTTCAATTACAATATAGTGACACGGTTAAAAACCTAGGTGTTGTATTTGATAAGTTTCTGTCTTGGGTTCCTCAGATTAGTGAAGTGAGCAGGAAGATGTTTGCGGCTGTTAATTCTCTCCGGAGATTGAGAAACTTTTTACCCATACCGACTAAAATTGCACTCTCGGAATCTCTCCTTTTACCAATTCTTGATTATGCTGATGCATGTTACTTAGACTTAAGTATGGAGCATATAAATAAACTTGAGCGCCTTCAAAATCTGTGTATACGGTTCATATTTGGCCTTCGTAAATATGACCATGTTTCTGAATTTCGAAATAAGCTCGAGTGGCTCCCAATTCGTTTTCGCAGGAATACTCATCTTTTATCACTCTTGTTTTCTGTATATTCAATCCAACCACTCCCTTTTATCTAAAAGAGCGGTTTGAGTATCTCTGTGATTTTCACCCTGATCGTTCTCTTCGCTCTGATGACAATTTAATACTCAGAAGTCCTTCTCACAGCACTTCTTTTTACTCTAAATCCTTTTCCGTTGAAGCTGTTCGGCTTTGGAACTCTCTTCAGTTCATATTAAGCGAGCACAATCATTACCTGTTTTCAAGCGCCTGTTAAAAAATACTTTATGCCTCCTTAATCTTTGTTTCCTTTTCCTTAATGTCGTTGACTTGTATCTCTGTAATAGTATATACGTGTATATGTATTTCATATATTCATATTATGTATATTTTTGTATTAATTTTATTTGCATATTATGTGTATGTATTATATCTTCACTTTAGTTTATATTATGTGTATGTATTATATCTTCACTTTAGTTTATATTATGTGTATGTATTATATCTTCACTTTAGTTTATATTATGTGTATGTATTATATCTTCACTTTAGTTTATATTATGTGTATGTATTATATCTTCACTTTAGTTTATATTATGTGTATGTATTATATCTTCACTTTAGTTTATATTATGTGTATGTATTATATCTTCACTTTAGTTTATATTATGTGTATGTATTATATCTTCACTTTAGTTTATATTATGTGTATGTATTATATCTTCACTTTAGTTTATATTATGTGTATGTATTATATCTTCACTTTAGTTTATATTATGTGTATGTATTATATCTTCACTTTAGTTTATATTATGTGTATGTATTATATCTTCACTTTAGTTTATATTATGTGTATGTATTATATCTTCACTTTAGTTTATATTATGTGTATGTATTATATCTTCACTTTAGTTTATATTATGTGTATGTATTATATCTTCACTTTAGTTTATATTATGTGTATGTATTATATCTTCACTTTAGTTTATATTATGTGTATGTATTATATCTTCACTTTAGTTTATATTATGTGTATGTATTATATCTTCACTTTAGTTTATATTATGTGTATGTATTATATCTTCACTTTAGTTTATATTATGTGTATGTATTATATCTTCACTTTAGTTTATATTATGTGTATGTATTATATCTTCACTTTAGTTTATATTATGTGTATGTATTATATCTTCACTTTAGTTTATATTATGTGTATGTATTATATCTTCACTTTAGTTTATATTATGTGTATGTATTATATCTTCACTTTAGTTTATATTATGTGTATGTATTATATCTTCACTTTAGTTTATATTATGTGTATGTATTATATCTTCACTTTAGTTTATATTATGTGTATGTATTATATCTTCACTTTAGTTTATATTATGTGTATGTATTATATCTTCACTTTAGTTTATATTATGTGTATGTATTATATCTTCACTTTAGTTTATATTATGTGTATGTATTATATCTTCACTTTAGTTTATATTATGTGTATGTATTATATCTTCACTTTAGTTTATATTATGTGTATGTATTATATCTTCACTTTAGTTTATATTATGTGTATGTATTATATCTTCACTTTAGTTTATATTATGTGTATGTATTATATCTTCACTTTAGTTTATATTATGTGTATGTATTATATCTTCACTTTAGTTTATATTATGTGTATGTATTATATCTTCACTTTAGTTTATATTATGTGTATGTATTATATCTTCACTTTAGTTTATATTATGTGTATGTATTATATCTTCACTTTAGTTTATATTATGTGTATGTATTATATCTTCACTTTAGTTTATATTATGTGTATGTATTATATCTTCACTTTAGTTTATATTATGTGTATGTATTATATCTTCACTTTAGTTTATATTATGTGTATGTATTATATCTTCACTTTAGTTTATATTATGTGTATGTATTATATCTTCACTTTAGTTTATATTATGTGTATGTATTATATCTTCACTTTAGTTTATATTATGTGTATGTATTATATCTTCACTTTAGTTTATATTATGTGTATGTATTATATCTTCACTTTAGTTTATATTATGTGTATGTATTATATCTTCACTTTAGTTTATATTATGTGTATGTATTATATCTTCACTTTAGTTTATATTATGTGTATGTATTATATCTTCACTTTAGTTTATATTATGTGTATGTATTATATCTTCACTTTAGTTTATATTATGTGTATGTATTATATCTTCACTTTAGTTTATATTATGTATATTATTTATATTGTATCGTATTTTTATTCATTAATTTTGTTATATCTATTTATATTTGTTTATAGTTATTTTAAAATCATTTTATTACTTAAATAATTTAATAAATGAATACACCTGCTACGGCTATCTCACCAACCCATGGGTTGACTGGGAGAGAATCCCAATAGGCATTAAGTCCGCCCTTTGTAACCTCAAATTGGGGTGTATGCAATAAAGTATTTTAAATAAATAAAATAAATAATAAATTTATAATTAAGTATCTATGAAGGAAGGTATGCAGTATCAGAGACTGACTATCCTATGATCGTATTGCTTTTGGATTAACGTAATACGGCTATGCTAGATTTCAAAGAAGGCATTTTACTTTTGTTTTTGAAGTTATACTTTTGTTTAAGTTTTGGGGCGTTTAGTAGAGGGTAAAGTTAAAAACTGCGCGCACACATTTACGAAAGTTCGACTTGATGAAGTTATTCATGAAAGATAAATAAAAGTATAAATTCATTTTGCTAAGTTCACTCGTAGAAGGCCCAGCAGGTCTATTATTATATAAACTCCTATATAAAATGTTTGATATGATGACATGACATAGATCACATAAGGTTTCTTAGATAAGACGCTTCACCTTTTTTATATAGGAAAAAGGACAAACGAGCATTTCCCCTTACCTGATGATCAACAAATAAATATAAATAATTAAATAAATAAATAAAGATGGTATAACTTTACCTGATGGTAAACCCATACATTCGTAGCCAAAAAGATTAAAGGTCTGTATTAAAGCCAAAGATAAAACAAAAGAGTAAATTAAAATGAATTTAAATAGAATTTGTTTTATTTAATTGCTTAGATTTTGATAAATATGAACACAGAGTTTTGTTGTTATTATCAATTTGTTTTTTTTAAGATATGCATTTCAATATGTAACAGAACTTATGTACACGCTAGGTAGAATAAAGTTGGTATTTATATATATGTATATAGTTGGTATGTAATTCGTAATATTATTATAATCAAAAGTTCGCACGACCTTATAACCAATAATAAGGTGGACAAAGGGTTTATTTAAATCATATCAACCACTTAGGTTAAGGTGAGATCGTCACTATATTAGCGTTCAGGTCAACGATTAAAATCGTACATATTCGTTAGTTTCGAAGAACCCATTGGTACATATTCCTTCATCCGAGGAAATCGAACTCAGTACCCTCTGTGCAACTTGACTTTCTTGCAGTAAATTAAATTACAAAAACATTTAAAATTCGAAATGATATAAGTTTTTAAATGTTTAAAGCACTTGGAAGCTAATAACTACTAAGGTCGCATTTACGATCCTCTTGTTTATGCAGTGATATTCCATGTCGATGTTCGACATTAACCAAATCATGTAGCTACCCGTACATACATATAGAATATTCATACAGAATTAGCAACTTAATCTAAAATCTATGTTATAATTCTACTTTGCATACCATGGATTAATATAGTAATTTATTTCACAGTAACATAGAGCCACAATTTCTGTGATACAACTTACAGGATTAAATTAATTTCGAAATATAAAATTTTGTTCTGTATTTCTAAAAAGTACCAATATTTAATTTAAAGGACTTGAAAAACAAAGCCTTCTATGAAACCCTTTCCAAAGGATAGTCTCAGATATAAGGAAAATCCATTCTTGTATTTATGAAAATAACATTTAAATAACATTATTTTAAAATAAAATGAACAATCTTTCACCGATATTTAGACGAATTCTTATCTTCCAATGCTACGGCTTACGGCAAAAAAGACCCCTTTAAATCAAATTATCTCGGCGACTGATTTTCATTTGGAATACATCTGTTTCAATTTAACCTTTAGCACCTAATAATAAAATTAATTTCCATGTTAAACACCTTGATTTTATTTTCATATGTCCTTATTTTATTGTTTATATAAATTTACGACGGACCAACGGACGTGTAACGGATGAATGAAAATTCTTTTTTGTCTGTCATTGAATTTAAAAGTTACTTTAAAATAACTGATAAACATAGCTGAGTACGACAGCTAGACATTTGAATTTAAAGTCAAATTCCAAACATCTTTTTTAATTATCTTTGTTTAAATTTCGAAATAGCGGACCTTTCTTAAATAACTTAACTAAGAAACCTTAAGGATTTTTTTTTGTCATTCAACATACAATAAATAATTACAATCTCTTATGCTGACAAAGAAGAAGACGTAGAAAGAGATTTATCTTCTCTCTTCTTCTTTGACAACCTTTATAGTTTAGACCCTAGATAGGCTACTGCTGGAAATAGAAAAGATTTGCCGTTATCACCTCTCTTGGCAAGAGAAAAGGAAATCCTTGCAGCAGACTATCCGTCATGTCTTCCTATTTTGCTCGGATGAGATTCTTATAACAAACACGAAACGGGTAGAAAGATTTTGAAAATACACAAGGCAAGCATATAATAATTTTTTTATAACAATAGCAGTATAAGAGCTATTTTCATATTTTTTCTACTAGTACCTATGTATTGATATAGCCGACAATATAATAGACATTTTAATAGTTTCTTTAAAATTTTAATTATTTTGTGTATATTTAAGGCGAAAAAAAACAAAAGCAACAAAAAGAGTCAAGAGCAAGGAAAAATGTATGCAACAAATACAAAAAATGAGGTGCCATTTCAGAATCGGAAGGAAATACTTGTGTTCTAAAAATAAATATGGAAGGGGTTGTTACAAAATACCAGAGAAAAAAAATAAACCATTGTTTGAGTTTTATTGGGCTCTAGAGCCACATCATTGACGTGACTTGTTGGTGCGCTGGATTAAGTTCAGGCAGGCAACAGTAGGCAGACACAGTACAGAGAAAAAAAACAAAATAAAATATCAGCAGAAGACAGATTACCCACAAATACTAATCGAATGTAGAGGAAGATCGTGTGGAGATATAGCTGCAGTTCATACTGAAGATATTAGATACTTAAAAGTTTCTTTTTTGCTCTGTCACATCTCCAATGGACCAGTTATCAGCGAGTCAATCTACTGACTACTCGTATATTAAGCAACTTCCTACTGTGCCTAGTCATTACTGCAAAAAAGATAGTACCTTTGTAGATCTGCATAAAAAGTTCAATAGCTTATCTAATGTATATAACTTTATTACCAAGAGCACAGAAGCCACGAATAAACCTGCTTAAGTGAAGCTAGGTTCACTAAAATCTTTAGAGAAGAATTTAATATTCACCTCCACACACTCAAAAACAATTAATGTAGCTTATGCAAAGTTTATGAGAGAAATACAGACAAGGATTCAACAGAAATAGAAAATATGCAAGAATATAACGAAGAAAGGAAAGCTCTGACATAGAATCAAACTTCATCTGAACTTTCAAGACAGTAAAACAGTAGTTTGAAGTTTTGATCTTGAGAAAGTTCTAAATACGGTGAAAATTTGCTGCAATATTAGAGTAGAAACTACGCGGTATAGAACTTAAGAATGTATAAAAGATACATGACAAGATCTACACGGATCGTGTCATGTTACAATTTTTTTTATTGTTTATAAAATTAGAAAAAAAGGGGGGAAATTTGATATGAAAACGGGGGCTAACGGAACATGAACAAGTAAGAGTAATTTAAGGACGTTGATGACATAGGTATAAAAATGTACTAAATGTACTTTGCAGTGGTCAAAATAAAAATAAGTTTGTTTTGGCTGCCATAAATCTCTTTCTGCATACATATTTTTCAAAATGCTGTTGTTTTACATATTAACACCTGCCAGGACACTTATATGCCAGAAGATTTTTTTCAAGTAAAAAAGTTATTGTAAGGAATCCAACACGTATATAGAGACCGCGCTAAAGAGGCCAAAACCATGTAACGTCAACGATATGGAACACTTTGATTTTATCAACTTTGCCGTTTCATATCAAAAAATTCAAGCACCTTTTTTCTAATGAAATGTTATTTATTTAATTAAAGTATTTACCCTCATTATCTTTACATCTGTGCCATCTCCAGGGAAATTAATTGATGCCTTCACGATAGAACTCTGGGGATATGGACTCTACAAAGTCTATGAAGGCATTTTGTACCACTTCCTGAGAACAAATTTTTTTTTCTTCCTGCAAGGATTATCTAAACTACGGATTAAAGGTTTTTACATATGGTTTCTATTTATCATGTAGCAATAATGGCGAAAATTGATTAACGAGTAGGGGTTGATGAAAAGTTATAGAGACAAAAAAAAAATTGTTTGGTTTTAGCCCGTCCTGAAAACCAGTACATTGTCCCTTACCCCAATTGAGTTATGACCGACCATCGATACATAAATGCCCCACATAATAATAAAATCTTCATTTGTTCCATAAGAAAAGTCTTTTTTTTTAAATTATACTTCTTTTGGCGCGTTTTGGAAAAAATCATGAAATTGCATTTTTACGATGCGCGCGCTCACCGACATCTAAAATTAACAGGATGAAGTTGGTTTCCAAATGTCTCTTAAATTATTACGATGCGCGCGCACACCGACATCTAAAAATAACAGGATGCAATTGTTTTCACTCCATAATAGTGTATAGTCCTCCGTAGTAACTAAATACAAAGTGGTTATACAAATATTTATGAATTTTTAACACACGTGTGGACACACATCAGTGGTGATAAAAAAAAATATTTATACATATATATACATGTATATATGTGTGTGTGATTTTAAATTATGTATGGTGTTGAATGATAATTTATTGTGAGTATTCCTGATGAAAGATGAAATTTTATGTAATAAACATTTTTAAGTTGCTTTAAAGATTTGAGGTTAACTGTCGGTATGTATTCTTTTTATTTGTTTAGTTACGCTAAAGAAGCATAACTTCTTACGTGCGTACATATGTACACACACACGTTTTCTTTTTAAATTAGCCTTTATCCACAAACTCCGATAGTCAGTGACTTGAGGGTTCAGGATCTTCCTATTTGTACAATGTAAATAAAAAAAACATAGAAAAGTGTTAAATATCGAGGGATGTAGATGTTTGGTCATTATGTCAAGGTTCAAAATCCTATTTTAAGTTTCACAAGTTGCAAATTGAGGAGCTTCGATTACATTGGAATGGAAGTAATAAAATAGTTTGGAAGTAATAAACATGTTCATTAAACATTAATGAACAATTTTATTACTTCTCCATACATAAAACGGCAACTTTTAGTCTTTTTTATCCTTAATTTTAACAGACTCAGTATATACAATCGTTGATAAACAACGTTTATTGCTTAGAAGATTCCAGCTACCAGGGACATGCATAATTTACAATGGCCATTAACCTAACAGCGTCAGGTGAAGTACGTCTTATTTTTCCTAAATAACAAACATTTTTCGTACCTTTTTTATTTTAGCCGTTTCATCCTACTTTTCACAAGAGCTTCTAAATAGAACAACGTGACAGGTGGCAAGCCAAACGCTGTCTTATTATTCAAGCCAACAATAATATTCGTACCAAAATTTCGAAAAACTCTATGGTACGAGCATGCCATATAGAACTCGAGTCTTCTGATTCGGGGGCAGATACCTAACACCTCGGCTGTCGTGGTTTTTAATAGAAATTGTTTTTAAAGTCAACACGCTTGCGCATATAAAAGTTCGAGTCACTAGTTTTTCATATTTTCTATATTAAAAAATCAATTCGAAACGTCACTTAAACCGTTTTGAATATAATCCAAAAATGTATGCAAAATACGTCAAAAATATTTTAACATCTTAGGTCTAGATCTCTCTTCTAATCTAAATTTCGGTCGCTACTAAGTTTTTTGGCAGCAGCTATGAATCGAGTCCATAGCTGCTGCCAAAAAACTTAGTATCCTCTCCGGGGTGAGACGGTACTTCACATCGGAGCAGCTCTTAAATCTATACAAAGCTCAAGTCCGCTCTTGCATGGAATACTGTTCCCATCTCTGGGATGGTTCTGCTAAATATCAGCTTAATGCTTTAGACTCGTTGAAGCGCCGAGCGAAGAGGATCATAGGCAGGGACTCACTCGTAGAGGCAAATTTTCTAAGCCTCGAACACCGTAGACGAGTGGCCTGCCTCTCGGTTTTTTATCGGATACATTTCGGAGAGTGTGCGGTAAGTTTTGCATAACCTGATACCCCCTTCCCCTTTCCATCACCGAACGACTAGACGCGGCGAGCAGTTCCACCCTCATGTTGTAGACATTCCTCCATTACGCACGAAGCGGTTTGCCTCTTCTTTCTTTATGGGCACAGCTAAGGAGTGGAATTCTCTGCCGAGGTCAGTTTTTCCGGAAAGCTATAATCTGGATATCTTAAAGGCCAAAGTGAACAGACACCTTCTAGGCAAACGTGTACAATCCTAGGCCTCATCTTCGCCTTACATCGGGCAAGATTGAGGTCAAACGTAAGCCAATTTTTTATAAAAAAAAAAACATATTTGTGTGTGTAATGTCTAAGAGTCAGCGGGGTCGTCCAACGTTGAAATCCAATATCGTTTATCAATTTATACACGTGTTAAGCCGCCGGACTTTTGCTGCTGCTCGAATAGGCCGGCTCGACCGGGTTGGTACCACGGCCTCGCAGAATATCGACGTCAAGTAGAGGCATCTTGTGCTTCTGCGTTTCGTTCGGTGAGTGAGGTAGCAGGATGCCCCTTCCCATCCCCATCCCCCTCCTCATTCTCCCTCCCATCTCCCAAATACCCTTAAAGGCCGGCAACGCACCTACAGCACCTCTGGTATTGCAGATGAACATGGGCGACGGTAATCACTTACCATCAGGTGAACCACTTGCTCGTTTGCCGCCTTTCCCATAGAAAAAAAAATACAAGCTACGTACACGAATAGCTATTTTATCCGTAACCATTAACCACTCTGTTGCGATGTATTTACTTTCATAATACAGATTATGTTGGTACATGTTCAAGCAGACGCTGTTCAACATCTTACGTAGGTACATCGACACTCTTTATCTTTGTCACGGTTTCTTTTATTATTATACTAATAAATTTATTTGACATAAAACTTGTGACAAATTATGTTCAATGAATCCATAGGACCCCGAACTTGTAAATCTGTGTTTCAGGAGCCAGTGGGTTCCCCTATACGATTAAGCTATATATGTGTCTATGAGTATGATTTATACTTACTAGATTATGAATAAAGAAAGAAAAAGAGTAACGATAAAATATTTATAGCGTATTGGTTTGCATACTACTTAGTGTGTGTGTGTGTGTTTGCGAGTGTGTCTGTGAGTGTGAGTGTGTGATGTGATGTCCACTTAACATTTGTATATATCGTACGTTGTTCATGAGGATATACAAAAATAATCTGTTTTCCATACTTTCCAATACCAAACTGACTACCGGAAAGTCCTCATTTTTAGAAAAGGGTAATTTAAATTTAATAGGATTCTGCGAAAGATATTAAATATAAAAGAAAAAAAACTGAAAACCAGTAATTAGAAAAGCGTTAATCCTTTATTACTTTGATCATTTCTTACAAGACATTTGCAGTTAAAAATTTATCCCACCACACCTCCTAAATAACGTCTGTAAGAAAAAAAGTTAATTAACATTTTAATTTTCTTGAGAAGTTCAACTTCGTTCAGTTTAATAATTATATTTAATTTTGAAACAGTTTCATTAAGAGTTAAGTACTTTAGGTTGGTTATATAATGTTATTTACATTCCACCCTATAGTTACTATGTCATTTTTACGTGATGTCCTGGATTCGATCTCCGTTGGCGGCTCCAATGAAATTGTTAATAGCAATTTTACGTGAAAAATTTAAGGAAAAGATCGCGAGCAATCCCTTTTATCACGGCACTAATAATTATTACATGTTATTACTATGATAAAAAATATGTGATGTATGTTTTATGATAGTGTATCAAATATAATTTGTGCAATAAATGTTTCAGCCTTTGAAATATTTCAAAACGAATAAATGATACCGTGTTACTTGAAGTCACATTAAAGACATGGTTTCGTTTATAGGGAACCATGTATGGGATAAACGAAACCCCGTTAGAAAATAACAAAATATGATTTTGTAGGGAAATGATGGAACACGGATTTTTTGTGAAATTTTCTACGGCCTAGCGGGTAAGGCCCCTGATAAGTTCCGGAACCCTAAAAATGGTAAACATCCAACAAAACGTATTCAAATTTACTCTAATGAATAAGTTCAACGAATTTACGTAAGTCTAATAATTCCCTAAAGGCAATCAAAGATGACGGACGGATATCTGGGAACGTAATTACGCTTGTGTAAAGGATGGATCCTATAGAAAAACCTATAGAGATTAATATTGTATCGTCTCTGGTATATTAATAATAAAAATATTATCATCATTTCTTGCTTAAAATCTTTTAAAAGAAAATACATAATGACATCTTTGAAATAAAAAAGACAGAAAATTTTTACTTCCAAATTAATTCGCTAAGTAGAATTATTAAACTTAAAATCGGAAACGGTTTAATTCCACAGTATTTAATAATATCTTCTGTGTAGCACAATAGAAACCTAACCTCAACAATTTATTCGAACGCGGTTCACCTTTATTATGAACGTTCATTGTACAAGTGGGAATGGATCCCTAGTGCCGGCATCATAAAAATTGTTAATAGTAATTTAAAGTGCTCAATTCACCATATTAATATATATAAGTATATTGCGTGCAAGTTACTCACCTTTACAAAATATTGCAGACAACTATTGATAAGGGCTCGAGTGTAACGACATTTTTGATATTGTAGCTTCACTGTTGCTTAGTAACGGAATAAGATTAGTATTAGCAAACAATACTCGTCCGGCAGAGAAGAACAAGATCGAGAGTGAACATGAGTATTTCAGAAATAATAAACGACGTTATTTCGAGTTTGTGTGAAATTCGCCAACCAGCACTTGATCAGCGTGACAGACCTTTGCCCGGCTCCGAAATTCTCTCAAATATTTGAGTGGAAACCTTTTCCCATCTGTGGGCCTTTACAGATAGCTACTTAAATTTTATATTTATATGTGTATTTAGTATTTAGAAGAATGAGTATTTATTTAAAACATATTGAAGTAAAAATGTGTACCAATTTAACACTTTGTTACTTTGATAAATTAAGCGTACGTTGAGGTTGTTTTTTAACCGAGTAGGGACTTTGCACAGACAACATTTGAAATTCCATTCACGAAATCCACAAGGAACGGGTTTCTCGCATATTCAAATCGGGAGGGAATTCTCAAGGGAATAAATAATGCCCTATTCAACATCAACACTGAGTTGAGAAACTGGTCATGGTCGCTCTAATTACTAGAGAATTAATAGACAACACTAATAAAATATTAGATACATTACGGGATGACCGGTCTTATTTGAATAAAGTATATTTTTTTAGTATAATAAAACAGTTGTATCATTGCTGCCTGGAGTGTGTAGGAGTACTTCCAGATTTGTACAGAAGCCTTTAGCCTTTTTGGTGCATACGATATTAAAAGAAAAGCTTAGTGACATGTAATATATATATATATAAATATAAATACAAATACACTCGTATATACCTCTTACATGTACAGATATATGTTAGAAAACATCTAATTTTTAAAACATTTGCGTCTTTTATATATTGAATTATATTGAATGTTACCCTAACACCGTATACGAAATTAGATCCATCAACTTTTAAAAGTAGGTTCATAGCATGTAACTCTTCTTATATTTCCCCAAGACTAGAATTCATATAATATTACCTGATCCAAAGGCTCTATAAGTACTCGTATGTATCTGTAGTAATATTTTATATACCTAATACGGTCATAAGTATTGTGACACTTAAAAATGAATATCTTATTTAATGAAACAGTTGTGGCGACATTTATTTCACCACATGAGAAGCCCAAGAATGGCAGACATTAATTCGTGAAAATCAATTAGCATTATAAAGTTACTGCGCATACAATCCACAATCACAATATGAAAGTTTCTACGGGACGTACATTTATACAAGATCTAAATAACACCCTGAAAGAGGAGACGTCCTTCCCAGGTCACGAACACCTAAGCTGGTGGGTAGCTACCCTTTTAGCTTCACACTTTCATCTGACATACAACGTAACGACGTTTAAGCGATAAATTATAAAATTCGAAACAATTATATTCAAAGTGGCCGTCTTTGCCTTAAATCTTTCTGGCCATGAATCTGTGGATTTGCGAACTGTCTCCATGGTAAATCGAGCCACTGCTAGCTCTAAAGATTTATTGGGAAACTCTTTTTTTTTATGAGAAAGGCGGTAAACGAGCAAGCGATTCACCTGATGATAATTGATTACCGTCGCCCACGTTCTTCTGTAACAGAAGAAGTGCTGCAGGTACGTTCCCGGCCTTTAAGGGTATTTGGGAGGATGAGAGGGGGAAGGGGAGGTGGAGTGGGCCTCCTGTTACCTTACACACCCAACGAAACGCGGAAGCATAAGATGCCTCGACTTCGGTATTCTGCGAGGCAATATCAGAGTGACATTTTGAGCAGGCTATATCCTCCTAGTTCTGACCACAATCTGTATTAAAACGGATTCCAGTCTGGACTGGATGAGAGCGCGTGTTCAGCTCTTATGAAGACAGGAATATTGTTCTCGAACTGGGATTGAGTTGTTTATGCCTTGTGACCAGGAGCAGTATCTTGCTGGAAAGTTTAATTTTAAAAACTTTATTGCTTTAACACCTTATTATATGTGGTGAAAAAGGGCGGATTTAATGACTATTGGCATTCTCTACCAGTCAACCCATGGGTTGGTGAGATAGCCGTAGAAGGTGTTTTTATTTAAACTAATAAATTAACAAAAAAATATCTTAAATAACTATAAACAAGTATAATATAATAAATGTATAAAAATTTAAAATATTATACCTGATATACATTATAAAATACTATTATATACTTAGATGGATAAATAAATATAAATAAGAGCCACAATAATACATAACTAAATAAGTCCATTTAAATTGTTTGCCGATTTCTTAACTTCGGAAAGTTCACGGTACATTTTGTAAAAGTGTATTACTGAGAAGCTTCACTTTACGTTCCAAGACAGCCTCTTGATAAACTTAGTCCTATATCCTTGCTCGTTTTTCACAAACAGTTATACCGGTAAAGAGCTAATTTCTATGTCTTCTACAAGTGTATCGGGACAGTCAAAGTTTTAATTTATCCACTCTATTAAGCTGCAGGAACCAGACCGGTACCCAGGACTGGGGAGTAGCAGCCCCCTGAGAAAGACGCTCAAGTCATGACGCAAGACTCGATACTCGTCACCTCGGAGACTTTTTCACCAGAAGCAGACGACCCGGCGTTGCCGGTATTTAAGGATATTTGAGAAAGTGAGGGGGAAAGATGGAGGAGGGGGGTACCCATTGAACGTTTGTATAAACACAGGATACCTCTTCTTCACGCCGGTATTCTGTGAGGCCGTGGTAATACCCCCGTTAAGACAGCGCATTCGCGAAGAAGCAAAAGCCACCGATTGGGTCTATTACGTAAACTAAAACGTGTCATTATAACTGAATTTCTAGGTACACGCCATGAGTTAAAAGATAATGTCAATTTGGTATCGTAGCTTATTTCAACACAATTAGTATTCAGTAAGAGTAGACATTATGATCATTATTTTGATGAGATTTGCCTGACTTTGTGTACTTTTCATGGATTATTCAGAGGGCGTTAATCGGAAAATCTCGTTACGATACGGAAAGTATTACTAGCTTCTTAAATAATGTAAATTACTTATATAATACTTATACATCTTATCAATCGTCACTTCACACATATTCAGCATGGCCAAGCGGGTCGTTCTCGCGATGCACTTCTCGCACCTCCGGGAAACAGGACGCGATGTGCGGGAGGCTTGTCCCCCCCATTTTTCTCGCGGAGATTTTTTTTATGGGAAAGAGGCAAACATGCATGCGGCTCACCTGATGGTAAGTGATTACCGTTGCCCACATACATCTGCAACACCACAGGGGCTGAAGGTGGCCTTAAAGGATATTTGTTGGACGGGAAGGAGAATGTGGAGGAGGTAAGGGGCAGGCACAGGGGGCCTCCAGTTATCTCACTAACCAAACAAAACGCTGAAGCACAAAAGATCTCTACTTCCCGCCGGTATTCTGCAAAGTCGTGGTACTATCCCGGTCGAGCCGGCCAGCAGCAAAAGCCACCCCATGGCTGTACCACGTACAAAATTTCACCGAAAATTCGAGGCCATTACTTTTTGTATCCGGTGCATAATGTATGTTTTTGTGATGATTAATCCGCCAACTATCTGATGCCATGAGATCGTCAAGGCCTCTTCTCGCTTCGCCGCCTATTGCACTCACGGGAAGGAATGGGGGTGGCAGCTTCTTATGCTTCTACCACATGGCTAGAGACGGGGTAATTAAGTTAGGACCATTCGGGGGCCACGCGTAGGGTCACGCGTAGAGCGGGCCTAGGTTTAAGTGATCGAAGTGGTCGCGTGCGTTGTTATATCTGTCCGTAATGAGTTAAATAATATTATAATAGAAATTAAGTAAATAAAATAACCTTCCTGCAAAATATAACTATTTGCCAGAGACGAATACAAACGTAAAAGTCAATCAAATATTATATGTAGCTTTTCCTTTAATAATTTTTCTCTTCATCCTATTGTAAGGGGAAAGATTTTTCGTGGAAAATCCAGACGAAAACAATTTTTTATTTGAACTTCATAAAAGTTACATTTTTTTTTGTATTTACATTTGTTTGACGTAATTGGATCCCGATAACAGATTGAAAATGAATTATTCGAGAAAGTACCTCGACATTTCACAACACCAGTAAATATGTTTTTGGTATTTTATAGCCGACGGACTGTGCTTTATCAATCTTTGGAAGGAGGTCCATGTTCATGTGACAGTAAGAATGATGATTATTAATTATTTACTTTTAGGAGTATGTGTATTCTCATTTGGTTGGGTTGGGTATATAAAATATATAGTTAATAGTGAAACACTACTTCGTGAATGAAATGAAATTGATTAAAATTAATTAAATTCTATTTTCTTCGACGCATGAAAAATAATTTAATTTGTCACATGTCAAATCATTCTATTATTTTTTACAATTTACTACCGTTTCGTAATGAGGTTCCACTGACGAAAAAAACCAGGCGAAATACACTCAGTGGGTGTCCTCTATTTTGATATATTTCTTTCATTAATTTTAATTCATATCATTACGTGATCACGTGATTATTAACATTTCAATTGGTATTAAGGGTAATACGAACAAGCGGTAATACAAAACCCAATAATCAATTAAAGTAAGAAACAATCAAGAATTTGGTCCTTTCCACGCTTACTACGGCTCACGCTGACTAACATCATCATCATCATTTCAGCCTATTAGAAGTCCACTGCTGAACATAGGCCTCCCCAAAGATTGCCACGAAGCACGGTCCTGAGCCACCTGCATCCATCGACTTCCCGCAACACTGCGCAGGTCGTCACTCCATCTTGTGGGGTCGTCCCACACTGCGTTTGCCCGTACGTGGCTGCCACTCGAGAACCTTTTTCCCCAGCGGTTGTCAGTTCTGCGAGCTATGTGGCCGGCCCATTGCCACTTCAGCTTGCTGATCTTTACGGCTATGTCGGTTACCTTAGTTCTGCTGCGGATATTATCGTTGCAGACTCTATCACGCAGAGAAACACCGAGCATAGCCCTTTCCATAGCGCGCTGAGCAACTTTGAGCTTCCTCATACGGGCTGCAGTGAAGGACCAAGTCTCGGATCCGTATGTCATCACTGGCAACACGCACTGATTGTATACTTTCGTCTTGAGGCTTTGCGGTATACTCGACGAGAAGATATGACGTAGTTTCCCGAACGCAGCCCAGCCGAGTTGGATTCGTCGATTGACCTCTGAGTCGAAGTTGGACTTACCTAATCGGACAATTTGTCCCAGGTATACGTACTCGTCTACAACTTCGAGCCTATTGTTCCCAACAACAACCGGTATTGGTGTGACATGGACGTTTGACATGAACTTCGTCTTGTCCATGTTCATCTTAAGACCAACCTGTTGGGAGACGTTATTGAGGTCATTGAGCATTGTACTGAGCTCCTCCAGCGATCCTGCCATAAGAACTATGTCGTCGGCAAATCGAAGGTGAGTGATGTATTCGCCATTGATGTTGATACCGTATCCTTTCCAGTTCAGCTGCTTGAAAACATCTTCCAATGCAGCGGTGAAGAGTTTCGGGGATATGACATCACCCTGTCTTACACCTTTCTGCAGTTGGATTGGTTTCGTACTCTGATTCTGTACTCGGATAGACATCGTAGCCTCATTGTACAAACACCTCAGCACTTCGATATACCGAGAGTCTATCTGGCACCGCTGGAGAGACTGTAGCACCGCCCAAATTTCGACTGAATCGAAGGCTTTCTCATAGTCCACATACGCCAGACATAATGGCAAGTTGTACTCCTCGGCCTTCTGTACAATCTGGCGAAGAGTATGTATGTGGTCTATGGTACTATAGCCTTTTCGGAATCCGGCTTGTTCGGGAGGCTGGAAGTCGTCAAGTCTGTTCACTAGACGATTTGAGATGACTCTCGAAAACAGCACGTAGACGCGGCTTAGAAGCGATATCGGTCTATAATTCTTCAAAAGGCAGTTATCCCTTTCTTGAAGAATAGGACAACCACGCTTCTACTCCACGCTTTCGGCGTAACACCGCCATGAATGACGGAATTAAACAGCTTCTGAAGGACAACAAGTATCGGTTTTCCACCCGCTTTCAGAAGCTCAGCTGTAATTCCGTCCTCACCCGGCGCCTTGCCGTTTTAAGCTGTTTGAGAGCCATCCTAATCTCGCTCAGACTGACGTCCGGGATGTTATCGGAATAATGTCGGATAAGCTTGGCTCTTGGGTCGTTACTCACATCAATGTGTGGTTTCAACGACGTTGTGTACAGCTGTCCGTAAAATCTCTCGATCTCACTCAAAATCTCGGCTCCAGCGGAAATGACTGCGCCGCTTTCGGTCTTCAGCTTGGTCAGTTGGCTTTTCCGATAGACAGATCTCTGGCGAAGACTTTGGAGCCTTGGTTCCGCTCTATCGCTTTTTCAATACAGGCTGTATTAAATTTGCGTAAGTCTTGCCTCATACATTTGGAGATCTGTCTATTCAGTTGCCGATACGCTGACGCATCCGTTGTAGACTGAAGCTTTATCTCACGCCTGGCTTTCATTAGTTTAAGAGTGTGATCGGAGAGCTTTTGGGGTTTGTTCGTGCGGCGGGTCCTGCAAAACTTAGCTCCTACCGCATGGACAGTTTACCGCTGACTAACATTTTTCATAAATATTAATTTGAGATAATGTTATTCATTAATAAACTGACGAACTTCGCCGACTACAGAAACTATGAATGTGGCCTACATATAATACATAATAAAATACATATATATATACATATTCACCTTCATATACACCTTCCCAACGAAATGTTCTAAATAGCGATTAAAATAGAATTGAAACCCAAGTGGGTGTATGGAAATTATAAGAGAAAAGTTATACATTACACCGTCATATGCGACTTTGTTTCATAATATTTAAAAATAATAATTATTGCCATCAGGTGAGCTGTAAGGTCGCTTCCACTTTTCGTTTGCCTACTCTTCTATAAAAAAAATAATCAGAGGTTCGACCGAATATCATTTCCTTTATAACAGATCATTAAATAAATGACTGTAATAAGAGTACCTAATGAAAGATGGATTGTCGCTCCAATTATCAAGCGCCGCGCTTCTGAAAAATTACATCTTTTTAGAAACTTAGATTACAGATATTCTACATGGCGGTCAATGTTATATCTGACACTTTCCATTTCGAATTATGTTCGATAAAGTTAGTTGTAGGTCTGCTTGTAGTGGGGAGGTAGTTTATTAGAAATAAAACAAAGAATAGACGATAGAAAGGAACTTTATTACTCAAAACACACAATGAAACTTAATTAACAATATGGATTTATTGAGTTGCAGCAACAAAACGGCATCCAACTCTGGATAATGCTAAAGTAGTGTTACCACAACTACATCCCTGTTATTCTGTCGGTACCATGGATACATTCGCGTGCAGTCGTCAGACCTTCCTGTAATTTTATGAATTATCTAATTGGTATCAAAAAACAAATAACATTAATAACAAATCTTAATACACTAGTCACAATTAGGTACAATTTGCAGTTTCTTTGTTTGCTGTACGATTATTTTCTGCCTCCGAGTTACAGCCTCTTGAAAATCACCCAAAAATTTTTCATCCCTTAATTTTTGTGACTAGTTTATAAAAACAATTAAAAGTATATTGTTTGTGTGCATATGACGTATCTTTATTTTAAGATTATTGATTATTATAAAATTATTGGTTTTTCTATGTTCAGTAGTGCCAGATGAAAATTCGTATTCTCTGGCTACCCCTATGGGTGACATACGTGTCTCAAATAGATTTCGATATATGGGGAGTTTTAAATGATTCTTATTGGCTTGAGAATTTGTGAAAATTTTTATACCTACAAAAAATTTACAAATTCAGGTATACAGGAAACCTTTTGTTCGATAAGGTTATACCGAAATACTTATTGAAGCAATTCACTTGGAATTGCTATGAAATCATTTTAAAGCTGTCGAAGGATAAGGGTTTATGACGACGTCATTAAAAGCCTTATTAGCGTATTTATAAGCTTAGAATTCGCTCCCTTATTGAGTTCACACATACCTGTAGGTATTGATGAATATCAAATCTATATAAAACGAAAATTACAAAAAGCTGAATTTTCACAGTCAAATTACTATGATTGCCTCTTAATGATCACTTGTAAAGAATAACTTAAAAAATTCAATACATCATTAAATATTTTTTCCGAGTAAAATAGACAAGTCTCTGTGACGCGTATTTGACAACTTTCAAATTCGAAGCAAAAAATTTCAAATTGAAACCAATCGCTTTTACGATTATCACCAAAGTTACATAATGGGGGGGACTGGTCAAGAGGAACTATTTTACTGAGAATAACCTAGTGCTGGAATTGGTAATGAAATAAACACACAACACATGTTTTCATTGAACTAAAGTAACAGAGAAAAAATATTTGACGTTAAATTAAACATCAAAATGACATTTGAAAGTGAAATTTATATTACTTACTATAGAAGCAAAGGCTTTAAACTAAAAAAATATATCTATAGTTTATATTATTCAATCTGTGAGTTCATTTATTTAATTTCAAAGAGAATATTATCAGAAAGAGAATATAGGATGTATCTCCTGATCCAGGTTTTTATTAACTTACTAGGATTTAACTAACTTGTCTTATTTTTGATGTTCTTAGTTATTGATAATGAAATAAACAACTTCTTTTTTCATTTTATTTATTATGTTTTCATTTCACTGAAAAGTTAAAGATTTCAAAAAAAAGTTTTAAACGATTCTGACTTGAAACAGTAAAAATGCTATTAAATTTAACTCGAAAGCTTGAGAGATATTGAATCAATTGGAGAAATTTAAACAATCGTAAGAAGTATACTATTTCATCAAACAGATGTTAACTGGAAAGATCTCACAATATATACCTGTTATCATTGCCTCTCGCCGCCATGACGTAATAATTAGATCTTATACACAGGATTTCAATCAAGAAATGAACGAATACTTGAAATATACACAAACTTCATTAAGATCCAAAATATATGATGAAGCTTGTTATTCCGAATCGTTTATGTAGAGAAATTATAAAGGAGGAATATTTCAACTATTTCTCCAAATGCTAACTTTATCTCCACGAGTTGCACTGCAAACTGACGTACTAGAATATGGCGACGTGATGGCGGAAAGTTCATCCAATTGTTGCGAATCAAATTCCCACAGATTAGTGATGGGGAGCATCGTCTCCAGTGCGAGAGTCTCCGGCACGGCGCTTTCATCAAACTCACCACGCTGGACAGGCGGGATGGTGAGTTTGATGTGGGTCCAGCCGTGGAGTTACAGAAGGCTGGAGAAGAAGTAAAGAAAAAAGAAGGAAAGAAAACTGTATGAGGAAAGATAACAGTGCTGTGTTGAGAACGTAAGAGAATGAGCTACCTTCTTTCATTTGGTGGATATCGTAGAGAAAAAATTCATTAAATTTCATGGCTAGGTATAGCTGGTGGATTAACGATCTCAAAAAATGAATACCATATGTAGACCGTGACAGACAACAGCGTCTAATAAACGTCAAATAGCGTACTGCGATGGCCGTAACAACAACTAACAGATTTGGCGATTATACAAGATAAACAAAAGCCTATGTTGTACAGTAGACTATTGACAGGCAGATGAAGAACTGTTAAAATTATGTTGAATTAAAAACATTAAAAAAAAACATATTACGATTGTCAATTGTCCTTTTCTTACAATTATATGTGTCGGCGCAACGACGTGTTTAATTGCGATTCGGAGTGGCTATAGTAATATAAATAATAATAAATTTCGATGTAGTATTCTCTAACAATCTGAAATTAGCTTAAGTTAGTCCGGAAAGTGTAATGAACAGGCGATGGTGTCGTAATTAGTTCAGAGTGCCAGAGGCCGCAACCCAACCGGTGGTCAGTCCAACTTTGGTGGGGAAAGGACATTTTCAAAGTGAAACTCTGTGAGTACTTTAATTTATTATTATTATTAGTTTAAATATATTATTTGTGTTTAAATTGTGAAATAAAATGTTGGTAGTGTGTTGGAATCAGCGCGTTTCAATTATTTGCGATCAGTGATGCTGGTCACGGCTGCTCTGCTGATGTCACTATTTAAAAAAAACATATTACGATTGTCAATTGTCATTTTCTTACAATTAATAATATGTGTCGACGCAACGACGTGTTTAATTGCGATTCGGAGTGGCTATAGTAATATAAATAATAATAAATTTCGATGTAGTATTCTCTAACAATCTGAAATTAGCTTAAGTTAGTCCGGAAAGTGTAATGAACAGGCGATGGTGTCGTAATTAGTTCAGAGTGCCAGAGGCCGCAACCCAACCGGTGGTCAGTCCAACTTTGGTGGGGAAAGGACATTCTCAAAGTGAAACTCTGTGAGTACTTTAATTTAATAATAAAAATTAATAATAAAAATTAATAATAAAAATTAATAATAAAAATTAATAATAAAAATTAATAATAAAATTATAAATTATTAGTTTACATATATTCTTTGTGTTTAAATTGTGAAATAAAATGTTGGTAGTGTGTTGGAATCAGCGCGTTTCAATTATTTGTGATCAGTGATGCTGGTCACGGCAGCTTTGCTGATGTCACTATTTAAAAAAAACATATTACGATTGTCAATTGTCATTTTCTTACAATTAATAATATGTGTCGACGCAACGACGTGTTTAATTGCGATTCGGAGTGGCTATAGTAATATAAATAATAATAAATTTCGATGTAGTATTCTCTAACAATCTGAAATTAGCTTAAGTTAGTCCGGAAAGTGTAATGAACAGGCGATGGTGTCGTAATTAGTTCAGAGTGCCAGAGGCCGCAACCCAACCGGTGGTCAGTCCAACTTTGGTGGGGAAAGGACATTCTCAAAGTGAAACTCTGTGAGTACTTTAATTTATTATTATTATTTATCTATACATATTTATATATATGAGAGAAACAAATGAGAAAATATAAATCTTTCCAAAACATAAAAATACTTTTATTATTGTAATGAAGAGGAAAAGTTAGTGAGTTTGATTGTAGCTACTTCGAAAATCCTTTTACTATTATAAAGCTTTGGCATGCCAGATACCTTACAAATTTCTTTACGTACGACATATGGTGGATTAAACATATCAAAATATGACCGACGGAACCCAATCTGATGACGGACAGCAGCGTCCATGGTGCGAATTGTCTGGTACTGCAATCGCCAATTCGCATGCCAGGCGTAAACATTATTGTATAACTCGGTACGGGAGAGGTTTGAGTACAAAATAGGACGTTTTGAAAACTATGGTAGAAGAAGATGCCAGACGGACAAGATTCATATTTTATTTAAATAGACATAAAATAAAGATCAAACTAAAACGAATAACGACGCGGGCATAGATCGCTGGTCCCGTATTTATATACTGTATCGTGTACAGCGTCACAACTTTTATTTGTAGTTGGCCCATAGATCGTTTATCAATCAATGTCAGTTGGAGTGATCCTAGTAATGCTTACAGATATTTAGGAGTACATAAAAACATTTTATTGCAATCACAAACCTAAATTTGGGAGTTAATAAAGAAATAACTTAATAAAACATTTAACTTGATCTATTCTTTTAATTTCTTTTGTCTAGTGCCAACCCATATTTTCTCGAAGCGTTACGTTTTCGAGTGATTAAATCAGAAGTTTCTAGACTATTAACGTAACTTGACAGTTCTATAACCTTGATAGTCTGCCATCAAACCTATGAATTGCGGATTCGAATCTCGCTTTGGGCAAACTTGAGGATTTCTATGAGCTCTTTATATATCTAATATAGTCACTATCCACTGCACAAATTTGATCCTAGTTTGGGACTGTATTTTGATGTATATTTAAAAATTAGACAGATACATGTCTCTGTATCTGTCTAATTTCTTTCATACCAATTCGGTTCTTAAAGCCAAATTGAGCAGCAAACATACAAACTTTGACATTAAAATATTGCCTCTAACTCCTCTGGAATCCTTAGGTTTTATAAAAAAAGTAAAAAAAAAATCCGGCAAATAGCTTAGTTTAAACCGTTCAAACACTTATTCGTACGTACATACATACCTATATACTTATATAGATACATAACAATATACATATAATTTTATAAAATAGTAAAGCTCAGAGTATCTGTCACGATGGTTCGATTCCTAGGTGAAACCAATTTCTTCATTATGCTGTGCTCCTTCTGTAAATCTCCTGTTTGACTAATGCTTTGTTTTTGTTGAATATTCCAAAAACATTAAACTGAAAATACACATCTAAGTGCTTAATTTTATAAAGTTGCGTCACGAAGAGACGCGTCTTCACTTCGGACTGGGTAATATATGCAATTTTTTTTTATTCGTGCGAAGTATTTTTTTCCAACTTCCTTAAAACGATGGATTTCCGCAAAGTAACACCTGATTCTTTTTACTATTGAGTGTTAACGGTTTTCAACGAGTTTAGTTTTAAATTATTATTCCCGACGTTTCAGGTGTCATACAGCACAAGTGAGTTAAGGCAGAGGTGATTGTAATCCTGATGTCACAGGTAACCTGGCCGACGTCGACTTTTTTAATTATTAATTTTTGGACCAATCTACGTAGAAACAGCTGACAGTATCTTGAGTCAGTGCAGTGCTTACTTAGCTTTGGATTTTATTTTACTTATCACAGTAATATCTATTAAAAAATCAAATAAAAAATATTAAGTTTTAGTAAATAATCCCTTCATCAATTTAATAAACAAGTATCTGTTTCAAGCCATTTCAATTTGCTTTTTTGCGGATTGCTTTTTTAATAAATTGAACAGCCATGTCTGTTCCGAGGTTTTGTAAACACGTTGTTTATTTTGTTCATTACTACTTACATTTGTACAGTAATATAAAACTCCGTTTTAATTTTAATGAAATGAGTCGTAAATAATAAGTGTGTGTAGAGGCGAATATGGAAAAATCCTTGACTATTGACGTTTGGGGAAATAACCATCAGGGAAAATACCTGACCAAAATAAGGCAGGTCAATGATGGACTGCTGCCCTAAGATGCTAGGGGCCTGCTACTCCGATCGCCAATCCGCTTGGAAAGCGTGGCGATCACGGAAAATCGTCCTAAGAGGAGGGAGAGAGCAACGTAAGGTAATATCGTTATGTTCCTATTGCCATGACAAACATTCCTCGTTGTTTTTATGTGCAGTAGGAGCACCAGAACATTTCGTGTCGCGCTCCTATCAAGTTTGAGAACTTTGTAGGAGCACGACACTGAAGTGGTTCTCCTGGATTACAGTTTAACGATAACTTCATCAAGTTCATCGCAGCTTATGCCCGTAGTTACAAAAGTTATTATGCGGTAGGTAACAATTAGCGCAAACGCCCATGGATACCAAAACCTATACAAATAATAAAAACATTGAGAAATGTCTTACTTGGCTTCTTTACTTGGAACTTTCTACTCTCATTTGAATAACTCTACTATTTCTCACTGATCTGAATTGTGCATTAAAGATTAAATGAATAAATGAAATTCAAATACTGACAAAAGTGCAGGTTTTGCTTGGATGCGATTATTACAACCATGTCACGTTTTTCATGTCTCTATGCGCCTCTTCTATACTTATTTTTTTATTCACAAAGTCATACCTGACCTGAATAATTTGGCAGACAAAAGCGTTGCTCGCCTTTGTCATGAAGTAGGCGCAGTAATTTTAACGACTAATTGGATTGAACGTAAAATCTTAAAAAGTGATAACTTGAGATAAAACTAACAATGACAGAAAAAAAAATACATTCAATCAGATACAGTTAATCGAGCATTTCTTACTCTGGATATGTAAAAAAATAAAAAATAACTTGTGAATACAATAGAATGTCATAAAATGTTTGAATTTAGAATGTTGTAGTTTTTGTATAAAAAAGGTTTTAATCATAAATCTTGCACCACGCAGTTTTAATTTTAATTCAAAGTCCAATCCACTCTATTAAAACGGCAACTTCGTACTTTAACCCCTATTATTATAATATTCATTATTCATGGATGATGAAACATGTCGAAGCAGGTTTGTTATCTCTGAATGACCGCGTCGTCTTCCCACCCTGTACTAGAAACGCGGTAAGTTAAGGTAAGCGATACACTAACGTGGTCTTTATTGCTTATTCATGGTTACTCATGTTATTTTACACATGAGCCCTCTGGAGGCAATGCAATATATAGTTATTTAATTATGTGCAACATAAATATAAGTGTTTCGGATTTTTAGCGACATTGATTAAGTACATTTTCACTACTATTGTATCAAGTATTTTATTTAATTGAAATATTAAAACAAAGAACTAATATGTAAAATAAAATAACTACTAATGAAATCAACTCAAATCTTATGTACAAATATTAAAAATCAATGAACAGAGATAGATAGTACCATCATTCTACACCTTTTTTCTTATTTTTTCTTATTTTTACTCGAATTGATACAAATTTTACGAAATTTATATTAACCCTTCTGTTTTACAAACCCCTACCTTTACTGAAGTGGAAGTCACGTCATAATGAACTCAGGCTGCCTGGTTAATCAGTTGTGATGACCATTCATCGAATTGCCTAATAAGTCAATTATAAATATTTTGTTATTTCGAGAATATGTGAAGCCCGCCAACCTGCACTGTAGCAGCGTCGCGGGCCCTTCCCGGCTCCTAAACCCTCTCTGATACTCGTATTTGAGAAGGAGGCCTTTGCCCAGCCGTGGCCATTTATAGGCTGCTTGCTTGGCCATACTACTCGCACTTAGCTTCCTTAACCTTTAAATAGGCCTCTCCCATAGATAATATTTTCCATAATCGCCACGATCGGTAAGATAAGACAAAATTATTCTGTAGTTAACGGAAGCTCTGTATGAGGCTTTATTACGAGGCATACAAATAAGCAAATAATTAACTTTTGTTTTGACCCCTGCATCTTACCTCACCGGCCTGTACTAGTCCACTGCAGAACATAGGTCTCTTCCATAAAAGATGATTTGAAGTGATCGCCGCATCGTCGATCGCAGACATTAAAGGCGATACCAGGCAACTCGCACCTTAGGGGCTACTGCTCATCATCGATCTGCTTAATTTTTGTCTGGTATTTTCTAGATGGTTATCCCGCCATTGGGATTTTTAATACTTTTAACCTTACGACCTTCGCCTCTTTGTTAAAGGGGGTGGCAGAGTGTTATGCCAATATCACACGGCTATGTTGATACTTAGCTTACTTCTATATATATATATATATTAGAGGTTTCAATCAATTATCAATTATATATTAATGTTAGCAGGCAGAAATTTCATTCGTTTCAAATTATAAAATATGTTTGACATTGTTATTCACATAAATGTACAATGCAGATACAAAAAATAATATGTTAAAAAAAACTGCATGTGTCTGAAAGTTTCTCATTAATTCTTCTTTATTGTAACGTTCAAATTCTTTCGTTATTTTTTCTGTGCCTTCTGCTATCTAAAGGATAAATGAAGTGTATTTAACTCAATATGCAAATAAACTTGCTCAGTCTTAAATTAACATATTTTCATCCCATTAAATACGAGACGCATGTAGATGAGGAGACAAGGTATAATATGAAATAAAGAAATACAACCTCGTACAAAGTAGATTCGATAGAAACAATAGCTTAATTTTGTTTTCAAAATTACAATTTCTGTAAGTATTTTCAACGCAATTCAAACATCAAGCCCTACGTCAATATAATTTTATATCCAAAGATAATATGTATTTCCGAAATATAACGTCAATTTTATTTTAAAAAATGTCCTAAAATATTTTAAAAATCATAAAAATCTGGTATTCATTATTCTTATATGATTACAGTTCCTATATTTTACAATCGATTTTATTATTGTGGCTGGCAGCTGTCAACGAGAATCAAGAACCTAAATAGAACTTTTGGATGAAGCCTTGATAGTACCGTAATAATTGTGATTTAAAACACATTAGAGTGCTTATGTTTTGATGTTTTTCATTAACGCATGTCCAATACAGTACATGCATTTCAGTACTACTTTACTCCTAGTGACGGTACTTCTTTAGGAGTTTTATTGACTTATTTTATTAGTAGCTTTTCTTGTTTAAACAATAGTTGATAAAAACGTTAGATCAGAAAAAACGGTGATGACGTACAGACAGACAAAATCGAGTAGAATAGTAAAAGTCTCTCTCAGTTTTGGAATCGGTAATTATCTGCCACGCTGCTCCAGTACGGGTTGGCAGACGGCATATCCACGGAATATTTTATTCTCTCATTCTCTCTCGCCACTCGCGACTTTTCAAAACTATAAAAATTAGTTTTTACTTAATGAAGCTGTGGCTTTTATTTTTCCGATAGGAAATATAAATTTATTCATAGAATGCTTATGAATAAATTAAAAGTTATATTAATCACAGAATCATAAGCGTTGTCACGAATACAAAAGTTTAAGCAAGTGAAGCAAACATTTTTAATGTTTCTTACTTTTCAAAATCACAAAGTTATTGATAGCCGTAACATAAAATATACATCAAATATAAGTCAATTTATAAAACTAAGAAAGTTTTTGGTTCTAAATTTAATGTTAGTTGTTAACGTACATTGTGTTATAAGTTTTATTTTTGAGTGTTACTATCTTTCTAGACTTAATTCAAATCTTATCATATCTTTCATTACTAAATTAAAAATCCGTCAGTCAGCCTGATGTAGTGTAATAATTATAGTCGGTACGGATTCTGCTGTCAGAGCCATTAGAAGTTTGACGCGTTTGACAATTTCAAAGTTTTAGTTGCTATTCCCACATTTTATGTTACTTGTATGAACGTAATTAAAGGTATTCCTATAAAAGTTCGTAAGGAAGAATTAAGAAACATAATTTGAATTAAATTATTATGATTTAATGAGTCACAACTGCCTTCCAGAGTGTAATAATGTACTAATCTATAAAGATTTTTCATTAAATATACTCATGATTTTACTGCTATGATTCTGTCAATCTGTGGACTTCCATGTCTCTCCAATTCAATAATTCCAATACTTTTTTTATTTATTATTCGGAAAAAATACGGAAATGCATGCAATCACAAAAAGTTATTCTTAAATAAAATATCTAACTTATAACACAACATTGCCGACCATAAACATTGATACCTATTTCATTTTAATTTAAAAGTATAATCCAATAGAATTCAATCATCTGTGATGTTTTGGTATCCGCTTCCAATTGGTTAATAAAAATTTTTTTTTTGTTTTTTCCCGTTTTCTGTTAGGTCAACATTTTGCCGCAGACGTGTCTAATGGAAAGCACCGTTTTGGTTCAACTTGGTGAGCTTATTCGACTATGTGAGACTTTTTGCCTAAAGGAAAAATGCAATGTGTTCCAATTCTTTACTGCACATTGTAAATAATGTTGTCCGGATCTACGACATGACAAGCAGCATTGTTTAGTAGTATTAGTAGTAGTCGCAGTAGTAGTAGTAGTAGTAGTAGTAGTAATAGTAGTAGTAGTAGTAGTAGTAGTAGTAGTAGTAGTAGTAGTAGTAGTAGTAGTAGTAGTAGTAGTAGTAGTAGTAGTAGTAGTAGTAGTAGTAGTAGTAGTAGTAGTAGCAGCAGCAGCAGCAGCAGTAGTAGTAGCAGTAGTAGTAGTAGCAGTAGTAGTATAGATATTTATTTAAGTCGATATTTAAACCCATTTTTCAATGGAGTTAATTTAAAGTTCAAAGGACCACTTGACCAAGATGTTTGCCTATCGCCGTCTGAGTTCAGGCTGATACCAAAGTACGATTTGTAATCAGTTCCGAGTAACCACCTCTAGAGATTGATGATGTGGCAAGATGCTACATCATCAATCTCTAGAGGTTTTTATGCCATATTGGTCTTTATGTCACTTACAGGATAAGCTAAGGTACACCAATACGCATAGTAATTAATTAATAAGAATAAGAAGAAAATACTTCCTCATTGCGTTCACAAAGAAGCGTATTAATACTCTGAATATAAATCTGTATGCTTTCAATCTTTGAATAGCAGAAAGGTATTCATCCAAGCCCGATATAAGGGAGCGAGTCGGATTTTAAAAGTATGTTATGTGTTTTCAGTACCTATATTATACTCGTACTAATAAGGTATTGATATAGTAATGATGTATGGTTGGCTTTAGCGGACTTTTGTCGGATGCAGAAGTTTGTATATGTAAATCAAGTATAATATTATATTTAGTTAATGTTATCACTTTAATTAATTTTAAATTTTTTTTAGTCTAGTTATTGTTAAAAAATATATTTCTGTTGAGTGATTCACTACAATAGCCGAATGGCGGGCACGAACCTGTCATGTCGTGTTTCGAAGTCCGTATTATATCCCATTAAGTGCACAGTGCAGTGCGTTAAAGTTTATTCTATAAAGAAACAGTGAGCTAAGGTAGAAACAAATCTGTTTGAAACCTCAGTATCAATGCCTAATTCAAGCGTATTTACTGGATTAGCTTTCCAAGTTGTGTACAAGGGCGATTTGTTAATTTGATTTTACTACACCTCGTGGGCTCGGGTTATCGTGAGCAGAATGATTAATTTTCTTTCTTTGTAAGAAAACATTGGGTACATGCTTACGAAAGCAAGGGTACGAATTCATTTACTAATTCTAAATGGATACTGGGGCTTTTAAATGTAAACAATCATTATACGTTAGATTATAGAGACCGATGACAGAGTACGGTTAAGTCTGCTTCTTATTTCGATACAGTCTACGGTCATCGTGTATTCGACAATATGATTTACTTTTTAATCGGTAACACGAACAACTAATGGAGTTTCAAGAAAGTTAATTTTTGCGAGAAGGGCTGACAGTGGTCCTTGTAACAAATAAATAAACGTAATTTTTTTTTTAATATTAAATTTTGTAATGCAAACAGGAGATTCGCTAGTAAGATGTGAAAAAAAAATTAGTATAAAGTAAACATAAAATAAACTTTATGTCAGGAATTTTGGCTGAATTTCTTCTTAATTTTTTTTTTTTGATCTGTATGAGATGGAGTGACAGATTGTCTTATACTGCCTCTATTTGGTTGAACACTTCCTAAAGAAAATTTAAAAGTGTATATAAGTTCGAGTCCCGGTACCCGGTGACTTTACTATGCGCTCAGCGATGAAGGAAAACATCTTAAGGTGTGTACATCTTATGAGAAATAAGAGTAAAACATATTTCGAGGACATGTGCGCGAACTTGTACTTAAACAGTGTGGAGGACTCTCCGACTCCTAAACCCTCTCAAGTATTGAGAGAAACGCTTTAAAATAACTTTACTTTACTTTATATATGTATGTATATATTCACGCCTTGTTCCCATCGGGGTAGGCAGAGACAATCTTCTTCCACTCGCTACGGTCCTGACATACGTCTTTCGCTTCTTCCACTTTCATCAATCTTCACATGCGTGCTCGTTGGTTTAGTGTACCCTTGACCTGGCCTATTTTCAGAACTTCTTCGATTTGATCGTGAAATGTTCCCCTAGGTCTTCCTCTCCCGACTCTACCATTTAGACTCGCCTCATATATTTGTTTCGTCAACCTACTTTCATTCATCCTCTTCACATGTCCAAAACAGCTCAGCATCCCTTTCTCAATTCGTGTCACTACATCGTCTTTCACGCCACATCGCTCTCTGATCACAAGCACAAATACATAAACCATGCTGGATGTATTACGTTTGCGATATGATTCGAGAACACTATAAATACTGAACCGAAATACCATATGTGTTACACTAATATTAACAAGAATTGGGATTTTAATGAAATTTTACATTGCCTTCATAGAATTCGAACTTCTTCTTAACCTGATATAGATCCTTAACTTTCCATACAGGAACGCTGATCACGATGCCATATTACCATCAATGAACCTATGAACTTATTTATGATTTTCAGTTGCTGAATGATGTGTGCAATCCAGAACAAATAAGTTGCAACAAGCCAAACAAATCCAACGTTAGATTTGGTTTCGTAACCGCAACTTTACAATCTCTCTGAGAGCTTCATCAAGCCTTTGTGCAAAGACTTTTGGAAATTATCTGTAGCTTTGTAAAATTGTGTCACACTATTACTGGTCTTATTTCGTCCAATATGATATTGCTCTGCTATATTTCACTCACATCAATCTGTTGTCACGAAAAATCTACAATACATAACTTAGCTTTCAAATAGTGCGCAATCTCTTAATTTCAATGTCCTAACGGAATTAAGGGTTATGTATACTTCCTAAACATTGTCAATTTTCTCACCTTCGTCGAGACGAGACTCCTAGAGAGACGAGACTTCTGGAGAAACGAGTCTTCTGGAGAGACGAGACTTCTGGAGACACAAGACTTCTGGAGAAAAGAGGCGAACTTTTATTCTAATGAAGACAATCAACACCAGCGCCACACGCCGGTACGCACAAAATGTAAAATCTCACTACGCGAATGGCGAGCCACACCCACTAAATAGAAATATTTAATTAATAAATTCTCTTTTAACTCATATATAATACGTTAAATCTGAAGGCCATGTTCGTGTCATCAGAAAAGCTGCAAGAAAATCTAACAGCTCGTGACGTACGTGGTGCTTCATAATGAACGAGGCGCACCTCTAACACAATTCTCCAACGCAAATACACCGTACAAACCACATCCTGTGTTTGTATAGGCATTACGAAGAGAATAAAAGTTGCTTTTGAAATTTGGTAAATTCTGAACTGAAAGTTTTCGTAAATTATTCATATAGTTATTATCTCACTTTTCTTAGTACTCAGCGTCAACATTGCCTAATTGTAACTAATTTGAGATACTCTTATGTATTTCATCACCATCATCATAATCTGTTACAAGTCCACTGGTGAACATAGACCTTTTTTTATAGAATAAGGGGGCAAACGTGCATGCGGCTCACATGATGGTAAGTGATCAACGACGCCCACGAAAATCCACAACACCAGAGGAGCTACAGATGCGCTGCCGGCCTTTAAGGAAGGTTAACTGTTCGGAAAACCGCCGAGGACAGCTGAATCCACAAAGTCGAAGTGTGTGGCAGAAAACTTCGAAAACGAACTGTGGTGAAATGCCAACCATTTAGGTGGTATTGATGGAACTTAAATTTCTGTCGCGATGTACGATGGTGAAACTCAGCGGCTGGGATCAATCCTAACAGTTCCTTAGAACATTCATCAACATATTAGTTGCCACTAAGTATGGTCCTGAGTCTCCTACATTCTCCTTGAGGGGTCCATATACTGTTTGCCTGTGTTGTCTGTGTTGAGCAACTTTGAGTTTCCTCGTAAGGCCTGCAGTGAAAGACCACGTCGCGGTTTCGCGGTAAATAATCACTAGCAACACGTATCACTACATACAATAACTGTCTACGGGGCATATAGCTGAATAACTAGTTTCGAGTCGAACGGTGATTTGGACATTTTCGACATTACAATGCAGTGACTGAGCGCATGAAGTTTCGCGTTTGCGATATGCCTTATAAAAAGTATAAAAATATTTGGTTAACTGTAAATATACAATCAATCGAACTTCTGAATACACCTGCATAACTCATCACTGTGATTATTCGATGCATGTTTTTTGATTTTATAATAATCGTAGTTAAACCATACGCACGCAACACAATACAATAATTCGTACCCAGGATCAATGGCTCAGCAGTCAAGTATACTAACCACTAAGCCTAGTGGTCGTCAAAAATGCGTTCCGTTACTCCGTTTAGGATAACTATCATAAAAATCGGGCGAATGGTATTAGGTACAAAGTAAAATTTGTACGATTAAAACATAATAAAAAATGCAATTTAAATGGCATTCAACACTTTTTAAAAACTACGTTTGCCACGTTAATTATGATAAATCTAGATTGTTCTAAAATACTATCTTTTTTTTTTTTTAAATAACGTTACCTTCCGCTGTAAAAATTTCTCCTGTGTCGCGAAGACAGTTTACATACATGAATTGTACACGGACAAACACCCAGACCGGGAACTATTATTTGAAGTCCATACAAATCTAAACCAGTCCCGTGCGGGAATCGAACCCGCAACCCGCAACGCCGCAGCTAGACGATTATCCACTACTCCACCGTGCTGCCATCAATGTGTACATTTTTTATTGTAGACCGGCACGGCTTCATGAATTCGTATACGTTAACTACTCCGGACTACGAAAGATAGCTCAGGCCCCGGTAGCGGCTGTTTCATATTTATTTAGGGTTTTAATGAAGTGGCACGTGGTAGAGTTAAGCGACGGCTTTTACTGCGGCTCGACCGCAGTAGTACCACGGCCTCGCAGAATACCGACGTGAAGTAGAAGCGTCTTGAGCTTATGCGTTTCATTCGGTTAGTGAGGTAACCGGAGGGCCACTTCTCCCTCCCTCAACCCCCCTCCCCATCATCCCTCCCATCACGCAAATATCCTTAAAGGCCGTCAACGCACCTGCAGCTCCTCTGGTGTTGAAGATGTATGTGGGCAATGGTAATCACTTACTACCAGGTGAGCCGATTGCTAGTTTGCCTCCTTACCATAAAAAAAGAAAAATAAAGTACCAGCGGTGATCCGTATTCACCTACGAGGTGCTACTGGAAAGGTTCCTCTATCAGAAGAAGCGAAAACTATGAAAGAAATAGCGAAAGGTTATAAAATCTGTAGAGGTGCTAAAAAATATGATTAAAATTGTTTTCTACGACAATTTTTAAATGAAAATATCTACCGAAAGAAACCTTATTGTAAATGAACGATAAGCGTCCAACAATTTAAAAAAAAACCTAATTATGGACTATAGCAGTGCGTAGTTTGCCGTTTAAATCATAAAGCGAACACTTACACAATATTATAAAACGAAAATGATCAGGATTCAACTTATCGCCTTCGCAAATGCCTTCAATCCATATTCAAAAAGGCTTTAATCGATATAGATACTCCAGGGCTCGAAAGGCGTAGGCTTCAAATATTAAGCGACTACATAGCTTTCCTAACTAGATTGGATGTCGAGCGTTAAATCCATCTCTGAGCGAGAAACGCGTGCACCGATGCGAATAAAGCTATCATAAAAAAAAAGGAAGTAAGTTAATAAATTTTTAATTAGAGTTTAAAAACTCGAATATCTGTGCAAAATTAACTCACCGGATAGAGTGCATTACTAATAACTCACCGGTTTCCTGATTATAAGCTAGAATGACTTCACGACAGTTTTTTTTTTTTTTGATCAACTATTATGACACAAATAACCCTCAAATATTTATTCCATCCAGAAAAGTAGTTGGCGAGATCTTAATTTAATTTACAGGTAGCCGAGATGCTGCTATCTTCCGTTTATCCTTTATCCCAGTTATTGACGGACTCACTTTTAGGAAACTCTTGTGGTTCCCGTGACATAAAAGGTTTGACCGGCCAGTCACTAAGCGGTGGCTGAAGAGAATGCGGTCCATCTGTCTATAGGAGATGATGCACTAACTCTTTAGGGGATAAATTCGTCTAAAAGCAGTAGGCAGGATTTTCATTGCTGACTTGTAGGTCGCATCGGTTAGCAGTGATTTCTTTATTTTACTTTTTAAATAAAAGTAAGTATTTAACAATCTAACCGTTCATCAACGTCTAACATTATTGGTTTATCTGATTTAGAGATGGCAATATAAATTTATTTATAATTTAATTGATATATAATTCAATTTATTACGGTACCCTGAGACGACAAATGCGGAACGCAAATACCGTCGCCCACATACATCTGCAACACCAGCGGTGCTACGGGTGCTTTTTCGGTCTTTAAGGATATTTTGGAAGATAGGGAGAGAATGCGGAGTGGAATAGGCCTCCGGTTACCTCACTTACCGAACGAAACACAGAAGCACAAGATGCCTCTACTTCATGTCGGTATTTTGTGAGGCCGTGGTAGCAACCCGGCCTAGTCGGCCCATTCGAGCAGCAGCATAAGCCGCCGCTTGGCTCTACCACGTAAAATGTTTCTTACGAGCCAACCGATTTAACTAATTTGGCTTTACTTCGTCATTATCTATTGCAGAGTAAGTTTGGTTGGTTAGTTCAGGTCACGGAATAATTAGATAATTTAAAGTTACACACACACGTAGTAACAATTACTTGCACCTTTTAAAATATTAATTGAAAATCTAAAATCTGAACTTTGGTCGAAGCCATGGATGCCATAGCTTCCCTGTCGTCCGGGGCACGGGAACGCTTTCGAACAAATCCGCGCGACCCCACCAGCGCCAACTGCTCTGGGCAGCCCCTCCTTGGGACACAACACATCCTCCCCTCTCTCCCAGTTAGACGACGGAACATAGACGTGCCTACTCGGCATCCTAGTGCCCGAGGTTAATGTACTTCCGAGCCCGCCACTCAGAGGACATGGATCAGGAAGGCGAGCGCTCGTATGCACCAGCCCTACCAGAAATCCGCGACGGATCTGATCTATTGCGGAGGTCCGGAGAACGGCAGATCGTAATACCGACACTTCTCTCCCTCCTCTGCCCTACCACGGCCGCATCAGTGGAGTAGCAGGGGACAAAGTTCAAAGCAGGCCGTAGCCTAACCGTGGTTAGCAAGTCTGCCCGCCACAAGTCGGGAACTCATTCGGGGGGATTACGGTTACAACTGTACAAACTGAATTATGTTCATAATATCTACTTATATTCTTGTTATAGTTGCTTAGAAATGTTTTGATTCTACTCTTATATACTATTATAGTTCTAAACCTTAAATTGTTCGCGGAGATTAACCCGCGCGAACATTTTATTTGATTAGCAATCTCTGAACTCCAATTTCTTTAAGACAATTAGCACTCATCTACCAACTAGCTTACTTTAATAAGACTACATCAAAGTCAAACTTAAAAGTTGTTTATTCAATTTAGGCACTTCGTTTTTGAGATGTAAGGAACTTTAACAACTTCTTCGTCTTTTTGTACTTGTGCTCTGCGATCCTTGTAGGTCATGTCTTATTTAAAGTACTAAGAATTTTCTACACCTTCTTTAGCTATGTATTTCTTATTATTAAATCAATGGTAAAAGGAAGAAACTATTTGAGGCTGTTTATTTGTCTGTGTTAAATCTTTTCATATACATACAAAATGGATAACAATGGAAATGTGGTTAGTACAAATACTCATAATAGTAATCATAAAATAGAAAATGTAATAAAAAAAATCTTACAATTTAAAAAGTAATTATAAATGAAATGCAAGCGCCAGTTGGCGATTTAAAACGGCATCGTATGCGCAAAACCGATGTCTAGTTAACTATTAGCACAAATCTATCTCGAGTCATAATAATAAAAACAGACATTGGTATCCTGTGACTAAACTCCTGTACTTATATTATTGATATTTAGTGTGTAACCCAGAAATGGCTAACAGAATATGAACCTTATTTGCTACTTCATCCATTCGCAACATCGTTCTCGCTAATTTGATCTAAACATTTTCAGAAGTAATCTGTAAATCTTAAGTCACCTCTCTACAAATTGGCAAAATATAATTAACTTTGCAGGAACAAGTAAATATTTCAATTCTCATTCTCGACATAAAGTCAATACGAAAATCAAGTTTTAGTTCCTGTTTATTCCAAAATTTTGCAAATAATTTTATTTCTATTGTAACTACTCGGAAATATTAAATCTCCTTTAAAGGCTTTAATTAAGCTTATCCTTTTTTAAATAAAAGTAAGTATTTAACAATCTAACCGTTCATCAACGTCTAACATTATTGGTTTATCTGATTTAGAGATGGCAATATAAATTTATTTATAATTTAATTGATATATAATTCAATTTATTACGGTACCCTGAGACGACAAATGCGGAACGCAAATACCGTCGCCCACATACATCTGCAACACCAGCGGTGCTACGGGTGCTTTTTCGGTCTTTAAGGATATTTTGGAAGATAGGGAGAGAATGCGGAGTGGAATAGGCCTCCGGTTACCTCACTCACCGAACGAAACGCAGAAGCACAAGATGCCTCTACTTCATGTCGGTATTCTGTGAGGCCGTGGTAGCAACCCGGCCTAGTCGGCCCATTCGAGCAGCAGCATAAGCCGCCGCTTGGCTCTACCACGTAAAATGTTTCTTACGAGCCAACCGATTTAACTAATTTGGCTTTACTTCGTCATTATCTATTGCAGAGTAAGTTTGGTTGGTTAGTTCAGGTCACGGAATAATTAGATAATTTAAAGTTACACACACACGTAGTAACAATTACTTGCACCTTTTAAAATATTAATTGAAAATCTAAAATCTGAACTTTGGTCGAAGCCATGGATGCCATAGCTTCCCTGTCGTCCGGGGCACGGGAACGCTTTCGAACAAATCCGCGCGACCCCACCAGCGCCAACTGCTCTGGGCAGCCCCTCCTTGGGACACAACACATCCTCCCCTCTCTCCCAGTTAGACGACGGAACATAGACGTGCCTACTCGGCATCCTAGTGCCCGAGGTTAATGTACTTCCGAGCCCGCCACTCAGAGGACATGGATCAGGAAGGCGAGCGCTCGTATGCACCAGCCCTACCAGAAATCCGCGACGGATCTGATCTATTGCGGAGGTCCGGAGAACGGCAGATCGTAATACCGACACTTCTCTCCCTCCTCTGCCCTACCACGGCCGCATCAGTGGAGTAGCAGGGGATAGGAACAAAGTTCAAAGCAGGCCGTAGCCTAACCGTGGTTAGCAAGTCTGCCCGCCACAAGTCGGGAACTCATTCGGGGGGATTACGGTTACAACTGTACAAACTGAATTATGTTCATAATATCTACTTATATTCTTGTTATAGTTGCTTAGAAATGTTTTGATTCTACTCTTATATACTATTATAGTTCTAAACCTTAAATTGTTCGCGGAGATTAACCCGCGCGAACATTTTATTTGATTAGCAATCTCTGAACTCCAATTTCTTTAAGACAATTAGCACTCATCTACCAACTAGCTTACTTTAATAAGACTACATCAAAGTCAAACTTAAAAGTTGTTTATTCAATTTAGGCACTTCGTTTTGAGATGTAAGGAATATTTACCACTCAACCTTATTGCCCTGGATTGCGACTTCCAAAAGACATTAGTCCACAATAAATTATAAGGGAATACAAGATCGCGAGCGCTATTAGAAATGTATAGGAAATAATTTCGGTTGGCACACACACAAAACATATCGGTCATCACATGAGCCAAGTCCAGTTTTGTCTCCTTTTATGTTAGGGCTTTTACAAGGTTCTCGGTATAAGGAATGGTATCGTTGTTCAACACCATTTTAGAGGTTCAAAAGAATAGTTCTATTCTTTTAATCCCACTAGACTATCGTCTAATCCCATTAGAGCCACAAAAATACTTCTCCGAAATAGACTCCGATCCAAGAAAACGTACTTCAGGGCAAACTCTGATGTAGAATTTTGTCTATTAGGTAGGGTCTTTGCAGATATTCAGAATCAGAAAGCACCGAACAATCGGAGGGGATATGTCTGAACGTTCTTGGGAACAACGACAAACTCGACAAATGTCGAGACACTCGGATACAATATTCGGTAAAACTAGATTAGGCTACGACGTAATCTGCAAACCTGTCGAATTCGTCGTAATCTTAAATTGAAACCGATCACTGTTACCATGAAGACCAGAGGTATCTCCGCAATAGTCCTGCAGATCCTGCATCGCTTTGACTACCGGCTATGTACTTTCGCGATATGATTTTTTTTTATTTCTTATATGTTAGTGACGAAGGAATAAACATCCAAGATATTTTTCAACATTCGTACCATACGGTCATTTTCGACAAAACTGTAAATGGAATAAATAGATAAAGTTTTACTATGAGAATTTACAAATAATTTAATTATTGGTTTAATCAATTTAATTGAACAGGCTGAAAGACAATGAAGGTTTCTGAAGATCATCATCAGCTGCAATCAATCACAGCAGTGAACGTTGTTCTCCTTACATTGGAGACCATGCAGCAAGTAAACTAAATCAATAATCTAGCGAAACTTTGTAATTGAAGCGGAGTAGAACTTACTCCCCTGCACACTGTCTATAAAACCAAACAATGGACCGTTATCTCAAAATTAAATTATCAATGAACATAGCTCTGGCCGAATCCGGGTGATCCGGAAAATCCATCCGAGTATGCCGAACTCGAATCCCATAGACAAGATAGCATTTCTAGCGAACAAGAAGACATACGGAAATTGAAGTGTCAGTACGCTAATTTCTTAAAATATTTTCGTTAGCTAATACAATCAACTTTCTTTCTTTGTTGATTCATAAATGTTCTGTTTAAACATTTAGATTTTTAAGCATTATTCATATGTAAGTATTTGTTGAAGTGATTGTATGAGTGATCAATAGTTCCAAATAGTTTTAGAACTAAAGATACCTTAGTGGACAAAAATTAAATTATCAATGAACATAGCTCTGGCCGAATCCGGGTGATCCGGAAAATCCATTCGAGTATGCCGAACTCGAATCCCATAGACAAGATAGCATTTCTAGCGAACAAGAAGACATACGGAAATTGAAGTGTCAGTACGCTAATTTCTTAAAATATTTTTTCTATGACTGTCTAGAAACTGATCTGAACAAGCTTTTTAGCTTTTTGCAAGAAAGAACCAGCTAAGATCGGCAGGCTGCTTCCTATCATTGTCCAGTGGGGCTAGAGTTCAGTGAATTCGAGTTGATTTTCTACTACCATTCGGTTGGCAGACGCTGGTTTGTAAGCTAGCAGGGTATACCACGTGCAGATGGTAGAATTCTCTGCCTAGGAATCGTCCAAGTGGGTACCACACTCTTACCCATTTCTGCTGCCAAACAGTGGTGTAACTATCGCTGTGCTCTGGTTCGAAAGGCATAGAGAATCAGTATAATTACAAGCTGTGAATCATTCCATCATAAACCACATGGGTGTTAACGCATCTGTAACCTTCTTAGATTAGAGGTGTTTTCAGGTTTCACGGGCTGAAGTAGCCATTACACTAGCATTAACATCAGTAAAAATTAAACAGTAGCTGTATAATTTTACTAAGTAACTAAACTATTACTGATCCAGATTTAATATCAGCAACAGACAAAATACGTGTTCTTCATCAGTCGTTAAAATTTTTAAAAATATTTTTATTATTAAATCAATGGTAAAAGGAAGAAACTATTTGAGGCTGTTTATTTGTCTGTGTTAAATCTTTTCATATACATACAAAATGGATAACAATGGAAATGTGGTTAGTACAAATACTCATAATAGTAATCATAAAATAGAAAATGTAATAAAAAAAATCTTACAATTTAAAAAGTAATTATAAATGAAATGCAAGCGCCAGTTGGCGATTTAAAACGGCATCGTATGCGCAAAACCGATGTCTAGTTAACTATTAGCACAAATCTATCTCGAGTCATAATAATAAAAACAGACATTGGTATCCTGTGACTAAACTCCTGTACTTATATTATTGATATTTAGTGTGTAACCCAGAAATGGCTAACAGAATATGAACCTTATTTGCTACTTCATCCATTCGCAACATCGTTCTCGCTAATTTGATCTAAACATTTTCAGAAGTAATCTGTAAATCTTAAGTCACCTCTCTACAAATTGGCAAAATATAATTAACTTTGCAGGAACAAATAAATATTTCAATTCTCATTCTCGACATAAAGTCAATACGAAAATCAAGTTTTAGTTCCCGTTTATTCCAAAATGTTGCAAATAATTTTATTTCTATTGTAACTACCCGGAAATATTAAATCTCCTTTAAAGGCTTTAATTAAGCTTATCCTTTTTTAAGTAAATATTTTTCGTCAGCTAATACAATCAACTTTCTTTCTTTGTTGATTCATAAATGTTCTGTTTAAACATTTAGATTTTTAAGCATTATTCATATGTAAGTATTTGTTGAAGTGATTGTATGAGTGATCAATAGTTCCAAATAGTTTTAGAACTAAAGATACCTTAGTGGACAAAAATTAAATTATCAATGAACATAGCTCTGGCCGAATCCGGGTGATCCGGAAAATCCATTCGAGTATGCCGAACTCGAATCCCATAGACAAGATAGCATTTCTAGCGAACAAGAAGACATACGGAAATTGAAGTGTCAGTACGCTAATTTCTTAAAATATTTTTTTCTATGACTGTCTAGAAACTGATCTGAACAAGCTTTTTAGCTTTTTGCAAGAAAGAACCAGCTAAGATCGGCAGGCTGCTTCCTATCATTGTCCAGTGGGGCTAGAGTTCAGTGAATTCGAGTTGATTTTCTACTACCATTCGGTTGGCAGACGCTGGTTTGTAAGCTAGCAGGGTATACCACGTGCAGATGGTAGAATTCTCTGCCTAGGAATCGTCCAAGTGGGTACCACACTCTTACCCATTTCTGCTGCCAAACAGTGGTGTAACTATCGCTGTGCTCTGGTTCGAAAGGCATAGAGAATCAGTATAATTACAAGCTGTGAATCATTCCATCATAAACCACATGGGTGTTAACGCATCTGTAACCTTCTTAGATAAGAGGTGTTTTCAGGTTTCCACGGGCTGAAGTAGCCATTACACTAGCATTAACATCAGTAAAAATTAAACAGTAGCTGTATAATTTTTACTAAGTAACTAAACTATTACTGATCCAGATTTAATATCAGCAACAGACAAAATACGTGTTTTTCATCAGTCGTTAAAATTTTTCAAAAAGGTATTTGAGAGGTGAGTTTCGATTTGAATGGTGAAACAGAATCTTTAAGTCCTTGTTAAATGTAAAAGTTAGGTAAAAGGCTCTTTGGTGAAGAAATCTTCAAAGTATGAGTAGGTACTACAACATGGCGCAGAGGACTTGTTATTAAGCTTAAATCGACGGTGTCGGAGGTAAGAAGACCTATGAAATATTTCGTCAGTCATTTCGATTATTTTTCGTATTTTAGATTTTTTTCTGTGTTAAGAAAGAAATAAATTTCTTATAACGATAAGAAATGTAACGACATAAAAATGTTTTAGCTCATTTAAAACTTTTTTAGTATTGAAGAATTATTTCAAAATAACGATATTATAAACAGCTAACATAAATACAAAAAACGTAGTAATGGACACTAAATATTTTACTTCTTATATAACTCAAATACACTGTTCAGTTTGAACACATGTATTTTTAATTGCAAAAGGGAAGTGTGTCAGTAAATAGTGCTTAAACCTATTGAAAATCAATGTTCAATAATAATATAATACATATGTCATATGCAATTAAAAGTATCATTATTGTTTAGCGTTGAAAGAAAACATCTTCAGCAAACCTAAATGTCTGACAAATAAACAAAATATTCGCACCGAACTAGCGTCCCGGATAGTTTCCGACTTTTTTTATCGGATTGGTGATGAAAAACGAACTTACAGTCCGTAGTTGGTAAGTGTCAAATCGGAACACAACAGTTATTATAGAAATAGACAGAAATAGAGTAAGAGGGTGGTACCTATCCAGACGACTCCTAGGGAGAGAAGGAGTCTGTCGTCTAGTGAAACTAAAACTCTCCACTCCAACTCCTAAACTCTCGCAAATCTTGAGAGGAGGGTCTAGTCTAGTCAGTAGTGGAGTAGTGACTGTTACTTCTCACTACTATTTTGACTACTTAAACTATAAATGCACAGACACCTTCTAGGCAAACGTGTACCATCCTAGGCCTCATCTTCGCTTTCCATCAAGCGAGATTGAGGTCAAACGTAAGCCTATTTTACACTTTTAACTAACAAATGTGGCTTTGGTGTCCGACTGATGCTAAAAATTCTACTCAGAGATGCGGAACCTTTTTGTGGATTAGAGATCAGCATTAACAGAACGAGGGTAGTGGTGTCTCTCGAAAAAACTGCCTCCCAGCGTGTATGAGCCTATTTTCCATGTAAGGAATGTCGTGACGTGCATTTATAATCGTCGGTATGAATTTCTGAGAATGGACAGGAATAGACAGAATTACAATATTATCTCGTAGCGAACATCAATCAATTTACAATTGTGATTGTATTAAGAATACTTTTTTTGAAATCGAAGCTTGCTACACGACGATAACGTCCAATTTTCATCAAGCGGGCCTTGGGTCGTTTGTTTGTATGAAAGACGATTTAAATATCCGAATTTACCAAAGACAGTAACAGATATGTAAAGAGAGATTAATTCCTTTCAAAATGTAGCTACTAAGGTTAAATTGAAACAAGTGTTCGAATAAAATCACTCATCGTGATAATTAGATTGAATGCTTCTATTTTCCTTACCCTTATAAGCTTTGAAAAATAAGAAATCTGGGAACTTTTGGCATTCTATTTTTGTAACTTAGATCGCATTCAGCTTCAAAAATATTTTTACACTACTTAATTATATTATAAATCTTTTTAAAAAGTAAATCATCGCTCCCGTAAACTGGACTAGATTAACCCATACTCACGTCGCTAGGTATGCGGGTTGGCGAGCGCAGTGCCGATACCTTCGTACCAAGGATGCTGCTCCTCCATCACTAGTCAGTGGGATTTGTGTCGAATGGATATTCCGTCACAATTTGATCGCCATTGCCTTAAAGGTAAGTGATTGGCGACGCCTACAAACATCTGCAACACCAGAGGAGATACAGATGCCAACACCTTTAAGGATATTTGGGCGATAGAAGAGATGATAGGGAGGGGAGTTGAGGAGTGGGGAATAGGACTCCGGTTACCCCACTCGCCGAACGAAACGCAGAATCACAAGATGCCTTTACTTCACCCTGGTATTCTGCAATGCTGTACTACTACTAACTACTACCTCGAACGACCCGGGCCATTCGCGCAGCAGCAAAAGCCGCCGCGTGGCTCAAACACGTTGGGTAAAATTGTTTCAAATACATTGTGATAATAGTAATAGTATAAAATATATTGTTCCAAAGCTGTATTAAAACATAACTGATTTAACTATACGCATTATGCATCGATTTATACAGATTCTTGTTACAGGGCGCAAAGAGCACACGTAATCACGTAAATCCGCTTTGATCATTGGCCTACCTATTGTTTCGACCTGTGAAAACCTAACCTTTATCTAACATTTATCATCTTCTCTCATTTATATCAATGAAGGTGATTCATTAGATTCTTATGTCTACAATTTCATTACGTAATGCAGCCACGTTGCAGCTATAGCACATAAATCGGTCGTTTCCACTAGAAACACCCGTGACGCTCGTAAAGAATACCTGCGTAAAATTGCAGTATAATACTTCAGTATTTCGTGTGGAGATCCAATTACTGGCAACGAGACATTTCACCCTAATCTACGGGGGTCAAGGGTGACAACATCTTAGAGGTGTGAATCTTACACAAGAGTATCCCACCACGCCGTCAACGCTTCTACTTTATGGCCATGAAGCAGCCAGTTTCCCGCGAATATATACGTGGTATACTCGGGCTTTGGTTTCCTTTTGGCACTACTCGTATTATATGAAACTTAAGAAGTGACGTTTCAAGGAGCGGCGGGTGTGTAGCTTTTGCAATGCAAAATTCTGAATGGCACTTCGACTTGGCAATAATAAAAAGAGATAGAAGTAAAACAATATTTGATTATCCAAACTTACTTGTGTTTGATATGCATCTCTGAGACAATGCCCAAACAAGTTGACTTATCAGATGACTTCGTAATAAACAAAGGTAGAAATCTAGGTCAACATCAGCCTATACAAATGGGGTCACGCTCTTCAACCATAAATATGCGTGATACATTTGAAGTCAACACGTTTACTACGCTCACGCTCTGGAGTTTAGACTTGGCGCCACCTATATTACACGAACGGTCATTTCAGGGCATGAAATACTTTATTAGGTTATCGTTGATCTTGTGCTATTTAAACTATTTAACTGTACGTTTTATAATCGATTTTTTTTTTATTTATAGGTAATATAATTATGGGTGAAGAATTGTGTCACAATAATATTTAAAAAAATTGTTAAGTAACATGCAATAATTTGCTATTTATTTTATTTAACCAATAACAATTTGAGATTGCATGGCCACCAACCTTATTTAATTTTTATTTTAATATACGCAGTTTTCATTGTTTTTTATTCAGTCGTAATATTTTTTATTCAATTTGTATTTGTGCAAAGCTCCTCAGTTTATCTTATAAACGTTCTGTGGAACGTTCTTACGAAATGTAATGTTTAAAAGGGAGACCTTCTTAAGTACCCCCTACACACTTCTCGCGAATCGAAGTCGGAGGAGGACTTGAGTATAGAGATCGAGCATATATAATGTCGTAACTGTACGTGCAATCATAGAAGGACCTACTAGTCATTACTATAAAAAATTTATATTTTTTAAAACTTTGCAAAAATCAAAAGTATGTTTTTCCTAGAAATAAATATTAGTAGCGAGTACAATCGGAGATAGAATTATTCTTTTAAGAATACCGTTTATAGCAATCTATATTTGTGATATCATTTCGAACTGGAAATATGTGGAATTCTTGTTATTTCTGTAACGTAGCACGCTAAGACCCTTGTCCCTGTCGTGTTATCCTTTTCAACCTTCTTTTATCTAGAAGGTTATCAAACCTATTGGATCTACTCTTCGAAGTCAAAGGAAGGCTTTTATTCTTAACATAACGAGATGATTTAGAATCCCCCACAAAATATGTTGATAATAAAGCGCTATGCTTTTTTGTTTTATTTTAATTACTCTTAAATTAATTTTTTTAAGAGATCAGAAAGCAGCTGGTAAACCGGTACTTTAGGTCCGGTTGTTCTTAATGTCTAAGGAGACAAAAAAAATTAAATAATTATTAATTATTTAATATTCATACTGGACTACGAGGAGGATGCATGCCACAATGGCTGTCTATGTTATGGCACAAGCCGCTTGCTTGTTTGCCCTCTTTGTTAGAAAAAAAAAAACAAAAACAAACTTGTGTCGTGTTGCCACTGATGGCTTAAGGAACCCAAACGTGGCTAACCGCGTTCCGGTCGTTACGTACTTCGAAAGCACATCACTGTAATCATTGTGCTTTCGAAGTGCTGAAATACCTTGACAGCTTTTTTCAAACTTGCAAACAAAAATCTAAATCATTTTTAGAATTAAGTATAATTTTTGGCCTTTGAATGTTCAAAAGCAGCAAAGTTTTGTGTTCTCGTCATATCTATATTACGGGCAATCGATGGCATACTCATTACATTTCACAAACGTCGACAAACTACGATAAATGAATTAAAATACCACAATAAGACTTATTTTTATGTATCTTAATATGTATGAATTCCTGGTTGTACTCAGTATGTCATTTTAAACACGTAATGGTGGAATTACCTTTATAATATGTCTGCTGGGGTATTTCTATATTTACTCATCTGGTTGGGTTGTATAAATAAATAAATATAGATACAAATAAATTCCACAATATAAATAATATTTTATAAATTATATATATAATAAAATTAAATAGATAATTAAAACCCAACCAGATGGAAGGGCCCCCGGCAGGGGAGACTAGACGGCCGAGGGTTAGGGAGAAAGGGAAAGAAACCGGCGGACAATGCGAGCGGTATCGAGTAGCACTGCCTTCTGCATTTGAGCTCGGAGCGGTCCGTCACGGAGTCCCAGCCGCGTCAGATGTTCCGAGAGGCTGACTGGGATTAACCCATTCGCAGAGACGACGATCGGAATAATTTCGGTCGGTATACCACCCCACATGTCGGCTACCTCGTGAGCCAGGTATATATATATACCTGGCTCACGAGGCTGCTTATTATTACACATTTATTTCTAATGTACCTGTTTTTTTGTAAACGTAGGAGTTAAATTAAGTAAAATATTATAAATTTGATAAATACTGTACATATTATTATCTGGACATTATCAGTTAAAGACTACAGGCAGGCTGCGCTGAAAATCAGAGTCGCGTGTACCCAATTGCAACTTATACTGAGCGCAGACCCTTTGATTGTTTCAACAAAGCGCGGGCAACGCTAAGTAGGTCTACATATTATTGTTATTACATAACAACATGTATTAGTGGTAACTTTATCTTTCATAACTAATTTAATAAATTTGAAATGAATCTATTATTTACGGATTTTATTGCGTTTTATTTTGTTTTTATATTCCCGACGTTTCGAATGCTTTTCAGCAGCCGTGGTCATGACTGAGTTGTTAGACGTCCAGATGAGTAATAGTTAACTCGGGTTAACTTCAGCGTTTATTTTTTTATTTTGGTCCGATCTACGCAGAATGTGCTCACAGTATCTTGAGGCCGTGCAGTTGTATGGTTGGTTTTAGATTTCATTTTGTTTATTACTGTATCAGAAGCCGATGATAGTACCCAGGCGTCTTCTCTATTGAAATTAGGTTAATTCAATGCAAGCAGACGTTTCAATAGCCTCGCGAATCATCCTTGGCAGGAATCGGTGTCCTTTTGCGAGGCTTTGTGGTCCATCAAATCTGATGTAGTAGTTGGGGCGATCTAAAAAATTATCACAGACTGAAGACTACCTAGATCGTCGATTTTTCACATCAGCTATGTGTTCTTTTACACGGATCCTTACAGATCTTTTAGTTTTCCCTATGTAAGAGAGACCACATTCACAATCAAGCTTGTATGTGTTCGTGTAAATAATACTAGGAATCATTATAAAAGTAATATTCATTCTTTTCGTTTTATTTTTTGTGCCGTTTCAAAGGTTATCTTGTCCACTCATCTTGTACCGTAACTAAGCGGTCCTGAGTGTTGGTCAATGAGAAATTAACGTCTGTCAAACGCCACCACGAGACAGAAAATCGAATAACATTTTATTTTAAAAAAGCCAATGTTGATAATTTTCCTAAACTCTTATGATTAGAATTTCCTCTTCCCGGAACTACAATATTAATAGGAAAATCCTTAACAATTTTCAGTTACGTGATCAGAAGCTTTATACCGCCAAGAACATACGTTACGAGTTCATTAACGCAATGGCTTATTAAGATCAAGTTCTCCTTTATATTAAGGTAAAATCTTTTAAAAGCAATCTCTTACGCAAAATCAAGAGGCCTTTAGGATAAAACGGTTCACCGTAATTAAAACATGAATGTTAATTCCCATTTAAAAATTTTGGGATTAAGCTTAATCAGATATGTTGAATTATTTAGCTGTGGTAGCCAAAAATTTAAGGCGCAATCTTTAACTGTATAGTACGCGAGTAACTTTTTGTTTCCAATCCCGGCACAGCTAACATCGTTAATACCAGTTTTGAGGGCTTGATTTATCACTTGCTCGGCGATTATGCAAAGCTCGGAATAAACAACAATATATTTTGGGGACATGAGAAGCGAACCCTCTCTAGCTGCTTTCTAACTTTGCCAAGAAGTGGAACGTTTATAGGCTACTTCACTTGTATAAGTTACAACGGACTAACATACTGTATCAAGACAATGGTAACCATGAATGTTTTTAGTTAAAATATACTGATTTAAAAACAGCACCTTATTTTATATTTATTTCAGTATAAACAGCGACTTAAATCTAAGCAACTTAGATTTCTTGGTTCTGTAACCAAAGCGACCTCTATACAACAAAAATTCACTTCCCTTTAATATGGTTGATGAGAGCGATGGCTGCCACCTGCATCATACTTGTGAACAGGTGCTGCTTGTGGAAGCTGGTCTGCTCGAGTTTGCACTGCACTTGTGCTTTGGTTTGGTGGATCAATGTATTCTTATGCCATGCTTTCAGTCGCCTATGGGACCATAACTTTTATTTTATGATGTACATTATAATTACTTGAAAAAGAAATCATAAAACAGAATACCTACGGAGTTTCTTTCGCATGCTTCTTCGGCCTCATTATGAAACGGTGGTAGATGTAAAAAAAAATAAGACTTGACATTTGTCAAACGAAATTATTATTCTTACGTCGAAAAAAAAAGAGTTTTCATCCATTCATTCATCTGAATAATGATTATATACTCCAATATTATGTAATTATTGTTTATTTAGATAAGGAAAAGGTCCGTTTGATAAAAAGAGGTCAAATACGTATTGATTCTAGGCTCTGTAGCCATAGCGACCAATAATTGTAGTGCATGTATCTGTTGATTACATACATCTACACTTGTTGCATACTTTTTGTATATAGGTGAATAAGGGATGAAAATTTTGGATACAATTAATGAATGAAAATTTTTTTCGGCAACTCTCCTACGGCTACTCTATTGTTTCAGATGTACGTGGGTGTCGGCAATCACTCACCGTCTTTAATTTCTCATAAAAACTTTTTGCCGCAAAACCCCCATTTATTGGAAATAATTATTAAAAGTAACCAAGTCACTTTAACTAGAGTTAAGAATAATAAATCGTAAGGCGGCATTTCCCTAATAAATCGTCTACCATTAAAATATGCTAATTCAAACGATGGTCTCCGTAGAAAATTACTTTCAATTGTGAGCGGTGAAAAAGTGATTTTATTGTTTCCAAAGGAATTTTATTCTAAAACCTTAAGAATAACTTGATTTTATTAATTATACTTCCTTTGATAAAGTTATTGGCTAATTCAATCAATTCGTTCTACAGTTGAATGTTTTACCTGCTCACGTATAGAATGAAAAATTTTCTTTATATGTACATATTTTTTTTAAAGGAGGCAAACGACCTAACGTTTCACCTGATGTTAAGTGATTACTGTCGCCCACGTATATCTGCAACATCAGAGGAGGTCCAGCTGTGTTACCGGCCTATAAGGATATTTGCGGAATGGGAGGGAGGAGAGGGCCTCCGGTTACCTCACTCACCGAACGACACGCAGAAGCACAAGATGCCCCCACTTCATGCCGGTATTCTGCGAGAATTCTTAACGTAAGTAACGCAATATAACATTGAAAAACCTTAACCTAGAACTAGAATAAACCATCTGATTCAAATATGATCGGAAGTTTCATGCAGAAAGAGGAAAAAGGGCCACTTGAATTGTGAATTATTTATTATTTTCGGTTGCAGTTTGTCCCGAGGCCAGGATAACAGATCAGACCTGGGTTTTCCAACCATATCGGAATATCAAGAGATAATCTCACAGAGTGGACTTGTTACTTTACTGTTTGCCATCCGATGTAACGCTTAAACAACGAATATTAGCTTCGGCTGGGTTTCGAACCCAGGATATGTAACCCAGCATATCACGGCTAAACGCTGCATTAAAGGGAATACGCTGCATTAATAATTATTAAACGTAGGAACCGCAAATCAAAGTAAACCATGATATAATCTTTGATATTATGCCGTTTTAGTGATAAATTTGGTGGACTAATTAACTGAAATAGGTGTTACTGATAATACCTACTGGTAAAGGTTTAAAATTAAAAAAAAAAACTACTTAAAATGTTATATTGTTACTTAATTTCATAACTCAAAACTCATCGTTTCTATATCAGTTGAAGCTGCCTTTGAAGAACGACAAGGTATTTAACAGGGATAAAGTTAGTTATGCCACTCATGCAGCTTCAAGAACGACCCTTGTCTCAGATATTCAAATTATGAGGAAATACACACAGAGCTGCCCGCCCTATTTGATAGAAGAGATATTATTTGATAGATGAATTGTTAGATCTGAACTTTTGATATGCTTTCGAAATATATATTGTTTATTTCGAAATATATGTTACATGTCCACTCGGTAACTCACTATCCTGAGGGTGCGAGGGTACAGCTCTCACCAAACCGCATTCCGAGCGTGGTGTGTCTGGCAAACCTTCTCAGATTTATGCTGGTTTTCTTGGAGAGGCCTACATCAGCTGTGGACTAAATAGGTAGATGTATACAGGTAAAGTAAACTAAAATAGAATCCTGTAAATATCAGGGACTTTCTTACAAATTGTTTTAGGGAGTTTTGAGCTGGGAAATGTTCGATATGATCCTCCAATGCGGGTTAGCCAACTTCACATGTCCTTCAAATTTTTTTAATGATACAATTCTACACCACCGAGCTCGTGGTGTAGGATTATATCACCGACGACCGCTTAGCTTAGTGGTAGGCTTAGTTCAGTAGCTACTAGCATATCGGTCCCGGGATCGAATCCCAGTCGAAGCTTATATTTGTGCAAAAACTCGAATTTTTGTTTTCCGGGTCACACACTGCATCTGACGTGCCCATCGTGTTAAAATCTTTATTAGGTAGCTATTTCAAAGTTTTTAAATATTTTTATTTTAAAATAATGGCACTCAGAACATGTGTCATATGCAAAGAGACAGACGGCGAGGTTCTTCTTTTTCAACAGTCTTCAAAAATGTACCGAAACTATATTATCTATGAATTTGTGGTCGTACGTATTCGTACCATAAGCACACAATAAGAACTTATCAGGAAAAAAACAACCAAATTCGAGAGGTAAAAATTACGCAAAGATAAATAATATAATTAAATTGCTTAATAAAGTCTTTGAACTAAGAAATTTTGAGACTAGTTAAAAGTTCTTTCAAACAAAGTTCGATTAATAAAACAGCAAAGGCACGTTGATTTGCTTCGTGACTTTATATCGACATAAACAACTAAAAGAAGCATTCAATAAGGGCGGCTATATACATAGCTGTTACTCGCGTACTTCGTACACGTGGACTTTGTGATTTGCATATATCATCATCATCATCATTTCAGCCTATCACAAGTCCACTGCTGAACATAGGCCTATGACTTACATCATATTCAAAAGTAGACTGTTTCGCATTCCAAATTTGAATTTGATTTATTTTGAAAAGTATTTTTAATGTATATCAACATAATAATGACAGTAAATAAAATTTCCTAATATTTTTTTAATGATCAACATTAAAAACAAAACTATTCCACTTAACATTAAAAACATAACATACACTTGTATATAAGTGGTGTATATAATTAAATTCGGATTTAACTTAAAAGCATATTTTACAGATTTCGATGAAACTTTTTTTAAAATATATGTTCCTTATTATTCAAGAGTAATTTATGTTTTAACACCATCCTTAATATTACAAATTGAAAAGTTTTGTTCTTCGACGATCCTTAACTGAACGGATATAAACAAAATTGGCAGAAATGAAAAATCCTTAATTCAAAGTAAGAAATTCAGTTTGCGTTTGTCAATTGTCATTTTGTTTTAATCTTCCTCCGTTTCGTAATGAGGTTCCTCTGAAAACAGAAATCGGCAATAAAAATTCCGGAGGTATCCTCTTTCTTAAAACAGGTTTTGTCCATTATAAATAATGTAACATAAAATAAAATAGAAAGCAACGAACAGACAAATAAGTCTAGAAAACGTAATTTCAGAACGCAGAGTTTTCAAATCCGAGCTGACCAGCCACCGGAAGCAGCGCCTGCTCACCAGCATGACGCATGTGGCAGCCAGAGAGCCAGAGATGTAGAGTATTCCATGGAGTAAGATACCTAAAGGATACCTTAAATTTCAATTAATTTTTTCTAGGAATAAAACATGTAACCATACGGGAAAATCCACGGGCAGTTTTTACAGTTTTTACGCGGTAGAGCCAAGCAGCGACTTTTGCTACTGCTCGAATGGGCCGTCTCGGCCTTATTACCGGGTTGGTAATAAGGCCTCGCAGAATACCGGCGTGAAGTAGAGGCATTTTGTGCTTCTGCGTTTCGATCGGTGAGTGAGGTATCCAAAAGCCCATTCCCTCCTCATCCTCATTCCCATCTCCCAAATATCTTTGAAGGACGGGCGACGGTAATCACTTACAATAAGGTGATCCGCTTGCTCGTTTGTTGTCTTTCCCGTAAAAAAAAAGCCGCTGGTGTTATGACAATATAGTATATATAATATAGAGAGGTACTCTGGCAGTAAAATTACTATTAATTTATGTACGTATATATTGACGCCTTGTTCCCAACGAGGTAGGTAGAGACAAACTTCTTCCACTTGCTACGGTCCTGACATACGTCTTTCGCTTCTCGCACTTTCATCAATCTTCACATGCATACTCGATGGTTTAGAGTACTCTTGACCTGGCCTTTTTTCAGAACGTCTCCGATTTGATCGTGAAACATTCGCCTAGGTCTTCCTCTCCCGACTCTACGACTTACACACTACAATTTACACTCGCCTCATATATTTGTTTCGTCAACCTACTTTCATTCATCCTCTCCACATGTCCAAACCAGCTCAGCATCCCTTTCTCAATTCGTGTCACTACATCGTCTTTCACGCCACAATGCTCTCTGATCACATTATTTCGAACCTTGTCAGTTATCTTTACATCATTCATATTAATTTAAAATTAATATATCTATAAAAGCCACCCCACAACGTACAAAAAAATTTAATTCCGTTACATTGTGAGAGCATGATGTAACCAACTCCCTTTCATAAAGCAGCGTGACTCATCCTCGTAAAACTACAAGAAACGTCTGCACAAAGATATGGAATCTTCATTTATCCTCGACCGATTGGCTTAGTGGATGAACGTACTTGACTGCTGAGCCCACGGGTGCTGGGTTCGAACAACAGCCGAAGCTAATATTGTTTTTCGAATCTGATTGTAGTGTGTTTGTCCCGTGTCCTTATCGGATTAGCCTTTCTTCGATGTTGTTAAACAAGGGTTATGTCGGATATGGGAAGGTAAAGACGAGTGAGTGCCTCTGTGTTTGCGCGTACACAGTACGTCACTATAGTATCTCCTGCGCAGTTGACAACTGACTTTTCGCGGTTGAAATCGGCCAGTAAACCTTATCCCCTATGTTTAAACTACTACCACCACCACACAAACAGTTTCACAACAATTCCGTGTGATATCGTTCCCCTATATTATTATACCGTTTTTTTTTAACGTGTTTTTTTTTTTTGGTTTCGTTTATTCGAGACATGGTTACGAATTAACGATACCGTGTTTTGAATGTGAAAAATAACAACGATATGGTTTTAAAGAGGAATAACTTCACGCGATATTGTTGTAAAATACATTTTATTTTATTGTATTTTAAGGCATAATGGATAAACCCGCAGGAGAAAATATCACAACGGAATCGTTGTGGGTGAGAAATTTAAAAAATTCTATTAAGTTTAATTAGCTTTTCAAATCGCGACTTTATATCACCTGTGGTCACTGTGTTTGACCTCCTGATGCCATAGTTAATCCGGCTACCATCAGCTTTATATAGATGAATTTTTGGTCAAATATGGAATGAGCTCACAGTATCTCGAGGTAGTGGTAGGCTTGGTCTTTTTTAAATTTCGACGTTTCGTTTTTAAAAAATGTTTATTAAAGGCGATAAAATCCGTAAATAATTATGTAATTTCAAATTATCTTCACATTCCATATTACAATATTTCAGATGTACAGAGTAATGAATTAAATTGTTACTAATATTCTCGTTTTTCATCAGTAATTTCTCGATTTCCTTCAAATTCGAATTACTTCCTCTTCGCGCGAATGGCTTTAATTCTCGCAGTCGCTGGCACAAATTGACTTCGTAACTTCCAACTACGTCAGATATAGCGTGATGCGTGAATTTGACAAATTGAATACAATAGTTTGTTGCGCAAAGTTCTTTGTAAAGTGTGGAATTACCTAAATCGCATTGCTCATATTGAATGCCTGATAGCTATCACGTATGAGAGGAGATTTATTTTGTATATCATGTGCGTTTTATTTTTATTATTATCAAAATACTTCCTTATATGTTCCCTATTGATTCTCGTTTCTCCGGGTTATGTGGCCTTATTTATGGCACTGATTCTTTCTACCACCAGCCATTGTCCACTGATAACACTGATTCGAAACTGTTGTAGATTATTAAAAAAAAGACGTTTTAATAGTGAAATGTATCTTTCTGATGTTGAATAAATGATTTAATTTGACTGCAGATCATGGGCATCTCCAAGTAAAGCTGGAATAGACTTCTTGGAAGGTTTGCCCATACGCACAAAGCTGGGCAAGTAAGCGGTCGGTGAGCGCAGTGCCGGTAGCCGCGATGCTCACCGTCACTATTCCGCCATTATACAGTGTGGTGCACGTGTAGGTGAGGCGAACGAGATGGTTTAATCCCTCTTTTACAGTTATCTCCCTATCCTTCGTGACTCTGGCGGGGGCCACACCGCTGATGCGACCGGGGTGGGGTCGCGGGGAGAGAGGAGTGTCGGTATTACGTTGAGCCGTTCCCCCTACCCTCCGCGGCCGAAATGTGGTCGGCGGCGGAGCCATAGACCAGATACGTCGCGGGGTGCCGGGAAGGCTGTTGGTTAAGAGCACCAGCCTTCCTGATCCCCATGGCCTCCGGGTGGTGGACTCGGGGCGTCCGTTACCCTCGTGGTTTTGGAGGCGCCTGTGTTCCGACGCGTCTAGCCAGGACGGTGTGGGATAGGACATGTTCTCTCCCGAGAAGCGGCCGCCTAAAGCGACCGGCGCTGGTGGGGGCGCGGATGTGTCCTATAGTGTTCCCGTGACCCTACCGACATGCGGCGAAGGTGGAACACCATGGGGTTTTAGTCGGTACAAGCCCGACATAACCTGTCTTAGCCCCGAAAGGGCGGGTATGCGTTAGGCATTTCCCCATGTAAATAAAAAAAGGGGAAAGGGGGGGGGGCTTCCGGTTACCTCACTCACCGAAAGAAATGCAGAAGCACAAGATGCCTCTACTTCACGCTGGTATTTTGCGAGGCCGTGGTACTACCCCGATTTAGCCGCCCCATTTGAGCAGCAGCAAAAGCCGCCGCTTGTCACTTTTATATCATAACGTAGAGTGTTTTAAGTGAACGTTACGTAGAAGTTTTCGTAGTGACGTCCGGAAGAAATTCGCACTCGGAGGTAAAGAAATGAAATGTGAAAATCAAATGATAATGAAAAACAATTCGAAGAAAAATATTATTTGTTTAAACATTACGTTACATCAAGTCATTAAAAACAAATCTTATAAAGTATGTATTCGTAAGATCAAATTACAAACTATTAATCAAATTAATTATATTTCTCAAACAGTTATTTTTTGCTTTATCACTATTCCGACTGTTTTTTTAATGGGTCTTAAATTAAGCCAGCTCTACTGAATTATTGTTCACTGAGAACTGAATCTGGTATAGCCGATAAAAATAGAGCATGACCGGCTTGAAAAGCCGAAACGTTGTGTTTAATTTTCCACCTCACCTATCCACTGTATACATGAGACTTTCTATATCCCTGTTATCATTTGAAAGTGATATCCAAAGAATGAATTTATTAGGATTTCTTCTATTTTTCGCCACTTCTCCTTAACGAGAGTATGAGCCAAGCGAGATTAGACTTATTTTGTAATGTGTGTATGTGTTTCGTTACAGGGGTATACCAGTCGATTAACAAAGAGGCTCGGACGATTGATTGATGGCTGAAAACCTACCTGAGTATACCGAAACCAATAACTACCGACTAGTGAAACTCACGAACCCGTTTACTTTTACAGACTGTAAATAAATTTAATCTATTTATAAATAGTAACCTACTTTGAGATTAAATACTTGTGCTGGACTTATCTAGGTTTATGTTGATCAAATTTTTGTTCGTTTATTTGCGGGTGGAAATTTTCAATTTTATGTTATTTAAATGTTGGATCGGTATGAGTTTAAACCAATAATTGAGACTCTACCTGTGCTTTCATAATAGCGTTCAACAACTTCAATTTACGTTCAACTACGCAGGAAAGGCTATGTGTTTTTTTCTGTTTTAGTGGACAAACGAGCTGGCGGCTAACCTGAAGGTAAATGATTAACAACGCCCACGTACATCTTCAAAAAAGCTGCAATTGCGTTGCCGGTCTTAAAGGATATTCGGGGAGGGGCATGGAGGAAATTCATGGAACGAAAAGCAGAAGCACAAGATGCCTCTACTTCACGTCGGTTTCCTGCGAGGCCGTAGCACTATCCCGGACGAGCTGGCCCGTTCGGACAGACACAGGAGCCGCCATTTAACTATAACCGCGTAAGATCGCTATACCGATACAACTTACGAAGGCAGGGCACTTACGTTAATAAATAATTCATAGATTTTTAAGTAGCTTTAAGTTATGAAAGCCCGCCAACCCGGAATGGAACAGCGTGGCGGGTCATTCTCGGCAGCCTCTCAGATGTTTGAGACGGAGACTTTTGGCCAGCAGTGGGAACATACAGGCTGCTACTTTACTCTATGAAAGTTATCTTCCTTATTGGAGAGGTCTGTGTCCTGCACTGGACTATTTACAGGCTGTTAAGGTTAGGTAAAATTGTGTTCGATAAACACAGCCCAAGTTATAAATTGTACGCGTCAGGTTCGAAGATAATTTACATTAATACGAGTACTTTTGCAGAAAAATATTCAACTGAATAGCTCGCTTGTCTGTGCTCGAACAATAAAGTCCACTGAAAGAAACGGGAACTTTTCTATTCTTCTCCTTTACAGCCAAAGTTGAAAGATCATAATCACCATAGTTATCATTTGGTTTTGCAATAAAAATAACAGACACTTCGCAAGTTTATGGCTGCTGCATTCCATCCTTTTAGATATTGATATTCTGGCATATGGTTATTCCGTCTTCTTTAGAAGGTCACCAGACATTTCTAGCATTTGGCTGAGTCAACGAAATAACCCGTTTTAGTGGATTATTTTACGACGCTAGCATAATATAATAAATTACGAGAATATGAAAGCCGAAAATCGTATATTGCTTTTCAAATATTGTTATTGGACAATTTTATTACACTTTATAGTGTAAATGTTCAATAAAAAAATATACTGTCCCCTAATAACATTACAATTATTGAAAATTGTATAACATAACATTCATTACATTTTATTAACGTTCATTAAGTGAGTAGTTTTTTTTTATACAAATATATTGCAGTATTTTGCTTATTGCTACGCATCTTAATACTCGATATACTTGTACGATAACGATTTATGGCATTTCGTCACGTACTTAATTTCTTTGGAATTATAATCCTATCTCTGTCTAGAATGCTGATTTAACTTAATAGGTTTTGTATTTATTCTATCTGGTTTAATAATAAGTGTCTTATTCTCTTATTGTCTTATATAATCGTAGATTTTCTTACAAAATCTTTATTTGCAGTAGTGTGCTGCTACCCGTCATGACTCTATGAGATTTGGTCTAATTCGGCTAGTATGTCCACTATCAATCTGTTTCTAGAGCAATGTTATTTGCCAAGCAGGGTATAACAAGCATAGGTTAGCTTAGCAAAAGGTCTTTACACCGAACTCCTTCCAATACTAATAAACTCGATGCATTATCATCTCTTATCATCTTAAACTTTGCCAGTAGGAACACATTTCTTATCGTTATTCATCACGTGGATTTTCCGATTGACGCAATCTGAATTTTCCATGAGATGTATACAAAGCGATGAAATTTCATCAATATAATTATTAAAGTGACTGACTCTTACTGAATACTAATTGTCTAGAAGTGAATCATGATTCTAATAGTGCATCGCATCAACTCAAATGTATTTGTGGATATGAATTATGAATTATTTTTATTTCAGCGGAAATCATCTTCTTTGCTTTCCATTTCTTCCACCAAACAGCATTGCATTACTGTTATGTTATTTGAAAGATATCTATATCTACAAATAAACTAAACTAAACTAGCTCTCTGTCTATCTTAGTCCTCATGGGTGACAACGCATCAGCAACCTTCTTCAACTGAAGTTGTTTCTAGGTGTCCATGGGCTGCAGACACTTACGATCAGTGCACTGTTAACTCTCTGTTTTTCAAACCATATGATGAAAAAAGGTAAGCGGTCAGTTCAGTTCAGAAACGGTTGTGTCACGAAGTTAATTTTACACATATAAATTGCACACCGACGTACACACGGACCCAGAACAATAGTTTGTAGTTTAATACAAAGACTTAATCCGCGACGCAACCCAACGCTTAGCTACGCCATCCACTGTATGTTATTATTTTTTCCATATAACTAATAAACCATAATTCTAAAAGGTTACTCGGGCTTCAATAATAAAACACAATACGATACATACCGACTTTCCTATGAATACAGCATAAGTTAATTAAATTCTTTGACGTGTTGTCTGAACCCCACGTATCTCGCCTCTCCCCTTTGATACAGATCAAGCTGAGCGTGTAAATATTTTCAATGTAAACGTACTGCGTCATTCTGCATTCAAATTCGCCACTCAAAGTAATACCAAGATTAAACTTTCAATGATCTTTGAAATAATCAAATTCGAAATGAATACAGTCTTTTGAATTGGTTATAATTTTTTTTTTTTTTTTTTAATTTCTGTGTCAGCACCACTAAAATAATTGAATGCAATTTTGATTTCTAAATTTATCACTTGCTCCAGATTAAAGGGGAAAATCGTGAGGAAACCTCTCGAAACATTTCGAGCACATGTGAAGTCCACCAAATCACATTCTCGGCTTCATAACCCTCTTAAAAAACAGAGGGGGTTTGCCTAGCAGCGTGATATTTATTGGCTGTTAGTTTTTTATTTTATACACTGTTCTTTTCAGGATTCTATAACATACGCTGGAAGTTTCCATTTCAAGTAAATACAATTTCTTTACACTAATGATGTAGTTCACTATTTCACAACGGTAAGATAGGAAGGAAAGTAATGGATTGAATGGATACCGTCGTAAGCCCTACGTACGTACGCTTCGGTAGTGAGTTCTCGGTATTATTAAACTACTCTGTGACAGTGAGTCAAGTTTTATGTGAAGCTGTACCAACGATGCGCTCACAAGCCCGCAACACGCTCTCTGCGGGGTAGTGTACGCTGCGCTGGGTTACCTTTATATGTCCAATTTAGTGGAAAAAATTATTTGTTGGTAACATTGTTTTCTGTGGCCATTTGGCTATTTGACAAAAATTTCTCTACTAATTTTTGTGTGAAGTATGTTTATCAACATTTTTCTATGTTTTGAATCAAAAACTTCCCTAAAACAGTTTTGCAGTGCATTTTCCTTTATAGCGACAATATTTCAGTACACAAAGAAAAACCGACCCGTGTTTTTAAAGAGCAAAAATATCCTTCCACACTGGAATTGAGCTTCTCAAAAGTTAAACTTGGACTCCATAGTGCACATTGTAATAGCCCTAATGACACTGGCAATAGGAACGAGAGTATTTTAAAAATTACTATGGTATTACTTTGGTTAGAAGAATATACCATATTCTTCGTCAAACTCAACCTCACCTGCACGTGTACCTGCACCCAGCCGACTATCCGACGACCCTGTGACGACCGTCTACTACTACTAAATCAGCCTATTTAAGTCCACTGCTGAACATAGACCTCTCCAAAAAAGCACCAGCAACATTTAGTGCGCTCATCAACACGCCTGCCCAGCTTGGTGACGATATGCAAATCTCCATGGCTTAACAGATTTTATTGGTACGTACGGTTCATGAAAAAATTAAGAAGACCTATAATAGGGATAAAGAAAAAAGAAGATTGGCTTTTAATCACTAGAAATTCGCCCTAGAACAGTGCAATGAATGTCAAATAGTAGTATTTGTTCATGCATATTGTGTCAGCACCAATTGAGAACTTTGAGAAACATAATTTTTTTTTTAATTCAAGTCAATGGATTTATCATCTGTCGCTATCATGGATGCCATAATAGCTACAGATGATAGGTAGCATCAAATGTGTAAGACATCTGCTAATTTTATCTCAAAGAATCACCTTTTGAAAGACTTCTAACAAAAATGGATGCTTTAAGATAAAAGAATAAGAAATTTAATTATTTAAATGTGTTCTAAATGTTACTTAAACTTTTAACTTTAAATTAAACGTAGCTTTGGGAGCTTGACAGGGAGATTTCACGAAATTTAAAATTAAAGAGATGTCTTGCGGTCGTGGAAACCACTTAATAACGTTTGCTCACTCAAAAACTTATCAATATTAAAGCAGTTAAGTCCCAGCAAAAACTGGTCTCTACAACGAAAACGAATTTGTTAGCTTTTGATCATAGCCTAGCAGGACCTCCTTAAAGTGTATTTAATTGTTATAATACCTACAGGAATTTAAAAATAATAGATACTCTGTAATTAAACTACTACTTTTATTTATGTCACGTTATCCTTTTCTAAATATAATTACTAAAAAATATTTTTTTTAATATAAATAGTTCCTTTAATAGATATAATTATTTATTTAAAATAGACAAGTATATTAACTCACAAAATATTTTAGGACAATCATTTAGTATCATTGTAAAAATATATATTGCTATGGATTTAATAGCATGATATTGAAAGATTTTGGAATAGAAGAAAAACCAAAAAAATCCAAATTCACGGTATAATAATCTGTACAATACACATATATTATAAGCTTTCCCCCCGTTATCTTATGGAAATTTGAAAGTCCTCCACCCCGTCAGCATTCCAATGACATGTTCAGGCTAAAAGCTTTTTGAACATTGTCAAGATACTTAGCTTACAAAATTTGAAAGTATAACGAGTTTAAAAAAACGTTCATTTATGATTTTAAATATGACTTAGAATTCAATAAAAGAAATTTAATTTTAATTTATAAATTTACACAAAACGTACGTGTTCAAAACTAACGTACGTGTGTATTATGTACATGTATTCTTGTAATTTTATTTATTATATTATATTTATGTTGGGTAAAATTAAATAATCAGTACATAATATGCATATTTATATACATATTAGACAATTCCTTTAATTTTCTTACTGTACTTTTCTTAGTGAATAGTCTCCTAAACTCCTACTTCTCTGTTTTATAACATTAACCTGCTCCAGCAAAGAAGAAGTTTGCAAGGACAAGATATCTGTCTGTAGGAAAATTATCTTTTTCTTTTTATCTTATTCAAGCATTAGTTATTTTATTAGCTTGTTAAAGGTGCTTTCATTATTTACTTACATTTCTTGAAAGCTTTTCCCATACTCGCCATGCAGGGGTGAGGGCAGTTCCGATGTCTTGGTTCTGTATATTCGGATGGATTATCCGCCATCAGTCCGTTAACAGAGTCTCGTTAGATAATCAGCTGGATGCAATGCTTTGAAGAAATGTTACATAGTGAATATACTAACTTTTCTCCGAATGTCAGCCTTTTTAATTTAATTAGGTATTATTTCAATTATAAATATCCATAAGTACTCACGCCAGTCACACTCAGAATTAGTCAAAGATTATTAATTTCCATTTAGTACGTCTTAATGCAGCAAAACGTGGTACCGTTGCCACTATAAGAACGTATAATAAAATAATGATTAGTAAAAACAATTAACAACTAAAACCCATCGTTAATTCATCATCATCATTTCAGCCTATCACAAGCCCACTGCTGAACATAGGCCTCCCTCAAACCCAACGGTTGTCAGTTCAGGGCTATGTGGCCGGCTAATTGCCACTTCAGCTTGCTGATCCTTACGTCTATGTCGGTTATCCCAGTTCTGTTGCGGGTATAATCGTTGCAGACTCTATCGCGCAGAGAAACACCGAGCAAAGCCCTTTCCATAGCGTTCTGAACAACTTTGAGCTTCCTCATACGGCTTGCAGTGAAGGACCAAGTTTCAGTTCCATAAGTCATCACTGGTAACACGCACTGGTTGTATACTTTGCTCTTAGGTACACTTGACGAGAATTTCAATCGTTAGTTAGGCAATTTGTTTTTCACCGTAATAGTTAATATAATCTTTACAGTTACAAGCAAAATGTTACATCTCCAAAAGATATCCTGCGACTCGTAACCGACGTCTTTATTTTAGAACGGACATATTTAAATGGGGCAAAAACTAGATAAATTTTAAAGAAAATTCAATAAAAAATATTTGTTATTTCAATATCTTCAAAATTAAAATAATTTTTATGTCTAGAATAAAGACTGCCAATACATTTAAACGATTTTTTCTCAGTGTAACGTTTAATTTACAATATAGATATATAATGTATATAACTGTGAAGTTTAAATATTGTAAAAATCAAATACTTGTATTTGAAAAAGGGGCGTGAAGTTAACGTGCATTATATATTTTGCTTATAATTCATTTCTGCACCTTTCCTAATGTATCCCTTTAGGCTTTTATAATGTCATTATTATTTCACACGCGCCTTTAACAACACACGACGTTTTCTCCCAGTTTATGCCAAAGATTATTAAACAAAGTGTTCCCGCAAACATCGACTAAGTAAAGTTATTTATTTGTGAACTTTCGTTGGTGTTTATTTTGTTAGGCAAATTAATCATTTGAGGATTCTATTACTCCTCAAACTATACTTTGTTTTGGGTTTGGTTTAACGAGTTTCATTAAAAATTATAGAATATATTTACTCTTATACTATCGACAGATAATATAAACGCTTAGCTGTAATTTCGTTCTCACCCGGTGCTTGTCGTTTTTAAGCAGTTGAGAGCCATACTCATGTCGCTGAGACTGACGTCCGGGATTTTTTCTGAATAATGTCGGATAAGCAAAAGCCACGTGTGGTTTCAGCGATAATCTCTACAGCTCTCCGAAAACTTTCTCGATCTTACTCAAAATCTCAACTACTGCGTAAAAAACTGCGCCGCGCCCAGCCTTCAACTTGGTCTTTGGTCTTTCTCAGACTTGCTTGACAGGCAGATCTCTGGCGAACACTCTGGAGACCACTCTTGGTTCTCCAACACGGTCTGCCTTAAGTCGCTCATCATAGATTTGGAGATTTGTCGTAATACAGTTGCCGATATGCCGACGCATCGTTTATCACCGACACCGAAATCGCGAATTGAACCCGAGTGTCAACAAACAACAAGTCTACCTCGTGGATGTAAGTTATAAGTTGCCAATAGAGTATTTTCTGAATCTTTGGGAATTAATAGATAGAATATGACACTTGTGTTATTTCAAATAAGGTCATGAATAGATATATTAAGGGTGTTGTACATACTCGTGTTGATACAAGTACAATATATGTGTTATTTTACGTAATAACTATTACGTATTCATGCAAAGTAGTGACAATTTATTCAGCTTGAAAATAGCTGTTTATGCTAATTGCTCCAATTTGCAACGTTTGTTTGTTAAATAAACATACAACAAATGAATATTAGTACTAGCATGTAAATGCAGAATGCACATCTGTGGTGATATTTTCATTCTTTAATAATGCAAACGCACAATAAAAAAATATTTTCCTTGTCAACCAGTCAAGAGTCCAGTCCAGCTCTCCCTGTAGAAGGAGTTCCCGTTATCGCCACACCTGGCGGGTGAGTTCGCGGTCGCAGTTCCAGGCTACAGGCATTTCACATTTTTTGTGCGATTGGTTAATGATTTTCAAGGGTTTTCCCACTTTGTGGACAAGAACTTCGATGACACTCACGGAAAGAAACTAACAATTAAAAATATCAGTTATCTGTAAATATATTTACCTCAGGTGTTACTTCACTTTAAATGTGCATGCCGAATTATGTAAAGAAGGTTTACATAATTCCGCATGCACATTTAAAGTTTACACAAATTAAAAAAAATTATTGTTACACAAATATACAAATACCATTTTTAAAATAAGTCATACTTAGACTTCATTTTATTTTCTCAATATATTATAATTTTTCATAAAAATCGTTGTGTTATATACTCTTTATTCAGCCCACAGATACATAAGATATGTACTAAAGTATTAAGAAAGTATTTCCGTCCGTTTCTCAGCTCTTCTCTAACTTTTAATTTATCTGACGTCAAAATGGACCACGGCTACAGACTACAAAGATTGTGCCTGCGACTTATGCCTATAGAATAGGAACTTACTGTGCCACAGACCATAGACCAAATTGTCCAAAATTTAAGAATTCTGCCAAGAGAAGCCATGAGGAAATCTCCTTGAGGAAGAAGAAGAAACATTAAGAAAAATAATAATTAAAAATAATAACGTACTAAATATTATCAAGCCGAACATAGCTATTTTCTAATAAGAAACTAATTATATTTCCATAAGAGCATGTAGTAATGCTGTGCTTAAAATTACTATTAACGCACGATATTAATTCGCACTGGGGATCAAGCACCCCTGGGTAGTCAGAATTTGGATTTACAATGGACTTATTCGCTGATACCCTAATATTCCATACGAACTTATTCCCTGATAAAATCATGCCGTCTTATTTTTAAGATATTCGTTTATTATTATTTCTATATATATATGTTGTAACGACTACAAATAAACTAAACCACTTCTTGGATGTGAAAAATAACGCAATGTGATTTTATCGAGAAATTACTTTACATAGAATATTCTGTCACTATTCTGTATCATCTTCATCTTTTCAGCCTATCACAAGTCCACTGCTGAACATAGACTTCCCGCAACACTGCGCAGGTTGTCACTCCATCTTGTGGGGGGTCGTCCCACACTGCGTTCGCCTGTACGTGGCTGCCACTAGAGAATCTTTTTCCCCAGTTGTCCGTTCTATGAGCTATGTGGCCGGCCCATTGCCACTTCAGCTTGCTGATCCTTACGGCTATGTCGGTTACCTTAGTTCTGCTGCGGATATCTTCGTTGCAGACTCTATCGCGCAGAGAAACACCGAGCATAGCCTTTTCCATAGCGCGCTGAGCAACTTTGAGCTTCCTCATACGGCCTGCAGTGAAGGATCAAGTTTCAGTTCCGTAGGTAGTCACTGGCAACACGCTCTGATTGTATACTTTGCTCTTGAGGTTTTGAAGTATAATGGACGAGAAGATTCGTGGATTCGTCGATTAACCTCTGGGTCGAAGTTATATGAATAAGTTATTCTGTATACTCGTATTTAATGTCAATTACCTACCACATTCGAACATGGAATTTAAAATAATAAATCGAACGTCCCACATTCTTGAAAGTATTTTTTTTTATTGTTACAAATGGACACGTTTTAATAAGATTTCAAAGGAGCGAATGCAGCTTTTAATTAAACTAGAATCTAATTTTGAGATTGCGGGCATGCTTCTCGCAACGAACGTTAGAAAATTAATTCTGTGCAGTAATTCTTCCAACCTGCAGCCCCATCTGTCGTTAAATAAATCTATTAATATTATAAACTTTTTGTAACATTAGTCTTCGGATAAAAATACGAATTTCTTTACTCTTTTTTTTATTGTTAAATGGGCAGTGAATCAATCAATGTCAGTTACAAGTGAACAGTTACAGCTTGGAAAAAAATGAGTTACGCATTAAAAAGTTTTACTACCCAGTCGTAAAACCATTCTTTCATTGGGAAGGTACTTACTGCTTAATAATAAAATATTAAACATTTTTTTCTTCTATTTAAGTTAAAGTGCTGAAGTAGCAATGGGCCGGCCACATTCGTAGCACGCAAAACTGACAACCAAATTGCCAACAAGAAGGGGAAAAAAGGTTCTCGAGTGGCAGCCACGTATAGGTAAAAACAGGGTTGGACGAACCCCCACAAGATGGAGTGACGTCAAGATGCAGGTGGCTCAGGACAGAGCTTTGTGGCAATCTTCAGCAGTGGACTTGAGGTAGGCTGAAATGATGATGATGATGATTTAAGTCAAGATATACAATGAATATTTACGGCTACTATCCCAAAACCTTAAATAAGTTTTGGGATAGATAGAAGGAGATGCTTTTTTTTTTTATGAAAAAAATAGGCCTGCGTTTGACCTCAATCTTGCCCGATAGAAAGCGAAGATGAGGCCTAGGATGGTACACCCTTGCCTAGATGTCTGTTCACTTTGGCCTTGAAGATATCCAGGTTATAGGCCTCCGGAAAAACCGACCTCGGCAGAGAGTTCCACTCCTTAGCCGTCCGCACAAAGAAAGAAGAGGCAAACCGCCTCGTGCGTAATGGAGGAATGTCTACAACATAAGGGTGGAACTTCTCGCCGCGTCTAGTCGTTCGGTGATGGAAAGGGGAAGAGGGTATTAGGTTATGCAAAACCTCCGCACACTCTCCGAAATGAATTCGATAAAAAACCGAGAGGCAGGCCACTCGTCTACGGTGTTCGAGGCTTTGAAGTTTTGCCTCTACTAGTGAGTCACTGCCTATGATCCTCTTCGCTCGGCGCTCCAACGAGTCCAAAGCATCAAGCTAATGTTTAGCCGAACCATCCCAGAGGTGAGAACAGTATTCCATGCAAGAGCGGACTTGAGCTTTGTATAGATTTAAGAGCTGCTCCGATGTGAAGTACCGTCTCACCCCGAGAGGATACTAAGTTTTTGGCAGCAGTGTTTGCTATGGACTCGATGTAACGACCGAAATTTAGGTTAGAAGAGATCTAGACCTAAGAGCGCAAGACGGTCATTTACCGGAACGGAGACATTCCGGAAAGTCGGAGTCAGTTGGAATGGACTCCGTTTCGCCGAAAAAGACAAGCCTGTGTTTTAGAGGGGTTAAACTCGACCAAATTGGCATCACCCCATTGGGAAACAGCCTCCAAAGTCGAGTTCACCCCCTCAATCATCGATTCTCTGAAAGACTGGACTTTTGCCCCAGACTTCGCATCGGACAAGTATCTCCCCGAGACTGTGCTGTCATCTGCATACCCAAAGATATCGGGTGTTACCAGCAGGTCGTTGATGTGCAGCAAAAAAAGAGTCCCGGAGAGCACAGACCCCTGAGGCACACCGGCATTAATATCATGGAGATCGGACGAGGCGCCATTAACGACAACCCGAATCGATCTGTTCCTCAGGAAATCCTGGATCCAGATGCAAAGCTCGGGAGCAATACCATATGCCGGAAGCTTGCCAATGAGACTTGCGTGCCAGACCCTGTCGAAAGCAGATGTCATCTCGAGCTTACGTCGCCTAAATTCACTATTTCTGGTTGAACTTGAAAATTTATCACGACAAAATTTCCAAAACTTTATTTTCGTTATTCGCTTTAATTGTATGCTTATTTCAGTAGTCGTTTAGTAAACAAAATAATAAATGATGTGCACCGTTAGCTCTAATTGATAAGAGTTTTCGTTTCAAACTTTGCCTGTAGTGAAAAACACTGCCATGAGTTTTTCACATACATTTTGTTTGACTTTGTTACAAACTTTTAATTTTTAATAACCGTTTATCAACAAAAAATATTGACAAAAACCGTTGTTTAATTCTGAATTCGGCGACGGACTAAAAGAGCATAGTTTTTTAATTATTTGTCTGTTTTGTTAAAGTAATTTTAGTAGGTGTTCCACTAAAGAAAAACGTACTACGTTAAAGTCAAGTAAAATGAATAGAAAATATGTTTCAGGAGCCTAGTGGTCAGGGCGCTCGCTTTAGTTTAATAGAGCGAGAGTGACCTGGATTCTATCCCCGGTGCCGGCGCCACAAAAATTGTAATTAACACTAGTAATTTTAGTGCTGTATTTGCCACGTGCTTGGTGTTGAAGCAAAACATCGTGAAGAAACCTGCATATCTGAGAAATAATAAAATATTATTTCGAGAATATGTGAAGCCCGCACTGAAACAGCGTGGTGGGCCTTAACCGGCTCCAAAACCCTCGCAGGTATTTGAGAAGAAGGACTTTACCCAGTCGTGGGCACTTACAGGCTGCTTCTTTACTTTTAGTTTTATATTTCAGATAGTTAATAGGTGAGTGCCCCGGGACACGCGTGACTTGATCCGGCGCCAGTGGTACCTGCCCAGGCGGAACCTCGGCAGACAAAGAGCCTCCCACCAATATTTAAACATGAATTGACTTGGTACTATAACTAATATTATCCTCCCGATTTTCTCTCCCATCACCCCATTATGCTTAAAGGCCCGCATCACACCTGCAGCTCCTCTGGTATTGTAGTGGTGTGCACATGGGCGACGGTAATCACTTACCATCTGGTGAGCCGATTGCTCGTTTGTCCCATTCACATCACAAAAATTTCGATGTATAATATTGTTAAGGTTGGTAGATTGGAGTAAAATGTCGGTATCGAGTTCCGATCGTCTGTTTATTTTCGATTATTCCAGAATATTCCCGAAAAGTAATTTAAAAGAAAATTATTATTAAAGAAAATAAGCTTAAGTTTCAACCGCCACCCTGATTTTACACAAAGAGTTTCGTTAACATCGTCTAATAATTTATAAAACATTATTACTTTCGACTTGTCATTCGAAGACGTGAGTAACTACGCTGTCCAAACGTTACCGGGCATTCGTTACAATCTCTACCAGGCTGTTCTTAACCTAAATAAATTGGCAGACAAAAGCATCAGCGCCATATTGTGCGAGTCGTGATGTAACTTCAGCGACTAATTGGATTGGACTGAGTTTAAGAGCACTGTAGAAAGATTAGTTTAATAAAAAAAATAAAGCTTTAAAATTAATATATATTTTTTTTATAACAGCTCGAATTTCTATTGTTTCAAAACTTTTTTTTAAGCCTTCGAAGCCTTTGAACAGTTGTTCAAACGCTACTGCCCAGCACGCCGGTTGGGTTTTTTTTTATGGGAATGGCGGCAAACGAGCAATCGGTTCACCTGATAGTAAGTGATTACCGTCGCCCACATACATCTGCAACACCAGAGGTGCTGCAAGTGCGTTGCCGGCCTTTAAGATATGGGTGATTCTCCCTATATGGGAGATGAGAGGGAGGATGAGGATGGGGATGGGGAGGAGGAGCGGGCCTCCGGTTACCTCACTCACCGAACGAAACGCAGAAGTACATGATGCTTCTACTTCACGCCGGTATTCTGCGTGGTCGTGGTATTAACCCGGTCGAGCCGGCCCATTCGAGCAGCAGCTAAAGATGCCGCTTGACTCTACCACGTTAAAAAATATTTTCAGTTCCCCTATTTCTGAATTGATAATTCCGCTACCTGTCACAACATTTCCCTATTTTTAAACTTAGTCGTTTCTTACTTCCAACTTATTGCACTCCCTGTTCTTAATTATCAAAGATAAGTCAAATACGGTCGCCGTGTTCAAATAAAACACGTTTTTAGGTTTTAAGCAATAGGCACTTCAAAAGTTAATAAAGCACGGTATTGAAAACGAAGTCTTCCTAACGTAGGTACAATTTATCTCTGAACGGAAATAGCCAAAAACCTCTATGATAAGTGCAATAAATACTTTGATTAAACTTTTTCTCCATCTGAAACATATTATCTGTCAATTTTTTTTTTATTTTAAAATAGTTGAAATAGTACTCTATCTACTAATAGATACCTCGCCGTCCACTTACTGCTTTAAGTTGGGTTTCACTTCCTTAATTGATTGAGCTATTTTTACAACTATATAATATATCACGTAAAAATAACGAGATAGCCCACCTTGCGTAACACCGGTGAACAGATTCCATTTCACCACAAATGCATTTTACGCACGAAATAACTTCTTTTCTCACAGATGGAATCTTACCGAGGATTTTAGAAAAATCTTCTTGTAACAAACGAGAGTAAGGCGTGTTACTTTAACGTAACAGGGTAAAAAGTTTTGTTTAGAAAGGTGTTTCAGGTTGAAAAAATTTGTATTTGATTTTTCTTTCCCGATAAAACATAATATTTACACATGGTAAAACACGTCGTACCTTTTTTTCGGAATAATTTAATTACAAAAATAGTTAATTTCTTATAATAAAATGCTACATATAAAGGAAAATATTTTTTCGTCTCGAAACTACCGGCACGTGATGTCCTGGGTAATAAAGAAGGCTTTAGCAAATCCTTATTGGCTGTCGTCAAAGATAAATAGTACATATGCCTGTGCGTCAGAGAGATAGAGAGAGATAAAATTAGTGCCAGCTGATATCTGATCATAGAACAGATAAACAATTTTTATTTTAAGAAAATAAATCCTAAATAAGATGAATTATCTGAGTTTTGTATAAAATGTACAGTGTAGTAGCCACTTAAGAATGCGCCACCCCCTATATTCCCTAATCCAATGCCGATCTTAGGTAGGAAACCCGGGACTACGTCACCACTTTTCCCGGCAACGTGAAAGAAGGTTTGCGACGGCCCGTTTGGGTACGCCAAATAAGGACAAATGAAAGTTAGTTATCATCATCATATTCATAGAAGAAACAGTCCCTCTCGAAGTAAAAAGAAGCAGACATGTATATACAAACAGGTACACTAGTGTTAGTGTATTTAAAAAGGCTAATGCGTTAATCCCAGTCCGCCTTACGGAAGATCTGAGGCACCTGGGACTCCGTGATGGTCTGCTCCGAGCTCAAATGTTGAAGGTCTGTGCCTCGATACCGCACGTTTAACTTGCGGACCTTCTGCTCGCGAGTCTCTACCGCTTTTAGTCGGTTTTAGGCGGTCTTCAATGCTGATCCCGACATAGCCAGTTACCGGAGACGGTGACGGGTAGGTGCGAGCACCTTTCCCCCACGTTGAACTAAAAAATAAACCAATACCGCGCGCTTTGTGCACCTGTATATTTTTCTCTTTTTCCATCTAACCCTCGGCAGTCTGGTCTCCGTCTAGTGGGCTTATATTTATATTTACCTTACCATTGTATTAACTAAAACCAAATGAGAATATATACAAATACTCCCAAATAATAATAGAGATTCACTTGTGGCAGTAGAGAATAAGCAGAGCAGATATTTTTAGACAGAAAATGTCTACTAATTAGCTCACGCCTCTTCTTTGAGGTAGCTCTCGCATTACGCATTTAATACTGTGTCAAGAATAACATTATTATTTTAAAAAGCAAAAATGTTTTTTCTGACTTACTGGACGATAATTTCTATAATACGAAAGCAACAATAATAATAAAAATAGATTACACCAAAATCACTTTATGAGAAAAATATAAGAGCTTTTTAATCCTTTCAAAACAAGGGGAAAAAAGTAAACAATGTCCCCTGTCTGTCTGTCTTCTGTACTTTTTGGCACTGATGTGGTAATAACAAAGCCGCTAATCTGCGCCCGTTGCGATAATGCAGATGGCTTAGTTAATATTAACTTCATTTACACAGCACGGTCAAAAAAATTGATACAGAAGTTTTTTTTTAATCATTACAATATATTGCCTGAAACGATGCAATGCAATGTATTACAGCTTAGCATAGTAATTACACTTTAATTAAACGTAACGGATTAAAAGGCTAATTTCTCAAGCTAATCTTTCCGTGGTAGAGCCAAGCGGTGACTTTTGCTGCTGCTCGAATGGGCCGGCTCGACCGGATTGGTACCACGGCCTTGCAGAATACCGGCGTCAAGTAGAGGCATCTTGTGCTTCTGCGTTTCGTTCGGTGAGTGAGGTAACCGGAGGCCCGGACCCCCTTCCCACCCCCCTCCTCTTCCTCCCTTCCATCTCCCTAATACTCTTAAGGTCGGCAACGCACCTGCAGATCCTCTGGTGTTGCGGATGTACGTGGGCGACGGTAATCACTTACCATCAGGTGAACCGCTTGCACGTTTGCCGCCTTTCCCATAAAAAAATAAAAGCTAGCCAGTATTTTTCTTTTGTTTTTATTGTGAAGGAGGTACACGTTGCAGTTGCGTTGCCGGCCTTTGAGGATATTTGGAAGATGAGAGGGATGATGGAGAGAGTTGGGACAGCGGGAGAAACCGATGAAGAGCGAAAGTTCTGTTTATTAGCTGATCGCGAGCGCCTCCTAGCAGTTTGGGCTTCTGATACGTTTGTTCAGACTCAATTGCGATTGACTGCTGATCACGAGAAATACTCAGCATCTCGGGCTTTTGAAAAATTTACTCTGACTCAATTGCGATTGACTGCTAGTCGCGAGCGTAGACTTCTGAAACGTTTACTCAGAATCAATTGCGATTGACTGCTAATCAAAAGCTCTGACTTTTGAAACGTTTACTCAGATTTAATTGCGATTGACTGCTAGTCGCGTGCGTAGACTTCCGAAACGTTTACTCAGACTCCATTGCGATTGACTGCTAGTCGCGTGCGTAGACTTCCGAAACGTTTACTCAGACTCCATTGCGATTGACTGCTAGTCGCGAGCGTAGACTTCTGAAACGTTTACTCAGACACAATTGCGATTGACTGCTGATCACGAGTGTAGACTTCTGAAACGTTTACTCAGACTCAATTGCGATTGACTGCTAGTCGAAAGCTCTGACTTTTGAAACGTTTACTCAGACTCAATTGCGATTGACTGCTAGTCGAAAGCTCTGACTTTTGAAACGTTTACTCAGATTTTATTGCGATCGACTGCTGATCACGAGCGTAGACTTCTGAAACGTTTACTTAGACTCAATTGCGATTGACTGCTGGTCGCGTGCGTAGACTTCCGAAACGTTTACTCAGATTTTATTGCGATTGACTGCTAATCACGAGCGTAGACTTTTGAAACGTTTACTCAGATTTTATTGCGATCGACTGCTGATCACGAGCGTAGACTTCTGAAACGTTTACTTAGACTCAATTGCGATTGATCGTAAGCGTCACACTATCGGTGTCTTGCGTCTGTTACAGAATGAAATAGAACAGCCGTAGTGAATTTGTGCTTATTGATGAATAATATAATAGAGAAAGGTGTTTCCTGGAATAGATTGCTCCGGAAAAGCCCGTTTAGACATATTCCAAGAAACCCCAGAGCATTTGTATACAGTACTAGAGTTGTATCAATATCTATACATAAAGTCTACCATTCAAAATATGTTCTATTTTATCAGAGCGGCCCGTCAGGTATGAGCCTGGTTGGATGACACTTCCTTTTCATTTTGGGATTGGGATTGGGACAATGGCACACCTTCTCTTAGCAACGTTTTGTTATTATCCCACATTCTCGCGAACCGAGACGCGGGCACAGTCTGTACGCGTTAAAGTTTACACTAATGAATGAGCAAGGTTCCATCTTTTATTTGTAGAGATAATATAATTATTGTTCTTTTGAGTCTACAACTCACAAAAGAGCAATCCAGGATGAAAATGTCAAAACCGCAATGTTGTGTTTCATAAATAATTAACCAGCTTTTAAAGTACACAATTACGTACTGCTGGCGCAAACTCTGTCCTACGAAATTAATGGAGCTGTTTTACCCCCGCATTATATTTGACAAACATGAATAGTAAGAGATAATAAGAAGGTGCTATTCCTTTGAAAATATTTTCACAGAAGTCTTATTTCTGAACAAAATAAAAAAAAGGTTACATTAGTCGTTAACATAACTTCTTTAGGCGCGTTGAAAGTAGAAATTCAAGGTGAAATTCTAACCGTAATATAAGCGTAAATTTTGTCAATGCCTATGAAGTTATTAATAGCAATTAAATGTATCTCACAATGAAGATACAAGTACTCATAACACTGGGCCGGGCGATTAGCGTTGCTAAGTGCAGAGTGAAGGTACTTGCATTAGTTGACCGTGCTGCTCACCTTTATTAGACTGCGGGATTTGGGTCCAGAATCTATGGATGGTGTTTTCGCTGGAGCTTCGTTTGTCAGTCAGCAGGGGTGCAACGCCTACAGGTGTTGTTAACATTTGGAGGAAAACTTCTAATGTCTCCTTTTATGTTAGTTATTTACTTACATTATGTTCTCCTATCCTATAAAGTAACGTTTTATTACCAATGTAATGTAACTTACGATTTTGAATTTATGAACGTAAACGGATCGCAAAATGGCAGTTGATATTATAATTCATGACCTAGAGATTTAGTTAATACCGGCTGGGTTACATTCATGTATTTATTTGTATCCGATTTGGAATATATTAACCTCCGAAATGATATCGGCTATACAACCGCCACAGAAAATAAGTATTTTTAGGTGTATGTAGTGGTTAATAGTATTAGTTCCGCCGTATACTACAGTTGCACATCGCCGTGCGCCGATCTAAAACGTGAAAGAACATCCACCAAACGGAACACTCGTTCGGGACGGCCTACGACAGCAGTGAACGAAGAAATTATTAAAAGGTCAAAAAACTGCATGTTTTAGCAGAACGTTTTATAGCTGAAGAAACAAAAAATTCGTCAGCCAGTATGACATAACCTTTTCCATGAACGCTCGGTGACAATAAAAGTATTCGAACGCTGGGTACCAAATATGCTTACCGATACGCAGAAACAAAGCAGAATAAATATTTTCGATGGTTTTTTGGAACTGTTGCAACAATATCCACGAGATCAACAAAAAAAAGTAAGTGTAATGTGTTTTATATAACATACAACTATAATAACATGTATGTCTTAGTACCGGCATATAAAAGTATTCTGTCATATATAGAATTTTTATATACATTCACTTAATTCTATCTTATGTATAAGAACAAGCAATAGCGGTATTTAAAATAATGTTATGTATTATACTGCTATATTATAAGCCAGACTCAATTAATTAAAAAGGATCATTCTTATTCCAGAGAAATTTAATTTTCGTGTCGCGTTCAATCAAAAGATTTCTTAGTTTAAAGCTAAAACAATGTTTGCTAAACGACATAATTTTTTTATGTTGCATATTCAATTTACAATAAATTTTTATTAAATATCATCAATTCAATATATATCATATCATACCTTACTACGCCGGGCATGGGTAGAAAGGTTGGTAAGTGCAGTACCCATCACGTAGTTCGTGAGATTTGGGTACGGCATATTGAGATAGATATTCCACCTTCAGTCGGTCGCCAGAGTCATCAGCTGTGGCCAGAGCTAGCAGGGTGCAGTGCAGGCGTTATTGATTTTTAATGAAAAAACGAACACTATTTCCCTTACTTGATAAAAAAAATCACAGAGATACCTAATGTTTGAAATCAAGTAACTTAAATGTACGCTTTATTTCGTTTTCATTTACTTCAGTTTTTAAACTTGAAATAAAAATAAAAACAAATATTAAACTAGAAATTCTCACACACATACAATATAAACTTATTCCGCAGTATATTTAGACGAATCTTCCCTCAAACTTCAAACTCCGTAAAGCTAAAATATGTTATAAGCAAAAGTACATGGCTAAGTGGCGTTAAAGTTGAAACGTTGTTGAACAAGTGTTTGTTCCGGATTTTAATTTTAATTACGCACACATGGAAATAGTTATAATTAAATTGAACAAAATTTCTCATGAGCTACATTGAATACTCACATAGGGATTGGCAGAGATTGCTATTTTCTATTCGGCGTAACTCAGTCTATCCAAACGGATAGAGCTTACCGCCACATACTATTTCTCTGAGAGGTTTACTCCCGAAGATTGCCATTAGATTTTTTGGGCTTTAGTCCTAGTCGCCACCCACGAGACCCACGGGAATAAAGGGGGTGACAGATGCTTAGTCGAAATCATACCAATCTAGCTAGTTTCAAATAAGAACTTGTGTTAATTAATAGGGGTTGATTTTTAGACCTTGTCGACCCCCATAATCAGTTTTCGTTTACCTCGACGATATCAACCACTTTGGGAATCCCTGAATTAAGCGAATATCATGGCTTTAATAACTATGACGTTTTCCTGATGGATTTCGACTAAGTCAACAATATCCGAATACCACCAACAGTAAACTTTGGAGAACAGGTATGTTACAGTATCGCAAGTGTACGCACAGTGGCACACACTTGTCGTTTCCTTCCCTTACCAATATAACCCCTTTAAATAATATTGGAGCAGTTCCTCGGGACGCATTAAAACACAACTAAACCCCGAAACTAATAATTTGTGATGACACAAATATTGAATATTATTATACAAAAAATATATTATTATTCATACATACATTCATAACAATTATCATATTATTTAGAAGGGAATTAACATACAATAACAGATAAAATACAAATTGTATAGGCACTAATTATTTTATCTCGAGTCAATGAAGTTTGAGAAATTCTTGAACAGAATGCAACTATTCACCCATGCATATAATATGACTGGTAATATTTAAAGGTATTGTAATAAAAAAGGGAATATTGTTGTTCATCTATCTGTCGCTGAAAACGCGAGCATTCAAGATTAAACTTAGTTATAAGTCCACCACAGCGACCCAGTGGTGTGTTTCCATAGAAACGTGCAAACAACTTTGATTGGAGGAAGTTACCGACGCATCGTCACTCATGGGTCACCCGCTATGCCACAAAAACATTTCACTAAAATTCCGTTTGACGAAAGATAAAATCAGACAGCGATATTTTGCACATCCAAGTATCCATCCAACATTTTTAAACGAAAACATGTTAAAAAATAACACAATATGATTTTGCCGGGAAACGATGTCACACGGAATTTTCGAGAAATCTTTTGTTGCTTAGCGTATAGTCCCCTGAAGACTAAGATAGAATACTTCACAGCCTTTTGAATTATACTGGCCCTTTACAGCCTTCAAGCCGGACAACAACAGCGGTTGAACTGTTGATTAGAAACAGAAACAAGAGGGTGTCCTACCGCCTAATAAAAATTCGTATGTACGTAGCAGCCATTAGATGTCCCATCGACAGACATGCGGGTTTCCACGCGAAGTTTTCCTAAACCACGAAACATATAGTTAATTCTGAACTTTCTTAAGTTGCGAAAAAAAATTCATTTGTGCCAGTGATTTACGTACTATTTATTTATTTATTTATTCTTTATTGTTAGCCTTAAGCTTAAGGTTACAATGGGCGGACTTAATGCCAAGTGGCATTCTCTACCAGTCAACCCTTGTTATGGTGAAAGGCAGGTACAAAACAAAGAATTAAAAAAAAACTATATATAATATCCTATACTCTGAGCGAGCAATTCTTGTAGATATCTATAAATGACAATCTAATTTAAATATGTTATTAATTTCTCGGAAACGGCGCTAACGATTTGGATGAAATTTTGTATTTAGAAATAAATTTGTTTTATATTTCCACTTCTCTAAGTTATCAAATTTCCACGGTTATCTTGAAAGTCGTCCTAAGTTAAAAACGCTAATTCTTATTCTAACTCGTCTATAGTTTAGATAAAATACGTAAAAGTTATATTAATATAATTAAAAGATGCCGTCTCTTTCTCCGAATGTCAACCTCTTTGCCAACCTCTGAGGTACATTTTGTTTCTTTTAAAAAGGAATATTGTTGTTCATCTATCTGTCGCTGAAAACGCGAGCATTCAAGATTAAACTTAGTTATAAGTCCACCACAGCGACCCAGTGGTGTGTTTCCATAGAAACGTGCAAACAACTTTGATTGGAGGAAGTTACCGACGCATCGTCACTCATGGGTCACCCGCTATGCCACAAAAACATTTCACTAAAATTCCGTTTGACGAAAGATAAAATCAGACAGCGATATTTTGCACATCCAAGTATCCATCCAACATTTTTAAACGAAAACATGTTAAAAAATAACACAATATGATTTTGCCGGGAAACGATGTCACACGGAATTTTCGAGAAATCTTTTGTTGCTTAGCGTATAGTCCCCTGAAGACTAAGATAGAATACTTCACAGCCTTTTGAATTATACTGGCCCTTTACAGCCTTCAAGCCGGACAACAACAGCGGTTGAACTGTTGATTAGAAACAGAAACAAGAGGGTGTCCTACCGCCTAATAAAAATTCGTATGTACGTAGCAGCCATTAGATGTCCCATCGACAGACATGCGGGTTTCCACGCGAAGTTTTCCTAAACCACGAAACATATAGTTAATTCTGAACTTTCTTAAGTTGCGAAAAAAAATTCATTTGTGCCAGTGATTTACGTACTATTTATTTATTTATTTATTCTTTATTGTTAGCCTTAAGCTTAAGGTTACAATGGGCGGACTTAATGCCAAGTGGCATTCTCTACCAGTCAACCCTTGTTATGGTGAAAGGCAGGTACAAAACAAAGAATTAAAAAAAAACTATATATAATATCCTATACTCTGAGCGAGCAATTCTTGTAGATATCTATAAATGACAATCTAATTTAAATATGTTATTAATTTCTCGGAAACGGCGCTAACGATTTGGATGAAATTTTGTATTTAGAAATAAATTTGTTTTATATTTCCACTTCTCTAAGTTATCAAATTTCCACGGTTATCTTGAAAGTCGTCCTAAGTTAAAAACGCTAATTCTTATTCTAACTCGTCTATAGTTTAGATAAAATACGTAAAAGTTATATTAATATAATTAAAAGATGCCGTCTCTTTCTCCGAATGTCAACCTCTTTGCCAACCTCTGAGGTACATTTTGTTTCTTTTAAAAAAAGGAATACTAGCCATGCTATTTATTAAGTAACATTACAAATATTCCTGATAACGCTTCCAGCTTGTATCTGGTGTGGTTCACGACAATAGTCGAACGGCGGACTCGAACTTACGACGTCATGTTTGGTAGTCCGCATCCTAACCCATTTGGCTATTGGTAAACAAATGAGTGTCCGTTTGATGTGCGGAATATCCATACGTATTCGTTAAACTCAAACCTCCATCGGACTAGTGACGGGGAGCAGCATTACTAGTGCAAGGTTGCCGGCGCCACGCACACCAACCCGCTTGCCCGGCGTGTAAATATATGCCGGCTTTTGTTGGCGCTTTCTTGGAGACGCCTACGAGTATGTTCAGCTGTGGACTAAAACATTGTATTCTTAATTAATATAGAAATTGAAGTTTTAAATAAGTTTCATCAGCAGGGTGCTATTAAACTTTCCTCGTTGTGAGAAGCAAATAGGGCTCGTGCCTTGTTTTGATGAAAATTGTTCACAACAAGTACGCGAATAGAACTTATGAGACTATTGTAAAAGTATTAAAACTATTATAATGTAATGTAATTAGTAAGTGTAATGTAATAAAGTTATATTTGAATTATCTTTATGATCCGAAATTTAGACACATTAGTAGAGAATTACCAGACCATACCAATTTTATAGGCTACTCACACCCGTCTTACTTACAGTTATGGGTATAAGGGTAAGCAATGATTATGAATCTCCATTTGGCTTTCAGTGAAAACTATGAATAACAAAATAAGATATACTCGTACATTAAAATTTTGCTCAAAACACAATTTTAAATATAATAATCTCATTACATAAAAGATAGCTCTAAAACCTGGCCCTTTCATTTTAAAACAGGCAAGTATTTGTTTTAAATTCTTTCGTTTTTTCGAGATAAAAACTTTCATCTAATTTTCTTTTAGAGCGCTCTTCATGGCGCGTGTATGGCCTTTTAAACAGTACTTACGAATACACTTGCACAACTCGTACCTTTATCGAGATGAGAAAACTTTTCTTCATAAAGGGATTTACTCCATTTTGGTAAATCACTTCCAGACTTTTTGCGCATGGTTTATTTTTAGTCTTCTCCACTCTTTCAGCCACTGCTAGATATAGGTCTCTCAATTTGAGGATTTGCGGTGATCGCTTTTGGTATTCGGAGGACCAGAATGCAGGTATCTCAGATGTGGCGGAGAGTTTTGGTGGTCGTGGTTTCTTTTTTATGACCAAGAGGACAAACGAGGAAGCGGCTAACCTGATAGTCAGTGATTACCGCCGTCCACGTACATTTGCAACACCTGAGGAGATGCATTGCCGGTTTTTAGGGATATTTGGGGAGGAGTCAGTAGGCCTCCGACTACCTTACTCAGCGAACGCAACATAGAAGCACAAGGCCTAATCGAGCAGCAGCAAAATTCGCCATTTGGCTTTACCACGTTGTAAAATCACGATTTGGTCACCCATAGTGGATCTAGAGGACATACAGAAACTCTTTGTGGGCTCGAAGAGTAAACATCAGATGCGAATCGATGGACTGTAGGGGTTACGCCATTATCCTTATCTTTCGCGACTCTGACGAAGCCGTACTGCTGATGCGGCCACGGTGAGGTTGCGGGGAGGAAGGAGTATTGTCGGTAGTACAACGCGTCGTCCTCCTTACCCTTCGCGGCCGAAATGGGTTGCAGGAAATAGGTACACGTCCACCGCTGGGTGCCAGGAAAGCCAGTGGTTACAAGCGCCCACATTCCTGGGTTTCCCATGTGAGGTTGGAGGCCGAGTGAAGCTGAGGCGTCTGCCCACGAGTTCACGAGGCCGTGCCGATATGCGGTGATGGTGGCACACCGTGGGTTTTCAATCGATGGAAGCCTATACCCGCTCTTCCTCCGCGAGGGCAGGTAGGCGTTGGCATTTATTTCCATAAGGATAAAAAAAATAAAGTATGATTACTTTAAATTGTTATTGTATCAATAAAATTCCAATAAACATTTTAAAAACAGCTTGGCAGTGATTAACTTATTCCCAGGGATTAATATCATCCATGTACTCCTTAATATTGTAATATCCCTTTTCAAACAATCTTGTTTTATAAACTTTTTGAGCCTGCTGACATGAAGATTTTGTATACTTACTGGTTTTATAAGCTTGTGTTTGCTCCTTGTAATGACATTATAAACATCACTTTTTTATTCAATGTTTTTGGTTTTATGAACATTATAGTATTTTGATACACTTTATATACTATTAGCCAAAAGTTGATATTATAGATCCTCTAGAACTAAGATTATAAATAGCTGTTATGGCCCGCTTTTGTGGATCAAAAATAGCTTTTGTATCAGCCGCAAAAATGCATATGACAATATGAAAATTACTAAAATAATCTAATCTGGCTGTTTCGCAATCAGACAGATTTCTTATTTTTCTCCTAGCATATACTGCATAACAAAGACTGCTAGCTAATTTGGATATATGAATATCTATTGAAACTTTGTATCAAGAGTTATTCCAAAGATAGCAGTTATAAATGATAATCCACAGTTCTCTTAACTCTACTGCATTTAAAAGTACACTGGTATCGAATATGAATATGAATATGTATGTTATGTTCAATAATTGGTGTTGTGAATTTAATACATTTAGTTTTCTTGCCATTTAATAGCAAATTATTTTACGTTGAACCTGCGAACTATTTTGGACATAGCATTATTCATCGCGACAAGAATTCAAGGTTATCGATTAACTTTAAATATTTCAGTTCCCATGGGTTGACTGGCAGATAATGACAACAGGCACTAAGTCCATCCTTTGTTACGTTATACTGTAAGATTTAAACAAGTAAAGTATTTAATAAGTATATCATTAGCAAATAATACTATATCATTTTTATCCTCTGTTATGAAAGGTTTTTTTTTTTTATGAAAAAATAGGCCTGCGTTTCACCTCAATCTTGCCCGATGGAAAGCGAAGGTAGGTCATTAATATAAGTAAGATAAAGAAATGAGCTGAAAAAAGTATTCATTCGATAATGTATTATCTATGTGCGTCCAAAGATATGTATACAATCTTATAATACAGAAAACAATGTTTTAAAATTCTGTAGCCAGGAGTAGGAGGGCCTGTGTACCATACCAAGCACTGTATTTCTGTTACCAATTCTAGTATTTTAAAGATATGAGGCTATGAGATTTTCTTGTCTTACTCTGTGTCGACTTTTGCGATGGACATAAAATTAAAGATAATTTAAAAAAAATAGACTAGCTCTGTTAGCTGGTGAAACATTATTGCGTTTAATAAAAACAATGCAATTATAGGTCCTTAATCTTACTCGGTTGCTCAAAAATTATTTGTACCGAAAACAACTATCACATTAACTTATTTTAAGCAGGACAAAATTATAGAAAGTCGTTAGTCAAGTTTAATAAAAAATTACGTTACACGAAAAACACGTCGTCAAGTTTTAGATGTGAAATAATAACCCCTACTTTAACGTAACTGAATCTAAACTGTTTAATGAAAACATAAACTCATTCTTCATGAAGTAATAACCATATAACCTTGTAAGTCCAAAACTAAATATGTTAATCTAATCTCTGCACGGGTACGCTGAGTAAGTCGCAAGTTACTCTATTGAAAAAGTAAAGCTCATTATTAGACTTAGTCGTTTAATAACGTTTCAGATTCTCTCGTAATTTGAATATTGAATATATAAGAATACTTTTTATACCAATACGTAACGTAAGAATCGCAGAATACCGGCGTGAAGTAGAGTCATCCTTCCCCTCCTCATCCCCCAAATATCCTTAAAGGCTGGTAGCGCACCTACACCTCCTCTGGTGTTGCAGATGTGCGTGGGTAACGGTAATCACTTATCATCATATAAGGATGTTGCATCTCGTAAAAACGGTCCCGACTCACTATCAAAAGGCATATATCTTTCTGCTTCATTTTATTAAATTTAGAATTCCAGTAATGAGGTTTGCCAACCCTAGTACTACAGAAGAGTTTATCTCTTCTCTAAATATTATGAAAGAACGTAGCAATCCGCTTTATTTGTGTATTCGCATATAACTTTAAAACCTCTTAGTGTATTTCATCTTCGTATTTGCGTTTACGTCATCATTTATAAAAATTCACAAGGATGGTTTATGTGTAATGCATTCACATTTTACATCACTAAAGCATAAGAGATATATCAAATTAAAGTACTACAGAATTATAGCTATTTTTAAGTATAGCCCAAGGTAAAAATTTCTGAATTTCTAAATTTACATAAATAAATATATCTCGAAATAATACTTTTATTATTTCTCAGATATGCAGGCTTCCTCAAGATGATTTCCTTCACCGCTGAGCACGTGCTAAATACTTGCTCGTTGCGTGTGCGTCGTAAAAAAAGGGGAAGAGCACCATCCTCCCTTCCACAAATGCGTGAACTACTGATTTCACACCATACACTTTCACCACAACAATCATCCACGTAATACATCTATGACCTCCTTCAACTGAAATTGTTTGCCATGGACCTAAGTACCAACTTACCATCAGGTGTTGGTTACTCTTAGTTCATTTGTGTTTTCCGTCATTCCCGATGCAATAAAAAAAAACATTAAAAACTTTATGATTGAACTTACAATTCAATTCAGTACAAATTCAAGCGACACTAATTTCCTGTTAAATAGTATTTTTTAATAACTATAACTCAAAAGTCAAACTTTTAAAGTTTAAGACAAAGATTTATGCGTTGAATATTTTTAACAGAAGCCCGCGGTCGACGCCTAAATAAAACACCGTATGCCAGGTGTTGCCGTATGCGAAGCCGGAACGGTCCGCTAGTATAGCTATAAAATAAAACAAATTTTAACACTTCAATAGCATTTTAACGGTCTGCTCATCAAAGTATTTTTTTTTTTGATAACGAATAGTCTGTGAAAACGCAAAATTAATTGGGAAATATTTTAACCCCGAGGTTGGTCGTTAAATCAATTCGAGCGCAAAGAACAGGACTCTCCAATTATTCTTTACGTTTTAATTGTCTGTGGAGAAATTAATGCTTACCGAAGACATTACAATTCTCTGAAAGTTTATTTTATTTTAATGTTCATTACTATAAGCTTCATGCAAGGTAAGTAGAAACCGTGTCGGGCCAATTTCGATTAGTTCAACTTTTTTTCTTAATGATTTTTTGTATTTACGCTAACACTACACATTTTGAAATGAAACTATTATTTACGGATTTTATCGCGTTTGATTATGTTTTTATATTCCCGACGTTTCGATTGCTTTACAGCAACCAGGGTCACGGGGGACTGAGGTGTTAGACGTCCAGATGTCATAGTTAACCCCGACTTAAAAACACAATACGCGATAAAATCCGTAAATAATAGTTTCATATCAAACTTTTTTTCTTCTTAATCATCCTAAAAGTCCTCTGCTGAACATAGGTATTTCCAAGATGGCGCCAGCAAGCCGATTTACAAACCTTAAGCGTTAGCCCATACTTACCATGCAGAACAGACGGGGGTGAGAGTAATACCAGCACCCTCGCACTAGTGATGCTGCTCCCCATCAGCATCCGTCGGTCGCCAGAATCCCGTTTGTTAACTGACTGGGTAAACAGCTGAACAGTGTATTGTAACCGGATGCTGAACAGGTGATGATGAAGAAATTAAAAGAATACGAATGCAGTGGAGTAATTAACCAGCTACTTCTCTAAATAGTAACCACAATTAATAAATGAAATTAACCAGATGAACTAAATGAACGAAATGAATGAATGGAATTCTTTATTCTTAGACGTATGAAAGATTTTGAACATTTGTGAAATGTCTAATTTTATTGGAGGCACACTATTTTGTGATAAGATTAATCGGTTCATTGGTTATCCTAAACGACCAGTGACAATAATGCTTAAAATCTTTGAATATTGTACTAGCGGCTACCCGCGACATTACTCTTAAGTGAGATCACTTCGACCCGTATATTACTAATTCCGTACTAATGTGACCATATTCTCGGTCACTTCGAGACAGTCTCTTGATCACTTGGCCTTGTCAATTCATATATTTAGGACTTTCAAACGAAACAAACCTTATTAAATATCAATTTCTACATAAACGTTCATCTATAGTAGTCAGATATTTAACAAATTAAATGTCGACATATTTCAGCTTATAATGACTGAGTTTGCTGTTCTAAACATGACTTCAATTACATTATGATCATATGATAAAGATGTTGTGAAATATATAATGCGTTTAAAGTGGAAATGGGCAGGACACATACAACGAGCAAACGATGAAAGATGGACAAAAGTAACAACATATTTCAGCTCGTACAACAACATATTTCACCATTCGAGAACATATTTCAGCGCGTACGCGTTACGCGCGTTACGCGTCGATGTTTCACATCAGCTTGGTGTTCTTTTACCCGAGACCACATTCACAATCAAGCTTGTACACCCCTGCATCTTGTAGAGGTATATTGCACTTGACAGATGGTAAAAATCGGCTACCACTAGTTTGATATTCAGATTTTGATCTAAAATCGAGCATTGCACTGTTCGACCTCAAGACACTGAGGGTGCCCTCAGTGTCTTGAGTTTGCGTAGATCGGAACAAAATTTTTAATTAAAACTTGTAGGAAGCTCGAGTTGACTATGACATTTGGACGTCTAACGCCGCAATCCTCCGTGACCACGGCTGCTGTAAAATAAATAGTTGAAATTGATACTACCAATAATTCAATTAGTTACGGAATCCTAAGACGACCTATTCAGAAACAGAACACGAAGCTCTAAAAGATGTTAAATGTGAAATGTAAGTGAGTTAAAAATTACACAAATGAACATATATAAAATAAAATTGTCCGAGGTTTCTGTAACTGCGCTGTTAGTAACGAATTAATTAATATATTTATAATCTGGCCTTCTTTAATTGCGATAGAGTGAATTCGTATATCATCATTTCAGCCTATTAAGAGTTCACTGCTGAACATAGACCTCCCCAAAGATTACCACAAACCTCGGTCCTGAGCCACCTGCATCCATCGACTTCCCGCAACACTGTGCAGGTCGTCATTCCATTTTGTGGAGGGTCGTCCCATAGTGCGTTTACGTAATTCTTATATACTTAAAGTAACTATTCTTTTACTACTGAAAATACGCCAAAACTAAACTGGTAAACCTTTAGACAATGCGTAATGAATGTAATGAACATATTTGATGCACATTTCTCTCCCTCTCAGGTATAGACGGCTGAAATTTTTTTTTTTTTTTTTAGGGGAAAGGCGACAAACAAGCAAGCGGTTCACCTGATGGTAAGTGATTACGGTCGCCCACGTATAACTGCAACACGAGGAGCTGCAGGTGAGGATGAAGAGGGGGATGGGGAGGGGGAATGGGCCTCCGGTTACCTCACTCACCGAACGAAACGCTGAAGCATAAGATTCCTCTACTTCACGTCGGTATTCTGCGAGTCCGTGGTACCAATCCGGTCGTGCCGGCCTATTCGAACAGCAGCAAAAGCCGCCGCCGTGGCTCTACCACGTACAAAAGGCCGATACCGTTTGTAATCCTCTTATGAGCAAAATAAGCCAAGCAAAATCTCTGGTATCATACTAACAAAACTCATTATAACACAGTCACGACGTCAAATTGCTTTTAACAGTGGCTTGTTGATTTAGTTTCACCGCTTTATAGTTTCGGGTCACCGAGAGCAGCATGATTAAATTCATTTTCTATCAAAGTAAACATTGGAGGATGTCTTTATGAAAATGAAGGGGCAAATATGCGACCCTTATAGTGTCATTAGTCCTGGGGCAATATATACTAAGCCATAAAAATATTTTACGAAAATTCCGTGTAACTTTTGTAAAAAGTCTAATTTTCAATTAATTATAAACGGCCAGATTCAGCCCGCGACGTTATGTGCTTAAAAAAAATCCGAGCCTTTATCGACAGAAAGCTCGCTTTAATTTCATAGTACTAGGTTACTAGAACCTGGGTTTGATCATCCGGTCTCTACACCACTATAATTGTTAATAGATTATGATATGCGAAAACAATTAAAATGGTGTGTAGCATTTATAATAATTTTCATTTTATCAATTTATCCAGCTATGTATCACTGTATGTTTCCCGAATAAAATAAAATAAATAAGATTAAAAAAAATGGCAACTTTAAATGCAGAATTCACACGTGCTCGGCGGTAAATTCTTCATGTCTGAGAAATAATAGACAATGATATTTCGAGGACATGTGAAGTCCGCCAATCTGCACCGAGCTGCGTGGCGGACACTTCCCGGCTCCAAAACCATCTCAAATATTTTAGAGGAGGCTTTTGTCCAGCAGTGGTAACCGTAAAGTAAACATTATTTCTATAAGAAAGATTACATCAGTACACAACAACCGAACGAAGATTTTTCAAATAAATTCGCCAATGCAGACGGTTATCAAAGATCTCTAGGTACTCATAGAGAAAATAACTTACGTCTAACCCGGCTGCACTTTGGCGATCCCTTAAGTAAGCGAAAGTGAATTTCTCAATATCGGTGCACTTAGCCAATGAAACAAACGCACAAAATCGCAAAGCTTTCTGAGTGAAATATATATTTTAAATAAAATAAAGAAAGTAAGGGATTTACTAGAATACCGTCTTGTCTATTATGGGAATATATGTATAGTCCACCACCACTGCTTAATTAACAAATAAAATCAAATCAAATCATTAATTCAAATTAAGAAACATACATTTCCGTTTCGTAATGAGGTTACTCTAACGGAGAAAACACAGGCGAAAGAAACTCCGTAAATATTTTCTCCAATCATACAATACGTTTTAATAATATTACAATATTTTTTCTAGAAACGGCTTGGGAGCGATCAACTTATTCCCTGGGGTTATTATCATCCCTGTATTCCTTTATATTAACCCTTTTTATAAGAACTTTGTTTAATAAATATTTTAAACCTATTGATGGGACAAAATCATCTCTTAAGTGTTATAGACCAATGTTTAGTCTCGATGCAAATTCGTGTTAGAGACTTTAGAGTCGATATTGTTAATTAAGCCATGGTGGCGGCGTAATGTCGTAATTACATAAATTGTAAGAGTATCTACGAGTATCTTCCCTTCTCATAGATACTCGTATTTCTACACTAATTATGAAATTATTAGTGTATGCATGTATCTAACTCGAAAACTAGAAAATTCTGATGGAAGTGCTATAGGATATCATTTGTTGCTATTTAATTGCATGACAAACACACAAAAGCCAAAATTTGTATATTTTCTTAATCAATCACGATTAAATGATTGAATGGATATGAACAAAATTTTGCAGAGATGTACATTAGGATTAAGGACGTGGTAGAGCCAGCGGCTTTAGCTGCTCACGAATTGGCCAGGGTAGTACCGCCACCGCGCAGAATACCAGCGTGAAGTAGAGGCATCTTGTGGTTCTGCGTTTCGTTCGGATGTGGAAGGGGGCTCCTCATCCTCCCTCCATCTACCAAATATCCTTTTATGCCGGCAAGTACCTGCAGCTCCTCTGGTGTTGCAGACGTGGGCGACGCTAATCACTTACCATCAGGTGATCCGCTTGCACGATTACCCGCCATCTGAGAAAAAAAATGCCTTTGAATATTTAAGATTCGACGACTTATTACATCCTTATATTGGATTACGTGATACCGGTACCTTATTTTAACTGCTGTATTATAATGCTGCTTTATTGAATATCTGTAATACTCTATGCGTACGTGCTTTGAAATATGATTAAACGTAATAATAGATTTTTTCCCAATATGTATATCATATACGTCGATATGAACTCTTATATCTACTCGGAACGGACCAATTTACCAAATATTATGTACTATTAGAAGTAAACGATGTTTAGAACAATTTAAACCTAATCAATCATATTTACCTTACTCGGAAAAATGTTTTTACGAGGGGAAATATCCCGGGTTATGTTATTTATTGCATAAACGATGCTCATAACAATATAAACCTAATGATTTACTTGTTTAAACTTACATGTATATGTTTTTTTTTATGTACTTGTACGTTAAAACCTAAGGTATACTCGCTCCCTCGGGTGCATGGACGAGTTATGTCTGTCTTGCACCGCCTAAAATGTCAAAGTATTCTTCCTTTGCCGCATATCGGCAGAACGCTCGTGAACACATCTTCGACCTCACCTGTACGGGTCCCTTCTCGGGAAAGGACTCTTCCTTGCCCTCTCCTTTCAGGCAGGAACACTGGCGCACTTTTCTATACGGCCACCAATCCCCGTTGGGCAACACCTTTTTTGGTTTTGGGGTGTACATGGGGTGTTTTGACTGCCACATCAGCGGTGCTGAGTCCTGAGTCACGGAGGACTGGGAGAAAGGAGATACTCCATTCAAAAACAAAACTCCTCTGCCCCCGCGACTTCGTCTCGGCAGAGATAATGGTGCAAAGCAACAACGCCAACGCCACCAACTTGCATCCCACTCGCCAAGCCCACACGAACCGGCTTCTCCCTCTAAGTCAGGCTAGCTTTTTCTTTGCTTCACAGAGGAGGCAGAAGCCACGGCAAGGCGGTAACCAAATCTGAGGAGTACGTATAAGTCTACAAAACTCAGTATAAAATGTAGATATAACAAATTTTAAAAGGAATGATTAAATTTAGGGTAATTTCAAGTTCAGAACTGAATTGAACTGAACTGAAAAAATGTAATTTAAATTAATAATAAAAAAAAAATTTTTTTTGCAATAATTAACTTCCGTCCGCGACTTCGCCCTCCTGGAACGCTATCCCAGGTTGTTTTACACTTCCAAAGTGCCTAGAAAATATATAGGAGGCCTCTGAAGAAGAAAACTTAACAGGTTTTTAATGTTTTCTGCTTCCTAACTTTTAGTAATACTGTATTATATAGGAAAAGTTTACCTTACTATTACTACACACTAATGTTAGCTTAGTGATGTCTTGTAAAATTTTAGTCTGCATTTTAATACAAAATTATAGTGGACAGCCCGCGTCTCTTGATCTTAGCATAGTTTTATTTTTCTGCGTACTTACATCTTTTCAGTAACAACAACGCTAAGTTTAGATAAAATTTCAATGGTAATTTTTATGTGCAAGTAGCTTAATTTACTTTCTATTATGTTGAAGGAGTTTTACTTCTCTGTAACAAGTTTTTTCACTATGATTATTTTGTATCGTGTGCCATCATGTCCAGAGAACCTCAGATAAACGTGTAAATAAACTAAAAATATGAAAAGTGTCATAACAATAGAATTTCTACCTTTACAAGAGGAGGGACAACAATTATAAGACATAATGCTTTGAAGATAATCCGATTATTAAACGTTTCTAACATTTACCCAAGGAACCTTAAAAAGTTATAGCAATTTAAGTCAATGTTTTCCCAAAGAATGAATCTTACCCAAAAGGTCTTCTAATAGGCCAAGAGGTCGAAGGAAAATGTTTTTTTAAACAAGATCATATTTAAGTACTTCAGATAATTCCTTAAATGTCCTTTACTGATGTTACTAGAAATCACAAAGGAAATGCCAAGCTTTTTTATCGGCAGTATTCCGCTTTTATCTTCATTCTCAACGAGACTTCTTTGAAAAGTTACAAGAGTACTTTGTCATTAATTAGAATAACCATTCGACATCCTTTATGTTGTTGATTATGATGTTGTAAACGTAATCAACACACGTCGCTTTCAACCGCACACACATTAACACGCACAGAGGCATATACAACCTACACAGCACACATAGACTAAGTGTTCTACTTTTCACAGAGAGTACATATAACAATTATACCAATGTTAAGTACACACACTATGACACTTTTGAAACTATTTTAATATTTACGTAATACATAATCTTAGTACTTTTAGCGAGCAATTCTTGCATATGTTTACTCGCTGGCCCGGTAGACGTTGCTCTGCCCTTTCCGGTAGGTAACGCTATGAGCTTCATTTCTTAATTACTTAATAACTCGACCACAACGCCAACAATCGGATCCAGATTTTGTGGTTTTAAATATTTTAGTTAAACTCGACCAACTTCAAAAAATAATTTCTCACGACCCTATATCCAAAATTGGAGTTGTCAGAGGTCTCTAGACTGTTTTGTATATCATCCCACTTCTCACCAGAGCTTTAAGTACACTGTGACAAGTGGTGAGCCTGTCATCGTCTTAGTGTCCAAGCCAACCATAGGATAATCGAACGAAAGATTCGATACGCTCATCGGTACGAGCCCTCCACATTAGGGATCTCCAGATTCAGAGGCAGATCGCCTAACCGCTCTGCTATCGTGACTAGACCAACATATATTGTGAATATGAGTAATTTTCATCGATAAATATACAATTTGTCAATAGTTTGCACTACTACAGCGCCACCTGTTGGAAGCTATGAACCATCCTCTCGACAAAATAAATAAATTGTGTGAAAATCGTTCGCATCGTTCGAGTCGTTCAAATGTTACACGATCACTAACAGACGCACCAACGATTATTACATAAAGATATGTAAATGTAATTGCTGCCACGGAAACGGCTCCAACGACTCGGGTGAAATTTTGAATTTAGATAATTTAGATTGGTTTTCCATTACCAATCCATAGCCTGGTGCCGCCCATAGCCGGGTCCACGTGTAGCTAATATTCACGTTTGGAGCCCAACTTCAGTTTAAAAACACCTATTAAAAAAAGATATTCGGAGCTTAGGGGAGAGTAGAATGTTTCTTTTCCTTTTTTAAATCTCCTATAATATTTTTTCCTGTTTCATGGAGGCGTAATACTTTTTCATAGAATATTAAATATTTTACTTTTTTTTTATACTTAATTTAGCCCATTAGTCCAGCCCAGAGTTCGATTCCCTATGTGCCACTACGTGTCAAAAGCCTCCAAAGCCAAAAGCTTTGGAGCCGTGAAGGGCCCGCCAGACTGCACCGGTGCGGGTTGGTGGACTTCACACGTCCTGGGAATGATGTACTTAATTATTGTTTTTCACCGGTTTCCTTTGCCACCGAGCACGTGGTAATAAATTCTGAACAAAAAACATATAAATATGATATTCAAAATTGTTTGTGGTGCCGGGGATCGAAAACAGGTCACTCACTTACTATGTAACGAAAGCCCCCTGTCCACTAGTAACAATTAGTTTTTCGAAACTTATGCACGATTTGAACCGTAGCCTGGATACTGCTACCAAGACGGCGACAGACTCACCACCTAAACTCACACGTCGCTCTAAAATTTATATAAATATTAATTACAAAATATATTGTATATTGGTATATATTTACAAGCTCTGGTAAAAAGAGAATTGAAAGGCCTAAAATAAGTGTCTAGACCTCTGACTATTGGCTACCCTAGTATTAGGTACATGGTCCTGAGAGCTTATTATTATATTATTTGTAACCTCATTATTACTTTCTCGAGCCTGACCTTTGACTTAATAATAAAATTAATTAAGTCTTATAACCGTGAGTAGTCGTTCAACACGTAGCGAAGTAAAACCTTAAGGCCACATTAATGTGGGCGGAAAATATCAAAGGACGCAAGTACTGACCTCCCAGTGTCGCGGCTACTTTTGACAGCTATATGTCTTAATAAAGTCGTGTTTAATAATTACTTATTAATATATTATGAAGGAATTAAAAATACACAAAAAATATTTTAAGTAAAGTTTTTTTTACACGTATGTAAAAGTAATCACTCTAAAAAAGAAGAAAAAATATATTTTTTACCAGACCGCAACGAATGAATATATGCCACAGTATAAGACATCTGGAAATATTCATAAAAAAAACTAAAGTACGTTCAGTCTTAGCGGTATATTAACTTAACGAGATGCTAATACTATTTTTCTGAAACACTGCATGAAATCCTAATTTACCTTAATAACCAGCGCGCAAGCGATTGCAAATCCAGAAACCCGTAACCGTTTCGGATAATTTAAATCGGGAAATGCCAGAAATATGGCTCCCATTTTTATGAGCCATATTTCTGGCACTTTTCTTACCCCACTTGCAACCACTTGGTTTCGTGGTATCAGTATTATAAAGCCTACTATCCCTGACTATTAGAGTCCACTAGGGGAAAAGCCATGAAAGCCTCGTGATATCTGACAAGTCACTTATTCGGTAACAAACAGTAATTTTTATATTGCATAATGCCGAAAACAAACCATAGGTCGTTACCTATGGTTTGGTATACCTATGGTAGTTACGGTTAACTTACCTACATTGTGAAGTGATCGAAAGAAAACGCTTTAATTTAAATATTGAACCAAAAAAGAAAATCATGTTTACAAAGTTACTAAGATAACTTTAAGTCAAACATTTCTTATAAGTAAGGTATTTCATTTGCTAAATATGTCTACTTCTAAATTTAAATCTTCAGTTCAGAGATATATAATCAGACAAAAAATACAAAAGGAGTTTTGAGTTAGGCCGCCCAACATCCCTAGAATGTTTTTTTACAGACATAGTATATGTAAATCGAGATGTAACATAATATATTTTTAATTTTGAAAAAAAAATAGACGAACCCAAGTGGTGTTAGTCTCTGGCACTTAGTCTTTAATAGAATAATCAAACATTTTAAATGAGCGCTATTCATTTTAGCGCCCGTTTAATTTCTAAATAGTTGCTAAGTAGTAGGTAATTAGACGCCTTCAAACGATTTTAATTTTCATGATGGGCAATAACATTTTCTCATTTTCTTTGATGAGCATTTATATTTATTATAGATATAATATATTTCAAAATTATCTATCTTGAATTATTACATATATATATTCACGCCTTGCTCCCAGCGGGGTAGGCAGAGACAATCTTCTTCCACTTGCTACGGTCCTGACATACGTCCTTCGCTTCTTCCACTTTCATCAGTCTTCGCATGCATGCTCGTTGGTTTAGAGTACTCTTGACCTGGCCTTTTTCCAGAACGTCTCCGATTTGATTATGAGTTATACTAATCATGAAAATGTAACCAGGTTTGTAAGTTTTTAAAACTTTTATAATTTTTCCCATCGTATGACTTTTGTTTAAATAACATTTCGATTGATTGAACTCTGAATGATTGTGATATAAAGATATTAAATAAAATTAAAATCTCGTTCGTCGATAGGATAGATAAACAATCAATAGTTGCTTCAATGGCCCCCGTCAATGAGCATCAATTAAATTATTTCAATTACTTAGTTACGATTGTTACAAGCTATTAAGATAAATGAAATTCATATTTTTTGTGTTTCGTAGTAATTAAGGAATAAGTCAACCCTTACGATTAGTCCGTCATTCTACATGTCCTATCAAAACTCTTTTCTTTCTTCTCTGGAAGGACGTAACAAATAAAAATCCATGTGACCATATGAACAATATTCAAGTAATGTATGCTGCCTTTTCTTGGTGCTTTCTTGGAGGTGCCTATGTTTAGAAATGGCTGAAAAGTGGGAAGGGTGCACGTTTTTAGTTTCATAATACGCGAGTGACCTGGGTTCTATTCCCGGTACCGGTACCACAAACGCACTCAGAATAACTAATAGTAGTTATTTATCGGGTGCTCGACGATGAAAGAAATCATCGTGCGGAAAACTGTACGCCGGTGTAATAATGTAAAGAAACCTTTCACGAAAAATAAATACAAGCCCATGCGTTTAGTTATAAGCTTTAATTTTTAATGAATGTCTTTATTTCAGAGAAGAAAAAATAAGACTTTTGGTTTTTCAATAGACAAAGGGAACAACGAACCACAAAGCTTTGCTAATTAGTACAAAACACCAAAAAATATTAATTTCGTTCTTCACATAAAATGTAATTGATACATTTAGTTAATTATAACTGACAACTACAGTTACAACTAAATGTTTTAATCATGTTTACTACAAGTTATTTATAATAAATAAGAAAATAACAACGTAATTTCTTAAAATTATTTATATGAGTTAAATAATAAGTTATTTACCGTTTGATAATACAATAAAATACGTAAATTTGTACCATTACAATTTTTTAGCAAACATGCTCAAATTGCTCTTGTTTACAGTTTGCCAGTATACTTATACTTTTTACGTATACTTTTTTTTTCTTTAAATGGCAAACTTACTGCCAACGTCCAGTCTTTAAAACAATTATCAATAAAAATCTGTTATTCTAATTATAAACCGAAATCATAATAACTATGATCTAATGAATTAATATGAAACAAATTGTACTAAAAATGTAAAATATATTTAACTAAATAAAGACAAAAAATCTAATTACTCTATTAAAACTATTGGATAGTACCAGGTCATACTACAGATAATAAACGAAATATCATAACTATATGTTATTTGTATCTAAATATTCTACAAGACTGTTAAAAACATTCTTACTATCTTCAGAAACAAATAAAAGAGAGCATATTTCTATAGGAAAAGGTATTCTAATTTTTATTATTAAAGAGTTATATGGTGAAGTATGATCATATAAAGGACACGAGAAGAAAATATGATTAAGGTTGCCAATATCTAATCCACGTTCACATATTGAAGAATCTTTAATATGAAGCCTAGCAAGTTTACCCAAGCGCATTCTATATATCATTTATGTATATTTCTTACAAAAGGTTAATTTATAAATTAACCAAGGCTTATTAAGAATATTCGGTTGAATTTTGGCATAGTGAAAGCCTTTCGTCATTTTGATTGGGTTCCAATACTTAACGCATACATCTTAGGGCACATCTATTGAATTAAACCCATAGGTATCTAGACCCATAGAGATCTATGGGTTCAATTCGTCTATGGCAGTAGTTTCGTAGTTTCGTTAGGTAGTTTCGTAATGCTACTCTCGCTATTCTCTGACGAGTGCAAAGAGTACATGATAATAACTGTCCTATGCAGAAGCGAAAGCATTTGACACTGACAGATTTCATGTTTGTGAGTGAAACGAATTTTTTGTTTTCTCATTTTAAATTACAATATAAATAAAACGAGAGTATAATTAGTTATTGGACAGTACTGAAATTTCTATTTCAATATTAAATGTACATTTAGTGATCTAAGATAGTCAAATTAATTATGAACCATGGTGAATGTGATGAAAGGAGTCCTTGTGGATTGGTAGGTTTCGTATTTAGGTTATATTGTATAGATGATAATATTATTTAAAATCAATAAAATTAACTTTTACTATGTTCTTTTTGGTACAAAATATCGTAAACAAGTTCTTACTTGGTAATTAGCTACCCATCCTAGATTCAAGCCAGTTCTAAGTAGAAAGTAAGAGGGAATAATCAAATTTGCTCTACAAATGGCAAGACGTCACCACTTGTTAGACTCTACTGACTGACGATTTGAGCTCCGGAAAATCCATCTTTATATGTTAAACATAGTCCTACAGACTAGTAATGTGTACAACTACTACACTACTAAGAGGAAAATGGCTTTGTCCTCACCGGTTGGTGTGGGTGAGGACATAGCACGAAGAGTATGTGAAATATTTATGAAATGCCTGGTTACATTTAATAGTCCTTTCCGTGAAAGATTACCTTGGAAAGGCTGATAACAATGTATTAATAAGATGAGATAATAATAATACTGTATCTTTATTTGCCAGAATACCTACGAAAGATACACAGGTCTTAAATAATAAGTTATGTTTATGTGGTACAGTATTCAGCATCGGGACGGGGGGTGGAGATATGATAATTTTATCATCACATATATATTATAGTAAATAAAAGTCTATAACTCTGGATACAAATTTATCATATAAAAATTGTGTCATTAGTGACAACTCAGCATCTTATGTAAGATTCTTGTGGAGATTTTTAAAATGTCAGGCTGGAAAGTTAAATATTTGTATTTATTTAGGCAGGTAACATATATATCCATAGATAACAAAAAATTAAATATTAATGTAATCTAAATCCTGTGGAATGTTAAATTTTTTTTCTATAATTTCGTTATCTGTTTGAAATGTGTTTTTAATGTAAGACTTGAGTATGTAAATATTCTCTGTCCATCTATTTATTGCAGTTTTTAGGCCCTGAAAAAAATCATGCTGTTAACATTAATTGATCACTATAATTAGAGAGTCCAACTAAAAGGTAAAAATTAGAGTAATATAGATTATTTAAACATTACGCTAATGTTAATTTTATCCATATTAGCAAAGTACTACCCAATAACTGTCTGACTGTATTTGGTACTGAGAACTGTCCATGACACTGCTTCAGGTGTCTTATGTGTGTATAATATATTTTACAAACATATGTAGATATAATCATTCTATGTTATTTTTCAAATCCAAGATATCATTACCAATAAATAACTCAAGGATTTAAGCACAGGACATCGTACATTAGATATGGTATATCAATTGATAAACTTACTTCTGTCTCATTTTTCAATTGAGCTATATACTCAGGATCGGAGTCTCTGTATTTCTGTAGCTCTTTTTTAATCTCTTCCTCTTGTTTTATTATGCTTTCTAGTGTTACCAATACCTTTTCTCTTACCTCATTCAATTCTCTACCAACCTAAAATAAAGGATGTTGTGAAAAGCCAGAATCTAAGTAAGTACATCTCCATACAGTCTGATCCACAAACCGACACAACTGACATAATAAGTATTTGTTCGATGGCATGACTCTGTGTATGATAGCCCTAAGCTAGTAAGACACATTAATATTTGTATTCTGACAACACCTATCTATAAGTTAATATAGTGACTGTGAAAAGTTAATTTTTTATGTATTTTCAGTTTAACATAACTTTAATTTCAAAAAATATTACCATTTCAGATGCTAGAGAATCCTCTGTCTTTTTAAGCTTTTTCACACACTCCTCCAATTCATCTTGTAGATCATGTAATTTTCTTTTTTTAGCATTTTTTACTTTGCTGTAACAATAATGAATCTGCTGTAATATAGTTAGAATTAAATTTTCTTATTGTGTTACTTTTGTAGTAAAAATGGTAAAATAATGAATATTACAAATAAAAGGCATATATTTTTTTTAACAACTATCAATAAGAAAAAGAATACAATAATATTTCGATAAAAGGAGTAAAGAAAAGGGTATATGGTTTAAAACAATTTAGTGTCAACCTCTCTCATACCTTGGTTTTTTAGTAGTAAATTAAGTAGAACCTACATTGTTGCATTACACAGATTATGTTCTGGACATTGCCCTTCAAAAAATTTGGATTTTTAATGAGGAAAGTTAATTCCCCTAATTGTGAAGTGTGTGGTATGATAGATGATGTTCAGCATATATTTGTAGAATGTGTTAAACACCAAACAGAGAGAGAATCATTGGTGCAAAGATTTAATATGTAAATAAACAAATATGATAAAGGGGTAAAGTATACTAGCAGAACCACATCAGATGCAGCAAAATTTATATTGGAAAATATGATTTGGCTCCAAATGGGTCTCTCACTTATTTAAAATAATTTAAAGAGATTTTTTATGTGAAGTAAGTGTATGATAAGTTTTCACCTAATGAAAACCACATCTGCATAGCACAAAAGTGATGGTTACCGAATGATGGCGAAAAATCAGATTCCAAAAGCAAATTCAATGGACTTGTCCTTTCTATATATACCTTTTTCTGCCATTTCCTAGCAAAGGTCTACATTGAGCAGAGGACTTAATAGGAATTTTTTTACTGTAATCTTTATATATATTTAGAAAATGTAAATCTATCTGCATAGAATAAATTTTTTACACATTATGAAATGGTAGAAGCCGGAGTAAAATAATAACAAATCTTATGTAGAAATTAGAACAATAAATATGCTCATACTTAGTTCAAATATTTTTGTGTAAAATATGTCTTATTTGAGAGGTTTACCCTAGAACACGAACGACTCACCTGGGAAATGACCAAAAGTATATAGAGGTGCCAATTTTCTCAGAATCAACAAGGTGATCGTCAACTAAACTTTGCAGTACCTCTTTAACTGATTGCATAGTTATACCTTTTGCCTTTGGTGCAATTTTTTCTAATTCCTTGATAAAAATAAGTTTTTAGATGTAGTAGTACAGACATTCGACTAGTATGTTTTTAAATTTTTTATAAATGTATGTTAAATATTAAATAGAATAGCCCATATATATTAAATGCGAAAAAAAAATTTTACCTTCAGCTGATAAAAATCTTTACTTTGGTGGAAAATTTCCAGCATTCTGGTTCTCTTCTCTTCTGCACTTAAGCCCCTTTTCTTTGACATCTTTGCTTCTTATTTCAGTGACCCGGCTATGAAACAGTTCCTGCTCCACCTGGACGAGACCCTTGCACTCGGAAGGAAATTTATTCTTCAAGATCTTGACGAAACCCACCTGTTCATATCATCAGATATTGTGGAGACTCTACAAGCCCGTGTAGATGATTTGATGGACCAGCTAAGTTTTCCAGTACATGATAAAGGGCTCTAAAACACCATAATGACTTCGAGAGAATCCGGTAGGGTTAAGGAGGCGGATAAACGGAGAGTACTTGATGATGCAGCCCGGAAAAGACGAGCTCGTAAGGCCATTGAGGCTCTTGAACTGGATAATTTCCATGAAGATCCACATGCAGACTTGGTTATGTCCAAGAAAGTACCAAAATTTGCTGATTCAAATGAAAAACCAACAAGGAAGAAAAAATCAAAAAGCGCCGAGTACTATAAGATGAGATTCCGAAAAACTTTTGCACAACTTGTTGAAGAAGATGCTGGTTTTAGGCCAGACTCACCAAATTATCTCTCTTGTCAGGTGCCACCATCCAAGTAAGATAAGACATATTCTTCAATTTACTTATTGAACAATTATAATTTATAATATTATATTTAATGTAAATAGACTTTACATAAATAATTTTGTGTGAAAGTATCAAAATATGTTTCCAAAGATTTAATTTTTGTGTGTTTTGTTATTTATTAATTTAATGATAGGTATAATACATTACTTTATTTAATGTGTTGATCTGTAAAAACTGGAAAAACAGCCCTAAAACAAGTAATGTATGCCTGTCAAAAAAAAATAAACTATTTGTTTTATAACCTATTTCTTTAGTTAAGCACTTTTGGCATAAAGGAAAAGAATATCACTCATCCTTCATCTGGGAGAGGTCTATAAGGCTGGCCCCAAATTTTCGGTTTCTGTAATCTTTTCCGAATACGGGATACAGATTTGAGATTCCGTGAGTCTAGTGCAGACGTTCCTTTTTTTTAATTTGGAAATTTATCCAACAGTTACACGATTTTTAATTAAAGTAACTATATTATTTAAAGGTAATATTCATAATAAATATTCCAGATTTCCCGATCGACATTTCTGTGCAGTCTGTGGATTTCCTTCAAATTACACCTGTATACCTTGTGGGGCGAGATATTGCAGCGTTCGGTGCCTTGGTACACATTTAGACACAAGATGCCTCAAGTGGACCGCTTAAGACCGCGAAGCATCATTATATTATTGCCTTAATATTAAATAATTAATTAATGATTTTGTATTATTTTGTAATTCATCACCTTTTACTGTATACTATATAAAGTAATGTATCCGATACAACTTAGTATAAGTACCTATATCAATATTATTTATTGTCAGCAGGTTGCAAAGTAAATGCCATGATCAAAGAAATTGAAATAAAAAACGTGCCTTAATTAATATTAAACGGTAAAGTTAAAATTAAATTACGTAATTGAATCTATAGCTTAGCAAGTTTCTTGATCACTGCATTGTTTATGAACTAAAGCATATTTACCTGAAATTCTTTATACGTATTCTCTACTTTTAGTAAGACTAAGAAGTAATTCGTACTGATACTGAAAAGTAAAAACAAAATCTCCGAACAAATATGTTAAAAGCAAGTTTCCCGCTAAAATATATTGATTTTAAAAAGTCAAGGGCAATAATTCAGCCAGCGTTGCTTGTTTGATTTCATATGATACCTTAGTTTTTTAAGCACAGTTAAACTTTATTTACGAAATAGAACATTGTATGTCATTTTTTTTATAAAAATTGCTACATAATACCTATAAATATTAAAATTAAATCAAATATTTTTAATAATTTCATGCAATAAAGAATAATAGCCATCTTGTGTCTAATAGCTAAAGAACTAGTACTATGCAACAACTAAATTTGAAAGTTAGTAATATTAAAAACTAGTACAAGATGGCGCTCTTTTATATGGCACAGCCATCTATTGTCAGCTAGTGAATTCTATAAATTTCTCATTAGGTTTTTCATAGATGTCTCTAGAATGCTTAAAAAATATTTATATGTAAAAATCTTTCATGAAGAAGCAAACCGCTATCTAAGCTATAATAATATATAATTGTTTAGCAGTGAACTGTTTCATTTACAATCAAAGAGAAAAGAAAGTTGTTTAATAACTGAGATGAAAAGTTCGATCACGGCGCTTCGAGTCGAGGGTTCGATTCACGCATGAAGCTGCAAACTAAACTGCAAATTAAAAAAAAACACGTGCACGTGTTTAATTGGATCCCCATAGATTCACCAGTGGTAGCAGAAAAAAAAAAAAAATGATGTAAATTCCGCTAACACACACGAAAACAACGTGCAGTACTCTCGCTACCCTACCCTACCCTGGCTTCGAACTAATGAAAGACGACTTGTGACTTGCAGTGCCTTATTTCAAAAAAAGTAAGCGACCGTATTCTCACACTCACACTCACTCAGACTCACGATTCAGCGTAGTCAAACGAGCTTCCGTATCGCATTTTTTGAACTCAAATATAGTTGCCGGCACTGTGCCCACCTACTCGCTTGGCTAGCGTGGTGTGTTTGAGCAAATCTTTCAAGAAATACCGACTTTTTTTTAGGGCCTCTTAAGCTTCTCCTAGAATTAAGTTTTAGACACAAGGTTCCAATGATGAGCTTTCCCTTTCTTATAGTATATTGTCATATTATTATATTCCCTATGGTTTCAGATTTGAGGAATACCGGTGTGGAATCCTGATACTACAGGACCCCGAGTTTGTATAACTTGGTTCGTCTGATTTTCACCTTTAACTTGGTACTGGCTGATTGCACTATTTGACTATTCGAATCATTTATACTCTTTTGAACTTCCGAGTATGTAAAATAAATAAATCGAAAATATAAGCAATTATTTTATTGTTTATTCATAGGTTGAAAGTTGAAGCAGTCGTATTGCCTGTGGTAATGTCGATTTACAATTGCCTTTAGCAGATATTAACGTAGGCATAATGTAACAACCCTTCGTCTTTATGCGAGGGTCGATTGAACGCGTTCGTAGCGATTATTGGACATTTGTGACAACAGCTGTCAGGACATATCGCCGCTGCTAATAAAGGGTATCTGTTTGCTGACAACTGCCGAGCAAATGGGAAATAGCAATGCCAACGTGTTAGGCAAATTATAAAATACCTATAACTTTTTCCTAATTAATATTTTATCGTTCACTGAATTATAGTATTATCTTATATATATTCAGTCGTGTGACAAAGCCGTGGTCGAAGTCAGTAGTCACGTCGCTCGTTTTGTCTTTATAGTAGGTACGCGAGTGGATTCGAGTCCTGGTGCCGGCACCATTCAAATTTTTAAATGCATTTTATGTGCTGAATTTACTACATGCTCTGCGATGAAATATCGCAAGTGAAACAACCTGCATGTCTGAGAAATAATAAAAAATATTTCGATGACATGTGAAAGAAAGACTTCACCACGCTGCTGCAGCGTAGCTACTCTTAAAATTCAGTATTCCACTAATCCTCATAATCAATAAGAATTTCCTTTCAATAAGCACTAACCCCCGTCGCCCATGGGGTTGGCAGAGCCTACGGATTGCCGTTAGGTACGGCACAACGTAGCCCAATTGGCGTCTGTTACCTTCTCGTACTTTGAGAGGTAGAACGTGACCGGTGGCTTCGTCGGGTTCGCTTCTAGAGATTGTCAATTCTTTAACCATTAGTCGTCTCTTGCAGTACCTACTTATAGAAGTGATGAGCAGCTTGTTATTTCGCTACCCGACGGAAAATACGGCCAACTGCCTAATCGTCAGGGTGTGGACTGCGAAACATCAGGTCACGGGTTTGAGCCCGCCATTCGGCTATTGTCGTGAACCATTCCAGATACAAGCTCCTAGGCTTATTGGTTGTGGTTAACGGGAATATTAGTGTTATTTCTGTTTTAATAAAAATACAGTGGAATATTAACTATTTTAATAGCATTGCTTGTTTTCTTTAACTAACTTAAATTCATTTGGGTCTTTTGAAACTTACTTTTGCTGTTGCAGAAAGATTTCGGTTCAATTAATTTTCACGGTTGTTAGTTTAGAACATTACCAAAATCTCTCTCGTTTTTTTTTTCTAACGTCACTGATAACACAGCAAATATTGATACATGGGGGCACGTGGGTTCTTATCAACACCGCAGCTGCTCGGATCACAAACCCCATTGTTGTTAACAGATGTGCCCCCTATACTGTACTTCCTACATTGCATGAGAATTACAACATATTGCTTTTCCGGTATCTTGCGGCTTCAATTAGATATTGATTGTTTGACAATGTTAGGCATAATTATATACAGGTTCTGTTCAACGCATTTAAATCTTTTTAGGCTGTGTCTTCGTTCTGATTCATGAAGTGAAACATGCACATGGTTACAGGTTACAAGGGAATGCGATTGAAAGTAGTTTTTTTTTCCTTGTGACCTTTTTTTTTCTCACGCGAGGTAAAGGTTTCATCGGGATCAGCAATAAGCGCCAGACCGATCAAAAGCCCCACGGTGTTAGAGTTACGCTTGTTGTCCGGTGGCCTCGACAGTTTCGGGGGAAGAGACTCGCAAAGCGGGAGCCTAGCAAGTAATAGAGTTCAAGGAGCACCGACGCTGCTGCCTGCTGCTGTGTCGCGCTCCGACCTCTGCGGCAATCAAAGGGCGGCTCTTAAGGGATGTGGAGACCACGGCTTGGGTTACTGTCGATAAGAGTGACATAGTTGTCAGAGCGCTCGCTTTAATTTCAATGTACGCAAGTGACCTGAGTTCGATTGACGGAGCCGGCACCGCCAAAATTGGCAATAGCAATTTTTGAGTGTTAAATTTTATACATTGTCGGTGGTGAAGGAAGACATCGTGATAATAAAAAAAATATTAATTCCCAGGCTCCAAGTACTCCCAAAAAAAATTATCTTTATTTTACAGTTTCTGTTCCACATATATGCGGCCTGTTGTTAAGTATAGTTTAAAAATTTAACACGGATACCACTTTAGCCTAGTAGATAGTAATAGGCTTTTTTGAAGGTCTGTCCGGTTCGTAAAATTAGCTTAACTACCCGGCATGTTTACGATTAGGATGATCGTGCCGGTTAAAATAGTAAGTTAGTTAGTTGTCTTTTTCTCTCGAAAATAATTATCTTTAATAAAAGACATCTTTTTCTAGATGACCACGACATTGAGGTTATTCGAGTAGTCGGCATATTGTTACGTGTGAAATAAAACTAGAAAATATTTGTGTACTTCATCCGTTTAATATTTCCACCTCCCCTTTCCATAAATAGTATTTATACATTAAAACTATAAAACGATCGTTTCGCTTTGACAGGCAACTTTTAACCACTCCATTCACTTGTCACGTTAATCACAATTGTCCAACCTTAACTATGGTAAAACATTATATATCTGGACCAAGCGACTCTGCTTTTGTTATGGGGCAAAGCTAAATAAAACATTTTTTTTTTATAATCAAACAATAGTCGCAATTTGTCTCTTTTATATTAACCATTATCAACTCAGTAACAATGGGGTGACGTTATATTAAGTCATAATTATTTACAGTAAATTATATCACAAACCACGCACGAGGCATTCTGGGACTACTTATGACGGAGCAGACGCTTTCATTTAATATAATATAATTATAGGTTATTTAGATTCTATATATAATTTAGTCTCATATTATGGAACGCGGCTTATTTTATATCAACACATGGTAATGGATTAGGAGATGAGCCATGGCCGTTTTAGATTTCTGTCCATTGTCTATACTTTCCAAAAATTAAAACGATTTAAGTCGAAATTTAAAACATTTTAAATTCTATGTACTAAATTATAAACGAATATGATACAAGTCTGAAAATATTTTTATTATATTTAATTTAACGAAGGTACCGGATTCCAGTGAATCTGAATATGACTCGGAACAATAGAATTGCAATTGTTTAAAAGTGACACGTGAAGGGTTAAGGGCCTAAGGAATTTTAAGAGACAAAAATAATCGTTTGGTAATTTACTTTACGTATACATTATCTGTTACCTGCAAACAAAAGTGAGTGTTAGCTTTATTTCTCGTTGTATTATAGTTATTAACTTTAAGATGGTAAAGCTTTGCTCAGACTGCCTGTAAATAAAGTTGTCTTGTTATATTAAGCTGCCTCCACTCATAGGATCTCTTTATATACACTATGCTATAATATATGTACATTTATTTACACAATACACTTTTATCAATTATAAGATAAAATATACAGTTTCTCCCTTAAAATTACTGACTCGATTTTTTATAAATATAAAATATTAAAGCCAAATACATCATTTTTTACAAATGAGACTTACATTTTTTTTGTCATCTTACTTTAATACTGGGCTTGGGGAATGGTTAACATCATGGGTTTGCATATATTAATCGGACCAAAGACAAAAAAAAGCGGAAATGGCGAAGAAATTATGAATGTTATATAGTAAAAAAATAGTTTTTGTGTATTATAGAACATACATATTTTAATGAAAATATATTATTGCTCTTGTTAAAAAATTAACAAGCTAAAAGTTTTTTCTTCATTTACGTCTTCATTATCTCGGTCCGATTAAAAAAAAGGACCAAATTTGTCTTTAAGAATTGAACGATGGTCTGAGATCCGATTTATAAAGGAACATTAATTTTGTACCGATTGTGGCGTATTTAAGTATTATTTTAAGTACTAGAGATTCAGCACATCGAACTAACAATCGTAAATACAAGTGTTCCACGTAAAGTGTGTTTTTTAATTCGAAAAAAGCCTAAGCAATACTAATAAATAAGAAACATTCAACATACAATATTATTGTCGCTTTTGTACTACTACCAGTCGAAAAGATGAGCGTTACTTTAACAGGTTTCATCGTTCTATACTAGGGACAGAGCTTCGTAATTATAAACTACCGATACTTTCTTTCTATATTACACAACCCTAACACATTTTCGATAGAAAAGGTAACGTAGAAAGGTTTAAGAGCACTGTGACGGGATCTTCTCTCATCTAGCCCTTCTTTTTTATATACTTCGGACTTCGGCCTTTCTTCGAGAAACCGATTTTGTATCGTCCTTTAAAATAAAATGAAGGCTTCAAGGACGGCATTGTAACGAACTGTTGCTCATCGTTTCGTTCAGGGATCGTCTTTCTTTTTCCTAAGTTTTCCCTCGGTGTGTATCGTTTGCGTCACGGTTTCCACTGCTGCTGAGAGATCGGCATCGGGTTCTATTGCCGCTGACAATGCGGCTATGTACGCGCAGGCTATCCGGAGGACCGACAGCTTCGAGAGTTTCTGGTTGTGACTGTACGCAGGTACCGCCCTTCGGAGCGTATCGAAGGCTGCGCTTATTGTGTGCACCCGAGTCCTCTCCCTCGCGTTGGCTTCTATTCTCCTCTCCCTCGTCATGTTCTTATAGTTTCTCTGTTCCCGTGGCTTCGCTTTCTCCGTGTAATCTTCTACGGGTGGATGAGATGGCACACGTGGCGGCCCAGGTGTTTCAGGAGGCGGTGGAGGCGGTGATGGTGGAGGCTCTAACGGCCTCCTCCTTTGCCTTAACAGACTAGTTTCACTGGTCTTCTTGACTAAAGACAAAGGTTCTCTCTGTGGCTCCTCGGCGAAGGACCACGGCCTGAACGGGTTGGAGTCGCTACCGTGGCTGGTTAGATCGTCTGTAGATCCGAGTCGGATGCGTTTCTTAGGAGGTTGGAGCCGAGTAGGTGAGCGTTCCCTCTTTACCCGCGATTCTGTGTCCACTAGCCTGACCCCGGAGTCGTCGGAGTGGGCAGGCCCTGAGCAGGAATCGTCGTCGTCACCACCAGAGACGAAGCCCGCATCGCGTTCAAGTATTCTTTCTGCAACCAACAAAATACATTATAAGACTTTTGTATTCATTAATTGTTGACAAAACCCCGATGCATCTTAGATACGATTTCTAATAATCGCTTATGTAATATATAATAGAAAAAGCCTTATTTTATAGATATTAAATAAGGCCAAATGTTTAAAGTCGTCTTTAATTTACAACAAAATAAGGTCCAAATATTCACGACAATCGAGGGGAACATACAACGTATTGGTATTGGAGTGATATTTTATTATCTATAAGTGGGAGCAACGGAAGCTGTGGACGACAAAAAGACAACGAACAGACACACAAACGACACCGGCTCGTTATGGAGCGCGGGACACGATCCGCGTACAAAATTCTACACGCGGTATGGCCGGGAATCCAATGGGTAATGAATAATGATTAAATTTAAAATAAAACGTAGATGCAGCCTAGTGGTCAGGGCGCTCCCTTTAGTTTCATAGAGCGCGAGTGACCGATCTCCGGTGCCGGCGCTATTAAAATTGTTAATATCAATTTCAATTGCTGTATGTTCCACGTGCTCGTCCGTGAAGGAAAGCATCGTGAGGAAACCTGTATGTCTGCGAAATAATATATATTATAATTTCGAGGATATGACCAACCCACCAACCCGCACGGGAGCAGCGTGGCCGGCCCGTCTCCCGGTCAAATATTTGTACATACAGGCTATTTTTTTTTGTATCATTTATTTCAAGCCAGTAATCATTTTCTGGTTTTAAAGGGTTTTATAGTCTGCAGCGTCATTTAATTTCAGATTGGTGGACATCTACTAATACACCAGCCTATATTAGCACCAGCAAGACCCGGCGTACATTCCTTGGGATGTTTACCCATACACACATCTCCAATTGTCCGTCATTAGTCTGTGAGATTTGGGTTGATATTTCGCCTTCAGTCGGTCGCGAGAGCCTCTTTAGTTTTCTAGCACGACGCACCACGTGCTGGCGAGGAAAGAATTTTAAGAAAGAGGTGTTCTCACCTATGAGAACTATTAATAATATATCGAACAATCACACACGTTATCCAATCCCAAATGAGGACCGTCTTGGTAACTGGACGGTGATAACAAAGATAAATAATCCTTTATTATACATATAGGAACATCCATGACAGGTACTAATATTTATTATTCAACTAGGCTATCGGGTACTCCAAATTTTGTGTTCTTAATGTTTTCCAAAAGTCAATTTTTATATCACTTATTTACGTATTTTCACATATTTATGTGAAGCGTAACATGTATAATAAAAGAAAAGTTAATTGCAAATTATATATCAGCCGATAGATTTTCGTGGCCCCGCATTTCCTTTCACACACGAATGCAGACAATAGACGTTTTGGTACACATAATTCCGCTGATTAATTCAGTGCCAATAAAACAACCGTCCAGTATTGCCGATTGAATCTGCAAATTTTCTCAAATGTTCTCCATTTTCCACAGATACTCCTTATTTTATTTTGAAAACACTGCCAGTCTTATTATGGTAACTGTGAAATAATAAAAAAAAACGCGCAAAACATTCTGTGAGGTACTGGCCAGCAACAAACATCGCACTTGTGAAAAAAAAAAACGTTTATTGTAATTCCGCAGGTTTTTATAACACGCTTATCATAAACGGCATATTTAAATCGTATAATTAACAGCACACAAGGATGTGAGCAGGACGAGTTTTTTTTTTTTCTAACGCTATGGGAAAATTAAACTTGTCGCTTAGCGCCGGCGCTTGCACGTCGTCAGCCCACGATTATTGCATGCGGGCCGAGGTAAGAAATATCTACAGATAACTTGAGTGCGGTGGACAATTTCTAGATATGTTCTGTGGTAAGCCGTGGTGAACCGGGGCGGGTAGAGCTTTGTCACTCCGTGTCGATTGATCCTTTATTGGTTTGGCGGTCAAGTGAAGTGGCGTGATAGGCGCACACAAGTGAAGTTTCTTCTCTAAATTACCATGCTTTTGTGATTTGATTTAATTCGAACCTTTTGTGATAATGACTATTAAAAATAACTATTAAAGTGCGTTATTATTAACCTGCAAATACAGACAAACGGACTGTGAACTATGTACTTCGTATTTTATTAATTTGTTTTGAATTAAAAGAGCTATTAGAACTTAGATGAAGTTTTATTTTGAATGTTAATATATATTTTTTGAAGATAGTGATAGTTCATCCAGTAATCTCGCGATATGCCCTCACCAACAAAGCTCGTGTATAACACCTGCATCGATACCTACCCACCATAAACAAAACTGGTTTGCGCCCATATGGCCAGGCGCGTCTCTGATTGTTATTTATTTAATTTTACTTTATGAAAATTATTGTCCGCATTCCAATCTACATGGCCGTTTCTTACGTTGTTTTTATTTTCATTTATAGATTTACATTCTTACTGAAACACCTACGATTATTGACGTCATCATGAAGATTGTTTATACAGAGACAACTCTATGCTAATTGCATTAGCCACGTTTACCCCGTAGCCCTGATTTCGATATCGGTAGCGGGTTTGAATCCTGACTGTGTTGAATGTTTGTAAATATACCACGAATGGTTAGACAATACACAGAATACGTGTTCACGACTAATATGTATGTAATGTTTATTTTTTGATAATAGATGTCGCCACTGGATGTTTGAAACCCACTATTAAGTGGTCGACACAAAATCATTACCATAGACCAGGGTAGTCGTAGGTTTCATATAAATTAGTACTTAATAATATCTAACCCTAGTTTCTATATATTCAATACGTATGGTTATTTATCTATGTAACTATTTAACTTTGTGATTCAGGGACTACTGGGAATCCTTGATGGTGACTGAATTACGTGTATGTGTCCGACATTTTGTTTTCGTTATTAATAATTAGCAAAAAATGCGAGTATACATGGATTGTTAGTTACTATTAAAAATATCTTATCACTTGAGAAAGAAGCGTTGGTTAATCAAACAATTACAAAAACACCAATAAAATTAATTTCAATTACAAAAAGTGAACATAGACGGACTCTACCTACTACCACTTTTCGATGTCTTCATAAAACTCCTTCGCATTTTAATTGTAAAGATATGGTGAAAACACGTTAAGAAATAAAAATATGTTATGCTATTTTAAAAAGCAAGTTATTTAATTGTATTTAGGCTATATTCGTTATATTTTATGCATAAACACAAATGCAATCGACCAATTAATATTGATAATCGTATATCAGTAATAGTGTGCTACCGGAATTGGTTTATGGCTCTCATAATCGGGAGGCTGAGGCGCCGCGAAGGCGTTCCAATGATAATACCGCTATAAAAACGCTACTAACCCAATCTAAATCGTATATAGGTGGCATAAGATACGTTTTGTGTTGTATAAGACGTGTTCGGGGCACGAACGAAGGCGTTCGCTCACTTGCTTCTCAGTTCTCACACTACAGGTGTTTTTTTTTTTTTCTTTTCTTTAAAGGATTGTGAAGATCTGGCGGCTCCGCCTTCGAGTGATTAGAGTTAAATTTCATCGCGGCTTTTAGTCTGTCTTTTTTTGTATTCCTCCGTAATAATTATAAATATTTGTGAAGGTATAAAGGTCTTATGACAGGAGAAGGTTAATTTTAATTGTTTGAAAGTTATGTCACTTTAAGAGTTAAATAACCGTTACGTCAAAAAAAAAGGATATACTTCTAATTAAAAGTCTCAGCGGTAGATCTGATTTATGATATCCATTAACATGTAAGTGGAAATGATTTTATTCGCTCCGGTAGCGTTGAGTGTACTTCTTAAAACAAAAGCGACTCTACTTCAAATTTCAAACCGTCGTGTTAAGTGTCTGGTGTCTGAAATGAAATAAAATTTTAGGGTCGACGCTCATTACGCTGTTTCACATTGACGTGTTAAAACAAAGCTAAGTCAAAGGTGCCGGCGCTTCAGACCTCTCGACCGTTGAATGGGCGTTGATCTAAACACAAGATAAGACCGGACCGAGCCGAGCCCCAAGACCCATAGATACCGATCTGGCGCCAAATTTCACAGAATCTCGACGCGTTTATGTTGAAAAAGCGCCCCTATTTAGATGTGATACTTCTTTTTTTTTCTATCATTATACGCCGGGACAATTTTATATAGGTACAACGCGATTGTCGTTACCATTGTAGCGTTGATTTTTTTTTTTAAATCGAACAATAAGTTAAAGCAAATTCAATATTAAACATAATAAAAAAAAAGTTAAAACTAATTAATACTGTGGGGATTGAGTAGAGGATACCCTGTGCTGCAATTGCCCGCGGAGATTTCTTTTCACGTGACGCTACCGGACGAAATGACAAAATGATGAGCGGTCAGTGATTACGTTAAAAAAAAATCAGACTAATATGTCGCGTCCGCGGTTATACATTCGCACGGTCTCTCGAGCTTAATGTATGAGAAGTCGTGATATTGTTACGACTTTCACCGAGCAGATATTACCGATGGCGCCGTCGGCTCGCCGAGCTCTATGGCTGCCTCTTAACGATGAATTTTCGCTTACTGTGAGATGTTTGTACAAATGTTTGCCATACCCAGCCATATACTTTACCTTTCAATATTTTATTTGGTTCAGTAGAAAATATTTTTTTTTTTATTTTTAAAAGCAAACTTGTGATTTATTTTGTTGCCGTTATTTGAAGCTTAAGAACTTCAATGTTAGCAATTTATTCTTATTGATTAAATTGAACTATGAAACAGAACTTTACCCATTTAAAAAATAAAAAAATATTACGTAAAAATTTTGTACCTCTGTTTGGTCTGTTAGTTAATGTTAGTTTAGTTTGGTTAGCTGTGAGTTGTCCAGTAAATGAGTAAGGCAGTTGCACATCCTGGTAAAAACATGATAACTGTCTCGACTTTTACGTGAGCTATGGGACGATTGTGGTGGACAAAGGTTCTCTATCACCACCATCGCACGGCGTATGAGGTAGTAAAGTTACATCCATCGACTTCGGGGAAGGCCTATGTTCAGCTTAAATGATGATGAATGATAGTGCTAAACATTTTAGTACTACTATAAATTTTAGAGTTAATTTGAAATATTTATGTCTTAAAATCTTTTTCTCTTTTATTTTAAAGAAAGTATACTAGCAATGCTATCAATTAAGTAGCATTACTAATATCCCTGTTAACCACTCCAACTAAGCATTACAGCTTGTATCTGGAGTGGTTCAGGACAATAGTCGAATGGCGGGCTCGAACTTACAACGTCGTGTTTCTTAGTCCGCACCCTAACCCGTTTGGCTATTGGCGCTTGAATATCACGAAATTGTCACAAGAACCTTAAAATGTAAAACGAAGTTCGTTTACGTCTTAAACTTAACATTCACGGGATTTATAGTTCAATCCCACGATTCATTGGTGTTCAATCCCGCGGCCCGGGATCGGCCGATTAGTCACGTATGCGGCGTGCGCCATCGCGTCGCAGCGACATATTGGCGCCATGCGGTCGCCATTGCTACAACTAACAATACCTACTAAATAACAATTCCTCATGTCGTATTGGTTTTTATCTTTGTATTGCTACAAGCTTCAAGATGGCTCTTCTGTTACTGTTATAAACTACTCAATACTGTTATAAAAAAGAGTGTAGGTACATACCTAAGTAGTAACTTAATATACGTCAAAAATATAAACTCCTCCCGGCTCCGAAACCCGAAAGGAAAGACGAAGCATTTGCACTGCAATCGTCAACTCACTCCCCAAGCCATTACAGCAAATCCTCTCTATGAAAGAGGTAAAGAGGTCTATGTCTAACAGTGGACTGATGAACAGGAGAGGAAAACGTTGTATCATCAATTTAGACTGTTATCTTTAATCAAATATATTTTTAATGTTATTTTTTATTGAAAGGAGGGCCAACGAGCGAGCGGCTCACCTGATATGGTCAGTGATTACCGTACCCCACGAACATCTCCATCATCAGAGGATTACCTCCATTGTTGATGGGATGGGGGAATGGGCCTCCGATTACCTCACTCACCGAACGAAACGCAGAAGCACAAGATGCCTCTACTTCACGCCGGTATTATGCGTTGTCATGGTACTATCTCGGTCGAGTCGGCCCATTTGAGTAGCAACAAAAGCCACTGCCTGGCTCTACCACGTACAAATACGTTTCTGCGCCTTGTAACGAGGGGTAAGCAATATATTGTACTGGCCAGTCGTCTGGCCAATACAATATATTACTTATTTACTACAATTTGAACTACAAAATTATATTAGATGTGATTTTCATTTAATTGACATATCAATAATGAATGAGGCATCGCCCTCGCTTGCCAATTGCATATTCATACGGGGGGTCGCAGTTCTTGGAATTCTCGTATGACCATTGATCAATGTTAGGTACCTACCTATCACTTTTCAGTAAGTAGCCACTAGCCTTTCTGAAATTTTGAGTGACGTCTCACTTTGCAAATAACCTAAATCTATTTCTATCCTTTTCTTGATCTATTTGGACTTACATTTATATTAATTTAAAAACAAAATATCCGTTACCTAAGGCACATGTAATTGTTACGTCACTCATTATTTAATTCGTAGATATGAAGTCTTACTTAAATGTGAACAGAGCTGTTCAAATATTTTATGTATAATTTGACACGTTTTCAATAAATTATAAAACATGTTTGCAACATTCTATTTCAATTATTCTATTCAACATAATATACAAGAAAATTTACGTATCCTCGTGTATCACATGTATAGGTAGTGTCCTAAATATCTCATGCCGCATTTCTCAGCTTAAATTGATTTTTCTTTGACAGGATTTAACCAAAAGGTTTAATGTGACGAGCGATTCATATTAAAAAAACAGCCAAATATTAAAAATAAAAACAAAACTGTTTCAAATGTTTCATCCGAATCCAGAATGAATATCGCAAACCATCACTAATGACTAAGTCCTAACGGCAGATCTGCCAACGATAAAATAGGGCGCCATTGTTACCAACTGTGCAAACATTGAACTGTGGCTGCAGCGGTGTCCGTTGGAGTCAAAATAATCTATTGTTTCAGTTTCTGTAGTCTCAACAGCTACGTCTGCTATAAACACCTGGAAGCCACGTGCTCTTCCATGCCTACTAACTTAAACGAAACACATTTTTTTTTAAGTCTGTTGTTCTAAAATCAATGACGTTGATTATAAAGTGTTATGAAGTCGTTTGTGATTTTTGATTCTGTATTCGAAATAGATTATATAATTATGAAAATATTATACATCACTATATTCTAACTATATAACTATATTCCTAACAGAAGTTCATAATATTTATAAAACATTAAAGGTTTATAGAACAAATATATTCTGTATTATTCTATAATTTTTTTTTCTTCGTCATGAGATACTCAGTCTATTGGATAACATGCTCACCAAAATCATTTTACCAAATATAATACATCAAAACAGTTATTAAACCAACAATATTTGGTATATTTAATGTTTTCTTATATTTATGCGAATCTTTGAAATTAGTTTTCAAAATAAAATCAATAATTTAAATACATGTATATAAAATTTATAATCATAATTCAAGTATTTATTATTCTATTTCAAAAATATCATATTATCATATTTAGAAATGCTAAATATTTTTTTTCCATATTCAAAAATTTCGTCTTTTGTTCTAAAGACAATTGACGCATGTGACAAAAAATATTACATATTTTAAAATGTTTGCCAGCTTTTTGCACTGATTTCTAAAACGATGTTTAATGGATAAAACCACCTGGCTGGATGTGATATATTGCATTTCGGTGACATTTTGTCAGCGCCAATTTGTTATACATCAGCCGCCGCAGGACTTTTGAATAAAACCTAGACTTGAGCATAGATTTCTTTTTATACTGACGAAATTATGCGGTAGGTAAGTCAATACGGTACAGTCGTAGTAAAAAAGTTTTCGCTGTTTTATCATACGTTTTTACATTAATTATCTTTACAAAATGCAGTAAAGAAATGGATCATAAAATGTATAGATTCTTGAAGCTATTGTTTAGTAGAAATAGATGAAGAATGACCTATTAAATAAAATGCGTTACATTATAACTTTACTTTATTTAAGCACGTGATTGTACTCAGATGTTTTTCGTTCCGAGGCAAACACATGCTAATGTCGGATGTGTAACGATTCTTAAAAGAAACGATTAATTTACGACCTTTGCGTTCTGACAGCTTATTTTAATATTTTAATTTCTTCAAACAACTGCTGGTTGGCTTTAGATATTTATTTCATAGCTACTTACAGGAACATCTGCAACAGTAATGGAATGTTCTTATTTAGAAATGCTAAATATTTTTTTCCATATTCAAAAATTTCGTCTTTTGTTCTAAAGACAATTGACGCATGTGACAAAAAATATTACATATTTTAAAATGTTTGCCAGCTTTTTGCACTGATTTCTAAAACGATGTTTAATGGATAAAACCACCTGGCTGGATGTGATATATTGCATTTCGGTGACATTTTGTCAGCGCCAATTTGTTATACATCAGCCGCCGCAGGACTTTTGAATAAAACCTAGACTTGAGCATAGATTTCTTTTTATACTGACGAAATTATGCGGTAGGTAAGTCAATACGGTACAGTCGTAGTAAAAAAGTTTTCGCTGTTTTATCATACGTTTTTACATTAATTATCTTTACAAAATGCAGTAAAGAAATGGATCATAAAATGTATAGATTCTTGAAGCTATTGTTTAGTAGAAATAGATGAAGAATGACCTATTAAATAAAATGCGTTACATTATAACTTTACTTTATTTAAGCACGTGATTGTACTCAGATGTTTTTCGTTCCGAGGCAAACACATGCTAATGTCGGATGTGTAACGATTCTTAAAAGAAACGATTAATTTACGACCTTTGCGTTCTGACAGCTTATTTTAATATTTTAATTTCTTCAAACAACTGCTGGTTGGCTTTAGATATTTATTTCATAGCTACTTACAGGAACATCTGCAACAGTAATGGAATGTTCTTATTTAGGAAATAGATAGGCAGAAAAGAAATACATTATTTATTAACATTAATAATAATTAAAAATTATCCAATTAAATTCGGACAAATTCTGATATTGATGTTTTAAACTGCATTCGTTTATAACTTATGTTAAGTAACTAGTACTACAGATCCGAGCCGGATTTGCAAAATCAAATCTGTAATATATATAAATGTGAATGTAAATGTTTACATGTAAACCTTCCTCATCAAACTTTCTAAATGATGGTGAACGCTGCATTGAAATCCACTTGGAAGAATGCACAGACAAACGCAAATTGCGACGCCATGCAAAACATAATGTTCTTCGAAATTATTATATACTGTGCAAGAAAAAGAAATGTACAAAAAAACATAGTGTTTTTTTCCCTCTGAAGGAAAACTATTAAATTGTCAAACATTCCTTGGTCATAATGAAAAAAAAACAAGTCGTTAAACTTTTTAATAGCATTGATCGTTTATGATCACATATGGGGAAAAGCCAATAGCATTTTTAATGACAACAATTACAGCTTCACAGTCGAACTCGGGCTTATTAGGGTGACTAGACGAACCATACAATTTAGGAGACACAGGTACAAAAATAAATTTAACTAATTTATTTTAGTTTTATAAGAATCGCAACTATAATATTAACCTAAGTTAGCGATATAATTAAAACAGATCTGTTTAATGTTTTCTTGTATTTACGCGAACACTACACATTTGAAATGAAACTATTGTTTACGGATTTTATCGCGTTTGACGTCCAACGCCTGAGTCCGCCAAACGTAGGGAACATTAAAACAAAATTGAAATGCAATTAAATCCGTAAATAATAGTTTAATTCCAAAATAAATCTGTTCATATCCCGTATCTTCGATTTGATATCCGTAACCTACATCTAAATCTTTATATATTATTCTAAGTTTTATATTCTTAAGTTCATAGTAAACTTAAAGTTTAGAGCAAATAGTCATTTTAATTTCAATTTTCAATTTGAGTTTGGTTTGCTGTAAGTAGTAAAGACTTATTTCCTTCAAAGCGGAGTTTTGTTCGTTTCGTTTTTTTTTTACATCAGTTATTCAGATCTTTGTGTGTGTATTTAAAAGAAATACAAGACAGAACAATGACGTAATAAAAGTTAAAACTCATTTGGCTTCACCTTAGATAAAAAATTGTGTAATTCCATAAAGTACCCGACGCTTCTGCAACCTATTTGGGCGCCAAGCGCCAACGGCCGTCCGAGGTGACCTTGTGCCGGCGCCCCGGTGTCGATAATATAAATCACATATAAAAAGTTGATTTCGCATGCGGCCAAGCTGGAATCACCCGGCCAGATGGCGGATTCCGATCCCGACGTTACCCCGCATCTGGTACGGAACATGTAATTGTTACAATGGGCCTTATTGATAAAACGATGGGGACTGTTGGAAAGGATTTAAAAAAGGACCAACAATCAAATAAAAAAAAAAAGAAACTACTTCGATTTGACTTTCAAACATTTTTAAAAATTACCTTTTGCACGCCGCACAACGCGAAAGCTTCAGAGATAGTGCATTAGAACAAACTTTTCAAGGTCACCCGATTTACCCAACTTAAATCGCTTCCAGGAATTTTATAAAGCATTAATATATAATAAAATACATACCATTCACGCTACAGTTTTATTAAAACATTTAATCTATATTAACATAAAAAAAACGCTCTAAAAACTTAATGTGTCGACCCCACTGTTTTTCATTGGCTTCAGATTCATGTAGAATCCTTCTACCTTTTGAATATCACTACTCTAATTCTTTCAGTTTGTTTATAAACTAATAATTAACATGAGCTCGCGAGGCGTGCAATTATGGATTTTCCAAACCATTTACACTCACTGTAAGCGTTTTATAAAATTTACAAAACAACGTACTAACATCGCCGACCTTTATTTTCGATAAAGTCTGCCATTTTGTTTCGATTGCTACATTGACATTTTGATAGCTCAATAAAGATATATCATTAATAATAAATAACATCAATATTAAATATAATTCAATCTGTTTGGTATTTTATTGAAGCCTCTTTTCCCGGATGTTGTTTAGAAATAAAACCGAACTAGTTGGCGCTAGGCGCCATTTGAAATTAGACGGCCAGTTGTAGAATTTTATTTCAAAATTCTTCTGCTACCAGTTCGCGAATTAATGCAAATGTAGCGGACGGACGCACGGAATGCGGTGACGCGTGACTGCCGAGTAAACATCTCATACAAACAAAACGCTCGATCGATTTTCTAAAAGCGGTGACATGATTGTTTAACAATTCGCGTTATTGTCTTTTGTCACTAACGGACTGCATAATCTTATAACAAACTGCTTAGTAGTTTAACGTACCTGACGGCTGAGCATTGGGTACTGGGTTCGATACCGATATCTATATTTGTCCAAATACAAATTATTGCTTTTCGGGTGTGGTTTTCTCTGATTCACAGAATCTGACTCTTCCTTCTATTTTATCGTATAAGCGTTACATCGGAAATGGGAACGTAAATACGAATGAGTGCCACTTTTTATGTAAAACGGGAACAAACGAGCAACCAGAGGAATTACAGGTGGGCTACCGTACTTTATGTGGGAGGAGGAATGGGCGGGGGAAGAGGGAAGTGTGCCTCCGGTTACGGTGAATGAGCGCCAAAGGAAACGTAGACGCACAAGATGCCTCTACTTCACGCCGGTATACTGCGAGACCGTGGTACTACCCTCGTCGAGCCGGCTCATTCGAGCAGCAGCAAATTCCGCCGCTTGGCTCTACCACTTACGAAAACGCCATGGTCGAAATCGGGTAACAGTATAGAAGCCGACGATTTCTAATGTTTGAGCGATCTACTAAAACTACCATACAAATAATGACTCGTACGTCTGTTAATAGTTATCTCCCGTAAGGCCGTAACCTTTCACGTGTCATAAATAGAATGTCTATTGTTTCAACACTCCGAGAAATAACTGAAATTATTTTGACGCAATTCTTTCAAGCGATGCTATTCAACAACAGGAAAATATAATTATCAAATAGAAATCTTATTTATAATGTCAGTAGTTTTTAAAAAATGTTGATTTTGTCGCACTAAAAATTAGTATGACTGCATAATATTGGTTTTATAGTACCATATCATAATCTACATCTCACTAAGGATCTGACGAGTTTCGCAATGTACAATGGCTCTATTTGATTTACATAACAAAACACGATCCACATGCTGAAAGTAAACCTCGTAACAGGTCTGTGAAATTATATGTAGAGATAAATTAATTAATTAACACTTTTTATGTTGCCATGCTGTATATGATTAATACATTATACCATAATATTCTTAATGTTTAATTATGAAAGATGAAACATTTTAGTAATATAAGAAACCATCCTTTACCCAAAAACGATTTTAAATAATTTCTGTTATAAATGCGTGCATGGCCATAGAGTCGTATAAAAAATAAATAAATAAGATCGGACGACCTAACAAGGCCGCATAGTGTCATTCACGCCTCCGCGGGTAGGAGCATGCGATGTATTTAACGTGTGTGACGATGCACACCGAATGTGAACTTTGGTTATCATTGTTTTTATAACCATCAACATAACGCACAGTTCATTCAACGATGAACTGTTTTTATTTTGCTGGTAACACTTAAATCAAATTTAAAATTGGAATACCATGTTCCATGTACATACATTAACTTTTTAATTTACCAGCCAGTAAATAGTCCAACGCAGTGCCATTAGCCTCTACAATAAGGATGACTTACTACAATCGCCACGCTTAATTTTGGTCTGGTATTTTTCGAGATGGTCATCACGCCATGTGTCGGCAGCCGTTGTGATTTTCCTGGCCTTCCCTTAGTCGCCGTAAACGACAGACACGGGAAGAAAGGGCAGATTCTTACCCCGATAATACATAGCCGTGTACATAAACATATCCATATATGTATTTACGATATGTAAATGTAATAGAAACATAATTTATGTTAATTGGTCATTAATCAGTGATGTATCCTTTTCACATAATTTATGTTTTATTGGCTGAAACCTAATGATCCGAATGAAACGGAGAATAAAATTTGACGTTTAAATAAATTGAGGAAAGATAATTTTTTTAATCGTAATCAAAATTCCAAATTTAAATATTTCACCCATTAAATACGAACTCAGGCATTGGATTCTAACAATGGCTGTAGTCTAGAAAGTTCGGACGCATCTTTAAATATTACGCAAAATAAAATCTAATACGTAAGACAATGACTAACTTCGAAAATTTTCATCTCTGCAGTCGTAACCATATTTGGTTGTGCAGGCTAATCTCCAAATCCACTGAACAGATTCTTTCAGATATGTTTCTTATGATATTGCGATGGACAATTTAATTTTTTAATTATTTTCTTATACTTTTTTTCTTAATTTTTAAACCGCACAACGCTCATTAGAACAGTCCGATTTTGAATAAAGTCGGATCATCGATAATAAGGCACGATATTAGTTTACTTGTATCTTTCATAATTCATTACACAATACAGTAGAATGAGATTCTACTTATCTGCCCATACCTACTTGGTAAATGTACGTGAGTGCCTCAGAAACGAGTATTAAATACGAAGTGTGAGATTCTTGTTGGAATAAATTTTGCATACTTGCATTAATATTAAAAAGGTGAGGAAGGGAAGCCCGAAATTCGTTGAAAAGGACAAAGGGAGGAAGCGATCGGGTGGCCCGGGACTTAACAAAGATCGACTGCGCTTCCCTTCGTCGCGGATACAGAAAAAGCTCCTAAAGATAAAAAATGTTATTTGATTTTGAAGTCTTAGAACTGCACATCACTTCCAGTGCTTGTTATATTTAACGGTTATCGCTCGCAATTATTGTAACAGTGTAAGGTTAATTTCATGTACTTATTGTATAGTATGCTAAAGTATCTCCTTTTTATTTAGCAGCCCGTTAAATATTTTTTTTTCTCTATCAGCATATTTATCCTTTCCAACTATAACATATGACCAACAATAACTGTATATTATATGTATCTATATTTCAGTTGCGCTAAAGTGTTAAGTATGTACTATGTACATGAAAATCTTAAAATGAATGTTTATACTAAAGTAGTAAAATTTTAACAAGTACCGATATTTGGTTTTATGTTCCCGACGTTTCGATTGCTTTACAGCACCCGTGGCCATTGGGGGACTGAGGTGTTAGACGTCCCAGTGTTATATTTAACTCGGGCTACCTTTAGCATTAATTATAAATTTCTGGTCCGATCTAACGTATGATATATAGATATTTTTTTTTTTTGAAAAGAAGATTGACATTCCATGAGTAATATAAAGTTTAACTTTATTAAATGAAATCTCAAAACAAAGAATATGTATCCACATAAGACTCTAAAAACAATTTCAAGGCTTTTTGTACCAATGGTAGATTTAAAAGCGAGAAGTTACAAATCTTGTTGTTATATTATTTACAATAACGCGGTTTCTGCAGCAAACGAAATTTTTTATAGCGATTGTTAAACATAATAGTAATACAATTTTCACAATAGCCCTTTGAAAATAATCTGAAAACTTGATAATGTTTGTGTAAATTTTTTTTTGTATTTATGAAACTATTTCTTTTTGGTTAATAAAAATATTATACCTCATACGACAATGGTGTTAATTTGCCGGCGCCCCTTAAATGAATCACTAGGAACAATCGAAGAAACCCAACGACGTTGCTCGCCACCATCTTACCACGCAGGCTTGTCACCCATATAGGTTGGCATTTGGCATGATCCTGTTCAGCGTGGACAAACAGGCCTCCGAAAACCGATTTTGAAGAGAACTGTTGCCTTATCCGCCATTCCACAAACAATTTCACATAAATTCTGTGATATATCTTTTTGATATAAAATCATGGCGTGTTATTTCTAAAGATCGTTACGTTCATCCGACAATAAACGAAACCATGTGTTGGATGTGAATTATTATTTAAAATCCAGGGGGCGCTGGGTGCGTTTTGAGGCGTCAGGGAGTCACCACCGTGCAACGTAAGTATTAGCTAATCTATTGGTAGAGCTCAGTCTCACAGAACCTCGGGCCCCGGGTTTATGGTACTCGGTCCGTATTATTTTTGCTTTTCACTGGGTACTAAACTGGCTTTTAGCACCATTGCCAGCGGTGGGATCGCCAAATCGATGCACTAGCTTATAACAATTAAAAAGAAAAAGTCTTACCCTTAATCGTGAAATCCTAACAAAATTCATCACCCCAGATTAGTCTTGTCGGTCGTAGTGGAAGTCGCTTCCAGAAAAATCTCGTAAATCACCCGCGAAATTATCACAAAATTCACCATTTTTATCATTCATCCCAAAATATCCAGATGGTGGTTCTTAGTACAGTGCAACCATTAATTATAGTTTCTTCGAATTTCTCAAGCTTAACTTACATCTGTTACGTTTGACCTTCACGTGTTCCATTGTTGCTTGTCCGTCTGAGAGAACTTGATCCATCTGTCAGCCTCATGTCATGCATACAATTGTTTTATGGTGCTTATTACAAGCGATTTTGACATCTGTTACATTTCGTATTGTTAACTGGCAACGTCAATTGTGCGCGGGTAACAACAATGCTGTCATTATTTCGAAATAAAAAAATTGTAAATAGCCGTTCGGTGGCGGCGTGAAGAGAATCTGCCACCTCAATAATTCCGTTAGTAATCTTCAAACGCCGGACCTAAATTAGCCATTACCCTGATGGGTCGCGAGCATAGTTCTGCAGATATTAGTACCTACGCGAGAGATCTGGACCTCAAATTGGATTGGATTGGATTCTTCATCGTCGAGCACCACGCGTTAAGGCATCGTGAAAAAACCCCGCAGGTCAATCTGTGTTATTCAAGTTACCTATGTTAAAAACTAAGTTAAATTTCTATTATATAAAACATTCAGAAACGGTACCTAGGTAAGTATTTAGATTTCGCCGCAGTAAATCGCTGGAATGCCGCTTGTTTTCGCGATCTCGTTCGGTTTTGTTCACGACCATATCAGCTTTTTACGGCACGCATATTTTGAAACATCAATTTCACGTGCTGGGTAACACGTGAGCCGGCGTACCGGACGTTGCGCTGCTTATTGTTTCGTTGATAAGGTTACGTACTCTTATGAATCTAAATTTACCATAATATTAGGTTTTTTTTTAGGTATACAGACGTCTCGGAATTATGGTCCTTTCAACCCATTTTTACCAGAGTGTTAAGGACTACGTGACAGGTGCTGAGCCTGTCGATGTTTGTGTTCAACTAACGGTACCAATCATAAATAACTTTCGCTAAAACGCGCCCTTTACCCAAGCGATCAAACTGGAGTCTTCTGTATCGAAGGCATATCCTCTAATTACTCATCATTGTTTACAAGGAATTTCTAGTCTTAGAGTCGTACATGATACGATAAAATTTCTATTAAATTTTTTTCAATTTCTACTCTCGACAATCACGATATATGTTACTAAATAAAAACAAACATTAATACCCAGTACAATGGAACGTAAAAATACATCAAGCAACAAATTATTGTCTGCGCACACATTCTGTCGTATACAAATCTGGACTGCATTTGATTTTTTCAACAAACAATTATAAGCTATAAATGTGAAATGTAGCTACTTTTTTTTTAATATAAATGATGGCCACCCTAGCCGTGTATTCTTTATATTTGGCGAAATATTTTCTCATCCGCCTCAGCCTCAAGGATTACGACACCGGGAAACCCCACAATTTTAGACAGCTACAAACAAGATCCTGCTATTTTTTTCCTAGCCAGCGCCGTTACAGGTGAGCGAAAGATAATAGCCGCATTATTTTAACATGTTTATTGACACGGATGGTCTGTAGCTCTTTGACAGAGAGTTTCATAGTACGCGAGTGGACGTGGTTCGACTCCCGGTGCCGAAACGTTAAAAAGATTAAATTGTAATTTTAAGCATGGAATAAACGATGTGGTCCATGCATGCCAACTTAATAAAAATAGAGACGAGATTTTATCTGACGTTCGCCAACTCGCATAGGAGCCGCGTGGCGAATTTCCTACGATAATAACAAGTGTATTAAAAAAAAGTATAAGAGAAACAACCGACTTTAACCCATTGCCATCCTTGGAGGTGTTTAAATTTTAATGGGAATATTCAATAATAAAAAAACATCAAATTTATTCACGATTATTGTTAATATGTCTCACAAAAAAAAAACAGTCGAATTGTCGTCCTCCTTATTTTGAAGTCGGTTGAACCCTTCCCAAAAATGAGAGAAGTCCTTTGCCCTGCAGTGCGACATTTATACTTTATGATGAAACAATCTTTTGTTTCAAGTATTTAAAGCAAATGATTCACGGTTCGATGTTAACAACCTGAGTAAATAATCATGCTCGATGACTGGGACAAATAATTTAATCCCTTCCCTTTGCTTATTTCATAGACGTCAATAAAATAAATTATTTACTAATGAAGCAAACGCTACAAAAAAAGTGAAGCTGATTAAGAGATTAGTTGGTTTGGTGCCTTTTCATTTTTGTCTACTACACTACATTGGCAAAAATATTATTCTGTAACTCCAAATCACACATTAGCAATAATAACAAACGATGAGGAATTTATTTAAAAAGTTATGTATTTTTTATACGAATTATAAAAAAAAAAGTGAGCATTGCATTCTAATTTCAAATAGACCAGTAATCAAACATTGGACCGTTGTCGCCACATGTCAAAGTAGTGACGTCAGGTCGCGCTTGGGCGCCAGATGTGGAAGACGTATTAGGTTGAGCAAAAGTTTTTATTTCATGAGACCTTCTACTTTTCACCATATAAAAAACCTTGGATTTTGCGGAAAAGGCTATCTATAGTACGAGTATTTTATCTTATCCAATAATTTTAGAATGTCTTAAATTCTTGTTATGCGGTGCTCTCATTACCATTCAATTCCGAAATAAAGTTTTCCGTGTCAGGTACGACTAGTACCAGATGTTTATTTTACTTTTAGTGGGATTCTGAAACAATCCGTTAAAATTTAAAGGGCTTTGTCACCCTCGCGTCGTACCAGATGCGGTACACATAATAGCTGTAATAACGTGAGCTGTGACGGCTGTATGACATCTGTATCTTTGCCGACACCAATAAAAAAAAGTAAAGGGTGACTCCTGTGCGGCGTTAAAAAAGTTGTTCGGAAATTAGACAAAATTAACGAAAATAATGTTGACAACGGTGTTTTTTTTTTAATTGTCTATTAGCGGAGGCGTAAGATGTGTCTCCCCATTTTTCACCGTGGATGCCGAAAGAGACTAAGGGAAAAGTGTTGAAAACATCAAAGCAATATATCTCCCGGAGAAGCGAAAAGTGGGATACGATAGCTCCTTTGACTACGCCTAGTCTTATCAAATATAAATCCATAATCTTCGTCTACGCCTATATGTTAGAATTGCGTGTACTTTTATATTGGAAAAAGATTCATCTTACAGTAAATATTTATGCTCAAATACTTTTTTCAGTTAATATCTTAAATATACAAATTATAAATTAATTGAAGTAGCAAATTATTAATGAAAAATTATTTAAGTAACATCACTAAGTCATCAAACGACTATTTTTAAATATATTTTCGCAATGTATAAGGTACAAGATTCACATTTTGCACTGACAACAAAATATATTTTGTAGATCCAGGACAACGTTCAAAGAAAAACATAAGCTATGACTTTCTTTTTTAGTTTGTATGTGGTAGTGCCAAGCAGTGGCTTTTGCTGCTGCTCGAATGGACCATTACCACAGCCTCGCAGAAAACCGGCGTGAAGTAGTGGCATCTTCTGCTTCTGCGTTTCGGTCGGTGAGCGAGGTAACCGTATGCCCACTTCTCCTCATCACCCGTCCTCATCCTTCCTCCCAACTCCACTTGCAGCCCCTCTGGCATTGCAGATGTGGGCGACACTAATCATTTACCATCAGGTGAGCGGCTGGCTCGATTGTCTTAAAAAAAAAAGATGATCTTAAATGACAGAAGAGAACAGACTGTCGCAGAATGCGGCCTTGTATCCTCCGAATCGTTTATTTACTACCGCTATCAGTTATGTGAACGGAATCGACATTAATACAGGTAAGAAAGATACGCGGCAATCAGTCTACGTTATCAACGTGTATAATTTAGGAGCTCAACTTGAGATTATTCGTGCTGGGTGCTCGTGTTCTGAACGAAGGTTACTAAACAGTGTCGATTGATATTGTTTAGGGTTTGCTCGGATTTTGGCCGATTAGATTTACTATTGCTTGCCGATAGCCTGCCTTGATAGAGTGCGAGCGACCTGGGTTCTACCCCCGGTGGCCGGCACCTCTAAAATTGTTAATAGCAATTATAAGTGCTGTATTTACCACGTGCTCGGCGATGAAGGAAAACATCGCGAGGAAACTTGCATGGCTGAGAAATAATAAAAATATTATTATCAAGACAAGCCCCGCAAACCCGCACCGGAGCAGCGTGGCGGGCATTTCCCGGCTCCAAAAACCCTTTCAAATATTTGAGAAGGAGGCCCAGCAGTGGGCACTTTCAGGCACTCACAGATCAGTCCTTTTGTTACTTTTTCGGAAAACAATATTTTACTCCGTTCTATATTACATAGTATTTACATCAGACTCAATCAATAAATAAATATTGATCTCCCCAAGGGTATTTAATTAAGTTTTTTTTAATTTCTTATTTAACAAATGGTTTTATACTAACGACTTGCTATTGTTTTTATAATCACACTACCTACACTAGAAAATAATTTGAGTCTTCCAATCTCACGCGACCCCCGCCTCGCGACATGTGAACAAACAAATTGTTACAATACACGTGATATTCCTGAAAATACTTACACCTCACACATTAAGGACTAAAATGCTTTGAACTCTTGGCAAATGCCACTTTGTGATGAGAAACACTTGTACGCTTGGTGGGGCTTTCACCCTTGCGACATGTGCAGCCGTAAGTAGGTCCCTTCGAACCCCTTTTGTTTTGAGGCCTGCGAGACGATTACAAATTAGCACTGATTGGTTTTATGGTGAAATATGTTTTATTTATTTTATTTAACAACGTTTCTAAATCTATATAAACAAGAAAGTTTCTCAACAACATGAGTTATGCAGAGAAATTCCCTAAAATAGCATGAGTTTTGGTTAGTTAACAATACAAACAAGCAGATTTGCGACTATAAGCATCACGTTACCCATAAGGGTAGGTAGAGATTTCGGATTTTCATTGGGCATGGCTGAGTGTAGCCAAATAGGATTCCGCTACCCTCTTTCGTCTCACCGCGTCATTGTTATTTCTAAATCGGATTTTACTAAACAAGATTGTTTTTGAATATTGAAATAAATATCTATTTTAATTATGAGGCTTCTCCAATCATTAAAAAAATATTGAATTTAGGTATGCATCAGTGTGAACAATGAAAAAACAATGAAAAAAAAATATGTCAAAAGAATTTAAAAGCTAAATTTCACTGACGACCAAAGACGAAATCTAAAATCGGATTCCGAGTCAGGAGACGTTTAGAACCGTAGCTTCCGGCTTTCAAACGCTGCAACTGTATTTTAGCTAGGTGTTTGACATTTACACATTTAAATATAATAAAAAAAAAACGCTGTCTATAGTTAGAGTATTAATAACCAACCAAAAGTTTAAGTAGAAAAGAGTTGAACTTAAACTTACAACGCTTTAATTGCACTTGTCGATTAGAATCAAAAACGGTTTTATATCAGACTTCAAGAATATTACAATCTGCATGACTGACAAGATTCAACGGCGTGCTGAGTGTCTGAATTCGCACTATGTTGCTGCGCCATGCTGATACGCGGAGCCGTATCAGCATGGCAGGGCGCAGTCTCCATAACCTTCTACAAGAATTAGAATAAGTCTTCACTCATTGCGTGGCTTAAAGACTTTTGCTTTCAGTTTGTTTTTAAATTCACAACATATTTATAAAATATTTTTGTAAATGGCTGAGAGGAACCTACATTCTATACGCATTGTATGAATGCATTAGAACCTCTGCCCTAGAAACGAAGGCGTTTCAATCATTTCCTACAGGTAATTTGCGCAAAAAGTAAGTTAAGTAAAATGGAAATATTTATTTTTTTGCGAAATTTGGAGATCATACCGAAAATGGCTTGGATCACGTTGCTATTAGCTTTATTAAATAATAGAAGTGAACATTTTGATTAAGTAAATCAAAAATATGTCGGAAATTTGAACGTGCGACGCTCGGAATTCCTCTATTATATGATATACCTACCTGGTATATACCACCAGGTAGGTATATCATTTATGATAACGACGATGTTCGATTGATTAATCTCGATCTTAGCACCATCTCCAGCTTACTAACAGGGTAAGCAGGAGTTGTATAACTATGTACAGGATACTTTACGCTACGTAATACTGTAAGTATTAACATAAACACATGATTTACTGTTCCGTGTATACGTGTATGACCACGCCATCAATGGTCAATCCCAACATGATCAATTTGTTTGGGCTCCAGTTTTATTTTAGTATAAGGTTGTATTTAACACAGTAGGTAGAAGCTATTACAGTTGTAAAATTGATTGTTGTGTGGTGGCAGGGTAAGTTCACTAGGTGGTAGGCATCTTCCCTGGCCAAGAGTCATCTACCCTACGGACGGGGCTATTTAAGCCAAGAGAAAGAGTGGACACGGTTGTGTTCCGAACGGAGAACCCGTGATCCCTCGTCAGCGCTGACGGCGACCACCGTGGGGTTTTAGTCGGTGGTAGTCCGTCATAACCCGGCTGACCCCCAGGTGGCTGGGTAACCATAAAGGATTTTCCCACTTTTAAAAAAAAAAAAAAGGTCCCACCCCTTTACCCATTTGTGTCCCTCGTGTGTTCCGGTTTGTAAGGTATAGAGAGACAATGCAATTACAGACTGTGGAGTATTCCATCTTAGTCCTTAATTTTGACAACGAATCTATAACCTGGTTTGCAGGTGTGCACGGGCTCCAGAAGCCACTTACCATCTAGTGGACTTTCCATTAAAAAACGATGATTTGGTTAGAAAAGTTACAGCCTGTAAATATCCTTCTGCTGGACATGAGCCACATCTCGATATTTGAAAGTTTCGTAATCGACAAAGGATTTGCGTAACAAATGATAAATAATCGCGATTGTCCGTTGTATGAGCAGCCGGAAACCTTTCGGCCAGGGTACTATTAAAGGTAATGTAGTAAATTAAATTGTTTCCTAATTTATTTATCCAGAGATTATTTTTTTTTAAATTCACGAAGTTTAACTATTACAAATTGTAGATTTAATGTTTTGATGCTGTATTGGAAAATTTATATAAAATTAGAAATGAAAATATTCATCATGAACAAACCTTTTACATCGGCCTGCGACGTCTCTACCGAATCCACAGAAGCAAAAGTATTTGACATCTTCATTCAGGTATTTAAATCCGTTCAAATCCAAATATAAAACCTAATATAACAATCCTTCGAACTTCGTATAAATCATTAAGACACATCAGTTTTGGCACGTATTTATGACACAATTTTTCCGAATAGTAAAAACAAACACGTAAATGTCATTGTTGTATTTATTTCACGTGCGTACGTAAATGTTGGGCACACGGGGACCGCACACACATCCCACCCTCACGACGGTCAAAACTAAACTAAGCGAGAAACTTCAAACGACCAAGAACGATGGATACAAGTTGATCGTAGTGCCGGATAAAAAAGCGCGGCGCCAGCCCGGTCTCGCCCTTAGAGATGCACCCAATACAGTGTTATTTGTAAGTTGCATTATATTTATATTGTACATTTTACCCTAAAATTTTACATTTTTTAACGAATAACTTCTCTAGCACATGGAGTGAAGACGACAAAATCATCTTTAATCTAAAATTAAATACCTTAACAGCTTCAGCGGTAGAGACTCCTGCTCGCAAGTTAAGAGCATGCATGCTTGGTTTATTGACGCTTTTATGACGAGGTCTATGTTCAGCTGTGGTCTTATACAGGCTGATACAAACGAAAAAGAACGTTGTAAATTTGTAAATAAATTACAAAAAGTAGAAATTACATTAAATAGACATATGTCCTTAAATTTTCTGATCCCCCAGATGATCATAATACGTTGGGTACTGCCGAGTAATACTTCAAATCACTAATGAAATATGGATTACCAATGTGTTAATTAATTATATATTTGACATCCTCTCAAATTGGGAGCGGTCCATGTCCCCGTAGCGGAGTTAAGGAACTGAAGATAATATGAAGAAAAAAAACTGGTGTCCCGTCTAGTGTTAGTTAGTCCTAATATTACTCATAACAGCAGAATTTCAATAATTTCAAAGTTACGACACGTGAAGGATTATCAAAATACTAACTGAGGTTGATAAATTCGTAGCCGAAAAAAAAAAAAAAAATCAATTTAATTGGCGAAGAAAACGTTATCGATGATTCGCATCACTGGTGCGCCAGCCGGTCGCATTCTCTGGCCGGCGGGGCGGCGGCTCGCGAGGATCGCCCGTCGCCCGTCGCCCGTCGCCCGTCGCCCGTCGCCGCGCCACTCGCCGCATCTGAACATTTGTTCCAACTCGCAGGCTATTTCCACGTCCACATGTGCGCATCCGTGACTCACGCACGCATACGCATTATACGATAAATTTACGTACACATTATTTCGCGCCGTGCAACAACGACGCTTCTGCATTTAGATTTGATTTACATTCGAATTATCGACATGCGATTTATTTTAATTGGTCCTAATTAATTTAACATATATTTGGAACGACGTGTGCCAATGTACCTTTATCCTCTTAAATATAAATGAGCTGCAATCGAATTGTAACAACTATATAATTTTTTCATATGCACTTTGGATAATGACAATTTCAGACTGTCACTGTGACTCGTATACTATATTGATAGTCATTAGACTGTAACTGAAAAATTAATGACGATAACTAATTATAATATTTTATCAACATTGGTATAAATAAGTGAAGATATATTATAAATTAATCCTGCGAGGTACGAGGTTATCGCCTAAAAGGCAAGCGGTATCGACGCGTCTTCTTTTAAGGTAGAACATGTCTTTTTTATTTTGCTCCTGTTGTGATTTTCTTTTCGCGGTGGCGGCGTCCTCTTTATCATCTCTTAACGCGTCCAGATTTGGCAACGTCGATACGAAATCCTGTTCCGTCGGCTTTTTGTTCAAACATTTCCTCAGTTTCGAGGAACGACTCGCAAAAAAGCCAAGTTTCGCCTCCAGCCGTTTATACAGGTTTTGTCATGAATTTTTATGGGCTCAAACAGGGGTTACATTAGTTCGAGTCATGAGCGTAACAAACTGCATGTTTCAACATCTCTATAGTTATCGTAAATTGACTAAAGCTGTTCGCAAAACTAATCTAAAATCATAAGAAATATCTGTCCTTGCTTAATAAAATACTAACGATATTTTAAAAGCGTTCACTCACCGTCCACAGTACGTGCTATTTCTGAAAGACAGTTTTTCAATATTTGGATATTAATTTGAATACCGGACTCAATACGCGGGTGTGAAGGGATAACTCCCGTGTAAACAGAATGAGCCTGAGATAGTAAATATTCGGGCCGGTATAAACCTGCCCTGCGTAGGCGTCAAACGGTCAGGTAAGGCTTTTGACACCTAGCCACTACCACGAGAGAATGGCGTGAATATCGTCGCGTTTTGTTTAGCATCCAGTTTTTTGGCTATTTGATGAGGTTCTTGTAGAAATGTTGACCCGGCAAGTGTGACAGTGAATAAAATATTTTAATTATCGTCTCACACCACTATGATTTTTCTATGAGTTTTGTTCTTGTTTCTTTTGCCAATATGGCTTTATCTTAAACCTAATAGACAAATATTGTAATCGTCTAACGGCCTATTTCAATATCCAATCTATCATCGGATCGGCTTACTAGTCACTCTTTTGCTACCGGCGATGTATTGGATATTTAAATAGAAATTACGAGTATATCGTTTCAATTATTTCAACAAAACTTTTTCACGTACCTTCTTATCTATACTTTTAATGTTTCTTAAGTTAGGACATAGATCTTCGATATTCCATCCTTTATATATAAATATATATATACATTATATTAGATATCGTTCATCTGGCCCTACTTAGATTGTTCTTCGTGATAGTATCGTGTTAGCATGTCCTGCTTTTATTTTTATTTAGTCTATTTCAACACCATTAGCTTTATAATGTAATTAAACAATAGTATAGTGATGGAAGCTATATATTGTAAACCAGATATTAATAGTGGTTACATTTAATATTTTAAATTAATGATTTACAGTCCAAACTGATGCCAGATATCGATTGGTCTCGAGCCTAAAAAAGATACTTCAATTACGTCGAAAAATAAAAAAAAAACCGGCGTTACTCAATGACCTGTCAATCAGAAAGGCTCCGGATTTAATTGACTTGCCGATGCAACTTCGAACATTCGATTCGTTAAAGAAACTGGCCAGTAATACAACGTCGCAAGGGATTGTCCACATGGCATTGACGAGTGGGGCCAAATATAAGCTGTATCAGCAATAATGTATGATTAAACGTATGAAAAAAATGTTTCAGCAAATACTAATTGCTCAATGTTAACATCACGCCATAAAACTGTAGACTCTTTTGATAAACATCGAGAGGACTTTCTAATTATATCGCGAAATATTCGGTTTTATAATCGACTACTATAGATTATATTTATACATCAGTAAAAAAGTTATCGTGCTTACTTAAAAAATTACTTTCTTTCTCGTTTGGAATTCAAAATCAAGGAATGAATTCTATACAATTTAATTACTGTTAATGGATGTTAAACTTTACGACGGCCTCTTTAGAGAACGATTTCAAATGTACCATACATATCACAGCTGATATGTATTGTTTGGTTCAAATCTAAACTGTAAATCGTAGGCTGTACAGTCGATTTTAAATGAAAAATAAGAGAATATGGTTGGCAGGATAGTAGGCGCCGCGGTTGCCGCCGTGGCGCCGGCTGGCCGCCGACACCTCGTGTATTATGAACTAGCCTCGTGACCTGGCGTCGATCAACTGGTATTTGACTCAGCAAATGAACTACCATACCAGTAACTCATTTCTAAGCTAATTGGACTTATACGGAATTGTTTAACATTCATGTTGTAACGCACCGATTATATTATAAAGAGTAAAGAATTTTTATCCAATAAACTTTAGTTTTTATTACATTTAAATAGCGTTGGTATCTTGTGTGATAAAAATTAATTAACATATTTTGATAATAATTTTTTCACCACAAAATTGATAAATATCCAAATTGCTGTATAGTGTTTGACTACCATTCAACCTCACGCTAAATTTACATACAATTAAACACAAAGAAGTGAATGTAACAATCATAAACAAGGCAGCCGCAAAAGCTTCTCGTATTCCTCCGTCCATACATACTTTCGGTTATTATAAAACTAAAACGTGCGCTTGGAAGGGGATAGGCTTATACCGTCTGCAACCTCAAAGCGAAATATCGATAATTTATGCGAACATCCCTAACAAACAGGAATGCAGCGACACGACACCATAATAATTGATATTGGTCTTTATGTTTGAGGAATACGATCTATAATCTTTTGCTAGAGTGTTCAAATAAACGATTTGGTTGAAACAGGTGTTCGCGGCCAGGGTTGTCTTCGTTTCAAGTTATAAAAAAGGAACTGTAATACCAATGCGAAAGAGTACATTTTGCATAGCATCGTTAATTTTCGTAAGACCTTTTGGTTGTTTCTTGTCTAACATTGCTCCCAGATGTGCGTTTCTGAGTACGCTGTGTCGCAGAGAGGCGTATCGGTGGCGCGGGGAAGCAGTAACGGGGACGATGCTGGCAATTAACGGAGCTTTTAAAATCAACTTCTCTCCGCAATTTAGCGAATAACTATAAGTTAGGTCGAGTTACTTATTACGGATAAACTGGCTTGTCACACGTTTTTACTGCCATGATTAAATATCGTGTTGGGTCTCTTATAATCGAGGTACGTGTAATTAGGTGTGCCTATTTCTATACTATTCCTTCATCGATTTCAGATTCCGACGTTGCATGATGCTTATTTTAATGTGCTATAACGGTGTTAAATAGCGCTATTGCTCTTTTTATTAAGCTATGCTCGACACTTGGTTTGCGTTGCCTGACGTGACTAAGTGAATGAGTGCAGTCTGTGCAATTAGATTGACTAGAGCTTATCATGTTTTAAGTTACATGTTATTCTGAACCAGGATATAAAGAAAAGAAGAGACATCCTCGGTTTTTGCATTCTAGTCTTAACCTCTCATCGCTCGCTTTGCGTTTCTACGATGTAATCTGTCAAGCTAACGAATCCGGTCGTAACTTGAAATTTAAATCGACCGCTATTACGATTATCATCAGAATAACGCAACAGGTGGACAGGTCTACGGTCTTGGAAATGTACATAGTATTGAGCACAAGGTTCGACATTGTTTACCAAAATATGCATCGAAAGGTTATCTAATAATCTTCTTTCACCAGCAGATAATTAGGATTCCTTCAAAATTCAACGTCAAAGACGATTCAGAGTTGCTATTGCAGATTGAAATTTTGGCAGTAGAGATCGCGGAGTGACTATTTGGACCTCTACTATATCAATAAAGGAGGTTGCCTGCAGCTGCAATCTGGAAGGCAACCGCTGAGGTGCCGCCCCTCTATCTTATTCTCGTCTTCTCACTCCTCTGCCCACGCTCTGGCTCTAAGTCGCTGCTCGTACTCTAGCTTTACTGATGCTGGCTTGCTTCTTCAAGGCCTGTACGTACGTATTCTTATCTTTATGCTTCGCATAACCTACGTTACGTGACGTGTGAACAGGTTATCTTTTAAATTTAAGGCTCTTATGGTAATATTGAGGAATCTTATAGGTTTTGACTTACAGGACCTAGATCTTTTTCAAAGAACACCCTGTAACAAATGTTATAAAAAGATAAAATTTACAATTCTTTTTTTATATTAAATGAAATAAAATGTGGATAAATTTCTGTTCTTAAACATTTTCTCTCCTGACAGTCCCCAAGGTTTTGTCCCAGGTAACAGCCTGCATAGGACATCTTCAAGTATTTAAGCCCATTTCCACCCCCATGTAAATATGTAAGGTTCTTTCTATAATAATTAAAATTAAAAATTAAATTTAAGTTGTACACTTCTTTATTATTGCGTACAAAATCGATCAGTGATCAAGATTATTAACATATTCTGATCGTTATTTTCTATTTAAAATTTCTTGTTATGTCTGCAATTTTAGATAGACTATGATGTATAATCTCATCTTACTGTTAAGCAGGTGCTCCTTGCATACTCGAAGCCTATATTTTGCCTGCCATTGTTAGATATTTATTGCTGTCAGGTCCAGCAATTATCAAGCTACGTCTTTATCATTCGTTCTAAAATATCTCTATCAGAGACTTATAAATTTATAATTAATATTCAAGCACATCAGTGTGATGATCATACAGGAAGTCGATTCTTTTCTTTCATTTGATTGTCACAGAAGCAAATCTTTTAGAATTAATGGGACTTCTAGATAAGAGGATCTGCATGGGGTGCTGATCTCTGATCTCATGCTGTGGGTGTAGTAAAGTCAACTATTTCATGACGTGTTCCAATAATAGAACTTCTATTGGTGTGACACGTAAGTGGTACAGGAAATGACCGACAATTCGCGTAGACTCCGACAGATCGCAGAATAACCATCTGATAAATGTCTGACTTAACACCGGACCGCTAACAGACAGCAACATAATGACCTTAAAAGGTGCGACTACAGCAAACTCTCCCACCGGTAAAATCAACACTTAACTTTTCGCAGGCCGAAGAATCAGAAGCAGAAGAGAAAGTTTCACTTTAGATCGTGTGTCTAGTTCTGATAGGCGTATTTTAATTTATTATTTTAACGGAATTTTCTCGGAAAAGAAACTCACCAGTACATGGATATTACCCTCCACGTTTTTTTTACGGGAAAGGCGGCAAACGAGCAATAGATTGACCTGATCGTAAGTGATTACCCTCAGATACATCGCCCACATACATCTGCAACCCCAGAGGAGCCACAGGTGCGTTGCTGGCCTTTAAGGGTATTTGGGAGATGGAAGGGAGGATAAGGAGTGGAATGGGGAGAGGGCCTCCGGTTACCTCACTCACCAAACGAAACGTAGAAGCTCAAGATGCATCTACTTCACGCCGGTGTTCTGCAAGGTCGTGGTATTAATACAGTCGAGTCGGCCCATTCGAGCAGCAGCTAAAACCGCCGCTTGGCTCTACCACGTATATTGTCGTATCACACAATTGAAATGATATTGTTATAATTTCAATTGTGTGTGAGCATAAGAACTAATGACACTGTAAGGCTAAGTACTAATGACCTGAAATCTACATCGTGTGGTAGCGCCGTAACAATCTTCCACTGCCTTTCATTTCTGCTTCGTCAGCTTACCCGGTGGCCTGAGAGTCGACTTATGGAATAACCATGAAATCTCATGGCAATATTTTATGGGAGCAAACTAAGTGACAAGACTCGTCACCAGTCAGTCAAAGAGGATTACGGAAGCTTGTTTGACTACAGTGAGTTGAGCCAAATGACAACCCATAATCTCTGCCTACTCCTTTGATGCGCCCGAGTGTTTATGTGTAAGGTATTTTTATTTTGAAACAAACGACAATAAATTCCAATCAGAAAAAAAAACTTTTTTTTAAACGCTTGAAAACAATGGTAGTCTTTGCTTCCTGAACGACGACGAAGTCACCCAGTATACTAGAAATAAGTTTGGATATTATAACCTCATTGGAGTTTCATCAAGATCAAATCTTTGTGTATGTTGAATTAAAACTAACATATAAATATAACATTAAAAACAGACCATTTACCACAACTCTATTCATATAGTATAACCTAGTGGGGGGTAAAATAGCTGCAGTCGGTGCGTAAGTCACCGTCACCTATAATTACTCCTAACCCAAATCCCAATCCTGCACCTGATCCCGGGGGCGCGCACCTGCGGCGAATCCTTTCGTTTTTTTTGTGCACACACCTGCACCAATCCAGCGCCGCTGCGCTATTGTGCAATGGTGGCCATACTGACTATAATAGACACGGACTTGTCATATAAAATAAAATATTTTCACTTTTCTAAAAATAAATAAGTACGAATCTTTGACTTAGTGTTGACTAGAAGATCTAGTACGCGGCCATACGTCTGCCCTCCGTTGAGCTTTGTAATAAATGGGTTACCCAAGGACCCGCCTATAGTAACAGTTACCAGGCACCATGAGACTACTCTACACTGCTCAGTGGCTACGCCGGTCACCTTTTATTAACTAAAAACGAACACTCCAGGTTTATTAAGCCATAAGAAACATACGCTCAAAAATATTATGTGTTCTCTTATAACCGTGGCATAGAAATTTGTGTGCTGATAATATTTTATTTTTTACCGATTTTTAATGTGAAGTTAGATAGATTCCGAGATATTGTATAGCACAGCAGCGTGTAGTGAAATTTGTAGAGAGACAAATGGGATTGAAACTGTGACAGTATAGAGATATTTATGTGCGATCGGTAAAATTAATTGAACCGCCACAAATAGATTTCAATTCAAAAATGGACTGATGTGACTTAATACTGGCACATTACCAGTAAAAAAAATTGTTTATACTAAGTGAATGTAGGTATAGCTTTTATTGTCACCGTTTCATTTGTTGATTAGAAGTGGCTAAGATATTAAGAAAATAATCCTCAAAGTATTCTTTATTAAACAAGTTGTAACTTCTGGTACATCAACAGCTCTGTGGTGTCAAACCTCCTAGACTGTGTGAAGGTCGATATAAAGTATTAGTAAAGATTTTTTACATAAAAGGTGTGATTCAGAATCCGATTAAGAAACCTTTTTTATCATACAAATTGCCCCTTCGGCTCGTTACCTGATACAATTGGAGAGGATGTATTGTCAAAATGCCATCTAGATATAAATCGAAACCCGATGCAGCGACGATAAGAACTTATATAGGTCATTTTTTTACATATATTGATTTTCGATAACGAGTTGCCCCGATGATAGTTTTAGATACAGCTACAAACTTTAGTATTTTGTTCTGCCAATTCTTTTTTCATGACGACATGTTGTCTACTGCTGGTTATGTAACTTTACAAGAAAGGGCCTACAAAATCTGGCATGACCTTTCGATTATAGGCCCACATATTATATGAGCATAGTCCTCCCCTGTCCTCTTAAAAGGGAATTCCCTACAAATCCCAGGCAATCCCACAAACCAAGAACAGAATTCTTGGTTTGTGGGATTTCGCTCGGGCATATTAAATTTATCAAGCACATATTACACTATCATTAGTCGAATTTTACGACACCTGGTCCAGGTCGCAAAAGTCCACTGGTCGCAGGGAATTACCAGAGCCTCGTTTTCAAGAAGGGTGCTCTGCGCGCAGGTGAAGTTTGGGATAAAAAAGTGTGTTTCTTCTTGTATCCTTATTACTTTAAACTATGATAGTGGACGAATAACATATGAGACGGATGGAAGGAGAAGAAAATTTGATTTTCGAAATATCGCATCGCATTTTAAAAACATTGGAAAAAATTGCTAAAATTAAAATAGTCGTTGTTGTTGTTTGTGTTATTATTAAGTGTTTGGAAACTAAAATAATGGTAAATAAAACTTCGCAACGCGTCCTCGAACGCTTTGTGAGGTCCGAAATAACAGTGAATAGCAAAAAATTCCACTTCATATGACTAATGATCACATCAATTTCTCGGCAAATTCCTACCGAGAGATGGCAACACATGCGCGGGAGCCAGCGACACATGTCATCGGCGATGAAATAACGACTCGCATTTCCGGTGCGAAATCAAGCAACGATAGATATAACGGCGATATGCCTAAATTTTTTTGAAACATTTCTCCTAATAGTGATCAGATCACAAAAGTCAGATCTATTTGGCGGTATATAAAACCTACTGAACGTGGTGGTGTGGTAATTCTAACTGCGAACACATTACCCTAATAGCTGGCACCTTATTTTTTATTCAAGAAATGTAGCTGATTTTTATGGATATGTTTTTTAATAATGTTGCGAAGAACAATTTAACAAAATTAAACAAAAATCGAGCATTACCATGATCGAGTTGAAAGGAATAAAACTAATATTAAAAAAATTTGCATATCTATACAATTCTAGCACAATTCCACAAGGAGTATTCTCACTAAACTGTTTCGTATCTGTTTACACCGCATGCGGACTCCTCCGAAAAAATCCTCTAAAAATACGTCGATTTGACAGTCAATGAGCCGGATGCCGCGTTTAATTAGTTCAAAATTGGTCACACGTTTAACTTGCCTTTAGACGGTGTGAATACGTAAAACGAAGGGAGACTTTCTCTGCGGCCCACAAAAACCGAATTAGGTACGAGGCATTTTAAACCGTTCGGTAATGATTCGAATTGACTACCAAATTACTGTCGGTAGAAAACAAGGGGCTAACGTTTGAGAAACCTTTTTTCTTCATTAATTATTTTTTCGACGACAATAAAAATGGAACTGAAACAAAAAAAGCCTTAATTTTTATTATAGCCACCCAACCATACTTGAAATATTTCTGTTATACTGATTACGTAAACATTTATTTTAAAGTAGCTTTATTTGTAATGTAGTTTTATTTTATAACAGAACAGAACGAACAAAAAGAACTTTTAAATACGGCTAAGATATAAGGAGGTGATATTAACTTATTCAATTGAATGCGATAAATATATATTGTGAATAGAAACTAATCAATAATATCTATATTAATATAAGTATAACTGTTGTGTAAAATAATGTGAATGTAAAATATAACTGTATTTAATTTGTTTTTTGCTCTTCTTATATCTTTCTCATATATTTATAACCAGACTTTAGTAATTATTTCAATAGCCTTTCCAATCGTTTTATTTTTTTAAATAAAACAATAATTTTTCTAAACTATTTCTTGATGTTATAGCAGAATAAAGATTCTGATTCTTATAAGTCACAACAACTTTTTCTCTTTATTATATTGTCAGGAAGGCTCGATGTCTTGTCTACTATTACGTCTTCAAATGACACAAGAACAATAATGTTTTATAAATTGCCGGTCGATATTAATGAAAGTCTTTGATAAGTAAATAAGGGTAGCTTAATTGTTTTAATAAAAATAAAATAGTCTTTTTCATATTCGAATATTTTAAAATATTCCTCGGGTAAGAAATTCAGGAGCACGTTTGGAAGTCGTTAAATTTATAGAAGATTAAAATATCGGCCTTTCACTAGCTAGCTAGCTAACCCATAACTCGTAACAATATGTTAATTGCATAATATTTAAAATGTTAATGAGCTCTCCAAACTTGAATAAAATATCTTCTCCAGCGTAAGCCTGTTAATAGTTCACTGCTAGGCCCTAGGCCTCTAAGATTTAGATCTAGACCATAACACAGATGGGTAGGTACATCCAAACTTTGCGCGTAACTTTGGAAGAGGTCTACGCTGAGCAGTGAACAATGTTAAGTACTAAATAAAAACAGGCCTAATGCGAGTTGGACTATTTACAGTATTTACATTTTGGACCTCCACAATATATCTATATTGCGTGGTGTGGAACCACCAGTGCGTTGAGTATTTACCAAATAAATTGTGTTTTCTTCCATTCAGATCCTTTGCGCTTGCAGGACTCACCCTTGGCCTGTTTTTATTATTTATTTTTTTACTTTAGAATTTGCACTATAGGTAATCAACGCTACAAGTTTGACGCTTGAATGTATTACTGTTTTAGTATCTGTAAAAAATCAACCGGCTACCTATTACGGTTCAAAAGATACGGTCCTTTAAACGTTCTATTCAGAGGCAACGTCTTCCCCTCATTGCCCTTCCTATGAAAACCACCGCCCCAGGTTGAAAATAATAAAAAGTAGGAGTTATTCGCCGTTTCCACATCCCATTAATGAAATATTTCAGCCGCATTTCTAATTTAATGTAAAAAAAAATATAACTTAAAACTATTTCGCCTTTGAGATTTGTGAACGTATTTTTTATTACAAGGACACGTTCTGCGTAAAATCTAGCGTCGTACATTTTTTTTTGCTCGATGTCACCGCTCCGATATTTGTCAAACATCCCCAAGGATTACAGGAAGCGACGTGTGTATTTAGTGGCTATAACAACCTAATGAGCTCGCGACATGCCTCTGGAGAGAACTTGTTCCAATCACCGCTTTATTTCAGTTCATTAAGCGTGATGAAGTGTCGTTAGGAAAATTTGAGTTACTTCGTTTAACAAACTACGGAACATGGAACAGAAAAAACTTTGGATGTATTTAAATTTGGAATATGACAAGTTTGTCTTAAAGTTAATGATGAATAGTTTCTAGGATATTTTTGTTTTCATCAAACATTTCAAGCGTCGAAAAGTGGAAACCTATCCAGTGCATCAAAGTTTGTAATAAAAAATTACTATTCTATTTTAAAGTTTATTAAACTGGTATTCCTAACAAGTTGATCAAAGATAGCTTATACACTTACTTCGATAAATAGGAGTGACATCGACAACACTTTTTCTGTTTTATGTTTCGCCTGGGATAAAAATAATGATCAGAATGAAGTCTATTATTATTCTACAAAACCTATTTTAAGGATACATTTTTTAAAATTAGTATAGTTTTTCATACTCTTTTATCTTCAAAGTTTTTAGTCAAAATATCTGAATATTCGTAATCATTATCATTTTAACCGTTCATAAGCCCACTGCTGAACTTAAACCTACCTTAAAGTTTGCTACAAAGCCCGGTCCTGAGCCACGGGCATCCTTTGATTTGTGTAGACCCGGATATTCGTGATGAAGTGTGTATAATATTATATATATTCTTATAAAACGTCATCTTGCGAAGCTTATCCAATATTTTAATTAAAACGAAGTCTAGCCTCCGTGCCATTATCGTCTATAAAAGCTAAATCTTTTCTTTCACCCTGTGTAAATCTACTGCTGGGCACAGGTCTTTCCATGAAAGCCGGTCTTGTTCCCCATTACTATTACTTTGTCAGCAGGATCCACCACGTGCAGACCAGCTTGTATACAAAAATTAGGAGACTTAGTTTTGTAATTTGAAGAAAAAATTAGGTGTATTACTTCTTCAAACCCTGTTAAAAAAGCATACAAACAGCACAGCATCGTTAGTAAAAATTAATAAAGCTATAATATGTAATATCGGTTGTTTTCAACTCAACCAACCCTACAAAAATTAACGGCTTATTTTATCTCCCTCTCCGTGAACCCAGACACACGCTACGGCTTTTATTAACGCGCGTTATTTTTAACGTAAACAAACTGAGACGCTATCACTCATTGTATTGTAAACCCCGAGCAGTTGTTTCGGAAGTCCGACATCCTGACTTTTGAAAGGGGTACACGACATTTTTCGATTTTAAATTTGAACGGTGTCAAAAAAATGTTCGTAATTATAAGAGAAGGATGAAATGTACGAGCTTTTTTATTATTTTCATACATTCTTAAGTTTTTTTTTTATTAGATCGGGATGTCAAATTAAGAGTCAATCTGATGGTAAGTGGTTACTGACGCCCATAGGAACTTACAAACAACTTCAATCGAAGGTTAGCTCTAATTATACTGACTCCGTATATCTTCTAAACCGGGACTCAACATTAGTTGTACTGCTAATTGTCGGCAGAAATATCCTAGACAGAGAAGAATCCTACCACCTAGTACATAGTAAAAAGTGTAATAATGAGAAAGCTTTCAAAAAATATTGAATATATATTCAATTTCGAAAATTTCTTAGAAATCATTGGCGTTATTTAAAAAATATTGGATTATACGATTCTTTATCGGCGACATAAGTTATTATGAATATGAAACCGAAAATTGACAAGTCAATCTTTTCAAAATTGAATTTGAAAATGTTGCCAACACACGCAAATTCGACAAATAGCTGTGAACGGAAGCCACACACGCGTGCTCCAAATTTGTTCAAGTTAATGTAAGGGATTATCAACATTGACATTTTACATTTTATGTCTGTTTAAATTTTGTTAAGAATACTCTATTCGATAACAAAAAGATATAATTGTTTCCCTGCGTAATCTAATTCAATATCTAATAGTTTTGAACATACCCAAAAACAACTAACATATTTATGTATACAAAAGCGAAATTACAAAACAAATAACGCCCAATGGTTGAAGGCCCTCGCAAGACTAGGCTCTATAGGTAAACCAATGACGGATTTTTCCAAATATTTGTTTTTCGTATTCGTACTGAAGTGGTATTTTTCATAATAGGATTGCCAATCATATGCTAATTTATAATAAATACTAATCAAAACTAGATGATCTCAGTCCGTTTTTGATAGAATTGCCATCCAACATGGCCATCAACACCGAAGTGCGATCTGGTGTTGCGCACGCGTCGCAAACTGCACCGCTCACCACATGTCAGGTATTTGTCTGGATAGTCCTAATAAAAAATAAATCTTCCTATTAGTTTTTTATGTTTATGTGTGTTTTAGTGATTTCATTTCCCAGCCAGAATATTTACTTTACGGTACAATATTTCTACGAACAAAAAAGTTTTTAAACGACGGTGAACTTTTAAATTAACCTGGTGGTTTTTGGGTTTACTTTAAAAATAAATGTTGACACCATTTATAATATTGATAGTATTAGTATAGATCGTGGCGTCCGTTACGTTACGTTCTGACTAGCTTACCATACTTTACAAACATGTCACATAAGGATCCGATGAACAAGAAAGATATACCCCTTAATTCGACTTGACTAAATATACTGTACATGGACAATCGGCCTGACCCGGAACAATTATTTGTAGTCCCCATACGGGAATCCAATTCTCGACCCGCAACACCGCGGCCAATCGCTTAGCCACTGCCCCACCGTGCCGACTTAAAGACTGCTTAAGATATAGGCTGATCATGAATCTAGTTTTCGGAAGGATGGATTTAAGCAAACAAGTTTTGTTGTGTGGGTGTTGGTGGCACTATTAGGAGCATATGTAAACAATAAATACCTGCATGTTCCTCCATAAAAAAAGTTACACACCAACTAAAGATTTCCGTTATAATAAAATATATAAAAGAAACGCAATTCATCAGATCATTATTGCCTCCAGATATCGCTGGTGAAAAATAAATTTATACAAATTCTTATTCGGCTGGTTGATTCTTTATATCATTAGGTAAGATATTCTTGATCTAGGTGATTAATTCTTCTTCCACGAGCCTAAGAATCCAGAACTATGGCTGTGGAATGAAATCAAAGTAGTACGTTAATTTATTTTTTTTCTAATTGAAGAGCGATATTTTATTTTGGAAAAGGATTTCCATCGATGAATTTTATTATGATTATTATGCCTCTTTTATTATATGATCCTTGATTGTACAGTCTGCGACTATTTCTCAAAGTATAACTAAGCAAGCTATTATTATCTAAAAGTAAGCGCTCTTAGATTAAAATGTCATTATTTATGAAATACAATACATACGAGTTGGAGCGTATTTAGTCACGGAGTCCGATGTCTTCTCACAAGTGACATGGTCACCCTATTCACCGCCTATAATTACCCGCTTGTGCATCAGGCAATGTGCTGCTCTCAGGATATCCTCGGCCATCTGGTGGAAGTGTCTATTTGGATGTTTGGGAACGGACGAGTGCTTATTTATAACTGCACAATGTCTTGTGTAAACTTGTTCGTTGCTAGCAACGACGAATGTTTCCTTTAAGGTGGAATATGCATTTGTTGCGGCCGTGGATTAGATTTATCGGATTAGATATTTTTCTTTTATATTATTGGAGTGATAAACGAGCTAACAGTTCACCTGGTGGTATGTTGTTACTGCAGCCCTAGTATTGCACGCACTGCGCACGTTGTACCCTTGGCTCAACCATGCGCATTTGTCACGTGGTAGAGCCAAGCGGTGCTCTTGCACGAATGGGCCGGCTCGACCAGGTACCATGGGCTCGGAGAATACCGGGGTGAAGTAGAGGCATCATCTTGTGTTTCTGCGTTTCGTTTGGTGAGTGGGGTAACCGGAGGACCTCCATTGGGTGAACCGCTTGCTCGTTTGCCGCCTTTCCTATAAAAAAAATCATGCGTAGAAGTTACGTTATACTGACTCTCTATACTCTGCAAACCAAAACTCAACAATGGTGGCATGACATAACAATGATTGGCAGCAAAAATAGGCAAGTACCAACCCTGATGACTCCAAAGCAGGAAAGGAGTTCTACAAACTAGTGACGATGATGATGTCCTCCTGATGCCGATTTCAACCACGGCTTCAACTTCCAGATGTTAACCACAGTTGTCAACTGCGCAGGAGATACTAGTGCCGTAAATGTACGAACAAACACAAAGGCACTCGCTCACCTTTATCTTCCCAGAGTAGTGTAGTAGCAGATGTAGTGCTTACGCGATAAGATCGAAGGAAGGGTCAGATGCAGTTTAAGAGACACGGAATGAACAATACACATCAGACCCGAAAACCAATTATTTTGTGTTTTCCACAGATATTGACTTCGGCTGGAATTCGAACCCGTGGCGCAGTAATCAGGTATACCAATCACTAAGTACAAACTTATATTTTTATTATTGATGTTCATATTCATGTAACGCATGTTTTTTTTAAATTCTAGCAGCTATGTAATAAACTGCATAGTTCCCATTGTGGCTAATTATTGATCTATATAAACAGTAGATATCATATAGGTATATTACACGATAATTACACTATATTGATATCACGGGCAGCATTACCTCGGGAGGTGTAATTTGCGATGAACATAGCCAACTTAAGAGGATGACATAGCCAAAAGTTTTTTTTTTTTTTTGAAGAATAGACACCTAATGATACCTTCAGCTTTTGACTATTAAAATCGTAACAAAATTACTAAATTTAAAAAAAATACGAATTATGTTTTGTTTTAATATGTCTGTTAGCATCTCTAACTAAGCCTAAAAGCACAGATCATTCATGGTCACCGAGCACGTGATAAATACAGCTCTTAAATTTCGATAACCAATTTTATATTAGTAGTGCCGGGCCGTGGTCACCGAGGATCGAACCCAGGTCACTCGCGCCCTATGAAACTAAAGAGAGCGACCTGACCTATTGGTCATCAATAGTCGAATGGTGGACCCGAACCGGCAACGTTTTGTTTGCAGTTCACATTCTAAATAATGTCTAAAGCTTCATTAGATTAACAGCCCGCAGCTGCGTCTACCGCTTGTTATTTTTGTATATACATATCATGCTAAACGACTTATATCTTTTGATAAGTTATCTGTGAACCGTTGAAGGGCGAATGGACCTCTGCTGGGATGGACGTATGCACAGTAACGAAAAGGCGGTACTCCACAATAAATCTTATTCCTTCGTTAGGAGATAACGAGATATTACACAATAGATGGCGCCACGCGAGCAGCACGCGTACGCCACACGTCAGTCGCACTCCGACCGTCCGACCTCGAGGGGGGTGGGAAGTATTGTTCTGTACACGCTCAAGAGCCTTAAAAAATACTTAAAGGGTGCAGTAAGTACCACTGCTGCAATACAGTATTGTTTAATATCAATTCGAAACGAATATGACTGATTAATGTTTTGTATTATTATAAAAATAATTTTATTAAAAATCACGAATAGACCAAGCCGACGTTTTTTTAAATAAGTATAAATAGGTACTAGATGTGTACTACCGTGGTTTATTATGGTCAGGATGCTCGCTTTAATTTCGACTAACCGAAATGTATGGAAAGTCTGATAACTTTTTTTTTTATGGGACTGAGGATAAACGAGCAAGCGGCTAATCTGATGGAAAGTAATTACCGACGCGCACGTACATCTGCAACATCGGAGGAGCTGCAGGTGCGTCACCGGCCTTCAAGGATATTTGAGGAATAGGGAATGGGGAAAGAGGAGGGGATGAGGGAAACGCAGATGTAAAAACGGCCTCCACTTCACGCCGGTATTCTGCGAGTTCGTGGTACTACCCCGGTCGAGCCGGCCCATCTTACAGGAGCAAAAGCCGCCGCTTAGCTCTACCATGACTTTAACTTATATCGCATATGGGACCGAAGTATGCCAAATGAATATCTCTAAGCTCAGTGCCTGCCGACTATATATACGAGTATACCAGACTTGGTAGATTGTTGTAATTTTATGATCAATAAGAAAACCGAACAAAACTTAAAAAAAAATTTGTTACACTGGTTCACGTCCTACAGCTGTCAACAGCTAGTGAACCGGTGTTTTTGAACTTAAAAGAAGTTTAATAGCCTTTAAATTAGAAGGAAGTACTTTAGTACTCAATCATCTATGGTATGAACTATTTAATAAACTTCTCCCACTTTATTTATTTATTTATTAAATTTCATATACAAGAGAATGTATATAGGCGGACGTAATATCAAAAGCATTCTGTACCAGTCCACCTTTCGGCGACACAGAAATGAAATGAAGTCGATGTAGGTTTACAAGCAGATATTAGATATTACAAAAGTGACTGTAATAATAGAATTATTCACATCAACATTCTGTATGTCTATGTAGTTATAGTGATGTGTGATGCATGAAAATGAACATACCAGAGGTAATACAAAACAGTTGAACATAATCTTAAATTCCATTATATTGACGTTGGCCTCTTTGTACCACGGCGACATACATTTTACAGAATCGCATGTGCAAACAGAGGCACTGACTTACGGCATCTGACTCAAGATGGCGGGTCTTTACCTTTCCCTAAGACCGGAGGAAGAGTCAGATGCTGAATCGAGGACAAGATAAACAACACAATACAATCAGATCTGATAACCAAAGATTAATTTATTTCAGTTTCGATTCGAATTCAGGATCGAACCTAGGACCGGAGATAGGACAGAGAGGTACATTAACGAGCTAACGACTCATCCAAACAGTCATCAAATTAAGATCCATTATGATATATTGTGTTAATGTCACAATCCATTTGAGCTCACATTCTGCGTAGTTCAGAACAAAATTAATAATTAACAGCAGAAGGTAGCCCCAGATAGATGTCTAATACCTCAGTCCCCCCCGTGACCAACGCTGGTATAAAGCACTCGAAACGTAGGGAATATAAGAACTGAAATTAAACGCGATAAAATTCGTAAATAATAGTTTTATTTCATATGAAGATCCGTTGTTTGGTACTCAATCGACCGAACACACTTAAGTATTTTATATTCGAAGATTTCAATCTAAGCATAAAACAAAATTCGTATTTAACTACGTAAGTACTTGTGTACATTGTAGAGTAATGTGTAAGTAGAGCTGCGCCGAAGGTTCGGTTCGAGTACATTAATGGGCTCGGCCGGGGTAGTATCTCCCTCTCATAGAACATTAGCGTGAAAAAACATATTTCATTATGATGCTGTGTTTCGTATGCTATGCTCACATTTATTATTACCATCCTTATTGAGATTAAAAAATAACCCTATATAATTGAAATAATTCGTACCGTAGAGTTTTTCGAAACTTATCTATGACTTGTGCCTTTAGCTTGAACACTAAGATGATTTTAGGCTCAACACCTGTTGCAACTAATATGTTAAAACTATTAATAAGCTGTGAAAAATTGGTTGAAACGACTTAAATAAATGTCTAGACTTCTAATAACCCCAGTATTGGATAAACGGTCTTGTTTTTTTTAACCCTTTTAAACTTTCATTTGTCTCTTTTGACTATGTAATTAAACGGATGCAACTACTAAGACTTCAAGCTATTAAATGATAAAAGAAGAAATCATTACCGATATAGGGTTAAGAAAAACAAAGTAATGTTGTAGCCTGTGAATGCCTATTGCTGGGCAAAGGGCGTCTCTCAAACATTAGTGAGTGAGCTTTTGAACCGGGAAGAGTCTTCACAGATCCACGAAATATTTTTTTTAATTATTTCTCAGACATGCATGCGTTTCCTCACGCTATTTTACTTCATCGCTTAGTTTTAGTAAACGATGTCATTCGCGTACTTTTAAATTAAAACGAGCGCCCTAACCACTAGGCTACTACCTCTATATGTAATTGTTAATAATCCCGCGAAAGTTATTGTTTCATCCCAATATATCAGAAGGTTCTAGATTTAGGCCAGCAAAGTAAATGGACATTGTCAATCGTAAAGCCTTTATTAATTCAATTGACGACACGTGTAAACTCTACCCAGTTGTTACGAGGCCGAAAACGGACGAAAAAATTATGCCGCATATAAAATCGATTTGCAAATTGACTTTGATTGAAGTCGCAGCGAGGATGCCTTCTATCAGGTGGATCGGTTAATAGATTCATATAAATCACTATTGCTTTGTATAATGACACGAATGTCTTTTGTTTTTTTGTATATCGTTACGTAACAAACAACGTACATGCCCACATTCCGGTCGATTTCGATCATCGCGACAATTTCCAGTCGTCAACTGCACAGGAGACATTATAGTGCTGTAAATGTATTCAGGCACTTACTCGTCTTCACCTTCCTATGTCCGATATGACGCTTAAGATTGCGATAATATTAATATGTAAATTATGCTGTAAGATAATTTAGCAAAATAAGGTTTATATCGTCAAACTATTATGTATTGTTCTGTAATTGACAATAAATGAGCACTCAACTTGCGGGCCTTCCGGTTACCGGGTTATCCGGGTACGAGGTCATGGTACTATCCCGGGCGAGCCGGCCGATTCGAACAGCAGCAAAAGCCACCGTTAGGCTCTATCATGTACGTCACTTGAAGAAACTGCATAAAATTGACAATTATTATAATCTCTTTAACTAGTTTCAAAACACATATAAATTATTATATAAGTAAGCGACCGGTTTCGCTTGATTTTTCATTGTACGTGATTTTAATGTTGTTACAAAAAAGAATATCGTTGCGTATGGTTAAAGGCTACCAATTCCGAAGGAAAAAAATTGATTTAGCTTTAACCATTTTTTTTTAATAAACCAAATTTAATCGAATGTTCAGTGTACAAGGCTGTCTTTCGTTTTTATTGCCTGTTCAGACTGCATTCTATTAAAAAGACATTCAAAGCGCCCATATTTCTTCGGCCTGGCGTCGATAACGTCCAAGACAAATATAAGATCACGCACACGCAGAAGCGCGACCAGATGTTTCTCTACGTATCCCGTCTTATTATTTAGCTCCAAGCTGTGAATACAATTTTAAAAATAGAGACAATTGAAGGCTATTAATAGTGGCGTGACGATAAGTCTTCAAATTGTTTATCAAATAAAGCATACATTTTCTCCGATGTGTGAATTTTTTATAGGGCAATGGCTTATCATTGTATATTTTCTTTGAGGCTGACGTGTCCTTTAAATCCTTTAAGTGAGATTTACGAGAGTTACGTAAGCACATCTAAATTATTTCAATTGTTTTTAACAATAGCCCTCATTGTTCCTGCTCATGTAATATAATATGTGCATAAAACAAAATGAACTAATCTATGAAGAAGAAGTAAAATACATTCTCTATAAATAAACATCTTCTTTTCTATGTATAATAAGACTTCGGTAGTCAGATTCCAGTTTGTTAGTAAAAAGAAAGATTAAAGTCTTAAAACCTGCGTTTTTTTATTTTATTATATAAATTGATAATAATAATAAAACTAAATAATTTAATAAATATATCAGTAAATATGTAATGTTATTAAACAAGGGACCTTTGTAAGCCAGGTGGTTTAGAATTCAGCGTATACAAAACATATATTCTACCTAAATCCTGTCAAAATTATTCCGTTTTAAAAATGACGCCTGGTCTTAGACCCTTAAAAAGCTAGTCTATTCGTGCTACAGATCCTTACGGTTTCTTAGCTCAAAAATTGCCTGAGAACTCATAGATTTTCACGAAAGAAAGAGTTTTCTCATGACTTAACTTTGATAATATTGAAATTCTTCGGTTATGAGCTATATCAGGACCAATGGGTAGGGTTAACAAGTGCACTAAACGCATATAATCTTCTCATGAGAATTGGTGAGTCAAATGAAGTCACATAGATTCAGAAAGCGAGATGATGAACATGATGACTAACAGTTTACCTTATAGTAAGTAGCTACAGAAGCCAAAGGGCATCAGCAAAAACAACAAAAATTTAAAGGGTGTAAAAAAATGCCTTATAGCCTGTAATTATAATAGAAGTGGCAACTTTAAATGGAACTCCACTTAAAAGAGCAATATTCTGAGATATTTTATCATGGAGGACTTTCATACGTGGTAGAGCCAAGCGGCGCCTTTTGCTGTTGCTCTTATGGGCCGGCTCGACCGGCTAATAGCACGACCTCGCAGAATACCGGCGTGAAGTAGACGAATCTTGTGGTTCTGCGTTTCGTGCGGTGACTGAGGTAAACCGAGGCCCTCTCCCCTCTTACAAGCGCCCTCTCTATTGTTCTTCTCATGTCCCAAATATCCTTAAAGGCCGCCAACGCACATGCAGCTCATCTGGTGTTGCAGTAGATGTACGAGGACGACGGTTATTACTACCATCAAGGGAGCCGCTTGTTCGTTTGGTCACACGAAATTGAAGGATTGGAAAATGAGGGATGGATTAAATTTTTTAACATTTATTTTCGATACAAACTAACAAAAAAAATGTTTTTAAGTAATTGAACAAACCTCGTAATATAATTACGGCATAGTAACTATGGTAATGTGTGCTAAGTTGTTTACGACCTTCTTTGTTATTAATGGATGTACAGAATAATTAATTCCATCGATTTAAAGGGTATGTATTCATGACTATTGGCAGATGGTAAAAATATTTTTTTTAAATATGCGTGTCAGAAAGGAAAGACGTTTAATTGTCTAATAGCGGAAATACTATAAATGTGAGCTTAGACAAAATAAAAGTACTTATAGATAAACGCAAAACACTATATGAATAAAACTAAATACAATTACCTAAAATTTAGATGGTAAGCTCCTTTTCTATATGTTAAAGCGAAGGAGCCTACCTTCTAAATTTTTATCTGCTGCCAATGGGTAGTGTAACAACAGTTTTTTTATCTGCTGCCAATGGGTAGTGTAACAACAGTTTTTTTATCTGCTGCCAATGGGTAGTGTAACAACAGTATTTTTATCTGCTGCCAATGGGTAGTGTAACAACAGTATTTTTATCTGCTGCCAATGGGTAGTGTAACAACAGTTTTTTTATCTGCTGCCAATGGGTAGTGTAACAACAGTATTTTTATGTGCTGCCAATGGGTAGGGTAACAACAGTTTTTTTATCTGCTGCCAATGGGTAGTGTAACAACAGTTGGGTTCCGGTTTGAAATCTATAGGGAGCCAGTATAATCACGGGCTGTGAGGCGTTCTATCACAATCCTCGTAGGGTTACAACGTATTTGTAACCTTCCTCCATTGGAGTTGTTTGCAGGTGTCCATGGACTGCAGTATCAGCATACCATCACGGTGTGAGCTCGTTTAGTAAAACGAAACCGGGTGCGATTAAAAAAAAACACGGTTTTACACAAATGTTAAAATTTGTTCAGAGGTTTAAATAAAATGTCGAACATTACAACTACAATAAAAAAAAAGGTTGCTGACGGTCAAAGCTACCGTGTAAGAAAGGCTTTGACTGTGAGCACGCTGGGCACGAGATTTGGTTACGCCGACCCGTTACCTTCGCACTAGTGTTCTTAACCGGAGGCACACTCCCCTTCCCCATCCCTCTGCACATCCTCCCTCCCATATCCCAAATACCTTTAAAGTCAGGTAACACACCTGCAGCACCTCTGGTGTACAGTAATTACTTAGCATCAGGTGAAACGCATGTTTGTTTGCCGCCTTACCCTTTAAAAAAAAGATCCATGTAACTCGTTTTAGTCGAAGTTTTCTGCCACGCACTTCGACTTTGTGGAATCAGCTGTCGCCAGCGGTATTTCCGGACACTTACGATTCCTTCCTTAAAGGCCGGCAGCGCATCTGTAGCTCCTCTGGTGTTGTGGATGTTCGTGGGCGTCTGTGATCACTTACCATCAGGTGAACCGCATGCTCGTTTGCCCCCGTCTTCTATAATAAAAGAATTGTTTGTAGTATTTGGGTTCGACATATGAATGGGTTTTCTGTCATCAGTCGGTCGCCATGGCCTCGTCTGGCAGTCAGGAGGGTGCAGAGTAAACAGTTAACGTTGACGTTTGGAGCAAAAGTATGGATATGTTCCCTTACATCTTGTGCTTAATAGAGACAAAAATAACTTAATATTCTTATAAAAACTGTCTAGATTACTATCGTTAATCTATGTACACAGATAAGCGCATTTTCGCTATAATGTCACCGTAAATTAATTTAAAATGGCCAATAGCAGGTGATGATCGTTACTAATACAGCTGAAAGTCTAACACCACGTTCGAAATTTAAAGCGAAACACTTGCAAAACATTACATTAATATGCAAAGCCGCCAGACGATTCTCGTCAACGAAATCATGATGGCTATCAGTGCACATTGGCTCCTAAATATAGTCCTCCGCACCTGTACTTCAATGAAGCGATTACATGACTTAAACCTGCTTAGGAGCATTATCAGCAGCTTAAAGAAGGCCGCATCAAAGAATGGCACGTACGAAAATTAAGTGCCCTCATAAAAAAATAATTTTATCTTGCCAATAAAGACGCTCGCGTCTTAGATACTTGGCAATCTACAATCTTTACTACAATGTGAACGTATGGGTGAGTTTCATGTGTTGCTTTTTAATTGTTCCTTTAATTTGAATTGCAAGGTGATGCAAATATTTCGTATTTGGACTTTGTGAAAAATGTTTAACACACCTGATTAACAAGAAACGTTTTTAAATTTCGTTGAATTGTGATGTTCTTAGCAATTTCGTCCACCTGCGTGTTTATGTTATGTATAGTTCCGTAAGTGTATTTCCAAAGACTTTACTCCAACCTTCACATATCCGATGGAAGAGGCGACTAGGAGAAAAAATTGAAAATTTCATGACAATCTCGGCGAGCTAACCCGGTGAAACGGCATTTATATTTTTATTTATTTAAACTTTATTTGCACATTACAGAACAAAAAGGCGGACTTAATGCCAAGAGCCATTCTCTACCAGTCTACCATTAGATTGAACAGAGAAAATGTAAAAGGGTGCAAAAAATATTATGTTCATATATATACTCGAATATTATACTACGATACAATACTTATATATGAATGTACTTAGACATACGTGTAATTATAGTTGTTCATTATTTGAAGGCATTGCGGATAACGCTCCTTATGAAAAAGAATTCTCTGCTGTACAGAAATATAATTTAGTTAATAAATTCTTACTTGTTCTTACCCAGCCTGCAAACAGACCGCTGTAGGACACAGACCTCTCCCACGAGGAGGAATTTCCACAATCGCCACGCTCGACAAACGGATTGGGGATCTCAGTACTAGACGCCTCGTACCTTAGACGCTGTTAACCGTCACCGGTCTGCTTCATTTTAGTCTGATAACTTTCGAGGTGGCTATTCCGCCATCTGTCGGTACTTCTCTTTACGATTTTCAAGGCTATTCCCTTAGTCGTCACTTACGACATCCACGGGAAGAAAGGTGGTGGCAGATTCTTGCCTTCGATCCTAACTTTTTTTTTTCGCTAAGCCTTACGCATACCCCGTTGCTGGCCGGGAGGCCATCAAATGGGTTATGTCGGACTCGGATCTCAGAAGGAGAAACTTACCGACTAAGAACCATCCACGTTGCTGTTGGCCCGGAGGCGTTAACAGCTTCGTCGGTAAGACTCGCGAGAGAGGAGGCTCGTGAGTGAAAGAAGATTTGAAGAGCAAGGACGCTGCATTGTAGGTGCGACGCTGTCTGCTGCTGTGCTATGCTCTGACCCCTGTTAACAAAAGATTTCCGATAACTGGAGGAGGGCTCCGGCAACCCAAGGGCCCCTCATAAGGAGGTGCGATATCTCGACTTATAAGGGGCCGATATATCATTATCCTTAGCAGGATTTTATATAATCCACTGTACGACATAGGCCTCTTCCATTAGGAGGATATAAATCCGCGCTCGGTAATGATTTTCGTTTACGCCCATGCCACACGGCCGCCGTCAATTCATATAGTAAATCATATTGCAGTATTCAAGATGAAAGCAATCATCACAAAATCTCCGTTGCTCAGGTGCGTCCATGTTTACGAGCGGCTAAACAATTCGCGCCTGCACATGCGTCCACGATGATATCACACCCCGGCGGACGTATTTGTTTTTTTACTTAACGTGGTGGAGCCGGCCGACGCTCGGCTGAATGGGTCAGTGCCGTGCCGCTGATTGGCAGAGCCAATGCAGGCGATTATACGAACGAATCGAATATTTGTCCAAACATTTGAAGCTTTAATAATAATAAGAATAATTAAAGGTTATGGCACAGCAGCTATAATATTTAAAATTATTTAAAAGAACTCGTTGCAAAATTGTAAAGTTTATTCGTGCATACATACATAGAGCATATGTATGTATGCACGATATGTATATAGAATGTCGTAACTATATACAAATGCAAAATATGTAACTATATACATAGAGCATATGTATATAGAATGTCGTAACTATATACAAATGCAAAACGTGAAAACTAAGTATGAACAATAATTGACACCGGTTGTCGTTTGAACTTAATATTAACGACAACATAGTTGCGCAGTCTTATCAGAATAACTACAACAATTAAAAGTATAACGGCTGGTCATAGAGCTATCTTTTTTATTCTTTATTTCGCATAAATGAGTTTAACGCCATTCTTAGCGAGTTGTTAATCATTATGCAACGGTTTTCTGATCATAGAAGTACAGAGCAGTCATGTTAATATTGCTGGCTTGTATGAAATAATTTTTTCTCCTAATTTTAACTTCGGGTTCTCGATAGCCGTGTGGTTAGGCAATCTGCCTCCTAAGCAGGAGACACGAGTTCGATCCCCTATGTGACGAGCTCGTACCAATCAGTTTTTCGAAACTTATGTACGATTTGTATCGCTGGCGTGAACACTAAGAAGGCGACTGGCTCACAGCCACGTCACTTTGTTCCAAATAAGCTCTGGTAGAAAGTGTGTTGAAAGGACTAACATGTCTAGAACTGATCGCCACACATTATTGAATATACGGCCGTGAGAGCTTATATTATTTTATATATTCATATATTATAACCATGCGTCGTCTGTATGCGGTGTACTCTAACGTCTAAAATACTAATAAATAATTTTCTGCATTTAAGTTTTTAAAATGTTTAAAAATAATATCCCATCTCATCTTTACCAGTAGTTCCGCAGTTTTTAAACTGAGTCATAACCTTTCAAAAAGTGAAATCAAAATCGGTCCAGTATCTTTGCGTGATACCTAAACAAACAAACAGTCAAACAAATAAAGTTGTAGGAATTAGGCGTTTATCGTACTTACGATTTTTTTTTAATAAATACGTATTTTTTTTTATATACTGTTTCTTGAGTTTCTATTTCATAGGATTGTTGATGAATTTTACACTCTAAAATTGTTGGGCTTTAGCTCTTGTTACACTCGTAACATAGATTGACTTATGCCGAAATGCATTTCCGTGTGGCTGTCGGAAGTAAAGAATACCGCCAACCCTGGTTGACCATGGGTGTCGTAAAAGGCGACTAATGGTAAAACGTCTAACATCTGTACGTTATTACCGTATAACAGCGTAGAAGAGAATCTGCCATCCCGTCTCGTCCTGTGGGTGTCGTAAAAGTCGACAGAGGTAAACATTTATATTAGGAGATGGGCAGCAGCATCTTCCTGTTAGACAAAAAAAAAAGACTTCGGTTGCCAACCCGCTCGCCAGGCGTGGCAACTATGGCAAAACCCCCCTATGATGAGAGGCATTCAGCAGTGGACTTGTAGTAGGCTGAAATAATGAATGATGAAATGCATTATAACTTATATCTTACATTGTCGTTTTCATAAAAAAACTGAAGGATATCTGTCACTGATAAAATAATCTATTTTACTACGACTCTGGCATAAACGGATCAGAAGTAGATTAAAAATAATTAACTCGAGAACAGACAAGGTGGTGATTAAATTACTTTATTATCTGTCTAAGCCTTTAATATTATATCGATAAAAACGTTTAATGTCTTCTTATTTGCTGATTATCACCGTTTGACATTTTGCGAATGTGGATGAAAAAAGCATAAAATGAATATTCTTTTCGGATTAATAAAAAAATATCTGTCGGAGCCGGTTCTATTAAATTGTGAATTGCAAATGAAATGCTAACGAAGAAGGGAAACATCGTGATAAGGGACAATACTCGATGATTCCGCATGACTGATATGAGATAAGAAACAAATGACATGTAAGTTACATCAACACGTATAAATGACGTTGCGCCGTACTTATAACTATTATCTAATCTGCGGACGTATCAACAATTTTTACTTGTGGTAGAGCCAAGGGGCAGTTTTTGCTGTTCTCGAATGGGACCGGGGTAATACCTAGTAGAAGATAAAAACGAAGAAGCGTAGCTTCTTATTCTTCTGCGTTTCGTTCGGTGAATGAGGTTATCGGAGGCCCACTTCGCCGCCCCTCCTCAATCTCTCTTCCACAGCTGGCCAGCGATCACTAGATCACTAGACTACGTCACGTCTTCTCGTCGAGCTTACATCAATATTAGAAGACGACTGGTCAAACCAGTGCGTGTTGGCAGTGATAACCTAACCGGAACCGAGATCCTTAACTACAGACCGTATGAGGAAGCTCATAGTTTCACAACTAGCTATAGAAGGTACTCTGCTCAGTGTTTCTCTGTGTTATAAAATAAGCAATAATAATATCCACAGGAAAATTACGGCTCGTAGGAGCCGTCGAGGAGCATTATTAAAAAAAAATAGCGCATTTCCGTAATTGTTTTTATTTTATAATCGAATTATGTTGACAATTACACAATTTCTATGAAGAAATAAACAATTACACGGGTCGGTCTCGAACCCGCCGTGCTTAAAAAACATACATGCTACTCACTTTCGTTAGATCGAAGTTTTGTAACTTGTAGAAATGGTGAGCCGCAGTCTAGAGAAATTTCACCTTTATTTCAAATTATTTAGTCCAGTTCCTAAGATTAGCGCGGCCATACAGAGGAACAGGGACTTCCTTTTATATTATCTATAGATAGATACGAACATATTGTTTTGGGACAAAATAATATGACTACCCGGGGAAAGCCGCGTACAGGCGCTAGTAAATGCCTGTACTAATAATAATAATTATCATCATCATTACAGCATATTATAAAGTTCCCAACTAAATACACTGTAAATAGTGACATTTAAAAAAATATTTATGTTAATTTTGACATTGTAATGATTGGCAATAATAATTGACGTTGTATTGATTTTATTTATAAATTACTAATGACATTGTAACATGGTGTTAAAAAAAAAGTAGTGTTTCTTGGCGGTTCTTCTCCGAGAAAGTCTTGTTTTGCGAACCGGTGTAGATTTGAACTTTCATAAGAGGTTTAAACATGTTTACATTTTGAAGTATACTCGTCTACCGATACAATAAATTCCATACTTATTAAAATAATTACCACGTTGCATTGTTAGCCATAGTAACATTTAATAATATGATAAGTACTACTTAACGCAAGTTAATGTCTTCATACATATATATACTGCAGAATAACGGCGCTATAATTTTATTCACTGGCAGTACATAAGTTAAAGAATTCTTTAAACCAGCTGTATAAACATGGCCTTAGACGCACGTTTTCGTCATGTTCCCATGTCAGCAGAAAATGTACTAATAAAAACATGGCAAATAGATACTATCAAAACCTGTAACTTTGACACAAAAAGCTATAAAAATAAAATAAAAAACGTAAAACAGGGCTATATTTTGCGCACGGAATGACAATATTTGTCGAAACGAGCCCCTCTCTGTCAAAGGCACGCTCCTCGTTATGCGTACAACGTAATCCGCATTACATCCAAATAGCCGATCGCGTTCAGCTGCTAACGGCACAGATGTCCCGCGCAAATTAATTGGAAATGTCAAGTGCACGAGGGCCGCCGCCATCTTGGTCCCTCTCATTCTTTATTTTTTTTCGCGCGCACGTGGCTGATATTGCCAGACAGCTGGGTGAAAATGCGTCTCAACTTTTTTAATGCTTCGACCATAATAATTGTCTTTTGACATTTGACATTCGCGCGGGAAGGTGTGTCTTAGATGGGCGTTTGGATAATGCAAATATAATGGACTGACCTATTTTAATGCGTAATTAAATATCGCCGTCTGTTTCCGGCAATTAGATCGACCACGATCAATGTTGTTTCTTTGAACAAAATTTCATTTAGCGGTAACACCTTTCCTCCGTTCGAATTTCGAACACCTGATGAGTTCGCAGCTGATGATGATCGACTTCAAAGCGGTACTACACCTTGTCTTTTCGTTACGGAATTTCCTCTTCGTAATTACATGCTCTTTAAAGTTGCGACCAGTTGCGTCCGCGTTGCAATATCAATTTTCGTGAATTCGGAATCAGTCACCACGCCTGATCAAACTTAACCACCTTTTGATCAGGCGTTGCGAACGATACGCAGCAAGACTAATCACATGTGTAATTTTTTCTTAAACTTTTATTTAAATACAATCTGTTTTGTAGCGAAAGAAAAAATGTGTAACGTTTTCATTGCTGCATGTAACAAAATGTGACAATTAATTACAGTAAAACTGTTGCTACGTAATCAAATGACCCGAAGTCACATTACCGAATGAAGAGTCGAAATGTAAAAGTAAAGTAGCAGTTTTCAAAGAGAGGGTTTTGGAGCCGGAAAGGCTCCATCCATATGATGATGGTTTCTCATAAAATAAAAATCTGATAATGAACTGTACCTGTATATGTTACAAGTATGACTTTTTGTTTAATGTCGTGTAATAAAATTATAATGAATCCGAAATACAGTTGTTTTAAAGCGGGTCAGTGTGTGTTGCCAGCTCATTTCACCGTAGGCTCATTTGCAGAATCTCCATAATAATGAGTCGTTAATTGCCCGAGCCAACATTGCCGCTCGAACAAGGCGGCCGTTCAAAGGTTTGCGTAAGTGCCAAATGTAAGTTCCACTTTTGAATTTTGTATGGACCTTGTTTGATTGTTCTTAGTGAATTGTACTGTCTGTCAATAATTATTTTAGTTTGTTCTGCGTCACAGATTTTACAATAAAAGCTGCCTGTAAGTGACCACACTGAGCAAAGGCCTCCTTCTCAAATATCTGATAGAGTTTTTTGAGCCGGGAAGGGCCCGTCTCGCGGGATTCACATACCTCGATATTTCTTTTTTTTTATTTCTTAGACATGCAGGTTTCCTCACGATCTTTTTCTTCACCGCCGACCACGTGGTAAATACAGCACTTAAGATTACTATTAACAATTTTACTTATACCGGCATCGGGATCGAACCCTGGTCACTTGCGCTCTATGAAACTAAAGCTAGCGCCCTGATCACTAGACTCCCACGGCTCTTATTTGTTAATCGTACTATAACATACACATTCTTATTTGTCTATAGCATTGTTTGAATCCGCTTGCTAAGCGAGATGATTATGACAAATAGATTAGCGGCTAAAATGTTAAATTCTTATTAATATACTTTCGACATCTCCTGAAATTAAGTCTGTTTTACGCAATTAATATGAAAAAATTCAATTATAGCAGACGATTTAAATTTTCTATCAACTTCGTAATAAAAAAATGTGCCTAAAAAGCCAATAAACTCAAACCTGTACAAAATCAGGTTGATTTTCGAATAACCAATATCAGGCGAAGCGTACATCATTACGCCGGATGGTCTGAAAGAGCCCTAACATTTATGTTTTATTGTGTAAGCATGTTTCGCAGGTAGCGGGTTAAATCAAGTTTGAAAACAATAGTTCGGCGGGGTGCGCCGGCGCCTTTTCAAGCGCGCAGGGCTGACAGTGACGGATTACTTTTGCCTTATTATATAATCGATGTTGTTATAAATCGGTCAGTTCACTAAACAGGTGACTGTAACATGGTTGATGTGGTTTTGCATAATTTTTTGTGGATTTGAAGCGTCTCAAATTACACGTTCTGGCAAAAAAAAGATAAATAATCTAATCAAGATCTGGGTAGCCAAATGCACTTCCGATCGACTGCTAAGACTTAACCACGTGATTGAAGAGATGCGAAGTGGAAAAGGTGACTAGAAGTCATTATTTTTTATTCCTACAGTTAAGTATGTGCTCCTTGCATGATTTTTGAGAGTACATCCATTTTTTTAAACGTATTATAATAATCAATAATCCTTTAGTTAGCACTAGGTTAATGACTTGAAATGGTGGAAGAATGATGCTGTGCAAAGTTTAAAAGGAAGGTAAATATAATCAACGACACTTTTAACAACGTACAAGCACATTTTTGTTAATTATAGTACAATCGCTATTAGACTTGTTGAAACATCGAAATATGTAAAAAGAGTTTGGAAGAAATGTATTTCTCTTACAGATAATTTTTTTATACAATTTTCATAACATCATGTTAACAAAACACAAGTAGATACCCAAAAAATGTATTTGTAGAATTATTTCTATTAAGGACAAGGATATTGAAGACTTATATTACTTAGTTAAATATGTATGTTTAGTCAACGAGAGTATCATTTTGCCAACATGTATAAGTTTACACGGTACATTTGTAAATTATTGTATATTTTATTATATTTTTATATATTAAATTATGTGGGACTGAAGTACAACCCTTGCATTGGATTCCAATCGTCTCGTGTGCCGCTTTTAATCACTTGATACTTTAAATATTTTTACAGAATAAAATAAAAAGAACAAAAAATTAAATGAAAGAATAATGGGTTATTTAATTTCAATCATTCAGGTGGTTTTTTTTTAAAGTATTAACAATTATAAAATAAATTGTAAATATATCTGTCTGTAATGCAAAAGTGAACAGTTTGAGTGTTTAGTAATGCATGCAGTAGAAGTATCTAATATTTTTTTTTAGAATTTCTTATAATTGAGAGAATCCGCTATTTATTTATTTCCAATGTCATCCTCACCCGGAAGTGATGATCCCTGCTACCAAGACTCTTGGGTCAGACCAGGAAGACGGTTCCAGTACCAACCCGCCAAGTGTGAAGGGTATAGGTGTACCCTTCAAGTAATATTAGCCGGCTTGTTGACGCTTTCTTCAAGTGGCCTATGTTCAGTAGTGAATTTAAATAGGCAAGCACATGGTAATGTCAGTAGTTGTTAAAAAATTTAAAAATATTTTCTGTGCCTTCTGAGTTGTTCAGCATGCGATACTGACAGGCAATTAATAATAATTCCAATTTGACTTTGACTTTAACTATTTATTAAAAAAAAAACATTGGTAGTACTAACATTATTTAGATTTATACCACTACTTGTGGTTCTCATATTCACACGTTACAGCCGTACAAAAAGTCTAAGTATATTAACGTCATGTTCAAAAAATCATTGAATTGTATTGATCATCAAATCTTTTGATTAAAGCCGAACAAAAATATTTAGACCACTGGTTGCGAGAGGTAAGTGTACTGTAACCCATATGATCTACATCCTGCTATGAACAATTTAAAAGAAAATGTTATAATTATGTTATATTAAGGAGATGTAATACACTAACATCGCGTGCAATTTTAATTATAATCTCTCAAATACAATCGATTGATTGCACGGAAAATGAACATCGGTATAAAATGGAAGCATGCACCAAAACAGCTTAGTCCGAATATTCCACGAGAGCGGCGCACGCGGCGCATTTGCGCCGGCTCACCGCCGATTTGTGAGTTCGCGCGGCGCTTGTTGTTTACTTAGCGACCTGTGAAACTGAGAGGTGTTTCTTTTACGTGCTATGTCCAACCATGTACCTCCAACTAGTAGAACAAAAAAATAATCCTACTATGTCAGTCAGTTCTGGAATGAAGTTGCGATGAAAAAATAAAAAGGGTTACCGAAGCCTATTTAAAAATATTTCTGTCTTTGAACCAGCCAGGCACCTTGTAATTAGTTTCTGAATCAATCTTCTATTAGTCAGAACATTAAATAAATAAAAATTAGCTCTGAAGATCGTATACCCATCACTGGTATTTTTGGTGGTGCTTTGAAATTTGAGTCTTTTCATCCCACTTTTCACCAGAGCTTATTTTGGGATATGGAACATTGCGGGTAGTTAGTCTGTCGCCGTCTTAGTTGCCAAGCCAACGATGCAGGTCGCAGGTACAAAACTCATTGGTAAGAGCTCTCCACATTTATTTCAGATTTTGGAGCCAAGCGGCGGCTTCTGCTGCTGCTCAAATGAGCCGGCTCCACCGGGTTGGTACCACAGCCTCACAGAATACCGGCGTGAAGTAGAGGCATCTTGTGATTATGCATTTCGTTCGGTGAGTGAGGTAACCCGAGGCCCACTCCCTTCTCCCAAATATCCTTAAAGGCCGGCAACGCACCTGCAGCACCTCTGGTGTTGCAGATGTACGTGGGCGACGGTAATCACTTACCATAAGGTAAACCGCTTTCTTCGTTTGCCGCCTTTCCTATAAAAAAATCATTGGGGATGGATCTCGAGTATCCAGATTCTGAGTAAAATCTCCTAACCACTCGGTTATCGTGGCTAATTATTACTTTGACTATGGGCTGTAAGTCATTTTGTCTTAGTCATTTCGTAGTCCTCAGGAATGACGACACGATTGTAACCTCTCTCGACGGAAAATGTTTGCAGGTGTCCATCAGCTGGACTGTGCGCTCGTTTGGTTATCTAATATTAAAAAATACAATTAAAATTCTTTACAGAGATTGCTTTCTCTACTTTCCTAATATTGCTCCCATTAATACAAAATCGTGTAGACTTATTTTTAGTGACGTACTATGTCGTAGAACCAAATTTCAACGCCTTAAATTAAGAACGTACGAAATATGATTGAAGTGTTCAGATTGTCTTACGCAACCACACAGCGGAAATTATTTTTAGATCACTTCTATTGATCAATTATGACGTACACTTTGTTTGAAACTAGTAACCTACTGTTAAATGACCATAGTAAAAAAAGTGCTGCAGTAACTCCATTCGACCGAAATAAAGGGCCAAAAAAAAACAATAATACTCGTAAGTAGATTAAAAATCTAACGGTTCGAAATGTAACACTTATTCGTTTCGCACCACCGAATCCAAACGACCCGCAGCAGGTACGATGCGTACAGGTAGGTTGAAAAAAAAAACCGCCGACGAAATTGAAACGACTGGATGTTACTAATTTTCTCTTTATCCAATAAATGAGTTTTAAATGGTTATTTATGATATAAATTGAGTTTCAAGGTCGAATATTGGTTTCTGTATCATTTCCGATAGCCACTAATGTGATTAATGTTCATCTATTCAACTATTGTAGGATCGCACATCGGCTTGTCGGTGACGTCACAAGGCTTCAACTGAAAATCAGCGCTCCTATTTCTGTTATTATTATATTCTTTTCCTCTTTTAATCTATTTTGTATTCTCAAAATTTTAAATATGTGTACCAAATAAATAGTTCTCTCTTTCTTTTTCTTTATGAGCCAGTATGAGTCCACTTCCGGGCGTAGGTCTATTCATGAAGGCGCCAACACATTACATTGTTTATGTACAGAAAGTAAGCCACGTACAGATTTGCTCATGCTCGCCACGCTCGGCCGGCAGAGATTGGTATACTCCCACTAGACATGCTGTATACCATCTATGGTATTACTAGTCTATGGTATTTGGATTCGGCATAGTCCAAAAATGTTCCTTAAGTCGATCGCCAGAGCCACGTCCGTTAGCAGTCAGGGTGCACCGCATACAAGCAAGGTTGGAATTTGAAAAAAAAAAAGATTGTATATACCTCCGTGCACGTGAACGGCTAGCGAAACGCCCCGGCTTCGCACGAACAGATGGGTAATATATTAACTAAATGTGAATGTGTCACACGTTCTAAGTGACCATTGAAATCCACTAAGAAGTTAAGTTATAAACGAATATACAGAGAAACGCGGAACGTGACTTTGTTTTATACTATTCAAAGAAATGGGTACCACCGCAAGCACCTTCACGCAGTATTAACTTTTATGTACATATGCCCACCAAAGACATTAAACTACATAAGTAAATATTATCTAACCTCTTTGTACGTATCTAATGTCAATAATTATTTTTGTACGTTGTGGCTGTATGATCGAAAATATGTAAGCACCTACATAATATAAACAGACATACCGCGCTGGACATGACCGTGTTCAATCGTTAATAAAAATAATGCTTCATTAAACTTTTGATGAATGAAATCGCTTTTAATCATATTTCATTTTTATCGTTGTCTTTGTTTGAAATGGCGCCAGAAAAAAGGAACAAAATTGTTACTGGTCCCTCTGAGCCGTTCGGATATTTTGTATTCAACTCTCGGGTGAGCCGAAGCGCCGTCATAAAATGTTTTTTCATACATTTTGCACCTGCAAAGTGCAATAAAAAAAAGTCGAGAGCTCTGAAACCCGTGAACATTGGTGTTTTGACAGCGGAGCCCTTTGTGGCGTTCTTGTATGATTGAAGTTAAACGAACTGAGAATTATGTCGCGAATTGGCATTTTTTTTGTATTCAATTTATTTAACTTTTGGTAAGGCGACCTTCTTAGTGATCATTAACACCTTTTATAACAACTATATAATACATTATATACATTAGAGTTATGTGGCCACCAAATTAATCACGCTCTAGAGCAAAGTCATCAGCACTGCGCTCAGATACCTGTCTGCCCAGCGTGATGAGTCTAGGCAAATGAAATTTTGTTATCTCTACCTAACCCCTGTGTCTCACTTTTTATTTTTATCAGTCTGTATATGTCTACTGCTAGATATAAAGCCTTTACTTATACAGCGTAGACAAATGTACAAGCCACTTTTCGTCTCAACGGGATATACCAGTAGATGGTAAGCCTCGTCACTGGGTTTGGTCCCGAAGATAATTTTCATGGCTTTTTCTTCAGTCGCCTCTTACGACACCCTTGGGAAGACTAAGGGGAAGTCTTTCTAAAGCCGCCATAGCATGACAATGGTAGGGAAAAAAAGCTTTTTATATATCTGTATAAGGTTTATTTTATTTAAAACCAATCATTATTAGGCACCTATAATAACACCTTATATTGATATCCGAAGAAAAACTTATAATACACGTAAAAGGAATTTCGTTACGTCGTTTGGTATACGGAGCGGTGAAAGAATTCTTCATCGGTAGCTTCCTTCCCTGACGGGTACAATGTAAGCACATCATCTAAGATAACTTGCATGTCGTACGTGGTGGGGCCAAGCTGCTGCTCGAATGGGTCGGCTCGGAATAGTACCACTATCGCGTAGAATCTCAGAAGTAGAGGCATCTTATGAGTCTGCGTGTCGTTCGGTGTGTGAAGTAACCGGAGGGCTTCTTCCCCTCCCCTCTTCCTCCCTCATAATCCGCGCATCCCAAATATCCTTAAAAGGCCGGCAACCTGCAGCTCTTCTGGATGTTGCAGATGCATGTGGATATCGGTAATCACTTACCATCAGGGCATACGATTATAAAAAAAATTGGATAGCATAAGTCAAATTCAATAACATGTAAAAAAGAACCATAAAAGCCGCGCGGAGGCAGTGAGCCACGCAGCTGTAATCAGTTTAAGCGAACTTTACATATACCTACATACCGGTTTTTTTTTATATTGTTTTCGTTTTCCATGTTCTTTTAAGTGTTAAATTAACACTAAAAGATACAATTAACAGGGTTTCGACCTCGGATTACTCGAGTCAAATACATTTGAGTGAAGCGTTTGGTTTTTAAGCTGTGGTACAAGAAACATTTTAAAATTTCATGAACGATTCTCTAATGTGCTGTTCAGGAATAGGTGGTAGTAACTCCTATAAACGCTGCAGGCGCAATCCGAATTCCGTTTAAAGCAAACATCTGCTTGCGTTGCTCACACGTTTGTATCTGAGTAACCAGTGCTAAACATTGACCTCTCCAAGACAGCGTAGCTCCAAGGTCTGGCCGCACTCACCACGTGGGCCAGGCTGCTTGGTGAGCGTTGGACTCGCACTAGTGACGCGGCTCCCCGTCGCCGGTTCGGTAAATTCGAAAGGATTTTCCGCCATCAGTCGGTCGCCAGGTCCTCGTTTGATAGGAAGCAGGGTACACCCACCACGTGCAGGGGAGGTTGCCATATGGAGAAACAGATGTTACATTCCAACTGATGTATATACAACAATTGCAATAAGTAAGTAAAATTATGTGAGTACCAATTCGTATATTATACAAAGTTGCCACGATGTTGCTATGAATTTGATATAACGCGGAATTACAACCCGTTACTATGATGTAAATACAAGTTTATCTGCTGATCGCATTCATAATGGCGTCTTTTTCGGCATTTACGGAGCGTGAGATTTTCGACGAACAATGCATGCTTTACGATGTTAGCTATTATCGAGATAGTGAAATTGCAAGCTAATCGTAACGTAGATCTGTTTACGAAAAAAATACATTAACAGATACAAAATATTAAAAAAAAAAAAAAAGCAGTATTCGAAAATATCGAAACGAAATCCCCTTTGCTAGTTATGGTAATCAGTATTACTACCGCGAGTGCGCTGACCCCTGTCCTCGTGATAAATATTGGAAAAGTAACTTAAAATGCATCGTAACCATTGTTGGTGCCTCCTTGCAGGGGCGGCTGTCCAGCAGCGGGCATCGAACAGTTCGTTAAGACGAAGAATAAATTATGAATGAAATTAATGAAAATTCTTTATTGTTCGATGAAAGAAAGATACTTTCCACCGTTTACCACCGATTCGAATGGCAAGTTTTAAAATAAAAAAAATAAACAATTTTATTACACCGTCATTTTGCAACTACGTTACGTACGACGTTTACTACGAGTTCAGAATCTATTAAATAATCTGTGCCCTAACCATTATATCATATTTCATAGACTTCCAAACCCACACCATAGACTACCGTTTTCTGCTAAGCATTATCCGCGAAACTATTAAAATTATTAAACGTCATAACTACAAAAGAGATGATAGCTAGCTGCTACTACTGGTTCGGAGCTCTATGAGAAATAAAATTATATCAAAATCCAGGCATTCGTGTAGATCGGACTTAATGATTCCCTGTAGCCGACAATAGCTCGGGTTAACCATGACATCAAACACCTCAGTCCTCCAGGGACCATGGATGCTAAGCACTTGCACGAAACGACGGAAGTTAAAAAAGTAAAACTAACGCTATGAAACCTTTAAAACTCGTTTTATTAAACAATGCATTCGCGTAAATATATGAAAATCTTCACTTCATCTTCATTTTCTTAAGAATTTTTGTATAAAAACAGCCTTCTGATCCATAAATTATACAAAACGACTAAAAAGAAAATACATTCACGAAACGTAAATTCCAATTTCGATTTGTGTGAGAACTAAGCTTAAATCTGTCACGATATAATTTTACTCGTGATTCACATCCCGCCCGCGGCGCTAATGCTTTAAGATCTAGAGGCATTAGAATAACCAATTCCTTTAGACCTTCCTTATTTACCCTTACCTCTCTCTCTCTTCAACGATTTCACGTTGTATTTGTGAGGGGCACCAGAGTTCGTCTTTCACCAGTTCTAAACATTAATATGACCGTTTTAATATCGGGGCTTAAAGTTTTGTGGCTCATCTTAAAAAGGCCAGTATTATACCAGTCTATGGTCATTCAGAACTTACGTTGTTTTTCATTTATTACAAAGGAATTTGTTAAGCAGTAGCATTTGGCGGCACGCAAAATGTTTAAAATTTGAATTCGAATGCATTCGTTTTTCGAATTCAAAATTGCTTGGAATGCAGCTGTCGATCAGTAGCTATGTTGTTAATGCACCTTTAAAACAGCAAACTCTTCGGTATTTCTTTAGATAAGAAAATATTTATATTGAGAGTCCTTCTGATATGAAACACTTGACAGATTCATAAATATTCGTAATTTGATTTTGATTGCATAGAAAATTGATACACACTTGATACACTCAAAAGAAACATCGATGTCGTGTTTTGAATTATATTTTCCAAATACTGTAAATATTCAATCTTATTTGTACGTGGTAGAGGCAAGCGGCGGTTTTTGCTGATGCACGTATGGGCCGGCTCGACCGGATTGGTACCACTCATCCTCCTCCTCATCCTCCTTCCCATCTCCCAAATACCCTTAAATGCCGGCAACACACCTGCAGCACCTCTGATGTTGCCGATGTACGTGGGCGACGATAATCAATTACTATCAGGTGATATGATAACTCTATTGCCCCCTTTCTCATAAAAAAAAATCTTCAATTTTAGAACAATTTTGCACGAAAACTTGAAATGTCTTTTATGCACTTATATAGGTTAGGTACCTAAAGGAAACCCATACGCAATTACAAGTATTTAAAATGCGATGTATGCTATAAATGCTTTAATATTAAAGCGTTAGTTACTTTTGCATTGACGGTAAACTAAAAGATGTGTAAGTTAAACGTGTAAAAACATTTATTGGTTTCGACTATATTAACCTTATGTAACTACTCGTATATGCCCTTATTTAAATTTTATCAAGCACAAGGAACTGGGGAAGTAAAGTCTAAAGACCAGGAGTCCTTCTGTAGGCTAAACGAAGCCTTGTTCGTTTCAATGACATTATTTACCTATGTATGTTCAGAGCCGCGACGTGGTAGTGACGTGTGCGCATGAGGTGGTGACAGTATACAGATAGTAGGTAGATAAGTAGACAGGTATACAGTACGTGACGTAGAAAATAATGAGAACGACAAATGAAAATGTCTTATGGAAATTGTATATGTTAATGTACGAAATCGTGGGTAACGCTCCTGCGAATTGGTGGACTTGACAAGACCTCGACTCTGTTATGTCAGAAATGAAGGTTTCCTTACAATGTTATTTCTTAATTATGAGCACTTACAATTACAGTCGAGTAGCTCGCAGGGTATGAACTTTTGCACGAGTGCCCGGCCCCCGAGCCATCACGCTTGTTGATCAAAACTGTGAAATAAGAAAGAAAAGAAGTTCACGTCAATCAATTTTACCATAATTATCTTTCCAATAATACATCACCGGGTCGTACCCTTGTAATAACAAAAGTAAAGTCAGTTAAGCGTGCGAACCACCTTGAGGCAGCACGCCAGCATTCTTTTATTGAAAACACCAGTATAATGAGATGGATAAATAACTAACTTATTTAATAACAAAATTTGAGTATGTCATGTCCCTGGCATCAAATAAGTATGGCTTTGACAATAACAAAACTGTTCATGAATAGACGAATCACAAATTGTTAGCCTTGGACTTCCATAAATACCCCAGAGTATTATTAACAAAATTATCATTCCATCAGTTAATACGAAATGGATCGTGACCCGAGGATATACCAGATGCATAGTTTGGAGCGTGCGAACCACCCTGCGGCAGCACGCAAGCATTCTTTATTGAAAACACCAGTATAATGAGATGGATAAATAACTAACTTATTTAATAACAAAATTTGAGTATGTCATGTCCCTGGCATCAAATAAGTATGGCTTTGACAATAACAAAACTGTTCATGAATAGACGAATCACAAATTGTTAGCCTTGGACTTCCATAAATACCCCAGAGTATTATTAACAAAATTATCATTCCATCAGTTAATACGAAATGGATCGTGACCCGAGGATATACCAGATGCATAGTTTGGAGCGTGCGAACCACCTTGAGGCAGCACGCCAGCATTCTTTATTGAAAACACCAGTATAATGAGATGGATAAATAACTAACTTATTTAATAACAAAATTTGAGTATGTCATGTCCCTGGCATCAAATAAGTATGGCTTTGACAATAACAAAACTGTTCATGAATAGACGAATCACAAATTGTTAGCCTTGGACTTCCATAAATACCCCAGAGTATTATTAACAAAATTATCATTCCATCAGTTAATACGAAATGGATCGTGACCCGAGGATATACCAGATGCATAGTTTGGAGCGTGCGAACCACCTTGAGGCAGCACGCAAGCATTCTTTATTGAAAACACCAGTATAATGAGATGGATAAATAACTAACTTATTTAATAACAAAATTTGAGTATGTCATGTCCCTGGCATCAAATAAGTATGGCTTTGACAATAACAAAACTGTTCATGAATAGACGAATCACAAATTGTTAGCCTTGGACTTCCATAAATACCCCAGAGTATTATTAACAAAATTATCATTCCATCAGTTAATACGAAATGGATCGTGACCCGAGGATATACCAGATGCATAGTTTGGAGCGTGCGAACCACCTTGAGGCAGCACGCCAGCATTCTTTATTGAAAACACCAGTATAATGAGATGGATAAATAACTAACTTATTTAATAACAAAATTTGAGTATGTCATGTCCCTGGCATCAAATAAGTATGGCTTTGACAATAACAAAACTGTTCATGAATAGACGAATCACAAATTGTTAGCCTTGGACTTCCATAAATACCCCAGAGTATTATTAACAAAATTATCATTCCATCAGTTAATACGAAATGGATCGTGACCCGAGGATATACCAGATGCATAGTTTGGAGCGTGCGAACCACCTTGAGGCAGCACGCCAGCATTCTTTATTGAAAACACCAGTATAATGAGATGGATAAATAACTAACTTATTTAATAACAAAATTTGAGTATGTCATGTCCCTGGCATCAAATAAGTATGGCTTTGACAATAACAAAACTGTTCATGAATAGACGAATCACAAATTGTTAGCCTTGGACTTCCATAAATACCCCAGAGTATTATTAACAAAATTATCATTCCATCAGTTAATACGAAATGGATCGTGACCCGAGGATATACCAGATGCATAGTTTGGAGCGTGCGAACCACCTTGAGGCAGCACGCCAGCATTCTTTATTGAAAACACCAGTATAATGAGATGGATAAATAACTAACTTATTTAATAACAAAATTTGAGTATGTCATGTCCCTGGCATCAAATAAGTATGGCTTTGACAATAACAAAACTGTTCATGAATAGACGAATCACAAATTGTTAGCCTTGGACTTCCATAAATACCCCAGAGTATTATTAACAAAATTATCATTCCATCAGTTAATACGAAATGGATCGTGACCCGAGGATATACCAGATGCATAGTTTGGAGCGTGCGAACCACCTTGAGGCAGCACGCCAGCATTCTTTATTGAAAACACCAGTATAATGAGATGGATAAATAACTAACTTATTTAATAACAAAATTTGAGTATGTCATGTCCCTGGCATCAAATAAGTATGGCTTTGACAATAACAAAACTGTTCATGAATAGACGAATCACAAATTGTTAGCCTTGGACTTCCATAAATACCCCAGAGTATTATTAACAAAATTATCATTCCATCAGTTAATACGAAATGGATCGTGACCCGAGGATATACCAGATGCATAGTTTGGAGCGTGCGAACCACCTTGAGGCAGCACGCCAGCATTCTTTATTGAAAACACCAGTATAATGAGATGGATAAATAACTAACTTATTTAATAACAAAATTTGAGTATGTCATGTCCCTGGCATCAAATAAGTATGGCTTTGACAATAACAAAACTGTTCATGAATAGACGAATCACAAATTGTTAGCCTTGGACTTCCATAAATACCCCAGAGTATTATTAACAAAATTATCATTCCATCAGTTAATACGAAATGGATCGTGACCCGAGGATATACCAGATGCATAGTTTGGAGCGTGCGAACCACCTTGAGGCAGCACGCCAGCATTCTTTATTGAAAACACCAGTATAATGAGATGGATAAATAACTAACTTATTTAATAACAAAATTTGAGTATGTCATGTCCCTGGCATCAAATAAGTATGGCTTTGACAATAACAAAACTGTTCATGAATAGACGAATCACAAATTGTTAGCCTTGGACTTCCATAAATACCCCAGAGTATTATTAACAAAATTATCATTCCATCAGTTAATACGAAATGGATCGTGACCCGAGGATATACCAGATGCATAGTTTGGAGCGTGCGAACCACCTTGAGGCAGCACGCCAGCATTCTTTATTGAAAACACCAGTATAATGAGATGGATAAATAACTAACTTATTTAATAACAAAATTTGAGTATGTCATGTCCCTGGCATCAAATAAGTATGGCTTTGACAATAACAAAACTGTTCATGAATAGACGAATCACAAATTGTTAGCCTTGGACTTCCATAAATACCCCAGAGTATTATTAACAAAATTATCATTCCATCAGTTAATACGAAATGGATCGTGACCCGAGGATATACCAGATGCATAGTTTGGAGCGTGCGAACCACCTTGAGGCAGCACGCCAGCATTCTTTATTGAAAACACCAGTATAATGAGATGGATAAATAACTAACTTATTTAATAACAAAATTTGAGTATGTCATGTCCCTGGCATCAAATAAGTATGGCTTTGACAATAACAAAACTGTTCATGAATAGACGAATCACAAATTGTTAGCCTTGGACTTCCATAAATACCCCAGAGTATTATTAACAAAATTATCATTCCATCAGTTAATACGAAATGGATCGTGACCCGAGGATATACCAGATGCATAGTTTGGAGCGTGCGAACCACCTTGAGGCAGCACGCCAGCATTCTTTATTGAAAACACCAGTATAATGAGATGGATAAATAACTAACTTATTTAATAACAAAATTTGAGTATGTCATGTCCCTGGCATCAAATAAGTATGGCTTTGACAATAACAAAACTGTTCATGAATAGACGAATCACAAATTGTTAGCCTTGGACTTCCATAAATACCCCAGAGTATTATTAACAAAATTATCATTCCATCAGTTAATACGAAATGGATCGTGACCCGAGGATATACCAGATGCATAGTTTGGAGCGTGCGAACCACCTTGAGGCAGCACGCCAGCATTCTTTATTGAAAACACCAGTATAATGAGATGGATAAATAACTAACTTATTTAATAACAAAATTTGAGTATGTCATGTCCTGGCATCAAATAAGTATGGCTTTGACAATAACAAAAAAATCGATATAAGTTTTTAAAAGTAATTTAGCAAAGGGGCTCTATGGGTATCAGTTCATTTTGGAAAAGGGGTCTCTTGTCCAAAATAGTTTGGGAATCCCTGAGATAGAACGTAACGGGTGGCATAGCCGCATCAACGGGTTTCTTCGCGGATATTGCCATTGTAGCAGTAGCCTCTTACGACGCCCACGGGTAGAAAGAGGGTGATAGATTCTTACGGTGCTACAACACGACTCGTATATACTGTATGGTAAAAGACTTAATAAGTCAGAGGAGCATTAGTAAGCTCAGTAATAAAGCATTTGGTACCATCTACATTCCTATCTGCTGGTTGAATTCTAGTTTTCTTAAGATGACGCGATCGTGAAACCGGAAAATTAATTGGCCATTCCATGAATTCGCACATGGTATGACTCAACAACAGCGTCTCCACCCAGCATCAGCTGCAAACACCTGTTGTTTTCAACGATGTTGTTCGGATATCTTGTTGATTTTTTATTATTAATACCGTAATTACCACACCTAACAGGTAATTCGGAAAACGAAGCACAATTCACCACCGACCGCCCTAGCATTATGGGACAGACTTTATTTTTTAAATTATAATATGTGTCCTATTTTATTTGGAAAAAGAATCATTAAAAACATAACACAGTTTACTGTGTTATAAGATAAGAGACTCGGGGTAACAAATTCGTTAAACCCCGTAAACTATAACATTAAAGAAATCATGCGCTGGTTATGTAACATTTATAACTTGAAACATCAAGACGAACTTATTTGTTACATAAACCTTACATAAAAATCTTCAAAAATAAAACACACTGAAAATACTATGCTAAGATAAAGATTTTAATGGATAGTTAATATACGAGTAGGTATTAGGTACAAAAGAAATTTCCGCCCGAAGCTGATTGAACTTAATGCACACTTTCGAAATTACTGAAAAAATCACCGCTCGTGATCGTGACCTTTGACCTCTCCGCACGTACACGCATACAATACGTGGCTCTTTTCAAATATTAACAAAAAAACGTCATAAGTACATTGTGCCATGCCGCTCGAATGTCGCCAACGGGCGTTTCTCACGATCCATCGCTCTCCCGCCCTCTGTACCATCGAAAATTACGAACTATTTGATTTAACCTGTACATTGCCTTGTAAAACAATTATTTCAAACTGGTTCGCCCAAAGACTGAGCAATGGAAAGACCGATGTAGTTCTAATATCGCTGTAATGCCGATCGTAGCTTATTCGAAATGATTACGGGTTTGTTGGACAATATTTTAGGTGTTATGATATTGATTTCTCTGGCGGATTTACGGTTCAGTTGTAGCTCGAGGCGGCACAATAAAAGCATTAGAGAAGCGCAATTAGCTTCGAACGTGTGAATATGTTCGAAAATTTGAAATGTTAACTGTAATAGGAAATGGACGATTCATTGCATCAAATTGATATAACATGGAATTAAAATTAAATTAAGCGTGTAAGGGGAATGCACCATCTATCGTTAGTTCTGACGTCTCATGGCGGAAAATCAATTCGTATATGGCAAACCGAAACTCCCACATACTTGTAACGGGGAGCGGTATTTTTACATCCCTACACTGCAATCACCAATCTGCCCGCACAACGTAGCAAGTGTGGAGTAATTCTTCCATTGAAGGCACACCTGCTTTTGTTGGTGCCTTCGAGTCGGCTGAATTAAAGTTCAATTGTCTCCTTTAGGTCTCCTTAATCTTGAAGGATGATCAACGATTACACAATCACTAGAGGTGTTATCCGCTAAGATACAAAAATATTTGGACAGTCCAAAATCTGTAACTACATTATGTACCTAGTTAAAAAAAGGAGCGCTTGCGAAGTGTGCAAACGAGATAACAAAGAACTGTATAGGTGTATATATGGGGTTATTCGCTTACTAAGAAAGTTATGCGCGGAGCCACAGCTTCTTGGCAGTTGGACGGCGGCAGCAGGCAGCTGTAGGATATTTTACTACTAAATAAAGCGACTTACTCTATTTTGGCAATCCAATCATTTAAAGGAGACTCCCAAAATTATTAATTTTTAAAATGTAATAACGCGAAGGAAGATAGAAAGTCTCACAGCCTGTAATGACACTGACTCTATTAACTCTTCAAACTGGAACACAATAGTGGTTGTACTGTTTATCAACACCAGAAATAAGTAAGAGGGGGGTTCCTTCCCAGCCGGCTTATAGGCAGTGACAGAGTCCTGCCATCTAGTACTGCGATCCGTTCCCCAAGCGTAGCAATCATAAATAAAAAATGAACCTTGCTCCTCCTTGTAAACTTGCCACTCCTTGAGTGGTGAAACTAGGACTGCAGCAGCACGGAGCAGCTGTGTGCACGAAACAGTAGATCACGTACCGCAAGTCTATTACACAAATGGCAGTAACACGCGGATGTTGATCTCAGCAATTAGCGAATGAAGCACGGTATCATGAAAAGAAAGGCAGCATTTGAACTGAGCGCGGTCAACGCCGCAGGGCGGATGTGTGGTCTAATTTAGAAGCTTATTACGGAACAATTTTTGGCAATGTATTTTATTATTTTCAGAAATAAAACAAAGAGTTAGTAAAAAGCTGACACAAGACAGTGGGGACGTGGTGAGTGGGTCTTATAGAGGAAAATCCATCTAAGATTGCAGTAACAGTAGTGCTAGGATGCCATCACTGCGCTTAATCACCCGTCTGCCCAGCGTGGTAAGTTTTTGATATCACGGTCTTTGCCAAGAGTTTCTCACTAACAACATTTCTTAATATTATTTTTTATACTGATTACTATTTTGTAAGAGTCTGCCAAATATTTGAATGAATACATATTTTCAACAACTACGTGAATAACCAATATCACAGTTGACTCTATTATCCTTTCCTTCGTCGTATAAAAACTTTTCATCGCAGATTTGTGTTTTTTTATATTTGTACTGCAAAAAGAGATTTCTATTGCTGTCTTTTGTACGTTGTCCCCAGTCAAATCGCTGTCTTCTATGAAATAGGCTGCGAACTAAGCGATCAGTCGGTACAGCCGGCAAAAAAATGCAAATTGTCATAAGCCACGGGCGATTCACGAGCTGATATTCCCACAGTGTACCCGACACGCCTTGGTACTGTCGGCAAACACGACCGATGACCGCCTAGGATATAACTTTCCAAAGTAATTTACTTTTAATGCGTGCATTGTATGAAGCGATGCTTGATTATCTTCGCTATCAATGGGTCCGTTTGATCTATCACACTTAGTTTGATTAAGTCTTTAACGATTGCTTTTCGAGGACAGAGTAGGAAAAAAGATGAACAGCATTAGGTCATCATATGTATTTTAAATTATGCTGAAGTCACACTAATTTTCATAAAGTACAAGAAACCCTTCCCTTTACCCAGTTTCGTCCTGTTCGTCGGCGTAAATATCAACTATAGGAAATATCACAAAAATCATGTCAAAATCAATCCTTAACGGACTTTTACTGCTGACCATGAAGACGTGAACAAATCCCTCGATCCATATAGATGTTAGGCGATACATGGAATCTATAATGTGTTAGGAACAAAGCAAAGTATGCACATCCCCGAGCCACTGCTAAAGCATTTTCATCTTACAGCCAGTAGCATTACAAAGATCTTTGTGTAAAAATTTACCGTGGGATTGGAGATGGTACTATTAAAATGTTGCACGATAAGTGTTTGAAGGAACGTTTCAAAAATTCATATTCTATTTTCAATTTTAATAACTTATCTGCATTAGCTAGATGTAACAATTGTTGCTTTGCACTTAGAGACTTGCGTTTGAGACTGACTCAATGAGTACTCATTTTCAAGTACGACAGAAGTTTAGTCGTTTCCTTATCGCTTAGTAGTTGTCTAGTTGTTTTATGTTGTGTCCCGAGTTCATGACACTACATCTGTCCCTTCCTGTGATCGCAAAGCGTTTACATTAGATAAGCTACTGCTCCGTAATTTCTAAATTTAAATAGACAATATTCGTAACAATGGAACGGTATGGTTGGCAGCAACAATACAGCTTAAAGAGAAATGTGATGATTGACGAAAAACTGCGCACATTTGAACTTTCGTCCGGTCATTGTCATTATGGCTCCACTCGACTGCTTTGTGAAAGGCCTCGGGGAGATCATTTAAAGGCATTATAATGACGATGGAAATTACAAATATCTAAGCCTCAGTGTTATTTACTCACTTTCTTGGTGAATCGTAAATAATCCGACTAGTTTTGGTGCTTTGTAACGTTAACAGAATATTTAATGTGGTTTTTTAGATTGCGTGGTTTTCGTATAATGCTGGCTGAAACACATTCGCCATGTTTTGCTCTTAAACAACTAGAGCCGTGGTAGCCTAGTGCTCCGGGCGCCCGCTTCATTTTCATAGTATCTACACGAATGTGACGATCCCCGATGTCCCACTAAAATCGTAAAGAGCAATTTTAAATACTGAATTTACCACGTGCACGGTGGTGCAAGAAAACATCGTGAGGAAACCTGCAAGTCCCAATATTTATCACCAACCAACTACACTGGAGTAGTGTGGGTTGGTGAACCGTTCACGGCTACTAAAAACTCAAATATATGCAACAGCACATCATAACTTTATTGGTTCCAATCTATCGCTACTCCTCCGATAATTCACCATGCCGCATAGTTCTTCAATGAATAATATCATTATTGTTCCGTTATTAAAAAATAAGGAAACTTATTGATGTCTGGTACTCTGGTACACCAGTCTACTGTATCACTGGTCACGAGTATAAAAGTATGTGCAATTGTTAAATGCTACAGATTATAGAAGGCGTTAAGTTACGGGTCGGTCGCATTAAACCGGAAAGCCTTACTTTTTAAAGGAAGCAGACAGTTTATCAAAGCACCGCGTACATCAATTGACATAGATGCGTCCAGTAATTCTGACATCCTGCTCTCGGTCATGTGTAATCTACCGTGTAAGAAACAAAAGCGGTTTTATGTAACAATTATCAAAATGTACTTATCTAGGCAGAACTAAAATAACATAATTTGTCTGTTTACGTATGGTTATTTAGTAAAATTTAATTGAGTAGAATGCGTATGTGGTATGTGTTGTCAGAGAAATCTGAATTACCAGCAAAATCCTCCGACAGATGGCCGAATAAACATTTCAAATATGTTACACCGAAAAAAATCACATGACAGACAGACATTTTACAACGCGTCGACGCACTTCTGAAACATTTAACGATAAAATTAAAAGATGGGAAACATTTAAACCTACAATCATGTAGTACAGATGAATTTGCGACAACCGCACGGAATCTGTCATGTAAATGTCAAAAAAACGGTATGACGTCACAGGAAATTTTTGTATGGCATAGCGGATTGCTCCTGACAAGGTCGGCGATTGGGCACAAGTTAGTATATTCCTCGTACGACCACTATGTACCTTTGTTTTAAAAATAAATCCCAAGGGATTTCCCTAATATTATGTAATTATAATTGTATATAAGGAGAAAGGGCTATGCTTGGTGTTTCTCTGCGCCATGGAATCTGCAACCATGTTATCCGCAGCAGAACTAGGGTAACCGACATAGCCGTAAGGAATAGCAAGCTGAGTGGCAATAGACCGGCTACATAGCTTGCAGAACTGACTACCGTTTGGGGAAATAAGGTTCTCGAGTGGCAGCCTCGAACAGGCAAACGCAGTGTGGTACAACAGGATGGAGTGATGACCAGCAGAGTGTTGCGAGAAGTCTATGGATGCAGGTGGCTCAGGACCCAGCTTTGTAGCAATCTTTGAGGGAGACCTATGTTCAGCAGTGGAATAATGATAGGCTAGCAGAAACGGTGGTCGCATAGACTTGCGATAATTAAAAGACAAGAGCCTATCGAAAAATAAAATATTATAACATACTTCTCGCTTCTCTCTCGCATAAATAGAGGAGATCCCAGTGAAGCAGGAAGCGTTGATACACAAACAAACGTTCTAATTAATGCTAATAGATTAATGACAGCGCAGAGCCACATGATGGCAACAGAGCACTTTCTATTGTACTGTTATTTCGGTGGAGAAAGTAAAGTCATTTAAGTTTGTATATAAGATACGTAATGCTCTTTAAATGCGAGCCCTTTATTTGTAAAATGTTCTATCATTGTGCACAAATAATACCAACTACATCGATCAATATATGTTAAGTAAAAACTATTGTACTATTGTACAAGCCCTTTAGTAAATCAAATCAATATTATATTTCTACACTAACCAATGGAACTACAGTTATTTTGAGGTCAGTCGAAAATCCAGTATGAAAACCTGATAAAAATGGAAGGTGAACTATATCGTATGCCATTACCAGATAAACAAAATACTTATTATACATAGATCCTTGATACAGAACTACTTGAGTCCTTACTTCATCATAAACTTGCCTTGTATTTAACAAAACATTACTTAGCAGACAATAAATGTAAGTATCACCGAATGAGAAAATCTGGACTGGTGAGCCCAGGAAACCTTCGATACATGAACCTTGAATGTGTCAGACCTTTAATATCCAGACTGGTGACGAACAGCATGATCTAAGATGCGAGGTGTCTGCCTGTTTGTGACATCCAACATGGTTTAGCTTTGCCGTGATAGCGTTAAATCCTCCCATTGTCTGTTTATAGCCCAACCAATAAACAGTCTGCTGCTGGAAGTAAGAATGAAGATCAAGAAGAGCTCGTAAATATCATAATCCAAGTTCCTTGCAATGATTTTTCCAAATTATTTCATCCAGAAATAACACGACAAAAAAATTTAAGAGATGTTTAATGATTACAGATAATAAACACGAACATTACAAAATCTACGTCAGCTAAGGAAACGCCGCTGGCAAACATTCACGGCCTTTCTAACCGACGCCTGCCAATTAGCCTACGAGTCTCGAACAACGGCTTCCTTATGACCCTTCACCTACGCGACGCACCTATTGACATTGCCTCAACACGATGTTGGTCAAACAAAGTTCAGGCCAACATTAGACAAACAAACAGAATGCTTTCGACCTGGCTAATGGTAACGCTTCGCTTCAACACCTACGGTGCTTGACCGGGTAAACATTTAAACTGAATAAAAACTGACATCCGTTTTGACCTAACGAAATGTTCCCAGGGTAGGCCGTTAGAGTTCAGTGAGAAACTTAGCTGTTTTATTTTATAGTATATTAATAATAGTGCATCGGGTTTGAATTTTAAGTATCTATTATCTTGTAGATACTACTATTACAGCCTAATCCTATGCTGAACACAGGGCTTTGCAAGAAAGCACCAGCAATTTTTTTCAGACATTTATTTTTTGTAAGGATTGCCCATAGTCATCACGCTGAGCAAACGACCGCAGTGCCGGTTGCCCATCACTTATCTCGCACAGATTTTAAATCCGGCAAATTCGGATGGAAAGTCCTATATCATATGATCGCCAGAGCCTCGGTTGTTAGCTTGCAGGGTGGGTGCGCCACGAGCAGACTAAAATATATATTATGTATTCCCCCCTGGTACACCCAGTGATAGGGAGTTTTGAAACCCCCCTCAAATTAGTAATTTGGTCGTTATAACTCAGGTGGTATACCTACACTATTAAAGAATAATAATTCAGAAAGGCGTCATATAAAGTTTCTCTTCTTTGTCACTCTCTCATAACAGAAGACGGTCTGTGCCAAGCAGAAGATTATCAATAGTGTAAAAACTTATCGGACCTCACCTTGGGCTGACTAGTTTGTGTTTGTCAATCCAAACAGTGAGAGCCGTCCGTGAAGAAAAAAGGAAACCGTAATGCACGTAGATTTCGTGCTCGCATAATGCAGTCCGATGTTGACACATCAAGGCGGCTAATATACGACGCTGTGGGTTTGTGAAGTATCTGGAAATAACAGTCTTGATACTTGAATTATAATATAAAAAAAATTTATCACATTAATGGGAAAGTAACTTATAATTGAGAAATGACTCACTGCAAAGCCAGCCATTAGTCAAGTTTAGGAGTCGACTCCCAAGGTTTACAAGGTCGTTTATCTCTCCTACACTTATTAATTTTAGTTGAACGGCTACCGGAGATCGAACCCAGATTTTTTTTGACAGCTTATAAGCACTGGCGGACGTAGACCTTTCAAAAAAAAACTATCAACGAAAGCTTACATGGCTTCATCATCATCATCATTTCAGCGTATCAGAAGTCCACTGCTGAACATAGGCCTCCCCCAAAGATTGCCACGAAGCTCGGTCCTGAACCACCTGCATCCATCGACTTCCCGCAACACTGCGCAGGTCGTCACTCCATCTTGTGGGGGGTCGTCCTACACTGCGTTTGCCTGTACGTGGCTGCCACTCGAGAACCTTTTTTCTCCAGCGGTTGTCAGTTCTGCGAGCTATGTGGCCGGCCACTTCAGCTTGCTGATCTTTACGGCTATGTCGGTTACCTTAGTTCTGCTGCGAATATCATCGTTGCAGAATCTATCACGCAGAGAAACACCGAGCATAGCCCTTTCCATAGCGCGCTGAGCAACTTTGAGCATGGCTTACTTGGAAGATTTTCCCATACTCGTCATCATTGGACTGGCGAGTTGGTGAGTAAAGCGATGTTTTTGAATACATTCTTCAAGTATATAAAACTTGGTAATTTCTATGAGATTATTTAGAGTATTGTAAAAATAAGTAAAATAATTACGACCACGCGTCCTTATCACTAAAATAATAGTTCAAACTTTGATTTGATTGACGGCTCGGTGGCGTAGTGGCTAACGTTTAGCTGCGGCGCTTTGGGTCGCGGGTTCGATTCCCGCACGGGACTAGTATTTGTAAGGACTACAAATAATAGTTCCCGGTCTGGGTGTTTTCCATGTGCAGTTCATGTAAGTAAACTGCCTCCGCGAGACGGGAGAAATTCCTACAGCGGTAGGTAACGTTTTTAAAAAAAAAAAACATAAACTATAGTAAGCTTTGGAGTGTAAACACTTTTTTAAATAATTTTTGAATTTGGTTTCCGTAATATCTCGTCTATGCTTTGAGGCACAAAGGTTTTTTTTTTAATTTACATAGCCTAATCTTTGTATCTCTTGGTACTACTACGTTCGGGGAAAAAAGCACATTTTTCCTTTATTATTATTATTTGCCGTAGTGGCCACGCAAGGCAGGTGGGTTGGTAAGCGCAGTGCCCGTTTCTTTTACTTTAACTTTTACACGTGGTTTAATACCTTGTCCTGTACGTATGTATAAATGGAAAGGAATTTATCAATAAATTCTTCATCCTCTTCCAGACGTCCGAATAATTTCGAATTTTGCATAGATCTCTCTTCTAACCTAAATTTCGGTCGTTACATCGAGTCCATAGCAAACACTGCCGCCAAAAAACTTAGTATCCTCTCGGGGGTGAGACGGTACTTCACATCGGAGCAGCTCTTAAATCTATACAAAGCTCAAGTCCGCTCTTGCATGGAATACTGTTCCCACCTCTGGGATGGTTCGGCTAAACATCAGCTTGATGCTTTGGACTCGTTGGAGCGCCGAGCGAAGAGGATCATAGGCAGTGACTTACTAGTAGAGGCAAAACTTCAAAGCCTCGAACACCGTAGACGAGTGGCCTGCCTCTCGGTTTTTTATCGAATTCATTTCGGAGAGTGTGCGGAGGTTTTGCATAACCTAATACCCTCTTCCCCTTTCCATCACCGAACGACTAGACGCGGCGAGAAGTTCCACCCTTATGTTGTAGACATTCCTCCATTACGGACGGCGGTTTGCCTCTTCTTTCTTTGTGCGGACGGCTAAGGAGTGGAACTCTCTGCCGAGGTCGGTTTTTCCGGAGGCCTATAACCTGGATATCTTCAAGGCCAAAGTGAACAGACATCTAGGCAAGCGTGTACCATCCTAGGCCTCATCTTCGCTTTCCATCGGGCAAGATTGAGGTCAAACGCAGGCCTATGTTTTCATAAAAAAAAAAAAAAAGATATTGAGAACCAATGACAATACTATAATATGATACCATCATGCTAGTCTGATAATTGACCTGGTAGCTGGAAGGTGGTTAACGGAACCCTTCAATGGCTACTCGTAAACCCATCTACTTTGGGCTCATAAGATTTGTCTTGACAAGATGAAGAGGACTCAGGTCTAGGGTGTGCGTTTTTTACATTTTTACATATCTCTTTATTCCTGCGAATCAAGTGTGATTGAGAGGTGAAAAAGGAGAATGAAATCAAATCGTTTGATGTTAACTTTGTATAAAATGAGTATACGCTGTTGTAAGGACTTTGAATATAATTATTAAATACAAATGTGTATTTGTGTACGGTTGAAAACTGGATAAGAGTTTTTCAGACAGACATAAAAGGAAAGATAAATTTTATATGTAAGCAATTATTACACTAGTCACTGTCTCGCCAATTCATAGAGATATGGCTGTTTGTTTGGAAGATAATTCAGTGTCTCAATAATAAAATAAAATAAATAAGCTCCCCTAAGTTGGTCTTAGTGGTGTTTGGGAAGGATATCATAAAATTCGTTATTGGTGGATGCTTACATTATTAAAAGAAACTTAAAGTCCAAATTTCAGAATATTTTCTTCAGCGGTTTCGACTTAACGATGATAAATGAGTCAATTTGGATTCGTTCTTTACCTACACCTAGGATAACGCTGAGGACCGAGTGTGTTTAATCCTACTATAGGCGGTAGTAGTAATAGGAAATTGATCCCATTTGTATGACTGTGTACCTGTTACACTTATAATGGAATGTGTAACGATTCCCGCTTAATCCAAACGAGAATTCGTTTGAATTAAGATCAACATTTCAACATTATTTCTAAGACATAACCGCTAAGGTGTTATGTTGAAATTGTGAATTTATCCAAATTTTATTTTAAACTTTAATGATGCATTTAAAGCCGAATCCGTTAGGTGCTAATTAAAAATAAATACTTAAGTATTGGAATAAGTGCAAGTGCTTGCTTCAACCAAACAAATAAACTATGCAGTGGAACTACATAAGAGACAACAAAGTTACAAGTATTCCATATTGTTGAAGAAATTATGTATGTGTAAATACATGAATGATTTGTTGGTATGTACGTATGATTGTAACCATATATTGTAATATTAAATATCTATTTATATTTGTGTATATGTTTGTGATTTAAGTTCTAAATATTTTAGTAAAGTCTAAACCTATATTTTAATGCACCTATTGAATTATTTCTCCCCAAGCTGGGATGACTAGCAGAGAATGCCGAAAGGCATTAAGTCCACCTTTTGTAACATGTTTTAATGGTGCTCATAATTAAGTTTAAATCAATAAATATTTAGAACTATTCATTATTATTCTGAAAACTTCAACGGCTTCAGGCCGATGGCGGAATAAACATCTTTCATATACCGTACCTCATTCATTCAGATTGGTGACGAAAAATAGTGTCAAAGGCATCTGTTACTGTAATCGCCTGTCTCCGAAATGATACGATTGCAAATCCTCAAATTGGGTGAAGACTCTTGTAGGTTTACCTTGATATAGTGGTCAGCGTAACCTTACACGCGTTATAAGATTAGTTTGTTTTTAGTTTCAACTCGGGTTTTTTTTTTAATTTCTCATCAACCTTCGTACACTCTTAACGTTTTCTCACTGGTCATTATATCCTATGGAACATGGTTGCCTGGTAGGGATGGCTTTTAAGCGATAAGGCCGCCAATTGTACCTTTGAATACTTCACGTTTCTTTTATTTTTCTACTTTTGTCAATTGGTGTACAATAAAGTATATTTCACTCATTCATTTCACCTACGTAACTAAAATTAAAACTAAAACACAATTAAAATAATATTGTTATAAACAATAGGTAAACAACCCTTGCAAGATTCACCATTACAATCATTTTATAGTAGATCAAAAATTTTATCACAAAAAAAAATTTTTTTGACTTACACTTTACCGCTAGTCGTGATTCAAATATTACCTCAGCGTTACCGAGTGGGTGTCACCCCTTCAATAGTCGTGGGAAAACCCAACTGGACCACAGGGAACATGTCCACGCATCTCCTAACCACTACTCAAATAATGGGTCTAAAAGATTCATTAGAAAGTTCAAGTATATTTGTAAATTGACGTGCAATCAAATGGTTAGGTTTCGATTACGGCTGAAAATTGCATGACCTTATGTTTTATTATCACTGAGATTTATGTGTATTATTACATGTTAACACCTTTTTCGTGGCAGTTATAGTCATACAGAATATAGTCAAATAGTTCTCTTTATTCTATAATCATATTTAACCTGTAACAAATTCAATAATGAAAAATCTTTGGAGGAAGAGGAATACGTTTATATTTAAGACAACAGAAAAAACAAGATTTTTTCAATGTTTTGTTTCTCTTTTATATATATTTTCATATGCCAAGTTAAATAAATGATAAATTGGATTTATTTTCAAATCTGAGTGTTATTTTTTGTTCTAAGCCCGAAAAGAACATCTGTAAACACATAATTATACCGTCGGGAATTGAACCCGGGGCCGAAGCTGCCGGGCCTCTAATTAGAGCGCGCGATGCCGGTTGTGTGCGGGCGCCGATTGATTTGACCGCTGTCATTTCCTATTTTATTGCTTTTGGAGTTGTTGTTAGGAAAGAATATTGTGGACGGAACGGTATCTTAGACACTCAATTATAATATCGCAGTTGGTTTTTGCTTGAACATTTCATCATCCTTTTCTAATGTGGGCATTACCAGAAAATTTCAAATAGAAATTTAGTCCTTTCAAAATTAAGATTAGTTGTCCTTAAATATAATAACAACTATCCTTGAAATAACAATTCTAATTGGTGATATTAGCAGCCATTATTCACTTTTATTGGATAACCAATATTGGAAAATAAAAAATCCTACCACGAAAGGATTATTCCTTTGATTTTGAAACAATTGAATTTCTATTATTATGTGACATATCAGAGCTGTTGTCTCCATTTGGATATAAAGATTATGATTATATATAACGGTAGACTCCTTCAATGCTCAGGAGTTGCCTGGGCAGGTACCCCACTATGACTCACTTTTGCAATCAAAGAGCAATGCTAGTTCCACTGTTGTGTTTCGGTTAGAAAAATATGAAGAATCAGTTAATTAATTACTGTGAGGCATTCCATCTTAATCCATAAAGGTGACAAAGGATCTATGATCATCTTCGATTGAGGCTTTTTGCAGGAGTCCATGGACTGCAGTCGCCACTTACCATCACGATATACTGTTAATGCCTTTTGAAAAACGAACCGCGGTGCAAAAAAAGAACGGTATCATATGTTAAAAGTTGTATCGAAGCTTAATGAAGCTTGAATATTACAACTACAATAAAAAAAGTCAAATAACTTCTCTTACACGGCAGCTTTGCCCGCCAGCACGCTGGGCAAATAATATACAGATGCATAGAAAGTTTCGTATCATTGTAGGTTTATTCTTGATTGTCGAATTAGGTAATCTCTTGAATGCATATTACTTAGCATAAGTGATTAGTAGTTACTTAAAATATAAGAGTTACGCAGAGTTATTAAAAATATATCAGCAACCGCTATATTAAATAATATCATTCAACTTTAATTCCATAATTTTTTTTATTTGAAATAAAATTAATCTGTAAATCAAAATAGGCGGTGTAACCGTGATATATACATATATATAATTGTCAGTGTATGTAGAAATATATCAAACTTAGAAATATGTCGCGAAACAAAAGTTTAACCTATATAAGATAAAACACATTTTCACCTTAACCAACCTAGTCTCTGACTTATACATTCGTTACATTGTCATTTGTAATTCTTTATATATCTCAAGGTAAGTACAAATATTTACATCATACACATCATTAATGAAACTTTATACGCCTTCGGTGTCGAATTATTCATTTAAAATACGCCCGTAAATTTTATAAAAAACTAAATGTCATTTACAAATTCAGCGCTTAATTTCGTAAACGCTTATAAACAGAGACATTGAAAAACTTTAAGTGCCGTTTACGATCGCAACTTACAGAGGTCTATGGAAATGGCGGGACTTGTTTGTGTCCAAGTGTCACTTCGTTGACACATCGTCGTATCCTTATTATTCTGTCGTTAAGACGCAGCGTTTTAACAAATGATTTAGTGAGCCAGACCAGAAGTTTTTTTTTTATTAATAAATGTAAAAAGTTCAAGCATCACCTGTTGGGAACAACTTCTCATGATCGCTCGGAAGATCGGAAGGATACTCTGTAACTTATCTTTCATAACAGAAAATATGTAGTCTTGATGAAATCTCTTTCTCTCCTTCCAAGGAAAAAAAAATATTCGAGCTCTAATTTATGCACCTGCACCCATACCGTGACCATAGGTTAGAGCGCACTTTTTACTTTCTTTTAACCGCGAGTAACCTAGGTTCGATCCCGCAGTAGGTGCAAGGATCGGTAAAATTTTTAATAAAAATTTTGACTGCTGAAGTTGGTAGTATGGCGGCGAAGAAAGTTATAATGACGAAACATGCTTTGTTAAAAAAAATATACAGAGGACGCGTGTGCTGTGCTGCTTTTACCGAGTGGTATCGGCGTAAAAATCTGCCGAGTTCAAAATCGGAATGGCTACCGACTGATGGCGGTATATGCTTTCCGCAAACTACCAAAAATACAAGTAAAATTAAGTACACGTTATCGGAAAGCAGCGTCTACGGATCCAGATGTCTGGTACTGTCTGGTACATCGCCAATCCGCTTGACGAGCGTTGCGAATATGGCAAACCATTCTCCTTATGGGACAGATCTATGCGGCAGTGGACTTTTTGCGGGTTGCAAAGCTATTTAGAGGACGTGAAGTCCACCATACCGTACTGGAGCAGTGTGATAGATGATGGCTACGGACCCTACGCGGTTCTAAAACTTTCTTAAATATTGAGAGGAGACATTTGCCCTGCACTTTTGTGAGAGAGGAGTGTCGACAGTAAGAGAGTTACGGTTCTGCGCTAAGCAAGCACAGAGACAGATAAATCTTCAAATCATCATAGTTGACGCTTTCTTGAAAATGGGAAAATTTGAGGGGCCTTATCCGCTATACCATAAAAATATCTCACAAAAATACCGTGTGCAGTTACTCGTCGATTTAATTTAAAGTTTCGTTAATCTTCATTAATCTGCAATCAGTTAAACTATCCTGCTCTTCTCCCGACACTGTAACTAAATACAAATTAAAACCACATCAAAGTAATATAGCCGCGTTGTAGTGGAGAAAGAATTTGCCGCCACATTTAATCCCGTGGGTGTCGTAAGTGGCGCCTTTGAAAGCCTTATGGCATTCTCTCTGAGAAAACTCGGAGACGAGGCTCGTCAGTCCGCCCCCACGTTCTACTAGCAAGTCCTAGTCCTGGGAAAAGTGGGTTACGGAAACTTAAATGCAGTTTTTTTTATGGAAAAGGGGGCAAAGAAGCAGGCGAGTCACCTGATGGTAAATGATTACCGACATCCATGTACATCTGCAACACCTGGCGACCTCTGAAATATGATGTCTGTAAAATATACACGTCAATCTCAACTATTCGTGACGCCACGCTGCTCCAGTGCGGGTAGGCAAACTTCACGTATCCTCGACATACCGATATAAATACCTTCACCGCCGAGCATTTCGTGAATTCAGCACATAAAATTGCTTTTAGTAACGCCGGCACCGGTACCAAACCCAGGTCACTCGCGTTCTATGAAACTAATGTGAGCGCCTAACCACTAGGCTACCACAGGTTACACGTGAAACTCACTTCTATCACACATATAAAATATGGGTGATAGAAGTGAGCGCTTCTTTATTGAAGTAACATACAAACAAGAATAATGCTCTATACGAAATAATATATGTGAATTTCAAATTAAGAACCATCTGTTTTTTAAAATACATAACTTAAAAAAGAAAAGAATTTCTCACGTTAATTGGATGTAATTTACTTTAAAAAAAAAAGATAGTTAACGTTAACAACGTAAAACAGCTGAAATTTAATGGAAATTCTATACGGAATTAATGATAGGAAACGAAGATAATATAAATTCACACTGACGCATTTAATATTGATTCCTCCGCTTCGAAATAATGAAGTTATAAATAACTGCCATAATATTCTTTTATCCCGTAACGTAATTACAAATTTGCTTTTAAAACGCCCGATAAATTAAATAAAAAGCGACATTGCTCGTGACAAATATACGTTCGTCAATTTTTCGCGCGAACAACACTCATTAATTCGCCTGGGACGTATCGAGACGCGTCAGCTGCGCAACAACAACGACAACACAACATGATTGTTATAAACTTTTGATGGTAACAACTCGGCAGTCTATAACAAATTGCCAAAGTAAAGGTACACGGTTCTATATTGCGCGATAAAAGATCAAAAACAAACGCGGGATATTGACTTTTAATTAAGTCATGCCTTGTTTTTTCATTATGTTATTTATCACAAGGTAGCAAGGTATGACACCTAGTTTTTTTTATGGTAAAGGCAAGGCATACGAGCAAACGGCTCGTCTGACGGTAAGTGATGATCGTCACCCACGGACATTTGCAACACCAGAGGAGCTGCAGGTAAGTTGCCGGCCTTTTAGCCATTCTTCCTTCGGCGCCTTTTACAACAAACAAAGGGACCACGGGAAAAAAGGGGCAGGCAGATTCTAAACTGAAACTCCCGTAGTTTGTCTCAGTCTATCTGATGCACATTGATAATAAATTGTTTCAATATACAATAATCTGCATAATACGCGTATATTTACCCTATATACCTAGTACCTACTTGAAAACCCCCGTAAAGAACACATAGCTGATGTGAAACATCGACACTCTAGGAAGTCTGCAGTCTGTGATCATATTCTAGATCGCTCCACAGATCCACAAATCCACGCAAAAGAACACGGATTCCTACCAAGGATGATTCGCGAGGCTATTAAAAACTAAACAAAACATCCTAATTTCAATATAAAGGATACTACAAGCTTGGGATCCAGTAATGAAAAAAAATTAATCTAATACCACGCATACCACTCCACAGATTTAAGATACTGTGACCACTTTCTCTGTGGATCAGTCCAAAATTAATAATTAAAAGCTGAAGGTAGCCCGAGTTAACTATGACGTCATGACTACTACTTCCAAATATCGCATATATTAGTTCAATTTCAAACAAAGCACCAATTATAAAATAAGAATATCTCGCGTAATATATAAGAAATTGTAGAGAACGTTTTCTTCTTCTATTAAGAAACGTATAGGCGTATGTTAATAAGACGATAAAAAATAATAATAGTGGGCATAGAACCCTCTCAGTGCGAGTTCAACTAACTCTTGATTGTCTTTTTTGAATTTTAATCTCACCTCTTTGTAAACTTGTTGTTTACTGTTTGATGACTGTTACTAAATAAACAAACTGTATAAACCTTATCACTTAACGTGTTACAACAATAGAATTTGTATTATTGATGTGAAACTCCTATGTGATCGACCAGATCCAAAAACCAATAATATGATTGTCGAGTTATTTAACTAACGCAGGTCAAAACTTTGGTCACGGCCAGAGTCCACCACACTACGCTCTGGAAATATGTTTAAAGTAAAGACATAGGAAAACACCGTGGGTTCTTACAAATTTTTTAAAGAAAACTAACACACGCAAAGAATTTGGAGTCGGACTGAGTCCATCACGCTACGGTCCCGAAATATTTTTTATACCCTAACATCACCGAACACCTGGCAAATTGCCACATAAAACAGCAACAAACATTTCAGTGATTCAGAAATACAGGTCGAACCGGACTTAAGCCGTATCCGCTGCCGTGCCGCTAAGCTATGACGGCTCATTCTTATTAGATTAAAGAATATTTTACTTTAAGACAATAAATTAAAAAAGAACTAGTTAAATTAATTAGACGTCAAGAGTATCCGTCAATATATAATTGATCGATTGCCAATGAGAATTCTTGTAATCTGTCAATTATCTACAACATTGTAGAACATCAGAATGCTAATGTGCGCAATTAATTAAAAAATTAAATGGCATTTCATGGTTGGCAACCAATCAAAAGTTATTAAAAATAACTATTTCAACGAACTATTTTTAATTGTTATCTTGAGATTGGGTTAATTATTAATATGCAAATTGATCTATTTAGTAATCATTTAGTTTATTCGTTACTAATAGCCTACGTATTTCACACAATCTTGAAACGAACATGACATACACATTACTCACACTTAAGTGTGCTGAGCCACACATACACATAATGTATTACTCAATTCGTTCTTTGCAAATGATTGTATGATGGTCATACAAACGCTTATTAGGTATCTACTATCATATCTACACTAATATGATTTACTAGCTTTAGCCTGCAATTTTCTCTTCCTCTTCTTTTCCTCTTCTTTTTTCCTTTATTATTACTTTTCTTCGTGAACTTCCGCTTCCATTTACTTCAGAACTCAACACTAAACAGTCCTTAGCGCGCTCCAGTGCTCCTTACATAGTCTCGAATTTCGATCATCTATTTATTTTCGATTATTCCAGAATACTCTCGAAAAGATATTCAATTTTTATTAAAGAGAATAAATAGGCTTATATTTCAACCGGTGTACAGCCACCCTTATTTATCACCAATGAGTTTCGTTAAGATCGACTGGTAATTTATAAAACATTATTTCTTTTGACTTGTTATTCGAAGTATTTCGAAGACGTAAAGTTGACAAGACGTTGTCGAACATTCGTTACAATAATATAGCGGGAGGAGAATATCAACAGCTGCAAAGTTTAACAAATGTATTTTTTTGTTCAAGTTTTTAGAAAATTCGTGTTTTTTATCAATCGCCAATCTAAACAAACGGCTTAACGGTAGTAAATCGTACCGTACTGAACAACACCGGCTTCCGCAGCACCGGCACTCGTGCCGTACGAGCACGGCAGGGCACGCGGTCACGGAGATCCAACCGGTCACGCTTAATCACGCCGGCTGGGTACAAATTGTTTGCGAACAGGACAAACCTTCATTTGCCATTAAATCTTTTAAGCGCGAAGTATTTCGGCGGGCGGCACACTTCACGCGTCACTTCACGCGTCAAACACTTCATGCGCCATATCCAAATAAATTTTGCTTGTAATGTGATTTGTTCCCTTATACCCGATAGCCTAATTGGTAGCCAGCTTGTGAAGTGTTTGTATGATGACTATAAATGATTATTCACGAGTTGTGGTTTTTTGTATATAGACTATGTTACCTATTTTATCACCATCTAGTTACCAGGTATCCTAGTTTGGTAAAGGACGTGTAGGTTTTGTTTTAAAAAAAATCATCTTACATTTCCTTAACAGCCTGTAAATGGTCCACTGCAAGACATAGTTTTCTTCCGTACGGAGGATTTGCCATAATCGCCACGCTCGTCAAGCGGATTGGTGGTAGACAGCAGACGGTAATGCCTGTCATCGGCTTGCTTAATTTCGGTCTATTATTTTTCGTGATAGTTATGCCGCTTTCTGTCGGTTGCTTAGAGCTTTTTCTCTAGTCGCCTCTTACAACACCCAAGGGAAGAATGGTGGTGATTCTTACGCCGATTTCACACGGCCATTATTATTATTAAATATTAAATATTGTCTGACTAACGGATGAGACTCTGAGCAAAGAAAGAAAGAAGAAAGGTGACATTTGTTCTGCTTAATTACATGAATATAGCGATTGCAGACAGTAAATGATTTTGATTAAAAAATATTACTAAATGAAGTTGAAATTTTCTATTTATGGAAATGGAAAATTTCGACATTAAACGTGAACATCCCCAGTAAACCCAAAGGGTTTACCGGGACTGCTTAATCCTGTGACTGCTCATTTTGCGTCTAAGCCCAAAAATAAAAAAGTCTCATGACAAAATAAGTTCTTAAATATGTATACAACCAATTGAGAAAAAGTACTTAGACATTTAAAAAACAAATTAAAAAAGGAATAAGAAAAAGTTAAGGTGAAAATATTAAAAAAAGGAAATTATACATGCGCGAGGTATAAGCGTCCATCATATCCAGGTTCAACTGAGATTAGTAATGAGGACCAACGAATCTGAGGCAAGGGGTTCCGTCGAAGCTGACAGCCGGGCCGAAAGCGTATCTCTTTTCCGTGTGGTTTTAGTCTCTTAACACTGAATGCTGTTCCCGGCATAACTAGTCACTGCATTCACTAACTAAGCAAAAATTAAAACCATAAAGTAACAAAGGAACCTAAGGTAAAATCAGACTTCAAAATAACAGAAAAATTATACATTGTGCGTGTCTCGGACAATGTATGCTCGGACCCGCAGGTCTCGAGATCAGATTATTATCAGGCTTTAGAGCCTGACGCTGGTTTTCAACTGGAACCTATGCTCGTCAAGAAACTGAAAAGCAAACAGTATACTGGAAACATAATATATTGCGGCACCCAATAAATAAACATAAGATAAAATAAAAATAAATAAATATGATGGTGGGAGTACTCGTTAATATATGATTAAATTCTCTATTCGAGATTACGAATAGGTACAGTAATATAAAGGTGACCCAAAAACTACTGAAGCAATAAATAGCCTTATTCAATAACTTTTATTTCATTTATAAATATTGTTATATAAACAGTTTATATTTACAATATCAAGCTTCTGTTAGGCATCGATCAGATATCACCAAAAAAAAAAGTAGCAGCCTGTTAGTGCCCACTGCTGGGCAGAGGCCTCCTTCCCAAATACGAGTATCACAGAGGGTTTAGGAGCCGGGAAGGGCCCGCCACGCTGCTCCAGTGCGGGTTGGCGGGCTTCACATATCCTCGAAATAATATTTTTATTATATCTCAGACATGCAGGTTTCCTCACGATGTTTTCCTTCACCACTGAGCACGTGGTAAATACAGTACTTAAAATTGCTAGTAACAATTTTAGTGGTGCCGGCACTGGGGATCCAACCCAGTTCACTCGCGCTCTATGAAACTAAAGTGAGCGCCCAGACCACTAGGCTATCACGGCTCATATCACCAAAGGTTTAGTATAAAGGCATAAAAAGCTTTGTGTAATATTACAGGCGGTGGTAAGTTATTCTAGGTGCGAGAGGCTTTCCCTACGAGACATAAAAAAAACTCTGAAGCGATGTTACCTGTAAGTATATTATGTGTGGACGAATCTTCTATGCATGGCATGCCAGCTTTTATTCACGCCTCCCGAACGACCACAGTCCAGCAGTGGACTTAGGCTGATAAAAAAGTGTCAGACATTGGTCGGCATTAACATTTACACATGCTCATTTATTGCCGATCTTATTCGTATAATTCCAGTAACATTAGCTAACAAATGGATTAATAAATATGAATGCATCGTTGTGCCACATTATAATTTTATTTGTGCGATGCTTACATTGAACATTTATTTACGAATAAGGGTAAGAAACGATCAGACCGACCTACAGATGTTAAATGGTTGCTGTGGCCATATACACCTGCATCTATCCTCGGCTAATACACCTCTCATATACCTCCGACTAAAATGGAATGCCTCGCTACCAGTAAGCCTCGACAGTGGAGTGGATAGTGGATATCTCTCACTAAATCATGAGACTCGAGGTCGATATGTGGAGCCAAGCAGCGGCTTTAGCTACCGGCACGACCGGGCTATTACCACGACCTCGCTGAAGTAGAGACTTCACGGCGCAGTTCTGTGCATCTTCTGCTTCTGCGTTTCGTTCGGTGAGTTAGGTAACCGGACTCTACTTCCTCTACCCAACCCCCCTTCCTCATTCTTCCTCCCATCTCCCAAATATCCTTCACTGAAGCTCCTCTTGTGTTGCAGACGTACGCTATGCAGATCACTTACCCGTTTACCCCATTTCCCATTAAAAAAATGTAAGTATTTTGGCTCAAGTCCGCTCTTGCATGGGATACTGTTCCCATCTCTGGGATGGGTCTGCTAGATATCAGCTGGATGCTTTGTACTCGCTGGAACGCCGAGCGAAGAGGGACATTGGCAGTGACTCACTCGTGGAGGGAAATCTTCAAAGCCTCGAACACCGTAGACGAGTGGCCTGCCTCTCGGTTTTTTATCCGATACATTTCGGAGAGTGTGCGGAGGTTTTGCATAACCTGATACCCCCTTCCCCTTTCCATCACCGAACGACTAGGCGCGGCAAGCAGTTTCACCCTTATGTTTTAGACGTTCCTCCATTATGCACGAAGCGGTTTGACTCTTCTTTCATTATGCGGACAGCTAAAGAGTGGAACTCTATGCCGAGGTCAGTTTTTTCAGAACGCTATAATCTGGATATCTTTAAGGCCAAAGTGAACAGACACCTTCTAAGCAAACGTGTACAAACCTAGGCCTCATCTTCGCCTTCCATCAAGCGAGATTAAGGTCAAAGGTAACCCTATTTTTTATAAAAAAAAAGTTTAAGTAATGTACGATTTGTATCTTTTGACTTATACACTAAGACAGCATCAGGCTTGCCACTTGTCACTGAGTCCCAAATAAGCTCTAGTGAAAAGTTAGTTGAAAGGATTAAAAATATCTAGAACTCTGATCGCCCCAGTATTGGGTGTACGGTCCTGAAAAGGTTATTCTTAGTCGTTATCGGTAGGTCTCCGATTCAATCACTTACCATACGAAACACTGCAACTAGTGTTGCTATAACACATCTACAGCGTGTCTGTACCACACATGGTTGTTTGAATTTATTTTTGTTTAGTATATAATAGTCATGGTAGTTCTGGGTCGAATCGCTTTTAGTTCATACTTGCGAATGCAGAAAAAGAGCTATAGTGGTAACACTTATCTATTGAAGATTTAAATACATTTTTACCTCAGACCAGGAACACATGTTTAGATAATCTGGTTTAAGAGCGCACTCAAGGTCAGGAAAATATATGGTTAATGAAACCAAATTATGCTGGTGAAATTAATGATGGATAGTATTCATATTCGGCAGGATTTTACCACCCTCAGTCGGTTACCATAGGCTCGTCCTGTAGTCAGCAGGTGAACCACGTACAGGTGAAATGAACCATTGGGATAAAAGATGGTATTGCCCCTTACACTTAGGGTTGCTAACCATACTTTAATATACAGTATTATACTGTATTTCGGGTCATAAAAAAATATAGTACGCAAAAACACTATTACTGTTGGATGAATCAATCTTTATTTTTCCAACACCGAAACTAATTACAAACAAATCATTAATAAGTGACAAAGGTTATTTTATTTTATAAGTAATATTATTTTATAACCGTACTTTATTTTTAAAATAGTACTATAATCCGCCGAAAAAATGTTGGCAACCCTAGTTACATTCGTTATACAGTTTAGTAACCAACACGAAGGATATTCAATATGGTATGTTTTAGAGTAAACTAATTACAATGAAGAGCCACACATTTTTGTTACAAACAAATGAAAAAAGACAGACTTATCTATTTTATTTGTTTGTATTAGTTGTGTTTGTTCACTTTAATGTAAATACGTAGGAATGTCGGTTAAGTATTTTTTGCGAGTTTCAGTTATTCAAAACCAACTTGGTCCTATAAAGTGCATCTCTCGGGACATGTTTACGACACACAAACCCAGTGTGCATTCCATTTGAATTAAACACCTGTTTACTGATCAGGTGTTGTGAACGGTTCCTCTACTCCGACCACGAAATTCTAAATATGACTTATATCGAACCCGCGGAAACCACTGCCCGTTTCTAACCAAAATAACAAAACGTAGCCATAGTAAAGAAATAATGCTTTATAATTTATAGTACACAGTGTTTCAATTAACAATATTTTTCACAATATTAATGATATTATATTTTATACGAATGCTCCGTTACAAGTTTTTCTTTTTTTCAAGTCTGAGAGCAACAGCGCGCTGTAATTGTGAACATGACGTATAGGCACCAGGACAATGAATAATATATTAATACAACCAGTTATGGTAAGCACGCGAATAAAGTACCACGCGTTAAAAATTATTATTATGACGCCATGATGCCCGATGTTTAAGCGCAATTTATTCACTATAATTAGCTACGTCGTCAAAAATATTTATAATATTATACATAAATACCTTACCTTAACAGTCTGTAAATAGTCCAGGGCATAGGCCTCTCCCATTATTTTCCCAGGGAGGATTTGCTATATCGCCTCGCTCGGCAAGCGGATTGGCGATTGTCGTACCAGACACCTCACACCCCTGTCTCAGCTGCTCGTCGTCGATCTGCTTCATTTTGGCCTGGGTATTTTTCTAGACGGTTATTTTATACGTATTTTATAAAAGAAAAAGAAAAAGCTCTAATTGTATTAATTCCATACAAAACGAGCTCAAAGAAGAGTATACTTTCTCATCGTAGCATTTTCATTTTCAATCCATTTCATAATCCTTTGTTAAACCCCTATCACAATTTAAAAAAAAATAACTGTATTTCGACTATATTATACAATTGTTATAAAAACTACTCAACTATTACATCATCTAAGGCTGCATCTTACAAATAATTAGTCAGACAAAGTGACCACATTGGGGGCACAAGTGAACGAAGAATTAAAAATTAACTAAAGAGACTAACAAAAAATACATTATTTATTTTGAGTTTAAGTTCATACCAATTCTTTTTTTATTCTGTGACAACCCTCGCAGTTATTTTACTAGGTAATACTACCTTAAACATTACCTTAAATATTCATAATGTGTTATGAATATTATATTGGCATGTAGTTAATATTTATATGGTACATCATACAAACATACAATTACACGGCAGGTCCCTCGTATATTGTATCTCCGAGCAAGCAAGCATACAGCAAGAACAAGGTATTTCTCTATAGATAGTCCTGGGTGACAACGTATCGTCATCTTAATAAAAGAAAACGTAAAGTAGCACCCCGCAAATGCCCAGCGTTGAGCTAACGCCTCTGCTTTTTATTTCTCAGACACGTATGTTGTCGATGATTTCCTTCACCGCCGAGCACGCGGTAAATGATTATTGAACCCAGGTCACTCGTACTATGAAAATATACCGAGCGCCCTGGCCACTAGACTGCGACGGCTGATCTTAAAATATCATCGTCATATCATGTATTGTGTTTCACCCTTAGCAAAACGTGGTAGAGCCAAGCGGCGGCTTTTGCTCCTTTTCCAATGGGCCGGCACGATCGAGGAAGTATCACACGACCTCTTACAAGCCTCTAAATATCCTTAAAGGCCCGCAACGCACCCGCTGCTCCTCTGTTGTGGCAGATGTAGGCGGGCGACGGTAATCACTTACCATCAGGTGAGCCGTATGCTCGTTTGGCCCCTTTTCAATAAAAAAAAAAAAAAAAAAGTCGTCTAATTTCATTAGTAACAATGCGAGTATGTGGCCGGTTTCTAGCACATCCACATGCCGGATCCAGTTTTCCTAACAGTACTAGACCAGCCGCAACAGTACTAGATCTAGACGCGAGAACTGTGTCAGCGGCCGCACCTGGCGCAAGGTGCAAGGCATGTGCGCGTAACTGCCAAATCGTCACGATCGACGGGGACCAGACCATTGGAGATATTTCGTTTTTATGTAATTATAAACATGTGTATAATGTTTCTCGCCGGTATAGAAGTCCTTAAATGTTTTCAAATAGCGAACGATACTTACAAATTACGCAGTAAACGAGTTGTGTTTTTAGAATGGAAGAAGGTAATGTATTATTTTATAATAAACTTTAAGGCACAGCCTTTGATCATGAAATTTTATAGAAGCATAAAACTTTACCACCTTTTTTATAATATTAGGCAACTGCAGCATCAAGTAGTGTCGGAATACATATAGCATATGTCTTTTCAATTAAACTCATTTACATAAGACCCGACAAACATCTGAGCTATACTCTTTAATCACAGAGCTCCCTACGTTTCCTTAGATTGTAATCATGTTATATGCACATGACGCTATGTTTAAAAAATACTAGCAATGCTATTTTATGTAACATTACTAATATTCCTGTTAATCACTCCTGCTAAGCATTACAGCTTGTATCTGGAGTAGTTCACGACAATAGCCGAATGGCGGGCTCGAACATACGACGTCACGTTTCGCATTAGGCTATTGGGGCTTCATTGCCAAGCATATTTCGGCCACAATGGCAAATTTTGGTCAATGATGTTGTCAAGTGCCGCAAATGTATGCGCAAACTCTGAGGCACTCACCCGTATTCACCTTCCCATGTCCGATGTGACGCACGTGCGATAAGATCGGTCCGATGCAGTGTCAGCGACACGGGACACAACAATACGAGCACGCCCGAAAATCAACAATCAGTGTTTTTGTACAAATATTGGCTTCGGCTGGGATTTGAAACCAAGAACCCATGTCTCAGCAATCAGTTACGGGAACCACTGAGTCACGCGGTTGTTCGTCGGAACCGTTATGCAAAACCAGACGAGACCTTAAAAAGTAATACTTAATTTATGTGTTGTTTAAATTTATGTGAGTAACATCCCGGACGTCAGTCTGAGCGAGATTAGGATGGCTCTCAAACAGCTTAAAAACGGCAAGGCGCCGGGTGAGGACGGAATTACAGTTGAGCTTCTGAAAGCGGGTGGAAAACCAATACTTGTTGTCTTTCAGAAGCTGTTTAATTCCGTCATTCATGGCGGTGTTACGCCGAAAGCGTGGAGTAGAAGCGTGGTTGTCCTATTCTTCAAGAAAGGGGATAACTGCCTTTTGAAGAATTATAGACCGATATCGCTTCTAAGCCGCGTCTACGTGCTGTTTTCGAGAGTCATCTCAAATCGTCTAGTGAACAGACTTGACGACTTCCAGCCTCCCGAACAAGCTGGATTCCGAAAAGGCTATAGTACCATAGACCACATACATACTCTTCGCCAGATTGTACAAAAGGCCGAGGAGTACAATTTGCCATTATGTCTGGCGTATGTGGACTATGAGAAAGCCTTCGATTCAGTCGAAATTTGGGCGGTATATCGAAGTGCTGAGGTGTTTGTACAATGAGGCTACGATGTCTATCCGAGTACAGAATCAGAGTACGAAACCAATCCAACTGCAGAAAGGTGTAAGACAGGGTGATGTCATATCCCCGAAACTCTTCACCGCTGCATTGGAAGATGTCTTCAAGCAGCTGAACTGGAAAGGATACGGTATCAACATCAATGGCGAATACATCACTCACCTTCGATTTGCCGACGACATAGTTCTTATGGCAGGATCGCTGGAGGAGCTTAGTACAATGCTCAATGACCTCAATAACGTCTCCCAACAGGTTGGTCTTAAGATGAACATGGACAAGACGAAGTTTATGTCAAACGTCCATGTCACACCAATACCGGTTGTTGTTGGGAACAATAAGCTCGAAGTTGTAGACGAGTACGTATACCTGGGACAAGTTGTCCGATTAGGTAAGTCCAACTTCGACTCAGAGTCAATCGACGAATCCAACTCGGCTGGGCTGCGTTCGGGAAACTACGTCATATCTTCTCGTCGAGTATACCGCAAAGCCTCTAGACGAAAGTATACAACCAGTGCGTGTTGCCAGTGATGACATACGGATCCGAGACTTGGTCCTTCACTGCAGCCCGTATGAGGAAGCTCAAAGTTGCTCAGCGCGCTATGGAAAGGGCTATGCTCGGTGTTTCTCTGCGTGATAGAGTCTGCAACGATGATATCCGCAGCAGAACTAAGGTAACCGACATAGCCGTAAAGATCAGCAAGCTGAAGTGGCAATGGGCCGGCCACATAGCCCGCAGAACTGACAACCGCTGGGGAAAAAAGGTTCTCAAGTGGCAGCCACGTACAGGCAAACGCAGTGTAGGACGACCCCCCACAAGATGGAGTGATGACCTGCGCAGTGTTGCGGGAAGTCGATGGATGCAGGTGGCTCAGGACCGAGCTTTGTGGCAATCTTTGGGGGAGGCCTATGTTCAGCAGTGGACTTCTGATAGGCTGAAATGATGATAGTAACTCTAGTGCTAATCGTCACAGTGATCGGTTTAAATCTGAAGTTTGGCTAGACTCGATAGTTTAACAAATCAAGTCATAGACACTTGTCCAGTTTACTGTAAGCTTCGTGGCAATCTTTGGGGGAGGCCTATGTTCAGCAGTGGACTTCTGATAGGCTGAAATGATGATGATGATGATGATAAATTTATTTATTTATTTCTTAAACTTCATATACATGAGAACGTATATAGGCAGACTTAATGAAGCATTCTCTACCAGTCAACCTTTGGACGATGCAGAGATGAAATGAAGTAGGTGTAGGTGATAGAATAGAGAGAACTAAAGAGAGGAAAAAATTATAATAAATGTAAATGTATATGTAGATATTATATTTCAATACGCATACATACAATAATAAATACATGCACACGTACATACATACATTTATATTTACATACATACATTTATAAATCGTTCTCAGGCAGGGATTTGAAGGCATCAACCACGCGGTCATCTATCACCGGGTGCATAACCAGAAGTTGTTATCTGCCCTGGATATACTATAGTGCCGTAAGTACCTATTAGTTCATAAATAAAACCTTTAGTCGGTCTTGTCTTTAGCCTTTACTCCACCTTCCAGGGCCCGATCGCGGTTTGATCGATTGCACTGACAATGATGGCACATCTTCTTCTTTTCTCAATCTTTGGCTTCTCTTCTTAGAATTCTGCCAATGTTAAGTCACGGCACATCTTAAAAGTAATATTTACGTGTCATTTGTGTGACAAAAAATTGCTATTTTTATTAAAACAGAATGCTATATTCATTCAGCGAGCACATATAATCCGTAAGGAGGTCTGAATATACCATAGTTTTCTCTTAATTGGACAAAGTTCACCCTGCTAGCTAACGAACGGCACTCTGACTACCGGAATCCGACCGAATTTACTGAACCCAAATCTAACTGACTGTTAATAAGGAGCATCAGCATGACCAGTGCGAAGATTATAGTCGAGGTGAGGCCAAGCGGCGGCATTTGATGTGGCTGGTGTCTACCGGGGTAGCACCACGGGCATTTTGTGCTTATGCGTTTCTTCGGTGAGTGCGGTGACCCAAGGCCAATTCCTCCCCCCTCTTTCCCCAATCCCCTTCAATATCATCCCTCCCATTCCCCAAATATCGTCGAAGGCCGGCAACGCATCTGCACTCCCATGGTGTTGCAAATGACCGTGGGTGACGATAGTCACTTACATCAGATGAGCCGCTTGCTTGTTTGCCCCGAGCGCAATTACGATATCTTTTACTTAATACCAGAGTTCTAAATGATGCCAATTTAACTGAGCGAAGATTTACGTAACCCGTATATAGGAAATGTGTTCATGTTTATTTTTTTAAATTGTGACAGACTCAAACGGAAGTTCATTGAAAGGGAAACTTTTGCAACCAAAAATGCACAAAAAAATGTTTTCTAAAATTAATACCTAAATACATATAAATGATTTAGAACTTAACGTATCTTCTTTTAAAATAGTAAATAAATCAATAGAAAAATCTATTATAGATTTTTGTAAGATTAACATTACAACACGGTCTGTGTTGTAATGTTAATCTTACAAAATTTCAAATATGTACTGTAATTTATTTTTTGAAAATGAAACAAAAAGGAATTTTTTTGTATCTACCTCCGGCATTAAAAAAACAAATAAACTTATCTCTTTATTCTGTTTATTAATTAACCTTTTACAATGCCACATAAAGGTAGGTTGTTGTACAAGATAATGTCGTGAAATATAATGCACCGTTATTATTTTAATTCCTAATACCCGGTAACGTAATAATGTCAAGACATGATGCAACTGTCGATACAGGTGTCAGGTGTAAACACACCCTTAATACGCGTCCAACTTACTCCTCGCTTAAGTCAAAAACACATTTCTCTTATACAAAGACATAAGGTTTTTTTTGATTGTTGAAAACATTATTACAATAGTCGCAGATCCATTGTCTACCCACAAGGAACACCTTTTCAAACATTTGCTACAATTTAAGGTCATATCATTTGTAATAAAAATAAAAATGTTAATTAACAACCGTTGTGTACGTATTTTTTGTTTCGGTTACATTTTTCCGTCGATGAAATTCCATAATTTTTATTTTACTGAATCAAAAAGAACACGCACCTAATAATATAAATATATTTACAATATATTATACAGTGTATAAACTACTTTATTATCTACGTGCGGTAAATACATATGCAGTGTGCGTACAAATTGTCGTGCGGTATCAGCGTCAGATTCTGCCACTCCCTTTCTTCCCGTGGGTGAAGTAGAGTAGAGGCGACTATGGGAAAACCCTCAAAATCGTAAAGATTGAACAGATGGCATCTCGAAATATAGACGACCAAAAGTTGCACCAAAGTTCAAGAGGCTGCACTCATGTAAAAAGATAAAAAGCATTGACTTAAGTAGTCAAGCTTCCGATTTCCGATTTAGGATTAAGTGCGGAAACAAGGTAGATCCGCGCTTGCGGACGTAATATTCTTAAATGTTCAAAACTCTAATTGATAATTTTCTATTTAATATTACTATTTTTAAGTAACTGTTTTGGTAACTGTCTGTGATACTGTTAAGCAATTTTTAAAGAGGTATGAAGCGTGGGGACATCACGCTGCGCCAGCACTTATTGTAATTAATTATTTAATTGGAACACGGGTTGCTTGCACACCTTTAATGTTCTTGCGAACGCCCAACCCCAGAGACGCTGAGGCTCTTATTCACGCCTTAAAATGTAAACAACGGACGGGAAAGTAAAAATGTATGTCTGTCAAAAAAACCATATTAATATTCAGAAAATTATCTCAAAGATAAAATAAAACAGCATAAATCATCCAAGAACAGTTTTTCAAAAATCCCGTTACTAAGATCTATAAATACAACGAGCTTAAGTACACAATGAACTTGAAGTCTGCTTCTTTTTAATTACGGGCACAGATCGCACATTCTTACGCCGGCTGCCATCTCGTAATAAACGCATTCGTTACTAGGCAGAATGGCCAGGTGTCAAAGGCGAGTGTTTCCCGAAAAAAGTAAAAAAAAACCGTAAGATCACCCGGCTAAAAAATCAGTGCAGGTGCATGTTTCAACGTAGTCAAGCGAAAAAGTCAGCTGTCTAAATGTAATCTAAATTAAGAGGAGCATTATTAGGACTTTTTAAATTTCGCGTTTGATTGTGCATTTCAAAATGAAATCATTGGTGGATAAAGGTCTTCAGATTCTCCCAATCCGGACCTTCTAAACTCAGGCTTCATCGAGACAGTGATGTGTAGTGTGGTCGGCATCCGGTTACCTCACTCACCGAACGAAACGCAGAAGTACAGGATTCCTCTACTTCACGTTGGTATTTTGCGAGGTCGTGGTTCACTACCCCGGTTCAGCCAGCACATACCAAACACGATACGTGTTTTTCCAAACACATCAAAAACCTCAAAAATTTCCATGTTCTTCCTGTTCGAATTCGCGAAGGATTTCGTGAAGGAGCTGGCCAGATGATTGCGACTGAGTGGAAGCGATCAGTGCACGGGATCGTTACAGGTGCAAAGAAAAATATTTTTTATGGGGAAAGGCGGCAAACGAGTAGGCGGTTCACCTAATGGTAAGTGATTACCGTCGCCCACGTATATCTGCAACACCAGAACAGCTGCAAGTGCGTTGCCGGCCTTTAAGGGTATTTGGGAGATGGGATGGAGGATGAGGAGGGGTACGGGAGGGTTGGGGAGTGGGCCTCCAGTTATCTCACTCACCGGACGAAACGCTGAAGCACAAGAGATGAGATGAGAAAGATGCCTCTACTTTGCGCCGTACGAAGCGACGAAGCGCGAAGCAGTGATGCCAATCCAGTCGAGCCGACCCATTCGAGCAGCAGCAAAACCTGCCGCTTGGCTCTACCACGTATCCATCGCTAACTATGTATTTTTAATCATCATCATCATCATTTCAGCCTATCACGAACCAGCCCACTACTGAACATAGGCCTCCTCCAAAGAATGCCACAAAGCTCGGTCCTGAGCCACCTGCATCCATCGACTTCTCGCAACACTGCACAGGTCGTCACTCCATCTTGTAGTGGGTCGTCCCACACTGCTTTTGCATGTACATGGCTGGATGCCACTCGAGAACCTTTATTCCCTAACGGTTGACAGTTCTGCGAGCTATGTTATGCAATTTTAATATAGCTAAAGAATTCTTATTAATGTTATTTGGTAACTTTTAACTAACAGTATTATAAATTACTAAAGCGATTAACTTATGATTAAATAAGGATAACAATATTTTAAACATCTGTCTTTAAAAAAAAATTATTACCCGTAAACAATATTAAGGCAAAGTAAAGGTGCAAGCGCACCGGGCGGACACTCTGTTAGTTTCTTAAAGAAGTAGTAGTGTTAAAACAGTTTGTCACAATGCCGATCATTATTTGCCTAAGGGTGAAACAAACGTGACGAATCACCATGGTAACCGTTGTTCACTTGTTGTTATAGCAACATCTTCCGAATTCTATTCTATGTTAATGTTTGCATGTGATAACAGCGCAAGAATCTGCCATCCCCATTGGTTCACGTGGTAGCATGCCTCATCGCTGGGATAGTTTTTTTTTTAAGGGATAGGAGGCAAACGAACCAGCGGCTCACGCGATGCTAAGTGATTATCGACGCTACAGGTGCGTTGGCGGGCTTTATGGATATTTGTATTTTTACTTTAGGTCGCCGATTGCCTTTAGATTTTAAAGGCCCTTTTTCCCTTAGTTGCCTCTTACGACAAACACGGGAAAAGATGGGTGGAATCTTACGCTGTTACTAAACGGCTGACTTAAAAACATGTGGTAACAAAAGAAGTTTATTATCAAAGTGAAGTCGTTCGTTTACTAACGGCTTTAAAGTTATTAATTATCTATATAAGTATTGATATACACAATGACTTCTGTAGTTATCCAATTGAATTTAGCAGTTTTAATGGAATGTTGATAAATGAGTCTCGTACAATTTGCAACAAACTGTTAAATTTGCAAAACAAATTTTATTGAATTCCCGAACTGCACTTGGTTAAAAACTTCTTTATTAATGACAATCATCGTCATGAAAACGAATACGAAATAATGAGGCTGTATTGTTTATAAAAATTGACATCAGTTAACATCTGCTTAATGAGTATCAAAATGTACCAGTGAGATGACATGATAGTCTAAGAAGAATTGCATCTCTTAGCCTGACTAAACAGGTTCAACAGGTATAAGTATAAGTACCAAAAACGGTTGTGTTCCAGTTTGATATAGGTTACCTTGCGGGTCTTCCGCTCGGGAGTCTCTACCGCTGAAGCTGGAAAATCCACTGGACCAACAGCGTATCTACCGTGGGGGTTTTAGTCGATCCGGCATGTTCAATGCTGATCCCGACATAACCGGTCACGGTCACCCTCTCCGGTGACTAGGTAGGTGCGAGCATCTTTCCCCCAATAAAACTAAGAAAAAACTTCAAACAGGGAACGCGCACGTGTGTGATGAGTGGGTCGCACGCGTGTGGAAAACGTGTCCCGCGTACGTGTCTCTCGTTTGTGGTAGAGCCAAGACTGGTTATGTCGGGCTGCATTAGTCAGACGCCATCTGGTGGACGGACTGTTAGCTTGTATTTCGCCCTAACCCTGTAGAAACAAAAACTTGAGTCCTGTTTTGGCATAGACGTTTTAGATGATGTGTATCTATTTTTTGTCTGCTAGTCTGTCTTTTTGCACGGCACAGCTAAACACATTTAGATGCTGTCTTCACTGTTGTTTAACCTCCTCTAAACTTAAAATAGTAAAATACGTTACCCATTTATACTACGCCCCTGTAAGTACTCAATCATGACACAGCCAGACAAGCTCCTTGCTGGGGCTTTATTCACTATTCCATAAAAATATTTCACAAAAATTCCGTGTGACGTCATTTCTCGATTATATCATACCGTGTTATTATCTCATTCAAAACAAAATTTCGATTATTGGTAACCATTTTGTCTTGTTATTTATCTTGTTACCTTTAACATCCTTGTTAGAGCTAAACGGTAGCTTTTTCTACTGCTCGAATGGGCCGGCTCGACCGGGGTAGTACCACGACTCCGCAGAATGCTAGCGTGAAATAGAGGCATCTTGTGCTTCTGGGTTTCGCTCGGTAAGTGAGGTATTCCTCCCCCACCCCCCACAAATATCCTTAAAGGCCGTCAACGCACGCTGCTACTATAGTGTTGCAGATGCAGGTAGCCGACGGTAATCACTTATCATCAGGTGAGACACTTGTTCGTTTGCCCCCTTTCCCAAATAAAAAAAATCTTTTTGTATTGTTATCGTTATATTCGGTCTCTGTATATATGCATCTATTGTATTATGTGTATCGTGTATTTGCTGAATAGGAAAGCTTTGCAATTATTTTATATTATTAATATCGTCTGCTATTATAACTTAATTAATACGGCAGTCCGACATTTAAAAATTTAATCAAGCTTTTTGGTGGTAATTCTAGACATTCTGACATTTACTTCAAAGGATGAAAAATTGGAGAACGGAGTGTCGATTCGGAGTTGTGTTGATAGAGAGCCGCAAATACTAAATACGATTGCCAAGGATTCGAACAATAAGAAACTGTGATGGCCGCAATTCCATAAACCCAGTGTAAGAAATATTGGTATCACATCAGGAACACTAGAACAGACAGAAACCTGAACATAGACCAACTCGGCACATCTCTAATTCCGAAATCAATAGTTTTATGAATAGAAGAATGTTGACACATTGTCAAAGTTTGACACTGAAGGAGGGTACAATGACCACTAAGCAGCGGACGTCAAATTTCTATCAGTGTATTGTATACATGAAAATCCAACAACTTTTTCAAAATGATTACTAAAAATAAACTCGATTTTTAAAAAAAATATTTTGTCATCGTTTTCTACTCTATGTTTATTCTAAGCAGTCGATGATAATTACAGTGGGGACGTATCGCATACACTTTACTTCGACTCTGAACGATTGGCGCAGTACCGCATAGCTTCTAGTGATGTTACTTACACGTGCACGAGCAGAGGAGCGCGGTCGACGCGAGTGTCCCAGCCGCGGCGCCGTCTTGGCGCCATTTCACATTTCTTCACTCGCGCTGAAGCGTATTGGTGTCTTGGAATGCATATTAAAAATGTCTTTAAAGTGTGTAAATTAAATGCCACAAACAAATCTGCTCACAATATTAAAAATATTTTTTATTAATATTTTGAATTTCATCATCAGTATCATCAGTTTACTTTTAATTATTATCAAAGAAGCTTAAGAATCAAATCGTTCAAAACGCTTGCAGTACGCGGTGGCCCCATACGCGGTGGCGGAAGACACGGAATACGGTTTTCATAGATCAAACAGTTTTTACGATTGAGGAGCGCTACAAAAAGCTAAATGACAAAGTGTATGCTAACATCTCTGAAAACAACAACTTATTAGAAAAGTTCAACATGATCTTCAACCTGCATCAATCATGGTTGAGTGGGGAGTGTCCTACCAAGCAGTCACGAAGCTTAATTTTTGTAAAAAAAAAAAAGGAGTAAAGACTATCACAATTTACTGGTGGTCAGTACTGGAGGATATCGCCTGCTCAAAACATCACTCCGACATTCAGCCTCTCATTATATCTTTAGAGCTAACAGTGGCTAATTTTCAAGTAGCCAAGGCAATGCTTAAATCAATAGATTAATGGCCAGAGAGATTAAAGGCCTGTGTCAAAGCTAAAAGCGACACTTTGAATAAAACATAAGTGTTATTATAATTACACTGTTTCTTTAAAAAAGCATTCAATTTGCATTTATTGTGTAACAGAACTTATGGCTACACTAGGTGTGACATCCAGTAGGATCATCAAGAAAGAAGTCTTTTTTTTTGGTATATCGTCGAATTAATTCTTCCCTCCATAGCGATAACTTTGATAACATCGACCCTTTTTAATTTTTAACTTTGTAAGCTAATTTAAATTTCGTCGATAAAAGGCCAATGTTGTTGGGGGGCATTGGCTGGCGCGTGCTAATCGGTGACGAATCTGTGAAATTGGCTCGTCGCGGCCACTCGCGCCACTTGTGCTCGCTGCACCTCCCTACCGCTCCGTGTGGTGCAAGTGACGAAGCGGAGCGAGTTTAAACCAGCACATTAAAAACCATTTAATACTTCGGAATTCTTAACACACACTGCTAAAGACTGGAAGAATTTACTTGTTTTTATTTATAAGTTCTTAATGCACTAGATCGCCACAATAGACGTCTTTGTCACTGTCTAACATCAAATGAGATTGTAGTCAAGCACTAGCTAATATAAAAAAAAATTAAATTAAAACTTCTTCATTTTAATGCCATTTTCTCCTAATTATTATACATATTAAAAGTGTTTATTAATACGAATATCACAATTAATAATTATTTAACTTTTCGGCACTTTGACCTCTAGAGTGTTGCTGTAATCCATTATTTGTTTGATGCATTTTTAAGTAATAAACAAAGAGCTGTAAAAAAGACAAAAATAAAAGACGAAAGACGGAAAAGTAATACAGGCGATTGAGTCGTGCAAAATTATCAAAACAAATGCACGCATACGTGATACTAAATTCTAACATAAAGAACTAAATATTAATATCAACAAAAAATTTAATCGTGTGTACTGTGAGATACTGGTATTTATAAAAAAGGCAGAAACAAAAACGAATACATAATACTTTTATTTTAGACCACGCACACCAGGCCACCGCAGCGCATCCAGTCAGTTCATATCACACACATTTTATTGCATCTGCGGAACCTTCGGCCGCGCTGTCAGATTACACCATAAAACTTGAACCGAATTAGTTCATGTTTTCAAGCCGTTTCTCACTCAAGCCACCCAACGTCAAAGTAAAATTTGTTTCGTGCCTTTTTTTTTATTTGCTTAAACAAACCTTTTTGATAGCGTCTCCTTTGTTTTAATTATATTTTGTGATACCTTTAATTTATATTAAATTAAAGACCGTTAGAAGACACCGACCAGAGTAAGTGGTTTAAAGTCTTGGCAGTTATACACGATACTATCAGATATCAACCAGTATATGTAGTTTTGTAGTCTAGCATTGAGTAGGTAAAATCAAATAACAAATGATAATGTCTTACACTATATATACACAGTACACAGTATACTTTTGTTTGAGTATTCCATATACATACGAAGCGAAATACACGATAAGATATTCAATTCGTGAAAGATTACATCTTTCTTTAGTGAATCCTGAAGGAAAGGAAGGGAAGCGATAATGATTTTCTTGTCATGGAAATAAGTAAACCAAGGCACACGCAGAAACATTAAACAAACTTAATCATAAAATTTCCTCAAAACCTTAGTTTCTTATTAAAGTTTAATCGCTGAAAAATGTTTAGGACAATATTAACATTTGGTTAGTGGGTTGTTGGTGTTTTTTTTTTATTGGATTAGGGTGAAAACGTGCTAACAGTGTTCCGGTTTGAAAGGCATAGAGATCCAGTAAAATTTAGGGCTGTGGGGCATTCCATCTTAGCCCATAGAGATGACAACGCATCCGCAACCTTCTTCGATTGACGTTGTTTCCAGGTGTCCACGGGCTGCAGTAGCCACTTACCATGAGGTGGGCTATTAACTTGTCTGTCACCCGAATCCAATAAAAGAAATGGTAATACGCTATTGACCTTATACTTTCGCTGCCCTTATTTTGCTGTCCGTAGTTAATTTTGGCTGTAGGTTATAGGACAGTGACGTAGCCGGTGTTTGTTCTGTGTCATGATCTCATATTGATAGATTTACTATAAGATTAACTAGCTCTACTAGATTCTTTGCTATTTATCCACGCTCTAGTAATTAACTACCCTATTTTTTTTTTCAAAACCAACACTGGTCTTAAACAAAGGCCGGTAATAATTTTTTTTTACTCCATACCGTTGGTGATAACACCTGTTCGATGCGACACCGCTAAAATCGATATGATTACCAAAAAAATTCTGAACATCCAAATAGCGACGCCAAAACAGGCCTGCAAATAAATAAAAAACAAAAAATGGACTTCAAATTAAGAAAAAATGGTTAACAGTCAGCGGGCATTTTGTTGGGCTCACATTTTCACAGCCAAAAATGGACTGGCGTCGTCGTTAAAGATACTAAGCAAGGTCCTTCCGCGAAAGTGCACCGAGTTAATTAAAACCATACTCAATTACCTTAATTATCGGCAAATGGATATCAACGAATTATCCACTGAAGACTGGCCACGTATTTTTATTGTATAAACACGAATACCGCCTGGACTCTGCAGATAATATTGTAAATGTGATGGCAGTTAAATTAATGTTTTATTGCACTTTTGAGAAGTAAGTTTAATTTAAAATAATCTTTTACTTTTTCAATACATAGCTATTGAAAAAGTAAAAGCTTCATTAAAGTAAAAGAATTCATGCTTAAAAATAACTTGCGTACCTAGATTTTAAACTATGTGGGAAAACTACATAAGTATAATACATTTTTAAAATACGGAAAACAACTAACTAACTAACTACAAATAGCAGTGTGTCATTTGCCATCTGTATCATATTTCATATGTTGACACAAATTTGTGTCAACGAAGTACAAATAAAAAACGTTACTAACGATTTACAGAGGCTGCACACGTGTGTTCCTTTGACTATTATACGTTGAGAAAAAAATGTGAATGTATTAAATTCGTTTTTCAAACATAGACTCTGAAGTTATTAGAATTTAAAGTCTGAATTTGCTTACCTTGTCAAAACTGCAAATACAAAGCTGTTAACTGTAAATTTTAGCTAAATATTTGGTCTCATTAAGAAAAATGGTTAACAGTCAGCGGGCATTTTGTTGGGCTCACATTTTCACAGCCAAAAATGGACTGGCGTCGTCGTTAAAGATACTAAGCAAGGTCCTTCCGCGAAAGTGCACCGAGTTAATTAAAACCATACTCAATTACCTTAATTATCGGCAAATGGATATCAACGAATTATCCACTGAAGACTGGCCACGTATTTTTATTGTATAAACGAATACCGCCTGGACTCTTTGCAGATAATATTGTAAGTGTGATGGCAGTTAAATTAATGTTTTATTGCACTTTTGAGAAGTAAGTTTAATTTAAAATAATCTTTTACTTTTTCAATACATAGCTATTGAAAAAGTAAAAGCTTCATTAAAGTAAAAGAATTCATGCTTAAAAATAACTTGCGTAAAATCTAGGTTTTAAACTATGTGGGAAAACTACATAAGTATAATACATTTTTAAAATACGGAAAACAACTAACTGACTAACTACAAATAGCAGTGTGTCATTTGCCATCTGTATCATATTTCATATGTTGACACAAATTTGTGTCAACGAAGTACAAATAAAAAACGTTACTAACGATTTACAGAGGCTGCACACGTGTGTTCCTTTGACTATTATACTTTGAGAAAAAAATGTGAATGTATTAAATTCGTTTTTCAAACATAGACTCTGAAGTTATAAGAATTTAAAGTCTGAATTTGCTTACCTTGTCAAAAACTGCAAATACAAAGCTGTTAACTGTAAATTTTAGCTAAATATTTGGTCTCATTAAGAAAAAAACAAACCTAATGTGTATCTTTGTAAAATAAAATAAGACTTTTTCGACTTTATTACGAGTATAATAAGCCAACTTTTTACACGAATAGGCCGCAAGAATAACCTGTAGCGAGGCCATGTAATCTTTAACCTCGGGTCTATTTGTCGAGATGTTTATTTGGCAAAATGTCACTATTTCAATATATTAGAATTTCTTCACTGATAAATCTTTTTTGTTTGAACCGACAATAACTTGCCTTCTAAAACTGTAATGACAGCAGATGGGATTAAGAAGACTGATTGAGTTTTCTACGGTGACAGTTTCTCTAATTCTCTATACTAATAATAGTAATGAGTAGTACTTGGCTGCAAAAGTAAAAATGTCACTATTTCAATATATTAAATTTCTTCATTGATAAATCTTTTTTGTTTGAACCGACAATAACTTGCCTTCTAAAACTGTAATGACAGCAGATGGGATTAAGAAGACTGATTGAGTTTTCTACGGTGACGGTTTCTCTAATTCTCTATACTAATAATAGTAATGAGTAGTACTTGGCTGCAAAAGTAAAATGTCTAAAGCTTCTGGTATACTTTAAACACTTTGGAGTTATATAAATATCAAATATCGAAACTTACGTAGGAATTTTATTATAGACTTGCATACTCGGAGATCGGGCACCGCCAGAAATAAGCTCCGGTGAAAAGATTTGCAAAACTGAAAAACTTTACACATACCGCGTTTTAACATAGTATATTTAGAAATAAGAGGAGATATTTACATACTTAACTAGGTAGAAAGGGAGAAACGGGGAAAGGGTTTGCCACTTGTAAAAACGTTTCACAATCAAACTTTACTGAAACTTTATAAACTCTCACCAAACAAAATTATGATTTTTCGTCAAAAGACTTAGGAGGCGAGTGAGTGATCGATCGCTCTCCGGGAAGTGAAGGGAAAAGCTTTTCCTGGCAAACAGGAAACGAAAATTATTCCAAAAAGCCTTTGCTTCTTCACAACTTTCGTGATAATTTGGTAAGGAAAATTATTATACACACACCAGTGTAACGAATGTATTTATATTTATACACACTACAGTGTATGAGCGAACGTATTATAAAATTAAATTAAAAGTATTATGGTAGTATTAACTACTTACTCCCTGCCCGACGAAGTTAAGAAATCGGCAAAACAGGAGCTCGGTTAATCATAATCAGGTAGAGAACATTTTTTTAAATTAAAATGCTATTCTTTTATTTAACTATACAAGTATTGGCTCCTGCTGAAAATCAAACCCAGGACCCATGGATGAACAGTCAGGTTCGCTAACTACTAAGCAACACGGTCGTCGATGTTACCTAGTAGTGAAAATGCAAACGCTCTCCCGATCCCATATCACATCTGATAATTATAATTATATAAACTCCTTCTTATAGTATTTTAGACTAAAGCGTTCTACGTTCGTGAAAGTGACACTTGATTTTAATGTCTAGTTTTTAGTATCAATCCATAGCGCTATGAACATTTAAGCGTAGATAACCTTGATATAATGCGGAAATACCTAAAGCTTACCCGCCCACACACAGGTAAGGACGGGTTAGGTCATGGGCATGGACCGACTAAAATATCCTCCTTCGCCGCGTATCAGCAGGATCATGAAAATGCTCTCGCACACGTCCGCTAGGCGAAGAATGCTTTTTCGGGGGAAAAGATCGTCATCTCTTAACCACTCTTCCTCCAGGCAAAGCGCGCTGAAACATGGACGCGTGGTCTCTAATCCCATGTGAGTCCGCCACCCGGAGGAGATATTTACATATTTAAGCAAGCAGTCAGAAGCATCAGCTCACCCGGCTCCGGTGCATCTGGCCCATATGATTAGAAAGATTATATTTTTTAATCTATCTTATCATATATCGAATACTGCATTATCTAACAAGTTAAGTTAAGCAAAAAATAATAAATTCCTATTAGACACACGGATAGTTCTGTTGCACCAAAAAAATGCCCATAAAACGAATTATAATGCGACCTTAACGTCTACACCACCTGATACGGGTTTTTTAGCTACAGGTGTGGTTTGGGCGTGCAAAATGGCGGGCACGCGCGGTGCTGCCACCTTGCGGCATCGACAGGTGAGCTCGCACGCGCCGCGCCGGCAACATTCGGCAAACGGAAATTCCGCATGCTATCTATGACAATTACTTTCACGTTTTAAATATGTAGTTAATTACAATGTTTAGTCTTTTACTTTATTATAGTAACTAAATAACGTTTAATTTCTGGCATGGTCACGTGACTATCTTCAATTGTAAGAAATGAAATATTATTGTTTTCGAGTGTAAATCGAGATCAGATGTGATTTAAGTTGCGCCCTAAGCACTATATACATCTACTTATATAGAAAATTATTTGAATGTATGTATGTTTTATCGGATTTGGATTTTGATGGAACTTTTTTCTGGCATTATAAGTAAAGACTTATGATTCCAGAAGATTCCACTAGTGAAATGTAAGCTACTTTTTATACAATGTATGATTACAAATGGGAATATTTGTATGTTTATCGTTCAGTCACGCTTAAGGACTAAACAGAAATGAACAAAACTTGGTAAAAATGTAGACTATACCATGGAATAGAATATAGGACACTTTTGGCCTCTGAATGAAGGGTTCAAGGGTTCACAAAATTTGTGAGAAGCGGGTGAAGGCTTTTGTCATCAAGGTGACTCATTTTAAGACAACCACGGGTAAAATAGTGGTCGTAGATTCTTACGCCGACACCACACGCCAATTCAATCAATGATTTAATTGAGCAACAAGCGACCTTGGTTGAGCATCGACAAATAATATATGTATTATATATCAATTTGGTAGAGTCTGGTGTTGGCTTTTGTACAGTGACGACCGAACCGAAGACCTAATAACTGTAAAGGATAAATTCGTAGTCACATAGCACGTAGCCCTAGTTTCTTTATCTATTATCTATCGGCTATAGTTAACACCAGGCGGGGATCGCTCTCCTAATTTCCATTTTCGGATACTCTTATTCGAATTTAAAAAAAAACAGCATATATTTTCTATAATACAGGAAATTTTAACAATGGAACATCCATCGCGATTACCGCCGTCAATGGTGACGATTTCCGTAAGTGAACAGGGACTAATCTCTTAATATTTAAATGCTTTAAAAAAATTGTGAGTTTAATTTTCTTATTCCGCCTTTTAATAATTCACTGCTGAACACAAGCCTCATTTAGAAAGGAAGGCTTTGCCGGATCAACCGCTCGGCAGACGGTGACGATCCAGCACCAGATGTCTCGCACTTAAAACACTGCGGCCCGTCATAGATACGTTTTATTCAATTTAGGCTTCTATATTGGGTATCGTATATAATCACATGTATACATATTTACAAATTGTCAATTTATCACATCTTAACAATGTCATTATATGTAGCTTGCAATGTCATTATGAGCAGAATAAAAGAGTTATTTTCACACATCTTTTTCGCCAATATTTTGATCTACTTTGTAGTAGACCTTTTTAGCAAACTTTCTTTTAATGATTTCTTGTAATTAAAGCGAACACTACACATTTTAAATTAAACTATTATTTACGGATTTTATCGCGTTTAATTTTGTTTTCTTGTTCCCGACGTTTCGATTGCTTTACAGCAGCCGTGGTCACGGAGGTCTGTCTCAAATGTGTAGTTTCCCCCTGTGATAAAATCTGTAAATAATAGTTTCATTTCAAACTTTCTTTTTTCTCAGTTTGTTTTTTGCTCCATAACTTCTTTGTGGATTTCAATGAGTTTTTCTCCATAATTTACATTTAAATTAAAAAACGTGTGTGTGTGTGTACTTATGTACGCGCGTAAGAAGTTATACTTCTTTAGCGTAACTAAACAAATAAAAAGAATACATATAGTGATGTCACAACTGATGTAAAACAAATGTGTGTTAAAGATTCATAAATATTTGAATAAACACTTTGAATATAGTTACTATAGAGACTATACACTCCATAATAGTGTGCGGTCTCCATAATAGTTACCAAGATAATTTAAGAGACATTTAGAAACCAACTTCATCCTGTTATTTTTAGATGTCAGTGTGCGCGTGCATCGTAATAATTTAAGAGATATTCAGAAACTAACTTCATCCTGTTAATTTTAGATGTCGGAGTGCGCGCGCATCTTAAAAATTCCCTCTCATAATTTTTCCCAAACGCCACAAAAGAAGTATAACTTCAAAAAAACTATATACACATTTATTACTCTGTATATTCCTGATCTGTTCGCGTGAAGGCGGAGTTCGCTAGTGTTTAACATATACTTCATCGCAATCCGCTATGTATACTTCAAGTTTTTTTTTTAATTTTAACAAATGTGAACAAACACGTCGCAACGACATTTTTAAATACTTACAAGTACAATTTTAAAACATTCAATGTTACTGAAATGGAGTACAACAACAAGTTCTTAGCCATTATTAAAATTCAAATTTAAAAGATCAGGCCATTAATAAGGTAAAAAATTACTTGCAAAGTTTAGTTCTATTCTTACCAAATAAATAAATTGTGATGAATGAACATGTTTGTTTACAAGAGCTGTCGCCGTAACTACTTATACGAGTATTGTTGTATACAAATGCAAAATAACATTTAAAGATAAATTTAAACAGGTCATTAATTTTACTTAATTTTAAGTAATGGATTAGAACAATTATAAGTATAAATTATAAATAAAAAAAACCTGTTAAAATTCGCCAATGCGACATGATCGTAAAATTTATCAAAACGAATCAGCTCGAATAAATTTTTTCTCGATATTTTTTTTTCTAGATAACGTCAAAATGGCGGTCACGACTGAGCGTAGCTGTAGCCAACAGCGTAGCCTCTTTCGGCCTCTCCGAGAGACGTGCCAACATTATTTCACCATTAAAGCATAGTAAAAAAGTATGAGATATAAAAATAATTAAAATTTGGATGTAATTCAAAGTCATATTCAGTAGCGTTAATATCGAAAATTATAGCCTTCCAGTGGCTGCCTGCAGCTTGGCCCGCGTAGTCACAATTTGTGTCACAGCGGAACTGTTAATTGAGATAAAAAGTATCCTTTATAACATTCCATGGTATAATCTACATTTCTGCATAAATTATCGTACTGAAACCCTCTAGACTCCAGAACATAAGTGCCAGGGTAAACAGCCACTTTGTCAATTGTCCATCTATTATTTTGGATAAAGGTTTAAGTTTGAAATTTTGCAAACTGTGCGTACACTGAACACCCATGAGGTTTTGGAGATTCGATGGAGACAGTTCCGCGTTGTATGTTCGACTAACTCACGTCACTCTTTGTTCGTTTCATTTTTAATCATTACATAATTTTCGTAGCTCGCGCATAAAAATGTAAGTGTTTATTTACGGGTAAATGTTGACGACATTATTAAAAATAGAATGTAATAATAATACTTAGTATTAAAAGTATACAATAGCCCGCAAATATCTTGAAATATTTTCCCGCAGTACGATGAATATAACCTAAGAGGTATTCTGCTGCATCAAACACATAACTGAGAAGTATTTGTTACAAAAGGGGAATGAGTGCCAAGCAGGTTCGACAATAAATGTATTGGCACGAATCGATTATGCAACGGGTCAGTGATTTAGTACAAGTCAAAAACAGCTCGCTTGCGTTGTGGACACCGCCGACAACACGGCGCCCGCTCTGGTCGATAGCGCCCCTAACGCCAGCAACTCGAACTTAAGTCGCATATTCATATTCAATTGCAATACTGCTTACAATTTTATGCAATTGGTATGATTACAGTAACTAGTTAAAGTTAGTAAGAGTATAACCATCAAATCAGTTTTGCGAATACTGCAACGTAACACCCATAAGTATATTATTATGGAAGCATAACCTTATGCGGAAGGAGATGCTAGACTAGACTGAAACCCAAATATTTCAATTTAAATTGACTGAGAATTATAACAGTTTCGGGCTTAATTATATTGCTTAGGTTAAGTTGCTTTAATTTAATCAGAGTATCCAATCAATAACTAATTTATAATAGCGTTTGTTATAAACAGGTGAAACTCCATCATTATAAAAATTATGATAAATTATTATATGATTAGAAACAAATACAAGAGTTACATAACAAATTTTTTTTTCAATGTTTTTTTTTGAATGGGAAAAGCAGCAAACGAGCATTAAGTTCACCTGGTGGTAAGTGATTACCGTCGCCCACATACATCTGCAACACCAGAGGAGCTACAGGTGTAAGTGAATAAGGCTGAAATGACCCAATAGTAAAAAAGAAGCTTGCTCTAAAAAGAAAAGATCAAACAATGCAATTATATAGTACTGTACTAATTATCTCAGCTTGATTTATTATAAATATCTTCATGGAGGATCTAAAAAAATAATATAAATAAAATAGCATAAGTTTAGGAAGTTCATAAAACTAGTATACACAAATTGTTATTCGACATAACTTTTTATAATGTAAACGCTTTCGCAACAAATAAAAGCACACAATATTATTTTTTATTGCAAAAGCAACGTTCTCGCAACTCGAACGCAAAGCAATGGTAGGGTCTGTCGGTAGTTGTGATTCCGCCTGTTGCCAGATGTTAGTTTGTTTACTTTCCTTTGTATAAAATCCATATGGTTACTGCAACTGCTTTGCCGAGAGTTACAATCTTTGTTGTTCTTACAATGAGCAAAATATACAAAAAGAGATTTGATTTATAAATACGACAAGATATTTGACTTATTATCGCTCTATATATCCGGTTTCGAAATTATTTCTTTAAAGTAGTAATACCTAGTGTACACTTATCTAAAGAGCCTGAAAATGTCCATGTGCTAATGTCACATACAAATGTTCATATCAGAGGGTTTTAGAGCCGGGACGAGTCGCGTATAAGCCGATTTCAGATTTCAACGATTTATTATTATAATCTTTCAGGCGTAGTTTTCACACGGAATTTCGATACCACTATACATATATTTGCTATTCCTGGGAAGTACTTCCTTTTCACACTTGGAGCCGTCTGTGTACGTGCCGCCATCTTACTCATTTCAGCCCGTAATCAGCAGGGCAACAACTGCAGGATTACAGTACGATCAATCCTAGTATATGAGAATCAATTCTTGATTCCTCAGTGGTGACAACAGATGCGTTGTCACGACTGAGGACTAAAGCAACCTTCTTAAAGTTAAGTTAATTACATGGTATACGTGTTCTGTATCAGCTTCTTATCACCCGGTGGACTGTAAGCTGGTTTATCACTTTCAGTGTGATGAAAAAGATAAACGTCAATAGAAAGGAAATTCGAAGATAGATATCATATTTAGCTTGTGTGACTTACACGCTCTGTCCGAGTAGTCTCCTATTACAATATAAACGACCAACGCAATGCTACCCGGGTGTTGCAAGTATAATTATACTCGTATAGTCGCAAATCACTGCTGCGCGTACGCATATAGTGCTATTGTAAAATCAATCAGAAGTGCCAACATACGCGTTGTTACGGCGAAGCAAAATGATAGTTACGATTTTCGAAGTGTTTGATTGTTTGTGTGTTTGTATTTTCAGAATTCAATTCCATTCGACTGATCGACAACGGTAAGGTCAGTGACGAAGACAACGAACAACAAAACACAGTGTTCTTGCATTGGAGCAGATAGAAACAACAAATACTTTTTATCACTTCCGACATCCATTGTAGCTCTATCCATACATCGTAGCTAGCCGGTTACACACATATGAATCAGAAGACTCGACTGTCTATGTGGAGGGTTCGTACCAATGAGTTATGTAACTATTACCGAAAGAAGGACGGAATTCAATGAAATGAGACCAATCGCCTCTCTTTTCCCAAACTTCAATAACAAAATAAGTCCTTGAAAGAAAACAAAAAGATACTACACTAAATCGGCCTATTTAAGTCCACTGCTATTTTTTTTATGGGATAGGCGGCAAACGAGCAAGTGGTTCACCTTATGGTAAGTGATTACCGTCGCCCACGTACATCTGGAACACCAGAGATGCTGCAGGTGCGTTGCCAGCCTTTAAGGGTGTTTGGGAGATGGGAGGGAGGAGCGGAACGCAGAAGTACAAGATGCCTCTACTTCACGCCGGTATTCGGCGTGGCCGTGCTACCAACCCGGTCGAGCAGCCGCCGCTTGGCTCTACCACGTTTAAGAATGCTGAACATAGGGCTATCAAGCAAGCGGTTTGATGAGCGCAGTGCTGATACTCTTGCACTGGTGATGTCGCTCCTCATCACTAGCAACAACAAAAAGATAAAACAATGGTAAAATACCTAAGAGATAATACGATATGGTAATATTATTCCGCCACGATGGTTTAAGGGATTTATTTATTTATTTAATACCTTTAGTATTCTGTAACTAAAGCGCGTACTTAATGCATATTGGCATTCTCTGCTCAGTCAACCCGTGCCATGTGCGCGTATCAAATGGACGCGTCCCCGATCCCGAGATCGATCCCTCGCGAGGAAGGTTGGTACCATTGAGTTTTTCGTAACTTACGTACAATCTGCAGATAACGTTGGCACGGAGCACAATGACGACGTCGGACGCACTATCTGTGACGTACTTCATAATATGTTCTTAAAACGACTAGAATAAATATCCATACTAGTAACCGCAACGTTCGTGAAAGTTTATTTATTTTATTTATTATTATATGCGTGAGCAACAAGAGCAAGCGGCGATCCTGTAATAGTTTGACAGTTTGCCAAACCGTCGCACGTCGGCGCCGCGCGGCCAGTCGCGGAGAAGGACGATTTATAATTAATCAACCCGCAGATGGCCAATTCGTTACACGCCTTTGACTTTTAATTGTGATCGTATTGTAGATCTGTATCTGCTTAGAGCGATTATTTCAGACAATCGCGAGGTTTGTTTGTTTAATTTGTAAATACACGCGATGAATGCGAATGAAATTATCAAATAATCGCGACGAAGTTAAATGTTACATTCGCGAGAAATATTCGCACATACATTGTAGACATATTGTGTGCATACGTCAGATAATGGATATATAATACAGAGAGCACGCATAGAGAGATAATCATAACATCGGCCGAGCCCTATGGATGACAGGTATGAATATTTACAGATTTTTAACATAAGTTGTATGCTTCAGCTGGGATTCGAATCCATGACCGTTGACTCGGAAGTCAGATACGCTAACCACTAAGTTGGGCATTGAACATTAGAAAGAGTTAGATAAAGTAAAGTAAAGTAGTAGCCTGTTAGTGCCCACTGCTGGGCAAAGGACTCCTTCGCAAATACGAGATAGGGTTTAGGAGCACTTAAAATTACTTTTCACCATTTTAGCCGTGCCGGCACCGACGACCGATCCCAGGTCACTTGCGCTCTATGAAACTAAAAAGAGCGCGCATACCACAAGGCTACCACGTCTCAAGAGTTAGACTTAAAGGAAGTTTAATTTTCTATAAAGGTAGCTGCTGCCTAAGGAGGGAAAGATCTGTCAGACAAGCGTCACTAATGGGACCATCCGCGTTGGATACAGATATGGGGTATTTAGCATCAAAGTTTGCACGAAAGGAAATTAATGTCGTCACGTGGAAAAACTCAAAACGCGCCGCGGTTAAGAGAAGCACACAATATCGTTATTATTTGTTTGACGTTTATATTATAGAAGGAATAAATCACGTAATTTTTTTCTTGAACATAAGCTAGTACAACTATGGTTCTGATAGGTGTAAGTGGTGATGAAGGTGTAAGAAAGAACGCCAACGAGCATGCGTTTCAACTTGTGATAAGTGATTACCGACGCCCGCGTACATCTGCAACTCCAGCGGAAGTGACCGGAGCGTAGTCGGCCTTTAAGGATATTTGGGCAGCGGTCGAGGGAAGGTAATTGGTATTTTGTGGGGCATGCCCAAATATAGCACGAATACTCCACAGACGACCGGACCTGCCTCACTATTACGTAACTCTAGTGGTAATCGTATCAACGATTGGTTTCAGTTTGAAATTGAACCAGAGTCAACTGTTTCGTCGTCGTCGAGATCGACACACCAAACAACTGAAGCCGCCATCGTCTACGTGCCTCAGCAGACAGCTGACCGTGCGTCGGCAACACGATCGGAACATGTAGTAGGCAATAATCACGTAAAACATCTGTGTCTATATTATCGTAAGTCTGCTTAAGAGCCGTGGTAGCCTAGTGGTCAGGGTCAGGGTCACGCTTCAGTGTCATTGTTGGCCAGTGACCCTGGTCTGCGACGCCTCGTGCCGGGGTCCGGTGAAAATGTTAATAGCAATTTTATGTACTGAATCTATCACGTGCTCGGCGGTGAAGGAAAAATATCGTAACGAAGCTCGCATGTATGAGAAATAATTTTTTATTCATGACAGAAAAATAAGAGAAATATGAGAAAACGGCGACTATCGTGGCGGACCCCTCCCGGGGGCCTAAGCTCTCTCAGATATTTGAGCATTTACAGGCTGCTGCTTTACATCTCAATGGATTGCATTGATTGACTGAAAAAATGTTTGATCAAAGTATATTGATAGGATATATTGGAAGATTTCTCAATAAATTGGTATTGAACTCATATTCAAATCATTCATCATCATCATGGATAATTAATGTTTGGTATATTTAAGTTGGTATATATTTTACATATTGTCACTAAGTAAATTTTCTAAGGTATGAAATGGAATTGCGGATTCTTTTCCTCTATATAAATATATATACTCTCTATATATCGTCTTTCTATAAAAGAGATTGAAAAGGTTTTATTAACGAAAGAAAAGAAGAATTTTATTTAAGACCATTAATATTACCTATATTGTTTTCTTTCAAGTACAAGTTACGAGTTACGTCTGTTTGAAATTAGTTAATAAAACTCTCAAATAGATTAGGTAACTAAAGCGAGTTTACTATTATTTAATTTATTAAAAAATTGTCCTATATTTGAGTTTCATCTGATGACGTAATTTAAAAATAATATTGCTATCAAAAATAGTGGATGCAGTGGTTCAGACGGTATAACATATCCATTTTAATGTTGTCGTATTTAACCATTTTCTACATAAGCAGTATTAGATATTTTAAGATACAGGTTAATTTGACAATTATTATCAATTTCCCTAACTGAGGTCGAGACATCTGTCGTTACACAATAGAACTTATTTACCTATCATACATAGTTCAGCTAGTCAACGCCAGATGTCATTTAAATACGAATTGATTGTATTGACGTTTGATTGTAATAAAATACAAACAATATTAAATTTAATCTTCTGTTGCTCAACGTCTTATATAGATTTTAATGTATATTAGTAAACCACTCATGTCAGATGAAAAAAAAGCATGCCCATAATTTGTCATTTCTGCACGTAGTTAATGGTTGTTGTATGAATATTTTAGTGTTACTTAGGGTAAATTGTCTAGTTTAATTATATTCAAAGAGCGTTAAAAATGTTATTACTAGTTTAATTTTCTATGACGAACGATTTTTGAAAATATACAGTGAATAAAATCTCAAATCTTGCGAAAAGATACGCAAGTCTTGAGATTTTATGTGGATCCCGTTTCTGTTTTGGTATGGTTAGGAACCCATATAACATATGTAGCCATTGCATGGAGATGGAGTTGAGGTAAGGAGTATAGATAAAGTATAGGTATAGTTGTATATAAAAAGTGTCCACAAATATTATTTAATTAAAGAAATTAAGATGGCGCAGCAAGTAACCAAAGAGTAAATTGGACTGACTACTTTAAAAAATGAGTAATTCATGAGAAATTAATATTTGACCCGGTGTTTGACGGTGGTTTGTCTGTAAAATGTATCCATGACACAGGAAAAATTTCTATAGCAGTGGTTTTTTTAAAATAAATATGAATTTACTCGCATTTTATATTAGTTTAGCTTGTATTTGTATACATTTATTGTCTAATATATCATCGGCGTCAGTGCAGTAGCTTGTAATTACAAATTTTTGTGAAATATTTTTTTTCATTCCATTGTATATATCAGTAACCTGCCATCTAGTGAGACAGCATTGAAGTAGCAAGACAACAAAGTCGATCGGTAAAACAGGCGAATCATGCTGCATGCTGTTAAATGACATTTAAAGCAGTAAGGCACCACAGAGTACATTAATATATTCGACAGTTTGAACTAAATTCGTTGATAATTCTGTCAATTATTTTGTTGTTTACTGTTTTAAGCGGCAAAACTTGAATGTAAGTATGTCTTTGAAATAACATTATTACCCAGCATATTAACCACAGTTGACAGACTGTTAAAAATGTTTCACAGTGTACGAAGACGATAATACATAACATTTTTAATAAATATTCTAATATATAGAAGTTATGGCGCCATTATGCGCCAAAACAACGGCTTGGACTTATTAACTAAATTCCTAACCCATGCCTCTCCATTAAAATCAATTACTTTAATTTAAAATACATGTGTGTTTATTTGTTTGTATTACTATTTAGAATGTTTTAGCGTTTCTTGTAATAATAGGCTTTGTGCATTTACATTGTCGTGCACTGTCACCGACTATATTCATATACAAATCACATTGCTATATGCGTCTCGTCAAAAAACATGTAGGGTCAATAAGTAGGCACGTGAACATTGCCTTGCCTACGTCATCCGATTAAGTTCGCGTTTTTACTCAATTACGTAAGTATCACAAGGTATGACGCTGTACCACAGAATACATAACAGAACCAGAGTATTAAAATTTTTGAAGACTGTGACAGTACTAAAGTAGATATAGGTAAGTAATCAAATAAAGTGGTTAAAATATTTATCAGACGCAAGATTGTTTTACAATAAATGTATGTTTGAGCGTTTGCTACGTCCAAATAGTTACGCAATAGTTATCAGTATAAGTTGCGTAATAGTTATACAGTTTACAAAATTACTCTTTCCGGACACACGTGTGGCATCTATGTGAATATTTTAGTAATTAAATCTATTCAAGTGACAGATTTTAAATAAAGTAATTCTAATAGTATCTAAGAGCAAACAAATTAGATTGATGAATTAAAAGTTGTTCTTATTTTGTTTTAGACTGCTTTTGATCTTTAATCGAAATGCTAATTACGTTTTATACATTTTAGAGTAATATATTTTAGACCGTTGGAGCTAAATATAAAATAAATTCTATTTGCTTTAACACCAGTTGAAAATTTCGTGTATTCAGCGAAAGATGGCGCTTAAACGAGTCTTAGTCGTTAATAAATCTTTTCCATCTATTGGCTTGGAAATATTAAATAAGAAGTAAGTATTCTTTTTTGATAATTTTGTTAAGAATATTTCTAATTAAAATTTACTAATATTTATTTGTTGTTAATTTAACTTTGAGGGGTTTTAATTGCCCCTGTAGAAAATATTTTTTTTGTTTATTAGATATTATGTTTATCTTCTGCATTATATTCTAAGTCTACAGCTTAATTTATGTTACACGTGATAGAGCCAAGCGGCGGCTTTTCTGCTGCACGAATGGGCCGGCTCGACCGGGTTGCTACCACGGGCTCGCAGAATACCGACGTGAAGTAGAGGCATCTTGTGCTTCTGCGTTTCGTTCGGTGAGTGAGGTATCCGGAGGCTCCTCCCCCTCCCCATCCTCCCTCTTGTCTACAAAATATCCTTAAGGCAACCCACTTGCAGAACCTCAAAAAAAAAAGGCTAATAAAGATCTACCAATCCAATTTTCATCAAGAAATTTGTGGGAATCACGGACGTGTAACGGATGAAGCTGAAGAAGTATTATTAACATCACATGATATACTTTTTAGAACAGAAGCTATCGTTGTGCCATATAAAGACTATGAACCGGAGAGCTTACCCGAAATCAGAAAGGCAATTCGTGGCTGTGACGCCGTAATATGGAATACGAAACATAAGCTTACAGGAGAAATACTCGATCTAGCAGGTGTCTTCCTCATATTTATTCATTGATTTAGCTTGTATCGTCCCTCTGCAGAGCATGGACCTCCCTCAAATAGGTATAACAATAATAGAAAACTGTGGCTATTATGCTATCGAATCAATTTTTTTATATTCGTTCACATTGTAATAATCATTAAATTATACAGCTGTTATTGAAGACACCAATAAAACTATATAATTTTAGGTTCACAGCTCAAAGTCATATCGACGATGTCATCGGGCACTGATCACATAGATCTAGCTGAGGTGTCGAAGCGTGGCTTGGCTATTGGTAATACTCCCGATGTGCTTGACAACGCTGTGGCAGACATCACGGTTGGCCTTATGATAGCAGCCGCCAGAAGATTTAAGGAAGGCATCAATGAGCTTATGAGGTGATAAGAATCTTAGAAATATCCCATGTAAGAAAAAAAAAAGACACTTAAACTTGTATTTTATTTTAATTACCTCTAACAGAAAGAGCAACGAAACCTACATTATTAATTCATACAAAAGACTTGAATATAAATTTTTCAGATCAATATCTATATGAACTGTAATAACTGTCGGTGACGGTAGGAAAATGTGTGAGCACCTACCTGTCATGGAAGGCAGTGAGCGGTTATGTCGTGATCAGCGTTAAGTACCGTACCGACTTATATCCCACGGATAGGAGATACGATGCTAATTAACATATTTAGCAGTTAATTAGTAAAATGGTATACTTTTAGCATTTTGAATAAGTAATATTGTATGTGAACATCCAATATGCCGACCCCAAACTTCACAGTGTAATGATTGGTAGCAGCATTGTGTAAGTGTGAGCAATCTCTCACCGGTACTGCGCTCACCGTTACTTCCGGCCTGCTCAGCGTAGTGAGTATGGACACATCATTCGAGTAAGGCATGGCAGTCTATGTTGACGCTTTCATGGAAATACCAATGTCCTGCTGTGCTTACACAGGTTGAGCGTGTCATGTCATTTACTGCTTCGTCATCTATTTCACATTCGTCCCGTTTTGAGAAAAAAAAATGGGACGTGGTAGCCGTTCCGAGTGGGCTTGGCAAGCCTCATTCGGATGCGGGTTGGTGAACTGTGAGGGATGTTTTGCATCGTTGCTTTGCACCGCTTTTCTATCCCCTTCACAGGCGAGGGGGTGTCGCAAGGGAAGGGGAGTTTTAGTATTGCGAAGTATTTTAGATTTAGCCGCACGATTACTGTGGCTGAGGTGGGGCAGCGAAGGGAGTGGAGTATCGGTATTTCTTACCCTCCGCGGCCAAAATGTGATTGGCGATGGAGCCTCAGACTATCGCGGTGTGCTAGAAGGGCAGGTGCTTACAAACGCACGCCTTCCTGATCCCAATAGCCTTCGGGTGGCAGACCCAGGTGTTTCCGTTAACCAATTGGGTTTGGAGGCTGAGTTGGTGAGACACGTCCTTGATCCGGCGCGCCTAACCACGAGGGAGAGGTAGAAGACATGTTCTCTCCCAAGAAGGTGCCGCCTACGGCGGTCGACGTCGTCAGGGTCGCGGATGTGTTTGAAAGCGTTTTCGTGGCCCTGCTGCTAAGCGGTGAAATTGAAGATGAGCACCGTGGGGTTTTGGTCGGTGAAAGCTCGACATAACCCGGGTGGGTTATGTCGAGCTTTTGCCTCGCCAGGGCGGGTATGCCATACGGACCTACAAAAGACAGTATATGGTGCAACTAACTATTTCCATCTGCAGTGGCGAATGGAAGTATGGGGTGCAATGGACCCTCGGCCAGGACATCGCTGGGAGTACGGTAGGCGTGGTGGGCTTGGGTGGTGTCGGTCAGGCAGTGGTCCGCAGACTGAGAGGCTTCGACGTCGCACGGTTTGTTTACTCCGGGCGCAGTGACAAGGCCGAGGGTAAGGCAGGCTTTTGAAATTTCACTTGCACATGATACCTTTTTTCTTCTTTAAGACTTTAAATAATCCGTAGACATAAATGTTGGACACTCCCATAGCGTGAGTTTGCCACAATCGCCACGAGTGGTGATTACAGCACTAGAGACTTCGCATCTTAGATGCTGCTGTCCGTCACCCGTCCGTATATTATACATATATTTATTTAGGTCAATAATTTTTCAATATGGTCCCTCTGTCGAAAGCCGTGACATTTTGCAGGCATTTCCCATTGTTGACTTTTACGACAGGACAAGATGGAAATTATTGAAACTCTAGTGTTGTTTCTTCCATCTTAGTCCTCAGGAGTGATTGTGCATGTGTAACTTCCTCCGATTGAAGTCGTTTGCAGGCTGCAACAGCCACTTACCATCTGATGGACAGGTACCTCTTTTGTTTCTCCAATAATAAACAAAAATCATTGAACATAGACACCGGTGACGGGCAGGAGCGCTTCAGCGGCGAGACATTTGGTGCTGAGACCGCGATGCCAAAGATCTGTATCAAGATAGATAAATCAGGGAAGAACTTAGAAAAAACATTTGTCCAATGGTTGGATGATATATTCGGAAAGTTTATATTTACTTAAGACTCACTTTTTACTCCTTCATAGTCAGCCTCATACGCGGCTAGCTAAGGCTCGCACGAATGAGACTGTTTAGATAAACAAAACTAATTTGAGAATTTTTCAATAAAGTTTAAACTATAAAGTTGATGAATTTCGCTAATTTATCTTACACTTTTCCGCCCAAAATCTCAAAGCCAATCTTTTTTTAAATAACATACAGAATCATAATTTGAAGACTGTCACTTCGTTTTATTAAAGATGTGTTAATCAAAGCTAAAAATTTATGAAAAATTATTGTTATTCCTAGCGAAGACTCTGGGCGTGGAGCGAGTGCCTCTGGAGCAGTTATTAAAGGAGAGTGATTACGTGCTGTTATGCTGTCCGCTGACCGACGAGACTAAACATCTGATAAACGCCAACACCTTGAAGATAATGAGAAAAAACGCAGTACTAGTCAATATAGGACGAGGAGGTGCTCACATAAAATTTTAAATTCGATTCCGACCACGGGATTGTATTGGGTAAAAGAAGCAGCCCATATTTGTATCATTCCTGCTATGGCCTCATAATTTTAACGAGGGTTTTAGAATCTACGAGAATCCTTCACGCTGCTTCCGAATTGGTTGGCGGACTTCAGATGGCCGAGAATATTTTGTGGTTCCTCAGATACGCAGATTTCCTCACGAGTTTAACTTCACCGCCGTGCACGTAAATCGGAACTTCGAATAGCAATTACCAATTACACTGGAGACACGAACCGTAGCCGAACGAACAGACGAAACTCACTGTTCAAATAAACGAAGTTCGTCAGGAGCAACTCGTACCGCAATAATATAATGACGATGTGATCTCCTGAGCTATTTCGACAGTTTCGACAGGTAGTTGTTAAATGCGCAGGAGATATTGTAGTGCCGTAAATGTACCCTCAAACAATTAACTCACTACCTCTTTATCTTCCCACATCTGATGTGCCACTTATGCAATAAAATTGGAGGAAGGGGCACATGCAGTGTAAGAGATACAATAATATGTTACCTTCGTCGTCATCATCTTTCCGTACACGGTGGAATGTTCTAGAATGTGGTGGAATTTAGACATATCAAATCAACAATGTGTTGAATAAGTATTGACTTTAGCCGGGATTTGAAGGCAGACAAATCTGCTGGCATAATAATGTATATACATACATATTTATATCAACTCCAACATTTACAGCAGCACAGCAAATTACAATAGTTACAGCGTAGAAGTTAATAATTCAAATAAAAATTCCAATAATAAATTAATCTCATAAATCTATATGATCTTAATAAATTACTATAAATCATATTTTCTAACAAGTGATGAAACAAATACCTCCTCGGTAATACAATATCTTTTTTTTTTATTATTATCTTTGTAAAAAACATTAACCTTCCTTCTGTAGGAATTTCTCCTGTGTCTCAGAGGCAGTTTATATGCATAAATTGCACATGGACAAACACCCAGACCCGGAACAATTATTTGTACTCCATAGAAATACTAGTCCCGTGCGGGAATCGAACCCGCGACCCACAGCGCCGCAGCTAAACTCTTAGCCTCTACGCCACCGAGCTGTCTAAATACTTTACGGGTTATAATAAAGGAAGATCTATTAATAGACAGAGAAGATCTAGTTAGACTAGATTTATTTATTTCATCCCGTAAATGTCCCACTGAAACACTTAAGAGGATTTTGGAAATATACTTTAACATGTAGTCGAAACAACGTTTTTTATATTATTCCTCAGACATGCAGGTTTCCTCGCAATGTTGCCCGGTGATCGAACCTTGAAGATTACTCGCGTACTATGAAATTATAACGAGTGCCCTGACTAGCCCTAACTAGGCCACTGCGACTTTAGTCTCATTCTTGACGTGTCGCAGTAATTAAAATGATATCTTTATGACATTGTGCGGTTGTTTTATTAAAATAATCGAATATTTTTATTACCTAGGTATCGTGGACCAGGAAGCGTTGTATGATGCTCTAAATGAGGGGCAGATTTTTTCTGCCGGCCTTGACGTGGTCACACCTGAACCACTTCCAAAAGACCATCCCCTTCTTTCGCTGCCGAATTGTTGTAAGTACGACTATATACATATATCATGAAATGTAGTTGTATAATATATTTGTTTATTTATTTTATTTATTTATTTATTAAGGATTACCAACAAGGTTAACAAATAATTTTTTTATATAAAATGTTTTTTAAAAAAAAGGCATACACAGTCTAGTAAAGTTAAATAGGTATCACCAATACTCTTTTCACGTCGTAAAATTACCTATTTACCTTTTTTTTACAACATGCTAACTTTATTACTTGAGTATTTGAAACGCTTTTAGTGATTACACTAAAAGCGCTTCAAATACTAATACTGTCCGTATCCTTACCCGTTTCAATTGGTCAGGGTACGGACAGTGAAACATAACGCAGTTTCGTTGACAATTGTCGTGAACCATTTCAGATGTAAGCCTTTAAACTTAAATGAGTGTGGTTAACAGAAATATTAGTAATGTTAATAGCATTGCCAGTATTCCTTATAACAAAAAAAAAACTACGTCAGTATCAATTTGATTCTGTTTATTTTACTAAAATAATTATGTTTTTCAGTCATAGTGCCACATCTAGGCAGCGCAACAATCGCCACAAGAAACGCTATGGCCACTATATCGGCCAACAATGTTCTGTTGGCGTTGGAGGGCAAACCCATGATGTATCCAGTATCTTGATCTAAAATCATTATTTATCGCTGCGTCGATAATTATTTCGTTACATCACTAACAAAGTAATATGAAGAACAAAATTAACTCAAAAAGGATATTATTAAATAAAATATAGACATATTTAATAAGAGGAATATTTTAACGAAATTAACATATATTATATTCATAAAAAATAAATAATACTGCCTAAATTATACATAGTACGAATTTTAATAATAAAACGGTACGGTTGGAAATGTCTCTATGACTCTATAGAATTAATGTGACAGTACAGTGGCTACCACAGTCCACCCTTCATACCACTATCTTCGAAGTAGTCGTCCCTGAGTACTAAGATGTATTTCCTCATGCCCATGCGATTCCGTGTGAGGGGTGTTCGAATTAAGTTGGTTTCAATCACTAGAATTGGAACCATCCCTACCTGAGCATGGTGGTGTAATAATACCCAAAACAACATGGCAAAATGCAAGAGAATATGGACCAATAACCTGACACGTTTAGATGCAATCCCGTATGGCACGTAGGCGTTAATTTGAGATGTTTTGTGTAAATACACAATATTCTTAATAGAAAGGAATTTTCGAGAACTTGGATGATTCTGGTATTTAGTAATGCTATTTTCTGGCATCAATCTACCACAAGAGCCTCGTTTGTCAGGTAGCAAGCACATTTAGTTTCGTTTTCAGGGAGAGTTGAATATTCAAACCGGTTAAAAGTAAAGTAGCAGGTTTCACTTGCCCTCTGCTGGGCACCACGTTGAGAAATCTCAATGATCCTTCATATTTAACACTGACCTAAAACTTGGATAAGAGGTTCACCTACGTAAGAATAGTACGTACACATTTATCGGCAAGCGCAACTTGAATGATAAATTATATTAACAAAGAATGTGAACGCTAGCGTATTTAAAAATACTTTCGTATTTGCTATTTCTTGATCGGTCAGTTTTATCCCTGGCCTTGTCCGGTACGGCCGCCGAGCACAATCTCTAACTTAGTTAATAGATAACGCGTTCGTTATCTAACGATATTTATGGTAGATAAAACAATGTTTTGTAAATATCTGCGAATAAGGATTTATGTCATATCTATCACGGCATTATTTCATACAGCATTGTCGGCGAACGTCGCGCTTAACACTAACATGACGAAATCACTAAATGTATTAGTTTCATCTAACGATTTTCCTGAAAGTGGAATGAACGTTTTGGAAGAACAGTATGTACCTATTTTTACTATTTTTATGACAATATGTACTTCTCAATTTTGTGTCTACATTAAAATAGAGTATGTATCACTAGCAAAGAGGTTTTAATTGTTATCGAAGTGTACTACAGTAATTATTTATTAGTTACGATAACTCATATTTAACTTAAAATAAACTATAAATATCACAGATGAAAAGGTATACATTAACATAACGACTAAAGGATACCATTTAAATTTTTAAAAGAACGATCTTCTTCTTTTCTTTTATGGCGTTTTGTTGTAATCGCCAATGACTTGTGAGATGAGGTATGTTCCACCAGTTTTAGCTTAGGTAGTCAAATACAAGACACCGATCAATGGAAAAGGCATGACACTTGACATAATATGTATTATTTATTTTCATCCATAGAGATAGACAAAGGTCTCAAAAGCCATTCATTTTTTTTTTGGTGGTAGTAGCATTGGCTACAATGTCTTCTGCCATAGTGATAAAAAAAATATTACATGTAGTAGCTACTGTATGATTTTTTTTTAATTTTGTCTCCGAAGTTTACCATAAATCACGTGGCAGTAGTCATTTTTAGGTCCGGCACATGCTCAGAGTGGTAACCAAAGAGTGGAAGCTGAGCGTAATATGATCTCCCCGTTGCACGTACACGATTGAAATTTATTCAATCATACTCTGCTCACTCCGTGCATCAGATGTGCGAAGCAAATAGTGATTCACATTCTTGTCTGTTTAGGTTGTTATTTATGTTACTATAATTCCATTTATCATATATCTTATGCGATCACACTTATGGCACAATATGTAATGCTATCCTTTATTTTTAGTGTAGCAACATTCACTACTACCTTGACAATTCAAGGACTGTGCCTTGATTTTTCTCTCCCGTTATGGGAAAGATGTAAACACCTACCTGTCACTGAAAGCAGTGACAGTTTATTTCAGGATCAGTAAAAGTGTCAGACGGACTATTTTTTTTTTTTTTAGTTTAACGTGGGAGAAAGGTGCTCGCACCTACCCGTCACCGTCTCCGGTGACTGGTTATGTCGGGATCAGCATTGAAGATGCCGGACCGACTAGAAAAAACTCATAGATATAGATATACGCTGTAGGCCTTGACAGTTTCGGCTGAAAAGACTCGCGAGCAGAAGGCCTGCAAGTAAAAGATCTGTGCCTTATTTTTTTAAATACATCGTTTATATATGTACTACATGAAGTTCCATTGCAAAAGTATTAAATTATCTTTTACTGTATCGAACCAGTGAAGTATCAATATTATAAAATAGATATATAAATTATCAATATTAAACTATCAGTTTACGAATATATTGCAAGATTACCTTTTATCGACATTTTTGGTCACGTTTAGTTAACTGTCATGTTTAGTCTACTACAAAATTAAACGTCTGTGCTGTTATTATTATTCGTTACTGTAAGGTACATCGTAATTGTTATTATGATAAGTTAGAAAATCATTGGATAGTAATATTATAGCCACTTTTTGGTCACTGTACTTGCGCGACCATTCCGTAAACCTGTTTTGCGAGTCTACAGTAAAACGTAATGGTTATCAACTCTTCGTTACTCTTGACCTTTGACGGTTATTTACATATGGTAGTATATCATAGAAAAATACCACATCACAGAAGTAGAGATAAAATCGAAGCTAAATACGTATAGAGATCTCTATGTATGCCGTAACTTCACGTATCAAAAAGAGATGAAGCTATACTGTTGGTTTATCCCTTTTAGCGAGATTGTTCACTGCTACCGATAGAAGAAAAACAATGAAAGATCGATTAAGTTCAACATCGATCTTTATTTTAGTCAATAGGTAACTGATTCAAATTATTAAAAACAAACATATTATGCCTGTTTTTTTGTGAAATGTACGTTTACAAGAAAAAATTTAAAACGAACGAAACCAATAAAAATAAAGATAGCGGTTGCGATGTTAGTAAAATGCAGGACAAAATGGTTAATCACTATGGACAGATGTCCATTAGATAATAGCTGAACTCAAGACATGGCTTTGCAGATTTTAATTCTAGTATACATGAATTATTTAAATGCGATTTCATTTTTGATTTTTAGTTATCATATTATCTAATAATTCCCTTCTGAGCGTTTCATCGTCAGGAAACCTATAAATTAACGAATAAATTATTCGATAGGACATATATAGTATTCGACCTACTACTTAAACCGGCATGTAAAATAAAATCAGCAATATCGATAAAATCTTCAATACAAGAAATCACGCTACCAAAACCACTAAAAATATTTAATTAATGCCATTCATAGCGATGTGACAGCGAAAGCGTGGAGTAAAATTGTGGTTGGCCTGTTCTTCGAGAAATTACGTTCGTCTACGCTACTAAGTCGCGTCTTAGTGCTGTTTTTAAGATCCATCACGAATCGTCTAGCCAGCGGACAAGACCTTGCTCCTGTTTATTATAATGGAAACTTAATTCCATTCTCTAATACTGCTGCAGGCCGTATGAGGAAGCTCGAAGTTACTCAGCGGGCAAAGAAGAGAGCCGCACGGTGTTTCCCTGCGTGATAAAACCGTATCAACTCAAATGAAGACATCCGCCGCTGAGCTAGGGCAACCGGCATAGTCGTAATGATCAATAGGGCTGAAGTGACAATAGGCCGGCCACATAGCTCGCAGAACTGACAACCGTTGGGGAAAAAGGGTTCTCGAGGGACGACTCCTATCAAGATGGAGTGACGACCAGCGCAGTGTTGCGGGAAGTCTATATTTAGCAGTGGACTTGTGATAGGCTGAAAAGATGAAGATGATACAGAATCTCGAGTGCCTTATTACAATCTTTGGAGATACCTTTGTTCAGTAGTGGACGTGTGGCAGACTGTAATGATGATAATGAAGAAGTTCTCTTCTTGAAAACTAATTATCATTCCACTTCTTAAATTTCGTCATGCATTCAAATTAATTAAACTGACTACGAATTTTGTAATACCCGCTATGAACATACGAGGTTATTATACCCATCATATTTTCTTTTCCAGAGGCTTAGAATACGCGTACAAACGCACGAATTCACATACAACCACAAACACAAAAGAAAAACACGAATAATTCTTTCCCTGCTCGAGCAATATTTACGTTTTGTCCCCAAAAATTTATTATGATATATTCGGCCAAGATGGAAAGTATGGCAGCGGTAGGTTAATTTTAACAGCTCCATTATAAGTAACAATTTAGCGACTTTCAAGCTACACAAGTTGACTGTATGCCTGTTACTTTCTAACACATTGAAAATAATGTCCAAATTAGCGAAACATAATATATGAATTGATCGTTCTATGGGGTATGTCGCATAGTTTGTAACCAAAGAAAAAAAACCTGTGTCTATGTGCTAATTCTATTATTGCAATTAAGCTAAAGTAAATATATTTTTAGTGCTAAGTAACAAGTAATTTTAAAGTACAGATTAAAAATCTAATTTTCAAAATCTTTATTCGGAAAACTCATAGCAAGTACTTAATTTAAGAAAATATAATAATATACATGTTTACAAAGTCATTAACAAGTTTCCACATTTAAAACAAGAAAAAAATACAATAATTGGAATTGAAATGAAGAAAGCTCTTACAAAACCAGCAGTCCGCACCATCGGCGACTTGTTCTTTACATTTACTACATGGTAAGCAATTCGCACAGTTGGAGAAGCACTGACACCGTAAGCAATATGCGCCTGCACAGTGATAGAAGCGGTTTTCATAATTTAAGCCTTATTTGCTTGTAAGCCTTTGTACTATATGGAAATCAATTTTAAAATTATTAATAACTGAGTTCGCACACGATTGTCTTAATCCACGGCTCGAACCTAACTATATTTTTACTTACTACTTATATATTTTTTATTTAATTCCATGAACACTATACACTACGTATATTATACTAAACAAAATTGATTATAAAACATAACACAATAGTGCATCCAACACCGTTGACCACGAATTAAATAATATATAGTAAGCCATGTTTTCTTGCTATCAAAGATCATACGTATCAAATGATGACAACGGACGCTGATAATTTCAGTGCGTTACACCTGTTACAAGAAATGTATTATTATTCGTTGAATACCATCTTCTATATACGCAAATGGGTTAAAATTAAACCTTAGCTTGATCCATCTTCAATAATCATCAATTTAAGAAAAATCGTGGTCGCATTAAAACTTTAAAATTTCGTTCATGATTTACAAAATACTTTATGTTTTAAATGTATGTATCTAAATGGCCTATGCATGTAACATTTTCCATTTTTAAACTTCAGTTTCACAGTCCTGAAAAGCCGCTACATCCACTTCGGTGAAGAAGGAGCAACCAAAAACCGAGACGAATTATTGAACCTCATACCTGGATGCTCGGCGCTAGTATGGGTTTCTCACCATCCCATCACAAAGGAGCTCTTAGATAAAGCCGGTAAGTAAACTACAGGATCTGTACTTACGGCGTTGTTATTTTTATACATATAAGACGACAAAAAAATACCTCAGTTTACGTGTGTAGCTGTGTCGCACGGACACTTTATACGAGGGTCTAGAACCGATATGTTGGTGTTTATATCTACCCCGCATCCTCTTTGCATCTCCTGCATAAGCCCAGACGATTGGAGTCAAGGTAAATTAAAGAAAAACGGTTTTCTTGTTAACATGTAAATAATCTCCGTAACTTCGATGTAACAAAAAAAAATAAGTAGGTAATGTCTACTACTGAACCTTTCATCTTCGACGTCTCCACAGTATCTACTATTGAACATAGGTATCTTATGCCAAGAAGAGAATTCCAATAATCGCCACGTCTGGCGGACGAGTTGGCGTTCGCAGTACCAGACACGCGGTATAGACTTTAAACGTGGTAGAGCCAAGCAGCGGCTTTTGCTGCTGATCAAATGGACAGGCTCGACCGGTTTGGTACCACGGCCTTGCAGAATACCGGCGTGAAGTAGAAACATTTCGTTCGGTGTTCGGTTCGGTTCGATATCCGGAGGCCTACACCACCTCCCCAGCCCCTCCTCATCTCTTCCAGCTCCCAAATACCCTTAAAGGCTCGCAACGCACCTGCAGTACCTCTGGTGTTGCAGATGTACATGGAAGACGGTAATCACTTACCATCAGGTGAACCGCTTGCTCGTTTGCCGCCTTTCCTATAAAAAAAGACACCTTTGCCCGTTACGGCTCCTAAATAATAGGTCTCGCATATACCAGAGCTCGTTATTCAGTCATCTATCAGACGCCAAAAGATTTTCTAGTCGTTTTCTTAGTCGACTATACACCCACGGGAATAAGGGCAGATTATTTTACGCAGTATTCACCTAGATAATAAGCTCTTTCGCTGTCTAGAAGAAGTCTCTGTCTGTTGTCTGGGTAGGGTAACCTTCTTACCTATTTCTACCGCAAATCAGCAGTGCAACCACTGTTGAGTTCCAGTTTGAAAAGTAATTATACTTACAGGATGTTAGGCATTAATTTACATCGGTCCTCATGGCTGACAACACATCTGTCACCTCCTTCGATTGAGGTGGTTCCATGGGCTTCAGTAGCCACTTACCATCAGATGGACGTTTGTTCGTTTGCACCCCAATTTAATAAAGAAAACACTCCACTATATTTTAATATAAATTAAATCTTTATTTTAGGATAAGTAAGTAGCAAAAAGCCATATCATCTAATACATCATAAGGAAACTGAAAATAACACAAACAAAGCTCATGATAATCAAATAAACGTCCTCCTGACAACTGCCGCAGGGCCACAGCTGAAGATAGTGAGCACAGCATCGGCCGGTTACAACCACTGCAACGTGCCAGAGCTGAAGGCGCGTGGCATCAAGCTGGCTAACACGCCCAACGTGCTGAGCACCGCGGTGGCTGAAATCGTTGTAGGTCTGATACTCGGTGCTGCCAGGCGCTTCACTGAGAACTTGGACCAAGTGCGCCGGTAAAAATTTGCAATCCCTTTTGTTTATGGGTGATTTTGGGTTATGATATGGGATGGATATGGGTTTGAGGTGTGGCGGTGGTGTTAGCCAATTCACTACCTAATCTCATACCGTGGGTAACGCTTCAAAATCTAAAATATAGCAGAGTTTTTTTTATTAAATCGGAGTGAGGAACCAGTCCACGTGATGGTAAGTGGCTTCTGCAGCCCCTGGACACCTGCAAGCAAACAGAATCGAAGACAGCTACAGATGCGTAGACAACCTTGGAGACTAATATGGATGCTTCACAGCCTCCAATTGTACTGGCTCACTATAACCTTCTTGCTGGAATTCAACATTGATTGCCCTATTGATTAGAATTTGAAACTTGAATTTGAAATAGACACTGAAGAGTATGACTATTTTTCTATCTCTTTATTTTTGGCAATTATAATGTATCGTGTAGTTCATCTGATTTACAGATTAGATTTATCTTAGAATTGCCTTAGTAGACTAGTTGTCAGGGCTCACTTTAGTTTCATAGAGAGCGAGTGACCTGGGTTCGATCCCCTGTGCCGGCACGAAAAAGATTGTTAATAGCAATTTTAAGTGCTGTATTTACTACCAGATCGTTGATGAAGAAAAACAGTGAGTAAACCTGCTGGTTGCTGCCTGAAGATATGTGAAGCCCGCCAACTCGCACTGGAGCAGCGTGGCGGGCTCTTCCCGGATCCAAAACCCTCTTCTTTTTTTTAGCGTGACATCTAATTTCACACCACATATTATTCATCGGAACCGCGCAAACGTTTCTTTTCGGAGGTATGCTTGTAGAAACCCCACTGGACCATGGTCTATGTCTGCGTATGATTGTATGTATGCACGGTATATCTTCTTTCTCCCTTAGGTATACAACAGTACACTCAATACTGCTAATCAATAAATATTAGTTAGGTAGCAAAGGCGTCTCTAGTCCATGTAGCGCCCGTATGTAATCATTACCCTAGCGCTCTCTAGCAGGTACTTTCATTGAAAGTACTTACTAGAGGGCGCTAGGGCCGGCGCCCCCTCACAGCACTGCGCCCGTGTGCAATGCAACGCACCCCATAGGTAAAGCTATCTCTAGTAGGTAGCCTCCTTAAACTTGGTAAAAAAAATATAAGACTGAAGACGAAATTACAATCTATACAAGTACTATTTTATTTCCACTCAAATAAAATAGCAGCTTGTACTTATACCACAAGTCAAAGTCTAATTACGTTTTTTGGAGCTGGTAACGCCTACGCCTTGCTGGTCCCGTGCGAGTTAACATTCTTTACTTCTTCATTAACCTGTCAATAGTCCACTACTGGACATAGGCTTTTTGAGAATTTAATTATGTCAATTTCTCCCATTAAATCGCTTAGGCTGGGATCCCAAACCCAATGCGATCGTCTGGATTTTTTTGAGATGTCAACAACAAAACCGCTATCTATAGAACGCCTAAAGATCTTCTAGACTTCCCATTCCCATAACACCCACGAGTAGTAAGGGGACGACAGATTTATACGGAACCTTCCCGGCATTATACTAATCGAAACTGCGTTTTGCTTTTCCTGCCCGAGCCGACACATTTAACCAATTATGGTCAGTATAACTGCAAAGTAGTTCCAACACTGCATAATATATGAGACTAAACGTGTACATACACGTTAAAATTCTAAAGTTGAAAGATAAAACGAAATTAACGTATTACACCTATCACAATTAGGTCAGAAGGTCAGCACAACTTGAGTTTGATGCAATAATAATATTTCTCAAATCTTTCGTTTATCCAGACGTAATAGTTATTGTAATTTAAGATTAATATATTTGAAATCCCCACAAGACGGAGTGACGACCTCCGCAGTGTTGCGAGAAGTCGATGGATGCAGGTGGCTCAGGGCCGAGCTTTGTGGAAATCTTTGGGAGAGGTCTATGTTCAGCAGTGGACCTGTGATGGGCTGAAATGACGATCATAATATTATCAAATGAACATTTGTAAACAAATTCGGAATTACATATTCGTAATTTTACTTAAACTTAAATTTAACACACTAGTATGATAAAAATATCAATCTGAAATGCATGTGATCGATGAGAGAATAAATATATATTTGATGCGGGCATTCGTTTCGATGCAGGCAACTGATATTAATTCTGATTGTAAGACTTTATCTCCCTCGCCTTCGTTATCTTATCTTGGCTACAAAGCTACTATAACAACTAATTTTATCAGAAACTCAATCTCTCTGATCTGCCAACTCGAGTACAACTGAGTTTTAAATAACCGTTAATAAAATGGACTAGGTATGAGGAGTTCTAGGTCCGTCCCTATACCTACCCTTTCCTTTTTATTATTCAAAGAAAGTTTTTTGAAATAGAGTTAACGATGAAATATTTTAAAACAGATCGATTTTTGTACAAGGGACGATTTGTTTATACCTTTTTTTTATCAATGACTGACATTGTGATCAGCCTAGGCACCACAGTATTCCTCGGAATGAAGAGGTACCTTGTCGTAGCGGGAGGACTCATTAGCCGTAGCCACTTTCCCTATCCCTCCATCACAGATGTGGCTGTCGTGTGCTCTCCCAACCACCCGCGATCAAATTATAGTCGGCGGCGGAACCGTGGACCAGATCCGTCGCTGGAAGCAGAGATGGCTGTTGTTTCAGAGTGCCCGCATTCTGACCCTGGGTGGCAGATTAGGAGGGGTCCGTTACTTCATCTAGTTAACATATTAATGGTAATGGCTCCTTTTATCTGTCCGGCTCAAAACCATTTCAGCATTGTCGCTCTCATAGACGCCTTCATACAATTTCAGTCAAAGGTTACAGATGTGTTCCCCACCCCTGAAGATGGTTCACTATAGCTCTCACACTACCGATAGAGGAGGGTGGGTCTTATCTATTTCTACCGCCAATCCTATCTAGACTACTCCTATGCAGAGAAGTCACCACCTTATCATTTATATAAAAATACGTTGCTCTTCATTTCTATAGGCATTCGCTTCTAGTAGAGCACTCCCGTAGCTATCGTCTCATAAGTTTTATTAATCTTTTATTCTAGTTAAGTCACCTTCAATTTAGCGTCAACTATTATATTTACCATATTTAAATTTGCTGTTGACACCGTCCTCTTAACCGATTTGACGAAAGGAATAACTATCGTTTTCATTTATGGACAAGCCATTATTTTCGCCTCCATATTGAAGTCGCTCACTTTTAGTAATACGCACAATATCGTTTAGTGACATGACAGAGGAGACTGAGACGTACCTTTAGTATGGCATTCCTTGTATAGGTACGTTTAACAAAACTAGATTCAGAGGTAATCCCGGATGACTCTTACACTTACTTATGAACATAAAATGCTTTGTATCCAACTTCACTTTTTCTTTTCCTCTTAAGCCTCTTAATGGCCCGCCGCTGAACATTGGCCTCTTTGTCGTTATCTCCACGCTTGACCGGAAATTTGTGATCGCAATACCCGACACATCGAACATTTAACGCTGCCTGTCACCGGTCTATATAAAAGGCAGGCTTGTTTGTCTCAGCTACCTAACGGAACCCATGAGATTTAGGATTTCCCTAAGAATACTCTTACGACACCTATGGGATTATATAGGGTTGCAAATCCTCACCATTCTTACCCGTGATAATATCACAATATACCTAATGCTCTTCATTAAAATAGATTAAACTTTTTTTGTGATTGTACGTTGGCTGAATATTTTACACAAATAAAAATATAAATTGCCCGCAAGTTTTGGTTAATGGCCTATATCAATGTAGGTAACTTCTCTCACATATTAGATGCAAACCAACCAACCAATAAATCATAATTGAATCATCAAAAATCTATTGTATTTCATTCTCCGCTTTTCAAAACCTGAGAGTATAAAATGAAGACAAATCTTTTTTCAGCGGCGAATGGGCAGCCGGTTTCACCAAATTTCTCGGGCAAGATATATCAGGAAGCACGGTTGGAATCGTTGGCCTCGGCGGTATAGGACAGGCCGTTGTCAAGCGTTTAGCTGGCTTTGAGGTCGGCAGATTCCTTTACACCGGCCACCGAGAAAAGCCTGAAGGTTTGAACAGAATTTTTTATATTGTTTTTATGTAAAGTTGCTGATCTCCATTCATTCTCTTTCTCCATTCATTGCCATTCCATCCGAATATGCGAAACCCAAGTCGCACAGACTAGTGATAAGCAGACTGTGACTAGAATGACAGACTAGCAACACTAGTCAAAGGGTACCGACACTGCGCTCATCAACCTGCCCGGTGTAGTGAATTTGGGCAAATCTTCCATACATAGCATACCACCTTTTGTTGGCGCGTTCATGGAAAGGCCTTTCCACGCCAGCAGTGGATTTATACAGGCTTACAAAGAATAAAATATAAATAAAACAAACAGTTAATTTATAAGATAAAGTAAAGTAACAAGCCTGTTGTTTTGTAGACAAAGTCAAACAAATCCACTGTTGAAAACAGACCTAACCTTCTAAATTAGGGTTTAAAGATCAGTTGATGAGAGACATCTCCACGCAGTACTCCCGCGGCCTACAGATCTAGATCCTAGAGATATTTTATATTTCTCAGGCAGACTGCTGTTTAACTCACTGTATTATTTGGCCCAGAACTAGAAATTATAAATAAGAACTTCAAATATATTGAAAATTATCATTACTTTCTTTTTGTAAAGCTAAAGATCTAGGCGCAGAGTTTGTGAACCTAGACACAGTGCTGACACAGAGCGACTTCGTTGTTCTCACGGTACCCCTTACCGATGAAACAAGACTTATGATCAATAAAACCACCCTGGGTAAAATGAAGAAGAACGCAATTCTCATCAACGCCGGTCGCGGAGGTAAAGTTGTTTCTTTTTACAAAGAATGATTGGTTGCACGCTTTTTGAACGATTTACGGGTATATTAAAAGAAAAGTATAATTGTCGGATCTTAAGCGCTAGATCCACAGAGATATTATTTTCACCAGTAATATGATGGTTTATAAGGAATAGCCGAACCCCGAAATTCACAACAAGCAAGGTCAATGCACAAGATCCCTGGGATATTTATACAGAAGTCACCTAAACTGATATATACATAATATCACAACATAACACACAATTTGAAAACTTGAATCAATCAAAGTATTTTGTAAATAAAAGTGTACATATTATTTATATGATAATCTTTTATAAAAGTTTTTTTGTTCATAGCATTGCGGTGGCAAAGAGCCACCTGTCTGTGCCTAAAAGTCCACCTGATGGTAAGTGACTACTATAGCCCATAGACACCTCACTGCAAACAACTTCTATCAAAGAAAGTTACTGATGCATTTTCACTGCTAAAAATAAGAAGGCCTCATAACCTGTAATTATAGAAGGTCTGTATACTCTTCAAACCGAAACACAAGTGTTTGCACTGCTGAAAAAACTACCCAAACGGCTTCTAGGCAGAAAAGGAGTTCTATCACCTGGTGAAATTAGTAGGTATCCTTGAATTGTCTACCGCCAGACATAAGCCTCTGATAGAATGATTTGCTATAAAGTACCCATGACTGTACAATGTGCCCAAAACTGTGAGTGCCGAGAGTAGAGGTTGATGTCATAAACAAGATTAATGTAAATATGTAAAAGGACCTCATGACCCAGTCCTGGATTAGTCAGAGGTTTGGACATTTATAATCGTAGTTTCCACCAACTTCTCACCAGAGCTAATTTGGAGCAACGTGACAGGTAGTAAGCCAACATAATTCGGACACAAGTATCGCAAGACTCATTGGTACAAGCCCTCTATATAAGGGTTCGGAAGCCGAATTTTCGGCAATTCATTTATAAATATTTTACAGAAAAATAAACTTTGCCATTGTAATTTTCACATTTTTTTGTATCATGTTCCAGAACTGGTTGACCAAGACGCATTATACGATGCGCTAAAGAACAAAGACATCTACGCAGCGGGACTTGACGTTACCTCACCCGAGCCTCTGCCCAAGGATCATAAACTGTTAACACTGCCCAATATTTGTAAGCATCATTTTGACTTTATTTAATCTAGTTTTGATGGATGGTCGCAGCTAGTGTATTATGATTTTTACTTTAAAACTAGCATCAACGTCCCTAGCCACTAAATGAGGTAAAAAAAAACTTTTTTTTTTCATTTTCATTCCACTATTGTAGGAGAGAGGTTACAAAAACATTACATTTGACACATGACAGAAACATCTCGTCAAAAACGCGAACTTGAAAAGTGAGGAATGTCTTAAATTATTTTTTGTTCAAGGTTCAACCACGTTTCAAGTTTAGTGTATTACACCGCAAGTATTCGCAAATGCATAATCAAATTAAAAAAATACAATTCAAACCGGAGACCGCACTTTTTGTTTTGGTTTCAACAGGCAAATCATCAATTACCGTGAACCAACTTTTTACTGTCGAAGTTTTTTTACAATTTTTTAGCACTAACGGTTTAAAACTAGAAGTCAATCAAACTTTTACATTGGCAAAGTTATAAAACTGTTGCTATAAGGGACTCCAAGCTCGGAAAATGATTCGGAAGTAGTAAAGGAGGTACTAACAAATTGAATCCATGACAAACACTACGGTCCAATTAACCAGAATAATTATTTGAAGATCTCGTAAGGGAATCCTAGCCAACTGCTAATTACTTAATTGCAATGTTTTCCTATTATTTAATATTCACTTACAAATATGTATTACATTGCTGATTTGCAGGGTTTTTTTTTTATTTTAATCAAGAAATAAATAACATGTTGTCTTTTTCAGTTGTACTCCCGCATATTGGTAGCGCGACCATACATACTAGAGACTCCATGGCTGTCCTTGCCGCAAAAAATGTTGTAAACGCCCTCGATGGAAAACCATTATTAACACCAGTTTTAGAATAGCTAAATTTGATATAAACGCCTTTTATCTGAAATTTAATTCTAAAACCTCACTAAATACTGTATATTATATATACATATATTATATGGCGATAACAACTTTGGCAGGCATTTCGTTTGCAATAAAATGTTTAAGTAAATAAAGGAGATTGTTTAAAATATATACTCGTATAATATTATCTTGATAATATCTCCAGTAAAGTAAAGTTTATATTTTTTTATTAATATGATTAAATATATTATTTTTGCTGCCAGTCTTTTTTTTTCCTTAATTAGGTATCCCAAAGTAATATGTTTAGATAAACTACATATACACAGTGATAAACCTTCATAACTGTAATCATATTTGTTTTAGCATGTGCTGTTTAAACTGCTAGTATTACTAACATATGATTTATTAAAACAATTATTATGAGAAAAGTAAAGCAAATAAATCAAATTGCATTTAATTTTTTATTGCTTATCTAATATAGTCTGTGGTTATAAATAATACACCAAGAAAATGTTTGACTACAAAGTAAAAAAATATATATAAGAAAAACTTATAATAATTATTAAAACAGTGGTTATAATATAATTTTTGATTATTGTGTTAAATTTCATACAGGTTCCACAAATTGTTTATAAGTTGCGTAGACAATGTCTATTACATACTATAATATCAATTTAGATACCCTGACAATGGTTCAAGGTGAGGAACCATAGATTTATAATCTATTTATATTACTGACCTCACACGACAAAAAAATATCACCGATTCTTACACTTTCTTTTTTGTATGTTTCTATTAATGTATGGTAATAGAATATTAGAAATTTAGGAACAGACAACAAAGGACAGGATAATAGGAATTTATATTAAATTCTAGAATTGACATTATCGTGTACTTTATTACTCCACTACTACATTCGCCTATTTTAGTTCACAGCTGAACATACCTACCTATCCTAGAAAGCGCTATACTCACCACGCTAGGCAAGTATCCTCTCGTTAGAAATGCTGCTCCTCACCGCGAATTCCCATGTGTATTCCGCATCAAAATAAATCCTTAGCGAAAACAACGAGTGTTTGTGTGTGTACTTATGTACGCACGAAAGAAGTTATACTTCTTTAGCATAACAAAACAAAAATATTTGAAATGAAACTATTATTTACGGATTTTATCGCGTTTAATTAGATTTTCTTAGATCCCGATCCGGTGGTCACTGGGGACAGGTGTTTGACATCCTGAGGTCATAGTTAACTCGGGCTACCTACAGGTATTATTTATTAATTTTTGAAATAACGGTTACGTTAATGGTACGTTAATGATGATAACAATTATCAACTGAATTATCATTGACCACAATATATAATTTAAAATCACACACAAATACACATGTATATTTATGTATGAGTATATTTTTTTATCAACAATAATATAAAACAAGTGTTTTAGATTCATATATATTTGAACTAGCTTGAATATAGTTATCAGTTCTCACGAAAACATATTACAGGAATAATTGATATAAAAAAAATATCAAAGGAAAATAAAGTTGTATGTACTTCTAACTGTCTATGATACCTAAGGCACCCATCTCTATGTGAATAACCATGAGCTAGTAAACATGTAGTGCTACCTCGCTCCAAGGTCTTCGCATAGGAAGATTGTGCATAAACTTGTCTAACTATTTATGAAACAAATATAAGTATCATTCTTAAAATATATACTATACTTACCCATAGTTTTATCAAGAGCCAACAATGGCAAAACATAAACTATAACATAATATTAAAACTTATATTCAAATACATGACAATATTAACAATACAATTTATATAAACTATGCCAGTAAGTAAAAGTTACATTTCAAACAAAACACAGAAACATTCATGAATAAATGATAAATTTATATTTTTTTGATAAATTTTGTGTCCATTTTCTTTACATGAGGTTAAAGTTATAAATCATATGAAGTATAGTTATTACAATATATAACACAATGTAAAAAGTAAAATTGTATTATTTCTTTTTATATGAAAGGGGGTAAATGAGCAAGCAGATCCCCAGAGGAGCTTCAGATGCATTACCAGCCTTTAAGGATATTTCTTTGAGTGGAAGGGGAAGCAGGAACAGGAGGAGAGTGGGCCCCCAGTTATCTCCCTCACTGAAAGAAATGCAGAAGCATGAGATGCTTCTACTTCATGCTAACATTCTGCAAGGCCGTGGTACTACCCCGGTCAAGCAGGCCCATTCGAGCAGCAGCAAAATCCGCCGCTCGGCTCTACCACATCACTATGGTGCATCTGCTACTACAGCTGCAAGGTCTTTCAAGAATGGCTCTATTTGACTCTCCAATGACAATATATGGCCAGTATTACAGTTGTCACTCCCAATATATGTAATGACTAGTGGAAGCTTATTCATTTGAATTACCTGAAAACACAACTTTATTAACTATTTATAGAAATGATTACTCATAGCCGAGATTACTTTAGGACATTGCCATGAGATTTTAAAGGCATTTCCTACTGAGGCAACTAAGGGAAAAATCTTGACACTCATTGTGAGTAATGTAAATAATATAATAAAGTGTCAAAAATAGTTCATGCCTAATGTAAGTCCATGATCTCTGCATACTCCTGTGTTTTTTTTTATAGAAGAAGGGGAAAACAAGCATGCTGCTCACCGACGCCCATGAACATCCGTAATACCAGAGGAGCTACAGATGCGCTGCCAACCTTTAAGGAAGGAATAGGCTCTTTTCTTGAAGGTCCCTAAGTCGTAACTGTTTGGAAATACCACTGGCGACAGCTGATGCCACAAGGTCGAAGTGCGTGGCAGAAAACTTCGAGAAAAACGCACTGTGGTGAAATGCCAACCATCTGGATGGTATTGGTGGATCATGGAATCCTGTCGCGATGTACGATGGTGGAACTCAGCAGCTGGGATCATTCCAAACAGTTCCTCAGAACATTCCCCATGGTAAATTTTATCAAAAATGCCAAAGAGAAGCAACATCTCTTCGCAAGGCCAAAGGATCAAGCCAATCAGAGAGAGCTTGGTTGCTGAGAATTCAAGCCACTCTATGTTGGATGCGGTCAAATGGAAGAATTTGCTACTGGGGTACCTGCCCAGAAATGATCCCTTATAAAGTTGCAATCAGGGGACTGGCTTGAAATACTGTCAATGTGTGACATGACAGGTATTTACATAAATTTCAGTACTTTTTTTTCAACTCAGAACAACTGTTTTGTTACATTTTATAACAGTCCTCGTTTATTTTGTGTAACTGCTGAACAAACTTTTCTTTAAGAACATTTATTCCACAGTTGAAGCAGCTGTTAACTGCGGCAGCCGCCAGCAAAGTGCCAGAAATTATGTGCTTACATTATGGATTTTTTTAATCTCAACAATTTAACAATATCAGAAGTGCAATATATTAACTTCCTACAAATTCCTAACAAAAGCAACATAAAGATACTATATGTATCACCTATTTAACCAAAATGCAATCAGTAAAGTATTGTAGTCATAAGAATCCCTAACTTTTGTCACAAGGAATCAATAAAAATGCATTGCTGTTTCAATTAGATATCATATTCAAGGATTTTGATTTAAGGGTAAGTAACCTGAAAATAAAAATCCTGTTTTTTTTAATTAATAGAGTTTTAGGCCAAGCTACGAAGCTGAATACATTACATTCAACCTCTAAGTTTTATTTAATATTCTAGACATATAAGTAAATGACATACCTGATAACTTGAGTACATGGAAATAATAGTTTTATTTCTTCCTAAGCCTAGTTTACTTGCTTGATCAGTAGCCATACCAAAGGTTGATATAAAATTAGGCCTAAGGGCCAATTGTGGAGCTCTCTCAGTTACCGCTCGAACTACAGGTACGCCATCCCGATCTGTTATTAATATACAGTGAAGCCCATTAACCCTGTAATAGTAAAGAAAAATTTTAACGGACCTATTTTCTCATTATCGATACGCTTTATATAATTTTATTTAACGTACTTTTCCAATAAATGGTTAAGATATTTTCGTAAATCGTCGACCATTGTTGTGGCTGATTTCAAATTATATGTTTTACTAATTGCTAGTAGTGGAAACTAAATACCAATATCCCAAATCAAAATAACTTGCGCTTCGAAAAGTAGTACATATCGATATGAGATATGATTGTCACAAATTTTAAAGATGACTGCATAATAAATAATATAAAATAAAAGTACTCTGTGGACGACTGTGTCTTATCATTTTGTTGACATTGACATCTTATTGCATAGACATAGAACGAGACACGGAACCTCAGCACAGAAAGTACTGCAAACGGGAAAAAATATACTAAAAAGTCGCGACTTACAGTATGCACGGCACATCGGACGTTTTAGTAATAAAATAATCGTAGCATAGCCAAATTAGAATTCAAAATTTAATTTATTGGATACCGCATATTATAGTCCTCACGTTGAACATAGGCTGTTCACTCATCCCACAGGTTCCGAAGTAAAAAGGAACGGAACTGAAAGAAAACGCTGAAGCACTCAGGGAGAAAGGATATTCTACAGAATACATCTGTTGTATAAGCACACAACTACCGTGTATAATTTACATTGTGCAGCTGAAGCGAGCTATTTTACATGTCCGTGGTGAGTACAGAAGCTTGGAGGAGTAAAAAGGGTCCGCCACAATGCCACCCTTTCTACAGGTGAATTAAAAACCTTACAGAAAAAAACTTACCCTAGCAATGTTTAATTTTCAAATAAAAAAAATCATTTAAAGCAACGGAACTTTTAATTATTGTCTTATAATATCTCCAGTCCACAGAACTCTCTTGAGAGTTCTACATATATTACATAAGCCATGTTCGAACTGTTGCTAGAATCTAGTCACTATCAGTCAACTGGTATGAGTGTGATCTGAGATTACGTTGTCTATACCGAAGAGTGGGGTGGAGTCTATACTCTATGACTAAGATGGCAGAATCAGATTGACAAGTATTCGATTTTCATAGTTTTATTTTTGGATGCAATGTAATGTTTAATGCCGTAATAGTGAAAAGGCATTTTGCCTTGTATGTAATAGAAATAAAAAAAAATATTAGTAAAGATTTATTTTAAAGGTTTTATATAGTGTGGTACAATCGTGTAAATTCAACCTTTCGAATGATGATAACAAAAGATATAAAAATTCATCATTGTCTCTTTAGGTGTTATTTTCGTTACATGTGTGCAGTTAAGATTATTAAGTCATGATCGTTTTTGAAGACACTAGCTGGAGTATACATACGTAACTACGTGAAAGTGATTTTAAGGATTGTGACGTCACGAGCGAAAGACAATAAATTACACTAATCCCTTATAATGTTTTTTGGTTTTGTACCGTTGAGCGTTAGTGTATAAGAAGTCCTGGTGAGGGTAGAGTTCGCGGCGGAGAGGTTGGCCCCCGCGAGGATGGGCGGCGATGTCTGCCCCCTCCGGAAACGCTGCGAGCCCCTCACCGTGTGCATGTACTAACATATCGCTTATGCAATTGTTTCACGAGTTGAAACAGAAGTTCCCTGGTGTCCCTGATCATGTTGTGTCCAATACTATTGAGCTCTACTGTCATGATAAACAAGCCTGTGAGACACATCTCCACAGCGAAGTCAAGGCCTCCTTAACACATGCATATCACGCATCGTCGTCGGCAGCGGCCCGACAGCTCAATGAGCTCAAAGTGAATGTACCTGTTAAGTGTCGCAATCAGCCTATAATAAAACATGAGATTCTCAAACCGTCAGTTGTAAAATCGATAACTTGCCAAGGTCCTCAAAAAGCTATTATAAGCTCGAACACCTCAATTGAAGAGTATGAAAATAAAAGATTAAATACTGATGACAACCAAAATGTTGTTGAAGTCAATAATTATAAAGAAACAACTAAAGCAACATCACCTGTAACAATTATAAATATTGACAATTGTTACGCTAAGTATAGTGCTGAATCACCAAGTGATCCAGAGTTCACAAATAATACTAAAAAAGAAATCAACAGAAATTATGATAATGGAGAAACAAACAATCAAGAGGTTAATGAGATTCATTTAAACCAACTTGAGAGCACTAACTATAAAATTTTAAAAAGTAATAAAATTAAATTTAATTTAAATGAAAGATTAGAGAAGGGAAAAGAAAAAAAAACTATTAAAAAGGAACCACAATCATTAAAACCAACTGAAGAAAAACCGAAAAGGCCCAATACACTTGAATTTCTTAAGCCAAATCCAGATATTGCATTTAAAGAGACATTAAAACAAGTGGAATCGGAACCCTGTCGGGCAGTTTCACCTGTAACCTCAACACAAAAGGATAGTCAGCCTGCAAAAGAGAAACCTGGAATATATAGACAGGAATGTGGGTATCCATTAAATTTATCAGTGAATGTGAATTGCCATATGGACTTAGGCCGTTCATATGTTGCCCCATGGATGGAAGACTATGAGAGTCCAAGGGCTATTACATCAGTAAATTTGACAGTGTGCACGCCAACTTCAAACATGGCTAGTCCAGTAAGAGAAATGAGAGAAGATGATGGAGGTTTTGAAGGACATGTAACTGTCACTGTGAGTCCTAGTACAACACGACCATCTCGACGCAGGGCGCCTCCGCCTCCAGCAGCGCCCCAACCTGTCCCATCACAACTGAGTTCCCCTAGACCATCAAGAGTGGCCCCTGAGCCACCGGGTGGCTCCAACCATATCAATATTGGTATGTATTTTGTAATTTTTGTTAAACATGCTCAATCAGTTTTGGGGTGAAAAGGTAAAACATTAAAGAAAATGTAAATAATCGTCAGGTCATATTTGCATTGTTTTTTAGGCATACAAAAATCATGACTTTTTTAATTTAAAATTGAACTACTATTTATGGCATTTTTTACCTTTAATTAGATTTTTTATTTTAATCAAAAAATCTTATTACTCTAAAAAAATATTTGATTTGTCAGATTTTGATTTGAGTTATTTCTCGTTTAATACGATTTCAATGATTGATTTTGTTTTATTAAAAATCATTAGTTTCATTGCTGATTTAGCAAGATCAGGTTGATGGACAGAACCGTAGTTGCTATGATCTAAGGTAAATTGATGTTTATTCTATGATTTCATCTGCCATAGAAAAATTTACTATTTTTCAGACATGCTGGTTTCCACACAATGACTTCCTCTGCATACTGGTACTTTAGTCTTAAAGTTGTTAAGTAGCAATTAACAACTTTAGTGGCACTGATGCGGTGTAGTGATTTGGGTTATACTTAATTTGCCACTTAATCGAATGTGATAACTTTCCACTGGAAAAGTTGTTTATTTTCATTTCTATGAATCCACCTGTTGTGTAACTATCAATTTAAATACACATCTCTATTATTTTTAATTGTGTGATGACTAATTTTCACAGGTATGATGTAGATTGTACACTAAGAAAGTAAAACGTTATTAAAATACAAAATTTTATCCAAATAATTAGAGCCAATTCCATTAAACGGTTACATACATACATCTATATATATTTATATAATTTTCTCATAGATATACTTGGAGAGAAAAACATTATCTAAATACAAAATTTCATAAAACTATTACATTCATACATACATTTATATCTATAGATATATATAAACATACATACACAAATTGATCTCTTAAAGTATTGGATATAAAGATACCAATATCACATAATTATGTTCTCAACATTTGTAAAGTAACACATTATATGAAATCTGTAAACTTAATTAATACATAAATGATTTATAAGTGATTCATGTAACATAATGAAGCAGTTAATTAAATTATTAGTGTTATTACAGTTCCAGTATTGTAAATAAGTGTACCAACCATTTACACTTTTTAACCATTAGTTTTTATATTATGCCTTATTTCAAACATATAAGTCAAGTTTAGTATTTAATATACTATGTGTAATCACCAACCTGTGAGATTTAGGGTTGGCAAGTTTGGATAGATTTTTCACTATCACTCTGTTGCCATGAGTTCCAGATGCCAGAGTGTCATTTATTATCTAGAGTGGTGCACCACATGCAGGTGAAGTTGGGATTTGGGAAAATCCTTTTGGTTATGAATATAATTCTTGATATATTATCGAAGTATATATCTGTATATATGGACTTTCACAAAATTGTTACTTTGTAAATCTACAACAACTAGAACAGCTAATATCAGTTGTTTGTTCTTGAAATGTTGTAGGCAACTGAAAATTCAAATGTTTCCAACTTCTATTTTAAAATACTTGAAATATCTGGTATTGAATGTATCTTTACCTCCATAATGTAAAAGATGAGATTTGGCATTAGCCATTCAATCATTAGAGATTTCATATGTCATTGTTATTATCATTGTCATACTAGTTAACAACTTGACGCAAAATGAGTTCCCAAAAACAATGGGTTAATACTTGGAATTGTATATATACACCAATATATATGTTATGGTCATTAGAATTGATGAATTGACCTTTGTCTTGTCCATTTGTCTACTGGAACTTAAAGCAATTGGCCACCGAGTTACAAAGGGTTCTAAAATGTCATTTGTTTAATTTCAGATCATTCTCTAATAGAACGGCAAAAAGAGCGCCTTTCGAAGCTTGCAATGGCTCTAGCACAAGAGAAAAGTCGTGTGGCCCAACTTAACCGAGAGACACAAATATTAGCTGCTCCGCCGCCATCACCTACCGCAACTCAAAGGCTTAAGAATTACGTTGAGCGACTACGAGATGAGTGTAATACATTGTCGAAAAGACTTGAAATAGCTCATAATGGTAAGTTCTTATAACCTAATGTATTAAAAAGTTCCCTTCTTAAGACTTTTATACTTAATGACTCTTTTCAAAGTACATTAAATACATATTTCGTTTTCATCAATCATCATTGATGATCAAAAATTTACAAGTTCTTAAAATAATTTCAGAACCTGATGACTCGGAAAGTTTCTACAGAAACATATACACAGGACAACGGCCAAGTGCCATGTGGCAGTGCCACATGTGCACCTTCCGTAATCATGAGCTGTTGACCAAGTGTGAAGAGTGTGAGATGCCCCGCATACTTGTAGGTACGTCTCCCTCCAGAACTCATGACTCGGGCTTTGGTTCATTTAGGGACAGGAACCGAAGGGGAGTCCCTCAAGGAAACTCTCTTGATAGAATTGATGTGAATGAGGTGCCCCATGTTACAGACTTGGTATTCCCTAGAATGACTCAGAGTCTCTCGCATATTCCATAAATGAAACCAATTCTTAAACTTTTATCAAGTTCCTTCGTACATATTTATCTAAATAAGTGCCTATAATGAACAATTCAGTGCCCGGATACAGAAAGAAGGGATTGAGAGTTATTAACATTTAAATTTGAAATTTTATAAATAACAAGACTACAGTGTTGTGTTGTGATTTTGAACATTTAACCCCAGCATGTTTGTGTAAGCATGCCTTTGTAATGTGTTAAAGACGAAATATCAATATATTATATTTTGCCGCTTGTAAGTGCCGTTATTTAAATTGTTCCTGTTTTTATTAATGAGATTTCAGAATACTTTGCATGTGTGTCCATGTTATATTATTGATTGACTTAACCATTTAGGCTAAGCTTATGTGTATTAGTTTTGTTCATATCAATTTAAAACATATCAATGAAATAAATAAAGGGATAGTGAAATGGTGCTTTTCAAAGCACAACCTTTTTTAAATTTACATGTGCTGCAAATATTTTTGTATTTTAGTATTAGGAAGGCACAAACTTAACTATGTAACTTGTATAGCATAAGATATAAGTTTGATTGAAATTAAAAGATGTTTTATATATGTATATACCGTATTGGGTATTATAAGTTTTGTGGAAATTTTTAGATTTTATTATTATCTAAGTTACATATTTATTGTATTGTGAGTTGAATTTAATTAACACATCACTTTTTGACTGGTCAAATAATGAGGCATCACAAGATCTCAAGATGAAGACTATGCCTTGCCAAAAATGTTTTAATAATTTTAGGTTATGAGATAAAACCACTATGATGAAAAATATTGATAACTTTGCTCAATGATCTGTTTATTGCTCACTTTACAGGCCTTATGAAACTTAATTTTGCTTCAAATAACTACCCAATACCTTTACTTCCTGAAGTACAGGGAATATGTTTCAAAAAATATCTAACTTTATCATCACATTATGGTACTAATTATATGAGAATAACTAATAATACATAGGAATCTTTGTGAGTGTCCAAAACACCACATAGTAAATACCTACTTTCTCCTTTAGCAACTATGTTGGTTGATATAGTCTATTAGCCAAGTTAATATAGGACACTGGTACAACTGCATATAACAGATATAACTGCATATACAGATGACCGAATTGAAGGACTAGTGGGCGTAAACAATAGCTAAGAACCTAAATGTAAATGTTTTCTTTCTTATGGCTTGTTTTATCGACTAACTTAAATGTGTAGTCTGTAATGAACTTATAATGTCTGAACGTGAAATATTTTTTAGAAACCTAGTAATTGATTAAGCCCAAACTAATCGTTTTTGTTTTAATTTTTGGCGCAATCACGAGCCAACCTACAAATTACGAAGGAACCTGTCGCAAAAACATGCAATTCAAAGAAGGAATACTCCAATAAAGAAAACAATTATAGTGTCCGAGGCGCAGTCGTTAAATAGACGATCTAAAACAAAGAAAGAGTCTGCACTGTCTCTAAAAATGCACCCTAAGCTAATGTGCTAAAGGTGAGCCACCGATAGTAATACGTGATTCGCTATCTTTATACTATAGTAGAGGAGGATCGCCACTGCAATATTAGGTTTATGTATGAATTAACATTTAAGTACGCGATGCAAATTCTTTGGGCTTGGTTTACTTGTTGGTTAAACAAACGCGAGACGGTAAAGTGTCTAGCGCGCGTTTTTCAATTCTGTAATGTATTATTAGTTATTCTTATGCTTAATTATTACAATTATTATACTTTACTGCAAATAATTGCACATACTTTTAGATATGAGTGTTTACTTAATTAAATTTTATAATCTCTTGCAATAATGTTCGCTTCAAACACTTCTCCGAGAGCAAAAAATCTTATATTACGTGCAAGTTACTTATTGAGATTTAAAAAAAATATATATAAACTTACTACGTATAATATGGCTAGAAAAAACATATTTGTTGTCATAGTTGTTACAATCGAATTTAACTGTGATCGGCGTAGGCATTCTATTTTTAACTTTTGCAGATGTTCTATATTGTTGAAATTATTTTAATTACTATACCTATTTTTAAGTGAAAATGCATAAATATGATTAATTCAACTCTAGCATTAAATCACAATATTAGCAGTAATCATTCAATCACATTTTCACATGTTACCTCCCAAGGTGCCTCACTGTGCCTTAATCTATTTATTACATTTTAAAATGCTTGTACCGGATATGCTATGACTGTCTATACACTATTTGATCATAAAGTTATGCAAGCACAATAAGCATTACGGTTATCACAGGTCATTTGTATATTTTGTAGTACATAATGTAGATAATGGGTTAATTTTGTGAATTAAAACAGCAATGTGATAAATAAAATTTCTGTATATCAGGTAATAAAATGTTGGTCAGTAAATCAAGTAATTTGTTTCTCTTTTTTGGTCTAAAAAATTTGTAATAAAATATTCTTTCGTTTGCATAAGCTTGGTATGACTTGGTTTTAAGGTAAGTTTATTTTAATTAATCCTTCTAACAAGATGTTGTCAGTGGAATGTTGTGTTGAGTTTATTTCCTTTTCTTTTTTAGATTCCATTTTGCTGTATTATTGCTGAGATTCCTATTATTTTTATGCAGTTCGAGCTCCTGACGGTATAACAGTGCGCTTCGTGCCAGGTCGACGGAGTAAGTATATCAACATAAACTGAAAATCGACAATTACTTGATAAAATTATAATACGGATAGATAATATTTTGTATAGATTGGCAAACAATTGGCATATCTCAACGCGAAATTTTTAATTTTCAGAAATTGTGCGGTCGTGGGTTTTATGAGACGCCATGAAAATGTTTAATTTTAAGTAACAAACTAAACTATCTTAAGTGCAGTAGCAAATAATATAGATTTCACTCTGTGATATTCGCATTTGGTTTATTTAAATCATTTGAAAGTCTGATTTGTTGTTAAAAAAAGAATTTTCTGGTTTAACACATTCCAATTGAGGTAAAGGCGAGAACTATTTCATTCAAAGCGCGTATAATAAATGAGAATGAATAGATAGATGGGCATTTGAGCTAAAATGGCATTTGTATCTATTATGGGTGTTGTTTTTTTTTAATGTATTGGCAATGAAACAGTCTATGCTAGAGCCTCGGTAGTATTATGTTACGTGAAAAAATTGTTTTCTTTTACTTCAGTCCTTTCCTATTCTCATTGAGTGCTCTGTTGTACCAAATGCGAATAACTCCCTGTTATTTACATTTTAACACTGCTGCACTTAAGGTGGATAGGAAATTATTATTATAATCAAACTATCTAAATGTTTTGTAAAAAATATATTTTCTTCATATGTCGAAAAGAAGACTTAATGTATTTTCATTAAAAGTTAAACATTACTTGTTGGAATTTTATCGTACATATCTACAGAGTAATATAAAATAATAGAAAACTTACAAATCAAATCATTTATTCCAGTGGCGTAGCTAGAGGGAGGCCTTTTATTAAAAAAGTATATATTTTTTTTTTGGTTGTATCAGCTGAATAATGTTATTTTCTTCTGTTGATTAACTTTCGGCTCGGGGCATACAATTTTAAAACAGGAGCAAACATAACTAACGCTCGGGTGTCGAGCGTTAAAATGCTGGAAAGAAGATATTTCTCACCATTGACAAGAAGAAATTACTCAGAAAGGGAGAAGTGTCTTTGTATTTTATATAATGTTTCATAAAACAATACTATTACATTGTAATTTGGTAATTTGTTGAGAAATGAGTTATATGGGATGACACTATCTATACCCATGCTAGTTACACCATTGTTTTATTTATAGGCGTCAGAAATAAATTTCACTAGTCAAACGTCATTTTTTAAATGAGTAACATCATTATTAGGTTAGTCTGACGGAAAAGAAATAAGCAAAAGAAACTTCGAAGATATTGACTCTTTTGTATTTTTTTTAATAGTACCATACTTTCTGTTTAAAAAATAAAGTAAATATACAGTGAATAATAAATGCGATAGTGTAAAAAATACGTGCGAACTAAATTAGGCAAGAAAAGATTTAACAACGAAGAAAAAGTATTTTTAAACTGCTCCTCTCGGAATATTCATTGTTTATTTAACAGCCAATTACATTATTAAACGAATTTATTCAGAAAGTAAGAATTTTTAAGCACTCTTTTTGGTTTCTCTATTTAAAAATATTGTACGTGTAAAACGTTATCTGAGTTAAATACCTACAAAATATAATAAGAAATACTATCATGCTTTATAAATCCGCTTTTGTGGTGTGTAGTATCAATGTAAAGTATAAGTAATGTTAGCAAACTGGGTTCATATGATTTTTCAAGGTGGAAAGAAATTTCAGTGTAGTGTTAGTGAATAGAGTGCAGAAACGCCGTGATATTGCGTCCAGCGTAACACCCCCCCATTTGTGCTCGCAGTACACGTCTTAGAGCTTTTTGTTTATGGATGTTATTTTTATTTATTTTTTCATAGAAAATAAACTATATGCATCTTTACTTTTTACTGTAATTGGTAGCTTTGAAAATAAATATATATAACAATTATGCAAACATTTACAGGTCAATAAAACGATAATTTTAGTTTTATTATTTTCGAACTTTCATTTTTTAACATTTAATAAAATGTGGGTGACTTCATACGCCATTCGAATATCGTCATTAGAACCATAACTTTGACTCGAAATAACACTACACACCAATGATAGGAGTTTGGCATACACCATTTTTGAATGTAAATAAATTTAAACTGTACAGACAGCCACCAGTGACTGTTTAATAAAAAGGAATATTCTGGCACTAGTGGTAGAATAAGATATAATGCTATTTTACCGCTCAATAATCATAAATAAATCGCGCATTGTACTGCACTTTCCAATATTACTATATTATGTATGGTGGTCACTATTCTAATCTAACCATGGAGTATAGCTCAATGCTGTAAGTCACACTTTCTAACGACTATTATGAGCTTACGATGAAGATATACTATAAAATATTTTATAAATTAAAAATATAATAAAGTAACCATAAAATATTATAGTATCTTAGTCGTGTATGGTCGGTTAAGATAATATATCGTATACGTTATACGCTGTAATATGTTACTACGTCGTGTGCGATGCCTTTTAATTAAATTAAATATTAAAAACAGAACCTTATATGTCTGCGTTAAAGAACAAATTTTAAAAGCTAATGACTTGCGGTAGAATATAATTATTTCTTAAATCACCACTAGTGGCATGATAATCTAGACTACACACTATATATATACTAGACACTTTATAAAAAATATTAATTGTTGACCTATTATTTTTAAATAACTAAAATAGAAACATATTACATACGTGTAACATATTAGGTATGTATTTGAATCTTGAAAACAATTTAAGAGCAAAAATTATCGACAACCCTATTTCAAAGAAAAGAAAACGCTAAGACGTAAATGTTTATTTGTAAATGATTTTATAATTGGTATTTTAATATCTAACTGTGTTAATACCTTGGTAATTGGTATATGGAACGGATATTATTTAAATAAAAATTTCAGTTTGTATTTATTAACTAAAAGAAGGCATGGAATTACATAGGTTAAATTTCAAGATATTAAACTTTAGAATGCAAACATTTACGTAATAATTAAAAAACCCATCGTATATAAACAATTATATTAATTTAAAACAATAGAATTTCAATTGGCTCTCACGTTACAAGTTTTATTTTTCTAAATTGCGGTGCGATGTCATATCGTTTTCAATTTATTTAGTATCGTAATATGATATTGCCATTATCATATTACGATACCGAAGTTAGACGTTGACTTGGAGTTGCCGTTCAAAGTAAGCCGCCTCTGCAATTGCTGTCTTCATTGGCTCATACCTCCTGCTTGCTCTTAAATTACGGTTCCGTAATACAAAAAAGCTAACTACTATACAAAGAATACAAGAATAAAGTCTTGGGCTATAAAAAAAATGCCACACTAGGATTTTTCGTGTATCGTTAGTGCATTTACCAAAACTAATCACACGTGCTCAAACACCCCGCCGCAATTATCTATAGGCCTTAGAAATATTGGAAAAAATATGTCGGATTCTGTAGGCCAGCATAAATAATGACACAAAATTTTAATTAACCTCTTTAATGTCAATTTCGTTACAATTTTCTTTAATACTACAGCTACAGCTTACGCGAAAATTATGTTTCAAATATTTCCAACTCAAAGCAACGTGAGGTTGATTTTTAGTTGGCATTCTGTATGTTAGATACGACCTGGGCTTTTCCTCTTCCGGTTACAAATTAAATATAGAAACAGAAAATAATGTATCATGATGTGACCTGAAAGTAAGCAAAAATGGGCTCCTCTCTTCATGCATGCGTTGCCGCACCGGGTAGAGTTGGGTTCCTTCATCCACAATGCAGATTATCTTGTAGCTACAAAATATAACATTCAGATTGGAGCTCTAGAATATAACAAACTTTTAAATAATAACAGAAAATAACCATTGTAACCAAACAATCTGTCCTTAAATAAGTTATCTGCATGTCTTATTTGTAGCAGATAAGATATTTGAAAAAATATTAATGATTACAGTCATGTTACTCTATAAGGAAAAGTAAGAGATGGTCATTATAAGAGAGTTTTCTTTATTTTGAACATCCAAGTTCTGTTATCTAGAAATTAGATAAATAAACAAATAATCACTGTGATTTCTAGTCGATGCTCCTAACTTCTGATTTACTATGTATTAAGAAATAAGCATTTCTCTTTGTGTAACAATTCATGCTCACTGTATATATGAGTAAGTACTTGTATAAGTTTTATCTGTGCAAGGTCTGTTTATTTAATCTGCTCAATAATTGTATAATAATTTAATTTTCAGATTCAAATACTGTTTGTTTATACCTACTTATTTTTAAATAATTCAATAATTTTAGTTCATAATTTGATCCCATTACAATTATGACCTAATATAAGTCACACTTGCTATCCAAGTCACTTGCGCAGATATGTAAGAATTTATATTTTTAAAACATTAGTGCTCATACATACTAGTATATGTATGTATTTAAATTATCTATTCTATATGTATTGTATGTACTATTTTATCAATACTTGTATCAAAATAAACTTGTTATTAAAATTTGTTTAATTTATTTGTTTCATTGCCTAAATACCTGTAATATACTTTGCATGACTTCCTACTGACAGATGTGCGTGCTCATATATTAGTACATATCTCTTTTTGATTTTGGATTAACTGCAATTTTACTAACATATGGAATCGAAACTTAAATCCCTTTCTTTTTAAGCCTCAATAGGTATACGCCTCTTAATCAGGAGACTCAAGTTCGATCCATGTTGAAAGGCTCATCATACCAATGAGTGATTCGAAATTTTTGTACAATTTGTTGTTGTCTCGGCCACTAAAACGGAGAACGATATACCACATGTCACATCGTGAAAAGTGAGTTGAAATTAGAGGAAATGGGTAAATAACAGGTGTACCAATAACCAACGATAATATTGCAGGAGCTGATAGGCCTGCTCATTATGATCCAGAATAATCAATATGACAGACGTAAGTGTAGCAGTGGCCAAAAATGTGAATACCTCGAAATATTCAATTTTTTTGAGATTTACAAAAATGTCCTTCATTCAGCAATATTTCACATATCTGCTGGAACCTTATTTGCTATGCTATAAAATTGCTTCACAATTCTGTGTGAAGTAATTCCTCAATAAAAATCATTCCATTTTATTTTTCAGATTCATGGCATAGTTTCATACATCTTGGTTAAAGAAAACAAAGTTAAATATGTGATTTTTTAGGAGAATGATGTCAAATGGAAAATTTGTGTAATTGTTTGTGGTATGATGGCCAAAGCCCCTGCAAATGTGAATATTTACACATATGCAACACCAGCGTGTTGTATATGTCTAAATATTGCATACACCAACATATGCATGCGTTGCCAGTCTTTAAAGATATTTGGGGATGTGAGAAAGGATGAGGAGGGGTAGGAGGAGTGGGCCTTGGGTTACCTCACTCACTGAACAAAATGCAGAACCACAAAATGCCTCTACTTCAGGCCAATATTCTGCAATATGTTGCTAGTTTTGCCGAAAAGGAGATAATTATGAATTTATTCCATAATTCTGTATGTCTGAGCAGTTTTGGGTTTTATCATTTTTTGATGATAATTAACACATGGAGTTTACAAATTCATGAATTTCAAAAAAGCATTACAACAACAAAAACTATGACACTTTTGCTTAAACCATATTTGGTTATTTTGGATCATTGTGAGCTGACCTATCAGCACCTGCAATGTTACTGTTGGTTGGCACACCCAGTATATTGAATGGGCATACAATTTAATAACTGATTCTGTTCTCAGTTTCTCACAAGGACTTGAGGATCTTTAAGAAAAGATGTTCAATTAATTGAATATAAATTTCAGAATTAATATGAAAGTACAGTGTAGAAACAGACACAGGATGAGAATATTTACATAAAAAAAGATAATATTTACACATTCCAATGTAGAAATACTTTGTTAATTTATATTGCAGTTCCTCTTTCCAGATTCTGTTTAATTTCAGCTGTATGTTCTCCATAAAATCTTTCCAGTTTTTTATTAAATTTAGCATTCCTCTCATTAATGTAGTCGATGTCTGCATCATCATTGTGGATGCGACGGCGTGAATATTTCGCACGCTTTGCAATCTGTCCTTCCAAATCATCTACCATTTTATCGACTGCTTCGTTTCTGTCCTCATGCATGCCATGTATTATTACATTGGGCCCACCATAAAATGCATCGCCATACTTTTGTTTCTGTTTTTCATATTGTTCCATGTCTGTTGATGGCATGTTCTTAACAAGCCTGTTGTATTGTCTAACTGTTGCTTGTTCATAGGTGGAAAAGCCTTGATCGGGATTTCTTTTCTTTTTTTTACGCTCAAGCCTTTCAGCTTCTGTCGCTGATATGTTTAATAGTTTTACTCTGTCATATTCCTTGCCTTGCTTACCAGCTTCCTCGCGCTTTTTCTGATCCTCCAACAACCATTCTGCCTGACGTCGTTTGGCTTCATAATTGGGAGGCAGTTTATTTCTAGCCTCTTCTGCGACAACTTCTTGATGATTGTGACTTCTAGCTTCGTTTCTAGCTGTGTGCAGGGAACGCAGTCTTTTCATTCGTTCAGCTTGCTTTTCTGCGAAACTCATTTCTTTAGTTGCTAATAGTAAAGTATTTGGCGCTTCTGTTGTGCTCATGTTGAAAATATTGTTTAATACTCGATTAATAGCACTATAAAAAAGACGTATTTCTTAAAAAGAGAATTGAATCACTTCCTTCGCTGTAGCTTACAATTACGACATTTATCAAATATCTTTTGTTACCACAACAAATGTCAACGTAGATTTTAGTGTTGCCAATGTTAATTTTGTAAGTTCCCCAAAACTAAGTAAAATCACCCAAATTCAAAAAGAACAATACCTAAATTCCTTACAAAATTATCTAAAAAAAACTCATTTTTAAATTGTTTTTATTGATTTGTCTTTGCCAGGACAACACGTAAAGCGATTTATTTTTTGCGAATACGATCAGTAGGAAATTTCATGCATCTTACCTGCGTGTTACTTCTTACACTCGCCGAACGAAAGGCGTTCCTCACTTCAACGGTTGCGTTACAGTCGTTCTGCGGTTCCCCGGCGGTACCATCATGAATTCTTGCTGATATTACATGTGGGCGCACAGAGTCCAGCACTTGGTGGGTCCACCAGTATATTTTCACACGAATGAGATGCAAAAAATGCAATGCATCCAACAGAAGACGCTAGAGGTACCGCGAATATATACGACCGAATGCGTTATGTGCGATATGTGTCCGACAGGTGACACCACATCATTTGACGTTTTCATGATTTGCCAGGTGAAGCAGAGATAGGCTACACAGAATACCCGAGATAATTCCAATTATATGACCCACCTGTTTTATTGAACCTCATACAATATGTGATGGGGAAAAGTCGACATTATGCTAAAAGCATTCTCTGCCTATCAACCTCAGGGAGTGGTATAATATCACCGAAGGTGATTACAGGATAGCAAAAATACTAATGGTTTACTAAAACACTGCATCATAATAATACACAATCTACGAAATATATAAATAAATGATATACGAATATAATAAATAACTAATATAACAATAGAATAATATATGTAAATTATTATGTCACTATGATTATGATGATGACAACTCGGCAATTATGAAAAATTTTTAGCAAATGAGCTTAAACGTTCTTTTTCAATGTGCGTTTACCGGAGGGATGTCTCAACTTTTCAGGTAGTGCATTCTATAAACGCAGGTTTGAACAGCAAACAATGAAAAAGAGAAACCAGAACCGTGAAGTAGAAAAGAGAATCAAAGTCAGAAGAACGAAGTTGTCGATTATGAGTATCATACAGGAAATTTTCGTTTCAGATAATCCGGATCGAATAAAATTGAAAAATCTGTCAAAAGTATCCTCGTGTGACGGTTAGGAAGCCATTTCAGCTGAGAGCAGAATGAGGAAACATGGTCAAACTTGCGTAACAAAAAATTTAATGGATTCAGTTATTAACAAGACGATCCAATTTGTCTAGTAGACTATCTTTTAGATCAGGATGACAAGTCAAGCTGATTTTAACAAATTTAACGTTATATCACATTTTTTTAGATCTACTGTTTTCTACCGTATTTTTCCAGCTGAACATACTGAAATTCTTGCTCTCACTTTTACAATTGCAACACTTGATGACCAGTCAATCGGTGTTTTGATAAGTGACGGTTGTGTGATTTGTGCGTTCAATAATATTAATTCGTGGATTTTTAAGTTCACGTAATCACGATGTCGGATGAAATTGCCGAGAACGGGACAGCGAACGGGGACGTGCCGGAGATCGAGCTGATTATAAAGGTAGAATTCAATTATGCGCGAGATCTGCAACATACACTCATTGAACACGGCACGCGCTGTATGCCTTCCTAGATTTTGAGGTGTTGGCAAATAATGTTACTGTTATGTTTTGAATCGTGCCCTCATGATTTATAGATCCCCTGACTTAAATAGTAAATCGCATATTAGTATTTTAATATTTTAGGTAGCATTTTTCTTCATGATTTTTCAATGCTCGATATTTAGGTCAATTCACACTGTTTTGATATAAATTTCTCTATTAAATCTGATATTATTTATTTTTATTATTTTCCTACGTATACGATTCTTATAAGAATTTCATGCTCCCAAAAACACGGAATCGCAGAGGTAAGTCATTGCATACGGAAGATTACAACATTCAGAGATAAGCTGTATTCAGCAATAAGACTCCGTTTACTTTTGAAAATATATTTTGATAATATATAATGCATCTCAATTTTGTAATCACCAGTCCCCTCAATTTAAATGTAAGTTGATTTATTTTATAAAGTAAATGACTTATGTAAACATTCCATACTTACCTAAATAAATAAACAGAAGTTTGAAGTAATTTATGCCTAATTACAGACAATAAGTGCTCTTACTATCTAATCATATTACATCTGAGTTTAAAAATATGCATATATAAAGAATAATGCATTTTTAATTATGTATCCAATATGCAATTTTTTGCATTATAATGTGCATCATTCTAGCAAATGAATGGATTAATTTATGTAAAGTAAGTAATAAAGTAGCTGACTATATACTCCCACTGCTCGGCTAAGCTCCTCAAATATCAGAGAGGGTTTTAGAGCTGGGAAGGGGGTTCATGAAAATGAAGTCAATGTTTTTAAATTGTATTTTAAGAAATCTAACAGCCCACTAGGCATATGTAATACAATTTGTTCTCAGTTCACTTCTAATCCTACTGAATACTAGGCAACATTCAAATTACTAATTTAGTTAGTAATTAATTACTAACTAAATTACTAATGACAACATGAAATATAGTGCAATGGAAAAATTATATGGAATATATGTTGGTGCTTATGCTTCCCAGGCAAGGCCTATTTCTGCCATGCAATGAAATATAATAGATAGATATAATAGATAATTTTCAGATGTTCATTTATATCTACTACAATCCTATTCGTTTTAATAATTTTAATATAATCTTCACTTACTGGTTAGTAAAATTGTGTTATGCCTCACCTGATGAATATTTACTGATACTATAAACTTTCTTTTTAAGACTGTTATTATTTTCAAACAACATAATAAACCTCAATCATATTTATTTTGCATACAAATCTGGCCACTTGAAGTGGAGCCAAAATGCATAGTTAGAAAGACAATGTTTTATATTCTTTAGGAAGCTTGAGAAAGTAGCATAGTGTGTCAATAAGTCAATGTAATTTGTTCTAGCCTATGTTATAAAATATTACATTACATATGATAGTATTTTTATTAAAAAAATTTGATGGCCAAAATTAAATTCAATGAACTGTACTATAGTTAGTAGTGTGTTTTAAATGTGGAATAATTATTTCAAATGACAGGCCAGTGATACAATAGATACTGTGACCACTTAACCCATGTGTGGTTTTATGGAAAATCCTATAAGGAGAAGCCTATGTCCAGCAGTGGACTATTTATTGTAGATGACTGTCAGTTTTTGCAGTTTTATACTGTTTATGTTATATATATGAGACGTAAGTCGATACTTTTAGTAATTTTGTTTCTACATTTTTTAAATATATTTCTTTTTAGTCATACATACATTAATTAGATATAAAAAAGGGTCATTAGAGATCAAGTTGTAATACAAACATTCAAACCATAAATTCAAAAGTTCAAAAAATAATTTTCCATGCGGACAAAGTCGCCGACGAAAACTAGTCTTTTTGTTATGTATATGATATGATTAGATTTAATCTAAAATGTATGCAGGTGAGTGGTGACAATGCAGTTGGATCACATAAATAGTTATTATAATTACAGCATATTCAATAAAGTTTTACTATTTTACCCTGAATGTTGGTCTCCCACAGAGATTACCAAAAAGATTATTGATGAACTTACTGCCAGACTATACAGATGAGCAACACCCACACTATGTGTTACAAACTTTGCAACTAGTCTATTGTATGTATGTGAAGAAGTGACATGCTAACCTTAAAGTAATGGTAATTACCCCAGTCGTGACTATCCTTTGTATTATAATTTTAATTAACTTTGGATTGTAGATAAATAAACTCACTTTGAAACCACATCTACAGAAAATGAAAATATTGAACCATTGAAAACTGAGAGTTATTTTTGCTGATGCGCCTGATCCTTTCATCATTGCAGTGTCTCTTAGCGAAAACACAAAATCCCCTATGTTTACTGCAATGTGGCTTGCACCTAGAAAAAATATAAACAATTTGTGACTAAGGGTCATATTTTTTGTTTTTCATTAGCTTCTAACACCTCCTCAATCTAAATGCCAGTCTATTACATAATATATAAACGTAATTGGATGTTTGTGTGCCAGGAAATCTAAACTAAAGTGTTGTATGATATAAAATAATGCTTAATTGCGATGCAACTGTTTGTGTAAATATATGTATGCCAATTAGTGCACAATTGAGTTTTTCTACAATTTGTCAGATTTACCTTTTCTTTGGTCAATGTATATTTTTCTATTTATTTATTAATCAATGTACACACAAGTAAGTCAAAAATAGACATGATACCAGGAAATCTTCTATGCAAAGGTACTGCTTATTTCTTAAGAAATTTCTTCCTGCGCAAGATTATACCATTCTCCAGTCTCAGACCTGCGACTGGAGAATGGTATAATCTTGTGTCCGACAGTTGAGAATTTTATTTTATTAGTTCAATAGCTAGGGCTAGGCTAGGGTTCGTTGTGATTTTATTACGTAATTAACTGTGGTCCTGAAGCAAGCATTCCGCGGGAGAGAGCGCATGCGCGCCTTTGAAACAGAAACTTGTGCAAGCACAGCTCGGGGGAAAGTGACATCGCGCACGCCACAATCCGACAGATCGGGCCCCCGGTCGGCGGCTGACATGGAGCGATTGGCAAGCCTGTATATCATGAGTATGTTAATTGAAAATCATTCTTGTTTCTGTTTGAAAACATATGTCGTGTTAATTTGCTGTAATGTTTTTTTTTTATCTACCTACTTTTCTAAAGACTAATTGAGCGTGGTAAGCGTTTTAACGTGGCCATTATTCAAAAGCATTGGTTTCTAGTTTTTTTTTTAACTGTGAAAGTTTTAACGCAGTTTTAGTTTAAAGAGATAAATTAGCGACTATAGCCGAGTGGTTAGGTGGTCTACCTTCGAATCAGGAGATGTGAAGTTTTAGTTGACTTGACACTCACCTGCACGTGGTGGGCCCTGATAGCGAACAAGCGAGGCTCTGGTGACCGAATGATAGCGGAACATCCATCCAAACTGTCGAACCCAAATTCGGCAGACTAGTGCAACGCTACTGGCACAGCGCTCATCAATCCCCCCAACGTGTTGAGTACGGGCAAACCTTCCAACAAATGCATGCTGGCGTTTGCTAGCGCTTTGGTTTTTTTTAAGTCTCACGTCGAGGAAAGCTGGTGGCTGGATTATGTCGGGATCAACAAATAAGTTGTCGGACTTGACAGCTTCCGCGGAAGAGACTAGCAGAAGGCTGTTGGCAAACAAATTTTTTCTTTTTCTTCCCGCTTTCTGTTCAGCTGTTGACTAAAATAGGCCGGTCTAGTTGCATCACTTACAATATATATAGACTGACCAACACGCAATATTATCCACAAAAAAGTGAAGAGAAAATGTCAGGTTTTAATTCGCTGTCTGTGTGATGTCAATGGCATTGATCGATATCTCATTATTTTTCAAAACACAATCGACTTATAAATAATGAAGCTGGTTTAGTGATGTTCGAATTCATAACAATAGATTATTTGTGAATTATGTGAACTCCACTTCATTATTACAAATTTTAAGGCATTTTCGTTTTGAGATGTATATAGCATATTCCAAAACATTTAAGCAGACACATTATTTCCATATCGTAAATCTTATATAGTCTAAAAGTTGAGTCGCACACTATTAATGCCATTTCTGGGCTAAAGTCCCCTCTTTATGTAGCTTTTGCAGATGGGAAGACCCTGTGCGCTATATATATATCCATTCAGCACCTCAAGAGATAAATCTGTACTTAAAATTGCAATAAATAATTACAACGGTGGCCACATTTTGGTGATGGTATTTGTCGCACGGTTCTTTACCGAGTTTAAGGAGATCGCCAGGTAGTATTAATTCAAAACCTAAGCTAGTTATTGATAATGTTTATGCGGCTGAACCGCGTAAGAGATTTATATGAAATTTTGGTATAGAGCCTCCTTGAACTCGGGAGAAGGAGACTAGGTTTTATATCTCGGAAAAAACTACATTACGTTTTTCCGGTGGCCTGTCTTTCCGCCTGGTACCAGTACGGATAGTCGGTAGAAGCAGTTATATTGAAAGGATTTAAGGAAAGTGTGGAATGAGCAAGATTGAGCACAAAGATCAGAGTGTCAAGTAATCTAAAAATGTTAATGAATATGTCAAGCTAAGCTTCGATACGTTAGATGCTACAAACATTCATGCACTATATACAGATAATAGATTCAGTAATAAAAAAAAACAATCAATGTATGTGTATATTTTTCCTTACAACGAGGCCTATAACGGATCAGATATTTACATTGTTTTTTCAACGACGCTTAAGTGATTTAGGCAACGTCTCGTGACAGTAGGCAATTAAAAACAATCGCATTAAGTGTGAGAAACAGTTCGCGGACTAATATATTTTCTTTTTGCTTTCGTGTAGATAATCTATCATTCCTGAGTGCTTATAAACTAAATCTTGAAAGTAAAAACGTTTACTATATTAAGAACGTATCTCCAAGATTTCCTTTGCCATTGTTTTGTCTGCATTAGATAAATTATTGCGATTTTCGAGTTTCTCCATTCCGTCCATGTATTGTGTTTTAATCTGTATTCATTCTGAATGGTTCCAAGTGTTCATAAAAGCTCTGGCACGAAACTATATTTTGAAATGTTTTGCGTAATCCGTATTGCGTCATAAAAGTTAGCAAATTCGGTGCAAACATTTTATTTCCGTCCAATTCGCGACGTTTAAATGTCGGACGCGACTGATTTTGTAAAAGAATCGACCGGGTTACGTTTGTCTGCTCTGTTATGCTCCAAATCAGTCGGTTACGTGAAATGTGCACGAAACGTGTCACTGTGACCGCGGCGACATTGTGCACAATCTGCACGAATGATAGGTATAGGACACAGTATAAGAACTAATATATATCCATATCCAGCACCGAGCTTCGTGGCAATCTTTGGGGGAGGGCTATCTTCAGCAGTGGAGTTCCGATAGGCTGAAATGATGATGATGATGATGATCCACCACCCTATACGGTGATGTTGTTTACAAAATGTCAATATTGCCTCAGATCATTATTCCTATACATGCTTAGTTTTTTATACTTTTGTATAATCCAAGCCTTTCATGAATATACTTATTCTTTATGTTCAAAGGTTAAAATTGATTGACCTCTGACATTATAATAGAGAGTGAATAACCTCTATCTTTATCAGATACAGACACTTTTTTGTAATACTACTCTTCGTCTGGTCTAAAGATTTATAGTTTCAAATTTAAATTTGACAGAACCATCGGAACACGTCGCTGACTCGCTTTTATGTTGTCTAGTTTTCAGTGCTACAATTGCGTAAATAAATATCTCAAAGGTCTTAATAGTATATTTGTAAATAGACTTAATATTAAGTTTGTGTGTGTAGATTATTAAAATCTTATTTACCTACCTACCCTCTAATTTACATCTCTAATTTAATTCTGTTAATAGTAAATCTTGCCGCACTAGACGTTTGCACGTTGCAGAGCCTAATCGCTTGATAATGCCTTGTAGCGAGGCGAATCACGTGCCGCGTTTTAAATGTCGGTACTCGACCCTAGGTAATTATATGTACACCCACATATATTACCTAGGGTCGAGTGTTGTGCTTGTGTGAGTGATTGTTGTGATGAAGGTGAAGGTTCATTGTGTGAAAGAAGTAGTGCACGCATTTGTGGGAGGGAGGTTCCTGCTCTTCTTCTCTTGGAACTACTAATATAAGCAATTGAATTAATACCAATACAAATATTAAACTAATCTGCCCTATAGTTGTGTACTCGATGGATAATATTTTCTTTATATTCTATATTTCCTTGAACGCTACAATGTAAGTGAATGTTAATTTTTATTTTACAGTGCGTTTAAACTTTTTATTAGAAAACTATAAATATTTTTATCGCTAACCATTTCTAATTCTATATTCGTTTCTAAAATAAAAAATTCTGTACAATTTACATTTAGGCAACGAAAGTAAGAGGTGGCAACATTTGATTCTCGCATTTACGTCTGTGAAATCGATGTTCACGGCCTTCGCCGAATCAAGACGCATCAAATTAGGACGAGTTGCGATGCATTTTCGCAATTTCCAAATTTAAAACGGTCATAGAATTTAAAACAACTCTTATATTTCGCTGGCGGACCTAGAGTAAACTCCTCATCTTTCGCTGTAATGATTTCATTATAATTAATTTACGCAGATTTCTTTACTTTGCTTTATATAAAAGTTGTGTATATATTTTATAAGTAAGCATACTTACTTATTACAGTTTGTTTTTTTTATATTCAAGCTCATAAGACATGTACTATTCCATAGACAAACAAGGAAATGTTTTAAATGTTCCGTACCTGCACTGTCAAAGGGATCCTTATAGTGACACTGGAATCTGTATGTAATTTACCTTTTTCCCTGTAGCTGCTATTGCTTATCCACGAGGCTTATATAAGCCAATCACGAAGTTCTAGACGAAACACATTTTGTTACATGATACTAGTTATATACCACGTGCTCGGGAGATAAAAAACTCTGTAATGTGTAATGTCCGTTAATCCGTGCTGGAGCGACGACGAGCTTTCAAGGCGAGATATATGTCCAGCGGTGGACTTACACAGTAGCGTGAATAGGACAGTAGGTATAAAAAGCAAAGTTTTTAGTTAAGTATTTATGTATCGAAAAAATGTAGTTACTACTCTATCTTAAGAAGTTAGGGTGAGGACGGCCGTTTTCTTTGTATAGAATACACGCCACAGGACTTCCATATACTGATGATGAAGAAGAGGAAGATATTTACGGTAGATATTTTATTATCTATCGAAGGTCAAGAGATCTTTCTTTCTCTTTCTTTTATCAAAAAGAAAAGCGTTACCTTCCACTGTAAGCATTTCTCCTGTGTTGCTGATGCAGTTTACATACATAAATTGCACATGGGCTAACACCTAGACTTAACACCACCGGAACTTGTTATTTGCAGTCCATACAAACACTAGTCCCGTATGGGAATCGAAGCCGCAACTCATAGCAGCTAAACGCTTAGCCAAAACGCCACCGATCCGTCAAATGTTTGAGGAATTTCCCTTAGTCGACTTTTACGTCACCCACAGTACGAAGGAGATTGAAGATGAGAAGCTGGTTCTCTCACGCCGTCATCATACGGTGAATAGTGATTTTAACTTCTAATATGTTTATGTACGTCAATAGTTCCATATATTGTTAGAAAAGGCAAAATAAACCTTCTCTATATATTTTTTACCACATTTTATTCTAATATAATACAACAGGTGCGTTCGAAATAAGATGCGTTCATTCATGCGTTATTAAGGAGGGGACTGGCGCACGCGCAGTTTTAATTTGTTCTACCGTTGTAAAAAAGCATTAAGCGATACTACTTCATCAATTATCCACTTGCACCTTGCACGATAATAACCTACTTAAGCTGGATATGTCAGATTAATTTATTTGATCCCTTTCAATGTTTGTATTGGAAACGTATTTAACATTTATCGTTTCAATTGTCCATTGTAAATAATTTCTAGGTTCGGCGCTCGGGTTGACTGTTGAATGACAATTTATGAACTTTAAACAAACGCGTTTAGCATTAGATGTATATTTACTCCTTTATATTTCAAGTCAGTGTCAATTACCCTGAAATCTGTACATTTAGCATAGAACATTTTTCTTTTATGGTATGGTATGGCAAAGCAGCTAGCGCTTCACCTGATGGTAAGTGATTAGATTACCGTAGCCCACGTATATCTGCAACACTAGGAGTGTTGCAAGTGCGTTGCCGGCTTTTAAGGTTATTTGGGAGATGGGAGGGAGCAAGAGGAGGGGAATGGGGAGAGTGAATGGGGCTCCGGTTACCTCACTCACCGAACGAAACTCAGAAGCACAGGATGCTTCTACTTCACGCCGGTATTCTGCGAGGTCGAGGTACTACCCCGGTCGAGCCGGTCCATTTGAGCAGCAATAGGCATCTTTTGGTCCTAACCATGTACAAAAAAATTATATATTTCGTTTGATTGTGAAGTTATTTATTTGAAATTGAAATCCGTAATAATCCAACAACCAAATAATTGGTCGTATTGGGTCTAATAACGGTCCAGGTACTGTTATGTTTTACGCTCGTTCTCGTTCGAGAATTGTAACGCACTATGCACAAAAGTGTATGAATATATTTCGAAACGTCAAAATCCACGTTGCTTATAAATAAATAAATAAATAAATAAATAAATAAATGACAACGAACGACTAACGAACATTCAATTATTTTTGTCATGAGTTAAAATTGCGAGATAACGTGGTTCCCGATCTTTTCTGAATTTACTGTATTTAGAAAATTGAAAACAATACAATTTAACTTTATCGTCCTTTTGTTAAGTAGATAACATATGCACATAAATAAATAAAATTACACTGTGTTAGTCGTTGTAAACAATTATTTACCTTGTCTTGTCACAACGCACACATGTAAGATTGAGTTATTTCCATTACCAAGTGCATTCATAGCCCGAGGGTATGGCATAACGATGTCGACCTGCCACATATGGCGCGGCGGGGTGGCGACTGCGCAGCTGTCAGCCGTTACGTCGTCCCCACATTCAAATTCGACGTGACGAATAAAAAGACCGCATGCTGTATCTACCCTTCACTAAGTGCCACGCCGCCAGAACCTGCCGCGCCGCTGGCCACGGTGCTGGACAATTTAATTGCCTTCTGTGTTGGGGTCTGCAACTTTTATTAGTTTATTACATATACAACAGACCCGGGTTACCGGAGATCTATAGTCGTATACTAACGTTACACGATTTCTTCGCCGATTTTATGAAATAGATCGAGATATACTCTAGGGTGGAATAGCTCGCGTAGCTCGTAATTAGTAATTTTATATCGGACTGCCGTTAATCTAGTTTTTTAGTAGTTTTCAACTTTTTTTCTAATTCACTTGTTAATATGTGTATGTAGATGTCAGATGGACATATTATTGAATGTATATCTTGAAGGTACATCGTCTTTCCCAAACAATAAGGCTTAAGCTCGTAAACGTTATTCGTCTTCCAGAAACGCCTTTCGCGTGTATTTCTACACTAGCTGTTCGCGTGACCGCGATGCTACGCCCACGTTGAAGTGGTTCAGCATAGCATTATGGATTCCATGTTCACAAACGTAACGAATGCCTTCAAAACTCATCTTCTGTACCTTCGATTTGGATGAGGGGAAATATGAATGGATTAGTCATCAGTCGGTTATAGAGTTACATTTTCTTTGCGACTTATGTTAGTTATCTGTCATGTACACTTAAAGATAGGCTAGCGTCTGCACGCAGCTTCGCCCGCGTGCTTACAAATGTTATAGAAAGAGAATCTCTCTTAATGGAGATAAAAAAACATCCTATCTCCTTTTCCATGGCGTAATCTACACACGCGGTGGGTATTGAATCAACAAGCAGCTTTTTGAAACACCTTTGTCTTCAAAGAAACGAATTAACTGTTTTCCATTATTAATAAAACAGGTTGAAAAAATATTATGCCATTGATAAATCAACTGGTTTCAAAAAACTTATGCAATGTCCGCCATTGACTAACGAACTGTTGCAAAAACCCTGCAGCAAACAGTATTTTCAACCTGTTTATTATTGAAAAGAAAAGGTTACTTTACATTGCCTCGAAAACCGTCAATGACCCACCGCTCATCTGCACCTCTGAGCTAAATTTTGTTCATATCCATTGAGTTCCAGAAAATTTCCCATTTGTATGTTAGTCGTTCAATTAACTAGGATAAATTATAGCTAATAGCTGAGATCTAACCACCTGAGGGTCTAACCAAAACAGGCTATGCATGTAGGTGTAGGTTCTCTTCGTTCACCGTGGATGACCGTCACCAAACCACGGCTACTAAGCCTGTCGGCTGAACTTAAAGTTAGGTTGGCCCTAAACACTTGGATCTAGTACACACTCAAGTCGGTCAGATACAAGTAGCATCCTATAGATTTTCACTGCTGGGCCGAGGCCTCCTGTCATTTTAAGTCGGTTTAGGAGCGGCAAAGAATACGTAGTACATACTTCGAAGCGGATCGACGGGCCTCACATGTCCCTGAAATATATTATTTTTATTTTCCACACGTTAGGTTTCCTCTCGATGTTTTCCTTTACCACCGAGCACGAGATAAATTAGCGTTTAAAATGTTTATTAACTAGGTCAGAATTGACCCAGTTCACTCGCGTACTATGAAATTTAAACCTGGCGCCCGGTCCATTTTTAGTTTCAAAGGTCGCTGTATTGAAACAGAAATTGTAACAACGCTGTATGGTCGTCACATGTAGCGATTGAAAGCCGAACATATGCTTCCTCCAATGATTGCCGCAAAGCAGGGTCCTGATCCACCTGCATCCATCGATTGTCACTGTCATACTCTTGACTAGTGGGTTGTCCTTCACTGCGGTTGCCTATAAGAGGGAGCCACTCAAGGGCCTTTCTTCCCCGACGGTTATCAGTTCTGCGAGCTATGCGGCCGGCCCATTGCCACTTCAGCTTGCAGATCCTGCGGCTCCGGATATCGCCGTTCCAGATTCTATCACGCAGAGAAGAACCCAGTTCTCTGAGTAACTCCAACTTTCTTCATGCGGCGTGCAATAAAAGACCACGTCTCGGTTCTCGTGAGTCAACGCTGGTAACACGCACTTGTTGTATACCTACTCCATTTATACTCCTAATTCCAGTTAAAGGTTTCGATAGCCGACGAGATGTGACTTATTTTGCCGAACGCTGCCCTGCCGAGTTGGATTCATGGATTGACTTATTGGTCGAAGATTTTTGTTATTAGTCGAAGTCGTGGTGAATGATAATAATTTTTTTTAACCTCCTATACGAGGATCGAATCGTTAGTATTAGATATTATAGACATTTATGTGATAATTACTTAATTACCTCATGACACTTCCTCATGCAATATCATGAGGTAACAGTAACTACTCGTTAATTATTTTAATTAGTTATTATCTGGTAACTATTACCTTTATAACCTTTAAGACATTTGTGGAATGCTTACTATTTATATTATAGCTTAAGCATAGTTTAACGTTATATCCCTCCAGCCAGACATAACTGCCTATATACACTAGACATCTATTTTCTTCAGTGTTATGCTATGCTACTTCTCTCTCTCTCTCTGTTTTAATATGTAGGTAATTGGGAAAAGATTGTAAGGTTATTAAATCGCAGCTTCTAAACACATCGTATAGCAGAGGACACGAGAATGGTATCGGGGAGGTCGCGGCGGGGTCGGGTGACTCATCGCAGAACCGGATCCGCAGCGCCAAACCAGATTTAAGAGCTCACGCGTCCGACCATTTTGTAGTTGCTAAACCTGTGCGCTAAGCCCTACCCCGTGCAGTGCAGGGCTTCCCCCTACTTCTATTGTTGTACTATTGTATTCACATACTAACTATCTGCTAGTTTGATATTTCTGATCATACATATAGTACATCTCTACAAAGCAGAAGATATTGCGAGCAGAGTCAAAGTCACAGCAGATTACTTTTACGCTTCAACTTTAATCTAAACGTGTATAAAGTCTACTTTTGCGTGTCGAATATAATATAAATATTTCATGCCTTTCTTGACGTGCATACCATATTTTTTGCAAGTGTAGAATAATTATATCGTGTTAGATAAGTATATACAGGTGTGACAACATATTTTATGCCCACATTGTTGAATCCTGTGTTTTGAGCAGTGACATCACTGCGGTGCACCGCGTCCGCTGATAAAGTTGGATAGGAAGATAGCTAGAGATTAGATTAAGGCAAACATGCCGACTGTATCGCAGAACTGATTGTAAATTTGGTATGTAAGCCCTTTGCAACTTTTCAAAGTATTCGAAGCTAACAGTCGGCCTTCAAAGCCAGTAGCGAGATGAAAATACCAAAAGAACTGTTACTAAATGTTAAGATGAATATACCGATTCCTTGTCTATGTTATAGGTTGCTCAAGAGATATATGCCTATATCGTAATATAATCATAATATACACTTTTAACACCATTGAGCTGGGTACAAACATTTATATTCATCATACAAATATTTGACCATTGCGTTATTCAAACCCTTAGCTTCGAAGGAAGTCGAGCCGTATATTATCGGCTTATTAAATATTGTAATAATGATTACATTTATCCTGTAATATATACAAATAGCACTCAAAGACAAAATCTGCAGATACTTAGGACCTAGAGAACTGAAAGTGTGTATTGCACCCTTAAGGTGGGATAGATTATTGGTGCGCTAAATAAGGATTTTTGTTCACCTTTTTTTTACGATTAGGTCCTAAAACTGGTTTCAAAGTATTTTAAACCTTGCACAATTTCTTTCTGGATACTACTGGAGACCCAGGTATAATGTAATCACCAAGTTTCATGCTTGAAAGCTGAAATGTGGAGGGAGGACTAGATTTTCCAGAAAGGAGTGTATGAAAGAAAAATTGATTCATGTAGAGTATGACGCCGTGTCTAGTGACTCTTTCACTCCTTAAATGTTAAGAGAACTAATGTAGAGCGAAGTCTATAACTTTCTAGGCTATAACAATTTAGGGAACACTTCAAGTTTACACCTTAGTTTAAGAATATGTAAAGACTTGGCCATAACGTAGCACGATGGCATTACGCTTAGGATTGTCTTCGGATGTCAATAGCTTCGCGTATGTTCTCTGTATTATAATCTAAAATTTGTTAACCCTAGACTGCGTTAGTAGGTTAGTACGATTGTGTATTATGTTATTAGACCATAATCACATAAAACAAAGTGCAACTTTAAATGGACTTTTTCAATCAACAGGTTGTTGTTCCATAAATATTTAAATGATGAAAAATATATATGAATAATATCAATAATGTGGCACATTGACGATAAATCGTATTGCTTATCAATAGGACTGTTTCGATAACGAAGTAATAAAATACTTTCTTGTATATAATCGTTTATTTGTTTTGTAAATTATGCACAATAGTTACTTTGTATTTAGGTCACACCATGCATAGCTCTTAACTTTGTTGGGATTTTATTTTTGTAATAAAGCCGGCTAGTGCCTGATTAAAGTTAGAGACTAAAATACCTGTTTACAAGTCCCTTGTTCGAATGTGAACGACTGCATGGCTCGGTGTTTATCGTATCTATCGATGCAATCAGGTCTATGGTTCTAAGTCAATTTTCGAATCAGGATGTACTCATTTGTTATCGTGTTATCTCCCTAACACAAACTTTTCCTTAATTTTTACTAACATTTTTTTTAAGAACAATTATTACTTATTTAGAAAAGTAAGTACATTAGATCAGTAAGATGAAAACTAATTGTTGAACTTTTTGCCTAATAGTTACGGAATTATATGCCATGTATTCTTCGCAGATGTCACCTTCCTATCAGATGTATGAAGGTTAGCTAGCTTGAACTAACTCAAGTCTTAAAATGTGCTTCGAGAGTTAACTTGTACGACGGTTATTTTACGTTAAATGTTCCAACGCTTAAGGTTACGAATTTAACACATTTAGTTTAATTGTAATTTAAAAGCAAATTACGTTAGTTTCTTCCTTGATACTTTTTGTGATAGTATTACCATATAATAAAAGAACGTAATATCATGTTAGACTTCATTAGCGTAATATAATATTTTTTTTAATATTTAATATTTCATATGCAAATATATACTGCATATTTTGAGTTTATTCAACCCTACGTAGATTATGGCCGGCCAGGTTGAAAAAGTGTGGCAGTTAACCGTCTGGGCAATAATTCCAACCTAACTTATTTGTTTTGTGCAACTCATAAATTATTGGCAATCGAGTCTAGGTGTATTAATTTTCTTGATGGAGTTAGAGACCATGTCACACTGAAGCTGCAGCTGAACTTACGATATTATCGCTCGCTTTTTTCTGCAACAAAAACGGAACCTGTCTTTAAGTTTCCCGTTTTGTTAATAACAGTAAATGATGGATTTTTACACCGCTTGCACATTTTGGACTTTTTGGAAATAGTTTGCAAAGTGTTGTCAAAGTTTTATAACGTGTAGAGCCAAGCAGTGGCTTTTGCTGCTACTCGAACTCCCCCTCCTCATCCTCACTCCCATCAATACTTTTTAAGGCCGGCAACGCACTGTAGCTCCTCTGGTGTTGCAGATGTACGTGGTCGACGGTTATCACAAACCATCAGGTGAACCGCTTGCTCGTTTGCCGCCTTACCCATTAAGAAAAAGTTTGCAAAGTGACTCATTATATTTTAATAGCCCTTGGGGTCTAGTTTATTCGACTATACATACATACTATGTTTTTGTACACGACGTGGCTTATTTAAAAAAAAAATATGTGTCTATACATAAATCGGTTTCAGACTGTCCGATCTTTGTATTTACGTATTAAAATGGTTGCGTAGTAAAACCGCGGTTACATATTACACACACTACTATTCGACAGTTAAGTATGATGTTATAAGTTGGTGGTGATTGCAGTAAAAATACTAATTGTGAATGTGTGCGGTTAAAGTTTAGTAAGTTTACATCAAGATCATTATTTATCCGGCCTGCACTGTAATGAGTTAAAGGAATCACGCAAGTTTCCAATATATGGTGATTGCAGTAAAAATACTAATTGTGAATGTGTGTGGTTAAAGTTTAGTTATATCTGCAACTTTCCATAAATATTTTGGCTTATTGTCTTAACACTAAACTCGGTCTATCGAAGATCCTCCTTGCCTTATTGATTGCACACTCGGTGACACTAGTTCAGCCGTTCGCACGGTTCATACTACCACATAACTCGTCACTTTTTGCGTTCCGCACATTACGCTCGCAGTTTGTGTAATAATGACAATTAATTGGCATAACGTGGTATTGATAATAGATCCTTATATGTCTTCGTGAGCTAGTTTACAACATGACACGTACAGTATTATATGCTGTTTCCTGTTATAAGACGCAAAAGTATGCATTAATGTATAACAACTACCCAGAACCTTATGAATTAACTTTAAAATATTTTAACAACTTATTGGAGAAAAAAATGTAGCATGAATTCTTTATTGTTCTCGGACAAGTTCAATGGGAACACCCCCTTCTTGAATCCGCCGACATAATCTCCTATGCAGAGTATGAAGATATGCCTAAAGTTACCGCGCTGGGCAGGCGGCTTGGACGGCGTTGCACGGAGCATTGCTATAGCGCGAGTGTAGGCTAGAGATGCTGCTTCCCATCAGTAGTGTGAGAAATTTTCGGCATCTTTGGATGGTTTGCCAAAGCCTCGTCCGTTTGTCAGCAGGTGTCAGCATGGTGTAGCGAAGATGTGCAGATGAGGTTAACCATTGGATTTTTATCAGTTCATATATATTCCTCCTTTTCTATACGTAGGGCAATACATAAGGCATACCTGCCACGGTTCGATACTAAAACGGTGTTACAACATCACCACATATCGGCAGGGCCACCTACCAGCTCTGGTTACCCTATCCTCGGGAGAAGACACTTGCTTTTTACATGCCTAACCCCGTCGTTAACGATTTTTAGCCTTTTTTTCGTCACACACAAAACATTGGGGTGAAATATTTTCCAGCGCAGTCTTCAAAAGCAGAAAAATTATGGGTTTTTTTTAAATGTTAAACATTTGGAATATATGTGTCGATGTATCGATGGATAGACTTATTCCAAACTTTTAGATAATGTTGTCTTTGAAAAAAAAACTTTTTCGAATCGAATTTTGAGTCATGAAACAAGACGTAATTAAATGAGTGATTATAAGTAATGCATGTCTTTTGCGAAATTTTATTGACTCGTCATACAAATGGCTCTCAAGTAAAAACGGAACCCATATAAGAATAATCGCGCGGCGGTCCGTCTGCGACAGCCGATTTTCTAAGAAACCATGCAACATTGCAAATTGAATCTCTGTACGTATAGTAATACTCTGTCTTAGCCTAGATAACACTTTATATTTACATATATTAATTAAAGAGAGTTATTTAAATTAAAAGACATTAAACGCGACAAAATCCGTAAATAATAGATTCATTCCGTAATTAATAATCATTATAGAACGAATGATATTTTGAAGAATTTGAAGGAAAGAATGCAGATGTCCCATTACATCTGCATTCTTTCCTTAAACTACCGGTTTTCTTATTCTGTGCCACTGGAGTACAATTCTTATAAAAGCATAATATGACGTCTTACCTGAAGTACAGGAATAACTATCTAGCAACCAATATCCTAGTTCTTACAGACATCTTTGGAAAATTTTATGTTATACATTATCACTCATTGCGCGTGTGTGAAACTGACTCTTACCTGTTTTTTTTATATAACTTTAGGAAGTTTATATTATTGTCTTGTTGTCGGGTGGTGTCTAATGACATTTATGGCGAATCAAGATAGAAGCCGTACCACTGGGATTTAGGATTACCACAGCCACGAGTGTCTATTGTATTTTAAGACCTTAGTAGTGCCTTAGTTGTTTACACACGTGTTGATTATAAAAACGTTCAGTGTTAAAAGAACTTGTGATGCATAATTAGGGTTGCCAACTTTAGGAGATGCCACAATTAGAGAAACTTAAAATATTGTTGATGCGATTTTTGTTACATTAAAATTATTTTCTCCAATAGTGAGACCAACAATAAACGAGTCAAGAAGTTAAGAAAAAAATATTACAGCTAAAATATCTGTGAAGCTCCATGCTCCATAAAGAACATGACACCTGTTGTGTCATAGTAGCATGTTGTATCATAGTAGTCAGCATTGATGGAGATTATGCCTATGAAGAACAGTGTGCCGACAAACATTGTGTACATATCTTTTCAAATAGGGTAAAATAATGTCCCACCCGCGTCTGTATTTTTATTCACATATAACTTCTAAGTGAATTTCCATAGGAAGTATAGAGCATTTCACGAGGAACATTTATATTATTTTTGTTTAATTAGAGATTTGTTCGTGCGCAGTCGGCGCGGTTCCCTTGTATATTTATTATTGATATTATGTGCGACATACACATAATGACTGTGACGTAGCACACATCGCATTTTTATCATAATCTTTATACATTAAAATCTTGTGTGCGATCTGTTAGCGATCGTGTAACTCTTGAACGACTTGTCCGATTGAGGTCATATTCCTACAATATATTCGTACTGCCGTGACGATGATTCATGTGGACCCAATGGGTGGCGGTTTAGTCGAGTTACTAATACATTTTAGTTCTCATACTCATTGCACCATCTAGCGGAAAGGGTTAATTATATTTTCTGAGTTATTATCTTAATATTTAGACACACAATAAGGTTTTTCTATCAGATCTAAAATAATTTTAGTACCGTTAGCGTCGGTCACACGCCGCCATAGAACGCTTTCGAAACCACAAACCTTCCGCCCCGCAGCTTGCGGTTGGACATTGTGAAGATTCTGGCAAAGTGGGGTTCGATTTTTTTATCCGTCTGCCAACCATTTTTCTGCTGTTCTTCTCAATTACTCCGGGCCGTCGACTCGAGCTGTAATTGCTCAGTTGTTAAGGCGTTTGCGACAATAGACAACACTCTACTTCGGAGTTAATTTATTATGGGCCCGTATGTTACATGTTACAGTTAATTTAAGTATCTAAAAAGTTGTTTAATTAATGTGGTCGTATATTAAAACGAATAACCGTTTCAATGTGCTCGGGTAGAGTAGTAACAATTATGGCGCGCGCTTTCGAACTTTACAAAGAACGTCGTTTTTTATTCCTTCTACTTTATTTGCCTGTTTGCTGGACATGGCCATTCTACAATATGGCAACAACAGTTGACATGCTATACCGTACCGTACCGCACGTACTTAATGAGCGGGGCTGGCGGATTGGTAGGTGGTTCTGCGGCGGGCCTACTTGATACGCTGCTCCCCCTCTCTAGTCTGTGGAATTTGGGTTCGGCTTAGTCGGATGGATTTTCTAACATCGTACGGTTGACAGCCTCGTCCATTATACTGCAGGATGGCACTACATGCTTACTTTTGTACGTGGTAGAGCCGAGCGCCAATAGGGTGCGGACTGGGAAACATGAGGCCGTAAGTTCGAGCCCGCCATTCGACTATTGTCGTGAACCACTCCAGATACAAGCTGCAATGCTTAGTTGGCGGGTTAACAGGAATATTAGAATTGTGAACGTGCGTAGTAGTGAACAGACATCTAGGCAAGCGTGTACCATCCCAGGCCTCATCTTCGCCTTCCATCGGGCAAGATTGAGGTGAAAAGCAAGCCTATTTTTCATAAAAAAAAAAAAATGCTACTTAAAAATAGCATTCCTCGATTTCTTTAAAAAAAAAAGTGAGCCGCCTCGTCTGCGGTAGTAACACGGCCTCGCAGAATAGCGGCGCGAGTTGTGGAGGCGCACCTGCAGCTCCTCTGATGAGCCGCTTGCTCGTTTACCCCCTCGACCATAAAAAAAAAACCTATATCACCATAGGTTTCGGAACTAGCACAAATTGTCTAAACTGCTACTACTAATCGCAACGACGTAACGTTGTAAATAGCCGCGTTCCTCAGTGGTTAGCGCTTAGCGTACTTGACTTCTGTGCCATGGGGCCTGGGTTCGTATTCCTGTAATGGTTTCTGCATCTTTTTTGCGTACGTATTACAAACGCCATCATTTCAACTACGTTTTAAGTGTGACAACGCTTCTGTCAAGGAGACTAAATTCAAACAAAGAATTAAAACAACATTTTCAAAGAAATCTTTCCTATTTTAAAATGATTTGTAGGTGTCCATGGGCTGCAGCAGCCGCTTAGGACTATTAACTAGTTTTCCACTCTAATGTATGTTGTATAAAAAAATCTATAAAGACAGTTTTGTTAATAGTGGGAACTCTTTCACTATACACTCTATATACTTTGTCTGTTGATAGTAGGAAGTATTGCCACCTCTGTCTACACCGTCAGGGATTACAGACGTGAATTTTGTGTGTGTGGGTGTGTGTGTTTTGTAATTCTATTACTCAAGAATCAACGTCTCAGTACGCAAGCGATACTATAAACATAAATACGAGCGACTCAAACTTACAGAGACATTAGCAGCTAGCGTCGCGACGTAACCAAGGTCGTCCCAATTATCAAGTGTACTCGTCCAAGTGTTAAATATGTAGTCGTGACTAATATGAGCCCATGTATGTCATTGCGCGACTCCTCGGCATGTGCTGTCAGAGCTTTATTTAAACGCGATAACGTAAAACTATATGAACTATATGTAGTCCTAATTGACAGGAGCTTGGAGCATTATTCTTGGTAAAGCTTTGAAAGGCTTCAGTTGTGTATATATATGAAAGTAAAGTACGACAGAGGAAGGTGCAAAGAAAGAATAGCTACCCGCCAGGACGCATGCTCGTGACCGACGGGACGACGTCTCCTCCTCCAGGGTGTTATTTGGATCTTGTGGATATGTTGAAACTTTGATAGTGTGATTATGGATTCTATGCGCAGTAGCGCCATCTTGAGAAATGATTTTCCTGTATAAATATCTGCCATTCTTGAGCTTCTCATGTAGTGAAATAGATGTGGAGACATAAAGAAAAGCACCCACGCTAAATGTCACTGCAGGCCGGGCAAAGTCCTTCTCTCTATGTTTTCGAGGGTTTTGGGTCCGAAGGGTCCGCCGTGAGGCTTCAATGCGGGTTGGCGGACTTCACATGTCCTCGGAGTTATATTTTTAAATTATCTCAATTAGGTTTTTTATATGATGGAATACTTCAAATTGCTATTAAAAAATTTAGTGGCACCGGGAATCGAATCGACGTTTCTCGTGTGATTAAAGCGAGCGCCTTGGCCGTTAGACGATAACGGATAAACACAATCTTTGGGTCTCTTCAGTGTTAAATAACCACAAAATATGTTTTTAGAAGGATTAGCTCAGCGTACCTGTCCTGGATTGGAAAGTAAAGAGACTGGGAAATTATTCGAATTGGAAGGTTGTTAATTTAAGATTTCGCATCGTCGATTCTGTTTCGAAATGTGAAGAACGTCTTCGGAGAAAGTCGAACGCTAAACTCCGAATGCAAAAATATATTTTTGCAATCTGTATGTTGTTGTTCAGGTATCGCGCAAATCATACCCGACCGATTTTGATACGATTTTAACTTTGTGAAAGGTTATGACTTAATTTAAAAACTGCGGTATGAATATTTTATCCTGGGAAAATTCGGGGATTGATCAATAAAATTGAAAAGACGTTAACACTCCAAAGCGTATGAAAATCGCTGCTACTTTTTAAAGTAGTTTAAACCCAGAAAATACCAGGACCGACTGGAAAGTACTGGAATTAAGTAATGGCTAGAATGGGAACTATACATAAAAACTACAGAATGATTAAAAAGTTACATTCGCTGTTCGGAGGCCTATGAATAACTTACGTGTTCATTTATTTAGAAACAACTTTATAAATAAAACTATACTGTTCTTATAGATAATACGCGGATGAAATCGGGGGCAAAAGCTAGTTAAAATATAATTTTATCCTTTAAAACTCTGCAGGTCTCATATCTCTTGTACCCTGAGAAGATGACGTCAGCCGTCGTTCGAGGACACTCGTAAATGTAGATAAGATATTTTCAGCCTCGCACAATAACTACGTTACTATGTCCGTTTACATTGTTTACGAGTTCTTGTACCTTCCCAAACCTATTAATTCATACCGTTCAGATCTTACGGACAGCAGTCAATAAGAACTGAATTGCAGCAGCAATGATATATGGAGATATGACTGAGATATGGAGTCAGCGTCTGTAGTGTACTGAAGGCGGAGGTGGTGAAGATGTTCTCGAAACATGTCTTTTGTATCTTGGTACAGGTAAGGCCAAGGGATATCCGAGTGGTTAGTGGACTAGAGTGCCATCGCCAATTTGGATGGCGCATACCAATGAGTTTTCAAAATCAATGTACGATTTTTATCGTTGGGCTGGAGGCTGAAACGGCGACAGTCGCGTGGCTCCAAATAAGCTTTGATGAAAAGTAAATTGAATAGTTTAAAATAATTGTCTAGACTGACTCTGACCACTCCATTATTCAGTATACGTGACGTATTATCTTGGTAGATTGCGATGACAACTTCGGGAATGATCTCTGATTTCTTGCGTGCTATGAAATTACGGTCAGCGCCAGGCCTACCACGGCCCCCGTTTACTGTTATGAGGTTTAATTTAATTAAGATGTGACGCATACTATTTATACGTGATAGTGTTACAGTGGCTGTTAATAAATTAAACTGCTCGACTGGAGAAGGAACACATGCACGGAAGGAACTAAGGATATCAACATAAAGAGCAAAATATATTTGCTCATATTTGTTGAGTTTCTTGTGACGAAAACGTGTCTATGAGTACGTAATGGCACCTCAGACACAATCACCGCCGACGACTCAGAGCGCGTCGCTAAAACATTACACCTGCGTACCAGGTTGGTGAGGACCATAACAGACAGAGACGCACAGAGATATTGCCACAACTCGACCGTCCGAGACGTGACCCGAACCTCTCGTGCAGGTCCATAGACATCTAATAAAGATAAGCAGTAGAGGTACAGAGTGCAACTACTTTAAAAACGATTGCGGCTTCAAGGAAGCTAGCGCAAAATCCGACGAAGCTGTAAAAGCTGATTAAAATTTTGATTTTTTTTTAGATCTGTGTAGGTGACAGGTGTTAACAACTATCAGTCATCAAAGGCGGTGACTATTTTTTTTTTATGGGAAAGGCCGCATACGATCAAGCTGCAAGTGTGTTGCCGGCCTTTAAGGGTATTTGGGAGATGGGAGGAAGTATGAGAAGGGGGATGGGTAAGGGAGTGGGCCTCCAGTTACCTCGCTCACCGAACGAAACGCAGAAGCACAAGATGCCCTCACTGCACTCTGGTATTCTGCGAGGTCGTGGTACTGCCCCGCTCGAGCCGGCCCATTCGAGCAGCAGCAAAAGCCGCCGCTTGGCACTACCGCGTTTGAAGATGCTGGATCGACTTACCCACCCCCACGGTACACACGCTGTTGGCCTGGTGGCCTTGATAGCTTTGGCGGTAGAGACTCGCGAGCAGAAGGCCCACAAGTTAGGTGAAACTGCTCACAGCACTAACTTAATCGAATATATGGATTTCCCCGCAGAAAAAAATAGTCACAGTGATATGACTTGTTTATCGCCCTTGTACCATAAAAAAAAAATAACACTTGGTCGTAGGCAACAGGTTGCACTTGTTTGTTGTTCGCGATATACGAAAATTACAACACTTTTTGTTTTTTATCACTTATTAAATAATACCGTTTACTTTCAATGTTGATAATTTTTTTTAAATGTTTGGCCTCGATTTTCATGTTCTGTATACATTTTTTTAAATAGTATTCCATGCAAGTTTGGCTTTTCTTTTTCTCTGCTAAATTTAGATTCTATTGGGGAAAGTGTTATAAAATCGTTCGATACAACAATTTGAAGGTGAAAGTACGTAAATTAGACAAGCTAGCGCTAAAGCCAGGCTGGCTCAATTATCGCTGCCCGACTACAGAGTATGGCTTTCGACGAAGATCGACCTTTTACAAAAAAACTTTTACAGGCTGACCGCTTACAACATAATTTTTTTTTTCTTGTTACAGGTATTAAAACTTCAACCGGATCGAAAGCCGATGGAAGAAATCTGTAGGTTTATTAGAAATTTGTAAGAGATATGTGTTTTATGCCCATTTTTTTAAAGACTACTTCTGTTTGTTAGTCGATTTTGTTTGGCTGTCGGAATTAAAAATGTCGCAACCCACATCTGACAGATGGTGGTAAGGCATGAGATAAAGGCGGTAAATATGCACTTCCCGTGTCATAATTCCTAATATGACGCATAACAGAAGATATTCAATTGTTTCAAAGTTATGATTCGTGAAGTGTTAACAATATTGTAATGATTTTTAGTGTCATGTGGAATTAATTGATAATTAATATTATTAAAACATCTCTCAGGTGTTGACGATGAATGAATAATAGGAAATAAGAAGCTAAAATATGGTGAGGTTATGTTGACATCTGATCGGGGAATAGAGACACAGTAAGCTCGCCCCTACACGTTCAACAACATATCCAATATGTGTACTTGGCAGAGACACTACCAGTGTCTCTGGAGCATAGTGTGCTATATCAGAGAAAGACGACGACAGCCAGAGAGAATCTGTCACAAGGTACATAACTTTTGACAAAAGTGGTTGCTCCAACTGTAGACGAATAATACCTCTATTGGTGGTAAGTTAGAAAGAAAGTGTTTGCTCTTCTGCACATCTCATTAGTAATAGCAGGCGTGAACTGTGTGTATTTGTACGATAAACCGGAAATATATTTTGTCATTTGAAACTATTTTATCTTAAACTGAGCACTGGAACGTCTGATTGGGGCGCGCTACGTTGTTGAATAACATTCGTTTGTTGGGGTTTATCTTAAAATTAAATTGATATAACACTTTTGCTATCACTTGCTATGAGATTGAGAACATATTGTATGTAATCTTATTACAATAATAGTGTGAAGGGGAAAATATATATAGATTCTTATTTTATGGGGGAGGCATTAGACATAGGCACCCCGCTGGCTGACAAATTAAAAGGCTCTGATAATACGCGAAGCATTAATATAAATATGATTATTTCAATATAAAACTTTTATGTTATAATTGCAGGTTTATATTGAAAAATTCAAGCATCTTTTTTCTAAGGAAAAATTTAATTAATTAATTCATTAATTCATTACTTATTTAATCGAAGAATTTCACTATCTTAAAAATTCTCATCCCATCTCTAGGGAAGATCATTTAAGCCTTTCCGATAAAACTCTGGAGATCTGAACTCTACAAGTCTTCAAACAAAATATAATCAAAATCTTTTTTTTTTTTTTTTAAAACAAGTTTTAATCACGACTCTTGCACCATTTAGATGCAGGTTTAATATTAATTCAAAGTGGTCACTCTATTAAAATGACAACTTCTTACTCTAACCCCTATTATTAACACCTCTGCTTAACCTGTAAGGTGTTACGGGTGAGTATTTATATCATATTGTTTATTATTGACAGCCGATTACATCTTTAGCCTTTTTATCACTTCAAATAAAAATAAGCTTCGTTTAGTTTCAGATTTCAGTAGCTTTAATTACGTAGATTAAAAATATACGTTTTTAAGCAAATGTCATTGAATGTAATTTTCCATTCCACTATTATAATAATTTAATAATATAGTATACTGTCTAGTGCAATATACTCTATTTAATACAAACACGCACATGTTTGGTATTGGACTGTAGATGTATTTTTTTTTCATTTGGATTTGTGCTTACTGCCACTGGCAGTTATCACATCGACAATACTGAACCCAGAGAGTTTTTACATAGTATAATCGAGTTAATTACGTCTAAGCAATTACCCACGACACTAACTTTCCTATCGGGTGTTCTAATCTCGAGCTATTAAGTGTAATTATGAGCAGGTAGCTTTGTTTGAGCAGTCACCCACGTGAATTTGCATTTCGACGCATTCTATCAGCGTTTTTATTTTATATTATTATCATGAATACATAACACCAGTAAATAATTTTGGAGGAACATCTCAGAATGTTGTGATGTGGAACATCGCTATTGCAAGAGTACCAGCACTGCTCTCACCCACCCGTCTGCTCTGGGTAGTGAATATGGGCAATTCTTCCGACCATTGCTGGCCAGTTTTTGTTGGCGCTTTCATGGAAAGCTTGATAAATAAGAATAAGTAATTCAATTACTTAGTAGTAGAAGAAATTTAATGATCACGGCTGTATAAAAATATGCCACTTTCATCTACTTAGTTTTACTTACCGCCAGTAAAATTATTACGTAAAGTCAATGATCCAAATAACATCAAAGACGTGACAACTTTTAGTTTAATCAAAAGCATTTAAACCCCGTTTTAAACCTATCGAGTCGAAACGTAGTGATTATATGCTCTTTGATCAAGTCTAATTCTTCATCTGATTTTATAACGAGTTTAAAAGCCAATTACCATTCACTAAATCTCATGAACAACCGAGAAATTTGGTACATACTAGGAGAAGCATAAGAAAGAGTTTATGAAAATTCTAAATTTTGCTAAGCCTTAAAAATACAGAATTGTGTAGCAAAGAACGGGCCTCCCGTGCGGCACAAAGTTCCACTCTAGTTTATTATAATATAATCTTGCAGCGGAGCCAATTGTCCAACAAACGTTTCTCTGTCGTGTCGACATGAAGGCGTAGTTTCTAATCGTCTTTATCCTCATTAGCGTGTTCATTAGACTTTGAGGTGCAATAGAGCCGTTGCTAAAAAAGCGCTTCATCTGGTTATCTTTAAACACTTTTTGTTCACGCTCATTGTACGCCAGCTATCGAGCGCACCATGCATCCGGCTCATTACGCCAGTTCGTTCGATAAGCGGTGCAGAAGGGACGGTAGTGCATGCTGGAAACAGTTTGTGTTTTAAAGGGAACGTCAGACTTGGGCAATGTTCAGAATCTTACCGTCTCATAGAATAAAGAACTTCGTTTGAATAAGTCGATAAGTGTAGTCTTGGCTTTAAAATTCTAGCCAGCTAGTAATTCTTAAACAAGTCACGAATTATTACTTTGCGGGGTTACGAATTGAGATTGTCCCAGTGTGCCAGACATGCATCGAATTTTTTTTCCACACAAAGCATTTGATCGGCAACAGCAAAAAATAAATAATACACTTTGTACTTTTACATACGCTTTTTTTAAATGGTTAGCCATTTGGTCAAAATTTCATTTGGTAGTTTTCTTAGATTAATGCTCATCGCTTTTATAGCTTTTTTTTTTTTTTAGAATGTATCATTGACATAAATACTTTGAAGTGTTTAACAATGATTCAGGTGACCATTACATCGAAACGTTTTACTATTGTTAAGTCGAGAAAGAAATTTTGATGTTATCCAGCATGGTTCGCTGTTCCCCGCTGTTGCAGCAACGGCGGGCCATGCTGACCTCTTATCAGCTTAACCAACAATGTTCCTCTCGACGCTATTTCTCGAGATTATGAGAATGCTTTCGCATCCTACCAGTTTCTACTGGGAGTATGACTCCGACGGCTTACTGCCTCTGAACTTCAGGGATATAGGGTCCAAATGGTAGCCCAAACGCCCGATATAGGGTTATAAAACGAACCAACCCTTAGTAGAAACCTAGCTAATGACCTCTAGCGGGATGCGCATTTCCTCTAATGTTTGACCATGCAAGAATATACGAATCCGTATTTTTTAATGGTTTACTTCGGCTCGTCATATTCTTTGTTCTTTACCAGCCTGTAAATAGTCCTCTGCTTGACTTAGGCCTCTTCCATATGAAAGATTTGCCATAATTATTATTTATTTTATTTATTTAATATGTGTAGTAGGTGTTTCGTTCATTACCGGGGCTCACTTTGTTCTGACATAGAACATTTGTTCTCGGTACCCTACTTATCCCGTTTACATGAATCATAAATGCTTTAAGATATATTATGTTATTATCGTAACTCCGTACATATAACTAGTGTAACAATTATTTATAATTAAGCTAATTACGTCTGTGGCGAACGACAACAGACGCAGCGTTCTCGGAACCGTTAGAAATTTTCACCTGTTCTGACTGAGGAATTTTAAACGTCGCGCACGGGGTTTTATAATCAGTTTAATTGATGGCCTTTAATAGTGTTTAAGGAAACAATCACTATGTCAAATTTAATTTAAGTAAAATGAGGTTAATTACAAATGTATCAAAATGGTTTGTTGTTCATTCCGGCAGCTATTCCTCGCTAAAATTATGGTAAACTAAGCCTAAGCCTAAAACATATCCATAGCGATACATTTTATTTTGTATAATTGCATAAGCGGTTTATTGCGTCGTGTGGTGTTGACGTAAGAGGCCGTCGTAAAAGTCTATTACGGTTATATTTCTAAATATTATGGCAAATGTCACGCGGTGAACTTTTAACACACTTAAGATGAATATTACATAATTGGTAAGAGATGATACTGCGTACTGCTCGGCTTGTTGCTAATTATATCCAATAACAAAAGTAATGGACATTAATGGTGGCCGTGTGGTGGCGTCGTGACACCTCAGTACAACCCGCTGGTGTCGCAAATGTCGACTAAGAGAAGTGCCAGAAACTTCTCGGGACATCCGACAGATTGCGGAATAGCCATCTCAAAATGCCAGACCTAAATTAATTTGACCGGTTAGAGCAGCAGCGTCTAAGGTACGTGACGTAACAACGTGAACGTGACGTACGTTACAAAGTGGGCGTTGTGGGCACGCAACAAATTACTATCGTACACTATTCACATGTATACTTACTTAGTTACAAAGAAGGTTTGACTTTAACAAAATTTTAATAGTTTGTGAAAATTTTATTTCCACAAAGAGACAACAATGAGAAGTATATACGATACAAGATGTCAGGTTTCTTCGAACGTCAACCCGCTTGTCAAGCATAGCAATTACGGCAAATCCTCTCAGAGAGGATGAGGAAGTCTGCAGTCTGTGATCATATACTTGATCGCCCCAACCATTACATCAGATTTGATAGACCACAAATCCTCGCAAAAGAACACCAATTCCTGCTAAGGGTGATTCGGGAGGCTATTGAAATTAAAAAAAACATCCTAATTTCAATAGAGTAAATGGCTGGGTGCTACCACCGGCTTGGGATCCAGTAATAAATAAAATAGAATCTAAAACCAAGCAAGTGGTATGCTTGGTTGTAGACGGTTTGCACGACCTCAATATACTGTGAGTACATTCTGCGTAGATCGGACCAAAATTAATAAATAAAGGCTGAAGGTAGTCCGAGTTAACTATGACATCTGGACGTCTTAACACCTCAGTCCCCTCGTGACCACGGCTTCATCAAAACAATCGAAACGTCGGGAATATAAAAATAGAATTGAACGCGATAAAATCCGTAAATAATAGATCCATTTGAAATGTGTAGTGTTCGCGTAAATACAAGAAATCATTATCTATAAATTAGTTTGTTAATAGATTTTATTATGTCTTAACCACGATTCATGGTAATGCTTAAGCTTATGGTTAATTATTGTTTTAGTTAAATACTTCTTATACCCAAGACCTACTACTTAGCCGTATTTTCGTCTACATGCTTGCTTGCCAGCTGCATTGTTCAGATCCTCGTTTGCAGCCGGATTGCCATTTAACACTTTATACATACCCGAAAGACATGACATTATATTTAGTTGCAAACTTCTTCGAATTCATGATCCGATTTTATTAATTCGTAAATAAATGTTTAACTTATTAATTCGTTATTCGTCTATTGTATATTATATGTGTGTATATTCTTTTTTTGTGCTTTACACGTTGCTGATTAAAGGTAACTAAAATTATTATGACTGTATTTCCGATGAGTGAATTGCGATTGATTGTACGTGACAGCGCTAAGCAGCGGCTTTTGTTGCTGCTCGAATGGACTACCGGAGTAGTAGTACCATGGCCTCGCAGAATACCGAAGCAGGCATCTTATGCTTCTGCGTTTCGTCGGTTCCTCACCCTTCCCAAATATTTATCAAGGCCGGCAACGAACCTGAAGCTCCTCCGGTGTTGCAGTTATACGTGGGCATCGGTGATCACTTACCATCAGGCCGCAAACTCGTTTGCCTCTTTAACCATTAAAAAAAAACTCTCAACCTATTTGACTTATTCTTTTCTTATCATAATGTGATATTGATGAGTCAAAATGTCAGTAAACATTATTTTAAAGAATTTTTTACTAATGAGTTACGCTGTTCAAATGGTATCCAAGTTTCCGTAATACCGGTTACCTTAATGCAACAAAGGTCAAGTTGTGTCTATTTTGGACTTATGAAATTTATAGTGTGACGATAACGTTTTTTAAATAAAAAATTACTGATAAAGAATTTTCATTCATATAATACTTTAATTAGTGTGATTTCTGGTTAATAACGCCAGACAATATTCAATTAAACAGATGGATGAAATATCTGAAACTTTTTAACAAAACAATTACTGACTTGATTTTTGACAAAATTTGTATCAACAAGAACCATTAAGATACTCGTATAAGATGAAGACAATAAGATAACAGGCAAGAGTTGAGTTGTTGGTGTTTAACCACTTGCCCGGCGGTGACGACATTTTTTTATTTGATGGTAAGTGGCTCCTGCAGCCCATGGAACAACTTCAATCGGAGAAGATATCCGATGCGTTGTCATCCGTCAGAACTAAGATGAAGGCCTCATAGCTCATAATTTTACTGGCGCTCTATACGGTTACCACTCTTCGGCTGCAGAACTCTTAGGCAGAGAAGTGTCTCGTGTCCACCGCGTATTAGACTTGCCGAGGAAATCGGCATGTTTGATCAATACAAATTACTATTCCACCCATGTTAAGGGGCACCGTGCTAGACTCTGCGCGGTACCTTTGTGACATTTTTTTCTGACCAACATTCCCTGAGTACTTTTTCTGATACATTGTCGACCATGTGTGGTGACACGATCGCTTGCGTTAAAGATCACGCAGATAGTATCCTCTAAAAACGTAAGAATTCATGCAATAAATACTTACACACCGGTCCGATGCACAGCAATTGAGAATTATAAAGCGTTTAAATTTTATTAAGCCTTTATATCAACTGACGCACGCCATTTAGTATACACGACAAGCAAAGAAGACCGGTCCACTTCGCGTTGGTTCCTTGCGTCAGAGGGTTCCGTACTATTTTATTGAGATACTATAAATGTCTGAAATTAAATTATTCCTGTAATATATTATCCGATCTTCTGTTAGTAGCAATAACAGAGGCTTTAGCTTGCTAACATCAGAGTTTGACGTACGTCTATAACTTAAACGGTTAAAAAGCTTTGTTTGAGGAATACAAGTATATTAATATAATATTTTCAATTAAATTTAAACATATATTTTCATAAAACATATATTGAGAGCCTAGTGGTCAGGGCGCTCACTTTAATTTCAAATAGCGCGAGTGACCTGGGTACGATCCCCAGTGCCGGCACCACTAAAATTGTTAATACCAATTTTATGTGCTGTATTTACCACGTGCTCGGCGGTCAAACATCGTGAGGAAACCTACATGTCTGAGAGATAACAAAAAAAATATTATTTCGAGGATATCTGAATCCCGCCAACCCGCACTAGAGCGTAGGGCCCTTCGCGGTTCCAAAACCCTCTCAGATATTTGTGAAGGCCTTTGCCCAGCAGTGAACACTTATAGGCTGCTACTTTTACTTTTTATACAAAAAACAGAGAGTCTGTTTATTATTTGAATAAAATGTTTTTTTTTTATATTTACCAGGGAACAGATGAAAATACTAATAAATGCAAACTAATGACTCCGCAAAATATGAATTTATTTAATAAAAAACTGTCTGTTTCCTGTGGAACGAGTCGAGGTGACACGACAGAGGTTCATTAATTTAGATCGGCTAAAACTCGAAGTAAAGACATATAATTTTGCAGTAAAATATCCAAAAATTTAGTGTAACAATCTAACATAATATTAAAAAGTCTTGTTAAAAAAAAACTTTGGAAAAAGAGGCCTGCTAAAAAATTTATCAGTATATTGAGGACAATGATGAGTGGAATTAACTCTTTGTCTGCACTTGCAAGTCCCCTGGCTAATGATATTATAAAAATTGACATTTAAAAAAACGTGATTATATTTGACATTGTATTGATTATATTATAAATTTGTAAATGACATTGAAACTTCGCATTAAAAAAAAATACTCCAGAGTTTCTTGACGCTCCTTCTCTGAGAAGGTCTTGTTTTGCTACAGTTTGACGTTCAAAAGAGCTTTAAGCAAGTCTATCTTGAATAAAAATGTTTTGACTTTGACTTTGAATGGGTAAATGGAAGTTTTGTTACTGATTAAATCTATTGTAGACAGCGACAGTCTCACCATAAAGGTCCTTCTGATCTGGTACTTGCAGAACTCTAAAAATACTATAATTATCTTTTTAATTATCCTGTAGTACATCTATGTCTTACAATTTTGCACCTTTTAAGTCATCGAATGTTCACGTGATTACTAAAAATGGTGTTCCTCAATGGATGCATAAAAATTTATTTGAAATTAAGGCTTGGTATGGGATGCTGGTTCGGTTTCTTTTGTATAGTAAATGACAATGTAATTGTCGCTGAATATCTGACACCGCGGTAAATTTTCTACCATGTTAATAGATAAGTATATCTATTAGGGTGGGTAGATATGTAGCAATTCTATTACTTTTTTACTTGGTCTCGTTGTCCGATGTTAGACTTTGCACCGTATTTATTTTTAACCGAGCTGAATAAAAGTGTATTCTTGGTTGTCAATCACAGTGGATAGAGACAATGAATATGTTTTTTGTACATCCGCAAAGAAGAATATTCATATAGTAGATATACCGTAGCATTAATAATGAATAGACCATAGATGGTCGTTAGTAACTGGGACGTTGATTCTCGCCTCTCAATATATTTAATGCAGCAGCGGCGTTATTCTGCCTATTTACGCTGGGATTCTGGGAGAGTGTAGTCTTCTCCTTTTTTAGTCTATCAATTGATATTAAGCGGCAGTGTGGTTTCATAGAAGATTTTATTGAATTGTGAAGTAAAAGTAATGTAGCATCTTATAAATCTCCCACTGCTGAGCAAAGGCCTCCTATCTTTATAAAAATAATTCTAGAGGTGCAAACAGTTACTCTATTGCGACAGACTTTTTATACAATACATATCAGATGTGTAATTTACCTGATGTCGTATCTCTTGTCTAAATTTAGCACTTAAATTGCCATTAACAATTTTAGTGTCGCCGCCACAGAGAATCGAACCCACATCACTTGCGTACCTTACCCTACCTTAACAGTCTGTAAATAGTCCACTGCAGAACACAGGCCTCCCCCACAAGGAGGATTTGCCATAATCACAAGGCTTGGCAAGCGAATTAGCGATCGCAGTGCCAGACTCCTCGCACCTTAGACGCAGCTGCCAGTCATCGGTCTGCCATTTTCAAAGCCCACGGTAAGAAAGGGGGTAGGAAACTCTTACGTGTGGCCTCGTGTGCGCTTAATGAAATTAGTTTCTAAGAAGCCGTGTCCAAATTTCTCTAAAATCCTTTGAAGTCAACGTAAACTTTTGATACCGACGACGGTTCAAATGTGAGTAAATTATGGTCGTTACCCCAAACAAACAAATAGTAGAGTCTAGAAATCATCAATTAGTTTTAAAGTCATAATGCGAGTACTAAAATTCCTATTTTCTTTTCTTTTATCCCCTGCGTTGTAATCTAAGAAGAAATAATATTATAAACAATCATTTAAGTAATATAGATTAGATTATATTTACCCTATCTCTCACTAACCAGGGCTACATAAAACGAGGTGCGCTCAGTACGGACCGGTACTAATAACGTGAGTAATGAAATTCGAGAGTGTTCGCGTTGCACAACGGTCCGGATCAGCTGGAGTCGGTCGCCGCGCCGGCCGCGAGGGGTCATGGTCCCCCGATACTATCGTTTCGTTTGTCCTTTCTACGACCGAATAAAAATTGCAATAGGCTGTGTGCGCCGTATGCACACATGCGCGGGAAAATTATTTTAGATTGTACTCGTTGTCTAGTAATCAATTGTACGTTTAATGTAATTTTGTAAATTATATAAACTTATATAAATACACGATAAACTGAAGCCTGGGATCCTCCACGGAATATACAGGGGTTTACAGCACTATAGGCAGTGCTGTAAACTGTCAACGTCATTATTCGATATGAGTGAAGTGTCTAATAATATCTGTTAAAGTACCAGTATCAAAAAAATACCAATACAAATGTATATAGAATTCAGATTTTACAGCGTCATCATAGTCCCCAACCATCGTTAGATACGGGGTACACCGTACAATTCTTTATCTTCAACAGTCATACGGAAACGCGAGGTAATAATACAAGTAATAAAAATATCTTTGGCAATGAAAAGCTAAAATTAAACACTACATAATCCGTAAAGAATGCTTTCGGTTTAAATAATCAATGAATTTAAAGATATTTTGAGTCTTCACATAAAACTCTTAGCTAAAAAAGCTAATACGGATTTTCACAGCTTTCCACTGAAGCCCTGTCCATTTAGCAACAGTACATTTCACAAAAAATCCCCGTTGGAATTACACTGTTCTTTTCTAACATTTCCTGGATAAACAAAACCTGTTTATCCAAGAAATGTTTAATAATAAACGAAATCACTCCTTGGACGTGAAAAATAGCACGGTATGATTTTGGTCGAGAAATTTCTTCTCACGGAATTATTGTGAAACATTTTTGCGGCGTAGCGGATAACACCCCTGGTTAAGTTGATTTCATAGATAGATTGATTAGAACGTCAGGCTAACTAACACAAATTACGTTGTACAAGTTCGGCGAACATTACGCGATCGTGACTGTAGGTTAAAATATTACGTGGTTACATTTAAAGCGCAATAATGAAATTGCCATCCTGGCGGCAACATCGCGCAACATCACGTCATAACTTGTGGCGTTTGCATAAAACTACTAAAAAAAACGGCCCAGTCGGTAGGTCGGTCGGGCCTCTTTCTATTGGGGTTCCGTACATATGACCAATTAACTCGTTTGTTTTTGATCACAGCTATCAAACTACTTTATGATGATACGTAATATATAGAAATTACTAACTAGTTTAGTTTTTGAGATGGACCCTCGTTACAAAAAGGGTCTAAAACTGACAACATGACGGCTACCCATTTTTTTGTTTTTGAACATAAAAAATAATGAAAAATATATTTGTATTCTATATCTCTCAATAAGCTCCTAGAAAGATATATTTCTCCTATATTTATTATTCCATTGAATTTCAATATTCCGTTTTGGGTCAACATTCTACACCAAATTTTATACGTGGTGGTAGAGCCACGAGGCGGTTTTGCTACTGCTCGAATGGGCCGGTTCGAACGGATTGATATCACGGCCTTGTAAAATACCGGCGTGGAAGAAGAGACATCTTGTGCTTCTGCTTCCAGCTTCTGACCCCATCTCCCTCCTCATCCTCTCTCCCATCTTCCAAATACCCTTAAAGGCCGGCCTCGCAACTGCAGTTCCTCTGGTGTTACAGATGTATGTAGGCGACTGTAATCTTTTACCATTAGGTGAACCGCTTGCTCGTTTGCCGCCTTTACCATCCTAAAAAAAATATCCAAATTTCAAATCTATAAGTAACACAGTCCTTCTCTGAGATAGAGATCTGTGACACACGGACAGACAGACAACACTGTTAAATGTCACAGGACTCCGTTTTACCCTTTTACGGAACCCTATAAACCGACTAAAATAAAACCGTTTCGTATATTTTTATTACCATTTACGACTTACGGTAACATTGTCCTGTAACCTGTGACGCACTGATTATAAATGGCTACTAGGTAGTCAAACTAAATACCTAACAAAGTAATTATACTTCCTTTCATTCAGTGCAGGATCTTTAGCGCGAACTCCGCTCACACTTGGCCAAATATAACCGATATTATTTATTATTTTACTTCATAATTTTCACTATAATCACACCAAGCTTGACGCTTGTATGGTATTATAGTTTTTACGATGGAGTAAAAACAAAAATTTCTCGTATACTCTTAATTTTTTTTTTTTTTATTGTTTGTTACTACTACATTATATATCATCCGCCTTAATAACACACATTCTGTGTATATTGACTTCAACCGGCTATTCAAAAGATCCCTTTTATGGTATGGTAACAGGACAGACGGACCGACGAACAGACGGCTTATGCTTAGGTTTAGGTCTCCGAACGGAACCCTCCAGAATTAAATAATGCTCAATCTGCCAGTTAGCCGGTTTTAACAATAAGCAGGGATATAAATTTAAATCATTCATCGTACACTTAGTAAGCCAAGGCCATGATGTCACTGGCACTTACCGCATCTTATACGCACATAATATTTAAAGCCTGAGGTCATCGAAGTTTATTATATATGCGGATTAATAAGCGAGTAAACACACGAAGCCTGCAGTGGGAAGTTTAGGGAATTTCTAGAATCTCTGCGTCATTTTTAATTTCCTTAAAGTTATCACGTGTAAATAAAACTGCGTCATTCTTACTGCGAATTCGGTATCCGTGGCCGTGCTTGCCTTTTTTATGTTATTTTATGTTATCTTTGATACAAACAAGAACAAAAATGGTAGGATTTTGTCATCTGTACTTTGCGATAATAAAGATAACAGCGCCTTCACCGCCACCACTAAAATTATTGTCTTCTTTTTCACCAGCCTTTAAGTCTTCTTCTAGGATTAGTCTCAATCGCCACTCGTGAGAAGAGGGTTGAGCGTCACTGTAACGGACGACTGACGACTCAGGACGCCGCTTTCCATCACCGGGCTGCGTATTTTTATCAAGTCTCTACAGAGCAATCTGAATTGTTTTGTTTCGCACACACTAAGCCGCTTACGTAGAACTCTTCCAGGAATGCAAAAACATGACGCATTGCTTAACGCCGAAGTGCAGCAAAAATAGAAAAGACTACATCCCGAGAACAAACAAGGATAATTCCGGTGCGGTCGCAGGCACAGAATGTGATGTGTGCCGGAGGGGGTCGTTTTTAGCAGACGACGAAGTCTATTAGAAGAACGACCAATTTGGATCTATGAAAAATTAACCGATCTTATGTTTCTGTGGGAATTTCAAAGGGATAGTATTTAAATTACAAAGAAAATGTTTTTTTTTATGGGAAAGCGGGGCTAACGAACAAGCGGCTCACCCGAAGGTAAGTAATTACCAAAAGAGTTAGTTGAGTGCGTGCCGGCTTTTAAGGATATTAGTGGAGGACGACTTAGAAGGGGAAGGGAGGGAAGAGTGAGCTTCTGATTACCTCATCGAACGAACCGCAGAAGCTCAAGATACCTCTACTTCACGCTGGTATTCCGCGAGGTCGTCGTGGTACTACCCCGGTCGGTCCGGCCCGTTCGAGCAGCAGCTAAAGCCGCAATATGCGATTGAACAAAGACAAATCTCTACAACGTAATCTGAATTGTTTTGCTGCAACGAGCTGGTCGTATTTAAAGTCATTATATAAGTATGGCAAGTTTCGCTTTTTCTCCTATAGGTATCAATTTTAGCAAGTATCGGCTGCGACACAGTCAGAGTAATCGAGTAGGTATGACAATTAACACCCGAGATCCTATAGTAAATGTTATGTCTCCATTTTTATGTTCGTACTGGAGACACGTTCGCCGTTATACACGTCGACACTTCTACTCGTATGTCACCATAGGTTTTACTAGAACATGCACAAATTATATAAATTACGCGATAAAGAATATATTTAATAAACGGGTTGGATATGCAAGTGTGTATTGTAAGCAACTGGAGACCATTGAGCCGGGTTTCAAACAAATACTAAATGTAGATTATATATTAATACTAAATACATAACCTTTATAATACATTTACATACTTATTACACACATAATACACTATACATAAACAAATTTAATATGAAGAAGAAATTCTCAGATGACATTTGCCTTCAAATAGTGACGACGGAGCAGGGTTTCAAAAGAGTTTTCGAGACTCACGGAGGGAAATCTATCCAAATATGTTGAACTCACATCCCATAGACTATCAAGCTCACTAACACCTAGGACACACCTAGGACAACGCTCACTATCACGCCTGCCCAACATGCTGAGGATGACTAAGTCACCTATGCGTTGCATGCCAGCTATTCTTGGCATATGATAATGCCAAGAATGCATGACCAATGTCCAGCAGTAGACTCATATAGGCTTATAAAGAAAAAAAGAACTAATAATATACGATAATTATATCAAATTCAGGTGTCTAGATTTTTTTCTAATCATTTAGGAAATTACACACAATAAGTTATGCTTATCCAAGTGATTGATTTTTATTAAAAAATCTATGCTATAATTATCATCGTTAGATAAACTTGAAATGACGTCACCGAAATGCCCGGAATGGTTTTTACAAAATTGTTCTTTACGAAAAAAAAATTGTGCTTAGTAGAATACATTGTGTTCTTTTTGTACGCCAAACCATTTTTCTCGGATACATTTTGACGTTATTCAAGCTCATTTTCAATGACATGATTTTCTGTACCTGCTTTATGTTGTATTGGGGTACGTGATTTTTAAACGTCAAATAGAGCCGCCGCACCTTCGGACGTCCGGTGTCGAGTTTTTGTAATAACTCAGTTTCTGCGGAAATCGACCTGACTATGCTATGAAAAATATTTTTTTAATCAACTAAAAATGCACCTTCTATAAGGACAGGCAATACATCTCTATCCTAACATCTCTTCAGATCAGCGAATCATATGTTTTCACAAAAATTAAAAACTAAATCTTTTTTGTTAAAAGCTTTTTTCATAAACTCTTTATAGCTTGTAGTTATTAAGTATTAATAAAAAAATCGAATATGAAGGTAGGTATAGGTAGAATGTTAAGAAAGACCGGTGTAATTAGAGAGGTTGACCACACTTTCACGGTCGAGTGCAGGCCGGTCCGTGATCAGGTGTTGCTGCATTTCACTGTCCCGGGTCACTGCACTGCTGTGAGCTTTTATATCTGGACAGGTTTAGGGATTAGAGAGATAAGCCCACCCAACCTGCTACATACTTTAAGACAGCGCAGGTTCTTTTAAAAACAGCGGTTTCCTTAAGAGATGTGAAAACGTTTTTTTTAAGTGATTTTCTTCAGATTCTCGGAATCTGAAGTAATAAGAGTTTAAGGAAAGAGCTTTTAGTGTTATCTCTTTAAAGGTATCCTCTCGGCTATTAATATATTAATTTAATACAGCTTCCTTTTTAAAAAAGTATATTAGATAATATGACATAATTACTTTATCGCAATTGAATTAATTATATGATATAATTTAGTGTCACTTTCAATCGTTTCGAACAAACGTTTAGCACGGAACGCTACATCCAATCCAAATAAAGATAAATTGGTGGCCGCTAGACGCGCCTGCGCAAGCACCGTAACGGATTATCAAGTTTTTTCGCCGCCATCTTGACTAAAATGGCGCGTCTTGCAATGCACGGGAGATATATTTGTTGCTTTCGTTTTCACGAAACTGAAAGTTCCTAGATGTTGGGGTGTCGTTGACTCCAATGTTTGTTTGCCACGGCTGGTTGACTGCAACTTACTCCGCTACAAATCTTATCCTGTCGTGCTAAGCGTTAATGCTGTAATTTGGCGTTCGGCCATTAATTTTGTTGTCAGTGTTTGCCTGTGTGATGCGTCGCGCATCGATGGTCCGGTATTGAGGAAATGCTGAACGTCAAGTCATAATGTTCTCATTTACTGGTTGCATTAAAACAATAAATTTATTATTTTATTTTGTGCATTTTATGATACCATTACTACGTAGAAGCATGACGTCAAATACTATTGTTGGTTTTACTTCTTTATCGTGTAAATTATACGAAATAAATCAGAAGTCTTCCAATTGAAAATAAGATGTTATCACGGTGCTGTAAGCAGTAGCGAAAATATAGTGGCACTCATAGTAAATAAACTTTTTGCACCCTATCAAACACTTATGCAAAAGGATCGTAAAGGTCTCATACGGAGCAGTGATATCATGATGGTTACAATACATAAACCAGAGAACTAGCAATTTATCTTTGGAAATTTTTAAGAAGAAAGTACCTACTTACATAAGACACAAAGTACCTCACATTAAATTAAACTCTCATTGAGACAAAGTAAAGGTCATATAATTTTCAAGTTCCCGAGCGTATGTAATGTCATCGGTGTCGCTTCACAGTTTTCTAATTGTGTATACACGGTCAGTACGGATGATGTTCATATATGTAGGTTGCGTTCTGCACCATCGCTTCGCCAGGTTTCTATTCCACTCAGACATTGACTAATGACAATACACTTTTGACCAAACTAGGACTGGTTTAATTCTAAAGTACGTTAATAAAATCTGATTTTCACAGGTTTGTCCTTCTTCTTACTTTTTCAAATTCTTTAAAATCACCACAAGTGTCGTGCGAAACTTATTTTAATCAATGTCAGTTCTCAACTGCAACATCTTTTAATCAGGATTTTCTGATATTGTTGATATTAATATTGCATTGATATTAATTATATATGGTAAATATTAAGATGATAATGACCGTGAAGTGCTGCGAAAAGTCGATGGATGCAGGTGGTTCAGTAACGTTGTTAATATTGCCATATTTGGGAGATGCTTATGTTCAGTAGAAGACTTAATATGTAAAAATTCTGTTTGGATCTTGCTACGCGGACTTTAGCCTCGCCATTACAAAGCTCAGACTTGCCATCGTTCCATTTCTTGTGGGTAACTAGGACGTATATAATATAAAAGACGATATCGTACAAATGACGAAATCCTATATTTTATGGTACTGTAACTCAGGCAACTTGTAAGTAATTAACATCTGACATTTTGTAATAATAAAATATCATAAACATAATAAATATAAGGTGCCATGCGATACTTTCTCTCCAGTGCTGTTCCTTTGTATAGTTTAAATTGTCGTTTTAGTTACTGTTTGCTTGTACTTAACGATGACCTCTTACTTAAATATTTTGTAACCCTGGACCCAATTTTTTTGGTTGTTAATTATTTATCGGCGCATTTAAGTCCACTGCTCAACATATGTTTCTCTAAGAAATTGTCAGTAAGACGGTGTATATCTCTTGAGGGGCTTGCCCATATCTCGCTTGGCACATGGCTTCGTGAGCAGCGCAGTATCAGAATCTTCGCACTAGAGACACAGCTTCCCATCACTAGTCTGTGAGATTTGGGTTTGGCAGGTATATGAAAAATAATAATAAAACCTCGTGGGTAATTTCTCGGGATCCTAAGTTGGATACCAGTCACTTCTCAAACTTAAGTATACAATAAGCGGCCTTCATGTCTTTTGGCATTCTCTGCCAGTCAACCCTGGGTAAGAAAGAAATACATGTTGGCAAGTGCAAAAATTCAAATAATTAAGAAATCTAAATAAAATATTAATATCCAATACATAATCCTTCTAATATACTTACATACTTATTACATACATTATATACTATACATACACATATAATACATACATGAACAAATTAAATATGGAGAGGAAGATTTGAGATCTTGGCATTGGCATTGCCTTTTCCTTCAATTTGGCATTTGCCTTCAAATAGTGACGTCGGAGCAGAGTTTTAAAAGAGTTTTTGTTCGGTGCTTAATACTCTGCAATATAAACAGAAACGTACACATGAATGAGAGTTGCGTAATATTTTTTGCTATATCTTTATTTATTTTTTGTCTTATCTTTCGCTCGTCGCCTATGTTCGGAGTAGAAACCCAAGACATTCATTTACATGTGTACTTTTTATCTCACTCAGATGTTTTTGTTAGATACCTCGAGAGTTTAATAGGATGCTCTGAAATCCAGGGAGACTGGTTGTTAACATGGCAGGACATGTAACGCATCGTGACATCCGATGGGTTATTTGATGAAGACTGACGCGAACCAACGAGGCTCGAGGACAGTGCTGCCACACCCATCTGGAATTTCTTGATGCCCGTGATGAGATGATCCTTATAAATTGTTCAATTTTGTCTTAAATTTCCCTTTTATTTGCAAAAGATTTATCGTTGAATCTTTGTGAATTTCAATTACAATGATCAAGTTTCATTGTGATATTACATGACAATGGGTATTTCCTCATAAAAAATACGATTTAACTTAAGTGAAATTATTATTTATTACATTACTACAAAAAAATATATATTTTAAAAACTGTACGTTTAGTACCTATTCATCTATCGTCTGTCCAGCGCGGTAAGTATGGGTAAATCTTCCATGCATGACATTTCAAGTCTTTAATGAGATTTTATTGAAATGCCTATGTTCAGCAGTGGAAGCATGATGAAGATGAATAAGTGCCTAACTATTAAGGAAATGTTTATCGCCTTATTTTATCTTATCAATGATTATTTATATGTCCTGGCATACGAAAGAGTAAACGCTGGGCTACTCACCTTCCTGTAAATGAAGGAACATTTAATGGAATCGATAGAAGTTCAGACTGTAATCACATAGGCTCGAAAACAAAATCTACACGAACAACCAAGAGAATAAATGAATAACACAACCCTGAAGGATGATACGATGATTGTCTCCGTTTATGCATTCTATGTATCTATGTGTGAATGACATATGATAAAGGAAGCCGACATACATTTTTAACGCATTTGACATATTCACCACGCTGCGCAGGCACGATGATAACAATAATTTAAAAAAAAACTACTTTACCTTTTTTATATTCCATTCCATCGGCAGTGTTGTCACCACATCTTTTGCACCGTACCGTGCCATGCAAATTAATACACGATTATCTTAAGCACACATATTTCATATGAGCATTTCATGCAGGACTTCGGAAACATAGGCCGTTAGTAGCTCTAGGGTAATTTGTCACTCCGTGGTCTCTCGGACATGTATTGTTTATGTGATTATGCACAGCGTTTGCGTCCGCCCGTACGTAACGTGTTTACAATAGCGGAGAGAATCATCCGATTGGAAAACCATCGATAATAAACACTGTTAAAGTTGCTCGGAACGTCACTTAATGGTGAAACCATTCGACGCTCGGCTAATTTTTTTGCTGATAAAAACATAGTTGTTCAGCCACCGTATTAGAAGAAGAAAAAAATGGTGCCGCATGTTGCAATTCAGTGGTTTTGTATCAAAATATTTGTTTTAGAATTTGCTATTATAGGCTTGGCGAAAGTGTAATTAGCATCGTAGCGTTGGAAGCTCTCGCGAACAAGCTTGTTCTAAAAGGCGCAGTGTTGCCAGCCCTCCAGTGTTTTGCAGTATAGTTATGGACAGTTTGCGCAGGATTTAATTACCACGATAGGTCTTCGAACATTTATATCGCTGGTGATAATTCGTTTGAAGGGACTGAAATGTGTAGACCTACCAGAATTGGGTATAAAACCCAATTCGAGAATTAGTGTTCTAGTGAGATATCGTCGTGAGAGTTTATATTTAAGTTATTTTAATTTTTTTTACTCCCCGCTCGCGATCGTTTTGAGCATTAAGACTCAAAGCTCTCAAAACTCATTCGGACAAAACGTTACGCTAGGTCATTTTAATACGTGCAGAGTCATTCAAAGAATTTGAATAATTTACCTCCGTCAGAAGTCAATCTTCAAGGGAAAATTGTCTATTCACTTTACTCACACTATACCAGCCATTCTCTAACGGAGTAATGTAGTCGAGCACTAGCTTATGCTCAGAAAAAAAAATAGGCTAACACTTTAACGAAAATAGTTTCATCGCGAAAGTTATGAAACTGTGCTTTTTCTTAAAAAAAAAAACTTTGAAATAACAACACTTGGTTTAAGTAAAGAGATCTCTTTCTTTTTATTTAACTAAAATCGAAAATAAGTGAAAATCTGTTTATCTTATTTCCGAACAAAATCAAAAATGTTTATTATTTTTCATTTAATATGAAACGCATTCCCATCCCTATCCTAATGAAGTTCCGTTGTCGTGTTTACTTGATTTTAGAAAGTAGCTAAGCACACAAACCTATAATAGTTGCATGCAAAGAAAGCCCTTTGACCTCGAACAGTGGATGCGTATTGATGAGTCATGGCCCGTTTAACAACGCACTTTCATGTTCATGCATACATAACTACATACAAAATACGGTACGCATATTTATACATATGTACATATGTGACCACGTCTACGTAGGTCGTTGTTCTTAAAAAAAATAAGCCAGTTCAAATTTTTTTGTCCGCAAGAGAACAGTTACAGTTTAAATAAATAAACGTTAATTGTTGTTATCAGATCTAGAGCCTCGTATATACGTTTGCTAACATAACTCATGTGCTACAACAATATAAATTTTATTTTGATGACACGTTCAGGAGTTAGTAAAGTCAAAAAATATATAAATATTTCGAAGTAAAAATAGAATTAAAAAATAAAATAAAAAAATTAAATGGTAAATGCTTCCGCATGGAATTTAGTGTTAAGCCTTAATTATTTTACGATTAGGAAGCAGTTCTTAGTAGTACTATCATTCAAAATCCGGACAAACAGATACACAAACATTTTAAGTTTGATCGTGGATGTTGTCCAAAAATAGAAATATTCGAAAATATTTTACGAAAGATGGAATGTTTACACTGCATTTACTTGCCTTGAAGAAATGCCACATTCACATGACTCACAGTTGGTAACCAAAATATGTGAGGGGCTAGAGTAGTTAGTTGTGTAGTCGATTCCGCAGTATGCTGACATCTAAACTAAGTTTTTTAATATGTAGATGGTAAATAAAAACCATATGGTATAATTTATTTTTTATTTTTAACGTTTTGAAGTACAATAGTTTATTTTTAAAAGCGCGATGCATTAAACTTCAAACAACTTATGCGATATGCATTGACATTATACGCGTACGGAATTGAAAAAATCTTATACTCAACTAAATTTATTGTTTTTTCTAACTTAAACACTTTTTCAATCAACATGACGTGTTTGATGGTAGGTCTTTACTACATTTTAATCAGAGATTGTAGCTTTATTTACCACACAAGTCGCGTATCACGCATTTGTTTTAATTATTATGTTATGACGAGAAATGACAGCTATCGTCGAACAAAAAATTTTGCTGTCTTCTCTTAGAGCAAGCGTACGTATATATATATTGGGTCTAATTTGTAAAATATTTTAATTTGACGCAATCTCAGTACCAGACTTTTCGCACTTTAAACACCATTTACCATTACCGCCGTCGGTCTGTGTATTTTCTTACATATAGATTTGTGAAATCCGCGTCTACCTCCATCCTTATCTCGCCAACGAAGTAAGGATAGAGAGTTGAAATTCGATTGTGTTTATATTTTTACTCAAAACGGATTTAGCCGTTCTGTACTATCGACAAGAATACTAAAGAAAGAGGGAAAGAAATTACAATACTTTGCTAAGATATGAGGACGCACCCAAAAGTGATTAGTTAAAACAAAATTGAGATTAAAATACACATTAAAACAAATCAACAATCAAAAGCTAAAAATAGTGTGGAAATTGTACGCTACTTTATATTTCTGCATATTAATATGACATTGCGTAAATAACAAATTCTTCAAAATTAATTACGAAAACACCTTAAAACTTTCCATCCATCTCATATCAACAACCAATTGAGATAAAGACTAATTGAATTCGAAGATTTAAGATGAAAAAGTGTACAAAAGCATTTTTGTTTAAAAACGGTGTCGTACTTTAAAAAATTATGTGTATGTATAAAATAACTTTGAGCGATGGGCGGAGACAAGCCGATATATTAGTTTATTAAATTACAATAATATATGTCTACGGTAACAAGAGTTTAAGTCTTTACATAATAATTATGTCTAATGCTTATAATTAGAAGATGAACACAAATAGGTTGAGTTTTACACATGTCCGAAAGATGAGCGAGCGCCATATTGAAAATGACGTAATATGTGTCTCCAGTATTGCGTGAACATATATAATGTGTTAACTAAAATAATAAATATGGTTCTAACGAACGTCCAATAACTCTAGCAGTTAGTTTGGTTGCTAGGGCGTTCATATATTTAACTTAAACTTTCACGTGGCTATCGTGGCAATTTAACTATTATAACTTTACTTTTAAGTTTTAAGCTCATCATAATCAGTCGCAAGAATGTCCGCGTTAAATTCAAAAAATAAATATATTATTAGGTATAGGTATGTGGAACAACGTCCACGAACTTTGGTCGTCAGCTTGGCTTTGGCAACTATGCCGATTATAATCTAACATCAATATAAAGTGATTATCCATCGCGCAATGATTCTTTGCCTATTCTCTACAACATCATGTAAGGCATGAGGAGCGAGATGTTTGACGTTAAGATCGCTATCCCGCCCGCCAAGAGAATAACAAATCTGGAATAGCAAATCTTCCTTACTTGTGAGAAGTCTATGCTTTGTCCTAACGTGTCTTAGAGATATTCGTAATGGATATCTGGCCGCTCTCAATCCGCTTTTCACTATTCACCTGCTTTTTTTATGTGATGCTCTGCAATATCAAGATATTTCTAGACTGTGTGCTTAACAGATGTCCTCGCGCTGAACGCAGCCCAGACAATCAGACACGCCTCGGCTTGTCACGTAACAATGCCTCATCGGCATTCAGCATCGAAGGTTTCATCTAACTTACGACGCAACGTTACACCACATGCTCATTATGTTGTTTTCTATGAGCAATAACTATATTATTTCCTTATACAATACCGAAACTTAACGCTCTGTGTGACTTTATCTATATGACGCAAATTATTTGTGTTTGAATTGATGAAACCTCTTGCTGAATTGTAAAATATGAGAGTAAACAATTCATTTTAGTTTTAACTATTAATTATCAAGCAAGGTCAAGCATCGACCGGGGACGGAAATATGAATTAAATATAGCGTCAAACTTAATTATGATATTGTGTATTACATGATGAATTACAGTAACGAGTAAATAAAGATATGCCGTAATATTACTTGTTATTCCTGTAAATGGACGACCATTTTCTATTACCTATCTATGCTTGAGAGGCGTGTTGAAATAAAGGAGCACATCGAGCATACATTCTAAGGATAAAACATATTCTAATAGCTTTTTGTTTTTTTTTATTGGCAGGCATCGACCATCGATGGACGGCGAAAGGGAGCATGCCTGTTCTGTCAAGAGTATTTCATGGACCTTTACCTCTTAGCCGAGCTCAAGACCATCAGTTTAAAAGTGAGTTAAACAGACTTCATACTACTCTCCTTACCTTCGTTGTCACCGGCTAGAGAATAACGTCTCTGTTTTAATATTAATATATCTAAATATTTAACCGGTCTAAACTTAATAATACTAATATGTCTTCATAACAATCTGGGAGGTGGCGGTGATAAAATAATTTATCACCTCATCCCATCCAATAGGGGTTGTAAAACCTTGAGTCGGCACCTACTGACTAAAACTCTACCTGTTACCGTGAGGTTTTTTTCTTTAAAAATCTTCTTCTCCTCTCTCGATCCCGATCACCAGTCTCCTTCTTACCAATACGGTCCACTGTAGAATTCAACATCACCAAAACGACTGCGGACAGGAAGAGTGTCCCGAAAATATTCCGGACCTTAGTTATCCAGACAGGTGATCCAGACGGGCAACAGTTTCTACGATGCGAACGAAATAGGGCAACTAATGTGCAGACAGTTCACCTGATGGCAAGTGGTTGCTGCGGCCCAGGTGTCTACCTACTCGATTAAAAATCAAAGTACTGATAATTTGACTCCTATGACTGTGATGGGATGCCTTGTTTCCATTAAAAGGATCTTAAGTTCAATCGGCCTGTCTAAAAAATCCTCACTTGATAGAGGCTATTTATAACGAAACTGATGATGACCTATCCCGTACGTTACAGGTGACAACAGTAGACATGCAGAAGCCGCCGCCAGATTTCCGCACCAACTTCGAGGCGACACATCCGCCGATCCTGATCGACAACGGGCTCGCAATCCTCGAGAACGAGAAGATCGAACGGCACATCATGAAGTCAGTGCCCGGCGGACACAATCTATTCGTACAGGTAATTAAAGTAATTTATACATTTGTCCTGTTTCGAGCACATGTGAATTTTGCCAACCCGAACTGCAGCAGCTTGACGGATCCTTCCCGGCGCAAATATTAAGCGGAGGCCTTTGCTCAGCTGTGGAACATTTACAGACTGCTACATTCCCTTCCGTTTACTATATTCTGTTGGTCTTGGCGTAGTGGTCGTTTTAAGGATTGGATTGCCATAAACAGCCAATGTCATATGAACTTTGGTCTACCTGGAATAAACAATCGAATTAGATGTGTGTATAGAATGGGGGAATTATATCTCCTATTGATCAGTTTGAAAGGTTTCTATAAAAATAGCGAGCTGAGCGACCGAGATTTAAGAAGTGCGTCAGTATGCCAGATGTAAAACATCGTGCGGAGGAAGAACGTCTGAATCTGTAGTATGAAACGCACTAGACAGAGATCCCGTGAAGAGGACTGTTTTCGGATTAAGGACTATTAGTAAATTGGTTGTATGGAAAAAATAGAGATTATCCGTATGCTCTGTGCTAAGTTCAAAAACATGTATATGTGCTTAATGCGTGTGACCTTATTATATTGTTCTTTCTTTCAGGACAAAGAAGTTGCCTCACTGATTGAGAACCTCTATTCGAAACTGAAACTGGTGCTGGTGCGCAAGGATGAACAGAAGTCGTCCGCTCTGCGCGCACATCTTGGACGTATTGACGCACTCCTTGAGCGTCGGGGGACGAGGTGAGTCTATGGCACATATTTCTAAGAGGAACGTCAGATACACGAACTTGTTCAGGCTTATTAAAAATAACCCCTTTTGTTCCACAACCTTTTTCTAAACTGAAAACTCTCACCACCGCATGCCCACTTTTCACCAGAGCTTATTTTGGAAGAACGTGACAGTTGGTGAGCCTGTCGCCGTCTTAGAGTTACAAATCGTACATAAGTTTTATATATGCTTCACAGAGTCGAAATATTATTGTATACATAAATTAGCTAAATAAAACACAGTAAGGTTGTCTCTGTATTCAAATTGGGCAATACAGAAAATCCTACAAATTACCGTTCCATTTCCGTCTTGCAATCCTTAAGTAAAATATTTTAGAACAGATGATTTTTCATTTTATTATATCCATATAAATTTAATTTTAAACGACAAGCTATTCGACTAAACAAAAGCCAGACGACGAATGCGGGTGTAAAAGTAATAGTCACTGTCAGTGTCCTCTGTGATCTCTCAAAGGCATTTGCTTTGACACTGTTTGGAACAAAAGAAAAATATTTGATTTTTTTAAAAGAATACTAGCAATGCTATTTATTAAGTAGCATTACTAATATTCCTGTTAACCATCCAACTAAGCTTACAGCTTGTATCTGGAGTGGTTCACGACTATAGCCAAATGGGTTTGGTAAATGGTTTAAATAAACTTAAATTCGTGATGCCCCACTTGTGATCATTATATCCGGGAAGCAAAACTTTGCAATCAACGTGTATTGTCATCGGGCCTTGTGGTAAAAATGGGTGTCTCTCAGGGATCGATATTTAGCCCTTTTTTATTCGTGGTCTAAATAAATGATCTTCCCTTTATGGTACAAAAAATATAGATATTGTTTCTAAATGTATGGCAGTAAACAATTTAATTCTAAACGCCTCAAAAACGGAGTAAAAACCAATAATTTTACTGCGTTTTTGATTCGCCACAGAATGCTGGAATTATTTTAAAAAATATTGATTAACATGTCAAAAGTTACCGTATTTCTCGGATTTTCTATTGATTTTATGCTCCAGGGGAGAGCACATATTGATAAACTGATCACTGAAACATTAAAGGGTTGACCAATGAACCTACATCTAAATTAGTCTACTTTGCTTACTTCCAGTTTCATGTTATAAGGTTATGGAGAATCTGCAGCCGTACATATTGGAAACAATATTAATTTTGCAGATGCAAGCCATACGGCGAATCTATAACAATCTAAAATATTACGTACCTATGAAAAATATAATTTTTTTTAATAAAAAACGTACTGTCTCTTGTAGATCGTGTAGTGCTGAAAAGCCTTTTCTAAGTAGAGTTATACAATTTTACAATATAATCTCAAAAAATACAGTGTCTCATAATATTATCTATGTAACAATCTGACATAAAATTTGAAAAACTTGTTAAAGACACTTCTTAAAAAAAAGGCGTTCTTTAAAAAAGATTAATATATTGAGGTAAATGATGTTTGGAAGTAATTAACTAATAGTTCCTAGCTCCACTTGCAAGCTGATATATTATAAAAAATATTCATATATGCTTGAAATTATAAATTGTGTAGATTTTTATTATAAATTGTTAATAATATTGTGACACAGCATTAAAAAAACAGACCTTAGTATTGCCGATTATGACGTAGAAATAAAAAGTTATGACGTTGAATTTACCATTTCAATAAGTAATTCATGATATCAATTTATTATTGCTTTGTGGTAACTACATCAGCCTATTTTAGTCAACTGTTGTCCAGCGGCCTCTCCAAGAAAGCGACTGCCAACATATATTTCTTGAAAGGTTTGATCATACTCCATACGCTGGACAAGCGGATCGGTGAGCGCAGTGCCGGCATCCACGCATTAGTGATGCTGTAGTAATCTGTGGGTTATGGGTTCCGCTCATTTTCATGAATATCCTGCCATCATTCTTGCGTCAAGAGTCTCGTTTGTTCACGTGCAGGTGTAGTTGGCATTTTGATGATGGCATGGAGATGATACATTCCGTAACGGACTTTATTTTGTTGTAAAATGATTGTATATAACATTAGCAACTGTTCTATGGCAAGCAACACCAAAAGTTTCAAAACCTCGCCGCGATGGATCACGTTCTAATGTAAGCTCTTCACGCGGTAGTGCCAAGCTTTTTGCTGCTGTTCGAATGGGCCGGCTCGACCGGGTTGTTATAACGGCCTCGCAGAATACCGGCTTCTGCGTTTCGTTCGGTGAGTGAGGTAATCGTCAAGCGTGGCGATTACGGTGAAGCCTCCGTATGCGAGAGACCTATGTCCCGCAGTGGACTATTAGACTCAAAGAAGATGTAAGCTGCAGTAAGTGATGACGTGGCCCATAGACATGTAAGACGTATTATGTGTGAGCATTTATACCCGTCCCATTGCAAGCGGTTCATCTTATGGTAAGTGATTACCGTCGCCCACGTACATCTGCAGCAACATCCGTTGCCGGCCTTCAAGAGTATTTGGATGATGAGAGGGACGGTAAGGAGGGGGATGGGGAAGGGGAGTGGGCCTCCGGTTACCTCACTCACCGAACGAAACGCAGAAGCACACACAGAAGCCTCTACTTCACGCCGGTATTCAGCAAGGCCGTGGTACTAATCCGGTCTATTCGAGCAGCAGCAAAGCCACCGTTTAGCTCTACCACGTTGAAGGCTGCAGTGGCCACTTAGCATCAGGTGGACTGTTAGTTCGTACCTGTCGGGCAACGACCATGGGGTTGCAGGTTTTCTTACGCCGCCACCACGCGACCAGCTTACATGCTTTCTATTTTTTCTCCAAACATTTTTTATTATTCGATTGCAGATTCCTAACCGGCGACACCATGTGCTGTTTCGATTGTGAGTTAATGCCGCGCCTCCAGCACATCCGCGTCGCGGGGAAGTACTTCGTGGACTTCGAGATACCGGTAAAATCTAGATCCTTTTAACTACCCGTTATTTTATCATTACTACTCATCTATGCTATTGTTTAACACGAGCTGACCCTTTAACCATTTTAGGTCGGAAACGATGCAAACATAAGACCTGAGTGTATAGGGCATTTCATACAGTGAATATATTATAGTACTCAATATATTATAATTTGTGAAAAGTAACTTACTTATGCCTGTATATGGAAGGTAAATCATGAAAGATTATGAGACAGTATGCGAAGTACATCGCGCAATAGTGGTGCTGACTAAAAATCAGCGTTACGATTAACCCCGCGACACTACGCTAAGTCAGCACCGTTTCATTTGACACGACACGGGTTATAAATTAAAAAGTCGACCTCAGTCGTCTAAGCTTAAGCCTCAGATTCACTTAAATTATTTCTTTTTTATTTTTACATATTTATTGATTTTCTGTATAATTGTATTTCTTGTAACTTTAGTGTTGTGTAAATGAATAAATCGTATCGTATTTTATCTTACAGCACCTATCTACCGTTATGCGAAAGATACTGTAAGATATCTTACGTTCGAAATGACCTGTCATAACTTTCAACCAATTCAAAACCTATAGTTATAATTCATATCAGGAATAGTGATACTAGAAGGGAAAAACGAGCTGTTGTCATATACTTTGCGAATATCATATTTTTATCGTAAAATAAACATAACTACAGAGCAAACATAAGTGCATACTAAGTGGTAGGCTCTTTCGCTGCCAATTAGCCGTCTACGTTGGTATGGTTCAGGAAATATACTAATAGACGCTATTCGACTTATCGTACAACCATTGTTGTGTTCCGGTTTGAAATGTATAAAGAGCCCAATATAATGAAAACGTCGTGGAAACTTTTATGCCTGAGAAATAACTGAAGTCCAGCCACCCGCAATGGAGCAGCGTGGCGGACTTTCCCCCCCTGACTTCAATAGCCAGGACATTTACACTCTGCTACCCACCTACGTTTATGTATCAGTCAGTGCCCCCTGTCCTTCGTGATTATAATAAAAAAAAGGTATACAGTGACAAATGTATAAGTATTTACTTGTCAATCAATTAGAGTTTTCATCAGTTGAAATCATTTGCAGACAAGTTTCCGCGCTCTCTGGCGCTACATGTACCACATGTACCAGCTGGACGCGTTCACGCAGAGCTGTCCCGCCGACCAAGATATCATCAACCACTATAAATTGCAACAGGTAATTGAAGACATTGCGCCGCGCCCTCTGTACTATCCGTGACATTTTCCGAATATTTGGCGCGCTTTTTACGTCAGTTATTTCTTTAATTGTATATTACGAATTACGAAACATTATCAATTAATAACTACTTAACACCATATTATATTTATATGAGTACTTTTGGTTCTTTAAAATTCTATATAATGACTGCGAAGCCAAAAAACGGCCATAGTTTTGCATCTGAAAATGTTACAGGTTTGATATACGTTAGAGTGAACGAAGTGAAATTGAAATGGAGTTCTTGTTTGTTCTTGTGGTATTATTAGTCAATAATATATAGAATTTTTTAATTTAACGAACTTAAATATTATATGTTATATAACCATAATTATATTATATGTTAATCAAAAATGAAAAGTATGTATTCTAGGAAGCGGTCAGTTTCACTTTTTATTAACCGTAACAACTTTTTTTACCAGTCACTTAAACTAATTATGAATCCTAATGATTAATTTAATAATGGTTAATATAATATTCTTAAATGATTAATTATAAGTGAGGCACACTCTCCATGTTTAATTTCCTTTGGTTATTATTGTTAATATGTTTATCAGTGTTGTAAAAAAAATATCTCATTTTGGGGATTTCTTTCTATGGGATCTTTCTATACGACCCTACCTTGCCTAATATCTTTTCTATCAATATTTCTCACTATCGTCTACAGTTATCGACAAAAGGTTTGCTCATGTCGCCGAAGCCGACACGACAAAGGAACGACGACGATGCGGCCTCGGTACGTTGCGGGTGTAAAACATTGCGTTATTCATAATATTGCATAACTTCCATTGCGCCACTTCATTGTTCTCTAAGCGTTCTCTCCGAGTGTTGAATGTCACTTCGTGCCTAATCGTTGTTGTTTGTGCAGGTTATGGAGCTTTACTTAATCGTGCAATGAACATAGAAATATTATAATACAAATGTGTGTTTGTAAAAGATACTAAATATTTACTTACTTTTTTACTTTGTAAGTTAAGTTATATAATATTTCTATGCGAATTAATCTGTGAAATAAATAAAATATTAAACACTTTCTAATACTTTAGCGTTTGATACACAATGATAATTTTTTAAAGATCACGTTGTGCAATAGAAAAAAAATATCCTGGTTTCGGTAGGTAATATTATCTTATAATCATACATATAGGAAATCTCGAAAAAAAATCGTATTTTAAATTACTTTTACGAACGATAAAACTAGTAAACAATATTAAACTAGTAATTATTGGTAAACGGTTATCTCCTCGTGGTCCTGTTAATTTTGATTATCTTTTGTTTATACATGGTAGGTACTTATCATTGTAATTCTATAAATGTGCACCGAATATTATATTTCTACTTTTCCAACATCTTTTACCAATTTAAGGGCGCCACAATGTTTATATTTTGGATTTTTAATCGCTTCAAATCACTTACGGATATGTACACTGTCAGATCCAGCGAAAGCGAAAGGCGAAAATAAAAATTTCGTAAAAGGTCATAAAACAATATTTGGCCAAAAATTTTAAAATTGAAAAGTGGAAGCGCGAGAAGTCACGACATGCATGTCATCACAGAAACTCTAATAGATGACGATTAATGGGCGCCGGGCTTAATAAAAATCATAATACAGTTGCCTTACATCAGTCAATATTAATGCTTTTTTTTGGTGAAAAGTCGGCGGCCATTTGATCACAATATAACCATTTCAAGCTTTTACTGGTGTGTCCTTTACTAGTGTTGGGTTCTATTATTAATAAATTTTATTTTTATTTATAATTTTGTATATTTTGTCTCTACTAGTTGTGTCTGTGTAGTATTTCAACTTCTAATCCATAATTCTCTTTATATTGTTTATGGCCAGTAACATTGACGTTTATTTATTTAAAAAAAATGCTATTGACGTTACCCTACTTTATTATGTGCAAGTATGTGATTTGTTTCTGCAACTAATCACCAATAGGTCTTTTCATAGTCGATTTATACATACCAATATTTGCAGGCTCTTAAAATGAAGAAACACGAAGAACTTGAGACGCCAACATTCACCACGTCAATCCCGATCGACGTCAACGATTTGAGTACCACCAATGCTGAATAATAACGCGACGAGTTGCCACTGCGTGGAGCGATAATGAGCCTTGGTACAATAGGAATTAAGCAGAATATGCTTCGTCAGTATACAATAAAGCCGATACAACTCCCACTCAGCCAATCATGCTGATAATATATAATAATAATAAATCTTTGACAGTTTGTACCGAGGATATTTGTCCGGAATAAAAATAAAATTGTGTAATATTTTTGAATTTCCATTTTTAAGAAATACAACACTTGAATATTTTATATTTTTTATAAGTAATTTAAAAATAAATGAAAACAGAACCTTGTTGGTATTGATACATAATACTTTGTTAGTACAGTTGATTTGTGTTTGAGTGAATGGTTTGGTGCAATCGAAATTATTGTTTAACGTTTTACTGTGGTGATTGTTACTTAGTTGCCCTAGTTTAGGGTATGTTATTACTATTAAAAAAAAAACAGGCAAGTTCACTTTAGCCTATTTTGTCAGTAGCATTTTTTATTAATGTTAGTGGGAAATAGGGCCATTATTTTTGTTAAAAGTGGTTTATTTAATAATTAAAATTAAACTTTATGTTACATACTATCGCAGAGGTGCTGCAAAAATTTTACTTTTAATTCATATGTTGCCAATTAGAGTATACCTACAAGTGAACAGTAATTTTTAGTATCAGTATCACTTAGAATAGATTCAGTGTTCAAATTAAACACAACGAATAGGCGATCAGAATTTAGTATTATATTTACAATAGATGTAAGATTGGTTAACACATTTAATACATTTTTTTTCAAGTATTTTACATATAAAAATTTTATCACCATTTTTTTATTATACCTCTGTCAGATCGCTCCAATTCCGAGATTAAATTTTGGTTTTACTTAATAAATAATTGTGAGCACTCTTGCCTGCATCAAAGTTACCTTTTTTGAAGGTAGTTATATATATTAAGTACTTATTTCCTTTTTAATTTATCTTGAACCTGTATTAAATACTTTTATATACAATATTGACGAAATTTCATATTTGAAAAGTAAAGCTTGGTACTGAACTTACGAAAAATTCGCAAAAATTCTTTAAGTCACATTGCTTTATGTACTAGAAACTGGCATAGCAAGTGATTATTGGTCACAATTATGTTTTAGTTAAAAAATGCCTAATTGTGGTCAAAATTATATTCTAACTTAATATAAAGAAAATTTTAACACAAATTGCACATCATTTAATTTATACTATAGAAAAATTTATGACAAAACAGGAAATTCAATTGTATTTGCTTAAACTTTTATTATTTTAAAATAAATAGAGAACTGTTTCATTTGGCATACCTTATAAGAAGTACTTCCACTTAAAATCCCACATCTTACCCCATTTAAAAAACTAAAACCTCAAAATTTGTTTAAAACTACTTCTAAGTTATATAAATGACAACCTATATGAATAATTTATAAATTTCAGAAATCAGACATTTCAGAAAAAAACATAATCCGAGACACATCCTTGAAATATATTATACATAGAATATCAATCTGTTTAACAATATTTGATTTATGTTCAGAACACTGAATAACAAAAATTGTGTTAAACAAAAGTTGATTAGCATTTTGTTTTTATTTTAGAGTAAAGACAGCAGATACACATGGGATAGAGACGATCAACTTGTCAATTGGACAATGTATAAAATATTAATATTAGATAATAATATAAATGTTATGGAACACCCATAATGTTTACATTAGTATTTAGTGTTATTAGGTAATAATTTAAATGTTAAGAAATAAACCTGGATAAATATTACTATTTTTTTTAGTTGTCTTTTATTTTGCATGCCTTTTTAAACACATCCATTTATATGTATTATATTTATTATCTGTCACTGTTTTAATTGCATTTTCAAATGTCAGCTTAGTACTCTTAATGATAAACAGCTAGTGCCTTACATATGCAACATATAAGGTTGATTTAAGTAGTTGAATTCAGCATGTATTTAAAACTGCTGATATGCTGAAGTCATCATATACACATTCTTAACATTCACATTTTGTCCGATACACATTGGAGTTTGTACTAAAATATACCTGTAGATACCTCTTAATGAATATTTTGATAAATATAAAAGTAAATGTACTTCACTATTATGATAGCTTTTTATATATGTAATAAATAAATAACAGAATATGTTGTTTAACTATCTGCAAAAATAAATGTTTACAAAGATATTTTATATATCCCACCCAGACGAGAATACAATAGAAAAAACCCAAAATATTATAATATATTAACTTAAATCAATGATTTTAATACACCAAAATAGTCATGATATTGTTATAATTTTCTTGCTCATCCAATCATTTCTGTAAATATCTTTAGACAACAGACAACTTAGAAATGCATGGGTAATGTAAGCTGTTATACCCCATATTTTTAAATCATATACATCTAAGTGAAATACTGGTAAAATATATCCATTTTTAAATTGAGTGTAATAATGATTTCTAGAATCACATAATGTTTTCAAAGGTAGAGCAAAACATTCAGAAACTTCCTTAGGGTTTAAACGTAAATCTTCTCTTTGTAAATCTGAAATGTAAGCAATCACTGGAGTGATTGAAAATTTGTTGCCGCGACTAGGGACAGGAGAACCATGACCCCAGATGTCTACTTTTGTTGGAGATAGACCTATTTCTTCTTGAGTCTCTCTCAAGGCTGTCTGGACAGGTGATTCGTCATTCTCAGTTTTTCCACCAGGGAAGGCTATTTGTCCACTATGAATGCGTAAACTTGATGCCCTTACCGTATATAGTAAACACATGTCATCAGACACGCGACACATAGGCACTAAAACAGCCGCTTTTGCTGTTGGAATTTTACCACGTATTGGAACGCTAAGTTTTTTTAAATTAGCTAAACATCGCTCACGCGAATCTAATGATGTCAGATTTTGAAAACACAGTTTCGAAAAACTCTTCATTATTCTATTTACACCTTTACACAGGTTTACAACAGTATTTTATATTACATAATTTGCCTTTGATTGAATTGAATTTGAGTTGATACTCAGACTTCAGACACTTGTTATCCATTTCAATGTTAGCGACGACAGGAATTAAAAGTACATAATATATCACACAGCAGACAAATAAAGCAGTTAAAGATATATAGCATAAGCTAGCTTTAACTCTACTTCATTCATTTAACGCCATCTATTATGTATTCTCGAAATTCTGTCGAATGTCACTTATGTTACGTATCTACTTTGTTCCTTAGATGGTCAAGAGATGCTGTAATACCATCAACCATTTTAAATTGAAATAAGGTTCACCGACTTTCCTATCCCGACGTAACCAACCACTATACCAGACCTTCGGTGACTAGTAGGTGTGACCTTTACCCAACATAAAACAAAAAAAAAGACTCGTTAGAGTCGTATGTTGTGTGTCGCACGCACAGTTCTAATCTTAGATTAAGGATTACTAATATGTGACATATTAGATATTACGTTACAGAATACTAGAATGATATAAAGATATGATTTATCCCGTAGAAGAGAGAAATGTAGGTAGTCAAGTTACCGGGTTTGATGATTTATTTTTTCGAAAAGATTTGAAGACGTTATTTAATTAAAACTATCTAGGTGTTGATTTCAGCGATACCAAACTGATAGTGATTTTCAGACGGGCTCTGAAACATCGCCCCGTCTTGCATGGCCACCTGGGGATGCTGGTGGTCTCATAAACAGTTATTCATGTTTTAAAAATTTATGTTACCCCTATAATTTTATTTTATTGTTTGTTTTATTTTGTATATATATGATTTATTTCGATTCTCTGTGTTTTCTACATCCAAAACTGTGTAACTAATACCTATGTAAAACTATTTCCACTCTGCACATTTTAGAGGCAGTAAGTAATCTTCTATAAAGATTACTTAACTAACCGGTTTTCCTTTACTTTCAAAAGTATGGTTGATATAAGTAAAGATTTGTGAAAGAATTAGCTAAAGAAAGACCATGAATACAGCATTATAGCAACTTAAATTTGAATGAAAAACCAGTTCCTTGCAAAATTTTATAAAAAAATTTAGGGATACTGTAGTGTACTACAACTAGTAATACAACATATCGTTATAACGTGTTCTTGGTTTACGTCTGTTATGAACACGACTAGGAACTAATGATAAATCCATAGACAAAACATGTAGTGTTTGTATACTCTTTAACACAGGTCACTACTTGTACAGGGTTACAGGCATGGAAATTACAGTTACTTTTATTTCGTTATAATTTTAGCAAATTATTTTTCTATGCAACGCCAGTTACGTGCTACGAAAGTGACTTGAACAAGTCAGAGGCTCACTAAAAACTAATTCTTTCATATTTATTCATTAGGCCCGTATTACATTATCCTACCCGAGTCATAGATGTATAATCATAGATATATGATAACGTAATACGAGCCCAAGACCATATAAACGTGGCAACACAATACGGGCCTTAGATCATAATTATTACTATTTGAGTTTATAATTACAATTATAATAAAATAATTACACAGATATTTTTTATTTAATGGCTGGAGATTGGCCTTAGTCGGTGTTACCAAGATAGGCCATTTTCGCCATTTAGACTACCTCGAAGTGTGTTGGGCGAATAAAAATTTATTTGTTGTATTTAAATAATCATATTTTTTCTTCGCCCTTCAGATTGTTTAAGGATTTCGGAGAATCTCGTAAATAATAAAAATGTATGTAGCTTATAATCACCCAATATACATTAAACTTCTATATTCTTTGAAAAGTGAGGTAAGAAAGCAGACTTCATAGGTTTCTTAGTATAGGAAAGGGTGTATTCGCAATCTGTTAGAAGGAACACAAAGTTGACTTTGATATGTATTTTATTGAAATGGCTCTCGATACCGTGTAAGGAAGAAAGAAAAAGTGCTGGGGGTTTGGCATGTATCTCCTTGTGCTTGATTCGCTTCACTCTTAAAATTAATATGCTGGATGTTACGCCAAATTTTTAAGATATTGTGTATAGGATTCTGTCTTAAAAGTAGGAAGACTACGATTACATAAAAAGGGAAATGCGTAGATGTAGATAAATATATTACAGGGAATTGTTGCAGAATTATTTTTTATATTCCTTTTATAAAAGTAAATATGTGCCGTCACTGCCGCATGCTGGTACACTGCGGACTTTTTTTAAAAACGATAAGGGACAAATAAACTTTAATAATATCGAATATACTGTACCAAAAAACTTAACAAGAACACAATTAACAAGTGATAAAATTATATGGAATCCGGAGTGTGTCGTTGTGACTTTGGTCAGTATAAGACCAAAAACATGAAAAAAAAATGACGTACGCGGCAAAGTGTGAAGGGCTACCTTTCGGCGGGGTATCTCATTTCACGTAGATTTCAAGTTATCAGGCACGCGTAATACGAAAAGCTTAAGTGGTGTTGCTTAGCCCTCCACGGCTGAAATATGGGCCTTTGCCGCTTAGAATGGCTGGAACTAGTGGCGTCACGGAAGTGTCCGCGAGCGTTCCCGTGACGCTACCGATATGCAGCGATAGTGAGAGAAAAATTGGCAATTTTAGGATCCTTCATTTATTGCAACTTGAACCGGCATAGACTTGGCAGCACTGGCGACAGTAATCGTAAAAAACCGATTTACATCTTCATCCCAGATAATATATGGCGTATAATTAAATCACAAAAGAAGTTAAATTAAAAAAGAATACATAAATAAAAAGAATATTATAAACTTTTGAAGTTTTGTGACACACTTAGTGTTAGAATATAAAACTTTTCTAAGTGAGATATGTTTTTAACACCGCAAGTTTTGTTATCAAATATAGCTCGTGAGCGATGTGTGGCAAATATAAAAGAACTTCCTGCATTCTTCTTTAATACTGAAAAACCAAAAGAGAACGCTTCGGTGTTGGTGCCTTTATGCGTGCGAAATGGAGAAGTATGCCTTTTATATACTCTTCGATCATTGAATTTGAAAAATCACAGTGGACAAATATCATTCCCAGGCGGTAAAAGCGAGCCAGGTGAGAGTGTAGTGGAAACAGCATTACGCGAAACGCAAGAGGAAATTGGCATTACCCGTGATAAAATAGACGTTTGGTGTGAAATGCCCCAAGTACAAGGTCGAAATAAAGATATGGTTATTACTCCCGTAGTAGGTGTAATATTAAATTTTGATCAAGCCATATTATGTCGCAATGAGGATGAGGTAGAAGAAATTTTTACAGTGCCAATGAAGGAGCTATGCAACGTGAAGAACCATGCACATTTACAATTTGAAAAACATCCTTTGCCTATTTTTCTTTACCAAAAGCATAAAATTTGGGGTATAACTGGACTAATAACTCATTTACTTATGCAATGTTTTCTGCCTACTGATGTTTACAATGTCGACTTTTTAAGAAAAAAATTTGATTTACATGAACTTATGCCTTCTCCATCTAAGCTTTAAAGGCCTCAAGAAAGTCAATACAAATATTTATTTTTTTACTATTGAATAGAATATAGACAAATAATTATGCACAATTATCCATTAACTTGAGTACCAATATTTATCATGTAAATATTGTAAATGTTTGCCCTAAGTCCTTTCAATGGTCAAAGTATTTTACAGCCTTTTCCCAGAAATTGGCTATTGTTGATGGGTTTCTCCCTGTCGAGTCCATTATCTCTCATAATCACATGAATCTTGGTATCAATATTCCAGGTTCCACCTAATTCTTTCAATACTATCTCAGCTCAGCTGATACATGGATATGTATCTGCTGAGTAATAACCGCACCTTGGCTCTACCATGTACTAAAATGTTTATTATATTATATTGTTAGTTCAACAGAATTGTTGGGAGATTATACATAATTTATTATTGTTGATTAAAATTCATTCAATTGAATAGTAAAACAGTATATAAATAAGATTTTACAGTTTTCTCACTAATATTAATTTGGCACAGTTGGTGGAAGACGTGTGCAGTTGACAGGCTCTATAGGTTGCTCCTCGTTTTCGATAAGGTGCTTCATTCGACATTCAAAGGTACAAATGTTTCTGTAACGCCTATCATCACTGGAACAAACTGGTCTATATTCGCTAGTGCAGAGGCAGCTTTTTTCAGACCAATCAGACCATGGTTCTTGCCTTGCTTGTGCACCAATGATAAGTAAGGCTAAAGTGAGAATGACTGGAAGAAAAAAAACTTATATTTAACAATTTTGTCATGTCATCAGATTATTAAGAATAATTTAATGTTGTTGGCATTTTATTTATCGAAATATACCTTAATAATGCTACAGTGTTGCAGAAACAAAAAGTTGGGTTTTTAAACGAGCAGTTGTGTGATTTTGTTATTGTTGAAAGAGTTCTGAACATGTAGAATTTAATAGATATAAATGGCTAAAGACATGGTTAAAATCATAACATGTTTAAGCATTGAGTATATTGGTTTTCCAGGGGTCGACATTAATGAAAACTGATGTAGGGGGTCCAGAAGGTCTAAAACTCGACCTCTATTAATTAACACAAGTTCTTATTGGAAACTTTCAAGATACTGTATAATTTATGTTACGTATATCGACTTGTTATAAGAATGCCTAATATTTTAGTGGGTAGTATCATTGTTGTACTTATTAAAAATTTTACCTAATTTGTATTATTAGTTACACTTGATATTTACTGAATTTTATGTCTATTTATTTTGTTAAATTTTGGTGAGAAAGTGATGTGAAGTTTACTCACTTAACCAAATGCAAAATTTATAATTTGGTATTTTGTATCAATAGGAAAAAACTAGAGATAGAATTTTTGGGGGTCTGAGGTATCAGATCATTTTGGAAAAGGGGTCTCTTGCCCAAAATAGTTTCGGAATCCCTGTCCTAAACTATTACATATTTTTATACCACAAAGAAATTGTCATACTATGTTCAATTTGGAGTTGAATTATAACACATGCATTGGTGAATTATTTATAAAATGTACATGAAAAATGTATCAATGTAACAAGTGAGAATGTGCAACAAAAAATGTTAATAATAATAATAACTATGTGTTTTTCTCTTGTGAAAGCTGGAATAAAAATAATGAGACTGTATTTATTCCTTTTCATCACATTTTACATCTTTATCAATAAAAACTTTTATTTTAAACACTTTATAAAAAGTATTGGCATAGCATTCGAATTCGCAGGGGCTGTTGAAGCTGACATGGTTTGATGAACAAACTGGGACGTATATTTTCGGACAAACGCATTTAGGCCACCATGCCTGATCGTTGGGTCTACTAAAAGCCGGAGACATCATCAAAACCAGGACTGCCACTGGAAATGAAAAAATATGTATGTGCACAACGTTAAATTTGGTTTTTGGGCCGCAAATATTTTGTACATACTACTCAAAATCAAACCGCGTGACTAAGTGAACAGCATACCTGCCGAATACATCGGATTCCAAGGATCGAACTCAGACGAAACCATACACAAAAGATAAATATTATTGTCTGACTTTAATACAAACTTTTTTGGAAGGATTTGAATTTTGTCACATACAAAATTTAAATACTGACCGACTTTGTAATCCATTGGCGGGAAATTCTGTTTACTTCGACGTCAAATTCTACAATGGGCTAGGCTGGTGATGGGATACAGTAGCAGTGTTACTAACATTCACCGTCCTGCTACGTTAATATACTTAGCAGTTAATGCATAATGACGCTTTTCCGCTATTTCCGCTTGATAATTCGAAAAGGATAGTAAAAGTTGTCAATATTTTCTTTTAAACAACAGTAATTGGCAATAAAAGCAACGACGTACTTAACTTGCAATCGCGTATCGCAGCTACTAAACTAACTATATCTTTTGTTTTTTTTTATTGAGCAGTATATGCTCTTCCGTTACGACGATGTGCATATATTAATCGCTGATTTGTAGTATTGCTGCGTTTGCCGGTAATGTCAGTAAGTCAATGCAAGAATAGATTGCTGTAAAATAAGGGTTCGTTGAGCGCATGCCTGTTCTTGATTTTAGTATTTTCATTTGTACGCTAAATGTGATGCTGCAATTATTTTCACTTTCAACGTATATGCTCTCTTGCGGAATGTAGGACATTGGGATGCATTTAAAACTTTAAACTACTTGCGAGTTTTCGCAAAAATTTTAAATCAGAGGTTCTATAAACAACTTATCTCATAAGATCTGAACATTAGAAACATTTTTAAAGTTTTTATTATACTTTACTGTCTTCTTCTAGTGGACTAGACAATTGTGGTGGTTGACACAATCTTTTACCAAAAAGAGAGAATTTTGACGCTGTATTATTTGTGAAGCCGCTTAAGTAATACATTGCACAAAAGTAAGTTACAAACTCTTTAATAGAACGTAAAAGTACATGGAAATGTCAAAATTGATTAATAATCCAAAAAATATATGAACTCGTCGCTTAGGCCAAATACTGGCCTAATCTGGCGTTAGGTTAGAAATTCCAAATTCAAATGTATTTCAAATTTAGGCTTGTGTAGTTGTGTTTCGAAGTTAGTGATTCGTTTGTTTTTTCATTGACATCCTTTTGTTAACAAAATGTATAACTTTAAATATTGCGTTATTTACTAATATGAGTTCCACCGGTGCAACTGCGCTGCAAAAACAGTTCAAAGGATTAATGATGTGTATGAATGAAGCTACTGTAAAAGAAAGCACGGTATGTTTTTGGTTCCAACGTTTTCGTTTCGATTTTGTCATCTAAAACAAACCCCGGTCGGCCGGAGACCTAAGTTGACAATGAAGAATTAAAGGTGATTGTGTAAGCGGATTTATCGCAAACCACGTCAGAGTTAGCGGCAGGCTTCGTTGTGAGAGACAAAACAATTTTAATTCACTTGAAATAAATTGGAAAAGTGAAAAAGCACGAGAAATGGGTACCGCATGAATGGAGTCAAGCAGACCAACGAACACGCATTGAGCGTTGCGTAACATTACTCAACCGTTACAATAACGAGGGAATTTAGAATCGTATCGGTACTTGTGATGAAAAATGGATACTTGCTTAACATTAGCTGCGTGAAGTAGAGGTAATTTGTGCTTCTGTATTTCGGCAGGTGGGTAAGGTAACCGGAGGTTCATGTTCCTCTCCTCTCTGATGTACGTGGGAGACGGTAATTACTTACCAACAGGTGAGAGCCGTGGTAGCCTAGTGGTCAGGGCGCTCACTTTAGTGCCATTGAGCGCGAGTGACCTGGGTTCGATTCCCGGTTCCGGCACCACTAAAATTGTTAATAACAATTTTAAGTGCTGTATTTACCACGTGCTCAACAGTAAAGGAAAGAATCGTGAGGAAAACTGCATGTCTAAGAAATAATAAAAATATGATTTCGAGGATATGTGCAGCTTTCCAACCCACACAGGAGCGGCGTGGTGGGCCCTTCCCGGCTCCTAAACCTTCTCTGAAACTAGTATTTGAGACGGAGGCCTTTGCCATGGCACTTACATGCTATTACGTTACTTTAGGTGAGCCGCTTATTCCTTTGCTCCCAGTCCCAAATAAAAAAATAAAAAGAATAGCTTGTTATGGTTCGGTCCCAGTACAATTTGTAATATATGAATTCCAATATTATTTTAGTTGAATAAGCAGTTTTGTTATCAATACATTTATAATATTAAATATTAGTGAAATATTGGTGAATTATTGATCCAACCTGATCGTGTATGTGCTTGTAGTGTACCTTGTGCTGTAGATTTGCATTATTACTTTGACATCGTCGGTATAAATAACTTTTTCTTTTATTATTTGCTTACGATAATTTTATGTTGCTACTACCTGATCTTGAATTGCGATGATGGAGGATGGTGAAACCTTCAGTTTCCGTAAACAGTTCACCCTGTTCGAGTTACGCATCGGAGGCGATTTTATCTACGGTTACTCAAGTTTAACCTGTGAAGTGATTTTTTGCATCCAGGCTTTAGCCAGTTCATTTTGAAATGTTTCAATTAAAACGATGGTGTTTATTACGAGGTTAAGTGGAGTGCATTTTTCATCAGCGTTACCAGTAAACTCTGTGTACCGGAGACTCCTGTGATCTTGAAAGAAAAAAATGGACTGAGTGAATTAATTTCTTTATGATGGAGATTTGGAATGTCTGTGAGCCGTCTCCCTTCCTGATTTCCTCGTAGTGTAAGTCGTGTATGCATTGGTAGTTTAAGTGTAGTCATACAATTAGACTACCAATTGATTAAAACGTTAAATATTCACCGCAAGTATTCATAAAAATGGCGTCATACTAAGTAACATATTATTAGTGAAATTAAAAAACAAAAATAAAGAAAGCGAACTACATAAATTCTTGTTAAGAGTTCGCTTGTTCTACGAACAAAACACAGTCATAGATAATCAAATATTCTACGAAGCATATAAGTCAACAAACATTGGTATTTATAAATTCGAGTTATGCGAACTGCGTTTTCCGTAATGTTTACCGAGAAGCGAAGTTATCTTATTAATAAATACATTAACATTATAAACCCTTTCTTTATAAATTCTTATTTTTTTTGAAAGACCGGATTAATTTATCAATATTATTAATAAAAAATCGGTTACGTGGTTGTCATCATGCGCATTAGATGCTAAACTTTAAATTTGGAGCAAAATGGAAAGTTGTAGGGTAAACAATACATTGAATTGCATTCATGAGTTACAAATGTATGTTTATTCGCGTGTGTCCAATGTCTTCACTAAAATCTCTAATCCATCTGTTTCACCTTTTGTGACGCTTCTATTGCTCCATACGGCAATTTTATTTACGGCGTCATGAGAAGTGGTGTCTTAGGATAAGAGTCTAAAAACCTCGATAATGGCTTCCGATAGATAGAAAATTAATCATCTCAAAAATTGCAATTGGTATTGCAAATAAATAGGCCGGTGATAAATAGTTGTGTCTAAGGTGCCACTGGGGATTATGATGTGTGGGTGTAAATCGCCCTTAATTGATGAGATAAAGTTAAGAGAGCAATATCAATGCAAATCAAGTTAATTCTTTCAGTTTTCGTTGAAGTCAAAAGCTATTTTTGTTTGGTAACGCCAATTTCCTTCTGGTCGATTTCGATCACGGCCACATCTGTCATCTTCTATTTACTATGCTAATAGAAAACAGCTGAACATTCGCTGTCTGAATTCGATTGTTTTGTATAATATAAAGTCCTGTTACTGGTGGAAAATATCATTTATTAAAACGAAGCGAATGGAAAAGAAGCAACATCTAATCAAATAATTTCAAAATATAAATATTTCAGAATGATTTGCCAACTTGGTGAGTTACTTATGTACTGATTATATTATTAAATAATTATAATAGGTCGGGGAATTTTTTTTTCCGTATTTTATAAACAAATTCAAGATATTTTTTTATCATAGTTTATTTGTGTAACAGTAATTTGTAACAGATGTGTGCCATAATCCCATTGCTGTAGAAGTTTTGGGATTTCTGATCCAAAAACTGCGACTAGTAGTTTAGACAGTCCTCATGATGTTAACTTAACTCTAAATGTATCGAAATTCTTCGTTAGATTCAATCACTTTGGCGGACAGAAAAAATAATAGAAGAATGACGGGAAACCGCTTTTACTCATCATATTAAATGCATGTCATCATATGTCACAGAACATATGATTAATGTTATTAAAACCAGTCAGATAAAAAAAGAAATTTTACTGCAACTTTTTACTTATAAAATACGAAAAAGCTTTTAGCCTGAAGCTTTACGTGAACATCGAATATTTTTTAAAAAATTGGAATGAAACTTATCTAAATCGAAAGGTACTGTGTCATAGTTCTGCACAAAAAGAAATCATGTGTGTACGTTGCAGTTAAGGTTGCTAAAATAAAGTACTTTTCCTTTCCTGATGGACAAGGAGTACAACACCCATAGCAAATTTTTAAGATTCCGCACGGAGCTTAAGCTCTGTCGATCCGTCCGTCTGTCTGTCCTACCTTGCTGTAGGACATATAGACGTACTGCTGTACAGGGCTGTATTTTTTGAACCGTAATAGGTAAAATTTCAATTTTACTATTAATGCTTTATAGTAAAACCGGAGAACATCTAACTTGGTGTGATTAAAGTGCAACTCTAAAATAAAACTAATAATTAAAACCGGCCTAGGGTGAGTCGGGCTCGCGCTAAGGATCCTAAACAGAATAAAAAAAAAAAACAGTTTTGGTAAATTAACACCGCCGAAGCCGTGTCAAGGCCGCCGGGCCAACAGTGTATTTCTGTCGTGGGGTTTTTAGTCGGTCCTGCACTTGTTGCTGATCCCGATATAACCTGTCACTAGTAGGTGACATGCACCTTTTTCCCGTAAAAAGTCGTACTAATATTATCCTATACTTTAAGAGAGCAATTCATGTTTATAATATACCTATGTAATTGGTTTTCCGAAACAACTTTAACGATTTGGATGAAATTTGCATTAAGGTGATTTAAGTACCTTCAGTGTCACAGGTTTCTCTAGATATCATTCAACCTTGAAAAAATACACAAATGTGTATGAATGTATGTTTAGTATGTACATTTTATCTCTCATTATATTTACAGAATACTCTCTCTTCGCAGAATACCGGCGTGAAGTAGAGCCATCTTGTGCTTCTGCTTTTCGTTCGGTGACTGAGGTAACCGGAGGCCCCCTCCCCATCCTCTCCTCATCCTCCCTCCCATCTCCCAAATACACTTAAAGGCCGGCAACGCATCTGCAGCATCTCTGGTGTTGCCGATGTAGGTGGGCGACGGTAATAACTTAGCACCAGGCGAACCGCATGCTCGTTTGCCGCCAATCCCTTTAAAAAAAACACATTTTTTTTTTGCTATAGGAAATCGTCCAAAATGAGGAAACAATTCTTTGGGGTTAGGTCTGGCAAGTACGGAGAATGACGTATGGTTTCTAACTGCAGGTCTTGTAATGTTAGAATCTATTCATTAGACGGGGTGGTTTCTCTGTGAGTTTCACCATCATTGTTCTAAATTCTACACAATAAACGTCTGCTTTCATTGATACATCGGGTCTAGAGAATTTCACCATGAAGTGACCACCAAACTGTTACCATTACTTTTCTATGGATGAGCTTCGCTTTAGGGCATTGTTCCGGTATTTAACCTGAGTTCAGCCATTGCGTTTTTCGCTTTCGATTATCGTAGGTAATCCACTTTATAGACGTCGCAATTCTCTCCAAAATCTGTGTGGTTGCTTGATGCTCACATTCATGTGGCACCCATTTCTCAAGTTTTATTATTTTTCTAATTTCAAACCATTATGAGAGAGGGGAACAAGTTCTGTTCAGCCAAAGAAATAATAATATTACTTCTATATTTAGTTGCAGTTCTTTAATATGAACAGTTTTTATAACAGGTATACTGCTTTTGATCGGGTCCGTTTCCGTGACAACAGCTCTACCTCCATGCGTCTGCACCCGGGAGCAGAAGCCTGTATGCGGTTCCGACGGACAGACGTACAACAATGAATGTCTGCTGAAATGCGCCCAATCCACTAATCCGCTATTGACCATGCAGAGCTTGGGCGGCTGCAAGGAGCAGGAGTCTAGCTTCAGTGGCTTCGAGAACAATCCAGACTGTGATACTGAAGCCCCTGTGAGCACCAGTTGCGAATGCCTCGAGGGTACGCAGTACGTGTGCGGCAACGATGGTGCCACTTACGACAATGCGTGCTTTTTAAAATGCGCATCAGAAGTCAACCCGGACTTGGACGTGCTCCACGACGGAGCGTGCGACTACAGCGTCAAAATTGTCGACTAGCCAAATAATATTATAATCGACTTTGAAGTTTTCTATTGACATATCGTCAATAGTGTTAAACGATCTGCTAATATTATGTAACTGGTGTTATTTCTTTATATAATCTGAAACCTCCGATCTGCTCGGTATTTAAAAATACCTTAAAAAGAAAAAATATATCAATATTAATCATACATAATTATAAAATAGTACCATAATAGTTTGTCTGTGTTTTTTATGCTTACCTTACCTAAGTAAATAAGCGAAGCTTAGCTTAGCTTACCAGCTGGTAAGCAGGCTGTAAATAGTACACTGCAGGACATAAGCTTCTTCCACAACTAGGCTGATTTGCCATAATCGTCACGATCTTCTCTTTGATCTCGAATTGGTGATCGCAGTTCCAGATATCTCGCATCTTGCTGACTCTGAATAATTTTGGTCTGGTATTTTGGTGATGGTTATACCGACATATGTCGATTGGCTATCGATTAATACGAATATCGATGCGATTTTAAAGGTTTTCCCCTCAGTCGGATCATACGCCACCCAATGGAAGAAAGGGGAGGCAGATTTTTACACCGACACCACACGGCCACGGCTAAAATTAAATGAGACAAAAAACGAGTGTGTGGACTTATGTACGAACGTAAGAAGTTATACTTCAACAGAACCGGGAGACGGTGACTGGTTATGTTGGGATCAGCATTGAAGAAGACCCACTAAAACCCCCACGGTAGATGCGCTGTTGGCCCGGTGGCCTTTACAGCTTCGGCAGTAGAGACTCGCGAGCAGAACGACCGCATGCTAAAAAACTTAAAACTACGAATCCTATATATGTACCGCTCTTCAGATGCATTTTGATGCCATCCGAGAGCGAACTGCGTCAAACGGTAACAAGACATGAATTAACTCACATAGATCATACAATAGTTTCGGCGGACAGGGCCGGCTCGACCGGGGTAGTACCGCGGCCTCACAGAATACCGTCCTGAAGTAGGGGCATAGCATCTTGTGCTTCTGCGTTTCGCTCGTGTATGACGTAGCCAAAGGCTCGCTCCCTCTCTTCTCAACCCCTTCATCCATCCCCTGCCCCCTCCCCTTAAGAAATGTCTACTTTAAAAAAGTTTATCGGTCATATATACAGAATCCTAATAGCACAAGAATAAGGTTGTTACTCGCACTTGGCCAGTTTTTATTTGTATATTGATGAAGTTAAATTTCTTACTAAATGACACATAGCCGTTTGCTTATTTGGAAATGATTTGTCAAGATTTAACATTGCTCAAAGTGGGATAAACGTGTGAAATATACAAAGACAGAGTAGTTACACATTGTCTACCCATAATTTATATAAATTATCACACAAGAGCACTACTTTTCTAGGCATTCAACGAAAATTGTTTGGTTCGTTGATTTTATATCTAAATAAACTAATATAATGAATACGGCATGGCCCGCGTGAAACTGTGTTTTCCCGTGATTAAAACTGTATTCACTCTACCCACCAGGTTTCATCACAAGTTTTGTTTTTGGCGCGATTGAGCATCAAATATCCAAACACCTAAACAGACTATCACATTTATAATATCACAATTATAAAGACTTGAAACTTTTAAAATAGCTCTGAACTGGATAACAATTCTGTATTAACTCGCTTTCTTGACTGTTCAGGACAAAGTTAGCATTCATGGTAGAGCCAAGCGGCGGCTTTTGCTGCTGCGGCTCGACCAGGGTAGCACCACGATCTCGCAGAATACCGACGTGAAGTAGAGGCATCTTGTGCTTCTGCGTTTCGTTTGGTGAGTGAGGTAAACGGAGGCCCCTTATTCCCTAAGCTTAACCCTACTCCCTCCCCCTCCCTAAATATCCTTGAAGGCCCACAACGCATCTGCAGCCCCTTGGGTGTTGCTGATGTACGTGAGCTTCGGTAATCATTTACCACCAGGTGAGCCGCATGCTCGTTTGCCCTTATTCCATAAAAAAATCGATTTTAAAGTAACTTCACGATGAGCTAGAGACATGAAACTTTGAACATAGCTCAGAACTAAATGACTAATAATAATAAAACCGTGGTATAATACTTTTGTTTTATTTTAAATTATTTCTTTGTAGTTAGTTGCAGATGTTTTTCAAGATATTATTGTAATACTATCAATTGAACTATCAATAATTAACGCAGTATTACAAGAATTTCATTTTAAAATTAGTTAGAATTGTTCTTCGTTAAAATATTAAAAGTATTACACTAATTATTGTTATATTCTGACCATAGCCAAACCCACACTATAGATAATTACACAAATACTTATTCGTTGTGAGTCATTTGCAACAAGATTTTTTTTGCATGTCGAAAAACACGACATATTAAAACGAATGATGATTGATTTACTAAGAACGAACAATCGCATGGCTCAACGGTCCTCTAAGGCGAGAGTTCGAATCCTATCTAAAGCCAATATTGTGTAACACAAACTGATATAGACACCGCCTTCTTATTATTTTTTGCCGCTAATCAACCGCGACCACTGCTGTGCTTCTGTTTAAAAAATATAGAGAACCAGTATTATTACGAGCTGTGAGCGATTCCGTCTTAATCCTAAAACGTGACAACGTCACCTATAGCCTTCTTCGATAGAAGTTTATACAGGTGACTGAGCTTGTTTGTCTCATCAATATTATAAAAAATTACGATGCTTCTTCTTTGTCGCAGGAACCTCATTACTAAATAATGATAGATTAAAAAATATATATTTGACAAGTGAAATTTATTTTCAGCAATGTCATAGAATAAAGTTTCAATTGATTTTAAACATAAATTACGATCTAAACTTTACATTTCGTTTATTATCTGTACCTGGTACTATCCAATATTTTTAATAGAGTAATTAGATAATTTTTTTTTCTTTCTTTATTTATTTAAAAATATTATCCATTTTTAGTACAATTAGTTTTATATTTATTTATTTATTTTATTAGGCAATCCAACAGCGATTTACAAAATAATTAATACATCACTTCTAACATTAAATAAGGCCAAATAAGGATTACACAAATATAAAGAAATTTTACAGAAACATTGTGCTCAACTTGCAATCTCTGGTTTGTGTGTTGGGGTATGTAGGTGGGTGTGTGTGCGTGTATGGATGGGTGTGTGATATTAATTCACTAGATCATAGTTACTATGATTTCGGCTTATAATCAGAATAACAGTTTTTTTTTGTTAATTATTTTAATGACTGTACATTGGCAGTAATCATTATGTGGCCATTTAAAGAAAAATAAAACTTTATGTTGTTGACACATTATGACAATCCACGGTCATGAAGTGGTAAGATTGTCTCGGTATAACTGTGACCTTATACCCTATCGAACATGCCTGGAATTAAATCAAACACAGGGTTGCCGATAACAATGTGGAGCAACATGACAATAAAATTGAACAACCGACAAAAGAGGTCAACCATATGACAAGGATGGAGGAGATGTAATAGTCAGACGATGTACAATTTGATTAACATCGAAATGAAGACCAGCGACTCGGATAATGATACGACATTGAACGATGATTTCGAAGACTCCGTGTACGAAGAAATGTTGAGAGTAGAGCCTCTGATGACCCTCTAAAAGAGCGTCTAACGGACGATAATAAAAAGAAATAATAAGATAATCAAAAGTTAAAACTTATTTGGAAAAAGGAGTTCTCTCTCGGTTTACTATATCTATGTTTCACCCGTATGATAAGTTAACAATACTCTCAATACGTAGTTAATAATGAGAGGGGCGTAGGCCTTCGGTTACCTCACTCACCGAACGAAACGCAGAAGCCAAAGATGTGCCTCTACTTCATATCGGCATTCTGCGTGGCTGTGGTACGTGGTACTACCCCGGGACGAGCCGGTCCTTTCGAGCGGCACCGAAAGCCGCCGCTTGTGCTCTACCACGTATTCGTAAAAGAGTCTTCTGCTCGCGAGTCTTCCGTCGAAGATGCCGGCCGCCGGATAAACAGCGTATTTCCTATCCGTGAGGTTTTAGTCGTTCCGGCACTTAATACTCATCCTGACTTAACCGGTCACTGCCTGCAGTGACTGGTCACCCCCACGATCACCCAAAACAAAAATGTACTCTAATGTAAATAAAATGTGTAAAAAATATTTAAAGCAAGGTATTACTTGAGTAACTATGTAATTCTATTGCATTTTACATGTAATGGTTTCAACAATTCGATGTTTTCCTTTTCCATCACTGCTAAACACAAGCTGCAACTTTAGTGGTGCCGGCACCTGGGATCAAACCCAGGTTACTTCCAGTACTATGAAAAAAAAAAGAGCGCCCAGAACATTAGACTGCTTCAGCTATACAGAATTGTAGGGCGATTTACGTACTTAGATATGTTAGCACACATTAGACTATTGTAATTTGACCTCACCTAAGTGCTCAACAAAAGAGATAAATAAAGCGCATAGCTGTGTAAATGTCATTTCGCTAAACAAATCTTTTAAAACTGTCATCGAGTTCTGTTGTCACAAATTGAAATTGGAATTTTCTGAACACAACGTCTTAGCAAATCGTGTTAACTCATATTGAGTTCGTTGAAAAGTCGGCATCTGTTTACACTAGAGTCATTCACGTCAACGGGGATTTACTATGCTAACAAATGACGGCTAAGTTACCGACGTGTGAGAAGCATTTATTTTGTATATAAACGTCTGAGGCGAGCAACCAACATCATTGTAATCACCGAAGCTACATACTCGGCAGCGTCTGATAAAATATTAAGTTATATTTTTTAAATAGAGAACTTCACAATGATTTATCAATTCGGTGAGTTATTTACATTATCCGTATACAATCGTCAAGACGATCACTATAAAATATATTATCAATTGTTAACGTTACATTATCTAACACTCTTGTTTAAATATGGGTAACTTAACTTGGTTGATTTGCCATAATCGTCACGATCTTCTCTTTGATCTCGAATTGCGATCGCAGTTCCAGATATCTCGCATCTTGCTGACTGAATAATTTTGGTCTGGTATTTTGGTGATGGTTATACCGACATATGTCGGATTGGTCAATGACGAATACGAATATCGATGTGATTAAAGGTTTTCCCTCAGTCGGATCAAGGACGCCAAATTCAAAATGGAAGAAAGGGAGGCAGATTTTTACACCGGACACCACACGGCCACGGCTAAAAATTAAATGAGACAAAAACGAGTGTGTGGACTTATGCACGAACGTGTAGTTGGCATCGCTTCCTACAACCGGGAGACGGTGACTGGTTGTTGTTGGGACTGCATTGAAGAAGACCCACTAAAACCCCACGGTAGATGCGCTGGCTGGCCCGGTGGCCTTTACAGCTCGCAGCACCGCGAGCAGAACGACCGCATGCTGTAAAACTTAAAACTACGAACTTATATATGTACCGCTCTTCAGATGCATTTTGATGCCATCCGAGAGCGAACTGTGTCAAACGGTAACAAGACATGAATTAACTCACATAGATCATACAATATTTTTCGGCAGACGGGGCCAGCTCGACCAGTATTTCGCAGCCTCACGAATACCGTCCTGAAGTAGGGGCATAGCATCTTGTGCTTCTGCGTTTCGCTCGTGTATGAGGTAGCCAGAGGCTCGCTCCTCTCTTCTCAACCCCTTCATCCATCCCCTGCCCCCTCCCCTTAAGAAATGTCTACTTTAAAAAAGTTTATCGGTCATATATACAGAATCCTAATAGCACAAGAATAAGGTTGTTACTCGCACTTGGCCAGTTTTTATTTGTATATTGATGAAGTTAAATTTCTTACTAAATGACACATAGCCGTTTGCTTATTTGGAAATGATTTGTCAAGATTTAACATTGCTCAAAGTGGGATAAACGTGTGAAATATACAAAGACAGAGTAGTTACACATTGTCTACCCATAATTTATATAAATTATCACACAAGAGCACTACTTTTCTAGGCATTCAACGAAAATTGTTTGGTTCGTTGATTTTATATCTAAATAAACTAATATAATGAATACGGCATTGCCCGCGTGAAACTGTGTTTTCCCGTGATTAAAACTGTATTCACTCTACCCACCAGGTTTCATCACAAGTTTTGTTTTGGCGCGATTGAGCATCAAATATCCAAACACCTAAACAGACTATCACATTTATAATATCACGATTATAAAGACTTGAAACTTTTAAAATAGCTCTGAACTGGATAACAATTCTGTATTAACTCGCTTTCTTGACTGTTCAGGACAAAGTTAGCATTCATGGTAGAGCCAAGCGGCGGCTTTTTGCTGCTGCGGCTCGACCAGGGTAGCACCACGATCTCGCAGAATACCGACGTGAAGTAGAGGCATCTTGTGCTTCTGCGTTTCGTTTGGTGAGTGAGGTAAACGGAGGCCCTTATTCCCTAAGCAACCTACTCCTCCCTCCTAAATATCCTTGAAGGCCCACAACGCATCTGCAGCCCCTTCGGTGTTGCTGATGTACGTGAGCTTCGGTAATCATTTACCACCAGGTGAGCCGCATGCTCGTTTGCCCTTATTCCATAAAAAAATCGATTTTAAAGTAACTTCACGATGAGCTAGAGACATGAAACTTTGAACATAGCTCAGAACTAAATGACTAATAATAATAAAACCGTGGTATAATACTTTTGTTTTATTTTAAATTATTTCTTTGTAGTTAGTTGCAGATGTTTTTCAAGATATTATTGTAATACTATCAATTGAACTATCAATAATTAACGCAGTATTACAAGAATTTCATTTTAAAATTAGTTAGAATTGTTCTTCGTTAAAATATTAAAAGTATTACACTAATTATTGTTATATTCTGACCATAGCCAAACCCAGACTATAGATAATTACACAAATACTTATTCGTTGTGAGTCATCTGCAACAAGATTTTTTTTGCATGTCGAAAAACACGACATATTAAAACGAATGATGATTGATTTACTAAGAACGAACAATCGCATGGCTCAACGGTCCTCTAAGGCGAGAGTTCGAATCCTATCTAAAGCCAATATTGTGTAACACAAACTGATATAGACACCGCCTTCTTATTATTTTTTGCCGCTAAGCAACCGCGACCACTGCTGTGCTTCTGTTTAAAAAATATAGAGAACCAGTATTATTACGAGCTGTGAGCGATTCCGTCTTAATCCTAAAACGTGACAACGTCACCTATAGCCTTCTTCGATAGAAGTTTATACAGGCTAGCTTGTTTGTCTCATCAATATTATAAAAATTACGATGCTTCTTCTTTGTCGCAGGAACCTCATTACTAAATAATGATAGATTAAAAAATATATATTTGACAAGTGAAATTTATTTTCAGCAATGTCATAGAATAAAGTTTCAATTGATTTTAAACATAAATTACGATCTAAACTTTATATTTCGTTTATTATCTGTACCTGGTACTATCCAATATATTTAATAGAGTAATTAGATAATTTTTTTTTCTTTTGTTTTGTTGTTATATAAGTCTATATGATATGTAACTTTTCTTACTTTAAGAAATGAGCTTTTGATGCTTGTGGTTATGTTTTGGATCAATCGAAAGGTTTTTTTAATTTTATACGCGAAAGATCTGCACTAAAATGAAACGCAAAATGGGTGTAAATGTATTTAAAAGTTAAATCAGAATGAGATGACATGTCAGAAATATCCAATACAAATATTTGCTACAATTTTTCGAGTTTTAATAATAATGAATATAAAGATAGACAGACAAGACAAAAAACAAACATCAGGTGAGAATAACAGTGTTGTGCTGGTTTAGTCAGAACTCTGGAGCCCAGGCACCAAAATTAACCAAAGAGGATTCGCCTGTTCACAGGTTCAAGTGTCTAGAATAAGCTGTGTTGTGGACTAAATGATTGCCTGCAACGATAAAGGTCTCGGCTTTGATTCACGTACGAAATATTTATTTGTATGACATACAGATTTTTGTTCATGATATGGGTATTGTGGATGTTCATTTTGTGTCTGCAAAATCACCTACGACGCAGAGAAGACGTACAGTGGTGCATCCACAGATCGTAAACGCGTGGATCAACCTTTTTATTTATTAACTGTGCCCGCGACTTATACGCGGATCAACTTTAGAATTCACTAGACGAGGTTTTCTTCGAATCGTTGTAAATTTTGACGTTATATCGAGCTTTAATTGAACAAAAAAGACGACTTGATTTTGTAAAGTATTCATTACTATTATATAAGAAGACATTGAACGTCCTTTAAATGACGATTGTCGGTCAAAGGTGATGTAAGCACTAAGAACATATGTTACAGTATTAATGATTTTTCTATCAGATATTCAATTTAATGTTTAATATCTAATGACTTCCTATCTGATGGCGAAATACCCATCTAATAAATTACCAGACCTAAATACAAAGATCCGTGACGGGAAGCGGCGTCTAAGGTGTGATGTGTCTAGTACCGCCATCGCCAATCCATTCGTCAGTCGTGTCGATTGTGGCAAATCTCGAAAGGGTCCGAGAAGACCGAGAGATCTTCGTCCTGCCGTTGACTCTTTGCATGCAGTTACAGTAACGGTTCCACAATGTCAAAGTGTTTATTGCCAACTAAGTGTTTAAAGGATCTTAATATCATCGTGGGCGTAGGGATTCGCCACCCTCTTCGGGTGCTGCAAATAATTACAGAGGGAGATGCTAGTCTGTGAGACAATAAACGCAATAATAAGATAATCAAAAGTTAAAACTTATTTGGAAAAAGGAGTTCTCTCTCGGTTTACTATATCTATGTTTCACCCGTATGATAAGTTAACAATACTCTCAATACGTAGTTAATAATGAGAGGGGCGTAGGCCTTCGGTTACCTCACTCACCGAACGAAACGCAGAAGCCAAAGATGTGCCTCTACTTCATATCGGCATTCTGCGTGGCTGTGGTACGTGGTACTACCCCGGGACGAGCCGGTCCTTTCGAGCGGCACCGAAAGCCGCCGCTTGTGCTCTACCACGTATTCGTAAAAGAGTCTTCTGCTCGCGAGTCTTCCGTCGAAGATGCCGGCCGCCGGATAAACAGCGTATTTCCTATCCGTGAGGTTTTAGTCGTTCCGGCACTTAATACTCAGGAAGGTACAGTCCTGTTAGTGCCTCTGTGTTTGCCTGTATACTCGCAGCTTTATACTATTTGCTGCGTCGGCATTGTTTGGGAGTTGTCGGGGAGGATGTCCTTCAGTGAGATGTCATCATCTTAGTGTTTCTAAATGTTGGGAAAATGGGTAAATGCACATTACCCAACAATAGATTTGCTTTTACAACATGGATTAAACGGTCAAAAACTTATTACGTAGAATAAATTGCAATAAAGATAAAAACGATAAATAATGTAGAGTTTACGAAGGCGTTAGATTATGAAATAACTGTTTTTTTCAGAGTTCATATTGTAATTATTATTTGCACGATAACGATAACTAAAAGCTCACACGACCAATGTCCCTTACATTGGGTGTACGGTGGACCGACGGTGATGTAAACATTAGTCGCTTCCACCTTCGTTCACCAGAACTTTTTAAAACAACTTGACCGGCAGTGATCGTTTAGTGTTCATGCCAACGATACAAATCGCACCATTACGAAAAATAATGGTACGGAGATCTCCACGTAGGGCAGGAGGACCACTCAATTTTTTTTTTTTTTTTTATAGAAGAAGGGGCAAACAGGCGTGCGGCTCACCTGATGGTAAGTGATCACCGACGCCCACGAACATCCACAACACCAGAGGAGCTACAGATGCGCTGCCGGCCTTTAAGGAAGGAATAAGCTCTTTTCTTGAAGGTCCCTAAGTCGTAACTATTCGGAAATACTGCTGGCGACAGCTGATTCCACAAAGTCGAAGTGCGTGGCAGAAAACTTCGATAAAAAGCACTGTGGTGGAATGCCAACCATCTAGGTGGTATCGATGGAACTTCGAATTCAGTCGCGATGAACGATGGTGAAACTCAGCAGCTGGGATCAATCCGAACAGTTCCTCAGAACATTCCCGTGGAAAATTTTGTAAAAATGCAAAGAGAAGCAACATCTCTTCGCAAGGCCAAAGGATCAAGCCGATCAGAGAGCTTGGTCGCCGACAATTCGAGCCGCTCGACGTTGGATGCGGTCAAATGGAAGGAGTTGGTATTGGGGTGCCCCTGCCCAGAGATGAGAACAGTATTCCATGTGGGGCCGAACTTGCGCCTTATAAAGTTGCAAACGGTGGACCGGCATGAAATACTGTCCCGCTCTACAGAGCACACCAAGCTTTTGGAGGCCAATTTGGCCTTTCCTCAAGTGACCACGGAACTGAACGTCGCTCGATATGTCAACGCCAAGGATTCTGATACTGGCTGAGGCAATAAGGGAATGTTCTCAAAAGAGGAGAAACGACAAAGGGATTCTTTTTAGCGGTGAACGCGCAAACCTGTGTCTTTTGGGGTTGAATAGGACCAAATTACGTCGACCCCAATCCGAGACTTTGAATAACAAGGTCTCGACTTCAGACACAAGTTTGTTCCGGCACTCGTCGACGTGTTCCCGAGAAATATTCGCACGGCCTGTATATAGGGCATCACCCGTGCTGTCGTCTGCATAGCAATGAATGCTACTGATTTGTAGCATGTCGTTGATATGCAGAAGGAACAAGTGGGAGATAGCACACAGCCTTGTGGAACACCAGCATTCACGGGTTTGGGGTCCGAGCATGCACCGTCGACAACAACCTTGATACTCCGATCCGTGAGGAAGCTGGTGACCCAGTTGCACAATCTCTCAGGAACCCCATAAGATGAAAGCTTTGAAAGAAGCGCTTTATGCCAAACCCTATCAAATGCTTTCGCTACGTCCAGACTAACCGCCAAAGCCTCCCCCTTAGACTCAACTGCTTCTGCCCATCGGTGAGTCAGGTAAACTAGAAGATCACCAGCTGATCGTCCGCGACGGAAACCGTACTGTCGGTCACTGATCAGCTGGTGTTCCTCCAGGTACCTCAGGAGCTGGGTGTTGATGAGTGACTCCATTATTTTAGATAACAAGGGGGTGATGGCAATAGGCCTGTAGTTGGACGGATCAGAGCGGTCGCCTTTTTCGGTATTGGATGCACAAATGCTGTCTTCCAAGATTCCGGGACGACGCCTGAAGAGTAGGAGTGCCGGAAAAGACGCGTGAGAACCGGTGCCAACTCAGGGGCACACATCCTCAGCACAATTGGAGGGATTCCGTCCGGCCCACTCGACTTATGAATGTCCAGGGAGCGGAGTGCCTTTCGCACTGAGCTCTGCAGAAACTGATTTCCGGCATGGAGCACTTACACCACGGGATGGTAGGTGGAGAGTTTCCCCGGTCATCAAGAGTCGAGTTGGATGCAAAAAAACCCAAGAGATCGGCTTTCTCTTTTGCAGTATGGGCCAGCGAATCATCCTCCTTGTGTAGAGATGGGAGAGATGGCTGACAGAAATTCCCTGGACAGCCTTGGCGAGAGACCAGAATGCGCGGGATCCCGATGGGAGGCGAACTAGTCTCTCGCCAATTCTGCCAATGTGCTTTAACTTTGCCGCAGCGATAACTCTTTTGAAGGACCTGGAGGCAGAGTTGTACTCGTTTTAAGAGCACTGGTTTTGCATCCCGAGACGCCGATGCATCGGCCCAGGCCTGGTAGCACTTCCGCTTTCGGCGTGACGCTATTTTGCAGGTGCGACCAAACCAAGGCTGGGATTTACCTCCGACAGGCACTGCAGAGAACGGAATAAAAGTTCCATTCCTGAAGTACCACATCGGTGACAGAATCTGCAACGACGTTGGGATCATCCAGCGAGAAGCAAACCTGCCCCCATGGGTAGGAAGCAAAGAAAAGACCGCATTCCATCCCAATCTGCCGACCTATAGTGCCACACGGCGGAAGTCCGCAGATCGCGTTCGGGATCGGCGCGCGATAGGCACTACACTCCGGATCAGACAGTGGTCCGACGAGCCAAGAGGGGCATCGACTGAGACCAAATATCCGTCCGGGTGTGAGGTCAGCAAAAGGTCCAACAGGAAGGTGTATGACCTTCCACGTCTGGGATCCGCGTCGGCGAGGTTACCAGTTGTGTCAGGCCATATGCTAATGCAAAGTCGTGAACAGATCTCCCCGCATGATCGGTTATGCGAGAACCGAGCCAATCGGTGTGGTGGGCATTAAAATCGCCGAGAATCACGATCTCTGCGGATGGGATCTGTTGTAGCACGGAATCTGTAGCCATTTGGATGTGGTCGATGAGTCGGTCAGTTACGGTATTACCGCTATGGGACCTGTAAGGCACGCATAGACGCGCGGATGGTCGTCGCTGTCGATGCGCAGCCAAAGGTAGAAAGGTCAAACCTTCAAGACTACCGAGGCGTCGAGAACAGATATCATCTCTGACGTATACGCAAACTCCGGCACGGGGCACAAAGGAGTGTTCAGTTTGTACCCCGGGTAATGGAGATAAGAGGTATCAGCCGGAGACGATATCTGAGTCTCTGTAAGAAAAAGCAAGGCCGGCTTCGCCGTTTCAAGATGGTAATGAACGGCGCTAAGGTTCGAGTGGAGTATTTTAATTGTAATATTGTAACCTCTATTCCGTTTTACCATAATTTTCTCAATTGCTGAAGATAGTTAGCCATCGTATTATGGGAGTAACTAGTCTCTGATGAAATATCGCCTACAATGGAACGCGGTTCTTTTTCTACTAGAAATATCTAGTAGAAGAATTAGAGATACGCCGAAGGCCCTGTGGCCCTGACAACTACGGAGGAAGAGGCTCGCGTGCAGAAGGCCCGCAAGTAAAAAGAATGCCCCGAAAGCCATTATGCTGCCTATAACAACCACACAAAGGCGCGAAGTGGCCAATTCTCTAAACTCTATATCGGTGATAGGAATTGTAAGCAAATAGCCAACCGATTCGTAATTGGACAAATAATAAAATTAAAATAATTTACAGTTGGTTATAATATTTCGTTCTTAATATGGTTTGTAATTACAGGTCTAGTGCTCTTGATTGGGACTTACTTCTCCGTGACCACAGCATTACCTCCGTGCGTCTGCACCAGAGAACAGAAGTCCGTTTGCGGTTCCGACGGTCAGACGTACAGTAATGAATGTATGTTGAACTGCGCCCGAGCTATTAACCCCCGCGTAACCTTACAGAGCGTGGGCAGATGCAAGAGAGAGGCGCCAGGCTGCTTCTGTACATTCGAGAACAATCCATTCTGCGGTACTGATGGTCAAACCTATTCCAACGAATGTGAGCTTCGTTGCAAACAGGCCGTCGAGCCCAGCCTTCGTGTTAGTCACACAGGCGAGTGCCGCTACAAAAGGCAAGTGAACGTCGCGGGCCTGTCCCGCTGCACTTGCCCCAGGGTGACGAAACACGTGTGCGGCAACGATGGCGCCACTTACGACAACGCTTGCCTCTTAAACTGCGCTTCGGAAGCCAACCCGGGCCTGTACGTCCTCCACGGCGGACCGTGCGACAACGGCAACAGCGTCCAAGTTGTCGAACAGGCCGAGAGCAACCCGTCGTGCACGTGCACGAGAAACTACAAACCCGTTTGTGCTTCCAACGGTGTCACCTTCAGCAACGAATGTCTAATGCAGTGCGCCGGCACCCATCTCACTGTGCAAAGTTACGGGCCTTGTTAGGCTTAATAGACTTGCTTTATGTTTAATGTTGACTTAATATTTTATTGATATGCGATGTGCTAATGTTTGGACAACAATTAGATTTTGATTTTTTTTCAGATTGCACATGTGTGCACGTTTAGTATCCAATTCTATGATATTCTCATGTTAACGTGTTTTAATATAAACACAGTTGTGTAGGGCAAAGCTACGAATATTAAAAAGGGAATTTGTATTAATTTGTGAGGAGTAATATATAAAAATCTCAAAAAATACTACAATATTTTTTAAAATGTTAGTATCTAGTAAAATATATACTCTTTGGATTAAGTACTAGCATTTATACTAGATATGTACTATAAGTTAAAAGTTATATTCGCCTGCGTTTATATATACATATGGTGAGTAGTATAACATTGTTTCATTTCACTTACAGCGTAAATGACTTTTCCTAAACTTACAGTAAAGTTATGTTGTTTAACGACAGACAAAGTGAACAAATTCGTTTGGTTTTTTATTACACCTGTATTTAAATAAATGTATGTATTTTTTATATTTAATCCTTAACACTTAAATACGAAGTAATTGAAAGCGACTTTTGATATCGTCCCATTTTGCCTTTTTTGTTTCGTTTTTTGTTACGTACTGCTCTTTGTCTGTGAAAAGTAATGTTAGGTTACAATACAGGCATACCTTTGTTGACATTTGGAACAAATTAGTATAGAGTTAAGATCCGTGCTTCAGGACAGTTTTATATTTTTTTATTAATCGATTTCAAAAAAGGAGGAGGTTCTATTTTAGACGGGTATGAGTTTCTTTTTATGTTAAACTATTTCTCGGAAACAGCTAAACCGATAGCTAGATTCCGAGGTAGTTTTATATAAATTAAAAAAAAGTTTCCTTCCCTGTGTGTGGTAAAATTATGGTAAAATGGGAAATTAAATTCCATATTGTTAACTTCATAAATTGATTGAAGTTGGTTTAGACTATGGTAAGGTAAGATTTACTTCTTCTTATTTAATCTTTTGGCTTTACCTATTCGTGCACACACCATTATTAATAATTTATTAAAGTATAACCCAGGGGGTTTGACAGTTAACCTAACAGTCATTGTTTTAGGCAATGCACAACTTGAGGTTGCTAATGATGAAAGTTTATTTGTCGGTAAAAAAAAATATAGAACAATCTTCGGAGATTACATTTTTAATTAACCGCATGTGCCTTGTGATGAAGTCACGTGTCATGAACGTTTATCTCGAAGTGTTTTAAGAGTGAGGTCAAGGCTTCTGTCGTCTCCGACACTTGTTAAATGTTTACTTCACAAACAGGCACGCACCACGCAATGGGGTTTATGCTTTTCGGCCATATGTAATAAAATATTCACGACCTCCAAACTTTTTTAACGAAGATCAAAATCTGCCAGTAAATTAAACATTCGTGGCACGCGGTGGGTGCTGGCTGCCGATACAAGGTAATGGATGGACTGAATCTGCCCGGGAAGGATGACGCCTCATTGAGATTCTTTATTTTCTTCGTTATGAGTCTGGAATAAGTCCACAGCTGAACATAAGCATTTCCATAAAAGTCCCACCGTAAGCTGGTTTGCTTCGCATGAGTACCAGATACTAAGGAATAGTAAATATTTACTAACACACGTAGATATAAAAACTATAAAGTAAGAATGCTTGTGTAGAGAGTAAGCTTTACTTATCTTACCTTACCATACCAGCCTGTAAATAGTCCACTGCAGGTCATAGGCATCTCCAAGAAGGAGGATGATTATCCATAATCGCCACGCTCGGTAAGCGGATAGAATTGATCGCAGTACTTAGCAGGCACATTAGACGCTGCTGGCCGTCATCGGTCTGCTTCTGTCTATCTGGTACTTTCAAGTCTGCCAACCCACACCGGAGCAGCGTGGTGGGTCCTTCCGGCTCAAAAACTTTGTCAGATATTTAAGAAGGAGGCCTTTGCATAAAAGTGGGTAGTTACTAGCCGCTACTTTACTTTTATCTCCGAGATGAATATTCTGACATCTATCGGTAGCCAGTGCAACTTTCAAAGGTTTTCCCTTAGTCGTCTCTTAGGAGACCCAAGGAAAGGAAGTGGTAGACTCTTACGCCACGCGGAGTCGATTCACACTCTTTCTAAGATCAAAGTGTAGCTCTACTTACGGTGGACGTAATTTTATTAAGATTATGACTACGGAATTTTTGGGTCTCTCTTTACTTAGATATGTATTACAACCTTAAATAATTCTAAATTCCAGGTCCATAAATACATGCTGAGGGTGAATTTAACTCTATCGCCGCAGTTGACAACTGTTCGTATCGTCTGTATGCAGACGATCTTCAACTTCAGCTACAATCAGGCGTTAAAGATCTCGATAACAGTTTAATATACTTCAATGAATCTATTAGTCAGTCGCACAGATTTGGAGTTACTGTCAATCCATTTAAATGCCATGTAATCATAATGGGTGGTCTTAGGATGCTTGCCGGGATTGATTATGGTACCCTTGCTCCAGTTTATTACAATGGAACATTAATTCCTTTCTCTAACACTGTAAAAAATCTTGTCTTGCGTCTGGACCCATCGTTGTGTTGGGAAACTCAGGTTTCTTAAATTAGTCGGAAAGACATTACCACCTTACGTTATCTATATCGTCTGAAAAACTAAGCTTTTGCACACTCAATCCTTAATTGTACCCATTATGGACTATGCAGATGTGTGTTACCCGGACCCATCACGTCCCAATCACGTCTCGATAAGTTGAAGCACATTCTTAACAACTGCATTAGACTTGTCATTGGTTTACGTAAATATGTTCACGTCTCTTCTTACCGTTCCAAGCTTAACTGGCTTTCTATTCGTCAAAGGGGAATCTGTCTCTAGAAATCTGTGTTCTGACAAACTAGAGGGGGCTCACAACAACCCAAGGGAACAAGGGAGCGCTTAAAGAGGTACAAACCCATGGTTTGGGTTACCGTAGATGAGGATGACAAATCTTTCACGCATGCATGGCGAGTCAGCCGTGGACAGTGGAAAGAAAGAGTAGGTTTGAATGTGTAAGTCAGTTTGTACGAAAGGTTATAAGATCTTATGTGTCCGTATATTTTTATTGTATTTAGGCAGGCTTAATTTTTTAAGGTTATAATAGGCTTTGGTTACGTTTGGCCAAGGTTGTGTACCTCTACCCTAGTACTTAATATCATAAGGACGTACGAATTGTATATATTAAATTTAATTATAATTATTATTACAAATACTTGCGATAATCAAGTCGACAAGGGATTTGCCTCCCAATCAGGAAACTTGAGTACGATTGGCTTGGCCACTAAGACGGCGTCAGGCTCACCACCTGTCATGTTGTCCTAAATAATCTCCGGTGAAAAGTAAGTTGAAAAGACAAGTATATCTTATTATTTTTTAGTAGCTTATTAAGAACAGTATAAAAATAATTTTTATTCTGAAAAATAAAGAAATGGGGAGCTAGAAACGGGAGGGGGGAAAGGAAAATGCAGCTGCAGACAAGCTCATTGGCAGGAACTGTTCTTGTAATCACTTCGGCAGGCAGTTTCGCGATCGCTGTACAAGAAGACTCGCACCATACACGCTATTCTCCGTTATCGACCTGCACAACTTTTGATAAAAGTTTTGAAAAACTGTTACGTACCATCTATCTGCTATTTGTAGAAAGCCTCTTTTTCTGGTTTTTCACTACGTCTACTTTTACGACACTAGATTAAATAAATAAAAACATGTCTGGTTCCAGACTCTAGTGTCTTTAATTTTCCAATTCACAAATTGGTAAATCAACAGTTGATTGACGTTCATCCAATGAATACAATATAATTATCCTTAAAAACAAATAAACATTTAATAAAGTCATAACAATTTAGAGAGTGAATGCTGACATCGATCTTAAAACAGTAATGTTATGTCATCTTTAGTTATTTTCACATGAACCAGAGCTCTGAACGGTGAGATGGGTACCGGCACACCTCATGTAGCATTCGTTTTCAAACGTGACACCGTTCGAGGCGCAGACGGGCTTGTAATTCCTGCTACAGATGCAGGAGACATTGTCCGCATGCTCCACAACCTTGACGCTGTTGTCGCAGGGTCCGACATTCTGTACGTGAAGCCCAGGAACCATACGGGCAGCGCAGTCCAATAAACAAGAGTTGTCGTATGTGTTGCCATCGTTACCACACACATATTTGGCTGCACGGGGGCACGAACAAGAAGTGAGATCCACGACGTTTCCTTGCTGCGTATCTTCAGTCGGTTGCTCTCTATCTCCGCAATCGCCTACTCTCTGCAGAGATAAACTTGGGTCGGAAGATTGTGCGCACTTCAGCATACACATGTTGCTGTATGTCCGTCCGTCGGAGCCACAGACTGGTTTCTCTTCCCTCGTGCATATGCAAGGAGCTATGGCTAACGTGATAGATATGTGGGCCACCATGACGAACAGCACACCTGACGGAAAGACAATTTAACTTTAAGTGTGTATATTATTAAGAGTTACAACTCGTATCGTGTTGGAAGTGCTTTTATATATATAGATAACGAGCCGCACTTGCGACTCCCTCCGCGTTGACTTTAGAATTTTCTTAAAGTCCAATTAGCTTCGGCCTTATTTAAAATTTACCGAAAAAAACATTTAAAGTTGGGTGTTGGAGTTTCATGCAGCAAATAATCATACGAGCTAAGGTTACTGCCAATAAGGCACTCAGCGGGTCTTTACCTCCCTTTATTTTATATAAGACATATAGGATAAGGTTAAGGAAGGGTCCAGAGAAATCCTGAGCTTTGTTTATTTTGTCCATTGCTGGACAGAAATTTCCAAAACAATGTCAATAAAAGCACGCATAATGCCACATGAAAGATTTACCCATACTCCACCACTACGAGTAGGCGGCTTGTTGATGTGATTTTGTTTCGACTTAATATATGGATGGACCTATTAACATCTTTGGACAGTCAGAAGCTCCTCGGTCAGTGAAGAGGCATACGCTTTCGGAGAAACAGTTGCTACATTCTCACTTAAACCTACTATCACTATATATCTAAATGTCATATGATCAGTTCCAATGATTTGCACAATAACCTTCGCTGGAATCAAGAATTTCATAAGCAATATCAAAGGGGCTACAGTAATCAATATTATTGCGTTACAAAGGTTATCATGAAGTTGAGGAGCTCTTAGTAATCAGTTTCTATCCACATTTTGTTAAAATGCAGTTGAATGATCAGCGTACCTGTCGGTTGAGCCATGGGTAGTTAGTATTTAGTATACAAACCAGCACACAGACCACTTGAATCAGAGACGGCTTTACCTACGTTGCTGGGTGTGCGTTGCACACAGACGCAGCGGCATTAGGGGGCGTTGTCCTAGTAAGTACTTTCAATGAAATAATAGGTTTAAGTACTTTCAATTAAAGTACTTACTAGAGGGCGCTAAGGTAATGATTACTCTCGGGCGCTATATGGGCTAGAGACCCCTTTGACTTGAATATTAGTGGTCGAGTCATTAGACGCCACCTACGTCCTAATTAAAATAAATAAATAAAAAAAGCAAAATGTATAAAATTAAGGATCGGACCCTGTACAACAAACGTGTTTTTTCAACGATTTTTGTTTTTGCTTTATCGTAAAAGCGGTAATTGAATTGATTATACGAGTAGTGCAAATTTAAAAGTAAAAAAACAAATAATAAAACCCGGCCAAGTGTGAGTCGAGCTTGCGCTAAAGAAGGATTTTTTTAGTCAATATGTAACACATAAATATTCTGTGGTTGTACGGGACCCTCTGTGCGCGAGTCCAACTCGCACTTGTACCAGCGATATGCAACGTGGTTCTACCATGCACAAAACTTTTTTTTTTATGGGAAAGGCGGCAGACGAGCAAGCGGTTCACCTGATGGTAAGTGATTACCGTCGCCCACGTACATTTCCAACACCAGAGGTGCTGCAGGTGTGTGGCCGGCGGGTTGATTTCCATCTCCCGGATGAAGGGAGAATAAGGAGGGGGAGTGGGCCTCCGGATACCTCACTTACCGAACGAAACGCAGAAGCATAATATGCCTCCACTTCACGCTTGTCAAAATCTTCTTTCTGCTCTATTTTCTTTATCAGCCTGTATAATTCCCCAGCTGGACAAAGACCTTTCCATGAGGAGCCAAAAGAATTTGGCAAGCCATGAATGGAGGATTTGCCTTTACTCACCGCGCTGGGCAGGTTCGTGTGCACAGAGCCGGTGCTCTCGCTCTAGAGATGCTTTTCCCCTCATCACCAGTCTTTGGGATTAGGGTTATGTAAATTTTATTTAATTTTTTACCATCAATTGATCACCAAAGCCTCGTCAGTTAGTAGGCATATTCCACTTTACTCCACGTATTCCATGTACAGGTTATATTTAAAAGAAAGGATAGATACGATATTTTATAAAAATTAAAACTTAGATTTTAGTTATACGTGAGTTAATGAAACATAACGTTTCCATACTTCCTTAAATTAAGAAATATTGTCACGAAATCCGGGGACTTATCCGTTATGCCACAATATTTCCGTGTGTCGATATTTACGTAAATATTTTTTTGGCGTCGCAGAGAAAAATTGAGAAGTGACAGACAAATATTATTTTTAAAATTATTATTTTGTAATTGACTTAAACTTTTACGAATTACTTACCAAATTTGGAGATCATTTTGGAGTTTAAACTTCAGTTAGAACTATGAATTAATTAATAAATATTACAGTATTTGGTCTGTAACGATGGGTTGTTGTAGCGACGTTTTTATTTCTGTTAACTTTTTCTCCACCAAATCTTTAAATATACAACAACAAACCCTCCCGATACTCGACTCGAATCGTCACAAAAACATTCGTATCTCTAACGTTGTTATCTAGCAAGTTGGACTATAGCAATTATTTCATAAACATGCCTCAATTATATATATAAATATACAGATTGGATGCGATGTTACGGCATTAAATTTAACCAATATTTTACAGTCTATTTCCAAGTCACATACCAAATATCAATTATACAAGTACAGACAGATATATTTGCTTTTGAAGTTCGAAGACATTAAACAGAGGTCATTAAACTATTAGTCGAGACGAATAGCTCTTGCTGTTTTATTAGACTATTTGTTTGAAAAGGGGTTTTAGTTAATTTCATTAGTAAATAAATTTATTGACTATTCTAAAATAATTATGATAGTCAGTACCAATATTCTTTTAGTAATAATCCTTATGGTCGCATCCATTCTTTATGTCAGCACTGTGTCACCTAAATAGGTAGACAGAATTAAAGATTTCCATTTAGAAAAGATTCATCGCAGCCAAACCGGTCTTTTCGCTTCTCCGGTCTTTTGTAGTTTGTGTACAATTGTCGCTCCAGGCTTGTAAACATGCAAAAATAAGGTAGAATGTTGAGAGGTGATATGTGTGGCTAGAAGTTTGAGAATAACTAACTTTTCTAAACAATGACAGTCGTTTCAAAGATTCGCGGGGTAGGTCTTCCTCTTGATAGTCAACTTCTTCTTTCATATCCTGTATCTAGTCTATAGCTGGACAAAGGTACTCTCTGCTTACTGTTTTCACCATCACGTGGCCACAGATTAGATAGTAGTAACTAAGTGACGTTTACTGACATAACATAACATTTACCTGACTGACAGACGTGGCTGTATAACCCACCCAGTGTCATAAGTAGTTTATTCTGCCTTTATTTAGCAACAAACAGATTTAATTTTTATAATATTTACGTATTTTATTTATTATAATTAATTACGAATCATAACAATAGAATTTCATTTGTTTCCTAGATATGACATGTGAAGAGACAAGTTGTTTCATGATTCCGGTGATGACAATGTTCACGTGGCCAATTTCGAGCACGGCGACCGCTTCCGAATACAATCGGCAGTTGTGCACTGCGCGGGAGATATTATAGTGCCGTAAGTGTACGCGCAAACACAGAGGCACTAACTTTGTCATCACTTTCCCATATCCGATGTAACGCTTATGCGAAAAGATCGGAGGAGGTATAAGACCTGAAAAGCAATAATTTGCTTAAAAAATATTGACATCGGCTGGGATTCGAACACAGCTCAGGTGCTAAGAACGCTAACTACTTCGCCACGCGATCGTCAAGCCACAGTATGAGAATAGGGTAGATGAAATAATGAACTCCGTTTAAATTTATTAAGTCGATTTAAATATAAACAGAGCCAAGCGATAACACGGTCAATTAAAAAAATATTGTTTTGTTATTAAATAAATGATAAATCTTTCCAGTACTTAAAGAAATATATCAAATTGTTATTATTTAACTAAAAATATTTGCATAAGTATGAACTATTTATTTACCGTGCAATATGTACACGCTTTTAAGGTTTCTTGGAAAATATCAGTGTTAGCTGTTTATGCAAGGAAAGTTAAATGATGTTATATAATGAAAAGTTAATGATCATTAATCATTACATATATGCAATATGTAACAGTCTATCATTGTGTTTCATTATAGTGTTTCATAATCCGTCAAGGAACCTTTTTCCATCCAAGGTCCAATTTCCATATTTTTTTTTCTTTAAGTTTTAATTGTAATTTTGTTTTTATGTAAAATACACATATTTCAATTAATTTCCTTTGCGTGCGCCCATTTTTTTGCAAATAGATATGTATTTTCTTCCTTTCTTTCTTCCCAGTCCATCGGATGGGTGATATTCTGTCAAACAGTGACTTAAATTAAACGTCAACCGAAATGATCTCCTCGCCATTCCGCAACATATTATACCGGTGATTTATACTTTATTATTCATTCACCTTCTCACAGTACGTTGGTCTTTTTATTCTGTGCATTAAACAAAAAATACGCCAATACCACACGACCACAGTGTGGTATTGGCGTAATAATCTGCCATTACCTTTTTTTTTTTAGTTTAACGTGGGGGAAAGGTGTTCGTATCTACCAGACATCCGTATCCGGTGACTGGTTATATCGAGATCAGCATTGACGATGTAGCACCGACCAAAACTCCCCACGGTAGATACGCTGTTGGCTCGGTGGCCTTTACAGCTTCAGCGGTGGAAACTCGCGATCAGAAGGGCCGCAAGTTAAGTATAAGGTCCGTGAGTGTCGGCAGAGGCGACTACAGGGAATACCTTACAAATCCGAGAAATGGCTACCGAAAAATGGCGGGAAAAATTATGCAGACCTATGACGGACAGCAGCGTCTAAGGTGCGAGGTGTCTGGTACTGCCATTATGGCAAATCCTCCTTATGGGAGAGGCCTATGTCCTGCACTGGACTGTTTGCAGAGTGTTAAGGTGAATTCGGATGGATATTCTGATATCATTCGGCCTTTATACTTCCTAAAGCCACAGTAATATGTACGTTAATACTGTTTTAGTATTAATGTACATTTTTATATTCGACTAACGTTATTCTTACTTTAAACTTTGCTATAAACGTGGTAGAGCCAAGTGGGGGCTTTTGCTGCTTCTCGAATGGGCCGGCTCGACCGGGTTGGTACCACGGCCTCGCGGAACACTGGCGTGAAGTAGAGGCATCTTGTGCTTCTGCGTTTCGTTCGGTGAGTGCGGTAACCGGAGGCCACCCCCTCCCCACCTCCCTCATTGTCCTCCCTCCCATCTCCCCAATATCCTTAAACACTATGATGTTGCAGATGTATGCGGGCGACGGTAATCATTTTCTATCAGGTGAACCGCTTACTCGTTTGCCGACTTTCCCATAAAAAAAAACTCCTACTGCAAGACATTCTCCTTTCTCTCCCTCTCTCTTGTATCATGGAGACAGTTTACATCCATAAACTGCATATGGACAAACATCCAGACTCGGAACAACTATTTGCATTCTATACTTGTACAATGCGGGAATGAAGTCGCGACCCGCAGCGCCGCGGCGAAATGCTAAGCAATCCGGCCACCGGATCCACTCCGTTCTTTAGTAGCGTTCTATTAGACGTGCCTCACCTTGTTAGTTCGCTTCGAGAGCATCATCAGATTAATTTTTTAAGTGAGATGTTGAATTACAGCCTTTCGCTTCTTTGCGCCGTTTCCTCCTAAAGTTTATTATGTAAATACGGACAAGAAATTTTAAATATATGTTATGTATTCCACCAGGTAAGACAAGGGGCATTATGCGAAATACACCTGTGTTGATGACACAGTGCATGTGTTAACATTCCAGCTGACAATCAGCAAGCTGTGCACGCTTGCGTGCGTCTGCGTCAGGGCTGGTTAGTCGACGAGTTCTTTTCTTAAAAAAACATTGTTAAGCTTAGGATTTCTCCTGTGTCCTGGATGTGTTTATTGACTAAATTGCAGAAGCGCTAACACCCAGAACCAGGAACAATCGCCTGTGGATATAACAGATATTTGTTACAAACTCGGGAACTGTAGCGTTGATGCCAATGCGCGAACCGAGCCGACTGTTTTGTTGTCTACTTGCGTTTTCGTCCGGACGCGCGGATCTTGTTTAAAGTAGGTTTTAGTCGGTGCAAACCCGACATACCTTGGCTGGAGAAATACCTAACATTCGCCACGTAAGTACTACTTTTTTTTTAATTATTATTAATCATTATATTCTGTGTAAATTCACAGACGGACAGAAGTCGTAGGCTTAATAATAGGGCTCCGCATGGAACCCTAAAAAGGTATACAACATTACGTTTGTCTAGCTTACATAACTTATATAGCTTTTTGTTAGCAACATAATATTATGACAGGTCTAATACTCATAGATTATGCTAATTACTGTAGCCTTGCTCGACAAGTCGTCTATCTCATTAACGCCTTACATCTCAGATATGACAACGAGAAGATTCTCCGTTTGGGCTAAGCCTCTGACAATGGATACACTTTTGAAATAGTCAAAACGCCGGTCGGACGCCATGACACATTCCAGGCTTTTCTCTTGGTCGGCTGTTGCGACACCCGCGGAAGGAAATAGGGCGGCAGCTTATCGGTGCCATAATATATTCTGTGCTGATGACATCTGCTGGTGGTTAGCAGGAAGACATCGCCGTTAGAGAAATTGACCAGGAGAATATCATTGTCACAAGGCGGCATTATATTTCAACATTATTCCGTACTCTAAAAATTTAATAAATACGTAAATTTTAATGCTACATTAGCGGCCCCACAGTTAGACCTCAACGTGGAGCGCGGTAAGGTCCGTGCGCTTCTGATTTACGCAAGGAGTCGTTGTATGTATTATGGATTCGTTTAACGCAAGAGTCCTGTATAGACGTGCGTAGCCGTAAATTGTTTTTTTAATTTGCCGCCGTGTCAATGGCCCCAGTAGACGGCAGATATATTTCGAAATGCTGGTATTCTTTTTGGGATTTCCAAGTCGAGTCACCGATTTGGCCATTTTCATCTGTTTGTCTAGTAAGATAATCCATAACCTATAGTTAAGGAGCAAATTCTAAATCACTCTCGTGAAAGTCAAAAATCACATGTCTGTGGTCATTCTAATTTCAAATACATCCTGTGAATATTTCACTGTCCTCTCTCCGTAGGTTTTCTTATAACAACCGCGGTTGGTAGGCCGATGGTTGATTCCCTGTGGTCTTCGCAGTACCAGAGGAGACGCGCCTTAGCGCCCGCCATCGCTCTGGATGTTCTAGATCTTTGAGATGGTATTCACTTACCTCTCTTTCTATTCACGAGTCGTAATGGTGACATGCAACAAGACCAATCGGAACCTTCTGAATTTGATGAAACCGGCTTTTTTAGAATCGGAATCGTATCGTCAAAAAGAACCAATTTCGGTCTTAAATAAAGAACTACGACGAAGATTGGAATCGATTTTACTTGTAAATGCACAAATATAACTATTTGTTTTGTACGTTACACTACTATTTATGTTCTTGCTTGGCGATTGAAGATTAGACTTCAAATTGGATGTTATCTTTTAGTTCTCCTTTAAATAATCATAGATAGTCTTGCTGATTGTATATTAACTGTTTCAAACATATGGATCCTGTTTATAGCTCCTGATAAAAAATTGTGTGTTTAGCTAAAAGTTTTCCCAAAAAGAATACAACAAAATAAAATAAAAATAAAACAAAATATCTTCTAAAGACGTGACAAAGATGACACGGCGTGGTAAACCACAATAAAACAAAATAAAGCAAAATATCTTGAGTCGTAACCAAATTGAGTAGGTAACCTAACCTGCCTAACCTACCGTCTGACAAACAAAATATAAAAAATTAAAATAATGCTTAGTTTAGTATAAATTATATCAAGAAATGTAACATCGGTTGACCATCAGACCATCAACGATCTTGAAATGATGGACGACTGAACGATATTTAACGATGAGCTTTTTCCTTTTCGTAAGATCGATTTCAATAGGTTTCATTATAAAAGCTGCCACTTTTTACCTCTCCATAGATAGAATGTGATGAAGTTATTTTCTTTAGTTGCCCCTACGACACCCAAGAGAAGAAATGCCTCTCCGAAGTTTGTAACGAACTGCGTCTCAGTAGTAATAGTCCAACGCATGAGCAGCGGGATACGCACGGAGTGGGCGCTGAGCGTGGTATGATATCTCTGTCCCTCGTCTGCCATTGATTCCGTGGTTCTTAATCTGTGGATTGATTAATACACATGTCCCTCTCGCTTCGTGCAGAAGTACAGATTTTGCAACAATCGTTGCAAAAGTGTTTCACCATTTTGTCCGTTGTGGTTGTCATTTCTGTTACTGCTGTAAGATACATCGCTATGTCTTAAATATTAGCTTCGTTATATTATGTACCGTGTCACTTTTTTATGTCACTGTACTTGCGCGACCTCTCTGAAAGCCAGGTTTCTACAGCAGCAAAGTTATAATATTTGTAGTGCATGCACCACACTACAAATCGCTTATTTACATGTTTAATAATAATCTGTATTGTATAAACAGATATAATAGTTAGAACCAATAACAATCACACTCAATACGGCGTATAAGGAGGATTATACTATCTCTTGCTCCAATTTCCAACCTCTCCTGTACGTGCACCCTATTAGCTCGGCAGAATGGTGACAGAATATCCATCTAAATTTGCCTAACCCAAATCCCACAGACTAGTAATCGGGAGCAGCATCACTAGCGCAAGGGTACCGTTGCTACGCTCACCTAACCACTTTCCCAACGTGTTGAGTATGGACTAACCTGCTAAGAAATATATGCTGGCTTTTGCAGGCGCTTTCTTGGAGAGGCTTTTGTGATGTGTCAGGCTATAATGTATGAGGTAACAAACACACACATTAACACGTCGACTCGGTGATGCAGTGGTGATCACGAAGTGCTGCGGGTCACGTGCCGTGAATTCTTTTACCGCAGAGGGCCAGTAATATGATGTACATTGTAAATTCTTCCGAGTATGTATGTTAAAACATTGCAACATTTACAAATTATTTTAGAATAAAAAGTAAAAATGAATGAAAGTAACACTATCGTCTGACATATACGACTTCCAATGACCAAATACACCTCAAATTTGGTAATAAACCACCAAAAAGAGCATGTCGTGAACTCCATTTTAACTGGGCCATTGGCATCCCCGCTTTATTGCAAGCGGAATTACCAAGTTTAAGTACCTTCTATGTCACTTACGTAACGTGGTTCGAGTCTGTGACTAATAAATTAAGTAATGATTTTGAATAGATAGTTTTAATGATGTCTAGACAGCTCCTAATAAGCACTCGTTCAAAAGATAGGTTCGAGACCATTATCTTTAAGAAATATTTCATTAAAAGAATTAATATTATTTTGCTATAATTTTAGTTTTAATTCAACATTGTGTTTTCTCCGGATTGAGCTGTGTGACAAAAATAGTAATATAGACATAAATATATTCTTCTCCGCGATAGCTGACTACTAAGGAGATCTACCATCGAATCTGTCTCCAGTTGGATCCCCTATGTGAAGGGCTCATACTAAGGAGTTCTTTGGGAAGTATGTATTACAATTAGTGGTAGAGCCAAGCAGCGGCTTTTGCTGCTGCTAAAACTATATATACTACTAAAACCCCACGTATAGGAAATTCGCTGTAAAGCCGGCGGCCTTAACACCTTCGACGAAAGACTCGCCAGCAGAAGTCTTACGAATACGTAATAGACCCAAGCGCTGCCGTACGAATGGGCCGGCTCGACCATGGAACAACCATGACTTCGAAGAATACCGGCGTGAAGTAGAGGAACCTTGTGCTTCTGCGTTTCGTGTGGCGAGTGAGATAACCACAGGCACTTTCCTTCCTCCTAATCCTTCCTATCCAGCCCCAAATATCTTTAAAGGCGGGCAACGCACCTGCAGCTCCTCAGGTGTTGCAGATGTACGTGGGCGACGGTAACCACTTACCATCAGGTGAACCGTTTGCTCCATTTCGCATAAAAAAAAGGATGATTTGTATCGTTGACCTGTACACTAAGACACTCGGTCACTACCAACTCATCGCCTGTCAAGGGGTTCCAAGTTAGCATAGCAGCACACTGGGTTAAAACGACTAAAGTGAATAAATGCTTAGACCTCTGAACAGCACAGTACTGTGCAGTATACGCCACAGTAAGAAGTTATGTTATTCTTTTTGATCCCCCGTCCAGCTACAGCTTCAAAGTTGCCAGGCGTCTGGTATTGCCATCGCCAACCCACCTACCAACGGTAACGTCAGATGCTCCCTTTGGGAGAAGCCCATGTCCAGGAGTAGATTAAAAATCACCGCGTGGCTTAGTGTTCAGCGTACCTGACCGCTGAAACATGCGTCCAGGCGTTCGAATCCCAGCTGGAATCAATATTTGTGCCAACACGCAAATTATTGATTTTCTGGTCTGGTAATGTTGTGTTCGTCCCGTACCTCTGACACTTTCTATGTGTTTGTGAGTACCTATGTTTTTTCGTACATTTATGACGCGTAAAGATTTATTATATATCCTACGCAGGGGACTTATTCGGAGGGTGTCACGGTTGTCCAAACCGTCCAAGACGATGTCATAACCATGAGCCTGGTTAAGAAAAATATAAATATTTTTCGACCAATGCTCTTCGATTGGTGATGGAGAGCAGCATCGCTGGTGCGAGGTAAGTGACACTGCGCTAACCAAACATGCCCCGTGCCGCATAGTGAGTATGGGCAAATGTTCCACGCATGGTACGTTTGCCTTTAATGACGCTTTCATGGCTAAGTATCTTTTGTCTACCAGTAGACTTGTAAGTAGTCAAGAAAGAATCAGTTTGACTAATATGACTGTTCAGCTTTTTGTTTTTTTTTCCTTGACATTTTTCTTCTACAATTATATCAAACAGTAGGCAAAGGATATAACATTAATAATACATGTTATTTATATATCTATCTATGTATGTATGTATGTATCTATTGTAAGCATATATTTTGATATTTATATCCTTTTACTGGTTTTTTTCTCTTAGCAGTATCGCCTCTATTATGTATATATCTCTGCTTAGCCTAATGGTTGACTGGGAGAGAATGCCTCTAGGCATTAAGTCCGCCATATGTACGAACTAGTGCATAAAGATTAAATAAATAAATAATAACCTTTTAAAAATCCTTGTTTTAAATAGATTTTCTTTTGAAACATCCGCTCGTCTTTCCAGCCAGTATCGTGTAACCGAGTCTTGACATAATACTAGCGTGACGTAAGTATGGCTCAGCAGACGGAACACATGCATGCTACGGTATGCATGTTACAGTGTTACAACTGCAGCTCGAACACCAAGAACAGCTGGTATTGTCAACCGCGCAGGATACAGTCTTATTAAAGGCACATTAGTGTACACAAAGCTCACACATTGCGTATCCAGTGTAAAAAAAAAGTAGCAGCCTGTAAGTACCCACTGCTGGGCAAAGGCCTCCTTCTCAAATACGAGTATCAGAGAGGGTTTAGGAGCCGGGAGGGACCCGCAACGCTGCTCCAGTGCGGGTTGGCGGGCTTCTCGTATCCTCGAAATAATATTTTTTTATTATTTCTCAGTCATGCAGGTTTCCCCACGATGTTTTCCTTCACCGCCGAGCACTTAAATATTGAGCTGTCTTTAAAATAAAACTGTTTGTAATTATACCATCTTAAGGTGTCTGGCCTTCAATGAAGGAAACAACATCTCACGTTCGAGGTGCAGGGCGGGCACTTGCAAACCGTTGCGTCTTATTGTTTAAGCAAATAACACTTAACGATGTCGAAATAGGGTGACTAGGTTGTAAAAGTTGTCAAGATTTAGGTTAAAAAAAATATTCTTGCTGACTTTGTAACCAGTGCAAATAAATTTTGTTATAGAAAATAGCAAAGGTATTGAGATTATCATATTATACACGCCAACTATTCGTAAGAATATTAGCAAAACTTCAATATATATACCGTTAACCGCTCCAACTATGCATGTATATGAACTCTGGAGTGGTACACGGCGAGATTAGCGAGTGAAAAACGTATAGCGTTTACCATAAACTTTGTTTCAATTCAAACCGTTGCCTCTTCTCTTTTTTCTTCATAACATTTAAAAAAAAAAGTCATGATGATTTTTTTTTTTATTTAATATAACATATTTTTATGGTTATAAATTATAATGGGAATGGCAAAGTCAATTTTTAGCTGGCAGCATACTCCAAAGTAGTTTTAAGATTAATATTAGGACTATGTATTGCATGTTGCGTATATTCTGGTCCGCCGTGGTGTGATGAAATAGAATGTGAAGAAGAGTGAGAAGTGTCATAGGGAGGTTGGCATTGAAAAACAGTGCTGTGTCGGAATTGACTTCCGACATAATGATCTGTCAATCTAGTTTGCCGATAAAATAGCGTACAATTCACATCTCTTGTTTTTTTCTTATAATTATGTTTTAGATATTGTTTTTGCCTTCTTTTGATTTTAATATTTCTCATGTAATTTATGATACCTTTGTACTCCATTTTTGTAAAATAAATGTATTTTCTTTGTCTTTTTCTTACAACCGTCAGCCGTGTTTGTCGAATTAGGTTAAACAGCTTTTAATTCTAGGTCAAAATAGCATGAGGACGCTTCTCCCGTTTCCGTGGGAGTGACGAAGTGGTTGACCACTACAACTGCTTGCAACTTGTAAATTTGTTTAATTTACGGACGCTTCGACCGTGGAGTGAATAAATACAATATACCAGTACAATTGTTTATTTGATGTGTAAACAAATATTGACTTATTTCGTTAAGGAATATCTGTCAATTTTCAATTAATTTAGTTTAAAGAGTAGTAGAAGTCGCGACAATTCGTTGTCGCTGATTAAAAACTAATGAACTAATCAGTTAAGTTGATGTTTCTATTTACAATACTTTTACTTTTTCCTTAATTTACTTTTCCAGCCTGAGTACGTAAGCCAACTGCCGAATATAGGTTTATCCATAAAGCATCGTCGATTTTCGTTGCAACATTAATTCATCTTTAGTATTATTCTTATTAAAGCTCTAGTAAACCAGGGTGTTTATCTAAGCCCATAAAAACATACAGATCACTCCAACCCAAGGTAGCTCTAAGTGTTCTGTGTAAGGTAGCTTTACTCAACTTTAAACGAACTATAATTTTTTTTATGAAAAAAATGGGCAAATGATTAAGCGGATCAGGTTATGGTAAATGATCATCGTCGCCAAGTACATCCAAGGAGGCAACACTCGAGAATCTGCAGGTGCGTAGCCGGCCTTTAAGGATATTTGGGGGATAATGAGTCGGGGGAGGAGGGAATTTGCCTCCGGTTACCTCACTCACCGAACGAAAGCGCAGAAGCACAAGATGACTCTACTTCACGCCGGTATTCTGTCGGTATATAATGATATTATTATTTATAATATTATTTAGAGACCAAATTGGTCCAAAAATAGTCAGAAGAGTGTCTTGTGTCTACAAAATATAATGGTGCCCTAAGGCGATACTTAAAAGTAAACACCTAACTAACGCAGCCAAGAAAAAGTATTCAACTTCTGTATCTTACCATTCCTCACATGTGGATGTCAAACTTGTACGTTGACTCAGAAACATTTCCTAAAACAGAATACGTCAACGGGTAATGGAAGCATCATGACGGGCGACACGCTCAAAGACCGTAAAAGTGCTGAGTAAATAAAATTAACAACGAAAGCAAATAAATAAAATATTTAACAATCACACACGTTATCCAGTCCCATACTAGGATTAACTCTGTCTTGTAACTGGACGGTGACAGATAAATAATCATACATACATAATATATAAACATCCATGACTCGGTTACAAACATTTATATTCATCATACACATGTTTCAACTTCATTCTCTTGTATCATCCGAAAAAACAGCATGAATTTTCTGAAATTTCAACCATACCTCCCCCCTCCCCCTCCCTCTGATCGGCAGCAGGATATCTGGTCTACGGTGATACCCACCTAAAATTACATCAGAGTCTTTTGCCACCATCTTGTAATAATAACATCGTAAAATATTTTCGCAGCAGGATTAAATTCACCAGGGGGCTACCCCCCTTAATCCCCAGAGGTTTGAAGACTTTTGCAATTTAAATATCCATCTAAAGGGTTCAGATGAAAGGATCAGACAAAGTGTCAAAGGCATGGGGATAATCACTATGAATATATATTCGAGCGCGGCGAAGCACGCCACGTCGCGGCAACTTCCTGCCAATTTCAGTATCTACGTTTTGAACGGAGCACCCAAGTCGCACAATCGATTAAGAAAATTTTAGGGGAATCACATTTCCCGTACATAGATTTCGAAGGTCGCATAAGATTTCAGATTAGAACAATGATTTAGACTTCTGTGTCCTGTTCAGGACCGTTAGCAGGAAAAGAATAGAAACAAAGTACAGTTCCGTGCGAACAATCAGAATATAATTAATATTCAAATGAGTCCTTGTAATAATTACGTTGTCTGTAAGGTTTCCTGATTCATTATGAAAAATCGTACCGGGCTTAAGATGTTGGAAGAATATTAAGTACAATATAGTATAGCTGCCACACCATAATCCTTTCTTCTGTGAATTATATGACGCTGTAAGGGAGAATGTAGGTACCATCTTATTATCATATGGCAAGTGGCAGCTTTTATATGGATGCGCAATGACAAGATATTTGTACGATAAATTCAAGGAAAAATATTTTAGATAAAGATGATTAAATGTCTTAAAATTAATCTTTAAATATAGGTCAAGATGAACGTGGTTAAAACACGGTCAAGATTCACACTCGCGCCAGCACCAGAGCACGGCAGTATAAAAATGGTGGAGGAGTTAGTTTCAACATCAACTTAACTTGCGGGCCTTCTGCTCGCGAGTCTTTACCGCCGGCGCTGTAAAGGCCACTGGCCAAACGGCATATCTACCGCGGAGGTTTCAGTCGGTCCGGCATCTTCAATGCTGATCCCGACATAACCAGTCACTTTAGCTGCTGCTCGAATGGGCCGACTCTACCGGGGTAGCATCACGGCTATACAGAATACCGGCGTGAAGTAGAGTCATCTTGTGCTTCTGAGTTTCTTTCGATGATTGAGGTAACCGAAAGTCGGCATCTTGTTCTCCTCCTCCACCGCCCCTTTCCTCCTTCCCCTTTCTCAAAAATCCCCGGGCGTCGGTAATCACTTTCCGCCGCTTGCACTCCAGGCCCCTTTCGAGGTGCACCAAGCACGCTAACAAACAAGGCTCTGGCGATTGGTGGAAAGTCCATCCAAGATAGACTACCGACTATAGTGATGGGGAGCAGCAGCACTGGTGCGAGCACCGGCACTGCTCTCCTACCCGCTTACCCAGCGTGGAACATAGGCAAATCTTTCAAAGAAAGCATGCTGATTTTGGTGTCACTTTCTTGTAGAGGTCAATGTTCAGCATTGAAAATATATTCGTAATATTGACATTGCTTGACAGGTTTGAGCTAAAAATGGCAACAGGTTTCCTTTTTTATGTGATTTTGTTTGCTAGTTACGAGTCATTTTTGTTCTCCTTTTTTATGTATCTTTCAAGCATTATATGCTGTGCTGTGTATATTTTTCATTTCTTTATTATTCATTCTGTAATGATACAATTTATTCTTCAATTATTAATGATATTGTATTGACACATCTTTCCAAAGAAGTGGAATCCAAAAACCCCAGCCCAGTGTATATAAACACCGATCTGTACTTACTGTAGATTTCCTATACTTATTGGCTCATCACTATTTATATTCATAACCATAATGCCCTTACAAAGGGTCGGGAAAAATTGTTGAGATTATTTACGATGTTCACGTCAGCCCGGAGGGGTTTTACGCCGACAAGGACCTTGTAGGACGGGCCGGCTTGGGAAATGTTTAATTCTATATAAAGGAACGGCGGCTGACACAGAATGTCATTGCAGCCGTCGACGCCGTGTTCTCCGTGACTAAATAAGTTCCGGGACCAATATCTAGACTGTTTTTTAAAGAATCACAGGACTTTCTTCACTATGATTTACTTTTTCGGTGAGTTAACAAGTATTATTTTTTATTACTTTTTAATTATTCATTAACATACGTCACTGTTATTATAGCATAGGTAATAGTTTATAGATTTGTATATAAAACAGTGTTTTATGAGTTTTTATAAAATACGTAATAGTAATGTAGTCAGGTCATTTGAAACTGCTACAAAATGTTCAGAATAACAGATGATAATGTCACCATCAATATGTATAAAGAAATAGAAGTAGAGATTTCTGTCTATGATTATCGATTTCTTTCATCTTTTTCTGTTGGTTATTCGCCTGATATCCAAACAGGATGATAAAAGTTCCCGAAGGCAACGTGTGGGTTATTTTAGGGAACACAAACACAGTTAATATAAATAGTTTTCGAGGACATGTAAAGTCTTCCCCACCATCAAAGTCACCATCAAAAATGTGACCTACATAGACCTGAGTCCTGTGATATTAAAAAAAACATTGAACTTTTATTTTTAAATAGAACGATTTCCATTCTCATTGGTATTATGTGCAATAATCAATAGTACAGTGGTTGTATTTTTGAAGTCTTAATTTACTGATTGATTTTGTGTAATAACAAAGTTACTTCAAAAATAAGTAGGTACTTTCGTCACTGAAGTGCAGCTCGATTAGCTTAACTATAATTCTGTTTACCTTAAACTTTAGGAATTTACGCATAATAACGGGTTTTTCCCAAGTAAGTCATTCCACTCGGTTACCTTTTTTATCTAAGATCCATCAGGGTAGGTGCTACCCTATACCCGCCGCTGCAATGCAACCACTGTTGGTATTCCATATCAGTAAATATTTTTTTGATTATGGTTCTTTGCAGAACATAGGCTGCACTGCCACTTACCATCGGATATTAAAAAAACTAATTCATATAGTAATAAGTGTGCTATTCTTTAAATTGTACCATGTATTTATTACCTTTAATTACAATTGCCACCTTCACGCCAAACAAGTTGCATGTGTCAAATCAAAGTATGACACTCGAGTTAATTACGTACGAGATATAATAAATCGGCTACAAGAGGGTAACAATTAACATGTTAGTATTATATTAAATAATTATATATTTATATTGTTGACAACGTGACCTAGACCTAGAGCAAAGTAACCGACTAAGTGAGTCATGACAGGTTGAGAACAGACTTCAAATGATTTTTCTTATTTTATCTACGCTGTAGGATTTTTGTCCTATATCGCGGAGCGAACAAACACCTAGACCCAGAACAATTCTCTGTAGTCCATAGAAATACTTTTCCGGTGTGGGAATGGAACCTGCGACCCGCATGATCACAGCCAAGCTTCACAACTACTCCATCGAACTGGGTAGTAATATTGTGTATCTACCTTGACCACTCCCAGGCAAAGAACGATTCCACCACCAGTTGATGGCTTAAAACTATTTATCTTTTATACACATGATTTATTTTCGACGCTAGAAGCGCGACAATTGTTATGTTTCTGTCATACCTACGATCTCGATATCTTACACTGATGTGCTTTAGGATAGTAGTAACGAAGGAACTTGTTGAAATACTTTTCTAGAATAGCATTTATGGGACCTAATTAAGTCGACAGATGTGTCGATAGGTATAATTTAAATAAATCCGTAAAAGATTAGTTGTTATTTAAAAATACTAATAATTCACTAGTAGATTAGTATCCGTAAAAAAATTGTAGTAAAGTGTAATACTTTTAATAAAATAAAATAATAACAAATGAGTTAATTACTTTAATTAGCTATATGCTCCCAGTATCGCCAATCTACCTGTCAAAAGAGACCAATCAAAGAGGGAGAAAGGGCAATGTTCAACTGTGGATTATGTACCACTGGAGAGAGCCCAACTGAAGACTATATACCATTTACAGTGTGATAAATATAATGAGTAATTGATAATAAGTAATGAAAAATAAACACACTGCAATTTTCGTCTTTAATTACTTTTATTTATAATCAGAATGCGTAGCGGACTTTCCGATCTCGAGGTGCAAAGATATCGGAGGCTTTCTACTCCCTGTTACGTTATGTGTCCTGAATATTTTATTTATTTGTTCACAGGTGTAATACTCATCATCGGAACGTACTCCTCCGTCACGTCTGCGCTACCGCCATGCGTTTGCACTCGAGAGAGTAAACCTGTCTGCGGCTCCGACGGAATAACGTACAGCAACCAATGCTTGTTAGACTGTGCGCGATTTAAAAACCCAAGTATAACTCTAGCCAGCAGAGGCATTTGTGAGAGAAATGATGCAGCGGGCTCTAATTGCGTTTGCACTTACGAATTCAAACCGGTATGCGGTACGGATGGCGAGACGTATCCAAATCTTTGCGCTTTGAAATGCCGCCGAGCTGAACAGCCAGGACTGGATATCAGTTACAGAGGAGCGTGCCGGAACGTACGTGATGTCGAAAACTCCTGTATCTGCACCCGCGAAATGAAACCAGTTTGTGGCACCGACGGTATCACGTATACTAACCCTTGCCTGTTGAATTGTGTCCGAGAAACAAAACCCGATCTACACATTCTACACGCGAAGCCTTGCGAGGAACAAGCGATGATTGGACGTCTCAAGAATCGACTGTGCGCCTGCACAAGGAATTTCGAGGTCGTTTGCGCTTCTAACGGTGTTACTTATAATAATAAATGTTTGATGAAATGCGCGGGAAGTCACCTGTCCATAAAGAGTCTCGGCTCTTGCGAAGAATCATAAATTATAAGCGTTGTGTATGGATGGAGTAAGGTTACTCATTAAAATACCGTAACAGAAAATGTTACATACATTGCGATGCAAAAGTTACGGAGTAATATATTCCTATTCAAAAATGTCAAAGAGCACTTGCCAAAACTTTGTGTGTTAATGTTATTATTTTATTAGTATGAAAGGAGCTGTTTTGTAAATATTGTATAAAGTTGTACTAGATGGCACCTATAAATGTCATTATAAGGAAAATGCTTTGTTTGTCAAAACATAATGACGTGTTGTTTAAAAATAACTATATAAATAATCCTTCAATTCTATTAAAATTATTAACAATAACTGTACAGCAATGCTATTGTCAGAACTTGCTGGGTACTTGTATAGATAATTCAATCAAACGTGTTATTTACGTGTTAAGTATGTTCATGAAATATATTGTTGACAATTGAGAAACAGCATCATTTACTTGTCTTAGCGTTATTCGGATGAGGACTTATGTGTGGGCACTGGCAGAGCTTTTTGCAGTCAGAAGTCACTACGTATCGCTTACTCGGTATATTTTTCAGTATCATGCAAACATTATAACTATGTAGTGTATTTCCAGGAACAGGATGCCACTAAGAATCGGAGATGGTTTGTACTCGCGTTGACGCATTTCATCATCGCATCAAATCGTGAGTGGCAACCCTTTTGCTACATTGCACCACTGATTACGTATGATAGAATACGATGACTTAAATAGAATTGTTATTTTATGATCTCATAAATATATTTTCTGACTGCGTTATACCATGTGATTCGTTTTTTTTTGCCCTTTTTATATAAACACCGTTTTATTGACTGTATAATTATGCCGCTAGGCGTGTATTTGTGGTGTTGAATCAATGTCTGTTTCTTTCTAGTGCGAGAGTGCCGGACACAGCTTTGCTCACCGACCCGCTTGTCCAGCGTGGTACTAAGAACAAAAAATAACCTTCTGCCCGGCTTTATCAGCTATGCCACAAATTCCATTTGACATCGTTTTCTTATAAAAAGATACCGAGTTTTTTTTTTAATTGTTTTTTATAATCCAATATGTGGTTACCAAAAAACGAAACCATGTCTTTCGTGTAAAAACTAACATGGTATGATTTAATCCAGAAACTCTTGTTAAATATTTTTGTAGCATAGCGTAGGCAAAAGTGTTAAATAAAATTAAAAACTAAAGTCGACATTCTAACTATAATACTGTATCCATGTCCTAGCTAAGGTCCGCGTGGCTGGGTGTCTGGCGTGCCGTCGGCTCTAATACACAATTTCGAAATTTTGAGAAATCAAATTGGATTTCGGGTCTGTTCGTGTTGTTGTCCCGTGTCCGGACACTGCATCTGACTCTTCTTCCGATCTTATAGCATAGGCGTCACATCGGATACGGGAAGGTAAGGACATCTGAATGCGGCACTACAATATCTCCTGCGTAAGTGACAAGTGTCGGTGGTATCCGGAAGTTGTCACCTTGATCGAAATCGACCAAGAATATGTACTAAAATTTACAAAATGTTGATATGAATGATGCAATCGACTTTTATCTATAACTGCTACCAATTTCGTTTTTAATTAGCACCGAAAGTTTCCCAAGTGGTCATTCCATGTGTCTCCAACTGGTTGTACTTTTGACATTTGCAAAAAAGGAACATTTGACTAGAGTAATTAGTATTTCGTATGTCTTCACATGGTATTTCTTGCCAGCATAGGCGCGACGAAGCCTCTACGGCGAAGGTGGCTGACGCTTCTTCTTCGACGCCGTCTTCGGTGCAGAATTTTACAAATATAGTAAGCTTCGCAGAAGATATTTCACTGATATTCAATGTCAGTCGAAAGTCTGCGTCTCTTCTTGAAGTAAATAATGCCCCTAGTAAGATTTTGGGCCGGTTCCACGCAACAAAAACGCAATGCAAAAATTTGTATTACCAAATGTACAGCCGTTACAGTTTATTTTGCAGGAACGCATGTTAGAATTTATTGATAAAACGGTTTTATTGGGGATCACAATTGATTATAAGCTTCAATGGGGTCCGCGAGTAAAAACTTTAGCTAATAGACTCAGCTCAGCTGCTTATGCTGTAAGAAAAATTCGCCAACTGACTGACATAGCTACTAGAAGGTTGTTTACTCTATTTACTTTCACAGCGTAACGTCTTATGGTATTTAATTGTGGGGACATGCAGCTGATGTCAATACTATTTTATTCTGCTAAAACGAGCAGCCCGCACTGCTCTTTTTAGCAGAATAATATGCGGCCTTGTGATTCGCCTTCTCCGTCATTATTACCTTTCATTACTTTGTAATGAAAGGTAACCTTTCATTACTTTTCAAAGGTTACCTTTCATTACTTTGTAATGAAAGGTAATAATGACGGAGAAAATCCAAAATGTCGATCCTAAATAAAGTCAAGAATTCGTTGCTGGGTCGGTGCACACGCATATCTAACAATATTCCATAATAAATACTGTATTTTTCAGAGACAAAGTAAAAAAAAATATCGATGGATTTTTATACTCAAAAGCTTACTATAACCTTAATGATAAGGAAGCGCGGAATAGTGATCTTACAGTTTGATACGAGCTGTCTTGTAACTCGACGCCGCTTTTAGTAACTAGTATAAAATTAACTCGTTTTATTTGTTAATGATGTACATTCACATCGTTGTAAATTGCAAAAGGTGTGTTCTTTGGGAATGAGATAGTGTTTGCTATAATTATCTTATCGATGTGTATTGTACTTTACTTGAGTATGTCATGCTCACTTATAGGCCTCTGCTTGTGGTGGCGTCGTGTGGCGGCTCGTCCACTTCCCTTTAATATGGTCGAGGAGGATGTTGGCTGCCACATGCATCATACTTGTGAACAGGTGTTGCTTGTGCAGGCTGGTCTGCTCGAGTTTGCGTTGAACTTGTGCTTTAGTTTGGTGGGTCACTGTATTCTTGTGGCATACTATCAGTTGCCTGTGGAATAATTATTAAAAAAAATTAAAATAGAGGATACTTACGGAGTTTGTTCCGCCTGTTTCTTCTCCTAAGAGGAGCCTCATTACGAAACGGTGTTAGAAAGTAAAAATAATAATAATAATGAGATTTGACATTTGACAAACGAAATTATCTTTGACAAAAAAATAATTGTCATTTTCATTTCATTTCATTTCAAGATCGTAAAAGAGTAGAGGAAATAAGATATCCAAAAAATAAATAAATAATTATATTTAACGATCTCACGCGTCATCCAAGTCCCAAACTAGGATTCCCTGCGTCTTGGTAACCGGATGTTGATAATACGGATATACCTGCATAGATAAATAGTCACATATACTCGTACAAATATAAACATCTATGACTTACATTTTGGTTACAAACATTTATATTGATCGTATATATGTTTGCTCCAAGGGGAATTCGACCTCGCGACAAACAACTTCGAATGCAGGGTTACTACCAACTAGGCCAGCGGGCCAGTAAATAAAGAAAATACTGGAAGGTATAAAAAGGAAAAAAGGATTTGAATTGAAATGGGGATGGATCGGGCACATGGCAAGAAACAGTAAGGTAACATAGATTATAAAAAATGGCAAAGTCGAGAGATGGACGAGAAAAGAAAAGTCAAGAAAAGCAACTTATTGGACAGAATGAAGAGCGCTGGAACTGACCTACGTGTCACAGGACACGCTGATCACTAAAACGGGACATCCGATGTATTCGAGTTTTAGTTAAAACCCATCTCGTCCACCGATCTGTGAATTTATCTGTATTGATCTATGGATTCTATACATGCCGCCTCCACGCCCACGCCTCTGAGCCAAAAGTTTTACGTCGTCAAGGACCTTGCGGGACGGACCGGCTTGGGAAATGTTTAATTCTATATAAACGAATTGCGACCGCTACAAATGTCATTGCAGCTGTCGACGTCGTGTTATCCGTGACTAACTGGGTTCCGGGACTAATATCTAGACTGTTTTTTAAAGAATCACAGGACTTTCTTCACTATGATGTACCTTTACGGTGAGTTGAGCGATTATTTGTTATTAATTTTCATTTATTCTTTTACGGTACTTTTACGGTACTGTTGTTATAGCTGATTAATGATATTTGTTTTTTAAAAAGTGTTTTATGACTTTTTATAAAAGACAAAATCACCTAATCAGGTAATTTTTTTATTAGTAATTTATATATAAATTAAAATATTATATAAAATATATCACCATCAATATATAAAAGTAATTAAAGTAGAGGTCTACCCATGATTATCGAATTCTTTCATCTTTAATATTCATATTCAGTCATATAATTCGCCATCCAAATATTACGACGAACGAGCGGGTGTAATACGGTTAATATTTACAGATTAAACATATTGATCTTGGAACTAAGATAATGTGTGTTTAATTGGAAAAATCAAAAGACTTCCTAGAGGTGTCATATTCCTAATAAATTCTAAAGGAAGGTTGCGGTTTTGAGTGCGAATTCACCATGTGTTTTTGGCAATAAAATAAAAAGTTATCGAGAACATGTGAAGTCTGAACCATCAAAAGCGTGGGAAGGCTTGTGATCAGCAGCAGGACCAAAGAGTACTGTGCTATTAAAAAAAACATTGAACTTTTATTTTTAAATCGACTGACCCAATTCTCGTTGCTATTATGTGCAATAGTCCATAGTACAGTAGTTGTATATTTGAAGTATTTACTTTCAATTAGGTACGGATTGATTTTGTTTAAAAACAAAGCTACTTTGCAAACAAGTAGGTACTTTCGTCACTGAAGTGCAGTTCGATTAGCTCATAGATAATTCTGTTTACCTTAAATTTTAAGTTTTTCGTAACTAAGTCCTCCCACTCGGTTACGTTTTCTGCCTAAGATTCCATCTTAGTTTTTTTTTTTCGTTTATAGTTCTTTGCAGAACACAGGCTGCAGTAGCCACTCACCATCGGATATTAAAAAACAAATTCATAGAGTAATAAGTGTAATAAGTTCTTTAAATTGTACCATGTATTTATTTATTACCTTTAATGACAAATGCGACCTTCACGCTAAACAAGTTGCATGTGTGTGTCAAGTCTATATGAGTATGAGACTCGAGTTAATTACGTACGAGATATAATAAATCGGCTACAAGATGGTAACAATTAACATGTTATTATTATATTAAATAATTATATATTTAAATTGTTGACAACGTGACCTAGACCTAGAGCAAAGTAACCGACTAAGTGAGTCATGAGAAGTTGAGAACTGACATCGAATCATTCGTGTGATGTATAAATTATAATTTTTCTTATTTTATTAATAACCTTACCTTACGCTGTAGAAATTTTTCGTGTATCCGGAGCGGACAAACACTATGGCTCTGGGTAGGTCTCCGGCCGTCCGCGGGGTTTGTTTTAGATGTCAAAATCTCCAGAACGAAAACGTCGGAACTAAAAACGTACCGTGCTTTCTTTTACAGTAGCTTCATTCAAACACATCATTAATCCTTCGAACTGCTTCTCCAGCGCCGGTGACACGGTGGAACCACGCGCATATAAAAACGTAAAATAACGCGATATTTCAAGTTTTCCATTTTGTTAACAGAAGGATATCAAAGAAAAAACAAATGAATACTAAATTCGAAACACAAATACACAAGCCTAAATTTGAAATACATTTGAATTTGCATTTCCTAACCAAACGCTAGATTGTTTATGACCTATTATAACCTACCCATTTTAGAATGTCATTGTTTAACAATTTTTTTTGGGAAATATTTTTGTAACGCGTTTGATTAGAATATCTTAACCATAAACAATGACGTAACAGCACGGAGGTACTTAAATAGATTAGTTTATTGCTATCTTGTTTACAGGAAGTCTTATGAACGTATGTGTTTAAAAACCCTTCAATTCGAGGCCTTTCATTGACCAATTGCTGCAGCGGTCAAGCATTTGATGAATTTAAATAAATCCTGAAAAATATAGTTAATATTACTAAAATATAATAATTATTTAGTAAATAACAAATCTGCCAAACAAAAGTGACGAATGCGATAATTTAATGCTAGAGAAGAAGCCAATGTCCGACTGTGGATTATGTGTCACTGGAGAGGATAAGAGAGTAATAAAAAATAAAGACACTGCAATGTTTATCGTTAGTTACTTTTGTTTAAAATCAGAATGCGCAGTGGACTTCCCCATCCCGAGAAGCAAAGATACCGGAGGCTTTCTACTACCTTTTAAGTTTTGTTTCCTGAATATTTTATTTATTTATGGGACCTAATCGACAAATAGATGTGTCGATAGGTATAATTTAAATAAATTCGTAAAAGATTAGTAGTTATTTAAAAATACTAATAATTCACTAGTAGATTAGTATCCGTAAAAAATTTGTAGTAAAGTGTAATACTTTTAATAAAATAAAATAATAACAAATGAGTTAATTACTTTAATTAGCTATATGCTCCCAGTATCGCCAATCTACCTGTTAAAAGAGACAAATCAAAGAGGGAGAAAGGGCAATGTTCAACTGTGGATTATGTACCACTGGAGAGAGCCCAACTGAAGACTATATACTATTTACAGTGTGATAAATATAATGAGTAATTGATAATAAGTAATGAAAAATAAACACACTGCAATTTTCGTCTTTAATTACTTTTATTTATAATCAGAATGCGTAGCGGACTTTCCGATCTCGAGGTGCAAAGATATCGGAGGCTTTCTACTCCCTGTTACGTTATGTGTCCTGAATATTTTATTTATTTGTTCACAGGTGTAATACTCATCATCGGAACGTACTCCTCCGTCACGTCTGCGCTACCGCCATGCGTTTGCACTCGAGAGAGTAAACCTGTCTGCGGCTCCGACGGAATAACGTACAGCAACCAATGCTTGTTAGACTGTGCGCGATTTAAAAACCCAAGTATAACTCTAGCCAGCAGAGGTATTTGTGAGAGAAATGATGCGGTACGATCCAGTTGCATTTGCACCGACGATTTGAACCCGGTATGCGGTACGGATGGCGAGACGTATCCAAATCTTTGCGCTCTGAAATGCCGCCAAGCTGAACAGCCAGGACTGGATATCAGTTACAGAGGAGCGTGCCGGAACGTACGTGATGTCGAAAACTCCTGTATCTGCACCCGCGAAATGAAACCAGTTTGTGGCACCGACGGTATCACGTATACTAACCCTTGCCTGTTGAATTGTGTCCGAGAAACAAAACCCGATCTACACATTCTACACGCGAAGCCTTGCGAGGAACAAGCGATGATTGGACGTCCCAACAACCGACAGTGCGCCTGCACAAGGAATTTCGAGCTCGTTTGCGCTTCTAACGGTGTTACTTATAATAATAAATGTTTGATGAAATGCGCGGGAAGTCACCTGTCCATAAAGAGTCTCGGCTCTTGCGAAGAATCATAAATTATAAGCGTTGTGTATGGATGGAGTAAGGTTACTCATTAAAATACCGTAACAGAAAATGTTACATAGCGATGTAACAATTACGGATTCTCGTATACTAAAATGTCAAAGAGTACTTGCCAAAATATTGAGGGATTATGTTACTTTATATATTCGTGTGAAAGTAGTTATTTCGTTCGGTAAAAAATATTTTATTAAATGTTATATTCTATTTTACGTAATTTCTGGAAAGATAAGTAAGTAAGTAAAGTCCCACTCTAGTTGTCGGAAGTTTTTTTGTTAAGACGTCAGAGCAGAGCACAGCACAACGGCAGCCAGCGTCGTGTCAACACTGCAGCGTCGTTGCTCAATATTACTTTTACTTGCGCGACTTCTGCTCGCGAGGATCTTCCGCGGAAGCTGTTAATCTCACCAGACCAACAGCGTGTCTCTAATTTAGTCGGGGTTTTAGTCGGTGTTATAGTCGGTTCAGCACTCATTCCTGGTCCCGACATAACCTTAGCCAGCAGAGGTATTTGTGAGAGAAATGATGCGGTACGATCCAGTTGCATTTGCACCGACGATTTGAACCCGGTATGCGGTACGGATGGCGAGACGTATCCAAATCTTTGCGCTCTGAAATGCCGCCAAGCTGAACAGCCAGGACTGGATATCAGTTACAGAGGAGCGTGCCGGAACGTACGTGATGTCGAAAACTCCTGTATCTGCACCCGCGAAATGAAACCAGTTTGTGGCACCGACGGTATCACGTATACTAACCCTTGCCTGTTGAATTGTGTCCGAGAAACAAAACCCGATCTACACATTCTACACGCGAAGCCTTGCGAGGAACAAGCGATGATTGGACGTCCCAACAACCGACAGTGCGCCTGCACAAGGAATTTCGAGCTCGTTTGCGCTTCTAACGGTGTTACTTATAATAATAAATGTTTGATGAAATGCGCGGGAAGTCACCTGTCCATAAAGAGTCTCGGCTCTTGCGAAGAATCATAAATTATAAGCGTTGTGTATGGATGGAGTAAGGTTACTCATTAAAATACCGTAACAGAAAATGTTACATAGCGATGTAACAATTACGGATTCTCGTATACTAAAATGTCAAAGAGTACTTGCCAAAATATTGAGGGATTATGTTACTTTATATATTCGTGTGAAAGTAGTTATTTCGTTCGGTAAAAAAATATTTGCTTTACATAAATAAAAAAATAACGTAATTATGGCTTACACAATGAACTTGAACTTCGTTTTAGTGCCTCAATGATTAGTGGACATTTACTCCTCAAATTATAATGTCTGTATTTACCGGGCGATTGTAATACAGTTTTATTATAAAGTAGTACTTAATTCACTCCTAAATGTCACTATATGTAAATTAAACATAAGGAAAATGCTTTGTTAATCTGAACTATGCTATACGTGTTGTTCAAAAACGACTATGCAAATAAACTTTTATTGGTATTAAAGTTTCAAAAGTATAAATTAGTAAAAAATAATGCTAAAGCAATGTTATTTGTAGAACTTAGAGGTATATATGTGGAACCGACCGGTTTGGTACCACGGCCACGCAGAATACCGGTGTGAAGTAGAGGCATATTGTGCTTCTGCGTTTCGTTCGGTGAGTGAGGTAACCGGAGGCGTATTACCCTTCCCCATCCCCCTCCTCTTCCTCCCTCCCATCTCCCGAATATCCTTAAAGGCCGGCAACGCACCTGCACCACCTATGGTGTTGCAGATGTACGTGGGCGACGGTAATCACTTACCATCAAGTGAACGTTTGGTTCCTTTCGCATATATATATATATATATAATGTATGAATTCATCCTCAAATCCGTGGTAGCCTAGTGGTCAGGACGCTCACTTTAATTTCATAGAGCGCGAGTGACCTGGGTTTGATCCCCGGTGCCGGCACCACTAAAATTGTTAATAGCAATGTTTAGTGCTGTATTTCCAACGTGCTAGGCGGTGAAGGAAACCGTGCGGTATTTTTAAATAAATAATTTGTGGAACTAGTAAAATTTAATATGTGTTGCATTTCCACAAGTGAATCGTACACACACGGAAGATGTGATGATCGTGTATTTGTAACTCTCGTAAAATGAACAAAAAATTAAAAAAAAAACGATTTTATTTAACTGTTTACGTAAATAATAGTTCAATTTCCAATGTGTGATGTTCGCATAAATACGAGAGATCATTATATAAAAAAAATATTTTATTAAATGTTATATTCTATTTTACGTAATTTCTGGAAAGATAAGTAAGTAAAGTAAAGTCCCACTCTAGTTGTCGGAAGTTTTTTTTGTTAAGACGTCAGAGTTGAGCACAGCACAACGGCAGCCAGCGTCGTGTCAACACTGCAGCGTCGTTGCTCAATATTACTTTTTACTTGCGCGACTTCTGCTCGCGAGGATCTTCCGCGGAAGCTGTTAATCTCACCAGACCAACAGCGTGTCTCTAATTTAGTCGGGGTTTTAGTCGGTGTTATAGTCGGTTCAGCACTCATTCCTGGTCCCGACATAACCTTAGGCCTTCTGTGACAGGTAGGTAATGTGCACCGGGACCTTTCCCCCGTGTGACACATAAAAAAAGGTACATTTGTTTGAACACGAACATTGGATGTTTTAACACGAAAACGGAGAAAGACCAAGTGTCAACTGTCATTATACGACGCTGAGGTTCGAAGATATCAGAATTAATAGTTTAATCTTGAGTTAAAGAAGATTTTTTTCCCCGTGAATGGAAAATGCTTTACGCATACACCGTTGCTCTTGGTCCTTTACAGCTTCATCGGTAAGACTCGCGAGCAGGATGCTCGTGAGTGATGACCAAGGACAATTGACAAGGACTGATAGCAAAAGGGATTAAATAAAAAAAAATTGTTTTTTAATTTAACGTGGGGGAAAGGTGCTCGCACCTACCCGTCTGGTTATGTCGGGATCAGCATTGAAGATGCCGGACCGACTAAACCCCCCCGCGGTAGATCTGCTGTTGGCCTAGTGGCCTTTACAGCTACATCGATAGACTCGCGAGCAGGAGGCACGCAAGTTAACTTAAATAAAATAAAATATTATATTTATTTATTTAAACTTTATTTGAATACCTTTAAATAAAAGTATTACAATAGGCGGACTTAATGCCTCTTGGCATTCTTTGCCAGTCACCCTGCGGCGTGGAGAGATATTGTAAGGGTGCCTAACATTAAATTTGTTAAAAAAAATAACTAAAATACATGAATAACTTACACTTAAAATTAAATACATACTGACGGAATAAATTCATATAAACAAATATGAATACATATGAATACATGTAAATATATATATATATATATATATATATATATACATACATACAACACACAAAATATTATTATAATTACAATGACCGTTGGTATCAATTCCACTAAGTGGGAACAGATGTCTTGAAGAGGTTATATCGATTCGCTTCGATTTTGAACGCGAAACTTTATACCGTGATTAAAAATTCTACAATGCGCGAACAGTCATCAAGTTTCTTTGCATGAAAGAAAATGTCTCTTTTATTTCTAAAAGTATTCATAGTTTAAAAAAAGGATTGACTAAACCTATTGAAGGGCCTAGGTGGAATAACAAAATTAATTCTTAAACTTGATCTTTGTTTTAAATATTCAATATCATTACTTTTGGATCACGGCTCGTAATGGTGAAGGTCAAGATCGAAGTCAAGAAGCCGCGCTCGTGAAAAAAAAGAATTTGTAAGGAAATACAACTTTTTTTATTGAGCATCACATATTTAATCTAACATATATTTACAGATGCCTTACTCAAATTACTAACATATTCAGTTTAAGTGAAATAACCAAACGTCGATAAGTAGAAACAGTTATTGGATAAGATAATGAACAAATAAATAAATACAAGTTAGTACAAACGCTGCCTATGCGAACTCTATTAACAAACATTTTCTGTACGCGGTAGTCAGAGCGGCGCATGGTGCTGCTCCTCAAATGGACCGGTTCGATCGGTGCACTACCGCTCGCAGAATACCGGCGTGAAGTAGAAGCATCTTGTGCTTGGGCTTCTGCGTTTCGTTCGTTGAGTGCGGTATCCAACAATCCCCTCCCCAAATCCAACACACCTACAGTTTCTTTGGTGTTGCTGATGTACGTGGGCGTCGGTGTCCACTTACCATCTGAGTGGTGTGCCGCTTGCACGTTAGCCCCTCTTATCCTTAGAATCCAAAAACTGTTCGCTTCGAAATCCGCACAGAAACATGAGATCGCTTCGTTTGTCATAAATCCAAATCGGCCATTAGCTCATCGTCTTCGTCGTCTGCTAGAAACGACTGCTCTGTGCCGTCGACACGAAGCCCGGCGCCCGACGACCGCCCGCCGCCCCCGACACCCCCGCCCCCGCCCCCGCCGGCACACGTCACACTCGGTGCCTGCGGCCGCAGCGGAGTTTTCCTTATGTTCGTTCCCGGGATGTAGTCGTTTCTGTTTTTGCTGCACTTCGGAGTTAAGTAGTGCGTTATATTTTTGCATTCCTGCAAGAGTTAGAAATTCAAATGTCAATATACTCTTCGTTCCACTGATCGGCGTAGATCCTGGATTCGAATCCTGTTCGAAATCAATATTTGTGAAATAGACAAATTATAAATTTTCGGATCTGCATCTGACCCTTCCACCGATCTATTCTCAAAAGGCGTCTCTAGGTAAACGCGTACAATTGCGGCACTATAATATTTCCTACTCAGTTGACAACTGCCGATAGCACTATATAGTGTCTCTGGTACTGCGTCTGATCTCACTTATGCATAACATAATTGTTATATTGAATACGGGAAGGTAAAGACTAGTGCTCGGCATCTGCGCGTGCCACTCGAGTTTACCTTCATGCGGTACAGCTACACATGCGGCACTTTAACATCTCCTGCGCATTTGAAATGAAACTATTATTTTCGGATTTAAACGCGTTTGTTTTTTTGTATTTATATTCCCAATGTTACCAGTGCTTTACAGCAGCCGCGGTCACAGGGGGACTGAGGTGTTAAAGGTCCAGAAGTCATAGTTAACTCGAGCTACCTTCAGCAGAAATTGATTTTCATTTCTTACATACCTGATGCATCATGGTGGTGTCTTCAAAATTATCTCCGCTGAGACCAACATTGTTAAGAACCTGCGAAGAAGTATAAGTGAAATTAAAAATTTTCATTGTACACAAAACAAGTTCGAACATGGTATATAAAAAGAAGTCTGTTGTCTAAGACATCATGGGAAAGTTTTTTTAGTTCATATTCTGCAGCGGCACTTACGTCGAGCTTGTGCTGCAGCAAGGGCCAGATCAAGTCGTCCGCGGTGCCGCGCGCCAGCAGCAGCGCGCGCACACGCGGGCAGCGGCACTTACGTCGAGCTTGTGCTGCAGCAAGGGCCAGATCAAGTCGTCCGCGGTGCCGCGCACCAGCAGCAGCGCGCACACGCGGGCAGCGGCACTTACGTCGAGCTTGTGCTGCAGCAAGGGCCAGATCAAGTCGTCCGCGGTGCCGCGCACCAGCAGCAGCGCGCACACGCGGGCAGCGGCACTTACGTCGAGCTTGTGCTGCAGCAAGGGCCAGATCAAGTCGTCCGCGGTGCCGCGCACCAGCAGCAGCGCGCACACGCGGGCAGCGGCACTTACGTCGAGCTTGTGCTGCAGCAAGGGCCAGATCAAGTCGTCCGCGGTGCCGCGCGCCAGCAGCAGCGCGCGCACAGGCGGGCAGCGGCACTTACGTCCAGCTTGTGCTGCAGCAAGGGCCAGATCAAGTCGTCCGCGGTGCCGCGCGCCAGCAGGTAGCGCGCGCACACGCCGCCCACGGACCCGATGCGATGCGCGCGCGACTCCGCCTGCGTCAGGATCTGACGGATATAGAAGGGTGTTGTGTACAAATTAAAACCATCCACACATTTGCCCAAACACCATACACCTGCTGTTAAGTGTCTCAACACACTGTAATCACAACACCGACCGCCATCAAAATAACAATGCAAATGAACATATGACAGCATAGCTGTCTGCAGGCAGCAGGAAGTCTGCAGTCTTTGATCATATTTTGGATCGTTCCATCTATTACCTTGAATTTGACAGACCACATATCCTCGCAACAGAACACCGATTCCTGCCAAGGATGATTCGCGAGGTTATTGAAATAAAAAAAAAACATCCTAATTTCAATAGAGAAGACGGCTGGGTGCTATATGATCTGATATCTGCTTGGGATCCGATAATTAATAAAATTAAGTCTATGACCACTGCATGACCGGACTAAAAGTAAATAATTCACTCACGCCGGGGTTCCAGTGCAGTTCAGCGAAGAGCACCAGGCTGGCTGCAGTCAGCGTCAGGCCCGAGTTGGCCGCCGTGATGGACAGCACCGCCGCGCGGCAGCTGGCGCGCAGCTGGAACTTCTCCACCAGGTCCTGCAATAGCCGATGGTACATCGCATAGTATTTCATTCTTTCTTTTTATGTAAATAACAAATAAGAATTAAGGTATAGGTTGTGTGGCCTATGAATACTTCCTTACGTTTTGAAAGGACTTGCACGAGAATGCAGGGGTAGATATTTGCTGTTTATTACACTAGTAGGACATAAAGTTGCTGTGCGAAAATTTAAACACCTTTATTAGATCGCGAAATCATTCAAAAGATAATATAAAATCATACTGACAGCTCGCGTGTTGGCCGGCGTCGAGCCCACGATGCATATGTAGTGCGTGCCTGTCTCGTCCAGCGTTTGGCATATGGCATCAATCATGGTGCGATGGTGAGCGAACACTAGGAACTTGCCCGTCGATTCCTCTCTCAGGAGCTGTTTGATGTATTTGCTAAAAATATACAAAGAAAAAGAACGAATCAATCTATTTTTTTCTAAGATGTTATCGATTTTCGATCATTATTTTCGATTTTGATAATCGACGATAAAAACTATAAAAAATCGAAACTCGTATTACGGGACAAATGCGTTCTCGTATATTTGGGGAGAGTTTTTAAGCGGCAAGTGTCCGCCATGCTGCCCCTGCGCCGTTCATCACATACTCGCAAGTTCAAAATATTTTTTTATTGTTTTTTCAGGTTTCCCAATGATGTCTTCCTTGACCACCGAGTGTAAAAGGCAATGATGTCTTCCTTGACCACCGAGCACATGTTAAATTAAACATTTATAGTTGCAATAAACACATTCAGTGCGGAACCCAGACCACTCTGCTCTGACTGGAAAGCCAGGAGTTTCGTTAAATTTGCTACTCACCATATCGCGGGAATCTTCACTTTAGCTGATTCGCTAAAGAATGTGATGAGGGCGGCGCGCCTGTCGGTCGAACTAGCAGTCTTGTATGTCTCGGCCATTTGCGTGAGTCCTTTCGCCTCCTCCTTCGTGAACTGCAGGAGAGATTGGTCCAACAGTACCGATTCTCTGCAAACGTTGTGTATAAATAGAAGCGGGAGTTTCCGAAAAACTATTTTTTTCTTTTTAAAACCATGCAACGATTTCAATACAATTAGGAAATAAAAATATCCCCATCTCTGTGTAGTTAGTTAACAGGGCAATTTTGTTAAAAGTCTACCGTTTTAGTACATCTTAACATGCCGTGATTAAAAATAATTATTGTTGTCATGGCATCTTTCAAGTCTGTCGTCAACCATATTATAACCAACAGATAGGCAATGCAAAACAGAGAAACATACTACACGCGTACGTTAGAGCGAGACTACCACACGCGCACTGCTGTATTTCGATTTTGGTCACGCCCTAATCAGTCTAATGCCAATCTATACGTTAGTACATACTTAATCTATGACAACAACAATGACCAACACTGACCTAGAAGCGGAGAATGTCGCAGTTTTACTATTATTTGTCTAATTAAAAGCAATACATAGCATCCGTGTTATCTACAAAAAAGCCCAAGTGGCTTATGATGAAAAGTTGAAGTCGAAGAAACAAAAGAACGAAACACCTTTAAATAATACATCGATCCCCAAGATTGCTATAGAAAATGGCAGAAGTGCATCGACAATAATCGCCGTTCCTAAATTAAATATTTAATGCTCAAAATAATGCACAATCGCAATCCGCGTTATGACGTCAGCACTGAGTATTACGGTGCAAGGTAGACTAGATGAGCATTGCAAGCTGCTGTTCTTTCATAATGTAATGCCGTCTCCACTCACCTCGTTTTGTTCTCCAGTTTTGTTAGAACTTGCTCTTTCGTCCTCCTTATAAGAAATTTCTTCTGTAGAATTATCTGCAGCTCCGTGAGGTTCGACTGCCCCGACATGTCCCAGCCGAAGTTCGTCTGCTTGCCAGCGCAGTACCTCTTACCTAACAAATAACTTAACATCACCTAAAATGTACTTGCGGTGTACTTACACACATACATATATATCATTTACACATATTATATCGTTTGTTTAATAATAAGTAATAGAATATTTACATTATTTAAGAACCTTAATTTCACAATTATTTATTACACCGATTGTCCTTGTGACGACGCGCTCTCGAGCAAATGTTTTTTTTTGCACGATAACGGTTCGGCACTCAGCGACGGCTGCGCCTGCGCCAGTCGGCCTCCAGACACGATATACGCTAACGCCTGTCGCTTGTTGTAACTCCGCCGCGATTACGCTTTGTTAAATCGCTTAAACCTATATCATTATGCTATTTCTATCACTATAAACTATCACTCTGCTTGTGTAAATCTCGTTATCTTTTCCACTCCTTTTGATTTTATTCCGTGTGCTATATTGTGTTTGTGTGAACAATAAACTTTATATTTCGTGTATATGGACTTATTAACCGACAACATCCCATACACGGTAACCGACCACATACTCTATTCTAACGGGGCTAGACGCCACCGAGGGGGCGTGGTAGGTCGTTTTGCGTCACATAGCTCAGTAGTGCTGACTCACCATACTCGGTGTAGGAGCCAAATAGCCGCGGCTCTATGAGCGCCAGCTGCGTGTACAGCTCGGCGGGGCGGCTCAGGGCCGGCGTGCCGCTCAGCAGCACAACCCGGGATGCGGTCTTGGCTATGGACAGCAGAGCTGTGGTGCACTGCGACTTGTGCGACTTGAGGTAGTGAGATTCATCCTGTAAAGGAAACAAGAGAAATGTTAATGTTGTTGATAAATACTACACACACACACATACACACACACGCACACACACACACACACACACACACACACCCATACACAGTAACAAGTCCCGACGATCACACAGCAGCAGCGTACTCGGACATTGACACACTGCATCCTAAGCCTTTCTTTTATTCTATTGTTTATATATGATACAGAAATTAGGGCTGCTATTAAGTTATTCATAACATTTAGGTTTAGGTAAGAGTCAAGTTAAGTAAAGTACCAGCCTGTAAGTGCCCACTGTTGGACAAAGACGTCCTTCTCAAATACCTGAGAGGATGTAGGGGCCGGAAACGGCCCGCCGCGCTGCTCCATTGCGGGTTGGGGGGCTTCACATATCCACGAAATATTTTTTTTTTGCTTATACACAATTTTGCTATTAACAATTTAAGTAGTGCCGGCGCCGGAGATCGAACCCAGTTCTACCTAGGCTGCCACGGCTCAGTGTAACTTACAACAATAACAACTCCAAACCCTTTATTCTTCAACACGTCGGTGTGCATGCTAGTGATCTTGTAACTCACGATCACAACTTCGCTCTGAAACAGAATACAAAGATTAAAAGTATAAAATTCATGAAAATATATATCACACTGCTACTATAAGTCGTATTTCGTACGTGGAGTAGAGCCAAGCGGCGGCTTGCTCGCGCCCACGCAGAGTTCCCCTTTCCCCTTACCCCTTCCCTACTACCGAAATATCGTTAAAGGACGGCAACGCATGTGCAGCTCCTCTGGTGTTGCAGATGCACGTTGCGTCGGTGATAACTTAGCGTCATAGTGCACGCGGACTCACCGCTTGCTCTCCAAGCGGTGAGTCGTTAATCGTAAAAAGAAAAAGTTTTTTTTTCCCGCTCGAGGTAAAGCTGTACTGTTTGATAATTATTTATTAATTTACAACACTACTATTTGATTTTAAAGAGTATCCAATAACAGCAAATTGTCGAATTTTTACAAATTTCATCTGTTTTTCGGTCTATTTGTTCGCACGCCAAAAGAGAACAGAATGACTCATTTTTCGAATGAGATATTTAAATGCAGGCGGCAGTTGGCCTCCGGTTACCCCCACTCATCGAACGAAACGGAGAAGTACGAGATGCATCTACTGGCACGCCGGCAGCCGGCAGCAAAAGGCCGCCGCTTGGCTCTACCGCGTACAATTTTCATTTGAATATGTACCTGTCGATCCGCCACAAACCGGGTGTCCTTACCGCTGCTAAGAGTCACAATATTCATCAGAGGCACTGAAGGAAGCAACTCATGGATCTTACTTTGCCATGTCTCCCTGTTGGGCCAAAAAAAACATTCTATATTTCAAAAGCAATTTAATTTTCGAATTATAACATTGCCAGTTGTTTTACGAAGCTGCAAAAGATCCATCAAAGTTAAGCAGGGGATATGATGATGAACAGCTGGTGACCTCAATGTGGTCCTCATGGTTATCTTAATAATCTCTTCGCGAACGCTTTTAATTAGTTTAGAAGTTTGTGAGATTACCTTCTATAAACAAACACTCTCACAAACTTTTCCATGTTTTAATGTTTCGTATACATATACATTTATATCTATATCTATATATATATATGTACAGGAAACTTTTTTTTAAATATTATTAACGTTATTCACCTACCTCATAGAAGAAGTAGTAACAATAAGCATGGGCCAATTGTGTCGGTAGTAGCTCGCTATAGCCAGGGCCTGGAAAGTCTTTCCAAGGCCCATGTCGTCAGCAATCATGCAGCGACCGCGACGTGCTATGCCAAATCTGAAAAAAAAACGCCATTGTGTGAAGAATAACACTAAACTAAAATAGAAGTCACGAGGTATTTTTTTTTAATGTGAATTGGGGCAAACGTGCTTGCGGCTCGCCTGATGGTATGTGATTACCGATGCCCACTTACATCTGCAACTCCCGAGCCAGAGAGCGTTGCCAGCCTTTGGGTATATTTGGATGAGGATGAGGGAGAAGGATGAAGGTGGCGGGCAGAGAGGGGCTCCGATTACCACACTCACCGAAAGAAACGCAGAAGCACAAGATGCCTCTACTTCATGCCTGTATTCTGCGAGGTCGGTACCAACCACTGGATCGAGCAGGCCCATTTGAACAGCAGCAGAAGCCGCCGCTAGGATCTACTATTCTATTTCCTACACACTGCCAAGAGGATTAAAACTGCAAATAGGCTTATATATCCCACACATCTCGAGCACTACATAGAATATTTCTATGACTTCTGTGATGTTTATTTCGTCTAGATTCGTTTGTTACTCGTTTGGAAGTCAGTAATCACATCACACGTAACTTACGCACACGCCTGTACAATGTGTGTAGATTAAAACGAACTCTATTGTCTTTCACACTCGTGTTGCTAATGTAGCATTTACAGTGGTGCAAAGTCCTGCCTGCTTCATTCTGGGGCACTTTATTCATGGAATTTCAAACTAGCCGACAACACTGTGCTTATGTTATGGTATACCATGCTCTCTACCTTAATTCATCCTCTTCGCCTCTATATCCAGTCAGATTCAGGATATTATATTAATTGGCCTAATCTCAATTGCAATAGATAAGTGATAAGTCAAAAATAGTTGTATTAAACAAGGAACAATAATATTGTTAGACTTTATAGCAAATACTTTTAAACATAATAACCAAGCATCCTGATAAGATGTTCCTTGTAGACTCTCTTTTAGCCCTCAGTCACTTTTAGTTTCCGATTTCAAATATATACTTTTCTCAATCTATAGATATATATATGTTAAACTTATTAAATACTACCTGACTCCTTCTTCTTGAAATGGCATAAGTTTATTCCTTAAAGTTGCTTCTACTGGTGATAATTCAATGGTATTTGGTTCCACTGTCTGCTCCTTTAGTACCTGTTACACATTGATGTGTGAGCTTTCTTTAACAAGGCTCGAGTGACGTCCGGACGTGTAATCCGTGTAATAACGATATAACTACAGAATATTATACTGAGCAAGTGTAGTCAGTCTGCGGTCGTATATCGTTGGGCTAAGTCGTACAAATGGATTGAAATAAAGAAAAAACCACGTAACAAAGTGCGTCAGCAATCTTCACCTTCAACGATAGTCAGTTTGTAAATAGTCTACTGCACGACATAAGCCTCTCCCTTACAGTTGATTTTCCATAATCGCGGATTGGCGATTGGCGATGGCTACTGCCCGTCATTTTGGTCTGGTATTTTTCGAGATGGTTATCCCGCCAGCTGTCGGTTGCTATCGCGATTTTCAAGGTCTTTTCCCTTTGTCGCCTTTCACAACACCGACGGTAAGAAAAGGGGATGGTAGATTTATTTCATTCAATTTTCTATGGGTATGAGGGAAATATAAATAAGAAGCAGTCAGTGTGATAAATTTATCCGCAGGCCTACCTCATCATCATTATCACCATTCGGGAGTATGGTAAGAATGGAATCTGCTATCTATCACATGCATGCAAAAATTTGTAAGGATTTTAGGAGGCGACATCCTTATCCTCTGTTGTGGGAGATACTCCCTGGCAGGTGCCTTGCATGATGGCAATTCTGGAAAATCCAACCTGGCTAAGCCAGATGGATGTTACAGCGACAACCAGATGACAATGTGAATGGGAATCATTATAAGTATAATAACATAACTATCTGAATGGTGACAGATGAGTGTAAACCTAGTGTTTAGATATGCTTAGTATTTGTTTGTATTAATCACAAGCTAATAATTAAGATTAACCTTAAGAACATAGGTAGGCAAAGGTCCCAGAACCACATGCGGTGCCAATGGGGCAGCTTTAGACATAAGTTCTTCGTACTCATTTATTGAAAAGTTCCACAATTTAGAAATGGCATCTGCAAAACGTAAATAAAAATGGTTACTACTTTGCTTCTAATAAAATAATAATGTCTACTAAGCATAATACTAAGATGTTTTTATGAATAAAATACTATTATATTTAAGAGCTAAATACCAAATCAATAGACATAGAGAGCATAAATGGTACACATAGGTTACACCTTCTTTCCGTCATCAATTTGATGAAAGGAGGGAGCAAAGCTGCTGGTTAATCCATGGCAATGACCGTGGGCTTCAACACGACAGGCAGTCTGCCGCCGGCGTGTTCGTCGCAGGGTAAAACCCAGGGCTATCCACCCGTCAAACTAAAGTTTGACGCAAAGGATCCTACGAATTTCGAGCATTAAAGCAATAAGTTTGTCGAGATACCTTCGGGACAGGACGTCGCAAGTAAATCGGAGCCATCTGGCAAGGGGGAGCCAAATAAGGTGGACATGGGCACCAAAAAGGAACGACAAATACGTCCACCACGTTCCACGTGCTAATCTTGCAGAAACCTTAATTATAACAAATGCATTTCTATACACCTTGAGTCGGACAAAAATGTATGTACTGAAAGTAAAATATAACTCCCTTTTGGCTGTAAGTTATATATAAAAATAGTTAAAGTATTATAAAGTATTGTTTATAAGAAAGATTTTGAATGAAATAAAGAAATAATATGTAACTTACCATAACTTTTAGATGCTAAAGACTTGAATATGCTAATGAGCGGTGTACAGAACTCAGACGGATTTACTTCAAATCTGTTCTCCGAAATCAAATATATTGTTCCGCTTACTACTTTAAATACAGGAATATTCTCCATATTAGAAGACGCAGGCCTCTTATATGGATGAAAAATATTACCATGTTCGGTAACATTGGGGCGAGTACTTTTAATTTCGGAGGGAAAAGAACGACTTTTCGAATTTATAACCAACGAAGAATTGTTTTCGAGTAGGCAATTATTTTGTCTTTTTTGTAATGCCGCTAAACGTTTCCTCTCAATTTCTTCTTTGGAACATGACATGTTATTTACAGAAAAATAGATACGTTTCTCAATAATAAACTGAACTACAATCCGATAGGTTAAATTCAATAGCCTGAAAAAAAATACTAACAACACATACTATATGGATAATTGAATTAAAGAAATGTAAAAATATAAAAGTAAAATTTATTTTGAAAATTTCAACCTATTTTTATTTTGACATTTGATATCAAGATAATGACGTGACGTGACACCAGTGAGACCATTTTAAAAAATGGTGATCTACTAAAATTACAAGGTGCCAGTACTAAATAATACCAAAACACATGCTGAATTATACTAAAAATATACTAAAATAAAAAGTAGAAGAGGAAAAATTTAATTAAAACACTTATTGTCAGTTACTTTTTTTAATTTTACCAATTACACACCTTCATTATACAGACATATTAAAATAATAATAAATATTTACAATAAGTTTTATTACAAATAGTCAGTATTCGACGGATTATTTTTTACCATTTCTTTCGATGGTTCAAATGAGATACAACCTACACTCCCTTCACTTAGACCTTGCGTAACACGCAACAGGCACGCAATATGTTTAGCTAGAAACCTGTTTCTGTATTTAGTCTATCTATATATCTGATCATATTTGCGCTTCATTATCTTAACTACACACGCACGATAACACAGAGAGACATAAATAAAGAACAAAAATTCCGTGGTCCATTTTATACTTATTGCTAGGAATCATTTTTTAAGTTTCAGTAATTCCCCGCGACGTAGAGCATGTAGCTAAAGCACGATTTGCGGTTTTGTTAGCATTAACCGTTCGAAAGAGGCAAAATGATACAGTTGCGGTGAACATCAGATTAAGACAAAATTATGTGAACGAAATACGAACGAATGGAAATTAGTGTTGCCCGCCCAACCCAAAAATATAATGTGTTTAAAAATGTTGAAAGTTTAAAAATGTACCAAAAAATACCAGAATATGAAAGGATACCAAAACTACTTACCAAACTAAATTAGTTTTACGGAGCCCAAATTATACCAATTTGGTAATGAATATACTAAAAACGGTCACACTGCGTGACACTTTAGTAGCAGTAGCCTTGTACAGATAGGTAACTAAACGGAAGATAAACGAAAAAGATGCACACCTGTAATCAAAATAAATATTTGTATTATTATATCATTAAGATACATTTGGTTTGAATTCGCTGCGGTTAAACATAGAGGGAAATGAAGAAAGAGAAATAGATTTTAGTGGACAAAAAAGAGACCAACCTAGTGATCACTGCCAACGTCCATTCATTAAAATAAAAAAATCTGTTGTTCTGATTATAAACAGAAATCATAATAATTATGATGTAATGAATCAATATGAAACTAATTGCACTAATAATGTAAAATTTACGCTTGAGTTAAGAGACCTTAAATGAATCTTAACTCCTAATGTTACCATCTCAGGTTACCCCAGACAAATAAATAGGTGTGCCCTAAGTAAGATAACTTTTCCATATCGCCGTCATTTTATTAGAAAAATTGTCGGTGCTTTGTAGATATGACTGCAGAGAATTGTTTTACATAATAAACTACTTCAAATGCAATTCAATAAGAATATTTTAAGAAATCATTTTGTTATTTAATAGTTTAACGTAAAAACTATTAATAAATATGTCTAATACATTTAGACATACTTTGTTGGCAGTCGTTCTACATGTCCATCAAAACTCTTTTTCTCTTCTCTCCAAGGGAACGTGTTGATATTCGTTAAAATAAAAGGTTGTAAGTTGTTTATAAAAACATAGAAAAATTAAATTTATTATTATTATTTATTGGTTAAATTAAACCACTTTATTGAAAAATACGTATCATATATAACTTTCATGATGTATTCAATTAATTACGGACAATTTTTGTTTAACTTCGCGGCAACTAATAGCCCCCCTAGACATTTTTAATAAATCACTTGAATTTGCAGGATGTATCAACAATCCTATTAAATCAATTTCTGTTCAATCACCCGAAATTCATATCGACACTACACTATATATAAATTCTTTGGGATATATATTCATTTATTTATTACAGCACAATTTTTATTTTTTAATTTCATGTTTTTTTTCTTTTATATTCATTTTTTTTCTTGATTTGTTAAAGTTATAATTATCATGTATCACCATATCATGTACGGTGTGTAGATGTAAGTGTAGGAATAAATGTCTTTATGTCTTTACTAATATTATTCATTATTATCGGATTTTGTTATTTTACTAAAACTAACCAAGAAATGAAATGAAGTACTTGTGAAGACGCAAAATGTGCTGCTAGATGAAAAGCTAAATTAGCAGCCTCACTTGAATGAACTTTTAAAAATTTAGAACATGTCGCTAGTTTTGATCTCATAGTCTACTACGCATTAGCTCAGTCTACTAATAATCAATATATCGGGTACTGTATCGGGATATATCATTATCTTCAATTACTTAAGTTTTCCCACTAAATTACTTTATAAAAGATGCCAATTTTTTACCATTCGACAAATAAATGTATTCCAAATAATTTGGAAACAATAGTGCAAAAGTTAGTATTAATTTGGATAAGACAACCGCAAAGGGGCTGCGTAGTCATTTGGCTCAGAACACTTAATATAGTAGTACATACAATAAAATAAAACGGACACAACAAATATCCCCTTACAATTATAAAATAAAAAGTACAATTAGGACATGGTTTCTAACATTAGACTAATAACTACAGTAAGATTTTATCTCTCCCATTATTTTAAATTAATATTTATACGTGTATGTACCTGTGTACTTAATAAGCACACACACATAAACTCACACTACTTCATACAAACCATTTCCGTATACATAGATGAAGACAGTCATTTAAGTTATTTTTATTGTTCTTCTTGTAATTCCATAGTCTATTGTAGAAATATGTTTGTTGTTATAAGGAATGATTATTAAGGTTAATTTACTTGCATTAAGATACTGACCGCCATAAAACAGATTCTTAATCTGGCCGGGTGTCAGGGACTTCATACAAACTTTGTTTTAAATTCTTATGACAATAAAGATTATTATTATTATGACTACAAAGATTATTATTATGACTACAAAGATTATTATTATAGATGCACTGATATTTAATATGACTACTGTGGAATGAAACTCATAATGTTTATATATATAAACGTGTTGTGGCAGGGCTAGTCCAGTTTGATATATCTATGATTATTACTTATTCTATGGTCAGAGACTAGCTAGTATTCCTATAACATAATTTTACTTATTAATTTGCTCTATCTCTTACTCTTTGTCTGTACTCTTGTGAATTTCCTGTTCTTGTTTATACCCATTTCTTCGCTTTTGCTATAGTCTATGTTTTGGACTTTGACATAATATATTTAAAATCTCGAACTTTAAAACTAGTTGACCTTACTTCTTTACTTTCTCTTTTGACAAAACTATATTATATTAAACTAAAAATGTCTGAAAAAAGCAGCCCCACAAAATATTTTTTAAGCGGTGGATTTGGAGGAGTATGTACAGTTTTAGCGGGCCATCCAATGGACACGATAAAAGTAAGATTACAAACGATGTCACTTCCTCAACCAGGAGAAACAGCCTTGTACAAGGGTACATGGGACTGTTTTAGAAAGACCATACACAATGAAGGTTTTCGTGGCCTTTACAAGGGAATGTCTGCGCCTTTAACAGGAGTGGCACCTATCTTCGCTATAAGCTTTTTTGGTTTTGGTCTAGGTAAAAAGTTAATCAAATCTGACGAAAACCAAGTTCTAACAAAGCCAGAACTTTTTGCTGCAGGTGCATTTTCTGGTGTCTTCACCACTTCTATAATGGCTCCAGGTGAAAGGATTAAGTGTTTACTCCAAATACAACAGGGTGGTAACATGCCACAGAAGTACAATGGCATGGTCGACTGTGCCAGACAGTTATATGCGGAGGGTGGTATCAGAAGCATCTATAAGGGCAGCGTTGCAACAATATTGAGAGATGTACCTGCTAGTGGTATGTATTTCATGACTTATGAATGGGTTAAAGAAGCTCTTGTGCCAGAGGATGCCAGCAATAAATTGAAAATGATGGCAACCATTGTAGCTGGTGGTTGTGCGGGAATAGCTAACTGGCTGGTGGGCATGCCGGCTGATGTACTAAAGAGTAGGCTTCAGACTGCCCCAGAAGGAACATATCCGAATGGTATGAGAGATGTTTTCAAACAGCTAATGGAGAAGGAAGGTCCAACGGCTCTATATAAAGGTGTTACACCTGTGATGATAAGAGCTTTCCCAGCAAATGCTGCATGCTTTGTTGGATTTGAGTTAGCTATAAAGTTTCTTGACTGGGTTGCACCTAACCTTTGATACTGTAGATAAAAGTTGTTCTGTAAGTTAAAGTGAATTTAAGTCTGTAAAAATGATTTTGAGAATTTTTTAGAGCTGTATGATTATTAATTCAGCTGTAAATAAATTACAACAATATTATAGTTGTAAAATATGATTGAATTAAGGCTTATTGTTTTACAATATTTTATTTTTGTAGTTGAGGGTTAATATAATATATAAGCAGTCAAGCAAGTCGCTCATAGTTGTAGGCAGATAATGGAATTTATAAAGGTATGATCCTTCAAAAAAGCGAAATTTGTTTTCACAGACTACTTTCACCTCCCTGGGAGATAGAGAGATTTATTTTTATATTGTCAAATTTAAAAACTTATTTAACCAATTATTTTTAATAGTGGTTGTATAAGTAACAAAAAACATATATAATTTGTAATATTTTTTATTTTTTTTAATTGTGTCTAATATACTTATTCTAAATATTTTTCATAAATTGTTGTCATGTTTTGCAATAAAGAAATTTGAAGATTTCTAGAATAAGATTTTCTTGACAAGTATTCAGTGCCTTAAAATAAATCATTTTTAATCCTCATGTGTTTCCTTAGCAATTTAATATTGTGAACTTTATATATATATATCAATTTTGTGTTCTGTTCTTTAAGCACTCATAATTTCTGCTCTTAATATTAGTTGTTTTATTAAATCTATTTTTTCTGTATACCTACTTAATAAAATTGTCTTCTAAAATTAATTTCCATCTGCCTATTTTTGTTGGAATCTTCTATATACAAATTCTTAGACCTCATTTGTTTTTGATTAATGGCTTCCCCTATAACTTTTTTCTTATGCCCAAGACCAGTCTTATCAATTTTTTGAATTGCTTTAATGGGATATTTTTTTCCAGACCCATCTGGACCCAAACCAGTTTCCTTGTTCCAGCCACCTTTCAACATAATCTGATATCCCTTATTTGATTCAGGTATAACATAATTAGTTGGAATTTTTTTACCTTTACTTAAATTATAATTGTGCAATGTAGATGACAAATGTTGATGCTTATTTGAAAATGTTTTTTTGTTGCAAATATCACACACATACTGCTCAACTAAAGATTTTGATCCAGATCCATTGGGATCACTGTGGCTCTTTTCTATGGATTTGTAACTAAGGAGGATATCAGCAATTACAAAATTTCTATTTTTTATAACCAAACTACGAGCTGAATTACCTGCTTTATCCCTAACTGAAATATCAATTCCACATTTGATAAGCTCTTTAACGATATCAATGGCATTGGCCTGACAAGCTATCATAAGCAAACTCCAACCATATATATCAAGTATGTTTATTTTTTCTGGAAACACATCTAATATTTGTGACAATTTATGTATATCATTGTTTTGTACTGACAGAAATAATTCCTTTTCACAAAATTGTAATCCGATTTGATTTCTTTTTCTTTTGCCATGTATTCTTTTGTAAAATATTGAAGTTTCAGATGTAGTTGGTTTAGGGTCTTTGACTTCTTTAACTTCCTCTAAATATAACTTTTTGGCCTCTGTTCCACTTAATGTTGTCTTCGGTAAATCAGTTCCAGATTTCGGAGTGGAAGTTGGTCTTACAAAATTAGTATAATCTTTACTATGCATTCTTTTCTTTATAAAATTTACTAAATTATACGAATCAACATAGTAACGTTAAAGTAAGTACTAATGCTTCTGTCTATTACACAATATTAATCAGTACGTATTAATGTACTCTGTCGTATTAAAGATTCAAGAAAATATATTTTGTTTGTGAATAAAAACAAAATTAAGGTACTCTGTGATGTTCGCAATTTTTTTAGTTACTAAACCACAGATGAATTGATGATATGGTATTACTTACTCTATGGGTGTGCGAGTCCGAGATGTTTATTTCGATTTTAAAAACATCTCGATGATTTTTTCTGGTAGTCTCTTTGTGAGATACCGACATCCGATCCCTAACACTTTAATCTGCGTAGCGAAGGACAGTCTGTGGGCTAGAGTAACCTCAGTCCTCGGTATTTTACTTCCGATACCCATGGGATGGCACGGTGGAAATTTTTTATCACGAAGGATTTGGTGATAGTGATACGTTTGGAAACGTTCCTTCTGGAGAAAGACAGCTTTGCTCTTTTTAGGATATATATTGATTTTTCATATACTAAATCAATCACTTAGTCGTGGCCAGCACCTTGGAAGCAGATGTATATTCTCGATACATCAATATCGGATGCGAAGAAGGTAGTATCGACGGCGAATAGTGTCAATTCGACCTAAGGGTTTTTTGAGATATCGTTCGTTGATCTATTTTTGTAGTGAAAAGTGCGATTCACGTTGGATGTACACAACCCTCTCCTAAGTTGTACAGCTTGTATAATAAACCTTTATGCCAGACTTTGCTCTGCTCATTTGTAATAATATTTAGAGACTGAATAGCGTTCAGCCTACTAAGGATTAGGTTCATAAACTTTCCCCAAGGAGCTGAAGATACTAATGTGCCCATAGCTCGTTATCGATAATCCAAAAACCAGGCCGGTTTTTGGATTATCGATAACGTAGGCCTCTTTGCAAGTGTTTGGAAATGTACAACTGGCAAGGAGGGCGTTGAATTTTGCCACTAATAGGCATAAGAGAGAATTGGCGGATTTGATAACTCTATTTGAGACTCGTCGGCTTTGGGTGTCTTGCGGGTTTTGAAGTTCGTAATGATACCTTTAACCTCTTCTATAATGGCTAGTGGTAATGGTTCACCCATCCGTGGCAGCTTGCTTATACGGTCCACTTCGTCGTCTACCTTTTGGAGATGGACTTAATCAGATCAGGCTGTCGGCTAGGCTTTCCTTATCCACTGAGACTTATTATAGAATGCATTGATGCGACAGTAGTATCTCCTAACGGTTCGTCTTAATATGAACATGGACAAGACGAAGATAATATCTAACGTCCATTTTAAACCATTGTTACTTGCTGTTAGGAATACTGCACTCGAAGTTGTCAGACTATGTAAATCCAGCCATGACCCAGAGGTCGATCACCAAATCACCGAAACGCAGTCAGTTATACCCTTTAGAACCTCCCGTGGCGCTCTTTCTGCTTCTATACAGTCTTCCATTTGAAAACGCTCTGTACTGCTGGATCCTACCATTACTCATTGGCCAGGGAGAGATAGAAAGCCCTTTATTACTCATAAAGACATCTGCATACAATGTCACATCTGATTTCGACAGGACAGGACAGGATCACTTTACGGAGCCTGCACACTTCACGATTGTGCATGGTGAGGGCACTAAAAGCCCTGCCCTCCACGGCAATTACACGTGCGAGGACGACGCATCCAGCGGGACGTTATAATGGTGCGCAAATTTCTGTCCAGGGCGTTAAGTTCGGTGGGAATCCACCTGAGTGTGCCAAAGGTATATTCTAATAGAATAGCATAAATCCCAAGTGTCCTACAGCAATTCCATTAGTTTAGAAATGACTGGAGGTGAACAACTCGAGGATTCGGATTGTTCATATTCACCACATTGTGCTGACGGGTTGGTGAGTGCAGTTCCGATACTACTGACGCAGCTTACAAGTGCCATAACAATAGATTTCCTATTTGTGCTACTTCAATAGTCAAAAATTATACTTAAAGATTAACAAATACAGTGTATAGTTTAATGAGGTGTAGTTTTTATAAATAAATAAGATTAATGTAATTTGTCCATTTGGCATTGGCATAAGAATCTGCCTCCTTCCCGTGAGAGTTGTGAGAGGCGAGGATAACCAAGGTGCAAGGTGTCTGGCATAGCAATAATGCCAAATCCTCTTTATGAGTATGACCTGCAGTGGATTATGTACAGGCTGTTAAAGAATAAGGAATACAAATATTATTTATCGTTTTATGTATCATTTATATACAATATCTAAAAATTTAATACCAAGTTTTAATTTAAAACATATTTCCGTTTTATCACTTTGACAGTTCTTTTGCTATACTTTTAAGGGCTTCTGTTTGTTCTTTTAGCAATTTTAATTTTTGTCTTAGATAGTCTTTTTTAAAACTTAAATAGTCCTCTTTTAAGTCTGTTTTTCTCTGCTCTTGTGCAGCTATCATATCACAGTTTAAATAACAGTTATTTGAATGTTTAGAATTATTTTTCAATTTAGATGATGCTTTGTGATCCACAGGTGAAACAAAAACTTTTTCTTCTCGTAAAGATTCTGGTTCACTTAATGATGCTAATGAGAAATTATCATTAAAGCTTTCTTGCTGAACCTCTTCTAGTGGAACAAATTCAGTTACATGTTTTATTCCCAAAGCTTCTTGTTCAGTATCAGTTAAAATGATAGCAGATTGGTTTACCTTACCATTAGTCTCCGAATGCCTTTTTTTTGTTTTGGAACGAAGATCATGCCATGTCTGCAACAGAAAACATATGTGCATCATCTGTAATAATACATATCTATAAATATATACAAATATGTTTACTAATACTTTTCTCCACTGACGCCAAGTTTTCTTCGCTCCTGGAATGGAGTTGCATTCATTGGCTATGTTTTGCCAAAGCTGTTGTGAATCTTTGTAGTTAAAGTCATGGGTTACTTTGCAGGAAATCAGTTCAGGATGTTTTGTCATTAATTCTATGAGTTTTTTCTTCTGGCGGGCAGTAACGTATATGCATCTTTGTCTTTCTCTTCGTTCCATTACTACAACAGATGTAATAAAAGGGATAGAACATGAAGCATTGCTTAAAGGTTTACTACCAAAGTAAATTAAAATCATTAAACTGAGACAGCCGTATTTATATTATTATACCTACACCAGCAAAGTGAGCAAGTGATAATCAAAACTGGACTGCAGGCTTATATTATTTCTTTATGCTAGACTGGCTTAATCGGAGTAGTGATTACATTCTCTTTGTAACTGGCTGTTTTACTGACAATGACATACTTTGACAGTGTTGCCAGGTAAGGTTTTCAATGTACCTTATCGTAAGTCCCATTTTACCTTCTTTTTTTTATGGGAAAGACGGCAAACGAGCAAGCGGTTCACCTGATGGTTAGTGATTACCGTCGCCCACATACATCTGCAACACCATAGATGCTGCAGGTGCGTTGCCGGTCTTTAAGGATATTTGGGAGATGGGAGGGAAGATAGGGAGGGGGTGTGGGCCACCGGTTACCTAACTCACCGAACGAAACGCAGAAGCACAAGACGCCTCTACTTCACGCCGGTATTCTACAAGTCCGGTCGAGCCGGCCCATTCGAGCAGCAGCAAAAGCCGCCGCTTGGTTCTACCGCGCTTAAAAAGAGTTATTAAATAATATGCCCTCATTTCCAAAAATACTCTTTATTAAAATTCTTTATTTTCTTAAAACATGGTACGAGAATGTTACAAATCTTTTTTGTATAACTATATTTATACATACAGAAAAGGCTAATGAATCTTTGTTACGACTAATATTCAATATAATGAAGATAGAAAATTCAATAAAATTAACTTTAAATTACAATTCATAAAAAAAATTAATATCCATATTAATTTCAACAAAAATTATTTTGATTAAGATAAACAAATATTTTTTTTTATTTTATAAATAACTCTTTGTGGTTATGTACCAAATTCCACGTTTTATAAATATAAAGTGATGATAGTGGTAAAAAACTTGACAGCCAAAAAAATGTTTAGAGGATTCATCCGGTGTGATTCCACAAATAGTTCTTATGCATTTCTTTTGTATAGTGAATTTCCTTTTCTGACTGTGCTATTGGCCCTATATCACAGCTTCGCAACGCAATATACTCGTAGATTATATATATGGTCAATATGTTATGATAGCAGTTTTATTATCTGTTAGGCTTTGAACTGTTTTCAGGGTATATATACGAAACGCAGATGCACAAGATGCCTCTACTTCACGCCGGTGTTCTGCGAGACCATGGTACAACCCAGATCGAGGCGGCTCATTCGCGCTGAAGTAAAAACCGCCGCTTGGCTCTCTACATACTGTAAACATTGGAAAATGCACCCATGTAAGTTTTTTCGGAAAATAAAGACATTATAAATTATGCAATATATGAAATAACGAACATTTTTTTATGGGAATGGTGGCAAATGTGCAAGCGGTTCACCTGATGGTAAGTGATTACCGTCGTCCACGTACACACCCGGAAAAATCAAAAGTCGGCAACACATCTGCAACACCTCTGGTGTGTGTGTTTTATGGATATTTGGGAGATTTCTACTACGTACTACTAGATGCGACTGAGATACAGACTAGATAGATACTTTCCGAGTTTATCTAGATAGGATAGGAGATATCCCTAAGAAAACTCGTTTTCACACAAGTAATTAAAATATTTATTTTCCATCGCTATGGTCTAACGCTATTTCATAGAATATCGAGGTACTAGTTTGTTAATTAGTCAACAACAGATGGCGTTATTATTGGAAATTATGATAAGCATATTTTCCTACAGGAAGTTGTCACACTCCTACTGCATACTCGAAATACGCTAGGTTTTTTCAGATCCAACAGGTCTGTACCATGTTGTATTGAAATAATTGACACTTTATGGGTGGATACAGTAGCAAAAGCTTCTTTTTATACTATTTATTTACTTAACTTAAACATATTTTAATTTTTTCGCACACCACTGATAAAATTATGACTGTAGTGTTGAGTTTGATTGTAATTGGATTTAAGATGACCCACAAGATAGGCTACAGGTGTACAGGTATGGCAATTGAAATTTCACATGAATAACTATATCTCTGTGTGATCTCCTCTATATTCTATGCCTTTAAAATATTATGTTCTGTGGTCAATCATAATATCAAAGAGTATCAAAACTATCCTAGTATCATCTGTGATGTGATCATTCGATTCTCAGTTGTCAACGGTGAATACGGTGTTTCTGTTTCACAAGTAATTACGGAAATTTGTGTCGACTGTCGACTCCATTTAATAAAACGTACAAAGTGTAATTATGATATGACAAGATATAAACTTTGTATATAAATTGTGAATACTAGTGCTTTACGATGGCTGGCGTACGTGTAAGATATTCGCGAAGTTATCTACCATCAATCTTGGGATTCCTGTTTCTGCTTCACATAGCGAAATACGTAAGTTGTAAAATGATTACACTTCATTGTTCCGCGCTATTAATCTGTTTAATAAGAAACCCAGATTGTGCGCCTTTCGTCCGTTTTTTATGCTGTCGCGTAATCCCGAAGTAACCATTTTAATAAACATTACCTACCAAAATAATTATTGCATTTGACACATACAGGCAACTGCGCATCCGTGGGAGATTATAACAAAGACGTTTTATTAGCATCAGTGTAATAACATTCGTAGTTATTTTTAGTGATTATCTATTATGGAAATAGCTATTAGTGATATAGGGTTCTAACGACTCTTAAAATCGCAATGTTGACATTTAGATTAGTTTTATATTTTTTTTTTTTTATATAGGTACCCGTCACTTAATTTTTATTATTATTACTTTTTTTATTATCAAACAACCAACTATCATCATTTAGGTTAAGTTTTATTTCCCAGCGAAAGTGGATTGTAGAAACATTATCGGCTACTGAAGAGTTGTCCTGCCTTAAAATCTCTAAACTCTGCATACCCGTTAGTGTGACTGGTGCAAAGGTATAAGACAATTAGATACTCGAAAAAAAAAAATCAGTTAAAGAGAGTTGATAAATATTTTTTTAAAAGAAATGAAATGTTAAAATTATTTTAGAATCTTTCTCAATAATAAGAAACAGGTAATGTAATAGATGTGCTAAAAAATAATACATAAAGTGTGCTGTTAAAATTGTATTTAAATTTTATATAATTTCACCATGTATGATAGGTTACTTAAACTAAGCCATTAACAATAATCAAATTAGGAACATAAACCAAATAATAATGATTTATTTTATTAGAGGCCACAATACCGGTTATACCATCTACATAGCTGAAATCAAACTGCAGTTGAATAGTTAAAAGATGAATAAAAATGAAACAAAACATAGCAGCCTGTGAGTGCCCACTGCTGGGCAAAGGCTCGTTGGCAAATACCTGAAGGTTTTTGAAGGTGGAAAGAGCCCACCACGCTACTCCAGTGCACGTAGGCAGGATTCACATATTTTCTTTGAAATAATACTTTGTTATTATTTCTCAGATATGCAGGTTTCCTTACGATCCTTACCTTCACTGCCAAGCATGTAGTATATACAGTACTTAAAATTGCTATCAACAATTTTTGTGGTGCCGGCAACGGGGATTGAACCCATGTCACTCATACTCTACACAAAACTAAAGCCAGTGCCCTAACCACTAGGCAGTAACCATTATAATTTAATAGTTTGAAGATTACTTATATAAACAAATAGAATGTGTTGTGAAAGGAATAAAAGGGATAATAGTAGTTGTGAATAGCTCAAATCAAACTGCATTAGTTGACAAATACATAATAAACACTAGCAGGATACACAGCTCTAAAAAGATAGAAGAATACTGTTTTCCTATGTTATGCTTATTCGATTAATGAAAAACTGTGTGGCTTATCTCCTCTTAAAGACTATTGAAACATTTATACTCATGTAATATTATACATGTCATAAGTTATATAGGATAACATTTTTGTAAGTTTATTGTCATTTAGTTTTCATAAAACCATTTATTAAGTTCATTGTGATCCTGCTGGTAAGTTTAATGTCATTAACAGTACATATAAAGGCCAAATTGAAATTGTGATATTTATAGATGTCTGTCTTATCTTATTATTTTAGTGACCAAGCCAGTGATATAAAACATACCTAACTTTTGAAAAAACTTACTACATCCCCTCCACATAGGGGATTGAACATGAGTCTCATGATTTGTATACAGATCCTCTAACCTAACGGCTATCCTAGTTTGTAGTAAATTAAAATGTAAATCTATGAAAACTTATAAATATCCATGCTTATTTCAGGATGATTTACTCTGTTAACATTCTTGCTGTTTGTTGCCTCTTATAACATGATGAATGTCAATCAGTGACAAATATGCGACAATTAAGATTAATTTGTACCAATAACGAAATGTTTAACTTCAATTGATTCTAGAAGTTTAGGGAATGAATATTGCAATTGACACATGCATGGTGCATTTGTTTAATTAGGAGCAATATTATGTACATAGTTGTCTTTTGTGTAGAAAGGTCTGTTATGGAATGGTAGATGAGATGATGGTGAGGTACATAATAGGCTAATAATAATAAAAAAAAGAAATTAGAGGAAGAAGTTTAAAACTAAAAATGGTCCTGGGCTTTAAAAAATCTTCTATGTCTATGTATCTTCCTAAGAAGTGTAAGTGTAGCAAAGACAGATTAGTATTAACGCATACAATACAACATCCTTTCCTTTCTTTTCTGCAATGGACCTTGCTAACTCTGTAAGGGATCAGTAGTATGACAAATATGTCAATTACGTCACAGTCCGCTCATTGTTTTCACTTTATCAACCTATTTAACTCTATTCCTGAACCAAGGCCTCGCAAAAATGAGTCAGCAAAAGTGAGAAGGTATATATAAAAAGGTTTACACGCACTTATCACGCCGGGAAAGCGGGTTGGTAAGAGCACTGTACTTACAAAGAAGCTGAAAAAGAAGAAGTCAAGCACTAGTCTCGTCTCGTTACATTTAAAGGGATTTATCTTTTTACTCTCGTAAAACGGTATGGAATACAAGTGTCAAACAAATTATAGTGCAAAGTCTAACGTAAACTTGACCGGTTTATTTCGTAATGCATTGTTGGGCACTATTATCTATAATAAATCGATGAGTTGACGAGGATATACAGTTATAATGATTTAATTTTACTTTCGTTGAAAAACGTAAATTATTATATTCAGCTCTGTGGTGCTGTGTTATTTACTAGTTTGCTATTACCAGGGAGGCATTCACGGGCGCGACCTTTATGTGGAAGGTAGGTGTTCGCGTTGAATATTGCGGCACGGTGAAGATCGATACACTTAAGTTTATTAGTGAGGAACCGCACGCGAGGTTAAGTTAAAGTAACATTCCTTGAGCTTTCTGAATTCTATTTAATAAATTTCTTCACACAGAATTGCTTGGTTTAGAAAGGTTTTGGTAAAACTCGATTCAGCTGTATAAAGCCAAGACTCTTCCTCTTAGATGCAAGGAGACGAACGCATATTTCAATATAGCGACGTGTGTTAAACTCTAAGCCTATCATTAAGAAACACTTATTTGATGTTATGGCAGAGGAGGTGATATCTATATCACCACAATGCCTTTGTTTCTGTTAGTATTTTTTTTTTTATTAGCCTCACCGTATAGGGAGCCGGATTGTGAAACATAACACTGCATCCCGCAATTCAGATAAATGTCTTGAATCATTTCCAAGCACAAGCTTAAGAGCTTAAGTGGAGCCGATATTATACTTGAGACTTGCTTGTTTCCCTTAATAAAGTGGTAAAATAACATAGACAAGAAATAATGTCCAACGTCCTTTGTAGACGTGAAAAAGCAATTTAAGGCTATTACTGATGGTAAAATTTTAAATTTTCCAATGTCAATTACCAATTCATATTCGCGCTCTTTTGGCATGTAACTAAATTATTTCGTAGTGTGTAATATCAGATCAAGAGATTGGTTTCGGGGATATATATCTATTAAAATTTGTAATTTTGATTTGAAACCGACAGACAAAAAGAATCGATCTAAATCTAGCTTTCAAATAATTATTACAGTTTCGACATTGCAAATAGGGGTAGTTATAAATAAAGTCCAGACGCGGCGTTGTAATTACGAATGGGGTAACCCGGTTGGGGAATACTGGACGATCAATACAGAAAAAGATTGATGTTGGTCAGGTATACTTTATGGTTTATTTAATCGATACGTAGTAAAATTTTCATTCGGTTGGGGTTTTTGATTGAAACTCTATGAGAATACAATAAAAGTAATATCTATTCTGGTCATAATTTCTATTACATCATTTCGTATAACATTTTCTTTTATTTATTTATGAATTGTTGATCCTGGCAGTTTTCGATCACGGTAGCAACTTCCGGACAATCGTCAGTTGCCAAATGTGTAGGATATGTAGCAAGCGTACGCGCAAACTGAGAGGTACTCGCAAATCTTCATCTCCGTCGAGGGTCCAGTCAAGGGTCGGATGCAGTGTTAGAGATACGGGACGCAATACAACGCAACGAGACTCGAAAACTAATAATCATTGACACGATCATCATAGTAAGAGAATTTCTATTGTTTCAACAAGGCAAGAAATAATTTGTGTGTAGTACAAATTTTGGGGTTCGACTGGGATTCGAAACTCAACTGCAGGGCTCAACATTGGGTTACTCTAATAACTAAGGTCCAAGATAATTATTAGTACTGTAAAGGGTGTTTGAGAGTTCTTCGTGTGTACAGAGTGATCTCAGGATGTTAACAAACATTCTTTTGCTGAAATAAAGCTGCACCTACATCATTCTAATTATAGCATGGACGTTAACGAATATGCCACCACTTTTCCCCAAAAGCCAACGTTACCTGCCTTCAGTTCACCCTGTTCACAATAAACGAGGTCTAGCAACCGAAAGATAGCGGAATGGCCGTCCGAATTTGCGGAATCCAAATCTCCACAGGCTCACTAGCCTAGGGAGCAGCGTCACTAGTGCAAGGGTACCGGCACTGCGCTAACCAACCCGCTTGCCCAGAAAATCTTCCAAGAGATGTTTACCGGCCTTTCTTATGTTCAGCCGTGGACTAAAGTTGGCTGATGTAGTGTGATTCCAATTGGATATATTTTATTACATTATATTTTATTACATATATAATTAGGTCTATTAGATATTGGTTAAGTACCTGTTTCATTTAAACGTTAATAATTAATATTAGACTACTGTTACTGGTGTAGGTAAGTTAGGTGGGTGTGGTGTACGATTGAAGGAAAATGTTGCATGAAATATAAATTATGTATAATGTTTACGAATACAGTGTGAAGGTGGTATGGTATGGACGAGGCAAGCATGGGTGGAAAAGCCCTTGACACGCGCTGCACGGGTTTTCATTCGTGTCATGTTGAGCATTGTCTATGGCTTCCAGTCGCGTGTCGCTACATCAACCTTCCGTGGCGTTTTCTTCATTGGCATTTACATCGTTGAGCGTTATGTCATCGTATTTATGTTGTATTTTAGTTTAATTTTTTTTGTAGCAATTATGATTGCGCACCAATAGAGATCCTTCGCTCCGTGTATTATTTTACAGGACATGTCCTCTCTCGTAAGGTGAATTTGCCATACAGTCGTCACGCTCGGCAAGCGGATTGGTCATCACAGTACTAGACACCTCCTTAGACACTGTTATCCGTCACCTGTCAGCTTATTTTTCGAGATGTTTATCCTGCCTTCTATCGGAAGTCAATGCGTTTTCAAGGCTTTTCCCTTAGTCACTTCTTAAGACATCCACTGGAAGAAAGGGTGTGTCAGATTCTTATATCGATCCTTTATTGTCCTTAACAGGAATTTGCCATAATCACCACGGTCGGTAAGAGGATTGGCGATCGCTGTACCAGACACCTGGCACCTGTGACGCTGTTGCACGTCACCGGTGTGCTTAAATTTTTTCTGGTATTTTTCGAAATGGTTACCCCGCCATCTGTCGGTCGCCACAGCGATTTTCACCGCTGGCCCACTTTCTTCCTCCACTCTCCCAATCCTCGTCTTCCTGTGCTATCCTCCTCCCTCATCCCCATCCCTGGCAAACCACCTGCAGCTCCTCTGTAGTTGCAGATGTACTGTAATTACTTACCGTCAGGTAAGTTGCTCTTTCCCATAAAAAATAAAGCTCGCCTTTATAGAATTCTCAAAAAACATCTGATTAAGCCTGGTTTCAAGGAAGCAGTACCGCGTGTTGAGTCGCGAGGCGTTCTCCTCCGGTAATCCATCCATTAATAAACAATGTTGTTAGAAAGAGAGGCCTGACATTAAGAATTGTGTACCGAGACAGATCAAGTGTATTATAAATAAAATGGCTTTTGCACGTTTCCTGTACTGAACATAACAATGCTTTATTAAGGTACACATTTAAATTGAATTCTACGATACGGTTCCCGTAACCTCTTTAAACCAAAACATACTAATGGTATACATACATACACACCCGCATACAAATATTTCACACAGTCATGCGTATGTAAGTACCCACTTCTACACTAAAACACTTAGAAGCGGGGTGGTTTTATAGATTCTCATTCTGTAGTTAACGATTTGGACCTATAGCACTTCATAAACAGACGCCATCCATCCAATGATTGGTATTTTTAGATTTTCTATCATAGAATGAATGTACATTCTCTATTCATTAATCTTTATTAATTTTTATCAGCCTGTACAAGTAAACAGCTGGACACTGGCTTTTCAGGAATATGCGAAAGCTGGCATGCCAAGCCTGAAAGTCTAGCCCTTGCACTAGAGATACTACTCCTCATCACTTGGTGGTTTCGTTTAGCCAACACATAGTTGCCAATAAATGAAACGATGTATTGGATAGGAAAAATAACCCTGTATAATTTTATCGGGGAATAACTTTCCACGGAATTGATGTGAAATATTTTAGCATAGTAGATATGACCCTTGCGGCCCTATCTGCAAACAATGACACTTGTTAAACACATGAACATTTCAATCACGGTTGTTAACAGCGCAATCTTTTTAATTTCTTTAAAAAAAATGTCGCGGTTAAAATACATGGACAAACAAACACCCAGACTCGAGAAAATTATTCGTAGTTGAAACTTGACGCGTGCGAGAATTGAACCTGCGACTAGCAAAGCCGCTAACAAACGCTTAGCCACTACGCCACAGTGCTGTCGTTATGTGATGTTAATAGCATGCATTGTTATGTTAATCAATGTTAATAATTATATCAATTTTGCAAATACGAATCACTGACACGGTTCAACTTGGTACAAAGAATTCGAGAGTTACATTAAGATATATATTTTCTCATTTCCTTTGTAATTTTTTGTCTTCAGTCGTGTCTGTACAACACAAAGAGTTCCTGCTCGTTTACGTTTTCCTATATTTAATGAGTGGTTAGTGGCTCATCGTGTAATAACGACGGACGAGGTGATGCAAAAATTTACAACACAAGGTAGGATTTAAATTCAGGATCAAGTATTCTGGAGTATTATTATTTAGTTTATTAGTGTAAATGTCGCGAAGCTAGTGGTAATATAGACGGCGTGTTCAAGACCCGCGTGCGCGGACTGCGTCACCGCGAATGTGGCCCGAATGACGATGTGCGCGTTGCGTTTCCTCGTTAAACTTTTCCTTCTTAAATGGTTCTTAGTTTAAACGCGCACGCAATGAATCGGCGCTCGCCTAGGGAACGATCACCACCACCTAGAACCGTTCGGGTTCCCGCTGCTGCGTTTTGTTTAGTGATGAAAAATCGAGATCTAATCACTGGTAGTCTATGGTACGGTAAGTGACTACCGACGCTCACGTACATTTGCAACACCTAAAGGAGCTGCAGGTGCGTTGCCGGCTTTAATGGATATTTGGGGTGAGGGTGAGGAGAGGAAGAGAGCCTCCGGTCACACTCACTCACCGAACGAAATGCAGAGGCTAAAGATAAAGCCCCAATGTAAGCCGGTATCATGCGAGGCCGTTATACTTTTGCTTTTGCTGCTGCTCGAATGAGCCGAGCCGATTGGCTCTACCACGTATAGTTGGGTGACGTCACAACACTCTTGGGTGACGAAGCGCCATCATCATAAACTAACTCTTAATATTTAAAATACCTTTTATAACGCTCCCAAGCCGCCATTTGTAACAAATTTTATTTAACAAAGTCGTACGAGTAATTAAAAGCATTTTAATTTTAATCAGTATTAAAACTTAAAACAAATAAAACTTTTTGCTTATTTTTTGTCGTTACAATCTACGACTGACTTCCTGATTGTTATTGTAGAATTTGTACAAAATTAATTCGTTTCTTAACCTAGAGTGAACCACAGGAGTATTTATTGACTAGAGAACATGCATACGCATTAGATTAGATTATAGATATACGCATTATAGATTAGATATCTAATTAAAACACATCACAATGGTCTATTTTATTGTCTTGGGCAGAAATTGACAATTCAAAATCGGTACGGCGAAGACAATATTTTTTTTATTGGTAAAATTTTATTCGTCATTCAAATAACGTCGGCTATGATATGAACTGAATATACGTACACTGACAAACATATAGTTAATAATCGGCATTTGTTACGAGAATGTTATAATGAAAAGTACCAATAACCTGTCAACTACCGAATTCGGTGCAAATATTAGGGTCCTTGAAGCGGGACGGCCCGGCTCTCACGGCTTGGTCACGTTACTGTTACACGAGGATAGCTTAGTCTTATCGTGGTTAGAGGTAAAACGTAACAGTGCTATATATATACATGGTTTTAGACTATACACATCTAGTAATTAATAGTCATTGAACGTCTATCATTGGTTAGAGGAGGAGGAAAAGCTCTCAAATAGCACATTATGCTAATTTGATAGTAGTTTTCCACGGTACAATCAAAATTATTACCACCCAATTAACAGATGTACGAAGTTGTTGATAAAAACCGTTGCTAAAAACGTGCTTTATTTAAAATTATATTTCATATTTATCGCAATCTCTGTCATAATTAAGGATTTTTTATATAGTAAATATAGCCGGTAAGTACCATAGAGGTTTTTAATACATGTTCACCTTGAATCCTCTCATACGTAAGTCAGTAGTTGCCTTTTGGCAACGTAATAGTGAGAATTATTATATTTCAACACAAGAGATACCTGCACCGACAATGAAATCTTACCAAAAGGATTGTGAGTTCAGAGCTTGAAATTAAGATCTATATTCCTTTATCCTCTCACGGACGTAACACATTTTTTGTATTACTAAGTTTGTAATATATTTATTTAATTTAAATATGTATAATTATATCATAAATGCGTAACAAACTCTGCTGTCTGTTTCGTTTTCTCAGCTAAACTGCACAACAGATTTTGATGAAGTTCCCTAAAGAGCCACATACTTTGAACCCTGGAAGAGACAAAGGCTATCTTGGGCCAGAAAAAGCTTTAATAAAACTAGAAAAAATTCCACAGACTTGACCGAAAGGGTGTCTGAACCGCCGCTGTGGTGTTTCACTGGATTTCGACTACTCCACGTCTTTATCCAATTGAAATTTCTTCCATAACAATGTCTAATCCTCTCATAGATGGAATCCTCAGCAGCCTCTGTTAGTCATATTTGTAAGTAATAGCAAAGATCATAAGAAAAAAATCAATAGCAGAATGAAACACTAAGTGTAACCGACACTTTAAAACGACCTTTGTGGTTCTCAGGCAGACATTATTCCCAAGGAGGTGTTGTTCGTGGTGATTACGTGATGGTGTTCGTTTTTACTTATTCAAATATATTTTATTATTTTCTACTCTATATTTACCGAATAAAATCAAAACAGTAACAACGATAGAACAGCGGAAACGAAAAAAACCAGAGAGACCAACAAACAAAAGGTTACTCATTGTCGCACTATTATTTGATTCATAGAAATCGCGAAATTACACTGTTTTTGATATACAGCATATTTATTAAATAAAATAAAATACTGTAATTAATAATTTATATTCCCCTTTGCCGTTAAAAGGTTGATGAATCAATACATTTTTTATTAAATGAAACATACAACATTGAGATACAATGTGGTTTGAAACATTCCATGTAGGTGTATTTGGAATCTTATCTTTCATATATAAAAATCCATTGCCCGAACAACCTTTTTCAAGTAAATTATTTTAAACTTTTTAATTTCTTTAGAATGAATCATGTTGAAGAAATTGACTTTTTATAGACTTATTGCTCGTGTAGGGCTTCCTTACTTAGCAAAGTCAGACGGAAGCCTTAGCGGTGTTTCTTTTCGTCTGCTGGAGTATTGTTTAAAGGAGAAACATTGAAAATCTTGTGTATAGCCGCAGTAGCTCAGGAGTTAAAGTGCTTGATTAAATTTCATGGCACTCGAGTGTATTTCGATTATGGAGGTAATATAAAGACCATTGAGATGCACAAGGTATACTGGTAGACGTTGTTAGTTAATGGAGTACTGGGATCCTGGATCGTAAATGAATTTATTACATTACATCAGCCTAATTTAGTCCACAACTGAATATTGGCCTCTCCAAGAAATCGTCGGAAGGGACCGGCATACATTTCTTGGAAGGTTTGTCCACACTCACCATATTGGGCGAGTGAGTTGAGGGCAGTGCCGGTGCCCGCGCATTAGTGATCCTGCATCACAGTTTAATCGCAGTTTAGATCGATGAAGCAATGGGTTCGTTAATTTCAGATGAATATTCCGCCGTCAATCGGTCGCCGTGGTAGCTTAGTAGTACGCCAGGGGGTTCGCTTTAGTTTCATAGAGCGCGAGCGATCTGGGTTATAATTCCTGGTGCCGGCACCACTAAAAGTGTAACAACTTTAAGTGCTAAATTTATCAAGTGCTCGGTGGTGAAGGAAACATAATGAACATATTAAAGGCCGGCAGCGCATCTGTAGCTCCTCTGGTGTTGTGGATGTTCGTGGGCGTCGGTGATCACTTACCATCAGGTGAGCCGCACGCTCGTTTGCCCCCTTCTTCTAGGTCTACGGTCCACGTCAGACGTGGAGGTGAGGTTGGAATTTGAAGAAAGAGATGGTATATTCCCACAAATTAATTAACCTTGGTATTTTTGATTTATTTGACACACGAATGATTAATCTTTGATCTGCGTAATTTAGGGTGATTTTGTATGATAAAATTTTGTTACACAGATGTTTACAATTAGTTTGAAGATCATTCTCTCCGTTAAAGAAATATGTTTTGATTTTATAAGGAACGATTGTACTTTAAAGCTCACATTACCATGTATAATATAATCAGATAACATCATTGACAGTATTGCCAACCGTATTTTTTATGCTATAAAAGGCTCAAGATCATGTTTAATTTTGAAATGTCGCTTATAATTTTGAACGAATTTCGACATCTGTTCGAATTATACCAAAATAAATGATTCATAAATAAGACGCCTTTACGATGATTCGTATATGTGAATAAAACATTTATTTTTATTTACCACAGCGAAGTATAACGTTTATACCGCCTTTAGCTTCATTCGATAGGTAAAGAGAAACTCTAATTTTTGACGAAGTGTTATTTGTTTTTACATTGAAAGGTTTCCGAGGAAATAAGTATTTCGGGAAATTTTGTTACAGGAAAATCTATATCTAATCTAATCTTAGAGTCTGTAAATATGGTTAATTAACGTCATTGGTTTATTTTCGAAAACTTCTTAATGATGTTAGTATCTTAAAGAAAGTTGTTTTGTATGTCTTTATATCTACTGTATATCGACATTGTGTGTTTTTTGGAGATGTGTTAATTTAGTTATCTTTGTAATTAACGTTAATCGATGAACTAATCATAAATACATTATCTGTTAAACAATTCGGCACGGACATTGACACGTTTTTTGGTTCCGTTATTTGTACAAGGATGTGGAACGTTGCTTTTATACGGGACGAAATATGTTTATAATGTTAAACAACTAGCGATTGTCCGCGGCTTCGCGCGCATGCTCAGAAATTAAGCCCGAGGGAAGGCATCATCGAACTAATAAGTATCTTATGACGGCCCAATGCACAATAACCCTTAACGTGACACAACATTGGAATTGACATTGTTGCAACAAGTCATGAAATAATCGGGTGAGAATATTTTTTTTCCACTTTCCGCCAAAGTGTATTTTTTTTGAGGCTATGGCCGGCTTTTTGTTCAATTCAGCGATACCATTTATAACAAAGTTTCAAAAATCTTATTGCTACGAGATTTGGAAGCCGTCTCACTCTGCTATCTTTGGCAAACGTACTACAGATCACACTTATAATATTAGTGAGATTGTAATACTTTAATTGTACAGATTTTAAAAATCTCTTACTTTAAAAATACTATAATGCCCAAACAGTACGTTATGCATATTAATCTCGTCAACAATTATTGTTGTAATAGAGAAGTGTATGGACCGATGTTATGAGAATAATGGTTTGCAAATTATATCGGAGCCGGAGGCGTGAGCTTAACCTCTGCCGAAAATAACTCATAACAGGAAACCGTCCGGAAAGTTCTGATACGTAAACTGTGAGCTTACGACAGCGTGGCCTCGGCTCCGTTCGGGGCTAACGTAAAGGTGAAACCGGCACACTGAAACAACCTATACTGTACCTTAGAGTTTATGAAACGCGAACATATAAATTGGCTCTGATCGGTCAAAACGTTAAATTTATGAACCGCAAGTATTAAACAGCAAGCTTATTTCAGTTACACGAAACTAAACCAATTGCCTTCGTGATCTTATGTACGTGATTTTTTTTAAATGTGTCAAATAGCACTCAGTCTACTTGGTGGCAATTGTCACTGTTGTTCACGTGTTAGATTGCAAGTGCGTTGTTATCAGCGAGTCCAATAATTGTGTTCCGTTACTCGTCAAACGAAACCTAACCGCCTAAATGGTTAGGTTAGTATGTTCGAGCCCGCCATTCGGCTATTGGAGGGTTAACAGGAATATTAGTAACGTTAGTTAAATAGCATTGCTAGTAATGTTAAAAAAAATGTTGTGCTTCTTTACGCTGGTATACTTTGTACTTTTAAGTGCGTAGTCCTACGTCGGTGACGGCGGCATACAGGACCTGGCTGCCGTCGGACTGGCAAGATAAAAACGACAGCAATGACGTCCAGCAGTCTAAATGTTTCAATGTGGTAACGACTCTGGACATTACAAAAAAGTGCATAGTCTTTTTCTGAATGTTTCTATTCTGTGATCTTCTCTCTGAATGAGTTTTGATTTATCATCATTATCAGTTTGATGAATAATTCAAGATTCGATAAAGGCGTCCCAATTTACATCATTTTCAACCTTTCAGCCTATTATAATAAGAGAAAAAAGTATAGTAAAGGACATCAATAAGGCTCAAGGCCCAAATATGTTACTTTTTCAATAAAAGATCTGATTTAGATTGCTATTTCTGAGATCTTTCTGAGATCTTATTGAATCCTCGATATTTTTCTGACATTTCTCGTAACACGCTATATTTCTAAGTTCAAAGTAATGTCTTTGTGTCAGGTACGTACTGCGATCGTTTTACGATTTAAAGCAAATCCTGAAAGGATTCGGACATACATAGCATAATAAGAAAAACCATTGTGATAGCCAAGCTTAGTTTGGTAATCACAATCACAATGGTTTGTATCTTGGGAGCTGTAGTTGTGTGATGCATTGCAAACTATGAATATTTGTCACGTGTGCAATATAATGGCAGCCCGGTATTTCTAGTTTCTTTTTAAAGTACTGGCAATGTGTCAAAAATCTATTTCATAAGTACTTACTTTTGATCATTGTTATCGGAGGTTTATCGGAAAAAAATATTTGTTTATTTGATCTCCATAAATATTATCTTATCACTCTCCAGGTATTTGCGATAAATACTGTTTAAAAACATAGCAAAGGTTTGTTATGCTTAACTTCTTTGTATCTTTTGTTTGCAAGACTCGCAATTAATTTAGTGGAAAGTTTATTTCTATTTCTTAACTAAATAAAATAAAAGTGTAAGATTTTATTTCAAAAGATAAAAAGTGAATAGTTTCCAAAAATTAAATTTAAGTAGAATAATACAGTTGGGAGGTAGTTTAACGGCAGGTTATTGAACCTACATATCGCTTACTTACTTAAAATAGATATTAGACACAACTTCTATGGAGTTCCTGTCAAAGATCTAATTTAGTAAGCTTATCCTGTGATAGATAGATTATTGGAAATGGCCGTAAAAAGATCTGAAGCAGCCTCTTAATAGTCCCTTGCTGCGCATGGGTCTATAGTCCCTTGCTAGGAATGGGTCTCTTCTGCAGGAAGTATTTGCTGCTGCTTATGTATGTTAACGCTCGTGCTTAGAATTCCCTCTGCCCCGGCCCAGCAGACATCATCACCATCATCATCACCACATCTGTTATGCAGTACAGGTAACTCAAAGCGTAATTTCTATATAGTGCTAGAGTCATAAACGATCTTCCGTAGTAGTCGGCATTTTAAATGTAGCTTAAATAACTTTAGTTTCTCTGTTTATTGTTTTCCTATCAATCGATTCAACACAATTAGTAGTCTAGTGACTCGTGCACCGCATACGACGGACCGGAAATTCCTGATTTGTGCCCCCTCGTTTATTGTAATTAGTGTATTGCATAAGTAATCTGCAATAATATTATTATGAGGTTAGAAATAAGGTCTAATTTCGGTTACAATATCTTATTAATGACAAGGTTTCTATGGTAGATTTAATAATATTTGTCATTATTAGCTACAGCGTGGCATTGCTAGGAACTTTAGCTAAAACTTATAACAGTAAAGTGTTACAATTTTGGAAATTTAAGTAAGGAAAATATACCTACCATGTTCTTCTCCGAATGTTTCATAGCAATCTTAAAATTCAAACATTGTAACTAAATGCAATAAAAAGATACGACCTTTAAATGCGTATTTTCATACTCGTTGAGTTACTCCTCAAAGCCTACAAGGTACCTAATTCTCCTTGAAATTTGGTATGAGGGAAGGTCGCAAACCTTTACTTATAAAGATAAAAATCAAAATATCTATGGGGTCGCGCTGGTATATATTAAAAGAGATATAATATTGTTGTTATTGTTGTGCTTTTAGTCAATAGTTAAACGTAATTGGACGCTAGTTAGCGGCGCCTTAAAATATAACTGCAATTTAAAAAAGTAAAAGGCCCTACTATAAAGTTGGGTCAAGTGGATGAAATTGGCTCAAGCCGACGATGAGCCGAATAATACTTGTCAATTCCGTTTTTTTTGTATCATAAAATATTAATTTACTATTAAGGGCATCCAAAACTCGATATGTGTTTTTATGAGAACTATAAATGAATTCAAAGATATACTTAAAACAACTGGGCATTATAATTTTTTTGGATAATTTATCTTGATTTCCTTCTGCCCGTCTGTCTGTATATCATATATATATATATAATGGTGAATCTATTCTTTACGTCTCGTTTTGCTACAATGTTCAAAATATAAATTACTTTATATTATATTATTTGAGTAATAGAATTAAAAATTTTGTACACTTAAATAAACTTAATAAGAATATACGTAATGGAAATACTTGTAACGCCAGTTACCGGAATGCAATGTGTCAGCAACTTGTTCACGGGCCAATGTATACTTTTCTACAACAAAATCCACTAAGTGCGCAGTACATCTATAATAGATTTAAAAAATATTAAACTTGGCCTTATAATATGAAGGAATGTATTCCTTTGAAGATAATAACCCCTGGGAATGAGTTGTGTGTTTGATAAAAGTAAAGTTTAAAATCGGTTAATTATACGAACATGTCGTTACGGTTTCACGAGCCTTTAGGAAACTATGAATTGTTATAACACTGATGGACAACGTCAATGGTTTTCCATCGTTTGACAACTGATTATAATCAACCAGCACTTATCTTTTTTTACGAGTGGTATTTGTACACAGGAATAGTTTAGTTGTATTCTTGACCTTAAAATTAAATGAATGGCCTACTATTAAGTACCTATCAATTTCATTGCCGCCGTCATTATTTTGCTACAAACCACCTACCTCGCCAAAGGCGTTAGTTCTGTTAGCACTAAGTACTTATGTCATTAAGCGTATGCCTTAAGCCATTGACCACACGAGACGAATTTATTTTAGGACGTGAAATTATAACTTTGGTAATTTTAATTCGTGCTTCATCATTTTACTATTTTCATCAGGCGGTAGACTCCTCAGCTGAAGGGTCGTTCGCCGAGTCAGCAGTATGAAGCACCGTTGTGAGCCGGTTTGAAAGGAACAGAGCAAGTATGATTACTGGTTGTGAACGTATCAGTGATTCGATTGAAATTGTTTGCAGGCGTCCATGGACAGTTAGCTCGTTTTGGATATATCTCTTTTAACATATCCAATACAAAAAACAGCCTTTAGTAACAACAGTCTTTCACTGGTCAGAGATCCCTCAACGGGAGGGTTTACCGTACTCACACTTCGCTTATTTTAATTCGTCGTTAAATCATTACGCTTCCCTCTTTAAAACTCGTTGCGCTTTCGGTGGCACGCATGCAGGTTTGTTCGAATTCAACGGCTCGTAAACTGTACCACATATTTCTTTATCTTTTTAAGTTGGTGCGGTGTGGCTTTTCCGTGAAAGCGCTGTCAAAAACTGCCCGGCCTACTCACCGTTCTCGCACATTCGCTTATGAATTCGTACAATAACAACTGTTTGGAAACTACCCTGTTGCTTGAAACTCGCGTCATTACGACCATGATAAAGACATGCATGCAAATTTAGCGTTTAATTGAACGGTACTGTGCTTAAAATGCTAAGCGAACTTTATGTGCTCTATGGTGACGCATTCAGTACAGGAATAATAATGTGTAAATAACTTACGTCACATATTACCGATTGGAAGGCTCGGGTGTTAGCGATGATTTCGGCTGTGGTTCTACCATCGTTTAAGTTTGTTGAAGTTGAGTATGATATAGTTTTCCAATTTTCTTTCGAACCTTGATTTTGTTTAATCACGCCTCACGCCTATCACCCCAAGGGGTGGGCAGATACTACGGACTTCCATTTGGCTCTATGCTGACACACGTCACATGCCTTTTCTACATCCGTATACATGATCGACGGTTATGGGCAGTCTTCGTTTGGCCTATATTTAATATCGCCAATTTGGTAGATAAACCTCCGTCTGGGATATCACTAGCCGTCTCTGCCACACATTTCATTTACACATTTGCTTAATCACCTCATTCAATCTTTCTACGAGTCCAAATCTTTAAAAAAATTAGTATTTCGTATAGAATAAGTGTTGTTCGAATATTTTATCGTTAAACTATAAATAATTGCAGATAAAAACTTGTTTGTTGCTTTAAAATAATTGTATCGATAATAGTAAAATTATCGATAATATTCGTTTATGATCATTTAATACTTGGTTTTGTTTGTTGTGTTGTGGAATTGTCATGACTTTTTCAGTTGTGATTATATTAATGTGTTTGTGTTGAATTTAGTGTTGCAAAAACGAATGTAGTAGAAAAATAATTATTAGAAAACATCAAAACATTTTTATTACCATAGTTTGCCCCTTTGCCATTGAGACTTTTTTGTGCAAACGCAATATTTATCAAGTTTACGATACACCGAATTTAAATTTGATTTTTTTATGCGTCGGTAATGGTTACATGGCTCGCATCAAGTAGTTCCACGGCTGACCCCGACGTATTCAGGCGTTAAAGTTTTTTTTGGAATAGCCAAAGTTAAATATAATGACTTGAACGCAAGCTATTTTAGTTACAAAAGAGGTCTTAGAGGCTTTTATTTCTTATAGCAAATAGGCAACATAAAAATGGGGTTTTCAATTTTTATATATCAACTAGCTGTTGTACCTGGAGTTGCCAGGGTTTAAAATTTTAAAAAGTATAAGAAATAAGATAAAAATTGAGCCTAGATATGTCCTCATTTCATGTTATGTTAAATAAAATTCTAATCATAATATGTTCAGTGACTATGATATGATGATTAGCCTATAACAAAGAAATACAGTTACCTCTTTATATATATATATATATAAATATATATACACTATAGACATAGATGAACAAGTCGCGTATGCTTGGACAAGTAAAATCTATAAAAACATAACTTGTTGTTACATAAGTCGTTTCATCTGCTTATGTAAACATAACTAAGTAAGTATAATTCAATGTATTGTTATAAATATGAAGAATCAGGTAATTCTGTAATATGTTTTATTTGATTTTTAATCTGTAGTATATTGAATTGACAGGTTTGCACTTTAATTTGAGTAGTTTTAATTTAATTTCAATGACTTGTCAAAAATAGAGAGCCTTCATAATCGATAGATGTAATATCATTAGTTTTTTTCATGACATGGCTTTATTAAAACTTATTACCAAGTAAAATCAAGTTCTGTTAGTGGTTTATTATAGTTTAATAATTAACATGAGTGTATACGGTTGCCATTGGCAGGGATTTTATTTAAATTCTTAAATAGAATCGGTTAAATAAATAAATACAGATGCGTTATAATAAAAACATTTTATACCCTTTCCCAGCTTTAAACTGATTTTTGCTACTAGTCTTATCTCGGTAATGATTTCTGTTTATTTTTTTCGTAGCCCAAAATGACCATTATCCTTTTTTAAATGCCAATGGCAGAGGACTATGTCCTGCAGTTTTTACAGGCCGGTAAGCTAAGGTGAGGTAAACAACAATCACATGACATGATATACGGGGTTGGCGGTTGTCGTCTTCTTCAATTGAAAGCATTAACAAGTCGTAGAAAATTAATTAGGTCTGTTTCTTTGACATGGTCTAAAATAAAAAAAGTTCAATCAGAATTCATTGACTTAATATTTATCATGTTAGATTACCAGGACGTAGTTACTTAAAAAGAAACATTTTTTTTATGAGAAAGGCGGCAAACGACCAAGCGATTCATCAAATGACGTGTGTTGCCGGCCTTTATGGGTGTTTGGGAGATGGGAGGGAGGATGAGGAGAAGGATGAGGAAGGGGAGTGAGCCTCCGGTTACCTAACTCACCGCACAAAACGCAGAATCACATGATGTCTCTACTTCACGCCGGTATTCTGCGTGGCCGTGGTACCAACACGGTCGAATCGACTCATACGAGCAGCAGGAAAAGCCAAGCAAATATACAATGGTTGGTTAATGTTATCAACCAACCATTGTAAATTTTAACCTCTGATTTAGTTTGACCTTTCACCTTTCTAGTTATCGAAAAGCCTAGATTTCATCGTTTGAACGAAGTGTCAGATTCATTGTGTCGATGAACTACAAACAATGTCAATTAGTTAAGTCGTCGCCTAAATAAAAGTTTATTATTCGAACGATGAATGGATTCGAAAGATTGATTGGTTTCGTTTGGTAAAAATTGTAGCGTTCATTCAATTCTGTTTTAAGAGAAATTAGATTTTGATATTTTACAATACTAGTACTTTATCACGGTTCGCCACCCCACACGCTGTATTTCCTGGAGAGGCGAAAAGTGTGTTGTGGAGATCCGACTGGAAATCTGGCCGCACCCAGTGGAAATTTCTGCTCACCTCTAGACGGGTCACAGGCGTTAGTGCTTACATATGTGTGTGCTTACCAGATTAAAACGTCGCGAGTATGAGCGCATGCGCCACTCGTAATTAAAACGTGTTAAATAATATACATAAAAATTAGCTCTCACCACTAATCATCATCATCATCATTTCAGCCTCTTACAAGTCCACTGCTGAACATAGGCCTCCCCCTAAGATTGCCATGAAGCTCGGTCCTGAGCCACCTGCTTCCATCGACTTCCCGCAACACTGCGCAGGTCGTCACACCATCTTGTGGGGGGTCGTCCTACACTGCGTTTGTCTGTACGTTGCTGCCACTCGAGACCTTTTTTCCCCAACGGTTGTCAGTTCTGCGAGCTATGTGGCCGGCCCATTGCCACTTCAGCTTGCTGATCCTGACGGCTATGTCGGTTACCTTAGTTCTGCTGCGGATAACATCGTTGCAGGCTCTTTCACGCAGAGAAACACTGAGCATAGCCCTAATATATACATTCAATACTAAGGTGGTTAGAGATCTAGAAAGTTTAGCCTTTTCAATTCACTTTTCACCGGAGCCTATTGGGTATAACGTGTCAGCTCATGAGCCTGAGCCGTCTTAGCCTCGAAGCCAATGATATAAATCGTTTTTGACAATCTCATCGGTACGAGCCTTTCACATAGGGGATCGAACTCGACTAACCACTCGAGTATCGTGGCTGTGAATTTAAAATTAGCCCTCGGATATATATTCCTCAGCACTTGCCGCTAATAAAGGTGGTTCCCAATCATAGCATGGCTGCAAGCTGTGGCGATATATTGTACATAACTAATATTCATTACCGATGCGTCACTGCAGAACGCTGCGTCACATATGGTAAATACTACCTTTAGTACTACAATAGCTGATTTCTAAAATCAACCAACTCGTATGTACCAAATTTCAGCACATTTGGTCTTTTTGATGAGCAGATTTCCCGTACTACTAGACATTTTTGACAGTGTCGCTTTTAAAAATGGCTAAGACATTTTAATAATCTGTGGATTTAGTTTTCTTACAAGTTATTACAATAATATGCCGAATAATAATAACAGATATACTAACGTTTATTTACATTTTATTGAATCTTTGTATAACTCGTTTAGTAGTATAACTCTGGAACTTTCTATTCGAAATGCCATCGAAGTGTGAAAGCGTTTGGTCGGTCGATCACTTCTACCGAGTGCTCCGGCGCGCCGACTCCTTTACTCACGTTTGCTGTCCCTATTATATTTATTATTATCGAACGAAACTGATGAGTTCTGTCACGTTTCTATCACGTCTCTACTTCATTTCTATAACGGGGATATTTTCCGGTCAACAGACCGTAAGTCGTTAGGATATGTTATAAGCCCGTCCATAAGGCCATTTTTCCGCATTCGTCAAACGCTTAAGCGATCCGATCAGAAGAAAGATTTACACCTAATCTGAATTTAAATATTATGATAGCTGTAAATTAAAATATCCAGTATAGCTCTTGGTCAAAATTTGACCATTACCTGAACGCTATGAGGAATGAGGAGTGAGAAAGGGCAAAGAGGAAGCTATATCACTAACCGCGTCGTTGTATGTTGCATGTTTTGTATGGAAAAAATCATGTTCACTTTATTTGATGTACACTATAATAATGATATAATTCATTCCTCTCTTTTATTATAAATATCTTTACAACAATTCCGATGTTCATACGTGTAACGAATTTACTCTTAATTGCCGTGGGGCCCGAGTAAAGAAATATTCACGACATGCCTATTATTATATTGCTCTATATCCCAGTCACCGTCTGTATAATATCGAGATATAAATAATATAAGAAATGCGTATAATTGTTATTGTACATTGTAAGTAAAAAACTTAATGGGAAATACATTCTGGGGTTAAAAGAGCTTAATAGGGAACATTTGAAATGCACGTAATATGTAATTGCTGCTTTTCTTAAGCCTCTTCCACAGTTCAAGTCTAAAGCCTCTTGGAACATTGTACACTTCGAACTAGTCTTGAAAGGTCTACAAATTATGTATTCAAGTCTGTAATTTATGCGTTTCTGGCCCCATGCGACCGAATGCATATTTATTATAATGTATAATTTAAGGGAGAACATTTGTGCGCGTTGGTAACATACATTTTTTCGTTTAAATTGCACACAAGACTCATAAAGGACAGTTTTACTGGTACTTGACTGTCAAATTTTTCTTCATAAATATCTATGCCATGGCCACTGGCATTATTTGGAATTTACAATTTAACTTGTGAATACATGCAGCGATTTATTCAGTCTATCATCTCTTTAGCCCTAGGAAACAGTTTCAAGTAGTTCAACCAATATGGAATAACATGAAGAATCGATTTCGAAATCGATATTTTAAGTTTCTGCATATATTTATTTGATACTTCTTGTTTACAGTGTCGGTATGAATAAGTAAATGCAGGAAGTCAGATTTCCCGTTCGTGAATTATGGACGAGATACACAGAGGTCACTGTCGCGGATCGTGTTTCCAGTTGCCTGTTTTATTTATACTATTTTCATTCGAAAGCTTCAATTTATATCGATCGCTTTGATATAACATTTAGCATGGTTTTAATTTGGTTTCTGATACATAGGTATGAACGTATCATTCTTATTGATGACCTTTGTTTTTCGATGTTGCTGTGCAGAAGTTGACATATACGATGGATATTTATGGCAACAAAATCCCATAGCCAGAAACGGATGGCGGAATAGCCATATCAAGTATACAAGTCCTGGGTGATCCAGATCATCGACGGGAGAAAAGGAATCCTTTTTCCCCAAAATTTGAGGCAGGAAATAAATATAAACCTAGCCAGATATACCATACCATACATATATAAGCCAATGCGTCAGAAAGCGGGATTTCTTTTTCTATAAAAAAATATTTGAACGTAGTTTTTGCCTCAGCGTTGCAATTTTAAAACACTCGTAGTTTCGTCCTGAATTATGCAGAGTCCGTGTTAGATTTTGGTGTATTTCGTATAAAGGGACTACATCAGGAATTGTTGCATTATGGAAGTCGATATAACGGGCCCGCATCTCTTATTATTCGTTCGTTTCATATCGCTCATTTGTTGAATAAGTAATGTGTCCGCTCAGATTAGGCACATTTACTTATTCAATTGATTTTGAACTAGGATCATTAATCTATTCGTGACACTCGAGTCATTTTAGTATTCTTATTCTTTAACCATCCGTAGCATGTTATATAAATCGTTATAGTTTGAGGTAAGTTTTAAATTACGCAATGAGTACTTGTACATGGGAGTACCCATAGTAATAATCTGGTTAGCTGAGAGATAAGTCACTCTGTTGGAAGCATGTACCTAGTAATGTTTTCAAACTAGTTTTACACCGGCGTAAATGACCCATCACAAACTTAGAGATTTGATTTGTGATAGCTGTGTGATAATGATAATAGATATATTGATTGAATAGAAATGATTTACAGATATTGGAGATAGTAACCTGGATTTTGATTAAAATATCTAATACGCTTCTTTTCTCTGTACGTAGAACAAGAGTTGCTGTTCTTGTTGAATTGGATTATTTGTTCAAATGTGGCTACCAAACGTTTGGAAGAGTACTTCGTAAGCGTTACCTTCTAAGATGGAGGACATAGTTTCTATTTTACAACTGCCAATGATGTTGTGCCCTTGTCTAATTAACTTAGTTAACAACCAGGAGTACATATTAGCAGGATAGATTTAACTCTTTGCTGGTAGATGGTAAATAGCAGTGCAACTACTGTAGTATTCCCGTTTGTAAGGTATAGAGAGCCAGCTTAATTACGGGCTCTGAGTCATTCCATCTCAATCTTAGGGGTGACAACGCATCCATGATCTTCTTCGATTAAAGTGCCTATGGACCGCAGTAGCCACTTACGATCGGGTGGTCTGATTCCTACGTTTTCTCCATTCTCCATTCCAATAATAAATATATATAACAGTAGCTGAGCTATTAGCGCACCCACGCTCACCGCGATGTAGCCAACTTATAAAAAGGAATATAGTGTTTATCCAATATTTCAGCAGCAACAATATTAATGTTGTATAATGTTAATTGCGGAGCGTTGATGTCTGACGGATGTTTAGTGTGTTCTAAAACTTTTGCTTAAATATGTCTATTTATAGCCTAATATTAAAAGTGGATGAAGCACCTACTCTTTTACTTTTTATGATTCCTTTATCTAGATGGTAGATGCTTTATACATTTTTATTCAACTATGTTGAGCATCAAGATAGATTATAAAAAGTTTATTAATAGACAACCTCTGGTATTCGCACAGTACGAATGTTTTTTTTTTATGATAGAGTAACAGACGGAAGCAATACAACAACGCAACGAACTAACAAGAAACACAAATTTGTTATTAAGTTTCCCTGACCAACTGCCATCTACTTAGTATCAGGCTCCATCTATGAGATTAAGAAATTTCGATAATTCTTGAACTGTTGCAACAACATAAATTATTTTATTTATTACACGGGAAAAGGAATGTTAATTAATAATTATTAATTAACATTCATCTTGATTAATTAAGCCTTTATGTACATTTAATTAATTTGTATTTTCATTAGTAGTCACTGACGGGCTATACGGTACGGACGGTAGCCTAATGGTCTGGGCGCTCACTTTAGTATCATAGAGCGCAAGGACCTTGGTTCGATCCCCGGTGCCGGTGACCACTAAAATTGCAACAATTTTAAGTGCTGTATTTACCACGTGCTCGGCGTGAAGGAAAACATCGTGAGGAAACCTGCATATCTGTGAAATAATGAAAATATATAATTTCGAGTATATGTGAAGCCCCCCAACCCGCAATGGAGCAGCGTGGCGGGCCATTCCCGGCTCCTACACCCTCTCAGATATTTGAGAAGGAGGCCTTTGCCCAGGAGTGGGCACCTACGGGCTGCTACTTTTAATCACTGACAGGTGCGGTGATGCAAACAGGTGCTAACCAGCGCCGGCTTTACCGTGGTCCCTAAATATTACCGTGAAAATGAACGCACTAATGAGAACACAAATTAGCCTTTTTTTAAGAGGTCATTCACACATGTCACCAAGTCTCAAATTAGTATGTTGATAAGATTACCTACACATACCTATAGATCAATAATCGTCATATATACGAATCCAATATACCACACTTCATTTCATATTCTGTTTTTCTGTCTGATATATATATTTGCGACTAGGGATTTTCATGAAATTTATTGAAAACTGTGGACGTAGGCTACTTTTAATACCGGGAAAGTCGTAGGAAAGGTTTCCTCGCGGACGAAGTCGCGGCCGGAAGCTAGTATTAAACAAAGGTCGTGACTCGGGTACAAATGTTCATATTCATCGACCGTCGGTTTCGAAGGCAGGGTCACTACTAACTAGGCTATCGGGTCGTCAGTCAGACCCTTAAACTAGGAACGGTTTGTTGTATATACTTCGATTTCGGATGGGATTTGAACCAACGACAAAATTTGGTAACAGGTAACACATAGTGAATTACAGAATCATTTTCTAAAATAATTATGCACGCGCTTCCCGTTCGGATTTTACGAGTGTCGGCTATGACGCTTTCAGTGTTGCGAGAAGACCTTGAGCAGTGCTTACGAGATGGATATCATCTCCACTCTTTTGTCCACATATTTTAGGCAAGGAAAGTGGAATGTTCAGTGGAGTATAAAAATATTTCATTCAGAACTTCTTCCTTTCATGAAAGTTAATTAAAATATATAAAATAAAAATAATAGAAATTACGAAATATGGTAGTAAAAGATTTTGGATTTTGAAGGAAAATTCATTGTAAAAATATTTACGTGGGTCACTGATCTAAAAACCATTTTTTTAAAATCATACACGTAAACTCTTTCTTTTCAATTTTTATACTTAATATACAACAATAAAATGAATAAAATGTATAAGACGTTGTTCTGCTCTTTTCTGCGCTAGGTGGCGCGATGAGTATAAGAAATTATCTTTTACTGTTCAAGCAACACTCCTCTGGAACGGCCTGCCCGATAAGATAAAAGCAGCTCCTAACAGGAAATCATTTAAGAGTCTAGTTCGTGATTACTTAATAGATCATGGACAATATTCGGCTTATGTATTTATTAACTTATTATTATTGGAGTCTACCTATAGTTTTTTTTTATTATTTGTTTTGTACCTGCCAACTACCTTTCACCATAACAAGGGTTGACTTGTAGAGAATGCCACTTGGCATTAAGTCTGCCCATTGTAACCTTAAGCGTAAGGCTAACAATTAGGAATAAATAAATAAATATAAATAAATTAAATGTGTTAGTATCTCAATCAAAGCGCCGCCTATCGGGTCTAGATTGAGTAATTTTTTTTTGACCCTAAACCAACATATGTAATTAGTTAAAATCTGTGAGCTTACCTAACGTGAAAAATATTTTGACTTTCTGTCAAAACGTTATGAATAAATGAAATTTCTTGTTACAGACACCGACTGCGACTGCTGAAGGTCATTGCGTATGGTATGGCGTCTGCACAAAAGGCCAAAAGCCGAAGAACTGCGTATATGATGGACCGGCGAAGCCCATCGACGCTGCATCAATGGTGAGTACACTGTTATACGACTATGAAGAAATTGCAGAAAATTCGGTACACAAAGAAAACAAAACCGTGAACTGTCACAAGATGCCTCTACTTCAAGCCGGTATTCTGGCGGGGTCGTGGTCCTACCGAGTTCGAGCAGGCTCATTCGAGCACCGGCAATAGCTGCCGCTTGGCACAACGTCGTGTGTACCATATGTTGCAGTATATCATTTAAGAGACACTTGGTCTGTTAACACAAATTATTTAATAGTTACTACTTTTAGTCTAATGGAGTGAGTGAATTTTAGTCTTCATGTTTCTTCATGCACGTAGATTCCATATTATGAGTTCATGTTTGTGAACACCTTTTTACGCTTTGCCTTTATTATTAAAAGACATATTGGTGTGCACAACACTTCAGTTACAAAGACTCGTCTGGATTCGAAGGTGATTACCGAAGTATTACAGTTTAACTTTCACAAACAATAGACTTCAGCTTATACTTTATCAGGTAAGACCGTCGGCGTTGTTGGATTCTGTTCGGTTATCATCGCAAGTTATTCCCTCGCCAATACGTTATTTAATTTTTTTTGTTATAACTACGTACAAAATAATTTCTAGTATTTCTTTGTAGTTGAACAAGACTATAATAAAAAATATGCTTAAATTTACTTCATTTTACGTATCTACTTGCTTAATATAGAAATGAAGTCCATATCCCCCCCCAACTTCAGAGTGGCACATGGCCATCAGTCTCTAAACAGTCCCCGTTTAGAGACTAATGACCCAGTGTCTTTTTCGGAAATTATAAAAATGAACTCCTCACATCTCTGCATCTGAAATATTTAAAATTTCTTTGATTTAAAATAAAGCACTGTTCGTGTTTTCTCTTTCATCTCATTACTTTAAAATTTCTTTTCCTTAACTGCACCAATAGCACCCCAAAAAGCCTTTGCCTGTCGAGTACGTCCTCGCATGTTTTTTCACAAGTTCGTTATTTTACTACTTCAGGTCCTCAAGGGCGGTGGTGCGCTAAGTGGGTCACGGGGTGAGGTTACTTAGCGTGCGTTCGATGCTATATTTAGCATTTGTATGCAGCCGTGACGTCACATCAGCCCTAGTTTTCATTGCTGCAACCGGGAACTTGACCCGTGCTGGGCTAATTATAGTAACGTTTTTGTAAGCATCGGTGATATTTCAAGTGCTATTTGAACACGTCTTAGACGTCGAAGGAAAACATCGCGAGGAAAGTTGCGCATGTCTGTTACATACAAAACTCTCACTGATTCAGCGGCGCGGTGGAATTTTCCCGGCTCTAAACCATATAAGAAGTTGGTAGAGCATTAATAGGATGAAACTTTTTTTATTTTTGTTTAAGAATTTAATACGTAGTTTCGTCCTTATCTGAGACTTATAGAGAGATAAGTAAGTGAATTAATAATATATCACGTTTGACGCAAACACGCTGGCTCACTTTTGCGGGTTAATTGGGGTTTTACGGCAATGTAACAACAAAATCTTCTGTTTTGTATCACAATATACAAATATACAGTGTAGTTATCATAGTTTATTTATTTGAATACACGTACACGAAATAAACACATACTTCGGCATCGAAGTTTTTCGTTTTTGATATCGTCTTGTTGCCACGCGTGCCGTAGGTCATCTGACCGAGCTATCTACAGTCGGGGATAAAATTACAATGTATATTATCAAGTACAACGCGATGAACTTATGTAAGTTACAATAAGATCTGTCATAATCGCATGTTTTATTTTATGTTTTATCTTCTCGTTGCCCGCGGTTCCTTACTACACGCACATGGCTTTAAGTTTTTCCATAAGTCCGCCATTAGTTTGTTAACAGTAAGCCGCGAGTAAAAATACAAAGTAAAGTAGCAGCCTGTAAGTGCCCACTGCTGGGCAAAGGCTCCTTCCTAAATACTAGTATCAGAGAGGGTTTAGGAGCCGGGAAGGGCTCGCCTCGCTGCTCCAGTGCGTGTTGGCGGGCTTCACATATCCTCGAAATAATATTTTGATTATTTCCCAGCCACGAGTCCTGGGTTCGAATCACAGTCGATACCAATATTTGAGCAACATACAAATAGGTAAAAGTGGATTATGAGCTTCCACTACCCGCTTTTATTTCTCAGATATGCAGGTTTCCTCACAAAGTTTGTAAAAACAGCACTTAAAATTGCTATTAACAATTTTAGTGGTGCCGGCCCCGGGGATCGAAACCCGGTGACTCGCACTCTATGAAACTAAAGTGCGCGTCCTGAACACTAGGCTACCATGGCTCTTCACCTGCAGTATTACATGCAGTTATTAGGTACCATATACCTGCAGTATGCTACTATACTATAAAAGTGGATTATGAGCTTCCACTACCCACTTTTCGCAGTGAGATTTTCAAATAACCGTATAGACCGTGAAATTAAGAGAGTGATATTATTTTTCCAAATAAAAACAAACATCTTATTCTCAAATTTATGCGCTCTCGGTCTTTTCTAATATCACCATCAAGGTTGAAGTTAGAAATATCGCCGGTAAATATTAATACTGTTCGTTTTGTTGTTTGTCAAACTTATGTTTTACCTTTTGTGTGGACAAACCATCGATGTCCATTAAATGTGTCGTTTGCATATTTATTTTAATGTTTCTTTTTTAAAAAATACATTGAAGTATTTGAGTTTTAGGCGCCGTTGAGGAAAACTTGTTTTATATTATGGAAATATTCTTCCAACCTTAGTTCAACTGTTCGAGGGCCCCGAATCCGCGGGCCCTGCATCCGATAAGTTTCAAGTTAATATTAACACTGAATAAAAAATATCCAATACAAACTTTCCTCCCCTACTCTATACCATATTATTGTTTAAAAGTATGAACCAAAATGCTGATTTTAATGTCTCTGTCTGTCTAACTTCAAAGACAGAAGTTTTATACAGCCTTGAAAGTCATATGTCTCCCCTTCAGGGGTGATGTTCCTGAGATTTCGTGGTACGTGGTACTACCACATTATATTTTTAAAGATTGGCGCTAAAAATATGTTTCGTTTGCTAAATGGGGTCCAGTGGTTTAACAAATAAGGAAGTAGAGGCTGCTTCAATAACAATTAAAATATAAACAGTAGCGCATATTTTGCAGAATATCGGTACAAAGGTCATTCAAAATTATGAAAATATTTGTTTCGTATTCTACATAATTTATTATAAACGGTATCATACATATATATATAAGTTGACATGTTACATATTGCTCTATACTCCATATTGTCTCGTGTTCATACTCCAAATTTCGTCGCATGGTTTCTGATCTTAACTACTGTACTGTATAAAGTTCCGCTTTGCTTTTAGAACCAAATAAAAACATTTGACTATCGAAATTTAATTTGAATCATAAAGAGGTGCATGTAGTTTATCAGTAAGACGTTGTTTGGACAGACTTATATATTTGTTTATTGCCATAAAATTTGCTTTAGTAAGCGAGTAATACTAACCGGAAAAAAAAAGTGCTTATAGCTATTTATTCCTTATACAAATAAATTTTCTAATGAAAGAATGAGGTAAGAGATACTCTGTTATTCGATATGACAACCTTAATGGAGTATTCTAGAATCAATGGAGCCTTCGCGGTTTCGTCCTTCAAATCTGAGGCGAAAGTGGGTCGCGCCGGGTGACGTCACTTCCTTAAGTCAACAGTTCGATTGATGACAGCTCATATCTTTTTGTGCAGAGTTAACTCAATTAACTCGATTTCAGTTTCCTATTTATGATGACGTTATTCTTTTCGGAAACAGTGCTATAAAATAAAATAAAATGTATTTTCGCGATTTTTTAAAATAAACTAAGGTATAAGTTAAGGCCTAAGGTATAAGATTATGTATTACAGGTTTCGGATTTGATGAGTCATTTGATATTAAACATTACATTAGCCGGCAGATAACAGAAACGTTTTCTAGTAAATATCAATTATTGTTATCAGTAACCAAACATGCTATTGTAAAATTCGTGACTCAAGTTGTAAATGACGTAAGGTTAGATTTCTTTTAAAGTTGTTAATTTAAACAGAAATGTATGACTTGCAATTTGTCATAAATTATCCTTTGTCTAATCTTCTTTGATAAATGTAACCACCGAGAAAGAGATAGTAAGTTTATTATGTCTTCCTTTTTTTTTAAATCGATAATAGGCCTTACCGTGTGAGCGTCAACAAAGCTGGTATATTATATCATGCATGAAAGATTTGCCCATACTCACCACGCTGGATAGGTGGTTTGGTGAGTGGTGCTCGATTGGTGAGAGCAGTGCAGGAACCCTCGCAACTAGTAATGTATTATGTATGAGTAAAGGGGGAGCATAATATCTCTTTCCCCAAATGCCAACATCACGAGCACGTGGTGCATCTTGCCAGCTAACAAATGAGGCTATGGCAATGGAATGATGTCCATACCAATTTCATTCAAAATTTGCCGAATCTCAATTCCTTACCTTACATTACATATTGTTAACAAATAAGTGTACCTACCAGCGAAGCAAAGGTAACATTGTCATTTGTACCGTTTTCTTTCTTTCCAAGTTTTGATTATTTAACTTATGTTCAGATCTACCAACGAATCCACTTAAGTATGCACGGGATGTCGAACGAGGAAATGTGAAACATTATTTAAAATTTTCGCTGGGTAACGGAGAAGAGGAAGAATTGTATGCCTGAAAAAATTATGATCTGTAAGAAAATTAAAATCAAATTAAGAACAGCCGTTGCAAACAACAGACAAGTATGTAGCCTTAGATTAGGTTAGGCGCAATGTGCCAGTTACGGGTGTGTTTGAGAAGCAAATAGAATACTTGCGGTGCTTTCCACATTATTAATATTCCTGTTAATCTCTCCTACAAAAGTTTATATTAGATAAGAATAGTACATTGGCGGACTCTAACCAGCGACGTCTGTTCTCACAGTCCGTAGTGTAAACCATTAGACCATTGGCGCCTCAATGCAGAGAACTCATTACACAGCAGGGTACTGTTTAGGTGTTGCTGATTTCGACGCCATAAGGTAAACCCCATTAGGTGTTAAAATGCTTTGGTGAATATTTTCATATAAGCACCAGTTTTGGTTATCGCTTAAACTGCTGATACGTTAATTGTGATCATGATCTCATCCTTAGTGACGTCATCCATTAAATTGTTGCCATTATAATCGTTACTTTGATTATTTGAAAATTCCACAAAACCAGTTCTCTTGTGACATCTACAAGGTGTCACTTGGAAGGATGTAATTGTAACATTTGTTTGTCCCGTGTCTATTTCGTGATAACATAACATGCTAATGGCTGACATGGCTGTTAGTGTAAAGAAATTGTATAAAATAATAATCCATTTATGTAAATATAATGTAAATATAACGACGAAAATAATCATTGTATGTACAATGATTATATTTTCGTCGTTCTGATCTTATCACAATCATTATTATGTAATGTAAAAAGTATGTAAGTATATTATAAGGATTATTTATTTAATATTAATATTTAATTTACATTTATTAATTATTTGAAACCTGCAACCATGTATTTCTATCTCACCCAGGGTTGATTGGCCAAAATCCATTAAGTCCACCTATTGTATACCTCAGTTTTAGGTGTCACAATAAAGAATAAATAAATAAAAAATTATTAAACAGGGCATGTTGTAGGAGGAGTCCCAATTTAATTAGGGTATTTGAGTACATTTCCACTGTGCCCACCGCTAAGCCTAGACATATCCCCGCTAGTGGAAGCGTTGAACGTAATCGGAATATTTAGCAGGTGGATTGGTGATAGCAGTATCTGTCGCTTCGCACCTTGACCGCAGCACGTCACCGGCCTAGAAGTTTCATGTCATTTCGTTTAAAATCTAAATTAGCATGTTCAATAATTTGTTGACAGCTATATATAGCATATTATCCACAATTTCTTTATGGCTACTGAGTACGCATTAAATTAAAAATATTTTGTTTACATGCTGTCCATGAGAAGACAAGCGACATGTAACGACGTTGTGTTTATTTCGGATTATTGCGTATTTATAAAACTGCATAGATATTAGATACGTAGCAAATGGAGCGATGTCAAAGAAAACCAACTCTTTACCCAGCTCTAACGAAACCGTTTCCCTTTACGGATTTAATACAATGCAACAATGGAAATGCTTATTGGGAATGAGTATACTTTGATGACTAGAGAGGAGTTGTACTAACTAGGCTGATTATACTGAACAGACCAACTCATCATCATAGTGTATGTTTGAGGTTTGAGTTGGTCTGTTCGATTTGAGCATAGCTCAAAGCCTAGGATAACATCTTATAGATTTAATGAATACAATGAACTTAGTATTTTAGATTCTTTACCATCGATCAATCTCACTCAAGGGGCGTAACGAAACAGATGACTTGAAGTAGCAACACTACAAAAGTAAAATATCGACAACGGTTAAAACTGTCCCAGATATGCATTAGAAGTGTTCTACGTTTTAGGTTTAATAATTGAAGGGCCGTAGATGGTAAGATACTTCTTACTTACATTCTTACATTCTCGTTAAAAACATGACCATATTTGGCCGTCTTGTTAAAACGTTGACATTGACTACCAGCAGTATATTTAACCTAAATACGCAGACTGGCTGGGACGTAGAGGAGCTAAAATATCTAGTTGGGTTAAGCTCTAAAAGTTCAACTATGGTATTTATTACGGTACATCGCGTATCAACAATGTTCTGTAGCTTCGTTCAACGTTTCACGCGGTTGAAATATCAGACTAAAAATAAACTTTGTTATGATGGCTTTCGTACGAGAGATTTTATGTGTTAAGTTTGCGCATGATTTGTCGCCGCGGTCGGGGACTTGGCACCGCCCCCTGTCGGCGTGACGACAGCGATCATCAACATATGTCAAGTAGCATTTCAGGTTTACCCCTTTTGATCCTTTGCTGACAAAGTATATGAGTGACCTTCGTTTGCTATAAGCTCTAAATCTAGCTCTAAATACAAGAGTTTGTAGAACAACGCTCCCGGGGCGGGTCAAACGCTCCCTTCACATGTCATTGAAATGTTTTTTATTTCACTGCTTACTTGTTATTTTGCTGAACACGTCGGTAAATCACTTTCAATAAAAATAATTTATACTAATACTGATAATTTTACTTATGCCATATCGTACTCTGGTTGCTGATGTAATATGAAAAATCAGATTTTTGTATCAATTATTATTCGAATGGCGGTTGGCGTACCTCTTGATATTGGATTCGAATGGAAGCACAAATATATCAAATAGTTCTCTCGAATTCACAAAAAAACAATTTGGCATTTGGCGTGCACACTGCCTTGTTTTCGTTTATGAGCTAACGCTAAGATTGCACACTCTCGGCACATTTTTTTTTTTTTGAGAATAGAGGCAAACATGCAAGCGGCTCTCCTGGTGGTGAGTGATTACCGTCGCCCGCGGACATGCGCGGACCAGAGGAGTTGAAGGTGTGTTGCCGGCCTTTAAGGATATTGGGAGATGGGAATAAGGATGAGGATGAGGATGACTCTACTTCACTTCATTCGAGCAGAAGCAAAATGCCTCTTGAATCTACCACGAACTTGTATATTCTGAGAAGTAACTGCTGGCTGTAAACCGGATTGTGTCGCCAGATCGAAATCGTCCAGGACCATGTTTCGCAGAAAAATGTCCCTGTGTAGGTAGACGTATACCGCACCGTTCCGATGAGACGCTCGTGTCGGCTTTTTCGACGAATACGATTTTCGTGTTTCGAAATTAAACAACCACTCAGAGGTCGGTTAGATCTAATGCGGCGTTGTGTAAGTTTGACACCTAGTGAGTTTACTATTACTTTGTTTTTTTTTATTTCCACCTGTAATTATATGGAGCTGTAATGGACTGTCCTCGCTCTGCTCGGCTGTGTATTTGTTAAAATGCGTTACTTTTGGATTGGGAGGGATCCACCTACACACATAAACTCAGTCTGTTCATACAATATAAGAACAATCCTCATATAAGATATAGGGATTGTTTTTATATTGCCTACACGCGGCGTAAGTCAGGTCAGTGAAGAGAGTGATGATTTGGTAGTTTTTCTCCGATTTTAGTCTCAAATATTTTTGAAATCAATTCAACTTCGTTTATACCTCATGTGAAAATTGCTTACGTAAAATTTTATCGTGGTGTCGTTAAAATCGCATGGGTCGGATTGCACATGTGGTTAAAAAAGTGTTATTGTGAGACAATGGACGAACAGGAATCGATATAAATTTCTTAATTTTATTTTGTAATTAACTTGTTTCTATCGGCCACTATGAAACGACATAATTGTGGTGTATTCATTATCCACGTTTGTTTGAAGGCATGGTTATGACAAGCTACCTGTTGCGAGGTTGAATGACGTCGCGGGCCTCGAGCGAGCGTGATTCCGAAATCATGCAAATAGCTGTAAACAAGTTTGTGAAGCAAAACACAAGCGTTTTGTTTTAAGCGAATGACTGTCTCACTTTGGTACATATTTTGTTCCTTATACCGCCATTGAGGGTCCATCTGCTATGCCTCCATGCATGCATACAAAATAATCGTAATCTAGATCCGTGTGTCGCCCGTGGGGTCTTTTCTGCTAAGCCCTAAAATATTTCACAAATATTCCATGTGAAGTTATTCCGAAAAATCATACTTTTTATTCTTCACTTCTGAGACTCGGTTTCTTTTACTGCTTACTGTTGCAATGATTATATTGAATTTTCAAACACGCGAAATTGATTAATTCACGCTTTTATTGTACAATTATAGTATAATTTATACAATATTGTACACAATTTAGGTTAATTCTTTACGCTAACGCTAGCTGTAGTTGACATAAGAAGAGGGTTGCTCACAACGTGTTTTAAAATTAACACATTTTACTTTGTGTTACGACTGTGTAACCATGGTGTGATTTTAACAAGAAATGATCTCGCTCGGAATTTTAGGTTACGTAGTGAATAAGGCCCCGGAGAAATGATTCTCTTTGTGGCCAGTAATTGGGTCTCTTTCTTTAAACGCCATTCATTGTACGAAACGGAGTTTGCTACGTTCTGTTGGTATCGTTCGTAATAATGCAAAACGGCATAAAAATATTTATAATTCATAACAAAATAGAATGCTTCCCTGTCAAGCAGACCTTTAGTAGACTGCGTCTGTTGCCTCTCTGTCAGAGGAAAATTTTTATTTTTATTTTTAATATACATCGTAGAATAATATATTACTCTTTATTTCACCGCCAGTATTTTGCTGTAGACTGGCCCGGCCCTATAACCATAGACCTATACAGCATAGACATTATATTATACGATTATATTTAAATACATTGTAACTTCTAACTACACCTCGACTAACTGTGTCTAATAAGTGTCAATAAAATTTAAATTTTATCATTTATTATATAACCAGTTTTAGCAAAGTAAAGCTAACATCAAACGAACTCAGGATATCCGCGTACCAATATTAAAAGTTTTGGCTCCGTAGTGGTCATGATTTTTGATTTGTTAATTTTTCATTTAAATTCTTAATTTGAAATTGTGTAAATTCAACTGATCGGTTTACATTGTAATATTTTGTGACTTGTTCGTAACTCTGATAACGACATAGACGTTTCTTTCTTTACACACACTCATTCACTTTATTCGTGGCACAGGATGTTAAACTGCAGATTTCCTAGTCAAACCAATGGTTGAGCCGAACTGTAACGCAAGAACAATGGGCATTTAGTTTTAATTGGTGTTTTAATTTTTGATTACGCTGCTTGTAACTATGTCCAAAGACACGCATGTTTTGGTCAAGTTGAGTTACAAGCTCAATGCGCATGTGTTGGTTATCTCAGTTGTACTCGTATTAAAAACATTGATTATTCGCTTTTTAATTTACGATTTGTTATATACTACTTTGTTATTGTTGTTGGTTGACATGTTACGCTTACAGTGATAAGGAGCTTCGTTCATTATTTTATTTAAAAGTGTATTTTATTTTAAAAAGTTCGGATCGCCTTAAGATCTTTCAATGAGCAATTATTTTATTTTTCTTGTTTTACTTGTTAGCTTTAGATCTTATTAAATTCATTAGTTTTTCCTGACGCTTTTCGTTTGACTTTTTTTTTTAAATAAGCAGACAAAAAACTTCTGTCTAAAGGCAATTCGAATCCGTCTTCTTCAAACAATCATAACTTTTAAGGAGTCCGGTGTTTCTGATTCTAATCTTCTGATCCGTCGCAATAGTAATAATAATAATAATAATTTCCTCTTATTCGAAACGTAACGTCACTATTTAAAGAACGGGGTAGGAGAAGTCACACGGGGTGCAAATATGCTTTCTGTTTTATGATTAACGCACGCCTCGATTTCTAAAATAATCTTCATCTAAAAACAAAATACCACTTTTGTAATAACACTGACTTTCAGCTTACGACTGTACTCTGTTAATAAATCTTCATCAATGTCGTAAACAGTTATCCAGCTCAAATAGTGTCATTATTCGGGATGAATAGCCGTCAGTTTCAGCAGAAATTTCCCGCCGGGGCATGACGGGTTTATCGAGCTTGTGTTCTCTTATTTGTTTGTCTAAAGGCGAAAAAGATCTATATCTTATGTGTATTACTGAAGTATAGATGCCTGTTCATTAGGATCTTCGTAGGTATGTAGCTTTTCTGTGGTATTTGTTTTTGTGTCTGATGCGTGAGTACAATTATCCAGACGGGAGCATTAACTCAAAACATTTAACTTGATACCCACACTAACTCCACTTCGGCTGGGAGCCACGACTCAGGTAAACTGGTTATTGAATTATGCCGTCGTCAGCTAATTCTTAGCAATTTATTGTTCTCAACAGATATGTAAGAGTATAAGAATAACAATCAATTAAATTTAAAGTGAAAAAAAGTGGGTGACAATATTTGGGGGAGGGCTATGTTCAGCAATGGGCTTGTGGCAGACTATTGATGATGAATGATGATACGGCGTGCTATAAGGCGCCTCGCTTATTTATTCAATTAAATTGTCTCATGCTGTAATTTTTCGCGCCGTCCTTGTCATAAATGTGGGGTCATAGAGTGGGATTGCACTGGACTGTTTTATTTCATCATTTGTTGAATTTAGTTTTTCTCACTTGCTATGCTTTATTACTTGTAATATTATACTGCTGGAAGTAAGGGTTTTCACTACAATGTTACTCGCCAAGTAAAATGCCAGGAGTATGGTTTGCTGTTAAACAAAATGATGATTTCATTATTTTAATCGTACTCAGGCCTTCTATATTGAAAGTGTTTATAGTCTCGTGATGTTTCTGTTGGTATGCCATATGTGATGACGGTTTCCGGTATTAGTCAGGATACGTCTTCTTGGACAAGAGTTATCAAAGTGGCATTATTACACCAACATTTGTTATTTCTAAACTGATTACAACTATTCGATATCTGTTTGGCGACATCTTGTGCTAACTAATAATGGAATTTACTCGCTTACGCATTCGTATTGTCGTAGGAAATTATTACAATACATCTAGAGACGAAAACCAAATGATCAAATTACATTTGCCTACATATATATATGGCAATGTCAATTTATTTTAATTGTTGAAACTATTGTGATTTGAATCACAGCGTTCATATTCTCGTATCATGCCCAATTTACCAGCTAAACAAGTTTGATCGGCGTGCTGCGTCTCGTCCAGTTTTTTGTATGGCGAGGAGTCAGCTGTTTGTATACGGACCCTGGATGGCTTCATGTTCCGCAATACTCATACATTTGTAATCATTATAATGTCGTTTGAAATGCAATTTGGATTTTATGATAATCGGTATATAAGTTTCTAGGTCACTATAATTTTTTGGTATTTATTGTGAAAAATGTCAGGTTAAAAGGTTGGTTTGAATATTTAATTTTCAAAATACACTCTTTACTTCTTACACATAAAGGCGCAGCGAACTGTCGAATCTTTGACAGGTCCTAGGATTTTCTGTTTTGTCTGTTTCCAGCAGAGAAGCAATGAAACTTCTTGCAATGAAGACGATAATGATACGTTGTTAAGCATCGCATATACCATATGATAGCCGAGTGGTTAGGGGATCTGCTTCCGAATCAGAAGATCCGAGTTCTGGAGTTCGAACCCCTATGTGCGGTGCTAATGAGTTTTACGAAACTTTCGAAAGATTTTATCTTTGCCTTGTACAACGGCGTCTCAGGCGCACCATCTGTCACGTTGTCTCAACTAAGCTCTGGTGAAAAGTGGGTTGAAAGAACTAAAATGTTTAGACCACTGACCCACCCCCCGATTGAGTCGGTCGTCAGAGGTTTTTTTTTGTTAAGAATTTGATTTTTTTATTTTTCCCCGAAACACTGCAGTGATTTCACACCCGTTTAAGTCCACAGTCTATAAACATCCCCCTGTTGGCTACTTTTATTTAAGCGAGACTCCTCTCCTCGATATTACCTCGGTGGGGATTCCTCGTCTAAGTGTTTACTTAATGTCAACTGCGAAGGATGTATTACTCAGCTAAAGTCTCAGAATACATAATAGCACTGACGTACCAACTTAATGACGTACCGATATGATGTAAGAACGTAAAAAATACTGTTACGATAAGATCTCAGGAAGGTTCAGATGCAATGTCAGAGAGACGGGAAGCAATATCAAGCCCGAAAAGCTAATAACTTGTGTGTAGCAGAAATTTTGGCTTCTGCCCTGGAATCGAACCCAGGACCAACGGCTCGGTCCAAGTAAGTAGCCACGGGGACATCATGAACTAAACACCAAGATTGTTTATAAGAAATAACTGTATATAATTACGATTTTCTACAAATAACGATACAAAGTAATAGAACAGGAAATTTTTACATTAATCCAAATTTTATGTCGTGTAATATATACTATAGGCTACTTCCTTAATGAGGAGTTTTTTCTTTATTTCCGGTAAATGGATACGGCTCATTATGTCAATAACCGTAATTTTTGGTTAAATATTCTGCCAAATATGATGGGCAGATTTAGCCCGGAAATTATTTATTGCGGAAATTATGGAGCATTATTTATTGAACAGACTACAAGGAAGTGTTGTATTTATTGCGTATAATGATATGAAATACCTGAATCTACAACGTCGCGTATTGATGTGTTTATATATTCCGGTTTGAGAGATAACAATATGGTGAGACGATATGGTATCGGTATCACACCTCCCATATATAATCACCGTGACTAACTAGACTATATTCACCTTCTACTTCTTGAACAAATTGTTAATAGTCCACTGATGGACAAAGGACCTCGACCATAAGAAGGATTTGCAATAATCTGTCACGTTCGGCTAGCGGATGGGCGATCGCGGTACCAGACATCTGGCACCTTGGTCTCTGTTTTGCGAGATTTTTCGAGATGGTTATCCCCACCCGTCTGCCGGTAGCCATTGTGATTTTCTAGGGTGTTCCCTTAGTCGCCTCTTGCGACACCCGCGGAAAGAAAGTGTGCGGCAGATTACTATGCAATAATAACATAATTCATGTTAATCCAGAGACTTTTAGGAAGCTCATCTTAGGTTACCATCTCGAAATTGTCAAGCTCTACCTTCAAAGTGTGCGTGTAGAAAACCTGTTTTGTTATGCCGATAGTTTTAGACGGCACTTTGTCCTGAAAATTCCGGACCAAATCTGTGTCCAGACCTTCGTTCTATGGCTACTATGTGTATTGTTGTATGTACCAGTACATTGTTACAAACACGTGTTATTTATTATCTGGGCTTAAATATACCGCTATAGGAGCTACTCTATAAGACATAGAGACAGAATTATAAAATAATTTACCACAACTTTTGCAAACAGATTGGCAATCTCACTTCGAACGATAATTAACGATTGGCATATTTGTGTTGGTTCATCCGCTATCTGTCGAACGTCACGAGATTTCTCTGACATATTCCTTAGTCATGTAATTTTCTATACGTATAATCTTATCCTTCATCGAATAGATGCATTGAAACAACTACAAAATGCATTATGATACTTATCAGTGCCTGCACGCACACACATACATACACACACATACATACACACCTTAACATCAATTCTTAATACAAAAAACCTTTTTGATGTTTTAAAATAAAATAAACATTATGTACTTCCATACATTTCACTTTCACGACACTTTTACGTAATTCTCTTTGTACTTACCACACGAATATACATTTTGACTTGCGTTAAAAGTGCGATAGCATCGCAATTGAACGACAACCTTTGCCGAACGATACGTTATATCGATTTCCTTGCGTGATAATGTTTGCTGTTGTTATAATTACTATAGTTGTTAGTGTAGGTTAAAGGTATATCGAAGGTAACAACGACACAATTCAAAGTTTTGTCTTTACATTTCTTTTGCTATATGTTATAAATAATGATTTCTTAAATTTACAATATGTTGCATATTAATAATATAAGTATTGGTGTGATCTCGTTACCAATTTTTGGGAACTTTGATTATTCCTCTGAAGCTAGGTGTTTACCGTCGATACACAGAATATGTCCTACATCAGAGTGTGAATGAGTCAAAAGCTTACTGTCCAGATATGCTGATGTAAGACACAAATATATGCTCCTTACAGATGTAAAAAAATGTACAGATATACGTGGTAGAGCCAAGCGGCGGCTTTTGCTGCTGCTTGATTGAGCCTGCTCGACCGGGGTAGTACCACGACCTCACAGAATGACCGGCGTGAAGTAGAGGCATCTTGTACTTCTGCGTTTCTTTCTCACTTCTCTTTATCGTCCCTCCCATACCTCAAATACCCTTAAAGGCCGGCAACGCACCTGCAGCACCTCTGGTGTTGCAGATGTACGTGAGCGACGGTAATCACTTACTGAACTGCTTGCCCGTTTGCTGCCTTTCCCATAAAAACAATACCATCCAGACGATTGTTGATTGCTTTGATTTGAAGTTAAAGAGGCAAATGAGTCTTTATTGAAATGCCTAAAATAATCGTAACTCAAACTTCATCATGTGTGTTGTATGTAGCGATAAAATACGTGTGTTTGTTTTACTCAACTTTATTTTTTACGATTGTTGTGTGAGTGCATCACTAATTATGTACAAATATACGAAACAAATCAGTTCGTAGTTCATCTCGATCGTGTTTAACCTTATTTGTTGTCTGTTCTGGGCTAAGGACGCAAATTCATGTTTACTTCGTATTCTTCATTAGCATCCTCTAAAAAGCTCTCTGCTGGACATAACTAAGTCTCTCCCAGATTTGTCATAATCGCCGCTCTTAGCAAGTGGATTGGTTATCGCAGTACTAGACACCTCGTACCTAAGACGCCGCGTCTTTCAGTCACAGGTCCAGTTTAGTTATACTTGATACTAAGCTTATTCCGCCATCTGTCGAAATACCGGAAGGTATGAGGAGGTAGTTTCTCTCATATTGCCACAATATTATTCACACAATTCCTTTTTATTTCATATTCTTATATGAATGTATTTAATACCAACTAGTAGTATTAAATACATTCATATAAGAATGTACAAAGTACAAACTATCAGACTATCAGCGAGGACTTGACTTTGAAATTCTTGTAAGGCAATATCCATTTGAGACTGCAGTAAATTGCCGCCGGGGTTGTTCTTATCCATAATCTGTTTAATTGTTGTGTCCATAGCTATGAAATAGTTTGTGTTACGGCGACGGTCGGACAGACAAACAGATTGTCAACATAACATAGAGACTACAATTTTTCTCTGAAGACCGACGCTATAAATATACGTACAATCCTTTGCTGTACGCACCAGAAACTACGTCACAAAACAATACGCGCTTAAGGAATGTAAAAACAAAACATTAGTCTTGTCGACCTCCTTATGCTTCCCCCCTCCTGGTGGAAGGAGGAAAAATAAAAGAATACAGCTCGTGTGAACGTCGATTATAATAAATTAACGCTTTTGGGTTTTGAATATGTTTCATGGTTAACTTGAAAAGTAAATACTTAGTTTGTACAGACAGATGTTAGCAAATCAACAAAAACGTGCTAACAGTTCACCTGATGGTAAGTGGCTACTGTAGCCCATGGACACCAACTTGAATGGAAGGTGTGTTGCTGTCAACCCTGAAGACTGAGATGCTATAGGGCTCATTTCTTAAAAATTGCTTAATAATTACTAAGTTGTCATCATCGTTATCATAGTCCATTGTGATGTATGTATGTATGTATATATTCACGCCTTCTTCCAAACGGGGTAGGCAGATCTTCTTCCACTTGCTACGGTCTTGACATACGTCTTTCGCCTCTCCCAATTTCATCAATCTTCGCATGCAATAATTATATCATTATTATATCACAATCATCCATTGTGATATAATAATTTATATATTTATATATGTGTACATATTTTATTCGTAGTTTATTATATTCGTATATAATTAATTTGTATATTTTACATATATTGCGTATTATTATATTATCCTATGTATTAAATCTTTATTTTGTTTTATCTATTCTGTAACCGCCTTCGATGTTCTATCATTCCCAAAGGTTGTCAGGCAGAGAATGCTTTTAGCATTATATCCGCCTTTTGATCATATATCGTACTCGTATATGGTTCAATAAAGAATAAATAAATGTCTCACAGACCGTAATAATACTGGCTCTCTGCAGCTTTCAAAGCGAAACACAACACTAGATACACTTCTGTTTGGTGGAAGAAATGGGTAGGACGGTGGTGGTGACCTGCCCAGACGACACCCAGGCAGAGAAGGTGTCTGCTACGTACTATTAAATCATATTTGGTCGAAATAACAATAACCACTACTTGCACTTACAACCTTCGCACGGGTGAATTTCGCAATTTTTTTTTATAAGACACTTGTCAATCTGGATTTATAAAATGATAGGATATTCAATTATATTTTTACAAATCGGCCCGGAGATTATACTATACATATATACATGCTCATGCTATTTCAAGTCTCATATAATGTATAAACACACAATTCATACATTGAAAAATAATTTCATAAAGTGAAAGACTTCGATATAACAATGTCGAATTCCTTAAGGAATCGCATACTTAAGCTGGAGTTACGCAAGAAATGAGTTAACTTATTCTACTCGCTAATGTAATTAATTGCACAACATCTATTTACTGTTGTTGCGTAAACATTACCTTTGTTGCACTGACCAAGTGTTTAGAATGCAGAAATAATATCAAGATAGGTATAAATTCAGATCCTGAGATATAAGTGAGTATAAATCAATTCATATACTCTTTCAAGTGTGACAATGTTTATTTTGAACACTGAGCCCTGGCATAAGACTGATTTGTTCTTAGGCTTTATTCGAAAATAGTAAATAACCAGAAGTTATAATTTGCGCAGAAGATGTAGTGGTGGAGATATTGGCAATGGCTATTTGATGGGAGGGTTGAATGTATCGGAGACACACCATAATATTTCTAGAACCGAAAATCAATGATTTGTGTGTGTTCAAATGTATGAGTTTGGGTGGAGTACGAATCCAGGATTCAACCTCAATATGCAAAGGAATTATTTATTCTGAACGACAAACAATTTTAACATCGCTTAAATAAATCAATATACCGTTCAACTTCTGGTTGTCAACCGGAACGTGTTCGTAATCGATCAGGATATCATAAATATAAATTATTATTATTGTGTTATTATTATAAGAATTATTCAAAATACAGGATCAATGAACTTAACGGTGACCTTTTGTTTTAAATTAGATTCTTAAATAGATAAAGCTGTCGGAATTTTGTTATAAGACTACCGATTTCGAATTTCCGTGATTTAAGAAATGTTTTAATGAAACTTTATGTAATTCTTAGAGCGCCGGCGGACCCATGTTCTTAATATCAAACGATAAGCTCTTTCAAAGTTACTCGATTCTCGCTTAATGCGCCATCTAGAGCAGAGAGTTTTATCATTTCACGAAGTTATATTTGATGAAACTTATTTCTTTACGTGAATACTTTAATATTGTAACTGGGTAGGACATTCATCCAAAAGATGTTATTGTGGCTACTTCAGCTATCCATTAGCAGTTGCATGGCGACCGACCCGCCTGTTGAGTCCTCTGCCACCATTATAAAGTTATAAATAGTTCACTGCTTAACGCTTCGCAGTACTCGACACAACTCAGGTGCTTGTCTAAGCTCAGAATCTGCTGCCGACCTCGTTCTGACATCACACGAGATTGTTACCTCACCATCTGTCTGAAGCCATGTGATTTTAACGGAATTAATGCATTTCTTGTCTGCATCACGCTTTAATATTTCGAACAGTGTTTAAACATGGTTTTAGAAAAACAGTTCCATTGCAACTGCTGAATATTATTAATGCCTAAAAATACCATTGTTTCATATAAAAATAACTTAATTGTGACTTTAATGCAATCACGCCCTGTAATGTCTAGCACACTACGAGCGTAATTCAGCTGTTCAAGGGTTCGCTACTCGTCAGCATTACACGTAATGTTAGGCACATTTTTGAATACGTAATGAGGTCCTTATTAAGAGCCTGCTTTGTATTACATTTCTAAATCGTCTGTCTTGCCAATACAGCGTGACCTCAGTCTAACACGTCATGACTCTGTAGCCACGGCTATAAACCCTGCGAAGTATTGTTTCTGATCAACTCAAGCGAGACACGGCGGTTGCTGTAAGTGGTTGCGATACAGCTCGTGCATCTGAAATCATTACAATCTTGTTAAAACCTCAATGCGTTCGGTCGATAACACGCTGTGGGTGATCGGCGAGGGATCATGCGATGCTCCATAGTCATACGGTTTCGTATGTGTATGTCCTATGAATGTATATTTTCATTCGTCCATGTTAATTGGTCCAATACGTCTTTATGCGTCTAACACTTTCAATTTAATGTTTAACGCCTGGTTGTCTGGCATTGAGTTATTAGGTAATAGCATTGTTAACACACATTGCACATTGTTTAAGCGCCAATAGCCTAATGGGATAGGGTGCGGACTGCGAAACATGACGTCGCAGGTTCGAGCCCACCATTCGACTATTGTCGTGAACCACTCCAAATACAAGCTCTAATGCTTAGTTGGAGGGTTAACAGGAATATTAGTAATGTGGGTTAAATAGCATTGCTAGTATTCTAAATAAAAAAAAAGATTTCTTGGTACATCTTCTTAACATTTTAATTAATTAACGAAGAATTTCTAAGCGTATTTGTGAGGGGAGCAAGAAAACTTACTAAGAAACACACTGAAGAATATATTGTATCTATACGAAAAAAAGTTCAATTCTCACTTAAGATGATTTTCCTGCATTAGTTAAACATATCCTCGAAGCCTTAGAGAATTCACAGAACACCTCAAGTATCTTTTGCGATCTTTCAAAGGCCTTTCATTCGTACAGTACGAAAGACTTATCAGGAAAGTACACAGTTGGTACATATAGTACAAGAAGTACAGCACTTAAAGTAACAATTGAAAAAAGCTGTTATCGATGGTGTTAGTTCCCCCGAAAATAATTTTTCGTGTAAGTACCTGCTTGAGAATCCTGTAAGTTGAAAACCGTATAGCTCTTGCATGTGAACCGAGCGAACATGCATGACGCAGACAAGTTTGCAAACGAAACGAGCGAGCATAAATTACTGTTTCGACATCCTTTCGCACAAAGTCAAATGGCGTAACACAACGTTACGTCGTCACATAACACTTCACATCAACAGCAACATTTCGCTTCCCATTTCCTTCGAGTAGTTCATTAATTCATGACTTGTTTGAATTCTATTGCTATGACCGCGGCTTTGTTTAGGGGGTGAGAGGCCTACGTCCAGTGATAGTAACCGTGCATGGATATACTTTATTGTACGTCACGAAACAAAAGAATACAGAAAAAATTAATATAAGGAAGTGAATTAAGAGCTACAATTTGGCGGCATTATCACTGCACAGCGATCTCCTCCAGGCAACCAACGGCGTAAAGAAACAAAGTTATAGATACGAGGTAGGCGGGTGCAATATAAATATACATACTATACAACTAAAAATAATACATATAATTTAAAAAAATATATACACATAAGTATATATTTATGTAACAAATGAGTATAAAAACTTGAAGATAAAGAATGTATGTATTCAAATTTTCAGTTAAAAAAAATATAAATACAACATAAATATAATTATATTAGTAATTAGACCCAACGTTGCCTTAGAGATTGAGACAAGTATTTCTCTTTAATTAGTTTCATAAATGTGCCTCGTGCATCGTGCTTCACGGACATTCAACGGCAGGGTATATCTGGGCTTAACACCCTGAACTGTATTAAGTAAAAGCTGATAAAGAAGACGACTAAACAGAATCTGAAGGTATCCATTCAGACCACAAATCCCTCGTCAGCTGCAGAACAATGTATCTCATCTAAACGTTAATCTGGAATTCATTCGAATTCAATTGTTATCAATTGTCATCAATTGTTATCCATTGTCCAACGGACAAATAAATGAACGCACTGTATCTCTCAAAAATTGTACAACTTGGGCAATTAACGCTCAACAAATGTTTACTAGACCCATGAAGAATAACCAGACAGTAATTTTGTTCTGAAACCAGTTTCACAAAGTGTTGTCCCATTCTATTTGTAGCCTGTTGGCAAATATCATTTAATATCGTCATATATCTATTCCATAAATAAAGTCTAGCCGATGGTAATAGCATAGAACTATCCGCTTTCGAAGTAGAACCGTTATTAGCTAGTGACACGTGAGTAACGTTACCTAAACGCGTTTGAAAATCGATATCAACATTCAACGTGACGAAGGTAATTGTGTTGCAGATTTCTATTAATTCGAAATAAACCTTTCAACATATGACGTCCTTATAGTTCGCTAAACACAAATAGTTTCTACGAGTATATTCAAAGATTATGTTGTGCCCGTTTTTAAATAATTTTTCATGGTTACATTTTATGTGACGTTCGTAATATTTTATAGCCTTAATTAACCTGCACGATAAAGAATGCCTGATAACAAACAGTTTGTAAAAAGCCTTGCCTATTATTCAAACATATAGGTAATTAAGACGTAGTTCAATATTATAAAAAATCGGAGTTACTTTCAACTTTTAAACAACTTTGATTTCAAATTCTGGATAAATTATCTTCATCATTATCATCACTGAGTTCTGCGAGCTATGTGGCCGGTCCATTACCACTTCAGTTTACTGAGCCTTGATGCTACATCGTTCTGCTGTGGATACAATAATTTCAGTTTTTTAACTTGTAGAGAAATACCACATATTCAGTATTATACAACAATATTGTCTTTTATAATCTACAATATAATGTCAATCATAATAAAATCAATACTTTTTTTCAATGTAATTTTTTACAATATATCAGTAACCAGCCATAATACACTAACTGCGTGTGCAGAGTAAAAGCTATTTCCACACATATGCTTTTTTTTAATTTAACGTTGGGAAATGTGCTAACACCTACCGACTACCCTTCGTTATGTTCGGAATCAATATTTAAGATGACCAAGTAAAACCCCGACGATACGCTGTTGGTCCGGTGGCCGCAAGTGGAGAATGCCTCCTACGATTTATTTATAGTAGGCATTGTTTTTAAATAAAGTTTCTTTAACAAGCCTCCCAAAAACTTTTTGATCAGTGACCCGTTAACAAAATCGATCTTCCGCCGACCGATCATTGATCGTCAAGGTCATCGATTTTGCCATGAGGCGATCAATATCGATCGATCGACGTCGGTTCGACCGCAACCTGTCGAAAACCTAAAAGACATTGACTCGGAAAATTGCGACAGGTACTTTATCAGTTTGCTGGCCCGGTTTATAGGTACCGCCGGATACGAGATAACGCCCGTAATTGTTAACGAGTTTTTGTTGACTATGATCCGTGAATCACTACTTGATATGACGCGAATGACATTATAGTAATAACATATTCCTTCCTTGATAAAATTGACGATAAGCAGAGCTATTAAATATGGTAAAAAAAACTTACAAATGAACTTGCTTGAAAGTACTTTACAATATAGTAAATTCTATCCCGATATATTCTTATACTCATCATAAATGTCAGTAACACTAGAACCACAGTTTTACCATCAGAACTCCTTCAAAAAAGGAAAGGGCCTTCAAAATAGCAAGGGCTACGGATAGATGGCGGTATAGCCGTCTCGAAAAATACCCGACCAAAAATAAGTAGTGTCCAGTATTGGGATCGCCAATCCGCTTGCCACGTGTACTGATTACGACAAGTCAAGACTATTTACAGGCTGTTATGGTAAGGTAACTAGGAATACATTTCCGATGTATTAAATATAATAATGCCGTTGTTATATCCATTCTCATATCATCATCAGAGTCTATCTTAGTATTCTTGATTTGGCCCTTCTTCAATACATCTCCGATTCGGTCAATGAGCATATTATACAACAACAATACTAGCCCAAGCAGGCAAAACAAACAAGTATATAAATAGATACACATTATTCCACTCTGATAACCATTTGTAACCGTATTATTGTAGGCACTGAATATTGTTTTTTTTTCTTTATCTAATAAATGACAAATGATAGTGAATATAAATTTTTCTAAGATAGTACTGTGATTTACTCTGTCCGTATAGATGTCCTTGTTTGTGAAATGTTTGTGGCATGCAACATCTGCAGGCACAGCACAGGATCACCTGTGCTGTGCCTGCAGACGTTAACACGGCGCGGAAATGGATCGTCTGGATAGGGGAAAGTCCGCTCTGGCACATAATATCAGCATTAAGTAGTAACATAACTCTGCTCCCTTATGGTTCCTTGTCGATCAAATAGATTCTTCGTCGAGGAAGGATGTTTGTGTCTAATGGCACAATAAGGACATACCATTGAAATACTATTATGTTCAATTACTTTTTGCACACTCTACCGCCCACAGTCTCCGAATCTTGGGCGACTGTATGACGATTGATAAATAAACATGACTCGGGTATATATATCAATATTCATCATATACTCGTACAAAAGAGAATATACCACCTGCTTCTCTATATGCCAAGACAAGTAGCACGTGGTGCAACCTGTTAGCATATTAACGTGGCTCTGCGATCAAAAGATGGGGGAATATCGATCTGTATTTGCCGAATCCAAATTCCACAGACAAGTGTACTGATACAGAGCAGCATCACTGGTTCGAGGGTACCGGCACCGGCACGGCGCTCACCAACCCGCTCACCCAGCGTGGTGAGCAGGGGTAAAGCTTCTGAGAAATGAATGCTCGCATTCTGTGGCACATTCTTAAAGAGAGCTAAGAAATATCGTGAATTAGACCAATCATTATTGAAGAATTCTGACTTTTCTGTTCTATGAGTAACGAGCCGTTTTTCTGAATCACATAAATAATGTGACTACATTTATTCGAGTCATCACTGATAAACCCACCTCGACCCGGAATAAAGTCACACAAAGATTCATTAACGTCTGAACAAACGGTCTTTGATCTCATATCACAGCGATAAGAGCTCGGAAGATTTGTGTGATTCATTGACGTAATCATTTCATATATTTTTTAACCTGTTACGCCATGTTAGTATGTATTTGTAATTGTGAAGTACCATTACTTAGTGATTTACTAATATTCCTATTAAATACTGGAACTAAGCTTCAGAAGCTTACTTTAGGAAATGGTTTACGAGAATAATCGAGTTATAGGTACGAATTTGAGATATCGCGTTACGCTGTTCAAACCCTACCTACACCATAATACTATTGACTTTTAAAAATATAACCTCTGTTTTATCTTCCACAGACAATCATGCAAAAGTACTGTCCGGCGATCGCCGCCGGAGGCGTGTCGTGCTGCAATATCGAACAGCTGGAGAACCTCGCGGATAAGATCCGCATTGCGGAGAATATCCTCTCGCGTTGTCCTGCATGCTTCGATAACTTCGTGCAGCACATTTGCGGCATGACGTGCGCGCCCGAACACAGTAACTTCCTCAAGCCGGTCAAAGTTTCTCCTTATAATGGTAAGTAACATACCATGCTTCAGTAATACAAAAGTACCGCTTGATGATGCCGGAAGAGCATCTGTAACTCCATCTCGTGGAATCGTTTAAAAGTCCACTTTTTAGTTATTTGATGTATTACCATACCGGCGACGGGGAGACGGTCAAGGTTTGAGGCTTTCGAAACTTCATTGGTAGTTGATCAGTCTGCCAGGTGTGACGATTACCTATTGTCTCAATTTTGGATAGGTCTTAGTCTAGCGGTTTTATATTTGATGATACCTAATGATAATCATAATCATATATTTAACAGGCTTATATATACTAGTATAGCAAAAGACAGGGATATTATACTTAGTATATCTACATTGCACAGTTCTCAGGGGGTAATGTTTGTACATCGATTTTTTTTTAATTCCTTGAAGACGGAGAATCAAGCCGTTTATTACTGTTGTTGAATTAGCAAAAGACAAAAGACTGTGGCTAGGGGGTATGTTTGTATATTGAATTTTTTCTTTTATTCTATGAGGACGAGCAATTGTAATTTTAAATCTACGCTTCATCTTGATCGGAAAAGGAAGCAATCGGAGAGATCAACGACAGAGATGATGGGCAGGCTATTTCACGAATCAAGCAACATTTTATTTGATAAAAATTCAATTACTTCATGTGTCCTTATTTTGCTTTCCAGACACAACGCAACAAATAGAAGAGATCGACTACCATCTCAGTACCACGTATATGAATGCCACTTTTGACTCTTGCCGACAGGTAAGCTGATTGTAGTTCTCACCATAAATTGTATGTAATAACGCGACATAATATTTTAAATTATAAAAGCGGGAATTCTCACTTCTTTCTTTAAATACCAACCTCATCTGCTGATCTCTCATCAAACCTGCCAGCTTGCAATTAGATTAAATGAGGCTACGTCGATCGACATATGGTGCTTAATCTCACCTTACTTTAACAGCCTGTAAATAGTCCACTGCAGGACGTAGACTCTCCCATAAGGAGGATCTGCCATTACTGGCACGCTCGAGACAAGTGGATTAGCGATCGCAGTACCAGACACCGCGCACCTTTAACGCTGCTGGCCATCGTAGGTCTGCTTAATTTGGATGGTCATACCGCCATCGGTCGGTATCATTTGTGTTTTCAAGACTTTCGTTTAGTCACCTATTACGACACCCATGGGAAGAAAGGAGGTGGCAGACTCCTACGCCGCTAGCACACGGCTAGCCAATGATGTTTTGTTTTATCCAATTCAAAACACGCAGACTAAAGATGCGAGATACCCTGACTGCGTATACTGATGTGCAGGTGTACCGGCACTGCGCAAAGATCCGCATTTTCTATTATCCCCTTTTATACGGTTACCCCTGAAGCTTGAAATCAATAGAGATTCCGCGAAATACTGTTGAAGTCCCATTGATGATAAACGACAGAAATAATTAAGATGGCTCTTAGATAGAAAAGGAGTACAGACCATGTAGTGAAATTGCGCGAATCCATTTAAATTCGAATGTGTTGACTTCGGGCAGGTGCAAATGCCGTCGAGCAACCAGCTGGCGCTGGACCTGATGTGCGGCTCGTGGGCCGCCGAGTACTGCACGCCGCAGCGCTGGTTCGACTTCATGGGCGACGCCTCGGGACCGTTCGTGCCCTTCCAGATCAACTACATCTCCGGCGACCAGCCCGCCGACGGCTTCACGCCCTACGACCCGCCCACACGGCCCTGCAGCATGGGCCTCAAGGTAGAATTTTTTTTCGCTCTTGGATTCTTTAGTCTTGTTTTCTAAGTGAATGCCTTGATTCCAAGAAGAAATTTATTAACATATTAATTAGAATATAATGTAACTGTCATTCACAGGTTAGTCTTAAGTAATGGGTTTGTTGATAGATTATCTACTATATTCCTCGTCTCAGAGGCCTTATACGCTATACCAGAAAAAAAGTTACAAAAATTCCGTTCGTTATCCCATCTCTCTGACTATCGTTAAATTAGTCTGAGAAAAATTTGGTAATAACCAACAGAAGGCGAAATAACTATTCTCCCACGCATTACCGGACTTGCACACTTTGTGGTAGCTGCGTGAGAAAATAAGCGATTAAGCAGGTAAGGTAAGAGTATTAAAAATAACACCTGGTCGGTTATGTTGAGTCGTGTTAAATGTAAATTCATAATCTCTGCCCATTTCTACTGGCAACTGGTGAGTGAAAATTTTAACTTAGTTTCTTCGAAGTCACTAATTAGGCAAAAGTTAATATAAATAATTGACTACATAAACAACTTAAATAGGCGAAATGAAAATATGAAGCAAATAAGTCAATAATTTGATTTAATATTTAATAAACATATGTATATATCGATCTTGCTCGACTTCACGCACTAATCGTGTGACATCCTTCGGACAAACATTGACTCAAAATAATTTACCAGCGTTTATTCAAACTTGCACGTTTTTCATTTAACACTGCGTACTAGCGATAAGTCCGCTAATTTTGGTATGTAAAGAAATCACTTGAATTATTCCGGGTATCAAAGCCCGGTTTCTTTATCATAGTGACATCATACGCAAATTAAAATACTTAATCTCGTAAGCATAATGTTAAATTTTAAGTTATTTAAGAAATAAATTGTTATGTCTAACGGCTATATAAGCAGAAATTAATACTAAAAATCTGAATTTAACCTACAATGTTAAAATAAATATGTAATTATCAATCTAGGTCTTAAAACTATGAAACACGAACCGTGTATATCGGTTACTTAGATTTCCGAAGTTCACATGTTAGGTTGCAATGTTCAGTGTCGCAAGGGGCCTCTTATTTTACGATGACTGTAATAGCCCAAATAAAACACAGGCGCTACAAGTCATCAATAATAGTTTACTGACCTCGGCAAGAGCGGCGACTTCCCAGGATTTCATTGTCGCCGCGTCGACAACTTCAAGCGCGGGCAACACACGATTGCGTGGACGTTTCATAACGTCTTTGACCTGGATGCCGCTGGTTTAGTAAACTAGTAGCGCAAATATATCAAGATATATTTTGTCTTAGAAATAGGCCGTAGAATATGAGGTTAAATTAAATGTCGTAAAGTCGCACTCAAGCTGTCTATGCTTACTGTGCTTGCTTTCCTAGAACGAAAGCCTTGTTGCAGAGCGGTAAAGTTATGACATTTGTCGTGTACAGGGGCAGCCGGGGTGCTCGTGCCTGGACTGCGCGGCGTCGTGCCCCACCCCGCCGCCGCGGCCGCCGCCCGCGCAGCCGTTCCGCATCGCCGGCGCCGACGGCTACGCGGTCGTCATGGCCATCGTCTTCCTCATCTTCACCACTCTCTTCCTCAGCGGCATCTTCTGCTGTAACCAGCAGGAGAACATAGTCGGTGAGTAGTCAACGCTGTCCGGTAGGATCCGAATATCCGATAGCTATTTTATCCGACTGCGGCAAATGCAAAGGTTATAGCATTTTAGGATTTTAGTCAATTAATGTATAATGTATGTATCTGTTCTCAAATAGCTCTTGACTCACCATTTCCACGTGTCATGGACTTTATAGTCCGTAAAAACGACTACTTCTGGAAATGACCACTTATACAATAACCTAAAAACTCTGTGAATAGCCCATGACACTCGGTGCAACGAAACAAATTCAACTTTATGTTGGAAGTCTTTAGTTGTTTAAAGTCGACATTTAACTATGTACTTTTTTTTATAAAATATGTCTGCGTCTTCTTCACACTGAAACATATGTAATGTGTATTTGGTTGATACATAAGGGTGCAAGTAGGTGTACTGACCCTCCCGGAGTAAAACATAAAATACTTGCTTCAATGTGAGTACGATATTGTGTCTAGGCGCGAATAACATCCATGAATGAATATTTAAAACACAATACTCTTAATTTTATTGTTTAAGAAATAGTAATATAGAAAGTCATACGAAATAAGTGTTAACTAACATTACAAATTACTTTTGTTACATTTGAACACTTTCACCGTTTCTTAAGTTATATTAGGAGTGTTATGTTAAAACTTGAGACTATTAGAAAACATTCAAACAAATTTACTTTAAATTTGTTTATTATTAAGATTAGAACTCGTCAGTCGGTAACGCCATTTAGCGCAAGTCTACCCGATCAATAAATTCTTAAAATCATAATTGAATATGATACTAATAGATTAGCAGCTTGATTTATGAAAGTTATAAATGTGTAAATATATATGTATATATGGATTGCATTTTTTTTTTATTAACACCTGTAACACTATATTCCTATTTAAGATATATTATTGTACATATCGCAGATACTTAAATTTTTAAGTTTATTTTTTTTTATGGCAAAGGTTTTATGGATTCTAATTCGGTGAAGGAATGTTTGAATATTATTCTCCTCCTATGCGTTATATCCGATCACACAGGTATTGTTACAAAATAGTAGAGCAATATTGCACTGAATTTATGAATTGTCTATCTTGCCCGAGACTTTGACACACCGTTAATATCTTAGTAAATATACATGTTTTTAGTTAAGTTATTGATAAAATCACAATCAACTGTTTACATTACAGTTTGTTCTTTAAATCTAACAAGGTATATAGGTAGATGAATTGTTTCATGGCAGGAATATATTTACAAAGTACCAATCGCAATACTTTTTTAAAACCTAAGAAGAAAGACAATTACATTTTAAACTGTTTGTAGTAATAATTAGCATATGAGTAAGATATTGCAGTATGTTGATTGATGTGTACAGCAACCGGGAAGGAGAGCTGAATCTTAAAGAATAATGTTAAGACCATAACAAAACAATAATATAAATAATGTAAAGAAAAGAATATATACATTGAACTTAAATATTTTGTTTTAGCAGTTTTAGTATTTTTAAACTCCACGGGATCGATTTTGGTCTCATTTTTTTAGATAAGTTTTTTATTATGTTGCGGCTCAATTTTCTTATTCATACAAAAAAATCATTTAATGTGAGTAATGCCAGGCGTACACAGCTGGTTTTTATATAAACTGAAAAACTTTGCAAGTGCCATAACTTTGTAGCTAAATTGTTTAAAGATTTTGGTTATGTATACAATTTCACTGACATTGAACAATTCGAAACTGAATTGGTTTCAGGTATAAGGGCATACGAATCAAGATAAAAAAAAGTCGTGTAATATTGATCTATTTGAAAATTACGCACAAGGATTTATAACATTATTATTTTTCGTGTGTTAACTGTTTAAAAGAGTAAAAATATTTGATATTTTTTTTTTTAATTCTGACATTGATTTCTTAGACTTGTGCGTGATGGTGTTCCCTAGTAAGACACTGGGTTGCCGTTGCAATAAAATAATGTCTGTTCATGAGTCTACATTTAGTTAAATAATGATCCATCTTTGTGTCTGTAAACACTACATACGACATGCCTATAATAGTCTGTCTAGGTGTAACATATTATATTGCATAGAAACTCAGTCTCTTAGTACTTCTTTCCATAACTTCGTAGATAAGACTTGCAAGTAATTACAAATCCACCTTATTGCATTTATACATTAAACTATTTGTGATATAGGATTTATCCGATGGGCTGGCTATACATTAAAGAGTGGTTATACTACACGTAGATTTGAGTTTAGTTTTGGTGGACAAGTGTATTTAGTAGTTTAACTTGGCTACTTCTAGTTTAGTAGAACAAAGTTGCTAACAAAGTAGTTAGTAGATATAAAATTCTGACTAATCTATTCACATTACCTTGTCAACTTTTCGTTCAGATTCGTACAATAATCACCGCGTGGTAAACTAAACTCTGGAACTATCTGAGACACTGCAATGTATAATAGTAAAGTTTCATAATCATCTTTAATCTGTGCAAATTATCTAAATAGCTCCAGTACATCTAAGATGTCTTGGAGCTTCACGAAGATGTGCAATCAAGTTACTCAGCAATGATATTTCTTTGGACAGTGACTTAATACTTAACCGTATTCGAGAGTTAAAATCACCGACAAGAGTCCGACACATATCTACTTCTATTCTAGCAGCAACTACTTCTAGAATTTCTGCAGGTGCCACAAATAAGCTGCTTTGAAAAGCTTGTTAGAACATGTTTGTTTGTTGATATTCTGTAGGTTAGTTTATTTAGATAAAATCGTATTTAATTTCCTAACATCGTATATATTTTTTCGACACAGATTTCTTATTGTTGATATCTTTGGACTCGCACTAAATAGTTTGCGTTGTCAGTTCAGCCTCAAAGTTTTAGAGCCATACTTACATAACGATCAGTATAAAAAACCAACAGAACCAAGCAGCCTATAAGGAAGTTTACACTTATATTTTAAAAATCTAGTTCGCAAACAGACAAAATGCAACTTTAGTACTCTAGCAATAAGGTGGATTTCTAAACGATGCGACTGTACACGTATGAATTCGACGGTGTTAACGCGGTGCTTGGGGACAGACGGGTGGGCGCGAGGCGCGGAGGCGCGCCTGGCCGGCGGGCCCGAGACCAGTCCGCTGCACAGCCACCGATCTAGTACGTATGCGCACCACACGACACATTACCGACCTTGGGCCCCACCGGATAAACTCCGAAATACATTGATCTTGATTATACGTTACGACCTATTACTTTGATACATCGCTCAACACAATATTAGACACTAGCGAACAAATGCATAATAAATTTGATAACGTTAATATATTGTTATGTTGCTCAGTAACAGATTGTGGTTCTAACCCATTCTACCATTTAATCTAAATTGATAGCCAAAGAAATAATTGAATATATCGAAAGTTATGTCCTTTATTATACATTAAATAGCTTATTATTAAGCTGTAATAAAGTTCAATTATGTTCGACTACTTCATGAACTAATAATTACATCACACCCCTTAAGTGTACTAAAATTCGTCCAAACTACAATCTCACCTGCACACCTGATTATCGGTCAATCAGCCGGGTCTAGAATAGTCAGCATGGGCAAATCTTCCATTGAGGTGCTTTCATGGAGAGGCCCCATGTCCAGCATGAAGTAATAAATGAACATAACATATAACAAAACTATCTGTTCAGTACAAAGCGTTGATGAAGAGGTCGGAATTTTAAATGTTTTATTTTATTTAGATGATATTCCTTTTAATGGATTATATTAATTATTTGATTACTGCGGGCGGGCCCAAGGTTGTGTTAATTAGTTATCATCACCTAGATAAAGTGTACACGTACTAAGTAACTGCACTGTCAAAGTAATTTTATTATACTTGGCTGTTGTTCCAATTTGCATGCTGTGTTTCAACTCACCTTCTATTGTGATAACCCCTTTTTCCGCATGGCATTACTATTTATGTATTTAGATATTCACACGGATAATATAAAATCAATAATTACCACTTAATTAGAAAACCGACTTCAGCGCGGTATTTCCAAAGTACAGTATCAGATGTACCCTAAACTTACAATCAAAACGTACCCTTAAAGTACAAATAAAAGTACAATCGGTGAATTTACGTAGAAAATAAACTAAATTCAGTAAAACAGTAGAATTGAATAAAACTAGAACAAATTTCAGCACTTATCAGTAAGTTATGGTAACTCTCAAGTCACTTGATTCTAACCAACATTTATCAAGCAGTATAGTTCCGGAATAGTTCATTTTCCTCCTGTTGTAGATGTTTGTAAGAAAATAATCAAAACTTTTGTCTCTTATACTATCCGTGCAGATAAAAAATCCGATTATAAGTAGCGACGCCTCTATTGACCTCTCGCTCCCACACTATCGCTGTCATGTACTCACCTGCCGTACTGATATTAGACAAGACAAGTATACTGATAACATGTAAATCTATAATGTATATCGATTTTCGGAATTTAACTCGCTGTAGATAACGAAGTAATAGTTACGACGCTCTAGGAAGTCTGCAGTCTGTGATCATATCTTTGATCGCTCCAACCGTTACATCAGATTTGATAGACCACAAATCAAAGAACACCGATTCCTCCCAAGGATGATTCGCGAGGCTATTGAAATCAAAAAACATTCTAAAAATCGATAGAGAAAGATGGCTGGGTACTACCACCGGCTTGGGATTCTGCGTAGATCGGACAAAAAGTGAATAAATGAACGCTGAAGGTAGCCCGAGTCTCCCCGTGACCACGTCTGCTGTAAAGCAATCGAAACGTGGGGAATATAAAAACATTATTAAACGGGATTAAATTCGTAAATAATAGTTTAATTTCAAATGTGTAGTGTTCGCGTAAATACTAAGTAATAGTTGTTACAAGACTTGAATGACAATTTTGGATATTTTGCGCCTCCTTTCGTTGTTCCAGAGGTACAAAACAAACGGCTGCACGCGATATATTTTCCCATTTTCATATTTGTAACTAGATTTGATGTTTATTAATTTGAGACTGCGGTTGCCAACCCGCTCGCCAGGCGTGACAACTAAGGCAATGTTCAGTGGACTTGTGATAGGCTGAAGTGAGATTTATTAATATTCTAATTTTATCCTGTCATACAGACACGAATAACACGGCGTGACGTTTCGCTACGTCTCACCGCGCTTAATATTAGCTATCTCTGTTATTCATACTGAGGCTCCGAGAAATAGACAGCGATAACAATACTTTGTTAGACCGTTTAGACACATGGGTGTACAAGAGCGGCAACAAAATACATCACCGTCCATTGTAACAATCGGCCCGCGGACGCTGCTGATTCGATGAACGTATCTGCACGGGTAGTACGAACACAAACTTAACGCTTATGTGTTGCCCTGTAGTGTGTGCGCGTGGGCGTGTGCGAGTGCGTCTGCGTGTGCGTTGTGAATTTTGATATAATAGAAATGTTTTGTGCGTGTTTTGAATGCTTTTGTTTATATGATGTATACTATAAGTAATGTAACTGTTGAGCGCGAGGTCATTTGATGCTAGATCAGAATCTCCGTGGTTCACATTAGTTTTTAATGTTTGCTAACATCACGAATTCTTAGATTTATCTGTTTCATTGAATAGTGAGTGTCGCTGGTTTTTTAAGCAATTCGTCTACTGCCCGCCGCATGGTTAGTAATCACTATGACTGACAAGGCCATCGATCAAGAGGAAGGTCTCACCTCACCCCTCAGACATGATCACTGGGATGGTTGTTTTGAATGGTGGTCAGAGCTTTTCTGCTTTGTCTTCTTACATCATATTAATTAAATTCAGAGCTTGTGAAGTAGACTCAAGGGTAAGCAGAGGTTGCGGATTTCCATTTGGTTCGACTTTTCGTCGTATTGTTTTAAAAAAACATTAATGTAGTATAACTAATGATAGTACGAAGGTTTCGGCGCTGCGCTCGTCAACCCCAGCCCAGCGTGGCCATCCATAAATGGCATGATAAGTTTTGTTTGCCATTTCATGGAAATTCTTGGTCATTGTAAAATATTATAAATGTTAAATACTAACGCATAATTGTTCCCATGTTTTATGTAAGCAGTGTTATGAAACTGAAAAATCATCTATTATTGATAAAGCAGAAATCTACTTAAATTTCGTAACTGAATTCGTGATTGTTAGCAAGATTTAGGTCCGCCAATGCTTCATTATTTTAACATCCAATGTAAGAATTTTGTAAATGATTTAATAAAACTTGTGACATGTTACCGAAGGTGTAGCGTCGGATACTAATCAAGAGATGGCCACCAACCCCACGTCGGTCGGCTGGACGGTGGAGCAAACGGACGGCGTCGGCGAAGCGACTTTCTTCGAGAGGCTCGGCGCCGAGACGGAGAACAAGCTCGAGGATTTCTTCCAATGGTGGGGGTGCATCATGGCCTCGCGACCTTGGATCGTGCTGTTCTTTGGTGAGAAACGTATTCTGAATTACACAGTGTAATTTACACTACAGTCTATCTAAAATCTATTTAAAACTACCCTATGAATTAAAGTTATTGTCCTAAACACGGAGATCTACGGTCTATCGGCGGGCTCACGTGACTGAAACTTTTAGTCACCCCGTGTCTAGAATTTTGGTATCGTTTTTTAATCATGTAGCTCATGTTATCAGAGATCTGAGTATAAAGTTAAAAGTAACATGATAAATCTAGCGAATCAAAAAAATTCAAAATATAATATGGTGCGATGACTGGAGGTAATTTATGAAACGATGAATATTTTGTAATATATTCTTCTCTTTGTGAGGTTCTGTGCATCTAGTAATTAAACAAGGAGATATAAATAAGGAGAATATAAGATATCAAGGCCAAGCGATTGGCTACAACGCTTCCGGTCAATTCCCGCGCGAAACAATTATTTGTATGAACTACAATAACTATTAAAATTCTTGGTGTCTGTGTATGTTTGATTGATGTCTGTCAACTCAGCTAAGATACAGAGGAGATCCTAGAGTGGTGCACAATGTATAAATCCAACCTATTGCAGGTTTCTGCTTTGTGGTGGGGCTGGGGCACGGCATCAAGTACATGCAGGTGACGACGAACCCGGTGGAGCTGTGGGCGGCGCCCAACTCGCGCTCGCGCGTCGAGCGCAACTACTTCGACTCCCAGTTCGAGCCATTCTATCGCACCGAGATGCTCATCATCAGCTCCAAGGGCTTGCCCAAGATCGAGCACGAGACCCCCTCCGGGACCATTGACTTCGGACCCGTCTTCAACGCCACGTTTATGCTCAAGGTTTTGGATTTGCAGAACAGGATTATGGGTGAGTTGTTCTGAACTTTTATTAGATTTGATCAATTGGATCAATATTGTATATCCGAGAGAAAATCTTGAGATACTCAAGATAAAGTCGATTTTGATATTTAAAAAATAAATCAAATGATTTAAATGGTACAGCTAGCGTGAAGCTAGCTCACATAATAATCGTGGTAGGCGGTAACCATGACCCATCCGCAGTGGGGTACTCGAAACGTACGTACAGAGACGCAAATGTTCCTACTGGTGGTGCTGGAGACGACTCCTGTGCTTGCATCTTACTAACGATCTGTCTGTGGGGACGAACACATTCTACCTACATATCTTTGTCTTTCTACGTGAGCTTTTTCCGGGGTAGGAGCGCCATAGTCATATTCTGCAAAAATCATCTCAATCATTTGTGTAAACTTTGTAACTGTAATTTATGAGTTATATCGATTACATGTATCTACTGTACCAATGAGCGTAATAACTATGAGAATAAGCTCTCTCATTTGTGACCACTCTCGCTTAAACCGTTTTTTTTAATGAAATGTGGTGAAAAATGTGCTAACAGTTCACCCGATGGTGAATGTCTACTGCTCACCATGGCCACCTTCAAACAACTTCAATCGAAGAAGGTTACGGATTCGTTGTCAACCCTGAGGACTAAGAATGCCTCAGAGGTCATCAGATGGTTCCTCTATATACCTTACAAACGGGAACACAATAGTAATTGTACCGCTGTTTTGCGGCAGAAATAGATAAGAGTTTGGTCCCGCGACGACTCCTAGGCAGAGAAGTAGTTAACCACGTGTTAAAACTGTACTGCTAAGTGACGTCTCCGTGAACGTCCCGCGCGAGCTTCAATGTTGCCTCCGATCGGTTTTCACTGGGCCTTATTACTGCTAATTACACACACACACACGCGGTAATTGTATGGTCCTAAAGAAATAAGCGTAACGTTTCATTGTAATAAATAATACAATTCAGTGTAGGTCAGTTTGTTTTGTAATGTCTCTTTTATTCTTCCAGCACTGGGCAACGAAAGCAAGATCCAGGACATTTGCTTCGCGCCGCTGACCTCACCGTTCACGGGCCCGGTGACGGCGGACAAGTGCGCCGTGCAGTCCGTGTGGGGCTGGTGGGGCAACGACGCGGACGACTTCAACGACTCGCTGGAGGACAACGCCTACCTGGATAAGGTCCTGTCCTGCTCCAGGTCAGTTCGTGTTCCAATTCTGTATGTTATTGTCGGTTTTTTTGGCTTCGATTATTCCTTAGATCGTTTCGCAAATAAGGTGCATACTGGTGCCACTAATTCAACTTTGATTAGTTGTAGCAAACGTGACACTAGGAGATTTTGTTATGAGACATTTCTTGTTATTAACTATAAATCACTGTGAAGATATTTATATAAATTCGTTCACGCGTAAGAGCGTTCAGTTCAGAACTCACGCGTGGCACCCCTTCAGACTAGGGAGCGCAAAGTGACTGAGATTGTGCTTGGTGACCTAGCCGCTCGCTTCCCCGTAGAATCTACCATCGTTACCCCGTGGAAGTACATGAGTCGGACAACTGATAGTAGTGAACATAGCGATAAAGTTAAGTAATCTTATTCTAACGCTAAAACGACGTATTCTCTTTATAATTCGAAAATTAAAACTATTAATAATTTAGGATTCCTTTCTAAATAGGAGTATAAAGATGTTTCAGCATGTTTGCGCAACGTATGCGAGACACAAAACCTGCACGGGACTATTGCATAACTCTGATGGTAATCGTAATAGCAATCAGTTTCAAATTAAAGCTACGATGGACTTGACAGTGTTTAGTTGTAGAGACGAGATGTCGAATATTGTTCGAACTACCGAGTCAATACCAGAGAGAACTAGAGAGCGTAGCTTCATTGAAACCGAGCGCTACCACGATTACTATCAGTGAGTGTTACGCAATAAGGGAGACAGTTGCGGTTCGCAGTGACGTAATGGTCGCGTTCGGTTACAGGAACCCGTACTCGTGCCTGGCGCCGTACGGCGGGCCCGTGCTGCCGGGCGTGGCGCTGGGCGGCTTCCTGGCGCCGGGCGAACCGCTGGCGCCCACCTCTCGCTTCCATGACGCCACGGCGCTCATTGTGACCTTCATCGTAAACAACAAGCGGGACAAGCAGCAGGTACGTCACGCAACACGTACGTCACGCTGCAGCAACACGTACTGCGGGCCTGTGCTGCCGGGCTGCGTTATTAACATCATTGACTCCGACATCCAGAGTTCCTTTCCAAGTAAATTACTTTACCTGCATGCCTTGCTTGTTGCATCTTCCCATCGCTATGTATTAGTCAGTTTACAGAGCCTCATCAGTAATCACAAAATGAACAGGGCGATGAATCTGAAAATGGCCAGGAGGCAACCTACATCAGGTGAAAATACTGCATGAATCGAACCATAAAAAATATTTTTTTTTCCAGCTGAAACCGGCTCTCGAATGGGAGAAGGAGTACATAGCGTTCATGAAAAATTACACGGAGAACGAGATGCCCGCCTACATGGACATCGCGTACACGTCGGAGCGCTCGATAGAGGACGAGCTGGACCGCGAGTCGCAGTCCGACGTGTCCACGATCCTCGTGTCCTACTTCATCATGTTCGCCTACATCGCCATCTCGCTGGGCCGCTTCACGACCTGCTCGCGGCTGCTCATCGACAGCAAGGTCACCTTGGGGCTCGGAGGTCAGTTCTGCGTCCGCCTCATCGATCTTCCATACTTAGTGATAATCACGGTAACGGCTTCCGAATGCTGTCGGCGGTTGTCGACTGTGCAAGAGTAACGTGTGCTCGTCTTTCCCTGCCGCCAGCGCAGTGCAGCCACAGCCAGTATTGAATTAAAGACTGTGACCCATTCCAACTTTGTTCTCTTAGGTGACGACGCATCTGCATATCCGATTTAATTTGTTTGCAGGTGTTTATGGGCTGCTGTAGACATCAGATAGCCAGTTTCCTCGTTTTTCACTCCAAACCAACTGTATCCACAGGTGTGCTGATCGTCCTAGCGTCGGTGGTGTGCTCGGTGGGCATGTTCGGATTCGCGGGCGTGGCGGCCACCCTCATCATCGTGGAGGTGATCCCGTTCCTGGTGCTGGCCGTGGGGGTCGACAACATCTTCATCCTGGTGCAGACCAATCAGCGCGAGCCCCGTCGCCCGAACGAGACCGTCGCCGAACACATAGGAAGGACGTACGTAAAAACTACTAAAAGAAAACAAATGTATTTCTAATTTTTCTCGATAGTCTATTTCTATTAAATATTGGAAATCATGTAAATTTTTTTTAAACTTATACAAAATATTTTTATTGTGTTTATTTACCCGCGTGTACAAGTCCATTGACATGAAATTGGGTACTAGCAAATGGCACACTAACGCCCACATAACATATCATAGTATTGTCATACTGTTAGAGGACATGTGCAAGCAGGACGGCATATCTTATTTACCCGGAGAAAAGAGACAAGTATTTTGTTGTTATATGGTAATGATATGTCTACTTCTCGCACGTATATGGGATATTTTTTGTTGCATCTGACATTTTCTATCACAATATTTGATTCCATGACTTTTGAAAGTGTACTTGTATGCGGTATTTTCGGATCACGAAGCGTCGATAAACGACACGCTTTCCTTGTCGCCGACTCGAAACTGTTGTGACGAGCCACTTGCGAGGACAGTTTGTAATCTACCATCTACTAACTCATCGTAGACTTTTTTTACTTTATAAGCAAAAAAGAGCGTAGATTGGTCATCTATAATAATTAGCGGCGTAAGAATCTGTCACTCCCTTTCTCCCCGTGGGTGTTATAAGAAGCGACTAAGGAAAAAGTATTTGTTCTTTACACGCGGTACACCCCGTTTCCTTACAGAAGTGACTAGCGCTCCTCATAGGACGCTCTTTCAAATTTTATTGCCTAGTGGTGGGGAGTAAGGTCAGTGGTGTTTGAACACTCGCCTGCCCAGCGTGATTAGCACAGGATTTTTTTATGTATGGCAGGACAGGATTCATAAGTTTCTTGAAAAGATTTATTTTTAACTGTGAACTCCAATAGAGAAGATTCTGAAAACGAGGTACGATTATTGGTATTCTTAATCAACATGTGACCGTTATTCGCAGGTTGGGGCAAGTGGGCCCCTCCATGTTCCTGACGTCGGTGTCGGAGTCTGTGTGCTTCTTCTTGGGTGCGCTCAGCGACATGCCGGCCGTGCGGGCCTTCGCGCTGTATGCGGGCGCCGCGCTGCTCGTCGACTTCCTGTTGCAGGTCACGTGCTTTGTGGCGCTGCTCGCCATCGACACGCACCGCCAGAACGCTAACAGGTGCGCCTAATATATCCACGCTATATATCGGGCTAACTGTCGTTAGATTTTTTTATGGTAAAGACGACAACAAACAAGCGGTGATGATGAATGATTGCCGTTGTCCACGTAGATCTTCAAACAGCAGAGGAGTTGCAGATGCGTTGCCGCCCTTAAAGCCTCCGGTTACCTCTATTTCACGTCGGTATTCTGCGAGGTCGTGGTAATATTCCGGTCGAGCCGGCCCATTCGAGCAGCAGTAAAAGCCGCGACTTGGCTCTACAACGTACACTAGCAAAATTTCTCTCAATGTGTTCGTAGTTGTCACAATGGAGCACCATACACAGTTTGCAAACGTAACGTTGCAGGTTCGACGTGGCGTGCTGCCTGAGCGGGCCGAAGGCGGAGGCGGGCGCGGCGGGCGGCGAGGGCGCGCTGTACAACGTGTTCCGTCACGCCTACGTGCCCTTCCTCATGCGCCGCGAGGTGCGCGCCTCCGTCATGATCATCTTCTTCGCCTGGCTCTGCTCCTCCGTGGCCGTGAGTACACGTTGCATTAGACGGCTTTCGCACTTGCGGCGGCGGACAAGTGGATAAAGCAGCGCCGTGTCAGATGCCGGTTGCATAATACCCATATAGTATCCACTCACGGTATGCTGCAATTGCGAAAGTCTTGCTTTGATTTTAATTTGCTTCTTCTTCCCACACATCGTGCATGGATATTTTGTAGCTCATCACACTGGGCGGCTTGTGTTGGTGAATGCAGTGCAGTCTGTTCCTCTAAATATCAACCTCACTTGAACGCAATGCAACTTTGTAATTACCAAACAAGGCTCTAGCGATCGGCCGATGGGGGGAAATTTACCCGAAAATACCGAAACCAAATCCCACAGACTAGTGATGGAGAGGATTATCTTAAGTGCGAGAGTGCCAGCACTGCGCCTACCAACCCGACTGCCCGGCGTGTTGAGTTATAAAAATAAAGTACAGATCCCTGTGTGCATGTAGAAGATTTATTTCTAAATAAATGTTCTAAATTTGTATGTTTTTCTATATACAGTTTATTATTATGTTTATTCAATTCTATTGCGAGCTCATTTTTAATTGATGTATTAAAAATAATCTCCAGAATATTAGTAAAATTGTGAAATATACAATATAGTTATAATTTTTTGTCTGGTGAAAAAGATGTAGACGAAAATTAATATTACACTTATTTATTTGTTTCTGTCTAGCCAACTTTAGTTAATTAGATAAATAAAACAACAAAAATAAGTGACTTACTGTTTGGTCATTGAAAGAAAATTTATTAGGATATTTATATAGAAGCTATGAAAAAATTATGAATCATTAGATACCTATTGATTCATAATTTTGACTGTCAGATATTTTAAAACTCGTCTTTAACTTTACAGGTTGCTCCTCACATAGAAATAGGACTTGATCAAGAGCTATCGATGCCTCAGGATAGTTTCCAACTGAAATACTTCCAGCATCTCAACCGATATCTAAACATTGGTCCTCCTGTTTACTTTGTACTAACTGAAGGGCTGGACTTCTCCGACACAGAGCAACAGAACATGGTCTGCGGGACGAGGTTCTGCAGGTCCGACAGTGTCTCTATGCAACTGTACTCTGGTAAGTTAGTGACATAATTTACTTGTACTTTCTGAATAATTAGAAAAAATCAGTTTTTTTTTAATTAGGTTCATTATTGCTTTAATAATAACCGATGTCGACTTTCACTGCAGCTCAAGTTCCTCAGCGAACTATCAAAAGAGATATGCTCAGTGTTTCTCTGTGCGACAGATTCTACAATATTGTTGCACCAGAACTAGGGTAACCGACACAGCCTCAAGGATCAGCAATCTGATGTGGCAGTGGGCCGGCCATCTAGCTCAAATAACTAAAGCCGTTGCACACTGCGTTTGCAGTATAGGAACGGAGCAAAATCGATGGATGCAGATGGCTAAGGATCGAAAGTCGAGAAGGGCGAGGAGGGCGGGAGGGGAGTATAGTGGGAGACATTGTACTTGTGCTGACAGACTGTTTATGATGTTCAGAATGATGATTAAGGTCATTCGTTTTATAGTAACACGTATTACAACATATATTTACAAGGTCGCTGCTTTCCTATCATAAATGGGCTCTGAACTAGGAAGTCGAGAAAATCTATTATGTAATTATCATTTCATTCTTATCTTTGCAGCATATCTTACGTCGAACGAAACATATTTGGCGCAACCTCCCAACTCGTGGCTCGACGATTTCTTCGACTGGGCCGCATTGGAGAACTGTTGCAAGTACTTCCCGTCCAATTCCAGCTTCTGTCCGAATGACTTTAGCGGTAAGTTAGTTCACACAATATTATACCTCCGGTTATCTCGCTAACCGAACGAAACGCAAAAGCACGAGATGCCTCTACTGCACTTTCAACTTATTTCCAGAATGCACTAAATGCAGCATACCGCTGGTGGGCGAGGAGCAGCGGCCCAGCTCGAGCGACTTCAACCACTACGTGCCGTTCTTCCTGCAGGACACGCCCACGCCGCAGTGTTCCAAGGCGGGTCACGCGGCCTACTCGCAGGCCGTCAACTACAACATGTACAACAAGTCCGCGGCCAGGGTCGGCGCCACCTTCTACCAGGGCTACCACACCGTGCTGAAGACCAGCCACGACTACTACTCCGCCTTGCGGGCGGCACGCACCGTGGCCGCCAACCTCACCGAGACCCTGAACCGGAACCTGAGGGAGCAGGGCAAGAATACAACGGTCAACGTGTTCCCCTACTCGGTGTTCTATGTGTTCTACGAACAGTACTTGACCATGTGGCCCGATACGCTGAAGTCCATGGGCATATCTGTGCTCTCGATATTCATTGTTACCTTCATTTTGATGGGCTTCGACTTGTTCTCGGCATTGGTGAGTGTTTTGCCTCCTATTTATAATTATTATGGATATGTCGTTGTATTGAAAGACCGGCAGCGCATCTGTAGCTTCTCTGGTGTTGTGGATGTTCGTGGGCGTCGGTGATCACTTACCATCAGGTGAGATCGTTTGCCCCCTTCTATAAAAAATTTTTTTTTTATATGTCGACCTCTCTTGCACATGATACACCCTCCTGACTGACGGAAACTCAGGTTCCGTGCAGATGTTCAGATCTAAAGATTTCTACCAGCGACCATCTCATCATAGTCATCGTAAAATATCGCGCTCCAGCTGCAATGCTAAAAATGCGAACGAGTAAGGGTGTGGTAACTAATTTACCATGTGATTGGTGGAAAATAATAACTTCTAAATTAAAAATATGGTGATGGAGACAAATTAATGACAAATAAAAAGTTATAGTGTATTATAAAAAGGTGATAAAGATCGTGTGATATGGGATAGCTCTTTATATGTTCAACAGTCGACTATTTAAATGAAGAAGCAGGAGAACACTGAAAGAAGTTTAGTGAAAGGGTTTCTCCCCCTTTGAGTTTTTTTTTTCTTCTCTTATAGGAATATTAGAAATAACAGGAATATAAATAATGTAATTCATAGCACCGCCGCTAGTTTGTTAGGCACCCACAAAAGCTGCCGCGCCTTACATAAACGGTTTGCATGCTCACCACACTGGGGAAGCGGGTTGGTGAGTGCACTGAGTGGTGAAGGGGGTCGTGGCTTCGTTCATCAATCTGGAGGTTTGGTTAGCCCATGAGGTAACATAGAGAACATTTTGGCATATTTTATCGTCGCATTTTTTTAATATTTGCTTATTGCTCTCATGTCACAGGATATTTTGAATGATTAGGCGAATTCTTTGTACCAGGTGGTGGTTATCACGATAACGATGATCGTGGTGAACCTCGGCGGGCTCATGTACTGGTGGGGCATCAGCCTCAACGCCGTGTCGCTGGTCAACTTGGTGAGTGGTGTTGATTTGACTAATTAACCGGCCGCGGGTTGTATCGCGTGGAAATCTTGATAAGGTAGATTCAGGAACATTATTAGAATAAAAAGATGAGGATAGGAAATGAGAATTTTTTTTTTTTTAATTTCAAACGATGAAGTGAAGTCTATACAGTCTGCTATGAACTCTGCTGCAGTACGGCGGTGACCTTGTGATATATCGATAGACAGTAAGATTTGATAAATACACTTGGGTGAAACAAGAAAGAGAAATAGTAAATTTTTGTTTTTTTACGTAATCCGGTACAAATACGGCAGCGAATAACCGAGACCCCGTGCGTGCGCGCTTGTGACAGCCCGACTAATTGTGAACCTTAAGAAGTCTGACCATATTTAATGTAACTATGGCTCGGCCGTTTCTGTTAAAATTTGGTATCGAGGTACCTCTGACGCAGAGGCAAAAAATAGGCTACACCTAATCCCGGGAAAACCGCAAGGTTTTTTTTGAAACTTTTGTAACGAGCGGTAGCCAGGTTATTCCATATTTAAATTATTATTTTTTCCAACGGGTAATATCTGGTGCATTGGGTGCTATTGATCTATAGACTCGTCAAGCACGTGACTCACGTGGTATGATACTTCGCCTATTTCAGTGTATGTGACCTTGTGTAGAATACTGCAGTGTGGATGAGTGTGTGAGAGTGTATAATATACTGCAGCGTGTTAGCGTTAATGTGTGAGTTCTTTTTCCATCTGGTGCACAGCTTCAGCGTGTGCGTATGTATGTGTACGGGACTGTTGTGTACATGCGCAGGTGATGGTGGTAGGCATCGTGGTGGAGTTCCGCTCGCACCCGGTGCTTTGTTTCGACGTGTACGTGCATGTGCGTACATGACTATATGTGTGTGCGTGCACAGGTGATGGCGGTGGGCATCGCGGTGGAGTTCTGCTCGCATCTGGTGCACAGCTTCAGCGTGTGCGGCGGCGGCTCGCGGGAGGAGCGCGCGGCGGCCTCACTGACGCGCATGGGTTCGTCCGTGCTGTCGGGCATCACGCTCACTAAGTTCGGGGGCATCATCGTGCTGGGCACAGCCAAGAGTCAGATCTTCCAGGTCAGCATCGCATTGCAACTGCTCAACTAATATCCCTTTTAACAGATTTTTTCTAACCTCCCTATCGTTTTCTTTGTCTCTCTATGTTAATAGCAAAATCTTTAGACATGATAGCCACAAACATATTAAAACTTATATACAACATATGGGCTTCAAATGATGAAGAAATCTAACTTGTATAATAGATAATGTTATTGGAATAGCCAAGTAGTATAATACATATATATATATATATATATATCATAAAGGTATTGCATAAAGTTATGATCCGTGAATGTTAGGGGGAATATACAATCTTTTTCTCCTAATAGCTACCTTACCTACACACAGCATCCGAATTTACGGAACAACAACATCTTCAGTATAAGGATTCTGGTACTGCTCTGATCAACCTGGCTGCCCGGCATGGAGAGTATGAACAAGTTCGTGCATGGCATACCGACCTTTGTCGGTTTTTTAATGGAAAGTCCTATTTGAGGACTTTACAGGCTATAAAGAAAGAAGTAATGTTTATTGCATTAAGTCTTACTTTATTGCTAATGTAATTTATTTCTTCTAAATTTCACTAACATATATTATTTACCTAGACAGTTTTTTATGCGACTGTACCTACCGCTCGAAAACCTGGTTTCAGAGCGGCAAATTTATAATATTTGTACTGTAAATAGATCTATTTAATAAAATGAGTTTACTGGTATGGTACAGGTGTTCTACTTCCGGATGTACCTGGGTATCGTGTTGTTCGGCGCGGCTCACGGCCTCATCTTCCTGCCCGTCATGCTCAGCTATATCGGTGAGTCACACACGCATATGCACACACACCCACGCATACGACCGTATTTAAATAAGTGTTACGGACGCGTAGAATTATGAAGATCGCGGAGTGTTCGTACCTTTGCACTTTTAATAGCAATGAAATTGTTATTTCCAAATTTATACTACATAAAATTAATAATGTGTGCATTCGCTTTTAGAATAACAAAAGGTAACTAAAAAACCAACTTGTTAAGTGGTTTTAAAACATAATTTTACAGATGTATTGACGTGTGTTGATTGTTTGCCTGCTTTTTGCTATTGATCTGTATATTTATTAAAAATGCCTTTGAATGCAATTACCTTTAGTCGTCATAAAAACCGAAAGGTTTACAAAAAATAATGATCTTTATATTTACGATTACTAGGATTAATGAACAAATTAATCAAAATTCATGAACGATATTTTCTCCTTATTTTCAGTTCAAATTTCTTTGCATGCCTTCATTTCTTTAGTTGTATATGACTTTTTTTATTATTTAAAGTTTTATCGTTTTTTTTTTAATATACTTTGTATATTGGACCTTTGCAAGAGTATTTGGTTTAATTGTTTTTATTTTCGTTTGCAACATGCATTTAAATATTATCAGTATTTAACTGTTTTCAATGTCGCCTTGTATAAATATGTTTCATGTTAAAAATATATATATCTAAAATTTTATATATCGAAGACAGTTATGTTTTGCAAACTTATAGAATCACCAAAACTAAACCCTTTTATTCCAATAACATATCAGGTAAGGGTGTTATAATATACTTTAATCAAGTTCAAAGAGCAATGTGACTTTTTTATATGCCACTGTCATTTAATTTCTAATTTCTCTAAAGATTAACCTGTGTATTTATATGTGGCCATATTAACAATTTTTTTTAAACATTTAACCCCAATTTTCATACTAACAATAATATTAATGTAGTTGTATATAATATGATATTTTAAATATCTGTATAAATGTAAAAATATAATTTGTTATGTCAAACAAATATTGATAGCCGATTGCGACAACACAAATTATTCCGGAATGATCAGAAATAGTCATCTGCTCAGGATAGTATATTATAGAGCCTTAAGTAATGGCGTAAACACCACTCTCGTTTTCCACCTTCCTATGTAGTGTTTCTGTAGTGCATACGCTATAAGCTCGAAGCATGCTCAACATACAACCCTTCCTTCGATCTTATCTTATAAGAACAACAACGGACCAAAAACGAACAATAATTTGTTTATTGCATAAATGTTTACAGTAGTTAACCTTACTAGGTCTAAGCAGACCAGTCCTTGCTAGACTTGCCCATTATTCTATCAATATAAAAAAACTGTCACTATGCTTGTTGTTCTTCTTCTTAACTTTGTGTTAGTCCACTGCTGGACATAGCAATCCACTGCCTTTCCATGAATGTGCCATCAAAAGCTGTAAGGCCATGTATGGAAGATACTCCTATATACTAACCATGCGCGGCAGGTTGACGCACATGTTTAGTATATAGGCGTTACGTTGAGTTGATGAGCACGTTGTCCGTACCCTCGCTCTAGACATGCTGCTTCTCAACACGTGTCTTTAGGATTTGAGTTCGTCATATTATTTGCTTTTATATATGTAATATGTGCGCTTAAATTGTATTAAGTTACAATAATTATTTTATATGAACTTCTAAAAAATAATTTACTGTACCGTTTAAAAAAATTAATAGGCTTATAAAAAAAATTATCTAATATTAATGTAGTTGTATATAATATGATATTTTAAATATCTGTATAAACTTAACAAAACTACTTTAACTCGGTGATTCTCAAACATGTGTCCAGTAGTGTTTAGTAAATCATCATAAAGCTGGACTCTTGGATAATGTTAAAATATAAAAAAAAGATTCGGCTTTAACTGTACTGTACAGTTTGAGGGGCGCTGTTTTAACAAATGTTTGTTTGTATTTATGTATGTTCAACATTTTATATGTTAAATTCATTGACCCGTGAGGCAGGTAACTTCATTGCACTTGCAGGTTCGCCAATCAACAAACAAAAGCTGGCTAATCAGATGCTGCGCGGGAAAGAGACGGGCGTCGCGGAGACGTCACTAACACGAGTAAGAGACGGCCAGGCACATAGGCAGTATAATTTCGACGCACTTTACGCGTGAGCTTGCATCGAGCGAGATTGGACCTTTGCTATCATGAACACAATTGGAATTTCTTACCTTCAATTGGTCTTTTATTAACTCCATCCAGGTATGGAGAACAGATTCAAATATATCAAAGGATTAAAATAATATATTTTCCAAAGGCTTGTGGCTGCGGCGTAAAAATAAGTTTCCCTAAGGTCCACGGACCTCATTGTAAGAGATACTAAGCGAAAAGACATTAAAAATCTCATGACAATCTTCGGGAGCAAATCCCACGATGATGCTTCCACCTGTCACATTGTCTCTCTCTCTCTCTCTCTCTATATATATATATACCGAAAGAGTAGATTCATACGCCGCTCTGCCAATGCCGCAGATAATATATAAAGAGTCAATTGCGGCCTTTATCTATTTCTTTGGTCAGACAGGCCATTGTTGCTAGATAGAGCCTGGTTGGTAAGCTAACAGCGTGCATTACATGCAGGCAAGGTTGACATTTTGAGATAAAGAACTACTTCTCTTTATATTGTTTATGAACATATTATTTTCACAATATTTACTTATTAGTAGGAATAGTGTCGTTCACACTTATCGATTTTCCTTTGTATAGAACACTTAATGGTCTTTAACCGTACTTTAAGATCTCACAAGGAGATAACTGTTATCAATAATCTGTATTATTTCATAACCTGGATGGAGCATAGTGATGTATATTGTCTACTCTCGTATCGATTACTAACTTACCGTTATTTGGTTTTGGGGCAGACAGGTTTTGAAACCGAAGTATCGGAACGAAACTTGACCGCCGTTATCATACATTTTGTGTCGTTCAAAAGCACTTTACACTTTCAGAATCAAACCCTCAGAGTGTAAATTGTTTTTTAGCGCACCAAAACTATTAATGGGAATATGGTTTTCTTCCCAATAAAATTGTTAAACGCATTTATTTATATGTTAAAAGTATTAGGAAATCGTAAAGTATTTCAAAATACGATTTGCTAACTACTTAAAAGGGTCTGGTTCTAACCAATGTTTGGTTCAAGGGACGCCCTGCTTTAAAAAATAACAAAACTTTTTCTATCGATTTTCTAAAACTTCGATTTGCATGTGTATGCTTAGCTGTATCGATAAGTCATTCCCATTTTTTTTTCGAATTTATTTTTATCTAATCTCAGTGTTGGCTATAGGACATCACTGCCTTGTTTAATTGCACATTCACGGTATATTGTCGTTTTCACTTCGATACTTAATAATAAGTACTTAAAACCTTGTAAATTGCATCAACATGGCGGTAGTCTAGATGTACGCTACTTATTTTTTTTTCTTTATTTTTTTGGGCCCACTTACACTAGGCTTTAATTACATGTTACATTTATTTTTAAATTATATGTTATCGTGACGTGGTTGCGCACATACGAAAGAAGATATGTTTTGTGAATAATATATAAAAAAAAATTATCTTTATGGCATTGATTGTATTAATCAAGCTTCATATTCTTATGACCCAATGTTAGAATTTCGAATATCCATTTTTGATAGTGTGCGAGAAGACGAAGTAGAGACGGTTTAAGCGTATTTCGAACCATCTGTTTCTAATATAAATGTATGCAATAAAATATTTAAATTAATAAATATAATGCATTAATTTTTAAATGTATTCTTAAATGTATTGTTTGATTAATGGAACTTTTTGAAACCTATCTATTAATATTGGGTATATAATACATGGCCGATTATAAAAGATTGTAGTAAAAAATTAATATGATTCTAATTTATTTTTATGAGTTACATTACACAGCCTGACAGATTTCTTTGCTTTATGTTAGAAATGACTTTTTTGTTTGTTCTACACTGGTGGCACAAAAACATTGACACATGATTATTTTTTTAATTTATCTGTGAGCTTAATCTTTGGATATTATTTAACCTTCCCTTACCTGTTTTTGTGCTAATCAGTGTACAGATTTTATAGACTAGTGCAAACGAAGATAGCTTAATGTAGTTACCTCGCTTCCTTTTTTAAATTAGATGAACAATTTTTATTTATTTTTTATTTTTTATTAGTAATCTGTTAAATTACCTGTATCGAATAGTTAATTTCAGTATTAACAGCAGATATCGTCTGTCCGTGTTTAATTTGAAATACATTAAGCGCGTCTCTGGTTTTAGTATGGTTACGATTAGCTGTTATTTTGTATTAGCTGTTGGTAATAGTATTATTTTTTAATTTCACTTTTAAATTAACTAACACAACGGGCACTAAAACTCGGTGACATCGGTGACTAAATCAATATCAGCGGTGTTGGCAATTGTTGCTTTACCTTTTTGTATTTTGTTTTACAAAAGACGTGTTGTAATTCTTACAGGTACGCCTGTAAAGCCCAAGGGTGATTAAGAACCAATTTTATTTATTCTAGCAATATATCTACGTCTCGGTTTCTTTGTGTGGAATTTTATTTTAAACATTCTTTGTGATCGTGTAATACTTAAAGAGATTTCAATGAAAGTGGGGGTGCGCTCGATGTTCCTAAATTGATAGAAATTTTATAATGTAATTGTGATATTAGCGAAATGTATTTTAATACCGATTAAAATAGATTTGTTTTTACAATTATAATCGAAATCACTTACACCCGGGAATCTCCTTCTTATAGTTAGGTAGTACTTAATCTTAGAGGGGTCTTAACAATGTCCAAAGTTAATGGTTAATATTGTAATAAAATAAAGCTTTCATATTGTATTAGAAATAAAAAAAATGTTTTTCGATTATTTCCTTTTGTTTTATTTTTAGTTTTAGAGCACCTGCATGATACGAGGGCACTATTCAATGTTGCCAGTTTTATTTTCTATTTTGCATGACTGCTGCCATTGTGAGAAAAAAAAACAACCGCCATTCGGTGTAAAACCGGCATGAATTCAATAAAATTTCAACATTGGGAATTTTATCTTATGAACAGTTATTCAAGGCTGATATGTATACTTCGAGTGTTTTACGTTGTTGTAAGGCAACGTTGGAATTTTTTCGGATTTGATTTGATTCTATAAAGGTCCAATGTACAAGTTGTTAATAAATAATTAATCCAATTGTTGAGGAAATACTAAATTATTGTTCCTTTTTTCCCCCATTTGAAATGAAAGGAGCTACTCTGTGCAAGTCAAAACAACGTAAGAAAGTATTTATTACAAAATCAAATATCACACATTAGTTACATCGCAAGTTGTAAACAGAAATTGTCACTCCATCAACACACGAGGCTTAATTTGCAAGAAGTAGTACGTTTGGGTTGTTTCATTCAAATTAACATGCACAATACTAAATTCGAAATAACTTTGAATTTACAATTTTCAGTTTTTAATTATATTTACATTAAAAGTGCAATGAATAAAACCAACACAATCACTGCCTGCAAGATGGAGGAACTAAGCAAGATAGTAACTGATCGGACCTTTAGTTGTTCAATTTGTTGTGTCATTTTCCAGACACCGAAAATATATTTAATTCACCAAGCGTTAGAGCCCGTAGATTCAGACAACCACCATTAACGTTTGGTAGGAATAACTGCCTAGTGTATTCACTGCCTTATCTCTTATCAGATAATCGCTCAATAGATAGCACAGCGCTTCGATGTTAGCTAAGTATAAATTATTTAATTTTGTCTGTCGATATGACATTCATATATGTTAAAAAGATTATTTTCATTCCGAATATATTTCGCGTTACACCATTCAGCTTTCACCTACCCAAATAAACAAGAATAATTTTTAAATATATTTGAAACGGAAATAACTCAATCTTAATTCAAATTATAATTGATAGAATTGATTGCGTTATAATTATAACTAGTGCTGCACCGGTATTCCGCTCACCATCACTCCCAGCCTATATAGATGGACCCTCTAAGAAACGTATGCCGGCTTGCAGACGTTTTCTTTGGCCTCTATTCAACAGGGGACATGAAGAATGAGATTGAAGAAGAAGAAAATTAAACACGAATATTTGAATAGTGCTTGCAAACGCCTCCCAATACTGTTGGAAGAGAATCTTCTTTAAAGTATTCTAATAAGACATGTTTTTTTTTATTGTAACATGACCAAGAATGTAAAAATAATGTTTCCTTCGCTACCACAGATTAAATCTTAAGTTTAAGGCTTTGGTAGTACATTCCGTGTGGCTGACGCAATTATAGAATTATTTTATATCTGTATAATCTATCAGATGGCAATTGTCTAAGCATAATACGCATATATAAAGTAAAATATGACCGACTCTAATTTCCTGAAATCGATAAAACATGCATCTTATCAAAACACCGCACTATAAAGATAACAGTTGCGAGGTAACACTTGGAAATAGTGAGGATGCGATAAGTGTATGTATTATATATATTGTATATCTACTACGTTTACAAACACTTATACAATAATAAAATAACTTGACAACAATAACTTAACCGTCATAAAATAATCGTTACTATAATGCCAGATTTACCTTTAAAATTAGTGTTATGGAAATTAATATTAGATATTAAACACTGAAAGGTACTTTTTCGTAATTACACAGTAATATTTTATTGAAAACCATATGAGAATAAGGAATAGAAGCGTACTAGGTATGTATTAGTATTTATTTCGGGTATTACGTTCATTGTTTAAAAATAGAATCTCGCATTAGTAAAAACTTATGTTTAGATCATTTTCGTTCGTACATTCCAAATTTACTTATTCTTAAAGTAACGTAATTTAATTGAAATAACAAATTCGTATAAAATATAAAGCATAATGAGTATTCAATTAATAGAAAATATATTTTACACAAGGCGTTCAGTTATTTGATTTCTTCGCACCAGCCGGTAAAATTATTTTCACAAAAATAATTTTGGCGCGTAATACGTTTTGTTTGATTAATTTTACACATTTATAGCACTGCTTAGCTGTATTGAACTCATTATCCTGATAATAGTCGGATCGGTGATCACAGTAGCAGACGCTTCGCTTACTAGAAGTTGCTGCTTATGATTACTTAGTGTATATTCAGTCTGCCATTTTTTGAGGTGTTTAATTTAAACCGCCATCTGTCGGACGCCATTAGGTTTTCAAGGCTATTCTATTAGACGACTTCTACCGAAAACCACGACATAAAAGGGAGAGACAGTTTTATTTATTTTATTAGGCACAATTACTTAATGCCAAGGAATTTTATGCCGCTTTACGATTAATTTAATTATTTTTTTAAACAACTAATTTGTGTCTCTGTCTATTCATTCAGTGCGGGCTGTGTAGCTTCGATTTCTCTCGCAGCACATTTATTTGGGATTCAGATTGAAATGATTTGGGGAGGATTGAATTACATTATAACTGAGATTATTCACCAGGCATAACCAGGCGTCGGGGACGCTGGCGAGTGTCAGGACGCGGCCACACCTACGGCAGTCTAGACGCGACGTCAGAGCCCCTCGCTTCCGGCAGCGCCGCCGAGCCGTTCACCAACGAGATGTAGGACCTACGACGTCGGGATTCGCAGATCTATCGAACAGTGTATAATAAGGTTTTACTAAGTAGTGTGCTAGGGATCCGATGACGCTTTAAACCAATTATAGAGTTAAGGTTTAAACGTCGATATAACATATATTTCACAACCATGTTATAGCTTAATTTGTATTGTACCAAAAGTTTTAAATACAATAAATCAAATGGACGACTTTAGAAAAAAATACTTTTAAAAAAAGTATCTCGAATCGCACATAAAAATGTTTTAAATTTAATATTTAAAAATGTGTTTATTTTAAATTCCTAACTTTTCCAAATAGCTTCATTAACGCCAAAATAAAAAAAAATGTGACAAATAATATAGGTAAATATATGTTGCCACCCTAATTGCTAATTTAAACAATATTAGTAAAATTATAGCTAGCATGAATCACATTTAATAGGCAGTATAATGAAGGTGTGTACTATAGGCAAACTATGTCAAGCCTATAACACAACAACTCGTACAGATATGTAGTGAAAATTCTACTATGATATAAAGTGTAAAATAAAAATTATCCTTCATAGTAATCCAAATTTTATATACCTACGTTTAAATACTTCTGCGAATCTCGACATTTAGTGTATTTAGAAGAAATCTTAAAGAAGTAGGTAGTGTATGGAAAATAACAAATGATAAATGAACGTCAGTTAAATATAACAAACGAACAAAATTCCGGACCTATGTGAAAAAAAATATTGTATTAAATAATATTGAAATTTTCGCTTTCATGTCCAACGAAATATGCACTTTTCTTCATTAAGAGCATAACGTTATTTTGTTTCATAAGCCTTGCTTGTGTTGATTAACATTGCTTCATTGTCTTCCATTTCTTTATTATTGATATAAAAACTCATTCAGTATACAAGTTCTGTAGTACATAGTATCATTAATGTTGATTACATACTTCGAAAGATTATATATTATATACTCAAAGCCAAATGATATTTCAGTTTAACGTCGTTTATAACATTGAAGTCTCGAACTGTTTTGTCGTTCAGCCATTTGGCTTAATCGGTGATATTATGAAAGTATTATTGTTTTTTTTATTATTATGTAGTAGTACTGCATAAATTAACTAATCAAGGAAACAATATAATTTAAAGTAGACATAATGAAACAAAGAAATTGTACCCAAAGTATGTAGGTGCGTCCATATTTTTTTTAATTCTCGTATTTATAACAAACGGCATTAACATAGTATACATTGGACAAAATTGCATTGAGAGTAAGGTTAAAAAAAATATTTGTTTATATTACTGCGATAAATAATTTCAGTATGGGTGTAATTATCATATAGTTATAGAAATGTAGTTTTAATGAATGTTTATTACTGGGTGTAATCCAGAATTCTATTGATACTTGTGATAAATAGTTATGGCGTAAGTCAGATCTATAGATATTGTCGTCGCCATAATTTGATATTGTAAAGCTGCTAGCAGACATATGTAATACCTTGGGATATTAATTGTATTTAAAAATTATACTATTACTAATGTAACATCACTATTATAGTTCAATTAGTAAATATGTGTAATGTAGCATATGGTGAAAATGTAATTAACGTTGGAATTTGTTGTTAGGTTAAAGAACAAAAATCAAGTGACATTCTGTCACGTATTGCGAATTATCTTCCGTGAATAATTATTTTCTTCCAATGTTCGGTTGTCGATGAAGTGAATAGACCTAGTTTGCTGATCAGTATACCACGTTTAGTTTACATAAAACATTATAATATATGACGTTTTAAAATATCACACTTGCTTGTACTACTTGATCTTCAAATGGACCAAAGTGATTTTTGTACACTTTTAAATTCTATAATTTTATAATAATAAAAATAAATATCACGAGTCTGGCGCAATTTGCTGTGTTGGTTAATGCATAAATCATAATAATGCTGTAAATAAATTATTATAAAAAAGTATGTTAAAAGACAGCTTGCGCTTGTCGTGCTATTGTGTAATACCATATCAAGCGAACAAACTGTTTGTTGCCTTTGGTAAATATTAAAAAATTTATATTCACTAACATTTTTTTAGTTAACTTGATAGGCGGACGGGTTATTTAAGTACCGACCTATATATATGTAATAATTCTAGCATGTTTTATCGAATGTCTTGTTATTATATAGTTCATAAGTGCTCTTCGTTCGCTTTAAATTGCATTGATTGCCAATAACCAGCCCCCTTATTGCGTAACTCTAATACCGATCGGTTTCTATTCAGCGGATGGCCCCTGAAATGTAACCAGCGCATATGGTTGCGCTATGCCATCACGCATCCACATCCAAGACATGGTTCCCCTTACAGTATGAATTTAATTAAAATTTTCAACTAATACAAATGAAATGTTGGAAGCACGAAATTTTTGTGATTTTTTTTGTTGCGTAACAGATAATCCCTTAGTATAAAAAAGGTACTCTGTGGGCTTTAATTTGAAGTTATTCCAGAGTCAACAGTTTGACTTCATAGAGACATGGCCAGTTTAGTCGGAAACAATATTCGTGACAAGCTGTCAATCCTCCAGAGTTACGCAAGTCCAGGCAGTCGTCACAACGGCAGGCGAAGAACGTGCTTATTCGAGAAAAAAAATAAAAATAGTTCGCGGCCTTGTGAAGTCCACTAGCCCATACTAGAGCAGCGTGGCGGGCCATACCTGACTCGAAAACGTTGAAAGGCTCTAACTTGTTTTTTTATTTCTTCTCCGACATTTTAACGAATGTTTATACTTTTGCCTGTGCCTTCAAAATGTCAAATTATGCGAAGCGTAGTTTTCTTTATATTTTATTTTTCTGTACGATAAAACAGTGTTACTGGTATTGCAGAATTGAATATATTGCAAGTCTGATATTTAGTGGTAATAGGATCTTTTATGTACATAATCATTATAAAAGTAATAGCAATTATTTGATTTTTATAAATGTTGCTTTGTGTGCCGTAGAAAATTTTCTATGCATTTAATATCTAGTAATTAGATTTAACAGATCTATTTTTAGATATTATATAGTAAACTAACCACTTTTTACATTATCTATGCTAGGTTATGATGTAAACATTTTCAAATTCTGGGTTAGAGAAAATTATTACATTATTAATGGTTTATGCATAATTTTTATAAAGAGGTCGGTAAAACCGTATAATCAGACAGGGAAGAACTAATGATAAGACTCTGTTTTATATTATTATAAGCAGTTGTACAAGATTATTACATAATGTATATATCTATTTTGATCTAATGTTAATTGGGTTATCTATGGTTAATTTTTATAAGAGTGGTTAGTACTAAGAGGTTTTATAATCTGTCTATACACTCCAGTTTTTTATAAATAAACCAAAGGTTCACACAAGTACAATCCTTAAAATAATACAACTTTACTCTGCTTAATTCCTCATTTAAGCTAAGGTTTGGGAACAGCTTAAAAGAGTGTAGTATTAAATAATCCTTTTACTATTAAGTGTACATCCTCGTAAAAGTACATAGGAGCAGGTAACAGCTACTCGGCGGTCTTTCTTCAGGTATAGACAGGCTAACAATATTTTTTAGCATCAAAAAGACACTCCTAAGGCATGTGTGACGTAGGTACAGATTAACTGACGTTATTGGTAGGTGATGAGCTGGTCGGAGTCCGCCTAGGACACAACCGCTATACAGATTAAGCTAACCGATAACGGGCAGCAGCCTCAAAGATGCGAAGTGTCTGTTACTGCGATCTTCAATATCCTTGCCCAGTGTAGCGATTATGGCAAATCATCCTTATGGGAGGGGTCTAGACGGGTCTTGCAGTGGACTATTTACTTGCTGTGAAGGAGGCAACTGAGATTAGGTAATTGAGAATTAATAACTGATGCATCAAGGTGTCAAGCACAGAGCAATGGAACATAGCATAGAGCATTGTAACTTGATTCATGGCGCAACTGCAACTGTCGTGGATGTGCCTTACGTAAGTGACAAGTCACTTCTCGTCACTTAGTTCCGTAAAAAAAATAGCCAATGCTTTTAGGTTGTTTTATTTTGAGTGTTGTCCCTGTGCGAACGCGGTTCTATTTTTTAACACAAGTAACACACACACACATTCAAGAGCTAAATTATATTGTTACCTGTAAATAAAATTATAATTGCATTGAATACATCAACGTTTTATATAATTGTAATTTGTATAATATTCTGTAAATAAAGAGTTTACTGTTCTTTTAATAAAATTCTCTGTAATAGTGTTTTAATAAATAATCTAACCATGATTGATGTTTTATTTGATTGACTTCTGAAACAAAAACTGCTAAAATAATAATAAAAAAAAGATTTATTTTATATTTTAATAATATTGGTGGTTACATTATGTTACAATTCATACATCATTTATTTTTATGACATAACGTTAGTGACTAGATTATCTTTTTATTAACATTTCAAATGTGAACTTTACAAGTTATTATATATATTACAAGGATACTTTAACAAAATAAATTATAAAGATAACGAAATATTATATTCCTCCATTAACTCACTATGTATTTTCACATTCCAAAATAGTTTAGCCACAACACGAAAATTAAATAAATTAGTAATAACGAGTACTAAATCCCGCGTACTCGGACAGCTCGAAGCTTTCTTTTTTTATTGGATCGCGGTAAACAACCAGCTAACAGTTCACCTGATGGTATGTGACTATTGCAGCCCATGTATACCTGCAAACAACTTCTTACGAAGAAGATTAGAGATGCGTTGTCATACAAAGCAGTAAGAAGGAACGCCTCACAGCCCGTAATTATACTTGCTCTGTGTACCATTCAAAGCGGAACACAGCAGTCATTACACTGCGGCTTAGAGGCTGAAATAGGTGGGAGAGTGGTATCTACCCAGACGACTCTTAGGCAGAGATGGAGCCCGCCACCTGGTATAATCTGTGGGATAATAAAATCAAAAATCAATAAACAATAATTGTCAACGAATCCGGTAATCATGGCGATTGCATTCTTTAATGTAGTATAAGTGCAGCCGACTTTAACATTATACATATTCTTATTTATGGTACACATAAGTAAAGAGCAGCCAGCTTGTTCCACTCTACGGCAAAGACCTCGTCATCAATGCCCACACTTACCTCCTCTCAATACTTGAGATACTTTTGAAGCCGGGAAGCGTCCAGTCCATACCCTGCTCCAGTGCATGTTGGTAGACTTACATCACGATGGATAATAATTTTTTATAATTTATCAGACATCCAGGTTTCCTCAAGACGCTATTCTTCACTGCCGTGCATGTGTTAGACTTAGAACACACAATTTCAGTTAAGATTTTATAGAGTACAGTAACTGGTTTCATTTGGATGACATGGTTTTGTTTGACCAATGTTTATCAATAAGCGAAACTACGTTTTGGATGTAAAAAATAACACTGTATGATTTTAACGAAAATTGCATAGTGGATATGGCCTCGAAATTACCTTAAAGTTATCAAAAGTTTGTGTAATACAAAATTGTATTATTAGAATGAAACCTAGCATGTTTTAATGAACATATTATTATCAACAAAAGTGTGTTCTCTATTTAAGTAATCAATATTATTGAACTTTTATTCATTAAGTTGTGTGACCATAGAAGCAAATATTATCGTCTGCTTTGTTTCTATTAAATAGACTTTATAAATTAGTATTAACACTTAAATACGTTAGCATAAACTCCTATAATTCTAAGGGTCCGAATAAGTGTTTCGCTGGACAGTCTTCACTCTGATCCCCTAGAAACTGGGCGAACAGTTCTTGATATCGGGAAAGCGTGACGCCACCCCTTCTTCTATCGTCGTCCTGAAAATGAATACAGATATTAATCAAAATAACTTCAGATTTGACAGGGGGCGTGAGAAAATCTGTCACTGCCTTTCTTCACCTTCTGTCCTAAGAGTCGAGCGAGGGTAAATCCATGAAAATCTTATGGAGCCTGACAGATGGCGAATATGAATCTCAAAAATAACAGACCGATAATGGACCCAAAACGAGATAATAGACCCATAAACTGATAATGGACCCAAAGCGTGTATTGAATAGAGCGGAGCTTAACGGTGTGCGGCGAGCGCGGAGATGGACGGGCTTACACGCCAGGGCGGAGATGGACGAGGTTCCACGCCAGCGGGGACCTTACATGAACAGTTTAAAAAAAATTCCGCCGCATACCGCTCACATCTCTCGTCTCCGCTGGATGGCGCTGCCGGCTCGCAAGACGCTGCTCACATCCCTACTGTCCACTCGGACCGTTTCCACCTAAGCTATAGGGAGAGGAGATGGGTAAATATCGAAATCCTATTGGTCTATTAGTTGTTTACGATACTTCTACTTACCGCCCATCTCCACTTTAGTGGATACCGGGCATTGAACTTTAAGGTTCATCATTAAACTTTAAACCATTTACTTTAAGGTTTAATGGATTTCATATTTATCGCTAGGTACTAAATTATTGCTTCGATTTATTGTAAAAGACGTTTGACTTTTAAATTTTGGAATTAAATTCTCTGTTTATAAACAACAAATATAACTATAGAAAAAAACTTCTGCAGACGTACAGCTCGTAATTATACTGACTCTCTAAACCTTTCAAACCGGCTGGACCGGTAGATGTTGTTTTGCTCTTGCCGGTAGATGGGGCGATGAGTATGAGAAAAAACATTACTAACTCGAGCACAGCACCAGCTATGGGATCCTAGCATAGCTATGAACCATCGTCTCGACAATATAAATATATTGAAGGAATATGACCTCAATCGGTTGAAAATTATTATTTACGGATTTCATCGCGTAAAATTTTTTTTTCCGTGACTTTTCGAGTGCTGTACAGCAGCCGTGGTGACGGGGGGACTGAGGTGTTAGACGTCCAGTGTCATAGTTAATTCTGTTTACCTTCAGCTTTTATTTATTAATTTTGGTCTTATCTACGCAGAATGTAGTCACAGTATCTTGAGGTCGTGCAGTGGTATGCTTAGTTTTAGATTTAATATTATTATATAAGTGTTGTGTTGTTAGACAAATCGATTATAAAATTTTGTTAGAAACTGCATGGAAATAAATAATTATGTGATACCGGGGCACACGCCACCATTGAAGTATTTCCGTTGACCCCAGTTGGATGAACGCCAGTAGAATGCTCTTGTTAACGATATTATTCAACTTGTTGCATAATTTTATTTGCCGATGCCGAGTTGCTATGTTGTATTGTTTTACGGAAAACTTATAATAGATACTTTCTTCTCGTTTTTTTTTATTCGATTGGACTGAAAAGCGAGCCAACTGTCTACCTAATGGAAAGTCGCTATTGCAGCCCATAGACACCTGCAAACAACTTCTGCAGACGTTGTCACCCCGGAGAATTAAAATGGAATGCCACACAGCTCGTAATTATACTGACTCTCTATACCTTTCAAACCGGAATGCAACAGTTGTTACACTGGTGTTTGACGGTTGAAATGGGTATAAGAGTGGTACCTACCCAGACGACTCCTAAGCAGAGAAGGAGAATACCGCCTAGTATGCGATACGTATGTTAAAACCCGGTATGTGGTGACGAATAAGAAGTTATTCTTTTTTTTAAATGTGTCCAAAGCTCAAAAGATTAATCAGATATTATTATACTAGATTTTTACTAAACAGTAATCATTAAATATTTATTGTTACAAGATAAATATGTAAAATGTTTATATAATACAAATATTAGGTCGAGGAAAACGTTTTTTCTTATTTAATTATTAAAATATCGCAGTAAAATCTCATTGGTTGTACTGTTTGTATCTGGCTGGTTTTGGTATACCATTAAATAGATGGACATTTTAAAAACAGAAAAATAAAAAGTAAAAACGGGTTCCCGCGATTGTTCCATACTTTTTCTTTTTCTCAAAATTAGTGAATCTTACAAAGAAATTCGATAGAGATTAAAGTTTCATTATAAAAAAAGTAAAAATGGGATACAAGCCGCGAAAAAAAATTGTGACGTTTTAGGAATTAACGCAGTGTCAGTAAGAGTAGCACAAAATTGGTTCAAGCGTTCAATCCGAAAATTTTTATATCAAAGATGATCTTGGTCTGATCTACATTTGAAAAAGTTTAGCTATCGAAATGTAATAAAATCGAACCGTTTTTGAAAAGATAGATTACTGGTGATGAAAAGTGACAACCTACGACAAGAACGTGCGAAAAAGATCATGGTCGAAGGGTAGTAAAGCTCCAGAGACTATAGCGAAACCCGGATTAATTTGCAATATAGGTGATGCTTTGTGTATGGTGGAATTGGAAGGGCATCGTTCATTATGAGCTTTTACAGCCGGACAAAACCATCGATTCGGATCTCTACTGCCAACAGCTGACGAGACTCGAGAAAGAAATAGAGAAAAAACGGCGGAAATTGAGTTGATCAAAATACATTAATTAAGGTAACACCAAGTATTGAGAGAGCTGGGTTGGGAAGTGTCAATGCATCCACCATATAGCCCTGATCCTGCACCCTCAGATTTTCTCCTGTTTCGGTCTTTTCAGAATTTCTTTAGGTAGTGTTAGGTTAGCAGCAAAAGAGGACTGTTTAAACTACTTGTCGCAGTTTTTTGATCAGAAGTCCCAATTTTTTTACAGCAATGGGATTATGTCATCACTTACAAAATGATAACTAGTTATCGAACAAAGTGGCACATATATATTATTATCAAATGTAAATAAACTGTGATAAAAAATATCTTGAATTTGTATAAATTGCCGCGTATTGTCTGTACTAAAAGAACAAATTTTTTAGGGTTCCGTAAATGCGTCCGTCTGTCCTACTGCTGTTTAAAATGGGTTTGGACCTTAATAGGTAGCATATTGAGTATTGAGTAATATGTGTTATTATAGCGAATATCATAACAAATTATAACACAAAAAGACTTTTTGCTCTATCGTAAAAATGGTAATACAAGCGACAAACTTGTAACAAGTGCAAACTAAGAAGTAAAACTACAAAAAGAAAACCGGCTAAGTGCGAGTCGGGCTCTGGCACCGTACAACCACGCAATAATCTGTGGAACGTATTTAAAAAAAAATGATTTCTTTCATTCATTTCGGAAGCTAAAGTAGTCTCTAATCGGAAGTGATCAACATTATTAGTAATTTCCAAAATTAAAACAATTTTTTTATGCGCCTTTATGGCATCTCGTAAACTACTTCAATGTTGGAATGTAGATTGATACAATTGTATGAAGTAAAATTAGCAAATTTATAAATATCTTCTAAACTAGTTCACCTCATATTGCTTTGCTTATTAAACGCTCTGATTGTCACGGCATTAATCTAAATAACGGCGTGCCAAAGTTATACGAGAATATTCCAGAATCTGTATGCGAAAATTAATGTTTGAGAATTTGAGAGAGAGCCGGGAATGATCCACCAAGCTGCTGCAGTGGGAGTTAGCATACTTTACAAGACCAAGAAATATTTTTTTATTATTTTTTGATATACATGTTTCCTCACGATGTTTTCCTTCACCGCCAAGCATGTGGTACATTTAGCATTTGAAACTGCATTTACCAATTTCAGTTGTGCCGGCACGGGACTCTCGTACTGCTCGGAAATCGAAGCCTGCGCCCTGACCCCAGGGCTGCCACGGCTCTTGACTCTTTAGTATTGCATTGAACACTCTAATTGCATTAATTGAATACTAAGAAGTTTCTTAGTAAACGAGAAATGACACAGTGCGGCAGATAGTTCCCACAAATGCGAGGCATTTTCGTTTATCTGTCTGTTCGCGTATTACTTAAGAACGGCTACCCATTTGGATAAAATTTCCTTTAAATCTAAGCGGATTTTTAATCTCAATCAACAGTTTAATAGAATCTGAGAAACAGTTTGAATTCTCTTAAATAAAATCTCATAAAACCATATTGATGAGATTTTGTTTCTTGTACCCTAATATTCCGTTTAATGTTATCACACGTATCCTGGCCTACAACATTATTTACCAGAATTTCACGAGAGTACACTTGTTCGTCTGGGACAAATATTTACATATCTGTATGTAAATATTTAGTATAGTAGCATACTGCAGGTATATGGTACCTAATAACTGCATGTAATACTGCAGGTGAAGAGCCATGGTAGCCTAGTGTTCAGGACGCGCACTTTAGTTTCATAGAGTGCGAGTCACCGGGTTTCGATCCCGGGGCCGGCACCACTAAAATTGTTAATAGCAATTTTAAGTGCTGTTTTTACAAACTTTGTGAGGAATCCTGCATATCTGAGAAATAAAAGTGGGTAGTGGAAGCTCATAATCCACTTTTACCTATTTGTATGTTGCTCAAATATTGGTATCGACTGTGATTCGAATCCAGGACTCGTGGTTGGGGAATAATCAAAATATTATTTCGAGGATATGTGAAGCCCGCCAACCCGCACTGGAGCAGCATGGCGGGCCCTTCCCGGCTTCTAAAGCCTCTCTGATACTCATGTTTGAGAAGGATGCCTTTGCCCAGCAGTGGGCACTTACAGGCTGCTGCTTTACTGCAGGTATATGACACCTAATGAACTGCATGTAATACTACATGAATACTTCAGGTATATACTATAAACTAATGCACGCAAGTCGAACTCTCATTGACTAGATTTTATGTAGGGCAACAAAAAATAATTATAACTTACATTTAACAAGGAATAATACGCCTCGTCTATTATTTTGATGTCTTCCAACACCATTCTCTGTACACAATCATATCTGTATTCCTCTAAGGCAATGATACCGTCGCTATTAAGATCTATCATTCTGAAATTCGATTCTATAAACGCCTTCATTGCTTGTGGGAAGTCTTCGTACCGACGCCCTATGCAGCAGTTCATGACAGCCTGTTTGAACTCGTCCACGGTTATTATACCATCCTAAAATATAAACTAGCATTTAAATAAAAATAGCCGACAGTGTAATACAATAAATAAGCGAGAAGCGTGCGCGGCTGCAGCGTGTCTTTAAATAAAGCATTACATAAAAGTGAAGCATATTTTAATTTTTGCAGTGTATAATATAGCATGCAGTATTTAATTTGAAGCGTTATAAAGGTATAAATTATTTATTTATAATTTTTGCCTTTCATATCTTAAAACGTATGTCGGCAGTTTAGTAACGTGTTAATATTTAGTTTTCGTTTACTGCCTTATAATGAGGACTGTACCATCTCTTTTTCCAATTGCCAACCTAACCTAGACGAGGTGCACCCTGCAGGCAAGGAAACGATGCTCTGATGGCCGAATAATGGCGGGAACTCCACTCGAATATGCCCCAAAGCCACTAACCCGCTTGCCTAGCGTGGTGAGTATGGGCTAGCCTTCCAAGAAATATACGCCTTGCTTTTGCTGGCACTTTCTTGGAGAGCGCTATGTTCAGCTGTGGGCTTAAATAGGCAGATATAGTAGTAGTTTATTTAATAAATAACCTGTGATTCAGGTGTGTGTTTTTGGTATCTGTAATTTTCCATATTAATTTGAATAATACCCGACAATAATAACCATCTAAAACAACACGAATTCATCTACTGGCTGATCTATCTACGTCTAAAAGGATCCAAGTTTTAAATATAGAACAATATTCAATATTCTTTAAAATATATATAGTAAATATTTCTGATTTTTTAAGGAAAGCCAATTAGTATTTGGCTGTACTAAGCAAGGGCGTAAATCTGACAATAGTACACAACATCTCCTAAACTTAATGATTTCAGAGGCTTTTGAAAGTATATGAACTATTTAAAAGGGGTAACGAATTTGAAGTTATTAAAATTAATATAAAACAATTTTCCTTTCAAGATTCGTGTCTGCAATTAGTCTACGATGGAAGCGTAGGCTAATCTATTTATACTCCGTATTTGTTGTTACTTAAAAATAATTATTTTTATACATTTCGGAATTAAAATTTAGAAAATCTACATAAACTTGTATCCTTTTTAATGCTGGCAGAGCGTTGCATACTGCGGTATAATGTAACGATGTGATAACCGACATAGTCCGGCACCTTGTCGAAGTCCGCCAGCTGGGCGATCTCCTCCCAGAGGCTGAGCATGATGTGCTGGTACTTCCGCAGCCTGGCTGAACTGCATTCGCCTTTGCCCTCCAGCACGCAAGAGCGCAGCGCCAAGCAGTGGAAGTCGTGCGCGTCTAAGTATCCGTTGCAATCGATATCTGCAAAATGTTTTATTTCTTTATTCTGTATTTTATTTAAGTAAGAGTTACTTAACGATATGTATAATTTTATATATAGATAGATAATGTTCTGGGCGGGATACAGTCACTGGAGGACTGAGGCGTTTGACGTCGATGTCACCCGAACGTCACCGCACCCTAAACGTCGGAACAGAAAAGTTAATTAAATTGCGACAAAATCTGTAAGTTCGTTTGATTTCAATGTGTATTCTAGTCGCGTAAATGTAAGATGTAAGTATGACATCAGGCCGACTAGCACGTCGGTTCCCCCGTGATCACGGGTGCTGTAAAGCACTCGAAACGACGCGAACATAAAAATTTTAATTAAACGCGATAAAATCCGTTAATAATAGATTAATTTCAAATACAAGATATGTGTTGAATATTGTATTCATGATATCTAAATATCACATGGCTTTGTGGTTAGCGTATCTGGCTGTTGAACCGTGGGTTCTGCTTTAGAATCCCAGCAAGAGTCAATATTAGTGCAAAGTATGAACCAAAATTGGTCGAATTGCGTTGTGTCCCGTTTCTGACACTGCATGCGACCATTCCTCTATCTTATCGCATAAAGCGGGCACGGGAACATGAATACGATACATGTACAACGGAAGCTTTATTTACGGAATTACAGAAGTTCAAGTTCAAAAGTTCAACGCTGAGATGTCGCTGTGGTCGTCATCGGCCCGAAGGATATCATAATCATCATTGTATCAAGTTTAAAGCTCTAGTTTACTGTTTTAACTGAACATTTCTAAAATCAGCTGTTTAACTCTTCGCGTGTCATAAGTCCTAATATGACTCAGGGATAATTGTCGACACATACCGGTCGCATAATACCACTCAAAATCTAATCCTTAGTCACATTTCAAATTGATTTCCGATCGAATTATCGAACGAGCAACAGCTGTTTTCTTGGCAGGGACATTGTTTATATATCGAGATGAATCGCTAGAGACGTTTGAAATTAATTTTAATATGAACAATTATTTCTAAATAACCTTTATTATATTAAGTAGGCCCGTAGAAATACGATATTGACATTGCTAAAAGGCCATGTACCGTTTGACTGAAAATAAATTGTGTTAGGTTGTATGCATACGATGAAGTTAATGCTTTTGGCTTTTACAGCTTCATCGGTCACGGGCTCCCAGGTTAGAGGCGACATGCAAGATTTAATTAACGCACATCTCTGCTACACGTCTTTACCATATCTTTTAATTAATAAGTTGTCTATGGACCGTCCAAGGGAGGTTCGGATCCCGACTCGGACAGTCGAGTTGCGTCAAACGGTCTGAGCTGCGAAAACAGCCCTGGAACTGTGTTAAAGTTACGTACTAAATCGCAACCCATTGAAAATCACTTCGTTAGTCTGTCCGTCACAATTCGACCGTAATTTTTCAGTAACCGCTAGACGTATAGAGATCCGAAATTCGTGGGGATTATGCCGACGACTATGTGCCTCTAATTATGAAACGTTCTTATTGTTCAAACATACCACGAATTGTCATGCAATTTTGTATTAACGAGTATTGCCCAGTTTTAAAACTGTTAAAAAAGATGGCGGTTCAAAGGACTTTCACAGTATGTCACCCTTTTTTTCAGCATTCTGCGCAGGGGTGAAAATGTTATTTAAGTATGCTGTGAACCAAATTGGATCAAATACTATCAAATAGAGCGTTTGCTCGTTATCAACCTCACACGTTTTGTGGCGGGATTGACCTACATCGTACGTATGTACGAGGTTGCCACTCGAGAACCTTTCTCTCCCAACGGTTATAAGTTCTGCGTGCAATGCGACCGGCCAATTTCCAGATCAGCTTGCTGATCCTTAACGCTAAGTCGGCTTTCCTAGCAACAATAATTGCAAATTCTATTCGCAGAGGAATACCGAGTTACTTTGTTCATTCTGCCCGCTAAGCAACTTATAGCTTCCTTCAGATGCTCTAGCTAGAGCTTATATAGTCGTCGATGTGTAAAGGTGATGCAGTCGCATTTAACAAAGGCTACACATTGATTGAATTAATGTTATTAAACAACAACTTGCGAAGTATTAAAAGTCAATATCATTCAGAGACGGAGACACGGGTCAAGTCCAATTTATATCTGGCAGTCGCCATGCCAGACACTGGCATTGTAACCGTAACACGATTGAACTCCGTTTCTCAACTGTACGTCCAACGCTCACTTGGCGGCGAGTAACATGATAACAATACCTGGTATTAGATCACTAAGATCTATGCCAACATCGGCATGGATTAATTATGAAATAAATACGTCTCGGGGATTGAGTTGAGTAGGTAGCCGCTGCAGTAATTGCTGTGGCATGACGGAACGCTTGTAAATTCGGTTACACCACTTATATTCGCTTCTGCTTTAATTTTAATTTAGGACTTACTACTCAGCATTTAGGTACGTTAAACACTAAACTACATTATCGTCTATTTATACTATCGTCTATGTTTGTAGCCTCAACCTATTTCGTGAGACGTACAGCTTAAATGACGTTTTACTATTATTTCAAGTGGGTTTGTAGTATTTATATTATTAATTTTGGTTAAAGATTTCTAAAGATAATTTTGTAGGATTGTAAGAGAGAGTATACCTACTATATCTCCAAAGTCATCTTTACCTGCACTCCGCTCACTAACGAACGACGCTCTGAAAACCCAGCGATAGCGGAATAACCATCGAATATGCAGAGTCCAACACACGAATTGCGATGGAGGCAGCATCTCTAATGTGAGAATTCGGGCACTGCACTCACCAACTCCAAGCGTAGTGAGTATGGGTCAAGCTGGACGGACATGGGCTCTTATTATACAGGCTTAAAAGAAAGAAAAATAAAAAGAATAGAAAATGCTTTCAATATAATACGGATTATACGTTTAGATTGTGATGAATGACACCCTTACAATTTCGAGAGAGAACCTAGATCCGCGCCTGTGGTGTCCCATTTGATTGCGGGTACGAAACAAATAGCACACGCGCAAATCTACGAACAACAAATCTATTCAGTGCGGGAATCTAACCGCCGACCCGTAGCTTTTTAAAAACAGTCGGACGCTGCTGCACCTACCGAGCTAGTCACCGGTCGCAATACATGTTGATTTTTGTTGTAACTTTTCACATTTATCCTTTCATCCTGGTTCTGTAAAAATGCAAAGTATCGTTATGCGATAATAAAACAATCGATGTTTCGCATTATTTCATGCATAGGTCATTTAAGATTTCTTTATGGCCATAATGCCTGAAGTATCAAAATTGATACCTGTTTTTTTTTAAAATAAATATGTAAAATAAATATTGTGATTTATTTAGCTATTTTTCCCTTCATCTAGGCCCTCAAGCAAATACAGTAATATTTAAAAGAAGACTCGCGTAAATCAGGCTACTAAGGGTTAACGCTAAGTCGGCTTTCCTAGCAACAATAATTGCAAATTCTATTCGCAGAGGAATACCGAGTTACTTTGTTCATTCTGCCCGCTAAGCAACTTATAGCTTCCTTCAGATGCTCTAGCTAGAGCTTATATAGTCGTCGATGTGTAAAGGTGATGCAGTCGCATTTAACAAAGGCTACACATTGATTGAATTAATGTTATTAAACAACAACTTGCAAAGTATTAAAAGTCAATATCATTCAGAGACGGAGACACGGGTCAAGTCCAATTTATATCTGGCAGTCGCCATGCCAGACTCTGGCATTGTAACCGTAACACGATTGAACTCCGTTTCTCAACTGTACGTCCAACGCTCACTTGGCGGCGAGTAACATGATAACAATACCTGGTATTAGATCACTAAGATCTATGCCAACATCGGCATGGATTAATTATGAAATAAATACGTCTCGGGGATTGAGTTGAGTAGGTAGCCGCTGCAGTAATTGCTGTGGCATGACGGAACGCTTGTAAATTCGGGGTTTTATCTGTACTTAAACGACAGGGAACTAAAACGTCTAGGTTATTTTTTATTTTATTACGAAGAAACACATTTTTTAAGCAATATGATAAAAGTTTCTATATCAACGTCAAATGTCCGAGAAGCTTTTGGAGTCTGGTTTGCATGTTTTCATTTCATTGCAAGGGTCCGTCCGATACGCTCTTCCATTGCGGGATGGCGATATTTTTCATTATTTCTCAGACATGCAGATTTCCCTATATGTTAAAGTTTTAAATTCCACACTCCAAACGATTTATGTGATGCCGTCACTGGCGTACTATGAAATTAAATCGAAGCTTGGTCACTGAGCTACCAAGGCTCTACCTCCACATGGTTTATTATCTTTTACTAATCTTTTACAATCCGTTCTAAATCACATATCCACTGGTCACTGTATCAATGGGGTGAAGAACGAGCTAACAGCCCACCTGATGCCAAGTGGATACTGCAGCCCATGGACACCTGCAAACAACTTCAATCGAAGAAGGTTACGGATGCGTTGTCACCTCTGAGGTCTAAGATGGAACGCCTGGCATGTCTGTCTGTATATGTCTCTTTATACCTTTCCAACCGGTACACACCAGTAGAAGCACTGTTAAAATCAGCTAACCTCAGTCGAGCAAAAAGTAATTACCGAGGTATTACACCACTTATATTCGCTTCTGCTTTAATTTTAATTTAGGACTTACTACTCAGCATTTAGGTACGTTAAACACTAAACTACATTATTGTCTATTTATACTATCGTCTATGTTTGTAGCCTCAACCTATTTCGTGAGACGTACAGCTTAAATGACGTTTTACTGTTATTTCAAGTGGGTTTGTAGTATTTATATTATTAATTTTGGTTAAAGATTTCTAAAGATAATTTTGTAGGATTGTAAGAGAGAGTATACCTACTATATCTCCAAAGTCATCTTTACCTGCACTCCGCTCACTAACGAACGACGCTCTGAAAACCCAGCGATAGCGGAATAACCATCCGAATATGCAGAGTCCAAATACCACGAATTAGTGATGGGAGGGCAGCATCTCTAATGTGAGAATTCGGGCACTGCACTCACCAACTCCAAGCGTAGTGAGTATGGGTCAAGCTGGACGGACATGGGCTCTTATTATACAGGCTTAAAAGAAAGAAAAATAAAAAGAATAGAAAATGCTTTCAATATAATACGGATTATACGTTTAGATTGTGATGAATGACACCCTTACAATTTCGAGAGAGAACCTAGATCCGCGCCTGTGGTGTCCCATTTGATTGCGGGTAATTTTATTTCTTTGTATTGTATGTATGTATACATATTTATATTTATCACCCAACCTGACGTGTATATATATCTAAATAACTTTATAATACATATTTGGAACTACTTCTGTTTGTCGCCCTGTGACCATCGGAATTTAAATAAACCTAATTAAACGCGTTAAAATCCGAAAATAAGTTTCATTTCAAACGTATAGTAATCGCGTAAAGACAAGAGATATTTTTGTTATGTTTGGAATGTTTGACAACCTAATGTTCAATATTTTTTGGAAATACTATTGTATTATTTTTATTACAAATGACTGTAATACATTTTGATGATTGATGAGTGATGACAAAGGGCAAAAAGCGTTGTAAAATTTTGATAGCGTCTTTTATCTACTCCAATTACTATAACGTAGTCGAATACTATATAATGGATTAAACGCGAAAATTTAACAACAAAATAATATTGCCATGGGAATTATGGAGATTCATAATTTAGTGTAAATAGCATTGATGATTAATTGTCATCGCCCAAACATACACAGTTTTCACGCTTAACAGGTGTACGAGAACAGCAACCACAGTAGGTATATAATCATTAATGAAAGACAAATTCTTTTTTTTTTGCTTATTTTTTCAATGTCAGTTTAATAATAAATCTGCTTATTCTATATATATATTGAATCACTGCACATGTGTTTGTTATTGTATTTGTATAAGTGTATAAAATTTTTCAATCTAATTGCGAAGGTATGGAGAATCGTTATTAAATGCTAAAGTTACAATAATCAAAATAGGTACATACGCCAGTCAAATATAGGGGTGGGCAGTGCTTAATAAATTCCATTTGTCATAATTCAGTGAAGCGAAATTGGCTTCCAAGAAAACTCTCATTCTTAAATTATAATGATAGCGCTTTACTTTTCTAAACAATGATGTTTGTCAAAATCCTTTGGTAATTTTCTGCAGATACGTAAAATGATACAGATTAATCTTAATTAAACACCTGTAATTACCGCTATCTTTATTGCTCAATTATCGGCTACAGGAAAATCCAAAGAAAATACATACCGTACAAATATCGAACAACAAATGCTACTCGATTATCCCATGAAGAAGCCATTCCAATTATTAAGTATCTACCAAAAAATATCTGTATATTGCGACGTTCAATTAACAAGAGATCAAACAGACGCCGCAAAGCTCGGACGCGTTCGCACTGTAACTGCTAACTGCTAGAGGGCCGAGGTTGCCTATGGAAGTGTTTCGAAAATATCGATAAAATTATTAATGTTATTTTTTAACCTGTATATATTCAGAACTGATTTGTAAATCTCCGTTTATTCTGCGAAAAGATCTTATTGCATATAAAAAAGGAGCAGTCTATTAAACGTACAACAGCTGGGCAACGGCCACGTCATATTTTTGACCGGATATTGGAGTCGGGAAGAGTTCGCTTTGTGTTGTAACCGTGGATTGGCGGACTTCAAATGTTTTCGCGGAATTACTCGAATAAATTTTTGTTACTCTTCACTTCTCAGACAGGCTCAGACTGGGACATACAAGTTTCCTCTCGATGTTTTCCTCCAATGCTAAGCACGAGATGAATTTGTATCGTGTCTTAGTATATCTCGCTGGCTTTCAATTTAAATGAACTGTTAAAGAATCATGAGTTATCACTTCCTAACATTTGCTAGGTGGTAAATTTCAAGGCCTAGGAGTCGTCTGGGTGGGTACTACCCTCTTACCCTCTTATGCCTCCAATCAGCAGTATAACTACTGTTGTGTTTTGGCTTAATATGTATATAGAGCCAGTGTTAGTACGAGCTGTGATGCATTCCGTCTTAGTACCCAGAGAAGACAAAGCATCTGTAACCTTCTACGATTAAAGTTGTTTGCAAGTGACCATAGGCTGCACTAGCCACTTACCGACACGTAGACTGTTAACTTGTTTGTCACCCATATCTTATAAAAAAAATCAGGGTTCCTAATAACTATCAGAACAGTTATTCCACTGAGACAGTTGACTTCCAAGGCTGAAAAGCCACAGGTGGATGTTTTTACACTGCTACCACACGATAGATACTTTATTAATAATCATCGATACTTTCCATGATTCACATCTCTAGATCGCCCGCGCAGCTCTGCCTCAACACGAAATAAAACAATATAGTAGGCGCATTCGCGAGCTACGTCATCTGATGACACCCGTTTAAATATATCTGCTGTACGCGACGTAGCATCGATTTGGGTTTTTTTTTTGATTCAGATATCAGATATGTAGAATCGCTACAATTTTACTATACTGTCCAGTTGGTAGTGATGCAATTTTATAGTGTTTCACGGCGAGGCAAAACTTAAAGTTGCCGCCTCTTCTATTATTTAAAATACTTTTATTCTTCTTTAGTAGTATTTTGACAGTTCTCTGTCGAATATAGGCGCGAGGCCTATATTCGAAATGGTAAGATTTACCGTAATTACAGAATAATAATATATTTCAGACGTCGCACCAAAAATATGTTTTAAAATATTTAATTTTAGTAGTATATAACAATTATATTCAAGAAGTGCAGCTATATTCATTATATTAAATTACTCAACTAGTTAAGTGTTCTAGAATGGTAGGATAGCAGTAATTTGGGACTCTTAATTTCTTTGATACTTTAAGCTCGTAGTAACTCGTAGTAATGGACAACATTTTATTTTACAGGCGCATTCGGAATTGAGCGAATTAGTTTTTGTATTTTCAACTTCCAATCGAACTTACCTCTCTGTAGAAGTAACAAGCAGGTGGTGCCTGGTGGTGTTGGTGTGCTGGTTACGAATCCCGGCGACCGAACCACTGGTGTTAATTGCAAAATGTTAGTATAGGATGAAACGGTGATAAAAAATATTATTTTGAAACCATAGCAGCTTCAATATCCTTTCAAGAGTTCAGAGGAGGCCTTTCACCAGCAGTGAAACATTTCCAGGCTTTACTTTAAACATTTTTTAAACAGGTAGTGAAAGCGAAGCTCCAATCTTTCGATTCGCACCCAGAGAACCGTGTGCCAAAAGAGGGCTTATCAAGCCCTCCTCTGCCCCCGGTCATGGCAACGGATACGGGGGTAATCCGTCGCTTGAAATATTGATTTAAATAAAGTTCAGTAAATATAGGTTGCACTTTTTTATTCCGCCTTAATTCCAAATACTAGTCCTCCCTAATTATCTTTGACAGCAGCAAACTTTGTTTGACTTTTTTTTCTTTTTCGATAAGTTTTTGATACTTGAAATTTTAATTATAATGCATTCCATTCTTGCCGAAAAAATTCTCGATTTCTGAAAAACAGATCAATTCATTGGAACTTTAAAAAAAATTTGGAAAAATTGCTTATAATATCAATCCCTAATTTGTAAATAAGAAGAAATTGGTAAAAATGTGCTGATTTAGACCATAATGTTTACATAAAAGTTAAATGATCTATTCAGTTATTAGAACTTGCAACACGAACCTGAAGATTTAATAATTGAAAAGGATTTATTGGATTATTCCCTAATTTGTTTTGCAACTTTGATAATGACTTTTGGCGCGAACTCGAAAAGTGATGGTTGGTGTTTTGAATTTTTATGTATTTAATGTTAATTGTGTAGTATGCAGCAAGTGCTTCTAATTGGAAAATTGAATTAAATTCCGGAAATCATCTATTTTAGTTTTACTGCCATCAAGTTCAAGAAATCTTCAGTTGAAGTCAACTATCGAAATAATTATCCAAGTTTTCGAGCACGACAAAATATATCTTGTAGAAATTTAATTGTTGTTTGACATTGGCAGATAGTTAAACACTGTTGCCTTATAGAGTTACGAGCCCACGAAAAGAAAAAAGCTTTGATAATAATGATAAGTGTCAAAACCATATAATTCGTAAAAGATTTATACGTCTGTAAACACTACGTTAGCTGGGTATTTTGTAATAATTATTTGTTTAATAATACATATAAACAATAATAATGTATATATCGCAAAGAACTGGACTATTTTTCACACTATTATTAATTCTAAGTACGTACATACATACTATTTAGTACATATTTTTGGTTTTTTATTAATTAATGGACAAAATAATTATATTCTTACCATGTAGTTAGTTTTTTATGCCATTATTTTAACCTTACTTTTCTTAGGACGTTATCCCATCTTTTTATAGAATTATTTTTCATGTAACTTTATTTACAGAATCAATAAAACAAATTTATTTACAATAATTACGAAAATGTATTCCATATGGCATGGTACCAAGAATGCTGGCTGCATTTCTACGTTGAATGGTTACTAAATGGAACCTTTAAGAGAGAGGAGCCAGCACTCTCCTAGACAATATTTAGTTCAAACATTGTTATTTGAAATTATTTATTTATTTAAGCTTCATGCACAAAGTTGTACACATGGTGGACTTAATGCCTAGAGACATTCTCTCCCTGTCAACCATTAGGCTAAGCAGAGATAAACATGTAATAGAGGCTAACAGAATAAAACTAGTAAAAGATATGAATATCAAACTATATACTTACACAGATAGGTAGATACATATATACATACATGCAAATTTTCCAAATATACCATATCCACATAGAATAATGAATTTTAATACAAAAAACAAACAAATATGCATGTCTGGACAAACAACTAAAATTTATGGGTGTGTTATTTATGATATTTTTATTATTTGAAGGTCTCCCTATATTAACCACACAATTTGATGTTGATGAAGAAATAAATGATGAAATTGAGAAAGAGGAAGAGCCAGACATTCCTAATGTGGATGAATCAGAATCCTTACTTTCAAATGTTGTCTCTGATGTTAACAAAACTTTGACAAACCTTTATAACCATGTTACTTCAGCCAATATTACAGCAGAAAACCGAACACAAATAGCAAACGAGACCCGGAAGTTGGTCAAATGCAAGGAAATTGCTTATGAAGGAACAGAGGACATAGAAGTAGAAATAATTAATGGTACAAATTTAGCTAAGATTTTACAAGTAAAGCCAGACATAACAAGTCGCGATGTGGAAGCCGACTGTGTTCTAGTATTGTTCCATGCTAGAGCCTGTCCTTTTAGTGCTCATGCAGCTCCACATTTTAATGCCTTGGCTAGAGCATATCCTAACATAAAAATGGTTGCGCTGGATGCCTTAAAATACCATGGAATAAATGCTCAGTATGGGATTGTTGGTGTTCCAACACTAAAAATGTTTCACAATGGAAGACCAGTTGGCAAATTCAACGGAACGGAGTATAACATTCAATCATTTAGCAAGTTTGTACATGCAATAACTGGTCAGTATCCGCTCGAACTTTTGGTGACATTAAAGGACTTCCAAGGACCAGTTTCTAGTGTGCTTGAAAAGGATACAGATTATTTCTTAGTACTGTCTTGGTTGTTTATAATAATATGTTCAGTATATTACTTTATGCAGTCTAAATGGTGGAAAATGATAGTTGAAATGGTACAGAATAACTGGAGAGAATCTGAGGCCCAGCATGAGCATAATGATTAGTATTAAGGTGTAGTTTGTTTACAATAACATTGTTAAATATATTTATTTCATGAAGTCATGTTGTTATAAATACTATATTGTCAATGTTTGTGCTTTGCTATGTGTTTCTTTGTCTGTCAAAATCAATTGTAATTTGTCATATCAAATTTACCTCATGCATTACCACTGAAGAAAAATATAGTGATCTCCTATCATATGCACCACCGATATGATGGGGTAACTCTGATCTAATACTTTATTAACTTATTTTAATCCACTGGTAAATATAGGTCTCTACAAGAAAACACCAGCATATACTTCTTGGAAGGTTTGCCCATATTCTGCCATTGTATAATCAATCACCAGAGTCTCAATTGTTGGCCAGCACCAGGGGAGGGTGCACCATATGCAGGCGAGGTTGGCATTTAAAGTAAGAGATCCCCTTAAAACTTATTGTCAATCAACAATCTATTAACATGTGATATTTTATGCATTCTGGATGCAAGTGATGCAGAGCCAAACTTTTTTGTAATCTAAGTTCAGTGGTTTTTTTGCTCAAGGATGTGGATGATGACCACTACTTAACAAATAGGATTTTAGTTATAGATATTGAGGCAGCTTCCATTCCATACCAACTAACAAATTAATAATTCTGAATGCCTTCTTGTACCTTAATAACTGGATAAGATATTTTTGACAATGTGTGGCTGGCATGTAGGTTAGTAGTAGGTCTAAACCCATAGGATTAGTTCAGTTATAAATCAACACATGAGGGACAGTTGTTCGTTGAGCAGTATAGCAGTTAAAAATTATCTTATGCATTTATGTTTCATGAAGCCATTACAGTAATTCTTGGATTGTAACTAGCTTGTAAAATAGCAAATTTTGTTTTCTTTGCAAATAAAACTAATCTCACCATAATTATAAATATATAATTTGCTATTACATTTACACTTATTTATACTGGCATAAAGTGTGCAATACATAAGTCAGCATTTGTATGTTTGCTAGTTACTTAAGTTCAGCTGGCATTTCTGACCCATTTAGTGCAGCTAAAATGTTTTTAGCTGTAAGTTCACTCATGGTGTTCCTTGCTTCAATAGAAGCACTACCTATATGAGGCAGTACAACACAATTCTTAAGCTTAAATAATGGGTTATCTAATGGCAAGGGCTCTGGTGTTGTCACATCTAAGCCCGCTGCTCTAATAGTATTATTCTGCAAAGCTTCTATCAATGCATTTTGGTCTACAGTCCCACCTCGGCTTGTGTTTATGAAAATTGCAGTTGGTTTCATTTTTTCAAATGCTGCCTTATTGAAAATTTCTTTGGTTTCTGGGACTAATGCAGAGCAACATATAACAAAATCACTTTCAGTAAGCAATTTGTCAAAGTCTACTTTTACTGCACCAACTTCTTTTGCTTCTGGTCTCTCACTACGATTGTAGTAAAGAATTCTGCCAGTATTAAAGGAATTCACCCTCCTAGCAACTGCTTGGCCTATTCGACCAAAGCCAACAATCCCAACAGTGGAACCAGCAAGACCAGGACCCGTCATCCATGTGGGTGCCCAGGAAACCCAACCGCCGGTTTTTGCTTCAAGCTGTGCTTCTGGCAAACGCCTGGATGTTGATAAAAGCAAGGCCAGCTGTAAAATTTCAAAATTCTATTTTATTTGGAATTCTGTTGCTCATGTCTTATGACATGTTAAAGGATATGAAAAGTTATGAGTATAGTTGGGAATATGCTCAGTTTTTACTCGAGAGCTTGCTTACTAAAATAATTTCTAATTGTTACTATAATCATTGTTTGCATAGAGTTTTGACTCAGGGTAGGCAGTAGGTATAAAAAGCAAAGTAATCACAAAAAACAGTTAGCTTTTTAAAACTTAGCTGTGCACTTAACTGTAGGCATTATCTGCTCAAATATAATAAGTATTGCTGTGCACTAAAAATTTTATGTATACATGATAAAGAGGTTTCTTTATAAGATGTTAACTCAGATACCACTAGACTAATTAAAAAAATCATCTCATTAAATTTATACATTATTGCAAATGGACATGACTGTTATTAAAAAACGAAATTAAAGTTTCATAAAAAATGATGACACACAGTCAAATCTGAGTTTAACCCCTGTATTGATTAAATTGTCCTATTCATGAAAATTATTTTAATATTAATATTGTCAATGTAATAAATTAAAATCATGTAAACTTACAGTAAGTTCTGCGGTGGCATCTGTAAGTACATCTGGAGTATATCCGACTCTAATACCTCTCTTTCTACATTCTTGCACATCAATATGATCATAACCCACTGATATGGTTGCTACAACTTTTAGGTCAGATCCTGCTGCATCTAATAACTCTTTGTCAATCTTATCAGTGAGAGAGCAGAAAATACCATTTGCACCCTCCACATTTTTTAGAAAGTCCAATCTTGGTGCTGGGGAAGGTTGATCCCAGAATTTTATATCACATCTGAAAAGCTCCAAAAACTGAATAGATGGAAAAATAAATATTTTAGATGAAAACTCACTATTCAAATATAAAAAATCTTTCTAAATGTTAAATAGTTTCCTTTTTACATTATAATGGTGATGTTGGCTTAAGAAAAAATGTATGAAAGCAAGAATGACAAATTATAAAATTATAGAAATGATGCTAAGGAAACACCATATTCAAATAATAATATTTACTGAATAACTTACATACTCATTAAGATTTAATAACAAGTTTAATGCCATACTGTAGCCAACTAAATATATATAGGTTATATTACAAGCATGAAACTTACTGTTGTTTGAGTAATTCTATGCCACTACATGGCATATCGGAGCGTGTGATGTAAACTTGGTATTTAACAGCGCTGCTCATCGTTCTGACAAATTTGCTTAAAGTGTCTCTATAAACTAAATAAGGTGCAACTGCCACAAAGCTTTTATAAATCATGAATAAACTTGAACTTGAAATAACTTTTTTGACACATCAATTTCCGTATTTCGAAGCTAGAAGGTCGTTCTGATCTAAGGCAGGTACCTTGGTGGTACTTCAAGAGATTTTTTTTCACTCTTGTCCTTGAAAAGCGACGGTTTCGCTACGTAGATTGCAATATGCAATGCAAAAACAGTTCCGAGTATAACTTTGCCTTTAGTGGACTTTAAAAATGATAAAGCTGACATAATAATAATATCGTATTGTTTATATTTAACTGACTAAACATTAATATGTTAAAATTATGTTTTCATTAGAACAATGTAGACTTAAAAACTCATAACCTTCACCTCTCAAGTCATTATCGCATCACGTGATAGTGAGTACTGACAATGATACTTTGAAGATATATTTTTTTATGAAGAGTACAATAATGTGTGATATTAATTCTAATTATTTACAATTTCTATTTCATTGATATAGAATCGTTTTCAGTTCGTTGAGATTTGTGTACAACGCACAATGCACTGACAGTGACAGTGACAGTTACAGCTGACTGTGACAAATTGCTAATGTCGTTGTTAGGTTAGGTTCGCGTTCTTAGGCGAAGGCTACACGTTCAGTATTTATTACAATTCGTACTGTGATCCTGTTTCGCATAGATTATGTATATATTGACGTAGTATTTCTCGATTCAGCGGATCACGCACACATACTGCACATTAAATGCAAATCACGTCAGTATTCAGTTTCAGTAAGTGGCCTATTTACTCTAGCGTCGGTCGGGTAAAGCCCTGTTTATCGGTAACTGCGAGTGCGGCACTACGGTATTGTTAGTACAATGTCACGAGGTTTGATATGGTACAGAAACATTAACGGTGAGTATACTTGGAGAACTAATACATAATAAAATGACCAATATTTTTGGATTTTAGAGAATCTCTAATTGAATCAATTATAAAGAACAATAATATAGAAGATAAACATTAAGTACATACCTTTAACAAAGTTCAAAAAAGTAAATATGTGTAAGATATGCATGTTGTGAATTTCGCAAAGAATTGTTTGGTCGCGAAGCTGATAAGAAAGTAAGAAACGTTGTTACTAAACATGTTGAATGCAATACAATAATATGCCTGGTCTCATAGTAATATATACATTCATGTTGATTTTATACTTGTTACACATTTAACTTCAGTAATTAAAAAAAGTTTCATTCTACATCTATTATTTCATAAAGTGATATATATACAGGTCTCTAGGTATAAATTATGTTTACATTGTTACGAGGTTACAAGACCTACCTAATTGGTAATAATATTTTAGCCAACACTTCTAAAATAATAGGCTGTTATAGACAGGCTAAAACAAATAATAGGTACTAAAATACTAGACCACTGATTAAAATCTATTTATAAACATAATTATTTGAATTTTAAACTAATAAAATTGTCATCGTAAAAGACTGGTTATCTCAGTGGCAGCCTCCGGCTGTGTATTCACGTTGATGATACTCTGGCGTGCCACATGGCGTCACCATTACCCTTTATTCTATATTTTTTTTCTATTTTCATTAATTCAATCACTCATATATATTCAATCTCTCTACCACATGAATGCGGATGATGTTCAAATTTACAGCGACAGCAGTCGCCCCTTTTAATCATGATTTAAAACTTATTATTGAGTAGTGTAAATAATATGGCCTTAATGTCAATCCTAAGAAGTCACAGGCAATAATTATTGGTAGCCAGAGATTTATCTCAAGAATTGACTGTTTCTCCTTATCGCCTATTGAATTCGATGAAATTGTTATTCCTTACTGCGATAATGTTTAAAACCAGGACATTTATCTTGACAACACCTTAAGTTGGACACGTCACATTAATAAAGTTAGTAGGAAAACTTTTGCCGCTCTTAGCTGTCGCCATTGATAATTTTTTTCCATTCTTATAAAAATAAATTGTAACTTACGAGGACTTTATTTAATACGAGCAAAGGGACTTGAGTTTATTATTACATATTATTAACATGCAAATTATTTTAATTTAAAATTATATTACATATGTATACTATACCTACTTAATATTTATAATTATAATGATAAACAGACATCTAATAATATAAAGCTTATGACAGCACTCCCTATTTTACATTAAGATCAATAAGTACGTATTAATCTTAATGTATATTACAGTACAATAAAGTATCTTAAGATACGCTAATATAAAATATTATTGTATTTTCGCCGTGTGCGATGTTATTGAATTATTAGTGAGCGGTATGTCAGAATCTGCTCTAAGATAACATATACTCAAATTTTATAATATCTTCGTAAATCCTAAAGATGCCATTCGGCGCTCATCGTGTTAATAAAAAATTACCAATACATGAAGAAACTACATGAGGAACTATTGCCATCAAAATGTTACATTATCTTATTTTTTAGTGATGGTATGAGATTTCGTTCTTTTCTAACGGCCAGTCTGTTAGACACGGCACTTCCCGCCGAGAGGGCGAGTGGTTGCCAAAATCAGGATTTCTCCTATTAAACATTTTCCTTCGTTGTTTATAAACATTATCAAGAAAAAATATATGTATGTTTATTTCTAATATGTGTTAATGAATTTTATAATGTTGTAATTGTGACGTCAATTTTATTGGCGATAATAGGTAAGTATTTTAAACCTTTTCGTTTAATATTGTTGAAAATATAAAATTTATAATAATAAACAAGCTGAAAAATAGGTTATACCTATTATAAAGTGAAATTAAATTATAAAATATTGGTGTAAAATGATTATAAAGAGAAATCTTGAAGAGAACGACAACTTGTTTAAGTAAGTCTTCAACTTACTTAAACAAGTTTTTTTTTCTACAGAGAAAGATTTAAGTGTAATCCTCATTTTATGTTTTGATATTTTTGATGACATATCTAATTTATTCATATATTGTAGTCCATAAACATGATCTACTATATATACGATATACTTCCCGGGTGTAATAAAATTTTTAAAGGTATGTTAAAGATGGATCAAATGTAGCATTAAGGTCTACTAATCCCAACTGTACCTACATAATTACCCTAATATGGATTCCTGAGTCCTGGAAATGGCAGACCTTTTGTCAAAATCGAGTTGAGTTTTCAATTTTACTTTAATTAAAATTTTGCCGCCCTTAACCTGGACCGTCTTTGCTTAAATCCTACGGTGTTTGCCGATGCAGATTAAAGTACAATTATGAAAAACTGTCACTGCAAATCGTTTAGGGAAAAAAAGGTGAATTCAATTTCAATTTGTAGTTTTTAGTCAGACGCCTGATTTTTTGCATAATATAGCTTCGCTTGATCTAGAGCTAGTCTTTTAAATGAGAATGGGTTTTTGTTGTTGGGACCTAGTTTCGCCCATATTTGTGAACCGATTCATAAGATTCTTTTTCTATTTAAAGAGATACTACAGAACACACTTCAGATTTGTTGTATAATCGTCAGATTTTTAGGCAAATAACTATATTATGTTGAAACACGAATAAAATTTTAGAATACCATCGTGAGGCAGAAAAGGGACGCCTTCTCTGTTTTTTTAAAACCGAAATCAAGAAGGTGTTTGGATGCGTTTAAATATAGTTTATTATTATACTTTTTGATTATGTTTGTATCGTTGACAGCATCACTACGTACAGGAATTAAAAACGTAGAGCGATGTCTCATTTTGCCCGCCACAACATTTCTTGCTACTTAATATGTACTGAAATCTTAGTATTTTCTTTGTTCGTTTTCTATATTTTATTGCACGTAGCGTCAAACTTAACGTCCCAATGTATTTTTTTTATTAAGTCATTTTTTAGATGCCATGTTGATGATATAATTAAAAAATTAGGAAATCTAGTCAAAAAGATCCCAATGTTGTAAAGTTCCGAAAGTAAATCCAGCGCAAACATCCGTACCTTACTTGAAATTTAAGTTTGGTATTCTGAATTAGACGTAGAGCAGAGACCACCAAGGAATATCAGATCCTGCGACTTAGCAGCAGCTGGGCCTCTTAATAAACTGTAATTCTAATGCACTACAAATACACATAATTTGAATGCTTTCAATAATTTTGGGTATCTCTTTCCACGAAAAATTTAACTCTTATAATCGTAGGTCAATCTTTCTATTATGGGTAAAATTAACTTTACCTATTTAAACCAATGTTTTATATTGATTTCGAACCTCGGCTTCCATACTTTATCGACAGTTGTCAACTGCGCAAGAGATATTATAGTGCCGCGAGTGTAATGCAAACAGAGGCACTTACTTGTATTTACCTTCTCGTATACGATGTAACATGTGACGCTTATACGCAGAGACGGCTTAACGTAAGGTGCAGGGTGCACACGGACGCAGCGGAGTAAGGGGACGCCAACCTCGGCACTTTCAATGAAAGTACTTAGTAGAGGGCGCTAGGGTAATGATTGCACACGGGTGCTACATGGGCTAGAGACGCCTTTGCTTATACGATAACCCACGCGGGCGCTGGTTTGCGTCACTGAACAATTTAAAGATTGGTACAATAATTAAAGTGGTAATGGTAGAATCAGATTAACCTTTGGTAATGGTAGAATCAGATTCTGAGTATTCAATTTTGCCAACGTTATATATTGAGTTTAACTAAAATAATGTCATAAAGAGATATATTACGCAACTCCGAGAGGGTTCCGACTGATGACCTCGCGTCTTAGTGGTTAGCGTACCTGACTGTGTCACTATGTCACCGCCCAGTTGACAACTGCCGATAGTATTCAGAAGGTGTCGCCGTGGCCGAAAGCAGCCAGGAGAACATCGTCATCATCACGAGTCAAACCCGACTTTACCACAGATCAGGTAATATCTACAAGCGTGTAAACGAGCGTGGGTAGGTATTCGTCCACACGAGTCCTGTGAGCCATACATTTTCGAAATACTATATATGTATATATATATATATATATATATATAATTTGTTCGTAATCATTCTGATCTGTGCACCATAAAAGATGTTGAAATGGGCAGAGACTTGTCCTCCGCCACCGTCTGAAATTGACGCTGTGTATAAAATTGCTTTGCCATGAGTGTCAATGTTTATAATTAACTATCGACACCGGTGAAAGAGCTCCCGTATGGAATGTTCTGGAAAAAAGTTAAGCCACGGCTAATCGAAAATCGTTTTTATTGTTTAAAACTTTTTTTTGTCTCTCTACAATTTTGATCACGCATTTGACATTGAATTATATACTTTTCTTTCCTTTTTTATTCAACACAATCTTTTGTATGAATAAATTTAGATGCCGAGTAACGGCAAATTTAGTTCCACAGTCCTACTGTGGAACTTAATATGAAATAACTAAAATCAGCGTAATAACCCTATTTTTAGTGAATACATTTAATTTTATATTTTTTTGGCTTCATTCTTATTCTACTTCTTCTTTAAATGTCTGTTGATAGTTCATTGCTGGACAGAGATCTCTCCCGTATAGAAGACTCACCACAATCGCCTCGCGTCACAATCGGATTGGGGATCGCAGTACCATACATCTCCCGCCTTTCCCGCTGTGTCGTCATGGGATTATGTATTTTTGGTCTGGTATTTTTTAAATGGATGCTCCTCTATGTCAAAAGGCACGAGATTTCTCTCAGACGAAGAGAATAGAAGAAAGATTTGAGGCAGAATTTCTTATACCACCGCCATATTGTCTTATTTTTTTTTTAATTTCAGCCTGTCATAAGTCCATCTCATATAATTGCAAATATGTTTAAAAATATAAACTTATTGGTTTAATTAAATTTTTGTATAATAGAGCTATAATAAAACTACGTTAAAAAAAATTATTTTCTAAAATTCGAATAAGAGTTGAGGATTTTAAAATATCACATTAACTTAATAATCAAGGAATACATTATATTACCAGTAGATTGAGCTAATTGAATAAACTCACTACCGTGTCTTATTATTCTTACAATTGACGCTAATTCAAAGTTACGAATTGCAGTTTTACTGCGGCGTAATAAACAGTCGTAATTATTTTCGCCACAAAAATTAATTAACGAGATTAGTTTTATGCGAGACTTTCATTCTGAAGACTCGAGATATTCAGCGGGCTACAGGAATCTTATACGGAATTCAATATGTGCGAAGTTACTTTCATCTCGTCAACGCTATGCCTACACAGCAATATTTTGTAATCTGTAACAACATTTTGTTATATTTAGTGTTAGTTGTATTAAAGTTACTGTTAATGTCAATAGTTTTCGATTAAGTTAATACTTTAAATTAATACAGAATTGGAATTTTCTGTATTGTTTTACGGTTATTTTTCTTGAAAATATCTGTAAGCACAAATGTGACAGAGAGACAAACAATGTTTATAACATTCGTAATGTCTAAGTAGATAATAATCCTCCGATTTATGTTTCATCGTACTATCTATACTTTTCTGTGATTATTGTGAATAGTTCTGTTTACGTGATCAATACTTTTTCTTTTTAATTAAGTATATATAACATAGAATGTAAAAAATGCATTCAAAACATAAGTTTTTTTTGATTACAGATAAAATAATATACTTTCTTTAAAATTTTTCACAAAAGAAATCACGAGTGCATTTACAAGAATATGACGAGAAAGCACCAAAATGGCTCCTGACTGTTCGGAAGCAATGTATTTCTTGATAAAAACGCAGCGACTTTCTATTTAGTAATTAGAAGATTCGCACACGAAAGTACGCCGAAGTTATTTACCAACGCGACAAGAATACGCGGGAAATGCGAGATTAATGTCCGCGTGCAAAAACAGAATGCTCTTAGCTTTTTAATTATCGCCTCTCGCAGGGTTGTCATAAATGAGTTCAATCATAATATCATTAAAATAGATCAATATATCGAGGACAAAGATTTTTCAGAGTTTCTTTCAGTTTCGAACCAGGTTTTGCTTTAAACGAGCCTAAATTGAACGAAAAAGAAATTGATTTTAATGTAAGTTTTAGTTGATCGATACTCAAAGTAGTTCTAAATGTAATTTCTGTATAACATAGGACTGTAGTCCACTGCAGGCGAGCCTCGCAGGAAAGGAGGATTTGGCATAATCGCCACGTTCGGCAATTGGACCTCGCATTACCTCCTCGCACCTGTCGAGCCCAGTAGGTAACAGTAACGTTGCATAAATGATACTCCTGGCAGGCCCGAGGTGGCCGCTTCGAGAGGGCTTGTTGAGCCCACTTCAGCGTGTTGGGGGGAGTGTTAGCTTACCGCCCCTGCCCCCCCTCCCCACAGCCGCCATTCTCCCTTTCCTCCGCGACTCTGGGGGCACCGCTGATGCGGCCGTGGTGGGACCGCTGATGCGGCCGTGGTGAGACCGCTGGGGGAGAGGGGTGTTGGTATTACGATGAGCCGTTCTCTCTACTTTCCGCGGCCGAAATGTGGTCGGCGGCAGAGCCATAGACCTGATCCGTCGGAGGGTGCCGGGCTAGTGCTTAGGAGCGTGAGCCTTCCTGATCCCCATTGCCTCCGGGTGGTGGACTCGGGGGGGTCTGTTGCCCTCGTGGGTTTGGTGGCCGTGGTGATATTATTATCATTAATTATTATTTACTAAATAATGTAAAATAAAGTCGCAAGAAGACGTTTCTCTGTGTGTTCGCTTATGACCTCTCAACTTCTAAGTGGATTTCAACGCGGTTTTTATGAACATTTAGAAAAATTCACTAAGAATGGTTCATAAGTAAAGCACATTCATGTTTAGTATATATATCACAGATCTGTCCGTACGAAGTCGGCGCGGTTGGCTTGTACTCGTATACTATAGAACATCTATTGAGCTATAATGTTTCTTTTTGCATTATATTATCGCGCACATACACGTACAGAACACACTCGGTTTAATATGAAGATTTACGTTACGGAGATAATTAAGTGATAATTGCGCATGGTTGGATTATCTATTATTAATAAACATGCGTATAGTCAGATAACCTATAATTTACAGTGTGCATGTTGAAAATGCAAAGTGCATTCGTGTAATGAATTCGCTCATGAATTATGACGACAAACTTTTTAATAAGGCTGTTTTGGAAAATTACGTATATGACTTGTATTATTTTTACCCGATTGCGCTAGAAGGAGGGTAACGTTTTTCGAGTGTACATTTTTTTTATGGAAGAGACGGCAAACGAGCAAGCGGTTCACCTGATGGTAAGTGATTACCGTCGCCCACATACATCTGCAACACCATAGATGATGCAGGTGCCTTGCCGGTCTTTAAGGATATTTGGGAGATGGGAGGATAGAGGAGGGGAATAGGGAGGGGTTGTAGGCCTCCGGTTACCTCACTCACCGAATGAAACGCAGAAGCACAAGATGCCTCTACTTCACGCCGGTATTCTGCGAGGCCGTGGTACCAATCCGGTCGAGCCGGCGCATTCGAGCAGCAGCTAAAGCCGCCGCTTGGCTCTACCTCGCTTAAAAATGTTCTTTCACTGGTCGTAGACTCTGCTCAGGAGTTGTCTGAGTATGTACGTGTCTTACCCATTTCTGCCGATAAACAGCAGTTTAAACACTGGTTTTGAGAGACAGTATAATTACGGGTTGGGAGGCATTCCCTCTAAGTCCTCAGGTGCGACAACGCATCTGTAACCGCTTTCGGGGGCAGTCAGGTAAAAAAACCAGTGTATATATGTATCTATACACACATATGTATATTCATTTTCAATAATTGTATAACTACTACTTGTTTTATATGTATATATGTGTAAATAAAAAGTTGGCATTTCGTCAATTAATATTTAGGTAAATAAAATATTTCTCAGTAAGAAAATATGGCTTTTAATAATTAAAGTAACTTCGCGAGTCCCCTGCACGCGACGCTAATTTAAATATTTGCGTCGAGATAATTAAAAAAAAAACAAAATAAAATGTTAAAAACAAAATGAAACTCGACATCGTAAGTTCGAGCCCGCTATTTGATTATTGTCGTGAACCACTCCAGATACAAGCTGTAAGCTTAGTTGGATGGTTAACAGGAATATTAGTAATGTTACTTAATAAATAGCATTGCTAGTATTATTTTTAAAAAAATATTAAAAATGAAAATTAAACGCTTTAAAATCCGTAAAATTCTGTTGATTTCAACGTGTAGCATTCGCGTAAATGATAGATATGTAATCTGCTCGGTGGCGTAGTGGCTAAGCGTTTAGCTGCGGCGATGAGGGTCGCGGGTTCGATTCCCGCACGGATCTAGTATTCGTATGGACTACAAATAATAGTTGCCGGTCTGGATCTTTTTCCATGTGAAAGTCATGTATGTAAACTGCCTCCGCGACACAGGAGACATTCCTGCAGTGGACGTAACGTTTTTAAAGTAAAAAAAAAACATAAAAATGCAATTGGCTGAAAATTGGAAAAGTGACGACAAGTTGTGGTGTTTATTTAATTTTGTTATTTCTGTGATTTTGAATTTTGATATTAAAACTACTTCATAGTGTGTTAAGCCGCAAATGATTTAAAAGTGACTGTAACATTCAATTGAAGATGAAGACCAGAGACCGCGCTTTCGTTTTTAAAACACTTTGGCAAAATAAGGTCTGATGAAATGTTTGCAGCCTTAGCCTGTCTGTGGAACTTACGAGTACTTGAGGGCCTTCCCGATATCTGCTCGCGAGTCTATTCCGTCGATCAATTTTTTTTTATTTTAGAATAAGGGGGCAAACGAGAGTGCAGGGCACCTGATGGTAAGTGATAAGTGATAATTACAGTCAATCTAATTCTGTGGGGTTTTTAGTCTGTCCGGTACTTATTGTTGATCCCGACATTACTTGTCTTGCATGTGAGTGACAGGTAGGTGTTTGCACCTTCCAAATCAAGTAATCTGTGGTATCATAGCTTGCAAACTGATTTGCGTTTTTGCGAAGCGTTGGGATGCTTCTTAGTTATGTTCCATTAGAATGTGTGGATTCAATTAATTAGCTTTTTTCCTAGTTCATGTAGTGATCTCAGTTTTATTTAAACAATTATAGGATATTTATTTCACTTTTCCACTTGTTTGATCGACTCGAAATTTGGTATTCGGTCATGTCGATGGGATTTTAAATCTTGTTTGTACTTAATTATACGTTGTGATAATAATTCAGGGTTGGTGGACTTACTGTAAGTTTTTAATTTCTCAGGCGGGCAAGTTTAATGTTACAGCCTGTAAATGCCCCAGCTAGGCATAGGCCTCCTTTTCAAATATCTGAGATGGTTTCGGAGCCGTGAAGGTTCCGCCACATTTCTCTAGCGCGGATTGGCGGACTTCACATGACTACGAAATAATATTTCTCCTTCATGTAGGTTTCCTCACCATGTTTTCCCTCACCGCCGAGCACGTGGTAAAGGTAAGGTTCAGCACTTAAAAATGTTCTTAAAAATTCAATCTTAACTTCGTTCGGATCGTACTCAGGTCACATCCCCTCTATGAAACTAGAGCGAGCGCCCTGACCACTGGGCCACCACGGCTCTTGCTGATATTGTCCTCGGTGATTTTCACCACCCAGAACTGGGTGGCTAAATCAGAAAGTAAAGTTGCTATGAACCGTCGATAATGTCGAGGCGTCGTTGTCTGCTCTAAAAATGGAACATAATTGGATACAGTTTTATTGCAGCAGCTTTTCTTAAAGCGGCGTGAAATTCGCTCGCTTAACGTGACTCTGTGGGCAGTTATTATCACAATGCTATATTTTATAAAGCTTGCACTTTAAGCCGATTTAATTTCAACTACAGCGATGTTATATGATTAAAGTAGAAATAGAGTGGAAGCCTTTTTTCTTTTAGTTAAATAAAACCTAATAGTCCAAGAGTTCCGCTGAAGAAACACGCAGATCCGAAACGATTGTTTGTATGTGGAATCGAATCTGCATCCCTCTGCGCCGCAGCTTACGCCCATGAGCCAACAATAACAGATACCTGTGCAGGAAAGACTCAGTCCACTGTTTGATTTAGAGATTGATTGGTACAGCTTTCATATTTAAGCTTTCATTCCTAAAACCATAAGTCACGTCCCAATTAAAATAAATAAATGACATGTTAACATGTGCAGGGTATTGTAACAGTGGCACACATGTCACGCACAGTTTATTCGCCTATCATTATACAATCGATAGTGTATCTAGATCGGCTAACCGTTCCGGCACCGTTAAAGCCGATGGTTCACTCATCGAAGTGTAACGAAACGGCTAATCGTTACGTGAGAATCGGAGTGATGGGATTTGAAAGCTATCGGCGGTGTTTGAGATCATACCATGCTTTGTCCGCGTGCACGCGTCGTAGACCATGTTGTTAATAAACACTAATTGAGCTGGTTATCAACCACGCTCTGAGAATAAAAAAAAAAACAACGTGAAGTGCCAATATAACGTTGTGGTAGGAGAAAAACCGGAGCGTAGGCCGCGAGGCGTTCATAGTTCCCTGGTATCGTCTTGATTCTTATCTGAGGATGATCAATTAATGTGTGAAGGAATCAATAATAAAACAATAAGGTGACATCTATAGTCTTTCCCAACTTTAATACGACCATAAGCATTTCTTCGAAAGCTCTAGAACAAGCTGGTACTGTCACGAATATCTTCGATATTCAGTCAGCTTTTAGGGTGCATCACGGCAGATAGATTGTCATTTGAAGGAACATCTAGTACGGAACCTATTAGGGGTTGACCTTTACTAGGGTTCCAAAGGCACGTGGTCAAATTTAAGGTGAAACTTCGCTGTCTTTCTGTCCATTCGGCACCGACGTTCTTATCAGTAACTACTAAAGAGTATGGAAATATTAAAAAAAAGTTAAGTAGCAGCCTGTAAGTGCCCACAGCTGGGCAAAGGTCTCATTCTCATATATCTGATAGAGTTTTGGAGCCCGGGAGGGCGACCACACGGCTCCAGTGTGGGGTTTACATATCCTCAAAATAATATTTTTTATTATTTATTAGTAATGCAGCTTTATAATTATTAATTTTGGTCCAATGACGAATGAGCTAATATCCTGTGGTCATGCAGTGGTAGGCTAAATAATAGATTTTTAAAATGTGCTGTGTTCGGGTAAATACAAGAAATTATAATGTCCAAATATAATGGTAATAATGACGGAGTTTCGTCAAGTGATAAAAATCTCATGTAAAAATATTTAAGTATTATTTAATTATTTATTTACGTAACTCTCTTCATCATGATAATCTGGTCTACGAACATTCTAAATTCTCACAAAATAAAAGCAGTCAATATTGATGTATTTTTTTTATTTTTTCTCTAATAAGAGGGCTTTCCCTGGGGTCCACATTGGAACCTCTTGGTTTTATACAGCATACTTAAAATATATGTTGCCCATATGGGCTATCATAAAAAACTGTTAATAGCTATATAATGAAGCTTTTCAAACTGAAGTGAAAATTAACTGTATAGCTCGTAGAACTGACAACCGGTTGATCACTGCAGTATCCCCGAGCTCGTTATTGGTGCTATCAATCAGCAAATTAAACGTTAGCTTCTAGCTGTCTCCCAACACATGCAAAACGAATTATGAAAAATTATTATTTTACCACCAAGCACTCTTACCTTTGAGTTCACCACACTAACACAACATATCTGTATACATGCACACATAAAATGTGTTTAAAGATAGGTGCTCATTCCCACACAAAAAAAGGCTTTTTTCTTATTATTTGTTTTTTTTTCTCTCCCTAAAAATTTACTTATTGAAATGTAAAGTTAATTTCAGTAAGAGCGGGGTGTCCTAACACAAGTAGAATATGGTATTTAACAGGTTGACCCCAACCTATTAATAATTCTCTATAACCACAAGTAATCTCTGTTGTGAAATAAAATATTTGTAATTTTTCATTTGAATTTCTCGAATCACCAATCAATGTTCAATTGTAGATAAGTGGCGGGTAATAATGTCGATGTCGATGGTGAAGTACAACGTAAGGTATATTCTCACGGATGCCGCTTTATTCTGAAATAAATTGGCGCAAACAATTGGCTTAATTACATATGCGACAATATACGCCATTTTTGTTACATGAATCATTCAGTAAAAAGCAACAATAGGGAACTGAATATGTCAAAAATATAATCATTATTTGCCAGGGCAACATAGTACTAATTTTGTTTAACATAGTGTCGGTTGAAGCCGTCCATATAATTTTCTATATAGATCCATTAGTTAGCGTGCGCCGGTGCGTATATCCATGCTATTGGAGGTCTCTACCAAGGTTAATATTATTCCTTTGTTCAATTTATTTCAATCATGATACATTTGTATTTAGAAATACAAATGTATCATGATTGATTGAAGTTATCAAGATAGAACCGTCCGAATGATAAAGTTAGTAAAAATACCTCTTATAGGACACAGAGGGTTTGAGATAGTTACGCCACTGTAACGAACAGCCAAACATCGTGAACTGCATGAGGAAGAATGATTAAAAATAAATATTTCGTGGACATGTGAAGTCCGCCAACGCACGCGGGAGCAGCGTGGTGGACTATTAGCGGATCCAAAACTCTCTTAAGTAAATATTTGAGTAGACGCATTCATAGGTTGCTACTTTACTTTCTTTTCTTTTATAGTTACATAAAGATATTAGAGATAGTGAATCCTACTGTTTTGTTAACAAGCCGTCGGAGATTGTCTGTCTTTGGAATAGACAAACAGGCACACATGTTATGTATTCAATATCCCTCATTAAACTGGTCACATTCCTCAGTTTCTTGCGGGTCTATAATAAATATTGATTCCTTAAATAAAATAACGACATGACTTTGATCAACACCCGTGATTTCAATCACCGTCTGAACTCCGAATATTTCTATAGCATGATGGTTAGATCCTGTCAATTGCACAAAGAACGATTTGCTATAAATACATATATCGTATTCTAAGGAGTAAATGCAATGATTCCCATATTGTGGTTCAAAGGTATACGAAGAAATTTTGCATCGGCTGTTGCCGTAAGAATTTCAATGGTTTTCTAAGTCATTTAGAATTGATGACGATTTTTAACGATTTTTTTAGCATAAATTATTTCGTGCCAGGTGTTGTGGAAAGACTAATGGAAGTGCTTATGAAGACGCTCAAATTAATGAAATGATTGGAATACCACTCCCAACCATGGAGCTTGTATTTGACGAGGTGGATGACAATAGTCAAATGGCGGGCTCGAATCTACGACATCATGTCTCGTAGTTCTTATTTTAGACAATTAGGCTATTATCACAAGAGCGGTGTGACTTGCCGAAAGTGGAATATCGAAGAAGAGCCGAAGGACGAAATAAAACTGAAAGACTAGGGTAAAATAAACCTGAAAGACATTACTTGTAAAATTAAATCGAAGAAAAAATTTCGATGTACTTAAATCGAATCATTAATCTGAGTTTTTATTCTGTAGGAAACTCGTAATTTACAAAGAACATCGACGTACACTAAACGAAACTAAACTAAAACGAGATAAAAGGCTTTCGTTTGTTACCGCGCTAACAGCGGACAAAGCGCTATCATAGAACAATTAGTTGAACGTACAACACTTGTAATTTGTTGTGACGTAACCTTACTTTCGCCGTTATAAAAAGGTAAGCTGAAAGTACTTCATGCTGTGCGTAATTTATGATTATTTGGTAGTTCTGCGATTTTATTTACGGTACTGTAATATATTTCATGAAATGAAAAAATGAATATATTTAACGGCCACTTGGCGTATTGCTTAGCGTAACTGACTGCTATATGCTAAAAATAATATTTCTCGCACCGAAACTAGCACACGGGCAGTATGGCGGACTATTGAGAAGTAGCCTTTGCTTAGCAGGGAAGCATAAGCTTCTGCAAGAAAGCTCCAGCTAATACCAGCATTTCTTAACTGGTTTTTCCCATTCTCCGCACGCCGGGCAAGCTGCACAAGGGGGTTAGTCAGCGCGGTGCAGCGCGATGCCCTCGCAATGCTCCCTTCCAGAGACGCTGCTCCCCATCACGAGTCTGTAGGATTTGGGTTCGCGAAATTCGGATGGATTTCATAATTTCGCCAGAGGCTGCTTTTCAGCTAGCTCGTGCAGGTGAGGTTGGCATTTGCAGAAACAGATAATATATTCCCTCTAACATACGTTCAAATTACATGAATAATGAAAGTATTCAGTATTATACATTTTCGCGGCCGAAATGAGGTTGGTGGCAGAGCCATAGACCAGATCCACCGCGGGGAGCCAGGACGAAGAATCTTTATGCGTCCAATAGAGAATGCATTAATCTGCTTAAATAATACCAAGCCGTAATTACATAGACCGTCGATGGGCAATGCAATCCAATGGGAAGCCTATGACCTGCATTGGAAAAATACTCAACATCCCTTTTCGAGTTCGCGTTCAAAAAACCAAAATAATAACATACAGTTGTACATTGTTTTAAGAATTCATTGTACAACAGTAATAATGTTTTTTTTAGATTTTTTAATACAAAACAAGCGAAGGACTTAAGATGAAGACAATGATATTTTAATCCAATATCATTCGGTCGGTGTATAATATTTTGTTAGGTTTACATTGTCAGTTAACAATGGTGATATTATAAGTATTTTTATAACTAGTGTAGCCACGGTAGCCGAATGGCTAGGGGAATTGCCACCGAATCAGGTGACTCAAATTCGATTCTCTATGAGCAATGCTAACCCATGAGTTTTTATAAACTTACCTACGATTTATATCATTGGGTTTGTAACGTTGTTCAAAATGAGTTCCATTTTGGTCCTATCAACCCGTCCAGGGTCTAAACCTCTGTCCACCCCAGTATTGTGTATACGCTGTGAGAGTTTATCTTTATGTTTAAAAATTCGCCTGCGTATTTGAAATGAAACAATTATTTACGGATTTCATAGCGTTTATTTTTTGTTTTTATCTTCCCGACGTTTTGCTTTACAGTACCCATTGTCACGGCGATACTGAGATGATTGGATGCGATAAAATCAGTAAATAATAGTTTCATTTCTCTCCCAAATAATCACTTAAAGGCCGACGGTAATCACTTACCAACAGGTTAACCGCTTGCTCGTTTGCCTTTCCCATAAAAAGTAACTAAAAAAAAAATTCATCACACTGGGGATGAATGACATTGACAACCATCATCTGTAGTTAGTAAAAAAAAGGCGTCTAGATTGAGGTGCAGAGCTCATACATTTTTTTCAACACTACGCGCCAAAAAATAAATATATGTTAATCGTTCATTAAGTGCATTGAAGGATAAAAAAACAATATGCATAAGAATTAGAACTTTCTCTAAGTAAGAAAATTACATCAGGATTTCGAATGTATCACTTGTATTTTATAGTCAAGAAAAATAACAAATTTGTTGAAAGTGTTGTCGCGCGATCCGCAATGTTGTCCCATAAAAAAATTAACTAATAGCTATGCTTAAAAAACAATTACGCTTTTTATCATCTCGTGTTTTCTATGTTTAACTGTCTGTTATTTACGGATTTTATAGCGTTAAATTTGGTTTTTTATTCCCATGCTTTACAGCAGCCGTGGTCACGGGGGGCTGAGATGTTAGACCTTATGTCCAGATGTCATAGCCAACTCGGGCTACCTTCAGCCTTTATTTATTAATTTTGGTCCGATCTTCTCAGAATGTGGTCATATTATCAGGTCGTGCAGTGGTATGCTTGGTTATGCATTTAGTTTTATTTATTACTGGATTTTATAGCGTTCAATTTTGTTTTTATATTCCCATGCTTTACAGCAGCCGTGGTCACGGGGGGCTGAGATGTTAGACCTTATGTCCAGATGTCCAGCCAACTCGGGCTACCTTCAGCCTTTATTTATTAATTTTGGTCCGATCTTCTCAGAATGTGGTCATATTATCAGGTCGTGCAGTGGTATGCTTGGTTATGCATTTAGTTTTATTTATTACTGGATTCCAAGCCGGTGGTAGTACCAAGTCATCTTCTCTATTGAAATGTATCGCGAGTCAACCTTAGCAGCATCGGTATTCTTTTGCGAGGATTTGTGGTCCATCGAATCTGATGTAATGGATGGAGCGATCTACAATATGATCACTGTAATACTAAACGTCGGGAATATAAAAACAAAATTAAATCCGTAAATAATAGTTTAATTTCTCTCCCAAATAATCACTTAAAGGCCGACGGTAATCACTTACCAACAGGTTAACCGCTTGCTCGTTTGCCTTTCCCATAAAAAGTAACTAAAAAAAAAATTCATCACACTGGGGATGAATGACATTGACAACCATCATCTGTAGTTAGTAAAAAAAAAGGCGTCTAGATTGAGGTGCAGAGCTCATGCATTTTTTTCAACACTACGCGCCAAAAAATAAATATATGTTAATCGTTCATTAAGTGCATTGAAGGATAAAACACAATATGCATAAGAATTAGTACTTTCTCTAAGTAAGAAAATTACATCAGGATTTCGAATGTATCACTTGTATTTTATAGTCAAGAAAAATAACAAATTTGTTGAAAGTGTTGTCGCGCGATCCGCGATGTTGTCCCATAAAAAAATTAACTAATAGCTATGCTTAAAAAACAATTACGCTTTTTATCATCTCGTGTTTTCTATGTTTAACTGTCTGTTGTTTACGATGAAGGCATCTGTGGACTAAAAAAATGTACGGAGAGAAAATATCTCATTGTAAAAGGCATGTGTAAACTTCACGCAGTGTGTTAACGAATTCGTGATAGGCCGCATATGGGCGGAAGCGTAACGGCACAATTCTGCAATTTTTTGCGAACATTTGCAGAGTTAAGAGTTCCCTTGGAAATTTGCTAAGTGAATTTCTTAACCCATGCGTGAGACGTGTACACGTGGACGTGTAGTGTTGACATTTATCGTATATTATTGTTTATTTTGTCATATTTTGTGAGCTTATGATACTGATCTACTTTCTCATGTACTGACTCATGATAATTTATCATAAAGGTGTTAAGAATGAGACTGATAAACGATTTAATATTTTCGTTTTCAACGATAAGTCCTTAAATACTTTTTAAAAACAACTGATTAAGGCTGTGAAAAATTAATTGTAGGCGTGTAACCGATGTAGGTCAATACTGTTGTTTAATGTCTCTGTGTTTGCGAGAACGCTATAACATCTCCTGCGTAGTTGACAATCACTAATAGTATATTGAAATTGTCAGTGTGTTCGAAACCGCTCATGATAATTTCGTCGTCATCAATCCCATCATGAGAATCGTTCACTTATCGCGGTAGAGCCAAGCAGCGGAATAGGCCGGCTCGATGCAGAAAACTGTGAAGTAGAGGCATCTTGTGTTTCGTTCGGTATGTGAAGTAACCGGAGGCCCACTCCATCCTCACCCTTTCCCATAAAAAGTAACTAAAAAAATTCATCACACTGGGGATGAATGACATTGACAACCATCATCTGTAGTTAGTAAAAAAAAAGGCGTCTAGATTGAGGTGCAGAGCTCATGCATTTTTTTCAACACTACGCGCCAAAAAATAAATATATGTTAATCGTTCATTAAGTGCATTGAAGGATAAAACACAATATGCATAAGAATTAGAACTTTCTCTAAGTAAGAAAATTACATCAGGATTTCGAATGTATCACTTGTATTTTATAGTCAAGAAAAATAACAAATTTGTTGAAAGTGTTGTCGCGCGATCCGCAATGTTGTCCCATAAAAAAATTAACTAATAGCTATGCTTAAAAAACAATTACGCTTTTTATCATCTCGTGTTTTCTATGTTTAACTGTCTGTTGTTTACGATGAAGGCATCTGTGGACTAAAAAAATGTACGGAGAGAAAATATCTCATTGTAAAAGGCATGTGTAAACTTCACGCAGTGTGTTAACGAATTCGTGATAGGCCGCATATGGGCGGAAGCGTAACGGCACAATTCTGCAATTTTTTGCGAACATTTGCAGAGTTAAGAGTTCCCTTGGAAATTTGCTAAGTGAATTTCTTAACCCATGCGTGAGACGTGTACACGTGGACGTGTAGTGTTGACATTTATCGTATATTATTGTTTATTTTGTCATATTTTGTGAGCTTATGATACTGATCTACTTTCTCATGTACTGACTCATGATAATTTATCATAAAGGTGTTAAGAATGAGACTGATAAACGATTTAATATTTTCGTTTTCAACGATAAGTCCTTAAATACTTTTTAAAAACAACTGATTAAGGCTGTAAAAATTTAATTGTAGGCGTGTAACCGATGTAGGTCAATACTGTTGTTTAATGTCTCTGTGTTTGCGAGAACGCTATGACATCTCCTGCGTAGTTGACAATCACTAATAGTATATTGAAATTGTCAGTGTGTTCGAAACCGCTCATGATAATTTCGTCGTCATCAATCCCATCATGAGAATCGTTCACTTATCGCGGTAGAGCCAAGCAGCGGAATAGGCCGGCTCGATGCAGAAAACTGTGAAGTAGAGGCATCTTGTGTTTCGTTCGGTATGTGAAGTAATCGGAGGCCCACTCCATCCTCACCCTTTCCCATAATTCGCCGGCCGGCAACGGACCTGCGGCACCTCTGGTGTATCCCGTAATCACTTATTAACAGATGAGCCGCTTGCTCGTTGTAATTCGATCATGTTAAAGTAAGTTATAACTTATTTAGATTACTTTCCATGTTCTGAAATAATGAGCTTAGCGTTATCTCGCCTCTGACGCTTTACTGGACGTGTCGGAGTCACCCGCCCGGCCGTCATCGTCACCGCCACCCTCACCATCAGTTCTATCTGGCCGCAGCGCAGGTAGGGAGGGGAGGGGGGGGGGGGGGCTGAGGCCGAGGGCCGTACCGTATCTCCAGTAGACTGAGAGCACGCGACCGTGTTGCACGTGTTCGCTGTTTATAAATTTAAATTTCTGATTCACGGAATTGTTAGATTTATACAGCGTTTGTTTCAAATATTAGTTATATGTGTATTAGTGAGAGTTTTGGTGAAGAGTTCTTGTGAAGAGCATCTCGAGGAAGTTTATCGTTTGCTCTGCAGAACTGTAAGTTACGCACTAAACTTTCTTTCCGTTTTTAATTTCTTTTTACCAAAATAATACTTCTAAATCTATTGTTACAGTTTCGTGAATGTGCATTAAATTTTAATTGAAGTATTTACATCGTTCTACAAAGTTTGTGTGTTATTTGAAAAATATTATTAATAATCTATAGTTTTAAACAGGCAATTACAAAAAATTACACTTATGACTGTTATAGTCTGGTTTAAATTTTTGAATTGTTAATGTACCTACATTGACTGCAAATAATTGGATATGCTAAATTTTACACATTACTCTAATATCTATTATTAAATATACCTGAATTGTTTGTTTACATTAATAGGAATAGGTTACGTGTAGCTTAAATAAACTTTTGCGTTGGAATCCCGCCCAGCTGAAGCAAATATCCTTTATGTACTACTGGGAAAAGGCCTCCTTAAAAATTTCTGAGAGGCTTTTGAAGCCGGGAGGGTGGGGACCCTGCTCCGGCGCGAGTTGGCGGGCTTCACATATCCTCGAAACATATATTAAAATTGTGCTATTTTATTGTAATATTTGTACAATACACAAATCATCGGTTTCCGTTCTACTATCTGGTTCTTACTTATTGCGCGTCCTGCGCCTCCTGACACTACATCTGACCCTTTCCCTGAACTTATCGCGTATGTATTGGATACGAGAAGGGAAAGACGAGTGAGTGACTCAGTGTTCGAGCGTACACTTGCAGCACTGTGACAAATCCCGCGCACTTGAGAACAAAGTACAGAGAAGTAGCCGAAAATCGAATTCACCTAGAAGTACATCATACGTAACTACTAATATACGTACATAGTACGTAATACTAACATACTAGGTACTCTCCTTCCACAGATCTATGGCACCTTCTCTGTCTAGGAGTATTTGATTTTTGGTATGGGTTAGAATATGGTACCTACACAGACAACTCCTACGCAAATTAGGAATCTACCCTGTTAACTTGTAAACCATCTCTCTCTCCAAACTCTCATTAGAATTTAGTGTACGAGTGACCTGGGTTCACATCTCAGTGCAGGCAACACTAAAGTTGTTAATTGCAATTTTAAATGCAGAATTTGGGACGCCCTTGGCTGTTAAAGAAACCTGCATGTTTTATGAAGTGATATATTTCGAAGGCATGTTGCAAAGTACGGAGCTCTGGAGCAACGAGAGGGAACAATCAAGCATTTATAGACTTATAGACTTTGTATGAAAGTGTAAAAGCGCCCCTAAAAGTAATTGCTGTTGGAAAATTGTGCTTTTTTTCCGGCACAGATTAGGTAATAGTTACTAACAAAGGGTACTGAGTATTATGTGAGAAAATTATGTCATGTTAACACGATCGCTTATAACCTCATCCACGTACTGACAGTCGCTCCACAGTGTGTAGAAACTTATATAATGACTTAAAGCGTTGTAACAGATTAAATGTAACATTTGTAGTAGAAACAACGAACGCGCGCGCGCACGTGAGCTTAAAGTAATTGGTCGTTTCGAAGTAACTTTATGCCGATAAACGTGTTTCAACTATTTTGTAACGCTTCGTACGTCAATTGTCGATATAAAATATGTGTTAACTTATTTTAATGTGATAACATTTAATATAGAACTGGAGGAATCGAAATAGCTCCAAAGATTAGTAGGTTCAGGTTAAGAGCTTGACAACATGGGGCATGGGGCTATGAGCTATAAAGGATGCAGATCTATGGCTCAAGACCCGTGCTTCGTGTCGAACAATATTGTTCACAACTGCATTTGTTTATAGAGTTTGATTGTCTGAGTTGGCTCCTTACGTAAATTAGAAAATTTCGTTTTGATGCTGTTTACAGGGAATCATGTTTGGGGCTGGATGACGTGTGTTTTTAACCTTTTTTAAATTAAAGTAATTAAAAAATAATATCGTATAGAGGATGACGCAATGTTTTTTGACAGTTGGCGTAGCAATGCATCTACTCTAGTGCACCCGGTTGAGCCGGCCCTTTCGAGCAGCAGCTAAATCCGCCGCTTGGGTCTGCCACAATTCTGTGATCTTTGACGATTGTATTTATGTGCAGGTGTACATGGCCTGCAGTGGCCACTTACCATGGCGTAGACTGTTAGCTTGTTTTGTCGCTTCAATGCAATAAAAAAAAGGTCTCGAATTTTTATTTTCATCGAAGTGGGTAAAACTAAAAGTAAAGTGGCATCCTGTAAGTGCCCACTGCTGAGCAAAGGCCTCCTTCTCAAATATCTAAGTGGGTTTTTCGAGCCGGGAAGGGCTTCGCTGCGCCAGTGAGGGTTGACGGGCTTCACTTATCCACGAGATAATATTTTATTAATTCTCATACATGCAGGTTTCCTCACGGTGGTTTCCTTCACCGACGAGCACGTGATAAATACTGCACTTAAAATTGCTATTAACAATTTCCATTGGTCCAGCATCGCCACCATAGCCAGCACCGGGGCTCGCACCCAATTCACTCGCGCTCTGTTTAGTTCTAGAGATCCTCTATCGCTTATCATATTTATAATAAAAAGTTTAATTGATAATTCCTTGGTTTTTGTTACATACCGCCACTTGGTGCTGTTTTCAACAAAAACTCTGTTAAATCGTTGCACGTATGAGGAAGTCTTGGCTGGCTACATCATAAGGAGCTCGTCCTTGTATTGTTATAATAAATATAACTATTTTAGAAGTAGCTAGAAAAGTAGATTGTTTTTTTTAATATTATTCTATCATATAAGTTGGCAAAAATGTATGTGATGCCAGTGACTTACGGAACCGAGACGTTGTCCTTTACCGCAGGCATGGTTTCACAGCGGGCTATAGAAAGAGCTACCCTCGGTGTTTCTCTACGAGATTTAATCCGCAATAATTATATCTTCATCAGAACTGGTAACCGCCATAACCTTGACAGGTTGGATAAATATCTCGTAAAAGTGGTAACCGTTGGGGAAGAAAGGTTGCTGGCTAGCTCGCAACCTCGGGCCTCCGGTTACCTTACTCACCGAAGCACAAGATGCCTTCACGCCGGTATTCTGCGAGGTCGTACTACTACCCCCGGCCGAGCCGGCCCATTCCAGCAGTAGCAAAACCTACCGCTCGGCTATACGACGTACAAAAAGTAGTAAAGTACGTGCCGGTAGTAATTGCGATATTTAAGGCTTTTTTATTCCCTTAGTCACATCTTACGATACCCGCGTGAAAAAAGGGGCAGGCAGATATACCAGACGCCGATACCACATAACAAAAACAATGTAAATGTCATCAACCTTAAAACCGGCGGACACTGAAACATCGGTTTATATCTATGCATTTATCATTATTTTTAAATATGTTTCTAGATTTACATTATTCTATCAGACTGATTAGGAATTGCAATCGGTGTTTACATTTTTTTTTTTTTTATTCGGGCCGTGTCAAATAGATAATCGCCCGTATTACAGTGAACTCCCTCTTTTATCTAATTGGGAAGGCCCGATAGAAGTAAATTTCTCGGAAACACGTTATATTAGGGATTACACAAGCTGTGATAAGATAGCATATATTTGTTGAAACGATTTGAGATCCGAATGATGTCGAGATATTGCTGTTGACTTTGACTGATGATAACATGACATGTTGTTTACGGGCATGAATTAAACTTTTTTTTTTCACACTCTCTGATATGATCAGAATATATAATAATATATATAACCTTCATCTATATAGTTAGTATATATAGCTTCATCTGTTAGGTAGCACCAATGCAGGTGAGGTTTTTATTCGGTAAAATATAATATATTCCCCCTTACACGCTTGACTTCCGCCCGCTTCTTCGCTCCCGTCTACTCTCCCGTCTACGCTCGCGTCGTATCGAAATGTTTTTTCTATTGCTGCTCTGCTCTCAGTTGACACAGCGTAATGATATGTAACATACTGTATACCAATTTTAAAGTCTAGACATTCTACCAGTGAAAACTTGAACTCTAATTTAGACATTAACTAAAACCTACCAGTAAGATACGTAACATATTTATTTAACATGCAATAAAAAAAAATCCTGGCAGGCCGTATGAGGAAGCTCAAAGTTACTCAGCGGGCGATGCTCGGTGTTTCTCTGCGCGATAGAATCTGCAAGCGATATACGCTACAGAAGAAATATACACATATAACAAGACAGCCGTAAGGATCGGCAAGCTGAAGTGGCAATGGGTTCATCCACGTAGCTCGCAGAACAGACAACCGTTGGGGAAGAAGGGTTCTCGAGGGGAAACCTAGTACAGGCAAACGAAGTGTGTAGTGATGATTTTTTAAAAAAATAATTTCTGTGGTAATAAGAAAGTGTTTTGTTTTGTTTAATAAGAAAGTGTATCCGAGCGATCATTCTCTCTTCTACGTCGAGTGTTTTAAAATTCGAAAGCACGACTCAACAATAGAGGTTCATTTATACGTAAATGTATATGCTATGACAGTTTTCGTAAACTCAAACAACGTCACCATAGTTCCATACGAAGGAATCACTGCGTTACATCGTTGATCGAGATCTGCTTAGCTTGTAAGAATAGGGTTCTTTCATTAATCTATATTATACTCATATAGCTATATAGCCACCCCTATTAACGACACATTCCTTTGTATACTTTCACTTTCATTAAGAACGTTCCTTTGTTTTAGGTTCAAGGGTAGGGTTTGTACAAACTCCGCTGTAAATATTAGCGCAATCGAGATTGTGTTCACACGAAATTAACTTTAATGTACATGAAATACAGTTCAAAATATAATATTCGCTGTGATACAAAGATTCTTTCGTCGCTCAGACGCATTCGATTAGTAACACTAGGGTCAGTATATAATATTTTGTACAGGGATAGTATCAGTATTTATTTTCCTGCCCATTACAAACCATATTATGTATTATAACGCAAGTCTTAATCTTAGTGAAATAAAACAATAATGTTATGCGTAAGCTCTTAGCGTGTTCATGCCAATGCAACTTATTCTGACTTGTGTAAAGTAACCGTGGGCGTACCTCAAGGTGACTTCCTACCTCCCCTGCATTTCACATATTTCTTAAACTATAACTTCCATCACTATGCAGATGATATGCAGCTTAGACACATGGTGAGGCATCTGAAATTAACTCTGTAGTCTGTAGTGTAGTAGTAATGATGACTCGGATAAAATCGGTCAATGTTGGAGATTTCATGGACTCGTGGTTAACCCTAACAAATCCCAAGCATTAATTATCGGCACCAGATCCTCGATCCTCGATCCACGTTGTCTACTTGATTTTCATTCTCAACCTTTTCTACAAATCAACTATCGTCCATTCTGATGCCGTTTAGTAAAAGTAGCAGCCTGTAAATGCCCTCGGCTGGGCAAAAGCCTCCTCAAATATCTGAGAAGGTTTTTGGAGCTGGGAAGGATCCGTCGTCGGGTAGTGCAGGTTGGCAGACTTCACATGCCCTCGAAATAATATTGTTTATTATTTCTCCGACATGCCGGTTCCGTGATATTTTCCTTCAACACCGAGCACGTGGTATATTCTAAAGCTTCTTACCATTTCAAATTGCTATTAATAATCTTAGAGCCAACGGGGATCGAACTTCAGCGCTCTTAAGTCGTGTTATTATGAACGGTAAATTATCTCGAGAGTGCATATAACTGACATTAGCTGAAAGTCAATCACGTCTTCCATTTGTTAAAAAGGCCTCAAAGTTTCCTGTCCTTGTCAAGTAAGTTTTCTATTGTCCAAACTACAGTTAAGTCCATATCAAATTATGCTAAAGTGCGGATGCAACAGCGAAGCAACCGAATAAACTCGAGCGATACATTTTTGAACCACAGAAATTTGACCACGTGGCACTACCAAGCATCTCAAGTGGCACCCAATCGATCGGTTCTTAAGTTATTTTTTATTTCTTGCCTGATGCCCAAACAAACCGGTTATCAGACAAACAGACAAAAATAAAAAAAAATATTTGTGAGTTCAAAGTAAGGCATATATCTTATCCCAAAACGTTTTTATTTAACTATCATCAATGTACAGAAACAGCTTTTTACAATTTTATAAGTGTAGATTGAACTTTTTTTTGAACCCTCACAAGATGGAGTGACGACCTGCGCAGTGTTGCGGGAAGTCGATGGATGCAGGTGGCTCAGGACCGAGCTTCGTGGCAATCTTTGGATGATGATGATGATTGAACTTTTGAATTATATACCCGATACAGCCGTTTGACATGGCCACTCTATTGCTAAGGCATTTATGGGCGCTGTCGCTCGGTTACGCTCGCTCGGGCAAGCCGGTATTGCTCTATCGGGGGTCTTTGTTCCGACGTTTGTCACCTTCTTAGCATTACAATCTTATCGCTGGCATTGTCACTGAATTTCTTGCGTTAGGCACTGCACTGTATACAAATGCTATTACGAAATACAACATTGTTTCGGTTTGTATAGTATATTTAATAAAAACCACCGGCCAAGTGCGAAGCGGACTTGCGCAGCGAGGGTTCCTTGCTATCACACAATATATCTGTGTTATGTAAATTGTGTCTATTCATTAGGGAGTATCCGTAAAGCGAGCCCGACTCCCAATAGCCCGGTTTTTATTAATCGTTGTTTTACTTCAGGGTTTTCAATATTGTCACATCGTGTTACCGTTTTTACGATAGAGCATAAACAAAAGAGCAAAACTATAAGGACTCTCACTGAATTTTCACCTTTTGTTGTCATTTATTATGATATCCACTATAATAAATAACAGGTGCTCTGTTAAAATTTCAACCACTTCAAAAGATACAGCCCTTTAAAGGTAGGACGGACAGGCAGACGGCGTAGGCTCAGTAATAGGACATATATAGTTGCTCGAGTGATGGGGAGCAGCAGCATTAGTTGTGACCGACTAATGGCACAGCGTTCACCAACCCGCTTCCCCAGCGTGGTGTGGGCAAACCTTCCAAGAAGTATGCCGGCCTTTGTTGGCGCTTATTCAGCTCGGCAGTGAACTATAATATGCTGAAGTAGTAAGAGTGCTTTTAAACGAATCCATAACGTATAATGTGTACCCAACCAGCCCGTAATTCGTCCGCTGCAGGACATAGACCTCTCCTATAAGGAGGATTTGCCACAAACGCTTCGCTCGGCAGGCGGATAGGCGATCGCAGTACCAGACACCACGCAATTTTTGTCTGGTATTATTTAAGATGCTATTCAAGGCTTTTCCCTTAGTCGTCTCTTATGACAGCCACGCAACGAAAGTTGGTGGCAGATTGTGACGCCGATAGCGCACACGGGAATGTGTTCCGTACACATCAGTCCAAATGGTGGGCAGAGCATTCAAAGTAGAAATTTAGAAATTTTATAACCTAGGTGCAAAATGATAATTCCTCTTTTCAGCCGAAAATATTCTGCATGTCTTTTTTTTTTTTATGGATAAGACGGCAAACGAGCAAGCGGTTCACCTGATGGTAAGTGATTACCGTCGCCCGCATACATCTGCAACACCATAGATGCTGCAGGTGCGTCGCCGGTCTTTAAGGATATTTGGGAGATGGGAGAGAAGATGAGGGGAATAGGGAGGGGATGTGGGACTCACCGAACGAAACGCAGAAGCACAAGGTGCCTCTACTTCACGCCGGTATTCTGCGAGGTCGTGGTATTAATCCGGTCGAGGCGGCCCATTCGAGCAGCAGCTAGAGCCGCCGCTTGGCTCTACCACGAAAAAATCTACCTCTCTTACAGGCACGAGTACAATACCTGCATCTGCTACTGAGTCGAACTAACTTGGCACCTCGATGGAATGCGGCCGCGCTTCCCGCTCACCCGCACCTCGCCCCGCACCCGTGCACACTGCACTAGTGCATGAATGCGACGTCATCAGCCCCAGGTGCCTAGTTAACTCGACCGTGTTATACATACACTATATTATTGTAAAAGGTAGTGACACGGTTACGTTATCTTCTAACTTATTTACTTTTAAAGTTAATACAAGTACAATACACAACGAAATTCGGACGATGTAACATTGTTAATCTACGCAATTACTAAAATAAGGTATTGCGTTTTAGATGGAATGATTTAATTTAAAATTATTATGTCACCAAGTAATTATAAACTCTTAAGGCTAAAATTTTAATGTAATGACATTAAAAGCTTTACTCGATGTTAATGGGTATGGCACTTTCGACAGAATTTAGATTAAATAGAAAAAATTAACTCGCGCACTCAGGGTTCCGTACAACCGTTTGGGTTAGGTTAGGATTTTCCACCATTACTCGGTTGCCAGAAACACGTTTGGCAACTAGCAGCGTGGCATTTGGAGAAAACTCTTCTTCGTATAGACGTCACAGGGGCAATGGGTAGATACATATGACTAATCAACATTCAATTAACTGGACCGGACCATTATTATATATATTATTGAGCAGTCGCTTCGTCTTGCTATACCGCGCAGATAAAGCTAGGAATTCAATAGGTAATAACATATTTAAAACAAGTTTACCGACCTGTTCCATAATACCTTCAACGGTCTATACGTAACACTAAAGATAACGAGTTAGTATTCAAATGGATTACTTAGTATTGTACCCGATGTTGTGGAGTTTTAGTAAAATGAGCCTTATAGTAAGTAGGCTGCAGTGTCATTTAGCGTAATCGGTGGTTATGGGAAATGGCAATGTATCCCGGATCTAAGAAAACAAAAATATTTTGTCGCTACGTGAACTTTGACTCTCACTTCAACGGTGTAGTTGGCTCACTCTAACTTTAATTACTATACCCTCTGAATAAAAAGAAATCTGTTACCAGTATTGGGGTCTTTCATAAGATAGCAATCTTATTTACTTTACTTTACTTAATGTTACTTGTATGGCAGAGGAAGGTGGGAAGGAAAAGGGTAGCTACTCGCCAAGTCCAGTGCTTGGACAGACGGGACGACGACTTCTATTTCAGGGTGTTATTTGTATATTGCATATATGTAATGACCCGAAGAAAGTTTCATAGTGTGATTATGGATTCTTGAGCCTCTCGTGTGGTGAAATAGACGTCGTCATATCACTCCTCCGGCGAGACTGGAAGTTGAGTGTGTGAAAGAGCTTGCTGACGTCCGGCGATAATGACCAGTCTGGCGATGCGGTCAGCATGTTGCATAGGTGAAGCAGTGCCGCCTTGGAGTGTGTGCCTCGGACAGTAGACCGTGCAGATGCTGAGACTCTGTGAAGATCTGGTCTTCAGGGCATCGAGACATATGGACACAGCCGCAGGAGAAGAGGAGAAGAATCACCAGTGATTGTGGCTGTAAGACTAGGAAGCACGCGTTGTGCCGACAGTAGTCTGGTGACTGCGGTGGCTGCCGATGACGAAGATGCTGATGGAGAAGCTCGCTGCTCGTCTGGTGGGATAACGGTGAGACCACGTCGGGGTCGCCAATGCAATGGCGACACAAAGTGTCCACCATACAAGAGTCGGTTATTTCAGCTAATAATCCGCCGACCATTCAGGGTTATCGAAGTTTAATCGATTCCTCGCCGAACTCTAATAGCCATGCCTGCAGTAAACAAAAAATAATTAATAAGGTGGTAGCACAAATTGACAAATTTATCATTTCTTTACATCCAATCATCAAGACACTTCATAACCGAAAATGACGTTCTCGATTCGACTGTACTTCTTTTTTCTGACACTCGTAATATGCAGCAATTCAGAATCGATTTCAATTACTTTTTATAATTATTTTTTCAATCTGTACCTAGGTCATTGTGCCTGTTTTCGATAAGTCGAGTTGTCAACTTTAAAAACTAACTTGTCATAAGCAAAAAAATAAAAATATTTTTTTTAATAATTTCAAATAAAAAACTTTAAAATATACTCCTTAAACACTTTCCTTTTTAATTCGACATAGAGTTCAAACATCAGAATTCCCTAGTTTTCGAGTAAAAAATTCAGTTTTCGTCCATCTCAAGATGATGAATTATGAAGAAAAAAGTATGTAGGTAATAATAAAATATTTGTTTTGAATGTCAGTTTTAAATCAGTCTATATTCAATCTAAGGTTAATTACGTTTGTTATTAAATAATCGATCATCGAAACAATATAGGAAAAGAGTTAACTTTTTTTTTTTATATTGTTCTAAGACTGAACTTAATATATCGCCACATTATTCGCAGTTTATTTTACTCACAGAAGGTTAATTCTCATTGTTAGATCTAAAGTCTAGGACCTAAGTTTCCAGTGTTACATACCCCAGAGTTTTGTTTGTTCTTTTCGGTGCTGTTCTATTCGACTTTTGCGTTTACACCATGTGTGATTATTGATGCTCTTACTTCTTTATACACTAAAAGCAATATGGACGCGAATGTGTGATTAAATTCAGTAAACGAATAACGTTCTAATTCTTATTCTTAAATGAGACATTTAAATTTTTCATGTGTAATTGCATATGAGATGCAACTAACATGATCATGGCAAAGGCAATTTTCGAGCCTACTGATCTGATACTCCATGCGAATTTATATGCGAAAACAGGAAATTCAAAACATTAGAGTGGTTGAGTATGCCTCAGTCATTAAGTCCACCTATTTAAATAACAGTGTATGCACTCGTATACGAATGAAATGAAATGAAAAATCTTTATTTGACCTAAGAAATTCAGATTTCGTTTGACGATTGTATTTTTTTTTTTAAATCTACCATCGTTTCGCAATGACGTTCCTCTAGCGGTGTAGAAACCGGCGAAAGAAACGCCCTACGTGAATTCGTTTTTAAACAGATTTTGTAAATTACAGATACAATATAAAATAAATGAAGTTTAAATAAATAAAAAACAATAATAATGTACGTGTATTACACAACGCGGGTCGGACGAACCCACTCACGCCTCGCCCTGACATTCACTTCGACCAAGGTTGCTCGTCTGATTGCTACATCACTATATTGGATTCTATTAGACTGAGATACGACCACGAATAGTGCACTTACATTATCGATTTTGGAATCGATATTATACACTAACAGTTGTCAATGTTATTTAATTCGAATAGTGTATCAATAACGCCAATTATACGACAACATTTTCTTACTACACGTAGGTATTTATCATCATTATGCAACGTTTTTAATCTGCACACTGGATATCCGCCTATCTAACTATACGTAGTCTACCTGTCTATACCAAGTTCAAGCGGAAGTAGTGTCTGTTACACTAGTGATACACATCATTTGTAAGTGTGTGTGTGTTCGTTTCGGAATATTAAAATAGATTTTAAGTCATCAGTTGTCAGAGCCACGTCAGTCAGCAGGATGCACCAAAGAGTTCGGCATTTGCATATTAAATTTTCTCCTTAAAACCGTTAAAAACATAATATGTAATTTGTGTAACGCTGTGTAATGTTTTAATTTTTGTATTGCGTAAATATAATGTAATGAATAAAAAATGTTTCGTTGCGAAAACAATTCCGGCAGGGAAATGAACGCATATTTTCTCATACCTACGCTATTTTCCCGTATATCACTTTCGCCGGAACTGCACCCGTGCGACTGTTCTAGTTGTTACTGCACCGTCATGAGATGTACTTATGCCTATTGTGAAATAAATGTTCTCTCGAAAGTGATATTATTTCAAGAGTGGTTTGTTACACTGTGAAAGTAATAAAGTATTTTCATAATTGATAAGAGAGATAGAGATGCTGTCTTATCTGTAGTGATAAGAATTTCCCGGCTACATTTTAAAAATATCAAGTTTACATACATTTACGAAGAGATATTTTGAATAAGCCCATGTATAATAGGTAGATGTTAAGAATGTTTAAGACACAAATCCCTTACCACAGATACCATATTATATTGTCTAACGAAAGGGCCGCAATTAGAGTAACAGACAAAAAAGAGCCAATAGACTGGCTACATGAAATGTTGTCATCTACTAAAAACGAAGATAGTGTACGGTCGGCTAATATGATACAGCTTTCTAACCTCAATAGCGTTTAAAGGTTCCTTAAAAAAGTGCAAGAGTTCATGCTCTAGTTGTTTAACGCATTATTGTTGACATTACCATAAACGTTTTGTGAAATCAATGGCGACCTAAACAAATACAAGGTAGGTCTTGAAAATTTGTTTTTATTACAAAGACTAATCGATATTTGTTATAAAAAATATTACAAAAATTTAGCTGTAGCTAGATATTATTATAAACAAGCTAGACTAGACATTGTCCGCGTAAATATTCAAATGCGTGCAATTTCATAACGATGATGTTGTGAATTCCAGAACAGCTTGCTTCAGTAAAATCTGGACGTACAAAGAGACAAAATTTTACTTTTAATCATGCTTCTGTGAAGATATTCTAGGATAGGTGTAAATATTCTAGACAAAAACCGAAAATTCGTAAATAACAGGCATACTCCTAATCGATAAGGATGTATGATGAGTCAATATAGCCTAGGAAGAATCTATACAGTGACCATTTCTCTTGTATTAATTAATTATATATAGTATAACTTTGCAATTATCTTGAAAGTCTTAATGAATGAATATACTTTATTGTACACCACAAAACAAAAGAATGCCGAAAACATTTAAAAAAAGGAAGTAAATTAGGAGCTACAATTCGGCGGGTTCATCGCTGCATAGGGATCTCTTAACTTGGTGCAATATAAACGATTAAATAAAGTAAAAATATCACCAATGTAATGCTAATGAAGTTATGTATATTTTAAAATAGCTTAATTATCATATAAAATAAATATGAGATAGTATAACCTAACTATCTAGGCCTTTTCATCTTATCTTGAGTCTAATTATATACATAAATAACGTTTGTCTCTAGTAAAACATAGGTGTTTATACACATCATTCATACAATATCATTCTCGATAATATCTATATTTTGGCATCTTATCTACACTAATTTTGTTGTTTATTTACCACACCATAAACTATCTATAAAAGTAACGTCCGAGTGTCCTAGATAAAATAAAAGTCGTGCTAATAGAAGGTCAATAAGTATTCGTGATGTACACGTTATTTATCGACTAAAATTAAGAATTATTTTTCATCACTAACTTAAATATTAGTAATGATCCGTACCCGATACTGGATATCGATAAATTGATAACAAACACAAAAATGATGTTATTATCAAAGATGAACCTACAAATGATAGCGTACGCCGTTATAATTTTTGGTATGTAATTTTTTTTCCTAATTGTAAAACGCTTTTCACTCTGTGCAAAACAATAATAAAGTGTAATTAATTAATGAAATTAAAAGAAGTAGTTATTTTGCAAAACAAATCCTCTCAATAGATCTGTATTATTTTATACTAATAATATTGACGTGTATTATTTATATTTTTATAATATTGGAAATTACTGTGACGAAAAGACGTTTGTCAATACTATAACAAAATGGTTAAATGTGGTGCCTTCATGTGTCTAAACGAAACATGAAAATATATCAGGATTATCCTTTTATCCTTTAGGTTTATTCGTGTGAGTCTTTAGTTACGTTTTGTTAACTGTCATGTAGTCTGCTACTGTATTAAATATATTTAGACCAGACCCTCCGCACCGAACACACTCCCTCTCCCCATTCCCCTACCTCATCCTCGCTTCCATCTCCCATCTCCCTAATATCCTTAAAGGATCCCGATCACGCACATGCAGTTCCTCTGGTGTTGCAGATGTGGGCGGCTGTAATCACATACTATGAGGTGAGCCTCATGCTCGTTTGTCCCCTTTCCCATAAAAAAATAAGACCGACAATATTCTACAGAGAGTTTTAACGCAGACTGACGTTTTTACTAACTCTTTTTGGCGAACGTGTAGCAGAAGCATCGCCTCATTTCAATCTATTATCACAATTATTGTTGAAATTGGTACAAAAAAATTGCATGAGGCAAATACCTATAAGGAGTAATGCTTGAGTGCAATAAATGTTTCAGATTAAGCGTCATATAAATCAGAACTGTCACTTCTAGCTTGCAGTATAGATTGACAGTGACAGTGACAGTACGTGTCATCACTAGATCACTGCGACTTAAAAATGAGAGTCGCTTCACGCTTTGTTGCGCTTCTCTGTTGTAAAATTTCGTAATGGATTCGAATATAATTTTCACTTTTCATACATAAGTTCTTCAGCAATTGCTTACAGCTTAAGATTTTAGCCTGTAAGTAATGAAACTGATTATCAACGACACTTATCTTGGTTATTACCTATGCTGTTTGTGTGTGTGAAACAGCATAATAAAAACATGTAAAATGGTAACGGGTTTTTTTTTTAATTCACATGAGGGCAAGGTGCAAACATTTACCAATCACTGAAGGCAGCGATCGGTTGTGTCGGGAACAGCTTTAGGTGCCAGACCGACTAATACTCCCACGGTTTATCAATGGCAACCTAAGGGTTACCATCGATAAGGGTGAAATGGATCGAATCTTAGAAGCGACCTTGTGCACTAGTTAATCTCACGTAGGCCGTGAACCTTGGACCACGAACGCGGTGAGGGTGTGTTGTGAGTAAACGTGTACGGGGGGCGTGGCCTCGAACGCATTGTTAACACTAGTTATTGTCATCATCGTCAATAATGACATTCTTTTGACAGGTGGGACTTCGCGCGCTTGTGTGTAATTACCCAGCGCCGCCACTGACGGGTTGGAGTGATTTTTAACTCTCCCGAAATAGCTTGTTGAAGTACAGTAGCTCAGCGCATGAAGCTATTTTGTATCCCTGGGGTGATATTAATCGTATTTTAAGGACGTGTGCGAATACTACGCTTGCATATGACATATCTCAATGTCATGTATGCAAGTTTTATGTAAGTGCATTTTATGTCTTAATATCATTTTACTGCGTCTATTTGTTTAGAGGCGGCTGGATGTGAATACCGCCTTATCCCCCATGTTTTTTTATGTTTCTTGAAGTCTAATTTACGGCCTAGGGTGACTCCAAGGTATATATCACTTTTCTGACTCCTCTGTCTATCTGTCTCTCCACTAAACTTTTAACAACAAATTAATTAATAAATTCACCTACATGAATTTTAAAATACATTGATAATTCACAACTCCATTACTTTAATAATACGAAATAAGTGATATAATTTACAAGACAATTTATTGTACGTAACTTTGACTTTGGTCACTAGAACAATTTCTCGTCATTACTCAAAATGCACTCGTAAATCTAATTAAGACAGCAACAACATTACGGAGGTAATTATTTACGACAATAGGGTTACCATATGTCAGAATTGAACAGGACTGTCCAGATTGTGTAGTGACCGTGTGGTGGGGCGAAAGAGAATCGGCCACCGCATCTCAACCCGTAGGAATTATGAAGGTTGACTAAAAACTAGTTTTTTTTACATCAGATGAGCCGCATGCTCGTTTCCCCCCTTCTTCTATAAAAAAAAAGATACGCTGAGCACAAAATTTTCATGGTTTCCGGATACATGATGAAAAAAGCAATTTCAAATGCCTGACCTAAATTCTGTCTACACCGGTGATCCACAGCAGCGTTTTAGGCGCAAAATGTCGGGTCCTGCGTTATGATAACCTGACAGATCTTAATTGAAGAGGTCTTTGTTCAGCAGAAAAAGAAGACATGGCCATAGTTCCAGTATTAAGAATGATGTAACTAATATCTTTTCCGACATCAAACACCTAAAGAATTCTTCTTCGAATCATTAATACTCTACTGTTGGAAATAGACAAATACTAATAGAGGATTTTCAATAATCGCCAGATACATAATTGGCAGTCGGCTTGGCGATCAGAATCGGACGCCTCGCACCTTGGACGTCACGCCCGGCATAATTTACGCCTACTAATTTTAGTATTTCTCAGAATAATCTCTTAAAAAAAGTATTTGTAACTTAATAATGTATTGTATGTTGTTGTATTATGTGTACAAAGTGTGGGACTTTTTTTTAGTTTCGGTTGTCCTAAAATAAGTATTGTTCCATCCAACTGAACTGTAGTATTTTTGTGTATTATATATATATATACATATAGCCTTCATAGGCATATAGTACACAGATCCGAAATACAGTACAGTACGATTGGCAACCCTAGTGCGGCACGACGGAAATGCATAAAGGTATTAGCCGCCGCAGTCTCGCCGCGTTGACTGATGTCAACCGCCCCTTTTATGAAATAACAAGGGCTGCCTCGCGGTAAAACGCATGTCCCAAAGAGTGTCCTATAGAAAATAGAGGAAGGTTATATTTCATATGATTAAATAAAAAAAAAATAGGTCTTTCCCGTTAGTCTATGTGTCAGGACGGTTATTTTTTATGTAGGCAAACGAGCATGCAGATTACCTGATGGTAAGTGATCACCGACTCCCACGAACAGCCGCAACGCCAGAGGATCTGCTGATGCGCTGCCGGTCTTTAAGGAAGGAATAGGCTCATTTCTTGACTTTAACTGTTCGGAAATACCGAATATAACTACGAAAGCTACAACGAGTTGAAATTATCTCAGATTTTAAATGCATCGGATGCTGCACGTAATTAGTAGAAGGAATATTTTCACCAATTTCATTGTAACGTCACTTTCACGCCGTAATCACGTTTCTTTGCGTTAATTAACGCCCGAAATGCTCCACGCAATTATGAACCGAAAGTCCTTTTTAATTATAAATTATGGAACGTTTCGCATGTGGTTAAACAATAATAATCATTTGTAACGTTCTCATATTCTGCTGAGTGGGTGGAATTAGTTGCGTAATAGGTATTCGTTGACGACCGCGTGGTTAGCGTACCTGAGCGCTGAGATTAGGGTCCTGGGTTCTAATCCCAGCTGAATATAATCTTTGTGCGAAACATAAAAAAGTGTTTTAAAATGAATTGTTCTACTACGGTGTAATAAGTGTGTATCAACGTTATTTTAAAAATGAATTGTTTATTTTCGGGTCTAGTGTATCATGACACTAAATCTGACCCTTTCACCGATTTTATCGCATAAATGTTTGCAAAAAGCCCTTTTTTAAAAAAAAAGGATTTCACTTACATATACATATACATATACGGATCCCGGTTGGTTAAGAGATAGTTTCTTCCTAGACCTGATAATCGCCTAATCGCCCGACCAGAAAACCAATAATTCGTGTTTTTGCACAAATATTGAATTCAGCTGGGAATCGAAAAATTGCCCAGAACCCATGACTCGGTAGTCAGGTACACTAACCACTAAGCCGCACGGTCGTCAATTTCAAATTCCCGGCCGTGTACAAATATGTTTAAGTGCTATTGGAAACATAATGAATTGACATTATACATGATAGCGACATGACCCAATTGCGTAGTGATCATGAAGCTCAATAAATGTCGTCGCGGACACAACAAACGAAGCGATAAGTGCCATTGTTGTACGCATTTGGAGCAGAAATGTATGTATATATTCACTGGGGTATTTCGAACATAATGATGTGTATTATAATTGTACGTTTGGTAAGTTACTAGCAACTGCCAGATATTATTATTATGTTATTATACGCTTTAAAAAATACCAATAACCAACGAAACACAAAAAAGGTCGTATAAAAATAAAGTATCTAATATAACACTTTTAGAGTTCAATAACATTGTAGTGTTACTTCTTCCGCAAATATTATTATGTTGTGGATCGTGTGGTAATGGCGTAAGAATCTGCCATCTCTTTCCCCTCGTAAGTGTAGTAAGAAGCGACCTTATTTGCTTCGACGAAAGCCGTGAACATTCCATGGCCAACGTCATATTTTATTTTTCGGAGAGGCGAAAATGCACATGCACATTGGATTAGCTGAGATGTGCCAAATTGTAATCAATAATTTCTGCCTACCTCCATATTGGATACAGTAACATACAACAAATTTTGTACATACACAATAAAATAGACAAATCTTGTAATAATAAAAATAAGAAAAGAATTTTACGTAAGTAACCAAAACATCATACGGACCGACTATAATTTATTATCATACATATTGACTGTTTGAGAAAGTTTTTAGAGACACTATTGGTGTTATTTATTTAAATTTAGAACGAGTCCATATTTTATTTCATAAATAACACGTTCAAAATCCAACAATCAATGACATTAGCAACGCTATTTGTCTATAGTTGATGGCTCTAGGTGCCAGTTTTGACAGCTCAAATTTAAAAAGTAAAAGTTGCGTAATTAAAATGGTATAAATAATAACAGCTGGTACGCACTGGTTCGCACGGTCTCTTCGCCGATATCTCGTTCCGCATCTAGACGATATGATTGTTTATACATCATATAATGGGTGAAAACTGTCTAATGTAAATATCCTACGTAGGTAAGCATACATAAGTAAATCTTTTTTTGTAATTTATTTTACGGCTCAGTGCTCTATATAATATATAAATATACTTAAAATTCAATATCTGTTGCCGATTTTCAAATAACTGCTCAATTAAGCTAATATGTTTATAGTAGTATAATAAGGCGATACTAAAAATAGAGTTTTTAGTTTAAAGGTTGTTTCTTCTGTCTGTTAGTCCGTGCTAATCGTGGCAACGGACTTAGAAGGGAAGATTGGATGCTGTGATTTACGACTATTGGGGTGATGAGCACTTCAGGCTGCCTGGTCTCGAAATGTGTAGAAATTATAAGAAAATTTTAACGAATCTAGCGTGCCTCCTCACAGCCATATAAAATATTCACATAACAGCAACAGTTCGAGAGTAGTCGTTATTAATTCAAGTTTACTTAACTTCAAGCCTAATATTATGTACGTACGCACTTCCGCTGGAATATTAAAATTGCTATATTTGCCTTCTGTTCTACATAAAGCATTTACTTCCAATTATGCACCTCATTTAGAGAGAGAGATCTTATCATCAGGCTTTCCCCGTGAATAGAGAAACGTCATAAAAGTAATTACTACACCACAGACTAAATATGGTATTAACCAATGTTATTATAAGTAAAAAGGTGTGTGTAACATTGGATCTACAGAAATGACATATTAACGCACACATAAATAACGTAAAATAGTAATGTCATACTATACTAGATGACCCGTGGGAAATAGAGGCAGGCAGAGCAAGGAGTTTTAACATTTCACTTTTGGAGCGCTACAATCTTTTTACTTATAATATCATTGAGTAGTTACATTACAAATAATTATTAATATATTTTGAATGCAACTAGGCTCTGGCCGCTGTATGGGCATTGTAGGAAAATCCATTCGAACTTGCTGAATCCAATCCCACATACTAGTGATGGGAGCAGCTTACCTAGAGAGACGGTTAGGACAATGAGCTTACGCAACCCGCTTGCCCAGCGCGGTGAGTATGGTCTAACCTCTCAAGAGATGCATGGCGCTTTTTGGTGGCGTTTTCTTGGAGAGGTAGTGGCTTTCTATTGGCTAATAAACAAGATACTACTCGTTCGTACGTGGTAGAGCCTAGCGACGGCTTTCGCTGCTGTTTTAATGAGCCGGCTCTTCCGCGGTAGTACCACGATCTCGCAGTATACAGACGTGAAGTAGAGTCCTCTTGTATTTATGCATTCCGTTCGGCGAGTTAGGTATCCGAGGCGAAAGTGGCCCAGGCTGAAACGTTCGCCCGTACTCACCACGCTGGCCACGCGGTTTGGTGAGTGCAGTGCCGGTACCCTTGCACCAGTGACGTTGCTCCCCGTCACTGCTCCGCGGGATTTGGGTTCGGCAAATTCGGTTGGATGTTTCGCCATCGTTCGGTCGCCTGAGGCTCGTTTGTTCGCGAGCAGGGTGCACCACGTGCAATAGGTTGGTATTTGTAGAATGAGACATTCATACTGTATACTATCGTACTTTTATTATTATGTCTTATATCACAAGGCATAGTGTGAAGATGATTGTTGTTACTTATTAAGTTTCTGTGAATACGCATCGCCGGAACGCCATCCACCAGCTTCACTTTTACCGTCACCTTACGTTTTCTCATAAATTGCCATTGTTTCGTTCATCTATGGCAATGATATGAAAGTAGTCTTGTCAACTTTAATTCTTATGTTATCTATTGATGCATTTTACAACTTTCACCGCTAAAATGTTTGAGATGTATCTTCCGTAGGAACACAGCGTTGTGTCCGCGAGGCACAACTCGCGGTGGGGGTAATTATTTTTTGTGGAATTCTAAGGATAGTTCAAGCCCGCGGCAGAGACTGGTTCAATATAATGTCTTCGAGGAAACAGCGGGTAATTGCGTATTCACACCTACCTTCCTGCTGCACCTGGGACTCCTTGAACGCAAGGCGTTCCTCACTCTGAACATCTGCGTTGCAGTCGCCGGCGGCTCCTCGGCGATAGCACCTGGAATTTGCGAATATCACACGCGCGCAGTGTCCAGCAGTTCGTTGGTTTACTAGTATATTTTCCACACGCGTTTAATCTAAATTAAGAGATTTATAACTTTTTGTTTTTTTTTATTCTTATTTTTATTTTTTACACAAGTCTTCGTCTTTCGAGTCATGGACGATTATTTATCTGTGTTGGTATCTTATTACCATCCAGTTGCGAAGACTCAGGGGATATTTGGGAAAGTTCGGGACTGACTGATGTGTGGAAAAATTACATGAGCAAAAATTTCACTAACTTTAGTGATGCTGGTACTTGCGCACTAAGATTTTTTTGACACCGTATTCGTCACTGAGGTACTGTACAATTTAAAAAAACCTACTTACATAATAAAAGATAGTATTAGTTATTTATTTATTTTCAATTTAATTCATGAATAACTTTGGTTTAAAATCATTTATTTTAAAATCGCACCAAAGAGATACATTTATTTGTATACGCAAACCTAAATCTGAATAAACGTTCGTTAGCAATATACGTTACGAATTGCGCGCTTTTATATCAAATTCCAGGACGCACTAAAAAGGACCTGACCGCCGAAACCGGACAAAAATTGTTGTCTAGATTTAGTGTGGTTTCGACATGGCTCTGGCATTTATGGCACTTGCTTAATTTATGTTTTGAGCAATTTTGATTGAACTGAGGCACCCAACGCCGTTTCTCATGTTCTTAAATCGGACGCCTTATAAAGCGTAAACGTTTGAAGGAGTCAATTTTAAGTTTACGACTTACTGTCTGAATTTTAGCAAACTTTTCATATACTTACTTACGGATATGTATATACAAACCTAATAATAATAATAATATATTTATTCGCTAACACGGTACATGCTGTAGATGAAAAACATTCTTAATTCTCTCAAATATATACATGTTCGTCGGATGGGGCATGCGAAAATTATGTACATTTAAAAAAAAATTACAATTATTACACGTTTATCATTATTAAAATACGGAAAGTTTTGCAAACACGTAATTATAATTGCGACATTTACAACGTAAAAAATAATTAGTACATTAATAATAAATTAATAAAAAAAAATATTGAAAAGTATAAAATTAGTACAGAATTTGTCAATGCAATTGTTTTTATATAAGTAACAGATTTTATTGATTTTCTGTTAGAAACTTCAATATCAACAATCAATAGAAACATCTAGTCAACAGCCAGTTTTTATGTTCTGTCTTAAATCTGTTGTTTTTTTTTTAAATCTTTTGGCAGTTTGTTAAATATATTTATAGACATGGGCATAACAACTCAAATGAAAAATATCAACAGACTAATGGATAACAGTAACCCCTTTTTTGAAAGCGAAGGATTCATTCACTTCCAAAAGTATCAAGTAAGAAAATTCTGTTGTGACAGCATCAGAAATTATGATTGTGTAGCATTCAGCGGTGGTTTTGTGTTGTGTAAAACGTATATTAACTTTAATATAGTAGCATCCTGCCTGTAAGAGCCCACTGATGGGCAAAACCATGTTTTTCAAATATCTGAAAGGGTTTTGGAGCCAGGAAGGGACCGCCGCGCAGCGCTCGCCACGCAGAAGTGCGTGTTTCAGGCTTCACATATCCTAGAAATAATATCTTTTATTTTTTCTCAGATATTTGTGTTTCTTCACCGGCGAGCACGTGGTAAATACAGCACTTAATATTGCTATTAACAATTATAACGTTGCCGGCACCGGGGATCGGATCCAGGTCACTCGCGCTCTATGAAACTAAATCGAGCGCCCTGACCGCTAGCCTACCACGGCTCCTACTGTGCCTGCACACGCATACTACAAAAACAACGCTCGTTATACGCTACGGCACGGTGAAGGTGTGCGTGCTACCCGCCGCGACGTAACACCGCAACCATCGAGTGGCCGGGGAGACGCTTGACATTCATCGTGACGACTTCCCGTTGCTGGTGACGTCGGGCGTCGGTAACGTAAGGTTGCGTAATGGCGGCGGGAGAGCGCGGCGCGCCGTTTGAAATGATAAACGGGCGTCAAGTGACGTGCACGCAGAACGCTGTGACTAAATCGACGAGCGTGTGACCTTAGGGTTAACAGAAGTAAAAGTAAAGCACCAGCCTGTAATTTCCCGCTGCTGGGCAAAGGCACGATTAACTTTTTTACGTGGTAGAGCCAAGCGGCGGGATTTCCTGCTGCTCGAATGGGCCGGCACGACTGGGGTAGTACCACAGCCTCGCAGAATACCGGCGTGAAGAAGCACAAGATGCCTCCACATTTTGTGCTTCTGCGTTTCGTTCAGTGAGTGAGGTAACCGGAGGCCCGCTCCCCCCTCTTCCTACGGGGTGAAGGGGGGAGCGGGCATCATCCCTCGGATCCTTCAAATACCCTTAAAGGCCGGCAACGCACCTGCAGCTCCTCTGGTGTTGCAGATGCACGTGGGCGACTGTTTATTTTTAATTAGTTTATTTATCATGAGGTGAGTCTATCCTTATTTGCCCCCATTTTCCAAAAAAAAAAAAGGCTTCTTTCTCCATCTGTGTGTGGGATTCGGAGCCGGGAAAGGTCCACGCTGATCAGCTACGGGTTGGCGGACTGCACATGTCTTCAAAATTATATTTTTTAATATTTTTCATATATTCAGGTTTCCTCACGATGTTTTCCTTCACCGCCGAGCACGTGGTAAATGCGGCACTTGAAGTTACTATTCACAATTTTAGCGGTGTTGGTGACAAACTAAACAATCCATATTGCCCCCTACCTTGTCCCACATTTAGTTTTCGATACATAGAAGAGAAATACTATAGATATACTATAGATAAGAAATAGATCTGAATAATATTAATATCTATTTAACTTTACTAGACTATGTCTAATGGCTTTACGTGGTTGCCTTTAAGTAAGGAGGTGGCACATACCTTTTTTTAAAAAAAAAATAATTTGTTATGTGTTAACCTTGTTGGTAATCCTTAATAAATAAATAAAATAAAATGGGTTAAATAAAGATATAAAAGAATTTGTTATAAATCATAGTACCGTAATGCGACACCGCTTACCGGCTTTTAAGTTGGCATTCAATCATTTCTGCTTAGTCCGATTGGCACTCCACAAATGTGAAATTTGTCCGTTGCGTAATGCACAGTCGATTTTTACTCTATTATATAAATAGCAAGTAACAGCTTATTAATCCTCTTTTTTTTATCGGTAGCAAGCGTCGACAAAAGCGACTTTTGCGTTCGCCTGTAATGTTATGGTAATCAGAAAAAGTTGGCGACAAACGAAAAACTTCTATAAGAATTCAGTTTTTCACATGGATTTATATAAGTTCTACGGTCATAATCAAAAAGGAGATAAATTATTTGATTAATATGTTGTTAATAAAATGTTAATCGTACCGTAAATGTATTCTTAATGTATAAGTACAAATGTGTTCTGTGAATAATCTTGTATAGATTTAAGCATTTTTCACTAAAAAGGTTTAAGCAACTACCTCGTTATACGTACGTCTGCCTATATTAAGTAAAAGTATAAAGTAACAGCCCAGAAACATCTCACAGCTATGCAACAGGCCATTTGTGCAAATCAATGCAAATGTTTGTATTTTCTTTCGTTTCTAAATGTATTTTCTATCAACACAAGCCCAAGTCCACTTCACATGTCCGCGTCCGCAAGGTTAACCGCAATGTTTTCTATCACTGGTTTATTCCAGTTATCAGTTTCAGCACCAAAAATCCATAGCTTTATTTTATTATTTGAAACATATCGACCGAACCATATCACATATCTACGAGAGCAGACGACTTATATATTTGCAAAGTAACAGCCTATAGGTCTACCTAGGGCGACTAAGAGAAAAGTTTTAAAATCTCACCGGGAGCGCAACCCCAAATTGATTACCTCACCTTGAACAGGCGGTGACAGTGCTTCTCTTTAAATAGTATAAAGCAAATGTGTGTAGTGTGTTCGGTTATAACTTCTAAACTTCTAAATGGTTTCAATGCCTTGTTTCACCATCATTTAGAACATTTCACGAGGAATGTTTATATGTGGAAAACGTTCATATGTTTAGTTTTGTAATAAATAGTTTTGTATAATAAAAATCCGGTCCGGCTCTGGAGCGGTTCTTTATTGCAATGTAAAAATATAGTTTAACTTCAATATTAACTCATAATAGGCACATAGCAGTACTATACTTTAGGTTTCGACGATATTATCAAACGCTCACAGATCTTTGGCTTTTACAGTATTGTTGCGGTGTACTTGAGAGGTGTGTGTGAATAGACATGGAGAGATTGGCGGTTGACGGTTTCACCTTAGCCCGAGTGAAAGTGCCCGACTGCGGTAAACATCGCTTACTAACCCCGTGATATAATTGTCGCACAACTTTCTCACAGCCACGCTACCGAGGTTAATCGACGAACACAAACAAATGGCCATATCTACTCATGTGCAAATGGTTTACGGTTTAATATTGTTGAATGACAATGGGTCGCATGTTGGCATTGCTGGATACTTTAATGCCGTTTTAATTAATCACTCCTCAAAATGCCAACCTCACTTTCCAATGATTGGCAATATCCGCATCATAACTACGTAGACGCTCGAGTTACAATGCCACAAAACAAACCAAGTGAATAATGCTTATCGGTATAGAGAAGCATTTACCATAAAGGTCATTTACAATGTTTAACACAACTGTAAAGTGCTGTGGGGTAGAAAAGGTATAATATGGAATCCTAAGATCACTTTTGTGTCACAGTGCGATTTTTTTTTAAATCACTTATTCCGATCTAAACATTTGGCATCTTCGCATTGGGTATTGGTTACGCGCAATTATTTCGATGATAAATTTTTTTTTTTATCTTTTTTGAGTCGTCTTGTATTACGTATTTATTTGTGTTCTTCTATTTGAAAAGCAAAAATAAAAATAGAAGAATTCAAAAGAGAAGATAGGTGTTGTTCATAAATGCTAAAAAAAGACATTAGACAATAAAATTTTCTTCGATAGAAAAATTATCCTTTTTTTTATTTCCCTATTATAGTACAGTGTACATATTGAATAACGGAAAAGGAAGAACGTATGTGTTAATGGCACAGCTAGTATAGTTGAGCAATGTGTTCACGTATTTCTTCTTCCGTAACAAATAAATATTCATATATTTACTTAACGATGGTGAGATATACGCTGTTATTCATTTTAACTGCAACGATAAGTCTTGTAAAGATTTTTTATGGGGTTTTTATTTATTCATTCTCAGTAGTTAACATCGTAAACTAATAACAAAGGACTACAGGACTGGTTTCGTACCTTGTTGTCTGTCTCTCACACAGTAAAACGAGCAAGCAATGTACATAAAACAATAAAATTTTCAAAACTACGACGGTTCGTTTAACATGCATTGGAAGCATCCCCGACACCGAGATGTGCGACACAAATCTTCGTCTATTAAGATTCTAGACCAGTGATCACCCAGAAACTATTACCCTAAATACCGACGCCGGTGCACACATTTCACTTGACCGATTGAGAGCTCAACGCTTCGACATCGCATTGTTCCTAGTAAGAAAATATATGAGAAAACTTGTTAGGAATGCAGTGATCAGTTTTTATACCGCTGCCACTGGTTTGAAGTATGTGTTGAACACGTGAAATCTAGTACAACGAGATGCTTGGCAAATAAAAATAGTCTAGGTCATATACATTACATATTAAGATTTATTACGTTTTTCTAGGTTATCTAAGCAAGTTAATACTTTAATGTTAAATGATTCTATGTATACTTATCGTCTTCATTATGCCAAAACGTTACACGGCACTGTTATTGGTAATTTAGAAAAAAAAACTACATTTGAATATAGAACCTCATGTAGACTACCCTTTCCTTTTTTTTTACTTTGAAAAATTACAAATAATTTAAATTTAAAGCTTACTCTGCTATTAAAAAAACCTTGTTAGATATTTTTCAATTAGAAAATGGAAGTGATGTTCCGTGAAAATTTGGTGATGTTCTTTGGATAGTATATTGAGCAGATAACAGTACGAAAGATTTTTGATTGTACCATCACAGGAAATTATGTAATTTGGTCATATAAAGTTTGTGCTAGATTTACTGCTCGGGTGAGATGCTCAGTTCTAGAACTAGATTGTGGATCCCTGTATTGTTTGTAAAATTATTTTCTTTTTGACCGTATTCTTGCAGGTAAGTACTTGCGCCTAACTTTACCTTAAAAGCCTGTAAATAGTCCACTGCAGGACCTAGGCCTCTTCCATAAGGAGGATTCGCCATAATCGCCACGGCTAGCGAATTGGCGATAGGAGTATCAGACACCTCGCAGCCTAGACGCCTACCCACCATCATTTTTGGTACGGGGTAATATTTTGAGATGATTATCCCGCCATCTATCGGTAGTCATTGCGATTTTCAACGCTTTTCCCTTAGTCGCTTAAGAAAGGGTGGGGGATACTCATGTCGACACCAGCTGGCAACTTGCACAGTCATATATTGTAGCGGGAGTCTGAAAGGACGCCAACGCAAGGGAGCGTGCGTTGACCCTACTTCTCGTTTCGCGCAATTGGAACGTTCATTCTGCAATTATGTCACAGTAATTTCAATTTAACAAGTGGGTAGATATTGTTGCAACGTTAAATTAAAGTGCTGCATTATTTTTAGAAACTACCGCCTTTTTATCCGTACTGATATATAAAGTTCTGTTTACGTTGGAACGGATTTAACTTAAAAGTAATTTCACGAATTCGGTTAGTCCCTCCAAACCACATTAGGACAGAGCATATTTGGGACAACGTGACCGATGTTTCGCCAAACTCATTGGTACATGCCCTCCACACAGGGAAATCGAACACACGTCTCTTGATTCGGAGGAAAATCACCCTAACCACTCGGCTATCGTAGCTTTGTTTGCTTTTTTTCATTTCCTTAGTTCTCATATCGCAACCCTAATAATTGATTCGGTAATTTATGTTATAAAAGCAAGAGCTAAAAGTATTCTATTGCGCCTTCATTGTAATAATAATAATGAAATAACATTACAACACTAGACTTATCACAGATTCGTCAAAGCTAATTTACTTACAAAGCATTATGTGGTCACATGAAGTATATTTTCGTAATACATGTTACATATATATCGATATTCGAACAATTTTTTTTTATGTATAGGTTTTTGTTACACTATTGTACTGATATTGGTTAATCTTAGGATTTACCGACATGAGTTGGTAAAAATAAGGATTTATAAAATAAAGAGAAAATTTTTTTAGAGCTTTTACTATAAGAATTTAGTTCATGCTAGCTTTTATCAGTGACGGCTGGTAAATGTTAGTTTTAGTTAGGTTAGGTTGGATTAAAAAAAAAATCGGTTAGGTTAACAGAACTGTTCGTACTTTAATATTAAACATCTATGTGTGTATCACATGTTAAGCATAGCCGTTTCTTCCTTAAAATATGATAAATTTTATATTTGATTCGTCAAATGTTTTTTTTTACGTCACGGAAAGATGCTAACACCTACCAGCCACTGAAGGCAGTGACAGTTTATGTTAGGATCAGTGAAGTGGCGGACCGACTAAAACGCAAACGGTTTCGAGATACGCTCTTGGCCCGGTGGCCTTGACAGCTTCGGATGGAGAGACTCTTTAATAGTTTCGTCCGTGCCATCGATAATATTCTCAGCCACGTCAGAGTCCGCTCCAGGAAATTGGTTATTCCATGAATGGTAGGATTTGCCATGATATTGCCGTCCCGCTTAAAAAAGTAAAGTAGCCTCCTTTTCCAATATCTGAGAGGGTTTTTGTAACTGGGAAGGGCCCGTCACGCTGCTTCAGTGCGGGTTGGCGGGCTTCACATATCCACGAAATAATATTTTTTTATTATTTCTCAGGCATGCAGGTCTCTCTCTCGATGTTTTTCTTCACCGCCCATCACGTGGTAAATATAGCACTTAAAATTGCTATTAACAATTTTAGTGGTGCCGGCACCGGGGGTGAACCCAGGTTACTCGCGCTCTATGAAACTAAAGTTAGCGCCCTGACCACTAGGCTACCATGGCTCTCGAAGCTGCCACGGCTCTACCAGGCTACCACGGCTAGAAAGCTAACACGGCTATACCGTTCCGCTTGGACAAATGCGAATCAGATCAGATTGGCCATCACAGTGCTAGATAGCGATATACGGTTGATGATGAAGCGAATACATAGAAACATATGAGTTTTCTAGTATTATCCTCATAGAGTTATATATTACATAGATTTATTTATTCCGCCACCATAAGGAACATGATTGTTTAGTGTTTGCTGTAATTCATCACTTTAATAATATTTGTTATTGTTTTTGTTCTCTACATGTCCTAGACTAATATTTCATGATTCTTCTAAGCACGAAAGCTTAAGCGAACTCGTTGATTATTATTTAAGCTTGAAAACAGTTTTCCAATGTCGCCGTTCTGTAATTTCTCACACGAAAGCCCCGGAAATGTATTCAGTGGCAATAGCAATATTACGTTTTCTCTGAATACGTTAATTTTATATTGGCAGCACGCAGGGCTCGATAAATTAACCGAGTTCGTCGACACAATTGCGCCGTACCGGGAAACAAGGAACACGTAGGTCTTTTTACGTGTCACGATTTAAGTGGATTTTAAATTCAACGGCTGAATCGCTGTGTTCTACCGTTACGCGTCACGGTGGCGATTGTCTAAACTGCCAGGTATTATGTAACAAAAGCTGTTTGATCGATATTTTATTAAAATATTCAGGAGGTACCATTCCTCGAATGGGCAGGCTCCATCGGCATCCTGTGTTTCGCTCGGTGAGTAAGGTAATCGGAGGCCCACTCTCCCTCCTCGTCCCCAAATATCCTTAAAGGCCGGCAACGCGCCTGCAGACATCTGGTGGTACAGTTGCCCTCGTGCAACTGCACCAATAGAGGTCAGAGCCACTTATTCGTTTGCACCCTTTACCATAAGAAAGAATATTGACAACTGGACGATTAAGCAATCATAATACTTTTACCACCAAAAATATACTTCTAATGTTTTATGAAATTAGGTTAAGAAAAGCCATATTATTAAAAAAAACATCATACCAATACAGAGATAATAAAAACTGTGTGGACACAGTACAAAAAATCTACTATTCTTACTCTGTGGTCCATACGTGTCCGGAATTTGATCCAAGCAGAACTGGTGACTCTCCTTTCACAATTGTGTAATAAAAAGTAAATAGCCTTTTGTTCTTAATTTTGGCAATAATGGCTACCTTTATAACTGCACATTTAACGGCCTGTATTATTGTATAACACTGGCAGGCTGTAATTTGTCATGAGAATGTTTCATCTTACTTTCATTTTTTATTATTTTTATGAATCTGCACATGTAAGAACAAGGTGTCTTTAGAATGTGCATGCCCAGCTTTTAAACACACTGCCATCTAATTATTCATCTACGTTTGTCATCAGAAACAAAAATAATCTATAGGTAGATAAGATGTTTGAATTGTTTTTTCATAATGAAGTTCCTCTGACAAGAGAGGAATTGAAGGAATAAAATAACTATTTTAGTTGCTTTATTTTACAACATAACTTTTTGATAAAATAAAATACCTTCTAATTTTTCCATCTCAGTTGGCGTATTGGCTATGCGCTTGGCTATCAGTACTATACCGTGCGGGTTAAATTCCAATACGGGACATGTATTTGTAAGGCGTTTAAATAATTGTTCTTAGTCCGGGTTCTTATTCAAATTAAAGAAATCCTAACTTTCATGAAAATATAATAGAAATATTTGTTATTTTCGTATTAATGAGTAAAAAAAAATTCTTTGTCTGCCTATGAGTTTGACCCGAAATTCACTTAAAACTACTGTGACAATAACATGAAACCTATGAAGGTTATGGAGTGCCTACCAATAATAGCGGAATCGATATAGCCCTTGTTTTAATGTAATGTAACGAATACTCTCGGAGTTATATATTTATTATAAATAATCTATATCTAATCAGAAATTTAATTTCGTTGGAGGGAATTTTATAAATGACAGTATCCGCAAAATAATATTCGCATAGTATTAATGTAAATAATGACTTTGTATAAACTAGCTTATGAAAGTAAAAATGAGAAAAAGTGGCGAGATAGAAATTTGTAGCTCCGATCTCTGTGACATCGCGTCGCGCGTAACCTTTAATTTGTCTTGTTAGTTCAACCCACTTTCGAACACAACGTGCATCTTTTGTTTCCCGCCAAATTTGTCACTGACAAGTGACAGCTTCAATACTTGCTTTTTGTTTGTTAAACTGGGTATATACTTGTCGAACTACTTAATAATTTAGGCCACAGTAGTCGGGTAGATGGATTTACCACCGAAATACCAATGAAGTTTAATCCCCCTTGTAGTGGGGATAGTACGAGTATAATATATTTTTTTAATGTCAATGAGTTTTTTGGAACTTACGTACGATTCGTATCAGGCCTGAAAACTAAAATGGCGAAAGGTCCACCAACTGTCACGTTATCCAGTATTGATTATTTTTTATTATTATATTTTAATTCTTTAGCTTTTTCTACTCGCATTCACCTGGTGCCGGCTGACAAAAGAGGCTCAGGCAATGGCTGTAAGGGTTAAAGAATTGCATATTGGGCCATGGGTATCATAGAAGCGACTAATGGCAAATATCACGCCTGTCATCTATCTTAGGAGTAGGCAGAGGTTACGGAATTGACGGCGACGGTGGTCAGCCTCGTCGATGGGTTTGCTGCCGATACCTAAGAGAAGAAAGGGGTTTTGATGTTTCTAACGCCGCTATCTCGTGGCTTCTATTTTTTTTAAACATGTCATCCAGTCCCATACTAGGTTCCCTGTCTCGGTAATTGATTGGTGATATGATGGGCATATAATAATTAATATTAAAACCACATATAAACACCCATGACTCGGGTACAAACACTTACATTCATCATACAAATATTTGCCCCCGGCGGAAATCGAACCCGCAGCAACCCTGTGCTTCGATGGCAGGGTCACAATCACCTGGGCTATCGGGCCGTAAAAACCAATTTTCCTTTTTGTTGAGAAAAAATAATTGTTCTGCACTTACATATCCTTATGAAATTTGGGGCAAGGCTTCTGGCGGTGATTCTTAGCATACCTCTCCATTTGAATTTCCCTTGTTACCAGTTTATACAGACTTCTTTTGTACTTTTGTACTAAGTAGTCCGCATATCTCGGCCAAGGCGGACACAAGGCCATTGTTTAAGTTCCATTAGTCACTTGTGTATGGTAAAAACTCAATTTGTATCTTAAGACCGTAGACTGTCTGCTTTTGTTTGTTCTTTGACGGTTATTAATAAAATTTTGCAGCGAAATTCTGGGACCTTATGCTCTATGCCATTAAAACAAATCACAACAACAATAATTCCGTGTGAAGTTATTTATTCCTCGATAAAACGTATTTACGTAAATACAAGAAATCATTACTTACAAGAAGTTAAAATTTGGCCACTATGCCTAATCCGCTATTGCACATAAATATTTCACAAAAATTCCATTTGCAGTCATTCCTTCAGTCCCGTGTAATTTTTCACATCATGGTTTTGTTTATTGGAAATAAAAATACCATAATGATTTCTTGTATTTACCCCAACACTACACATTAAACGCGATAAAATCCGTAAATAATAGTTTCATTTCAAAATACATGGTTTCTATGTTAAAATATAACGACTTTTGTGTAATTATGGCATATATGGCATAGAGGATAAGGCACCAGATAATAAACGGAAAAATCAAATATAAATTTGACTGTTGAGCGAATCAGTTGATCACAATCACACATGGCTTTGCTTTCTCTGTGGTGATGTTGATACGTGTATATGCAATACACGCTTGGTTTTTCGGCTATGGTCGGATTCTGTCGCGGTCTGTGTCTCAGACCTTATTACCTATCCTACCCTTCCTTCGATCTTAATGCAGTCTTATGATCAAAAGTCGTCAAATGTAGTCAAATGTCATCAATTGTAGTCAAATGTACTTAAATGTCGTCAAATTCAACTATAATTGTCAAACGGCGTATCCGTTTGGCGCCATTGTTGATTGTAAATATGCAAAATGAGCATCGGCGGTCAGCGCAGGATTTCTTTTTTTTTCTGTCGGACAATTCGCTATTTTTTCCGGTCGTTTCGCGTATAAGGTATGCAAAGTACGACCCACATTCTCTTAGTGTGCGACGATCGCAATGAGTTGTTGATGAATTTGAATGTCGAGCTGCGGCTGACGGCTAGGCACCTGGGGGCCGATGACGTCACATTCACGCGCTAGTACATTTTGCACGGGTGGGGGGTGCGGCGCGGGTGTGCGGGAAGCAGGACCGCATTCCGACGGGGTGCCAAGTTAACTCGACATATCTAGAGTACGCGGTAGTTGACGTTACCGATTCGGACATAGAAGCGCAGTGTTAGTGTTCAAACTTTATGAGAACGGTATTCCAGTTCGTTTGTCACCAAAACTTAATAAAAAAATAAATAATCATATGCGTGTCTATTCGTCTGCCTGTCTGTCTGGTTTCTCTGGAAACCACGCGTTGGACAAATTTTTTGATTTGGTAATACCTATACTTTAATAACCCACATAATTTGCACGGTATTTCGACCAATATTGGAAAAATGATCACATCTGAGAAACAGTCATATTAAGGAGGTGTAAAGTTTGCCGCCCTACTGAAGCACCATGGCGGACTCTTCCCTGCTTCGAAACCCTCTAAAATGAGGCAGATTGCAATTTTATTTTTAAATATAAGTTATTCTAAGCTCAGTGGGCGCGTCCGGAGCAAAGAGTCAAGGGCATCCGTGCCCCCATCACACTCACTCGTTACGACTTGTAAAAACTCAATTAGCATATGTGTGCGATATTAGATCCGTCCCGATATCTCCTTGTTATATTCCGTAAGGTTCTTTGTCTACTATCGTAACATTAGACTAGTATTACATAATAATAGGTATTTGATGATACAGTCACGGGGTTCGTTCCGTACCTTTGTTACAGAAAGTACGTGTAGTTTTTGTATTTACGACATCTTTCTTTTGAAATAATATCTAACTATGAGGCGATCCGCGTTAGTGTGTGTAATCGCTTATAACCTCTAAACACCCAAGTTGATTTCAATGCGGCTTTCACCGTCATTTAAACTACATCATGAGGAAGCTTTACGTCGTTGTGTTTCGCTAGTGGAACAAAAGTGATCGTTTTACGACTGAATTAGTTAATATCTTAATTCAGGACTATCATTTGCCTGTTACTAGCTGTGGCATTATCTCAGGAACCATTCGACTTTTCACAAATGTTAGAATTTTTTTTTGAGTAGTTGCTCTGCCCTGTCTCTCTATTTGGCCTTTTGGTCAAAATTATATTAGATGCATTTTCTAAAGTCCTTTCTTAGTGCACAGTTACGTTACTTAAATAACTCCTGTGAAAAATGAATGTTTTTTTTCAATTGTGCGTTGTCTGTCAGTCCCTCAGTGTTAGTTTTATTAAGTAGATGAATATGGTAACGGACGTCGTAATCATCTGCCGACCCCCTTTTCCCCATGGGTGTCGTAAGAGGGGGCTAAAGTCAAAGCCTTTAACATCTCATGGAAAATTCGATGACGAGGTTAACCTTACATTCTCTGAGTGGCGAAAAGTGGGTTACGAAGGCCTGTTATGCTGCGCTAAGTAGAGCCAAATGGAAATCGTAATCTCTACCTACCCTTTTTGGTGACAGGAGTGAGTACTTATGTATATTACTATAAAAAATGGGAATTTATTTAGTGCAGTCAGTGCAGAAGAATATCTCACTATATTATGTATAATAAGAAAGGAGTAATTTTCTTAAAGATAAATTTACTGACAAGGTTAAGGTATATAAATATTAATCCTATAATATCCTCTTCTACATTTAGTGAGGTAATGTTGTAACATTTGCTTAAAAGCTTTGTAAAGTGTACCTAATCATTCGCTTGGACGTGATTCTACAGCTTGCTACAGCAATGGAAATTATAAGTACCTTGTCGATCGTAAAATTAGACAAAATGGACCGTTTTCTCATTAGGTTGGCCTCTTGGCTTTTATGACTTAAATACTATGTAGGTAAATCAGTACAACATAAAGCTCAGAGAGACAGGGTTGTCAGTCGCATGTTTTTTTAATTAAATTAATTTTTAATTCTCCCCCAGCCTGTAAACATATAACTCCTGTAACATGTGTACATGTGTTCTTTTGAGAGTTCTCTGAAACTCAAAACACCTTTGCAAGCGGGTTAGGTAGCGCTGGACATATGGCGGAATACTAACGTCTTAGCGAGGTGTCTGGTACTGTGATTGCCAATCCACCTGCCTAGCGTGGCGATTGAGGAAAACTCTACCTGTGATAGAGTTCTATGTAAAGCAGTGGACAATACAAACTGTTAAAGAAAACTAAAAAGTAAAAAGAAGAACTTTATACTTTACTGTAACGTCTTGGTAGACTATATTATTAGTTAAAAGTTCGTGAACTGTGATAAGCGTTTTGTGTCCAGACAAACGATAAATTAAAAGTAATTCGATTTTGATTCGATCGAATATGTAGGTACATTTATATTTATTTTTTAACATCCAATAACCAAAACACATGCAATCCAAGTTGTGGCAGCCCTAATTCTAGCTATACCTGTCCTATACAGCCAGCCGGCACTTCTAAGTCACCTTCACTTTTAAACTATACCTATTAGCTATTCCACGAGCCAGACAGTGCTGGAGCCGTAAGTCACGATTCGCTTTTGTCCGTCGGTACGGATCTCCGTGACCTCGGTATGTAGCCTGCTATGGATATACTCTGTATCATATAATACACTGTGTAACTCGACTACTTATTGTGAAGGCTTTACATACAAAAGTTCTTGAAACTGAACCGACACAGAGTAGTAATATTTAGTAATATTTCAATCTTGTGGCTCAGCGTTGTCGTCCACCAGAGTTAGTTCGAATAATATTAATCAATTCTTCTTTTTCTCCTAAGTCATGGTACCCTAGTGGTCAGGGCGGTCACTTTAGTTTCATAGAGCTCGAGTGACTTGAGTTCGAACCTCGGTGCCAGCGCCACTAAAATTGTTATTAGCAATTTTAAGTGCAGTATTTACCACGTCCTCGGCGGTGAAGGAAAACATCGTGAGCAATCCTGTATGTCTGAGAAATAATAAAAAATATTATTTCGAGGATATGTAAAGGTCGCCCACCCGCACTGGAGCAGCGTGGAGAAACAGCGTCCGAAACCCTCTCAGATATATAAGAAAGAGACCTTTGGCCAGCACTGGTCACTTACAGGCTGCTACTTTATGGTACGCCTGGTATACATGTTTTCGAGGGTTATGCCCATTATCACAATGGCAAGCGGGTTAGTGAGCACATTATCGGTGCCTTTGCATTACTGACACTGCTCCGCTTCACTAGTTTAAGAGATTTAGGTTTGGAAACACGGTACATATCGATCGATATTCCATTACCAATCAGTTGCCAGAGTTTGGTTTGTTAGGTAGCATGGTACCTATTCCTCCCGTGTCAAAATCAATGAACCCCGGTTTCGATGAAGTGAGAAAGAGTAAGGAGATCCTATGTTTGCGTGAACATTAAAGGTTTATCTTTCCTTCTTAACACGAAACATGAAATAGCTAAAAAATCAACATTCAATAAGACTTCCCTTCCTTCCATAGTTGCCTATACAGAACGTTACCTAATCTCGAAATTTGTTGTATTATTAGTATTATTGCCTAGTCTGTGCATAACATTCTATAACTCTTATTATTCTGTGACGCGATGTTTCATCATCTATTGTATACTCGTAAGTTCACTGCAAAAATACTCCTCTGCCGTAAAAGAACTGTCTTAAGACACCAGTATCCTATAGGAAGTTGGAACTTGTCAGTAAAAAGTTTATAGTACCTATCCTTTCTCTCGAGTCATGTGCCTTAGTGAACATAAGAGCTATGTCTACTAGATGCTCGTATCGCTGAGTAATTCCATTCGCATCTCCATTGCTTTGTACTTTATTATATATACATATGATGCGTTAAACAAACAATATAGCTTTGACAAATCACGCCATCCAGAAAATGGACGAAAACCTTTTTAAGACAACACCAAACACTGGTAGTTTTGTAAGCAAATTAAAATGTTTGCATTAAGGACCTTAAGCATATTTTGTATTCAAATGTAATGTTCAGGTGTAGTTATTTCGTAATGTTAGTTTTATTTATTAGTTAACAATTTGTTGCAGAATCAGCGATAACGGCCGAATGATACGTTGCTTTATTACAAAATTATGAGTATATCGCTTAAATTACTTAATTAACAATTTTAGAACTGGTCTAGTTGTGTTATCACGTATTTTGAAATTTTAATGTTTGGTAATCTGTATACATTCCGTAAATCAGTGCCAAACTGTCTCCATTAGTTATAAAAAATTATTATTTATCGTTTTAAATTTATCAACAGCATTATTTGTAATATATTATTAAAATGTTGCTGCTTATTGCGAAAACTTTGTTCTTGAATGTCAGTTAATATTAGAATAACAACATTTTTAAAAGACGAACAACACAGTGCGCTATTTAAACTACTTCAACTTTTTACTATGTTTTTTTATTAACTTGCTTTCTTGTCTGTTCGGTACAAATTTTTCAATCGATTTTAAACTAATTTCCCGATGAGCTAGATTTGAAACTTTAAACATAGCTTAGAACTGGATGACAATGCAACATTAACTTTCTTGTCTGTTTTAGTTAATTTTAAAAACGGCATATGATTATTTCTAACATTTATTCGATTATTTGTATTTATATTGATTAGGATTTGTATCTTTACTTTCTGTCGGAAGGATTACGGATGTATTAGGTGAGGCGGTGATGTAAGAATCTGCCGCACTCTTCCCGTGGGTGGCGAAAGAGCCATGGAAATCTCATAATCTCCGGTAGCAAGCGTAGTGAGTGACGAAGTTCGCCAAAAATTTTATCTCAGTTCAGATTACTCTCTTCCAGATATTTCCTATGGATGACTGGCGTGAGCGTGATTTTAAATAATAATTGTACAGACGGACAGACAGTAGAGATACTCTTAGATCTGTTTAGTTAATTATGTATTGACGTCTCCTAATTATTCCCGAACCGAATAAGATCTTCGTTTTTCTTCAATCATTGTTTTTTTTTCTAAATAAATATTATTTTAAAGTCACTTCCCAGAAAATACAATACAATACACCTAACGCGCAATCCGGCATACTAAGCAGTCGGTAGATATGCGCATGCGCAGCTTGAATAATTCATGCGCCCGCCTGCGCTTGCGTCGGTGCTGGTTCACTTCCACTGTAATCACACATTGTGACATACAGGCAATGCTAATTAGGTATAAAAGCTCCTACGAGAACTTGATTGTACTGTCTGTCTGGTTGTATCGCTTAATGCCTGAACTAATGATCCGAGTCATTATGTGTTGAAACAGCGATAGTCGCGACACCTTTGCGTGGGTCTTTAAAATGTTTCTATAATTATCCGAAAGTATGTTACTCGGACGATCGACCTTGGATCTGGGTTCGAATCCCAACAGGAGTCAAAACTTGTGTTGCGAGCCGTGACTTTGCTACTGTATCCGAGCCTGCCTTCAATCTTATTACAATTACATTGGGAATATAAAGACGAGTAAGTGCTCCTCGCACCTCTCGTGCGCGTACCATATTTTTAGTGTATTTATTTTTCTATATAATTTTTTTCACAGGAAAACCTTTGTGAAGGAATTGCCAAAACATATGGTTGACTGTGTTTGCAGTGCACTAAAAGTATGCTATATTTTATAATACAGCATGCTTTCAGTTATTTATAATAAGCTAGCTAAAGCTTCCTCACGCGACTTTGTCTATGTGAAAATTTTGTCCCGGAATAAAAATTAGCCTATGTCTATTCCCAGATTTCAGCAGTTTTGACGCAAAAACGTAACAGACAGACTTACTTTCGCTAATATTAAATAGAATTAGGATTAGACGTTTCATTAGACGCACCTTATTACAAAACGTTTGTAGATTGTAAAAAAACGCGAAAAAAAGTAAAAAAATCTTGTCGAAAAATATTCATTTCAGATTCAGATTGTTTCTCTTGGCCATTTATAAAACAGTTTTTATTTGAACTCATTTATCATTATGTGTAATTGTGAAGTAGGAGTAACTCAGCGCGTGTTGCAACAAAGGATGGCTTTGTTATGAACAGCGGTGAGACGGGGGGTGGGGAGCCCGAACCGCGCAGTCTGGTTATAACATTCAAACCATCACTGATCGCATAAAACTCAAGTAGTTCCAAGTGGTTATTAATATTTTTGAAATCATATCCCAATATCACGTGTTGGAATTCCAAACGTAAACAGGTTACGCGAATATCATTGTAAACTGTTACCAACATTAAATATTGATGTTTACACGCATTTTCTGTTTCACAACAAAGAGATTTCTTAGCATTATGAGATTTCTTGTTATTACCGCGTAACATTGTTTACGTGCGCAGGCGCATATTATATTCAGGAAGGTCCTATGAAGTAGAGCAGAGGATTCAAAGAGATAAGCACATTTATTTAGGTTCAACGACGCCCGGAATATCTTCCGGAAGTAGTCAAGTACGCAATATAAATACCTAATATTATATTAGTCCTTTCCTGTTCGTGTAGTAAATACTTTATGTCTGGATATTGACATATTTGGAAATAAAAAAAGGCTAAGTATTTGCCTAATATTTGCCATAACCATTTAACATATATCTGTTATATTTAGTAAGAGAGTTTTAATTAGCAATTGCTGCGTGTCTTTAATAATTAAAAGTAGTCATAACATCTAAGCAAGTAATAACACATATTGAGTACAGTCGCGTAAAAATGGTTTTAAATATTCGTATTTTATTTTAAAACTAGTTACATTTATTATTAAATAAGTCTCCGAGTTATAATTACGCTTCATTCGTACCAATTGCAACTTTCTGTGTACGTATGTAAGAGCTAATTAGTATTCAACGTTGGTATGTTATAATTATTCAAAGTTATCTATTGAAGTTACACTACAAACCCAACATAAGTAACAACTTTAAAAAAAAAGAAACATCCGCCTCGCTTTACGCATCAGTTGCCAACGTCAAGATGATTTCTTTGTCCGTCGACTTTTTAATGAAAAGAATGTGTCTTGTGCATTGAGTTCGTTGTAAATGGATAGTTTTATGCACTAAGGTCAACTTGTGTTATAAACGTATGGAATCATGCGGAAGTAATGCCTCTTAATAGATAGTTAAGTATAGTTTAACATGATGGTCATTACAGATACGGAAACAATCTAATTAGTGATATGTTTCCATTCTACTTTTATGGCGTGTTAATTGAATGCAGTGCAGTTTTAATCTTGGCATGAGAAATTCGTGGCATTGGCAATATGTCTATAGTTGTTTTTTTTTTAATGTACTAGTAGGTCGTGATTTTTTAGTATGCAGTTAGATTAAATTGGTTTTTGTCATTATACCTTATCCTAATGTGATAAGGATCGCTGGCTCAGACCTCGGTGGGACATTACGATATAGATTTTCATAGGTTTCTACTAAAATTTATAGGTTCATTTTCACGCCACAGTTGAATACTCCTCAACGCGTAGAGTGCGGGTGGGGATGCTGGTCGTAGGAAGCCCCATTGTAATTTTTTCGGTCCAACATAATAGTGGACCATCGATAGCGCCACGCCTTTACACGTGATCCGTAAATTCTCACACGTATCAACCAGTAGGGTAAGCAGAGACTACGGTATATTACTAAACTGGACTAGACTACTACAAAATTAGTATCTGCAAGTGTAGTATGCCATGAAAACACCAACAAAAGCAGGTGTGCCACGATGATGTCCAGGGTACAGGCGAGTTGGTGAGCGCAGTGTCGGTACCTACGCACACAAAATGCTATTTTTTTTTAATTAAATATTCGTAAGTCGAAAGAACCGGTGACACAGATTCATTACTAAATTTCTTCTCTGTCGGTTACAGGGTCGGCGCGATGTTGCAGCAAATCCTGCGCGACATGTGGGTGGACCCGGAGATACTCGCGGAGCTCGACGAGACGCAGAAGCAGACGCTGTTCTGCAAGATGCGAGAGGAGCAGGTGACTAACGGTCTTTTTATACGACTAAAGTTGCAGCATATAAATTTCCCTCTGCTAGGCAAAGACCCCCCTCAGAAATAAGGGGCTTGAAATGGTTTTATAGTCAGGAGGAGTTTGTCGCTGCTCAAGTGCAGGTTGATGGATTTTACTTGTTGATTTTTCCTCACGATTTACACATTTAGGTTTCCTCACAATCGAGTCCGTGGCAAAACGACACTTAAAAATCCATTTAAAAATTTTTGTGATACGGGGAATTGAACCCTAGACATTCTACCTAAGCATCATGGCTCCCTATCCCTATACACATTCGAGTTTATAAATAAGCAAAGCGAGTATGAAGGCCCAAAAGTTCTTGTCGCTAATGTAAAATCTACTCTACTTGAATCTTCGACTTCACTCTACTTTCAATATCTAAAGTTTAATGAAGATTTAATTTTAAATAAAAGAAGACCTCCTAAGAAACTCTCACTCTGCATAACATCTCAATCTGCATTTGCAAGTGTGGTTAGCCTTTAAAGAAAAACTGGTATGTTCCACCTTTCATCTTAATTTTTAATAATGTTGTACAGCGAGTGTAACTAATCGTGTAAACAATATTACGGAAAAGCGCGCCGATTGTCTCCAGCAAGCCGTGACTCAATCGTTTGGGCGAATAAAGCTATTCACACACTACACTGATGTGTTAGTTATGATATTTAATCTTTAACGTGGTAGAGCCAAGGGCGGGTTTAGCTGCTCGACCGGATTAATACCACGACCTCGCAGAATACCGGCGTGGAGTAGAGGCATCTGGTGCTTCTGCGTTTCGTTCGGTGAGTGAGGTAACCGGAGGCCCAATCCCCCTCCCCATTCCACTCCTTACCCTCCCTCCCATCTCCCAAATACCCTTAAAGGCCGGCAACGCACCTGTAGCTCCTCTGATATTGCAGATGTATGTGGGCGATGGTAATCACTGACCATCAGGTGAACCTATTGCTCGTTTGCCGCCTTTGCCATAAAAAAAAATATATAATGTTTAGTATATTTGTTGTTGGTAAAAATAATGATATGTGTAACCAAATCAATTTTACGAAGTAGAGCCAAGCAGTGGCTTTTGCAACTGCTCTAATGAGCCGGCTCGACGGAGGTAATACCACGACCTCGCAGAATACCGGCGTGATGAGGCACCATGGGCACACGTTTCGTTCGGTGTGTGAGGTAACTGGAGGCCCACCTCCCCTCCCCATTCCCCATCCTCATCCTCCCTCCGAACTCCCGAACATCCTTCAACAGGCCGGCAACGCGCCTGCAGCCCATCTGGTGTTGCACAAGTATTTATCTTATAATTTTTTAAATTTTAATCGATTAACTAGTTCAAAATCTAAAGAAGCATGATGTACTTTTGTGTTCATATTAATAAGTACTAAACTTAGATCATCCGCAAAATGTTTTAAATATGTAAATTCGGTTTTAAATATCTGTCATAATTAGAAAAAAAAATTCATAGTACTACTAGTACTTATTTTACAGGACTTAAATATAATTCCGGGATCCGATTCTGTATATTTTTAACTAGGCGTATATGAATCGTCAAGAGGTTAAAGATTACTTAAAACCAAACAAGTTATCGTGTGATGTACACATGTATGTACACTCATTAATATTTTTAAACGAAAGGGGTTTTATATCCAATTATCGTTACGTCGAGTTTATAATCCTTGAAGATGGACTGGTCGTATCTAAATTTACTTGAAGTGTTAATTAGAATACTTTGCGTGCCGCTTGTTCCAGTTGGATGCTCGCAATAAGGTAATAGGGGGACTTAAGGGGATTCTCAGTAATGCATAATTACTTTATTTATTTATTAAGAATTACAAACAAGGTTAACACATAAGGCAACAAAGAAATTTTATAAAAATGATTAGAAAGAATGCAAGTGCCACCTTACTTGAAGGCAAACACGGAAAGCCAATAGATACAGTCTTCTACAGTTAAATGAAAATTAATATTATTCGAGTTATGAAAAACTACAATTTGGCAAAAATATTAGATCACAAAACAAAGAAGGGTTAATAATTAAAATATAGACAATTCAATAATTAAGAAACCGAACCAAAGAAACCTAAACCAAACCAAACGTTTGGAATGAATGCTATATCACATTCTACACACTACGCCAATAAGAATTCGATTAAGAATTTCAACAGAAATAATAATTATGTTATAAATATGTTAAACTATGTCATTAAATATCTAAATGCTTATGTCATCCTGTGTGTTTGTGTCCGTTTATAATTTTTTTTTTAAAAACTAGCTAACAGTCCACTTGATCGACAATCGACACCAGCAAACAACTTCAATCGAAGAAGGTTACCGATGCGTTGTCACCCCTGAGATCTATAATGGAATGTCACACTCAGCTCGTTATTGTATAGGCTCTCTATATGTTACAAATCGGAACACAACAGTACCTGATGTTTGGACGCAGAGGTGGGTATAAGAATGTTTAAACGTGGTAGAGCCAAGCGGCGGTGTTTGCTGCTGCTCGAATGGGCTGGCTCGATCGGATTAGTACCACGACCTCGCAGAATACCGGCGTGAAGTAGAGGCATAGTGTGTTTTTGCGTTTCGTTCGGTGAGTGAGGTAACCGGAGGCCTACATCCCCTTCCCATCCCCCTCCTCATGGAGATGGGAGGGATCCCATCTCCCTAATACCCTTAAAGGCCGGCAACGCACCTGCGGCACCTCTGGTGTTGCGGATGTACGTGGGCGACGGTAATCACTTACGATCAGGCGAACCGCTTGCTCGTTTGCCGCCTTTCCCTTAAAAAAAAAAACTGACCTGACACGTCCTAGGAAGGAAGTTTTTATATTGACGACATGGCCTTTCCTTACTATTCGAATAAAAACTAGGAAGAACTCCCACTGGAGAGTTTTGAAACGTATTTTGTTTTCGCGATAGAAGATTTGGTCAGGGGATCCGTCTCGGAATAGGAATCCCGAGTATAATCCCCCGTGTGAAGGGCACATACTTATTTACAAATATTATTGTTTTCTCGAACAGTGAAATGGCGAGTGGTTAACCACTTGTCAGTTGTTACAAATAAGCTCTAGTGTAAAGCGGGTTGAAACGAATAGAAAAATGTCTACACCGCCACTATTGAGATTATCGCGGGAGCGTATTTTTTGTTTTCACTTACGATTAGTGTGAAAGTCGTCTACTACTCTGTGTAGTAGTACAGTTTTAACACTGATTTTGGGTTTACAAAAACCCAAAATCAGTGTCAGTCCGCTTTTGCGAATTCTGTAGTGAAATTTAAAACACTCAAGGTACTTCCGTGTCGCTTTGCATTCAACTGCAGTGAGTTGACGGCTTTATTATATTATAAGCAATTACCACATCCCTTCCGATTTCACGCCATTTCCACGCCGAAGGTTTTTTTTTCGTTAAATTTGATTTTCTAACAATAGATAATAATTATGTCTTATTTTAAGAGACAACAATCACAAGGACAAATTGAGCGATTTAACTTTTCACTGTAGAAGAATATGATAAAAGTCTCGTTTGGTTTTAAATCTAGTACACTTATTGTAGATAAATAATCAGAAAATATTATTTCGAGGACTAATTCGCATTGGTCGGAGCAGCGTACCCTTCCCTGCTCCAAAACACTTACAGATATTTAGGAAGGATACCTTTGCCCAGCAATGGGCATTTACAGGCTACTTTACTTTAGATTTTATTCAGATAATTATTAATATTTTCATTAATCATTTCAATCAGGGTCAAAATCATGTATATGTCACTGTCTGTCACTTTCTGTTCTTCAGAGAGACGAAATGTAGTTCACCGTGTATTTTCCTACGCTGAATAAGATTATGTTAAATGTCAATCCATAATCCGGCGACGTAGAAACTTATAAACATAACTGAAAAAATTTGCAGTCTGTAAATAACCACTTCTGGGCAAAGGTACATCTTGTACATCTGATAGGGTTTTAGAGCCGGGAAGTTTTCGTCACCCTGCTCCATATTTTATGTTATTTCTCAAACATATAGCTTTCCTCACGTTGTGTTCCTTCACCGTCGAGACCGTGGTAAATACAGCACTTAAAATTGCTATTGTAAATTTTAGGTCACTCGTGCTCTATGAAAAAAAATAATAAATCGAGTGCCCCAACAACCACAAGGCTACCGCAACTCCTATATGAATAAAAGTACTGTTTCTTTGTAACAACGGTACATGGACTACAGACTATAAACTGTAACAATCTATTAATTAGCGTATATAATCTGTTACAAAAAATGCTGACATTTTATATAACCCGACTTCACTTTTGGATAATAGAGTTATTCTCTAAATATTCTAAATATTAACACAGATCTCTGTGTTCTTCATACCCGTATATTTAATATGTAGTTTGATTTTATGATTTCCTGTATTTAGGGGAACACTGAACATTTAAAATTAAACTGTTATTTATGTTTATGTATGTTTTGTTTGGATGCTCCCGTCGTTTCGAGTGCTTTACAGCACCCGTGGTCACGGAGGGACTGAGGTGTTTGACGTTCTGATGTCATAGTTAAAACCCGGCTATCGTTAGTTGAATATTTTTATTTTTTTTGGGTCGGATTTACTCAGAATATGGTCAGTATCTTGGGGTCATCCACTGCAGTATAAAATTAATTTTTTTTTTATTTCAATAGCGAAATCAAAATCAGAATGGGTGTTCTTTTGCGAAGATTTGTGGTCGTCAAATCTGATATAATGTTTGGGGCGATCAAGAATATAATCACAGACTGCAGACTTCCTAGAGCGTCGATGTTTCACATCAGCTATGTGTTCTTTCAGGCGGGTCCTTACAGATCTTTTAGTTTCCCATGTAAGAGAGACCTCGTAATATGTTTACTATTTCTGTAGGCTCCTTCTCTGGCTATGAGCTGTCTGGTTAGGTACCACCCTCTTATCAATGTCTGTCGTTATGCAGCAGCGCCTTGTGTTGTGTCCCAGTTTGAAAGGTTATATTGTGCCAGTATAATTCCAGGCTGTGATGCATTCCATCTTAGCCCACAGGCGTGACAACGGATCTGTAATCTCCTTCGATTTAAGTTGTTTGCAGGAGTCCATGGGTTGCAATAGACACCTACCATCGGGTAGAAAGTTAGCTAATTTGTCACCCCAAATCGAATAAAAAAAACAGTGTAAGAATATTTGAAATCGAGCCAGAACTTTTGTCCCCTTTATTATTTTGTTTTTTTTAATAATATTTATATACAACTCAAGTTTTCACGGCTTTGCTCACATATACTTTAGAATACATATAAGTAAAGTCTCACATTATTTATGTCAAATATCTTGTCATTACGTTAGAGTTTGCTGTAATTAGATTTCATTAGGCTATTTAGTAAGATTTAATTTGTGGATTTTTATATTCTTATAGCATACTTTCAATTGGCAATGGGATTATGCTTTTTATTTTAAGACATCATATTTTATAGAAAATAATTGGAAATATACATCTTCGATAAATAAGAAAATAACTCTCACACACCTGTATAACCAATACTGGAGTGGACAGATGTCTAGTTATTTTAGTCCTTTGACCCACATTTCACCATTTCTTATTTGAGACAACGTGACATATGGTGAGCCTTTTGCCGTTTTAGTGTCTAAGTCAACGAACGATACAAATCGTACATAAGTTTCGTAAACAGTTTAGTTATGAGGAGGGCATATACCACATATGCCCTCCTCATAGGGGAATTAACTCGAGCCTCCTGATTCGGAAGCAGACCCCTAAACACTAGCACTACGATATCGAGGCTTACTTAAAAAAAAATTATAATAAAATATTTTTACCATTTACTTTATGCCAATACGACTTTTTACGTGCTCGTGAATACACTTTGGTCGCCACAATACAAGTCACACTACGTGGTATTGAATGTTAATATACGTTTCTTCAAATCGTCCATTGTCCTCGTGCATTTCGTATGTAAAATTTACCATAAATATTTGACGTCCTGAGGCGAGTTGCGAGAAGTCCCGGAACCTAGAACGTAACGCGGGCCTGACATTTGTACAGTGACTAAGTCGGTTCATGACTCAAAGGGAACACCGCAGGGATGTCACTGGCGCCATTAATATTCTCTGTATGACGGATTGACATTGAAAGAAATAACGAGTTATAACAATATCAAACGAAATGATAGTCTATTTCGGATTGATAATCATATAAATGTTTTATGTACTTAAATTAATAAAAAAAAAATCTGATAACGCTTCGACTCGTGACAAAGCGTACATTAGGTGAAAGATTATTGTTTAACTGGTTTATTTCTTTGTCTATCCGAAAAATATAATGCGTGACTCGACATGTCCCGGCGGGACATTGAGAAAGATCAGCGGATTCGCGGGACGTCCCGCCATAATCCCGTTGGCGGATTGAACACGAATTTGATGTACCTTATAAGACATATTAAGAATGAGGAAACGCAGTTTAACCATTTAATGGTTTCTTGTACTTACAGTAGACATTTGAAATGAAACTATTATTGACGGATTTTATCGCGTTTAATTTTGTTGTTATAGTCCCGACGTTTCGAGTGCTTTACAGCAGCCGTCAGCAGTCCGATCGGACCAAAATTACTAATTAAAAGCTGAAGGTAGCCCGAGTTGACTAGGACATCTGGACGTGTCACTCCTTTTTGTCCTCGTGACAACAGGTGCTATAAAGCACTCGAAACTTCGGGAATATAAAAACTAAATTAAACGTGATAAAATCGATAACTAATAGTTTCATTTCAAAACCATAACCATTACTTTTATTGACAATTAAAAGAGGAAAAACAGATGTTCTTTGCGTCAGTCTGTGGTAACGAATTATCATTGTGGTAAAAAGGAACGTAATGTGTGCTTCGTGTTAGAATGAGTCAGTTTCTGGAACTAGCTTCTTTATTCTGTAGTAGTGCGTAGTAAAGACGGTGACGTCACAAACTTTCGGTTTTCGTCTGTAATATTTTTATGGCAGTTAGGGAATATATGGGTTAATGAACGAATATACTTTATGGTACGCCACAAAACAAGAAAAAAACTACTGAATATAGACAAAGAGGGTAAATTAGTGTGAACAAATTGGCAGCCTTATCGCTATATAGCTATATCTTCCAAGCAACCGAAGGCGTAGAGAAACAAATACATACGAGATATCTAGTGTACGGGTAATATTAATATACATGCTATACAACTAAAGCTAAAACATTAATAACTATTTACATACAGACGAGATATTTATTTATGTAATATATATAAAATAAAAACATAAATACATTCATGTTTACACATAAATACATAAATTACAAAACCTCTATATAATCAACCTTTAGCCAGTGGAATGCAGGCCATTGTCCTTCCCTCCATCTTAGGAGATCTCAATCAAATCTACGCGTCTAAAGCAAGTCGGGTTCTCACAAGTTATAACTAATAAACATTTATAATCTCCTTTTGCATTTTCCTGTATTGAAAATTGTAGTGGACAAAAATACAGATCTTTGAGTTCCAATGTTTAGTCAAATGATGCATGCAACAATTTGTATCGTTCTTTGGCCAACCAATAAATTGACAGAAAAAAAAGCCGATTAAAATCTAGTTATGGTCAAAACGGTTCCAATTTTAAAATTTAAATCAAGGTCAATAGTAAACGAAGGTCGTTACTGAAACGAGTGTAACCGGAAGGCGCGAGGTGCGCGCGGTGACCGTATTAGAACAGAGGCAGAAAGACCCCGCGTACATTGGTGAAGTTACAGGGGTCACGATTGTTCATGGCCCCTGGACACTCATGACGTACGTTTACATATCACGGGTACATGGCTTTTAAACGAACACTCCATATTGAGAGATGTTATGAGATGAGATGAGTGTTAAAGCGGCGTCTTTTGCTGCTGCGCGAATGGGCCGGCTCGACGGGGTGAGTGCCACGGCCACGCAGATATCAGTGTGAAGTAGACGCAGCTTGTGCTTCTGCGTTCTCGTCCCCTTCCCTCTCACCTTTCCCCTATCCCCAAATATCCGCAATCGCAAACGCACCTGCAGCTCCTCTGGTGTTGCAGACACACATGGGTGTCGGTAATCACTTACCATCAGGGGAGCCATTTGCTCGTTTGCCGCCGTGGCTTCACTGGCTTCAAATATCTCAAATTCAAAAACCAAAGACCTGTACTGTACAAACATGTGTACTGCACTTATGCATGCATGTGCATAAGTACAGTTCACTGTTTGTTTTACTATGCTGTTATCAGAACACCCTGATTTATGTCAGTTTCCGTCCAACGACCTATTACGATTTTACGCGGCGCAATGCAGCATCCGTTGATAAACGCTGTGCTTGACGTCCGCTCTTAATTATGTATAACCTAAAATAGACCTTATCTAAACAGCATCACAATTATTAGACGATGATTTAAACACGTCTTTATGACGACGATGCGACTTTATCGCGAAATATGCTATAAGTGTTAGTTTGCGGGTTTGATGGGTTCTCCATTCCGTATCTGGTCGTCAGACGCCTTCTAAGTCGTAATCCTTTATCAGTTGATAATGACTTTCATCTGCGATCGCCAATACACAATTATAAATTTGTTTGAATCAGAAACCAAACAAAATTTAATATGCGTTAATAATACACGTCATAGTGCGCCAAACCGTCTTGGACCTCAGGGGCGAGAGCGCATCTGTGACTTTCTACGATTGATCTTGTTTGCAGTAGCCCCAATGCAATAAAAAAATATCAGTTCAACATCATTATTATATCAGAATATCATTATTATTTAAAGTAAAGTAGCAGTCTGTAGGTGCCCACTGCTGGGGAAAGGCACTACTTAAATATCTGAGAGGGTTTTGTAGCCGGGAAGGGCCTGCCACGCTGCACAAGTGCGGGCTAAACCTTGCCACCGAGCATGTGGTAAATACGGCACTTAAATTGGTATTAACAATATTAGTGGTGCCGGCACTTGAGATTGAACCCAGGTCCCTCGCGCTCTATGAAACTAAAGTGAGCGCCTTGACCACTAGGCTACCATGACTAGTTTTAAATAATGTTGATTGTTGTTTTGTAATTCATATGTCATTTTTACTTTGTTGCAGGTGCGGCGTTGGCAAGTATGGGACGAGAACGTGAGTAAGGAGCAAGACGAGAGGCCCAAATTCCAGGGGACCGGCAAGAAGCAGGTGCAGTTCCTCCAGGGCGAGGATGGGGAGCCCTGGGTAAGTACGCCAATTTTCTTCCTTGATGTAGATATCAATACATTAAAGACACTTTAAGAACTTTATAACACAACGCAGAATTTAGAACTCGTAAAACTGTAGTATTTGTTTTTACACGGGACTCGCCAGCGGTCAGATTATATCTCCTGGAGAGGCAAAAAGTGGTTATACAAGTCCGTTTAACTACAACTATCATGACAAATAGAAATATGTAATCTCTGTCTACCACTAGGCTCACATACGTGAGTATAATATATAAAGACATATTTCTTTAAATTTAGCTTCTAGAGGTATATAGATTTGACTTATTATTAATTTAAATCATAACTTCATAAACTATTAAATAACTCGCGTTAAAATAATGGCGGATATACCGTTCGAGGAAAGAATAAATGCTAATACAGTTTTTTATTTTACACGAATAGACTTTACACGATTATTTTATACGAAAATATATGAGATGTACTCAGTTTAATAATGCTTAAAATCGTCATAAATAGGTGCTCGCGAATACAAGCTGCGCATTCAAGGGTGTTATAAAAATTCGGAGAGATCCGACCCGCGGACAGACCATAAACAATTATATAACGCGGGAAATCAGGCTAATGGGTACACTGCAGAATAATGTTGCCAGTATATGTAACGGTCAAGAAGTAATTTATTCTAGAGCAGAGGTGTCCAACACCGCGCACGCGGGCGCTAGTGTCCACACGGTCGATCTGTAATGCGCCCGCTGCAAGATTTCCAAAATACAGCCAGCCTGATTCCGCTTGATGAATGGTATGAGGGGGAGTCGTGGTCGACACTCCTCCACGCCTCCTCTAACAAGCTCCTCATCTGCTCCGTTTCCTGGGCGACCATTACATTATTATTATTACCACTTACTATGTACTATAATAATTTTATTATATTATTGTAATGCTAATATATGTTTATTCTTATTCTCTCTCCTACTTACCTAAAAAAAAACAATATGCTCCCACCGCTCTGTAAGAATTTATCATTGCGCACTTGCTTTGAAAAGGTTGGCCACCGCTGTTCTAGAGCACACTATAACTCGTGTTACGGTTAAGGTAATTACAGATTACACGTATGTAAAATTGTCCGAATCTTAGAAGAAACTTTCTTATAAGATTTGTAAACATGAAAATTTTATTTTGACGATAGCGTCACTCAATCTCATTTTTCTCAGTATTGGGCCTACTTTTGAAAGGAGCGTTCATTCAAAACCCATTATTTAGAAAATAATCAACACAATAAAGTATGCCTAGCGGAGATTAACACTTCACAGCCTGTGTAAAATCAACTGCAGGACATAGATCTCCCTAATAAGGAGGATTTACCGTTATCGTCACGCTCGGCAAGCGGATTGGGGATGACAGTACCAGACGCCTTGCGGCTTAGACGCTGCTGCCTGCTGCTGAAATGGATATGACACCTGTCGGTTCCCTTTTACGACACACACGGGAAGAAATTTAAACAGATATATTCTTACCACATGGCATATGTACATAAAGATTCACTGAATTTGAGTCTCCTTTCAAAATAAACAACATTGTGATGTTTTTTAAGAAAAAATATAGGTTAAAGAACACTATGATTGCTTCAGTTTGGTTAATTACTCTGAACAGTACTAATGATTTAATAATCTAGTAAGAACTATGTACTTCGAAATTTACATGTGTGTGTAGAACAAAGGTTATTATTAATAAAAATTTCAGAGGGCGCCGGTATTTTTGATATACAGGTGTATGCGACGATGCGACATTAAATTAAACCTCATTATGAACAGGCTATTTCTAAAGCTAAGCTAAGGTTGATGATACGCCAAATATAAATTACACAAATACAGTGGTTTAGTCAAAGGATAAAAGATTTTTTTTTTATGGTAAAGGGCGCAAGTGAGCAAGCGGCTATTTTGCGCCCTTTACCGTAGATACCTTCACCATTCCTTTGGTAAGTGGTTCCCGTCGCCCACGTACATCAGAACCACAGGAGCTGAAGGCGAGTTGCCGGCCTTTAAGGATATTTGGGAGATTGGTGAGAATAACCCATCTCGGTTAGGGGAAGTGGGCCTCCAGATACCTCACACACCGAACGAAACGTAGAAACACAAAGTCCCTCTACTTCACGCTGGTATTCTGCGAGGTCGTGGTACTACCCCGGTATGGCCGGCTCATTCGATAAGCAGCAAAAGCCGCGTATTTTTTCAAACTAAATTTTTTGCACTACTGCTGAACTAGGCCATCGACACCTAGGTCGAAGACCTTAACGACCGTTCACACCGCCTCTACCCGCGTTTGAAGGCACCGAAGCACCGGCAATGAAAACCTTTGAGGTCGCCGCTCTTACCGCTGTCAGTAATTAGTCGTGACGAATAGCGCTAGCGTTTTATTTAGATTATTACGCTATTTAATTTGTTTGCAATGAAGTTTCTTTTTATTTCCTTCGAGAAAATCTACTACTATTTCAAAATTATTATGACCACTACTAATTAATTTATCAACAAATGTCATTAAGGTTGCGACCTGTATATTGTTAGCAGATTATTTCCTTAAATAATTCTTAATTGAGATAAAAGGTATCCTATATACGATTCCATGGCATCATATACAGCTTTGCCTCATTTCGTTCAACCGTTCACATCCTTCGGTTCTTAAATCGTGATTGAACAATAGATTTTGACATTAAAACAGCATTCTGCAATCATGTGGAACATTTAAAAAAGTTTTCCCTGATCCAACAAATAGCTTTTAAGTTAAATCCGCTAAAACATATTTACGTACACACATATACAAATAATATTATATATTAGTACAGATACTGGTGAAGCGTCAGATTTATAATATATCAACTAAATATGATACATGTTTCATGAAATATTCTAAATGATGGGGAAAACCGCAGAAGTTTAGAAGCGTTATTAAGCGAAAACACAGATTATTGTGACTTTGTTTTATTGGGGATAGGCAGGGATTACGGATTATTTGGCATTACTCAGCGTAGCCAAACGGACCTCCGTAACCATAGCCCACTTTACAGCTACGGAAAAAGAGAAAGAGGGTTGCGGGCTCTTACGCTCATTCTATGGCTTAATTTTTTTTTGGGAAACTACAACAGTTTGAAAAATCCTAAATTGTGGATCTCTAAATGTCACGTTAATTATTAATTTAAATTATTATAAATATATTAGCAGGATTGATAGTAGTAATTTTCAAAAGGTTTCTTTTATACATGAATATGAAGCTAATGGAAAAAATTTGCGAATTATGTTAAGATTTTCCGGCGTAATCGAAATCATACGTACATCCTAATACCAATGGCAACGAGCAGACAAGACTTCATAATTTTTTGAAGTGAAAACTTCTTTCGGCGCACCATGGACACTCTTTCTGGGCAATGTACGAAACTACTACTGCTGAGCCGTCACGCTCGAGTCAGTGACGCTGAATCGGACAAACTCGGCTCCAGTCGACTCTTCTGCGCAGTGAACGAAACTGAGCAGGCACGCTCGGGTCGGTGACGCTGGATCAAAATAATAAATAATATCATTATATAATATCAATATAATTATTTATATATATTACGAGTTATAAAATTGTATAAGTTTTAATAACCTTCATATCGCTCACGTTTGTTTTCTATCGGATTTGTTAAGTGTAGAATTCTCTTAATAATCCTATATTTGTATTATACGTAAATGCTGTATTGAATTCGTAAAGTGATTTAAGTAAATCGCGTGACCTTGAAAATTCTATAATAATGCTCTCTGCTTTCTCGCACAAACGCTTTCACAAAAACGTATCACGAAAACTATAACGTCTACCTGAACCACTAATAAAAACAATTTGTCACGGACATGACATTTGCACAGATTACATTAGGGACAGTGGAGCAAGTTTTTTTTTTATTTTCAACATAGCTAAAGCAAATGCGTGCAAAGTCGCAGCCACAGATTATTATTAACAAATGTAACACACGTTTGTATAAATATCGCCGCAATGCATTGTATAAAGCAGACATGGCTTGTATTCCATCTGGTTTAACATACTACTGCTGAAGGTCTCCACGCATCTGTTACTTTATTAGGTCAATGCTTCGTCCGTGATTTTGTTCTCAATAATACGAGTATATCGTTTAAAACGAAGTTTCAATTCGCGTTTGTCTGTGTAATAGCTCTTAACTTCTAAACTTCTAAGTGAATTTCAACGCTGTTTTCACCATCATTTATAGTATTTCACGAGGAAAGTTTATATGTATAACACATTCACATTTAGTTTATATGTTACATAATGCATCTGTCTGTGCGAAGCCGGCGTGGTTCGCTAGTATTAGTAATTACCTTACCTTAACAGTCTATAAATAGTCCACTGCATGACATAGGACAGCCATTAGAGGATTTGCTACAATCGCCACGCTTTGCAAGCGGACAGGCGATCGAAGTACCAGGACTTCGAACCCCGGACGCTGCTGCCCGTCATCGGTCCGTTTAGTTTTAGTCCGGTATTTTTCTAGATGATTATCGCGCTATTTGTCTGTACGCATTGCGACTTTCCAAGGCTTTTCCTTTAGCGAGTTCCATTAGTTATAAATGTTTTATTTATGCCATTTGTTAAGAGTCTGCAACCCCCTTTCTTTCAGTGGTTGTTTCACAAGAAGCGATCAAGGTTGAGGTTTCATGTCAGTCTTCGGAAGTAATACCGACGAGGTGCGCTTCGCCTGGTATGTTTTATCTTCCGGAGAGATAAAAAGTGAATTTCAGGAGATCGTTTGAACATACTAACTCGTTCCGAACGGATATTTACGGATTTCTGTCCATCTGTTTGGGTAATGGGCGTGAGTGTTTACGACGTATAATCCTTCACGTGCCATAACAATAGAACTTCTATTGTTTCATCACGTCAATAATTAATCTTCTTACCTGTGTTGAGTCTGACTCAACTTCTACCGTTACATATTAATAAAAATCATGCGGCGACGGCGTAAGAAAATCGACGTAGATTTTTACGAGACTTTAAATTATTGAAAGTATCTCGTAAGTAATTCGGAAAGATTGTGATTCGATTTAATCATCTCAAAATACAACGAAGACTTGGTGACGGGCAGTTCCACTAAAGTGCGAAATGGGTGAAATTACGTTTTTGCAATTTCTTTATGGTTTTTCTGTTGGTATGTTATTACCGTCGCCCAGGTACATCTTCAACACTAGAAGGACTGCAGGTGCGTTGCCGGGGTTTAGGTATATTTGATAGATGTGAGGGACGATGAGGATGGGGGTTAGGCTTCCGGTTACCTCACTCACCGAACGAAACGCAGAAGTGCAAGATTGGTACTGCCTATAGGTATCTTCCTATAGCTCCTGGATGTATCTGCTCTACCCTACTCTTGAGATATGCCTATATCCTGCAGTGTATTGTCTATGGGCTGTAAATGATGATAATGATTTTATAACAATGTAAATGTAACCTCCCACGGCAGGCTCTACATTATCCTCACGATATATTTTTTCTTTTTTTTTTATGAAAAAATAGGCTTGCGTTTGACCTCAATCTTGTCCGATGGAAAGCGAAGATGAGGCCTAGGATGGTACACGCTTGCCTAGATGTCTGTTAACTTATATATATGACCTTAACAACCGTAATTTTCCGCGATACCATGAATTTACGAACTATCCTTTTAATAATAACTTAATAAGCCACTTACGACGTTTGTTTTTTATAAAAAAAATTATCCCTTAACGTAACATCACAAAGTCGAACTTCGTATTTATTTTGTTATTAAGCATTCTTGCTGGCATTGATTTTAAAAATGAGAACTTCCGCGTAGATGCGTTAAGCCACCTTTTTAAATGAGTTAAATTAGACGACAGAAGGGACCTATTAAAATTATTAGAAAGTTAGTCACCCAGTTAGTGATAAAATGACCTTGCTCTAATTTAGAGACAATAGTACATGAGCTAATGATCTGATTTTTAAAATTAATGTAAATACTAGTGTGTCGAGCAACGAACCTAAATTGAAAGTAGGTCGTGTTATTTTATTACGACAAAGAGTAAATAACCACTGAGACGTGCGGTATTAGCGCTTGACCTTTTCAAATGATAATATCTATTTGATTTTTTTTTTTTGGAGGAACTTAGGAACCTAATCGTAGGTAGTTTTTTTAAAATACGTCACCTTCCACTTTAGGAGTTTCTCCTGTCTCACGGAGGCAGTTTACTTACACAAATTGCACATGGACGAACACCCAGACCCGGAACTTATTATTTGTAGTACATACAGACACCGTTTACATCGTTTTTCTGTGATGCGGTCGTATATATACGTTGCTTAGTGGTTAGCGTACACTAAGTCATGGGTCCAGAGTTTGTACAAAGCGTAAATGATTGCTTTTCGGTTCTTTTCGTTGTGATCTTTGGGTCCCGTGTCTCTGTCACTACATCTGACCCTTTCTCCGCTCTTATCGCATAAGCGTTACGTCGGTTACGTGAAGGTAAGGACGAGCGAGTTCCTTTGTGTTCGCGTGTTCACTTGCGGAACTATAATATATTTCCGAACAGTTGACAATTTCCGATAGCACTCGGATATTTAGTAGTTCGCGTGCTTAACTTACATCTATAATAAATGTAACAGCGTATGTATGTTTGAATGTAAAACATTATTACAAAATATTATAACTTGTCTGTTTTCAGGTATGGGTAATGGGCGAACATCCGGACGACCAGTCGATCGAAGACATTCTAGCTGAAGAAGCAAGGAAACGCGCTCTGACGCAGGCACGCCAGGAAGCGCACCAACTCAGAAAGTCTGTAGAGAAAGAGCTCACACAGCTCATTGAATACGAGCCCCTAGGCGAATTGGAACAGGTAGGCTACTTAAGATAATTACTGTACAGCATTTTGGTTCGATTAGTTTCAACAATTAGAAATTATCAAGGATGTTATTATATATCACTCTTACCAATTTTTTTCATGACAAAAGACACTGATAAGTCATTAAAAAATCTTTCATTTAGTTAGTTATCAGCCTTCAATCATAAACATAATTTATGGTGGTTTACGGAACAGAGACGTGGACTTTCACAACACGCCATAGAGGGAGCTTAAAGTTCAGTGGCCTATGAAAGCCTATAAAACCCTCAGATATTTGAGAAGGAGGCCTTTGTCCAGCAGTGGACACATACAGGCTACTACTTTACTTTACTATCAAAAGGGTTGGTGTTTCGCAGCGTGAAATAATCTGCAGCGTATCTCCGCAGCAGAACTTGGGTGATCTATACAGACGTAAGGATCGACAGGCTAAAGTGGCGACGGGACGGCCTCGCATAGCTCAGAGAACTGACGACCATCGGGAAAGGAAAGATCTCAAGTGACAAACTCATACAGACAAAAGCAGTGTGGCTTTGCGGCAATCTTTGGGAGAGGCCTATGGTCAGCAGTGAACTTGTTACAGGCTGCCAAGATGATGACGGTTTCCTCCTGGACGATATATACCTCGTCCAGAATGACATTGTCCGACTAATAAACGCGCGATACAGCAAGCATAAGTAGTTTCACACAAGGCTTGTCCCGAAAACTAGTGATATGTTAACGTTTTGGCTTCAGCTGGAACTAGAACCGAGATACCACGTTGCCGTAGGCTGGTACACTGCCAACAATATCAAGGTTGAATAACGATCACAAATATACCATACCCGAGCAATCAAGTCCGGTGACTGACAGCATAGTTCAAGGTGTTAGGTCTCTGGTACTACGATCGTCAATTCCTCTGCCTAGCGACTGCAAAATCCTCTCATTGAGAGAGATCTATGTCCAACAGCGGATTATTTAGAAGCTGCAAAAGATGTTGAAACTTAACAGAAGTTACCCGATATATATATGTATTCATTTCTTTCAGAAGTTCGATTTATCACCGAAAAATGTGGACTCTCTAGAAGATACCCTAGACCTATACTGCTCGGTGGACGAACTCCGTGCGAGGATGGAAGAGTTGGGTCCGGACGTGACGTCGCCCAAGGAGCTAGACAAAGCAGACTACGATGATAGTATCAATCTCGAACTGACAAAAAACACAATGCATTTCAATTTCATCGAGGGGAAGCGTGAAGTCAGAGAGGTTTTACAGGTAAGTTTGTTTCCCTCCTACTACAATTAGAATTCATTCTAGCAAACCAACTTCTTCAAGATACGGTGACGCCTTCCACTATCTCTCTCTCTTTCTCTCTGGCATAAGGGCATCAGAAAAATTAGAGTGGTGTTTCAAATGTTGAATAATTTTTTATATTTGAAATTTATCCTTTATCTAAGGCCCAATGTGGGTTCCGTGTAAAAATCCACGAGGCAACCTCGTCTCGTCGGTCTAATACAGAACTGCTAAGGCAAATGTATCTAAAACCTAATGATTGTTTTCCAAAACACTTTAAATACGTTATTGCAAATATATTCATCAGGCAGTCGACGGTGACACGTATAGTGTTTTAGTAGTTCTGAGAAACGCTGTGGTTCCGTTCGAGTTGAATTAATACCGAATATTGTCTTCAGTTGGGATTTGAAGCCTGGACCCACGATTGGCTTACCCGGGCATCCTGACACCGGGCTAAGGTATTAATATATCCGTATCAAAACAATGACGTATTAAATTTATCAGCAGGAGGCTGGTCTGGGCTTGACCGACGGCGTGAGCTTACGCGTGGCTGCATGGGAAAGACGTGTGGCGGCGGCGCGGGCCGGCGACATACTGCGCGGCCTGAGGGCCCGCCGGGCGCGCGCGCAGCGGGACGCGCAGCGCACCACGCAGCAGATGGACGCAGTGTGGCGCGAGCAGGGTGAGTGCAGCTACCGCCCAGGTCTTCTAGGTTGGAAGGACACCCTGGCATGCCTCTTCATACGAGAGGTTGTATTCTGTCAGAATTAAACTAACCGGCGAGCGAGAAGAGGGTAATACTGTAGAAGATATATTGCTGGGATTATGGGACTGGGCGCACTGAGAGCCCGCATTCCTAAACTATGTAGGAGCTCTGTAGTATTTTGCGAGCGGTGCGAGAGACTATTCAATGAATGTAACTGGCTTTATGGCTGTGTGCGGGAGAGTGAATTCCACGTACCCGCCTCGGAAACTCCGGTGGACTTTCTAACCTTTCAAAAAAATATTGTAAACTTATGTCCAGCAATATATTGTTAAATACATTACTTCCTAGTAATGTTTTATTTATGGGAAAGGGGGCAAACGAGCAAGCGGCTCTCCTGATGGTAAGTGATTACCGTCACACACATAAATCTGCAACACCAGAGGAGTTGCAGGTGAGATTGATGGGACGATGGGTTGCGGTATGGGAAGGGGCCTCCGGATACCTTACTCACCGAACGAAACGCAGAAGCACAGGATGCATCTACTCCAAGCCGGTATTCTGCGAGGTCATGGTACAGCTCCGATCGAAAAGCAAAAGCAAAAGCTATCCCTTGGCTTTACCGCGTTTAGAAAACTTTTCAATATACTTTTAAACTATTCACAAATAAAAAAAAAATGGCTCCGTATCGACTTCATAAATATATTTTATAAATATTCATAAATATGTTTAAGCGCCGGCATTTGCTGCTTCTCGAATGGGCCGGCTCGACCGGGTTGGTACCACGGCCTCGCAGAATACCGGCGTGAAGTAAAAGCAAGCAAAAGCACTTTCCCTCCCCATCCCCCTCCTCTTCCTCTCTCCCATCTTCCAAATATCCTTATAGGCTGGCGACGCACCTGCAGTACCTATGGTGTTGCAGATGTATGTGGTCGACGGTAATCACTTGGCATCAGGTGAACCGCTAGCTCGTTTGCCGCCTTTTCAATAAAAAAAAAATATATATACTATTCTTATTTTCTTTTATCTAGAGCGCAAAGCTAAGGAAGCCGAAGCAGCCATTAGGGAAATAGCCCGGGCGGCTCGCGAGGCGCACCGGCTCAGTACGGAGATTGAGCCGCCGCCCGGTAACACGCAAGGTAAATTTTAAATGACATTACAAAATACCCGCGCTACAATCTTCATACAGTATCCTTTTTGTGGCTTTTGATGTGGCACATCGGGTACAAGACCGAGATGTTCGGTTGAATTCGGTTTTGTATAGTCATCTTTGTTTATTACTGTCAACGGATGACTGATGTCATCATCGCACTTGACCATAGACTAAGAACTTAACTTATATCACTCGGTACAGGGACAAGTCGTCTAATATAGAGTTGTTATTACCACCAATCGGTGCCATCGCATCTGATACGAAGATAAAGAATAGTAAACCTTTGTAAGTCTCATAACTCGACCCGTTATTATTGTAATTGTTGTAAGTCACAAAAATACTTGTTCCGTGTGTGAATTAAACCTATGAAGATGAAGCACACACTCATCTATATCTTTCCGTATCCGATGTAATGCTAATGCGATAAAATCGGTAGATAGGTCGAATGCAGTATCAGAGATAAGGGACGCAATACAATATTTCTGGCGCCGGTCAGAAGTGCTATTACTTAGTGCTGTTGTATTCCGCTTTTAAAAGGTAAACGAGAGCCAGCACAAATATCGACTTCGGCTGGGATTCGAACCCTGGATAGATAAACAGTCAGGTATGCCAATCATTAAGCCACGCGATATTCAAAGAGGGCTGCAGTAGCCATCTTACCATAGCAACTTACCATCAGATGGACAGTTAGCTCTTTTTTTTATCCCATCCTAATAAAAAAAGGTGACAGGACCCATGGCTAAACAGTCAGGTTCAGTGACCTCTAAGGCACGCTGTTGTCAGGATGATAATGATAATGTCATTAAAGCATATATTCAGTCTTGTTGTTTAATTCCAGCAGGGAAACCGCCAAATCGCGAAGCTGTAGTGGAATGGTTCAAAACGCACGAGCTCAAGAAAGGCGTTGGCTTGGACGAGAATAACAAACCAGTGGACTGGTTCCACGGTAAATGATATTTTACATGCCTCGTGGAAAAAATTCCCGCGAATTTCTTGCTATAAAAAGTTGGCAATTCCTAGTCCCCTTCCCAACTTCAGGGCAAAGGCTCCGTAGCAAATTTTATCAAAATCGTTTCGATAGTTTTGTTAATCTAAATGTTGTGTTGAATGCGTTACTTTCGCATTTATAGCATTACAAGTACTACTAAGGACACTCTCTGTCTTCAAATTAATCTGTAACACTTGTATCATGTTAATATGTAGTAAGCTTTCACAGCCCCAACAAAAAAAAACCCGCAGTAGTAGCCCGCGCCTATTATTTAGAATTTATTATTTAGAAATTGCACAAATTATTCTTTTGACGATTTCATAGAAATAAAATGTATCTATACATCCGCCTCTTTTAAATGCCTTACATAGTACTGGAAGTTTTTGCGTATCGATTTGAGATTATTGCTCCATTGAGTAAATCATAACTACCCACCCCTACAAGGCTATTTCTTTTGTGTACAGCACGCTACATTAATACTGTTTCCAACCGTGAACGAACAATAGATTAAATGGTACTGTAATTTCAGATTTAAATATACGAATGAATAAAGTGTTCCGCAGGGGTCGTGCTTTGGCCTCTTTGTATTTTTAGTTTACGTTATTGATTTTTCAGACATTCTTTTGTAAATAATAATTCTGATACTGAATATAAAAATTAATTAATTTATTTATTTATTAAACTTCATATACATGAGAATGTATATAGGCGGACTTAATGCCAGAAGCATTCTCTACCAGTCAACCTTTGGACGATGCAGAGATGAAATGAAGTAGGTGTAGGTGATAGAATAGAGAGAACTAAAGAGAGGAAAAAAATATATAATAAATGTAAATCTATATGTACATGCAATATTTTAATTCGCATACAATAATAAATACATATATAATAATAAATACTTACACACGTACGTACATACATTTATAATTTTTAAATATATTAATAAATTAAATATTAAATATATATAAAAATAGACTGAATAAAGTAAAAATATACTTAGTAGAAAAAAAAAACAATTTAGAACAGTCTGTTCCCATTAACAATAACTTTTATTTATATTATATTTCTCGTGTCATTCTAGCCACAATTCTTCGGTATCGGCAGGGTGGGTGCACTGTTCAAATACGTTCCTCTTCAATCACTTCTTTTTCTTCTAAAGTCATAGCCATATTTTTGATCATAGCTGATTTTACTGTATAAGATCTCAGACTAGTTGAAAATACAAATATTTTCTTTTTAGACGTTTTTGAGAAACTCATAGAATGAACATCGTTAATTTACCAGTGAGGTTTTTCCTCTACATATATTAAATTTCTTGTTAACATCAGTCTTGTTATTTTCAATTAGTCGTTAATGCCTGTCATCCATTTTATAGTTCTGCTCCTTCAGTGTATGCCACAACTCTGAAACTTTATTCCTTTGTCCGCACTTTTATTAATATTCGTAGCGGCACAATTCAACAAACAAATACACACACATTTCAGGTCTCATTTCGCGGTCGGAAGCGGAGCGATTGCTGAGCACCTGCGCGGAAGGTAGCTTCCTCGTGCGCGTGTCGGAGCGCGTGTGGGGCTACGCGCTGTCGTACCGCGCGGCGGCGCGCTGCAAGCACTACCTGGTGGAGGCCGAGCGCGGCTACCGCCTGGTGGGCGCTGCAAGCCGCACGCACCACTCGCTGGGTCTGTATGCTCTATACTGCATAAGGAGTCGCTTGAGTCTAAATACCAGAAACTTATAAAGTATCTTGTTTACTAATTTATTTAATTGAGTCAGAATATTTTTCTTATGGGGTATTTCTATATTTACTCATCTCGTTGGGTTGTTATGAACCTGCCATCATGTTTTCTTTCTCACCCAGGGTTGACTGGTAGAGAATGCCAAAAGGCATTAAGTCCGCTCATTGTATTCCTTTCTTTATTTAGGGACACAA